>CM038471.1:60497735-63047735 GCA_021464415.1 Lonicera japonica
ATTCTGAATTGTTCTATCGGCATCAGACTTCTTATGTATGTCCACAACTATTGATGTGATTATTATTCAGGCACATATCTTTTAATATGTGGTATGGCACAAGCACGTCATACATAGCATGGCATAATTTACTTGCATTAAGTAAATGTTTATAGTATATACTATTACAGTATAAATGATAAATTATTTTAAAAGACTATTTTCTGTAAAGATATATCCTTATTCCATACTACTGAGCGTTAGGCTTACCTCGTTTTAAATGTGTATATATGTAGGTACCAAAGATAATGCAACGAGAACAGAGTTGTCGAGTTTGAGTTGGGTTCGCAGTATAGTTCTTTGATTCCATCTACATGTTTCAGTTATGTATTAATATTATGGTGGGATATACTATAGCATATATAGTTGCTATGTATATTACCTTTATACTCTTGTGGTGCTGTATATTAAATTGTATATGTGAAATACCTGGTAGTTGCTATTGGTAAATATACTGATGACGATAGGTGACACGTGATAATGTGTCAAGTTGATATGATGTTCAGTATGTACATAAAAGATAGAAATGTCATGATATAGATATTTTAATTATGTGAAATATATACTGAGTTGTTTTTTCATAATGAATTAAAAAGTATATTTACAAGTTAAACAATTAATTATATAAGAGAGACAAGTTTATATTATTAACTTAGCTTCTTTAGAATAAAAAATATATGATACTTCTTATATTTGAATTATAGTATGATGATTGGTTTTTTTAATTGACACATTAAATATATAATTGATATGTTTGTTGTTTTTAATTGGACATGCCATCGTGCTATATTATTTATTTTTATTATTTGATCGACTTATTTTAGCTAGTCTAAATTGGGTTAGTGACTCCTTTAGGTTTTAATAGCGTTGTTAATGCGTTAATTGTGATCGAGGCATTACATATACATAAGATATTTAGCCTACCATATTTACTCCTATCTCTAAATATTAGTATTTGCATATTGAAACATTTAGCCTTCCACAGTTATCCCTTTTAAAACCTCCCTCACACAAGTTGTCTATTTGTATACACCAAATATACTATAATATAAACCCAAAGCCTTCGTATTTTCCTCAGTTCCATATAAGTACCCAATATTGTTTTGTAATTTGTTCTTTATTTGTTATACTTTGTTTTTGTATTTCTTATATCTTAATCCATACTTGCTTAAACTATATATAAATTTATTTTTTTCTTATTTCTATCACTAGTTCTCTGTTCTTTGTATGTTTAAAGAAGGGTTTACATGCTTTAAGGAATATAATATGGTAGTATTTTTTTAGCCGAGTATATAATTTTCTCTCATGTGATTTATTAATCCAATAATCAACAAATTTTCGATATCTATATACAATTTGGTTTGATACGTCATTACAATTTTTCACAAAAAAAAATATTCGTTTGTTGTACATATAAGGTTTTATGTAAGAACTTTCATTTTTCTTTAAAATAAATAAATAAATATATAGCTTTTACGAGTTACTATATTGATTGAATGCGATATTTGTAACACTATGTATTTATTCTAATGTAAATTATATTGTTTTAATTAGACATGGTGTGAAAATTCATATTTTTGAAATTTTTCTGCCCATAATCTGAAGAAAAGTTCCTTTCGTAAATTTTAGATCTTTAAATTACCTTTCCAGGCATATAAAGATCGTCTCAATCAGAGTACCAAATGAGAAGTTATGGCTAAAACAAAAAGAGCGAAAGTCTACTGGCGGACCGGTATTGGGTTTTTGGAATACCGGTCCGGCGTATAAGATTTGGGTAAAATTTTGGCTGTAGACTAGTATAGGGTTTTAAACATACCGGTCCGGCGTATAAAAATTTGAAAAAATTTATATTGCGGACCGGTACTATAGTTTTAGCATACCAGTCCGCCATCCAGAACAATGTACCGACTTAGTTCGATTTAATTGCGCTTTATCCCCTTTTCACTCATTTTCGACCCACACACTTCTAAAAACATCTAGAGAGTTCTATAGAGAGAGGGAGAGAGGTGTTTTTAAGCGATTTTTGTGTAGTTTTCATCTCCGATCAAAGATTTATGCTCCAAATCATCCAAGTCCTCTTCTATTCATTATTCATCGTATTATTCCTTAGGATTTCTTTGAAGGAAGCTTGGATTCTCATATTTCTTTCTTCTATATGACTAATAAACACGAGGTGGGGGTTCTCTGGCTTTTAAAATTTGATAACATGACTTTATTATTCAAGAATCGTTGTGCTTGATTTATATTTGTTTGAAAACTTGAATATAAAATAGTTAATGTTACTTTTATGATTTATAAGACTATAAACACATGATTTGAAGCAATATATGCCATTTACACTCGATATAAACTATGATCCGGACTATATGTGATATCACTTAGGTGTATGGAAAATGTTTGTTGAGAAAATTGGTTTGTTTATGAATTGTATACACCAAGTGATATGAAATGAAGTTGGGTAAATGGTGTATGGCATAAATTGCTTTATGTATCTATAAAATAGCATGCTCTGCATACTATACATATAATTATTGTGTCAACCAAACACTTGGAGGATTTTCGGCATATTTGGATTACTCTTATAGCCCGTCATATTGGGCGTATATCTTTTATTGATAATGATGAAAGCTTGTTATGATCATTATATTATTTTGGATATGATATAATCCTGATATGAATCCGGATGTGATTCTATTGTGGCCCTTCAATGGTGAAAAGATTATGTATTAAACTTGTGTCTACCGGTAAGGAAATAAGTAGGGCTTAGTACATTTGGGTTGAAAATTCCTAAACCTCCGGGGGCATCAAAGCGTCGGCTGTCTAGAGCCAGCAGTGAGTAACCCAAAAATCTAGACAACGGTAATGCGCTGATAATTCTGTTGTTATGAGATTATTGATGATCTAACTCGATTATGATTTCATGATATTTTCTGAGACCGATAAGCCAATTTATGATCACTGTCGAATTATTATTTTGGGCGGTCTGGCCCATGTTATACCCTGGTTCAGTATCGATACCTGTTGGCTACGTGGCTCTAAGGTTGACACAAGGGAGATAACCTGTATTGGCATGTGCATGTATTGTTCGGTGAATATATGGTTCTAAAATGAAATGTGTTTTAATTGTAATACCCTTGTTATTATCACTCCTATTGAGCGTGTAGCTCACCTCGTTTCTTTAAAATATTTCAGGTATTTAAGAGTCTATTGCCAGCAGGGATGCAGAGGGACCCGTGGCGAAATAGAAGCTCTGATACGAGAACCATTTTTGGGATACATGTGTTTTCCCTCGGGGAGCCACGGCTAACCCGAAGACCTTATATCTTTTTGGACTCTTATATGTTTTGGTTCTATATGACTATTATATATATACATATGGAAATTTTACGTATATGTTCTATGCTTAATGTTTAGATACTTGTAGCAGTGTGAGAACCCGCATTCTCGTCGCCCGAAGTCCTCGTGGGCGGCGATTTCGTGTTGCTTTGAAAATCGATTTTGAAAAGAATAAAAATCGTCAGTTTGTTTTACTAAACAAACAAAAAAGTTTGTGTATAAGAGACGTATTTATGGACTAAATATCCTCTTATACACAATATATGCGAAACTAATTGATTCGAATGTTCGGGAATTAAGTTACGAATTGGGAAGGTGTTAGGCACCCAATTCGCCCTTTCAATCTCTTGAGTATGATATGCGCGTGTTATAATTCAGTTTTGCATGCTATTGCTATTACTCTACAGCTTTCCGTGCTTACCTTAGAAATCGGGATTTTGGAAATGGGATGAAAACGATGTATTTCCTAATTCGCCCATGATTTTGAAAATAAATATGTGTATGTATGATTTGGAAAAGAGAGTTTGACAATAGTAAATGCAATAAAAAAAGTTATTTTGTAAAACTTTGGGCTTTTCGAAAACTGATTCAATGTGAAATCTTATATTCGATATTATATAAGGCGAGTTGACCGATCGTGTACCATAGTCTATTGATTAAACCGGTATAGATGGCAATAATGTTCTCATAATCGAGTATTTATCACATATACACCGCAATTTATGAGTTAGATTGAATATATAACGATTATTGATTTCTTCGTATAACAATACCACTAATTCGGACTTTTAAAAAAGTAAGAAAGTAATAATACTATTTTAGAATTGGATTAGGGTTTATTATACGCCTTTGGTTTTGAAAACAATTTGAAAAAGGGTTTTAAAAAGTTATCAAGTGTCAAAAATTATGCACACAAGAGTATAAATCATAAAACTGACGAATAGATAAAAGAAAATAAAGAAAATTATACCTGAGCTCTCTTGGAGGGAGAGAATAAGGATCTCTTGGTGTGTACCATGAAATCCCCTTGATTGTTGATGGAAAATATGAATGGAGGGGGGGGTCTATTTATAGTTGAAAAAATGCTTGGAGAGCAAGAAAAGAGATTGCAACAAGGAATCTTGGAGCTTATCGCGAAACCTTCCCACCGTTGAATCATGATGATTTTTCGATATGTGTTGGGAATAGAAGTCATCTAGATCATGTCAAAATTTTAGATCGATCGGAGCTCAAGAGGACTCCTTTTTCTCTAATTGGTACAAAGAGTTTGTTTCCGTGTAAGAAATGTACTTGTTGTAGACAAGGTCACTTGTTTGTACAATAAGTCAAGTTATAAATGTTAGATCATGCTAATTTTTGGATATATGTCAGGAATAGGAATATTATATATCGTGTCAAAATTTGAAGACGAGCGGAGTTTGGGAAGGACTCGGTATCCTCAGATTGGTACAAAGAGTTTGTTCCCGCTTAGGAAATGTATTTCTTGTAGATAAGGTCACTTATTTGTACGACAAGTAAAGTTCTAACTGTTGGAGGATGCTGATTTTTGGCTATATATTTCCAATAGAAGTCTTATAGACCCTGTAAAAAATTTAAGACAATCGGAGTTCGGGAAGGACTCGGTCTCCTTAGATTTCTACAAAGAGTTTTTTCCACGTAGGAAACGTACTTGTGTACAACAATCTCAGCAAATGAACTTCTAGCTGTTGGATTTTCTTGAATTTTGGATATGTTTTCTCTCCAAATATTTTATAACTTGTACCCAAATTTGAGGTCGATCAGAATTTGGGAAGGCCTCAATTTACTTTAATTGCTACGAAGGACATTTTAATTAAAATTGCACTATAGACGAATTGATTCTTGATGATCCCATGTCCGACAAAGCTAAACTTTGAATATGTTCTTCCCCACAATAATACATATTTACTGAACAAATTGGAACTCATTTTGACTTTAGGAAGGCCTCCATTTGATCACCCAAAACGAACTCCCATTTTTCTGAATTTTCAGAGATCCGACCGTCGGATTGAGCTGATTTTTGAGTATGTTTCTACTTATGATAATGTCTAACAACCCGCAAAGTTTGAGGATGATAAAAAATGGGTAACTCTCTTTTCACAATCTTTCAGGAGTTTTGACGGTTTTCGGTTTCGACAATTTCTTATAATTCTTGTAACTTCTCCCCCGGGCGTCTCTTCAGCTTCCTTCTTTGACCTGTATCCCATGTACAAAGTATGTGTGTATCTAGGAATACTCGTGCGTGCATGCGTGTTCATTTGTTTGGAGATCAGGATTCTTGCAAGGGTTGCAAAATGAAGTGTTTAGAAGCATGCATATGGTATTTTCTTTATTTAAACTTCTAAACCCATCTTAATGAAACTATGATAGGTTAGAGGCATTACATGCCTTAATTACAGATGTTATCTTGTAGATTAAGGCGGGGGTGTTGCAATCTTAGTAGTTCCCTTAAAGCAATTAAAATTGAAAGTTAATTTATTGCTTTGCTATATAGCTTAGTTTGGATGGTATGTTATATTTGTGTTTTCTTATATGAAAATTAAGGTTTCATCTCTTTTTATTGACCTTTTTTTATGTAAAGATTTACAAGCAATTTTGCATAAATAAATATATACACTTTTTAGTATATTATGATGTATAATTGGGTTTTTCCTATTATAGATAATTTATATATATTTTAAAATTTAATAAATAAGTTGTTATAGATTATTTACTTATAATTGTACACAAGAAAATTATAAAATACTTACAACGTACTTTTTCTAAAAAAAGGATGATGTAAAATACACGCATATAGCGCGGACCGTATGCTTGTGTGACAAAAAAAAATCCCAACATCATATAATTAATTCAATAATAAGGGTACGCATTAATGATTTTTTTTAAGAGAATCACAATATGCAATTAATAAGGAACATATTTTTCCAAAATCGTCTTTCTTTTTTGTATCATAGTATACTTAATATGCCTTTATATATTAACATCATTCATCTTTTTATACATAATTTGATTTGAATAAGTTTTGGAATAGGTAGCCCTGAACTAAACTATTCGGTTTTGGATCATTTTTCTTGTTTTGGATTTTTGTTTTCAATTCTAGGTTTTACGGACCAGCTCGGTTCATTCGGTCGATTTTTAGACTAGCCTTAACACCATATTGGTGATGATATATAATTTAAAGATTAATGAGAACATTTTGTATTCCCAAAATATAATATGGCAGACACACGAAACCTTTTTGAAACGGGATCCTAACACCTGTAGCATTTAAGTTTTATCTCATACTCCAAGAAACAACAAAAATAATAATAAGGTTCGAGTTTTGAAATATTATGAGTTTGAAGCAAGACAAAATGAACACACCTAAATTCATTGAAACTATTGTAATTAGATGGACTGCAGTACAACCTTTCATAGGGTGATTATTTTTGGAAGGCTGGAATAGGATGATGATTAAATGTGTAGACTGCAGTAAGAGCAGCTTCTCCCCAAATGTGTTCGAGACACCCATTGTATATGAGAAATGTTTGGATAATGTCTAAAATATGTCGATATTTGTGTTCAGTACAACCATTTTGTTGTGATGTACCAATACATGAGTATTGAGAAATGGTCCATTGCAGACACAAAAATTTGGGAAAACTATATTTTTTGTATTCTATAGCACTATTAGCAGATGGTCATCTTGGAGAGACGAAGCTGATGGTGGGTTTAGTTTGGAAAACGAAGTACTGGAGATTTTAGATCTAGACAGTGGTTTTATTTCGATGTAGAATGGGTTGGATTGGCTGAATCGGTGGATCTGATAATATTAATGCAGATTGGTGAGAGCAGTGGGTGTGAACACCCCATTTTGCAATCCTCACAAGAATCCATTTTTAAAAAAAATGCACTAGCATGCACACCGAATTTTGAACTCACTAGGATGTTAGAAAATCCCGGAAGACTCATTCATACATGAAAGAAATCTAATAGAGAAATCGAGATCATACACATATCTGATTCAGATTCCAGGAAGATTGGAGCGAAGCTAGAGCAACCGAGCAGCAATTCAAACTTTTTCCAAAACCCGAACATCCATGTGTTGCAATCTCGATCGGGGATCCACAACATCCCGACATTCTAAACAAGTCCACGATCATATCAAGCCAAAACATGCACATTTCGGATGCGAAAACGGCATTTTTTGATCCATCGAAAACCTAGTTACAAGCTCTAGCCAACCAGAGAATGGCATGTAGCATGAAAGCTTGTCGTACGATAAGTGGCCCTCTCCCAGGTTACAAGCTCTTTTATTTGCTTCTCAAGAACTGTACAACTATATATTGACCCCACTAAATAGGCTGCATATATAATAAATTCATATTACCCAATACATAATCATTATTATGAATGCTAATTAATGCTTAAACATGTTTAAATTATGCTAATAATATTTGTTTAAGATTCGGGATGTCACATTAATATTTACAAGTTTATCTTACAAGTAATTCATTATAGTTTTCTCATATTATGTTGTTTAACATTAACATTCTGTTTAGAACTGGATTAGCCTTGGTGGTAAAAATAAGGTATATTAGTGTCATCCAAAATAACAGTTCGAATTTCCCAATCTACTTTTTTCACTGCATCTATTTTTTTTCTTTTCAAAAAATAAAAAGGAATAAGAAAACAATTTTAACATGCCGTAGACAATTCATTGAATCTGGGCTTAGCTTCACAATGCAGGGTTACAATGTTGTGAAGCCTGATGGGCCTTATTTAAATTTCAAAACCAATCTTATATCGAACATGCACATTCAAATTTCTTGGGCCACGCGCGATCGCCCATCACAAAAATACCCTTGTGCCCTAATTATTGAAGAGCAAATCGGATCAGATCACCCTATTTAATTTAATTTTCGTTTGGATAAGTTCGAGTTTGACTCAATATGGTCCCGTTTGGGGCGCTAAATAAAATTTTCTAGAAAAATGATAACATCTATCCTAGGGGGACATATTGACTATATTATGAATATAAGTAATATCACTTTGCATGAGAATATGTGTATAATTCAATACATATTACACTTTAATTATTTATATCTATAAGTATGTAATATATGCCCTTAAAGCATTTGTTAACATGATCCAATTATTGGATATGATAAAATACTGTATTAAATAATCATACATTAACTAGTGTTTTGTGGAAAGCTATTAAATCCAAATAATTTATTTGGTGAAGTTATCGTATATAAAATTACAACAAACATAATATAAGAATATTAAATTTACCCTATAAGTATTTGAAAATGTTTGGATGTTGACTTTTTGACGTTTTTCCATAAATCATACGTATTTGTGAGTAAATATCGTCAACTTATGATATTTTGCTTCATATGGACAAAAGGAAAAAAAAAAAGAAAATCAAACATAGCTTGGAATTGTTAATAGATTTCAATCACTTGCCCCTATATATTAAGGGTGATTTTGTTTTCATCCACCAAATTTTGCGGTTAATCTGCGCTGTTAAATTAATCCGCATTACCTATTAAGTTAATACACGAGCGTAGATAAACTGATAAAAAAACTTATAAATTTAATTTTATAAATATTATTTTAAATAATAATTTAATACTAAAATATCCAATAAATTAATAAGTTCAACCACTTTATAAATTTAGATACTAATATTAAACAATAAGTGAATCTTAATACAAAACAACGGATTATGACTTTGATTAGCAGCCTCATACGTTTTGATTTCATATATTTATATATAAAATACATCACTCAAAATTCATGATTCTTACACATCTATGTAAATATATATACATTATGCTTGTATTTGCGATTTCGGTTGTGGGTCATCACCCTATTTCACCACCTCCCCCCCGAAAAATTCATATCGTGCTCAAGGTCCATGTTTTGGGTAACGGGGTTTTCACCCATTACGTCATAGTACCCCTTGTCAAACGGAGTATCAAATTATGTTTGGGTTTTCCTACTTTCCTTAAAGTATTCATAAGTTTCTTGGTCCATCGGGGTTAGATCTGTAATTGCGTGGTCGTTTTTCACTTTCTTGTTACTCTGATCTAGATGGTCTTCCTCTTAAGAAGACAAAACAAGGGTGAAAACCTAAACGGATTATATAATTATCCGGTGGCCGAAAAAGAGTAAGTGGACTAGAGAGAGAAATTGTTGCTCCGATTTGTATCTGGTGGCCAAAAAAGAGTAATATCTGGAAAACCCAAACCCAAATGGAACAAGGGTGAAAACCCACGGTGGTTAGAACAAGTGGTGGCTGGAAAATAGTAAGTGGTGGCCGGAACAAGGGTGAAAACCCAAACGGAACAAGTGTTGCTCCGATCTATTCCCGGTGGCTGGAAAAGAGTAACTGGTGGTGGTTTGTTTATAACGGTAGCATTCCTAGAGAGAGAAAAAGCTAATAGAGTAACAAATTTAACAAGAGTGGGACCCACAATAGCTTTTAAATTTATATAATTATAATTTAATTTTAATTGGTGGATATACTTGTTAATTTAAAAAAGGGTAATATTGTGAAATTGTGTTCAAAATTTTCATGATTTAAGGGTGGATTAATAGCAAAATTTAGTGGATAGAAATAAAATTACCCACATATTAATTTCTAAAAGAAAATTGAAACAAATAATTTGGTAATCTAATTATTTAACTGTATCAATTAATGCAAGATTCGCATTAACGTATATATTATTAAAGCCATGGTATGGACGGTTGAAACTTGCCATATCTTATATATGCCAATTTAAGTTTGATACATGCGGGGATAAAATCAAAAGATGAAATATTGAGTTTGAGTTTGAGTTTGATCAATGATTAAAGATTAAAGATTTGAAAATAATTATGGAAATACTCCAATTATTTGATAACTAAAACGGGTTAAACATGTATTATATAGTCAATCCAATCTGATTAGTTATAAATCCATTCAATACAATCACTTGACATACAGGTTATAAGCATGAAACCTTTTAATGCAATCATGCAAAATCCATGGCCATAACAGATTTTGGTATTAACTTATTTTTGAACCAAAAATAAATTATTATTATGATTTCATTTTGTTTTAAATACTTAAATCCTTTTTACCTTTTGGGGTTTATTTGTGTTTTTAAGGAAAGTGTAGTTGGTTTGGGTGTAAATTAGTTGACAAAATGGTTGTTTTCGTGCGCACCTTAATCAAATTTAAACATAAGAAACACTAGTTTCCTTCTTCTACGTTGTGTTGTTTAAAAAAGTGTCAATGGTTTAAGCTCCATATTTGTTGACAAAATGGTTGGTTTCATGCACAAGTTAACATTATCTAAATATTTGAAACAACCAACTCCTTCCCAAACCTCGGGTGGAGATTAGTTAACAAAATGGTTATTTACATGTGTCAAATATTAAAAACACTTATTAATTTATTTCTTCAAACACAAAATATATTTTTGTACTAAAAAAAAAGAAAATGTTGGGTATGCTTCAATTTTGAACAATTTTTTTTATATAAACAGATGGGCTTAAATTTAATATGTCTTTGTCTTTCTATTATCTTATTACAACATCTATAATAGTAGTGTAAAAATTGACTTGTAAATCGTAAATGTCAATAAACTTTTACAAAAAAATTGAACATTAAAAAATATATACTCCAATGGTATTTTTGTAAAGTCTTGTGTAAATTTTAAAATAACCAATAAAATTTCAAAAACTTGTTAACAATCAATTTAATATTATTTTTCTTGAATTTTTTTATAAATAATTTTATTGTTATAATGGATCTTAATTTATAAGTATTAATTAGATTTCAAATATATAGTTTTTATTAAAATTTATATTTTACATTTGAAGTTATTATATTTTCAAATTTTATTTAAAAAGATGAAGATAGAGAAAACTGATCTGTGTGTATTTTACACGACTATTTTATACAAATTTGGATTTTCAAAGATTGATGGAGATAAAAAAAATTTATAAGTTGTGTTAATTTTGTACAAAACAAAAATATAAAAAATTGGTAGAGATGCTCTTAGTATACTAGCTATTTGATCAAAAATCAGTAAAAAATTTAAGCACGTTTAATCCTAAATTAGGAGAAAAAAGAAAATTAAGTAAAGAATTAGGAGGAGAGGGAAAAAAAAAAAATAAAAAAAATGGGGAAGATGAAAAGGTCTGAGATTTACTACCACTATAAAACCTGCACATAGTCCATAATGGTGGTTTGCGCCTAGCCCTTACAGTAGTCCGCTACATATATATAGATTGTTTTCATATTTTTCCTTTTTTACTTTTTTTTTTTCATCTTACAATTTACAAATAATATCGATCTGTTCTTTACAGATTCTGGGGTTAGGAGGTGTGGATTCATACTCGCATCACAAGGGATCAAACTTCAAAACTAGGGTTTCCCCCACCTGTATTGATTACCGCCATTTCCCCTCACCCTATATATCAAATCTATCTATCTATCTATCTATCTAATAAATACTATACAGTCATTCTGTAAAAATTTCGTTTTCTTTTCGTTGTTGTGTAACAGTTATAGAATCAATCATTACATTTCTCTTCAGGCAATTGTGCGATTTTTTTTTCTGGGGTCAATTGTCGGTTTTAGGATTTTGGTCCTTTTGTCTATTTGATTTGATGGTTTTGGTTACATTTACAAACACCTCTTAGTCAAGTGAATTTGTTTGAAAAGATTATTATTATATTATTATTTTTAGGGTTTTTTCTTTATTTTTTTTGGGTTATTTGTAATTTGTGAGGGATGGATAGGAAGAAGGTGGCCGTTCCGCTCGTCTGTCATGGCCATTCTCGGCCGGTTGTTGATTTGTTCTACAGCCCAGTCACTCCCGATGGGTTTTTCCTTATCAGTGCCAGCAAGGGTAACTTTCAGTTTGTGTATAAATGTCTTGTTTAGTTAATTTTCTATCTCCTTTTTTATATTGTTGATTGTTGCATTTTATTAATTGCTAAGTGATCTTTGTATTATACCATTTCACCCTTTCAATGGCTAGCAGTGACCGTAGAGATGAACTACATTATAATTAAATTAGATTGTGATATATATGTTAGTTCAAAATAATTTTTTTTGTTTGATTTGTATGGGAGCAAGAGAAGGCCCTTTAGGTATTGTGGCAGTGATGGACTGCTGGTTTGGAATGAAGTTTATGAATGTAATTAGTCTCATAGAGTTTAGTAGAAACAGAAAAAAATGGATGGAGGTTAGACTCATTGCATCAGAATACTAGTAGTTTTGTAGCCTGTGGGTAGGGTTTAAATGGCTTCATATACATTTAGAACAATTTAGATGGTTCAACATTTGTTGTACTCTGGAATTAGCATAATGACATAGGACTTGTAACTATCGCACATAATTATAATTGACCCAGTACTGTATCTGCCTAAATAAGTTCATTTCGGGGATACTACGCAAGAATATTCAAAGCAGTGTAAAGCCTTTTGTGCTTAAATTAATTTTTTTAAGTTCAACAGTTTAAATAATCAAGTCAAGATTGTTTGTAGCCGGGAATACGGTTTATATGCTTTAGTCCACATTACAATATTTAGGCTTGGGGACTCTCATTCCAACATTCCAACGTCACACTGTAGGATCATCTTACATTTTCGAAAATGTTGTGTCTGCACATTGAGCCGTGTACTGTCACCTGTCGCATTTCTGGCTCATAAGCATTGTTTAATTTTTCTTTCCGATTTTATAGTTTTGGTAACATGTCAATCATTGAAGATCCCCATAATTTATTTTCTAACAATTACAATTTTGGAACATTTTCAAATATGTGTTGGTAGCTGTACACTTTATTGGAACGCTGAACATGTTAATTATAATTCAATGTTAACTGTAATTTTGTCCCATTAGTGATTTTCCAACTTGCTATTTATCCCACAACTTATTGTACAATTTTCTGTTCTTGAACATAATTTTACGTTGTTCAGATTCTACTCCAATGCTGAGAAATGGAGAGACTGGAGATTGGATTGGAACTTTTGAAGGGCATAAAGGTGCTGTGTGGAGCTGCTGCTTGGATACTAATGCCTTACGAGCTGCATCTGCATCTGCTGATTTTACTGCGTATGTATTCAAGTCTTTTCCTCGTCAGACATGTTTAGCATAGAAGTACAATTAGTTAAATTTATTTCAACGCCTATGAAAAAATTCCGTCAATTTTTCTTTAAGCCACCTGTAATCTTGATGACGTTGACATTAAACTGGGATCTTTTGTAATAATGATCTTCCACTAGAAGCTTAGTCCCAATTCTGGCCAAGGGAGAATCCAAGATTTCACAGAGGGAGGGGCTAAGTTAACAACAAAATTTGATAACAAAATTAATAATTTTTTTCCTGGTAAATACTTACCTTTTAAAAGGAACTTGTCGACAAGGTATAAAATGGTGGGGGACCTGTTTGTCGTGACCGGTGGATGGTGGTAATTTTTCAATGGCTGTAGAAGAATAAGGGTTAGGGTAGAAATTAGAGAGGGGTTTTCACTTTTGAATAGGCTGGGGTGGGTTGTACATTGGGCTGGGCTAACTTTAATTTTATAGGTTAACTAGTAGTAAACAATTTCATGCTTTGATTCCAGCGTTTGTTCTTCTTGTGTACCCCGCGATATTTCATTATTTATAAATATCCACATTTTGTTTGCAGGAAATTGTGGGACGCGTTAACTGGGGATGTACTCCACTCATTTGACCACAAACACATTGTTCGAGCATGTGCCTTTTCAGAGGTATTGTTGGAGCAGTGAATATCCACATTTTAATACATTACTTTCCCATGTTGCTGGTATGAGATATCAATGTTATGAACAGCTTGACTTACCCGACTTCGAATAATCTAATTGCTAAAGATATCAATGCCATGAATACAAATCAAAGAAGAAAGCCCTGTATTATGGGAAAACTGAAGGAAGTAGAATCAAGTAGGTTATATGGATCAACTCGTCTTGCATAAGATTGTGTCTTGCATTATTAGATAGGAATCTAAGTTGAGAGTTAAAAAACATCATTCAAATTGTAAAAGAAAAGTTTTGGAGTGAGCATTGCACAATTTCCGAAATAATTCCTTGGAGAAAAAAATAAATAATAAGAGAAAACAAATAATTATTCTTAGGTTGTAATTATATACCACGATTCTTTTTGTTAATTTTCACATTATCAACCAGGCCTTAAAAGTTACTCAAAACTGATGGGGGCAACAATTGCAATTACAGTAAATCATTAATCTGAGTTTCTAATTTTTGTTCATTATTAAAGTACCCTTTGCACTTAACACCGTAAATTATAAGATTAGACTGATGTTCTTAACTGAAAATATATTAGACTAACATTCTCTGTTTCTTTTCTGTTATTTTTTACTATTGTTCTTTGTTGAGCAACCAAATATATGATCATTTTAAAGCTAAATCGTTTCTTTATCAGAATATGTGGTTTTTGACTTTGGCCTCCGGAGTTTGAGAAAACCTGTCACCCTTATTTTTTATTAATTCTCCCTACTATCCTGCATTTGGTGTGCTCCTAGTGAAACAAAGTTAGGACTCTATATATACTTTTGAGGTTTGGGTGACACAATACTCCCTCAAAGGAGGTGGGATTATTTATGCTAGAGGAAATGAGACGAGGCCAAGGTGATAAATGTTGTATTGTTTGATAAAAAGAAATTGGGCTAGAGGAAGCTCAATAAATATTTTGCTCACTTGGTAACCATTTCTTTTATTTTGATCATTTGAGAGCCAAACTAGGACTCAATGTTTTAATGGTGAATTATTGTGTCTCAGTTTGCTAGAAACGTTATGGGTCTTTAAAATTATACCTAGTAATTTGTTTCTTTCAAACGGTTTAATTGTGCATTACTTTGTTGCAATTTGTTTCTAGTCCGGTGTATGTCAAACAGCCTTTTACAGTTTTACCTTGGTGAAAGACATCTTTGATGTAGTTCACATTGAATCATGCATGTGCTTGTGTTTCTAAATTGTAGATCCAAGTATACTACATGCATAAGCTATTTTTTTTTTGATAGCCATGGGTATCGGGGTCCCACCCCCACTAATCCCATGAGCCCCTAGTTGTTTGACCAGGAGATACCCCCAGTGGCCCAAGAAAGATTTCACGCAACGGGAAATCGAACCTAAAACCGTATGCCTTCCCACATAGTTCGCCCTTACCGCTGTGGTAACCCTTGGGTTCCTACACGCATAAGCTATTATAAGTTTATAACACAAACTGCTCTTCATACAGGGAAACTGTTCATATGTACTATTGCCTTCTGCTTTAGTGAGTGATATATGTAGTTTTGCATTAATTTTGTTGGTTATTTGGAACAGGATACATGTCTTCTACTCACTGGTGGTTTTGAAAAAATACTGCGCATATATGATTTAAATCAGCCAGATGCACCTCCAAGAGAAGTTGACAACTCTCCAGGTTCAGTTAGGACTGTTGCGTGGCTCCACAGTGATCAGACCATATTAAGCTCCTGCTCTGATTCTGGTGGGGTTAGGTAATGCATAGAAACAAATGTTACTATGATTTATAAAACTTAATTTGTGTTTATTTTCCCCGTGTGAGGCTTATGTTTCCTTATTTTATGGGATAAGCTGGAGGATGCAGCTAACCGATACCTTCTATTTCTTCTACATATTTTGCAGCAAACATTTACAATTGTTCAGCTTATTTTTTGCTCCTTTTTCTTTCCATATAAGGTTTCTAGTTGTCTTTGCTAATCACATTCTGTGTTTATCTAGCCTCTTTTTTTTTGGGTCGATTTACCGTCCTTACTTTACAAGCTGGCAAGCAAACTTACCAGAACCTAGGATGATTGGATTATGTTCAACTTTAAAATAGTTGGCACCATTTTAGGCAGAAGAAATCTCTTTGTTTTGAGAAATTACTACTGTACTTGTTTGGTTTCTGTTATATTCGTATAGAACTTGGCAAAAAGTATTCATGGGTGGATACAGAAGTAATGGTTATCTGGAATTTCCTCGTCCTTTTTTTTTGTGTGTTTGTTGGGGGGTGGTGGTGGGGTTGCTGAGGATAAGATAATTGATAGAGTATATATGTGCGTATAGTAGGTGCGGTAATAAGCGAGTGGGTGCTGTGTGATCTAACCTGCATGGATATTAGGAGGAGATAAAAACCCCTTTTAAACAGTTGCTCAATTTTGATGGAACTATTTACTCATCCTTATTGCATAGCAGCTTAATCCTAATGTTGCATTTATTTACTTCATTGTGCTTTCAGTAGTCTGTTGTTCTTCTAGCAGGGTTATTTTTCAATAATAATAATAGTGTAGAAGGTGAATTCCCAACAGGTTGTGGGATGTGAGAAGTGGCAAACTTGTCCGAACCCTTGAGACAGAGTCATCTGTAACCAGCACTGAAGTCAGTCAGGACGGCCGCTATATAACCACGGCTGATGGGTCCACTGTTAAGTTCTGGGATGCTAACCAGTAAGTTTCAAACAAACTTGTTCTGTTTTGTTTTTGAATAATTTATCTTTCAACTTCTAAATCATTTGGCAGGATCATGTATTATTTTGTCTTCATGTTTCATTAATTATTATTTGTGGTCGATTTAGTTTTGGATTGGTGAAGAGCTACAACATGCCCTTCAAGGTGGAGTCAGCATCACTGGAACCGAAGCTGGGGAATAAGTTCATTGCTGGAGGAGAAGATATGTGGATTCATATGTTCGACTTTCATACTGGAGAAGAGATTGGTAAGCCGGGAGAAGGAACTTGTGGGGTGGGTTTTGGGGGGGGGGGGCTATTATCCACGTGTTAGGCCCAGCTGCCACACAAGCTCCTTGTCACCCAATATAATCATGTCCATGTGTTAGGCTCAGAACTACGCCATCAGTGAGGGGCAGTGTTGAGACTATAAATTCAACTTTGAGATCCTCCCAAAGCAATATATTTGAATAAGTGGCTACTCCAACTATTGCCAATTGGTATTGGGTTGGATGCTCCGAACTTTAATTCGGGGGTCTACTGGCTCTAGTTTTTTGAAGATTTTATTTTTGTAATTCTTATATCATCTATAATTTCCACTAATATATATATATATATTGTTGTTGGTAGGATGCAACAAGGGTCACCATGGTCCAGTACACTGTGTGAGGTTCGCACCAGGAGGGGAATCATACGCATCGGGATCTGAAGATGGAACCATAAGAATATGGCAGACAGGGCCATTGAACGAGAATGAGGGGGCGGCGTCACTTTCGAATGGGCCGGCGAGTAGTAGGAAAGTGAAGGATGCTGCTGATGCTGCTGATGAGGTGATTCAGAAGGTAGAAGGTTTTCATATTGCCAAAGGTGACAACAAGACCGGAGGTCCGGAGGAAAAGGCTCCATCAGCGGATGTTTGACTTTTGGGAGCATCGTGTGTGTTTACTCTTTCCATTGGTGACTTGTGTGACTGGTGGGAATTGTCCCCCTTTTTTTTTCCCTAAACAAGTAAAAACTTCTTAAAGAGTCTTTTCTCGTGCTTTTACAATGCTTCCTTGTTTTGGGTTTCTTCACAGTCGCTGCATTCTACATCACTATCATGAATGAATGGCCGGGATCCGGCTGCTCTCCAAATGTGGACTATTAGTTTAAAATTAGCTGATTCAAATTTTAATCCTCCTCCTCTGGAGGGTACTAGGATAAAAACTCGTTGTTAAGATCTTAAACCATATTCGTTTAAACTAACGGTCTGAATTATATTTATATAACTCTAGTATAGAGGAAGAGTTGGATCCCCATATATACGTGGTCCCTAACAATAGCTTGGTGGTTTGGGGTTACTAATCATTGATTTAGTAGTCGTATAATACCAAGTTAAACAACTTATGGCCACTTGAAGAATTTTTGTACAACTGCCAGTTTAAGATTTCCAGCCCCAAATTTGATGTATTTTTGGTAAGCTCGTTAATTGTCTATTTAAATAGCAATAATAAACCGTGATAAAAGTAATTTCATTTCTTTTCTTCATTTTTAGGTCCTGAAGTAATCTCAATTCTAAAAGAAAGCATCACTTGTTTGTTTCTTCAAATATTCTTTTTGAATATTAAGAGAGTATTATTTCCAATTACTTCTGAAAAAATTAGTCCGTGTGGGATCGTTTTCTGAGTTTCCAAAGAAGCCATATTTTATGCAAAATTACAATTAAACAGTTATGCTTATAAATTTTATTATTTATTTTTATCGAATATATTAAATAAGTTGGGCATTTGTTATATCTTGTAATTCATTTAATGCATCTAGTAAAAATATATTTTTATTTTAGTAAAATTTGTAAATAAATATAGCAATATTTAAATACCTTTGTTTTAATTAATAATAAAATGAACGAAAAGAGGTATAATAGATACGTCCTAATTAATTTATTATATTATTACCCAGAGAGAGAGAGAGAGAGAGAGGCGTAGAAAAGTAATATTATATTAATTAAGAAAGAGATAAGGAAGGAAGGGCAATTTCGTCTATAACAAAAGGAGGGAGTGGGGGGGATATAGATTGCTTCGTGGGTTTTGTCGATGGATTTTTAGCAGAGTCTGTGTGTGTGTGAACTCCTCAGCAATTCCGAGGCTGTTCTGTTGTGTTGTAACATTGGGGGGTGAGGGTGGGTGAAATTGAAAATGTCGGGTAAAGGAGCTAAAGGTTTAATAACGGGGAAATCCTCTACCTCTAATAATGTCCTAAACGGGGCCAACAACAAAGACAAGGACAAGAAAAAACCCACCTCTCGCTCTTCTCGCGCTGGTCTTCAGGTCTCTCTCTCTCTCTCTCTCTCTCTTTCGTTATTATTATTATTCACTTGTATTGTATTGTCTGCTATTCACGACGGACACACTCTTGAATTCATTCCAAGACACATAACACTCACTAGATTTGTATTTCTGATTATTATTTTAAACTAGTGCTTTAATAACATTCCTTACACTCTTTTTTATCCCACGCTGCTGGATCCTATGCTATTTGATCTGTTCGTGAAGGAGGTTGCATCTATGTTTCTGATTAAAGAAAATGGAGGGTGTATCTATGTTTCCTTATGAAGTTTTAGACATTTCAAGTTTGACACTAGGGGCCAAATATTCTTGAGTTAAAATGTTTAGCACATGTGTGGGCGAAGTGAGTTATGCCATTCAAAAAATCTTGGAAAAAAAGAAGAAAAGAAAAGAATACAGGTTTCTGCAATAATAAAAGAATAATAAGAAATCTATTTTCTTAACCCTTAAATTTATATTGCATGTTGAATTTTTAGTATTTAGAATCATGATTAAAGCTTTGTATTTATTGATATTCAAGATAGTGATACAGTCTCTCCCCCCATTAACTCTTGAATCAAGCACAATTTTTCTGCTAGTAGCTACGCCTTGACTTATTTGTTGGATTTGCTACCTTTCCTAATTTTAGCATTTTCCAAGGAAGGCCTAGGCCTCTTCACCTTTGTGTACTAGAAAAAATAAATGAAACCTCATCAAACACAGGTTGGATTGGACTCTTTACACTAGAGCCAACACTTGACCTCCGGTTAATTTTAGCACTTATCTGGACTGGAGGATTTACATGAGTTCTTGGGGATTGCTCATCAAAAGCTCATATTATATTTCTACTTGGCAAACTATATATTCACTTTATGATGTGTCCTCAACGTTTCTATGCCTTAGTTTTTTCGGATTTGCTGAGTCAACGTGCACTTGTCATGTCCGTGTTCATGGTCCATAGACCGGAATCAGACCTGCTACTAATGTTGGTCTCACCCATTATCTCAAGTTTTGGATCGAACTGAGATCGATTCTTGTGGTTTACTTTTCTGGATGCATCTGTTGTGACTTGTGACAGGGTGGATACATGCACAATCATATCTTGTATGGTCCCTACTTTTGGTGCACACTTGAAATTACCGAATTACGCTTTGGTCATTCAGAAAACAAATTACAACCTCAATTGGGATTCGAACTCACATCTATATCCATTTTTTCTTTTGGTGGTAACAGCCAACTATATCTGTGATTATAAAATGTATTGAAAATTTACTTAGTATCAAGTTTAGAATGTATAACGCTGCACACGCATCAAGCGTTCCATGATTCTAGTTGTCTAGAACTGATATTGTGATATTGTAAGTTTGTATTTCATGAAAATTTAGTTGCCAATACTATTCTACCTGTACAATGCCAGAGGATGGACGCATTATGTATTTGAATATTGTTGTGCATGCAGTTCCCAGTGGGTAGGGTTCACCGCTTGCTGAAGACTAGGGTTTCTGCGAATGGAAGGGTAGGAGCAACAGCTGCGGTGTACACCGCAGCAATATTGGAGTACCTGACTGCAGAAGTGCTGGAGTTGGCTGGTAATGCTAGCAAGGATCTTAAGGTCAAGCGAATAACCCCCAGGCATTTGCAGCTAGCCATCAGGGGAGACGAAGAACTCGATACCCTCATCAAAGGAACAATTGCTGGTGGCGGTGTTATACCCCACATCCACAAGTCTCTCATCAACAAGTCTTCCAAGGAGTAAAATTAACAAATAAATCGATTAGTTATTGTTAGTTATTATTTGTGCTCTATTTCATCTCAAAAGAGTTCCCTTATTGTTCCAGCATTATGTTATTATTGCTTACCCGCGGGGAATTGAAAAAATCAGCAGGATTACTATTTTTCTTTGATCTGAGTTGAGTTGAGTCGAGATATTTGTATAAAAAGCTCTTTTTAATTGCCCGTCATTTGGCATGTGTGTCTTCTTTTAGCAGTGGAAGATTAAATCTCTTTGATTTTCTTTATTTTTTTTTATATTTTTTTATCTATCCCAAAGGTGAGCTCCAGCAATTGAATCCAACTATCTTTGACCCAATAATCTAGGACTGGTAGTATGACTTAATGGATCAGGAGTTCCTATAAATACAATGCATACAATACAAAGTGGGTTTTTTATTTTGTTAACCTTTGAAAATTTAATGCAATAGTCAATATCTGAAGAAGCTGTTGGTTTTTACTTTAGTTGAGACTTTGAATGTTAACCATTTGTTGTAAAATTAATTATCAAATTCAGCATTATACATTCAAGTGCTGTTAACCTCTTAATGATTCAAAAAAACAAAAAGTTAATTAAAATTTTTAATGCTTGAAACTCTCTCATTAAACATAGAGAAACATATTCAAACATCCCTTGATAATTTTCGCAAGCTCCAATGACAGAAGATCCACACAAAGCCCAGATAGAATGACAGACTCAAATTTTTCACTTTAAAAACGAGCCTGCGGCATATTTGAAGGTTAACGTTTAATTTTGCGGAAGTTGAAATCGTTAAAACTCTAGGAAGAGAACTCTTACCACGAAAAAGATCAGCGCAGATCCCGAGTTTATCCGTTAAGATTTTACTATAATTATGAAACTACCATCTTTTCTACTTATCATCCTCATAATTATTGGGTAACAGTTCAACCCAACTGAGTCAACTGACCCATTCCCATAGGCAACCACAAACGGTCATGCTTAATTGCCATCGTTTCGATCCAAGACATGTACAACGATGTTAAATAACTTCCATAAGTGGTAATCATCATGAACTATTAAAAAAAAGCCAATAATCAATATAAATGGGGAGAGGGGTGAAAAAGAAAAAAACGATTACGTGTGAGAGAGCTCTAACACCCAGAGAATCGGTGGGTATGGCTCCAAACTAACATATAAAAAATTGGACATAATGGAAAAGGAACAAGAAATATAAACCTAATGCTAAATAAGAGAAAGAACCAATCATCCTATTGGTTTCACAAATCTGGTGTTGTAAACAATAGTCTGCTTATGAAGGGTGACATAGCCGCAAGCAATGCCTTGGGGCACTCCTCATGTGGAAGATGGCCACAACCAGATATTGCAACTAGTCTCTGTCATTATTTACAAAAGAATGAGTCATAAAGTTGTGAAGTGTGGCATTTGAGGATTTCCCTTCTACCATGATCCAAAAACTTTTGAATATCATTAAGAATTTAAGGGATGGTGCTAGAAAAGTACTTACAGAGTTTACAAGTTTTGAAGCCATATATTGAACAGATTTTAGGGGGACAAGGGCATCTTCAGCTCCTGCAACTACTAAAACTGGGATGTCTTTAACAGCTTTCAGCAACGAATTAGCATTTTGTGTAGAGAGTACTGTTTCGGATGATAGTCTACCCATCTCCTGGAGTGCTTCATCCCAACCTTCTACACATAACGGTGCCTGCAAGTGCAGGGCGTCATGATATTAAATCTTCATTATCATCATACACGGTACTGATGCATGATGAACAGAAACTATGCGAAGATTGTTGCAAGGAAATAATACTCCTTCAGTCCCATTTAAGAAGTCTACATTTCCTTCTTGAGATATCCCAAACTACTAGTCCAATTTCTGTTTCAGGATATAACCATTGTACATAATAATATCACGATGGTAAACAAGTTATATTCGTAATCCATGGTTATGTTGAAATTGGTATGTTCTTAAAATGTCAAACATTGACTCTTAATTTGGGACAGATGGAGCTATTAACAGTGATAACAAGCAGATAAATATCAAGTGACTTTTTTATTCGAGTTGCATTTGTATCTCACATTGCCACAGCAATAATATATTAGGGGCGTATTCGAAAGGCCACTTTTTCATGGAGAACATAAAATTTTCAACCATTTTCCATCTTTCGTGGTGTAAATGCAAATATATCTATGGGAACATCAACAAATCCCATGGAACAGCCATATTAGAACCATCTAAATCCTCGAAAAGCTAAAATTTCAATTCTCACCTCCCCCCAAGAAATTGAATTTCAACAAAAATATTGGACAAGGTGGCTGGTGGCTTTTACTTCATAACAATCTTTACTTTATTCTCATCTTTTGGAGTTACTAACACCAAATATGGAAACTGCATTACTTTTCAAGTTGAAAATATGGCCAATCAGATACCTTAAAATGACATTTCCATGGAAAGATTGAAACTGCATTACTTTTTCAATGTTGGAACATTTACCAGCATGGTCACTCAGTTTTTCCTTATCAACTTATATGGGCAGGTGATGTAAATATGTTCAGAAATTTCACTCTGTATTCTGTAAGGAGAGGAAATCAGCACATCAAACATCCCATTATTATCACATTAACAGATTAACCCACTAAATGTAACAATGATTGCTGTATATCTGAAGATGCATCAAAAAGAATTTTAAATGCATCATTGCATTCTCAGACAAGAAAAGAGATTTTTCTCATTTTTTTTAGAGATAGACAAGATAAGTGATTTAACAAGTTGATGACAAGAAATTAGTTGAAACAAGCATAGTATGGTTTGAAGGATGTGCAGACATACTTTATAAAGGCTCAGAACTTCTGTTGTTAGCTTGGTAGTATCGTACCATGCACGTCGATTAACCACCTGAGTAATTTCGGCACGAAGAAGAGGACGAACTAAGTGTTTCTTCCCAAGTGAAGTGCGCAAGAGTATTCTAGCAAAGGAAGGAACCACTTCTCTTGAAAAGCTCAAAGTCAGCAGTACCACTCCCTTAACTTCAACCTGAATAAGAAAGATCCTTCAATTTCTGTGGAACACCTTCAAAATGCCTCCTTTTCCTTTTCTTTTTTTACCAATAATATCATGTTCTATGTTTTGGGTTTCTCGTCACTTTCCTGGACATACTTTCAAAATGAAATCCGCAAGTTCAATAATAAGGCAATGTTCTCCAGCATGATTATATTGTTAATAATTTGTTGACACTGGTTCAAATCAGACCTGGAGTCCTGGACCATTACGATAGCCCCAAATATTCTACCCAGTTCAAAACTTTAAACTCCATAAGCAGGGAAAGTTTTGATCAATAAAAACTAGATGTTAATTCTATAACTTCTACTAGCTTCTTTGTCAAATCTTTTAGAATAACAACATTATGTACTTTTTCATCTAAGTGGTTTCATGCCATTTTCTTATAAGGTTCAATAAGCAATAACGAGGACAGATGAACAAGGGACTACCGTTGAATCTTTTTCACATATCACCTCATGATTTTAGTGTTTATATTTTTAATAATGCAACGTTAACAAGTTCTTTATGATCCAAGGGTATCTGAGCAATAATTTTGATTTATCTCTATGTAAAGCTTTGCTGAATGCCACTTAATTATTTATTGGGATAAGTGTTGGAATCCAGGCTAATAAACAGTAATATCTGGTTATTAGATAAGGACTGTGACTCACATTTACAGAATTTGATGATGACTGTAATCTTTGTGCGGCCTTTAGTGCAAGCAGGCCACCATCATCATGACCAACAAGTACAACTGAAGCAAAACCCATCTCCAAACAGAAAGAAAGAAGCAAGTCAACCTGGACCATCAATATCAAGGAAAAAGAGTTCAGTAAAGATCCCAAGACAGAGAAAGTCAAAAGATATTACACAGGTATTGAGAAGGAAAGAAAACATACTAGGGTGTGTTTGATTGGCAACATTTTACATGTAAAATGAGCATTTTCCACTTGATTTGACAACTTAAGGTGTTTGATTGGCTTTTTTTTCTAGGCAATTCAATTCCCACTTTTGGCTCACACATGTACATTTTCAAGGCAATTGAGGAAAATGTTTTCTTTGGGGGGGGAGGTGGTTTTTTGTTTTCCATGCTTGGGCACAGTTCACGAGACAAGGTTTTTACCATTTTCTACATTAAAAATGCCATAACTTAAAATATAAAATTCAAAATAATATAAAATTTTAATATTTAAAATATACTAATCAAGATCAATTAAACAAAATCCATCATGACTATATGATTATGTAAAAAAAATACCAATAATTTTTTCTACATTAAAAATGCCATAATACAACCAATATTTTCCGGGTAGAAAATTAAGGCAATCAAACACACTACACTACATTTTTCATACAACTCAATTCTAGGCAATTCAATTGCCGGTAACTTATTTTCTTTCCATGCAAATTCCACGCTTGCAATCAAACGCACTTAATGTAATACCTTGGCAGAAAGATAGTACATATACAATGCTAAAGATTGAAGATACAAGCAAATACAAAGTAACAATACTAGGACTTTGTGTTTTCATGTGCCTTCCTTTATTTAATTATTTTCTTTTTCTGTTTTCCATCCGATCCATTAATTTAGCAACAGTTTCTAGCCACGAGATGAGCCTTTATTGTCTTTAAACTTCCAGTCCACTAAATTATACACAAGAACCTGAAATTAAATAACCTGAGTTTCAAGCTTGTATGGATTAGGAAATTGATGTCCTTCCCAATCTTGCCTTCGCGGTCTCGATGTCAATCCCCAACCAGGCCGATCAAAAGCAGCAACGGTACAACCAACCTGCCGAGCCAAAACACCCATCACATGCCTCCAAGAGAAGATTCCCCCTCCAAATCCATGCACTAAAACAATGCCAAATTCTCCATTTGCTTCTACAACCCGTTCCAGTGTTGGCGAGCTCAATTGACTCGCTTCATCCTGATCACCATTTTCATCTAGGTTCAGAATAGGCATTTCTTCAGACAGTACAGGAGAGGTTGTACTTTCTAATAGTGGAGTATCGAGAGAGGATGTGTGGAATTGATTACTAATACTCCTGTGATGATGATATTGGCTTTTTGAAAGAACATTTGATGATGGCCTATCAAGAAAGGTTGTAGAGGACAAAGAACGAGGAGGTGAGCAAGACATGCTAAGTTTGTAATGAAGGGTAAGTCCTTGGCATGCCATGAATAAGCTATTGGTGTCAGCTAGTAATCTAACTGGAAGTTTCCCTTCATCATGGGCTGTCCCTGCAGGTTTTCGCCTCACTTCCCCATCACATTTTGGTACTTTACTTGTAGGAGTGGGAGATCGAGGAAACTTCGGGAAGCCAGAGAATATATATTTGCAGGAAATAACCTGTCAATTGAAGAAGAGATTTATCAGAAATTGGACGAAATAAAACTACGACGCAAACATAGCCACCAACAATGCTATCGATAGCAACTTACTAACTTCTTGAAACTGAACCTCATGCTATTGGAACAAGAAAATATTCTTTGCTTAAGTTTGTTTAAATTCCAAAAATGTAACTCTACCCCTTAAAGCTTGGTATACGCATATAAGTAATCAATCCATTTGTCTTCTTGTTTTCAATGGTCTTTACAAACTTACTGCTTCTGTGTCAACTCGGTGGAACAAGAGCTTCCTCCTTGCTCTGCAGCTCGTGCGATAAGCAACAACAATATGCCCAAGAGCAAAGACCACAGATGAAAGAAACAAGACAGGCATCCCCCAAGACTTCTTCAAGTGAAGCCTTTTCCTGGAGACTGAAGCTTCAGCTTCGAATTGAGAATTGAAGGTGAAAACACAAGCCTTAACCGAAAGAATAAGAATCGAACTTAAGGAACAAAGCGCCACAGTCCCGAGATATGGGCCGTGTGAGAGAGCAGGGCCATCACACACAGAGTAAACACCTGTTGTCATGAAAACAAAACTTAGAAAAAAGAAACACATACATGAAGGTTTAGTTATCACTTTTCGTCATTTATTTGTTTGGTCATAAGAAATTTAAGGGTGAAATTAGAATATTACAATTTCAAATTCCGAATGTTTCAATACTTAAAAGAGTTAAAAGGCCAAAACAAATGCCTATTTGAGGCAAGCGTGGCGTCAACCACAGCAGCCTGTATTATAAAGTTTAAAAAAATTAAAAAAAAAATCACTTGTCCAGTTGTCCTTAGTCCTTATTAGTTCCTCAGTCACAAGTCAATCAAAGTTTTCAATTAAGTGTGAATTCCAGTAGATAGAAATACAAGCATACATACGAAGGCCTTTGAAAACTTCTAAGCTTAAGGTAAAGGGCATGTCTAATGTAATGATTAAGATTTTACAGAGCTTCAAATATAAAATCTAAGAGCACTCAATTGTCGCTATAACTTGGGAATATAAGTGGTTTTATCTTTTGGAAATTAAAGAAATACCAACGAAAGAGTGCATAAGAGAAGTTGATATCAATCAAGGGAGAGGAGAAATTAATGAAATTAAACAGCAAATTGAAAGTCATACAGGTGATAACGAGAGATCTGAAGACTGAGACCAGAGGAATATCCGTCAACGAACTCTTGAAGGTGTATCTATGCAAATGTTCTTTGAATCCATAACATCCAACACAAGTAAAGCTTGAAATCAACACAGAAGGGACCAATATATCTCCTAATGCCACCAAAAGAGGAAGCGAGAGAATAAAAAGCGACGCCACCATCGCCACCATGAAATATACCGTCCGTACAAATCTCTTTACCTTCGCCAATACTCCTTTGCCACCGGCCATACCTTCAATTCACCGCCAATTCCTTCACTTTGCCTCCTCCATGTTCAAGTCTCCCCTCAGTCTTCTTCGAGAGATCCGACATCGGATAATAGACGAAACCCTAGGCGATCTCGTGAGGAACGGAGAGTCGTCGGCCATTTCGGCCCTTATGAATCTAACGGCGATTCTAGGCGATCAAACGAACCTCAGAAATGGAAGACGCCATGGCTAGGGTCTGAAAAGGCTCGAATGAGAGGGATAGAGTGATTGTGTTCGTTTTAACAGAGGCGAGTTTAGATGCCAATCGCCATTGTGGATTTTCACTCCTCTTTCTTCTTCTCCTCCTCTCTTGTTCCTCATGGTTTTTGAATTAAAGTTGTGTCTCCATTTCAGGTGCTCCGTTTTCAGTGAATCCTCGTTTCGAATGTCAAACAAAGTTTGCTAATCTCGATTAATTATAAGAAAGTCACTTAATTTAATGGGGGAATCTTTAATAATTTTGTAGGAATCGTATTGGCTAATAAAATATAATAGGTTAATATGTTGAATTAATTAATAGTTTATTAACATGATAATAATTATTATCTAAACTAGAAATTAGGTAGAAGGGCTTATTATACATTGATTTTTACCAAAAATCCAATGAATAATATTTTTTTGAATGAAGGGCCTATTTTTAATTGGTAATTTGAATGAAGGGCCTATTTTTAATTGGTAATTTGAATGAAGGGCCTATTTTTAATTGGTAATTAGTGTAAGATGCCTATTTTGTTTTATATTTTAAATGAATGTATTTGAATAAATTTAAATATCATTTAATTAATAAAAACATGTTATGTATTACCTAAATTACCCCTTTTAATGAAATTTTCACAAAAAATATGGACTGCAAAGTTCATATTGCAATAAAATATGAACTGCAAAGTTCATATTGTTGCAATATGAACTTTGCATAAAAAATATGGACTGCAAAGTTCACATTGCAGTAAAATATGGACTGCAATATGAACTTTGCACTAAAAATATCGACTGCAAAGTTCACATTGCAGTAAAATATGGACTGCAATATGAACTTTGCACTAAAAATATCGACTGCAAAGTTCACATTGCAGTGAAATATGGACTGCAAAGTTCATATTGCAGTGAAATATAGACTGCAAAGTTCATATTGCAGTCCATATTTTAATGCATATTGATATTTTTTTAGTTTATTTTAAGGGTTGGGATGTCATTTTATAATGAAAAAAAAAGACACATGTCATATTATCAATAAAATAAAAAATAGGCCCTTTATTTAAAAAAAAAATATTCCTTGGCCTTAGTGTGAAAATCTTTCTCTAATAAGCCCTTTTTTTTAATTGCCCCTTATCTAAAAATATATTATTTACTTGTAATTTAAACCCATTTGTTATAATACATTCGTTATAATATAAAATAACCCGAACTCTTAGTTTTATTTATAAGAGGAAGGCTAACTCATATATTTATATAGAGTGAACCTCTTTTTTATATTATTGTTTTGTTCTTTTCAACATGTTATCATTTTATTTATTATTCAATCATTTGATTGTGCGGTCGAAAATAGACCAGTTTCAGATTTTCACACCAACAACTTGAAGCATCAATTTCTTAGCAATTTGAGTTATCAATGTTTTTTCAATGGTCGATTATAATTTATGTAAAAGGATTTTATTTTATTTTTTTTAAGAGAAAAAGAGCCTGGAATTAAGACAAAAAATCAAAATGGATGGGAGGTAACTAAAAATGTAATTAAATGCGTGTTAATATATATACACACACTATATTTTTGCACACACGTGATACATGCAATGCAAATATAAATGATTTAAAGGAAAAAATAAAAAAGTGGTAAGTGGTATAGCATATGAATGAATCTTAATATCCTTACAAGTGCGGGGTTCAAACCCTAGCTCGAATGGGCAAAATCAAAAACTCAAAAACCTAATACGGCTTCAAACTAACAAATTGCTTTTCAACTTTATATAATAGTAAATAACCGATAATAATATATCTTCGAATGATATTGCAATAAAGCTCAATAATGAGTCGAGCATTTTTCTTTCTATTGGATTTATTTTCATGCCAAACCGTTCATGTTCATTCATTTTGTACTAGTTATTTCAAACGGGTGATTTATTTCTCCATTTCTTTAACTAAATTCAAAAATAAAATAAAAATATAATATTCATAAACACACATGGATCTAATCTTATTTTTTTGCAAAAATTATAAAGTAGGTTTTATGATCAAATAGTGAAAATGATACTGTGAAAAGTAAAGTTAATTTTTAAATAATGAAGAAGATGAGGGTGTTTTTGGAAGGTCATATATTTTTAATAAACATTAAACAAATTAAATATTTAATGGTTTTCTAAGTTTATCCTATCAAGGGGGCTAAACAAAATGAAGAAAATTGGATTAACTTAAAAAATTGACGATCTTACAAATTAGGTGGATAGAAATAAAATCATCAATTTTTTCCTATATATATTTATATGATTTGTATATTATTGCACATATATCTTTGTTAATTCAAGTGAGTTTATAATATATACACACGATATTATATACACAACAAATCTCCAAAAATGGGCATCCTCATTTTAACTAGAAAACGGACTTCTTTTTTGGGGGGTGTAAATGATTGATTTTTTTAATAAAATTTGGTAGGAACGATCTCTATAATAAGTAATCAACTCCAAAAAATTACATTGAGAAGTGGGTGAACTAAAGATTCATATGTGTGTGCATTTTTTGCTGTTGAAATTTTAGATCACCCACTTTTCGTTGAATTTTGTTATGAAATTTGGTGGAATTTATTTACTCACCATGAAGATTATGTCCAGGAAATTTCATTAAAAAACCCAATCATTTACTCCCACAAAATTGAAAGTCCATTATTTAGTTTAAAAAATGAAGTCCTTTCGAAAACCTTACTCATTATTATACCTATAAATATATTTTATTATATTTTTACCTAACAAGTCATGTCAAATAATTCGTTAATATAACAAAATGATAAAAAATAATAAACATCTACTCGTTTAGGCCGAAACTGATAATACTCAATATACAATAAAAACCGATACAAACATTACTTGAACCGACCCATTGTCAGGTCTAAATCTAACCCATTGGTGTCTCAAATGAGTAGCTTCTAGGTTCGATTTATTATTGCTTGTAAAAATACCATTGTACCTTTTTTATTGTAGTTATTGTAAAGTTATTGCATATACAAAAAAGAAGAAGATAAATCATTGTTTTTTTTTTTTTTTTTTTCTATGAATACAAAACCACAAAACAAACTACAAAGAAAACAACAAAAGTAAACCTACTCCACAAACATCAAAATCAGACAATAAAATATTGACCAACTCTTAAGGAAGGTTATAAAACCAATCCTTTGGGAGGAAAGCATTTTTTTTTCTTGAAAAGCCAGCCAATAAGAAGGTCCTATTTGCCGATCTAAGCACAAAGACAAAATCAATATTGTCACATTATCTCGCAAGGTGATAAATCTTATCCGAAGTATCATTAGAATCCCAATTTGAATAAAATGAAGAACTACGAATTAAATCAATTACCACTTTTGCAATCTGATTCAATCACTATACTTGAAAAAGTATCGAGGCTCCAAATTTGACTGCTAAAGAATAACTAAAGTTTCGCTAGCAATTAAGATTTACAAACAAATGAGTTAGATCCGCCTCCATTAAAGCATCTATTCGAGCCTCGGGCTACAATAAATAATTAAATAGAGCTCTGTCGGTTCATAACTGCAGGTCGACTCATTTATACCCAATCTGTAGTGAAGAAGAAGAGTCAATTAAGCATTTGTTGGTTTTATGTCAATGGGCTTGGGAAGTTTGGGCTAGTAGTCCTCATAAATTGCTAATTGATAAACAATCTTTTACTCGTTTTGAGGTTTGGTTTGGTTTTATGATTAAGGACCCGTTTGGTTGTACTTCAAATTGCGAATTAGATAATTTACAATTAAGTAATTTATAAAAATTTCATTTATTAGTGTTTGGTTGTGTAAATTGAACAATTGTAAATATAATAATTCAAGTTGATTCACAAAAACTCAAATTAAGTCATTTCAAGTAAAACTTGAATTTTTTTAATTTTAGAATTAGATAATTCATTCCAACTCTATTTTTTGAGAATATCTAGTTTATACCCGTGATGTTGATGCATCTAGACAAAATTTTAAATAAAATAGAACAATAGAGAACATATTTTTATTCTATTAATCAGAATTTCTCGTTTAAGTTTTCCAAACACTTAAAATTGAATTAGAATTGAATTATTCATAAATAAGTAAATTCACAATTCTTCAATCGAAAATTAACTAATTTTAAAATTAGGTAATTTACGCAACCAAAAGGGCCCTAAGAGTTTTAATAATGTTTAGATTGGCCCAATTAAAGCGATCACAAAACATGTTGGTTTATTTGGAAAGTTAGAAACGAATGGGTTTTTGAAGAAACTCGGCCTAATTCATGCTCTGTTTTTAGGAAAAAATAAGTTAAAAGTTTTTGTTAGTTCAAAAGGAAAGGGTACTAGTAATTAATTTTCATATGATCACTAATTAGTGCCTATACATATAGGAGGACATATCCCAAATAACTCCCTAACACTCCCTTATCAATTTGATAACTTTATCTATATTGAGACTCCCCCCCTCCTCCATATTATTTCTTCTACCCATATTCTTCTCAGGGTTTTTTTTTCTCTATCTCATATTTTTTTTTCTTCTTCTACAAATCCAAGGAAGGAAGGATTGAAGCAGCATAATCTCTTAAGCCTAGTGGAGGTGAGATTTAAAGCAACCCTGCGCGTGTGATCTGAAAAAAGCTTTTTTTCTTTATCATTACTAAACTCCACCCCGCGTCCTTGATTCAAAATGCCTAATCAAAAGTTCCAAAAACAAAAAAAAAATTGAACGAAAAATAATATAGAGATAAAAGGAATGAGGAAGTAGTGAAATATAGAGACGTCTTATTCTTTGTTCTTTTTCATTTTCTTCTACACACCTTCTTTTCTTTCTAATCTTAAATTACAACAGATTTTTCATCATCGATGAAGGTATATTTGGTTCCTAGGAATCGAGTGGTGTTCATCATACTTGGCTCAAAGAAACTGGTTAAAGCACATGTATCTCGGTCTTAAGGAATTGAGTCTAAAGACGTATATTCGGTCCTGAGAAACCGACTACACTTTTATCCATGGAAAAAAATCTTTGTTAATCTAAGAGTGGAATAAAAAAAGATGAAGGTAAAGAGAACGCACTATTTAAGACGTGTATATTTTCATCCAACAATACTTTAGTTTGTTTAATAGATAGATTTGCAAAAGAAGAAGTTGGAAGCAGATTAAAGATGTGATTTTTGAAGTGGGTGAAGTGATTTGATTTTTTTTAAATGTAAGAAAGAGAGAGAGAGAGAGATTGTGTGGGGTGGTGAGAAAATGGTGAAATTATTTGACACTGCTTATGTCAAGTTCAAGTAATTCCGGCCGAATGACAAGAGAAGAGTATAGTAGGAAAATATTAATAATAAGAGAATAAAATTAAAAAAAATTGGGGTCAATCCAAAACAAAGGGTGATTTTGTTTCTATTAGCGACATTTTGCAGTTAATCCACATTGCCTATTAAGTTAATCCACGAGCGTGGATAGACTGACAAAAAAATATTAATTTAATTTTATAAATATTATTTTGACTAATAATTTAATATTAAAATATCTACAAGATTAATAAGTGCATTCACTTTAAAAAGTTAGATCATAATATTATTAAGCAATGAGTATATACTAACTAACTATAAAGTAAAATGGCAAAAACAAAAATTAAACCCTTTCCCTTTTTAAATTTTTACGATATTATTCCTTCTTTCTCACTCACAGATACCCAATGTCCCTCTTTCTTTCACAGACTCGTTCTTATTCCTCTTTTTTCCATCATCTCCTATTTCATCTCCTCAATCTTCCCTCTTTCCCCACTATCTCGCCATTCTTTATAAGTTAGGCACCATATCTAGAAGGATCACGCTCGCTGTATTCGCATTCTTTATTATAAACCCTAAAACTTTATTTTTATATTCTTCATCTAGGGTTTATATTAATAATTGATAAATATGTGTATATATCTAAACAACAAATAAAGTTTTAACCAATTGTAACACTTCTTACATTGACACATCAATGACATCACTTTTAATCGATTGCAACACCAATGAAGTTTTCAGAATAATCAATTTCTTCGGGGTGGATACCTCAGGATCCTAAAAAAACATAACTGATTTTCATCAATTTAAAAGAAATAATACAATTATTATTTTAGGACAACAAATTATTTTTGGATTCAACATTAGATATTAACTCAGGTTTTACTGAAGTTTGTAATGTCGTATTAGGAATTAAGTTCTTCTAATGTTTTAAAAATCTTGATTTTTGGCAGATAAATCGGCAAAAAATTGGAAATCGGGAGTAAGCCGATCGGATTTCCATGAATCAGTTGGAGAAAATCGGGTGAAAATTGGGGAAAATCGGGAAAAATCGGGGAGCTATAATCTAATTAGAAAACAAAACAAAACTTACTAAAATGACGTCGTTTTGGAGGGTTTTTTCCCCCTTTACACTTTGTACATATTACATAACAAATAAATGCCATAACCATAAATCACCAACAACGGCTCTTTCTTTCATCTCTATCCTATCTTTCTCACGACTCACGAGTACACCATAATGGTCATCTCTCTCATCTCTTTCTCACGCCGCCGATGACGACGGCCATCTCTATCTCCTCTCACCCTCCACTAAACTCACGTCACCGATGGCGACGGCCATCTCTCTCACTTTCACACCTCAGCTGAACAGGGCCTGCCCTTTCTCTCTTCTATATGTGACTGTGTAAGTGATTCTCTTGTATTTCTTGGAATAAAATTATAAATCTGTGATTAAATATGTTCAATTGTTCATTAATTCATTATATTTATGTAAATCTATTCATTAAATATTTTTTGGTATAAAATAAAAATATGTTCATTATTACTTTGTATTTAGACTTGTAACTTTGTACTTGATTATTTGTGTAAATTTGTAGAAAACACAATGAATACATCATCGGCTGCTTCTAATTTCACAACGGTTGCTTCTAATTCCTCAACGGCCGAGGCCACTACTAGTTTGAAACTCGCTGATTCCACTAATATCAGCTGAGATTATGCAATACAACTAATTTCGAGCAATACAATTTTGGTTAAATGTAAATTATGTGGAAAAGATATGAGAGGAGACATATATAGAATTAAACATTATATTGATCATATTAAAGCAAAAACGAAGAAGATAAACAAGAGAGAGTGAAGGAAGATGTAAATATTCTTGATGCAGTCGAGAGTGAAGAACAACTGGGGTCACGGAAAAATTCGCATTTCCTTGGGCCAATATATATTTGCATCCGCTATAGATCCTAAAGCATCTATAGGCAAAGGGAAGAATATGCGGCAATCGGTTATTAGTGAGTCACTTTTAAAAAAAGAACACATAACGTGCATTTACATTTAGCAAGGTGGGTGTATGAGTTCGGTATTACTTTTAATGCTATTGACAATGATAGTTTTAAGAGATTTTGTGAAGCGGTTGGTCAATTTGGGCCAAGTTACCAACCTCTAAGTCAATACCAATTGAGAGAGCTGTTGCTAAATGAAAAGGTTGAGAGAACAAAAAAATCTTTCAAGAAACAAGAAGAAAAGTGGAAAGTGAACGGTTGTTCAATTATGACTGATGCTTGGAGCGATAGAAAGAGAATGAGTATTATGAATTTTTGTGTGAATTGCAAAGAAGGCACTACTTTTCTTTCTTCAAGGGAATACTCGAAGTTGTCATACACGGGGCAATATATTTTTGAATTTGTTTATAAATTCATTGAAGAAATTGGGCAACAATATGTTATTCAAGTGGTGACCGACAATGCTACAAACAATATGGCCGCTGTCAACTTACTAAAGGCAAAAAGGCCATCAATATTTTAGACTTATTGTGCCACTCACGCATTAAACCTCATGCTTGAAAAAATTAACAAGCAACTGAGGTTCAAATGAATGATTAAAAAGGCAAAGAATGTAACCATCTTTGTTTATGCACATCACAAAACTTTGTCACTTATGAGAAAGTTTACAAGAAAAATGGATATTGTTTAGCCGGGAGTTACTAAATTTGCCACTTCTTTTCTTACTTTACAAAGTATAATGGAAAAGAAAGAAAAGTTAAGGCTAATGTTTACTAGTGATGGATGGGGTAGTTGTAAATGGTCGAAAAGTGCAAATGGGGAAGTGGCGTGTGCTAGGGGTGTTTTTAGAAATCCGAAAACCGAACGAACGAACCGAACCGATCCGTTGCGATTCAAAATTTCTCGAACCAAAAAAAAAACGAAACCGAAACCGATTGATTTGGGTCGGTATGGGTTGGGGATTCGGGGTCCCCGAATTGGACCGAAAAAACCGAATCTTTAAAAAAAATATTTGCTAACTTAATGTAATTACTTAAGTTGTCTTACAATACGTTGAAAAAAAAAAGGAAACTTTCTTACAACATTTACATTATATAAATGACACAACCCCATGGATTATTTACATTTATAAATAATTACTTAAGCTAATTATTAAAATAAATACATTATATAATTTTTTTGTAGCGCCTTTTGTATAAATTTATATTTTTAGTGCAATTTTGAACTAAAGTTTTAACAATACAAAAAAAAACCGAATGAGACCGAACCGGACTGAAACCGAATAATTTGGAAAGGGTTTGGGTTTCATAGGTACGAAAATCAAAACCGAACCGAACCAAAACCGAATTATAAAGTTTGGGGAGGGTTTGGGGTACCCTAGTTTCTACCCCGATTGAAACCGAAAACACCCCTAGTGTGTGCTACCATATTAAGTATGACATTTTGGAATGGGATTTCTTTATACTTGGGGGGTTTTGCTCCTTTAGTCAAAGTTCTTCACCTTGCCGATGGGGATAAAAAGTCGGCAATGAGATTTATATACGGGGAGTTAAAACAAGCAAAAGCAGATATTAAATAAGCATTCAATAATGTGGAGGCCAACTACCGCCCCATCCCATAAATTATGGTTGCAAAATTCGAAGGTCGGCTTAATAGTCCATTGCATTTGGCTGCTTACTTATTGAATCCGTACTACTTTTTCAAATATAGCAATATATAAAATAATCAAGTTATCATTGATGGATTTTTATTTTGTGTTGAGACTTTTTATCAAGATAATTATGATATACAAAGTAAAGTTAGCAATGTCGAGATTGGGAAATATTTAAGAAAATATGGCGCTTTTGGGAAGCAATTGGCCGCAACGGGATGTGCCAAGAACGATGACAATTTTGATCCGGTTATATATATTATTCACGTTACTTTTTAATTAGTAATTTTTGATTATATATTGTATAGTTGTTAATTGGTATTGAGTATTTTTCTTTGATAAATAGTTGGATGGTGGATTGTCTATGGGAATGGAGTACCTAACTTGAAATTCATGGCATTAGAGATCATCTCATTGGCTACTAGTTCATCCAGTTGCGAAAGAAATTGGAGTACTTTTGAAGGCCTACATAGCATATTAATAATTTTCTTTCCTTTTTTTATATTAGTTAACTTTATTACTAAATTAATAGCATACTAATAGTTATCTTCTCCTTTTTCCATTTTTATTGTATGTAGATACATAAAAAAAAAAGAATAAACTAGATTAAACAAGGTTGAACAATCTAGTTTATATTCAATTTAATTCCAAACTTCTCAACAAAAAGAAAAGGGCAAAGGAGAAAGGCATAGATGTATTACTAGCAAGCAATGCTAATAAAGCCCAAAGGTGGATTGTTAAAGATGGGGATGAAGAAGAAACTTCGGGTGGTTCGGGACTTACTTGGGAAGTAATTGGAGAAGCAAGTGGGGCCGACAATGTTTTGGAGCCTGGAAGGAGTGGTAAAAATGCCGAAGTAAGAGAACTTCATAAAGATGATTTCATGTCAGATGGGGAGTCAGAAGATGAGAGAAATGAGGAGTATGATTTTGAGTCCGATAGAGATGGAGAAAGGGTCGTAGAAGTATGTGGAGAAGAAGAATAAAACTAATTTCATTTGATTTACTTAATTTAGTTTGAACTTGTTACTTGTGCTTTATGCTGCTCTTTAAGACTTTATTTTATTACTTTTATACATTGATTTTTACCAAAAATCCAATGAATAATATTTTTTTGAATGAAGGGCTTTATTTAGTTTGGTAATTAGTGTAAGAGGCTTGTTTTATTAATGAATGTATTTGAATAAATTTAAATATCAAATTAATAAAAACATGTTATGTATTACCTAAATTACCCATGAAATTTGCTGATTAATCCCCGATGAAATATGTACTTTTTCTCAATTTTCAGTAAAATATGGACCCACTAAAAATATGGATCAAAGTTCACATTGCATGAAATATGGACTGCAAAGTTCATATTGCCGAAAGTTTATATTGCTATATTTTAATGGTATTTTTTTAGTTTATTTTAAATGTCATTTTATAATGAAAAAAAAGACGTCATATTTATGATTTTTAGAACTTTCTCTAATAAGCCCTGCCCCTTAGTTCTTTATTTAGTTTGAACTACCAGATTTCTCAAATAAGATCTATCCGATAATCTTGAGTTCAAGTATAAGAATATAATCTCAAGTATCAATTCATAAGCAAAACAAAAAAGAACACACCATTAAAAGTGCAAGCTCTACTGATTGCGATGGAAATAAACCACACAATGATCACGTATGGTTATTAGGATTTGTATTTTTGTCAAAAAAAATATGTACTAATAAATGAATTGATGTTCAATTATTTTGAAATCAATCCACGCACAATGATCACTAAACCCTAACCTTAAAACCGTTTGAAATTCTTTAAAAGTAAATATAAAATAAATTAAAAAAGAATTATATTTGGATTAGAGATCTTAATTAAAATAGAATCTAAATTGATATAATTATAAATTAATTTTAATTGGTGGATATAATTATCAATTTTGAAGAGGTTAATATTGAAAAAAATTGTATAAAATTTTCATGATTTAAAGGTGAATTAATTGCAAGATATCGCGGATAGAAACAAAATCACCCAAAACAAAATGGTACTAGTAGATGGCCCTTGCGTCTTGGATAAGAAAAATGGGTAGGTAGGCCATTCTAATTATACTTAATTTATTAAATAAGGCTCCACAATTAAGGACGATAATATTCGGGTTTGAGGCATGTTTGATCAAACTCAAACTACACTAGCTATAAAATTATTCGTTCCGAACCTGACCCAGCCCCAGTTTTATATTGGAAAAATTGAACTCGCCCCGCTTGTTAATAGACTTTAGCATGAATCAACCACGATTCGTATTCACTCGACTTGCGTAAGTATAATTATAAAGTATTACAAGCATGCAACCCATGCATCACAATTTATTTTCAATACAATAATTATAGAAACTTCATTATATAATATAATTTTTTTATTCACTTCGGAATGACTTTTTTTCTTGTAGAAGATAACTCTTAAGGGCACATGTGCATATAAGATAATATATATATTCTTCAAATTGGCAAAACACATAAAAAATATGAAAAAAGAATAACATTATGAATAGAGAAATTATCCATAAAAGGTTGTGAATTCATTTTAATGCTAAGAAGATAACATATTTTACATATAAGATGAAGCAAACAATATAGAAACATGGAGTAGTGAAATGATAGGTACTTTTTACCATAAGTTATGATGTAAATTTGTATGTTTTTGCTGTATTTAGGAGTGATGATTCGTCAAATATTATTATATTAATTATATATAAGATGATTAATATGATTAACACTTGATATTCTTGCTAATTTGTGATAAAAAATGGTGTGGAGTAATTTAATGTACGTAGTATGCATGCATACACCATACTGAATACTTTATATTACATAAAAAAAAAAATAGTTCCAATTCTGAAAAAAAATCCTAAATTAAATGTAAACATAATAAAAATGTTAAACCACCGGCTCAAAAGTACTTTCTACCATAAGTTATGATGTAAATTTGTATGTTTTTATTGTATTTATGATCAATGATTCATCAAATATTGTTATATTAATTATATATAAGACGATTAATATGATTAGCACTTGATATTCTTGTTAATTTGTGATAAATAATGGTGTGGAGTAGTTTATTGTACGTAGTATGCATGCATACACCATATTGAATACTTTATATTACATGAAAAAAAAATAGTTTCAATTATGAAAAAAATCTCAAATTAAATGTAAACATAATTAAAATGTTAAACCATTAGTCAAAACCTAAAGATGTGTTGATTTAGAAAAGTACCACCACAGGCTATGATGAAAAGTACATACCATCTCACTACTCTAGAAACATGCATGGCTATGCACTAAAGCGCACATGTTTAAAACTTTCGTAACTTTATCTATACCCATTAAAATCCTTTGAATTATTAAAAATCTTACATAAAGAAAATATAGAAATATTGAAAAAGATAAGAACTAATAAAAAAACATATGAACAATTGGCCAAAACTTTTATATGAAACAAAAAGGATTTTGTGAAAGAGAAGTATGAGATATTACATATAAATAAAACAGTTGTACCAAAAAAGAAATGTAAGGGCCTTTTTTTTCTTTAAAAAAAGAAATAAGAGAAATAAATAAAAACAAGGGCAATTGGACATAAGTGCTCATTCTAAAAATAATAACATAATTATAAATAACACTTACAAATTAGCCGTGTAAATTAAGAACACTGTATAAAAAAAATATTAATACCCCTTCTTTATAACATCTCATGTCTCATTGTCAACACACATGACAACAACCAAAAGATACTAAATGCATTTAGCACCACCTGTCAACACACATGATAACAACTAGAAGGTGCTAAATAGCTTTAGCACCAATACAAAACAAAGAACAACAAAATTAATGAGATCATTATCCACTCAATTTATTTATATGTGTATATATATATGGATCGATGTAGGGTTCGTAAAAAAAAAGAGTTGCGATTAGATTTTTTTTTCAAATCCCGCTGGACTGTCGAAATTAGTCGATTTCGATAGCAAAACAACCTCTGATCGTCTTTATTTTTTGCGCAATTATACTAACTTTGTCTTTCGAACAACATATCAAAAAACCAGCCCAATCCAACGGTTCAATCAAAAGTTATATATGTTTTATGATTGCACCTAGAAAAAGAAGAAGAAGAAGAGGATGATGAGAACGGCGATACGATCGGAGAGTCGAGGGGTGGTGGAAGAGGTGAGATCGTTGGTGAGATATAAGGGAATATTTGATGGTTAAATGGGAATCTAAGGAGATAAATGAGGTATTGGAAGTTTCGGTGCGGGAGGAGGGGCAAATTAATTTACCATTACTGTAGCAAGTAGTGTCTATGATAAGAAATTTTTATATTAAGTGTATTTTTGTCAATCAACATTTCTCATTTTACTTAAAATAAATTAATATTATGAAAAGTGTCCTTATTATAAAATTAAATTATGAAATTAGTAATATACTTTCATTTATTAAACATGAGTCCATCCTTAGAGTTGTAAAACAATACGGAGCAAGGCCCTATAACCCATTATCTCTAAAAACAATTGAAGAGATACAAATAACCCTAATAAACATATTTATAATTTAATAAATGCATTACTTCTTCCATATTACTATTATGTAATAGACTAGTGTGCAACCCACACGATGTGCGGAGTTTGAATTAAGCTGGATACATTAACCTAGTTTTGTTAATGCTTAATAAAGTAGAGGTTCTCTGATTTAAAATTATATTCTCTTATATCATTTTATTTTTTAAAAATTTTTATGAAGTTGTAAGTGTCAATATCAAACTAAGTTAAAAGTTCTGATATATATATATATATATCGATCTATAATTATACAAAGTCGAAACCCATTTAAAAATCGTATGATATCTTTTATTTTTCTATTTTGCCCTTGTGACTTTTGTTTAACAAAAATTAAATATTATAGAATTTATAAGTAATGAGATTCAAACTTTTGTTATTCATAGTGACATTATAAAGCCCAACCCACTACGCTGGTCACTATTTTTCTACCTTTTTTCTTTTAATTATTTATGCCTGAATCGCACAAGTATTACATATGCATAAAAAATGCCTTATTATTTTATGTATTTACATCTAAGTATTGATAGACAAAACAAACCTACTAAAGTCGTACACAAAATATATTTGTTAACAAAATTGCATATACATCTAATATATATACTTTGAAAAAGGTGAACTATGCATATTTGATAACTCGTTTACCCTGTAAAGTGCTTTCAAGAAAGAAAGAACATGGAAAAGGTAAAATTACAATAACAACAAGAAAAAGGAACCTTAATATTTTCGACAATAAATATTTAATTTTAATCAAATAAAATTTTAAAGCTAATTCTAAAAATAAGAATAATCAAAACTAAATAAAATTGATTGAAAACTAAAGCTCTAACACAAAACTTACCTTGTAAATTTGTCCACTTGAAGAACAAAAAAAAAGAGAGTGACAATATAAAGATAAACAAAAATGAAAATAAGCAAACAATTCATTGGCACAATTTAAAAATAAGAATACAAATAGGAGAGTTAAAAACCTTTGAAAGTGGTGTGTATATATACAGATCGAGTATATCTATATCAAATTAAAATGGTGTGGAGGAAATTTTTTGGTATAGAAACAATAGGGGGTATTGGGAAGTTACACTCACACACACACACACATATATATATATATAATAATAATTAATTATATCACCATCAGTTTTGAAACTTACAAGCCATGGTAAAAGAGACATAAATTACATAATTAAAAGTCTTAGGTGGCATTTGATAAAACATTTTGAAACTGAAACTGAAAAATTAAATTGTTTGTTTACTTGTGAAAATTGTATCTGAAAAAATATTGTTTGTTTAAATATAACACATCTGAAAATTAATTTTTTTTAATATGACAATTTTATCTTTATTAGTGTATTTAGATCACATGATAAAAGCTTTAATGAGGGTAAAATAGGTATTTTGTAATAAAAAGTTTTAAATTTTCAAATCTAAGTGGCAAGCTTGCCGCTTAAAATTTTAGATGCAAATTTTTAGATTTAAGTGGCAAATTATTTAATTTTTTTATCAAACAAATAATTTTATTTTCAGATTTAAATGAGCAAAACAAACAACTCCTTAAACCATGAGAGAAACGAATAAGATGAGTGGAGAGACTAAAGAACACAAAGACAAATTGCAATGTAATTTTTGGCTCCTACTTCAAATGATGTATCTCTATCTAAGACCTTAGTCGTAAATAAATGGCCATGATTATCCCACTCTACAGGTACAATGACTTTTACAATTTCAGAGGATCCCAATCCACAGTGATAGATAAAAAAACGACTGTATATATGTATATTATCTATGTACATAATATATATATATATATATATGAGTTTTTAATGGTTATCTTCTCTCTTTCTATTTATTGATGGGTACTTACAATAATTAATGCATATTGATGAGGTATCAAATCCTTTAATCTGTTGTAGCAGGTTAAGGTGAACTATTCTATTTTTATTTTTTTAATTAAACTTTATGTGATGTTTTGTTGAGATTTTAAAATCAAGTTTTTAAAATTTTTACCAAAAAGTTAACTTTGCTTCACACTTCCAAGTTACTTTACTTTCTCTCTCATAAAATTTTTAAAATACCATAACTTTAAATTCAAAAATTGGAATTAGATTAAAAAATATATATTTGAAACCTAATCATTGAGATCTATAAAACAAGATCCATTGTTACTATTTTAAAAAAAAAAATTACGAGTTTTTTTGAATTAGTTGAAAAAAACTTCAACAAAAATTAAATTCACTTTTCAAAACATGTTTTAAAATCTCAACCAAACAAAATTCCTTAAAGATTTTATTTACCTAATAGACATAGGATAACCCAATTCCAAATTATGATAAGTGTTTATGGGTATTTTTGTCATTTCAGTTTTATAGTTAATTAATAATATAAGTTTATAAAAAATAACACTTTCAAAATATATTTGATTTTGAATTTTCATCTCTATACAATATATTTACAAATTACATACAACACAACCATTTTAATAACACTTTCAATTTAATCATTTTATTATCATTCGTGACAAATCATATTACAATAAAAATCTAAAAATTAATTTGAAGCATCTCATATAACTTGTGCTACTAGTTTTATTAGTCACTGTTCAACTAAATAATAATTTTAACACAATAACATAAAATAATATTAAAAGAAACGTATTTTCTTAATTTAAAGTATTTCAAACAAACTCAACTTTTAATAATTTGATCTATATGGAAGTATGCGTACGACTTCCTAAATAACACTTAAAATATATATTATTTAGTGTTAAATAATTAATTATTTGGTTCAATAATGAATGTGTTGTGTTTGACAAATAAATTTTGTACCATTTTCAAAATTGAGAAGTATATGCACTGATTAAAACTAATTTATAATTTTACTAATTTAGATTACATTTTAATTTAGATTCTTAATCGAAATCTACTTCCATTTTCATTTATTTTCTATTTTTTAAGGTGCATTTGAATTATATAATTGAATTTAGCTTTAAAATTCATAAATCTAATATTCAAAAATTACATATTTGAAATACAAGAGTTTAAAATTTTGTATTTACTTAACAAATATAAGGAAATTGATTTATAAATCTAAATATTATTTCGCTAAAATTTATATTTAGTTGATTAGTAAGCTATTTTTATTTTTTGACACTGTGGCGGAACTCATGCTTACACAAAATTAACTCGTTTGACTCAACCCACCCCTATTATAGTATTTTATTCCTTATAATATAGCGTAATTACCACGGGGCATGAGTGGGTTTATGCGTACACTATTTACAACAGATTTATATTTAAAATAATAAAACATGCACCAGGTTGAGATGTGTTTATATGCTTGTTGGGTTTGAGTTTGAGTTTGGACAACACACGACCCTTCGTCATCCTTCGTATTATTATTATAATTAATATTACAAATATATTTATAATAATAAAAAATAATAATTTGTTTAAAAATTAATTAATATTTTTCCAACTTCGGAAGTTTGAGATCTATAAGGAACAACCATATCTCTAAAATTTGAAAGTTATAACTTTAAGATAAGTATCAAATTTTATTATTTAAATATATTTATAAATCTTAAATCATAATTTCACACAAAACAAAAATATTTAGATTTGAGATTCCAAATACAAATCTCATGTTAAAATCTTCTCTCAAATCCACATTTCAAACATACCCTTAAAGAATTTTAAAGGGTTTTATTAAAAAATATTTTCAATTAACTATGTTATTAATACTTCCACCATTTTCTTTCATATAATAATAATAATAAAGATTTAAGAATCAAGTATACATATTCTTTTATGTTGACAATTATATTAGAGCTATTTCATGTTTATTAATTTTTGAATATATAATCATACAAAGTATTCATGATCATGTAATTAATTAGCAAGCATGACATTTGGTACTGCAATTTATAATACAAATAGTATTTTTTTTCACTGGAATGGTTTGTGAGAGGATAATTATGCAAACAACATACCATAAACCTTTGAGATTTATTTGGTGCTTAAAAAAATATTTTTTTTATGAAATTATGTGAAATAAATGAGCCTACAAACAATTCTAAAAAATTCATCAAAATTTTATTTTTTTTAAAAGGTTCACAATTCTCAAGTATTTTTTTTTCTTTTTTGCTGTACATGAACTTTTTTTTCTTTTAAAAATTGTAGCATCTTATCATTTGATAATTATTTTGTAATTTAGTGTTTTCAGAATTAATAAAATATATATTTAATACTTAAAGCATCTCCAACCGTAATGTATAATTTTGGTTTGTGTAAAATTTACACGTTTTGTAAAAAAAATGTCTACAGCAGTCTTTTAAGAAATTTTGACACTTAAGATTTTTGTAAAAATGTTGTGTAAAATACAAACTCAATTCACACAACCATATCAGATAATCTCGTGTCTATTTTTTCTCATCCCATTTCTAGAAATAAATGGATTTGAAAAATAAGGGAATAAATATAAGATAAGTTCCAATTGTGCGTATCTAATTGGTGGTTTAATATTTATACAAAAGTTTAAAACAAACTGTTGGAGTATAAAACAAATTCTTTATTATTTTTTGTGTAAATCCCATTTTGACACGTAAGATTTATACAAAATTTATACAAGATGATTGGAGATGCTCTTATGTTCTTGGTTGACCTTTGTGATAAGATTTCGATTACATGTTCAAATTTGAAATCTTTGTTTGAGATATTTAGTTTGAATTTGAGCTTTTGTTATTTATATTTTTTTATTATTTTATTTTTTAACAGTTGTTATCTTTAATAAGGGATAGTTTTGAAAATGACTATCTTTTATTTATAATGAATTAAAATTTATTTTGTCATCGATTAAAAAGTTATCCTTGAAACTAATTCTAAAAATAGAATATTCTTTGTTAGAATTAGAGTAATTGATTTGTAATTTAAAAAAAATCATATTTTTATTTAATTAATTAAAGTAGATGTACCTATTAATCTAATTTATTTTTTAATATTAAATTATTAATAAAATAATATTTATAAAATTAAATCAATAATATTTTTTTGTTAGTTTATCTACACTTATGGATTAATTTAGCAGGCAATAGTAATTAACTTAACAATGTAGATTAACTGCAAGATATCAATATAAATAAAATCACCCATTTTATATAGGTAAGGAATAGGGATATCCTGTATTGAAATTACAAAATCATTTAATGAATATCTAATTTATGATTCCTTAAAATTAAATAGAAAAAAATGACATGTCATCAGGTAACAACAAGTTACCCACTTAACCTTGCATTTAATACTTTGTATTTCTCCAATGTGCATTAATTATGTTATCCAACTACGATCTCAACCATTAATTTTTCATCCAATAGTTAATATTACAATAACCATCCATGGGTAAAAAAAGAAGTAACCATCCATGGGTTAATATTACAATAACCATCCATATATGTATATATTATCTATGTACATAAATTTAAAAATATATATATATATATATATTTGGGCATGTAATTAAGCATGAATAAGAGAAAATAAACTTTTAATAAAGGCAAGTAAATATATATAAATTGCTGTCAATTTCCGGAACAAAAAAAAATGGGGCTGGCAATTTAATCTGCTGAGTAGCCAATAAATTAAAACCCTTACATTTATGGAATTAAAGACTAAATGGAATACACATCCTCCATTTTTAGCTAAGTTTAAGGGGAAAAAATTAATTAATTAGACAATAATAAGGGACATGTGTCAACATTATATGCAAAAAAGGCATTTTACTTATCATCATATCATATCATATAGTATATATATAAAATAGAAGAACTAGTCCCATTATCTTCCGTCTCGCCACGTGTACATGTAATAAATATTCTTGTTTTATTTAATTTCGTATATTCTAAAACTATATTAAAAAGGAGCCTTTGTGCCTTTTGTAAATTGCCACGTGTCATATTTCTACCTATTGAACATTTATACTTCCGTAAATTCATTGTACTACGGAGGATGTTTGTCCATAATGATGCATTAATTACAACATTAATCTATTAGGCCACCGTTTCACTTTCTACCTTCACCCATTATTTTATCCCACACATATTAATTCATTCTAACGCATCTTCAATTTAAATTGGTGTTTTTATCTCCCCAACGATTAATGGTCGGAAGCCGATGCATCCCCTTCAAGCCTATCTCGCTCTTATTTATGAGTTCTCTGAATAATCTAAAATGAAACCCTAGGTTTGTTTCTCCATCTCTCCATCCATTTGCTCTCAATCTATTAAATTACAGTGGTTTATAATGGCTCTTGATGTCTTGCAAATCATAATTTGTCATATGAATATATGATTCCAATGAATTGAAGCGCACCTCTTTAATACTAGGGTTTATTGCCGTCATTTTGTTGTTCCCCCGATGTATTCTCTTCTTTTCTCCCAACTATGAGCATTATTTCCGCCAATGGGGTTTGCAGGTATAAATCAAAGAAAACACACGGGCAAACTGTTGTTGGCAATTTCTTTGAGATAACCTAGGAGTTATGCAGTATTAATCAAAGAAAATGCACAGAGAAATTGTTATAGGGAATTTGTTTTGAGGTAATGTTACCCCATTTTTTCTTCTTATTTATTTTTGTGGTTTTCTAAAGCGCTTCTCTTTCTGTTAATGTGTCTCCTCTTATCTACTGATTAGTATGTTTCTCTTTATCTTTATTTTTTTTTTGCTTTTGTTAAGATATTCATCCAATGAATTCCTAGAGATCTAAACAATAAATTTGTTAGCTAGGTATGGTGTATAAATTATGACTGAACTCAAATTTTTTTTATTGTGATTTTATTTGTTAATTACATTGTGAAATTTATGGATTTATTTTTTTCTTTCCTTTCTCTTTTTGCTGTTGTTGTAGCTTTTCTTCTGCCCTAGTGTTGAATCAGAAAATTGGGTTTAAGTCCTTAAAGGTACTAATTTCTCCACTCTTAAGTTCAATCATGCTTCCATTATGTTTAAATGCTTTTTTTAATCAGAAATTAAAATTTCCGTTTTTTGGTACAAAATTAAAATTTTATTGATATGAAGGCAATATACAACACAATTATTACTTCTTACATCGCATATTTTCCATCCCCATTTTATCTAACCTAATAATTTAGACTTTGAGGATGATGTTTGATTAAACGCTTTCTATAAAATTGTTTTTTCTGCTTTTATGTTCTTATTTTTTTCTTATCAAAATAAAGCCTAAATTTGATTCGGAGACATTTTCTTCTTTTGCATTGAAACATTAAAGTCAAAGACAATAAAATAAAAAGAGGAAGAAATTGATATTGTGTATAATAATTTTGCTAATATAATTTTCTCTTTGGAGTTAATGCGAGAATTACTAAGACTATGGAACTAGATCTCTCCAAGGTTTGGCTCATGCTTTGATATATTTTGAGGTAGTTGGTACGAAATTGATATGTAAATTAAAAATATTCATTTTATTTTATTTTTTGCTTAAGTGCTACGAGACTTTTCAATTGAGATGCATGAAGACAATATAATTCTTGCTAATTGTAAGCAATATATTTTTTTTATTGTTGTTTGTGAGCTTTACATACATCATATATAATCATATACAATCAAGTATATCATATATAATTATATATAATCTAATCTAATCTAATCTAATAGTATATGTATAACGCAAGGAGCGAGAAGAATCCCATCATAAGTTGCCACGTGTCCGTAATTAGTCTCTTTAACACATGTTAGGATTAACTTCCGTCATTATTCACACTTTACTCTGTTTTTCTATAATCCAAACTCCTTTGTTCATTTATTTCTCCTCTTTCGTTCTTAAAATCACACCCTTTTAGTTTCACAAGCCTTTGTTTTTTCACATTTGGACATTATTCTCTCATTTTCCCTCATTCATATCCAATCTCTATGTTTCACCCTCCTATCAGTGGTATCAATTTAGGGAGATTCTCAAGCCATCGTTTTTCTTATCATAATTCCAGTTGAATGTTACTTCTCACTCTTAGCCATAAACTTTTCCTTTCTCTATTTAATACGGATTAACAATATGTATTTCTTTAATTGATTGTTTTTTGTAGGATATGTGCATAAACTCTACTTTACTACTTTCAGTTGTTTATTCCGCGTAATTTCTTCATACTTCTAATGTTTCTTTTTCCCCCATTTCTTTTGATCTTTAACTGAAGGTTTATTATACTTTGTTGTGTTCTGCAAAATAATTTAGTTGTTTTGTATTTTTATTCATAGTTATTGCTTTTTGTCTATATAAAATGTGATTTTGTGAATCATTATATTCTAGATGTCAAAGTGCAAGTATATATGTCTGTGTAATATTGCAATTATGTGAAAGGTTTGTTGGATTTGATTGTTAGAAGCTGAATATAATAATTTTGTTATGTGATTCAATCATGTTCTAGAATGGATTAAATGTGCAAATGCCAGAAAACAGAAGACTAACATTGTTCATCTTTTGATTTTATTATTATTCAATAGGTGAACTAGAGTAGTTGATATATCGCAAAATTGTAAGCATATATTAGAAAAAGAACTATATTATACTATCGTTTCTTTTTTAGAGTCTCCAAAAAGTAAATACTTTTTTATTTTGAAATTTGTTTCTTTACATACACAATTCTCATCATTTCGTTTTTGGTGCACGTAGTTTAGCTGTTGGTAAATGGCACATATAAATTATTTTGTATTTCTAATTTAGTAAAATGGTGTATGTCAAAAGCTTGGGTATCATCTTCGTCACTTTCTAATTATTTGTTGTACATAATTGCATGTTTGAATGGATGTATATAATTAAAAAGTGTTATGGTTTTGGTTTTCGGTATTGCTGTTTTAGGGATTTCCTTTCTTTTTTATTTTTGGGTCAAATCCATTAGATTTTTTAGCATATATATATATATATATATATATATGAAATTGATGTGGCAGTAAGACCAATTTTTTGTGGAGGAGGTGTTGTAAAGTGGAAGAAGTTTACTTTGATTGTTTACCAAGATTACATAATAATGAATCTTATAGTTGAATTCATTTGAATATCTCATTCGTCCTAATTTTTGTTACACTATTATCTACGGTTGCTTAGTTTTAGATCTTTTGAATGTTTATTGTTAATATACGTTAATATTTGTCCTCTAATACTCTTGCAGATTTGTTACTATGAGGTTTGCTTCTTTCTTTGTGCTGCTAATAGTCGTCTTTTTAACTTTGTCTCACAAGCTGGCTATATTGAGCTTATTGTTGGAGAAAAATACTATTCTACACACATAAATCAATTTGGATATTTTATTCGTTGAACATAAATTCAAATTATATTCAATTTTGTAATTTTACTATTTTATTGTAATACGCCCGTTCCGTAGTTTTATAATCAGTTGGGTCTCCACCATTTTTATTTCTTAAATTTTGGAGTCTAAAACTAACGGATCTACTAGTCTAAGCAACCAATCCATTTGTCAACCATATTTTTGACACATTGATCCTAGAACACCCATCGTGGTCTCATGCATGCATGACTAATATTTTTCAATTGTTTCCATTTAATCTAACAAGCTTAGTTTATAGAAGAACAACAACAACAAAAATAAAAAGGAAAAAAGGCATAGCTTATACTTTAGTAGTTTAATTAATTAATTATAGACGGATATAATTATTGACGCCCTAAATAAGTCTTGTGACACTCTAAATTCATTGTAAAAGTAAATAAATTATTCCTCAAAATACAATAAAATATTACAGAGATATAGATATAGAAGTGCTGTTCCTTCCTCTTCAATTGAAACCCTTTCCCCATTCTTAGTTCTGTACAGTGTTTATAACCCTTCCCTTTCCCAACTCAATACTATATTAATGATGGATAAGCCTCCATTAATAGTGGGATGTGTAGCCTAGTGGTAAGGTTCTCACCGGAACACCGGGAGGTCCTAGGTTCGAAAAAAAAGCCTCAATTAATATCTTCCTCTGGTATAAAAGAAAGAAGAGACCCCCCATTTGCATTACCTTCGGCTGTTTGTGAAAGGTAAAAATTATAGTTCCTTCTTTGATTTCATAGTTTCTTTGCCTTACATTGACATAGATAATTTTAGGGATTTGAAAGAAAAGATAAATTTGGATTTGAAATCAAAGAAGAGACCCATTTGCTGCTGTAGAAATCATCATCATCGTTTGAAAGCAGTCCGGCAAATTGGGGAAAATCCAACCCCCTCTTCTTTCAATAATTTATTAAGTTCAAAATTAATTGCAAGACATGCATATAAATATGTTTATCTCTCTATATTGACAAAGAAAACTACTCATATGAGGCATAACGTGCAGTATTAAATTATGTAGAGAGATTATCATGTGAGGAAAAGTACTGTTGGTTGCTTTCATTAAAGGGGTCAAACATGGAAATAGATGGTTTATATCATTCATATAATATAGCGGCTGCGTAAATCAGAAAGGGATCATTATAATATCCTATGTGTGTCTTCGTCGCATTGACATAATTTTATGTATTATTTTCGAAACTATTTGTCCTTTTTCGTAATCATTTTACAAGGGCCGTAAACGATGCATAAATATATATATATATATATATGTAGAAGCGCAAATGAAAATATATGTGCGTAAAATATAGGACAGTCTGAGATTTGAGAACAAATCCAAGGCAGAAGACAAGAATTCAATCTCTATGAAGTTCAAGAAAATAAAAGAACAAGTTTATTGAGTGAAAATAAAAGAACAAGTTTATTGAGATCATTGTTTATGATGCAGCTTAGTGCCACACTTGACATCGAGGACTTTGCATACGGGAAGGCCAACAATATTTCTAAATTAAGTGCGTGCTTGATTATATTTATAGTTCCTGCATAATTGACGTTTTGATTCATATTTAGACTAGAAGGAGAGGATATGTAGAGTTGCTTGGTATATTTGAGCCTTTGTGTAGTGACTTGAAAGATTCCTAAATCACAAATGTTAATAAGATTTTTTAATTAACATGGGTAATTATATTTATTGCAATATGTATATATATAGTATATATATAAAATGAGAAGAGTGAGAAGAAGTTATTGCATTAAATGTTAATAAGGTTTTTTAATTGCTAAGTGTATGCAATATCTTTAAATATATATTATTAGATTTTATATAGACACAATTATTTATATATACTATTTATATTTAGTTGCCACATATATTTATATTTATTTCATTATATATACACACTGTTATATATTAACAAGGCTTTAATATTTATTTTTTACATGAATTTTGTACTAAATTTCTAATGCTATTGCTTAGTAACATTCCTTTAATCCATTTCTTTTGTTTCTATAAAACTCCTACAATTAAAATGAACAATCATATATCTCTAATTTAAAGCTCATCTAATAAAAACAATTAATTTTTTTATATAAATTTATGGATGAGCCCGTGCATTGCACATGTTAGAAAACTAGTATACTAGATACAATGGACTATTTCAAATTCCCATTTACTATAAATTTGTCATTTAATTTCTTCTCGAAAGAGATGAATGATTTATAATATTTGAAATATTATAGCTATATGCTTAATAATTTAAGAATTTTGAGAGTAATATTTTTTTTATAGAATTTGCAATATCATAGATGTTAAAGTATTCTTCTTATTATGAAAAACAAAACATTAAAAATGGGAGGCAGGGCAAAGGCGTTAAAAAGGTATTAAAGGATCGAGAAAATTTGATCATCTTCGATGATAGACCTAGTTCAGTATTTGACTCGGCGAAAAAAACGCGAGTTATTACACCCAAGTGCAGGTGGTTGGTTAAGTAATAAATACTCGATAAATCCGAAGTTGATCCACGGGGAAGAGGGTAGTTATTTGAGTTAGAAATGTTTATTTCAAGAGAAAGAATAGAAAATAAAGGAAAGATGAAATATGAAGAAAATGGAATGAGAATCAATAACTAAACTAACTAAAGACAATATAACTAAATAAAACATGCAAATAAAACTAAACCTACCGGCAGCAAAGCATTACTATGTTAAAGGAAAATAAACTAGCATACCAAGAATATGGAATAAAGCAAAATAAAATAAATAATAAAAATAGTGTACTAAATTAATTAAATACGTGAAAAAATTTAATTAAAATTAAGAATAAAAAGTACTAGGGGCATCCATAAGTTTCGGGCAACACAACAGACAATTTGGTGGATCGGGAATCCTTTTCTAATTAAATTTTCTTTAAAAATCTGCTTAATATTCACGAGTTAATTGATTTCACAAACTCGTATCTTTCCCAATAATTCATACGTGACATGAATTATACGTACCTATACTAATTATGGAATCAATTCGTATTATTTAATTTTACCGAAAACAACTTTTTATTAAAATGAAGTAGTGCTTGACATTATAAATTTTTTTATTAAAAGTGAGTTTATAAAATTTAAGTAATTACCACAATTTAATTCAAATAGGTTAAAACATGATTGAAATCAAATTTGAATTAAAACAGGTCGTGGAAACAAAAAATTGACGATTTCGTTATCATAAAGTAAGGTTTAAAAATACAACCGAAAATAGTGCACTTAAGTTTAAAATCTAAAAGGATACATAACCAATTAATTTAGAGAGTATAGACCGCTCTCTAAGTTAACCGATTAGGGTTTAGTGCAAAAACAACAATTCAAACTAGTTTGGTTCTTTTGTCGGAAAGATTTTATTAAATTTCTTATGAAAACAAGTGATTAGCATACTAGAATAATAATTTAATAAAAATCATATTTATAATGACTTTTTAACCAATAAAAAAATAATTAGAACTAAATTCGAGTCAGAAAAATTACCGTGACAGCATACTCGTTCCATACGAACCCCTAACTAACAAACTAGTTAGCCATAATCAAAGCAAACTTGAAAATAATCTTAGAAATCATGAAAAAAATTAAACATGTACCTAATAATGTACAAAATCAAGTTTGACAATTTTTTTCTTTGAAATTTTTACAATTCCGATTTAAAACGAAAATTTTACGGCAAAAACGGTAAATAAATTCAAAACCGACAAAAACTAAACAAAATTGACCTAAACCCTAAGAATTATAAAAAATCAGATTCTCAATGAACAATAATTAATCACACATGAATAGCATGGAAAACTATAAACTATTTGAATATAAAACAAAAATCTAGCATAAATCGATGAAAAACCAAAAAAATGAAAAAATAGATCTATAAACTAGGGGTGGCATTTTTAAACCGTAAACCGCAAACCGACCGAAAACCGACCGAATCGACCAAATTCGGTTGGTAACCGAACCGACAGAAGTTTGGTTGGTAACCGATGATCGGTAACCGACCATATTCGGTTGCGGTAACGGTTTACGTTTTTTAAATATTCGGTATAAATCGACCGACCGACCAAATTAATTTTTTTTTGTCAAATACTATATATACATATATTCTGATGTTTGTTTGTTTCATCTCTCTGTTTGTTTAATATACATATGTGTATATTATATATATATATATTATAAGTTAAACTATTCTGAGTACACCTTTTGCTAAACCCAAAAAGGAACTGAGAAAGTGGTACTGTGAGAGACTAAGAGAAACCCAAAAATGGGTTTCATCTCATTCACACACCACACCACCGACCTTCATTCTTCCGGCACCACCCACCTCCTCTTACCTTTTCGTCTCCCACCACCGAACCTTCATACTAGCAGCCAGCTCTATCATCCTTCCCTTCCCACACCACCGAACCTCCATAGCCATCAAATAAAACCTTAGCACCATCACTTTATTTCACCTCTCCGATCTCAACTCCTTCTCACTCACAGATCTGACACAAACCTTTCCCTATTGTTTCTCTCACTCTTTCAGTACTCGCCTCCGGCAATCGTCCAGTCCTGGTTCCCGTCGGCCGTCACTATCGCTCATCTCTGTCCGTCTCCTTCCCTCTATCTCCGGCAGGTGTCCGATTGTCAATGCTCACTGCTCCCTTATATCTTTTCTAAACTATCTACTTAACTTTAATAGTAGAAAGATTTAGACCCAATGATATTATATCTTAAATTTGAAAATTTCTTTGATTTAGTCGTTCACTGTCTCTCATCTTTTCTACATTGTTCATGAAAAATAGTGGTGGTCGGTTTTACCGATTTGTTAACCGAACCGACCGATCACTTCGGTAAAACCGAAAGTCGGTTTACCGACTATATCAATTCGGTAGCGGTTTCTCGAAGGCTTGTACCAACCATGTCGGTTCGGTTTATAAACCGACCAAATCGGTTCGGTAACCGAACCGTGACCAGCCTTACTATAAACCCTAGAATTAGCCCAAAAAATGTGGGTTTAAGCTTGATACAAATATATATATATATATATATATATATGATCTTAAGTAACTAGTCTATGAATAGCAAAGCAAACAAACAAATAAAAGCAATCAGATTGAAAGAAAACATAAAATTAGGGTTTACCCGAAACGCGACTGAGACTTGAATTGAAAACGATATTGAATAATGATTTGAATTTTAATAATAACAATGTTCTATCCTCAAAATATAATAAACAGACTAATCTAACAATTGTTTTAAGGAATTAAATAAGAAAATTCTCAAGTTCGATCTTTAGATACAGCGCAAAAGCTCATGAGAAAGTTAAAGTACTCTCAGCCTCTCTGTTAATCGATTATAAATTGTTGCGTACCCTAAAAAATGAGATATATGACCTTTTATATGGTGCACAAGTGTCTCAAGTCATGGTTTTAATAATCCTTGAAGAAACGAACTGAAATAGGGCTTAAAATTGAATTTGGTCCAAAATTTGGGGTGCCTTTCTTCTTCTTTTGCTCATAACTTGTTGCTCCAAATTTCAACTGATGCGTTGTTTTTCCTTACGCGTAGGTAATTCAAAGTTCTACAACTTTTATTTCTCGAGATTTCTTCAAATTCTCAATGGATAAAAACTTTAGTCAGCTACAATTTCGGGTTTTTTACGGCAATTATTGTTTTTTTTTCAAAAACTTCAGAAATCGATTCAATTGAGCTTCTTTTCTCTTGGAATCACTCTTGAACACTTGAATTCACTTCATTCATGCTTGGGGACTTACTTATTTTCTTCTTGCTAGTGCTTTGGGGGAGTTTTTCTCACCTCAGGTCTCGAAATGGATATTGACTTCTTCTTCTTGTACTTTTCCGTATTTAACCTTCTTTATTGCATTCAACTTCAGTTGCTTAACCACTTTAGGCTTGCAAAATGGCTTAGTAGTACAAGAATACAATGCAATGCCTTCTTTTCATGCTTAAACTGAATTTATATGCAGTTTCCGATTTTATGTAGTAACTATAAGCTAATTGAGAATTGTTTAATAGATTAGAAATACAATTTCTTGGCTCAAACAGTACTCAATTTCAATTATTGTAAATATCATATTCAAAAATTTATATATATAAAAATATATTATTTTAATAAGCCTATATTTTGACATTATATAGATTATACGATCAGTATATAAATATATGTGTATTTAATTTTAAATAAATAAAAAGCAAAAGTATCACCCATTAATTACAAAATGTTAAGGATCCAAATATGTAGTTACCCAGAAGATCAAACTATTTGATATTTATTTTATATATTAAAGGATTATCACAAAGAAAAAATAATGCAACGAGTAAACAATCTTAATACATTGTCCCAATCGAACCAATACCTCTGCTATTGCGATTGGCCACACTGCCTCACCACTAAAGCTGAAGACAAGAGAATCAATGTTCTTAATCTGCGAATGCGGGATATTTAACTTTCGGAACATGCTGTGGTACATAATTTCTAATGAGCTGCTTGCCTAGATCTATCCATCCCCTTTATAAAAAAAACAAAAAAATCAAAGGACAATAATAGAGTATTTCATATTAGCTCTCTTATATGGTGATATATATATAGAGGGTCTGGATCGGGTACAGACCGTCCGTCTATGTATGGACTAACCTTTTTAAACTAAAATGCATATATACATATATACATATTATAAGGTAGATAAATTCTCCAAATTCCATGTTTAAAAAAAAAAACAAAGGGCTCAAGGTATATATTCATAAAAGAACCCCAACCCAAATATGGAATATCATTATTCAATGTTGATCCTTAATCTTTGTATCCACAAAATTTCTTCTAAATAATTTGTTAAATGATGATTGCGCTATTTATTGAAAAAATACTAGTTGGAAAAACATCAGTTCACGAAAATGATGGATTATAAGAGACAAAGGAAATGATAAGCCAACGGATGCAAACATAATTCTCCTTATTAAAGAAAGTAAACGAAAAATAATTACTTTTCTTATTAATTCCTTCGTTTTATTAAAATAATTACATAATGAAAAGGTGAGAGAATAAAAGGACGCATCCAATTAATATGGGAAGAAGAAAATTGCAAGTAATAATCAATTCAGGTTACGAAATAGGGGAGGGAAGGAAAGAGGCGTGAAAATTGGGTTGTTGCCTTAATTAATTAATTAATGATATACGCCAAGGCCGGCCCTGGGCATAGGCGGCCCAGGCCGTCGCCTAAGGCCCCGAATTTTTTGGACTCTTTATATATACATTATAATGAATAAAATGTTTTTTGGTTGAATTTTAGCAAAAGCAGTAATGTGTAGTACAATGGTTGATCATTTTTTAAAGTAACTTTAGGTTTAATCGGTTTTTCAATTAAAATAGACTTAAGCCTGGCCTTTTTAATTAAAAAGCCTATTACGAGGTTTAGTTAAAAAATTTCAATTAAAATAGGTTTAGCCTACCTTTCGATTAAAAAAACCCTTTTAATGGTTAATTATTATTTTTTTAAAAATATGTCTTTGTATTACAATTTTATGTTAATTAGTTGACTTTTGAATTTTCTATTATTCTAATTTGATATTGTAAGTTTTAATTATTGTGATTGTTGATTAATTATGAGGAGTTCTAAAATCAATTATTTTTTATTTATTGTTATCAAACTTTTGTAGTTATATTTAATTAGCCATTGTATATTCGTGATTATGTCACTAATGCTTTAGCCATTGTTCCTTTCTTATCTTATACAAATGTCCACTCAAAAATATATTTCAGGGGTGGGTACGACAGGAGGAAAAATAAACAAAAATAAAAAATGCCTCAAATCAAAAGTTCGCCTGGGCCCCCTAAAACTCAGGGCCAATCCCAATTAATTACTACTACTTTAGTACTAATAGATTATTAGTAAACTTACCTGTCTCGAACCAAACTCCAACACAACCCGCCATAAAATTACTCATCTCAAACCAAACTTAACTTAGGTTTTATATTGAAAAACCCAAACTCGACTTGTTTGTTAGTGTACTTCGACTTGAACCCGCCTTGATCCACATTGACTTGACCTTCCCTGATGCAAGGGTACGGAAAAAAATATTATAAAATTTCATTGTTATATAATAAATAGTTTGTTAAAAATATTACATCATTATCTTGAGAATGAGAATTATGTGGTTTCACATGCACGGAATTGAGTAATATTATACAAGTGTAGATAAAGAGCAATGCTACTATAAAAAAATAAGTAAATACTGAGATCACAACCCACAGGTAACTTTTAACCTATTATTATTGATGTGTGGTTCAAATTTATTTTAGACACAACTTTTGGTATATTTTTTTGTCTCCTTAACATTTATCGTATGTAAAAAATACTTACCTTATCTCAAATTAAGAGTGACACTTATTTTTTCGGGTTGCTTCAAATTAAAATTATTGTTTTCTTTTTCGTACATATTCAATTAATCAACAATAAAAAATATATTAATTAAATGTGACTCTTAGTTTAAGACAAATGGAGTAGTGTATTTGTATATAAAATTATTTAAGTAAATATAAAGTATTTTTAATTTTTAATATATATATATATATGATTTTTTTAATAAAATAAAGGAATACAACTGTACCTTATCAAGACCATGTAGGTCTGTCCCTACCTCAGTGTAATAATATAGTATTATACAGGTATTAAAGGTAAAACAATTATTATATTCGAGGCAGGGATGGTCAAATTTATTTATTTTTTTTAAAACCCAAACCCGAACCCGATCTGACCTAGTTAGGGTTTTAGTTTGGCAAACCCAAACCTGGCCCGATTGAAAAAAAAAAAAACAACCCAAACCCGTCCTATTCAAATCAGGGCAAGTTAAAAACCCACTGAGCCTGGGCATTTTGCCCACCCTATTTAGAATATATTTTACAAAAGAAGATTGATTATGTCATTCCAATAGTCGATAAAATTCGTACTTGACTCCTCTCCATTATTGTTTGGCATAATTCCATTTAATGATGACTAGTCTGCGAGCGAAACAGAATAATATTTTCATGAAAGTTTGTGGAGATGATTTCTATAACTTGTAAATCATCTCCACAAAATTTCATCAAGAGATTTAATCTAGAAGTAAATGACATGATCATCTAAAATTTTAATAGTCGAAAATGAGACTATGTATCACTTTTTTTATTATACCTACTTCCGATTTGAATTTCTTGATGAAATTTTGAAAAAATAGTCTACTCATTATAGATATCATTTTCACGAATTTTTTCTTTTTAAAAAAATCATCCATTTAACTAAAAAAAAGCCAAACATTTATAATAACATGTAGAGTAAACAAACGGCCAAAATGGTTACTAAACTTTTTATCCACTACCGCTTTGTCCACCAAACTTTACGACGAATTATTTTGGCCATCCAACTTTGAAGTGAGTGTCACTTTGTTTATTCTTTTTATTTTGACTGATAAATTGAATGGAACGAAACCATTTACAAAAATATCCAGTACCACTTTTGATCATTTTGGCAATAAAATTAACGGCACAAATTATATTGTTTGTTGAAAAAATTTATATATTTTATACACCGTGTTTATTTCATTTTGGCAAAAATTAACGAAAGGAAATATCGTTGTGTTGCAATATGATCAAAATAACCTTACATGAAATCATGTATCACGCAAATGTATCAAAATAAATAGCTATATTAAACGGAATGAATAAAATAATACTCACTCGAAAGTTAGATAACAAAAGTAATTTATTTTAAAATTTAATAACCAAAATAATATTAGATCAAAATTTTAGTGGCGTTTAAATTAGGGTGATTTTGTTTCTATCCACGATTTCTTTCAATTCATCCATATTTAACTAGATTGGCAGTTAATCCATGTTTTCTTTTCAATTTACCCACTTCATTGGTTAAACTTACAAAAAGTAATATATTTTTAATGCTTTAGTTTTTATTTTAATTATTTATAAACGGTGTTGAAAATATATGATGTTTTGAAAATGCCCTCATCTTCTCCATTACCTTAAATTCTTAAAACTTAACCCTAATTTTTGCATAAGCTAATTTGCACTTATTTTTCCATGGATGCTTGCTACAAATCTACCTTAAAAAAGAAAAAGAAATAGACTTTAATCACTTTATATTAATGAATATGATGAAACTACAACAAAGTATGTTTTTCAAATCCTTTACGACACGATAATGGGGCCTTAGTATAGAAGAGTAGGAACAGTTTGATAAAACAGTGAATTGGTAAATTGATGATATGATTGCATTTTACTAAATTGGAATTTTAGAGAACCAAATCAGCTTATATTTTCAAATTGTAAATATTAATGGTTATAAGCAGTGTTCATAATTGAAAAGTTAGTAGTTGTGAAAGGTGAGTTGATGATGAACTTGAATTGCTATTAAAATTAGTACTCTCTTCGTCCTAATTTAATTATCTATTTTTTTATTTTTGGAGGTTCCAAAATAATTGTCTATTTTTTATATTTAGCAAGTCCTTAATTAGAACACTTTTTATTATTTTCAATATTACCCTTTAAGCTCTCACCATTTTCTTTATTGTTGGTCTCGCCATCTTTTTTATTAAGAAAAAAGTAAAAGACATTTTTAAAAATAAGTATTTTTTCTTAGAGTAATTATTATGTCTTCTTAATTTTTAGTTTTTCAAAGTTTGACAATTAAATTGGGACAGAGTGAGTATTGATTAAAATTTATGTACAAAATCAATACAAGTATGTGTATATATATACATGTATGAACATTGATAATTTGTTCAGAGACGACAAAAATTAAGATTTTGATAAGATAAAGAAGATGGGGTTACTTTGAATACATTATGTTTTCTCAAATAAATAGTAATAAATAATTTAATGAGATAAGCTTACAAAAATATTTTTAGCATAAGTAATCACAAAAAATCAACCACTCTTCTTTTTAAAATAAATAAACTTTAAAATTAGATTGATAGAAATAAAATACTCCGTAACTCTTTAAATTATTTACTCTTAACAATTTTTTTTTATTTTGAAACAACTGTAACATTTATTAAAACATTTATGAAAGGTACAGTGGAGAGTAGGTGAAAACCACTTTTTCTTCTCCCACGTATTTTGACTTCCAGTCCCTCTCTCTGTCTTTGTCTCTCCCCTTCTCTCTATATCTATATAAGCTTTGGGCCTAATGTAACACGCTATCTCCCCTCCTCTGGAAAAGTAAACCCACCCACCAATCATGGCCACAGAACAAGAAGCACCACCGCCACCACTACCCACCGGACCACCACCCCCAAATTTCTGGGGAGACATGCCGGAAGAAGAGTACTACGCATCCCTAGGTATTACCAACACCAAATCCTACTTCTCCACGCCCAACGGAAAAATCTTCACTCAGTCCTTCATCCCCACCCATCTCCCAATCAAGGCCTCAGTTTACATGACCCACGGCTACGGTTCCGATTCCACCTGGTGTTTCCAGAAAATTTGCCTCAACTTTGCCGGCTGGGGATACGCCGTATTCGCTGCCGATCTCCTCGGCCACGGCCGTTCCGATGGCATCCGCGGCTACCTCGGCGACTTCGATAAAGTCGCTGCGACTTCCCTTTCCTTTTTTCTCTCCGTTCGCCGGAATGAGACTTATAGTCGACTTCCGGCCTTCCTTTTTGGAGAGTCGATGGGCGGAGCGTTAACGATGCTCATGTACTTTCAATCGGAGCCTGAGACGTGGACTGGATTGATCTTCTCTGCCCCGCTGTTCGTAATTCCCGAGGGCATGATACCATCAAAGGTATGTAGTTAATTGTACTATACTATTTGTTGTTGTATCATAAGCTTGATTGATTTCTTCATAACCAGATCTACATCTAAATTGAAGATCTCCTGTTGTTTTGAACCCTCTTGTCTGAATCGCCAAAATTCAGACTTGTTAGGTGGTTAAACTGTTAAAGTTTTTCTTTTGCTTAAAAAATTATTTGCTTCTAAATCATAAAGAGGCTTTCCTACCTCTCAAGGCGATTAATGAAGTCTAAGAGCAACTCCAATCCTTTCCCCATATTCTTTCTGTTTAGAGCCATTGTGTACTAATTAATTTGATAAAATTCCAAATTTACGGGGCTTTTGGTATGGGTGATTTTGTTTCTATCCACCTAATCTGTAAATCCAACCACCCTAAAATTAAGGAGAGTTGACACCAATATATTTTTTTCTGCCAAAAAATAAACATTGTAAGTTTAACCACTAAAATTTATTATAAATATAATTGAAAAAATGTATAATTGTCCAAAATATCATCATATTCTCACCTTAAAAATATAAATGAAAACCCTAAATTTATCCTCACCCAACCTTCTGGTCTCTTCCGCTCTTAACTTTATTCGATCTCTCATCTCCAAAGGCTATAATTATGCACATGATAAGAAAAACATAGGGCTGTAGCAATCCTTGTATGGCTAACGATGGGTCAAATGTTGGAAAGAAAAAAAAATCTAGATCAACTATACCTAATAACATTTGGTCTGATGCACCTATATATATAATTATATGTATATAATATTAATTGAGATAATCTTTATCCATCAAAGAATAGTAATTAAAGAGACTCAATTCTAAATAATGTTGCTTTGATAACAAAGACGTGTAATGGCAATAGATATTATTGGATAAACTATTGATGAAATGATTCAAAATTTTTTACAACTTGTCTATTGTCATTTTGAGATTCTCATGCCTTTTCAATTTATGGGCAATATTCAAGATAATAAATTAAGAATATGTGGAGTTTAGGGTTGGAGTTTTGAGACCATTTTAGGAATATCAAAATTTAAAACTTTCTTTATTAAAGAATTAAATTTAAATCAACAAAATTAGAATTATATTATTTTTTGTAAGTTTATCCCATTAAGTGGATAAACTAAAAAGAAAATGTGGATTAGATTGCAATCTAATAAATTGTGGATGCACTTACAAATCATGTGGGTAGATTTAAAATAACCCTTTGGTATTTGAGAATCCCTTTTCTTTCTCCCCAAATTTGAAGATCAATTTCCTGCCGTTTGTTTTGAAGGAATTGCCTGAGTGGCACCATGACCAACTTCCGTCAGGAACTAACGAATTTTTTTAACGGAGTGACTAAAATAGAATTACTTAAATAGTTTAATCGAGCAGATGAAATCAAGTAAAATTGGACGGTCATTTTTAAAATATCACAATATTTAATGATCAAATATGGGATTTACTCAAAAATCAATGGTCTGTTTCACTAATACTGGTATTGTGAGTTTTTTTTTCCTAAAAAAAATGAAAGTTCTTCATTTCTTTCTTTTTACAACAAACAAAGAAAATCTCGTGCTGCCATTTGAGTAAGGTGGGTATTTAATGTTGTTGGGCTTCTCATAACTTCAAAAAGGGAGTTCTTAAATGAACCCACGCAATTAGTTTTTTACCATAGTAAGATAATACTTTCTTCTCACCCCATTTATTTGTCAAAAAAACTTTTAATTCACCCCAGTGGTGGGGTGAGTTTAGTGTTCTAAAAATCGCGCCTAGGCGGCGACTAGGTGGAAATCGGTGGTCCCCCGCCCGGCCTAGGGCTGATCGTTTGTCTGTAGGCGCTAGGGTGATTAGGCGTCGATTAAGCGCCGATTTTTGGGTGGCGGAGAGACGATCGGAATTTCTTGGAGGAAGAGAGACGACCGGAGTAGAGGGGGATGGAGTGAGAGTGACGACCGGAGAGATGGAGGGAGAGTGACGACCGGAGGGATGAAGGATGGAGCGAGAGTGACGATCGAAGACGGGAGAGCGTTGAGCGGCGAAGAAGCGTAGAAAGGGATGGGATGAGTTAGGGCTTTGTTACAATTAATAATAATAAAAAGTTAAAAAAAAATAGAAAAGAAAAAAAAGGTAAAAAAGTACAATTGTTAGTTGACCAATTTGCTTTTTCAGATTTTTACTTCTTCCATAGATTTGTTATTATTATTTGTTTTATTTTATTTTTAAATTAGTAATATAAGTAATATTGTTATATAACTTATATTATTTAATACTGTTAGTATTTAACATTGTTATATAACTTATATTATTTAATACTGTTAGTATTTAATATTGTTATATAACTTATATTATTTCATACTGTTAGTATTTATTATTTAATATTTAGTAACCTAGTATTGTTATATGTTATTCGCTTATTTTTATTTATGTAAAAATTTAGTTGTGCTATTTATTTTGTGCTTATCATAACTTTTGGTTTTAAAACATTGAGATGGAGATGTTAATTTGAAAGGTATATTATGTTTTATTAGTATTATGTTATTTAAGATAATATTTTTAATAAAAAATTGTTTGACCGATTAATTCTCTAGGCGCTAGGCCCCCCCTCGTCGACCTAGGAGCGCCTAGCGATTTTTAGAACATTGGGTGAGTTTACGGAATGTATTATAAGGACTTTATTATTCTCACCTAGTAAAAGAAAATTTGCATTTCACCCCATCATATTTTTTTATCGAAAACATTCAATCCACCCCATCTATTTTATACACGCCAATGACATACCACCTCTTTTTTACACATCAAACAATAAAACCTATTTTTTTTTCATTGCACATCCACAAAATTCATTATTGACCTCACAAATTTTTTTATAAACTCACGGTTCATTGATAATTGAAATATCCTCCTAAACCTTTAAATATATCACTTATTCATATTTAATAAAAGTACTTCATTTTTTATATTTTAGTAATCATTAGAAAATTACACAATTAAATTTGAACGACATAATAAAAATAATATAACTTATATATTGTATAAATAAATATCAAATACAAATCATAACAATTCATTTTTTGCTATAAAAGTAGTTCATAAAAACATTTCTTAAATTTATTTTAGGCAAAAAAAGGACATTTGATCACTAACACGGTATATTCTAATCATCAAATTTGTTTTTATATATATTATATCATAAAGCAAAATTATATTCAAAGCATCTATCCATTAGATTTCAATCCTTCATACTAAATCAAATTAATACAATATAACTAATGCAATGATCATTTGGCCATTTGGGCAATTATTATTCAATTAACAAAAATATGTAATCAATTGAATAACAATTAAAAATTATTTTAAATCCATAAATCTAGAAATATACTAGTAATTATTGTAAAAATAACCTTAAGTTATATCCCAAGTATTGCTTCTCTTAATTAGCGTTGTAATATATATATACACACACGAGGGTATACTTTTGTCAGACGGCACGGTGAAATGAAAAAAATAAAAATAAAACTAATAATAAATTTTTTTTGAGAAATTAGGAATAAAAATTATTCGGAGTTTGAGACTTTATACTTAATCATAGTAAAATGACGAACAATATTGACCAAACCAACTTGAACAGGCACAATTTGGTCTTTTTTCTATGCCACGTAATTGAATACTCAAAATTTAAGTCCAATTTTCAGGCCGAAATACCAAAAGCTAGATCACCATAAAATGTCAAAACTCTACAATTAAGTTTCAAGTAATTTTTTTAAAAAAATTAACAGTGCGATAATTGTTGGCAAAATAAATTAAACTAATAGGGGGTGATTGGAGAATATTACAAATAATGCGAAATTTACAAATATACTTAAACGAAATAAGAACACGCAAACAATTAGCTAAAATATAATAATATGCGATTAAAAAATTTTATAGATTATCCTTTTTTTGTATTACATTTTTCCCCTACAATTATGTCTTTTTTTTTACCCGAAAATTTATTTGTTGGATGCTAAATTAACCAAATGTGAAAAGTAAACAACTAACATAGCAGATCGAAAATTTAGTATTTTAAAACTGACCATGTCAGTTCGATACGAAAATGGTCCCAAATTGGATTTATTGGATCATGCGCATACCCATATACAACATAGTTAATTTTTTTTTTAACTTTGTAATAAATCATTTATGAACTATTTCATATCCTTGTTTTTTACAGTAACTATTTCATACCATTTAAAATGAGTAATGATATACACACACAAACTATATCCTAAGTGTAATATTCATTAACTTTTCTTGAAAAAAATATTATATATAAATTTATAGTCATAATGGGTCTTATTTTTTTTTTAATTTTGATTAATAGGTTACTAATGTATACATATTATTTAAATTTAATTTTTGGATTTAATGTTATGACATTTTAAATTTTATAAAAAAAAATTATGAGAGAGTAATTTGAAAGAGCAGATAGTGTAAAGTTTTATTTGATTATATGTGTTTAAGGTGTATGTCTATCTTATATTTGTTTAATCTGAGTATAGAAGTACATACAAGGGTGTAGATTGTGTGTGAAGAGATGAGAAAAATTTTGAGTCATTGATTTAGTAGGGCTTTTAAGAGAGATTTTTTTTACTATCTTTCCCTTACAATATAGATATATATATAAATGTATGTATGTATGTATAAAGACTCATGTAGATTTTTTTTTCGTTAAAATGGAAAAGGAGAAACAAACATTGGTTTTGATTGCACATAGTTTCTTTAGCTTTTGCTACTGGGGATAACGCAAAACTAGCGTATTAATTTTGTCAACGGTGGAGGAAGGACTAAGAAGAAAAGAAAAAAAAATAGTGGGGTGAGTATAAAGATAAAATTAGGGTAAGCTAATATACATTTTTAGGTGAAATAAATAAAATACTATGTGGGGTGAAAAAATAAATTAATAAATATATCAAAGATAACTCAAAATAATAGAAGACATTTTTTTTTGTTAAGAGAGAAATAGGGGTGAGAAGAAATGATTTTACTCAATTTTTTAGATTCTTTTAATTTGAACTTTGACTTTTATTGGGGTGAGAAGAATAATAATGTGAGTCTATTTAAGAATACCCCTTCAAAAGAGATGAAAAATGTTATAAATGCAGATAATTTGTTATATGACAAGTGGGGTAGATTTTATGATTTTGGTTGGTTTGAGAAAATTGACCAAACTTTCCTTTTTAGTTTTTGTTCTCTCATTTATTTCTTATCCTTTTTGGGTTCCGTAGTTATACGTCAATTTATTGACGGCCCGAGTGGAAGGGGACCAGGTCTTGAAGCAAGACTCTGAATTTGATCCCCGTCGTTTGTGAATAGAACAGACTCGTCTAACGAAAAGTGCTCGAAAGAAGCTCAAAGGAGAACCAATAAAATAAAATAAATGGACTGGAGTCCAGGATGGAGCTTTTATTTCCAGATTAGTACTTTCAAATTAGTCTTTGAACAAATTTTATCCTACATTCTTGAGAGGTAGTTTTCATTTCCAGTTGGGTGCCACTCTTACTTATCCTTTTTCTTTTTTTCCAAGAAAAATAAAAAAAATTCATTTTTGGCCAATTAATGTATATCACCATTGAAATTAAAACATAATTTCTTTTACCAAAAGTGAAATTATTTTACAGGGAAATATTTCTATAAAAAACAGAAACTTTAAGGTGAATGTCGGTTTTTAGATGCGTAAACTAAGTTGTATCTTGAAAATTAGTTCCATGAAAAATAATGCAATCAAATACGACTAAAGATGGAAAGCATATAATTTTAAGCATTTTTATAATGAGATTTATGTAAACCAGAGCACATTCTAGTTAAAGTGATTCTAAGGCTGAACTGTGATATTTCAAATTCTCATTTTAGCTTTAGTTACTTCTACCTCTGGCTCAAATTAGGACTGGAGGTCGTTCCCTGAACCATCAAATTAGAAAAATTAACAGAAATTTACAAATTAATTTCTCATTTTAATAAAATTTTTTGGTCTTTAGCTTTACTTCATACTATTGATTATGTTAAAATTGTGAGATTACTACTTTCATATGGTTGAAAGGTACACTTGTGAAATTACTCTCTTGCATATGTTGAAGGTACACTTGTTTATGTATGGATTGCTATTTGGAGCGGCAGATACTTGGGCTGTAATGCCGGATAACAGGATGGTTGGAAAAGCCATCAAAGACATGGAGAAGCTAAAGCTGATCGCCAGTAATCCAAAACGATATACGGGGAAGCCGAGGGTGGGCACCATGAGGGAGGTGGCTAGGGTTACCGAGTACATCCAAAATAACTTCCATAAGGTAACAGCTCCATTTCTGACAGCCCACGGAACAGCCGACGGGATCACGTGCCCGTCTGGATCGAAGATGTTATATGAGAAGGCAGTGAGTGAGGACAAGACATTGAAGCTGTATGACGGAATGTACCACTCGTTGATACAGGGAGAGCCTGATGAGAATGCTGAGCTTGTTTCTTCGGACATGAAGGCTTGGATTGATTCAAGGGTTGAGAAGTATGGCCCCAAAATGTGATCTTGATTGTCAACATTATTGATTGTGATTTTGAATGAACTATATGTTGTGTGGGTACGTTGAGTTATTAAAATTAATTGTAATCTATCAAACTGATAAGATTGTTGGAGATGCATGCTTTTGAGCCAGTTGAGTGTTTTCACTCCTGCAGCTTTCGTAATTCTATGAGCGATGGCCAACTTATGGCTTTACATTTTTACTAACAAAGCCTCTACCGAAAGTGGTAAAAAGAGAGGGGAAAAAAAGGGAAAAGAAGAACCTTAATAGAACTTTTGATAACCGTCAGCAAGTGGCTCGGTGGTATCGCACTGAGATTAGCACTTGGTTCGAGTGGGAGTTCCTCAAGTTGAATTCTGGTAGCTACAAAATCATTTGGTGCACTCATACACGCTTAACTAACTCAAAATTAGCAAGATTATTATTATTTTTTATTTTATCATCTTGCTTGGACAACCCGACACTCACACATGCTTAACTAACTCGAAATTAGCACGATTATTATTTTATCATCTTGTTTGGACAATTATATTCTTATTTTAAGTATTGATAGTTATTATGTTTTTTATGATGTATCAAACTAGTAATTTCTTATGTTTTTGCTTCGGTAATGGAATGCGACATATTTTGACTTTAGATTATTATCACATTATTTTGATTAAATATTGAATTTTGGTATTGGGTGATACTTATTATTACTTATTAAAAATTTAAAACTGTTATAAAATAAGTTAATTATTTTCACATAAAACTTAATCGTCATTATAATCTTAAAAGATTAATTGTGTGGTGTCAAGTTGTAGGTTTAACAAGACTTATTTATTAAATGGGTTAGTCGGGTCGTGTAACTTGTAAAATAAACATGTCATGTTCGAGTAATATAAATCACGATTAATTAAACAAGTTGTGTTCGAGTTGACACTAATACTGTAATACTTATACTTATGTATTGATATGATCCTAACACGACACGCGAATCCGAATAATCAGCCCTACTACTATCAACTAACAAAAAGACTACACATTCCCACTTAAACAAACGGCAGCTCATAGGTTAGTTTGTGTAAAATAAGAGTCTAATTTTTTGAACATAATTAGAACAAATTTGGGAGCAGGGAGATTATACTAAAACAGATAAAAGGGTGTAAAATATATACCTAATGCTATGACGAAGATATACGTATTTTAAGGAAAGAAAATACAACGCTTAGTTGTGTCCATGCTCTTTCAGAAGGCCGGGCCCCAGTGAAAACATAAAATTAGACAAGTGGTCATTTTATACTAACGTTATTATTAATTCATTGTTAGTAAATTAGGGCAGTAATCATGCATCGCATACACTAATTTACGCACTAATCATTGAATCCTATGATCTATGCAGTTCAATAAAATCGACAGATGACATACCTTAATCGAGATTTGATGTCAATGAAACGAACATGATGGATCTGATCCTTCTGTTGTTGTCGTCCTTAGCGTAGAAAACACGACGCCTCTACGGTATGCACACACGAACGAGATGAGATCTTGCTTGGTGTACTAGCGCCCTCTAGGGTTCTCTCTGCTATTTCGAATTTTCTTGCCTCTCTCAATTTCATTGACGGCCAAGAAGAACAAAGGTTCCCTTTTATAAGGGAACCCTAGTGAGAACCCTAAGCAACAAACGAACTGGGCCCAAGTCCAACTTGGCCCGTTTTAATTCGTTTTGATCCAACTCGTTTTGGTGTGCGACCCTGTAGGTTTTACATTCTTTGGCCGTACAATTAAAACCCGTTTTATTATACGAACAGTAAGCGGTTTCTAGTAAAACATTACTATTATCCAAAGGGTATAAAGGTCAAAAACGACACAACCTTAAATTGATATTTCACATATTAACTCCTTTTGTCAATCGATATCTAGATTGAACACAAGACTAGGCAAGTGTCATTCTTGTATAGTTCAATCTTTATTTCTTGATCTCTAAGTATAATTAATCCAAAACAAATGACATCTCATTTGTGCATGGCCATGCAAATATTAATTACACTTATCAAGGGGCCCAACGATATCTCTCTCAATATATGAGAGTGACAAATCCCATCTTGATCAACCACATACCTCTACATAGTTCATAGTATGCTCGGTCATCATCTTTATAATTACTCGGTCAAGAGCAACGTTTGATAATGCCTGACATGCTAATCCCTATGTTGGTAACCATGGCGATCTCAGGTTTGAGGATAATACGATATCACAAATGGGGAACATCACTGATGACATTATGTAACACTCCTCGCAGTGTCCTCAAAGCGGGTCAGTCCAATACTTTGTTCCCTAACAAGTATCAGTATGTTCAGCTTGATATCTCCATATCCATGACTTGTGGAACATAGTCATCAGCTGACCCATACTCTAATCATTATATCAATGTGATCCTAGGTTATTGATACATGATTAGGGACATCTAAACAATATTATTATTACATTACTAGCATCCCACAATCTAGTCACGTACTTGATGAACTAGTATTAATAAATATTATTTACAAGAGATTATAAAGTAAAATAAATAAACTTTATTAATAACAATAAGCATAAGATATCCAAGTACAAATCATAATCTATGAATAGTCCTAGGACATATCTCTTTCATTCATCACATCTGCCTTTCAAATTTTGATTGCACGTGCGAGGGACGGTGTGGCCACAGCAGGTCAATGGTTCACTTGTTGCAAATTTTAGTAATTTTTTTGTTTTTGTATTTAAAGTTCACGTGTTTTAAATTAAAAAATGTTGATGAGAGAGAAAAAGTGAAAGGGGAGAGAGAAAAAGAAAATTGTATTAACTTTTTTTAATTTGATAAGTTGAAAATATATTTAATCGCTCAAAACTTAACTAATTTATTGTAACTAAATGTAAGCCGTTGATTTAATAATTTAGTGAAGTGATATTTTTGTGCCTTATAATGTAAATATTTAAAGTTCATGTGTTTTGAATTTTAAAAAGATGTTGACGAGAGAGAAAAGTGATCAAGAATGCAATAAAGCTTGTGAGTTGTGATGACTATCTCCTTTTTCTTAGAGGAGATGATCGAGAATGCAATAAAGCTTTTGAGTTGCTTGAAGACTATCGCCGGGCCTCGGGTCAGAGCATTAACGTGGAAAAATCTGAAGTTTTCTTTCCTTCAAACTGTGACCAAGACATGAGCAAAATTATTTGCTTGTATTTCAATATAAAAATTGTCTAGGTAATTCTAAATACTTGGGAATTCTTGTGGATCGGGGGAAATCCAAGAATGAGGCCTTTTCGTTTATTTTTGACAGAGTGGTCAACAAACTTAAAAGCTGGAAGCACCTTACTTTGTCCCAGGCAGGTCGAGAAATTATGCTTAAATCTGTTATCCAGGCAATCCCTTCATTCGTTATGTCCTGTCTTCTTCCCCCGAGACTTTTGCTTGAAAAAGATAGGACTCGGTTATTCTTTCGAAATTCATGGGCGGCAATGATTTTCGGGATTTTGAATCTTTTAACTGGGCGCTGTTAGCCAAAAAAGCTTGGCGTTTATCTAAAGACCACTCTTCCCTTTGTGCATTGGTTTTCAAAGCTCGTTATTTTCCAAATCAAGATTTTAGTGAAGCCAAAAAAGGCAGCCGTGCTTCTTGGGTTTGGAACAGCCTGCTTGAAGGGTTGGACTTGCTTAATAATGGTCTTATTTGGAAGGTGGGGACATGTCCTTCAATTGATATTTGGAACTCTAGGTGGATTCCTTCCTTGCAGAACTTCAAGCTCCTCTCTCCGAAGTCAGTTGGATGGGAAGGATCAAAAGCAGAGGCGCTTATTAATTCAAGTTTAGGAAGATGCAATTCGCAGCTGCTATCTTCAATGTTCACTCTGCTAGAAATGAAAGCGATTGAAAAGATCAATTTTAGTTTGTTGAGTGGGTAGGATAAATTAATATGGATTTTCACAGCTAATGGGCATTATATGGTTAAGTCTGGGTATAAGGAAGCTCTAAAATGTGTTGCCGCTAATCATCTAGGGCCCTATTCGTTGTTATCTCCTCACCGATGGACTTTGAAAGCTAAGATTCCTCCTAAAATCCAACATTTTTTATGGAAGCTTCTCAATAATGTTATTGCCTCGAAGGAGAACTTGTTTTTATCGTAAGTGCTGCCCTTCTCATTCTTGTACTTTATATGGGAAGGAAGTGGAATCTATAGAGCATATTCTATTCCGTTGCGGGTGGACGGTAGATGTTTGGAGTACAAGCAAGCTATTACCATGGGTTTCTTGTTGATGTGTTAACGTTGTGGATTAGTTTAATGTTTTTTTGGATAGCTTTCCCAATTTTAAGGATGCGTTAAATGCCTTCACTGCCATGGCTCTGGTGGGATGGTACATTTGGTTAGCCCGAAATGAGTGGATGTTTAATACTGTGCGGCCCAGGTCTCTTAGAGTGACGACCTTAGCCTCAAACTTACTGTTCGATTCCTGTGAGGCCGCATTTCTACTTCCAGCTAATCAAAAATCCAGGTCATTCAGCTGAGTACTTTTCACCCTCACCTTCTTCCTGGTCTCCTATGGACGATGGCTCCTTTAAGGTTAATTGTGATGCAGCTTTCTCCTACTCCGGTGCTGCAATTACTTGTGTCTTGAGGGACAGGCAGGTCGTTTAATTGATTTCTTTGGGAAACAGGTTAACACTTCCTCAGCATTAGAGGCTGATGCTCTTGCTGTACGTGAAGTGCTCATTTTCTTCGCCAAAGCTGGTTTGTCTTCCATTGGGATTGCAGGCGATTGAGCTAATATCTTAGAGTGGTGCAGCTTCAGAGGCTTAGACCCACCATGGGATATTGCTAGTATTTTTGCGGATATTAGATCTTTACTGGGGACTATTAATGTTGTTTTCAACCATGTTAAACGCTCGACAAACAAGCCTGCTGATTTTATAGCTAGATATGTTGCTAGCAATGGTTGGTTTAATGGCGATTTGTCTAGAGCCACTATTTTTGACTAAGTGACCAATCTCTGTCGTGCAGATTTCCCGATGTAGTATTTTGTTGGCCCTCAGGCCTGTTTGTTTTTCACAAAAAAAAAATAAAGAAAAGAAAAGGAAAGGAAAGTAAAGGGCAAAGAGAAAAATTTGTTGATTTCTTTGATTTGATGAAAATACATCTAATAGCTTAAAACTTATATTTTATTTATTGTAATTCAATGAGCCGTTGATTTGATAAATTAGTGATGTGATATTTTTGTGCCTTATAATATAGATTTATATATATAGTCAGGATTTGGTACGGATCAATTTGTACGGACTTGACTTTTAACGACAATTTTTTATCGCTAAAATTATTCGCTAAACAACATAAAACTGTAAATCCGGACTATATAAATATTGTATTTGTTAAAAATATTAATATTAAATAAAGTTAACTGATCCTCCTTCTTCCCTACAAGCTCTGCTGGAAGATTGCAAAAGGATGAGTCGAGAGCGGAGGATGAGGAGCGGATAGAGTGAGTATGCCGACATAGTGGGAACGATATGGCGCAAGCCAAAAGTATAAACAAACATTGGAGACAGAATATTACAGCCCCCCCTAGCACCTAACACCTACCTCCTTTTCCCTTTTTCAAAGTTATTAATAAACAACAAACACTGGGGGTTCAGTATAACCCACTGCTTCATTCCTAGGAGTAGGAGAGGGCTTTTTGTGATATCAGGGAGCAGAGCTTAACTCATCATGGGATAATTTTTTGTGTCTTAACCACCTCCACCTATGTTATCCATCAAGGGGCAACCACTACGATTATTATGCCATGTTTCCAAGTAGTAGAGATTAGAGAAGAATAGGGTATTTTTGAATGATCATATTTTTAACATCCTTTTCTGAATATATATATATATATGTAACTGATAAAAAATGTGAACTACAAACTAGTCAAACATGGGATCAACTTACAAATTAGGTGGATTAAACAAACCCTTGTTTTATCCCCATTTACAAAATTACAGCAATTGTATATGCATCGAATACACGGAAGAAATGCCTTCAGTGCTTATCCCCATTTCAAAACGGTCCTAAAATGGGACATTTTCCCTGATACTTGTGGGGAACATAATTTCTTCTTTATGCGATAGGGAGGTGGTATTGAATATAAATCCTACGTGGTCAAGGAAATTCACAACTTCTTGGGATAGTGTATTATATGTTTGTAACATGATGATGACCGATTAAATCACTCTAGTAAAAGATCAAAAGAAAAGTTTCACCTCTTATTTTAACAGTAATGGGCGGTAGTACGTACCCACGTAGCACAAATAACGAAGTGTTAGATACAAATATGAAACTGACGGATCAGTTGAACATACAAAAATGTAATAAACTCCATCTAAATTACGAAGGGAAAGAGATAAAATAAGCATTTTCTGCTACTGTACGTTTTGCATTACAAATATCAAAAGTATTTTAAATTTCAATAACCAAAAAAGAAAAAGAAAAGATGCAAGCACCCGGTACAAACATGATATACAATAAATATAAACACTCACCCTGCCTTGGATGGCCATGTTGCTTGAGCAGACATGATTATTCCCACAATCACTCCAAACAGTCCGAGCGCACTACCAAAGATCTCAATCACAAGGATCTTAACAAAAAGTGATGAGTTTTGTGCATCGGATAAGGCACAGCTGCTTCCAATTATTCCAACACACAACCTATACCAGAGTATGGTGCAAAGAGAGATAGAAGAGTTATTATAAAAATGATTTAAAAATCAACCTCATTTATATTTATGCAAATGTACAATCATATAGAGAAAGAACTGGAAGCACACCCGCAGACAAGGTTTGCAAAGCCCACAATTATTCCAGATGCAAAGATTGCATAGCCAGCTCTCAGGGATTCTGGTGCATGAATCTGGGATGCAGGTACACTCTCTAGCTTTGTTTGAAGGATGATTGCCACAATAACTCCATATATAGCAACAGCCTCGCAAAAAATTACACTGAGAAAAAGAACAAAAAACTTGGGATTTGAAATGCCGTCTTAAGTCCTAAAGACATACCTAATAGTCTAATACAGTTGCAGTGGCATAAGAACGATAACAAAAAAAAGGGTCTCTTTTTTAGTGGGGGTGGGCCCCGATACCCATGGTTATCAAAAAAAAAGAAAAGAAAAAAAGAACGGTAACCAAATATCACGGGACTATACATTGCTTGTACAATTGAGAAGTTTGACAATTTTTTATTTTTTTTTAAAAAAAGGGAGGTCTAAGTCTCTCCCTCTAACTACAACAACAAAAATCCCCCAAAACTCCCTTGGTGAGACTCGAACCTTGAGAACCTCACTAATTATCAAAATTAGATTCTTTTATTGTCTAGGCTAGCTCTTATAGATGGAAATATTAGTAGTAGTTAAGGTTTTCAACATTAAATGTTAACTTTCGTGATGAATCTAATCACTCGGTGACAGAAAAGGTACCTGGGTCTAAAAAACTGCAAAATGCTAACTAAGATTAATTTCAACCATTAGCGAGACACCCAAGTCAAAATAGACCCTAATCTAGCTAAAGCACAAAACTACTGTTAAACTTATTTCCTTTATACTGAAATTTTTAGAATATTAGATGCGGTTGAAGTAAAGGAGTGTTTTCTTGTGACCTTGCCAAACCAAGATAATGTTTGTCACATGCTTAGTTCAACACATGCCATATAAATACCAGACACAGCAATTATGACAAAGCTCATAGTGCTTTACTTACAGTCCACTACTTAGTACATCAATTATAATCTCTGGTACCATCTTAAGCAACCAAGGCATTGGAGAAAAACAAAACCATTGGGCTTGTGTGTAACGAGTATACTGATAAATGGGACAGAGGAAGGCAAGGGTGGAACCCCTACTTGGGATAAAAACTTGAAAGAAAGAAGTAAATTAACTCTTGTAAGACACCTCTAATACAAAACCCCTTCTCTATGCAAATGTATATAAAGGTAGGAACCAACAATTAAGGAAAAATCGGTTAACCATAGTTTGAAATCCATGGTTCATTAGCCCAAAGCTCATTGTAAAATGGAAAACAATCAGGATTTTGGATCTTCTCTTAAAATTTTAAAAACTCTGATATATTTTGGGTGACTCAGTGGCTTGATAACCTGCATCCTCTTGGCCCCTAGTATGGGGCTAGGATTGTGTATGAAGCAACTACTAATGATATCAATGAGGATTGGAAAATGCCTTCTCCAATCTCTTCAAATCTGGAAACTGTGAGGAATAATTATCCAGATTACAAGCCTGATATCAATGTGATGGACATAATCGAATGGAATTTTAGTACTACTAGCTCCCCTATTGTTATGGATCTGCTCAAGAGGTTTTGAGAAACAATCAGCCAAATGTGAGTTGGTTCGATCATCTCTCATTTTCTTCATTTCCCTCCAAGACATCTTTCAAAAAAGTCAAAAGTGCCATAATGCATTATTTACATGGATGCTATATTTACATAACATTTATTTAAAATATATAGCAAAAGTTTGTGGAAAAATCAAATGTCTCTTCAAAAGCGTGTCTTGCAATGCAAAAGAGATAGGGCAATCATGTGCCAAGCGCAAGGTATGAGTATGCTAAACATGTATCGTAAACTCGGTATGAACATATTAAAAGTACAAACATATGATGGTAAAATTTCTAGGCAAAATAACTTTCCGCTAGTTTAACATGTTGGAGTGCATAAGATCAAATTAATACTTCAAATCAAATATGAGATCGCAATGCATGATCTGCATATTTACACTTAAGTAGGTATTTGAATCAATATATATACAACGGGAATGTGAATCGAATTAGTTACCTGATCAGATTTTTGGAAGTAATTCGAGGAGCTTTGATGGCAGCACCGATTAAACTACTTCCAGTTATATAGATTCCCCTAAACAATAAATAATTAAGGCCAATCAGATATATAGAAACAAAAAAGATCACGTAAAGAGTACTGTAACAATTGAAACCCTAATAAGAAGTGGAGATGAGAGAAATTAATAGGAGATACGTACCAAGCAGCACCGAGGACAGAAACACCGATAGCAATGGCAATACCAACGGCTGAAAATGTATAGGGAGAGATCTGAACCAACGCCCGTGACCATGAGCTTGAAGCCCCCACCATCGTCGATTGGTCGATCGAAGTTCCGAGAAATTGGATTCAGAAAGTAAGGACGATACAGAAACTGAGATGATGAAGATGGGTAAACGGTAATGGGTCATTGTGGGTTGCGTTTCTGGATCATATGGGCCAAATTTTTTAGATGGGCCTGGCTAGGTCCTGAAAGCCGAAGAGGTATATATATATATTTTTTTTTTTTCTCAAACAAAATCTTATATTCAATGCACTAAAATATTCTTTTTGGAAATTATTTATAGTCCAAATCTCCTTTTGCTTTTAGGACACTTACGGGGGAAGGGGGATTCAACCGAAAGACGCTGCTAGGGAGAATTTTAGTATTTTATTATTCCCTCTATCTCAATTTAATTGTTACACTTTGAAAAATTAAAAATTAAAGAGACATAATAATTATTTCAAGATAAAATATTTATTTTTAAAAATTCCTTTTATTTTTTTTCTAATAAAAAAAGGTGGAGGAACCCAAAATAAAGAAAATAGTGAGAGTTTAAAGGGTAATATTATAAATAATAAAAAGTGATGTAATTAATGACATGTTAAATATAAAAAGTGGACAATTATTTTGAGATATCCAAAAATAAAATAATAAAAAATTAAATTAGGACGGAGAGAGTATACGCTTTTAGTCCGTACGGATGCATTGATCATTAATTAGGAGGGTACATCCTCCCGATACATTGTAAAATTAGATGTGTGGTATAATTATGAAAACAAAAGTATGTTGCTACTTATATTAAGTAATTTTAATTCTCGTTTGATAGTAACATATACAATATTAATAATAAAAATATTAATTTGCGTAGTAAATTAAAAATAAATTAAAATATGTAATGAGATATTTTTAATCTCATATTTAATTTTATGAGTAGATAATTTTTATCTTTTATTATTTTTTGTGAAAATTTGTTCTTCCTCAACCATCAAAGAAATTATTTTCATTAAAAAAGTCACAAAGTAAAAAAATATCTCACCACACGTTTCAACTTATTTTATAACTTCTCACAAAAATTAAACATTTTTTATTTCTTTTTCTATATTGTTATCAAACGGGCCCTTAGAATATAATTTATAATTATGCAATATTTGTATGTTTTGAATTTACAGACTATCTTTACCCTCATAAAAGGGAAAAATAGTTATGCATTAAAGTACCGAGTAATCAAAGCTGAATCAACTTTATTTCTCAATGACTTTTAACTACATATAGACAGAGTACATAGATACCACTAAATGTGATCATTTTTTAAAATATTATTAGAATAAATCATTGTATTTGATGAAGTGGCTTACACATATGTTATCCATACTTAAGACTACATGTTCAATTCTCATTGTAAGCAATATTTATTTTTGAGTGAACATGCCATTTAACCACTAAACTATGGGTTTAATACCATTTTGGTCATTGAACTTTAAAAAGAACCATTTTACTCATCAAACTTTGGATTGAATTTTCAAATGTTCATTCCGTGTATTTGAGGTGTTAAAAGTGATGGATTGAAGCTATGTGCTCAGCACATGGACTAATTTAAGGCTAAAATTGCCATTTTCCCTCAAAATTACACCACCACTCTTCATAGCCAGCAAAGTAGAGAAAGATAGTTGCAGATATTCCGGTGAACTCACAATTGGCTTTGTCAAAATCTCATTTACAACAACTATAAATATCAAAAAAAAAATTCTCCTTAAAACACTAAAAAAGAAACATGTTTCTAGCAGCAGAAGTAGAAAACGGAGACACAATTGTGAAGAATCGATTTTTAGGGTTTTTGATATGGGAATCGATCCACCCCATGACCATATTCCTCCTCTGCAAATCCTTACTGATCTCTCCCTTCACATGAAGCCCTCTCACTCTTTCTCTCATCAGCTTCGCATCAGTTATTGCATTCCACCTATTTATCCTCTTTTTCTTCACCGCCATCGTAGCATCACAGCACCTCGATCGAGGCGCTTCGCCGTGGGGGATAGCCCTAAGTATCGTTAAATTAGTGTTCATCCCCGGAGGAGTGCCGATGGTGATTGATTTTCGTCGGATGGTGAAGATTTCGATGAGTTTTCTTCTGTTTGTGTCTTTGGCGGTGTTCTTGGGGTTTGTGTCAGTGGTTTGTATCTGATGGAATTATGGTTATTTTACATAATTGCAACTCAGGCGATTTATGATGGGAGCGTTAGTGTTTAACGCTTCTGTTGCTGGATTGTTTTATAGATTGTATTATGTGTATATGAGGCGGTGGATTTTATAGTTCCTTATCATTCCAGTGAGTTTTGAGTGTCTTTTCTATTGTTTATGAAGAGGGGGTGGTGTAATTTTAAGAGAAAATGACAATTTTAGCCTTAAATGAAGCCATGTGCTGGGCACATGGCTTTAATCCGTCACTTTTAACACCTCAAATGGACGGAATGGGCATTTGAAAATTCAGTCCAAAGTTTGATGGGTAAAATGATTCTTTTGAAAGTTCAATGACCAAAATGGTACTAAACCCATAGTTTAGTGGCCAAATGGACTGTTTACTCTTTCTTTTTCATTGTCTGATATACATTCAGTCATCATTGTAAACAATATTTATTGTATTTGGTGAAATGTCATAATCATATATGTTTATTGGAGTTAAACCCAAATCTTATTCATATGGAAGGTACAACAACATCCGAATAAACTTTGTTTGATTGCTACAACAAATTTAATGAGCAAAGACCACAAGAATAAGGTCGTCAGGGAGGATAATGGTAAATAATTTTTATCACAAGCACAGAGCGCATGTACAAAACAAAGCCTTATGGCCTAGTGCTTGGAACTAATACGGCATAAGAACAAGCTTCCAAGGAGCAAGTTTTTTATAAAATTTTGGGAGTCTCTATCACCAACTTGTTTGTAAGCTTGTTAATCGGGTTATATGAATTATATTTAGAGTTATTCACGTTCAGTTGAAATTAGTTTTAATATACTCAAAGTCGAACTCAACTCAAAATATAACTCACCTTATATACTTAAGTTCATGTAGCTCATAATTTGATACGGGCTTTGAGCTCGAGTTTGGGCCAGCCCATATAAAATTTATTAGTATTATTTAAAAAATTTGCAAAGAACTAAATATTTACTAATAAGCATATGTAAACTACTAGTATATAGTATGAAAAATGTAAAATATTTTAAACAACATCTAAATTTTAAAAAACCATCGAAAAAAATTACTCAAAGAAATTAATACATTAAATGACTAAGTAAAAGTGGTGTGATGTATGGGGATGTGGTTTAAATTTGAACAAAGAGTGGATAGATATAATATATTATATATTAACATAACTTAGTACAAGCAGACTGGATCTAATTCGGACTGAGCACCTGAAATTCAAGCTCAATCCAAAAATTAATTTGGGCATAAGATTATGTTTACACTCAGTCTGGCTCAAACTCAATTAAAACTTGACCTAAAATTTAGAGGGCCGAAAGGACGAACTTCGAACTTGTTCGTCCCAATTGACAAACCTACTTGTGTTGTTTGCTTTATTTGGAATACTATAATTCATAAAATACTATAGACGGTGTCATGCACTAATCTTTCTTTTTACATATGCTATTACTGATTGGTTCGGTGGTGGATAGGTTCTAGAATCCAAATGAACATTGGTACTTTAGTTATTCGATCAACACTCAAATGAAATATATTTTTGATGAAATTTAAACTATTACATAGAGTAAAGATTACAATGTTGCAATTTTATAACTAATAAAATTCGAGATTAGAACTTTGTAGTTAATTGGAGTGAGGGTTTCTTATTGAGAACCCGTTGGTTCAATTTGAATGACACACCGTGTGTTGGCTTCTTTGTCCTCGTAATCTCGTAGCAAAGAATTCATGATTTAATTCATTTTTATCTGGAATAAGCTCACAAATGTTAAATTACAAGAATTAGTGTGTTTTCACTGTTCATCATATCAATTCCGTCTCCTTCATTCCCCTGCTGGGAAGAGGAGAATCTTCCTATGGACCCACGAAAAGATGGGGCAAGTGGGAAAGATTAAAAACAACATGGCCCAAGAAATAGAACAGTACTACGTATTTAATTTGAAGTAGTGAAATAAAATAGGGAAAATAAAGTTTGTTTTGCAAATGGCCGGTGTGGTGGTGTACGTACGCGTATAAAAAAAATAAAATATCCATCATATTAATTCAAAAACCTTTCAACACGTACAGTTGATAGATTCCAATTTGAAAAATATAATCAGACTCGTCGTTGTCTTGGAAAGAAGTTTCACAATGAATTGAATTGTATAATAGAAAAAGGCTACCTTTTTTTGACTTTGAAAGTAGCGGGCATTCCGTGACGGCCTAATTAATAAGGTAATTTTGGAGTGCAGAAAAAAAAAATCAATCACCTCTTCTCTGTCACGTTAGTGTGCTATCTCTAAAGTTCTTCCCAAATTGGGTTTTTACCAATATAATTGATCACATGCTTCGAATGAGCTGTACTTAATTGTTACTGAAAATGATGTCTACCAACATACACATATATACAAACATTATAAACCAAAACTTTTTTTTTTTTTGAAATTGATCACATGCACACAAAAATAAATGAATAAATAAATTAAATGGAAACCTTTTTTTTTCCCAAGAGAGAAGTAATACAACACAAAATTTTAGTGTAATGCTAAATGAACTTGTAATTGTGGAAATAAATTTATAATTTAATCGTATACAATAAGGACCGAATTTAATTACTTACCATAAAGCATTGTCAAATGGTTTTAATTATCACTTTTATTTTTGCAATCTTCATTTTTCATAAACAACTAAATATATTTTCAATAAGAATTAAACCTTTAATTTTATCAATGTTAAACATATATATATGTGTGTGTGCGCTCAGCCAATGAGCCCTATAATACTTTTGTTCAAATATTTAATTCAAAAAATATATATATACAAATTAATTATGTATCGCATGTCTAAATTAAGTATCTCGTCGACTGGGTAGAGATCTTTACAACAAAAAACTATAAAATGGTGTATTTTTTTTAAAGCCAATTGCTAATTTATTCATTTATTTTGATACAAGCGGTACACTAGATGGTAAATTTTAGAAGAGAAAATTGAGTCCCATTTATTAAAATTGTGGTAAGGTGGGAGAAAATTAACTTTTTTTTACTAACTTTGTTACGCTCCGACTTTAATTACTAATTTATTTTTGTGATCGATAAACTAAATTTTGATTCTTCAAAAAAAGGTTAGTTCAACTCCTCTGACCGTAATTATTAGTCTGTAATGACGGTTAGGATAGTGAGGACACACATGAGATTGAGACAACTACAACATAGTTAAGTTAAGATCACATGCTAGTCAATTTTGTTACTTTAAGAGACGGCATGAGAACAAAACATTTGAATGTGGAAAATAAATTGCATCCTACACCTACCATATGAGCTAGCTCTTCCTTTCTAAATTTGTAAAACCAAGCATAGCATTTTGGGGCATAAATGAGGGGTTTTCAAATTAAGTACAAATGTTTTCTTTGCGCTATACAATTGTCCTGTGATGTAACGAATAATTTTCTTTAGTGTGTGTTTTTATGACACATTTTCTTGCTCGTTTGGTTAAAAATTTAAACCATTCTGGGAATGCTAAATTTCATTCCGAATCCCGTGTATAGTTCAAGTTTTAAGTCCGAAATAAATGATTCAAGGAACAAACCTTTCCCCCACAAGTTCTCCCATTTAAATCATAAGAAATAAACCATTACCAATGGGCATCTTTTTTAATTTTTCATGTTAGGATTAAAATAATTCTCGTCCTTATGAATAAATAATTCTTTTTTCATTTGTGTATGAAAATATTGTTTGAAACTTTTTTTTTAGTTATGCTGCTGCACAAAAATGAAAAAAATAATATTTGGAACTTTTTTCTTTTCTTTTTTTCCTGTTGTAATTTTTTTTAATTACAAAAATTGTAATTTTTGTAGGATAGTTATTAGCTAGGCATGTGTAATTTTTGTACTTTATTATAGTAACTGTCTCTTTTGAAAAATTAGTAGGAGATGTCTTCTCATCTTATAAAAAGAAGGGTATTTTTGTAATTGATACTTTATTTCATTCTTATTCCCGGTTGAACCAAACATCTGCATGGCATCCTATATGCCAAGAAAAAAACTTTCTAGGAATTAAGTATGCCTATTTCATTCCAAAAACTCGAACCAAACGAGCCCTTCATGTATTAAGAGAGGGAACAATTTTTTTATGAATAATTGTGCTGTCTATTTTTTGGTTACTTGTTGTGTAGAATGGGTTTTAACAAGCAAATTATTTTAAAATTAAAGACGTTAGTTTAGTAACAGATTGATTTATCTTGGTATTTTGTTACGTTCGAATTTTTTGTTACAAATCTTTAGGTAGAAATTGCCCCATAAAAGGCTGCTTGTAAGGAAAGGGTGTTTTGGGAGGTGCCTCTTCTAATACCACTTGTTACAAACCCATGGTAGAATTTGCATCTGAAAACCAGTTTTTGTATCTTACGGTACAAACCCATGATTTATGCTTATGCTACCAAATTTAAAAAAACTAAACCCATCAACTAAATATTGAGTTCGTATATTGTATCTTACGGTACACAAATTTTTCTTCTTCCAAATTTCTACTTCCATATTCAAATGGAGGAAATTAAATCCAAATTTCATCTCTAAATAGAGAGAGCCAAACTCCTGCCAATTCTTCTTCTTCTTCTTCTTCTTCTTCTTCTCTTTTCTATATATTAACACAAAGGAAAATATCAAGGGAACAAGAAAACCACTTTTTGTATATTTTGCACAAAGTGGTCAAAGTGGAGCAATTAAACTACTTTGCCATATTTTTGCCAAAAAAAACATAGTACTGCACTTCTTCTTTCTGTATTTTTTGCACAAAGCAAACTACTTTGCTATATTTTTGCCAAAAAAAAAAACCCAGAGCACTACACTTCTTCTTCTTGTTTTTCTTCGTTCCGTATTTTTTGGACAAAGTAAACTACTTTGCCATATTTTTGCCAAAAAACAAAACAAAACAGAGCACTGCACTTCTTCTTCTTCTTTCCGTATTTTTTGCACAAAGTAAACTACTTTGCCATGTTTTTGCCAAAAAAAAAAACAAAAAAAACAGAGCACTGCACTCTTCTTCTTCTTCTTCTTCTCAAAGTGAGGCCCTTCTTCTTCAAGTATATTTTTTTTAGTGCCCTCCTTCAAAGTGAGGCCCTAGGCATTTGCCTAGGTTACCTCCCCCTCTGGCCGGCTCTGTATACAACTCTTGTATTATTATTTTCATGTAGAACTACTTTGAGTTCAACATTTTTAATATAAATTTTATTCCCCTTCCCAATGAACTAGAAAATTATTTCAAAGACATTTTAATGAGATGTAAGATATAACTTATATTTTTTTCATTCGTTTAGACAAATTTTGTAATATTGCTAGTATTACAATTATGCAAAAATATTGGAAGAAATTACTCCAAAGGGATATCTCAGATATTATTTTATTTTATTCACAAAATTTTATTTCGCACAAGCTATGGCAAAGCATATTGACATTGTAGTTCTACATGTCCAAAAGAAAAAAACCGGATCTGGAGTATAGACATAGTAGGAAGTTAAAAATGCGCAAAACATATGCATTTTGATAATTTAGCAAGTTAGGGCATTTCGGGCACTCAATTTATTTTCATCACATGATTCCTTTGCACAATTCCGTAGATCCTGTTTCTTTACTTCATTGCATCTTTCCCACCTTCCCCTTAACCACATTAAAGAAGTTGATTATACAAATTTCAGATTTATTGACAATGTTTAAGTGAGTTACATAATCTCTATTATAGTTAATTATGTATTAAAATAATAAACTTTTATAATAATTATTTATTCCCTTTTCTTTGCTTTAACAATAAAAATTGCCTGGACTAATTTATGTACACCATTTATTCATTAATTAATAAATGTATTAGCAAGGATTACAAACTTCTAAAACAAGGAGAATTTTTTTTTTGCCAAAGATTGATTTATATGAAAAGTTAAAAAGTAAGTTGAGGAATACTTTTTTCCTTATTCCATAAAATAGTTGAGTAAATTTTTTTTTCCGCAAAAAGTAATGGGTCAATAATTTTTTTTTCCACAAAAACAAAAAACAGATAAAAAAACATATATTTACAAAAATTAAAAAAACAATAAAAAATATCACTCTAAATATTTTAACTTATTTTTTAATTTTTACCGTAAATTTTATATTAAAACGGTGTCCCTCGCCACCTTTTTGTTGATTAGCCCCAAAATATCAAAAAATTCTCATGCACAGGTTAAAAGTATATATAATCGACAAAAGCCCTGAAACCAACAATATCCCTTTTCTGTTTTATACGTTTTTATTCTTTTCCTTGATTCTCTGATTCTCTCAGTCCTAGAGGGCAGGGCTTTTGGTGCTTCAGCTTCACTGATTGTATTGTATATAATAAGAGATATTTGTATCAATTGCCTAAAAACCTAACTGAGAAAAAAGCAATCTTCTCCCCTCCCTTACCTTATCTTCCCCCCAATCCTTTCTCTCTCTCTCTCTCTCATGTTCTCCTGTTAAAGCTAGTTCAATCTTTTGGGTTTCTTAAATTCAAGGAACTCAGAGAGAGAAAAGAGAGGTAGAGAGAGAAAAATATGGAAGCTGTTGTACAAACGAAAGGGCTTCTCTCTCTACCTTCAAACCCCAGAACCAGGGCTACAAATTCACCATCACAGGGTCTGAAACGCAGATTCAATCCCTTGAAACCCCAAACCCCTAATGGGTTCTCTCTCTCTCTCAAGGGATTCCCAAAATTTCAAGGGTTTGTCAATAAACCCTATGCTGTTGGGCAAAAAAACAAAGATTTCCATATTTGCAGAGCTGCGGCTGCAGCTGATGGGGAGCCTTTGTTTGAAGAAGTTGACTCACCCAAGTTTATGGGTATTGAAATTGTGACCCTCAAGAAGATTGTACCACTTGGGTTGATGTTCTTTTGTATTCTCTTCAATTACACAATTCTTAGGGATACTAAAGATGTTTTAGTTGTGACAGCCCAAGGGTCTAGTGCTGAGATTATACCTTTCTTGAAAACTTGGGTCAATTTGCCTATGGCTATTGGGTTTATGTTGTTGTACACAAAATTGTCTAATGTGTTGTCAAAGCAGGCACTCTTTTATACTGTAATTCTCCCCTTTATTGCCTTTTTTGGAGCATTTGGGTTTGTTCTGTATCCTCTCAGCGATTATTTCCACCCCACTGTTCTTGCTGATAAGCTTCTTGCTACTTTGGGTCCTCGGTTCCTTGGCCCGCTTGCAATCTTGAGGATCTGGAGCTTCTGTTTGTTCTATGTCATGGCTGAGCTTTGGGGAAGTGTGGTCATTTCTGTGCTGTTTTGGGGGTTTGCCAATCAGGTGAGATAGTCTTATTCTCATTTTCATCCGTGTTTTAAATTGTATGTTATTTCCTTTTGAGATTCTAATTCTATATGGTTTAAAATTTTTGTAGATTCAGTTTTGTCTTGCTTTATCTTTTGTCAGGGGATCCCTAATTCTTTCCCTAACTGGGATGATCAAAGTCAAAACCCTTAAAGATGTATGTAAAATACTACAGAATGGGGAAGATGTTAAGTTGGCTGAATAGTGATTCTACATAATTGTTGTGTTCAATCATTATAGGCATATTGTTGCTAATTCTTTTATGATTAGGGGTTGTGGTTATAGATTCTTGGACCTAGCTCATGGGTATGGCCCTTGCAAACTGAAGGGATTTGCTCAACTATGTTCCTGACAGTGATGGGTGGTTTCATATACTCAAATAATCTCCGCGATTATCTCTTACATCATAGAGATGGCATTGCCAATAAACAATTACTTATCGAGTTATCGGGATTCATGGTCGAGCTAGTAACATAATTGAGTGGGGAAGTGTCAATTATTTCTGTTGCACACATTATTTAGTCTAGAGCTAACAATAATCATAAATAAACACGTTTTTATTTGTATAGACTATATAGTTTGGATATCTTCCAAGTAATGTGGAACTTAACTTTTTCTTAATATAAAGAAAATAAAATTATATTATGGTTTGACTGGCTGATCTGTTTGGAAATCTAATAAGAAGTCCTTTTATGTTTTCTTTTTTACTTTCCTCTTGTTTTACCCTGTATATGTTTTAGTACCATTAAGATGTGATCGCTTTCAATGTCTTTTTGGCTTATTATTCGGCTTATGCTTTAGATCCTTGATCATTAATCTGGTCGTTGCTTACTGAACCAGAGTGAAGTAAAAAGTTAGAAGGTTAGATTTGTGTGGAAATTAATAGTTGAAAGTAGGTTAAAATGGAGTTATTACATTATTTGTCACACTGTTTGTTGTCACCTAAAAAAATAAAACAAGTGTTCCTATATCTCAAGCTATTATATATATATCGGGAAATTTCGGGTGCGGACCAGTCCGTACGGACTGGTCTTTTTTATGACGGTTTTGTGTCATAAAAAACACACCCCAAATGTTTTTATAATGGAAACTGATGTAAAAGGTAAGGATTGGTCCGTACCAGAAATGGACCCATATATATATATATATTTTTTTTTTTTAATTTTCACATTAGCTCTAAAGGCATTATATCAGAATTTTCAAACTCCCCAAACCCGCCCCAACATGCACAAAACGCAAAACCTCTGCAATCATTTGGGCAAATCCTAAGGACCCACAAATTGTAACTTATGTTAGTCTGTTTGGACACGAATTTTGGTGCTGATGTTCTGCTATCAGTACTTAGATTCTTGAAGATTCATATATTTTCTCTTGCTAATATATATAAATGTATCTGATTTTTTTTCCCTCTCAATCAACTTTAGGGGGTGGAGCTACAATTTGACAGTTATTTGCATGCTTAATGTTGCAGATTACTACTGTAGAGGAAGCAAAAAGATTCTACCCACTCTTTGGACTCGGAGCCAATGTTGCCCTTGTTTTCTCTGGCCGTACAGTGAAGTACTTCTCCAATTTGAGGAAAAACTTGGGTCCTGGAGTTGACGGATGGGCCCTCTCCCTCAGAGGAATGATGAGCATTGTCGTGATAATGGGGTTTACGATTTGTGGTCTTTATTGGTGGGTTAATACATATGTTCCTCTTCCAACACGTAGCAAGAAGAAGAAGGTTATTCATATCTCAACTATACTTTTTCATTAACCGCCAGTGTTTCTACATACCACAAATTCACCCACTGTGCCATTAAAAATGAACTTTTTTTTTTGTGGGGATATTTTGCGTGATAGAATGCTTATCTATTTGCAGGAGAAGCCGAAACTGGGAACCATGGAGAGTTTAAAATTCTTGGCGTCATCAAGTTACATTAGGGACCTTGCCTTGTTGGTGGTAGCGTACGGTATTAGCATCAATCTTGTTGAGGTGACATGGAAATCAAAGCTCAAAGCCCAGGTAAAAACTAAATCGTGGCCTCTATATTCTTCAATGCTTCACCTGCAAAATTGCTAGTTAGTTTACTCTCTTTTTCTCTCTCTCTCTCTGAAATTTTGTACAGTTCCCAAGCCCAAATGAATATTCTTCCTTCATGGGAGACTTCTCAACTGGTACTGGAATAGCAACATTCACAATGATGCTTTTGAGCCAATGGATATTTAGGAAGTACGGGTGGGGAGTGGCAGCCAAGATTACACCCACGGTACTCCTTATCACAGGAGTTGGATTCTTCTCTCTGATATTGTTTGGGGATCCACTTGCTCCTGCTCTCGCCAGCTTTGGGATCACTCCACTTCTTGCAGCTGTCTATGTCGGTGCAATGCAAAATATTTTCAGCAAGAGCGCCAAATACAGCTTATTTGACCCTTGTAAAGAAATGGCCTATATTCCTTTGGACGAGGACACCAAGGTTTGATCAACTTATATCTATCTACACTCTATATATGTGTATCTGTGCCTCCCTAAAGAGGACGATCCTCATAAAGAGAGGACCATCCATTTGAGGGTTAAACAAATGAATTTTTTTCATAAATTTCGGTGGAGTTATTATTCACAAAATTTCATCAAAAAATTCATACAGGAAGTCATTGTAACGAAAAATAGATATATATGTTCATTTTCAGCTATTGAAATTTTTGATGATTGTCTCACCCACATCTAAATTAAATCTTTTGATGAAATTTGCTAGAGATGATCTACTTATTATAATGATCATTTCCACAAAGTTTCATGGAAAAATTCATTCGTGTAACCCTCGAAATTGACGGTCCTCCATTTTCTTGAAGAGTGGACTGTCCTCTTTAAAGCGTGGTCATATATATACGTATATTTAACAACTTCAAACTCCTCTGAAAGTTTTAATTCATTTTCTTGTTAATTTTTAAACTCAGGTTAAAGGGAAGGCAGCCATTGATGTTGTTTGCAATCCATTGGGGAAGTCCGGTGGAGCTCTAATTCAACAGTTTATGATCTTAACCTTTGGTTCACTCGCGAACTCAACTCCCTACCTCGGAGGAGTACTTCTAGTCATAGTTCTTGGGTGGTTGGCAGCAGCTAGGTCTTTGGACAAGCAGTTCACTGCTCTACGACGGGAGGAAGAACTGGAAAAGGAGATGGAAAGAGCAGCGGTCAAAATCCCGGTTATGTCCCAAAACGAGAATGGGAATGGGAACGGTTCTCTTTCAAGCAGGTCATCGATGAATCCAATGGGGAGCGACTCGACCGGCAGTTCATCGGAAGCATCGAGTCCTCGCAACATTTGATAAAAAAATTCAATTAGCAAAAGATGATGAAATGTGTTTCGTAAGTAAACTTTTTTAAGGTTTCATAAGCATATATAGGAAAAAATAATCAGAAGAAGTTGTTTGTAGGATATTGTTGTGTTATAGAATAATAGAAAACCATGGTATGTATGTTGATGACTTTCTTTAAGTCCTTGATAGATCATATGATGAGGTAATTCTGTTCTGTACCAAAAGAGAGAGGAGCTAATTCTGTTTACAGTTTAATTAAATTTATTTTTCTTCTAATGTTGGGGAATTAGTTTATACTTTTATAGTGGAGTGATGTAGGTGCTTGGCTTAATATTTTATTTTATTTGGTTAACCTTTTGAAAATAAAGACCAACTTGAAGAATGGAGAGGGCGCCGGTGTTTCTCAAGATATGTTTACAGGGAGACAACACCAATATGAGTATATTATTGTTTATTCTGTGCAGCTAATTAAATTTCACGCGTCAACCTTTACATAAAAGACAGATGTTTGCACTGTCTTTCTGGGTAGCAATAATTAATTGAGTGGAATGAATCACAAACTTGATTAGGAACCAAATAGGGCCAAAGTTTTTATTTTAGATATTAAGAGCGTTCTGTAAGTGAATATAGGCTTGTTCAAGCGAGCGGTACCCTCAATTTTAAATATTCCATATTCAAATATAACTAGCTATGGTGTGGCACTCCCTCCTCCTCCCTTTGAGGAAATAGTATAGATCTTTTAAAGAAAGTATTTCGGCATAAAAACTACCGTTCACCATCACTCCCTCAGTCAATGCCAGTTGAGCAAGTCTTGTAGAGGCTCAAAGCCAAGGTGCCACTTCTTTTAATTTATTCAGTTAAAAAGGTTAGTGACTTAGTTTTTAATAAATTACTTTTTATTAATTTAATATTTCAATATCCACCAAACTAATTAATTTAACTATCCACCTCAAAATTGGTGGATTATATTCGACCTTAAGTCCTTCCATTTCCCTTGAGATTTTATAAAGCTTAGAATTTGATTATTTTTAAAATTGGTTCCACGTTCTATTCTTCCATCAGATGATTGATTTATAGAACGCTAGAATTTACGGAGGTATTCCATGGCATTGAAATGAATATATGCTACTGAATTCTTCAAATTATTTTTGCATTTCTGGAAGAGATTCGCTCTGGTCTTTTTTTTCTTTGGACCGTGGTGAATCGTGCACAATAGAAATTAGTTAAGTGAGTGAGATAATATGTGTTTGGTGCACGAAATTTTGAAAGAACGTGCAGGAACCTAATTTGAATGCGACGGAGCTGCTCTTTGAAGCATATAGGGTGAAATGCAAATGGTTGTGCTAATGCTCTAGCAAAATTAGGCCACAAAGAAGCAGCTCAGTTTGTCAAGCTTGATTCCCCTCCAACCCTGGTGTTTGATCTGATGATTAAGGAGATGTAGGTGTCTCTTTTTGTTCTTGTTTGGCCTTTGAGGGCCTCTAATTTTAGCCAAATAAAAAAAAAAGAAGAAGAAGAGGAGGGAAATTAGGTTTGGTTAACACATATAGAATAATATAACATTCGTCACAATCTAAAATTTTAAGTAAAGAAGGACATAGATGTTGGAAAATGAGTATTTTATATATAATTTTTAATGGGTGAATGAGAAATTGTCACCCAAAAATATTTTGTTATAACATCTATGTTAAAGGATGCTAGTGGTCACTAATGAATATAATGTAACATCCATGAAAATGGGTGTTAGTGGTCATTTATGACCATGTTGTAACATCCATGTTAATGGGTGTTAGTGGCCACTTATAAGGAGGAGTTTTCCCTACATGATGAGTATAAATAGCTTCCATCTTCCACACAACACACACAGATCATATACTAGTTTTCTCTCTAATTTTTCATAGAATTCGTACATTCTTTGTGTTCAAGTTAGTCAAATTTCGTGTTGTAATCAATGGTGGTTCATACAATTTTAGTTCGATCGATATATTATGTGCTTAGATATATATATTACGAAAATTTATATTGTTTGGTTTCTATTTGTACAAAAGGTACAAAGACGAATGAAATCATTGATTCGGCTTCGTTCATCATCAAGGACTTTCACTTGAACTATAAAATTTGTATATTTATATTTATGTTTATAAATCAGGTTTTTATATATAAATATGTATTTAAGTGACCAATTTTTCTAACAATAGATTCTTTAACTTCACACACAAAGTTATATATAAGGTTTATTTGACTGGAGTTTGATCGGAATAATATTATAGCCTAAAGTGATAATACATACATTCTATAAGGTCTAAACATAGTTGAAAAACACGAATTGTTACCCTAACTAAAAGTCCAATTTTAATAAACAAAAAACATAAACTAAAAAAAGAAAAATAGCACTAAAAAGGCAAAGAAATTTTAGTTTCATGTGTCATAGCTGGGATGGGAAAGGATAGATCGAAAAGAATTCTCAGCACCTTTTTGATACAATGCACACGAAAACTAACGTCGAAGTATATTTTAATAAAATGTTTGACCCTTAAAAAGTAATTATAAAATTAGATTAATATGGAAATCGATTTCAATTAGGAACTTAGGGTGTGTTTGTCTCGTGGGATTAGAGGTAAGATTAGATTAATTAATCCTATCCGGCGTTTGTTGTCAAAAAGGATATGACAAGTAAATTATATCCTGTGTTTGGTGCAATAGTAAATAGGATATCTTTATCCTATCTCGTGTTTGGTGCAACGCGGGATAGGATTGTACTCGGTATTAATTATCTCTTTATCTCATTAGAACCGGATAAAATTATACTACCCCTATAGGTGGTATTATTTTATCCCGTGATTACCAAATAAGAAAACAAATATAAATATATTTTTTTAATTAATTTATTTTTATTTTGATCTTTTTCATTACGCACTTTAGATAATCAAATAGATTAATGAAAATTTTCGATCACCTAAAATCATAATAACTCAACTAATAAAATTCATTTCTTGTATACTATACTATAGTATTTTTATTTTTCTTTTATTAAATGATGGTATTTATAAGAAACTTTGGTTTTATAAAAAAAGTAAAACTTACAGTAGAATTTAAAATTATAGTTAATGCATAGTTTGTAAATATTCTACGTAATATAGAACTTTTCTTCCATAAGAGTTTTTACAAAACATATTTATAAATAGGAGAATCTCATTAGCAAAAAAAAAATTGTGGACAATAATTAAAATTGCATGTATTTTTAAAATAAAAGCTAGTTGTGTTGTATAATTTCTAGACTTGTAATTCAGGATTTCATTAAATGCAAAATTGATTAAATCTTTATTCGATTAGTATAGACACCCCATTTTGTGACCCTTAAGCTGAAACGCTGTTCGCACCTCCTATCAGAGTTATAAGTCACACTAGAGCTGAAGGGAAAACTTTCCTAGCAGTGACATATAATACCGATTAGTCTTTTAGTTAGACGATCGGTCATCCCTATAACCGATCGGTCTCTGCTTAAAGGATTCAGTTTTCAGACAACACAGATTGGTCATGGGTATTCATGGATTGGTCTAATTTTATGCCGATTGGACTTCCTATCAGACGAGTAGGTTTTTTGGCTAACATATCGCTTTTAGTTCCTCATGGATTGGTCTGATTAACCATTTGATCGTTCTTCGGCACAAATAGTGCAATATCTGGCTATTTAAGCCAAAATCAAATAGAAAAGAGGGAGAGCCTCTGAAGAGAGCCTTTGAATGGAGGTAGAAAGTTTTGAAAAGAGAGAGAGAGAGAGATCCCGAGACAGCAAAGGCTCGAAAATAGATAGATATAAATTAGATCTGAAGATAGAAACACGTTGTAAATGCGATGTATTCGAAATTCTTAAACTAGTTTGTAATACTTTACAATATCAGTCAGAACAAAAGCTTTGTCTTCGGAAATACAATGTTCTATTAATCTCTTTAAATTCGTCTTTAAATATTGATTGCCACATGTGCATATAAACTGTATTGCTGGGAACATTGTATATAATGCCTGCACACTGTTTGTATATGTTAATAATCCGAAATTGGACAAAGAATGCTTGTATAACACAAAAAGTAATTCTGGACTAAAATAGAACTATAAATACATTGATATATTTTGATTCCGGTCTCAAAAATAAACCTTGCATGTTTTCTGGGCTGAAAACACAAAATCCAGCGCACTACCAAAGAAGACTAATCGGTCTTAGGCAGTGACCGATCGGTCTTTAGTATATTTTTCACTATTTTCCTCGTAATTTATGCCATAACCCCCCGCATGTTAATAAAATTGATATATATGCATATTTGGGCTAAAAATAATAAAAATGAGATTAAAAATGATAAACGAGCATGTACATTTAGAAGCCGAAAGGGCGACGCGGATGCCTAACACTTTCATGCGTCGTAGCATAGTTCCTGACCCCAATCTAGTTGCCGAGACTGCGTTGTACCCTAAAAAGGGTACAAAATACACTTTTGTCCGTTTTCCTGAAAAATGTATTGGTGACTCGAAAACCTTTTTTAAACTTGAGCCACGCGTCGAACGGTGTCGGGCTTGATCTTTATCTGATTGATTTCTTTCCTATCATATCCCATATAATTCCTATCCGACTAATTCTGACTCTCATCCTATTCGATCTCACCTCTTTATCCGGCGTGCCAAACGCACTCTTAAATTAAAAAGTAAATATGGATATACTTTTAAATTTTTAAAAAGGTAATTTTATGAAGGGCACCAACTTAATTAATCTTTTCACCCCATTTTAAAAACTCTACCTAAAATTTGTAAACTCACCTCAATGTAATATGTGTAATTTGTCGTTGTTGTTTTTTAGCTGCCCACGCCCCATGGTTCTCTTTTCATAGTCTCCTGGACCTTTTTTTTCTCATATTCTCTTCTTTACTTAAATTGGCCATTAATTAAGGGTGGTGTTGTTTCTGATACAAACACTACCATTGTCACAAACACCTTCAAAGGTAAATTTCTATTTACTAACACCTCCTAAGACTCACCTAATGAGAGGTGATTGCATATGCACACTCGTCCCACTTGGAGAGAGTTTGTTTGTAATAACTCGCTTAACGTCAAGCAATGAATTACTATAGTGTTTTCCAAATAAGGCTCACATAATGAGAGGTATGTGAACTTACAGAAACTCGGCTTACATGAAGAGAGTATGTTGCTAAGCACTCACCTAATATCAGGCAATGGATGTGAATGTTTATGACAAATAAGGTGGTGTTAAAATATATTTTTAGTTAAATTTTGGAGGGAGGGGGGTGTTAGTGACATATTTGAAGGGTGTAAATAACACCACCCTTAATTAACCTCTCAGTGATGGTAATTTTGATTTAGAACCTTACCATAAGATTTAAAATACAATTCGTGATTTTTTTTTACTCTTTTCTTCCCTTATAATCATGTGAAGTCTCAATTAAAAGTCTTAATTGTTTTAAGATATAATTAATAAATATAATTAATAAATTAAATCTTGTAATAAAATAAGATCTAATGTTGTTGACTTATTTTATATTAAGATTAGTGTTTTAAAAAAATACTAAAGTCGAAGTGGGTTTTTAAATTTGTGACAAATATATTAATTGGTAAATTTGTTTATAATACAATTAATGGTGAAAATTATTCTTCACAATAACAAATGACATGTACAAGCTACGTATATCACTTTTTTACAATATATAATTAAATGACAAAACTATTAAAACAAAAAACACATTTAAACAATTAAAAATGCATGTCAGAAATGAGATTTTATTAAAACTATGGAATATATTTTGTTTTGAAATTTTGAAGTGAAATACAATTTTGGATTTAGTATGGATTATATATCTTATGATGAATTATAATGGTCAAATAATAATTTGTTGACTATTTTAAATAACAATAGAATTTTCCTCTTACTTTTTCATATAACTTTAGTAAACTCACCCCACTTATGGGGTGAGTTGAAAGTTTTGTTTTCAAAAAATTAGAAGGGTGATAAGTATGATTTAGTGGGTGCATTCAAAATTACCATTTTGTGAAGCATGATTAAAAATTATAATAAATTTAAGGTGGATAAACTAAAAAAATTATATATATATATAGAAACAAAATCACTTCAAAATAAACCCCTAATATGTGACCTTTTGATAGTAAAGAATAATAAGAACTCATTGAATAATATATGTTTGTAATCATTCAAAGTAAAAAGTGGAGTTCTTTTTATGACTAAGGTGGTTTTGTAACTTATTTGTAAAAATAAGGTACTTTTCTACTTATTTGTATAAATAAGGTGATTTAGACTTTTTGTCTTTATTAGACATTTTTAGAAATTGGACTTTAGTCCTTAGACTTCGTTATAAATTAAGTTGTAACCCTTCAGATTTTAGAAAGAGAGGAAAACCCCATTTTGGTATCAGAGGTAGAAGAGTTATCCCAAATTCCTTTCCTCACAGACTTCAAACAATAGACGTTGTTTCATAGATGCCCTAAGGAATATTCCCTCGCATCTTCGCCTCTATTTTTGAAACAAATCCAGACTACCAACCAATTTCGATTCATCACATCGGAGCAGAAGGGTGTTTGACAACTCAGACTAAAGGTTGTTCACACATAGAATATATACCTTTAAAACACTCAGAAAGTAAGAAGGTTATTGCAGGAGCAATAAATTGCTTATTAGACCAAAACCAATATTTATTATTAGTTTTGTAACAGACTCATATTGATTTCCAAAAGATCAAATCAGACATCCAGTTTCTGGATTTAGAGACCAAAAACAATATTAGACTAATTAAAGAATTAGACCAACAAATCCCTTCGGATTTTGTTACTACGCTGAAAGAAATCCTCAACACAATTAGAGAAACAAAAAAGATTTGCAAAGAGCAAAATCCTTCTCTAGAGACAAAAGTTGACGAATTAACCAAACATATTCGCCAATTAGACATTGAACTCAAGAAATTATCCTCTGAGCAATATAAGATTATACCAAGACTACACAACTATATTCCAGAAATATAAAAATGGAAATAGTTAATATAGACTGGAAAGAAGTTCCAGGAGGAATCATTCCTCAAAATATATCAGACTTTTATCGAAAGATAATAGAAAAGATGAGCGATAAAAGATTCTCTCGCAGATTCATCGAATCAGAGATCAGTGGTGCTAACAAGGCAGCACTCTGTATCCTAGATAGACTAAACTTCATTTCTACAGCTATAGCAGCTACCTAAGATTGTGAGTATAATTTTGCTCAAAATCTAAGAAATGATTTACAAGCTAAGACTGAAGGATTGAGAACCTTATATAATGATTTTGTTAAGTTCCAACAAAACTTAGCATATTATCTAAACGGAAAATGGGAGAACCATTTCAAGACTCAAGAAGCTACCATAAACGAATTCAAAAAAAATGTCGATAAGGTAGAAAGATAGTTAAAAGAAATCATGAATGGAATACAAGCCATTTATGAAAAACCTAGTCAGACAAGTCAAGCAGATTTAGACACACCTCACATATTGATGTATATCGATAAACTTGAAAGAAGTTTCAAGGCTTTAGATGCTAGACTTATAGAAGAAATTGCTTCTAAACAAGACTCAGAGAATATGAATGTGCATGAATTAAAAAAATATATTGCAACAGCACATAGTTCTCTAAAAGAAAATACTAAGACTGTAAATGAAGAATTATACATTAAGTTGTATAAAGACCAGTTGGCTCTTAGGGAAACCCTTATTAGTCAAATTAAAAGACAAAATGATTATTCAGAATCATTAGATAGAATTGAGAAGAAAATTGAACAGAAGCAAGAGATCACTTGCAAGTTCGAAGAAACTCCATCAGTCATAATAAAAGAAGAATCTTTAACAGGAAGAGTCAGAAATGATAGGTTAGATAAGACTAAAAAGGTAGCCAGCCTTACCCCTAGCAATGGACATCAAAATCTGATGATCCAAAGAGTAAGAGACTCTTCCTCCAACATAAGAACATGGTGGAGAGAAAGAAATATTTCACATCCACTTCAATGGAAGGAATGGGGAGAAATGGACTGGAAGTATGTAGAAGAATCTATAAGTAATGGACAGCTTACTCCAGTTAGATACATAGACTTGTCCCGAGAAGGAGCTATCCCTAAGACGCCTAGCTACAACATGACTTATTGTAGTAGGAATCACATCCTTGAAAAGAATTATACAGAAATTCAGATCTTTAAATCATACTGGTTGAGATCTAGAGGAATAGACAGGAACTTTCAATTCCTAACCTTTGGACTCTTCTAAGCAAGAATTCAAGGACTGCATAGACTGCAGAATGGAGTTAACATCCTTTGTTGCCTAGTTGACAAAAAATGGAAAGATTTTCAGAAGAGCCTAGTTGGAATAGCCCAATTAGAAATGTCAGATAATATAGGTTACTTCAATGTCACTTCGGCATTTACAGTATCTATACCAATAGCTAAACATTTTAAGTTAATCTTATATGCCACAGGGTATGAAGATTACGTGTTACCAGACGCAAACATTAACATAGAATATCAAAGCTATGTTAAGTTTTCCCAGAAAGCATTCGAAGGAATGCAACCAGGTATTCCACAAAGAAGAGCGAATGAGAAAATCCTTGTTAGAACGAATACTTTAGACTTCAATAATACATACAGTATAAAAAATACTGGACCTATGAAAGAACATGCTAAGACTCTTTGGCAGTTGCCAGAATTCCAAGAGACAAAGGCTGTACAGAATGAGCCTTTATATATTGCTCAAGATAATATCACAGGCAATATTAATATACAGTTTGCTCCTCCAAAGTTCAAAGCAAAGAGCATTAGAACTGAAGAATCAAGGTTTAGAAACATGGGAAACTCCACAATGGATGATCCTTCAGAAGGAGAATGTAGTACTACTAGCACTGTTAGAATGTTACAGCATGCTCTGAATTATAGACCCAGAAATTCTATAGACAATCATGATATTTTGTATGAGAAGGCCAGAATCCAAAATTTTGGACATGACCTAACAGATCAAGAAAGAGATACATACAAAAACAATATTGAAAGAAGCAAATCAACTAGATACAACATGATGATATCTAGTGAGATTATAAAAGACTTAAGAAATTCTCAGGACACAAAAGAGCTCCTAAGAAAATTAAGACTCCAAGAAAAAAACGAAGAACAACAAGTGTTTCTAGTTGCTATGGCAATCCCAGGAGGAAATAAGGTTGAGATAAGAGAAACCTCTAGAAGTAGGTTTAATCTTTTTGAGACTCATGCTGCTATAAATATTCCTATTTATAGTGACAATATTATTAAGACTAAACCAGACTATGTCAAAAGATTACCCACGACAGCCATAAACTTCCAAAGTACAAAGGATATGGCTTCAGTAGCCATCAATCCAGTAGGTATCTACCTAAACTTAGATAATGTACAAGATAGAAAGAATGCCTTAAAAGAATGGCAAGATCAGATGCACATGTGCTTTGCGTCTAACGAAAGTTGGGATGCAGAATCATGTAGACAATATGCTGAGCAATCCTCAAAAGGAATTGTAAAGAACTATTTAGATAGTTTAAGAACAGCAACAGACGAAGCTAGTATAGCTAAACTAGCAAGATTTAATGAGACAAGAGACCAAAGAACTGTAAACGGTTATGTACAACTCTTTACAGCTGAATTCATTGGTGCAAGTCACCTTGCCCAAGAATCAGAAGTAGACGTAGCAAAAACTAAGTTATCACTACTTAGTATATGCAGTTTAGACAAAATCAACGAATATAGTAATAACTATGAAACGTTGTATTATCAGATAAAAGAGTTTACTACAACTCTTAAAGACAAGTATTTTAGAAAACTCCCAGCTATTGGACACATTCTTATTAATGAATATAGAAAGTGGCCTGGAGTTAATAATACTAAAGAAGATACTCTTGGTGAAAGAATAAATTTGCCAAAGACTACATCATCGCTAAAAGACGCGAGAAAGCACACGGCGCTTTGATTAAAGAGACATTTAAAAATATGTCTTCAATCAAAGATGAAAGAGACATATCACCTATCCAATGGGGATGTGGAAGAAGTTCTTCCAAGAACCATAAGAAGAAGCATTGGAAATAGACTTTCAAAGCTACGATTAATACAAACCCTAATAATAAAAAATATAAATTCAGAAAATCGACTAGCTTTATAAATCCAAAGAAGAGAAAGAAATTATTTCCTAGAAGGAGATATTTCAAGAAGAATTCAGACACTAAAAAGAAAGTGCCTAATTACAGAAAGGGCGAAGATAAGAAACCAACCACCTATAATTCAAAGAATGAATGTTGGGTGTGTGGAAAGACTGAACATTTTGCTAGAAATTGTTCTCAAAGAGAGAACAAAGAGATAAAACCTAGCGTTAGACTTGTAGAAGTCATGCTTACCCAAGCTGACACACAAGACTTAGACCTCATCTATAATATCAAATTATCAGATTTCGAAATAGATTATCAGATTTTGAAATAGATGACAATGCCAGTATATATAGCGCATATACGACTGAGTCAGACAGTGAACCTTCTTCTTCTGAAGAAGAAGAATAATTTAAAGAATGTTTTGTCATCACTACCTTTGATGATGATGAATTAATAGAATAAACTATTTATCTAGACTATGAAGAAGCCATTTACTACTGTAATTTAACAGATGTATGTCGAGCTTCCCAACCAGAAAAAATGGTTAGAATACCACAGTGCTATACGAATCCTAGCCATAGGTGTAAATTCTAAATAAAATGTAGCCCTGCAGACTTTACTTGTGATTATTGTTTTACAACAATATCATTTGAGCTATTCATGGTATGCATTACATGCAAACTTCATTATCATGAAGACTGTTGGAGACAAGAATCTATATGAGAATAAGTATGATCACGTACTAGACATAGACATAGATAAATACTATCAAGAAATTGATACAAATAGACTCAGAAAGATTAAGGAAGGAAAAAGAAAGATAGATGAATGTCCCCTAAGACAATCCCTGATATTCCAAATCCTCTAAAAGGAATTGAAATCAGAGAACAAAATAATCTAAGAATCTCAACTAAGGAAAGTTTCATGAGCCTCATTGAGATAAAGGTTCTTAATCCAGATTATCCTAGACTACTCTCTGCATTAATAAATACCGGTTGTACTACCAGTATCTGTAAGGCAAATGCTTTTCCAGATGAGTATTATAGACCTAGCGATCAACTTATCTCTGGACGAGTTGCTAATGGGGATTACTTTGAACTCCCATTACAGACTTTACCTATTTATTTCCAAATAGGAGACAATGAATTTACATATGAATTCTATGTTATGGATCCACCTTGTAAATTCACGGGCAATCTTTTAATTAGAAACGATTTCTTTAAAAAGACTCAGCATTTTACTCAATATGACGATAAAATAGAATTATCTCATATCAGCAAATTTGATACTCAGACAATGCTCATATCTAAAGACCGAGCATTTGACCTTATGCAAGTTAAACCTTCATGGGTCCCCCCTCAGAGTTCTACAGCTAAGTGTGGTGAAATAGAGGAGATTACTGCCCCTCTTAAACACAAATGCACTTGTCCAGACAAGAAATGTTATAAACAGATAACATTAATCCAACAAGAAATTGTTGATCAGACTAGACATCATCTCTTGGCAATCCAAGAAATGAGAAAGAAAGAAAATAAACATCAGATCCTTAGAAGTAGAAAAGGATAAGATCAAGGAATTAGCAATTCCCACGATTGGAGAAAATCCTATAGAAAAATGGGAAAAAGATAAGGCATACTGCTAAATCATACCCATAAACCCAGACGCCACCATAAATGGAGGCACCTATAAGAAAGGATATTCCCAGAGAGATAGAGAAGAATTCCAAACAGAGATATATAGTCTACTCAAGGGTGGAATGATTCAAGAAAGCATTAATAGACATAATAGCCTTGCCTTTTATGTTGAAAATGAATCAGAAAAGAAAAAAGGAAAAAGACGAATGGTATTAGACTATAGAGCTCTCAATAAGAATTGTGAGTTTGATTCGTACAAAATACCAGATAAGAATAATCTTATTAGTCTTATTTAGTCTTATCAAAAATAGAAAAATATTTAGCAAATTTGATTGTAAATCTGGTTTCTGGCAAATCAAAATGCATCCAGACTCCATACCGTGGACGGCTTTTAGCGTACCACAGGGAAAGTATGAATGGCTAGTAATGCCATTTGGTTACAAAAATGCTCCACAAGTCTTTCAGAGAAGAATAAACGGCATTTTTAGAAAGTATTCAGATTTTTGCCTAGTATACATTGATGATGTGCTAGTTGCAAGTCATACAGAAAAAGACCATATAGAACATCTTAGAATAATAATAGCCGAATTTGATAATCACGGTATTATTATTTTTCATAAGAAGATGCTTCTATTTCAAGAAGAAATAGATTTCATAGGAGTCCATATAAGAAATGGAAAAATATCTCCTATAAACCATATTACTAGAAATATTTTAGACTTTCCAGACATAATCATTGATAGAAAACAATTACAAAGCTTCATTGGGTTGCTTAATTGTGCCACAGACTACCTTAAAGATTTAGCTGGAAAAAGGAGAAGTTTTACCGCTAAATTAAAAGGAACCGAAAAGACTAATCCATTTAATTGGACAAAGGATGACATGGATATAATGACTAAATTAAAAGAAGAAGTCAAAAATATCCCTGGATTAGAGATGCCTAATGCAGAAGACATCTTCATAGTAGAAACTGACGCTTTAGATAAATAATGGGGCGCAATCTATTATGCTTTAGACTATCAGACTAAGAAAAAGAAGTTGTGTAAATATAACTCAGGGACATTTATTGATCCCGAAACGAGATACACAACCCACGAGAAAGAAGTTCTCGTAATTATAAGAGCTATAGAAAAGTATATGCTCTTCTTAAGACCAAAACACTTTACTGTGTATATAGACTTCAGCTATGCTGTCGGATTTAGAGATCTAAATCTGAATAAATCAAAGACTAATAGACTAATTAGATGGCAACAATCTCTTAGTGATTATGATTTTAGCATAATTCATATTAAGGGAAAAAAGAATACAGTTCCTGATATTATTTCAAGAAAACATGTGTTTGCCGAAAATCTAATAATATGTTTTATGTTATTCACAGATAAACAGACTAGACCAATGGAGACAGGAGGAAGCTCCAGCAGAAAGACCAGATTTATCGATCAGGTTGAGGTCGCCAGGTACCTACAAGGTGCATATGACCCTTAGACTCAGGCTAGCGAAAGAAGCAAGCTGAAGATGCCTAGACCTATTTTAGAAAATCTAGATGAAATACTCATTCCCCCAGGAAAAAAGGAGTGAAAAAATTTACAGGCAAAACAAGATAATTGGAGGAATGTTCTTCCCCGAATACAGACCAGACCAGAGGTTTCCTGACTTAGTTAAATTCAGAAGAGAATTTACTAAGGAAACTCTCATTCTCATAGACGCTATATGGTGGAATCATTCCAATAACCTTAAAATAGAGTTCAGACAAAATTTGGTTGCTACAGCCAGATTTATGAGGATGCAGTGGCTTGCTATTTCCCAAATAAATCCAGCTCCTCCCAGAAATTTAATAGAAACGCCTAGACCCCAAGAAATAACCTATGCCAGAGTAGCAGGTCAGACAGAACCAGCAAGTGAAAACAAGAAAAAAGATCTTGTTTATGAGAAGAAGAGGTTCTTCATCAATCTTCTTATCCCGTTAAGAAAAGAACGAGAGGTAGAAAATAATAAAATAATGAACTTAGACGCATTGAACCTAGACATTGCCGAGACCTTAAAAAAAATCGGCAATTATCTCTTCAACAGAATGATCCCAGGACATGCTTCGTTCATGAAAGAATTCTTTGAAGAAGTACCTCAAATAAACATTTGGGGAAAGACAGACATTCCTGTAGAGCTCCTGGCTAGCCAAGGACTCATTGGTCAAATTTTCGTACAAGAAACCATAGACGCAGACTGTTTTGGCGAGAAAATAGCCAATTACATCGAGATAGTTAAGGAATACCTTCCCTTATATTTAAGAAGTTATTCTATTGGACCCGAAGCAGGGTTCAACCACAAAATTGGGGGATTTCAGCTTGTTCGGTTCTCAGAAGAACCATGCTCAGACGTAGAAGGACTCTGTTCAGCCGAACTCGAGCCCATTGAAGGAAGACAGAACCCCACTTCCTTAAAAGTTAACCGATCCTTGGGAATCATAAGGATTATGGAAGAACTTTTAAGTGAAGAAAAATGGTACACAGTGTGCCAAGAAGAAGACTTAATCATCCAAGCATAAGAACCCTTTGGAGGGAGAATGACTAGAGGACAGACCAAAGGCACAGAAGTGATAATACCAACCACCACTTCCAATATTGCCAACATAGAAGAATAATGGAGCACCATTAAAGGCTCCATCCAGACTTACCAACAAGACGTCGGTAGTAAAGCACATAGCCCAAACGACTACATTAAGGTGACTGCCGACGACTAGTGAAAAACAGACATCAGCTTATGCAGAATCGTAAGCAATGACGACTCATAGACGCCAGCCTACAAAAATGTAAGCAATGACGCCTCTTGAATTTGTAAATTATTAATAGACAAGACGAATCTTTCTTTTGTAATTTTGCTTTTACTTTGTAAAGAAAGTCTGATCGCAATACTGTGTTGCACATGTCGATGGGGCCCATGAAAGCAGCACCCGATGTGCATTATTCAGCAGTTGTTGAATCAATATGCATTATTATATGTAATTTGTTGTTTGTTGTAAGAAGTGTCGGCAAGCCTCCTTCATTCACTATTCGCCTAGTGCGTCTAAAGCTGTGGGGCCTGTCTTGTTAACCGGATTGCTTTTAGCAGCCGGTAGTCAGTTGTTAAGTTTGTATCCTCCCTATATAAGGAGAAAGAGTTTTCATTTGTAAGTACGGGTTTTTCCATTCTTAGCTTAGAGTTTTTATTCTAGAGAGCATGAGTGAGTAAAGCTTCTTTTAGTTAGCAAAAGGAAAGCAAGTAGTTTGTAATAATAATTTTACTTGAATAAAATTCTGTTTCTCCTTCAGTACAACTTTCATTGATCTCCGAGTTATGTTGAAATTTTCCAAAAAATTAGAGTTGTTTATCTGCGGGTTCCCCGTAAGAATCCTTCTCTCTGATTTATACAAGATCGGTGAATGGCCGGTTTTGAGGTTATTGCTGGCAGGTGCCGTAGCCGTGAAGCCGTTAGCAAGGGTGCGTTAGGCGTTGAGGCGTAGGCAGGAAACGAACGACTGATCTTTTATAGGTGGATGAATAGTGAGAACAAACGCAGACAAGACAGAACAGACTACAAACGGAAGAAGAAGGCAAGAAAGGCAATTGGAAGTAAGGTGGACCAGACATCTTATTCAGGTATATTATTGTTTAAATTATTTGTAAGTACTTATTGCTAGCTAAATAATTAAAACATAAAGAATCCGCACATAATTAATTTATGAGCAATATAGACAGGGATTACGAAAACTTCGTAAATCAGACAGACATTAGAAGTACCCAGCCTATATTAAGGTGGGGTCTAATTAGCCCAGAAAAACAAAGACTAGTGCGTACAGCACACTTCAGATCCGGAGGAACCTTTCCTTATTTACACCACGTTTGCAAGTGGGTGTCTAGAGAAGTAAGGAAACTCCCAGACTTAGAAAACGCTACGGATAATTATATCCAAGAGTTAGTTGAAAACATAGACGAAGAGGAAGTAAATAATCCTCGAAGAGACCTTCCTCAAGGACGGGATAACGCTCTAGTAGACGTTACCGGAGGAATACACGATCTTAGACGTGTACTGCAAGAAACTTTAAAAAAACTAAAGTTTGTTCAGAGAAGAAGACTTGCAGAAACTGCAGAATTCCTATGTGAAAACGGTGGAATTAGACGTCTCAGATTTATAGAGACAGCTAGTACGTATAATCTACGTGCTTACAGACAGTTATTATCCGATTACGGAGACCAAGAACTAGACTCGTATATAAAAAACAATATCTTAATCCCCGTTAGAGATATTGTATACGATATACATTGGAATATCCCAGATTATAGGCTAGAAGCCTTAGACTTAATAGACTTCCCGTGGAGACCACTGACAGCTCACAGCTCCATCAGTGCTCATACGGATTAAGCTGAAGTGAAAATCTAAGACCTTCTCCCCCACCAAGTTCACCTAGTGAACCAGATAGTGATTCACCAGCAGAAGACCCGTCTGATAATTTTAATACAGACGATAATAGAAATCCAGACATATCCGATATAGATTGGTCGGACTAGATTCCTTATTTTAAAACAATAAGGTTAGACAGAATTAATCTAAGATAATCCAGGGTAAGAACTTGTAATTACGAGTGGTCCCCTCATATAAGACAAAGTGGTCCAACAAGTGGTCCACGTGGTCCATAGTCAAAACTACCCTATTTGACTAAATAAGACTAAAAGAACCCTATTTACCAAAATAAGTTTTAAAAGAACACCATTCATACAAAAAACTCTAAAAAGTGAATATAATATTTGAATATTTTAAATTATATTAACTAACTTTTAAAAATAAAAATAATTATGATGTGACAAACATATAGGCATTAAAATTTGTGGGCGACTAGAAATTTGGACTTACTCCGTAATAAGTAGATCTTATCAAAATCAGTTTAAGAATTAATTAATAAAGTAATAAACACCAAATTTTTGTTATAGGTAGGTTATTCCACAAATTTTCATATCATTCTAGCAGTACATATTCCTTGTGTGTTTGTGTGTATTATATTAACTTAATAATAATTAGAGAAGATACAAGCTACCAATTCTCTCTCTCTCTCTCTCTCTTTATTAGGGTAAACAGTAAAAAGATTATAAATGGCAAAACCTAGGCATCACTACAATATTTTATAGGTGGATCAATCCTTATTTATAACTAACTTATTTTACACTTAAAAGTTGTTCTCATCTCATTGGTCATGACAGCCATCTTAGCATAGCTGTATGCCCACTTTGGCTGATATTGATGTCCCATTTTTATTGACAGATACAACCAAATCGGCATCTGTAGCAATCCGTTTATTCTATTGTATTCGGCAATTGCGACTTTACTCAGTTGATTGGCCAGGGCTATTCTGCTCTGGATCTTCTCTTTTTTCCTCATTTTTTTTACCAGGTTTTGCCCAATACTAAATTGTTATTTTGAGCTCCCTCAAAACTCAAAATTTTAGGTGGCAAAGAATTGTTAAAAGTTGAGGGTGAAAAGCTGTAGAACCTCTTCATGGTTCGGTTATGCTACTAGCTAGTCCCCCACTTTTCCCTCCCAACACAATATTCCATATTTCACACAAGAAAATATTTGTTACATCCATGTAAAAAAATTAAATGGCAACCGTCAGAATAGGATTTAGATTGCACCTACAGCATGGAATTAGATGATTTACAGAAGAACCATGAAAAAAAAAAAAAAAAAGGAACCATGAAATGTTACAGCTAGCACACATTATCATCTTGGTCCTCGCCCCACACACGTGGGAGTGAGTAGAGAGGAAAGTGGCCAATTCGTGTTTTTTGTTTGTATTTGAAATTTTCTTTTTCTTAACCAATTTGTATTTGAACTTGATGCGACATAACAAATAATTATTATATTTGAAAATAGCCTATCTAAACATGACATAATAAATGTGATTGTAAATGTTAAATTCTAATAAACACATTTTAATGGTAGAAATACGGTAAGATATAATTTTTTTTTGTTTTGATAAAAAGAATGGAATATATTAATTTAAATAAATCGCCATTACATAATAAATAAACAAGAGGCAAGACAGTATCCACTCATACCAACTAAATATAGAACGAGCTGCTCTAGTTATAGTATGAACAACAGTGTTCGCTAATCTATAAGTAAATCTAACCTCACGATCAAGAGCGTTAATTTTGTCTTAATATAAATTTTAAATTTGGACGCAAGTAAAACATAATAATAAATAGTGTAATTAGAAAATCCAGAATTTCTCGGGTCAATTTTATTTTATTCCGTACTATATATATTAACGTGTCGTTTTTAGAATTGTTAGATGCGTGGATCTGCAATGTGGACCACACTTATGGCTGTTGGGGCTAACAACCAAAAAAAAATTAAGGATCACGTGAGGCACAAATGTAGAGTTTTGTCTAAATGTCAAATGTACAATGACATGGTTTATGATCCTACCAAACAGACAAAATAAAGGAAAGACCCCCACCCAGCACCTAATAATCGTCCGCTGTCCAGTTCTGGAGAAATGCCATTTCTCTCTTTCACCCGGAAATTGAGTAGATGTTCGTTAGCTCATCTATTGTAAGCATGGTATAAATTTACATTTAGCAATTGTTTAACTACTGTGAGTATATTAAAATACTTATAAACCTACTGTATATGGTAAGATTTGGCTAAAATTATTAATGAACTAAATTATAATTATGCCGGGTGAAAGTTGCCCGCCCCACCTCGGCTAGATTAATGTTGCCGGTCCATCACTTCTCTCTCTCTAGTCCATCCATCACTGTCTTTTTTCTCTACAGAAAAACATTAGACAGTTTATCTCTTCTCTCTCTCTACTCAGAATGAATGTATTCACTCTTCTTTCTCACTCTCTCCTCTCTCTCTACAGAAAAATATTAGACAACCTCTCTCTTCTTTCTTTCTCTCTACTGAGAATAAATGTAAATCCAGTAATTTTCTTAAAAAAAAAGCCAGTCCAAAGAAAGATCATAAATTGTACTTGAACTTGATTCGATCTCGATCTCTACCAAATCTCACTGGTTGTGTTTGAAGTATATTCCATTGAAACTCAAGCGGATGAATGTTACCCATCCCAGCCTTAGGCGGGTGACATTCATTCCCTGATTTTAGCACTTACTCATAGTAAAAGTTGTTAAATTATACAACACAAGAAATAGAGAAATTATATTAATGAGCAAGAAATCCACAAGGGGTTACATTGTTACAATCTCACATATATTTACAATGGAATTGACATGAATATATATACAAGTAAAGAATGAAACAAGAAGCCTAAAATGAGGAAGAAAGGAGGAGACAAGGAGGAAACATGGAGGAGGGAATAAAGGAAAAGAAGAATAATTCTAAGCTTTAATAATTACAAATAATAATGCTAATTTATGTTGGAGAATATCATCATTCAATATCATCATTTCTAACACCCCCCCCTCAAACTCAAGGGGTATGAAGAGACCAACTTGAGTTTGAAGAGGTGAGGAAGCTACCAAACAGCTATTGATGTGTCGCCGGCTCCGGTGGTGGAGAATGTGTTTGGTTCTATGAAACCGACGGTGGAAAAGACTCGGTGTAGAGTGTGACGGTTCGCCACTAGTCGGCGACGGTAGGGGCAACGGTGGCAGTGGTGGTGGTGTGAGAGAAAGAGAAGTATGAGAGATCCAGGGAGAAGTATGGATCTGGGTAAGACAAGGGAGTGGTGAGAGCTAAGAAGGAGCTGAGGGGGATGGTGGTTGATAAGGGGACACCCGGAAGGGGTTTGGGTGTCGGCGGTTGAGTCGTATTTTCAGGCGGTGGGGGCGGCAGTGGCGGAGACAGCGAAGGTAGAAGATGCGATTAAGCAAATGTATTTGTCAGATCTGAAATCTGGCATGGTATCTGGATGGCGCTGCGAGAGGGCGCGCCGGAGGGATTCGGAGATGCGCGTAGTGGCGCGGTTGTTGTTGTTGATGAGGCTCTTAGGGATCCGAAGCTTGGATACGAGAAAATGGAATTTGGTTTTGGTTTTTTTTTTTTTTTTTTTTTTTTTTTTTTTTTGACATGTTCGATGATTGACCCACAGACGAAACGGCGGTAACGGCGATGACGGGAGCCGACGGAACGGCGAGGTCCGGTGTAGAATTTCCGGAGGAAAAAACTTGATCTGAATACGCGAGCAGTACGTATAACAGTAACAAGAAATTGAATCAGAATACTTGGAGGTACAGCGAAAGGCGACCTGCCGGAAATATTAAATTGAAGAGATTGAATATATATAGATATGTTTTTTTTTTTTTTTTTTTTTTTTTTTTTTTTTTTTTGGAGAGGTGGAAGAGTAGCAGTGGTGCTAGTAGTCAATGATGGCCCTTTCTTTGGTTTTGGTTTTAGAGAGATAAACTGAAGTTTCGATATGAGAGGCGAGAGGTTTCCGAGGGTGTTGGTGGTGCGGAAGGAAGGGAACACACATTATTGAGATAAAAAAGAGAAAGGCGATGGATTCTGAGAATCATCAGCACCAAAATTCAAGATATCAGTGAAGTTAGAAGCAGAGAGCGAATTGTATCCTATATCTCCTAAGGTAGTCCAATCCGGAGTCATTAATCCGGCAACCTCCGCAACAGAACTAATTTGAGGAGACCCCTTTGAGAAACCATCCAAAGCAACTTGGTAATCTGACAGAGTCGGATATGCCGGCATATCCACTGCTGTCAGAGGATCCCCGTGTTCTGAAAGATTCACGGTCGGTAGATGGATATCAGGGGTTGATGAAAGGAGCTTTAAAAAACTTTTGTAGTGAGGATGCTCCAACAAATCTTCCTGGGTCGGAAGAACCCCAGGTTCTAGAGGATTCTCTGAGGGGCCAGATGGAGAAGCGAAGGAGCCTGGTGGGTGAGCAAGGGAGTCGGATGGATTGGCCCTTGAGGAACTTGCAGGAGGGTTAAAGGAGCCAGGTGGAGAGGCAAAGGAGCCGGATGGGTGAGTAAAGAAGCCGGATGGAGAAGCGAAGGAACCTGGTGGGTGAGCAAGGGAGTCGGATGGATTGGCCCTTGAGGAACTTGCAGGAGGGTTAAAGGGGCCAGGTGGAGAGGCAAAGGAGTCGGATGGGTGAGTAAAGGAGCCTGATGGGTAGGCAAATGACCTGGAGGCTGGAGATTTCTCCGGCAGTTTTCCGGTCGAACGGTGGCGGCGTCGACCAGAGCCGGATGGAGAAGCGAAGGAGCCTGGTGGGTGAGCAAGGGAGTCGGATGGATTGGCCCTTGAGGAACTTGCAGGAGGGACAAAGGAAAATGACGGATTAACCCTGGGAGACTCGCTGTCCAGTCGAGCCTCCAACGCCGTCATTCGTGACTGCAGAGCCTCAAGCTTTTGATCAAGAGAGGTAAGGAGGGCAGCGCATCCACCAGCAGGATTTAGGATTCTTGCCTTAGCTTCAAAGAGAAACGAATCGAGAGTTTCACGATGTTTGTGATCCGGTACGTGTTGTAAGAAAAATTCAACACTTTTTACCCCGAAAACGGAAAAGATTGTGTGATAATCTCGACGATGATACGCATTTGGAAAGATTTTAACTGATTCACAAGAAGGAGGACAAGCTCTGCGGCGAAAAGAGCAGGCAGGACATGGAGTACCTCGCTGGCGGATGCTGATCGACATGGCTGTTTGTATTGGATTTGAATGGGAGATTTGCAGTGAGGATGGTGCTATTGGGTGATTTGCAGTGAGGATGGTGTGTTTTGATTTTAATGGCAGGAAGCTGGTGAAAGGGTTAAAGGCGCCGATCTCGAAATTTGAATTTCGAATTTCGAGGTCAGAGCAAAAAGATGTCGGCATTTGATGATGGCGAGGGTTTGGAGTTTACGGAATTTGCGGGTTGTCGGTTATGGTATGGATTAGGGGTTGTCGGTTATGGTATGACTGAGGAAATGGACGGTGTTGCTTGGATTGACGGAGGAGAGAATCGGGAAGTTGAACGAGTGGATGAGTGGTGCAATGAGATCAACGGCTCTTGATGTTAGAATAGGAAAATAAGAAGGTTTAGGGGCTAGAATAGAAATATCAGAAAGTACAGGGGTGAAATTGTAAATATATCTGACGGTGTCTGGAATATTCCGTCAATTCTGACGGCAAGCAAACGGCGTTAACCGCTGACGTGGCTGACACGTGACGATGACTGGATGTCACGTGGCGGACACGTGGCGCTGACTGGATGCCACGTGGCGGACACGTGGCGCTGACTGGATGCCACGTGGCGGACACGTGGCGCTGACTGGATGCCACGTCGCACTGACTGGATGTCACGTGGCGCTGGCGTGGATGCCGCGTGGCGCTGACTGGATGCCACGTGGCGCTGACTGGATGCCACATGGCGGACACGTGACGCTGACTGGATGTTAATGATGTGGCAGTTGCAGTTTGTAAGGAAATAGAGGAAAAATAAAATGCTAGTAGTAGGAATCGAACCTTGCACTAAGCTGTGGTTACCTGATGGTCTTGCCAGCCAGGCTGAATGCTTCAATAATAATTATTTGGACGTGGTTTTATTTGAACAGGTTTGCTGCGTAAAGTTTGATTCGAGTAGTGTTTGGAGGCGTATTTGATTTGTTTGATAATGGTGATAGGTGTGGTGGCTTGGTGGCGAGGTTGTGTGGTGGCTGGTGGTTGGTGGCGAGGTCGTGGTGGCTAGTGGCGAGGTCGTGGTGGCTAGTGGCGAGGTTGCGCTCTGATACCATGTTAAATTATACAACACAAGAAATAGAGAAATTATATTAATGAGCAAGAAATCCACAAGGGGTTACATTGTTACAATCTCACATATATTTACAATGGAATTGACATGAATATATATACAAGTAAAGAATGAAACAAGAAGCCTAAAATGAGGAAGAAAGGAGGAGACAAGGAGGGAAACATGGAGGAGGGAATAAAGGAAAAGAAGAATAATTCTAAGCTTTAATAATTACAAATAATAATGCTAATTTATGTTGGAGAATATCATCATTCAATATCATCATTTCTAACAAAAGTAACCCGACTAACTTAACAATTTAGCCTAATTTATGCTCACACTCCATAGTGTAACGGCCTTAGACAAGTGAAATTTGGAATATTAGTTCTCTCTCTTAATATAAATTTACCTTTTGTTTAATAATTAATTATATTTAGATAATTCCTTTAAAAATATGTAAAAATAGGGCGTGACTATAATCATAAGTTAAAAACTAGATAGAGTAGATACATTAATAGAATATAAGCCACCAAATAGTGGAATTATACAGACTCAAAGTCCGCCAGAGCAAATCGAGGTGAGTCGGGGGCTTTTTCACTGGCCTTAACCTCTTGGCCGCCGTCGGATGTAAGATTTATGGTAAAATTCATCATTGCATGCAGCTCATATATATGCCATTTTTTTTGAGAAGTAGGGGGGGGGGGGGGGAAGTTGGGCTGGAGCCCACCCCAAAAAAAATAAAATTAGTTATACTACCTATAAATATTAAATAGCAGTCCAGTCCAGTTTAAGCTAACTCAACTCAATTTAACCCATTTTAAAAAAATAAAATAGTTAGAATACTAATGAATTAAATAGCAGTCCGGCCCACTTGACTTTTGTCAATTACTTAAGCCATCATAATTTGTATATATTATTAATATTTTTTTTAATATGCACTATTGCGTATGATAGATCCAGATGTTCAAGCTTTAAGTGGGAGCTAGGGGGAAGGAGAGGGGGAGGGGCTTGAATTTATATATATATATATATATTATTTATTATACTATTAGAGATTTATAGTATTGTTTATTCATTTCTTAATTTATTTTTCAGTACTTCAATTTATTTAATATATATTATATACAAATTTAGTTTTTTAGATTATTAGAGTATTATTGCTGCCAGTTAGACCAATACTTATATTTAATTTTTTTTCAAGAACTTATATTTCAAAGCCTCAGTTTTAGTAATCAACCGTCATATATATTTTAATGAATTTTTTGTTGTATTTTGAAACCTAATCTTAAAGCTTTGAAAATAAAATTTGGAGAAAAAATACTCTAAACATTTTTTAGCCAAACACAAAATTAATTTCAAAATTTCTTATGCTTGGAAAAGGGAAAAAAATTTCATTTTTAATATTTTCTTGAATTTTTTTTTTCAACAAAATTTCTTTTTATCATCAGCCTACCTCAAGGTAAAATCATGAATCCGTCCTTACAACTTTGTCTATGGACATTAAATTTTTTTAATTAAAAAATACAAAATAAAATATAATATAACATAATTTTTTATAAAATTATTCAAAATACTACACATTTCATAATAAAAATGAAGTTGTCTGTACATTCACATAATCATTATAAACACTTAATTAGTTGCAAATGATAAATCAATAATAGTCTTCATCTAGCATAATATCACTGTCTCTAACAGTAGTATTCTCTCACTTGAAATTAGGTTTTATTAGTTTGATCGTACTCTCTCTCTCTCTCTCTCTCTCTCTCTCTCTCTTTTAATTTGAGCCCTTGTTTTAATTGTATTTTCTCCTTTTTATTTGAGACCTTGATTTCCTTCTTTTTTTTGTTTTTTTAATTCCCCAACCGCATACGTACGTAATTCCATATTTCGTGTGTTTTTATGTGGTGGATAAGTGGCTGTACTGTGTTGGGTTTTTGCGCAGCAGAAGTGTGATACAAAATAAATTTTCTTTAATTGTATTTTTCACTAGAAAATTATAATTACAATTTTTTTCATTCAACACTATTACATTTTTTCTCTTACACTTTACTCTCTTTTTCTTCACAAATTTTTTTACTCAACACTATTACACTTATTCTCTTACACTTTACTCTCTTTTTCACTTTTCTCTCTTACACTTTTCTTTTTTACTCTCACAAATCACACAATTCTTACTAGTACATCTATTTATATTTATAATATTCTAGAGAATTTTCTAGGCTAATAGATATATTTCCATGCACTTAAGACTCACACAATCTAGAATTTTCAAAATTACTTTTCATAGTGTAATTTGGTTTGTAGAAAAATAGAATAAAAAAAGGGCAATTTAGACCTAGGTATTTACATAATGGGCAAAATTAGACTTATGTACTCTTTTGTTTCAAAATTAGACTTTGGTATAATTCCGTCCATCTTCTATCCAAAATTAACAAACATGTGCAAAGCACATGCCTTTAACCCACCAAATTTACCTATAGTTAACATTTCTTAAAAAAAATAACAAAAATTCATCAACATCATTTCCACCTCCGATCTCCTTCATCAACACCACCTCCACCACCAATTTCCATTATAAGCACCACCTCCACATTCGATCTCCACCGTAAACACCGACCTCTATCATTAACACCACCTCCACCTCCACCTCCATAATCAACGCCACCTCCACCACTGATCTCCATCATCAAACACCACCTCCACTTTCGATCTCCACCCTTTTTCATCAACGCCACCTCCACTTCCATTATCAACACCATCAATGCCCAATTGTAGAATACTTATTGATTTTTAAAAGCGGAACCTTTTAATCATTATCGATTTCACATAATACTCATCGATTTATATGAAACCCAGCATTTGGATACATAGAAAGATGAAACCCTCAATTTGACCACGAAAGAAGAAACATGGAGATTATATGGAGGATGGCATTCTTTTTTCTCTCTGTTTTTTTCTTTCTTATTTTTCTTTTTATTTTTTTTAAAGGATTTGATATTTTTCAACTATGGTTAAGTTAAATTAAATCGCACATGGTTAAGTTTTGTTTAAATTTTAACTAAGATGGTTGGAATTGCTCTAAAGTCTAATTTTGAAACAAAAGAGTACTTAAGTCTAATTTTGCCTATTATGGAAGTACATAAGTCTAAATTGCCCAATCTTAAATAAAAGAACTGTAGAATTAAACGTAAATGAATTGATTGATAATCATATACAAAATTAGAGGAAACACATGAATGGTGACATGGAGATGGTGTCAACAGAATCGGCCTTGGACATAGGCGATCCAGGCGGTCGCCTAAGACCCCCGACATAATAGGGTCCTAATTTTTTTTCCTTCATATATAAGTTATAGTAGGTAAAATTAAAATAATTTTTGGCTGAATAAAAGCAAACAACGGGACAATTGTTCCAGTGGGTGATGGTTTAAAAGTTGCGATTTTAATACTTTAAACCCTTCGTTGCGCACGGTATTCGTGATTAACTGGGTCTTGGAGGTGAAAATCTCAGAACAGGATTCGGGACGACACAGATGGTGCTTGTCTTGCAACTTGAGGTCTCTAGTTCTCGAGTTCGGAGTCTTAGTATGGGCGGGATTGAGCTTCTTTTTTTACACAAGCCCAAGTTCCCAATTCAACTAAATAAAAAAAATGCAATAAAATAACCTTAAACCTTATATATCGATGAGTTTTTTTTTCATGTGGTTGAATAAAACACTATATTTTAGTTCTTGTTTTAACTAAATTCTATATGATTAGGAAATTTAATTACTCTTTTTGTAACTTGTCAAATCTCATAATTTGTATATATATAGATATATATATGTGTATATTTGTTGTAGTTTATTAATATAATTATATTACATGAATATACAAAAGGGCCCTGAAATCAAAATTTGCTTAGAGCCCCTTAAAACTCAGAGCCGGCCTTGAGTGTCAACTTCTATTTCACCAAAACAGCGTTGTAATGAGATATTTTTAATTCTCTTATTGATGTGTCCAAAAAAGAGCTATAGATCCTACGCTAACATCCGGGATTAACCCAACATGTACTATCTCTAACAATGTTTTCTGAGAATGCAGATTGAGAAGCCATACGTACCCATGGAAATATTCCAATTAATAACGACACATCATGAATTATTCTCGATCTTTATATACATGGATACCAAAACTCATTAAACCCCTGCACAGTGCTTACTATACATTGATAGAGACTTGCAACTGAAATCTATACTCGTCAGTACTCTCTTATCTTTTCTCATACCCATGTTCCTACCACCCATCCCCCTATAATCTAACTCAAGTTACATGATCGAACTTGTGGTTCTAGTTCGATCATACCTATTTTCCTTACCCGGCCCTTTCATTTCTCCTTTTTATCCATCTACTTGTAGTAGTAATTTATGTGACATATATATATAAACGTACTCCAAAGTACATATTTTTAATTAACCAATAGTAACATGCCACATATATGGATGCATCTTCTCCAACCATATCAAACTTCCCTAGCTATTAATTTGGTATAACCCGTAATGCCCGAAAAAATGAATTGGTATAACACGTGAAAGTAGAACAGTGTACATAAGTTCCCCACCAATTCCCTACTTAAGGACAACTTTCTCAATTACCACTTACAGCTAGTGAAACAAAATGAGGAATCTATCCTCGCCTGACTCCACCTCATTTTCTGGCAAACAGTCTAAATTCATCTCAGAATGCTGGTTTGACGACTCTTGCATCCTCGACATCGACTACTTTGTTAAAACTCTCTCCGGCATTAAAGCCAAGGGGGTCCGACCCGACCTTATTGGCTCCATCATAACCCACTACGCCTCCAAGTGGCTCCCAAACCTAGCCACCGATGAGCCTGGCACCAGCACCACTAACTCCCTAACCATCGCTGGTGAGTCGCCGGAGAGCCTAACTGCCGACTGGATGAAGAAAAGATTCTTCGTTGAGACCCTAGTAGGGATTCTCCCTCCAGAGAGAGATTCCATTCCTTGCAACTTTTTGCTGCGGCTCCTGAGGACGGCTAACATGGTGGGAGCCGAACCGGCCTATCGAGCCGAGCTGGAGAAGAGGGTTGCTTGGCAACTGGACCAGGCTTCATTAAAAGAGATAATGATACCTTCTTTTAGTCACACATGTGGGACATTGTTGGATGTTGAGATGGTGATGAGATTGGTTCAAAGGTTTGTGAATTTGGAGGAAGGAGTAGCTAGAAGTGGAGCTGCTGTTATAAAAGTGGCTAAGCTGGTCGACTGTTATTTGGCTGAGGCTGCCGTCGATTTGAACTTGAAGTTGCCGGAGTTTGTTGGTCTAGCAGGAGCTATTCCTGGTCATGCACGTGCAACGGATGATGATTTGTACCGGGCGATTGATACTTACCTCAAAGTAAGTTTCACTTTTCTAATATTAATGTTACCTAAGTGGGGGGTCGGGTGGGATCCATTAATTCGATCATCAATTGAAAATTATTATTTTAAGGTATAACTATTGGATATATACTTTTGGCATTTTCTAATTTTGATTTTGTTTTGACTGTTTTCTTTTTGATTTGGACCGCATGACCCGTGACACTCTTTTAGTGTTCATTTCCAGATTTTGTATTTTCCCCGGTACTGTCAATTATATAGTTGGAAATTAAATGGTATTGCGTGATTTATCATCTTGACATGTGTTCATACTATTTTTGTATTAATTAATTAAGAATTTTTGTCAAAGCATAAAAATTTGAACATAACAATAAATTAATTAACAGAGAAAAGGGTGGAAAGGCCACTTTTCTAGGCCTATAAATTATTGAAAAAACGGATACTCTCAAAATAATATATGTAAAATAAGAAATTATTATATTTATAATAGGTTATTCTACTCATAATCAATTAATTTCAATGAATTATTTAAATTTTAATATGATATTAGATGAAGAGCTACTCACCGTGTTAAGGTCTAAGTGCCACATGTGCTTCACGTTACTCTTGATATAAATAATCCATGCATTCGGTTCAAAATTACACCACACATAATAGGGCTAGTTGAGACTATAAGACTCAGTTTAATGGTAACATAGAAAATGATATATATATATATATATAACCAACTAATTTAAGTGAGAAGACAGAAAATAAGTTAAGGGATACTGTGAGAATAACTCTTACTTTTTAACTTATTTTATGAAGTTTTTTTCTATGTGGTGGTAAAAGGAGGATGTAGCTCACAAAAACTAGTATGCGATGGAAATCATTCACCACATTCCTCAATTTATTTTTCATCTTTTTATCTAAATTAATTATATTTTATGTTATTATCAAACGGAAGCTAAATCTACATCAGAAAAATATATATCCTCTGAGCAATATACAAAAATAATTGACTACTCCACCCTTAGCTAATTAGTTTTGGATCGGATGCTTCGAACTCGAATAATGAGATGTTTAGATATTATCACTTGCTAATCTAAGAAAATTTCTAATAGGCTATATAAAATTATTGTGTAAATCCTACATGACAAGTGAGTTTTACACAAAAAAATTACATAAATCTATTTACTCTCAACGACCAATATTAATACTCTTGTGTAAAAAGAAGTGATCTAATAAAAAATAGCCACTTAAAAAACACAAAACTATACATATGAAGAGAGAGAATGAGTGGGTGGAGAAATCCTACTTAGTTGTGTATATTGGATGTGGTTGTTGCAAAATACACAGCCAAGAGCTTAGTTAGCATTGATTTTATACAACCATTGAAACAACAAAAAATTTAGACAATGTATAAATTTAACACAATACTAAGTTGACTATTTTTACACATCCTCATTAAAGACACTCTTAGAGCAATAAAAAATTTACACAATGTGTAAAATTTATACAATATTAAATTAACTATTTTTACATTGTTCATTAGAGATGCTCGATCTAAGTTTGGTTCGTAAAATATTTAAAGCTAATAAATTTAATTATGTTTGATTTGTTTAACTCTTGACCCATGTTTAAACGAGCATTTAAAACACAACCGTGCAAGTTTAAATAGTCTGATTTTAACTACATTAAAAGCGTTTTGGAGTTTACGAAACCCAAAGTCGTTAATACGCCGAAAATCAAAATGATTTTAAACTCGGGAGCTTTAAATTTCACATGAAGGCTTGATCACTCCAATGATTCTGAATCGGACTTGAATTGTGCCTCAAAAATGGCTTTTTTTCTCTGCTTTTATCAAGGCCCCGTAGATTCTTTAATTCAACATTCTATCCCTACATATATTCAGGTGCGTTTGATATTAAACATTAAAAAAAAAAAGATGTTTATATTTTAAGCTGTTTATGGGCAGGCGCACCCTGGGGTGTCAAAAGAAGAAAGAAAAACACTGTGCAGATTAATCGACAGCCGGAAACTCTCGCCGGAGGCCTCTCTCCACGCCGCCCAGAACGATCGCCTTCCCGTCCGAGCAGTAATCCAAGTCCTCTTCTCAGAGCAAACCAAGCTCAGCCTCAGCCGTAACCTCGATTGGAGCGGATCCTTCACCGGAACCCGAAGCCCGAACCTAGGGCTCGACCCTCCGGCTCGATGCCACTCAAAGCGCGAAGTTACGGCCCAACAAATGGAGATTAAGAAGTTGAGGGAAGACGTGGTTAGGTTACAGAAACAGTGTCATTTGATGCAAACACAAATGGAGAGGTTATTGAAGAAGAATAAGAAGGGGATTTTCAGTTGGATGAAATTGGGGTTTTGGGGGAATTCATCTTCGGAGAATAAGGTTGAAGAGAGGGTAATTATTGAAGGTGGGGAGATTGGTTTTGGGAGACAAACGCCTACGGATATGAAGATGAAGGGGGTGCGAGGGGTAGGTACCCCGATTAAGTGGAGGAATTCCATGTCTTAATAACTCAATCCTGTTTCTCTTTTCGTTGTGAACTTGTTGGGTTTTTTGATAACACCACTACAAACTTTTATCTTCTCTACTACATGTAACATAATTCAAATATAATATATAATAATTTTCATATATATATATATATATAGTCTGTCTCTGCAAAGGACTAACATTCACGGATTTGCTCTTTAGAGAACGTAAATTATTGAATTTTTTGATAAAATTTGGTGAAAATAATTTTTCATGATGAATGGATTAATTCATCAAATTTATTAAAAAATTTAACTGAAAAGTGGGTAAACTAAAAATTAATATATATGCACTCATTTCAACTAATGAAATTTTAAATTTTTAGATCACTTACTTGCTGGTTGAATTTTTTAATAAAATTTGGTAAAATTGATCTACATTGTGGACATCATTTTCATCAAATTTCATCAAAAAATTAATCATTTACCCCTCAAAAAAAAAAGTCCATTATTTATTTAAAAGGATGTATTTCTGGAGCTTAACTATATACATATTTTACCTAAAAATAGAGGTTCAAGTTCTATATATTATATAAATCGAAATGAAAAATCTTTATTCGCTACCATAGACCTAACATGCCAAGAGAAACCAAAGACTAAAAACCTTTAAGGGGCCTACAATGTAAACCTACAAAAAAAAAAAACAACATGATACCAAACATAATCCTAAAACCTCAAAAAGGCACTAAAATATAAACATACACAAAAAACAACACTAGAAAAATGACAAACAACCAAACTAAGAGAATTCATCAAAAAAACGAAAACTAAGGATGAGGCTTATAGAGACACATGTCTTCCTTTCGTGGGTAGCTCCAACAACTTTAGGAGCCATCACCAATAGTATTTTCTATAAATTTAGGCTCCGTTTGATTGCAAAGATGGAAAAGGAAAATAAATTTAGTTAGTTTATGTGAAAAGATAGAAAATAAGGTGAGAGATGTTACCCATTTTATGAGTATATATCCTCCATCCTTTAATATTTTTGGTGGAAAATTTTTACTCACCACCAAGCAAAGAAAATTTTTTCATGGAAAAACTTAAAAATCAAGAGGATATCACCTCTATCACTCAACTTATTTTCCATCTTTTCACCAAAATTAACTAAATTTATTTTCATTTTCCACCTTGCAATCAAACGGAACCTTATTTTTATTTTAAATGTTATGGTACTTTTAATACATTTCTCTATTTATTTAGCTAGAAAAGTCTCAAATAAGAATGTGCCATATTACATTGAAAATTTCTATCACCAGCTTATATAAATTTCTTATATGATTCATCTTTCACCTTATATAAAAATAGCTGTAGAAATATCTATTGGAACACTTTTTTCCTTTTCTCTTTTTTAAGATAGAAATTTGCTTGGATAAAAATGATAGTTGAAAATGATCTTAGGGACTGCGCAAACTAAAGCAGAGGAAACTAAAGTTTCAAAGGCAACAACAAATAGAGGAGACGACCGATGCTCGCGCCGGCAATGGTGTTGGTGATTGTTCCGTTGGCCGGAGATAAAGCCCAAACTTACCAACAGATTTAAAGAAGAAACCAACATATTTGAAAATTGATGTCATAGATTTAAAGTTAGATTTTAGCAGATCTAGTATCAAGAGGCTAAAAGAAGGCCTAGCAAATACATAACGATCAATTCGGCTTTCGGCCATCACAACTAGAGATAGACGAGTGGAGATGAGTGGAGACATGAAGTCATGAACAGAGAAGCTTTAAGTTGGTAGAGATGGAGAAGAGATGGGTGGAGAAATTCTCTCCACCGCCTCACCTATATGCTGCCATTTAGCTTTTTATTTTTATAATTATCATAATATGATAATATACACGAGTAATTGTGAACAAAAATTTGTGGTGCCGTGCCCGTGCCCGTGCCCGTGCCTGTATCAAGTCTATTAACTGTTCTATTTAATTTGTTTATGTTAATTTTGCATTCTATGTGAATCTAATGTTGAAATAACGTTTGTCTTAGACCAATATGCTAATAGCCATTTGTAAATATTCTGCAAAAGAGAAATATTGCACACATTGAAAGATTTACACATTACAAACACATTTCGCACTTTTTTAGTTAAAGTAATATGATATCACCGATAGGTCTAAATCAACACATTTATATTACGCCTATTCGTAGAGTAATTTTTTATATCTATTTTTATATGCTTAGAGCATCTATAACAATTGTGTATAATTTTTGTTTAAAATCTTTTGTAAGATAGTTTTACACATAAATTATATACATATCTAATTTGTTCTCCAGTAGTATTCATCTGTAAAGTTTAAATGGACCGATAAAAATTATACAAATGAAATGTATTATTATATGTAATGTTTAATAGTTTTGTATGAATTTTTTTTATACATAATTCCATAATCATAATGGTTCTTAATATCTTATTTTGCAATTCTTGATAAGTAAATTTTAAATATATAAATTCTATTAGAAACTAATTTATAGATTTTTAGTTATATCATTTTTAAGTTTTTGAAAAATGTAAAGAGAAAAATGATGTGGATGTGTAAATTGATTTTGTATTTTGCATAACATTTTTACACAAATGTTATATGTCAAAGTTTCTTAAAAGTTAGTTGGAGACCATTTTTTTTTTACAAAATGTGTAAATTTTTGACAAACTAAAATTATACAAGACAGTTGGAAATGCTCTTATTATTTTTCTTGAACATAAGCTTGCCTTTGTGACCATGCTTTTTTTAATTTATATACATGGCAAATGAACCATCAAATTTAGTCTAACAGTTATCGTCTTGGGTTTAGTTCTGGGGTTGATTAAGAGCTTCCTAGTCTAAAGACTCTAAACTACAAAGAAGAATTAGTCGAAACTTTCAGAAGTGCGCGAAAGATGGTTGACCTAGATCGAACACCAATTGATCAAAACCAAAAGAAAAAATATGCGGCAAAGGGACAACAACAGGGTAGCTAGCACCCGTTCCACTGTGCACCAAGCATGTGCCTTTCTTTTTTCCTTTTTTAAAACAACATATTTAACAAATAGCTTATAAAAAGAGTCATTTGGTGATAAATATTTAATATGTAAAAATTTAGATGAGAATGACATTATACAAATATTTTCAACAAAAACTCATTTATTGCCAAATGTACATTGTTATATATGGACAAAAATGCCCATTTAGCAATATTTTCAATTTGAAATTTAATAAGATAACATTTATTACACCTTTATTTAATAGGAAAAAAAACTTACTTGGAATAGTACAAACAATTATTTTTTAAAATACTTGTAAATTTACAATTAAAATATATAGAAATAAAAATTATGAAAAAATTGACTACACTATTTCCTATATATTCATATTTTTATCAAACTCATAATTCATATTTTTGTAGTTAAATTTATAAATTTCATTGCAATATTTTTGATATAATTTTTTTTTTATTTTTTGCAAGTTGTAAATTATTAAATTTTGTAATATTTTCTTGCAAATTTACAGTGAAATTTGTAAATTTCATTTCAAATTTTGCAGTAAAAATTGTAAATTTTACTTCATGTTTTCAGTGAAACTTGTAAACTTTAATTAAAGTATTGTAAAGAAATTTGGTGTCGCCCAATGAATATAATAAGAGAAACAAAAATGTAATTAGCGAATTAGAAAATAAGTCATGGTAGGAAATAATTTGTATCTACAATATATATATATATATATATATATATATATATATAATAGATATGGGAACATACGTCAAATCTCATGCAATTAATTCTAATTTTATATATTTTTTTTATTTATAGTAATAAAATGTGTCAGTATCATATTAAAATACTTTATCTGAGGCATTTTGTAAAAATATGATTATATAAGAGATTTCCCCCCCCCTAAAAAAAAAGTTTACCAAATTGATTCCTTGCATGTAAGGTAGGTTTGTTTGAGTCACTTTAATTATCAACTTTCCTAATTAAGAGTTGTATTTCTTTAGTAGGATTAGGATTACCTCGAGTATGTAGGTAATAAATATGGAGCAGATTTCTTGAGGAATAATATATATATATATATATAGGTGCTAAATTCTACCGAACAACCTACTGGATTTAAAGAAAGTCCTGTTGAAAAATTAGATTTAAGCCTTCGGCTAACAACCTCCGGCAGCTGTCATTAACATCTTTGAGGCTATGGCGGCGATGAGAGCTGTCCGACGTCGAAGCTAGAGGTTGTTAATTAACCAAGGGCTTATCGTACAATAATGTCTTGAGTTTGAGATCGAGCGACTCATTTCGCGCCTGTGGTCAATTTACTCAATGGGTTATCCTCCCCTTTAAATGGATTGGGTTTTATTAATCGACAATTTCAATTGCTCCTTTTTCTCTGTCAATTTACGTCAAGGAAATTTGGGATTCCTAGCTTGTTCTCAGAATGGATTTCTTTTGTTCATTGCTAATGATATTTGAGCCCCGTTTACTCAAAAAAAGTATTGGCTCCTATAAAATGTCAAAAAATTATTCTAAAAATATTACGAGTTTGGTTATTTTATTTCTATCTATAAAGTTGTCAGGGAACTTCTGTAAGGATTTATACATTCTACGTGAACTTACATGGTAAACGGGGAATTTATTATTATTATATGAAACTACAAGAAGGCAATTTGTTAGCTTGAAGCCATATATATCACTCCATTATATTAAGGGAAATTAATGGAGAATCTACTATCTACTATTATTATAAAAAGTTAGAAGGCAATTTGTTAGCTTGAAGTCATATCAATATTTGATCCTTGTGCCCGTAAGAGTATTAAGATACGTTCAATCGTTGAGTCACGTACTATTTTTTTCAAAAAAATTTCTTTAAATCACTTAATATTTATATTGCACGCTCATCACGTGTATGCAGAAATCTAGTATTAGGGCATCTCCAACAATTCTCTCTATTTTAGAGAGCAATTTTTTTAAAAATAGAGAGCATTGTTTGAAATGAAAAGTGTTGTTTGAAGAATATCTCCAACAATGCTCTTCATTTATGAAGACACACGTCGCAATTTAATTAGGTGTAACAAATAAAAGAAAAAAATGGTGATTTTTTAATGCAAAAGTATAAAATAGAGAGCCAAGGAGACTCTCTAAATCTAGAGAGCCAAATTAGGCTCTCTACTCTAAATTTCTATTTTAACTATGTTGTTGGAGTCTCATTTGTTAGTGTTGGCTAGCTATTATAAAGAGAATTAGTATAATAGAGAGTCTCTTGGAGATGCTCTTATAGAATAGTTCGGATTTAAAACATTCAAATTAAGTTTTTGGTTGTTTATTGATTTCAAACAACTAACTAATTGACCTAATTTTGTAACCTTCAAATCTGGTTTTGGTTCTTTATCATAGCACAACTCACTTACTCTAAACATTTTATTATTTTAGTAGTTACTCTTTCGAAATTATTTTTTCATTAGAATATACATACATACATATATATATATTATAAATAATGGTAGATTTTCACGAGACTATATTACTCCTAAACTAATTGAAAATTGCAGTTTACGCCCTAAACAATTTTTTTTAAACAATTTTCAGCATATACATTCAATTTATTAGAATCAACTCCATTATTTTCAGCCAAATTTCTAACCAACATCGACCACTAGCATCTAACATGTGTGCTTTTTAAGGACAATTTTAGCAATCACAAATTGAAACATATGAAAAACAATAAAGTCCTCATTTACACTAGTAAATCCTCATTTACACCGAGGCATTTAGAAAGACAGTGGGGGAGTATTCTATGTTGAACTAGGGTATACATGTGCCATCTGGCACGATAAGATGAACAAAATATAATAATCGGATAAAATATAATTACATGAAAAATGTGAGGATTGAAGATATGTATGATTGTATGTTACTTAAAGATTTTACATACTCAAAATCAAATGGATCCCGCTTTGTATTATCATCTTTTGTTCGTGACATTTTCTTCTTCGTTGGCCTTCATTTTGGAAATTTGTTCTTTAACGGTGGTACCATATTTGTCGATGCAGGATTTGTTGCCTAAGAGATATAATATAATGTTAGTTTCACCTTATAAATCCGATATTTAGTTTAATTTATAGTTATAATGCCGAAATAGAAATATGCTTTAAAGGTTGAAGTTAACTAATATTAGTACTGTAATTAAAATATTAATACAGAATTGTAACTAAGGTACGAATAACAGAACCAAAACTAAGGTACGGATATTAGAACCGTAATTAATGTACCGATAACATAATAGTAACTAAGGTACTGATAGCAAAACTATAATATAATATTTAAAGAGTAACACAAGTAATTATACCTCTCGTATAACCTTTAGTAGCTTAATTTTTTGCTCATCGGTTGCTTCATCAAACTTTATTATGAAGAATGATATCTCTTGCTCAGGATCAATTGCATTACGTGGAATTTCTCCAGGTATGTCATGTAGTTTCATCCATCTTTGGTGAATGGAAAACAAGGGAATTCCACGACATTCACATTTGAATTGTAAAATCTTATTAGCACAAGGAAGACCGTACGCAGTTCTAAGTACACAACCACATCATGAAATATCAATGCCTACATGTTCATTCCTCTTTCTTTCTTCATTAATTAACTCTAAAGCATTTGAGGATACAAACCCTCTCAAATTGTTAAAATCAAATATTTTATGAGCATATAAATTAGAACTCAAAGATTTATGAAAGGAAGCTCTAATGGAAACCCGTTGTGATATGATAAGGTTGTCAATCATATTCAAATTGTTTACAAGGTCTCCTCGTGATGAACCCAAATACCTTTTTAAACTTGCGTGCTGTGATTCGACCCTATTTGTTGTAACATTGCCTAAATGCAAGATCTTATTTGTCCACACAGCCACGAACCTTTCTTTGCACTTCAACCAAGTGCGATTAATATAACTTAGAAGATCTTTGTACTTCTTATACTTCTTCCACAATTTGCCAACATTCTCATTGTACTCCTCTTCAGTAAAAGATTTTATCATATCATGAAAATCTTGAATGAATAGGTTCCACAATTTTTTAGTTGTAAAATTTTTCTTCCCATGTTGTGCAACTTTTCTTGAGATATATGTGAAAAGTACATAATAGGTGAAAAGTACATGTTGTACATAACATGTCAAAAATCAGTCACAATAACCATAGGATTACCTGGTGGAAGTATATCTTTTAAGCATTCTAAAGCATATGCAATAATAAACGTTTTTACGATCGATGTAACACCAACAATCTTTAGTAATAGTAAGTCGTGCCAGTTTGTCTTAAAAGTACAATTCATGATCGTACATGGGGGAAGAACTTAACAAGTGTCATAGAATATGAATGATCGAAGAAGATTTTCGTAATCTCATATGTGTTCTCATCCTTTATGTGAAACTCTACATACTTCTTTTGATCTAAAATATGTATCAACTATTAAATTTGTGTTCTTCCTTACTTTTCGAGCATTTGATGCTTTGCTTTAAAATTGTAAATTGTTGTAACAGTAGAAACATTGTTAGGATTTTGTTGTTTTAGTACACAAAGTATTTCTCTAGGTTTAACTCCACACACCCACATGTTTGCAACAATTTGCTCCTCACTTTTTGAGAGTATACCGACATATGAACGCCCTTCAAAAGGTCGTTTGATTATCTATAAGGTGGTTATGCCTACCACATACAACTTTTAACTTTTAATTGTTGGCATTTTCAAGTTTTTCCCTTTTCAAAAGGAAATGGACATCCACATTTCTTTGTTCTTGTAATTTTTTGTTGCTTCATAGGGTTGTTCGAAACTTTTTTAGGTTTTTCTTCATAAGACCCACTTCTTTCGCAATAGCAAATAATTCTCCCTCTACGAATAAACTTTAGAAACTCTGATTTTTTTATGCTAACAATACCCCACAAGTCCTACCAACAGCTTTACACCATGACGTTAGATCATCTCATGAGTAAAAAATCAGCATTAATTAAAATATAATAAATCTCGCGCAATCGTGTTGAGAATACAAGTGATAATTTAACATTTGATTTAACAAATAATTACCTCTTCTGTAACAAAAAAATTGAGTACAATCCCATCCCACATATCTATTGTTTTTCACTTCTTGCATCGGCACATCATCAACATTACTTGTAACTGATTGTAACACTAATAAATTTTTCAGAATAATCAATTCCTTCGGGGTAGACACTTCAGGATCCTAAAAAAAATATAATTGATTTTCGTAAGTTTAAAAGAAAAAATAATAATAGAATTATTATTTGGGTGATTTTGTATCCATCCGCAAAGTATTTCAATAAATCTACCCTTAATTTATAGATTTTTGAGAATACTTTTAAAATATTTCCTGTTGAAAATAAATAAATATATCCACCAATTAAATATTCAAAATTTTCTTTTTAAGGTATTTTTGCATTTTCATAATGTACAATGTTAAGAACGTTTCAGGTAGTTTATTCAGATTTGTTATTTGATTTTTCAAAAGACGCTTAAACTTTACTGTTTTAATGGTTATAGACCTATACAACGCTAATATAGAAAATACTCCATGAAGCCTCAGTGCAATCAAAATCGTCACACTAATAATAAAAATATATAAATTATATGATATAAGTGGGAATCTTGTAAATTGTAAAAGTTTTATCATTCTTCAATGTTGCTTGGTTTAGTTGAAATATATTTTCAAAGAGAACAATGTTATGTATGGCCCCTAGCTCCCCATTACCTATTATTAGAATTGGACTTTGCCTTTTAAGGTTATGTATGGTACATTTTTTGTCTCTTTTTTCTTATTAATTAATTGATTTTTTTCCCTTCCTAGAAGAAGAAAAAGAAGAAAAAGAAGAAGAAGAAGATGATGAAAATGATGATTTGGAGTAAAAGAAGACAATTGAAGTGTATTACTTTAAAATTATCATATCATACTATTAATAAGAGTTTCAAGTGTGATTTGATATTATATATCTTCTTTTGCTAAGTTAAGGGTATAGATTACAATTTGCAATAAGGAAATAATGCAAGCGATTTTCTAAGGGAGGCTTATACTTGGTGGATTAACTAACTAATTGTTGGTGAAATTTAACGAAAATGGATGTGGGCGAAAATAAATATTTAAAATAGTCGAGGCGTGCTGGGTACTGTCCTTAAGAGAAGATTTCGCCCCTCTAGGATAATATCCCAGTGCAAATAGGCTTTTGTGGCGTCTTTTCCCCAGGATACAACGACTATGATTCTATAAGGGTGCACATCCAAATATAGAACCCTCATGGATAGCTTTATATATTTTTCTGGCACAAAATTTATTTTGGAAAGGTTGTGTCATTTCTCTCTTAGTTTTTCCTCTCATTTTTCTAGTCTATACTACACCTCCATAAACAAGTACCTCATTCTATTTATAAGTGATCTAAAGAGGTGGATGTGAAATCTTAATTAATTTTGAATAATATAATTATGTAGAAGTTTCATGATAACTTAAAAGATAAACTTTGAATAAATGAATTAAAATCCAATTTGAATACAATCTCGTAGAAGCTTCAATGTATGCACATTATGTAGAAGTTTCATGATAACTTAAAAGATAAACTTTGAGTAAAGGAATTCAAATCCAATTTGAATACAATCTCGTAGCAGCCTTATCAATTTTGTATTTTAAAATATACAAAATATACAACACTAATAAATATGGATAAGTTAAAAGCGATTTAATTAAATTAATTAATATTTTTATTCAATTTACCCCACTATATGGCTCAACTTAATACCTAAGCGAAGCGCATAAACTTAAGAAGGCAGATAAACTAACAAAATTTGCGGATAAAAATATATAAAATTACCCAAGAACTTAATTACGGATCCAAAATTAGTTTGGGATTTAGAATTACAATTTTTTTTTGAATCCGACATTACAAATTAGTTTCGGAATCTGAAATTACAAATTAGTTTTGGATTTGAGTGCTGAAGTCTGTAGTAAAGCTTACACCATCTGCACTATAAAGACAATAAAGGCAGGAGCGCTCTTTCCCTCTCACCTCATTACCCTGCATAGAATGGATACAATCGAAATGTAATGTTGTATTTGAAATTAAGTTCTTTTATCAGATTTCAAATAAGATTATAATCTCAAGTGCAAATTCATAAGCAAAGCAAAAAAGAACGCACCATTGAATGTGTAGTCTCTGCTGTTTGCGATGGAAATAATTCGTCTTCAACATTAATACCAACTTCTTTCTCAACTTCCTTTGTTGCGTTAATCCATTCTACTGTAAAGTTCTCTTCGTGTTGTGAAGTATTGCTCAATGTTAGCATGGTGTGTGCTTAAACTACGAATTGATATTAGGGTTTGTATTTCCCGTTGAACAAAATACATACCGATTCAAAATCATTAAAATCGATCTACGCACAATTTTTAACCCTAAAACATTTTGAAATTCTGTAAGGTAAATAAGAAATAAATTAAAAAAGAATTATATTTGGATTAGAAATATTAATTTTTGTAATTATAAATTAATTATAATTAGTGGATATACTTACTAATTTTGAAAAGGGTAATATTGTAATTTTTTTTTAAAATTTTCACGATTTGAGAGTGGGTTAACCGCAAGCAGGGGCGGAGCCACCTGGACTGTTTGTAAATTTTTAGAGAGTACAGGAGGTCTATGTGTGGGAAGGGAAAATTGAGGGGCCATTGTGTGATTAGTTGAGAAGTTTAGGGTCAGGGGATGTAATTCCTGTTAGGCAGGCTGTGGTTTGTACGCGGGGGGCTTTTTAATTTCTTGTTTTTCTCATTCAGCCAACCGTTTTTTACTACCCCTTTTTTTTTTGAAATACAGTTTCCATTTTATTTTGGATTATATATCAAAAGATATTTTAATATATATAATTAATTTTAGTATATCGTTTCTAACTTTTTCGAAATATTGAAACAGAACGGAGAAGTATTTTAGTAAAAAATTGGTCTATAAACATAATTATTAAATTTAATTTGACTTAAATATTTTTTGGTCCCTCTTGAAAATGATTCATGGCTCCGCCACTGACCGCAAGAGTTAGCCGATAGAAATAAAATCACCTAAAGATAGTATAAATATTAATTTTACCATATTTATGTAGGAGTATGAATTTTACAAAGCCTTCGGTCAAGTGGTAATATTTCGTGTTGATCATGCTTAAAACGTAAAAACTGAATTTTAAAACTACCGAACAAATTATAAAAGCTATTGATTGATTTGATTCTGAAATCTGAATCAACCATCCATTCAGATTTTAGAGCTGCAGGAGTTTTGAGTTCCCGTTTCACAAAACTAAATAACAAACTTTCCTATTATAGTTTGCCGCCACTATCGAATACCAAATATTGAAATGTGCTAGTCTGTATGGTTAACAAACCGGCGTTGTATATCAAACTCCGGCAACGGCGAACAAGCTATGCAACTCAATTACCACCCACTCATACCGTGATATATTACTATTAGGTATATTTTGTAAAGACACACGGATAACTATGTCCTAATATACCCCAATTGTTATATGGAGGACAGAATCACATGATGCAACATCGATGAAATCCGAATCGGTGGTTCATTGTCAAAGTATCAGCACAACTCACTATATGTGCACACCAGGTGTTTGATAATAATATGACAATACTTCCTGATTGGTGACGCACCAAAAATTCACACCGTCCTTATATGTATTCACTTATTGTGTTTCTATCACTTCTGTGTAGCTACCATACAGTTGACACTGAGTTTTGAGTTTTCAGGATTGTTAAATTTTGAATATTGTAGTGCAAAAATGTTTCACTGTTTGTTAATTGAGGCTACAAACTGGACGGCTTTATTTGAAGTTTGTTCATAAGAATGCAACTGGATTTGCTCGCTGAGTTCTTTTTCTATATTTTTGTTCATTATGGAATGTTATTGATATGACAAGTGGCAACAAAGCCGAGTGCAGTATAGTGTATTTCAAAAATATTGGATACCTAAGCAGGTAATTGTAACTATTCCACCCTCCTATTTTTCTATGCACTAATTTTTAAGATTTCTTGTGATATATTGAAGAAGTTATAATATTGCACTTCATTTAATTATACCGTCTTAATGTACAACTTGATGCGGCACCAATGAAAACGAGAAAGAAAAATTCTCCTTCACTCTTCGAGCTGGTTTCGTCTGATGCCTCTTCACATGGTCTATTAGTAAAGATAGTAAATGTCGTATTCCTTGTAGCTTCGTAAATTTCAGTTATAAACTAAACAACTGAAATTCTGGAGCACCCAATAATTTAATTCCTGCCGCCCTTATGTAGAATCTATATTTTAGGTAGGCCGGGACCATAGTGAATTTGAAGCTCTAAAAACAGGCTATGTTGCATTCCTAAGGCTACACAGATCTCTGTTCATATTTCTTTAACCTCAATAACAGGTAACAATGTATAAGTTGTCGGGGGTGGTTCACTGATGAACCTAATGAAAGTGTCCACTTCCAGTTTTTAGTTTTACAAGCACCATAGTTTTAATTTTGTCTAGAATTTTTGAGGAAAACTTTAAGTTGGTTTTGTACTATTAACTACTTCCTGCAATTTTATTATGGAAAACAGTGATCTTAACAGAAGTAGAAGTAGAAGTAGAAGTTACAGAATAAACAGTTCTTCAATTTGGACAAGCAATGGCACCGAAATTTTCTCAAGGTCTTCACATGAAGAAGATGATGAAGAAGCTCTAAAATGGGCTGCCCTTCAGAGACTACCTACTTATGATCGCTTAAAGAAAGGCTTACTGACTGGATCAAGGGGCGAGGTGACTGAAACTGATATACACAACCTTGGAGATCAGGAAAAGAGAACATTAATTGAGAGGTTGGTTGGGGTTGCAGAACAGGACAACGAGAAGTTCTTGTTAAAGCTTAAGGAGCGCATTGACAGGTAATTTGTACACTTTTCGCTTCAGTACAGCAATGACGTAGCAGAATTAAATCCACCATCTATAACGAGAAAGGATTTACAAAGATTTTCATCCTACCTCTCTTACCCAAATTCCACTGTTTTAAACTTCTAATATTTTAACCTTACTTGGGACTCCTGAGAATTAATAAATTGGAAACATAACTGTGTATTAACGATTCTTGCTGCCGGAATTCATCTATGTGTAGGACTAACTGTATATCATCCAAGTTTCTTTTGATGTTCTAGTTTTACATTCATTGCTTTCAATATTTCTTTTGGCATGAGTTCTCATGTTGGTTTAAATTTCTCAGAGTTGGTATTGATATACCCACAGTTGAGGTCAGATTTGAGCATCTGAAAGTTGATGCTCTAACTTATATAGGAAGCAGAGCTTTGCCTTCTTTAGCCAACTTCTTTTTTAATAGACTGGAGGTAATTTCTTTGCAACAGATTTTTGGACATTTTTTTTTCCTATCTTTAATCCTCCCAGTGTTCTATTAGTTTTCTTGTATTACATTCTCATTTTACCTTTTTTTCCAAAGGAGATTTTGGATTATCTTCATCTAATACCAAGTAGAAAGAAGCACTTGCCAATTTTTCGTGATGTTAGTGGTATCATCAAGCCTTGCAGGTAAAAATCTTGATTTGTTTTATTACTGACTTATGTTAGCAAATTTCATTTTCAGTTGCAAAAGCAGATACGGCTATGACATAGTGAATTACTGATGTCAAAAGTTGTACCACATGCTTTAGCGATTGTACTTTGCATTGGCAAGATCCCTTTTTGTTTTGGCTGTGGCACCGCCCTTTTCTTATTGAGCCTTCCATCTTCGGGAGTCCATTTCTAATTTTGTTCAAATGAATTTTTTAGAATGACGTTGCTTTTAGGTCCGCCAAGTTCTGGAAAGACTACGCTGTTGTTGGCTTTGGCTGGGAAGCTTGATCCTGATTTGAAAGTAGAGACATTTCATTTTCAACTTCCATTTTTTTTATGAGTTTCAGTTTTTAAATTTGAAGTCTCTGATTTTCTTTCTGAATTTACAAGTTGAGGATTGATATTATTTCTTCTGCAACATTAGTTTTTTGGGAGGGTGTCTTACAATGGTCATGACATGCATGAGTTTGTACCTCTGAGGACTGCTGCTTATGTCAGTCAACATGATCTACATTTTGCACAAATGACAGTAAGAGAGACGTTAGCTTTTTCTGCAAGATGCCAAGGGGTTGGATCGCGATATGGTAAGCAGTGGCGTAGCCAGGATTTCTCCGTGGGGTGGGCTAGGTTAAAAAGAAATATGCGGGGGTTTGGGGCGGTAGCCCCAAAAAATTTTAAGGGGTATTTTAAAGTATTTACCAAATGTTTGACTTAAAAACAATAAAAAATAAGTACTTATTTGAATGAAACAAATGCAAATACTAAACACTTATATAATAACATATCATAATTAGAAATTTAAAATAGACAAAACGTGTTTTTTTGCTATATCTAGTCACATGTGACAGAAAAAAAAATACATTATATAAACTAATGAAGTTGAACCCTACGATCCTTTCGTGGATCAAAATCATTTATGAGTAAATCCAAATCAATGTCTTCAGCAAACATCTTCAACCCACACTTACTTCCTAAAAACTTTAATTTATTACTTTAATAAACCTTAAACTTTAATTTTTCACACAAAAACTCATTTACTATTTATACATATAATTTTATTATTAATTTTATTTTTTTTTTTGGGACGGGCTGAAGCCCACCCTAGCCGACTCTTGGCTCCGCCCTGATGGTAAGCAAAATAATTGCATATTATTATGACTGTTGTTGTTGTTGTTTCATTACTTCTTTTGATGAAATGAGTATAACATTGTTATATATGTTCATTGCTTTTGTGCTAATTATTTATTTCAGAGATGATAGCAGAATTGTCAAGGAGAGAAAAGGCAGCCAATATTAAGCCTGATCCTGATATTGACATATTTATGAAGGTTTGGAAGGAACTTCTTTCTATCACAAAATCTTTGTTAGGAATGTGCAGTACATATATACCTATACATTTATATAATACATAGTAAAAATTCAAGGTAAATCATTCCATAGTTTTCGAAATTTACTTATATAATAGCTATTAATTTCTAAAATTTCAGGCAGCAGCAAGAGAGGGTCAGGAGTCAAATGTGATGGTAGACTATATACTAAAGGTACCATCTCCGCCAAACTTTCTGAATTGTTATTAGTATAACTTGAGAAGCCCGGAGATCATACTTGCATGTGCAAATGAAACTACAGGTTTTGGGACTTGAATTGTGTGCTGATACTCTAGTCGGCAATGAGATGTTGAGGGGTATTTCTGGAGGACAAAAAAGGCGACTAACAATAGGTAAACCAGCTATATTGTTAGGTCAAAATGCAATCACTTTCAACATTTGTTACTTGAACCATCCTGATTAGTAAATTTCAGGTGAAATGCTTGTTGGACCAGCAAATGTGTTGTTGATGGATGAAATATCAACTGGGCTTGACAGCTCAACAGCTTTTCAAATTATAAATTTACTCAAGCAATACATACACATTTTCAATGGAACTGCTGTGATTTCTCTTCTCCAGCCAGCACCAGAGACTTACGGTCTCTTTGATGACATTCTCCTCCTCTCTGATGGCTATATTGTGTATCAGGGTCCCCGGGAACATGTGCTTGAATTTTTTGAATCGATGGGATTCAAATGCCCAGCAAGGAAAGGAGTGGCTGACTTCTTGCAAGAAGTGAGTGGAACTAATACTCGGTTGATCTCAAATTGATAGTCCCACTTTGACTTTAGTACTTTTCAAGAAAAAAACACAAATTTCAACTTAGTCATTGGTCAAGAGTACAGCTTATTTTCTATTGTTAAATTTGTTACATTGGTTATGTCCCTAAAAAGGAATGGGACTGTGATTTTGGGACATTCCTAGAAGGAATGCGGAACTATCAATTTGTGATGTACTTTTGGAATAGTGGAGACTTTATTTTTTCAAGAAATAAAATAATTTAGTCAAGGACTAGAGCGGGAATTTAATTAAGAAATCCTAACGGGCTATACAAATGGGTAGCCCTCCCCAATTAAACTGTCCCTTAAAGAGATTTGAAACTGCCCCTAACGGGGTTTGAACCCCCATCACCACCGCCCTTGAGACCTTTTCTTCAAAGACTTGCTTTTGCTCTGGATTAATCATACCTGCATCACCAACCCCTAAGATTAATCAACTGCCTTGTCAAACTCCATTGACGGGGTTGGAACCTTGTCCACTCCTGTGAAGAGTGGAGACTTGGTATTCAAGAATATACATCTAATAAAATCTATTTTCAGGTGACATCAAGGAAAGATCAGATGCAGTTCTGGGCTAATGAAGATAAAGCTTACAGATTTGTTAATGTTAAGGAATTTGCAGAAGCATTTCGATCATTCCATGTTGGGCGGAATATGGGGGATGAGCTGGCAACTCCATTTCAAAAAGCCCATAGCCACCCCGCAGCATTGGCTACCAGAAAATATGGTGCTGGAAAGAAGGAGATCTTTAAAACTTGTTTATCTAGAGAAATTCTGCTACTGAAAAGGAATTCTTTACTGCATATTTTCCATTTTGCTGTGGTAATTATGTATTTATTCTTCTGTGTTATTGTATCATTTGAACTTTGTGCGCAGTCTCTTAATTTGATGTTTTGATTCCGCTTTTAGGTCTTAATCATGGCGTTGCTTACAATGACACTCTTTATACGGACCAACATGCATCGAAATTCACTAATTGATGGCGTGCTTTATAGTGGTTCTTTGTTCTTTGTTCTATCTTGGTTCATGTTTAGTGCATTTTCAGAACTTGCAATTCTCATTTCTCAGCTTCCTGTTTTCCACAAGCAAAGGGATCTCCTCTTTTATCCAGCATGGGCATACTCTATCCCAACATGGATGATCAGTTTCCCACTGATACTTGTAGAAGTTTTTGCTTGGGTACTTACCACTTACTATGTCATTGGTTATGACCCAGATGTTGGAAGGTAAAAGTTTCACAATCATTATCCCCTCTCTTTTTCTCTATTTCTCAAGCTCAATTGAATAATTGATGATAAATTTTTTACTGCAGGTTATTTAGACAGTGCCTTCTGCTCCTGGTTTTCAGACTGATGGCTTCTGGACTGTTCAGATTTTTTGGGGCATTAGGTAGGAATATGAATGTTGCATACACATATGGGACAACAGCTATGCTCCTGCTTTTTGCTTTGGGTGGATTTGTCTTATCACGAGGTATGATTAGACAAAATATCTGTAGTAAAATAGAAGTTTCCTCATTCTTAACCTTAAAATTCCTATCTATCATTAAAAATGTCAGACAATGTGAAGAAATGGTGGATATGGGGTTACTGGCTTTCACCTTTCATGTACGGGCAGAATGCCATTGCTGTAAATGAGTTCCTTGGAGAAAGTTGGAAACATGTAATTTTTCATTCTCTCTCTCTCTCTCTCTCTCTCTCTCTCTCTCTCTCTCTCTCTCTCTCTGAGCATGCTTTTTATCTATAAATACGAGCAACCTTAACTTATTTTTTAAAATTTAATTTTATGTCCAAGGTTCTTCCTGGTTTCACAGAACCACTGGGAATTGTGATTCTGAAGTCTCGTGGTCTCTTCGCTGAGGCGTATTGGTATTGGATAGGAGTAGGGGCATCGATTGGATTTGCTGTTTTGTTCAACTTCCTCCTCACTCTTGCTTTGACATATCTCAGATGTAGATTCTTCTACCTAATTGAATTAAGACTTATAAAAGTCAGAGGCTCAGAGCTAATTTTTACAAGTTTGTACAATTTTGCAGCACTGGAGAAGCATCAGGCCTTCATTTCAGAGGAAACTCCTAGCGAAGAACACAATGTCAGAACTGGAGAACCTATTCGGTCATCACCCAATGAAAACTCAGTTGTTCAGATGACTGAGACCACATTTGGAGGTTATCAAACTCAGCCCACTATATTTTTATTATGTTTCCTGGTAACGTAAAATGAAAAATCTAGATTCTGTTTTATTTTTCTTAAAAGCAATTGTCCAATTGGAAGAGAGCATGTTGGAAAATGAAAACATTGGCGTAGCAGGTTTATATGAATGGGAGGTTCTATAATGTAATGGTAATGTTCAAAAAGGAGAGGTAAGGAAAGTAGGCAATTTTGCGGATCAATGTCGTGGATTATTGATAATTCAATATTATCTAGTTTAGTTATTTATCTATGTTATTTTATTTGTGGGTAGAATCCCACCTTGATAGGTATTTTAGGTAAGTTAGGATGTTATTCCCTATATAATGTGCCTGGTATTCATTCTTTATTATTATGGAATAAAATACAATAGTTCTCTCTAATTCTATATGGTATCAGAGGAGGTTAGGAACTCCTTAGGCAGTTTATTCCTAGCCACCACCGCAGTATTCCGGCCAAACCCCTAGCCGCACGGTGTGCAATCTCAAACACTAGTTACGTGTGTCGCCTTTTCATCACACCACCATTACAGAGGTGGTCGGAATCCTCAGGAGAACTCACGCCAGGAAAATCACCGGGAAACGGGCCTTCACGCTCCTACACACGCCACCACACCTCCGCGCGTGGATCTCACGCGCCATCCACTGTAGCCGCGCGTGACGGCGCGTCTGAGATCCGATCATCCCCAAAATTTCCAGAACTCGTCGTCTCACTGTTCCACACTTTATTCTGGTCTTGGTTTGGTGAGTTTGATCCGGTTTGGTACTGTTCCGGTTAATCTGCCACTGTTCCGGTTAGATTGCTACTGTTCTACTGTTCAGTTATGTCTGGTACTATTCAGTCCCTGTTTTTTGTCTGGTTAGTTTGATTCTCTTACCATATGAACTATAAACTTGCTATGGTGGGTGCTAGTAGTCCGGGTCTCACAGAATCTTCTAGTGGTTCCACCACAAGCCCATCTTCTACGTTCACAGATACTATGTCGCAATTTGCTACTATTTATTCGGTGAGTGAAAATCCTGTGGCCAATATTAGTCACAAATTGAATGGAAGGAATTACCTCGAATGGGCACAATCAATGAGGCTGTTTATTGACGGCAAAAGAAAATTAAGTTATGTGAATGGTGAAGTGGTACCACCCCCATCTAACGACTCGGGCTTTAAGTCATGGCGCAAGGAGAATTCGATGGTTACCTCGTGGTTGATCAATTCCATGGAGGCTGGTCTTGGTAAACCCTATATGTTCCTGCCGATTGCTCGAGATATTTGGCACGTGGTTAAGGAAACCTACTCGGATCTAGACAACTATTCTCAAATGTTCAAACTCAATAACTAGTTGTGGAAGATGCAACAAGGAGATCGTGGGGTTACATCCTACTACCATGACATGATGGCCATATGGCAAGAGTTGGATTTGTTTGAAACTGAAGAGTGGGAAAACCCGAATAATAGTGCTTGTTACAAGAAGAAGGTTGAGCGAGGTCGGGTGTCTTTCTTCTTGGCTGGACTAAACAAGGACCTAGACGAAGTTCGGGGTCGTATTTTAGGCAGAATGCCTTTGCCCACTATCAGAGAGGTATTTTCAGATGTACGAAGAGAAGAGGCTCGACGATCTGTGATGTTGAAAGACGAACGGGAGCCCCGTACAAATGGTGAGGGCTCTGCACTAGTAGCCCTTGATAAAGCCGTAGACAGTGATAAGCGGGGAGGAAAGCAGAAATTGTAGTGTGATCATTGCAAGTGGTCAGGTCATACTAGAGATAGTTGCTGGAAGCTTCATGGTAAACCAACAAATTCCAAGAAGCGTGATAACAAAATGAGGGGAGGAACACGAGCATTCCAAGCAAGCAATGCAGATTCAGCGCAACCATCTTCTTCAGAATCACTTCCATTCACAAAGGAACAATTAGAGCATCTGTGTAAAATGGTTCAAGCTCATTCCTTAGGAAACTCTGACTCCTCATATTCCATAGCTTAGTCAAGTAATAAGTTTACAGCTACAATTGCCTGTATCAAATCCCATAGCAACTGGATATTAGATTCAGGGACCACTGACCACATGACCGGTATCTCGGATTTTTTTTTAATCATATACTCTGTGTGCAGGGAATCAAAAGGTTAAAATTGCTGATGGTTCTTTCGCTGCGGTTGCCGGTAAAGGAACCATAATCATCTCCTCGTCTCTCACTCTTAAAGATATCTTACATGTCCCTAATTTATCGTATAATCTTATATCTGTCAGCAAATTAGCTCTTGATCTCAATTGTCAAGTTAACTTTTGGTCTTCTCATTGTGAATTTCAAGATTCAAATTCAAGGAAGATGATTGGGGTTGCTAAATAGGATGGGGGTCTCTACTTCTTCAATAATGGGTCTACCTTTGGAAGGCAAGACTGACAGACTTGTTTTAATTCTATTTCTGTTTCTAGTGATAGTTATATTTTGCTATGGCATTATAGGTTGGGACATCCAAACTTTCAGTATTTAAAGAATTTGTTTCCCAAGTTATTAATGAATAAAAAATTGCTTAAATTTCGGTGTGAATCTTGTGAATTAGCAAAACATCAACGCATGGTTTTTCCGTTTCAACCATATAAGAAATCACAACCTTTCACTTTGATTCATAATGATGTTTGGGGTCCCTCTAGAGTGCCCACTTGGTCTGGCAAACGTTGGTTTGTGACTTTCATTGATGACCACACTAGAGTATGTTGGGTCTTTCTCTTAAAAGAAAAATAAGAAGTTGGGAGTGTATTTCAAAACTTTTACACTATAATACACACACAGTTTCAAACCAAAATTAAAATTTTTCGGAGTGATAATGTGAAGGAATTTTTTAATAAGATGTTAGAGGATTTTTTCATCACAAATGGGATAATTCATCAAAGTTCTTGTACTTATACTCCTCAACAGAATGGAGTTGCCGAAAGAAAAAATAGACATCTACTTGAAGTTACTCGAGCTTTAATTTTTCAAACTAAAGTTCCAAAATACCTTTGGGGAGATGCTATTTTGACTGTTACTTACCTTATTAACCGGCTTCCAACATGTACTTTGAATTTTAAAGCCCCCATCAAATTTCTTTCTGACATATTTTTCAACACTCGGCTATTAGGGGATATTCCCTTAAAAATATTTGGCAGTGTTGCCTTTGTTCATAATCATGACCCAAAATATTCTAAACTTGATTCAAAAGCACACAAATGTATTTTTGTAGGCTATCCTACAAATTAGAAAGGGTACAAATGTTTTGACCCGATTTCCAAAAAATTGTACATCTCTATGGATGTCACCTTCTTTAAGAGGCAATCCTATTTCAACGACTTCCATCTTCAGGGGGAGAGCACGAATGAAGATGGTGGTTGTGGTTTCGATAATTTGGTAGTTGATGTTTTGTATGAACAAGCACTTAATGATTTTAACACACAATCTGGGAAAATAAATGAATTAAATATTGAAGATATTGGTGTTGGTAATAGTGAACAACCAGGGCTAGTGTCATCTCAAAATCTGATTACTACTGATGGACCAGAGATGTGTACAAAACGGTATAAATGTCTTGTTTATTCTAAAAAGATTCCAGAACAAGGAAGGAAATAAACCATCCCTCAGCAACCCCAAGAATCCAACCTGGAGGTGGATCATAATACGCACGGTGACTCTTCCGAGATACCTGAAGGTAGTTCTCAAAATAATACCAAGTCAACTCAGTCTAATCAACTTGATCTTCCTATTGCTCTTAGAAAAGGAGTCAGAACGTGTACGAAATCTCCCAAATATTCCATTTCGAACTTTGTGTCATATAAAAATATCTCACCGTCCTATTCTGCGTTTATCTTTTATGTGTCGAATATAGTTGTTCTTAATAATATTCAGGAGGTTTTAAATGTTCCGGAGTGGAGAGAAGCGGTGCACGTGGAGAAGAGAACACTGGAGAAGAATGCTACTTGGGAGAGAGTAAAACTTCCAGAAGGAAAGACAGTTGTTAATTGTAAGTGGGTATTCACTGTGAAGTATAACTCAGATGGGTCAGTGGAACGGTACAAGACTCGTCTGGTGGCTAAAGGCTTCACTCAAACGTATGGAGTCGACTACTCCGAAACCTTTTCTCCAGTGGCAAAACTAAATACAGTTCGGGTTCTTTTATCAGTTGCAGCTAATTTGGACTGGCCTCTGAATCAGTTAGATGTAAAGAATGCCTTCTTGAATGGAGACTTAGAAGAGGAAGTTTATATGGAACCTTCACCTGGGTTTACTGAGAAATTTGGGACAAAATATGCAAGCTAAAGAGGTCTTTGTATGGCCTTAAACAATCCCCTAGGGCGTGTTTCGAAAGATTAATGAAGTTCCTCAAGGGCCAAGGATATAATCAAGGGTAGTCTGATCATACTCTCTTCACAAAGACGTCCACAAGAAACAAACTTTATGTTCTCATTGTTTATGTGGATGATATGATTTTGACTGGGGATGGTGTTGAAGAAATGAGTCAATTGAAGCAAAATCTTGTCAGAGAATTTGAGATTAAAGATCTTGGCGACTTACGATACTTCCTTGGAATGGAGGTGGCCCGTTCAAAGAATGGTATTGCAGTCTCACAATAGAAATATATATTGGATCTGCTGTTAGAAAACTGGGATGAGTGGGTGTAAGCCATTGGATACTCCCATAGAACTAGGTACCAAGTTAGGAGATGTTAAAAACGGTGTTCCAGTCGAAACAGGAAGATACCAAAGGTTAGTTGGGAAACTAATTTACTTGTCTCATATACGCCCTGACATCGCTTTTGCCGTAAGCATGGTTAGTCAGTTCATGCACTCACCATGTGAAGAGCATCTAGAAGCTGTGTACCGTATTCTTCGTTACCTCAAAGGCTCCCCAGGGAAAGGCCTGTTCTTTAGGAAGAACGATAAAAGAGGGATAGAGGTTTACACCGATGCTGATTGGGCCGGATCAGTTACCAATAGACGGTCCACATCTGGCTACTGTACGTTTCTTTGGGGCAACTTGGTTACGTGGAGAAGCAAAAAGCAAAGTGTTGTCGCTAGAAGTAGTGCAGAAGCTGAGTTCAGATCAATGGCTCAAGGAGTATGTGAGGTTCTTTGGCTACAAAGGGTCTTAGAAGAACTAAAAAGGCCAATAAGTCTCCCGATGAAGCTATACTGCGATAATAAGGCTGCTATCAATATTGCCCACAATCTGGTATTACATGATAGGACAAAACATGTTGAGATTGATAGGCACTTCATCAAAGAGAAACTAAAGGGTGGAATAATATGTACTCCCTTTGTTTCGTCTAATCAACAAGTTGCAGATATTTTGACCAAGGGTCTGTTAAGGCAACCATTCGAATTTCAAGTGAGCAAGTTGAGCATGACGGATATCTTCGCACTAACTTGAGGGGGAGTATTGATAATTCAATATTATTTAGTTTAGTTATTTATCTATGTTATTTTATTTGTGGGTAGAATCCCACCTTGATAGGTATTTTAGGTAAGTTATGATGTTATTCCCTATATAATGTGCCTGGTATTCATTCTTTATTATTATGGAATAAAATACAATAGTTCTCTCTAATTCTATATGGATATTGTGGAAGGGAAGATGAGTTGAATATTTCTGGTTGAAATATCATGTTTTGTTTTGTAGAGTTGGGAAAATGTGTTAGTTTGATAGGTGAATTCCCTAGCCAATCTCCTTGTTATTTCTTTGATTTGTTAGTGAATTCTCTTTGCCTGATCAAGTTTGATCCTAACTGCAACTTTCCAACGGCATGGTATACTTTTGCCAATTTCCTGGTTATTTTTCTTCATTTTAATAGTTTAGTTTTGTCCAAGAATATCCTTGAATTCTCACCAAATTACAGGAGTTTTTGGATTCTAGTGGTTTCATGCTTCATATACCAGTAATGTTAAAATTTGCCGTGCAGACGGAAGAAATGGAAATGAGATGAGGAATTCTTCCACGAGCTCGTTGTTTACCAAGACAAAAGAAAATTCTGGCACTAATAACGTGAAAAAGGGAATGGTTCTTCCATTTGAACAATATTCCATCACCTTTGACGAAATTAGATACTCCGTAGACATGCCACTGGTAATTTTATACTAGCAAATCTTAGATTCATACCGAAAGCTGAAAAGTTTATTATAGCTTCACGTTTTCAACTGCAGAATTATCGACCTACTTGTTTGAATTATACTTTCAGGAAATGAAAAATCAGGGAGTTAATGAAGACAGATTGGAGCTTCTAAAGGGTGTGAGTGGAGCTTTCAGACCGGGCATTCTCACAGCCCTAATGGGTGCTAGTGGTGCTGGGAAAACAACTTTAATGGATGTGTTGGCTGGTAGGAAAACAGGTGGGTATATTGAAGGAAACATAAAAATATCGGGTTACCAAAAAAAGCAAGAAACATTTGCTCGAATTTCAGGATACTGTGAACAAAATGACATCCACTCTCCTTACGTCACAGTCTATGAGTCTTTGCTCTTTTCAGCTTGGCTTCGGTTATCATCAGAAGTCAATGCGGAAGCCATAAAGGTTGGTCCATTTTTTGAAGTATTTTTTTAATTAACGTATTCTGTCTCTTCATTTTTTTTAGATTGTTTACCGTTTCCGATGGTTGCAGATGTTCATTGACGAGGTAATGGAGCTAGTTGAACTGACCTCACTGAAGGAAGCACTGGTTGGGCTACCTGGTGTGAATGGTCTGTCCATTGAGCAGCGCAAAAGGCTAACAATTGCGGTTGAGCTAGTGGCCAATCCATCTATTATATTCATGGATGAACCAACTTCAGGTGTTGATGCAAGAGCTGCTGGGATTGTAATGAGAACAGTTAGGAACATCGTGGATACCGGAAGAACAATTGTTTGCACTATCCATCAGCCAAGTATTCACATATTTGAGGCTTTTGACGAGGTCAGTATTATTACTAGTTCAAAGTGATCTAATAATCGGGCCGGAATATGGATATCACACTAATCCATCTGACCAATCAAAAATATGAAATTGTCACCAAGGATAGTCTTCTTTTTTTTTCCTTCGTCTGAATTTTTTTTGGGATTGCAGTTATTCCTTATGACATATGGAGGTAAAGAAATTTATGTGGGGCCACTGGGTCGTCACTCTTGCCATTTAGTTGAGTACTTTGAGGTAAAATGCACTAAATAATTGTAGTGGATATACATAGACCATTTTGCTTCAAGATATGATTCATACGCTGCGCCTTCTAATAGATTGTAACTTACTTTTTCATCAAGGGTATTGAAGGAATTCCAAAAATCAAAGATGGCGATAATCCTTCAACATGGGCATTGGAAGTTACTACGCGAGAGCAAGAAGTGGTTCTTGGAGTCAATTTCAATGATGTCTACAGAAATTCTGAACTGTACAGGTAACTTGATGACCTCTATATTTCAAAAAAAGAAAAAAACGTAATGACCTCTATACCCTTTTTAATCGTGACATATGTAGGATAAGGATGGGATTACTGGATGACCTTTGCGACATTTACGCATCAAAATTGGTTGGAATTCTTACTAAGTTTTGCATGTCCCAGGAGAAATAAAGCTCTGATTAGAGAACTGAGCATACCTCCTCCGGATTCAAAAGACCTGTGTTTTACAAGTGAATACTCGAGATCTTTTTTGACCCAATTTAAAGCTTGCCTTTGGAAACAACACTGGTCTTACTGGCGAAATACTTCATACACTGCGGTTCGGTATGTCTGCACAATTGTCATAGCGTTGCTGTTTGGGACAATCTTCTGGAACCTTGGGTCAAAAAGGTGACTTAAGACATGGGAAAAATGAATATATTGCATGTTCAAACAAAAAACTGTTGCAGAATCATTATGTTCATTTTTTTTTTTACGTTCTGATTTGCAGGAAGAAAATACAGGATTTGTATAATGCAATAGGTTCTATGTATACCGCAGTTCTCTTCATTGGGGTCCAAAATGCCTCAACCGTCCAGCCGGTAGTGTCCACCGAACGAACAGTGTTTTACAGGGAAAGGTCTGCGGGAATGTATTCAGCCTTACCATATGCCTTTGCACAGGTAACTAGCTTTCTTATATTACAAACAATATGAAATGTTATTTTAGAATCACAGCACAATTCCAAGATTGGATTAGAAACTAATTTTCCCCATCTTGTTTACATTGCAGGTTATCATTGAGCTTCCACATATTTTTGTACAAGCTATTGTCTACGGTGTAACAGTTTATGCGATGATGGGATTTGAATGGAACCTCGCCAAGTTTCTGTGGTATATTTTCTTCATGTATATGACATTCTTATACTTCACCTATTTTGGTATGATGAACGTATCCATGACTCCAAACCAAAACCTCGCCGCAATGTTAGCCTCACCATTTTACGCACTGTGGAACCTATTTTCTGGCTATCTGATTCCTCAAACTGTAAGTCATTTAAAGCAGTATTGATAAATAAACCAATTTATCTAATCAACTTTTGTAGACTAATAGATGGAGCAAACATGCATTGATTGATGGGTGGGTGGCCTCAATGGAATGCTAATAAGTGCTTGTTTGCTACATCAATTGGGCTACATAAGTCAGTCATGTAAATTGGTCCATGTATTGACACCATATTTACCATCCAATCCACTCCCTCAAAAGTGCCTCAGTTTTCGCTAAATCATATTTTTTCTACCGGGATGACTAACAGAGAGCTCCGGTGTGGTGGAGATGGTATTATTGGATTTGCCCGTTTGCTTGGACACTACATGGATTGGTGGTATCGCAGTTTGGAGATGTTAAGGATGAGTTGGAGGAGGGAATTACAGTGGAAGAGTTTGTGACCTTATATCTTGGTTACAAGCGTGATTATTTAGGAGTGGTTGCGGCTACAATTCCTGGGATTACGCTTCTTTTTGCACTTACCTTTGCCTTTTCCATGTATTATTTGAACTTCCAAAGGCGATAAAGAGAAAACCTTCTCATCAGTAAAGCAAAATTGAGATTCTATATTACCGTATCAGATGTATGAGGACGACACAAGTTACTTTAATTTACTCTATATATAAATATGTACTCGATCTCCCTATTATCCGAATTTGTCTGATTATTGATCAGAGCCACATTTAACTTAGAACGTACATCTTCCTTTTTTATCTGTCTCCCCGTTTTCGCGGTATTTTTTGCGACAAAAAATAAATTGTTTCCACCGACAAAATTTAACAAATTTTGCAGAAAAACAGTCAATAAAATTGAGGTGCACGCTAAAAAAAAATACATTATGGTTTCGTTTGATAACAAGTTGAAAATTGATAATAAAAACAATTGATTTATGTGAGAAATTAGATAATTAAGTGATATGGTTATTTTTTTTTATTTTTTTTTTTGCTTTTTCCATAGAATAAAATTATTTTCAGTGGTGAGAAATAAAAAAATATCTTAAAAAATAAAAAAAAAATGGAGAACACACATCTACTCATAAAAAATATAATATTTTTATTAAATTAGTTATTTTTATTTTTTAACTTCTCATCAAAACAATTATTTTTCAAGTTGTCAATTGGAGCTTTTGTAAATTTATTTATTTTCATTTAGGAAGGTGTAATCATAATTAAATGACAATATAGCGTGGATCACGATTACCCCCAAGAAATAATAATATACAGATTGAGGACCACTTCCAAACGTACAATAATATTAGAGAAATTGACACAATTGTCATAATCCATATGGTGTTTTCTTGTGCTTAAAAGATCCCACCAGAAGCTGGTTTATACTTATATTCAGTAACGTGATGCCTTAATTTATTACAATATTCACCAATCATAGAACTAAACTATGTTGATAATTTGTGAACGAGTCTCTTATTTTTTGTTCTATTGTCACTCGACTTTTAACTACATGTGTTGATGTAATTATGCAGACACCTTTTTATTTTTTATTTTAAATTAAGAAAGATATAAGTCTTTCATTTAATCATACAAATAAAACCCCCTCCCACCCTCATGGGTTGGGCCCTTAACCTCAAGGCAAGAACATAATTTGCCAATCACTAGGATAACCCCTTATGCAAACACTTAATTGACGAGAAAAAATTAATATATTAGGCTCTATTTGGTAACGAAATTAAAAAAATAAAATGATTGCTTTTGTGAAAACTTAAACAATTAGATAATTTATTTAACTAAATATTTACCATCTCGGACTTATTATTATGAATAATTAGATTTTTTCTACCTTTCCTTATCTTTTGAATAAATATTTTTTGTTCATCGCCACCCAAAGAATTTCATATCAGATAAAAAGTAAGAGAATTTCACTCACTACTTTACTCTAACTCATTTTATAACTTTTTACACAAATCAATTAGTTTTTCTATCATTTTACTTCTCTGCTTATCAATTGGCACTTTAAATTCTGAAAGTCTTGTGTATATATTTCTCTCTTTTAGTTATTGTCCTTTTGTATATTCATATTATTTCAACAAACGTTGATGTGAAAATATTAATATTTAATTATGAAAATATATGTTGCATGTGTAGTTGGTGAGACTTAAACATGGATAAGTTTTTTGTGGGTGCGGTGGGGTGGATTCTTTTAGTTATTGTCCTCGAAGATGTGGTAAATTCTCATATTTGCTTTGTCCTCAGCTTTCCACTGTCGTCAATGTTCTCTCTGGGTGGTTTTCAATTTCCTCGTCCATGTTAACGAGGTCAACAACCGGTAATCTCGGTGTCGCTCTCAATGTCGACTATTTCCCATTGTCTGCTTCAGCAAGTTTGAAGACTTGCTTCAAGCCATGCAGCTCCATTTTAATCACGGATGAGACTCCATGCCAGTACGCCCACAAAAGCCTTCAATCCATTTGCCCTGTTTATTCCTTACCGGACCTCCTAAGTGTGCATATCCTGATTGTTGCATGCAGCTACCATCAGTGTTGATCTTAATTTTGCTCATGCCAAAAGGAAAGTCTAGCAAATAAGGATCTGGTTATTAGTGTTCTCAGTTGTCAAATTGCTCCCCAAAACCTTATTTATACTCCTGGCATAATTAGTGCTTTTGAGGGCAGTTTGATACTGATTTAGTTGAACGTTTCTAAACAACAATTAACTTTTCATAAGCCAAATGCACACATGCTAGTTATAGTATTCCATTTCATGCTACTACCCAGGAACTTCAAATTATAGTCCAACTACTCAACTAAGTTCATGTCCCTTTTGCATTGTTACAATCTTTGAAAATATGAATATTATGTTAGAATGTAGATGCTAACATATATAATTGATACCTTATTCTCTACACCTTCCTAATTCTCTTTATATTCCTTATTGTTCTATTTTACCTTATTAGATAATAGATAGTCCTTACCTTAATTTTCTTTTATGTAATGCCTATATAAAGACATTCTCATTATAATATTAAAACACAACTATTAATACAATATCATATGATGAAATTCTACTTGATATCAAATGGAAGTTAAAATCCTCTTTTCCTGAAGTTTTGGTATAATTTTGCTGTGAATGGCGAGTGATGTATAGTGTCGTCCGCTGGACCACCATCGTTGAGCCACCTATGTCGTGGAATCTCTTTCTCGTCACTGTCATTACCGCTGTTATTATCTTAACCACTGTTTTTTATGACCTGTCATCTCGTCCTTGACACAATCCACCTCATTTAGCTACCATTCTCATATCATCACCACCTCGTTGCCACTGTCATATCCAATATTGTTTTATTATTGCTGGATTCCATCGTCGAACGCAAAGTTCTCCAATTATTAGAGAGAACATGAATTCACAAAGTTCTTAAATCTAATTTCGTCAGAGGGAACATGGAACTCTAGCCATCCACCGCAAAATCCTTGGTTTTCACTATAAAGCAAACAAATCCTAGCAACCGAGAGCACGTGTATCCCTAACTAAGGTGGTTTATTTTCGAATCTCTAACATAAGGGTATCTAGGCGAGCTTTTGATTATTTGAATTTAATGAACGAATCTATTAAAATCAAATTTGAAATTGAAATCAAAACTGACAACTTTTAAATAAAGCGATTTTTTCACAAGATGGACCGATTTGAGTTTGTGAAGAAACAAAAACACAATTTGAAGTCCGGCATGAAGCTCAACAACATAAACATAATTTAAAGTCTAGTATAAAACTCAGCAATATAAACACGATTTGAAGACAAGCTTGAGTTGGTGAGGCGCGTTGTTACAAGTGCGTCCAGTCAACCATTTTCAAGACGATTTCGAAACTCAAGTTGGCCTTCATTGACCATCTTGAGTTTGGGGGAAATGTTTGAATATAAATGTTAACATAGATAATTGATACCTTATTCTCTACACCTTCCAAATTCTCTCTACATTCTTTATTTCTCGATCTTTACACCTTCTTAATTCTCTCTACATTATTTATTTCTCGATTTTACTTTATTATATAGTTCTTACATTATTTATCTCTTACGTAATTCCTATATAAAGGCATTCTTACTGTAATGTTAAAACATAACTATCAATATAATATCATATTATGAAATTATACTTATGACTTGATCGACCACAAAACTTGTAATGAAGGTCTTGAGAGATGTTCATTTTAAAACAATTCTTATTAGATATAACATTATCATGTCTTAAAAGCCATAAGAATTGCAAAATTTTATTAAGGAATTTCAACTTCCATAACCATTTCCAATCAAAATTAATAATTGTTATCAATCACATTCTTATCCTTTAAAATTTATAAGTAACAAAAAATACAAGTATTGCACTCATTCTACTATAAAACCCAAACAACTTGCATAAAAGCCAATAATTAGAGCAGGGGCATACCCTATAATTTGACCGGACTGTACATAATATATATACCTATTTTGCTATAAGTGTTGCGCCAAACCACTTAAGACCAAGCAAGATGTAATGCGGAATAATTTCGCAAAGTTCAAATGGTTATCCGAATGAAGAAAGCATTAAAACAAGCACAAACAATAGAGAAATAAGAAAAAAAAAAAAAACCAATAATTGCATAAGACATGGTGTTAATGGTGTTAGCGTAAACGCCCACAATCCATCCGTGATGATAGCTTATATTGATATGGAACAGTGGAGTAAATACAAACTCGCAAAAAATTAGCTCTAAAATAGTAAAACTTAACTATTTCCTAATTTTCAAGTATATGAGTATAATGGACAAAATTATACTTTATGCCTAAATTCCTACATATATGATCCATCATACAAAACCTATAATTAATCATAAGACCTAAAATGTGCGACTAAAAATTCTCTGGAACAATAATCGAAACTATGATCGATTATACAAAGTCATGATCGATCAAACACCCATTGAGAGCCAATTTCTACAAGTCTCCACTTTGGCGAACCATCTAGCAAACCGCACATCTGACTGCATCATGTTCTTTCATCAATATTGTTATAGCATCACACCCAGCCTTAAAGAGCCATAACTAAGAAGAGCCATTGCTCTGAAAGGCGTCAACACCGAAAAACATGGACCTTAGTCAAGCTATGTTCGTCCCTCGATTCTTGTAGGTACTGCATAATATATTTAACGACATTCCAATGCACTTTTCAAAGATTTACTTTAAACCTACTATTCATACTCAAAACCTTAGCAATATCCAGTTAGTATATACCATGGCATCCATCAAGTTCTCTACCGCACTGCATCCCACACTTAAGCCATATATATCCACCACATATTTATATTTGGAATCTTCGTTCCTGAAAGCTTAAAGTACGGAGCCAACAATTGCCTCCGCTTAAGGCATAATCTTCTCTTCTTCCTCTCTTATACAATTTTCATTCTAGAATATTTATCCTCATCTTTATTCGTGGACACCTATTTGCACTGCCTCATAATATAAAAACCGTTATTTGCCATAAACTGCTAATACATATACCACGTTATATCCGTAGCTAAGTCGTCAAGGTCCTAGTAGAGCTCTCAGCCCCCTTCTGCTCGCCAAAGATGGCATATGTCGTTAACTAATCTTCCAAATATGAATTTCCTCATCCTCTAAACCATTATCAGAAGACTCCACTAAAATAGTCACATCTGCGTTCCACGAAGTAGCCACTTTCGTCTGCACCATCTTGCTTATTTTGTTCTCTTTATCCTCAGAAGAATCCACATTCTTCACCGTAGACATCTTGAGCATCGATGCCTTGTTAAATATCACATCTCTATTAGTCATCATTTTCTTCTCACGAAGGCACCATAATTTATATCCCGTGACTTTACCACTAGAACCCATAAATTAATAAACCATTACGGGTTATTAGATCATTCTTATCATCACGAATGTGATAATAAACGGGACATCCAAAGTTGTGCAACGAATTATAACTAGCATGAAATTCCGACCAAATTTTCATTAGAGTTTTGTACTTGACCTTCAAACATGGCAACCACTTTGCAATAAAGCTAGCATATGATAACGCCTCTACTAAATATTATTTTTCCAAATTTGCATTTGACATCATATATCTCACATTTTCAAGTAAGGTGTTGTTTTTCATTTTCACTACTCTATTTTGTTGGGGTGTTCTTCTATCCATGAAATGACAAACAATTCTTTCATTTTAATGGCAGTTTAACGGATCATTAATGTACTATTCACCGTTATCGGATTTGAGCACCTTGATTTTCTTGTTAGTTTGATTTTTAACCCATTTTTTCCACTTTAGAAACACCTTAAACAACTTGTCTTTATGCTCCATGAGATATACATAAATTCGCATAGAGAAATCATTTACACACAATGCTAGCAAAACTTTAACTTGTAGTTCTTCGCACCCTTTTAGCAAAGATTACCTACATAACACCGTCATTGCCTTCTTCCCGGCATTTCCTAACTACATATGCCACACTTTTATCAAATCCAACTCCAAACTTGCTCCACCAGCTTTTGAAGAAACTGAAGTACTACCAGTTACTGTGCAACCTTGAAGGAAACAGACGTTTCCCTCTTTCTCTTCCATCATCACTACCAAGGCACTAAAGAAAACCTTTAGCATTCATCCCTCAAGTATAATATTGTATTAATTAGAATTTAATGTACTAAGAGAAACCAAATTCTTCTTCAGATTTGAGACATATCTGACTTCATCAAAGGTTCGAATTACTCTATCATGCCTTATCATTCTCACTATTCCAATACCTAATGACTCACATATGTGATCATTACCTATAAAAACCGCTTATTTATCCACATTCGTTAATGTATGAAATAGGTTAATTATCTATCTTTCTTTCTTGGTTTTGCAGATGGCCAAAAAGGCCTTAAAAGATAAAAATCTAAACCATATTATAAATCAAAATTTTAGGAGGGTGATCATCTAACAAAAGGCACCTATCCCCTGATCATGACCTAACTTATCCAACGTATCTACCCACATAGGTATGCACATCAACCACATAGAAGTGCTCATTTATTCAATTAGAGGGTGGTTATCTCCCGCACCCAAAATAAGCCACTTCAGCACATAGGCCAAGTTCGTTTCAACAATGATTCTATGCATTCTGCACTCCCAAGCAAACTCGAAATCCTTCCTTCCAGCTTGAATTTTAGCATTATCAACATCAATCAGTTCTTCCTGTAAACCCCATAAAACCCCAAATCCAATATTTCAAAGAAATTCTGGCAATGCCCCCAATAGCATCATTGCGATCAACACCAATCACGCCATCAACCACATAGAAGTGCTCATTTATTCAATTAGAGGGTGGTTATCTCCCGTTTCAGTAGGCCAAGTTAACAATGATTCTATGCATTCTGCACTTAATTCCGAACCGATCCGATATGATCCGAAATTATCATCAAAAACCGAAACCGAAACCGAATTTCGGGTCGGTTCGGTTCGGGTTTCGGTTTGACTGTAAATTTATTACGTATTTTTCCCATTATTCTCTCATCGTCTCCGCCGCAACACTGCATTAAATTATGAAAAAAAAGCCTAGCCGCACGCTGCCACTTGAATCTAATGACACAAACTCTGAGTAAACAATGAAGTAATTTTTACACAAAATTAAGCCTGTAAGTCCAAGTCCTAGTATCAAATGAAGGACATTGTGTTTAGAAACTTGCCCAATAGCGCACCATGGGAAAAAGCCTACGGTTAAATCAAATGAGTAATTAATTTTCAAGCGAAATAAGTAATAGAGATGAAAGGGTTATGGTTTAAGGAGAAAATGACCTGAAACAGAAAAAATTAATGACTTGCTTATCAATATCTATGTATCACATGTCTTTACTCATGCTCGCTACCAAAGAATCACTAATTTGTTACCTTATGGCTTAAATACTAGAGGAGTTAACTTGATAGATTTTGATTTTGCGGACAAGTGTCAAGTTAACTGCGCAGTTCTGCTCTGATATATCTTCCTCCGCGTGAAGAAGAATATAGAGTATTATCTAGTAGTTCTAATTTGAGTTGTACAAGACTAGTTCTTATGGCGTTAATTTTCAATTCAAAATGCTGAAAGATTCATCATGTGCTTCTGAGTTGATAACTTGATACATCTAAACCATTTTGAAGACAATTTGGAGCTATCTTTTATTCTTCTTTACCAGAATATTAAAAGCCATGCTGGTGTGTTAGATTGGTAATATAAGTTTCTATTTATTTTCCTCGTCAAATGATAGCACAAATAGTATTTGCACGTCCTTACAAAATTTCATTGTTTGTTAAAACATATTACTCTATACTCTGTTTTTCGCATTTTTGAATTCTCTCAATGAATTACAGATCTTTTACTTCTCTTAATGTCAAATGAAACTTATTCAGCTTGCTTCTAACAGGTATTTTTTTATACAGAAATCATGATTTAGTACTTGTCCGATATCTTCTTGAAAACAGTTGTTTTTGTGATTCGGAGGATTTTTTCTTTGAAGAGTGGTTAAAAAATAAGGCATCCAAACTGTAATGTGGAATTCTTCTTTCTTCTTTTGAATCATGACTGCAAATGTCTTTGCCTATAAGCCTATTAATGATTTTCGTTAATTTGGGGAGGGTTTGGGTTCTATAGAGAAAACCGAAACCGAACCGAACCGAAACCGAATTAACTGACCGAATTCGAAATCCTTCCTTCCAGCTTGAATTTTAGCATTATCAACATCAATCAGTTTTTGGAAATTCTAATGGATCATTGCGAAACACCAATCACGCCAATAGCGTTAGTTTAGTGGTTAATTACCAATATGACATGTTCTCGTTTACTGTAAATTTATTACGTATTTTTCACTAAATGCATTAAATTATGAAAAAAAAGAGGACCGCCACTTGAATCTAATGACACAAACTCTGAGTTCACAAAATTAAGCCTCGAAAACTTTCAGTAATAGAGAAAAAATAAACCACATTTCCCTTAAAACAGTTACGCTGCCTCGCCGGAGGTGCTTAGAGGTTGTTTATGGCGTCTATTTCCCACGGTAAAACATGTGTAGAGTGTCTACTTTAGCACGCATGTGTCACTCACTTGCGAACTGAATAACTCGTCGAAATTGTACCACAAGATTGAAAAGGACGGATGAAGAGATTTGTATAAGAGAAGAGATAATGATTTTCGTTTGTTTGGGAAGAGAGAATAACTGCCAATTTATAGCCACATCCGTTTTTGGTTTAATGGAAAAAAACTACCAATTAATTTAGACATTTATGAATTAATTGGACAGTTTCAAACATTCAAAATTTCGAATTTCAAATAGAGAAAAATAAAATTCTAACTTCAGGTGCAAAACTAGGCCCCGCACGGCTGGCTGTTTTCGGTTCGACATTCATGTCCGCACACAAGCTAAGTCAAATTCGATCCGTGATTTGCATCCTCTTGCACCTGTGTGCGTGAGAGAAAACTTTATTTTTCTTAGAAATTTATGACCTAGTGAAAGGTGATCATTTATAAACTCATAACTTTTTCCACAAAAATCTAATATGAGATTCAACACTTTCCATTCTATTTTTCCATCTTAAGTAACTCACTTTGGGTGACAATATCTCATTGATCACCTGATATCTATTTTTAGCAAATAAATATATCATTTCGATGTACTCGCGGAAGAGAATACGAATCCATAATAATTTTTCAAAACCAATCGATCATTCAATTTTAAATAAATTTACTCCAAAAATAATGAAAAACACTTATTTTTCCAAAATCGAGTCATACCTACAAACTTGCCATTCCTTGTGGCGTACAAAATTTTGGGTTCTGAGTATTATTTGTCCACTTTCTCCAGGAATCAGTCTATGCAAGACTACACGTTATGCGCCCAAATTATTATTATTATATAACAAGTGGACATCGCCCACGATGTAAACTTAAACTATTATTGTGATATAATTTAAATAATTGAAGTTATTATTAGTAGTTAATATATTAATAATGAAAAAACCTGTAGTATTTGATAGTATTATTATACGGGCAAATGCCATGAGTGACAATTTTCTCTCTTTAATAAAATGAAAGGAAGAAATATTCATTTGAAGAGATAAATTATATGAATTTTTTTTATAAAAATTTATAGAGATGGTTTATACAATTTGTAAATCACTCTTACAAAAATTTAATAAAAATTTAATCTAGAAATAAGTAGACCACCATAAAAAATTTCAACTACCGAAAATGCATATAATGTACTGATCAAGTTTTCATTACACCAACTTATAGTTGAAATCTTTTGATAAAATTTAGTATACTCATCATATATATCATTTCTATCAAATTTTGAAAAAAAAAAAAATTCATTAATTTATCCCTCCAAATAGACATCCATTTTTTTTGTTAAAAAGAAAAAAATATATCTTTATAACCTAACTCATTAAAAGATGATAGCAGGCATAATTGAACTATCAATCTATTACACTTGTTCCAATAATCACTTTATATATAAAATAGATTGATTTTCAAAAAACTATTCTGTTACACATAAAAACCCAAATAACTAGCAAAAAAATCAATAATGACCAAAGTGAAACGTACCCAATATTAACGTGTAATTAATTTATTGTCGATCCAGTGTCAACATTTAAAACTAATGGTCTTATAACATAGTAACAAGTGTTACCCACCCTTACGAGAATGATGAAAAAGAATCAAGGGTTAAAATCATATCCTAGCTAAGAGATTAAAAAAAACAACTGAGGTTGCAATCAACATTTTGCCCATACCACACCCATGAAACGTCTATAAATAGAGAGCCTAAAAACAAACACAGCAATCCATAAGAAAACCCCCCCTCCCCCTCGCCCCCCCACCCCCCTCTCTCTCTCTATATATATACATACTTAGAAGAAAGCTAGGAATTTGGAGAAATGGGGTCAGAAACTCAACTCGCACTTCCAGCCATAGATTTCTCCGAGTTGGGGCTGAGTCCGGGCATGCCGGTTTGGGAGTCGGTGAAAGCCCAAGTCCATGAAGCCCTTCAACAATATGGTTGCTTTGAAGCTTCTTTTAACAAAGTTGATTTAGAGCTTCGGAACTCAATTATTGATGCATTAAAAGAGCTTTTCGATCTTCCCTTACAAACTAAGTTAAGAAACTCCTCAAAGAAACCATTTCATGGTTATGTGGGACAATATCCCATGGTCCCACTGTATGAGAGCATGGGTATTGAGGATCCAACCATCCTCGATAAGGCTCAAAGCTTCACTAAACTCTTGTGGCCCGAGGGGAACCCTATTTTTTGGTAGGATATATATATATATATATATATCCGGCATAAAATAAAAAAAATAAAAATAGGATTAAAAAAATTAATGTATGACTGCAAAATTTATCAAATAATTATATCGTGAACAATACTAAGCTATTTGGAACAATTAAAACGTGCATAAAAGAGTAATCATAATCTAATCACGTATATTAAAAATGATAGATTGAGAGACCATGTGTAACGTCCACACAATAATGCATAATATACATGATGGATCTTGTTTAATTGTATAAATTTTTTTTGCAAATATTAAATTTTGAATTTTTTATTTTAAGTTATGGATCTTGTTTAATGTATTATTAGTGTGTTTGGTATCATTATTATTATTATTATTATCTATTAATTAGTTATATAGATTTTGATTGTTATTTTTAATATTATTTATATATATGAAAAGCTGTAATCGGTTGATTAATTTATTTGGTTTGGCTTGCAGCAAAACCATACAATCATTTTCGGAGCAATTGTCTGAATTGGACGAGATGATAAGAAGGATGGTACTGGAGAGCTTAAGGGTGGATAAATACTTGGATGAGCACCTTCATTCTACCAATTACCTTCTTAGAGTCATGAAGTATAAAGGCCCCCAAACAACCGAGACAAAGCTTGGTTTAAATGCTCATACTGATAAGAACATTGTCACCATTTTGTACCAAAATCAAGTTGAGGGCTTACAACTCCAGACTAAAGATGGTGATTGGATCGACATTAACCCTTCCCCCGGCTCTTTCGTAGTCATGATCGGCGATTCTTTCAACGTATGTATATATATATATATAAATACTCCTTTTAATTAATTTGTTTATATATATATAGATATATGGAATTCAAAACCTTAACCCTAATCTCTACTCCAATCCTACCAGATGCCCGTCAGTACTCTGTCACCCCATTTTCTCATGCCAAATATGTTTTTAATTAAAGGTTCATTAATTATTTGATACAAGCTAGTTAAAGACAATATTTAAAAATATGAAACTAGATTTCGTAACAAGTTACAATTAACCCATTCGGCCAGTCCAATAAATAAACAAAATACTCCATTAGTAGTACATTAGAAAAGTGTGAATATATATATGTATATGATATTTTGATTAATTTAATTTTAATTGTGGTGTAGGCATGGGCAAATGGGAGATTGCATTCTCCATATCATAGAGTAATGATGAGGGGAAATGAGGCTAGGTACTCTCTTGGGCTCTTCTCAATCCCAAAGGCAGGTTACATAATCAAAGCCCCAGAGGAGCTGGTGGATGAACAACACCCATTGTTGTTCAACCCATTTGATCATGTTGAATTCCTTTCTTTCTACTACACTGAGGCTGGACAGAGAGCCCAATCTGCCCTTCAAACTTACTGCGGTCTCGTTTGACGTACGCCAACTACCTCCCTACCTACTTATTTTGTGTGTGTGTGTGTGTGTGTTTTTTCCCCTTTTCTTGAAGTGTACGTGTTCATGTACGTATTTGTTAATTTGCTTCTTCAAATGTTCGTGTGTGTATCTGCCTATTTCATGTATATTTTTCATTTTATAAGTTTCAATAAATTAATAGTAACTTGAACCTAGCTAGTACTATTGAATTTTTTTTTCTTTAATTTATTTGTGATGGTAAAATTGTATTGAAATGATTGATTTTGGGTGGTGACGTTGGCACCCCCAAAATTTCTTGAAAACACTCCTACTTTTCATTCGGTCATTAACAACCGAATAACGTATGCGTTATTCGGTTGTGAAGGACCGAATATAAACTTGCAAAAATTTAAAAAAACTTGAAAATACCTTACTCGGTTGTCAAGAACCGAGTATATAAACCTATATTCGGTTCTCAACAACCGAATAATAGACATTTTACTCGGTTGCGAATGACCGAATTAAAGTGAGAGTGTTATCAAGTGATTTTGGGGGTGCCAACATCACCACCCTTGATTTTTCATTTTTTGTTATATAAGTTTTAGAATTAAAGCAAATTATAATCATTTTTTCCTAAATTTTCAACTTATGGAAATATGACCGGTTAAGAGAGTCTGATTAGTCGATCGGATCAGTTAGGGGATTTCAATTAGATGAAAACGGTAAAGTTTGGGTAAATACCGTGAGAATTGATTCCATGTAATATTGTGCAATTAGATGCTATAATATTATATAATAAAAATGGAAACATAAAATTTAATTTGAGCATTTTTGTTGCAGCAAAGGCCAAAGCCTTTTATAATATATCATAATTATTATTACTTAATTTATCGATTAGATTAAAATGTTCGATTTAGAAATTAAAAGAAATACTCTGACCTGGGCCAGGTCTAATAAATAAAGCCCAATCCGTTTAAAATATCTCAAAGACTCAAACTAGGATAAGAAAAACAAAATACAGCCGACCATCACCGCATATGCCAAAATCAAAAACATAATTCTAATTAAGCTAGAGAAGAGAATAATTTTTTTTTTAACTTGTTGTACGTCTTTTCGTGTAAAAATACAACTTGAAATTGTTTAAGTTGAACCATCATCCCTAACTGATTCATCAAATCTCAAAATGGGACCTCAGTTTCTTTTTTGTTTTCTCATTAGAAAAAAAAATATATATGTATATATATATATATAATTTTTTTGAAGCAGTATTCATATTAATCATGAAGTGGTTCCCAAAAGTTTGTTTGTCACGTACTGGTCTTCTAACACAACAATAAATACGTATTGATTTACATTTGAAATGTATTGAAAAAAGTAAAAGTTGAAATTCTATTATTGTAAGTAAAATATTATAAAATAATAAAAGTTACATACAATATTTAGGAATAAATGACAATTGTACGATGGTTGGTTAGTATTTATTTTTGGTAAAATTTGGTGTTCAAGTGGGGTTAACATGCAATATTTTACAAATCAATTATTTTGTTATCCTCAGAGAGAGAGAGAGAGATGGATTGTTACGTATGTACACAGAAAGTGAAAATTTCATACATACATACATACATACATAAAGCCCAATTATTTGTTATTTAGTAAAATAGCAACCTGTCTAACTTTAGCTAGCTAGAGAAAGTGAACTTACACAATAAAGCCATATATATACATGATATTCAGTTCCTTTATTTTAGACAAAAAATTCAGTTCTTTAATTTGACATGCATGATCAATGAAATGTCAATCCCGTACCAAATTCATATTTTATTTTTTAAAAACTGTTGTTATCCATATTAGGAGGAAGTGAACACACATACATACACATATATATATATATAGCATAGAAAATATAAATTTTGCCATGACAATGACAATGACGATCGAGATAATAATAAGATTAATGCTAGCTAGGATGCGTGTGCGCTTTGTGGGACTGATGCTGAGACCATTTATTTTTTTAAGTGTGATAGTAGATATAATTTTTCAGAATAATGCTAGAAGGTACTGTAGATAATTAATGTGTTAGGAGAGATTGAGAGATGTATAGTACTTGGAGGTGGAGGCCAGGTACAAAGGAATTTTGCAAACGTGTGTAAGGAGGTGGAATAATTGATCGAGAGAATCTTGATGTTGTTGGAGTATGCCCCAAGTATTTTAATTTGTATGCTTGTTTAAAATTTAATTTTACCAAAAAAAATAAAAGAAAAAGAAGATCGATCGAATATGCTGACCATATTGTTCTTAAGTGTTGATTTGTCCAGCTAAAGTAATGATTCCTATTACATGTTTTGATTTTATTGCGAAGCTGCACTATTAGATTGATACAGAGCATTATAAACTTTAAAATAATTTTATTTGGATGTACGCATTTGACATAAAAAAGTAATATTTTCATATGGCGATTATTCATTTATGGCATATTTGTGCATATGCGCTATTTATATGGACATCTGTTTTATTGTGCCGTTTGAGACGGGTATCATTTTATGTCTTAGATTAATAAGAGTCAATTCATGACTATTCCAAGATTAAAGATTGCAGAACAAGTCAATTTAGGTTAAAAGATACCAATTACAGATAGAAACAAACGAAAAAAAAAATGCCAATAGTTAGTAACTACTCTGTAACAGACTAGGTACATAAATATGCCGCAATATTATTCATAACCCTGTATTATTTTCTCCTCTAGAACCTTGCTAACAACACTGATAACACTAGTATAGTTAGTAAACGGAAATTCAACAAGCACTTGGGTACTTCATTTGATCCTATCACAAATATGTTATTGAATCAGTACGTAGACGTAAAATTGGCATATGCAATTATTCAATTCAATTGCGGATTATTGGTTATTTTACCTTTAAAACATACTCGTTGCATACTAATGAACCCCTCATTGAGTTACATTTTCTTTTAGAAGATAATATATATATATATAGCATCACATATTGATAGCTAATATGGTTATTGTATTAGTTCAAATACGGACTCCATATAAAATTAAGATATATTTAAGAAAACACTAATTTTTAACTTAATAAATACTAAGACTCCGTTCGACAACAACATGAAAAATGATAACAAAAACACTTGATTTATGTAAGAAGTTGAAAAATAAGTTGAGGCGTGTGACATAGATATTTTTCATCTCATGCTCATTTTTATGACTAGATGCCTTTCATCATTTATTATTTTTTGTGAAAATTTTTTCTTCCTCAACCATCAAAAAAAAATTTCCATTGAATAAGTCATAAAGTAAGAAGATATCTTCTCACCACATGTTTCAACTTACTTTCCAACTTATAACAAAAATCAAACTATTTTTATTGTTTTTTTTTTTTTTATATCGTTATTAAACGAATCTTAAAAGTTAGTTTAGTTGTCTTCGAATTACATTGGTTGATTTTAAAAAAGTAAAATATTTGTTAGAAATATCTAAAAACATAAAAATTGATTCTTAAGTTGAGATAGATGAATAACTTACCATTTTCGGGAGAGCCTGAACTCGAACTTGGTGGTGGTGGCGGCGGCGGCAGCCCAAACCCGAGTCCTTTGCAATCTGCTCCAAGGGAGCCTAATTAACAAATACAAACCCAAGCAAATCAACATTTGTTTAGGACTGAATCAAATTTATCCAAAAATAATTCAATATTTATTATTTATAAAATAGCCCAATAGTAGGATTACAGAATTTAATCCAACTTTCGCTTGCACAGAACTTCATTATATTTTCCACTCTAAATTTGTTTAGACATTATTTCATAATAAAGAATCGCTCTTTCATAATTATATTTAAAATAAGGGCACATTTTTCTTCCAAAACAATTTTTTTTTAAAAGCATACACCTTTATTTTTTTGAAAGGCAATTATATTCTTAGCAAATGTTTTTAAATCTTTATCTTCGTGGATAGATGTTAAGCCTTATCAACTATGGCTCCGGCTGATCGCCCACTGTCCGAGCTCCGTTGATCACCACCAAAGTGCCAACGAGGTCAATGAAGTTTCAGGGGTGGTCGAGAGCTCTGGCACAATGCTCCAGCAGTGTGGGGCCCGACCAGCGGTGATTAAATACACTTTTTATAAAAGAAAAAAAAGAGAAAGAAGAAGAGGAGGAGGAAAATAAATGAAGGATTGTTTAGAAATGATGGTTTTTATTTTGAAATGGAAAACTAAGGTGAAATCTCCTTGTATATATTTGTAGAAATTAAGAACCTTTAAACCCATTGCCTCCTTTCATAAATAGTGAATGGATTATTAGTTGAATTAGATGCTTCTTTTTCACAATGACTATTGGCTATGAAAAATTTACTTGGTTCATCCTACTCCTATATATTGATAAAAAGTTTGAAATATCTGTCAGAAATGTTCGTGTTAAAATTCAAACCATTCTCTATTATGAACAAAATTTTATAAAATTACCAAAATCGGGAAAAAAAAAAAAAAGTTTCAAGGGACAATTAAAAAAAAGGTCTTATTAGAGAAAGATTTTCACACTAAAGCCAATGAATAATTTTTTTGTAAATAAAGGGCCTATTTTTTATTTTATTAATAATATGACATGTGTTTTTTTTTTCATTATAAAATGACATCCCAATCTTTAAAATAAACTAAAAAACACCAATATGCATTAAAATATGGATTGCAATATGAACTTTACAGTCCATATTTTTGGTGCAAAGTTCATATTGCAGTCCATATTTTACTGCAATGTGAACTTTGCAGTCCATATTTCTAGTGCAAAGTTCATATTTCAGTCCATATTTCACTGCAATATTCATATTTTTTTTGTGCAAATTTCATAAAGAGGGGGTAATTTAGGTAATATATAACATGTTTTTATTAATTAAATGATATTTAAATTTATTCAAATACCTTCATTTAAAATATAAAATAAAATAGGCCTCTTACACTAATTACCAATTAAAAATAGGCCCTTCATTCAAAAAAATATTATTCATTGGAGTTTTGGTAAAAATCAATATGTAGTAAGACCTTCTACCTAATTTCTAGAAGTTTCAAACACTCTAATTATTTTTAGGATGAAAATAAATTAAAAAGAGGAAGAAAACATACATTGTTTGACACAAGCAAGGGAAGTCTGATCTAATAAATTAGCGGAGCCATCGTTACACCGGCAATAGTGTCCTGTTCCATTTGCTACGCATGTTCCGTCACCGCACCATACCAGATTACATGCTGCACGTGTGACATTGAATTTGTTGCTTTAGCTAGCTAGCTAGTTAGCTCCATGGTATAAATTTTACATAACTAATTAATTTACGTTTCACAAATTAATTTTGTATCACAAAAAAAAAAAACAATGCTTACGGCTTGAAGTGTTGACCGGTGGTGGGAGTGCCGGTGGAGGCGGAGGCTGTGGTGGAGCACCATTACCGCATTGGAAATCAACAGTGCCTGCATTTATACAATTTCATTGGCAATTTCCATATCGAAGTCTCTAATTATTCTAAACAGGACTTTTTTTTTTGACAAATCTCTAGCTAAAATAAGAGTTCATTATGAAAAGTAGATTAACTTATATTTCAGTATTTGCGTTTTGTACTTCTGTTCTCTAAAGATTAGCCCAATTCCTTGCACCTCTTCCACTTATATTAGCCAAAATAAGCATTTTTGATTTGATTGGGCTTCTTAGTAATCACTAATTATTCCTAGTAACTTTGACCTGTACAAATTTTATTTATTTATTACATTGATAGGGGAGAGGAAATTTGTACTCAACACCTCCCACTAGTCTAAACTTTAGATGTAACGCTACTATACTAATTTGGTATAATAAACGTATACCCGGGTACAAGTATGCGAGCGTTAACATATAATGTAACATTTTAAAATTTATGCGAGGAAAATTAAGCAATTAAATTAAATCAAATTAAAACAGAATGGAAAAGCAAATGGAAGCAGATTAAAGAGTACGTACTACTTACAGTTGGGAACAACACAAGAAGGGAAAGTTAAAGGGCCAACTTGAATCTCCTTCCACCCAGAATTACAAGCGCAATCAAATCCCAACAGGGTTGCATTTGAAGCTACGCACGTTCCTTGTCCGCAATTTATTAGCTTACATACTACATACCATGCATTATCAGATATATGTTACCATTCAATTCAACGTCAAAATTTTATTTTATTTAATTTAATCAAATCACCCCAGATATATATATATATATATATATATATATATATATATATCTTGATCAATGAAACCATATAGGTATTCACCTCTAGCTAATAACCCAAAATAAATTAATGATATGATCATGCATCTTCATATTTATATATAATTATGTCAAAACATTATGATATATATGATACGATGAATGGAGATATATCGATCGATGGATCGAGGCGTGTTAATTATATATATATATAGATAATATACCTTGAATTAGTTGGCCGGAGCCGCGTGTGGCGCTGAAGGAGTAGAGAGAGATGATGAGAATTTGGAAGGAAATGAGAGTGAAATTGAACAAGGATATTCTCATCATAACTGCAGCTAGCTAGCTAGATTCACCAAAAGACTATTAGTTGGTAGAAGACACAGTTAAATGTGAATTTATAAACAACGTAACTAATTAATTTTCTATTTTGTAATTGTAAATATCAAAACTATTAAAATATATATATATATATATAACTAATTTGTTTCTGGTGTTGATAACTTCACCTTGGTGGGGATCCTTCGTAGGCTCCTTGCAATATAGGCAATGCTCTTCTCATAATAATTAACGAAGTATAACGTACGTTTAATTGCTGTAAAATATCTAAATTTCGTTCCCAAAAAAAATGTGTTTTATATTTTCGCCCCAAAATTTATGCAAAGAGATTGATTCTCAAATCTGTCACTGTTTGGACATTGACAGACGTTTCTCCTTCAATAAATTTTGCAAAGGAAAAAAACAATTAACTTTTCCTATCCAATAAAAATTAACACAAGCGCACAAATTTAACTACTTTAGTTAAATTTAAAATATAAATTAGGGTAAATATATATATATATATATTTTACTCGAACGAAGTCTTATTTTTATTGAGAGAAGAGGGAAGAGAGACTTTCAATAAAAATAAAAATATATATATTTTTTTTATTGTCGTCACTTGTAATATATATAAGTGATGAATCTCACATATTAAATTTGTGACCTTTTTATTATATTAATAAAATCACGACACGTATTTTAACACCAAAGACGAAGGTAGCATGGGTGATGGGCCGGCAGCATAATGGGTTGGAATGGGGCGGGGCAAGCGATGCAATGGAAGAGAAAAATACGTTTCAAACATTGTTTTTTACAACCATATATTTAATGAAATGCTCTGATCGATCTAAGATTTTTTAGCTTAAATCTACCCAATTAAATGTGCGCGGAGTCAATTACTTCACACATATGACATAACATACAGTGTGTTTTCAATTATCATTCTAAAAATGTTGTCACATTTCTTTTAAGTGGTTTGAGTTTTTGTTCTTTATTAAAATTATAAATTTCTTATAATTCACGTTGAGTGATTGAATCATGAGTTAATAACACTCAAAATTTTCATATCAAACTACTATTTTAAGTTGCAATAATGAACAAAACTCGAACCAAACTATTATTTTCAAATTTATTTTATCAGAATGCGATCGATTTTTCTCTTTTATCATTAAATGTTATTGTTGCAAATACATTCCTGTTTATATAAGTCAAAACAACAAAAAAGAAAAAAATCGATCACACTCTGATACAATAAATTTGAAAACAAATTAAAGATGTTCTCTGCGCTACTGAAAACAATCAAATGCGTTCTTAAACACGAAAAATATCAAGCATGATTAAAAAATGAGAAGTAAAATAAGGTAGGACGTTATTAGCAAATATACGAAAAGTTTATTTTTATTTTTTTTTATCCTCTTCAGTTTCTCGGCCCACCTATGGGCCAGACAATTTATGTTTGATAGTTTTTCTTCACAGAGATGGGCTAAAGCCCAGGCCTCATACAGTGGTGGGCTGCATGCATCCAATTATGACTTCACTATTTAACAAAGGTGCTTAAATGTGTAAATTGGGTTAAGTGCCAAGGACAATCGCGGCTTCCTAATTACCAGAAAGCTGAAATTTTTAATTTACTCTTAATAAATAGACTGAATGAATATATGTTGTTTCTGCAAATCATGGTACATTTGTATTACACATACACCTTTCTTCAACACTCGGGATGACAAGCCACTAAAAAAAAAATTGCAATGAAATAGAACAATCCCTCAACCAAAGTTGACATCATGAAAAAGATAACAAAATACATTACAAACCCTTTTTTATTATGCAGATCCAAATTCCGAAAACCACTTTTCGTGGCGTTCAATATCAGCTGCAGAAACACTCGGTTGAACTTTGTTAATGGCTTCTTCAAAGTCGCACATGGCAATAGGGTCATTCGAAATCTCATCCTTTGACATGTTCTTTATCTCATCACGCGTTTTCCCTGCTATCTTACGCCTCATCCCATTCAAGGATGCATCTCTACAGACATTTGTTAGATCGTCTCCACTGTATCCCTCTGTTCTACGTGCCACTTCATCTATATCCACATCCGTAGCCACCTATTATAGATTATCCCCACACAGCTATTTTTTCACTAACCCAGAGAAAAAAAAAAGGGTGTAATAAAGAAAAAAAGTAAAAAAAATTACCATTTTACGGGGTGTGTGATAACTTACATGGAAAATAATTGAATTCCTTGAAACTATTTTGCATGGAAAACAAAAATTTTGGGTAAAGGTGGTTTTTGGATAACATGGAAAATGAGAAAATTAGGCTAAACCAAGTTCTACAGAAATCCAGAGCTCATGTCATGATATAGTAATCTTAACAGCTTAACTTGGAACATCCCAAGAAGGAAAGGTGGACTCTTAATTTGGGACAGAGGCACACGATTTAAGTTCATAGTGAAACTTGTACCACAGAGAGAGAGAGAGAGAGAGTAAAACTTCCAAAGCAAACAATATTCCAGAGAAAATGACAAGTTGGTTAGCGGGTCACTTTACCTCAACAGTTTTTAGATTGATCTTTATAAGCTCCCTACGACTCTCCATATTTGGAAGAGGAATGTAGATACGTTTCTCCAGTCGCCTCCTGCATTATTATGTAAAACAACTAATCAGATCAATCAGAAAGCAACATTGCTGCTAGCCTGCTACCACAGTTTCTTGAAATTGAATGAGAAAGTCGATAACAATCAATAAGCATAATAAGAGAGAATTGACCTTAGTGCTTCATCTATATCCCATGGAAAATTTGTTGCAGCCAAAACCATCACAATTTTGCGACTACCATCTTCATTTGTGGATGTATTATTTACACCATCCACCTGAACCAAGAGTTCAGACTTCACCCTTCTGGAAGATTCATGCTCCCCTGAAGCCCTGAGCAAGTTAAGTTATACATATATCACCATCGGTTCAACATAGCTCATGTATAAAGTCCCAAAAAAAAATGACAGGAAGAAAGCACTTTCAGAAATTTTTTATAAATGAGAAAAAGATGAAAATGCTAATACTGTCTGGAATAGATTTATACAAGCACAAAGCACACATGCTTAAATATGTATGTGAAAAGCATAGATGCCTGACCAACATATAACATAATACATGATTGTTGATATAAAACCAATATAAAGGTCTTAAAATCTCCATACGAAGAAATAATTTTAAGCTAAATGCTTTTCCAAAATTTATATAGACAAGAAGTGCAATCCTTACCCCCGGGCATTACAAAGAGAATCAATCTCGTCGATGAAAATAGTGCTGGGAGCATAAGCCCTAGCAAGGTCAAACAAACATCGAACCATACGCTCACTTTCTCCACGCCATTTTGAAGCCAAGGTAGCAGAAGAAACATTGAAAAATGTTGTGCCACATTCAGTAGCAACTGCTTTAGCCAAAAGTGTTTTCCCAGTACCAGGAGGGCCAAACATAAGAACACCTTTCCATGGTCGCCTTATTCCCTGCAAGTAAAGATGCCATAAGATTTTTTTTACCATATGGAACATTTTTTACCTTGACTAATGTCATATTGGTATTAGAAAGGTCAAAAACTTGGACTTGCAAAGCAGTTTCAATTGTTAAACTTGAATAATATGTGGTAATTCACCTGGAAATACTCGGGCATCCACAAGGGGAGAACAACAGCTTCCTCTAGAAGTCGTTTGGCTTCACTAAGCCCAGCAACATCATCCCATCTGACTCCAGGGGTGCCTTCCAAGACATCCCTTTCAAGCATTGCAGCCAAATCTTGATCAGGCCCCTCGTACTGTCCCCGTTTTGACTTTCCCTCTTCAGCATCACCATTCTGACCATTGCCAAAGAAAAAACAGAAGGAACCCAACAACCTTATGTTAAAATCAAAATGAACTTACATTTGTTTATAAAAGAAGACTTACGTTTTCTTTCTCTCTCCTTAGAAAGTGTATTAGGTTTTGAATTTAATTTATCATAAGGAGAATGTTTTGCTCGTATTGGAACAGGGGAAGGTTTATCATTTTACCATCTTTATTCATTTGGATAGTAATCACACTTAAAAGCAATTTCTTCCTATCATGATACCAATGTGTTACCACTCAATGTCTAACAAGACGATTAGCTGACTGAAATAATTGACACTTTGTGAAAAACAAGCAAAGAATAAGTAAAAAGTGAACAGAAAGGATGTGAAACACCTATTGAACTAAATATGCAGTATGCACACAACAAACAAAAATGAGCAGCGGAAAACAGCTCGCAGAGGCAAAAAATAATTCAAGGGAACTAAATACAGCCCCAACTCAAGACTCCCCAAAAAATCTAACATGAATACTGCATCTCAAGACCAGATGTAGTTTCAATATAATCTGGCCATTCACCCAATTATCAACATGCATCGATAGAAATTTACTACCATGGCAAAGGTCAAATACTTTCACATTGTTTCTCCTAGGACCAAATCCAAAGCTGAAACTAAAAATCATGTCAACAGTCATAACCCTAAACTATAGCCAGTTTAAGTACACCTGCACAAAAAAAAGACGCAAATAGTCTACTCCATCATTATTACGTGTGGAAAATTAATGAAGCTACTAGAGAAACGGCAACGTTAAGCATATTCAAATTCATCTAGCTCCACCAACACATCTATAACTAGCAAGAGTTTCTCACTCTGGCAAAGATTACAGCGTAATAATAAAACAAAAATAGAAATGTATATGAGTAATAGCACTATATTTTACTTACCGCAGAATCTGCCTTCCCCGAATTGGACTTCCCTGACCCAGTGCCTTTTCTACCAGTGGTTGATGCACGCACTCCCGTGTTAGTCCGACTTGAACCACCAGCCTTTGCTGCACCACGACCAGCAGTCCCATTTCTTGTTGTAGCACCCCGAGCCCATGTTGCATCTTGTGGTGACTTTCTCATACCAACTTGACCGGCTCTTGCTGATCTTCTACTTGAAGTATCTCGACTTGGTGGTCTCCATATATCGGGATCATCCATTGGAGCACCAGATGATGTTGGGTACTCATCCAACGGTTGAAAAACGAAAGAAGACTTGGTAGAAATCGGAGGCGAAGAAGGCCGCCTACCCACACGAGTCTCCTTGAAAGACCTTCTCTCTGCATCTAATTGTTTCACAACCTCTGTCTCTTCAGATAAAGCTTTTTTCACATTCATCCACTTTGCACGAATCAGAGGGTCATCAAGTGTGCTTAAGTGCCTAAACAACAAAAATAGCGTAGATCTTTATATGTGGCATTCATGTGAGAGGCTGCACTACAAAACAGAAAGAGACTAATCCTCAAAATGTTGTCCATCAGAGCAACCAAGAAAAGAAAGTCCCTTTGGGGATTAATTACTTTATTCAAGAGAATTTGACAGAATGAAGTAACGAAAAAAATGATTGGAGCAATATTCACGAGATTCTTCACTCATCCACAACATCTCTACATTTGCCAAAATGGATATTCTATGATCTTTGCATTTCATTTTCATATCTTTTTTGAGTCTTTCCAACCAAGTTATCCTCAATTTGGATGTAAGGTAACATATTCAAGGTCTTAATAGATATACCCAAGGAGGGTGTTCAAGGGTTATTCCAACAAGTAATGCTACCCTATCAAATCAAGCATTAAAGAAAATATTCAAGCTTAAGGGGAAATTGTCAGGCAAATGCAATAATTTAACCAAATCAGACATTTCATTTGCATTCGGCAAAAGTAGACCTTTATTTCCACCAGACAGATGCATCATCTAATAACTTAAAACTAAAAACTATACAACAATGCCTACGAAGAAGCTATCATTTAGAGAGAGAGAGAGAGGATACTTGTTGATCTGAGCGATTGCACCATCAAAGAAGATAATAGAAGTGTCATAGAGTCCTTCGATTGCATACTCTCTCGCCAATTTCAGATGATCTTGTAAACCCGCTAGCGTAGTGCCCACCATTATGCTTCAATTTACCTCTAGGGTTTCTCGAGAGTTTCGAAAAATTAGGGATTTGAAAAAAGGACACTTGGATGCTATTAGAGGAAGAGGAACATGGTGTAAAGTCCTTTCTCTCTCTACAGCACTTTCTCTCTCTGGACTGTTCTTTCACCAGAGTAGTAGCTCTGACGGAGACGTTTAAACGGTGGAGAGATCGGACTGAGGATGAAGAATCTGATATTACCGTTGTGCCCTTGCTTTATGTGGATTATTACCATTTGGGTGTTTGTTTGGGGTTCTCATGGTTTTAGTTGTCGGCTGTTGAGAATGTGGAGCCTACACTGCACTAGCAACCGCCAATCCAACGGCTAAAAATGCCAACAAATTTGAACTACATTCCTTCAAATCTAAAGTGTAATCTTAAACTTCATTTTAAAAAAAGAAAAGCAAAAATAAAAATAAAAAGTGATGGTGCAAATTATTAATTTAATTTATTCTGTCAACTTCGAGTTGACACGTGACCGTTCACGTTAGCTATCGTGCTTGTTTTTATTGAAGGAACTCAAAGTAGTTTATTGTGACTTTGTAAGAAGGATAGAGTTTCTCGAGTGGTGGGTCAATTACTTACAACAAATTACGAAGCCCGAGCTCCAGAGCTCTTTCGACGAGCTCTGAAACTCTCTCTCTCTCTTGCCCAACCACCCTGCCATAGTGGTTAGTTAAACATGGGCGACTGTTACCTGCTCTGCAGAGCGCGCAGAACTCTCCTCATCTTTATTAAATGTACACCAACTGCATTTAATGCACCAAAATTCATGGAGAAGTAAGGTCAGAATTGGTACTGATCGAAGCATGACCCTAGATCTGCTCTAGGAGCTCTAACCACACATCTCCTCCAGTCATATATATACAAGAAGTATTTACTTCTCCAAACAACTAAGTTCTCATCAAGTTTCAATTGAGAAGAATTAGAGAGAGACAAGACATACCACAAATAAGCAAAAAAAAGACAGGAGTAGAGCTCAGTAGCTTGCTTCAGGGTTCCTCAGTTTGAGAGACTAAATTGTAGCTAGCTTAGCTTTACTCTTATTGTAATATTGAGAGAATATAATAGCCAAAGAGACTTTCGTGAGTTTGTAATACTTATTGGTTCCCTATCAATACAAGGCAAACCAAGCTCCTAACTCTATTCCACAGGACAGGACTAACCCGTATTTTCATATGAGGTCAACCTCCTCTATAAATTATTAACTCTCTTAAATTCATCATATTTACCTCTACTATTTCAATCATTTGTCATAATCTTTTGACTGTGTAGTCTAAAATACCCCTCCCAATTTTTAGCACCAATAAAAAGGATGAATGAAAATTTTAAAGTAAATACCCTCAATAACCACTAAATTATTGGTAAATTTTATGGTGATTTTGACTTTGGCTGCCGTTTGTTCTTGCATATCAGATGTTGGGTGCCAAATTTTTGCATAATAGGTGTTTGGGTGTCATTTTGGACGGAATCTATTAGTCAACGTGGTCAACCGTTAGCTTCGTTAATTTTTGACCATTTTACCCCTAAGCAATAGTAATATATTTTGTCTTTTTCTAGGGGTAAAATAGGTCAATTGGGTAAAAAATTAATGGAACTAACGATTGACCACGTTGACTAACGGAAATGGCACCCAAACACCTATTATGCAAAACTTTGGCACTCAACGTCTGATATGCAAGAACAAACGGCACCAAAAATCAAAATCGCCCAATTTTACTAGTGATCATTATATTTCATTTTATTACAATTAGACCATTAAACTTTTAAAACATATTACCAGTAGCCATTCTGTTAAATCCCATAATTAGTTTTTGGCGGGATACATGATTGTCATGCGCTATGAAAGAGGCATTTAAGTCTTTTTCCTTCTTTTTTTTTTCTCTTTTTTATTTTATTTTCTTTCTTCTCATTCTTCTTCCTCTGAACTTTTTTTTCTTCTTTCTTCTTCTTTTTTCATTTCTTTAAGGCTATGTTTTTCCTTTTTAGTTCTTCTTCTTCTTTTTCTTCCTCCTTTTTCGCCATTCACAATCATCCATCCCCACCCCTACAAGGGGAATGTAGATCAGAATTAATTGCCACAAAATGGGCTACGATCATAACCCAACAGCTCCAAAACGTGGATAACAAAGGCATTAATAGGATGGGAAAGCTACCATTGTGCATTTATCTAGCAAAAGTTGTGGTTGATTTTGATTTTCAGAATTTATCTAGCCGTTCCTTTGAACTTCTTCTGAGATTCTTCTTCTTCTTTGATATTCCCAATTGAACTTCTTATTTCTCCGAGTTCCTTTTTTTCTTTTCCACTCCTCTACGATTTTCTTCCTTGTTTGAGAAATTGCCATTTGATTTGATTAATTCAAGCCATTGATTTGGTGGATTTTGTTATTTTGTTGTACAATTTTGCTTTGAATCAAAGGAATTAAGGTGATTTGGGTGTTAGGGTTCTTGTGAAGAACAATTTTAAGGTTTAATATTTTGATAATTAATAGGTATTTGACTAAAATACCCTTAATTGGGTCATGTGGCAGGCACATGATCAAACTGCCGTTAGAAACTAACGGTGGGATTTAACAGAGTGGCTATTGACGGTATGTTTTAAATGCTCCAATTGTAATAAAATGAAGTATAGTAGCTACTGGTAGAATTTGTTCATAGTTTAGTGGTCATTGATGGTATTTACTCAAAATTTTAATTTTTTTTTAAATCAATTTATAATAAAGTTTTTAGACAAGCAAGCTTCACATTTTTCACTTTGTGATGGATTGGATTATTTTGGATCATATGATTAATTCAAAAGCCAAATTATTATTATTATTTACGACATTGGGCAGCAAGAACTAAAAATTTTACTTTGTTTTAAGTATTCTTTCTATTTGGTCTAAATTCCTGATTTCGCTAAAAAATAAATCAATGACTTCAAATGAATACTTTGACAATACAACATATTGCAAGCTCAAAAATTAAAAGAACATTATAAATTACTTGCAACTCTTACGGAAAAGTTGAGATTTTTTTGTAACATCGGGGAGTATTTGCTCGAATAAAATAATTAATTCAGTAAGTACCAAGCAATTTACCTTAATAATTGTCTCTCATCAAAAAGTCGTATTGATAGACTTTGCCGATCCAATTATAGTAATTAAGTTTTCGTCGTTATGTATGTTAAAACCAGATTTTTCACTGACGAAGAAACGCGATTTTTAATTTGAGATGGAGGTGGACAGAATGTTAATTACACTGATGAAGAAGAGCATAATTGACATTACACTTGCAAGCTGCTAACTAAACTTCAATTGAGTTTCACTGTGAAGCAATGAATCATAATCAACAAACAATCTTTGCATGTATCATGAATAAAATGTGTATGGGAATTCATGCAACCACCCAGACTTCCTTTTGGCACTATACAAGCAATCATTCTATTTTGACTTCATCATCACAAATATTCACTGCACCAGTTCCCCATTTTCAACATCTGTTTGTTGAATGAACGTCAGCTATATATGCTAAACCATTCCGTCTCTGATCAGTTCTTCAAAACCAAGTCTCAGCCTCTCCGAAGCAACTCGACAGTCATCCTCTAACAACCCACCAAAGGAGACCCTAACATAACCCTCGCAGCCACAAGCGCTTCCTGGGATTACAACCACCCCGTGTTTCCTAGCTAGCCAGCGAACTACTTCAAAGTCATCAACGTACTTCTCGGGAAGTTTAGCCCACAGGTAAATAGCACCTTCTCCTCCTTTAACAGCACCCTCTCCCAACGGAGACAATGCCCCCAAAACGATTGCTCTGTTCTTGACGAGGTCGTTCACTTGATTGGTCACCCACTCGGGTCCCACTTCTAAGGAGTGAAGGGCCAATCGCTGCGATATTATAGAAGCACATATGGGTATGTTATCTTGGACTTTGAGGAGTTGAGCTCCAAGTCCCTCTACTTCTGAAGGATATGCTATCTGTGTAATCAATGGCCAAGAATACAATTTATTTACTATTATAAGATTTGGGCATTGATTATGTACCAAAAAAGGAAATGAGACTCTTAATATCAGCAATGACATGGTTACTTCCAGCGTAACAAATAACTAAGCATTACTTACATATCCAACTCGCCATCCCATCATTCCATACGCTTTAGAAAAGGAAAAGAGGTTAACAATGTGATTGCCTTCTATGCACGCGTGCTTCAAACCATCATACATAAAGTACCTGCATCATAAATTGGTCAAGAATAATTTCTGAAGAACAACATTAAGTGGGCAACTAATATTATGAGATAATGTTGTCATTAAGTGTTTCTGGCTAGAATAAAGAATATACTTACTCATACGTGTTATCTACAACAAGCCAGCACCCAGCATCTCTGCAGAGATCTGATATCCTCTACTTAAAAAAACCAAAAGAAATATATAACATATAGAGGTTAAAGAAAGAGAAAGCAAGAATAGGAAAAAGTAAACCGGACCAACCTTGAGAAGGGGTTCTGGAATGTAGGTTCCAGATGGGTTGCCCGGATTAACAACTGTGACTAGCTTTGGGGTTGGCTTAGTTTCCACTAAAGTCCTTTCTAGCCAGTCTGAACATCAAGAAACTTTGATAAAATATCAGCAAAGGATACACCTCTAAAATATTTCCCTATCTTTATTATTAAACAGGCTGAATCCAAAATTCAGTTCTGAAGGGCACAACATTTCAGGCTGGGAAAATCAAGGTTATCAAAGGCAGCTGATTCTAGTTAACATTTTTACGCGCTCTAGAGCAGATCTTGAGCAAATCTAGAGCTTTTTGGAAATTTGAAATGAAGGGCAAAGAAAAACAGAACTCATTTGAGCCAGATTACTAGCAATCATAATCACAAACTAGAACTTTAAATGGATATTAAAGTAAACTACATGCTGGATCATATACTGGTCAAGTTGAAACAGTAGCTGCAAATATGATGATCATTTGGTTAGCTTCACAGCTAGAATTAAGGTCAATTTATAAGTGACAATATTTAGACCAAGAAGAGAAATATTTATATCCCTTTTTCCTGACTTATTTGCATAAATAAATAACATCAAATTTTCTGGAAACCACTGATACTGAAGGAATCAAATACAGACATCTAATACATCTTCTAACCTGCATCTGGATGAAGTGTGTTCGGATTACTTGGACCCACCAGAATGTCAGTAACGCCTGTCATCTGGAATGACATATATGAATTGAAGTAGTATGGTGCATACATGACTACCGAGTCCCCAGCATCACACAATGTAAGAACAATATTTACAAATGCCTGTGAATAGAAGGGGCAAAAACTTTCTTAGTATTCTCGAAGAAAAAGGCTATACCGTTGAGTCATTAACAAATAATGAAAGAAAACAAAACAGCCCCCGCCTACCTGATTTGCACCGGCAGTGACCATAACTGAGGATTTGTACAACTTATTTTCTTGATTCAACTGCAAAACAAGGTCGAGAGTAAATTAAGTAGCTAAAAGATGCAAGTAGAAATTGGGTGATAAGTGATGTTATAGAGCCCACAACACAAAAAAAAATAAGGTACCCAACATCTGCCGAATGATGGTTTTGGTAAACGAGCAGCAGAATATTTGGAATTCAAAATTGTGGAATCAAATTAAATAGAAAAAAACATGAATCAGTCTGCTGATAATTTAACCCTAAAAGGACAATATGTCTTCAACTGGAAGCAATAAAAAGCATTTTACTTTACCTTTTTAATTAATGCCTCCCTAAGCTCAGGAAGCCCTTCATCAGCACCATAACGACTAATTGAAGGCTCCTGTATAAGCTCCTGCACTTTTTCCAAAGCCTGCTTGGGCGGTTGCCAATACACTACGCCCTACATGATAGCATGTTCAAGAATGAGATATCTTGCCAAAACATTGAGCAGTTCAGTGTTCCAGATAATAAAAGCTATGTTGAGCCAAAAAAAGGATTAATCAGCTATTCCATATAGTGAGGTTTTAAATTTTTGTATGGATCACACAAGATTCAAGTTTCAACCTATGTTACATGAGATCAACATTACTGGCGGCGGCAGTGGATTAGAATCTTAGGTACAAATTTAAGACCACTAAGGGACAGATGCAAATTGTTTTAACTTCTGTCAATTTATGCTCTACACCCACAGGCCAATAACTACAGCAATGAGGCAGGCAAACCGACCAGGGCCCAAGCTATCAGCTACCTACTTTGGGTTATGGTACAAATATAGCTGCTGAAGTAAAAGAGAGAAGCTACTTTGACAAATATTGGGGAGAGTAGACAAACCTGAGCTAGGGAGACTGGATCTTTAACACCCCTGATTAGTTCTTGTATCTGCAAATTGCCAACACAACACAATTCCACCGTAAAAACGAACTCACAGCTTTATACATCCATGCTATTATGCAAAGTTAGGAACAATTTCAACCGCCTTGAAACTGTTTCATACTTTATGATTGCTGTTTCACTCTTGTGGTCTCCTTTTCTATTAAAATTATGCTTCATGTGGGAATCAAACTCTTGCTTCCAAGGTAATTGCATGCTTTTATTTATTTTTTTCATTCAAATCGAACATATAAAAATAACAAATTGCACATACATGGCATTTATAAGGTAAGTTAGTACAAATTAGCGGTAACCCGTGTATATTTTTTTTCATCTAAGGCCAATAATATTTTTATCACTTGTAAATTAATCTCAACCTTAAAATGGCATCTAATCTTGTTCTATGATCACACTTATTTACCCAGAGAGAGGACAGAGGGTAAACCCAATTTAGGGTTGTAGAAGGGAATTAATTACCTGAACCATAACAGGTTCATCAGTCTGAATAACCCTCCTCGCTAGCATCCCATAAGAACCCATATCTTAATCTATCCCCTTCGGCCGGCTCTCCTTCACTTCAGTTATCCAACTAGTATAACCTCCAAGAGCTTTTTTTACCTGCCAAGAAGAGAAGAGATGATTCTTTCAATTCAAAACGCTCAAAGGCTGAATTATTATTTATTTATTTATTTATTTTTTTTGCTAAAACACAAATTGTTTTTGTTTTTGTTTTTGTTTTTGGGAGAAATGTGATAACTTTGGACAAAAGAGGACAAATTGTAAAGTAAGCACGCCATTTCTTTGGTTGTTACCCATTTTCTTGCATAAGAGAAAGAGACTCAACCAAACAAGTCAAACAATTACAAACTAACAGGCACCGAAAGAAAGCATTTTAGCGGCATTTAATAAAATTAAAAAAATTATTTGTTTAGTTTTAAAAATTTTATTTAAAAAATATTTGTTTGTTTAAATATAATACATTTATAAATTAATTTTTTTTAATATAACAATTTTATCTTTATTAATTTATTTAGATCACATGATTTTAAATGAAAATAAAAAAGATTATATAATTTAAACTTTCCAACCAAATTAATTCATTTCATTTATAAAAATTACTAATCACCATTATTTTGCATTAAATGCAAAATTAATAAAATAAAATTTGTAAACTTGACAAAATTTTAAAATATAAAGACATAATTTTATATGAAAGTAAAATATTCTACGAATTTTTCGTAATAATTTATAATAATACTAATAATAGGAAAAAGGAAAGAATTAACCACAAAAGTATTTGAAAAGTCTATTGAAGTCTCAATCTCCTCGTCTAAACCCTCGCCGACTAGAAAATTGACTTCCACCTGCCAACTCTCCGTTGAAGACTCTTTTACTCGTACATGTATTTATGTATGTATGTGCGTATGTGTTTTAACAGTTAATTTGGCCTAAGATAAGCAGGAGTTTGTTCTAATTCAATGTTTTGGAGTTTGAACTGTTATTTAATTGATATTTCAAATTTTAGGGTTACTTTATTTATAAGTTCATTGCTCTGTCATTTAGTTGTAAGATGATTTTTGGTTGCTTAAGTAAATTAAGGTTACTTGAAAAGTGATCAATGAAGTTGAAATTAAGATATAGTTGAACTCCCACTGTTTTGTTCTTTTCTTTTGTGGAAGAGAGAAGAAGCTGTGGGTAGAAGATGAGGTTTTGAAGATGATAAAATAGGTATTTTACATCTGGGTGTCACAAAGTTTTAGTTTTAAGTAATAAATCTTATAGTATTTAAAACTCAACAAACTTTAAAGGATTTTATAAGTTAATAGATTTTGATAAATTTGAAAGTGTTTTTATGAATAACAAATCTACCAACAAATTTTCTCTCCAAGCCAAAGATTTCACAAGGATTTTTTTTCCATCTTTCTTCCAACTCTAGCTATTTTTTCTTCTTATCTTTATAATTTATTAAACCATTATATTCCACTCCATTCTCTCTATCTAAAATCTCTTATTTTTCCCAATCCTATATATTATTTTTTCTTCGTCTCTATAATCTATTTATAAATTCCTCTAATTCATTCACTCTATATAAAGCATTTTTTTCGATTTAGATACTTCTATTTTTAAAGTTTTAATGATCTAATTAGTCATATTATTATAAAATTATAGAGATATCGCCCCTTTGATTTTTTTCTCCCATTTTATGAATTGTTTTAGATAAGATGATAATCAAATATAAAGAGCAAAAAAACTCAATCCATTGAGTTTTTAGACTTGATCCCAACTATTTGCGGTGCATTTATAATTTGCTTAATACTTTAAAGTTGTAATCAAAATTCTTTTATTATAACTAATTTTTGTGCACGTGCAAACCTAGAGCTCGGTAAATGTTATTAAGTTCATTAATGAATACGAATATAATAAGAATTGAATAATTAATATGAAATAAAAATAATAACATATAAACAAAACATAGTATCTAGTGTAAAATTCAATTAATAATTATAAGAAAATCATAAAAAAATGTCGCTTTCAATTTTTTTAGTAAATAAGTGGTCATAAAATAATGATAATGGAAATCAAGAGGATAACAATGAAAATGAAGAAGGTTATGATAATCATAATGATATTTGAATGGAGCAGTATGGATTTTTATAATGTATTTTGTTAATCTTCTTTACATTTTTTATAATGTTACTTTAAACTCGAAATTAATTTATTTTATTGTTTTTCTTTTGATCTTTTATTTTTGTGATGGACTTATTAAAATCTGTATAAATTTAAAAGAATTCATGCATTAAAATCTGTCAAATTATATAAGAATTAAAAATAATCTATAAACTTAACAGAATTCACGAATTTTAAAAAGTCAGTTAAAATATTTTAAAATATAAATTAAATACACCCGCTTAAATTTAAATAGACAAAATAAACGACCCTTAGTAATCCTTTTAACTCCAAACTCTTACTTAGGTGTCAAATTCCAATATACAATACTGACAAGGTTAGAAATGGTTTAAAGGTAACATACGTTTGTATTCGTGCCAAAACAGTGTTATGTGACCAAAGAAGTTGATTGAGTTGGTATAGGCATTTTTATTTTATTTTTTTCTTGGAATTGTAAAACAAAAGAGTGAGTTTTAGTTGAGATTTGTGACATTTTTTTTAATTGAACTAACCTCCTTTTACCAAACAACCGCAATATAATGTGAATTAGAAAAAAAAAAATGTGCCGCAGCTATAAAATAGATGAAATAGTCATTGACTTTGTAATATTAAATTAAAAAATGTGATTGAAAAAGATTTTATGGCCACGTAATAGAAATTTTTTAAAGAATAACAGTAGCTTAGTGAAGTTAAAATAAAAATTAGTTTATTTTGACATTTTTCCTTTGTACAAAACCCTTCTTCTGGGTATAAAGTGATACTTATTACTTTATAATTATTACATTGTCTGAACAGCAATTTTATTCAATACTTAATTTTTTTTTATGCACAAATAATAAGTAATCAATATTTGTTATATATAAGCGGAAAATGTGGTTGGCTTTTTAAAATGGTATTCTTAAATACACTCACAAAATCTGTCTTCTCACTCTAATGTGAAAATATTTTCTTTTCACCCCACCAATTTTTTAAAAAAACTTGCAATTCATCCCCGTGATGGGGTAAGTTTACTAAAATAATACAGGAACGACAATTTTGTCGCTAAAAGTAATTAATTTTTTGGAAATTAATTACTATGAGATCCATGAACAATGCTCACTTTCCCCTCTCTCTCTTGATGGATTCGATTAAGAATGATCTTCCCCCCTTCCTTCATTTCTCTCTCTAACCCTGACAGATCCAAATTCATCCACAATTCCTAATAATCCACATTAATTATTAGTATCATATCGTATTAATAATCATTTTCATTCACTTTCAATATTGCCATAACCCTAACACATATCATTTATATATATATATATATATAATTCAAATTGGATTCATTCGATGTCTTCAATTAAGCCTCAAGGTCGATTCTTCACGATCGGATTAGTTACATCGTGGTACTCCTCCAACATTGGGGTTTTATTGTTGAACAAGTATTTGCTAAGTAATTATGGATTCAGGTGTCATATTTTCCGCACAATGTGCCATATGAGTGCTTGTGCTCTCTTCAGCTACATTGGTGTTACTTGGATGAGATGGTTCTAATGCAGACTGTTAGATCTAGGGTTCAATTTATGAAAATCTCTGCCGTAAGTTTCATTTTCCGTGCTTCGGTTGTTAGCAGCAATATATCACTTGAAATTGTAGATCTGTGAAAGAATAGAGTTTTGTAATTAATTTTTAAAAATTTAAATAGGTGAGAAGATAAATTAGTGGAGTTTTTTTAATGTATAGAAATTGGGGTGAGTAGAATGAGTTTTACGCTATTTTTAGGTTAAGATTAACGTAATTTTAATTTTTGGTGGAATGAAAAAACGAATTATATGGGTGCATTTAAAAACACATTTTTAAAATAGTAAAAAAGATTTTATCTTTGAAAAATAAAGGTCATTTGGGTTTTGGTCCCCATTTAGTTTTCGTAATAAAGTTTGGTACCCAATTTTGTAAATTGTATGCCTTTGACCCCCATTTTGAACGGATCCGTCCAGTCAACGGGTCAAATCGTTAAAATCTTAACATTGGTTCGTAATGGACCAAAATACCCCAGCATTCAAACAAAAGTGACCGTTTGACAGCAAAACAAATAGCCGTTGAAAAATCAATGCAGCCACATGGGGATTACCAGCAACAATTTGGCTATATATATAGCATATTCATAGGCATCAACAAATAACCACAACTGATATATAGCATATTCATAGCCAACATTTTTATTTTGTGTTCACAATCATGGGAGAGGGAAATAAAGGAAAAGAAACACAAGCAGAAACACAAGCTAATAATGGCATTGATGTATGTCAAATGTGTGATTGTGAAGGACACACAGCTATAGAATGTCAATGGGTGTATAATGAGTGTTATGTTTCAAATTGCAATGGTTTGATGAAGCTTTTGTTATCTCAAGGAGAATAAGCAAATGGTAAGAAGTTTTTGAAGTGTCAATATGCTAACTGTGAAGGAATGCAATGGTTAGAAGATGCAATTGGATTTAAGGATTGTTCATCATCACAAGAACAAGACATATACGGGCAGAAGTGCATGCAATGTTGTTTTCAATGTGGAGAAATAGGTCATTGGGCAAGGGCTTGCCCATGGAAAGACACCCTGTGCCCAGCCGGGTGTGGAGTTGTTAGAAAACTTTGGACATCAAAGCAAATACATAGCTATGGAAAGAAGTTTCTTAACTGTGTGAAGTGTGGACATTTTGAATGGTTATCTACAGCAATAAATAAGTCTAAGAAGGTTAATCTTAGGGTAAAGTTAGAGGTAAGTTTGGATGACCTATGTAAAGCATTTGATAGTAAATTAAAATAAGTATGATGTAATAAGGAAGTGTAATGCAACTATTATGTACAAATAATTCTGATCCTATAAATTAATTCTGATCCTATGAACTAATTCAGATCCAAACTCAAAGGAAAAAGGCAACCAAAGTGCCAAAATAAGCCAAAATTTAAACTTTTCTTATGAAAGTTTACATCATAAACATAACCTAAAATAAGTTTTAGAACAGTTTACACACTTTAAAATCAACAACAAAAAGGCAATTTCCAAACATAAACATCATAAATCTTGAACTAGCTTAATAGAAAAAAAAAAAACAAGTTTAGCAGGCATAATATAAGTAACCATGTTGCAAACAAAGTCTTAAAGCATGTTATACTGCCCTGATTGTGCAGCACTGAACTGGGTGCTTGAGCTTGGTGGAACAAAATTCCTTTTTTTCTTCCCTCCCCTGCCCCCAATGCCACTGCTACCCTTTCCTCCCACTGAGTTGGTTGTTTTTGCTACTGGCTTGGAGGGAATGATTAGTGGGGGTCTTGGAGCTAAGTGTTCTTATTGCAAAATAGGCCCCTCTGCATCTATCCTAGGCCTCACTGTAAACAAACAATAACTGTTAGGTATTATAAAGCCAAAATATAAGAAATTTAATTAAAGTAAGACACAAGAACATTGAAAAATACTTGTTACCTCTCCTTCCATTGTGATCAGTAGCAGGTGCACCTTTACAACTCTTCTTGTTATGTCCAAGCACTCCACATTTGCTACATTTCTTTTGGGACCTTTTTTTAGTAGTTGGCTCATCTCTATTCTTGATCCTATTATGCTTTGGTCTACCTGGAGGTCTGTAGAGTGGATGAGGAATAACTTGATGTTGTGCCTGTGAAAATATGTGTAAGTTCAAATGCAATAAACATATAATATTGTAACAACTTGGAAATAGTTAAAGAAATACCTCTGGCCAATATTGAGAATCATTCATAGGTGTCACAAACCCTTCGTATGCAGCTCTATAGGCTTCCATTGTAAATAAAGGACTGCAATACCTATATAATATCAAAGAAGTATAAGTGGCACATAAAATTAATTTTAGCAGTTATAAAAAAAAGTATAAATGTAAATACTTACTTGGCCCAATCTTCCCTCCTAGGATTGATGACAGCAGTGGCATGGATGCATGGGATCCCAGTCAATTGCCATTCACAACATTCACAAGTTCCAGCATTCAGATCCACAGTCCAAGTCACACCAAATTTGTTGATGGCCACATGCAACATGTCGGTTGAACCTTGAGTTGTATACATATTATAATCTTTCTTCAACTTGGAAATAATTTTATCAACCCTCGGAACCAATGAACCCACATTCATTTCCAATCCTTTCATCCTTCTATTGTACATCAATGACATAACTAAAAGCTGATATTTTTGTACTAATTTCCCAAGTGGCAGATCCTTTAAGGTTAACAACATCTTATTGAAAGACTCTGAAAAATTGTTTGTAATGTGCTCACATTTAGATGTTGTATCAAAGTAAGATCTGGCCCACACTTCCTTCTCTTCACTGCACATCCATTTATAAGCTTCTTTATCATCCTTTTCAAGTTGTTTCATCCATCTATCATGCTCCTCTTTCTTGTAAGCTTTAGCAGCCCCCCAAGTTAAATGCTCTAAGTGCTCTCCTTTATACCCATCACCCTTAAAGTTCTTGTACATGTGTCTGAAACAAAATCTTTGGCTACTAGATGGGAACACTTCATTCACAGCAGTTCTTAGCCCCTTTGCTCTATCAAAAATGAAAGTGAGTGGTAGAGGGTGTTTTAATATGTGTGGCTTTAGAATTGAAAGAAAATTGCTCCAGACAAACATATATAACAATGGGAAATAACCCATTATTCCTATCTAATGAAATTGCTGAAAGTACTGCCCCACCATATTTTCCCTTTAAAAAAGAACCATCCAGTCCTATGATAGGCCTACATCCATTGATAAAACCATCTAAAGAAGCCTTAAATGCAACACACAATGACACAAAACTGTGGTTAACAGGGTTCCTCAACCACTCAACCAAGCTACCAGGGTTCTTCAACAAGATCTGCCTTATAATTTCTGGAACCATTTTGTAACCATCTGCATAACTACCCCAAATCCTCTCATGACATATAATCTTAGCTTGATAAGCTGTATGGTAAGAAATTTTCACCCCAAACTGCTCCCAGATCTCAGCTTGCACATCTCTAGGCTTGAATTCCTTATGGTTTCTTATTGCAGCTTTTATATGGTTTGCAACCCATCTAGCATGGGCCATTGAATTCCTCTCCTTGTCATCACATTTACATGTATGGACACCCTAAAATGATCTCAACATGTCAGTGTGTTCTTTGGGAAGTTTCCTAACATACACCCTCCATGAGCATAAGGGATCTTTACAAACCAAAATTATTTTAAAGTTGTCATTCTTCTTTTGCTTATACTCGAATTTCTTCAAAATAGTGTAGTTTCTCATGAATTTCCTGCATTTTTCCATTGTTGGCCACTGCATTTTCTTTTTGAGTTCACACAAGTCCTCAGGCCTTGCCCTATCATGACACCTATCATCTTTCTCTTCATACAAATTTTCAGTCACTTTAATAAAGTCATTGAACTCTTCCAAATCCACCTCCTTATTTCCCCTATTTTCTTTAGATATAACAAAATTAGGTTGTTCTTCCTCACCTTCAACTTATTCTTTTTCTTCCTCACCTTCAACTTCTTCTTATTCACCCGCAGAATGATAACCTTCTTCCGGATTCAAGTCCTCAAAAAGACTGAAATCAAACTGTTGTGACTCATGTATTTTGCCTACTTCCTCTCCTTTTCCAACCTCACTTGATTGAATGTTCTGATTTTCTGCCTAACTTGATTGAGTTTCAACCCCATCAACTAATTTAGATCCAAAGTCAATAAGGTTTTCAAAAGCCCAGTCATCACCACTGTCCTCTAACACAATTGGATTATCTGGTTTATTGTTTGTGGTAACTTTTTTCTGAGTTTTGTCAGCTAGCCTAGGTGACCTTCTAGGTTTTGTAACTTTTGGCAATAATTTATTGGGAGTGGTTAAGACTTTCTTAGTTGAGGGTGGTTTATCACACTTTTCTTCATTAGGTGCAGAAGTGGGACATGTGCATTTGGAGTAATATAACTTATAAACCCCACTATTGCTTTCAATATGGTCCCACATGTTTAGTAGTTGGGTGTCATTCTCAATTACTGATAAAGAGCCCTCAAATTGCCACTCAATTCTACCACCCTTAAAACCACAGCCATCTTCAATATCTTTCACCAAATCAATAAAGTAGAACTCATCACCATCAATGTCATTTAAGTAAATTACCTTTCCCCCTGTGTACCTCTGACAATTTTTTGACCACTTACCCCCATAATGGACCGCAAAGTCCCTCAAACCCCGTAATGACATAATATTCTACATCAACAGAGTAAAAAAACAACAAATATGACAACTCAAAAGAATATATGGGAGGAATCAACATAAAAAAGAAAGAAAAAAGCAATAAAAAGGACAAACCAACAGAAACCCTAATTCTTTCCCTTCCGCATACCAAAAAACCCTAGAATACAAGTGTAAAGACACATAAACCCCGCATTTGCTGTTTAAATATCCGAAAACCCAAATTTCAAACTATAATATACAAATGCTAATTAAAATGACCAAAACCCTAATTTTTTCCACACGTTAGGGTTTATAAAAACCAACTTAAAACCCTAGAAAATTTAAAACCAATAACAATGCATCTATACATACCTGTAGATGCAGAAATGGCTTCTCCGTTCTGCTCTTCTTCTTCGTCGTTCTGTTATTTCCTTCTCTCCCCTTCTTCTTTTCCTCCGTTCTTCTTTCTTTCTCTTCGTTTCTTTTTGTGCAGATGTGAGCAAAAAAAATTTCTAAGTGTGAAGGATAATTCATAAGGGGTATTTTGGTCCATTACGAACCAATGTTAAGATTTTAACGGTTTGACCCGTTGACTGGACGGATCCGTTCAAAATGGGGGTCAAAGGCATACAATTTACAAAATTGGGTACCAAACTTTATTACAAAAACTAAATGGGGACCAAAACCCAAATGACCTGAAAAATAATTATAAACTTTATACCGACAATATGGGAGGGGTATATTTGGGAGTTTGAGAAGATCATATCATATGCAACAGGCTCCAGTGGAAGGAAGCCCATCCAAATTTCCAAACCGATAACTTGTAATAACCATATCGCCCGCATATTCAGTCAGTAAGTGAGAGAGAGAGAAATATAGAGAGAGAGAGAGAGAGAGAGAGGGAGAAGCAGCGATGATGATGGCGGTGCAGAATATTTCATACCATCCCACCAAATCATGGCTGACGATGACGACCCCCTCACTCTCTTTATACAATAACAATTACTATTTGAATACTGCTGAAAATTCGATTTTTAATCATAATCACTTGTCTATTACCTCTATCCTCTCTCTCTCTAAAACCACAAGAAGGAACTCAAACCCCTCTTCTAGTATTTCCTCTTACATGCTTCCTCAATCCTCTAAATCAGGTAACAATTCTCGTTCCATATAAATAATAAATAATATTCAATTGAAACAATTTCTGTCGGTTCATTTTAATGTTGTTCGCTTCATTTAAATCGTTTCATTGAGTATGCACTTGAATTTTTAGTTATATGTTGGTTTTTGTTTTCATTCACAATGGCAATGTATAGTCTGAACAACATTGTAAATTTTATTCTCAATTTGGGAATCTAGTTGGTTGAATAATATATATATATATATATATTATATGTATATATATTCTGCTTAGTTGTGGGGGTTCTGAGTTGTTCATCCTCATTTTAGTTTTTTCTGAAAATAAATAAAGCAATCAACTCTAAATACTGCATGATTATGCTTCATTGATCACTAAGCATTAGTTCCAGGAGCCACATTCCAACTACTATTGGTACTGCCATTGGATTTTATCTTTCCCATTTTCAAGGTTTGGATATTATCATACAGGATTTGGATGTTCTTTGGATGACTTCAGCAACAATGTAAAGAGGTTAGGTCTGGTACACTCGGCCTTTCCAACAGTGCCTGCTGAAGTTTCCTCCGTGAAGGACCTCTTTGAATTTATATGTTCGGGACCCCTTATAACCAAAACGGGCCTTACCCCAGAAATGGTTGCTGAGTCTATTGACAAGTGGTTAGAGTACGGGTTACGCCTATGCAAATTATATCAGCTCAATGAACTGTATTTGACTACACCTCAGAAAGCTAGAATCTATCACTATTATATACCAGTCTTCCTCTGGTGTGAACAGAAAATTTCTCATCATACATCCATGTTTAAAGATGCACAAGATATCCCTCCTTTAGTGGTACTTATATATTGTTTAAATTCATTCTTACTTTTCCATGTTTTGGTTCAGAATTCATTCTTTAGCTAGGTCTATCTTGGTGTGCATATGATCAACCAATAGGGTTATCAAGATCTGGAATACCATAAAAGCTGCTAAGCTCTCATCCTTTTGTGATCCAGATAGGTTTTAGTGCACCACAAGGTTGCGGGAAAACGACGCTTGTCTTCGCACTAGAATATCTTTTCCGAGTCACTGGGAGGTAGATTGCAGACTGGTGTTTCTTCTTAAATGAAAGAAATTTTATGAGGATTGTTTTAAACGGAAGTATAAGATACAAAAGGAGTTGTAAGTTGTAACCGCTGACACGTGTTAAATCTCAGGAAAGCCGCAACCTTATCAATAGACGACTTCTATTTAACAGCAGAAGAACAGGTAAATATCTGAAGAAAATCTTCTTCTTGTTTCATTTCTCTCTGTGTCTGCTTTTTGTGACCTATTTTTAAGTTTTTGATTTTAGGCTAAACTGAGAGAAAACCATCCGGGGAATGCTCTTCTGGAGGTGGCAATCAACATACACATCTTATATTTTTTATCTCACGGAGTTGCATCATTTTGTGGTAACTTAACAATTGAAACCTTTTATCACTCTCAGTTACGCGGAAATGCTGGAAGCCATGATCTTTCATTCTCTGTTGAAACACTGACAGCTCTAAGCAAATTGACTAAAGAAGGTTAGAGCTTGGGACTTTCAGTTTCCTTTACACTTACGTTCATTTATTTTTCAAATGATACTCCAAAGGAGAAAAATGACACATGGCTTATGGTTTTTCAGGTATGAAGATGAAGCTACCCCGATATGATAAAGTAAGCATAGCACTAGTCGATCCACTTGGTTCTCAATCATCTTTTGTGCTCAAGTTTGCTCATGATAATCATTCTCTTTTGCAGTCTGCATACAGTGGTAGGGGCGACAGAGCTGATCCGACAACGTGGCCAGAGGTTGAAGGTCCTTTAACGGTAGGAAGTCTTTAACTTAGAGCTAGTAGTCAATGGTTTTGGTTGTGTTGAAGTTGAGCGATCCAAGACTCTGGCTGTCACATTCATTCTTCATCCATTAAATGCCAAAAAGTGTATAGTATTTTATTTTTTAGACCCCCCGTAAAATGAAAATATAGATGAAGTTATTCTTTTCTGGTCTTATAGGTTGTGCTTTTTGAGGGTTGGATGCTTGGTTTTAAGCCCCTTCCAGTTGAAGTTGTTAAAGCTGTCGATCCACAGGTTAGAACTCTCAAGTCTGGGGAAGTTGTGTAATTATTTTCAATTTGATGGGGAAGTTATTAGTTTACCTCAAAACTTAATTTTTCAGCTGGTGGAAGTGAATAAAAGTTTAGAAGCTTATTATGATGCATGGGACAAGTTTGTGGAAGCATGGATAGTCATCAAGATTAAGGACCCAAATTGCGTCTACCAGTGGCGACTGCAGGTTTGCCATCATTTTTAGCATCTTTCCTACTATTTGTTCAAGAAAAAATTGTATTCATTTGGACAATCTGCAGGCTGAGATTGCCATGAGGGCGGATGGAATGCCCGGAATGTCAGATGAAGAGGTGAGCTTGACCATTCTACTTTCTTATCGAGTACATGCCAGTGCATGCCAATTTTTAAAATTAAAGTCGATGCCATTGGGGAATTATTTGCAGGTTATGGATTTTGTGTCTCGATACTTGCCAGCATACAAAGCTTATCTCCCTGCACTCTACTCAGAAGGACCAAGTGGCTCGGATCCCGAGCATACACTTGTCATTGAAATTGATGAAGGAAGGAACCCCATCCCTTAGGTAACACTAATTCGGATGGAATTTTACTTTGAAGCTCATATTTCGTTCGTTAATTTGATGTCATTTTCTCTGGCATGCTTAGCACAAGGGCATCATTAATGGGAAGGTAATCATATTCACTATTAATTCAATTTCAATGTAAATGAAATGATAAGTTGTGGAGTATGTTTAGTGAAAGGAAAATATTTGTCCAACTGTTTCTGTATTCAAATGGAAGTGGTAGTATATATTTATGAGAGAGATAGATGTAATTCCCGACCCATTGAGAACTGCTAGAGTTGTCCCTGAGAACACTTTAAATAATGTAACAATAACTGAATAATATATAATGATTATAATCGAAGGGTAGGATATGAAATAATATATACTTAAAAGTTATATAACCATTTGGTATTTCCAAGTAACAGGAAGAAAATATTTGAAGGGGGTTACCCTTTTATTCCGTAGTTGAAATACAAGGGATGGAGTTACAACTACACACAAGAAGACAACTTTGAACAACTTAACACCAATGCTACTTCTATATCCACTCAATAAGGTAACTGGATAAGACAAACAAGAAGGCTCCTTTTGATAACAAATTGGAAAATGATAGAAAAAACAATTGATTTGTGCGAGAAGTTGGGAAATGAGTTGAGTGATGTGGTGAGATGTTTTCTTACTTTTTCACTTTTTCCCATGGAATAAAATTATTTGGGTGTTGAGGAAGGAAAACGAATAAAAACTAAGGAAAGATGGATAACATCTGCTCATAAAAATAAGCTCGAGATGGAAAGCATCTCATTAAATTACTCATCTTATCTTCTAACTTCTTATAAAAGTAATTGTTTTTCAATCATTTTTCCAACTTCTTTATCAAAGGGGAACTAAGGATAAGGTAGTGGGAGGAAAAAAAGAAAAACAAATTTACACACTGAAGCCTCTGAGATTCAACATTTAAGTACAACCACCACAGAGAATGCCCAAACAGCACTCGCAAGTCTCGTAGCAACAAAAGCAGCAACAAAGGGCGAATAAACTGCAGAAATGATGTAAAGACAGTTACAGTAAGACACCGTCATTAAACAGTTACATAAGAAGGAAGAAAACCAGTAGAATCAAGCTTGGCCTTCCAAACTGGGAAACATCGTGAGAAAGCTATCTAATTTTTGGTGGAAAGACCTGGTAACATGTTCGAATGCTTCTAAATCCAATTCTAAGAGGTATGTATGTATATAATCTTTAAGAAACTGAATATTAAGATTTGGCATACACCCCAATATCTCATATATTAAAAGATATTTAGAAAAATATGCAGAGAAGTGATGAAATTGGAAGAAAGAATTACAAACCAAGCATAGAGGCAGCCTTTATCTTCATGCCTTCGTTTGACATGATGAATGTATGACATCTCTTGAGAGGATGGAGCATCCATGTTTTTCTATGTAATTTTTCAGAATCTGAATTTTAAGAGAAGAGAAGGATGGAGGGTTATTTCCTTGGTGTCGTTGATTTACATGTTAGTCGCAGACTTACCTACTGTCATTTAATTTATAGATAGGAAATAAAAAGGATTTGCTTAGATTAAGGATCGCTTTGGCACATTGGATACCTCTTGACAAGGCCTTTTTGGTAGTTATTTGTTAGAGTCAGGGTGCATTTGATTGGCCATATTTTTCATGGAAAATATGGTTTTTCTACCCAAGTTGTCACTTTTGTGCTGTTTGATTACCAAAAATTTTCTGGCAGTCAAACTCCCACTTTTGGCACTGTTCATGTATTTTTCCATGTAAACAAGGAAAACATTTTCTTCGGGGGGGGGGGGGGGGGGGGGGGGGGCTTGTATTTATTTTCGAGGCAATTGCACATTTTTCGAGACAAAATTTTACCCATTTTTTACATTAAAAATGCTATAACTTAAATTACAAAATTCAAAATTTAATAAAAATTTAATATTTAAAATCTACCAATCAAGATCAATTAAACAAGATCCATCATGGCTATAAAATTATGTTAAAAAAAAAAACACTCATAATTTTTTCTATATTAAAAATGCCATAATACAACTAATATTTTCTGGGTAGAAAATTAAGGCAATTAAACATATTTAATTGACATTTTTTATGCAACTCAATTCTAGGCAATTCAATTGCTTGGAACTTATTTTCTTTCCATGTAAATTCCATACTTACAATCAAACACATCTTTAATGTTTTCTTTTCTATCTCCGAGCTGCCTTTCCTTCGTCTTGTAACAAACGCTCTCGGAGGCCATTATTTGATTGTTCACTGCCTGTTTTGGCTATTTGATGGGGGGAATGTGTGCCCTTTTCGAGCTGTTTCCGGGCCTTACTTCTTAGTCCAATTTTGAGAAGAGGTTGGATTTTCGCTGAGCCACCTATAGTAAGGAGTATGTGGTGCCCATAGGGTCTTTTTGGCCGTAATGTTGAACATGACTAGAAAAGCAACTGAATTTCACGAGAAGTTAAAGAAAGATGATTGGTTTTATGGGATGTTCTCATTCTTACCTACCGCCCCAAGAATTGAATTCCATGAAAAACCGAAAAAGCTTATAGGCCATCTAACAAAATTACTTCAACTCATTGTTTCTCTCTTATATAATTCAGTTGTTTTTTAGATCATTTTCCGAGTTTGCAATGAAATGCACCCATAATTGCGGCGATAAAAAAGATGCGTGGTAAACTACATCGTCTCCCTGTCACATTTTCAATTTTTTTAATATTGCCCGCAACCATTCAGCTACCAACTGCAATTATAAAACCGCAGTTTCTAGAACTTCTAGTGAAGCGTAACTCTCGTGCAAGATACGTATATTTTGTTTAAGTTGGATTTGTTGAATTTTAAAGGCCCATAGGCAAATCTTTTATCCTCTATATCAATCACTAGATAGAGGGTGGGTTTATTACTTGGGTTTGTAAATAAAGCTAAATATTATATTTATTTAGTTGTTGAAGTGGTTGTATCTCAAAGATTAGCAAACATTAGGAACATAATCATTTCTTTGTAGATGAAGCGTACAATGAGTATTGGAGCAACAAATAAACTAAAATGATAATATATATATATATATGTATATATCAAAGATAAGATTGCACTAGAAGTATATGCATGTGCCATGAGATTGCCTGAACTGGTCGTTAGAAAATGAACGCGCGTAGGATATTATGAAAAGAAAATGTTAAATATGTTTTCCGGCTACGTCACAGAAAGTCATAGTGTCCAGTAATAAAATTAAGCGTTTTAGTATAGTCTAGTACTTGTTGCAATCTTATTCTTTTTATTTATAAATTTTGAAACATATACGTTCTTTAAATACACTTTAACATGACTCTCAAAATTACTCTCTCCGTCTTAGTTTCATAATACTGTTCTTTTTTCTTTTCTTTTATTTTTCTTTTAGAGGAAAGGAAAAGAAAAACACTACTGTCAACTTAATCAGTGGGTGATGATGATACAAAATATTTTTCTATGATAGGATTTAGAACATTTATTATATCTTGAAAATAAAATAAGACAAATTGAATTAATTAAGATTATCTAAAATAAGTGGTGAGACTCATTTGACAGGGACACGATACAATTTAATTGGCGTGACATCGAATCTTGTAAATAATAAACGTGGAAGTTGTTGTAAGTTTTGACAGAGAAAAGAGTAACCTTTTGCGGCTTGAAAGCATCCACAGCTAATACAGATGAAGTGGTGCTAAGTTAGGCAACCTTTAACGAGACAGGCAGTACAGACTCTTCTTGAAGGAGAAAATATTAGCCCCCACATATTTAATCAGCAATTGACCCATCCTCCCAACTAGAAACTCGGTGAACATATTCTTTTTTCTTGTATACAAAGTTCACAATTTATCCTTGGTTTTTTGTTGTTCTATTGTCAAAAGCACGGTCAAATAAATACTGCATCTTCAAAACATGATACAAAATCTCTGGATCTCTAATTGTTTTGCCACAAGTCTAGATTGCTTTGGGAAAAACATTGTCTTTTTAGAACTGTAGTTATTAAAATGCATGTTAAATTATAACTTTAGTTTAAATAAAACTGTTCTTAAGAAACATGGTAAGAACACAGTATTTATTGGGGTTCTTCTATCAAAAAAGAGAGAAGTTATTTAGTAGGTTTTTAGCAAGTTCTTTAGTGCATTTGGTAGTAAGAGGAGGTGACGAGCTATATCATAAAGCATTAGCAATGTTGATGTAAACATATATTTGGAGAAAACAAAACAACACAAGACAACTACACAGAAAAATTACACCTAAATAAACAACTAAGAGAGAATGAAATTCAGTATAGAGGAAGAGAGCCCCAAAACTTCTCTTTAGCAACCCAATCGAAAAACAAAATGAAAACTGCATATTAGAACCTGAAGCCAAACATTTGATGTCATGAATCACTGCTGCAATTTTTCACGGTGGTTCGAAATCTGAAGAGACCACGGACGTGACTACTCTCGAATCACTGAAGATGGAGGCCGCTGAGAGACCCCGAGCTTTAATAAGAAAACTAGTTTTGAACCCGTGCAATGCACGGGCGTCAATTTTTATGTGTAATGCACATAATTTAATAGGTAGAATTTTGGTTTATTAAGGAAATTTGTATATATGATTAAAGAAACAATGTACAATGAATGATAAACAAATGATGCAAGCTTTAATCTTCTTGCAGTGCAAAATTTATTCAATAATATTTTCAATAAAACCATAAGAACATAAAAATATCTTTAATTAATATATGAAACTCACAAAAAGTAATACATATTTCACTAACTTAACAATATAAATATTGTCTAACATTTTTTCTATGGACAAATGCATTGCACAAATAACATTTCATTGTTCTTTATTCTTCAATATCTAGTTGTCCATATTGTTTCAACAACTTCATCATGCTATGGTTCAAGTAGTATACTTCATGCCCAAGTACTGCAAACACGCTTTCTTGTAAATGTGATTAGTGCTTGAAACTAAAGAACTGTGATCATGGACAAAAAGAAGCTTCTTGAATAGTGGATATTGACCAGTCAGAATGTTATATATATATATATATATATTTCATAAATTTGGTATAGAAAACATAGTAAAAAAAAATTCACAATATTGAAATATGCGGTTCCTTGCAGGCTTGCACTATGGTATATTTTAAGAAAATAAACTACCTTTTATCATGTAAGGCATCCTAGCCTTTTTGTTTTGCTTAGATTATTGGTCAATATTGCAACTGCACATATACAATTTATAGAGTATAATCGTTATCTCATAGGACGTAGCTGATTGTGTCATGAAATAAAATAAATAATATTTTTTCCGTCTCAAATGGATAGTCTCACTTTAACTTTGAAACTTTTTAAGAATTCACTAAATTCAACCTAATCGAAGATCAATAATACGACTTGTTTTTTATTATAGGATTTGGTAAATTAATTATGTCTCAAAAATGAAATAGGACTATCAATATAAAACAAAGAGTAACTAAACTAAAAATATTAAAGCAATGGAATGAATGAATAATTTTTTTAGGAATAAATACCTTCACATAGTTTTCTATTCTCGTTGTAGCAATTTGTCAAATGAAAAATGTGAACCTAGGCGAAGTGCAAAAGCATGTAAGGATAAATTAATCAACCTGGGAAAAAGAAAAAAAATACTCATAATATATATTTTTTTAAAATATAAGAATAACATAAATCCAAGAGCTTCGATAATTTAAATGCACAATCACACACAACCCATACAAAAATTAACAAATTTGAAATATGCATATGGACCATATGGACAAAAGCTTCAGAATATGAAAATTAACAAACATGGAGAACAATGATATTACCATGAGAAAGATTGATTAAGTAACAATTCATAATTACCATTCCAAAATAAAAGGAGAAAATTTAAACATTGAGTAAAACTAAAAAAAATAAAATTGGAGAGATAAATAAACACGTACATAAATTCATCTGCAAAGAGTAAAAAACAAAGCCATAAAGATCTACATGAATTAGATAGAGATTGAACACTTGTATAGTTTTATTTTAAATAAAAACATGACCAAGAACAAATTCCAAGTAAAAACAACAAATTTTAAAAAATGGGGCATAACTCCTACACCACTTGAAACTAATTCACGTAAAAATTTGTTAGCAATTCTTCAAACTATTCATTGCAAATTCGAAACTAATAGGCACATCGTAAGGTCCTGCAATGTAACGAACTAATTAGGTATACAATCATGTAATTAATGAATTAAATAACATAAGGGTCCAAGGGCTATTGACCCAAAAGAATGATAGTAAAATATAGTTACAGAAATTTGACATGGAGATCGAAGAACATGAAACGTAGCAAGGATATGAGTGTTGTATCCTGTGTGAGGCATTTTATCAAATGCCTTTTGTGCGCTATGGTAAACCCATTAGAATAACTTCATAGACTATTAGATAATCCCTTAACTCAAATTGCAAATTCAACATGATGTTTGAATTTAATTCAAATCAAACCATAAAACAAACTTGAAATCAAAAAAGTAGTTTTGAGAATGAAGAAAGAAGTTACCTTGAAACTGTAGCGGTTGGAACAATTAGAGAGGGCAGAGGAGTAAAACCATAAAGGGAGGCTGAGGCAGCCATGAGAAATAATAGGTATGGAGAAAAGACATGGAGAGGAGAAGCAAAAACAAAAACAGTTTCGGGAAAAACCGACTTTTTTTTTTAAATCCCAAACAGTTTCTACGCTTGGAAAAAAGGGTCGAATGAAAAGAAGGGAGATAGTGACACGTGGCGGAAGAAGATGAAAAGGCTTCCATTTTACTTATATTAATAAATAGATACGCTTCCCTGACCAACAAGGCCTCAGCCAACGAAGAAGAAGAAGAAGCTTTTACACCATCACAAAGGGACTTATCATTATCGGCAATGTTGATTTTGTCGGGGTCAATTTAGCCCAATGGCCAACCCAAGCTTGGCCTAATATTATTGTTCAGCCCAAAAATCTTTTTCATAACTTACTTATTCAGAAAGCAAGTTCATTAAAAATTTAGTTTCATTCTTAGCTCATTGGGTAGTTAAACCCATCTTTAATTTTCATTTTTATCCATACAAATTTTGATGATAGAGATGAAAAATATAAAAAGTATATTTCAATTGGATTTTTTATAATTATTTTTATGTAAAATAGAATGCGAGTCATAAAGAAAATTTATATCACCATTTCTATATTTAGAAATGGTCATCGAAATGACAAGTGAGAAAAAAATGAAGTATCATTTGAGATTAATTTTTGTACACTTTTTTACTTATATAAAAAACTTGCCAACTAAATTTAGAAGTATTTTAAAAATAAATTAACACATAGAATATCAATGAAAAAAACAGAAATTATCATAGGAAATGGCCTATGGACCGCTGGAGTTGTGTGGTTTGTTATTTTCTTCCTTTCGATTATTTGTTGTCTTTTTGTGTTAGAGCACAAAGTGCAAAAGAAATATAAGATCCTTAAGTAGAGATGCTGCGGGTAGTTGTGTGGTTTATTATTTTCTTCCTTTCGATTTTTTGTTATCTTTTTGAAGTAAAGCACGAAGTGCAAAAGAAATATAAGATCGTTAAGTAGAGACAAGAAAAGTGCAATCAAATTATAAATAGCTAATATTCTTCTCTATAAATAATCAAAGAACTTTTACTATTACATAATAATCCAATAATTCAACGTAAAGCACGAAAATCAGTACATTGCATCAATGCTACTCATTAACCAACAGAAGCAAGAAACAATTCAAACAAATAATAGTGATCCGCAAACACCACCCAAAAGACTAAAAATACCATATAAAGAATCAAATACTGCAAAATGGAATGGAATGGAATGGAATGGAATGAAATAATATGCCACACTAATAACGATCCAGAAAATCTAGCTGTAACATCAATTAGTAATTTTGCCAGTTGCCTTGTTCCACTCCTCCATCTCCTTCAACCACAAATCCCCAAATTGGCAGTCTTTCCAAGCTTCGAACCATGGGCCCCCAAGAGTATAATGTATAGCCTTGGGAAACGTAGATTTACCACCCTCGACCACCTTATTATGCCCCACAAGAAAGTTCCAAACAAAAGGAACCGACCCAATCTCATCATCCTCCAACCACTGAAATCTATGAAGAAAAGCCCCCGATTGCGTATTAACAACCTCAGGCGTAAGCACTTTATTCTTGGGATGCCCACAATTATACAACACCATTGATGACCAATTCTTCCTCGGATAAACAGTTTGCACTGCCCCGTCCATCTTTGTAGTCTCTTTAGGTGTATAATCGTGTTGAACGCACATTATAGCACAGCTGTCGTCCATCAGATCCCTTAATTCTTTAACATCACCTAGATAGAGGAAATCGCAATCTACAAACACAGCCCATCCCTCGTAATTCGCCAAGTAAGGGGTTAAGAATCGGGTGAATGAAAACTCGGTACTCTCGAGTTTACCTCTCTCTCGCCAGTACAGGCCCTTGTCCCTCAGTTCGGATTGTTTGATGGGAATTACTTCGACGGGGATCGAAGATCGCTTAAGGATCGAATAGCGACAGACTTCGTAGGCCAGATCCTCACGGGGATCATAGCCTACGAAGATCTTAAATGGATTTGCAGTTGCACCATTGCCATTGCCATTGCCATTACTCAAATTAGCCTCCAATTTAGTGTTTGCGGATTTGAGCTGATGGCCGGTCAAATTGACAACAGTGACAGGTGACGACATTTTAGTCAAAGATTTCAAGTCCTGTGGAAACAGAGAAAAACGATTTGACGGAGGGAGGGAGGGTGGCCAATGAAGGAAATGAATTCCAGTCTCCTGAATCAATTAACGCGCGCGAGTATAGAACAGGTATTTATTTGATCGATAAAAGATTGAGGGAGAGAGAAAGAGAAAGAGAAAGAGAGTACCTGGGAGAGGGAAGAAGAGTAGATCTAGAGGAAGAGGTGGCGGTGGTTTAAAGAATACAGAATGTTAGTTTTGATATTTTGGGGATTAACGTGCGAGAGAAATAATATAAAAACGAGTGAGAGAGAAATAAAAGAAGATTTGTCCGCGTTTTGTTTTGTGGCAGCGAAACAGGGTGTAGAAAATGGCTTATACCGGGGATTTAGCGATTACACAACTGGATGGATATTTGGAAGGTGTGGGGGTGGGGGACGGCCACACATTCTCACTTCTGAAAATTATCATTTCCATCACCGACACTTTTTTAAACCAAAATAGAAGGTAGTTGTTACCTTACCGTATTAAATTGTCCGGTCGGTGACTCTGTGGTTAGAATTGTGTCTTAACCTTTTCACTTATTTTGCATTAATCTTTGATTCTTTATAGAGAATATTAATAAGTATATTATGAATAATAATAATAATAATAATAATAATTCTGTGTGAAAAATTCTGATATCGCACCATGAGCCTTGGATGCAACACGTCAAGATAAGGATAGATAAAAAAAAAAAAAAAAAAAAAAAAAAAAACCACCCTTTTGTAACACTATAAACATAAGTGGCGTGGATTAATTAATTTACTTTATAAAAATAAGACGTCAATGAACTTTCATGAAATGATTTCACATGATTTAGCCCAACATTCAAAATTATTTAAAAATTTGGCATGCATAATATATATATGTGTGTGTGTGAGTGTATGATTGATGTATACTTACACACATGTGTATATATATGATTATATAACAAATTTTACTAATACAAAAGTTATTACTCCTTGCATCTTAAATTTATGGTTCTATTTTTATTTTTTTTAATTAAAACTTTCTATTTAAACATGATCAGTCAATCAATTATTAATTCTTATAAATGTACCCCAAAAAATCAACTAATTCTTATAATAGAAAATCAGTTGTATCTTTGACCATTAAGAAAGTTAAATTAATATTTTCTTATAAAGGGTAGCGTGATGATAAGTAATTTTTACCGTAACCTATGGTGGATACCAAATTATTTTTACACGTTTTTGTCGTATTTAATGACAATAATTCTTGAAATATTACTTTACTAAATATATCAAAGGATGTTATATACAATAATCACTTGACGTTGTAGTTAATTTGTGGTAAATAATAATATCGTTTAACTTATTATGGTACACATGTATACATTATAATGAATACACACAAGTCACCACAATGCTCAAAAAATTAAAATAAATAGTTTTAATTTAAAAAAAAATTCTGAAATTATACAATTGACTTTTATAATATGTAAATATAATTAAAAAGATGAATCACAAAATTCAAAACTGATAAATGCAAAAGTAAAGATGTATCTACCATATGCCTCTTTATAAAATACGAATTTAAAATTTGATTAATTAATTTGAAATTAAAGGAATAATTGGAAAAAAAAAAAGGAACGAAGAGGAATAAAGCAAAGAATAATGCAACTCCCTAGTGGGAATGAGTTTAACTTAATTTATCCGACGAAGCACCTCGATGAAACTCTATTATATATACTTGCTTTTCCGTTCTCATATGGTCTGAAATTGAACATGTCACATATTAGGTGTAAATAGTCAGTGTTACTTTTATGCATCATTCTTACCTTTAGTTAACTTTAATTACATACTAATTTTAAACCCATGCGAATGCATGGGCATTTGAACATATTTTTTTCATAAATTTAAAAAGAATACTTTTAAGAATATAAAATATCGATCAAATGACTTTATTTTTAAGATCACAAATGTGTATTTAGTTTTAAATAGTTACTAAAAAAAAGAAGCTAAAATATGAATGTCCTCATCTTCCATTACTCAATTGCCTAGATATAAAATTTAAATTCATTATTGAGGTTATGTATATGCTATATGACAACATAATTCACTATTTATTACATGAGTATTATAATTCATTATCTTGCATAACTTAACTTTAATGTATGAAAATGCATCAATTCCAATTTGAAAAGACAAATTAAATAGTTATAGTATTTGGAAAGAGAAATTCGTGAGAGACCCTTCAAAAAAATAAATTTGTGAAATAATTAAATAGATGAAAAGGGAATGGTAATAGAGTTGCGATGATACAAAAATTAAATAAATAGAGACAGAAATATAATAAATTTTCCTTAATTAATATAAATGATATCATTAATAAAAGTATTGTATATATAAATACATTAATTAATATAAATGAATAAATGATTTTATTAATGGTATCATTAATGGAGACACTTCCTCCATTTTACTATTATAGTATAGATAGTATAGATATATGTGCAGTCTTAATTACTAGATAATTTATTTATTATTGTTAATATGCATTAATTAACTTTGTTGGTTAATTTTAACTATATTGGATTGGATCGATAATTCTACTATTCGGTCATTATTTTTATAACTGGATATATATATTATTTTTGAAGTAAAATGTAATTTTTTTTGTCACTTTTCCATTTTTATGTAGGCAATTTACATGAGAGAGAGAACAACATACATATTACAATGAGAATTGGGGGCCCATAAACTTCGAGGTCCTTCCTTCACAAAATAATTTATGTTTCCAGGATAGAACACAAGCCCCGTGGGTCACACAGCCCATTAATATCTTCTTTTGTATTAACACGATTTTACTACTTCAAATTTAAAGACCGGTATTGTACAACTAGACTGAAAAAAATGTTGATGTCAAAAGAAAGATACTGTTCTTCCTTTTAAAAAAAAAATTAGCTTATAGGGCTATGATGTCAATGATGAAATTGACTTGGTATGGTTTTCCATTTTTGAGCGAAAGATTGCAAGTTGTATTCTCCATTTTTACCGTATATAAAAATTAAAGAGAAGAAAAAATTGTTTGAGCAAATTTTTTTAATGACATTTAAACTATTGGCCTAATATAATTTTGGGCATTAAACTAAAATAACACCCCACTTTGACCTTAAATTATTAGCAAGTCTTACTTTAACCTCTCCGTTCAATTTTTCTATTAAGTTGGACAGAAATTAGGAATATTTTTGTCATTTTAATTGAAAATGTTTTAGTTACATATTTTTTTAAGTTGGTTCAAGAAAAAAACTGGATTGGTTTTTTTTAAGATTGGTTTAAAGCTTTTTTGAATTAAAAAGTTTGGTTTTTTTCAAATCCATCACCATCACCCTTATACCTCTACCACCACCATTACCCCCACTGCCATTCTTTATTTTTTCACCATACCATTAAACACTATTTTACACCTCAAATTGAAACCCCAAATTAAAACCCCAACAAATTAAAACTTAAATTAAACTTCGGAAATTAACCCCAAATTAAAACTTCATGGATCTTGCCATATGATTATGTTTTGAAGGGTTTAGAGAAAGCTCCAATGAGTTTGCTTTAAGAAAATACTATACTTATTTAATCTCAATATCCAAAATCTTTTCATTTGCTTTAAGAAAATGCTATACTTATTTAATCTCAATATAAATTTTTTGTACAAATTAATTTCACAATGCTCCAATGAGTTAATGGGGTCGTATATTCAATGTGTTGTCTGTATTATTTTTATTTGATTGATGCCGTAACTATTTGTATCAAATTTTTGTTTATTTAGCATGCTTTATACACCATTCGTCCCAAATTAAAATTATACTATTTCTTTTTTCTCTTTTGTTGTATTGCACCTCACAGTGCTCTAATGAGTTAATTGGGTGATACATTTAATTATGTTCAATGCTTTTAAGAGTACCCATGTAAGAAATTGCTCATTATATCTGGGGCCCTACGTTACTAAGCGCTTATGCCTATACCCAAACTATGAGGTGCAAATACTAGCACGGTGAGCCACAAAAGAGAAAGAAGCAACTTTCTAAGAAAAAAAAATAGTCATTAAAAAAATTAAAGAAAAGTAGTGTCGTTTTCTTTTGGCAGCATGTAACAAAATAAATTATATTTAAAAGGTTTAGAGAAATCCAAGAGTCCACTCCTTTTTTTTTGTAGATTTTTGTTTTATTTATAGTTGCTATTTTACTTACTCTTTTAGTTTTGTTCATCTTTTATATATCTGTCTTTTATATTTTTGGGTAACTTTATCTCTCTATCACACTCTTACTTAGTTTCATAGAAAATAACTCTTTTAACCGGCCCTCAACCATCGCGGGACCTCCATCGTAGCCATTGCGTCGTCGTAGGTCTACTGTCCAGGTTAATCACGGTCCAACTCCAGCCATGCCACCACTACCGCTACCAAACCCAACAATCCAGTAGCGGCGCATCCTCTCCGATTCCACCAACACCAAGACAACGCCCCTCCCCTCGGCTAAGCAACGATCCAACATCGCCTTAACGTCAGGCACTAAATCAATAGTAGGTTATTTCATTTTCATCATATCTCATTTTCGAAATTAATAATTTATAATCTTTTTCTAAATTGATAATTTAATAATCATTTGAGTTCCTTGTTTTTTTTAATATGTTATTATTATCTTAATAGTGCCCTCGAGCACGGGCATACCCTAGTTAAACACTATTTTACACCTCAAATTGAAACCCCAAATTAAAACCCTAACAAATTAAAACTTAAATTAAACTTCCGAAATTAACCCCAAATTAAAACTCCATGGATCTTGCCATATGATTATGTTTTGAAGGGTTTAGAGAAAGCTAGAAGAAGATGATGGTGGTTATGGTGGCGGTGGTGGTGACAGTAGAGAGAGAGAAAAAGATGTTATATATATATATATACAATTTCATTCTCACACACATCAGTGCGTACGTATTTGTGGGATTGACGTGGGATCTAATGGAAAAGTAACAGAGATCATTAACAGAGCTATTGTTATTTCTTTCATTAAAAACAAAAAAAAACAAGGGTAACAACAGACCCATTCTCTCTTTCTCGAAAAAGAAACTGAGCTACAGACTTTCTCTCTCTCTCTCTCTCTATGACTAAAGCTTCGTTGACGGGTTCTCCATCTCTGTCGACTGAAGCTATAAAAAAATAAAATTATCATTTACCTCCATTATCATATACCAAATCCATTATCTAACTCTTTCAAAACAGGTTCCTCTCATTCAAGCACTAGCATCACACCAGATCAGTTCTCTCTCTATAAACATTGTAAGTGGCTCTTAGAATTCCTCTGATTTTATTCGAAGATTTGATTTTCTAAGTCGCAAAAAACAACATTCAAGGTATTTCGAATTTGGGTTACTCAAAGTTTGTTTTAAATTTAGTTCGATGCTTAATCTAATTTCAGTTTAGCGATGGAATTTGGGTTCAATACTTGTTATAATTTCGAGTTTGGTTGAATTCGAGGACTGTTCTAGGTGAGGTTCGAGGGTTGTATTTGCATTTTGAATGTGGGTTGAAAATGTTGCATTGCTTCTAGGTGATATCCATTGGATGATAAATGTTTTTTTTTAGCTTCAGTCGACAGAGACAGAGAATTCGACAACGGAGCTTCAGTCAGAGAGAGAAAGAGAAAGAGAAAGAAAGTATGTAGCTCAGTTGCTTTTTTAAAAGAGAGAATGGATCTGTTGTTGCTTTTGTTTTGTTTGTTTTTTAATTAAAGAAATTACAATAGCTCTGTTAATGTTCTCTGTTACTTTTCCACTGGGTCCCACGTCAATCCCACAAATGCGTACGCACTAATGCGTGTGGGAAAGAAAATGCATATATATATGTATGTGTATAAAAGAGAAAATAGGAGGGTTTAAAGAGAGAATAATATGGTGATCATGGTGATGGTGGTTGTGGTGGCGGTGGTGGTGGTAGAAAAAGAGAAGAATATGTTTTATACGTATAATATCTCTCTATATATGTGTGTGTGTGTGGGAGAGAAAAAGGGTGGGTTTAGACATAAGGAAATGGTAATTGTGGTGGCAGATGTGGTGGCTGTAGGTGGAGATGGTGGGCGGTGGTGTAAAGGTGTAAAGGGTTTAGAGAGAAGGAGATTAAGTGTTTATCTCTTTCTTCCTTTTTTTTCCTAATAATTTTTTAAATAAAAATTTTAATTAAATTTATTTTTTAAAAAATAATAATTGAAATGATAAAAGTGCCCTCCATTTTCGTCCAACTTAACAGAAAATTTAGACGGAATGGCCAAAATGACACTCGCTAATAGTTTAAGGGATAAAATGAAGTGTTTTTTATTTTAAGGGCCAAATGACACTAAACCAATAGTTTAAGAACCATTAGGGTAGTTTACTCAAATTGTTTTGTTAATATAATGTCATCAATCCAATGTAAATTGTATGGGCATCACCGTTTTTTCATCCATGTTCAATTTTTTTCAATTATTAGGTTAAATGGTCGAATGCAGATGCTAAATTGTAGCTTATTATCTAAAAACCGATGGTGGAGGAGAATCAAAATATTTAACTTATTTTGGTTTTTTCATCTGTATTCGGATAATTATTTATTTTGATTTTTTTAAATATCGTGATAATTTGTGAGTATCTATTATGGTGTGTGTACTGTGTGTGTATACTATAATAAGTTATATATACAACATTATAATTTATCATAAATTAGCAACAAAATCAAGCGAATATTATATCTAACATCCTTAATATAGTTAGTAGAATACTATTTCAATGATTATTGCCATTAAATACAATGAAAACACATTAAAATAAAGACATTTACCATGTAGACTACGGCAAAAATTAAATTACCCACGCACCATCGCTCTACCCTTCACTACTAACACTTAGATCTAATTATTAGTTTAGACGGTCGAGTGTAGATGTTATTACATGAGCCATCAATTAATATTTGATTCTCCTCCCGCACCTCCTTCCTCTCATTGAATCTACCGGGTTAATCTAATCACTTTATTTTGAGAGTAATAAACAGTTAATTAGATTAGGTTTTCTCAAATTGAATGGCCAAATAAATTAGGCAAAAGCATACATCAGAATTTGGTAATTAGGGACTCTCTAGAGTCTCAAGAGGGAAAGTTGCAATTCTTGTGCATCTTAATCATATAATAGTCAACAAAAACATATATATATATATATATCCTAGGGTATACCCGTGCCATCCGGCACGGTGAAATAAAAAAAATCTGATAATAGGATAAAAAAAATTAACGTGTGACGAACGAATTTAAATCGATAAAATCAATTGGTCTATTTTGAGCTCATTGTATAGTCTAGTCTAACGTTGTGAACAATTAAAACGAAAGTTCAATATATCTTCATGCCTAGGGGTGTTCACGGGTCGGTCAACCGACCCGTTGACCGATTTTTTGGACCGGACCGACTACTTCGGTCCATTATTTTTTTGGACCGGACCGGACCGAAGATGTATATAAAACCGGACCGAGCCGAAGAGGCATTTATCGGGTCGGTTTCGGTCGGTCTATCGGTCTGGGCCTGATATATGGGCCTATTGCAAAATAAAGTTGGGCCTAGAATAATAAAATATGTCTTAACAAAAAAAGGGCTAACTTTTGCAAAAAGAAAAAAAATTAATACATAACATTAAAAATTAATACAAAGCCACTTTATATGCCAAAAAATATAAATACTCGGTTCGATTCGGTTTTATAGGTTTTTTTGACCTCGAGGACCGAGGACCGGACCGAATTAAATCGGTCCAAAAAAAGTTGAACCGAACCGACCCGCAGCATATATAAAAACCGAAAAAAATCCTACGGTCCGGTCCGGTTCGGTCGGTCTTTTCGGTCCGGTTCGGTTCTTGCACACCCCTATTCATGCCAAAAAAAATAAAAGTATACCGGATTTGACCGACTTATTTTTGATTTTTTAAAGTCTTTTAATCATAATCCAACCATGTAACGTACGTCCTAAAAATGACAGATTGAGATAACCAATAATGCACGAACACATAATGTATGTCCTTAAATGTTACACAATAATTTTTCTTGATTTTTTTTTGCATAATTATATAGTCATGATGAATCTTGTTTAATTGATCTTGATTAGTAGATTTTAAATATTAATTTTTTGATTTTTTATTTTAAGTTATGACATTTTTAATATTGACAAAATTATTAGTATGTGAGTGTTTATTGTGTGTATATTATTGGTGTGAGTGTTTTAACTTTGATGTGATATCTTAATGTGTATATAAAACTCATCCAATAGTATAAAATTAATGCACACTATAACATGTATATTTTTAACTATTAGATTGTTATAATTTTTGGAAAAAAATTTAGTCAAAAATTATGTTTTATAATAAAGATATATATTCAAAACGTACAATATATGCCGAGTGTCGGTATATATATAATAAATTTTCTCAATTGATTACAAATCCCAAGAGAAAGAAAAATTAATTAGAAAAACATCAAGTACGTACACTCCAATATTATTAATAACTAACGGCTAATTTAATTTGTATTATCATTCTACTTCTAATTTAATCTCATTAAGATATACTATCACTCATCAAAACTCACAAAATGGAATCAAGACTCTTGATCTGTACATGCAAACCACCCAATCAACCGAAGGCTTCTTTTAATTAACAACTTGAGCTTGAACATCTTGGAGGTGTCTTAGGAGCTGCATCATCAATATTAACAAATACCAAACATTTAATAACCCCAAAAAATATTTTATTATTTAAATCAAACAATGTTTTTAATTAATTTGTTTAATCCAGATGATATAAAACAAATTCTACAATAATAGAAATTAAAGTAGGGATGGACTACCTAATCCAAGTGCCTCTGTGCTCTTCATCAACCTCAATCGCTTGCACGATTCAACAAACATCCTGGAAATATATATATTAAGAATAAAGAGGTTAATAATTTAAACAAAAACCACAAAAATTAATTAATTGCATATATATATATATATAGGTTTAAATGCGATGATGATTATATTCTATATATTGCAGTAAAATATAACCTTATTAAAACAATGTACAACTATATATGAAAGCTTATATATGGTACAACAATTTGCGCAACAGTACTAGCTAGTGTATAAAAATTGAAAATAAGAAATTAAACTTACTTCCATGGAACATCTCCAACCAACATCCAATCCCCATCTTTATCCTCATAAGTTGGTACATATTCTGTTCCACTTAGGGGGTCCATAAGCTTCCTCTCATTCAAAACCTCACCTGATCGATCACAAAATCAAATTACTTAGACTCCATTTGATTGCAAGGTAAAAAAATAAATTTTTGAGTCAGTTTTGATGAAAATATGAAAAATAAGTTGAGTGACAGGAGTGATATCTTTTTAATTTTTAAGTTTTCCCATGAAAAAAATTTATTTATTTGATGGTGACGAAAAATTTTCTATATTTTCAGTTTTTCATACAAACTAATTAAATTTATTTTCTTTTTCCATCTTTACAATCAAACAGAGCCCTAATATTTAAAAAATTAAAGACATTATGTAAATATATTGGAAATTAAAATTAAATTGACGATATATACTCACGGATAGTGAAGCAGGTGAACATATTTCCTAAGGCAGTCAAGAGGTGCTGATAGGTGTTGTACATTTGGAGATCAACTTTTCTCAAATAAGGGGTTCCATCTACCCCAACCTTCACGTACTTGCTGCTCTTCCTTACTATGTTCTTCCTGAATGTTCTTACCGGCGGCCACCCTACCACTTCTTCCCTGAACCCCAAATTGTTTTTCACTCGTATAATTAATTATTACATTCATATTCACTTATATATATACTAGAACATGCATGTGACACACGTAATACTTGTAATTTAATACACACACGAAAACTGGCCTCGTGTTTAATAAATTTATGTACATGTACAGAGAATTAATATATGATCTTTTCTATTTATTTTGATAGGCAATTCTGAATAAGCATGATTTGAAATGAAATGGTCAATAAAAGGAATTCATCACAATCACTTATTCACTTGTAGGCTAATTAATTTTATTTTATTTTTAATAGAGTTTTTGTGATCGACTACCCATGTGCGAAGATATTATCAAATGCATAGAACTAGATTAAATATATCTGTTAAAGGAACTTACTTTGGTTCGGAAGGTTTCGTTGTTACTGAATTCTCGCTTTGGGGTGGATCATCATGCTTGTAGTTTTTGGTGGGACAATCTACGGTGGTACAGCGGCTGCCGCCGCCGCCTAGATTCAAATCAGTAATCTCCGAAAACCCGCGTTTAATGCCTGACTTTGGTAAACGAGACTCCCCCGGTAAACCTAAGGTTAGCTCCGTTTCCTTGAAATTGAGGCCGCCGGCTGTGATGTCATTTCCCGGCAAGCTTTTGTCAGTTTCCGGATACATTTTTTGCTCGTTCTGTTTTGGTTATATATATATATATATCTGCTCTTTGATTTGAAATTGAGAGAGGTGAAGAAGTGTGTTGCTGTTTTTGTTTATATAAAAGGAGGGTGGAGGATGAACCATTGTCGGTTCGACACGTGTTGCCTGACGAGCGGCCCAGATTAATCCTGGTTGCTGGGTTTGAGATGATGAAAAGCGTGTGTCACTGAATTTGAGTGCTTCGAGTTTTGTCCGGGTTGTCGGTTGGATCCAGTGTCACTTTCGGGAATTAGACCCTTTTGATATTCCACTGGGATATAATTGTGTGTGTAATGTTTACTCTTTTGTTGGTAGTAACACTCGAGTGTATTTTATCGTATTTTGTTCACCTCATAATAATTAATAAAAGAAAATTCCATCAACAACTTAATTGGTTAATTTCTTTCTTTCCTTCTACCTAGCTAATACAATCCATATACATGCAACAGATCGAATATAGATCCGTTGGTTGAATTTTACAAGAGAGTAAAATGAGACTAGAGATCAAATATTTACTTAATTGAGTTTAAGGATAATTTATATTACGAATTTTGATGTGCTAACTAACTTTATATGCTTATAAAAAATGAAATACATAAATGTAAGGAGTCATTATTTAGTTTAGCTAACTTTTTCTTTTTACAATCTCTAATTCTTCCCAATATTTACATTTTTATGTTTCTATAAACACTCATATTAATTATACGTATAAAGCATGCCAAAGGATTTGGTGTTGTCCAGCCTTATATGGACTTTATTGTTGTCGTGCCAACGTGTTGTAGGCGCATGCTAACTATAGTGCGATTTCATGAGTGTGAAGAATGTTTTATTGTTGCAGAAGATGAATTTGTCAAGAACTTGCATATCTATTTGCTCCTCATACACGCTTTACCTAAATTTTACTTAAATGCATTAACTTGGTGAACAATAGAGATAATGATAGCGTTATTTTTGTATGACCTTATTTGATTCTTTAGAGATAAAGTAAAAAAATATTTACTTTACCACTAGAACTTTAAAACAAATATTTGTGTTCAAACTCTCTCACCATTGCTACTGAGCTAACAATCTTAATCTTAAAAGGAGAAAAGGAGAAAGGAAAAAGAAAAAAAAAGGTGGTGGTTTATTTATAAGTTGGTTGGAGTGGATGAAGAGGGTGCATTGCAATAGGGTGTGTATCAAGGGCAGCAAAGCAAAACCATGTGTTCGTGTGTGGAAGGTGGGTAAAGAAAAAAGGTAGGACCCACATGTTTGGGCCTTTTTTTTTTAAGAACAAGTCAACTTTTGGAGTGGTGCTAGGAAAAACAATTAGGAATCGGGTCCCACCCGACCATCATGTGACCCTGCCGCTTTGTCGGGTCATGAGCACTCTTTATGACCAAAAGCTTTCCAACCGACACGTGTCATCGACGAACCGGTATCCCGCTCCTCGCCTTTTTAGCATACCCAGCCAACCGGTTAGTTAAAGCGTACGAAATGACCGGAATTTCAGGGCCACCGCGTACTCTGGCACTTCTTGATTAATAACTACTTTTCTGTGGGCACAATTTTTGTTTAGACTTTTAACTAATTGACAACTAGGTATGGTAAAATATTTATTGTCAAAAAAAACAAAAAAAAGGTATGGTAAAATATTTATTGTCAAAAAAAACAAAAAAAAAGGTATGGTAAAATATTTAGAAAATATTGAATACATGGAAACATTTTACAAGAAGTTAATATACAAATACATGATTTTATTACTAGGAGACAGGATGAATTTCAAAACCAAAATCAACAAAGACATGTAAGGTCCCGAGAGCTACATGAATTTTATTGTTCTCAATACTCGAAGTTTTGATACATTTGTATTTATTTTAAAAACCATTGCATTAACCATTGTCCCATTGTCGAGGTCATGCAAGTCGTTTAAAATATTTAGAAAATATTGAATACATGGAAACATTTTACAAGAAGTTAATATACAAATACATGATTTTATTACTAGCAGGTCAAATCAACAACACTACATGAATTTAATTGTATGAAGTTTGAGTTTTAATTGTATATTATTTATGCAAACATTTATCCGTCGAGTCATGCTCGTTGTAAAGTATGACATTTATTTTTTTTCTTTTATAAGCTGGCTATGGAAGATTTGGGGGTTTCAAGGAGAATCCCTTTTATGTATAGATGAAAAAGCACATTTTTACATTAACATATATATAGGCAATATCTTAAAATTGAGCTAAAGATTTTGCACTAAGTATATGATATGTAGATGAAAATTGGAGGCTCCGTAAATATTCAAAGAGTCACATTTCTTTAGCCTATGCCTTAGGTCGGCCTTGCTCTTTTAATACAAGTATTTGCTTTAGCAAAAAAACATAATTTATGAGCTACATTAAATTTTATGTACATTTATTCTTCCTTCTTTTTTTTTTTTGGCATAATTTATATAGATATTCTTAATGATTCAATAATTAAAATTTGTTATGACTCTCACTAGATCGATGTATCCACACTGAACCACTAAAACATGTACTTTTTGTGTAGTGGGGATTCAGTCCTTTCTTTCCAAGTATTGGTTTTAAATGTATGAATATAAATATTCAATTTTGGCAATATGTAAATGGGCTTTGGGCGCATAACAATTATTATGGATCATTTACGTACTATGTCTCATTATTTTAGGATCTCGTTCTTGATTTGGTTAGACATACATAAAATATTCCGTAGTTATAGTGGATGCCCCTTGTTTTGAATTCAATGGAATTAAGTATTCTAACATCTTGATTATATCTAACTTTTCCTTTTAAGAACCTCTTTAGTTAATTCGAGATTTTAATTAAATAGATTAAAAAAAATAAAGGTTATATAATAGTGTTCAACTGAGTGGTTAAGACACATTTTGTTTTTCACATCATAATGGTTTGAGTTTGAATATCATTTCAAATAGTATCTACATATTTTTCTAAGTTAAAGATAATTTTATAGTTTTAGGTACAAGGTGATCGACTGCCAAGCGCTGGGAATATAGATAGATAGATTTTTTTTATTTTTTTTTTTAATATACAACCTAGGGTTTTTTTAAGGGTGCCCTTTTGAGAACAACTGATCTTCTTATAAATTATCATAACGTAAGTATCTAAAATGAAAAAAATTAAGAGGTAGGAAAATATTTTTGACTACTTTATTCTGTTAAGAAAGTTGTTAAAAATATTTTAACTACAAAAGGTATCTCCATATGTTATATATACAATTGATAAAATTCCATTAATCAATAATAACAATTAATTAGAGGCGGACCAAAATTTCTCCTAGAAGGGGCTACGTTCGCCGGTGCAATTAATTAAGGTCAAACTAAGTTAAACACTAAGGCCTCGTTTGGTTCACGGATTTTAGTACTCGGGAAAGGAAAGTCGTTCCTTTCCTTTGTTTGGTAAGCACAAATTCCGGAAACACTTTCCCGAGAGAGGGGAAAGTAGGGGGTAAAACCATTCCTCCCAAAACACATGGGATTGATTTTCCCATGTGATTTTCCAAGCATTTATTACACAAATTTTAGACAATAATACTCTTTCCTAAATACTTTCCATGGTTTACCAAACAAAAGAAAGGAAATTTGACAGGAAATTTACTTTCCCACCTCCATGGGAAAGATAAGGGAATCGATTTCCTTTCCGTGAACCAAACGAGGCCTAACTGTGGTAATCATCTGTATTTGGTAGAATAAACAGTCCATTCATGCATGCATGTATATATATATATATGTGTGTGTGTGTATGTGTGTAAATTATGCACCAAGAATATGATAACGTGAAGCACTGAACATGGGCTTAAAATTAAGTCATTCTCCGAATTCTCCAATGTACACGTATTTGTACAAGTTAATCTGCGTGCCTTGTGAATATTATGTGAATTGACTCTGTGTACATGGTTCAAAAGAGAAGTTTTGACTTTTGGGTGTCTAAAATTAGGTTAACAAAGTCTACACATATCCCGATGAGTCCTACTAATTATATTATCTAATTGTGACAGTGTGACATTAGTATATATTTAATTTTTTTTGTTTTCTCTACTACACAGGTGTCCTCACACCATGTTGGGTGGGGACTAATTCTCTATTAGCTATAGCCGGCCACTAGCATACTATAGCAACATAAACCCCATCGGCGAGCGCTCGATCAGTGCCTCTAGCACAGTGGGTGATGGCCGGTTGGCCTCAAAGGATTATGCTGTCGCGGGATAGTATATATTTATGTCATAATTTAATACTAATACATTAAGGCCTCGTTTGATTCAGGTATTAAAAAGTGGGATTGGATTATTAATACCACTTTTTTTATAATACCTTGTTTGGTTCGTACAAATGTGCTGGGATTACTAACACCGGGACTAACTTAATACCACTCTTTGTGGTATAACATATACAAGTTATAGAACCAAACATAGTATTAACATCAACATGGGATATCCCAGTATTAATACTGCATGAATCAAATAGGGTATTGGTATTAAATTAATACCAGGATTAATAGTCTAGTACTATTAATACTTGTATTATTAATCTCACTGACCTTAATACCTTAATCAAACGAGGCCTAAGAGCATTCACAACCGCAAACATAGTGTATAGCAAGTATGTATATTCACCCTGCTTACTTGGGTTTTGAAATAATAGTATGGTAAAAAGATATGAAATAAATATTTTGTTGTATTTTAAGAGATATCGTAAAGAGTAGAGTAAAAATATATAGGAGAGGAAGAGAAAAAGTAGGAGAGAGAGTCCCAACTCAAACGTTAGATTAATGCGCTTGAAGCATTTTAATCGTATGATAAGGAATTTAGCAAATCCTACATCTACAATACGCATGTTGCACGGAACAATGTTTTGCACTACAAGTATACACTGTTATGCGTTTGCGTAGGGTAAATTTACCCTACTAATTACTTGCGTCATTGTAGACCAATACTCTAACCACCCCTAGAAGTACACTCACTCATCAGATGATTAACCTTTTAATTACACGGTTCTAAATTAAACAACTCGACTTGAGATATAATTAACTTTTTATATAGTTCTAAATTAAACAAGTTGATGAATTAATAGATTCTTAAATTAATATCTTTGCGAGGAACTAGCGTATTGCAAATATCATTATAGGCAAAATATTGCAACTAAAATAATATTTCAAACGTAAAATAATTAAACTCACAATTTAAAATAATTGGCTCTCCTATAAATTAATGTATTGCTAACATATAAAAATCAAAGTTAAAACTTATATAATTAAAACAAGAATCGCGTGTCTGCGTGATTAAATACCAGAATAAACAACATAAGTTTTTGGGGAGATCGAGAAAATAGAAAATCAAGTCCATAATCATTCCGGCTATAAGCAATTATAATATTTGCGTTATTCGTCCTTTGTGGATCCCTTGAGAAAGCATTTAGTATGAAGTCCAATAACCTTGGCATCTGATCTTTTCATAATCCTCAGCCTCTTGCATGATTCACTAAACATCCTGAAAATGATGGTAATTATAATATTAGTTTTAACTAGGTTAATTTTGTACCTATATACAAAGTCGTTATATCTAGCTAGCTAGGGCAAGTTAATTACGATGAAATTTATCAAATTTTTTTAATAACTAGACGGCGGGTAATTATCTTATATCTAAAGCAAATTTGATTACTGAGTGCATGAAAAGTTTCATATATTAATTATATATATTATACTTTCTCTATTTTAAATTAAGAATATAGTTTGACTTCCACTTGTTTTTAAAGAAATATTAATTTCAACATAATAAATGGTTTAAAAATAAAACTTAGTTACTATCGTGATATTAGTAAGTTTATTATGTCTGAAAAAACCCTAAACTTTTATTAATTTGAAAGATTTCAATCAAAGATGAAAAATTATGAAATTTTAATTTAGAACACAGAGAGATTATATATATATATATATAAGAAGCTCATTTATCTCATAATATTATGAATGTGTTACACGATAAATTAATGTGATGTGCCCAGTGGGTTTGACTGGGAAACCTTGGGTCGATGCGGTCCTTGGCCATTGTTTGCGAGGTGTATAACCAAAAAAAAAAGATGTGATGTGCTGGGTTTGAAAAATGCGGTCCTATTGTTTGCTGTATATGAGATGATGTTTCTTTTGGCCTTGACCCAGTGTGGTGTTTTCAAAGGAACATTTTTTGATATCTAATTCCACATTATAATGTTTACTTCTTGTCGGTTGGGAATATATATATATATATATATACGGGGGGTACGTTCAAGGAAGGAGGATTGTCACATAAGCGAAAAGTTGAATCGACATTTAATTTTCATTAAATTGCTCGGGTGTTTTTCTTTTTTTCAAATTACACATTCACACTTGGTTGTAATTATAGTACATAAATTAACTAGCTAGCTTAGTTTCAAAATTAGACATAATTACTAGGTCGGTAGCTAACTAATAGGTTTTCCAACAAACACAAAAAAAAAAAAAAAAAGGCATTTGCCAACAAAACACGCTGAGTTGACACACACAAGATGATAAATAAAACTTGCTGAATGGACCTCCAATATTGACTCATGATTCTAGCTCATAATTAAAGATAATTAAAGCTTCAAATTAATTTGAAGGTGGCACTGTGGTTTTATACTAATTAGCCCTAATACTATTGGTCATGGCATGGATCTTGCAAGTGGCCGGGTTTGATTCTATGGCCGAACTATATATGTATTAATTAATTAATGCATGAATATACCACATATTATTTAACAGGCAAAAAAAATCGTAATTTTTTCACCTTTCAAAAGCCCTAGCTGATTCCATGTCTCATAAGAAAATAATCCCGATTTAACTTAATTGCCAAAGTTGTTGATATTAGATTTAATATTTTGAATATATATACATATTTGATACTAAGAAGCCGGCATGAGTCCACACCTCAACACGCTTTTTTTAGACAAACCAAGAATCCACTTTCACAATCACTATATATAAAAGGGTGGACATAATAAAGAGTTGGATAATCACGTCCATGTAATCAAACGCATAACTTCCTTGTTATGATCGAGTACTAAGACAACAAGGCGCGCTGTTGGTTGAAATATTTTCTTTAAATGTACTAAATATTATTAAATCTTTTCTCATAACGGTAGAAAGACACGCAACACTATATCGATCATAAGTAAATTTATCAAATTTATACCACAATTGCCACTGTACCTAAACATTTAAAACACAGTGCAGGATAATTGAATTCATGACCTTTTTTAAAGCAAGAGCCTAATCAGTTCGATCTAGTCATCAAAAACAACAGATATAACCTAACAAATTAATTGCACGGACAATACTATAGAAATATATGTATGTATGTAGATATTATAGTGTGCTAGCTAGCTAGAGAGATCGAAAGAGAATAGACTACTTACTCCCAAGGAACGTCTCCCACTAACATCCAGTCTCCATCTTTGTCTTCATAGATGGGCATGTATTCAGAATTGTCGGCATCCTTCATTGCCTCGGCTATACGTCAAACCAGTACACATTAATTAATTCCACAATCAATTAATACCTTCCTTTTCGTACTTAATTCATCCTTTAATTTTGTACTACATACTATATATATATAAAATATATACTAGAAGGACTTTGGCCAAAATAAATTTTAAAAAATACTATATATATCGATCTATATATATAGTAGGCCGGATTAGCTAGACTACCAAAATACATAAAACCAGTACTAGTACTTCCAAGTTACTCTTTTCTTTTAATTTTCTCAATGTTAATATATACAATTGCACCTTTCAAGCCAAACAATGGATAATTAAATGTGTAAAATGCACGTACCTTTCTCCCAAATTAATCAATAATACTCCGCATTTTGTGAAATTTTTGTTTGAGACAAAAAGAGCACATATTTGCAGTGCTTTTATCATTTTTACATGTATATAGATGTCAATTACAACCGAAATGAAACCTAGCTAGATAACTAAGTAAACCAGTTAATTAATCACTGGCAATACATACATATGTTTGTGTTTATAAGCCTGATAGATAAAATAAGTAATTAAATATTTAATACAAGAGTAGACCGAGTTAATTACGTACCAATGCCAAAACAACCGAAGAGCTTCTCAAGAGCAGTGACAAGATTTGAATACCCATTTTGGGAACACAAATCGATTTTGCGAAGAAAAGGCGCACCATCCATGCTCACTTTCACATACATTTTATTTGTTTCTCGCCCATTAAAGCTAGTCTTCTTTCGGTACGAACACACAGGTGGCCAGCCAACAACACCATCACCTTCATTCTTCGTTGTACGTGCACTTTTACGTTGATCGTCACCTCCGTTTGAGCTATCCCCGTCGCTGATAACTTCGGAATAGGCTCTTTTCTTCTCATTTTTCTCCAATAGTATTGTTCTCGACCCCCCACAACCCCCGGGTAGCCCCAAACGGAGCTCCGTGATGTCAAGCCCTAGACCTAGTTCTATTGCCATTGCTTTTATTTGTGGGTATAACTTCCTTTTGCACTTCAATTCTTTTTCTTTTGCTTGTGGAATAAGTTTTAGAAAAGGGAATTAGTTGGTTATATAGTAGTAGATGGAGAGATGGGAAGAGGGGGAGGGGGGGCAGTGCCAGGTCAAGGAAGGGTTAGTGGTCGGGCACATGAGTTACAGTGGTAGGGGACTTTATGACCCCACCTCTATCTATATTATTAATATTAATTAGAAAGGACGGCTAATATATGTGTTGGGATGGTCCATATAGGGGGCAGATCCTAAGGCTGTTCAACTTCCTTGATTTTGGTGGGTTCAGATCATGGCCGTCTGATCTTCTCATAGGGGAACAGGCCATGTGTTCTACCTTATTGAATGGGTCTCACATATACACCTATATTATATATACTAGAGTTTTTAGAATCCGGATTCTATCTAATTTTTTTTTTATTCATGATGCGGTTCACTATATATTTTACTAGAGTATGTCCGTCCCGATGGTGCTACAGTTTAATTTGTGTAATTACTACATACCGAAATATGAATAGAAAAATAAAGTTTTGTTATACAAAAGAGGATACCCAATCTTGCCACCATCACAGAGAGATTGATAATATATTATGTTCTCCATCCTTAAAACTATGTACACCATATAATTGACACTTAAAATCATCGATATTTTCAACAAATTTAAAATGTACCTAGCAAATTTACTAAATCAAGTTGTATCATAAAAATTTGTTGTAAAACTTTTTAGATTTAACTTTCAAAGCTAATTTATTTATTATTTAGTAAAAATAACTTGAGTTTTTTTTATATAGAATAAAAGTAAAGTTAACTTAATAAATTATTTACAAACGAAATTATGAAAAAGTTTAAATAACCAATATTTTCATTTAAAAGTATTAAACGGACGATATAATTTATAGGAAATATAGATATATGACCGTTTCTATTTGGTTCAAATCAAAACACAATATTTTTTGCAATACAAATATCTTCAATTTCTTCAATAAAAAGTATAAAACGTTAATAATCTAACAAAATAACATTTTTTTAAAAAATAATACTTTTGTTTTTTTTATTATTTTAGAGAATACCATTTTTTTAAAAAAGGAAGACAATAATGATAGTTTGTGAATTGTTGTCTTTTAATAAATGTATTAAATTTGACATTTAGTGCTGGTTATATCTATTAACATAATCTAAATTAGATAATGGTTGGTATTATTATCAAAACTATATTGTACGCGAAGACATGAATTAATTTAACAATAAGTGAAAATGTAAAGCTAAATAATGGATAAGTGTTGTTGTTGTGAGGTATATTAATTACACTTCAAAAGAAAAAAAATCTTTTAATTTAAAAATTATATATAAAAAAAATAAAAGTTTAGAATAATTTATTTGTTATGAAAGTGAGAATTATTTTTTTAAGAAGTTTCTACTTAAATCATAATATGAAAGTAACATAAATTTAAAATCACCAAAATGTTAACTTATATATGTAAAAACAAATTATACATATTTTTTTATACATAATTTTATAATAATAATGAATCTTATTTTATAGGTATTCATGAGTACGATTTAATTTGTGTAACCACTATGTACCGAAACATGAAGAGACAAACAAATCTTTGTTATACAAAAGATGATACCCAACCTTGTCACTATCATAGAGAGAGATTGATAATTATGTTCCCCATCCTTAAAATTATGTACACCATATAATTGACACCTAAAATTATCGATATTTTCAACAAATTTAAAGTGCACCTGACAAATTTACTAAATCAAATTGTATCATAAAAATTGGTTGTAAAACTTTTTAGATTTTACTTTCAAAGCTAATTTATTTATTATCTACTAAAGATAACTTGATTTTTTATATATAGAATAAAAGCAAAGTTAACTTAATAAATTATTTACAAACGAAATTATGAAAAAGTTTAAATAACCAATATTTTCATTTAAAAGTATTAGACGGAACGATATAGTTTATAAAAAATATAGATATATGACTGTTCCTATTTGGTTCAAATTAAATCAAAATACCATAATTTTTGCAATACAATTATCTTCAATAAAAAGTATAAAATGTTAATGATCTAACAAAATAACATTTTTTTTAAAATAATACTTTTGTTTTTTTTATTATTTTAGAGAATATCATTTTTTTAAAAAAGGAAACAATAACGATAGTTTGTGAATTGTTGTCTTTTAAGAAATGTATTAAATTTGACATTTAGTGTTGGTAGTATTATTGTCAAAATTATATTGTACTATGGCGAATACATAATTAATTTAACAATAAGTGAAAATGTAAAGCTATATAATGGATAAGTGTTTTTGTGAGGTATATTGATTACCCTCAAAAGAAAAGAAAAGAAAATCTTTTAGTTTAAAAATTATATAAAAAATGAAAGTCTAAAATAATTTATTTGTTATGAAAGTGATAATTCATTTTTTAAGAAGTTTCTACTTAAATCATAATATGAAAGTAACATAGATTTAAATTCACCAAAATGTTAACTTATATAGGTAAAATATATATATTTTTTTATATATAATTTTATAATAACAATGGATTTTATTGTATAGGTATTCATGAGTATGTTTCAAATATATATTTTTTATTAAAAATATATACTTTGATTAAAATTTATTATATTTTTAAGTTTAAAGAAAAAATGAGAGAGAAATTGGGTTTGTTTTGATTGTGTGTGGGTGGAGTATATTAGTGGGTGGAGTACTTTAATCTAAAGGTGCAAAGTGAGTAGAAATAAACAAATCTAAGATGGCGAATGCTTCTTGGAGATAAATCACAACCTAGGGTCTAAAATGTGTGTAAGGGAAAGTAAATTTATCAAACTAAATCTAGACCTTTGGTTAGGTAGAGTTTCAAAAACTCTTTAGTCAAAAAAAAAACTTTCCTTATTATATAGATTTTATTTTATTTTTCAAAAGAAAATATTTAGTTCCTTGGGTAAAGTATCTCCATGACTGTATATGGCAAATACCTAAATATAATTATATGTTATTTGAGTATTTGTAATTTATTTGTCACATATATGATACTTATGATTGAGAAATTTCGATTAAATGGTTATAGATACAATTCCTGTGATTGAGAAATTTTAGTAAGAGATAAGGTACATGTGTTCTCCCTATAGATATATACCAAAAAGCATGCACCACAAGTTTAAAAATAAAAATAAAAAATACCAAGGATTGCATATTAAAAATGTTAGAGAACAAGGACAAAGGACCCTAATTTTTTCTATTTACTAACTCTATATGTGTTATATATAAGAAATCTAACCTATAAAGTAACAATTTTGTGCTCAAGATTTTGGTTCGCAGAAGGGAAAATCAATTCCCTTGTCTTTTCCATGGAGGTGAGAAACTAAAGTTTATGTCATATTTCATTTCTTGTATTTGATAAAGTATGGAAAGTATTTAGGTAGGGGTATTATTGTCCAAAATTTTTGTACTAAATGCTAAGAAATCGCAAGGGAAAATCAATTACATGAGTTTTGAGATGAAAGATTTTACCCTCTACTTTCCCTCAGGAAAGTGTTTCCGGAATTTGTGCTTACCAAATAAAGAAAAGGAAAGACTTTTCTTTTTTAAGTGCTCAAATCCGCGAACCAAACAAGGACTAAAGCCTCTTTTGGTTTACAGAAGGGAAATCAATTCCCTTGTTTTCCAATGGAAGAGGGAAACTAAAGTTTTTGTCAAGTTTTTATTCTTGTGTTTGGTAATGTATGCAAAGTATTTAGGTAAGGGTATTGTTATCCAAAATTTTTGTAATAAATGTTAGGAAATCACAAGGAAAAATCAATCACATGTGTATTGAGATGAATAATTTTACCCCTTACTTTCCCCTCTATTAAAAAAGTGTTTTCAAAATTTGTGCTTTTCAAACAAAGAAAAGAAAAAGCTTTCCTTTCTTGAGTTCTCAAATTCGCGAAACAAATAAGATCTAAGATGAACATAGAGCTCCAATTGCAGCACTAGTAAACACCGTTAGAATAAACAGTGAAAAAGGGTTTTATTTTTTAATTTGGTTTCCAAATATACAGAACGTAACCCTGTACCATAGCTCTCAATTGCACAGAGCTCCCTACCACTCTGTCCTTACCCGTGTGCAACCGCAAACTTCCTTTAAATTTGTATGTACAAATTACACAATTTAACCCTCTATTCTTCCATGAAATCACACGTACATGAACCCCTGAATACACCATACCTCGCGACGGAGGGGGTCGCCCCTCCTCGTTCCTAAATCTCTACTCTTACATGAAATCATACATAGATTCTTGAATATACCATACCTACACAAATTAACCCAATTCTCCCGAGGGTGGGAGGGTGGGGTTTGGTCGCCGCCCCTGCTCGTCCCTGTGTGTGCCCAACCTTGGATGTGGTCCTACTTTTTTTCAGCGGTAAAATCAATCGATTAATTTGGAATTAGGATTTCATATATATATATATATATATACAAATTAGTATTTACGGTATTGGTTTTTGTGATGTTCCATGATCAGCGCACAGTTCAATTAATTTATTTTTTAGAATATATATGATTAATGTAATAAATCTTAGATATATATTAATTCTATTTGTAACCATTTTGATTGCAAATCATTTTATTAGTAAAAAGCATATATGCGATTAACTAATGGGGCAATTAACTTATTAGAAAAAGATTTTCAACTAAAGCCAAGGAATAATTTTTTTTTAAATAAAGGGCTATTTTTTATTTTATTGATAATTGACATGCGTCTTTTTTTTTCATTATAAAATGACATCTCAACCCTTAAATAAACTAAAAAAATACCATATGCATTAAAATATGGATTGCAATATGAACTTTACAGTTTATATTTCATGCATATGAATTTGCAGTCCATATTTTTGGTGCAAAGTTCATATTGCAGTATATTTTACTGCAATTAAACTTTGCAGTCCATATTTTTAGTGCAAAGTTTATTGCAGTCCATATTTCAGGCAATATTCATATTTTTTGTACAAATTTCATAAAGAGGGGGTAATTTAGTAATATATATAACATGTTTTTATTAATTAAATGAAAATTTATTTACATTCATTTAAAATATAAAACAAAATAGGCCTCTTACACTAATTACTATAAAAATAGAATAATATTATTCATTAGATTTTTGGTAAAAATCAATGTATAATAAGCCCTTCTACCTAATTTCTAGTTAACTAATGGACTAGTAATTTAAAGCATAAGGAACGCATAATACATAATATTTTTTTTACGTACTTTGTGAATTTTTTATTAGTGGTTGTAGAAGAAATTTTTTTTACAAAAAATAATGAATAATGAAATATATTTATTTATAAAAATGAGCATGAGAGAGACAGAGTATCTCATTACATATTTCAACTTATTTTTTAACTTATGATATAAATCAAGTGTTTTTCTTATTATTTTTCATTTCGGTATCATATAGAGTCTAGAGATTTTTTTGTGATACTTTTTGTAATTTATTTTTAAGTGCATGTGTACATACCTAATCATATCTTATTAGCAATAATACATCGAAGTGTCTCCAAGATTATGTCTACAGTGGATTTAATTATATTGATGATTGTAAGTAAGACTACTGAATTTGATGCTTGTCATTTATCGCATGCCTATGATTTTAGATATTCCATGACCAACATCGACAAATATTATTATTATTCATAATAAAAAGTTGATTTTATAACATAAATAGATCTCTCTTTTGAATTCCGTTCCATATTTTGTATATTAGTTAGTGGTATCAATTAAGATTAATTGTTTTGGTATAATCGAAGGTTCGTCTGAGCAGCCAATTTATGTGCTTACGCACGAAAAATTATTTTGCATGTATCACTATCAAAATATAATTTATAAGAATAAAAGAAGATTTTTAATTAATATTGATAAGTTTAATTACTTATAACTTATGTATAGCATATCTCTCCGCCTATCATTTTCACACGAATTACTCTTTACTTCCCTAATAATTATATCAAAGGCCTCATGCATGCATAACCCTAAAATTGAATTTTCACTTATAAGTTAAATTTACTAATATTTATTGTTACTTAATAAAGCAAAATTATCGCTTGTAGAATTTTTTTTTTTTTTTTTTTTAAAACAAGTCTATATAGTGTATGATCTTTCATAGTAGACAAGAAAGTACAGGAGTATGTATTTTAAAATATATATATATATATATATATATATTAAAGGAGCAGATGGGCCCATAACGTGGAACCAATTTCAATTCCGTGTAAGGACTTCCAGCGTAGTCAACTTCACACTCATTTTTTCGGGCGAACAACTTTACAATTATTTCAAAACTCAAAATTCAGTCAAAGAGTTACTTATTAGATTCCCCAAATTTTTCAAAAGGAAAATACAATTCTATGCTATATGTAAAAATATTGAAAAATGAAAGCGTAAACTTATAAGCCACATTCTAGATTCTCCTAATTTACACTTGTAAATTATTGTGGCATTTCAGTTCCTAGGCTTTAAATGCAAACCGATAAATTTAGAAGATTATTAAAAAAAACAAATTAAATCACATAGCTTATAGGACTAGCTAATTATATAATTACATATATATTTCTACAATCATGAAATAAATACATTACACTAATTATACTACTAGACTTCGTGCACATGTAATGCATGTGATACTCATATATATTTAATTTAAACCAAAATATAAAACATATTTGCTAAGTGGCTGGTATGGTGGTTAAGCAATATATTACTTTGTTAAAAGATCCAAGGTTCAAACTCTCTTGCAATAATATTTTGGTAATTCACATGTATTTTATTCATATTCTCGTAACCAAATATATAATAGTAATTCAACATTTCAAGATAAAAGAATGGGTGCTGGTAGAGACACACATAAAAAAGAGTTGGCACCTACTTTTTAAGCACCTGTGTATAATTTTTAAAATTATTGGAACAACCTTAATAATAAGAGCACCCTAAAATAAAAACGTGACCTTAATTACCTTACTGAAGAGCCAACGAAGAATATACTAGCATGAAAATCTGTGGATGGTTTGTATCATCTCTCCAAAAGTTATTTAGCTCAAAATCCTTAACTTACCAAAGTAAAAGTTAACATTATATTATGGACATCTGATGATAGTATATACTATTATTAGTATGGCTGCTTCTTTGCAAAATACATCAATTGCAAGGTTTATTATATTTCAGAGCATCCAACCTAAAACCAATTAGTCATATGTGGAGTAGCCCCTCTATCTTATATATTGCTCTCTGAGGATTCTTTTTCCTGATGTGAGATTTGTAGTCTCAACAAGGTTGAGTAAATTAGCTTTTGAAAAAAAAGATGTTAAATAATGTCGAAGACCTTGCAATTTTTTTTAAAGTCGCATGGCTTGGAAGAAACTTGAATAGAAAAGTATAAGCTTAAACATATATGACATTAAACCCATACAAATTAATAAAATCAATAGATCCAATGCACAAATTTGAGTATTTGACATTTCTGAAGTAAGTAAAATAATCATGGAGTAGCAAATTAAAAGCTTCGATAATATTTTCTTTCTAAATCTAATTAAAGAAGAATTTACAACTACAATGATTATCTCAAAATGACCGGCATTCTTAGGATTTTTGTTGAGAGAGAAACTACCTACCACTTTAAAAATGGGTGCCTTAAAAGAAGTAGTTTCAAAATTTCTTTTTTAAAAATAAGGTGCTGACAACAATTTTTTAGGGTGTACTAACCTCCAAAAAGAATTTATATTCAAACCAACTATTGGCAAAATATTGTAGATATTAGGAGAGAAGCTTTCCAAGAATTTAAAATGCTCATTTCATTTCCAAAATTTAAATCAAATGAGGCCTTAATGCAGTGTAGGAACACCTTGTGGAAAAAAAAATAGTAAATTATAAGATCATCAAGTTCATTGTATGGGATCAAAATATCTATGTAAAATGATTCATTAGGTTAGGATATGATCTGAAATTATGTAATACCAGTTTGGACCGTAATCACTTACATGTGATCATCAGGATTCTCTAGCTAATTTTAATTAAATTACACAAACATCCTTGGGCTCGACGTTGATTAATTGTTGTTCTTTTGATACTAATTAATAATTAAAAAAAATCCTTATATTTATATGTATATCCAGTTATAATTATCCTGTACCGTATCTTAGGATTGTATATAATATAGTGTTTACTAGTTTCCCTGCCATGTATTAACAAATCCAATATCCCCTAAATATAATTAATCGTCAAGAGATCCATTAATTTTATATATTGTTTCCTTTGCTAATCGACTGATTACATAGTGGACTGAGTCAATTATCTGCTACTAGCTAGAACTACAAAATTATAAAAAGTGTTTAATTAGGACAAATCAAATTTAGCAGATATATGCAGAACGTTATCATGAAGTGGACGAACATATCTTTACAATGATATTAATCCATATATAGTGCTTATTAAGCAACCAAAATGAATGAATTAATTAAAACAACTTAACTGATTAAAATTAATTATATACAGTGTCTTATGGTTTGGTTAGGGGTAACTATAACAAAACATGGGGATTTTGATCACATGCATGATTCTCTTCCCTTCATAATTAATTAATTAATTCATTAATTATTATTATTTATTTTTTTGGAATAATAATTAATTTATTGTTGGTTAACTTAATATAATCAATCAAGTTGTTTCTAGCATTCCGTCCAACTACTTATAGACAGTATGCATGATTAATCTTCTTAATATTCTTCTAAATTCTGATATTGGTATTTGTGGGTGACCAAAAGTCTAAAAATTTGAATCTCCCCATAAGTTGTTAAGCGAAATCAATAGAACAATAAATGAAATAGATAAAGGAAACAAGGTGACAGTAGATTTCTCTAATAGCGTTTATGCTATTCCGACAATACGTCATCCATTTATGTGCGATTTTTTCACTAGCTCAAAGGTAATTAAGGAAGAAACAAGCTATCAGCTTTCTCTCCTAAATTATTAGTTGCCTAGAATTCAAAACCCCTTTCTTTTGAACCTCCCCTCTTTTATTTATATGTATAGAATTAGAATTACAATGCTCTTTTATGATGAATAGTAAAATGACTATGTTGGATAAATAAATAGTAAAATGACTATTGGATAAATTTGGTCACCAATCCATTGCCGTATAAGTGGCCTAATTCTTATCCACAACTAACTAAGTTTACATATTACAAGTATACGATATACCCCTTTTATTGGTTAAGACAACCATCTTGGCTAAGCGTCATATTTTTTTCATGTTGCATAAACATTGTCATGTTTTTTTCATTGGAGGGAGCACTCATCTCTCGCCTAAACTGTTTTCTTATCTCGGCATAGAAGAACGTTATTATGACCTCCTCGGCATAGATCCTTTTATGGACATTCGACCTAAATCTTCATTAGGTTAAAGTCTTCGACCAGGCTCCATGGTGGGCCGTTAAGTAGATGGGTTGGCCCAAAACAAATGCATAATTCTTATGCTTCCTAAGTATATACGATAAATTAAAGTTGCAAAGTTTAATGTCTAAACACTTTCGTTAATGACCCTTTTTTCCTATAGTTAGATTTAAGTATTCATACAAAAATTGTTGAAGATTAATGTTACACTTTAATTATTAACCGATGAAACTCAGGGCTCGTTGGTTGAGTTTTTCAGGATTCCTGGAATCCTAATTCCATTCCAACGAGGATTATTTTGTTTGGTTGGATTTTAGCTATTAGGATTCCTAGGAATCCTAAATTCCCCCATTTTGCCAAAATCTATTCCCTTATAAATTGGGAAATTTTTGGATCCAAATCCAGAAAATCCTTTTTTTTTGTCCAAAAACTGTTTTTTTTTTCCAGAAAATGAAAAAAATTCCATTTTATTTTAAAAAATATTTTTTTCCGGAAAATTAAAAATTTATTTTTTCCCAGAAAGAAAAAAATTTTTTTTCCAGAAATGAAAAAAAATATTTTTTTCAAATTTCCCAGCAAATTTCCCAGAAAATTAAAAATCTTATTTTTTCCCCAGAAAGTGAAAAAAAAAAATTTTTCAGAAAATGAAACAAATATATTTTTTTTCCCAATAATGATGAAAAAAAAAATATTTTTCAGAAAATGAAAAAAAATATTTTTCCAGTAACTGGAAAAAAATCCAGAAATTACAAAAATAATTTGCCGAGTTCATAAACTCCATATTGGAATCCAATAAAGGATGCAAATAAAGCTGGCATCTAGAATGCCAATTCCAGATTTGTAAGTCAAAATGTCAAACGTAAGACCACTAATACCTATATATATATATATATATATCCATTTATATGCTATAGATAACGTCAGACTACATGCATTTATATGCCAATTCTTAACGTCTATTAACATAGACACTGCCGTGCTGAATCAGAGGAAGGAGAATATTGTGATTGAGTAATATATATATATATATGGTTAATGGTACAGGCACAACTTTTTTTTTTTAATTAGGACACATTTAAATAGATTAAAATTTAATTTTTATCATATTCTTTTATTATTAATAATGGTACACAACAAATTAATAATTAATAAGACATTCATTTAAGAATTTAACAAGAGAGTTTAAGGATGATTTTTTCTCTCAAAAAAGCTTTAGTATTCTAAATTCTTTTGGGGATGATATTTTCCTCTTTAATTTACAAGTTTTTTCCGCAAATAAATTCTCTTTTTTTTGGTCGTTGTTCTTTTGAACAAACAGTTGTACACTCAAACTATAAAAAGCTATGTTCAGAATAATAAAAATAGCATATCATTTATTGCCATTGAAAAATCTATCTACAAATCAACCATTAATAATATTTTTTATATTTTGAAAAAAGCATTAAAATCAATCATATGTGCTTAAAGTTAAATAAAGTAAACATGAAATATATGAAAATATAAAGTAAAATGTTTAATATTATTAAACATACTTAAAATCACCCTCGTGAATAAATCATGCTTTTCGTATATTTAAATATCATAGATGAGAGTAAGGAAATTAGGTGAAAGAGAAGGGAAAGAAATGATATGTAAAAGATACAAATTTAGTGTTATTTTGAATAAATGGAGTGCCCTTACTAAAAATGGTAAAAATTATCGTTTAAACTAATTAAATATGTCCTAACTAAAAAAATGATAGGCCTTTATCATTAGTCTACATACATATATATATATATATATATAACTAAGCTTCTTTTAACTTTGAACAATCTCACATCACATGGATCAAATTGTATGTTTTACTAATTAAATTTCAATGAGCTTATTTGAGATTTGGTAAGTCATTTTTTTTTTTTAATCTTTGCCAATTCTGTTCACGGAAAGATCTAATAACGTGGGTATGAGATATATGACAAGCATCAAATTGAGCAGTTTTACAATCATGAATAAGATGTAGCTAGAGATCAAAAAAATATTGTAAGATGATTGAAATATCACTTATTTAACAATATATATGTCTATGAAAGTTAAAAACTGATGTTATATATATTCACAAAAAGTGTTTACATGTCATCTTGTCATTAGAAAAAGAGTAAATCCATTTACACTGTTTATCTGCCACCTCATTTTATATAAAATAATTCCTGCACGTATATTTTTTACAAGTAGTATTATTCAAATTAATTCAATCAAATACAAATTGAACACACATTTTATTCGACTTTTAAAGAAAAAGGGGGGGAGAAGAGAAGCCGGGTGGGAGTGATTTCGATCGCAATCTTCATTCAATTCTTCACTAATACTACTTGTAAAATCAATAAAGAGCTAATACCATACAATTTGGTTTAGACCCATAACCTCTTTATTTCAAAAATAAATATAATATCAACCAGGACGTAAAGTTTAATATTTGTCTTAAATATATAGAAAATTAAAGAGTGGGTAAGAAAGTATTTGTGTGAAAAAGAAAATAGTACTCCTTCTGTCTCAAATTGTTGGTCCTTTTTTTTTTATTTTTAGATGTCCCAAAATTAATGTCCATTTTTCATAAAAGATAAATACATACTTATTTTGCTCTTTTGTACTTTCACTTTTCAAAAAAAAGTTTTAAATAAATAAAAGGGTAAAAAGTAAAATTAATATAAATCAAACAAAAAGTATAATGAATAATATTAGATTTTTAATAAGTTAAATTTTTCAAAAAAGACCAGCTAATTTAAAACGGAAGTAATATTAAAAAGTTAAGTTGATGTTAGTTTCCAACCGGACATATGTTTCCTTTGGGTTGGACAAGGCAAAGAGATTTCTTATTTAAAAGGGTCCTACAAGTGAGCGCACGTGATGTAAGTGCCTCCCGCCATTATTGGAACATGGGTGTGTTTGGTTTATCACATCCTAGACAACATATATATATATATATACATGTTTCACATACATCGGGGATATGTTATGTTTTCCGTCGGGAATACATTGGGGAAATTTATTACGAAAAAGCGTCGCTAAAGGTCCGTACGTAATGTGATTTTCAAATATTATTCAAAGATAATGCACTTAAAGAATCAAATCAGTTATTCTTTCACTTCTACAAGTTTATGTTTTACTCTTTTATTTTTCTTTTAAAAAAAATGAAAATTGCAATAATTAACTATTGAAAATCAAAGTTATGTATTATAAATATTTTGTTACATTAAATATGGTTCAAAACAACACAAATTTTAAATGTTTGAACATATGATATATATATGTATTACCATACTAGTAAATGATCAAATTCGAATCTAGTAAGAATAAGTTGAGAATTGCGCCACCGCTTAAATCTTAAAAGAAGAAAATATATATTGTAGAGTGGTTATAAACCACTTAATTACTTCTTCAAAAGAGTACAAAGATAAATCACCAAGTGTATAAAAGCGATTCCGTCTTTTTCCACAATGGAGTTTACAAATAAATCACTCTCGCAAAGGAATCCAAAAGTGACTCACTCCTCGCAAAAAAAAAATCACTCATTATTACAAAAGATAGATCACTCCAAAAAAAATTACAACAATAATTTAATCAATCAATGATTATAATAAAATCAACTTCTTTTAAGCACAACTTAATTTTGGGCGATTTAGTTGGAATTTCACTCCAAATTGTACTCTTTTTAAATAGGTTAAGACACCCATTAGTATAAAAGCCAACATTATAAAAACTCACTCCACTTTATATGTTACTGACCTTGCTAACTTATAAATTTTGGTGTAAGATGATATTAAAAAAACACAGGCACAATTAGTTCACACTTTGACTAGCCACTATGGGTTTTCTAAGTAAATATGTGGGACTCAATTTTTTAACTTTTTTTAAGAACCATTGAATGCCGTCTGTAATTAGTGAGTGAAATGGTGCTAAAACCATGTGATTGTAAAAATGTGTTAATTAATTAACAAATAATGTGTAAATTAGTGAGCGAAAATATGTTGATGCAGTAACCTTTTGAGCAGGTTAAAAAAGAATAACCTTTTGAGCAGAGATCCTCCTATGCAACCTACAGGCTAACTCTAATTAAGTGAGAAACCCACATAAAAGGTTTATCCTACATGTTCTGTTATAGTATAAAAAAAATTAAAAAAAAATAACGTTCGAATACAATCAAATTTTTGTAAATTATTTATTTAATTTACTCATTACCTAACACGTTCATTTTTTTAGTAAAGTTGGAAATTTGGTAAAAATGGCGAGATGCCCATCTGGCCGGTCCAACTCAATTCAACTCATTGCACATACAATACACTAGGGTAAATCTAATTAACATGTGAAGAGAACTAAATAACGCTGGCTAGGTACGGAGTACGGAGTTTTGAGATCGAATAATTGACACTTCTTCACTTCACTTACCGTTTAATTTTCTGGGCCTGACTTAGATGGATGTTTCCTCACCGGAACCACCTAGTGTATAATTGATATAGCAGCTAGTGATGCTTCATCAACCTTATGATGATCCTCCTGGAGTGAAACCTTTCACTTTTCAGGTGAAACCAGGTGGAGGGTGATGTAAGTTTAGTTGATCGCTTAAATGTAGTAAGTGTTGCGCCAAACCACTCACAACTGAGCACGACGCAACGGGGAAGGATCTCACAATCCAAATGGTTTATTGAAAGAAAAACTCGGCACAAAAAAGCACACTCACAATAAAGAAATAATAAATAAACTAACAATCGCACAAAACAATGTTTTACCGTAGTGTCGGCGTAAATGCCACTAATCCACCCAAATGATAGCTTCTATTAATAATTACAACAAATAGATGATTACAAGCACACAAGAAAAAATCTCACCAATTTCAGCTCTCAAGTCTCTCTACAAGTTTCTATACACAAATGAGCTAAAAACATACTAAATAAGCAAAGTGCCAACACCATGATCGATCATGGTCCACATATGGAGAGCCAAATTTCTCAATTCTCCATTTTAGCGAACCATGCAGTTATCTCATCCAGCAAATTGCACACCTCACTCCACTTGTTCCTTCATCAATGCTACTATAGCATCACACTCGGCCCCGAAGAACCTCCATCCCCGAACGAGGTCTCAACATCGAAAAATGTTAACTAAAATCGAGCAGTGCTCAAACTTGGTCGTCGGTACCACATTCGTCATCATATCTGCAGGATTATTCTTAGTGCCAATTTTCTTCAAAATTACTTCTCCACTCTCGATAATCTCCCGTATGAAATGAAACTGGATATCGATGTGCTTCGTCCGTCCGTGATAAACTTGCTTCTTGGCCAAATGAATAACGATCTATGGTTATCACAATGTACATCGACATTCTTCTAAATCATCCCTAAATCACTTATCAAACCCAGAAGCCGCAATACTTCATTGACCGCCTCTGTTGCTGCAATGTACTCTGCTTCCGTAGTAGACAACGCCACTACATCTTGCAACATCGACTTCCGGCTAATCAGACCACCACTAAATGTGAAAACATACCCTGTGGTTGACTGTCACTTGTCAAGATCCCCAATATAATCCAAATCAACATACCTGCAAATAATAGACCCATCGGTTTTCTGGTACACTAACCCCTTGTTCTTCGCCCCTTGTAAGTATCGCAAATCCACTTAATGGCATTCCAATGCTGTGTTTCTAGATTTGCCATAAACTTGCTAACAATGCTCACTACCTGAGTTGTAGCACCACCGTCTTAATTAGTAGGATAACATATGTAATTAAGACATAGAGCGTTACTAACCCACCTTAGACTAGCTAAAGTATATCTAAAATAAATAATGAAACAATAAATTCCAAGAAAATCACATAGCCAGGAATAACTAACCCTGATACTTATGTTGTAGGCAATAATATAAAACATAAGTGTAATATACATCCATACACATACATGTAATCCGAGAGGTATATAAACCATGTCAACATGTATTACAAAGTAAACAACAACTCATACTAGTCGTGGCTTGCCATATACACACATGTATAACAAAAATGAGTCGGTATCAAAGGTCCTCTACTTCGTTCCCAATCCCGTCGCTTTTTCAGTCTTATCCGTCTCTTGGATACCATAATTGTTTACATAAAATGGGGTGAGCTCACAGCTCAGTATGGGGAATATAACAGGCAATATTACATATAAAACATAATTAACTGTTTAATCATAAATCATGGTTTCAATCGATAAAACAATGCATGTATATATATAGGTTACCTCCCTTGTGTCAACCATCATACCACGTCATCAAGAGATACAAAAGTAGAACCGAATAATAATAATAATAATAATAATAATAATAATAATAATAATAATAATAATAATAATAATAATAACAACAACAACAGCAGCAGCAGCAATGGGCCTGACCGCCCCCAAGAGATACCGAAACTGGGCCGAATTATAATCATAAGAATAAGAATGGTCCTGATCGTCCTAGAAAATAAATCGAACATAATTACGATATAACATTATCCGGCCCATAAAAGATCATCATCATATCATAATATAATTAGACCACATGTCCATCCATATCATATCACAGAATCACAAGTGATTTGCCGAGGTCTAAATTTTCGGGCTACTCACTGCTGACTCTAGACAGTCGACCTCATTACTGTACCCCGGGGCTTTAGGGATTTTCAACTCAAGGGCACAAAACCTTACTTATTTTCACACTAACAAGTGCTAATCAATACATATTCATTTCATCATCGAAAGGTCACAATAAAAATCATAATCGAATCCGTCACAGGATCATATTACGTCCCAAAATTATACAATAGACATAAAAAGCTTTCGGCGCCAGAAATACGAGATATATGCCCACATGATAGGCCATAAGAAAATAAGAGCATGCCGAAAGATTTCCAAGAATTCTATTGATACAATAATAATAATGCACAATATGCATAACATGCTAACAAATGAACATTTGAAACAATTTATACTATATAACTACGACAAGTCTCTATACATGTCCTTTGATGTGTATAATTCATCAAATAATTAATTTCATCAGTATACAACATCTATACATTCAAGGGATATATCATGTATATCAAACAACACATGTATGTCAAGTATAAATGGCATATCTTGCTTCAAATCACATGGTCATGACTTTATAAATCATAAAACATCATCATCCTCATCATGAAATAATTCTTAAAACAAAAACAATTAAAATATGATGATTTATATATAATAAAATCATATTATCGGGTTTTAAAAATAATTAAACATTACCTCAAAATATTTAACCCAAAGAATGAAATTCGATATGAAAACCCGAATCCTGATCAGTATAACTCTAAAATTCTTATACCCCTGCATAGCCCTCAACGTATATAATTTTTTCTTAAAGCTTGACTCGATTCGATTTAGCGGAGTTTGGATGACCAATTTATAAAAACTAAACTTTCGTACCTATTTTTATTTTCTCTCTGTCTCTTGGCAACAGCAAATGAAAAGAAAATAGAGAAGCTTAAATTTAAAGCAAGATAGGTCGGTGGTGTTAAGAAAAAGAAAAACTTAACTTTTTATTAATTACGACATTTTAACCTGAAATTTCATAACTTTATTATTTTAACCTAGAACTTTTGCAACTTTACATTTTAGTCCATACTAAACTAATGAAATTTTACAACTTGGTCCATAATTAACCAAAATTCTTAAACTCTTCAAAAATTTTACTTAATCGAGATTAATATGTGTCTAATTTACACTAATTACATTACGAAATATTATATGAGCAATATCCGATCGAGTACATATCCATGGCATACATCAAGCTTCATACCACACTCGTATATGGAACTTGAGCCATATACTCCACCTCTTCATCTGTTCTAGAGCCATAATTGCAGAGAGCTTGAAGTGCAAAGCCAATGGGACACTCACAGGCTTTGAGTCCTGCATTCCAAACCGAACTACCACTTTTTTTAAATATTGCCTCTGAATGAGACACAATCTTCCCTTCTTCCTCTCCTTTAATATCTCCATTACTAGAATCTTCTTGGCTCCACCCAAGTCCTTCATCTCAAACTCGAGACTCAATTAAGCTTTCACCGTGTTGATATCATCAGATATACTCGATGAACAAATAAGCATATCATCAACATATAAGAGTAAGTAGATAAAGTAATCTCGATGAACAAATAAGCATATCATCAACATATAAGAGTAAGTAGATAAAGTAATCATCATTAAGTTTCTTGAAGTAAAAGCAATAATCAAAATCACTCTACTTGAATTTTTAAACTATCACGAATGTGTCAAACTTCTTGTACCATTGTTTAGGTGATTATTTCAACCCATAGAAGGACTTCTTCAATTTACAAACACAATCCTCCTTACCAACAACCTTGAACCCCTCTGGTTGAGATATATACATCTCCTCCTTTAAATCCCCATGCAAGAATGCCGTCTTCACGTTAAGTTGTTCAAGCTTTAAGTCAAACTACGATACCATGACTAATAGCACTCTAATTGAAGTATGTTTTACTATCAGAGAGAAGACTTTATTATAATTCACCCCTTTCTTGCTGTTCAAATCCCTTAACCACCTCTTGCTTTATACCGAACATCCGAATCTAAAATCTCATATTTCTTGACAAATATCCATTTTTACCCAATTAAATTTTTTCCTTTTGGCAACTTTCAAAGACCCCAGGTTTCATTCTTGTGAAGATAATTCATTTCCTCACCCATAGCCGCTTTACATTCATCACAATGACTATCTGCCACTGCCTCCCTATAAGAAGTTGGTTCATCACCATAAACCACCAATACATATGCGACAATATCTTCATAGCCAAGTCGTTGCAGTGCTCGTCGAGCTCTCGGCTCCCTTCTGCTCGCCACAAACAGTACCTCTCGTTGTTGTTAACTAAACCCCTCAATAGGATTTCCACATTTTTCAAATCACTATCGGAAGAATCAACCAGATTAGTCACTTTTGACTGCAACAGAATAATCACTTCTGTTTACACCACTCCGCTCTTCTCACTCTCATCGAGAGTTTTCACATTTTCTCATATAGGCATCTTAAGCAAAGACGCATTGTCAAATGTAATATCTTTGCTAACGGTTATTTTCTTGTCTAAAAAACACCACAGCTTATATCCTTTACTTCAATTTTTAAACCTATAAAGATCGCTTTTCGGGCTCTTGGATCAATCTTATCTTCACAGACATGATAATAAGTCGGACACCCAAAGATGTGCAATAAATCGTAACTTGCATGAAATCCTATCCAAACCTCCATAGAAGTTTTGTAATCGACCCCTAAAGATGGCAACATATTCACGATGTAGCCAGCATATGATAAGGCCTCCGCCCAATACTGTTTTCCCAAATTTGTATTTGACAGCATACTCCTCACCTTTTCAAGTAAGGTAGGTTTCATTATTTCGGCTACTCAGTTTTGCTGTGGTGTACCTCTAACCATGAAAAGGCAAATAATTCCCTCATCTTGGCAGTACTCCTTAAACGGATGACTAGTGTAATCTTCGCTGTTCTCAGATCTAAGCACATTGATTTTCCTACCAAATTTCTATACACAAATGAGCTAAAAACACAATAAATAGGCAAAGTGCCAGGACCATGATCGATCACGGTATACCCCACAATTGATCATGAAATGCACTGTCCAAATCTGTCAACACCATGATCAATCATGATGTAACCCATGATCGATCATAGTCCACATATATATAACAAAATTTCTCAGTAAGTAGTGCTTATTTCTCACTGGGATATATCAACGAAGAACCTAAACCCAATCCCATTCCCAACTTAACAACCAGAGACTAGCCTTCAATTCCACTTAATTTATATATGATGGTTTAACTATTCTACCTTTTGGTTAACTCGTGCAATCCATTAAAAATCCCTTCACGACTTTTAGACACTCTGTTTTTTTTTCTTATCAGTTAGCATTGTTCAAGCCTAAGGGGAAGTGGGCTTTTGTAACCCCGACCCCAGCACTAACTTGTTAATTTGTTATATATACACTCTAGTTAGGCTTATCTTCTTAATTAGCCTAGAGTTTCCTTTGATGACAGTCCATCAAGTAGCATAATTAAGAACATCCAAAACAGTGTACTTCGCATATAATAAGATAGTTAAATACAACTAAAATAATAGTATAGTACATTAAGAAAATGGGTTAAACGAAAATTTGCAATCCTTGTTTAATTTTAGATGAAAATCTAAAGTCATTAATCAGGTATGTGCACAAAACACTGGACACTGAAAACTAGACATGTGATTTCATGCCCATATGTGATGGATGTCCAGCTTACATTTGTTTTATCCTTTTGCGTTAATTCAAAGACCCGCTAAATTCCAACTTTACCTTCACCTCTTTACATGCATTAACATTAAATTATCTTCATATTTTAATAAACCAAATTAAAATATGCTTTCCAATCAACTTTGTTGGTCGGATTTCAACCCTAGAGGGGGTGGATAGGGTTTAAAAACTTTAATGCAGAATTAAAAAAATTTCTAAACATGTTTAAGTAAAACAAATGTATTAAACCAATATATCAAGGAATGCAAGAAATAAACAATTAAACACAAGAACAAATAATTCAAACAATCTCAAAATAAGTAATAATATAACAAGTAAATAAAGAGATTGAGTTAGAAAGATTGAACCAATAGAAGTCCAAGGCTTTTTGTCCACACGGTTTTGGTTTATCAAACCATAGTCCTCGCTCAGTTAGTTTCCGAGAATTTTTACTAAAATCAATCTCCTTTCGGGTGAAGATCAAACCACTACAAGTGTATCCTCACACACACTCTTTACAAATATTGCTTGACCACAATATTCACACAAGAATCTCTCTCTTGCTAACCTTATGAAATTTACCTCTCATAAAAACTAAACAAGAATTTACCTTCTTGTTTTTCCTTTGAGATTTACCTTTCACAATGAATTCTAATTGTTTGGTGATTCACACCAATTTACAATAACTCTCTCTAGTGTGTAAGGAATACAATTTGAAGCTCACACTAGAGTTATCCTATTTGATCAAGATGATATAGTTCAAATGATTAATGATTGATTAAAATAATTTACTTGAATCTTTTGATATTGAAGATAAATGAAGTGAAGTATGAAGTATAAGAATGATTCAAGGTAGTCAAAATATGTCTTAGATAGTGTATATATAGTCCCAAAAGTGATATAGCCGTTTTAGAGGTTTGGTAGAAGTTTGGTACAAAAAATGGTTAAAAATCATAAATTCAACGGCTATATTCTGAAGCATCAGTCGACTGAGCAAAGCTCATCAGTCGACTGATGGACCCTTAGTCGACTGAGCAACGCTGCTCAGTCGACTGATGGGCTCTGTCCATCAGGCCCAAATCCCAATTTTTGCATTTTTGTATTTTAGCTCCAAAATCAATTCTAATGATTTTGGGACCTTAAAAATAAGTTCCTAAAACACATATTTTCGGAAAAACTCAAAAAATAATTATTTGAATTTAATATGAATTTATTTCAAAATCGATTTTTGCTAAAATGATGTTTTGAAATGATTTTGATTCAAACTTAGTTTTGATCAATCTAAGAATGATGCATGTTCATGTTTAAGCTATATAATCAATCAATTAAGAAACTTTACATTAATCCTAAGCAAACACTCAATTACAAAATAGGCGAGTCTTCGAATGTTTTGATTTGTTTCTTCAAATTGATTCTTCACTTGAAGCTTTGGCATATGATCATTGATCTTTTGTGCTTTATGAAATGCATTGCTAGCAGATGTGCGATAAGAATGATCCCTAACTAGTCCATTGCTTTGTTGACTTAATCGGATATAGATTGAATGATCCTTGTCAAACTTCATTTGAGCAATCATGTTATTCTTGATTTTTCCAAGAAGAAAGCTATAATCTTAAATCAAGAACATGTTAAAATTACACATGATTGATTTATTGTTATTATCAAAATAAGATTAAGACTTACAAGGTCAACAAACTCATTTATGGGCAACATAAATTCGAACACCACATTTCGGCTGGCCATTTTTGGATACCTTATTTTTCGGTTAGGTACAAAACGGATGGCTCAAATCCTTATGTTACTAAACTTCATCAAACTCTATTATATTATTCAGTTATCCTATGGTACAGAGTTTTTTCATATAGAAGTGCACTTCTGCATGCATAACATATAGGATAATACGTGCCAATTTTGACATCCCTGCCGGGGATGCTCTAAAAGACCCCTACTTGTTGTCATCCTTAAATACAGTAAACATGAGAAATTCCATTCAATTCATAAGGGAAAGTAACGGTTATATTATTTGGTATAAATGAGTCCCAAGTCCTTAAATTGCAAGCTCATGGATTTCTTTTGAGCTAGTTTTTACTCTGGGTCAAATTATCATATATTTTGTTATTTCCTTGTTATCATGATATTAAAATCCATAATCTCTATTATATGCATGGGTTGTGGATTATTCATCATGGTTACTATTTAAGTATTTTTGACTGGCGATGTTATAATCGTAGCCAAGCTAATGAACAAGATTCAACTCGGTTACATCAGGGCGGATCACAAAGCAACCACTCGTCCGGATCTCACTTTCTTTACACACAACATTTCAGAAGAAGCAAATGAGTAAAGAAGGACTTCAACCTTAACAAACACTCAAATTGCAAGAAGCTTAAGTTCAAAGTATATTATGTTGCATTTTTTATTTCTTTACCTTCCTTTTGAATGGCTGGAACAAGATCAACTATATATGTATTATAGATGTTTGGCCATGCTCTTTTTAATTTAAGATGTTATACCCCCTAGTGCCTTTTACTGTTTACAAAGTGACAAGAACATTCCTTTGTTGACTTAATTCAAGTGTCAAACTTTAACCGCTCTTCGATATCTTTCTACGAATTCTAAAGCACCCAATGGCCTTACCAACTTCTTTTTACCAAAATCTAAACATATTAAGCCCCAAAACTTTGTTTTGTAACGTGCTATATTCAAATTTGGTGTCCTGTTGATTGAAAGTATGATATAAATCTCCTCTAACCGCCAACCCAAAACACCACCCAATATGGTAATTGTAAATGGTTCCATCACGATGCATAGTGATTGAAACAGGATGTTTAGCATCTTTTGACTTAAAACTCTAGACATGAATTATTAGAGAATTCATATGAATTTACCAATCTAGAATTCCTGAAAACAACAAAAACTCAAAAGTCCTCAGATTCCGATGGAGGTTTGTCATTTCTATTTGACGAAATACACAAAAGGCAATGAGCTAAGGGATTTACTGTGTTACCGTTTATTCCACATTTTGTGCTCATTTTAAGTTTTGCACTTTTCTAGAATCCAAATCATAATTTTAAATCTGATCTAACTTTAAATTTTATCATCTTAATTTTGACTCAAACTCTAGACATGATCAATTATAATAGAATTCACATGAATTTACCAATTTAGAATCTCTGAAAACAACAAAAACTGATAAGCAAACAAGTATTAATTAGTGCGTATATAGATAAAACCGGCAGGAGTTCAATGCATCATGCCTCGTTTGATCTCAGGTTGGTGAAATTGGCATTGCCCTCCACAGCAAACGTTAGCTTATAACAAAATTGTAGAATTTTAGCTTGATATGGTCCACTACCATCACCAATACTGTTCCTAACTTAATCACCTATTACTAGGTGCGGGGTTTTTAACTCAAAAGGCCTCGATTATATTAAAGGTGAACCACTTATTTTTTAATCACATGTTTTTCTTTTATATTTTTCGATGTGAGATATTGTTGTTTCTCAACACGCCCCTTCACATGCGACCCACATATCGAATCGCATGGGTAACCCAATTCTCACATTGAATATTGGTAAATTCGAGAGCCAACGCCATTCTTTTAGAAGTATCAGTATTCATAGCCCAACCGGACCAAGGACGTGAATTGGAATAAAACCTTCCTCTGATACTATGTAGAACAACAAAAATGAGACAAGGTTGTTAGGTAACAGCTCAACTGAATTAGGTATATTACCCTCCCACGTTCTATCTGGGTGCATTATCTACATTTTTATTTGTTCAGTATAAGAGAAAAAAATCAATTAGGGCTAACTGTACGTGCACAATATAATTATTACCCGGCTGGGAATTTTGTATAAAACTTTGGTGGGCCGGGTGTGTGTTTGTTAATGGATAGGTTGTTGGTAGGGGCACATCTTATTTTTAATTAGTGCACATCCATTTTAAGAAAAAACTCATTTATAATTCCTTTGGTAAGGCACGTCAAACACTAAATGAAGAAAGCGATTTAATAATATAGCAAGACTAGTTTGTAACCTCACGCAATACATGAGTGTATTAAAATAAAATAGTTAATTACAAAGTTAAAAGCATTTCAACTTTCTTCCTGCATATTAAAAGGTGCGGAAGAAAAACTCTTATCGTCTCTTTTTCTATTGACTTCATAATTTTTTTTAAAACAAAAATCATATTGCGGATTGTATTGAAAATAGATTAAAACTTCGGATTGCGGATTGTATTGGAAATAGATTAACTTATGTGTGAGAGAAATGGATTTGGGTTCTAATTAAAGAGGGAGTGAACACACACAAAAAGGAAAATAAAAAATAAAGAAAAAAATAAAAATAAAAACATAAGTCAACTATAATTAAAAAAGGAGTAAATACAACACACGTGGCAGCCTAGCAAAAATACTTCTCATTCCTCCCATTTTATATATATACTATTAGATTATATTAGATATTTTAGTGTCAAATCGTTTCATCACAACAAGCTCCAATCCTGCTGAATTTCTCTAGGAAAATGTTTTTAATTTTTCATAGTCAAAAGTTGGATTGCAAAATAGAAAACAAAAAATGTATGTTTCCCTTCTATGTACTCCAAATAAAGTAATTATATATACAACATAACCTACGCAAAGAAATCAACTATAAGAAAAATTTGATATTTGGAAATGGATGTAGCATTACAATAATGAAGAATAACATTATTTATGGATTCAAAGAACAACATATTAAGAATCAGGGACGTTAAAATAAGGGACGATCAACACTAGAAGGTAGTACAAACGAAAAAAAAAAAAAGATTCTCGAAGTGAGAAAGTGCTTTTATGAAAATAAATAAGTCAATTTTTTATTTTATTTTTTTCAAAATCTAGATGTGCCGTTGTTAAGATATAAAATAAATAGTGAAAAATATATTTTATTTAATTATGATGTACTCTAATTAAAAACGCAGTGTGCCCCTACCAGCAATCTAACCTAATAGATAAACAATTAGGAAGCTTGAAATATAGCGATTGGATTGCTAATCGTTTTTTGTTTTTGTTTTCTTCTACAATGTTAAACTCTTGGTTCGTAAGGATAAATTTGTTAGGAAGTAGCAATAAATTGAATTCCAAATTTCAAACTTATGCCTGTTAGTGGGATTAAACCGTTAGAATCCCTGTAGCTGTTAGAACTCTTAATGGTATAATTAAAATAACAATTATAATTAATTTTATTAATGTTAAGTAAAAAACCTATTCCAATGGCATAGTCAAATTACAGCAATCATATAAATAATAATCAAAATTAATAACATTTTTCAATAATCAAAATAGTAGTACACTAATTCTATTAGATAAAACAAAATATAAGAAATTTTTTTCGATTTTTTAACTCTTACCTCACCGCAACTAGAGTTAATCTTAACTTATTTTCTTTTTTCTCATTTAAATTAGGATTTTTTTTTCCCCACTATCAAACAGAGCCTAAATATTGAACAGGTCATTTGACCACTAGCCTTTAGGCGATTGGCAATTGAGTTAAAACCGATTTGATTTGATAAATGTCGGTAATTTAACTATCGTTTTGATTTCTAACGTGATTACACCGTTACAAAACTTTTTGAGAATTTTCAGAAAGAGCCTTCTGTTTAGCCTAATAAATTGGTTAGTAATTTAACAAGTTTTTGCAGCTCCGTTCTCTCTCGGATATAACCATTACAACTCGTTTGCTTAATCAAACAAATCCGTTAAAGGAATTATGGTGTTTCCTAATAGCTAAACCGTTACAAACGTGTTTGGCCAAGGTAATTTGTTTGCAATTAGGTATAACAATCATTATGACTGATTCTTATTGCAACACACTACTTATTAGCAATCAATAGCATCTTCAAGGTTAAGATTTGCCCACTACTTGTAAATTTGCATGATCTTGCAAAATCTAGATCTTCGAAGTGTGTTGATTTCTCAACAATCATCTAGCATGCTGGATTTAGTCAATGCAAAGCTTTAGCAAAAAAAAATGTTCAAAAAGTAATACCAATCGATTATCGTATGATTCCACACCAAAATTCTCACGCAACATCTCACTTATACAATATAAATAATGGTCAAACAAAAAAGGGCAAGTACAACAAGTTCCTGAGATGGTAAAACTATGGGGTATTTCTCTATTATGCTAACATCATATTGGACTAGTACTCTAATAAAAGACTTGCATAGTTCCAGCTCTCTTCAACCTTAAAAGTGGTTCCCTTTTGCAATGCAAACCCATAAAACCACTTGTGCAGGACCTCACCAGCAAATGAGCAAATTAAACAACTTTGGGAACACAGTTGGAAGTAAATTATACACATTTGCCATGGGATGCACATTCCAGAATCCGGTGGAGTTCAAACCAAGTCCATAAAGAAAATTCAATCTCTAAAATCAACAGTAAACAGGAACCCACCATAATCTGCAAAAAACCCAGGTTCATCTTCCATGACTAGTGCCTTCCGCTTTTTTCATCGGGGGTGGCAATGTGTTTGGTGATTCGATGACAAAAATGTTCGTGAAGTTCCATATATGATGTGATTAGATGACAAGTGCTTCTAGTTTTTCTACTGTTCCATTTGATGAAGGGGAGTTTGCACTTTGTTCGGCATCTTGATGATTCACACCCCCATTCTCAGGTTTCTTGGTTACCTGCTTCAAAGCCGAAGTTAACCGCAGAGCTGCGGCTACCTTCAAAGAATGTCGAGCATGGAAAGTACTCAGCGCATCGCACTTTCCATCCTACAAGAGAAGTTTAATTTTTCAGCACAATTGATAATGTTCAATACACGATAGTTTGTGTTAAATATGAAAAACACAAAAGGACATTACTGTATTTTGTATTTTTGCAAAAAATTGCTCTCAGTAAAATGTGTATAAGAGATTCGCCCAAGAACTCCCTTTACCATTATTTTTCTATAATAATTTTCTTCCAGAATTCGGCAGAGTTCAAATTCTCCCTTTACCATTATTCTATAATAATTTCTGGCGCAAGAGGGGTAACTTGGTAATTATGTGTACATATCAAACCTGCTCGATGTTTTTAATATATAGTATGGATTCAGTAGAAATTAAAGATGAAACATCTTTTTTTTTATTTGAGGAAAAACATCTTGTAAAATGTAATCAAATATTCAATTTTAACTGGGAATATTAATAATCTGAGTAAACAAGTACATGTAAATAAATAGACAATTGACAGACAAGGAGTGACTTACTCAATGCTGCATCACGATCAACCAAAACTCCCCCTAGGATATTGTGAACTGCAATACACTCCTTCAGCTTCCACTCCCGGACTGGCCCAAGTGCCCCATTTCTGATTCGGCAAAAAGCACAAACTTCAATGTGAACTATTGTTTGACAGCAAAAACATCAATCTTCGCAATAGAACAACCAGGTACAGAAACCTTATTTCACAAGAGTCATTACCTTGCCACAAGATTGTTTGATGAATCTTCAATTAATTTTATAGCCTCAGCCTTCTTGCTTGGTTCTAAAACATACATCATTTCTGCTACAGCTGCTCTATGCATCAATGAATCTGAAAATAATAACCAGCATTGCAATGTCAAAAAAGGAAGTGATTGGGCGTCGAAGCATAGAAACAAGATAAGGCAGAACCGACCTCTATGATTCTCAAGGAAAAGTGTGTTTGCCTCGATGAGAGACTTCTCATGCAACTGACTGCAAAAGCAAGCAAGAAAGCAAAAAGTAGGGAATTATCACGCAGTTTTATGATAAAACGATAGTTCAGAGTAGCACAAGGAAAACAAAAGTACAAAGTGAACCTAAAAGTACGTCGCTCTGCTTCTATGACACCACAAATGAGTTTTTCAGTATCAGTCGCTGGAGCAGGCGTTGATTCTACTTTGTGGAAAAATCTTATCTGCCAATAACATGGTTTAGAATCAAAATGTGGTTTTAGGCACTTTGAAGGTTGCTAGTCCACATTTAGGATATAAAAGTTTAAAAATATAGATTTTGTTAATTGAATAGACTTTTGTATGATTGCAAACAATTGTAAAAAAACCTATCCATATCAATTAACTTAAAACAACATATACCAAGCAGCGATGCGAGTCTGGGTTTTCAGCATCCAACCGTAACAGTTGTTTTACAGCCTGCAGGAAAGGAAACAAAGAGATGAACAAAGAAAAAAAAAGAACAGAAACGAATTTCATAAACAGTGTATAGCCACAAGCTTGAACCTTCAGTACTCTAACTCAACATAGAAAGGAGAAGCAAAGAACGGAAAAAACCAAGGATATAATAAATCATTATTCATGATAAAAGTTGCTTCTTTCAAAGGTTCATTGTCATAGCTTCTTAATATTCCATAAGAGAACACTTCAGTAGATGAGAAAATAAATTATTTTTATTTGTTGCCTAATGCTATTATTTTTAGTTGACATAGTAAAATAAACAAATATGATGGATGATATTTTCACTTGTAGTTGCAACAAGTAAGAGACCAAGGACCTTCCTTAGGAAAGAAAAAAAAAAGGTATCGTATTCTGAGTTCCTAGAAATCAAATGACCTGAAAAGCGAGCAAAATTTTTTGCTTTCTCATGTTTAATTCGAAGGAAAGTAAATGTGTCTCCAAGAAATCAGGGGAGTGCTTCTGAAGCAGCTTCAAGTACTTCGTAGCTTCCAATAAAGGAGCTTCCACCTACAACAATCAATATTGAAAAATTACAAGATGATACTATTAAAGAAAGGAAGGCCATTGATAAAAAGTTCTACAGACACTTAAACAGTGGGTGACCCAAATATACGCTCTTAAATCTCAAAGATTGATTGATTGATTGAGAGAGAGAGAAGACCTGCAGTAACTTCTCCCCACATGGATCTGGATCTACTGGTTTCACATTCCGTTTTCCAGACTTGGAGACACTAACACTTGATTCCTCAATTTTCACTTCTGCCTCCTAAGTAAACCCTAATAGATTAGAATGCAAATTTTTTTTGAATGGGTTATAATCTATCAGAAGTTACAAGGAACAAACTGAAATACTTTCTTAGCTCGGGCTTCCGCCTTTCTTTGTTTTTGCCTCATTTTCTTTTTCTGTGAAGCAGGCAATCTCGACATTTCGTCATCTTCTTCAGCTGCTGATTTTGAAGGTGAATCATACAGCTTTATATAGCATCTGCAAATCAGTGATTCAATTATCTAACTCATAGCAAATCATTTGAAGGCATAATTAATGCACAAAGACAGGGGAAATGGAAAGTAAAGGTTGTCAAATCATCCATAATCTTACAAGTCACAAGTGAAACATAGAGAAATGAATCATCACCTGATAGCCCCAGCCGCTGCTTTTCGAAAATAAGCATGAGAATGGAGCCGGTCTTGAAATTTCAGCATTTCAATATAGGCTCGCAGTGTCATCTTCCTTAAGCAATAAGAATGGAAGTCAAACTGGTCTTCAGTGATGTCAGCATAATGCTTCTCCACGGCCAAGAATTTTTTCAGGCTCGTCCAAGATCACCTTGGCGGAAGAAACTTTCTCCAGAAGCAAGTTCATACCTTCCAAAAATTTTATTTTTCAACACATTAGTAGGTATATATAACCAAGATACCGGTTTCCTAAGAGTATGTCAGCGTCAGGTTTGATTTGAAACAAAGACGCACCACATGCACTGCATATCATGAAGGTTATTGTGCTGATCTCCATCTTTTGTGAACAATACAGCTGTCTTCTCTGCCAGGGAAACCTTCAAAAATATGTTTCACATTTAAGCATATAACTAATAAGAGCATCATCACGATATCAGATGATGAATCAAATGCAATAATTATCATCTCTACTAGTAACCAGGTGAAGAACATAATTTTTAAAGCTTTAGAACCTGGTCAGCCTGCAGCATACGTTTGACACAATCACTATTTACGTAACGATCAGCAAGATCCATACACCTAGCTTCATCTGCTAATGCAGCAGCTGCTGCCAAGTCGCCGCTATGCTTTAGTATCCGGCTCTGTGGTCAGTAACACACCAGATAAACATTTCGAACAGAACCAAAACAGCTAAATGCAAGAAAATCAGATAACAGCATTACTTTTAAAAAGGAATCAAGAGATTCAAGACAGCATCATGCTCACTAGAGATATGATGTCAAAAAACAAATAAACGGATAGCTCTTGCAAATCATTGATAGAAAATCACAGACAGCTTAAGTATTGGTATCCATAACTGTTGACCTAGAAGGTATTAATCTTATTTTGATAAAGACAAAAAGTTAATCATGTGTATTTAACATGTGTTTTGAATGAATTTAGCTTAAACCAATTTAACAAGCTCCATTGAATTCCCGAAGTATCTTGAGGACCAAAACCAGAAGGGTGGTAGATGACTCCGTGGAACCACTCCATGAGATTCTCTCAACCCTTGCAAGAACTTCAAAGCTATCACGCATCATGATAAAATGGATTGCGTATTCAAGTGAAGTACAAAGAAACTAGCTCAAGCACTTCGAAGACTCATAAACTTGTTACTTGAGTGAGTGCTTAGCTTTTTATGTGAAGTTTCTCAATTGATCACAACTAAACTCAAATATATTGTGTATCATTCATTGCATTCAAATAACTTTCAAAATCATGTTTCAAAAGAACCTTCATTGCAAAACTATTTCTCATAAACCGGCTTTCCTATAAAATTCATAACTAATTCATACGATTGATTCAATGTTCAAAACCAACTCCAACATGCTTAGAATAACCTCTAGAACACTCCCCAATCTTTTGGTTGATTTTAGGTTTGAGTGTTCATGGATGGGCAGAAGCATGTAGTTAACTACATGGTTTATGGAGATTGGGTTTGGATGAGTCGACTACATTGCCAGAAACTAGCCGTTGGAGAGTTCGTAAATGTCTAGTTTTGACCCATAACTTCTTGTAACCACTTCAAACGGCCATATCCTTTTGCAAGCTATTTATATGAGGTCTTAGACACATTTTTACCCACTTCAATGATCATACAAACTCATTTTACATATATTCTCATTATTCAAGTATACAAGCTATTGCATTGATCACATTCTTCACATTTGAGCTTAATTATTGATCAACCTTGATAACTCAAGTGTGAGCTTCATTTATAATCTTCAAATACACTTGAGAGTTATTGTATCTTGGTGTTCATCACCAAAACCAATCTTATTCTTCAATTTGTAAGAGGATTTCTCATAGTATAGCAAAAGTGAATCTTGTGAGAGTGTAATGAGAAGAATTACACTTGTATTGAGGTTTGGTTTTCACCCGTAAGAAAATCATTTAGTGGAACTTCTCGGGAGAACTACTTGGGCATGGACGTATGGTCTAAACAACCGAACCGCGTGTCCGCGTTAACAAAACATCTTAGCGTTCTACGGTTTTGACTTTCGAAACCCAAGCTCTTTATCTATTTATTATCTTGTATTGTGTTTGCATCTTTAGTCCACTTCCTTGATATATAGTCATTCATCATTTCCTTAAACTTTCTTTAAAGTTTTTCTTAATTCCAAATTAATTTTTGAAAACCCTATTCACCCCCCCTCTAGAGTTATTGTCCGACCAACAATAACCACTCAAAAAGGTAATATAAACAGACCTTGATCGAGTATAAGTCAATCACAGTTGGAGTGTGTTCTATAGCCTCATCAATTTTGGCAAGAGAAATGTCGTATTGACCACGTCTATCATAATGCTGCATTAAAAATTAAACAATAAATATTAGCAAAATGAGAAATAAAAAGGGCGATAAAGAAAAAGGGTAACGCGCAAAATGCAAAAAATTATCCAAGTGACAGCAACAAACCTGAGCCAAATAAAACAGGATCCACATAAGTGTTGATGGGGGCTCTTTGTCTTCCCTGGAAGAATGATAAATGGAAGCATATATTGGTGAATAGAAAAATGTGTTTCAACATGATAAAACGTCATATATAAATATAATGCCAACAGGAAGGGTTCTCTCATATGAAATTTAATATTTATAATACATTCATGACAAACACAATGTCAACATGAACTAAGCTGGGAAGTAAATATTTATAATGTCAGCACTTTGGGCCAGTATTCAAAAGATTCAAGCTCTTGATAAAACAAAAGTAAAAATAACAATAGTAGAGGGAAGATTATTGCAGTGTATCAATGTAGGAGGTTTATATTCATATATTAATATGTTATGGCTGCCTAAATATAAAAGATGCCTCACAGTTGTATCCAGTTTGTATAAAACATATGTTTTGAGAATCATCCTGTAAATAAATTCACACTGACATATATATATATATATTACAGTGTACGAATGTTTGATCAGCACATGGAGACACTACTCACTTTTCCCATTTTCAGATGAACACCACAAATTACCATTGTTTTAAGGAACAAAACCTAGGACGCAAGGACACTTCTAAGAAGCCGACATGTCTATGTTTGAATCATATAGACCCTTCACTTTTACATTGCTCAGTAACCAATCAATTTTGCTTACCATAAAATGTAAACATGCGAAGACAATTCCTAATTTTTCCTTTTTCATTAACTGTGTTCAACGAAACTACAAGCATAAAGAAGAATAAATATAATGCTTAATTTTCATTAGTTCCGGTTGACAAAAGAAGAAACAAAAAGTATCTTCCAGAAAGATCTTATATGATCAGAAAAAAACCTTAAATCTCAGACCAAAATTACACGATAAGGTTGAACAGATGCATAAGTTTTAATATACATAAAAATGTCAAACAACACAAATACAGAACTCTATTTATTCAAAACTGAAAAACATAAAGAATTTTGGCATGGTGGCATATAATTATGCATCTCCCATCTTTAATTTGAAACCACGTGCCACCGTCGAAATATATAGCACGAGATCTAATGCTATCAAACAAGAGTTTGGGACATTATTCATATATTACCTCCCAGGGTATCCACCTGTTGCCTTAAGTGAATGCTCCAAACCAAGAATCAACTGCTCTAGAATGTCTGCCTGTATGAAGAAGTAAAACACAAGGTATATATATTAGCTGATAAATAAAATTATCCCCAAAAAGCGAATAATTTAACAACCTTTAGTGAGATTTCCTCAGTGTCTCAACAGATCATCTATAAAAGAGATTGCACAAACCTTGCCAGCGTGATTATAGAGAGGAGAAAGATCAGAGAATAGTGACGGAACTCCCTAAATGCATCACAAGAAAAAAAAATGAGAAATGTGAGTTTAGTTTCTTCAAACAAGCTTAGCTGACAAAATAATCAAGAAACTAGTTCAACCAGTTAAAATTGTTTTATCTTTATGTATAACCAGTTATATATAATATAACAGAGAATTTCAGACACCTTTGTTAGGAGAGGCCTAATATAGTTATCCGCTGCTTCCTGGAACTTTTCGGCATTCAGGAAATCTAATGGTATTCTCTGAAAATTAGGGAAGTCAATGTTCAGTAAAAATCATAAATTTTAAAAAGTACAAAAAGATGACACGAAAAATAATAAATCAGCAGCAGATAAAGCTGAAATAAAATGTTAGCCAAGTTTATTAAATATAATTACATGTATACAAGTACTTCTAAAAAAACCATAGTGGCAATAAGGAAAGGGTGTGCAATACAGGGGAACAAGGAATACTCCAAGCAACGGAAAATTAAAGAATAGGGGGGAAATGGGAAATTAGTTCTCCAATCATCACCGAATCTAATCATCACCGAAAAGAAGCTTACACCTTGCCTCACGCCTTTTTAATATTTGCATTCACTAGCTCTAAAATACCATGCGACAGACTGAGCCAATTTCTTACAATTTATAATATCAAATCTCAGAAAGCCTTGGATGTTGCCCTTATACACATCTTTTCTCCGTCCTTTTTCATTTGTGTGCATTGATACAATACCATATTTACTAAACTTCCACTTGACCATCTGGTCATACAACAAGGAAATCCCAACATCGGACATATAGTTCACATAGCTCCTTAATGATACACAATGAAGAAGTTCGTATAGGCAGGGCAAACACAAACATTATTGCCAAATGAGTGATTCAGAGGTTTGTTTGCCGAGATATCAGAATCCCACAAGCATTTATAATTTATCAATCCATAGACTCCTTTACCATTTTTATTTATTTATTTTATTTTGATGACCATGGGTATCAGGGGCCCACCCCCACTAATCCCATGAAGACCCGGTTGCTCAACCAGAAGACGCCCCCAGTGGCCCAAGAAAGGTTTCACGCAGCAGGGAATCGAACTTGAAACCGTGTGCCTACCCACACAGTCTCAAGTTCACCCTTATCGCCGAGGCAAACCCATGGGTTAAAGTCCCTTTCCATTTTAAAAGTAACATTTTTTTTCCAATAGGCATCAAAAGGAGGCATAAACAGAAGGGAAATGTCTCACCTTAACAGCAGATGATCTACTGTATTGCTGCCCAAGAGATTTATATAAAGCCTCCAACTGATCAATTTCATCAGACGAATATTGGCCACTTTCAGAATATAGTCCAACACATTTCTGCAACCCTTCATAGTATCTAAGTAGAGAAAATAAGCAAGATAACATTTAAATAATGAAATTTCAGGACAAAAGTATATACATGCTGAATTTATACACATATATTTTAGCACATAGCGAGATGTTTATGTTGATTTAAGCCAGTTCCTGTAATGAAATTAAGTATATATACAATTCTCACAGAGCTGCTATCTCAGCTTCTACAGCTACAAAAAGTGCTACACAATCTCAATCACTTAATATGTACGATCCCGCCCACAATGAACATATGGTTTGATTTTCCGATATTTGAAAGCAGATGTATGTTTAACACTTCTTGCATTGTTAGAGACCTAGCACTGCAAGTACCCTTGGATCGGGTGGTAAGGAGGTCCACGGGATTAGGAGGGTTCTTTATCATATCTTGCAAAGGAAAATTGGCAAACGAATTTAAAAATGAGATTTACTCATCGTCCTCTGAACTATGAAGTAAGCTAAAAAGAAGTTCATCTTTCATGTGAAAAATGGTGAAAGTTAGGATATAACTTTAATATTCTATAACAATTGGGTTGTACTTTTTAACTAGGCTGGCCATTTGTATCTATATATTCACAAGAAGATTACAGTTTAGGAAAGTAAGTAGCCCAGATCCAACAATCAAGGAATAAACCAAAAAACTAAACCCGAGATCCATGAATCAAGCTTATTCCCTAAATCATTGGACTCTGATTTACAACACTACCCAACCAGTCTATGCTTGAAAGAGTGCATGTACAAGAAACCACAGTTCTCTAAAAAAAAATGCAGCAATGGTGGGAACATCCACCCCAAAATGTGCCATTAGCAGGAAAAAGACCCCCACAAAAATAAAATTCGATCATGAGATCAAATTTCATCTTATGAGTAGTACGAAATCAAAGAATATATTACATTCGGACTATGATCCCAGCCAACACAATGTCACCAAACAAAATGTGGCGGCAGCAAAAGACCTCTAATTCATTGCTAAGAAACTAAGGGTGTCTTTGATTGGCTTAACTATAAGTAATACTCATTAAATATTTATTTATTATTTTGTATGCTTTTATATATTTTATTGAAAAAAGTGCACATAGAAGAAATTAGTTGGATGTGACTTACGAAGGAAATAAATTCTCAGTTGGAAAATATATGGAAACACTTGTGGCATCATAGATGCAGAAGAGGTTGAGCTTCATAATAGTTTCCTCAACTTCTAAGACCAAAACTTGAATGGAAGAGGAATCATTAGATCACATTTCGCCCTATTGTCCATATGTGAGGTTGACCTCTATTTTTTTTTTTATTGCAAAGTTGTAATGTGAAGAAGAATATTACAAAATTCGAGATATAGTTCCTGCTTGCATTTTTTGACCCATTTGGAAGGAGGAATTTATGATGTTTCAGGGCAAAATAAATCCTCTTCCCAGGTTGTCTTTTGAGATGTTAAGCACTCTTTGGGACTCAATAGCAGCTGGCTTTAACTTACATAAAATATAACCATGATATTTAAGCATAATATATGCCAACAAAATATATTTATTGAGCACACAACTTCAAGGCACCAGCAGACAATTTTTTTCAAGAAGCTAATAGTTCATCTGACTACTACTTTTTGAAAATAATGAAAATCCAAGTAATATAAAATTACAGATAGTTGTACTCATAAGTTTCTTAACAGAAAATTAAATACCTATAATTGTCAGGATTCATGGAAAGGAGCATTCTGTACAATTTTTCTCCCTCTTCAAGGTGACCAAGCTTTACAAGAAGAGAAACCTCCTCCTCCTTGTAGGATAATTTATCAACCTATGAAGACATTAGCCAAAAAAAGGTCAGGATTTGAATTTTGAGGCCCAGTATGAAACTCAATTTTTAAGAGTAAACTACCCCAATCAACCTTGAACTATTGGCCTAGTATCATTTTGGCCCTTAAATTATTGAGTGTCGCTTTAGCCCTCCCATCACAATTTTCTGTTAAGTTGGACAGAAATGGGGGGCATTTTTGTCATTTCAGTTATTATTTTTTGAAAAATAAATATAATTAGAATTTTTATTAAAAAAAATATCAAGGAAACAAAAAAAAAGGAAGAGAGAGAAACCCTCAATCTCCTTCTCTCTAAACCCTCACACCTCTACAGCTCCGGCCACCATCTATACCTCCAGCCACCATCTCCTCCTCTCTAAACCCTCCCTTTATCTCTCTCATACACATACATACATCTATATATATATATATATGTTATATACATAACTAACATCTTCTCTCTCTTTCTACCGTCACCACAACCACCATCACCATCTTCTTCTCCCTCTAAACCCCCCTATTTTCTCTCTCATACACATACATACATACATCTATATATATATGTTATATACATACATAACATCTTATTCTCTCTCTAAACCCTCCAAAACAAAATCATATGGCAAGATCCATGGGGTTTTAATTTGGGGTTAATTTCGAGATTTTAATTTGGGTTTTGATTTGTTGGGGTTTCAATTTGAGGTGCAAAATAGTGTTTGATGGTATGGTAAAAAAATAAAGAATGTTGGTGGTGGTAATGGAGGTATAAGGGTGGTGGTGGAGGTATAAGGATGATAGTGATGGATTTAAAAAAAAACAAATTTTTTTATCCAAAAAAGCTTTAAACCAATGTTAAAAAAAAAACCAAACCGGTTAAAATATCTAACTAAAACATTTTCAATTAAAATGAACCCCCCCAAAAAAAATAAAAAATTTCAGTCCAACTTAACAGAAAATTTGGACGGGAGGGCTAAAGTGACACTCGCTAATAGTTTAAGGGCCAAAGTGGAGCGTTTTTTAGTTTAAGGGCCATTAGGGTAGTTAACTCAATTTTTAATTACACTACGCTTGAAAACTATAATATGCACTTACGATTTTGAAATCTTTCTTGTGCAACTCCTTGAGAGCCCTCTCAAGCAACCCACATTCCTCCAATAAAGAAATCTGGAAGATAGTATCATACTCGTTAAACCATCAAAAGAAGAGTTCATGAATATAATGACTAAACACACACAAAGAGGTGCAGTAAAATCAGACACTTGCTCAAATAGGTTTCTCGCATAGTGTGATGGGGGGGAAGAAGATATAATTAAGAAAAAAAGGACTTGTAATGACAACTAGACTAGAAACGGATTTGTACAAACTTTTGTTAAGACATCATTTTATATGTAAGTGAACATCACTTATAAAGGTTTGGTAAGTTTAAATTGGATATAAAATTATTATTTTTGTTAATAAACAAAAAGAAAACTGCTTATCTACAACATGTTTTGAGTTCTGGTAAACATCAAGCAAATACAAAGTGACAAAGAGACAAGAATTTTGAATTAAGTATCTAACATCTGAAGGAAACCATCTCTGCTGTTCAGAATGGTAAAACTTCTCAAAATAGAACTATATCGTTTCCTATCACAACTACTACCTTGTATAAAAGCATTTCCCCATGCTCACAGCGTTCATTATCCGGAGGATAATCTTCCTCAAGGGTCCCTTCATATGCTTCAAGGATATCTATTGCTTTTGATGCACTTCAAATAAACAAAAGAGAAATAGGTAAGTACAGAGGGACCCAAAACGAGCCATCAAATCTATTTTCATCAACTTAATGCATTAAAATTGAAACATTATGTAGAGATAGAGCTAAAATCTGCAAATAAGTCAGGTGAGCTATATGTTGAAGTTGATATATTATGTAATCATCATGAAGCTCTCAACGAATAGAACTTGTGATAGGAAAATAAATCTCAAATAACTATACATCAACACCAATAACACACGTTTTTTTTACTAATTTTCCCCTTGATTTTCTAATCTTTTTAATAAAATAAGTTAGATTTACGAACTTTTTTTAGCTCACTACAGATGAACCCACTTTTTCCCTTCAATCAGTATGTAGTACTCAACCACTCAAATCACACCTTGGTCATGAAAAACCCTTTTTTGCTATAAGAAGAATTTTACAGAGGAAGATAAGGGAGATTAAACACATAAGAGAGCAAGAAAGCCTCCAAGACTCGAGAAACATTAAATGAAAATAAATAGGGAAAAATATTCATTAATAAGAGTCTCCTATCCAGTTGATATCAGAAAGCGCTATGCCAAGGCCCCCGAAGCAATAGAACAAGGGGCGTGTATTTTATCCTGGAAAGGCCTCCTTTGACTTGAGAGGCCAAAAACACTACTCAGTACATCTACGGGTGAAAAAAAACATATTGAACCTGGTACGTTCTATGATTAGTTTCTGTCCAAATCCCCTAATAATAGCAAACACCTTGTAATTCCATTATATTTTCCATCGTTTCCTCCATCACAAACGAAAACTTAACATGTGACCTGAACCTTGAACCTCGGTTGTGAGCAAGGCATGTGAAACCGCTCAAATTGGGAGCTAGTGATCAGTTGAATCGCAATGCTCACTGCTGAAATTAATAATAATAAGTGGATTATAGTTACATAATGCATCTTTACAGATTCAATACCTCATCCCCTTCCCACAAACAGTCCGCTCTGGAAGGCTTTTTTTTTTAAGGTTAAGAAACAGAATTTTATTGCAACTCAAAAGATGATTACATCAAAGGAGAAGCAAGAGCCAAATCACAGTGAATGAGAAATCCACTGAGAATTGCACCCAAGAGAACAAATTTCAACAAATTAGATTACAGTCCGCTCTGGAAGGCGTTTCACTCAGGTAGTCAGATTTCATTAACAAGAAAAGAGACACTTATCATATACCTCCTTCAAATTCAATTGCAAATTGGAAATTTATGGCTGTAATTGTGCAAATTAATTATTTCTAGCATGGGACTGACATATCAAAGGCTTATTAATGTTCCACTACAATATTCCATGCATGAATTGTATGGCTTATACAAAATTAATTAAGTAAAAAGATGGTGAACATTGTCAAAAGTCAACAATCAAATAGTAGGTAAAAATGAATCATAATAGCTGAGACAGGCAATTAAAAACTAACAAAATGTGGAGTGAACAATCAAATGCCAGCATGGTATTGCAATCTCTCCTATAATTCAACATGGCATGAAATGGAGAATCCCATTTTTATAATTTTTTTTCTGTTTTTATAGTAACTTCATCATCTGATAGCATTGCAAAAGGCTTCCAATAGTTCAAAACATACTAATGAAAATAAAAAATCATCACTCTACACATAGGCCAACAACACAGAGTCAGTGAACCATAAACATGTACTTTGAGTTCAAATGATGCGCAACGGCAAAGCCAATCCAATTCATGCGATGATTTGGTTTTAGAGTCAACAATTGCTGTCTAGTTTCGACAAAACCTGCCAAGTCACGCATTTGTGCCTGCAACGGGAGGCAAAACATACCATTAGCTGCCCAAGGCAATTGGGGCACATAACCAACTCTCAGAAAAGGAATAAACGAAAATGCAATGGGCATAGAGACACTCCAAAATAATATGACAGTACAATACAAACACAAACACTACAACAGCACATTTTGAACTCTTTGTGAGATTTCGCTAACTTGTGAGCAGCACTCTCATTTCTAGGATGCAATGGAACCAATAATTGCCATAAATTCAGCATCCCAGCCCTCAATGGCTCCACTTGAGCACTAAGTCATCAATTTAAAGTCCTATGGTTTAAGTAACAAGAGTATGACTCCGTTGTTTCTTTCGTAAGATCAGCGAGTACAAATGTCTTAATGTAACATAAATGCTACAGGTTTATGTGAATTAATATAGAGAGCATACCATGGCTGGTTAACTTCAGACCGAAACACAGTTTAGAAAACCATAACCCAAAATCCATGAGTCAATTGAGTAGGAGAGGGGTTTAAAAAGAAAAAAATAAATCTTCATAACCAAAATATGGAGCAGTAAGAAATTACGTAAAGCGGATATTGGAATGGTTACCCCTGCATACCCTACACAAAACGCACGGTTCATTACTGATAATTTATTATGCATGGATGATTACAATATTGTATTTGAATTACGACTTCTCAAGCATATGGTTCACTTTTGGTATGAGGAGTCTGCATTGGACATAGAAGTTTATTGCAATCGCACATTTCAATGTGCTGGTAACATCATTAACTGTCACACTTTTCCCATTCTTTTTGGCTAGTGAAGTGACCATAAATGGAATACACAACATTAGCCCATCGTGCATGTCCACCTGTAGAAGTGACAGATCCCTCAGGATTTCAATGTTGTCAGGATCAATCCTCAGAGCATTTCGATAGCATTTAATTGCTTCCCTGTATTCTCTGTCTGACCGGTACAGAAGACCATAAACATGCCAGCAAACATGGCTCTTCAGGTCATTCTGCATTGAGAAAAGTGAAAGTTCAGTTTGATATCCCACTAGAAACAACAAACGTGGTACAGAAATGTCATATGAGCAAAAAGAGTCATGTCCAAAAATTCAGAAAAAGTATTCCAACCTTTAGTCCAAGACGGACAAGGTCGTATGCTTCTGACTTGCGGTCCATGCAATTCAATGTCAATCCCTTCATTGAAAGAGTTTCTGGTAAAGAGGATAGGAAAAAAGTGGACAAGATGATCATAAATAAATGACTGCTTTTCAGAATCAAAAGGAAAAAAGGAATAACAATGATATATAGCACCTTTAAGCTGTAACGAAGATAGTTTAAACTTTAAATCCACCATTTTTATTTTTTATTTTTAATAGGAAACAGAAGATGTTATTAAATTTAAATAACTGCTAAAAAACAAAACAGTTACAAAAGAAGATACATTAGAGAACAGAGGATAAGATATCCACCAAGTGCTCTACCGATATGGACAAGCCCAAACTCTAGCAGACTGTTGACAAAAAACAAACCAATCAACACCCTACAATACTACCATGGTCCAATGAAAACAAAACGCTATCTGAAGCATCAAAAAATTTCAAAGATTCCGCCCACAATCCAACCAAAGAAAAGGAAGATTCCCAGATATCATATGGAGCGCTGCTTCTATCTTCAAAAATCCTCCGGTTTTGTTCATACCAAATCTGCCACGTCATTGCCATAACTGTGAAACGCCATAACTGCTTAACCTTCTTACTTCTCTTTGAACTGCCATTTTATAATCATGAAATCACTCCATCTCTTGGGAAGGCTCAAATCAAACCAAACACCTCTAAAGCCTTTGACCACACCCTCCTAACAAATTCACAGTGGAGCAAAATATGGTCAAAACTTTCATTGGCCTTCCTACAAAAAACACACCACAAAGGGGAGAGACACATAAAAGGCCTCCTCAATTGAACCAAGTCACACGTACTCAACTTTCCCAAAGAAGCCAGCCATGCGAACACCTTAATTTTGGTAGGGATTTTATTTTTCCAAATCTCAAAGAAGGGCTTGAAAGAATTTCATAGAAGGATTTACAAGAGAATTCTCCGGAAGAATGCCCCCCCCCCCCCAAAAAAAACAAAACCTCTTTTATCCAAGGACTCACAATTAAGGTGAACATTATCAATGATGTTTAATAAAGAGATAAACTCATCGCCCTCCCAATCGTTGAAATTTCTAGAAAAGTTCAGTCCCCATGAATAACTAGAATTTGAATGCCATAATATGACCAATTGGATGAGCATGTTCCTATTATTGGATAGATGATGTAAACGAGGAAAGGATTCTTTAAGAGTACCATTACCCCCCCAAGAATATTCCCAAAACCGAGTTCTATCACCTTTTCCCATAAACCATTTTGTATTTTCCACAAAGGAATCCCACCCTTTAACTATAGACTTCCATGGGAAGCCGAGAGTTGCATTGAAGTCAACATTCACATCCCATCCGTTTGAATGAGTGCCAAAGTGAATCTTGTTCTATTGGAAATCTCCACAACCATTTACCGAGCCAAATTCCTTTAAATCAAATTACCCACCCCAAGGCCCCAAATTTTTTAGGCTTAGCGAGTAACTCCCATTTCACTAGGTAATCTTTCTTACCCAAGAAGTCCCTCATTTTTTTCTCTAAAGACAACGCTACTTTGGTTGGAATTTTAAAAACAGAAAGGAAGTATGTAGGAATATTCCCTAGGACCGACTAGATCAAAACAACCTACCTCCTCTAGAAAGACAACCTTTATGCCACCCTTCTAATCTTTTAGACCCTCTCTCTACAACCGGATCCCAAAAAGAAGAGCTATTAGGATTACCCCCAAAAGGCATACCTAGGTAGCTCAATGGCCACGACACACTACAACAACCCAACTCGTTGGCAATGCTAGCCAGCCTCTCGAAATCAATGTTGAGACCAGCCACAATGCTCTTAAACATATTAATTTTCAATCCCAAAACAAGCCCCCCATTAGGACCACAATGTTTATAATTACTGACAATGACGTACTAGGTTTAAAGGTCTTAAAAGGAGCCCTCCATAGATGAAATTGTTTGCTTGCCCTATTAAAGGGAATCACATAATAACAAAGGGGATTCATTAAAAGGTTTATGCAACCTCATGAGATTATGACGCACCAAGAATCTCAAATCATGGTTGAGACACACTTAAACAGGGAATGAGTTTATGTAATTGCATGCATGCAGCTTTTAAATCAAGTGACCATTTCTTCATCTATTTCTAGGTAAAAAAATTTCTTATGGGAAATTATACATATAAAGGGTAGAAGAGAAAGAAATCTACGCAAAAGTACACACAAATGAACTGGCTGATGGTAGCAGGACTATAAATAACTGTGACGCAGAACGCATCAAGACGATTTTAATCTATTATTTCTATATTTTTATTTTATAAAGGACTATAAATAACTGTGACGCATAATGCGTCAAGACGATTTTAATCTATTATCTCTATATTTTTATTTTATTATCTTAGGGGTAATAATTACCTTATTAAATTATTAGAAATTTAGTACGTCTAGAATATTAGTTTTGATATATTTTGTTATTGGTAATTTAGATTTCCTTATGCGAAGGATTTGATTTGGAGTAGCCTCCAAGCAATTCTAGTTATTAATGGTATGTCTAGGATTTTAGTAGAATAAATAAGCTATGCCCCTTTGCTATAATAAATTAATAATCAATCTTTTATCAATAAATCATATATTTTGAGAATTTTCTCTCTTTTCTTGTTAATTCAAGAGTCGGGTTCAAGACTATGCCATTCTTCTTTTACCCTCACACTTCCGTCCCGTATCACGTGGTGTCAAAGGCAGGAGTTCGCATGGCTCAATGGCAACTTTTGAAAAAAAAAAATGGATGAGATTTTGTCCTACCAGATCTAAACAATCTTATTTTTTTGAACATGAAGAGATAAAGAAGCCATTGCAATTGCCGGAAATACTAGGCCCACCAAAGGCACAAAAACAGAGGGAAAGTTGAAAGTTGTCATAGAATGGGTACCCCGATTGACTACTTGTACCTGTTATTATTATTTAGAAAGATTCCCTGTTGGATCAGATTCTGACAAACCCTTTGATAATTTGTAGGAAACTTTTTTTTTTATTAAATGAAAATTGGGAGACGGGAGCAAAAGACGAGGAAAAGATAAAGAATAATAAGAAAGGCGATTTATCATACATATTTGTCAATTAGAAAGATGAATAATTCCAGTATATACTCTCTTAGATATACTTAGATCTAGACTAATTCGAATTCCAATTTATTAAATACATATTAATAAGTTTATTAATAAATGGAACTCTAATTCCATTCTAGGGCGTGAAGCTTTCCGTGGACAGGACAGGGTCCGTCAACCGGGGGTACCTCTTGCGGGAATGGATCTTTAAGCTATCAGCTATCTGAGCAATGCGTTGAGCATGAGGGAGAACGTTTATAAACCTGAGTCAAGTACAAGAAAAGCGAAAGAAGCTCTTTAGCGGTCAACTTTCTCTGACAGATGGTCAGAACTTCATCTGAGTTTGAATCCTACTGAGAGGTCTTTCCTACTGAGAGGTCTTTAGGAAGTCCCATAGCTGTGAGGCTTAACAGACAGAAAACTGTGGATACTTTTCCACTAGTTAGGTCAACAAAAAGCTGATCCGCCTACTTCCCATCATGAATAGAGGCTATGCAGTCACGAAGAATCATCCCGCCCTCCTCTTCCAACTGGACATGGGAGTGAAACAAAGTTAGATCGGCCGTTCACGCTAGGAATAGAGGCCGTTAAGGAAAGTCCAACCCCAATTAACCCGATACCTTGTTGGAAGTATGGAGCCACTACCTCTACTTTGACTTAAAGAGAGAACGGGACTTGCCATCTGTTAATTCTAGTTGCCTTGCCTACCCTAAAACTTAGCTCCCACTGCCTCTTGCTTGACTTACCCTTCTTAACTGGCTCTATTCTAGTTGAGTAAGGAAGTCACGAATTCGATTTAAACCAATATACAGGTAAGGTGAGAAATAGAAGGGTAGATAACCCCTAAGATAAAGCCTTCCAACTTCACTCCGTGGCCTATGCTAAAGAAACGTGTCTTAATTAATTTGGAATTCGACATCAGGAAGTGTTTTCACACCATTAAAGTTCCATTTATTAATAAACTTATTAATATGTATTTAATAAATTGGAATTCGAATTAGTCTAGATCTAAGTATATCTAAGGGAGTATATACTGGACTTATTCATCTTTCTACCTGACAAATATGTATGATAATCGCCTTTCTTATTATTCCTTATCTTTTCCTCGTCTTTTGCTCCCGTCTCCCAATTTTCATTTAATAAAGAAAAAGTATCCTACAAATTATCGAAGGATTCGTCAGAATCTGATCCAACAGGGATTCTTAGTCAAAATGAGATTCTCAAGAGATAGAGAAAGATAGAAAACTCTATATCTATCTTTCTCTATCTGTCAACAAAGAAAACTCCAATCGTCTTATTTTTACTTAGAGTCCAATAAACTAACTACTTGTTTGCTACAAATAAAATAATTGAGCTTATGTTCTATTATACTCGAGTGATTTTGATTTAAAGTCAAAGGAAAGAAACCGTGGGACCCAAATACCTTATTCAGAATACTTTTTAAATTCTTATGTGGTACGACTAGATCGAATAACCCCTTCTCGAATAAATATTCCGTCTCTTGTGAACCTTCAGGTACTTCTTTATTCAATGTTAGTTCAATTACCCTTTTACCCACAAATGCAATATAAGCATCGGGTTCGGCAACAATGACATCCCCCAACATACCAAAACTAGTTGTCACCCCACCAGTAGTAGGAGATGTAAGGATTGATACATGGAATAACTTTTTATTTGTTTGAAAATCATATAAAGAAGAAGAGATTTTAGCCATTTGCATCAAGCTCAAACCTCCTTCTTGCATGCGTACCCCCCGGAAGCACACACTATAATAAGAGATAAAGATTGATTAGTGGCATACTCAACCAAACGGGTTATTTTATCCCCGACTACGGATCCCATACGACCCCTATAAACCCAAACTCCATAACCTCCATTACTACGGGAATACCATTTAATTGGCATAGGCCGGTTTGAATAGCCTCAATTAGTCCTGTCTTTTTTTTATAAGAATTGATACGATCTATATAAGGATCCTCCTCCGAATGAAATTCAATGGGATCTAGAGAGGCCATCTTTTCATTCATATCCCAAGTATCCGGATCGATCAAAAGTTTGAGTCTCTCTAAACTATTCATTTTCAAATGAAATCCACATCCTTCACAAATATACAATTTTTCTTTGAAAAATCTCCTATAATTTAATGTATAACACTCATCGCACATAAGCCACAAATGCTTGTATTTGTGAGTGTAATTCTTCCTAGGATTAGGATCACTTCCAGAGTCAGAGTCATCCTCCTGAGGATCACCCCCATAGCTAGGGTCATCCTCCTGAGGATCACCCCCATAGTCAAGGAAGGGCTCCTCAATATATCTATCTATCTTCTCAGGATCTCTTTCTATTTTAAAGCGAGTATCCTCGGGATATCTATCTATTTGAAGGTAATCCCCCCCAAGATTTCTTTTTTTTTGAAGGGAATCCTCCGGATCACTTTCATAGAAGTGGCCATCTGGATCATTACCATAGAAGTGGCCATTCGAATCACTTCCATAGTCAAGGCCGTCCGTGTCACTTCCATAGTCTTTCATAGTCAAAGTCATCCTCCTGAGGATCACCTCCATAGCTAGGGCCCTTCGAATATCTCTCTACTATACGGAAAGCCTCTTTAAAATATTTATCTATCTTCTCCTGATCTTTTTGAGCGCCTGGGTCATCCTTCGGAAAATATTTAGCGTCTAATTCATTTAGTTCAAGGCGAATATCCTCCTTAACATTCTCTCGAGGATCAACTATACAGCGAAGGTCACCGTTGTTATAACCTATGATGCACGGACACTCTCTCGGAGGGCGCGTATCCTGTCCGACACGTGTCCGACACGCGAGGGACACACGTGTCCGACACGCGAGGGACACGCGTGTCGGAGAATGTCCCATTGTTTAATATTTTTTTTTAAAACCGACACGCTATGGACACATAAAAAAGGGTGAATAGCAAAAAAAACTAAAAATATGGAGTGAAAATAATAATAATAATACAATTTGAAAATAAAACAAACGTAACAAATATCATTTCTCTTTAATCCGTAAAACCTAGCCCCATTTCCCAGCCACCATCGAAAGAAAACCCTAGCCCCAACCATCAACGACAGCTCAGCCCCAACCCAAAGCCTACACAATAGGAGATAGTAAGTATTGGGATATTGCCGGTGATACTTTTGACACACTTGAAGATGTTAGAGAACTTCAAATGGCATCTCTCTCTTGATGAACCGGAGTTGGAGTCAGTGGTATTTGAGGATGAAGTTCAAAATGTTGAGGCGGTTAATGTTGAGTTAAATAAGTGATTGTTATTTTTATATTCTCCTTTTGGTTTTTATTATTCTATAGAACAACTTAATTTATTTAATTATGTATGTTTTTTTATGCTTTAATTATGGAACAATCTTTTTTATGCTTTAATTATGGAACAATGTAGTGATCATGTTTTGAATATTTGCCATTTGGGCTAGTAATGCAATATATTTTCATTTGATTGAATTTCTTAAATATTTATAATGTTTATTGCATATATATATATATAATTCATTAAGAACGTGTCCCCCCTACGTGTCATGTCCTACATTTTAAAAAAATCGCGTGTCGCGTGTCGCATCCGTGCTTCATAGGTTATAACTCTCTATTATATATTTAACCTCCTCATCAAATTTGTTTTCTTCTCAGGATCTCTTATAGCGCCAAGGTCACCCTCCGAAAAATATTTATCTATTACAGCGTGAATCATAGCAATAGCCTTCTCCTCCTCCCTATCCATAAGACCACCTCCAAAATCAGCGCGAATCATAGCAACAGCCTTCTCCTTCTCCCTATCCCTAACCCTAAGACCACCTCCAAAATCCCTAAAACCACCTCCAAAGCAAGGTCCATTGAAACATTTCTCTGTATGATAGTCAGCCTCCTCAAAAATGTTTTTATCTTCTCACGATCTCTTGTAGCGTCAGGGTCATTCTTCGGAAAATATTTATATAGTAGAAGGCGAATCTCCTCAATAACTTCATCGTCAGGAGCACCAGAGTAACCCTCTCGATCACGTCTATCTGCGTCAAGGTGCGCCGCCTCAAAAAGTGTCGATATCAAACGATCGTTTATAATGCGAGGGTGCTCCTTAGAATAAGAATTTTCAAAGTCATGGAAAGGGTTATGATTATGCTCCTCAGGATCGCTTCAAAGTCCAGTTGAGCCTTAGCAAGAACTATTATAAGGTCCTCCTCTGATTGACTTAGTCCACACTCGCGCTCAAAATCCAATAACATCAAGTGGAACCACAATTTTTTTAGGGAATAACCCTCCTGATGTCTGAAAAATACATCTGAATGCAAATTATTATTTTTCATATAGATCCCCCCGACTTATTTTTTATTTTTTAATCAAATTACAAAGAAATTCTTTTTATACGTAATTTGATCGAATATAAAAGAAGAAAATAATATTCCCCATCGATTACATAGAAAATCAAAATCGATTAATTAAATAAAAATGAAATTGGTTAAATTGGCACTTTATTTATGAATCAAACAGAACGATCCATTAACTGTTAATGGGATTCAAAGAAAGAACCCCCCTTTAACCACAAAAACCACTCTTTTGAATTAGAGTGGGGGGGGGGGTAATGCGCATTCTCTGCGTTCACATTGTCATTTTCCCCCCTCATCTATATTATATGATATGAGGACTCTTTTGTCAACATTGAATATATCAATATGGCTTCATATTATCTCATTTCTGCTATGCTATGTCGTGTTAAACATCGAAAAAAACGAAAGATTTGTGCTCTCCTATGAAGCATTTTTTTCGTAAAATCTCGTGAAATAAGTAAAAAAGTAATTTCAAAATATATTTTTATTTCAACACGAAAGGAAAAGACAGTATAAAGGATGGGTCGAAAGAGTTGTGATACTTGGCTTATCTCGACCCAAGAAAACTTCCGAATAGAAAAGTAAATAAAGAATATATCAATCCTAAAGATCCATATAATTGTGGATCCAACACAATAGTAGAGTATCTATTTAAAATCTGGTACTTACAGTCCCAACCACTCCGACAATTCAGCTCAAAAGAGTGCAGGCACTTCAAGCAGCCATGCAAGTTCAAGAACAACGATATGAACGGATGGAGATTGTAGTACTCAATATCCAAGAAGTCAATCACTAGACTTGGGCTTAGTGGCAACATGATTGAATATCCTGTTAGGGGTCAGGACCATTGGATTGCCCGCGGCCACCTTAACATGGGTGGAGATCGTGAAAAAAATTCCAATCAAAGGAAACTTTTTAATTGCCAATTTAACAAACGTGAGTTTGTAGATTGGTTGTTAAAAATCAAAAAGTATTTTTACTACCTCAAAGTTCCGAAAGGAGATCGACTATAATACGTTTAAAGTGCATTCAAAAGGATTGTTCAATCATGGTGGAACAACTTTCAACGTGATCGACGCAGATTTGTTGGTGCTTCACCTATTAACACGTGCAGATTAATGGTATGTTTATGGATTGAAGAATATTGTGACAATGATTTTGAAGAAATCATGTCTTGCGTGAATCAACTTTTTAATTGGATTTATGATGATTATAACGAGGTTCAAATTCAATCACAAGAAAATTTGATAGAAGATACAACAAAGGATAAAGTAAAAGTTAATCTCGTCACAATGTTGGAATATTCCTCACCGCTTGTGCGAGCAAGTGTGCCACATGTAAAGTTGAACAATATTCCAAAATTTGTTGAAAATCTAAAGAGTATAGAAGTTAATTTGGTAGCTTTGAAATATTCTGATTTTGAGCATGAAAATTGTTACAAGGAAGGAATTATACTTGCCAAAATTGAAGTAGACACGACAAAAGAATATATCAATTTTATTGGCACTGAAAATTCCGTACCTACTCATCAATTACTAAAGAAAAAAATTAATATTTTTGAGAAGTTACAATTCGATCCGAATGTCGAGCTTTCCAAATATCCAATCGGATGGTATGGAAGATATAAATTTTCTTCATTAAACTCGAGGACGAGTTTTTTTTAAAAGTGGGTGAATAACGCAGAACTCGTCAAGACGATTTTAATTTATTATTTGTATATTTTTATTTTAGTATCTTAGGGGCAATAATTACCTTACTAGATTATTAAAGATTTAGCAAGTCTAGAATATTAACTTTGGTATATTTTTTTATTAGTAATTTAGATTTCCTTATGTGAAGGATTTGATTTGAAGTAGCCTCCAAGCAATCCTAGTTATCAATGGTACATCTAGGATTTTAGAAATATAAATAAGCTATGTCCCTTTGATGTAATAATCAATCCTTTATCAATAAATCATATATTTTGAGAAATTTCTCTCTTTTCTTGTTAATTCAAGAGCCAGGTTGAAGACATTGTCATTCTTCCTATAACCTCACGCTTCCGTCCCACATCAAACTGGCTCTAGCAACCTGTGATACAATATCATATACAGGCAATTCGAGCATTGAAAGATGAACCATTATTATCTAGTTTCACTATCTAACGCCCACAACCTGTTCATATAAAGATAATTTAAAATGAAAAGGCCAACCATATCTATGATCCTATCTGCATATGTGAACTTATTTCCTCGAATCATATCGCCTCTCCTCACTCCACAATACATTACTCTTGGACTTTCATTTTTTTCTCCACTTAATTCTTCGAAGACGGACGAGGTTCTTCACTTTGTAAATATTCCTTCTTCTTTTGTTCCCTTTGGTTCCAAATAGCAAATTTTGGAATCGTGACTCTCCAAGGTTATTTTACACACTTCGTTTTATCACATTAGTGTTTATTGCCATCCAAAGTCTCCTTTGGGTTATTTGGAAGTCAATAGTCCATCTAAAGGAAATCGCCACCACATCTTCCGTACCACAAATACGTTCTTAGACCCAATAGCATCCCATCCATTCTTCAGAAAGTCGTACTATCGATCAATTTGGGAATCAAGTTCCTGGGGAAGTGCCACAATACAAGATGCATGTTGTTAGACACCATGTCGCCTATCCCCCCCCCCCCAATACTCCCTCAGCCCTAGGCCAACGAACCTACTCGACCTTAATAAATAATGTCTTTTCACATCTCAAGCCCCATACCCAGGAAAATCTCTCATCATTTGCTCAATTTTCTAATTACAACCAGTATTTGAAACAAATATTAGCTATAGATGGGGATGCTCAATAAATGCAACGCATCAAAGTAACTCACCCACCTTATGTGAAATAATCAAATAAGCTCTCTACCAACCTCCAAACTTCCTGAATGTGCTCCACAGTAGTTGACCCCTAAAAGAGCTAGCACTCAAATTCCTCCAAAGGCTCTCCAAGATAGTTTTTTACCTTACACCCAGACAACTCAGCATAATCCATCAATATCTGGCGATGAATTTAATACCTAGAGGTCCTGTCCTGAAAGCTTTAAACATCCAAATCTATCCATATTACCATCAGTAAGAAATGTTACAAAACAGTTCATTCATGATATATATTTCGATTTTCTTTGGCCCTGAATTTTTTTCTAGGAATTGCAGGGCAGGGGAATAGCTCATTTGGTCTTTCATTTAATCAACCAATAAATAGGTTTTTTTTCCTAAATGAACTATTTAAGTCCTACCATTTATCATCATACAAGAACATGGAACAGCTAAACATGTAATGAACATAAACAGATATGTCAACAATTCAATACTATAATTTTAGCTTAATGCAAGTGAGAAAACAAAGCGTTACTACATTGAAAACAAGCCGTGTAAACTTATCACATACCTCCATGATCTGGAAACTTCTTGAGTATAGCATCAGCAGCCTTCAGTCCCTTTTTATACTGTTTTGTCTCATACGATTTCTGAATAATGAAGACAATTAAAAAGAATATTGAGTTTAGATGGAGCTTTTTTCAAATCAAAACTGCCTAGAAGAATAGCAATAGAAAAGATCTTAATAAACTATATGAAAGTGAATCAACAAAAGCATGTTAGTGCTATTGAACTTCACAACGGCGCAACTACTAGAACCTAACAATCACCCCAGGGCATCACAGACCCCGTGCACTACAGTTTGAATGAATAAGACAGCCTAAATCAAATCCCCTGTCAACCCAGCTGATATGGAGGCGACTGTAAGGTTGGCTCCAGAAAACTTGTAGCAAGAGAGCAGGCCATTGTGTTATAATATGCATCTCTTTCAATAAAATACTACTCCTTTTGCCAAGTTAATCTCAGTGGAAATGCAAAAGGATTTTGTTTTCCACATGTTTTACAGCAAATTGGCTAACACATGGTAAATATCCATCCAATCCAACTTGATAAACATGAGATAATATGATAGTATATGGAGAATCAACATCAATGGTATAGTAAGCCATCCAACTTGATACACACGTAGATTAATGGGGGGCATCATCGTCATATACACTCCCACCAACATAGCATCATAAATTTGATGCTCATTAGTTCAACACTATTTATCATTGGAAAGAGAAAAGAAAATTTACCTCATCTATTCTTCACCCTAAGATTTTTACTATTTTTCCCAATAAAACTGTTAACATATATAATATATATTTGTTATTTGTCATTTATATAGTTGCAATTTATAAGAGTTCACTAGCAATATCTAATCTTTAGATTGATTAGATTTTTATATTTTCCTTATTTATATCATTCTCATAACCCTATATAAAGGGTCTCCATTGTAATAGTTTTATATCAATCAATTCAATAATATTTATCTCTTTTCTATATCTTTACCTGGTATCAGAGCAATAAGATCCTCCTATTTCGCTATCACCGGCAGGCGATACATATTGTCGCCCGCCGGACCACCTTCGGCGCTAATCCACCATTCTCTTTCACTATCGTCAAAACCACAATCACTACTCAACCAATCTACCATCATCCTCTAGCCTCACCTCATCCTCTTGCTCTCAACCTAAACCATCAATCAAATCATACCATCTCTTGGTGGCCTTGTTTCTTTTTCTTTCCATGATCTATTTTCAAACTCAAGTTAATGATATCAAACCCTAGCCGCTGTGCTTCCATCCCAGCGCATAAACCCTAGCCGATGTGTTTCCATCCCAGCGCGTAAACCCTATCCGCTGTGTTTCTATTCCAGCGTGTAGACCCTAACCGTCGCCATTCTCTTCCATTAAAACCCTAGCCGCTGTGTTTCTATTCCAGCGTGTAAACCCTAACCGTCGCCATTCTCTTCCATTAAAACCCTAGCAGCTGTGTTTCCATTCCAGCGTGTAAACCCTAACCGTCGCCATTCTCTTCCATTAAAACCCTAACCGCTGTGTTTCTGTTCCAGCGTGTAACGGCTTCATATACTTTCAAGACATACTTTCCAAACTCACGTTGGTATATTACCATCTTGAGTTTGAGGGGGGATGTTAACATATATAATGTATATTTGTTATTTGTCATTTATATAGTTGCCATTTATAAGAGTTCACTAGCAATATCTAAATCTTTAGATTGATTAGATTTTTATATTTTCCTTATTTATATCATTCTCATAACCCTATATAAAGGGTTTCCATTGTAATAGTTTTATATCAATCAATTCAATAATATTTATCTCTTTTCTATATCTTTACAAAAGCATTGGCTTTCAGAAGCAGACAGTCATTGCCGAGTTAAAATTGAGAATCCAGAATACATGGTAAAGACCGACACAGTTGCATAACAAAGAAACAGTAATACTCAAGAGACGATTAATTAAAAATATCAAGCAGATGATACCAGTAAAAAAAATCTAGGGTTTTAATGATAGGGAACAAAGAAAAGTCGAATAAAACAGTAACTGTTGTGGTTGTGACAATTGTAGCGAATGTAATAGAGAAAGAGAGCTTACGACGATGAGCTTGAAGAGGTTGGCCTCTTTGGGAGGAAGCGAAGCTCCCATTGCTGCTCTGAGGGATGATGTTCTGAGAAAGAGAGAGATGGGGAAGATAAAGAGAAGTAAAGAACTGAGAGAGAAATTGGATGTTTAAACACAATAAGGGGCTGCGCTATGAGAGAGAGATAAATCGGAAGTGGTGGCGTTGATCTGCTGCAACCCTACTGAGAACAATGAGGTAAGAAAGTAAGATTAGACGCCCGATGTAAAACTCGCGAAATGGTGTTTTCGTAAACATAATAATAACTAAACTAACTAGTTTTAAACAATTAAACTAGCCTTTGTGTATCGTAACACTTATTACTGACCGTTTCACTTCACCAAAATTTACAGCATTTCTAATCGTCTTATATAAATTTTGCGTAAAATTTACGTGTCAAAGTAAAATTTATACAAAAATAATAAAAAATCTCTGAAATTATTTGATATAGTTGTGTAAATTGGGTTTGTATTTTACACAACTCTTTACACAAATTTTAGGTGTCAAAGGTTGTGTTTGGTTGCAATTTCTAGACAAGTTTTCTAGATGAGTTTTTAAAAAATTGGTGTTTGGTTGAATGTTTTGAGTTAGAGTTTTTATGTTGAAAAGTGAATTTAGTTTTGTTTGACTTTTTTTCAATGAAGATAAAAAATTTCAAAAAATAGTCATTTCTTATTTTAAGATCAAAGGTTTCAAATATATATTTTTTATTATTTTTTTATTTTTGGATTTAAAGTTATGGCGTTTTAAAAAAAAAATAAATTTTACTTGTTTAGAAATGCAAATCAAAAGACCGGTGAAGACCTTTTTTTTATACACAAACCAAAATACGGTTGAAGATTCTCTTACTTCCTTTCTTCTTCTTCTTCTCTTCTTTTATTATACTAATTTAAATTGTATAAATTTTATTCCAAGGAAAAAAAAAATTATTATTAATTACAAGTTCTTCGAAAAAATCTGAATCTATATATATATTTCATAGAAAAAAGATGTGGTATTAAAATTGAGAATTTCTAATATAACACACCTCCAAATTTAAACTTGCGTAATAGTTGATTTGATTATTCACATATAGCACCAAAATTTGTAACACATTTTCACTTTTGCATGATAATTAAAATCCTTACTAAATTTAAACAGTGGAATTTTGGGCTACCCCAAGCGTTATTTATCACGTCCTAAATGAAATGGGACCAATTTTGTAATATTCTTGTCATCTGGAAGTCCAATAATCTATGGGTAATTATAGTGCCATATATATTTCAGTTACAGCTTTTTACTACGATTAGATTGTACAATGTTGTGGCTATTTAAAGCACGATAGGTAAGATCTCATTTATTTTAGTTTCGGAGCCTTACTAGATTAATCTTTTCAATCTAGAACAAATAATTAGATGGGCAAAATTGGCTTTTACTTCATAACAAATAATTAGATGGAAAAACCTAAAAATAATGTCATAACCGCAAAACTATAATTGGCTTTTAATAGTAATATCAATCTAATAATTTTATTTTATAATTTTTTATTTAATGTGATAATAAACTAATACAATACCTAATTGCATTACGCTAGGATTGTAGAAATTTTATTGATTTCTTAACAGGAAAAAAAAGATTTCTGGGCATTCTTCACTACTAAAACACATGGAGTCTTAAGTAAAGTTAATCCAAAATATATAACACAAACGTTGCTAATTTTGATTAAAAATAAGACAATCTTTTTAAATAACTCAATTATAGCAACTTAACATAAAAGTACAAAGATACTTTTATTTAAAAAAAAAAACATACATTTAGGGTGATTTTATTTTTAAACCCCCAATAATGCTTAGTTCTACTCCCACCTCTTATTATCCTTGAACGCCAAATAAGAGAGTTTGTTATTTGGTTCTTGAGAGCCAAATATAAGTTTGTCAATACCTTATTCAAACCCTAAAAATCAAGTAATTGGCTTATATTCAGCAAACTAAATAACATGCCTTTATTCGATGTTCAATGACCGAATGAAATACCATTGAGAGTAAAAATAAAACTACCCAACATTTATCTTCTTCTAGAAAATAAATATTTAACATAAATATTAAAAAATAAAACAAAACGTTTTTCCAACATCCATTCAAATTACTTGGTATAAATTCAAATAAACAAAGCAAAGCAAAACAAAACATTTTTCCCAAACCTCATAAATTGTTAAGAGTTGCACATTAGAAGGGTTAAAATACGTCTCGGCTTCGTCCTATGCATTCAATAAGCTAACCTTCTTAAATAATCACTTCCATTTTCATTAAATATTCACTTCAGTGCCATCATATTTGAGTATCACATTAACCTTCTTATATAACACACTTCCATTTTCCTTGTCATTTCACCATCTGTCCTAACTTAAAATTTTCATATTTGAGTATCACACCTTTTGGTGATGCAGGCAGTTTAGCCCGTTATTGTAGTAACCACCCTGATTTGTTCTGCATCTGTATGGCTCACAGAATGTTGCCTTTATTAGGGCATGCCAAAAACGACAACACAATGCAGGTGCATAAAAGTAGTTATCAGAACACAAATTTATTGCCGGTTAGTAGCTCTTAAAGATAATCCCCCACCCCCACAATAGTAAGTATCATCGATTGTACTGAGAAAAAAGAACCAGTGTAACAGAGTTAGCACATGTACAATGGGTAAATTTGGCATATTTTCCAGGAAAATATTTTTCCAAGGAAATTGTTTCCATAGGCAAATGTTTTCGCAGAGTCAATGGAACACAACCTTAGTTAGAGCAATCAGCTTAAGCATTCAGTTTAGAAGCTACATTATTGAAAGCTTGATCTATTTCTTCTTCCGTCATCTCAATTGTTTGGTCACTATCATAATCAAGCTCACGTCTTTCATTTTGCCTCCTCACACTTGTGATTGTCTTTTGCTTTTCGTTCTTCACCGAGCAATCATCGTCTAAATTCCCAAGTTCCACCTCATAAATCTCTTGGCAGGCCATAGCTTGCTTGCGAAGATCTTTTTTAGGACTTGGACCCGAAGTATCTCCGTTGCCCTCAAGCTTTATCAGCTCCACCACAACTCGTGGAATAAAATTCCACTGGTCAGTTACTTGGTTGATATTCTATATACAAGTAAATACAAAATTATCATAAGAATGGACAATAAAGTGTGTGCGCATATAAATATATGGTGTAAAAGTGTACCTCCCCTTCATTAAGAGCATCAATGGTGTCTTGTAAACAAGTGAGGATCCCTTCTGCAGCTATCCTCTTTATCTCGCTTGGCTCTGGCTGTTGAAAAGCCAAAAATGAGGGAAGAAGTAAGCACAAAAGATAGGGAAGAATTCTAGCAAAAAATAAGAAGGCAAAATATAAAAGTACACACACCACTCTTTGGGACAATCATGCTCGCATTGATAATTTCCAGACACTTGCAAAATGGTTGCAGTAAAAAGAGAAGCATGGTTTACCTTCTCTTCTTGGCTCTCCAACCATGAAATGGTTTTTTCCAAATCGTCTATAGCCCATTTCTTCACTTCAGAAGGAGGAAAACAATCCTTAGCAGAATTAGAAGCTACACGCTGTTTCATGTAAGACAAGAGAATTGATCAAGATACCATATACACAGAAGTGCCAGAACAATTGAACGGCCCAAAATAATTTTACAAATACTTATGGAACTAAGCCCAATGGATTGTTTTGTGTATTGCTGTAGGATGATGTTTGTGGTTGGGTTGTCTTCTTCTTCTTTTTGTTGTGTGTGTGTGTTGTTGTTTTGGGTGGGGGGGTGGTTTGCAGAAGGTAGAGAAACATATTCATATGAGTAATTTTGACTAACGTAAAGAACCTTGGGTGAAGCAGCAGTAGTTGGCTTTGAATACGACCCGCTTTCAACTTTCTTCTGAGATTTCCTAGGCGTGCTTGGTTCTTGATCTGCTAGTACTAACCGAGTATAAGACTTAGAAACACGCTAGAAAACAAAGGAGTCAAAGATAGCCTTTTTGACAAAAGCTGACACCAGTTGATTCAGTTTACAGAACCATGTATCATGAAACAGATTTCTGGAAGTCCACAGAAAAATTATGCTTTTATTCTTAAGATGAATTCGCATTTTCCATGGCAAGCCCCAAATCCATTCAAAAGAACATCAACTTAAGAAGTAGGCTAAAATTTCGATGCTTGAATGTCAAAGAAGAGTGCAGGAAAAGCAAAAGGCACGTTATCAGGTTAAAAACTTGATAGAATTAACCAATCTCTAGATCATAGGCACACACATGTACAAGTCCACTTATATACCATGGAGAGAGAGAGACCTTTTCTTGCTTCATGAGAAATACTTTGCCTCCGCCATGGCTTACCAGCATGCATAAGGTAACTTTCAATATCTACGAGCTTTTTCTTGTTGTAACACTCTGATACCCATTCCTAGGCCAAAAAAGTTAGATTATTAGATCCTGACATTCATGGTCAGTGAGCTAAAACCTAATTCGATTATGGAATCATGAAACACTGGTACCCTCCACGACATGAGAACTCAAAAGTACACCAGACACAGTATTATATGAAATCATGCAGAACAAATGCGCTCAACAATTGGTTATCAACAAATCAAAGAAAGATCAACAAACAAAATTTAGCAAGTGATATAATTTTATAAAGTGACAGAAGAGCAGAATTATCTATTGCCATCTTAGAGTCCTACCGATTCAAGTGCTTTCCATATTTACTCTTAAGTCTTAACAACAAGGCACCAAAGATAGTTTGGTCTAGAGGGAATCTCCCATTCATTTTCCTAGAAGAGGGCATATCCATTACAATAAATATATAATGCCTAAGCTGCCACTCGGTTTTGAATTAGTAACTTCATCCCACTGAGCCAAATGATCTTTTTTTGGCCCTCTCACTATCACCAAAACAAAACATTCCCAACAGCAGCAAAACAGTCCGCTGCTAACTATTATAGACGGGGTAATATTGGGATCAAATGGGTAGTATTTACTTGCAGGCAATTGAGGAAACTCTTTGCTGGGATCCAGTTGACTAAATTTGAGAGTTGAGACCATCCTAGAGGGTTAAATGTGGAAGTATGTTTCCACACACATAAACAGTAATCAAAGACCCTAGTTCAACATTTGTTTCATTTCAATTAGATTTCATTTGTTTGACAGCATGGCCCACGTAGTTTTTCCAAAAAGTAATAGCTGTCACAATTTTTAAAATTAAGTACCAACACAAACAATTAAGATAATATGGAACCATCATCAATACAAGATACATCAAACTATTTAAGTTTAAACCTTTGAAACAATTGTTCCACAATCTGCCTCAACTTGTCGAAACTTTGGCGTATTTGGAAATGCACACACCAGGAGGGTGCAATCAGAGTTCCAATCAGCTTGATACTCTGCCCCCATTTCCAAGGCCTGAGACCTCAATTGACTGCGCTCAGGATTCACAAAGCCTGACAGTACAAATACAACACCCTCCTGCAGAAATCAAGGTTATAGCAGCAGTTCTATTTCATTTAAAATAAAGTGGCAAAGGCCATGAGCAGGAGCAAGTTGGGTTTAAATTAATACCAGAAGTTTTGAAGAGTTTGTGTCACCCAAATTGGATTCAGAAGATTTTCCGCTGCTTTCATTCTCCTTCGGATGGGTTTTCCGACCTTGAGCTTGTTCAGGTGCCTCGCCTGTGTCTACATCTTCGTGTTTCTTTCCATCACGTTTATTTGCATTCTGTCTTGAACTCATCCAAGAAGGGAGATTGCGTTTCTTATCACCATTCTGAGGGCTTGCACCTGAGCTAGACATTCCAGCATACACTTGTTGTCTGCAAATCTTTTGACTACAATTTGTTAAACAGAATAGGGATGAGTTCGCTACTTCACTGACAATAAATCCCTCTCAAGTTAATGGTCAAACCAAGACGCCCGAGTTTACAACTACCATTCTACCACAAATAATTCCAGCTTGAAAACCAACTATCATACGACTTCTATTATAGTTATCATTTATAATTATCATCGCCAATTATGTTATTGTTGTTATTACTTGTTAAGAGTAGTAGCACCATCTGCCATCAGCACTACAGCACAAGTGGATACGTGTTATCTAATGGGGCATCCTCTCATAACACTTCCACACCCCTGTCGTCCAGTTTATCTCAGAATGATAATGTTCAAAGTAAGGCAGTATGTGTGTAATCAAATCTCAAACAAACAAATGGAGCCTCCTGGAAGGAGAACAAACATCCAAAATGACCTAATATCAACTAAGTTCTCACAATTACTTGCAATTCCTTTGAAAAACTTAACTCGATCCATTACGAGTCTATCATTGCACCATATATACAATAAAGGACCAATTTTAATTACCACATATCCCCCCCAACTTAAACAAAAGAAATTACATTACATCGCGGCTTAACCATTGCATAGCTTTATAAGTAAACTTACAGTTAGCGTACGTCTAAATTTTCGACACAAGTAAATTTGAATCATATCTAGTCTCTTTTCTCAGAAGGAGCAGCCTCAATCAGGCTCCATGAAAAATCAACGCTAATACATACTAAACAGAAAAATAGTGTTATATAAATCATCATACATGTAGTGCTTCTTTATCAACAGCAGTAACAGCTGCCTCCTAGCACCTAGGGTTAGCTCGACAAGTGTGAAAATTAGGTTTTTGGTGAGCAACGGATGATCAATTGCGCATGCACATTAAATATGAAAAGAATTAAAACAGGAAGGTGTTACGAGGTACCTGTTAACGTTCTGCTAGAACAGAAGAAAATTTGTATTTACACTCTCCACTCTGCAGTGCCCCTGTTCCATTTTCCGACGATTGTCAGAACCCCCACCATTTCTTACGAAAATACTCGGACACCAACTAATGTGCTTTGGAAGTTATTTGTTACTAAAAAAATTAATTTATTTTTTATTTCCTTAAAATTAAAAACTTTTATCAAAAGTTTTAGGCATTAAACTCATTACTTAAAATTTAATTTTAATGACTTTTTTGAGTTACCCCATATTAAGTATACCTCTTATTTTTATAATTTCAGCTTAACCCCCAATAATCTAACACCATTTAAAATCTATTAAAAAAAGTGACACTTTGTCTAATTTACCCTTGTCTTCTTCGATTAACATCCCATATGTATCTTAATAAAAAACCTAACTATTTTCTCTTTAATATAAACATAACTCCATGGTATGTGAATATACATATATATTGTAATCACCATATCCAAGCTTAAACAAATCAATTGATCTGCCACACTATTCCATCTCAGTTCTTCTTCCACTAAATCGAATAAATCAACCATTCTCCTTCAGATATAATATATCTATTTTTTCTATACAAATCCAAGTTATTTTTCTATATTTGGGGGATGTCCCTCTTTAATTAGAAAAAATTCCCACTCCCACTCCCTATCTCTAAACTTCTTATTTCTCTATTTAAAATCTCATGGAAGTGGAGCATTGCAGTTTTCCTTCTTTGATTTCCACTGTTGTATCTCCAACACCACCACTGGTGATATCTCATACTTAATTTGGTTTCAATGTCAATTTTTGTGTGGATGGAAATGATTTAGTCATAAAATCATTGTCGTTGGTCACAAAATCCTCTGGAATTCGGGCCATGATAGCGTCTCCACCGTTGAATCCCCATAAGGACCAACGGCAACAATTATAAAATCGAAAAAGGTTATGATAAATGAAGTTAGGCTTAGGGTTTTTAGAAGGTATGTAAGAGAGATAATAGATAAACTATGGAAAATAAGACATAATGAGAGAAAGAAAATGATAGAGAGAAAAGGGTATTCCATAGGTTGTTACAGTGAAAAGGTTGAAGATGAAGAAGGTGTTATGTTGCAAGATTTAAGGTTGGGGGCAGTTTGGTCAACTCATACAAAACTTAGAAGTTAGTAGACCGTTAAATCCTACGGGTTAAGTAAAAGGATTATCGAAGTAGCGGGTATGTCTAATATCACATTATAAATATGGTGTAACTCAAAAAAGCCTTAATTTTAAATAGTGTAAAATATATATTTTACCTTCTTTGAAAACACATGACACTCTCATCTTCTCTCTTCTACGCAAATCCTTTCTTTCTCTCTTCCATCCATATGCAAATTCTCTCTTTCTATTCCATCCATACGCATAAACGCCGAAGCACCATGAAGCACCAGACACCGAAGGTATGTATCAATTATTTCTACTATAATTTATCTCCCTTCATTCTTCTTCTTGCAATATATCCCCCTTCCTTTTTTTTTCTTGCAATATATTTGATTAATCATGATTTTTAAGGCTTTGTTTATGATTCACTTGAGTATTTGATTAATCATGGTTTTTAGGGCTTTATTTATGATTAATTCCTTATTTGCTGGATTTAATTTAACTTTGATATATGTTTCAACTTCATATGTTATCAAATTACATTTTCATTGAGTTTAGTAATGTATTATACTTTGAAATTTGGTTGATTAGAGTGCGAGTTCAAATTACTTCCGTAATCTTCATGTCTTTTAAAAAAATAAAAATTCTCTAACCTTATAGATAACATAGCATAATTAACCTTATATATATATATATATATCATTGCATTGCATTTGATTATAATGCTTTATTCTTTTCTTGGGTTTTTGTTAATAGGATTTAACTGTTTGATTCTAGCATACTTGTTGTGGCCTTTGGTAGAGTAAAAACAAGGAAAGCACCCCTATGATTCATAGACCTTTTTTTAGACAATATTTTTAAGTTATATTGTATATTCTTGGTTTTAATTTTTATATAAATTTGTATATTATACTAAAACTAATGTTAAATCATAGAGTCAATATCACATTTGATTACTAAACTATTAAGAAACTTTAAAAATGGTCACCCAACTAAGATTGGTTCCATTTTGACCACTTCCAAAAATTTTTGTTAGCCATTAACAGAAGCACTCACATGATCAACACGAGGATGGCAATTTCGTTAAACCTTTCTCTCTCTCGGTGATCTTCAACATATATGTTGACCTTGAAGGTCTTAATCTTATTTTGATAATAACAATAAATCAATCATGTGTAATTTAACATGTGTGTTAAAGTAATTATAGTCACATTTCAATGATCATCATACATGGACCAATCGATCAATCTAAACCGATATCATTCCTCTATGAGTATTCAAATAACATTGGCTTGCCTCACTCAACATCTTTGATCAAGTAGCATTGATAAATAATTCATTGAATATCAATATTAAAGGAACATATGAAAAGCTTAAAAGCAAATAATGCAAGTGAAGAATGAAAGAAACAATTTAGGCAACTCAAAGACTCGTTAAATTAAATTTTGAATGAATATTTAATATTAATGTAAAGTTTCTTGTTTGATCGATTACATAACTCATACATATTCAGATAGCATTGAAATATTGGTCCAAAATAATTTGGCAATTGAATTCCTTTGAAAATATCACTTTTCATAAATCGTTTTCAAATTAAATTCAAACGATCATATTTTGAATTTTTTTCGAAATCGGTGTCTTGGATATATGTTTTTAACATCCCCAAAGTATTAAAATTAATTTTGGAGCTAAATTGCAAAAGTCCAAAAATTAGAGTTTTGACCTTGATGGACAGTACCCATCAATCGACTGATGGATTGTGACTCAGTCGACTGATAAATTGTGCTCAATTGACTGATACATCATAATATAGTTGTTGCATTTTTTATTTTTTACCATTTTTGGTACAAAAATTTTTTAAACAACTACATCATTTTTGGGACTATATATTGGACATCTAAGACACATTTTGACAAGCTTTAATCACTATAGAAACATATTATTCATCTATCTTCATCATTCAAAGATTCAAGAATTTGTTTTGATCAATCATTCATTCATTGATCTATAAATCTTGATCAAACAAGATAACTCTAGTGTGAGCTTCAAATTGTATCTATTAAACACTTGAAAAAGTTATTGTTCATTAGTATGTATCACCAAACAATTAAGAATATTCATTTGTGATAGGTTAATCTTATAGGATAACAAGAAGGTAAATTATTATTAAGTGTTATGAGAGGTAAATCTCACAAGTTAGCAACGGTGTTTCTTGTGTAAGTATTGTGGTAGAGCAATACTTATGGAGTTTAATGAGACAACAACACTTGTAGTAGTTTAATTTTCACCCGGAAGAAAATTGGTTTTAGTGAAAATTCTCGAGCGCACTATCCGAGCGCAAACGTATGGTTTAGACAATCGAACTGCGAGAACAAAATGTCTTGGGCTTAAATCGATTTAATCTTTCCAAACTCAATCTTTCTATCTCTAGCCATTTATTTTATTACTATATTATTGATTGAGATTGCCATTTATTAATTGCTCTTGAGTTTTGCTTGATTGATTATTTTAGTTGATACACTTGTTTAGTTAAATTGTTTGCTTAAACTTGTTTAGAAAGCTTTTAAATTCCGCATTAAGTTTTTAAAAACCCTATTCACCCACATCTAGGGTTGATTTCCGAACAACACTATCTTTATCAAAATTCACAAACCCACTTTACAAATCCCTACCCCCAATTCCTCATTTCAAAAGAAACCCAAAACCCCTTTCAAGTCAATCAACCTCACTATCCTAACCCAAATTATCCATTTCCTTTTTATAAAGTCACCCACAATCCGACTTTTGTTTATTTGTCGGGCGGAGCAAGAAGAAGCCCGGTGGCCCCTCTACCGGCTGCATCGAAGGCAACACCAAGCTCCGGTGAGAAATTAAACGAAACGCCACAATATTTTTGGAAATTATTTAGTGAAAATGAAAGGATTTTTTGCTCTGTTTCTTCATTCCCTTTTCCTCCCTTATTTCTCCATTCGTTTAGTACGATAATCTCTCTGTTTTGCTCTTGAATTTGTTTGGTATTATGATATTGTTGATTTTTTTTGGAATTTGTTTGCTATTAACACAAAAGGATCCAAGTTATCTACATTTTTTTATATGGCTATTGTGCTTGTTTCTTGCATTGCTATGTCCGTGTGTGTGTGTGATGAGAAAGAAAAGAAAGGTTTAGGTAGAGGAAAACGTGACATAGACGATGATGGTGATGGTGGTTGGCGGATAAAGAGAAAGAAGAAGAGAAAGAGAGTCACCGAAGAGAGGCAGATGAGGTGCCAGAGATGGTGAGGATGGTATTTTTGTTAAGTTTAATGAAATTGCCCTTCCAGTTGGTCATGTGAGTGGCACATGACCAACTTCTGTTAAGCCAACGAAACTTTTTAATGGAGTGGACAAAATGGAACCAACTATTGTATTAATGGGCTATATGAAACCAATCTTAGTTGGATGACTATTTTTAAAGTTTCTTAATAATTTAGTGACCAAATGTGATATTTACTCTAAATTATACAATATTTTTTATTTTTATTTAGAATCATGTAATCTAAATAAACTAATATGGGCAAAATTGTCATACTAAAAAAATTTCAGTTTTCATATGTGTTATATTCAAACAAATAACATTTTTTTAAATACAGTTTGTAGAACTAACTAAATATTTTTTTCAGCGTTTTTATCAAACACTACCTAAATAACTTTTTCACAAGTTACATCGGTCTAAAATAAATTATTTTGATCAGCAGGGGAGATATACAGTGATGTATAAGGTGGCCATTTACTTGCGTTAAATTTAAAAATGTATTTATTTTATTAGTATTTTTGTATTAAATTAAATCTAATGAATATAAAAATAGAGTTTATTTTCCTTATTTTATAAAAATAATTGTGTTTTGTCCTTTTTTAAAAAAAATATTATAAACTTTATAACTATGGCAAATAAGTAAAGTAAATATACTGTATTTGATATTTTACCAATTTTTTTTTCGCACTTTTTACCAAAATACCTTTTTGTTTAAATGAATAGTTTACTTTTGATTAGTCACGGCTTTTTGAGTAAATATCATCAATGGCCACTGAATTATTGGCAAATTCTACCAGTAGTCACTGAACTTAATTTTGTTACACGTTGACCATTGAACTTTTAAAACGTACTACCATTGGCCACTCCGTTAAATCTCACCGTTAGTTTTTGACAGAATCAATATCACGTGATTTTCATGTGCAATAGAAGGGGCATTTAAGTCTTTTTTCATTTTCATTTTCTTTTTTCCTTTTATTTTATTTTCTTTTCTTTCTTCTTCTTCTTCCCCTTTTTCCTCCTCTTCTCAGACGGATTTCTTCTTCTTCGAAACCCACCAAATTCAATTCAATTCAATTCAGCAAAAAAAAAACAGACCTCTTAATTTTACACGCCAAATTAATTCAATTCAGCTAAAAAAAAACCACCAAATTAATTCAATTCAGCAAAAAAAATAAAAATTAAAAAATTCGAAGAAGGAGATGCAACAAATCAAATAACAACAACATAACAGAACAACAAAATACACCATTTTGGAACAAAAAACCGATCGGAACAAAATACGCCGGAAGAAGAAGAAGAAGATTGGAAGGAGGAGGAGAAGAAGAATAACCGATCGGAAGAAGGAGAAGAAGATTGGAACGAAAAGGATAACAAGAAAAAAAAAGAAGAAGAAAGGAAGAACCGATTGGAAGGAGAAGAATAAAAGATCGGAAGAAGAAGAAAAAAAGAACATATTGGAAGGAGAAGAATAAGAGATCGGAAGAAGAAAAGAAAAAAAGAAGAAGAAGAAGAAAAGAAGAAGAAAAGAAGAACAGATCGGAAGGAGAAGAAGAAAAGATCGGAAAAAGAAGAAAGAAGAAGAAGAAGAGAAGAAGAAAAAGAAAAGGAAAAAAAGAAAAGAAAAGGGGAAAAAGTGAAAAATGACTTAAATGCCATTCGTATATCATGTGACAAGCACATGTCATGATTCCTGCCAGAAACTAACGGTGAGATTTAACGGAGTGGCCAATGGTAGTACGTTTTAAAAGTTCAATGGTCAAAGTGTAACAAAATTAAGTTCAGTGACTACTGGTAGAATTTGCCAATAGTTCAGTGGCCATTGATAGTATTTACTCCGGCTTTTTTTATACATAATGTAGTATGGCACATTTTTAACTCAAAGGAAGAAGGGCTAAAGTGCTAAACCAAAGAAAATCTAAGGGATTCACAAATTGAACAATATTAATGGACATTTTTTTTACTTAGCTCCCATCCTAAATTTTTCCTCCAAAAAACTAGTGTATCAGTTTTGCACTCATTTTCACAATTTCAAGAATGTATTAATAATTTAATATTTTAAACAGATTTACAATTGCAAAAAGATAATTCAATAATACTAGTGTATTATAGTGTATTAGCAAGAAGATAACAGCGCGTCCCACTCACCAATTAATAAACTCGTCATGTATTGTTAAAACCAACTAATTTAGTCCTAAATCTTGTTTGTGATAAGCAATTTAAAATGACATTTTTTTCTATTGTGACTTTTGTATGTTAAATTATACACTCAAAAGATCTTAGTGTGCATTTGTTTCGTTATTTGAATACTAGAAATTGATTTTAAAGTCTGAAAATTAAATATAAAAAATTTATTTGTTTTATTTATAAATATCATATCTAAATATTATTGTTTGTTTAAACAAGTCACATTTGGATACTAAATAAATGGTATTTGGATAAGTTTTTCCATATCCTCTTATTTCATGAAAATAACTATATTTAAAAGAATAAGGGCAAAAAATGTAATTTTACTTCTTTAAAAATTAAGATTTCAAACTTAAGAGGTAATACTACCTTTTATTTTTTAAAAGGCAAAATAAGTTTTCATATTAAAATTTTTAAACCAAGCAAACAGAATTAAAACATCTTTGAGTATAAATGGACTAACCATTCAAATTTAAGAAATTCAATCAAACAAACCCTTATTTTAAAATGCAAAATAAAAAATAATAAACTTTCAGTTGAAGCAAAAAAGGTAACAGGGAAAAAAAGAAAAAAAAGTGGCCACTATTGCCACCCCATAGTTTATTTAGTCTTATTCCACTACTTAGTTTCACTCTTCCTATCTCAAAAGTCTACTCCCACCTACACTTCACATGTAGTTACTATTTAAAGGGTTTTTTCCCTTGCCATCACTTTTTCCCCTCCACTTCTGTCATTATCACCCTCTATTCCTCCTCCTACTCGCCCAATCATTTTTCATGGTTTTCTCTTTATTCATGCGTTGATGGTTTTGTTAAGATCTATCTCTCTTTATTGACATGGATTGTGGTTGTGGTGGTTCGTTGGCAGTGGTGACGAGCTGAGTATATTTGCATGTACAATAGCTTTGTTTTAATGATAGCATTTGCTTGATATTAGCCGAGTCAATTCATTTGTACTCAATTGACATGGATTCAGTTAGTGTTGGGTCCAAAAAATTCAACTAAATCATATATACTCGTTGAACAATGGCCAAGTATGTTTATATGTACTCGATTGACATTTGCTAAGTATTTTAATATGTATTCGCTTGACATGGGATCGAGACAGTGTTAGGGCAAAAAAAATTAACGTAATCATACACACTTGCTAAATATTAATTGAGTATAATCATACTTATTTGCTAGAAATGGACTAAGCAAGACCTTATCATTGCATCACTTATCCCTATACAATCACATATGTAAACTTGTGTATGTTTGTAATATAATCTATATATACATAAATTTTTGAATCATACATTTAAATTGTTAAAGTTTTGATCAGAATTCATTATCACATGAGAAAGTGTTCTGAAAGTTTCACTGATCGAGGGCAAAAGGAGAAAAAGATGACGGGGAGAGGGGATCGAGGAAGAAGAATAAGCTTATGATGAGGAAGAAAAACGACTAAATAGTGAGATCTAGGCTCGCGAAGGTAAGGGTAGATCCATGATTTCATGGAGGGAGGCTAAGTTATAGTCAAAATTATATAATAAAAATAATATATTTTATAAACTAATAAAATTTCAAGAAACTATGACATAAAAGTAAAACTACTCAAAATACATATCTAATAATAGTTTAGGCTTTATGATAATAAATATGCTATGTTAAAATTAGAATGAAATTTTGAATATTAAAGTTGTGGGTTGGGTTGGGATTAGGGATGGCAAAAAAATCCGTAGATACCCGACCTGATGGGGGCGGGTATAGAGGTGAATAATCAAGTTCGGGTTCGGATATGTGAAAAGTCAACGGGGGCGGGTATTGGGGTCCCGTACCCGACTTAATATATATATATAGTATATATAAAATTATAAATACTATATTATAAATATTAATAGTTTAATAATATGCACGTTGCACGAAACAAAAATAATTTGAATCTTGAGTAGGTATGTGGGTGCCAAATAGCCTTCATTGTGGCTTATCTCTCTTTTTTATTTTTTTTAATCCAAAAGCTAGGTCATTCAGTAGAGTTTCACTCTTCTACTCTACGCCTCTCTACCTGCTGCGCTGCTTCCACTTCCAGCCTCTCGTTTGTCCCAGCTTCATCTCATACTCTTATTGTTTGTTGTTGGCTTCGTCTTATATTCTCAGGTGCATATATTTAACCCACTCAAATATTCTATAAATTATATACATTGTTTGTTGTTGGCTTCGTCCTATAAATTGTTGAATGTCTAGGAAAGGCTGCACAAGAAATTTAGTTTCTTGAAAAATCTATATACATTTAGCTTATTGAAAAATCTATATATATTACCTTCATTCTGTAGAAATATAAAAAATGGTAAAAGAAGAAAGATAAAAAGCGGAAAGGTTAATGCCTTAATGAGTTATATTATAAATGGAAATGTAATTTTATCATGCAAAGTTGGAAGGAATAAGTGTGGCCGTGTGGGATTGGGAATCCTCTTGTCATATATATATATATATATATAATAAGGATTTTTTTCCCTCTTTTTCTTTCCAATTGCTTGGATTTTGTTTCTTTTGACTACATTACCTTTTATGCCCTTTTCTTTCCATTTGGATACGATTTGGTTTTGCTAGTTTAATTTTGTATATATGTGTGTATATATATATATGTCTAATATCATATAATAGTAGCAAGTTTTTTTTTGATTAAATAGCAGCAAGTTGTTATTGAATTGGTTAACAAATAAAAAATTCTCATAAATTATTTTTTCTATATAAAATAGAAAATTATATTATTAGAATAAAGAAATAGTTCAAATAAAATAGTTTTGAAGTACCCATTTGAATAAAGTATAATATCAAAAAAATTAATTATTCACTTTTAAGCAAATAGTTCAAATTCAACTCTCTTATAAAGGGTTTATTTGTTGCCGATCCTTATCTTTGAAATTTATGTAAATAATTTTTCATAATTAATTTTGATAACATTTTTGTTTTCTTCTTCTTTATTTTTTTTATTTAGGTTAAAATGTCTAATCCAATTGAAGATGGGACTAGTCTTATACCAACTAATACGAGTTGAAACGTCACTTTTCCACATGTGGTAACTTCAATGAACAGTCTACTGATAATGTTAATGTTGATATGACTTCAAATCCAACCCGAACTCGAGATGACAATGGAGATGGTGATGAAATACCTAATAAAAGATTGAAATCATTTGTGTGGAACACACTTTACAAGACAAAAATTAATGGGTCAATGAAAGTTACGTGTCACTATTGTAAAAAAAATCTTGGGGGAGAAAGTAAGCATGGGACATCTCACTTACGTGAACATTTTAAAAAATGTCCTTTAAGAAAAACTAGAGACATTAAACAATCAATTTTGAATCCTCCAAAAAGTGATGGTAAGACAACACTTGAAGCTTATACATTTGACCAACAAGCCACAAGAGATGCACTTGGAAAAATGATTATTTTATATGAGTGTTCACTACCAATGATTGAACATTATGGGTTTAAAGAGTATAGTAGATCACTTCAACCATTGTTTAAAGTTCCTTCTAAAAATACGATCAAGTATGATATAATGAAGATATTCGAGTTTGAGAAGGCGAAAACAATGAGTTGTTGGGTAGCAATTGGAGTAGATTTGGATTTACTACTGACATGTGGATATCCTCTAATAAAAAAAAGGATTTATGGCCGTAACTTCATATTTCATTGATGAATCGTGGACCTTACAAAGTCGAATTGTGATGTATTTTTAATGTTATTTTAATTTTAATTTATGAATGTTATTAATAATATGTTTTAGTTACTTACTTGAATTTATTTCTTTTGATATTAGGTTTATATATGTGCCATGTCCACACACTGCTGAGGTACTTTCTGATACTTTTATGGAGTGCATACTAGATTGGATTTTGGATCTTAACATGTCCACTTTAACTGTGGATAATTGTACCACCAATGATGCTATAAAAGTTTGAAAGATTGAAATGGCGCGATTCCCAATAGTTTGCCTTCAGAAAGTGAATGGTTGTTGGCAAAGGAGATTTGTGAGAGTTTAGGGCTATTTTATTAAGTAAACGAGTTATTTTCGGGAACTAAATATCCTACGGTTAACCTCTTCTTCCCTAAAATTTATGAGATTAGAGGATCGATGAAAGAGTGGGCCTTATCTAGTTTTGAGGAAATTAGGTGTATGGCAAGTAACATGATCACAAAGTTTGAGAAGTATTGGAATTCGCTTCATGGGGTATTGGCTTTAAGTGCAATTTTGGATCCGAGATTTAAGATGAAGGGAATTGAGTTTTATTTTTCTAAAATTTATGAGAATGGGGCTATAAGAGAGATTGAAAAAATTCGTAATCTTGGTTTTGATTTGTTAAGTGAATATCAAATGAATGAGAAAGCAAATATGGAAGTGGGACTAAGAATGCCTAGTTATGAAAACTCAAGTGTGATGTCTCATACACAAGGGGGTTTGGGGAAAAGTAGTTGGATTAACCAATTTACCCAATTTGTTTCTAGTACATCTACTAATGACATTGTTAAGTTAAATTGGATTATTATTTAGATGAGCTCATTTTACCTTGGACCGATGACTTTAGTATCTTGGCTTGGTGGAAAGTAAATGGCATTAAGTATCCTACCTTAAGTGCTATTGCTTAGAGATATATTGGCTATTCATGTATCTACAGTTGCTTCGGAATCTGCTTTTAGTATTAGTGGTAGATTTGTGAGTCTACATCGGAGTAGACTTCATCCAAAAACTTTAGAGGCTTTGATGTGTGCTCAAGATTGGTTATGGACGGAGATTAAAGGTAACAAGATATTCATTTGTTATATTTAGATTATTTTTATTTAGTGAATGGTTAATTAAATTTGTTTGGAATTTTATTTAGGTGGTTGACGATTCTTTTAAGGATGCGGAATTTATAATAGCTAATGTGTATAAGGATAAAGATGATGATGAGGTATTTTTCATTATCGATGCAAGACTTTCTTTTTCTTTCATTTATTATGCTTTGTGTAAATTATAATGAATCAATTTATTTATTTGACTTTCTTATAGGGTGCAAGTGTTGTGACCGAGTTATGAAGATCATGCATAGTTTGTTGGAGGGCGGAAATATTTTTTAAATATTTTAATATGATGAAAACATTTGATAGATGTTATATTGTTGTTTGAATTTGTGTTATGTTGTTTTTTGGCTTTATTTGGATAGTGTTCTTTATGTTTATGTTTTAAAGTAATAGACTTTTTTATATTATGTTATTTGGGTTTATTTTGATAATACTTTTAGACTTTAGATTAATGGAATTAATTTAAGATATTATAAACCCGTAGTATATTTTAGATTATAAGTTGTGCTTAAAATTAATTGAGAAATATAATTTTTTTTAACATTTTATTTGAGTTAAACTAATTTTTTTTTTTTTATTATATATGTATAATCGAGTTCCCCGTGGGTACCCGTTACCCGGCGGGGACGGGGGCGGGTAATACCCGAAATCTCAAAACCAGGGATGGGGGCGGGTATTGGGGGTGGGGGCGGGGGACCCTATACTCGTCCCCGAACCGACCCGTTGCCATCCATAATTGGGATATGAGATGGGGTTGAACTAACTTTAAAAATATAAAGTGATTGGTGGTATTTTTTTTATTTTTTCTAGAGGGTTGGACTTAAGCCTAGCTAAACCCCCTATTCCTTTTTATATGCCTTTGGTTGATGTGTAAAATGGGTGGAGTGTAATTAGAAATAATAGGGGGATGTTATTGACCCCCCCCCAAATATTTGTCACTAATATCCCTTCATTTTTTTAACTAAAAACACATCTCAACACTTTCATTTTTTTATCACAAAGACCCTCTCACCCTTAACTAATTTACCAAAGGTTATAAATATTAACTTATCCGTTTATCCAATTGTTAATAAACTACTATAACATTAACCCAAATAATCAAATCCATCTTTCCCATTCCCCCCCCTCAATCCCCCATTCATCATCACATACCTCTTACATCAAGTAAAACATGAGAGACGAAAGACTTGGCTATTTATCATTTGAGCTCTCAAAATCAAGAAATCACAACCAAATTGAAATACAAACATGATTGGTAGGTAGTTTGAAGCTTGGACTTATGATAGAAAAGAAGCATTGTACTTGAGATGGTGGAGAAAGAATAAGTTCAAGAGAAAGTTAGTGGTGACATTCATTTCCAAGATGAAGCCAAAAAGGTATTTTAGTTGTTATTATTATTGTATTAATATGTCTATAATATTTTATACATAATTATACATTATTCAAATTAAAGCAAACATGTAATCCCCCCAAAAAGTACAAAACGGGGTTTGTCCAGACCTTACTTGGTTTATATAAAAAGAGTAAGCCATCTACAACTCTCTCAAAGTCAGGTGAGCGTGTATAAACACACTCACCCAAGAGAATTAATTTTATAGTAAGTTACTCTCCCAAAGTAAATTGAACCATCACTAACTTTACATATAATTTTAAAATTTATCACTTAAAGTTAGCATATGGGGAGAGATATCAATGTTTGAAAATATTGATTTCACGGCAATACAATTACAACAAACCCGTAAACCGGCTCGTATTTTTAAATGTACTGAGCACGTTGTTGAATAAGGGAGTCCGAAGGGTCTTAATTATAAGCTTGGTTCTGCATTAATAATCGAGTCAGAATTGATTTTTTCTTACTCAAAGCCGAAGGCCCAAAACATTGGATTTGCATGCTTGATGCGGGTTTCATCACAGTGTCGATGTACAACTGTGTAATTTTGTTCTTATCAAACATGGGAAGTTTAATTTTGTTTCCCCACGCTGAGCTGTCAGTAGAAGGTAGTGAATTTATCTGTCTTGCGCTTGTTTGCGGTAAACATTTTGTTAACATCACATTGAAAGATAATGCCTCGCTCCCCAACGTTGCTAGCATGTGCAATATACTTCGAACTCCTAAGGCAGCAGCTTGGGAACAAATTTTTGCTGATAGACTTTAATTTTACAAAAAATGATATATGATTGTCCATAGAACAAAAGACTCACCAATCATAATCAAATGATTAATGATTGCTCAGGCTCTTGTTATTTTTTGTTATGCGTACATGTAGTATAGTACGTGCTGTGTTTTTTGTGAAGGTGGGTAGAATTGAAGATGTAAAGTCGTTATATATATATTTTGTGAAGTTGGCTCGAATTATAAATGTAAAGGTCGTATATATATTTTTGTAAAGTTAAGTTGAATTGAATGTGTAAACCTCTCTTATATATAACTTTTGTTATATGGATGAAGTAACAACTCTCTTATATTATGTGTACCTTTTGTTATATAGTGAATGAATTTTTAAGTTTTTTAATATTGTGATATCCTGCTTCATCATTCTATTACCTTATGTTAGGCGAGTGATTATCAACACATTCACCCATGTGGGATGGGTTGTATGATTGCACTTACCTCTCATTAGTAAGAATGGCAATGGGTCGGGTATGGGGCGGGTTTGGCCATTACCAAACCCGACCCGCATATATATTACCCAGCCCCGAACTCGAGACAGGTCTTTTTTTAAAAACCCAAACCCACCCCGCAAAGTATACTTAGGAGCTCCGCCCCGAATTATCATTATCGTTATTATTTATAAATATATAAAAAAATAGAGAATAGGTGTTAATGTATATAATCTAATGCTCTACATTTAGTAAGAAAAATGTATAAAAAATGTATATTTTTTTGTAATTTTTTGTAAATAAATACTATATATATAATTATATATATATATATTTTATATTAATATATTTATATATATATACAAGCGGGTCGGGTTGGGTCGAGTTTTTAGTGGGCAAAACCTTAACCCGCCCCGAACCCGATCCAGGCTTTTAAAAAAATTACTCAAACCCGCCCCGGTCTAAAAAAAACCCCGCCCCGGACCCGCTCCATCCGGGTCGGGTCGGGTCGAAAACCCGCTGGGTTGGGTTTTTTTGCCATCCCTACTCATTAGGTTAGGCTTATTTGGAAAACACTATAATACATTCAGCACTCCATTACTTTATGTTAGGTGAATGTTAACAAACTCACCCCATGTGGAACAAGTGTGTGTGTGAATGCACTCACCTCTCATTAGGGGATCATAATTTGGAAAACACTCCAGTACACCCTGCATTCTATTACTTTATGTTAAGTTAGTGCTTAACAATACACTCACCCCATGTGAGACAAATCTGTGTGAATGCACTCACCTCTCAGTAGGCGAGCCAAATTTAAAATATACTCCAATACGCTCAATACTCCATTACTTTATATTTTATGAGTTTTTAACAACACTCACCCCATTTGAGATGAGTGTGTGTGAATGCACTTACCTCTCATTAGGCGAGCCTAAGCCTAAGTTGGAAAACACTCTAGTACACTCACCACTCTATTGTCTTATGTTAGATGAGTGTTTTGCAAAATACTCTCCCTCGATGAGTGTGTGAATTCATTCACCTTTCATTAAGTCGGTCAATGAAAAAATTGGATAGTACAAATCTATACTTGTATTATCCTGGACAATCCATATTTTGAACAAATCATCAATGCAAATTAACAATCAAGTAATGTACGATTCACCAAACAACAAAAACTTGGGTTCATACAAAAGTAACCCCAATTTTTAAAATTACATAACGTACTACCAAAAGATGTTAATACAAAAATACAATAAAAGTAAGAAGTTCATTGTCTCTAACTTAAACTAACAAAATATAAGACAACTACTTTGACTTTTTCCTTGGCGGAACTTAGGCTCGCCCTAGAGCAGATGGAGTTGGTGATGGGTCATGTAATCTTTTTGTTCTATGCTTTAAACTCTTTTCGAAATCACCCGTTCTTGTAGCCTTAAGGATATCGTAAACTTCATTAGCAATCAATCGCCAACATGTCCTGGCTTTGACCGCCAAAGATAGCTTCCTCTAGTAGCGATAATACAGTGTTAACTCCTGCGTAACATCCCATGTTTTAATTACATTTGATTTAGTTCATTTTTTTAGTTAAACACTCAAATCCTTATTATTTTAAGCTCGAACACTTTCTTAAATATTTTTTTAGAAATCCAAAAATTACTCCGTCGCTTCTATAGTGTCCTATTATATATTTAAGAATTTTCTAGAAAGTTTCGTCACTATCGAAATTGGAACGAGTATTAAAGTGACATTTTTCCGAACCCAAAATTTTTGATTTTCGGTTGATTTTCAGTCAAATTTAGTCACTCATAACTTCTTCAATTTTTATCCAACTCATACTCTGTAAACTCTTGTAGTTTCATCATATTCTCCCTACAACTTTCGTGTTTTGACCGAAATCTAATTCACGCTCCTCGTTGGTCAAAACTGAGCTCGAAATCAGTCGATTGACAAAAATCTGCTTCTGTCAAAATTCTACAACATTTCGGCCCAGCGCTGATTTCGACGTAATTATGGTATTAATCTATTTAGAATTGCGTGAAACATCCTTCTACAAAGTTATAGAGATTTTCATTACCTTTTCGTTGATATAAAGATCATTCTGATCGGAGTTCCGAGCAAAAAGTTACGAGCAAATTACAGTGGGTAACCCCATAACCTCGTTTTTAACGAGTTGACTACATTTTGACCCGTTTTTAAATTATTTCTCCACCATTTTCAGCCATTTTCATGGGAGAGTAAGGTTAGAACATTTCTAGAGAGAGAGGGGGTGGTTCTTGGTGGATTTTGAAGGTTTCATAGCTCCAAATCAAGGATTTCATACCGATATTGCAGATTTTTCTCCCTCTTCGCATTCTAGTCTTGATTTGGGAGATTTTTGGAGCTCAACCCAGGCTATAATCCTCGGTTCTTCTAACTATTCAGGTGGGAACTCCCCTCTTTCCTTTTATTTTCGTAAGTTTTGAATTGATTGAGTTGAAAACACTAGATTTCGGTACCAAATTGATGATTTCTCTTGCATGCAGATCATTTAATCATATATTGTATCTTTTGAACCTTGTTAGTGATAGATTATGAACTTGATGTGATGGAATTAGAGGTTGATCTTCCTGCATGTCGATAATTTTATGCTTATTGAGAATTTGGTACCGAAATAGTTAGAATCATTAAAAACATGTCCTGTACTTGATATTTCCACTTAAATTGATGAATTTCCAGGAAAATAAATCCTTTTTAATTCACTTTTAACTTGCTTTTAGACCTGTACTCATGGCTTGATGATGATTCTAAATCGTTTAGTGATTTCTACTCATTTATTGGTTTACGAATCCTTGGAAATCATGTTATTATCATCATGTGATGCATAATTTATGAGATATCCCTTTTAAATTGATGTAATGATTTATCATTGGGTTATCTGGATATAGAATTGAGTTATATCAATTGATTAACATTGTTAATGCACAAAACGACCTCTTGAAAATGTTTTTGGCAAATTAAACAAATCGCGGTGAGATGACGAGGTTGTTGGGACCGGATAAGCACCGGTATAGAAATGCTTAAGTTGATATTATTGCACAGACCCATGGTCAGACGGGGTGTTAGAAACCTGGTAACCAGTGCACAGACCCACGGTGAAGGTGCGGTGCGTATGTGAGTGTCATAATCTGTCTAGTACCGATATTAGGTCGAGGAGGAGGAGGAAGATGATGGACGTGTGTGCAGTTATCATGAGAGTCTCACGTGGATAACAATTGATGCACTTGGTAATATAATAAATGGATTTTTATTATAAATCTTCATAATGTTATACACCCATGCATTGCATATTTCCCTTTTCCATATAGTTTCCACTAGGCCAGTTTTGGCTCATTCCCCCATGTATGTTTCAGGTACACCTCGTGATACGGGTAGAGGCTATGGGACAGGTTCGAGTACTTCTTAGAGTCTCATCTGATACCCTTATAGGCTTAGTCATTGTATTTTCATGTATGAAAGTTGTGTATCTTGTTGAACATGGTAATTTTGAGACAATTTATCATAACTATGGGTTGTAATATCATTTGGAATTTGGATTGTATTGGTATTGTACTTGGATTATATTTTGAATTCCAGTTATCTTTGGTAATGTTAAGTTTGTTGTTAAACAGGTTGGATTTTATTGTAGTTACGAATACTTCATGCCGAATTTTCGCTAGAAATTTCTTTTCATATGAGTTTTATTCTTGTAATTCTGTTGTTAATTTTATACAGCATCCGTTAACACCTGCTTAATCAAGCGGGTTGTTACATCCTGCTTGCTGCTTAACATAAATAATATCATCAGTACTTATAATGATATTAATGCTTAACTTAGTGAATAATATACCTTGCCTGGAGAAGCAAACATAAAGAAATCAAAAGGATGGCCTTTATTGTCTATATAGCGGATAGTCAAAACAAGAGTGAACTATTGAGTATTCCAAGGTATTTTTACTTTTTTATTACCATTGAGTTAGCAATTAAAAATTAAGAGACGCAAGTACGAGTGTGACATCATGCGAGTCATTCAATAATACTTTTTGAGATGTATTATTTAATAATCATATATTTCGAGAATCCTTACATAGAAATAATTAAAAGATTGGACCCGAACCGCAACAAGATATCAAAGGTTTGAGTCTCATTAGGTCCAACAACAGTGCCAATTCGACCTAATAGCTGGAACTAATCTCTAAATCTCTATTCTTTTTCTAGCAGACAATCACCAAGCCTGAGAAACCTTACCAAAGGACCAATTGAAATGAATCATTTTAATTTTGCAAACAATCAATGTGCCTATTTAGTCAATTTGGCAAATTGAAACAACAGAGGGAGAAAAAAAAGCAGAATAAACTGAAAAAAGAAAAAAAAGAGAGGGAAAGAAGGAAAATAATTCAGTATTGCAACACCCCCAAAAAAAATGTGTATAAGGGGCAGAGAATAATAAATCAGCGACTTAAGCGTTAGCACATAATTATGAATTTCCACTTGTAAATAAAACTGTGATAATTGTGCTTCCATTTCTCCTTTCTTTTGAGTTTTCTTTTATTTTCAATGAGAATTGAAATTCCAGTGCCTTATCATGCTTGTTTATGTGTGACAGTGTATCGCTACAAGGTATATTCGGACAATAGTGAAGTTTCACGTCAATATTTTCTTATATGAGAAGTCATTTACACTTACCAAGTAGGTAAGTAGTTGCATATCTAATTGGACTATTTATGCATTTCTAAAACTAATTGACACTCAAAAGCCTTATATGCATTAGCCATTTCATTTTCTTTTTCTTAAATCTTTATATCCTTAAAAAGCTAAGAATTCGAACTGAACTAAAAGAATTTCTGCAGATATTGACAAATTATATTTGTTATAAATTAATAAGTATATACTATTTATCAAAAAAAACAATGCTTAAACTATCACTCTGTAACTTCTTTTCCGCTTTGTTGTTTAAGCCTGTATACATGGGGTTTGCCCCTTTCGGTAGCATTTTCTAATGCTATAAATCACTACTATAAGACCCGCGTGGTTTGTGGAGATACTGTGGATATATCGGTGGTGGGGGTTGGAAATGGAGGTGAAGCTGAATGTGATGCAACATGTTGTGAGAGCAACAGAAAGAGAAAGTGAATGTTGGTTGAGAAAGAAACTAAACCCAAAGCTAACTGTAATTATGTTTTCGGGTGCCTAGCAATGAAAGATGAAAGCAGCAGTATGAGAAGGCAATCAAAAAATAACAAATAATACAAATTAAAAACCCTAAGATACCAAACCATAGGTCCATCTAATGACGTAGAAATGAAAGGAAACAATTACTTCTACAGTTCCACATAGAGGACAAGGACAGAGCCCTCAGCCTCGGCGGTAGATGTACAGTGAGATCAAACAAAAGTAAAAGCGAGAAACGCGCGAGAGAGAGAGAGAGATGAGTCTAGTTTGGCGTGCTCTTTTTCTTTTTCTTCTTAATTTTTCTTTTATTTTTTAATTTTAATTATGCGGCGTTCAGTAAAAAAATAAAAAAGTTAAAAAAGTTATTTATTTAGTTTTAAAAATTGTATCTAAATAAATGTTATTTGTTAAAATATAGTACATTTAAAAATTGAATTTTTTTAATATAATAATTTTACCTTTATTATTTTATAAAGTTTTATAAATATATATATATATAATATATGTATGTAGATGCATTTATGTGTGTATATATATGTATGTATATGCATGTGCGCGTGTATATATGTGTATGTATATGTCTCTGCATGTGTATGTATGTTCATGCGGGGGTGTGTGTGTGAGAGAGATCACATGAAGAGATGAGCAAAAGAAAGAGAGATTGCTATGTAATTTTGTTAAAAGAAAGAGGGTAAAATAGACATTTTACACCATTTAAAATTAAATTTTTTAAAATTTTGGATGTGTTGGAATAATAGAGAGAGAAAGAAATAATCTTATTATTCAACTGATATTAATATGTGTAGGGATTAGCTCTATTTATATTAAGAGCTAACATTCTTACTTCCCTATATAATCAATGTGGGACAAATAAATTATATATACTATTGGGTAATCCCTCATTCATACCACAATTCTAATGTGGGATAAATTGTATTTTACAATATTACTTATGGACATCCACATGTTAATATTTTTACAACACTCCCCCTTGGATGTCCATTATGCCACAATTCAGTGACAGTTGCCTCATTAAAACCTTCATAAGGAAAAACCCAGTGGGAAAAAACCAAAGTGAAGGAAAAAGAGTACAACATTCTTCTGGATCATTGAATCGGTATCAAATGCACAATATGCTGCATCGTTAAAACCTTTACTAGGAAAACCCAATGGGACAAAACCTAGTTAAAGGAAAAAGAGTACAGCGTGCAAATATTAAGTAGCATACTTCAGGATGCTCCCCCTGATTATTTACTCCCCCTCATGATGACAATTATATTTAATTTGATGATGAAGTCAAATTATAACAATCTCCTAAACTAATTTTGGAATATCAGCTTTGACAATCACCTCATGAGCAAACTCCACCAAGTTGTCATTAAGTGGATTTACTCGACTTCAATCTTTGTGTTCTTCTAATGCTCATGTGAAATATGTCTCATACTTGTCACCTTGAAAATTTCTTGAAAATGTGCTATACACGCTGCATTGTCTTTATAGATAATGCTCAAAATAGCTGTTATACAAGACAAGTAACAAGAACTACGAATATGCTGAAATAAGGATTACAATCATATATATTTTTGATTATTTTCATGAAGAGCTAAATTTTCAAAGTAGTTTGATGAAATTACCACTAAGAAATAACATCATTACTACTAATAAATACTGGATGTAATTGAAATCATACCTTATGATAATCAGAAATATATCCTGGATTAGCATAACCTATCAACTTGGAACCATAAGAGTTATGCGCATAAAATAAAATTAGTGTTTCTTCGTGGATATCCAATGATATGTTTAATACATATCTTGTGTTGTTTAGTTGGTGTTAAGCTATAAAGAAATAAGAAAATTGAAAATCAACAGTTTTCTCGAACTCTTCAGGAGTCTCGATCAACTGCTACTATTGAAAATCATTTTTGATTATTCGTTTATAAAGACACATGGCAAATGGGATTGTTTCTATTTCATTCCTTAGATAAATCTTACTAAGACGATTGTATTACATTCTTCTGGAATGAATTTGTATCGCATTCTTCTGGAATGGATAAGTCCATACAATTAGCGTCTTAATTTTATTGAGTACGTACTCTTCGACTTTGCTTCAGGCAAAGTTAATCCTTCTGGGATTTTCACATAAATGTTAGAGTCTAAGTCCCCGTATAAATTAGCAGTTTCACAGTATCTGAGTCTCATATATAATATTTCAACAACTGTTAAGCTAATTATAAGATATTTAAAATTTATATATTGGATCCATAATCAGAGGAATACTATATTCATAATCAATCTCAAGTTTCTGTAGGAAACTTTGTGCCATAAGTTGTGCCTTATTCTTTTTTATTAGTATAATTTAATTTCTTATGAACACCCATTTGTAACAAAAAAATGTTAATATATATATTTGGGGTTCGTACTATAGGTCCAAATATACCACGTTCATTTAGAGACTCAAATTTTGCCTTAATGACAATTTCTCATTTGGCCAATTTTTTCTTGTCGACATTTATTTATTGTACGTGGTTATATATCATTATTATCATTACCCTTTAATATTCCAGTAGCTACTGTATATACAAATAAGTCATCGATGACATTTTATTTATATTCCACATCTCTTTTATTAAATATTGAGATCTCTTTATTATTTGGTACCAATGCCTCTTCAGGGGCTTATGTAGTATCTTCAGGGACTTACGTCTTTTTCAAGACAATGGCTACTTCATGAGCCTTAAAGAGAGTGGATTTTCTCATAACCTCTTTTTGAGTGAAATGAGGAACCTCTTCAGGAGTGTTCTTAGGGCATGATTAATCAGACTTCCTCTTCTAGGGAGTTCAATCTTTGGAACCTATAGGTCTGCCATGCTTCTGGCGTGGTACAGATTCATTAATTGCCATATTTTGAAGTTGTCCTGCATGGATACTAATTATGGAAACTATATTTATAGCTGGCACATATAACTTTGTTGCATTTTACTGCATCATTAAATCAATTAGTAATGTGTTTGCAATTTCTTACAAAACAATATTCTCCGTACATTCTCACATTGCGATGTACGTGGGTCTAGATGAGACATAGTGGGATTGTTCCACTATAATTCTCGCCGTTCTTCTGGAACGGATAGTTCTGCAGGAACTTTCTTATCTCCCCCTAACTGCGGGAATACTTTCTCATTAAAGTGATAATTTGCAAAACGTGCAATAAATACATCTCATTTAATTGGTTTTAAATACGAGATTATTAAAAATGGGTCAAAGCATATATGAATAATAAAACCAACTATGGGCAAATTAAATTTAGTAGTTGTATTTTTGAATTTGCGTGATAAGCTTGTAAAAAAAATATATAGTAGAATGAAGAAAACTTACATACCAATAGGTGTCTATAATCTTGGAGCATTTACAGAGGGACAAATATCATCTTGTATTATTTTTTTAAAAAAATGTCAATCCAAAAAAAATTTAAATAAAATAATTTAGTAACAAGTTTACCTTTGCAAATACATGGTAGAAAAAAAAAATACAAATTTAGTAAACTTGTACCCTTAAAAGTTGTTTATTATTTTTTTTCTTAATATGGTACTTCTAAGATACCTACCTATCATGCAAAGAGTTGAAATTTTTGAGATAACTAAATTTTTTGAGTTTGAGCTCGGCTTGAGCTTCTAACTCATAATAGAGAGTGATTCAATACTAAAAAGCGTTGTATAATAGACACTCGATGAGAAAATACTTAATTTTTCTAGTGGGAGCTTTTGACTCTTAATACTAGTAATAATGCACAATGTTGTGCAATAGAGACCCGAGGAGAAAGTAATAATGATTCTAGTGTGAGCTTCTGGCTCCCAACACTAGTTAATAATGCATAGTAATTCATTGTTACATTCACTATTTATTTCAATATGATACTCATTAAAGTTAAGCAAGTTTCTTCAGGAACTGCTTGATAATAATAATCTTTAATGAATATGTTGGTATATTATATAGGCTCTTCCGGAGCCTTTAATCTTTTGTATAAGTCCAACTATAATGGATACTTTGTGTATATATTAAGCACCAACTTATTGAAAACTTATGGTTTTTCAATAATAGTATATGGTATGACACCATCTGAAAAGTGTATTATGCAATCCATAATTCATACATTTAAATATAAGAATCATAAATAAATGATAATTTAGCTCTTCTGGACCTAAATTGATTTTTGCTCTCAACTTCTCATCAAAAGTCTCTTCATCAAGAGGAGTGCAATTAGCAGCTTTATAAAAAATAATTTCATGCTCCCCCTCTTCAATATGATTGTCTCACATTATTAATAGAGGTCTTTATTTAACTATCACATATTTTGGTATATAGTTGTGATTTAAGGTCCGGCACTTCTCAATAAACCACTTCAGGTGGTTCTTGAGTTTTATAATAATTTTGTGTTTCTACCTCTGTTGGGGCAGTTATTATATTTACCTCTAGTAAAGGAAAACAATTATCCACCTCTTTTAAGGGAAATTATTGCACATATTTTCTTGACCTCTATTTTAATAAGAGATGGCACTTTCTTCAGGAATTGCCTTAGAACTAATTGTTCTAAAATTTTGATTTTATTAATATTTAGTTATTATAATCTGATATACGGAGACAACCAACTTGCCTAAACCATTTGAAAAACAATAATCTTAATAATACTACTTCTGGGGCATAATCAAGGTATAATATATGGAGAGTCTTTAACAGTGCTACTTCAGGAGCAAAGTATTGAAAATCATAAATTTAATCAATTTATTACGAGTGTTGGCATGATGACCATCTTCTGATGGTCATATCCATCCTTCAGGGATTGCCAAAGAACTAATAAGTCCTTTTTAAGTATGTATAAATTGACGACGCATGAAGTTGAGAGCTGATACTTTATCTTATGATACTTTATGCTCATAATAAATAATGAATTGCATATTCTTGATCAAATATGAAATTTCGGGTTCATAAGAAATAATAAAACTTTTGGTTTTATAAACAAATTTAGGGATTGAAAAATCTAACATTACATGCTAATTTATTATGTTTGTAATGCTTTGAGCAATTATAGAGAAGGGGTAGAATAAGAGATTTGTTAAGTTTAAATAGGAAATAATATAATAACAGCATACTTATATATAAAGTTATATATAATTTTAATTAAATAAAAATTTAACAGTTATATGGGACTTCAGGCCCAAATTTAGGTTACCAAATTTAGGTTACCAAATTTATGGGACTTTAATTCAATATCTTCTTATATCAAAATTTCAGATTTGATTATTGAAGCATATTGTTATTGGAACTTCAGGTCCAAATTTATGACTTCAGAACTTTAGATCCAAAATAATTATTATGAAACTTCAGGTCCTAATTTAGAGAACTTCATATCTCTAAATAAAATAAAAGCCTTTGACTTCAAATATAAATCATAGATCTTCGGATCTAGAATAATGAATGGGGAACTTCAGGTCCCAAATATAAATTACAGATATTCGGATTCATAATAATGAATGGAAAACTTTAGGTCCCAAATCAAAATTATGAATCTTCGCATCCATATTAATTAATAGGGAACTTCAGGTCCCAAATATAAATTTTTGAATATTCGGGTCCATAATAATGAATAGGGAACTTTAGGTCTCAAATATAAATTATGGATCTTCGGGTTCATAATAATAAATAGGAAACTTTAGGTCCCAAAAATAAAATATGGATCTTCGGGTCCATAATAATGAATAGGGAACTTCAGGTCTCAAATATAAATTATATATCTTCGGGTCCATAATAATGAATAGGGAACTTCAGGTCCCAAAAATAAATTATGGATCTTCAGGTTCATAATAATGAATAGGGAACTTCAGGTCCCAAAAATATAAATCGTGGAACTTCGGGTCCAAGATAATAATGATTATAAATTTAAAGTCCCAAAAGTATAAATCATGGAACTTCAGGTCCAGATTATTTATAAAATAGAATATTCAATATCTATAGCAATAATAAAAAGACAAACAACAGAAATCATAATATTATGAAAGAAAAAAAATAAAAATTATAGATCTGACCTGTATGAAGAATTTACGATTCTTGATATTGAACTGGCCTCCAAGAAGAACAAATATAAATTTGAAACTATGGTGACATGCTTTCGCATGACCGGCCGGCCTTCAAGAAGAAGGAACAATTTTTTAACTATGGTGGCCTGCTTTCGCAATGGCTTCCAATTGACTGTAGAGCAGTCGTGCTGATAACGTGTTGGAATAATAGAGAGAGAAATAAAGAATCTTATTATGCAACTGATATCTAATATGTGTAGGGATTAGCTCTATTTATATTAAGAGCTAACCTCCTTACTTCCCTACATAATCAATGTGGGACAAATAAATTATATATACTATTGGGTAATCCCTCATTCATACCACAATTCCAATGTGAGATAAATTGTATTTTACAATATTACTTATGGACATCCACATGTTAGTATTTTTACAACAGGATGAAAATTTTAAATTTTAAGTGGTAAAAATTCAGTGGCTACTTAATTTTTAGATTTACCAAACAGCTTTTAAACTACTTAAATTTGAAATATTTAAAATTTTAAATTTAAGTGGTATTTCAAGTGCCAAATGAAAGGTCCCTTAGGTCACGTTTAATAAAAAAACTGAAAAAGTTATTTGTTTAGTTCTGAAAATTGTATTTGAAAAAAATTTTTTTATTTATTTGAATATAACACACTTGAAAACTGAATTTTTTTTAGTATGACAATTTTTTACCTTATTATTTTATTTTGATCACAGGATTCTAAACAAAAATAAGAAAAATCATATAATTTAAATCTTTGAACCAATTATAATAGTTTTATAAGTTCAAATACTAGAAAAACGTCAATTACAAATGATAACTTGTAATGTTACCTTTAATTGGCTTACCAAAATTTAGTAATCAGTAAATGCAATTGGAAAAAGTGAAACTGGAAAAATAGGAAGGGAAAAAGAATATGAGGAGAAGGAGTAGATGTGTTACGTGCAATCTTGTCATTGCATGGTGACCGGAGAAAATGGTTTGACGGTGGTGGAGTAAGAGTAATATGAAGTCTTCTTCCTCTTATGAGCTCCATTTATTAGAAAGACCTTTGTGAAGGAGGAGTGTAACTAGATATGGATTTATCACCACCCACACCATTTCTTCTCACTGCCTGATGACTACAGTTGAAGAAGAATAAGAGATACGGCGAGTCTTTATGATTGATATAGAGAATATGATGGTTGTGTAATTTTGTTACAAGAAATAGGGTAAAATGGACATTGTACACCCTTTAAAATTAAGTTTCAGATTTAAGTGGCAAAATTGCCACTTAAATCTGAAAATTTTAAGTTTTCAAATTTAAGTGACATTTTAAGTGGTAAGTGAACAGTCCTTTAGTGTTGGTTTTAACTGATGTATGAAGTTTTAATTAAGAGGGGTGTTAGTGATTAAAAATTGATCTTAGTGGGTGTTTATGATAAATATGGGGTGTAAATAACACCCCTCAATAATTTGACTTTGGTTTAGTAGGAGTAAAATTGTAAAACCAAGCAAGTTAGAGCATCTCAAATATTAGCGTATATTTTTGTTTTGTGTAAAATTTATATAACTTGTAAAAAAATTAAGCTTCACTAGTATTTTAAAAGTGAGATTTATATAAAATACACTCTCATTTAAATTGCCATATCAGCTTTCTCTTTGATCCATTTTTTATTAAAATTTTAAAATGCAATAACTTTAAATACAAATTATGGATTTTAATTAAAATGTCATATTTGAAATCTACTCATCAAGATGTATAAATTAAGATTAATCATAAAAAGATTATGTATAGAAGATTCAAGAAAATAATAATAAAAATTACATAAAAATGACATGTAATAAGAGTTGGTATCTTATTAGCATTTTAAAATTTTATCCGTTTACAAAATTATTATTGGGATATATTTTTTAAAATTTTAAGTTTTATGTACAATTAAATTGACACACAAAATTTATACTTCAACTTTAACACAACTATCAGAGATCCTCGAATGATGTTAAATAACAGCCACCAATACCTTTTTTTTTTTTTTCAAATCTTGAATTTGAGGGGGTCACGGATTTATAATTTTTTTAAAAAACAATACAAAACTGACGCATTTGCTACACAAGGAGGTACGATTATCTAACAAAGGTACATACACACCACCTGGCTACCATACATGTTACAATAGGGCTCGTAATATGTGACATGATACGCCAACTCGATACGAACTCAGCAAGAAATTAACGGGTTCGGGTCAATTTTGGATCATACATGTTTAACTTGCAAACTAAACATGTCATATTTTGGGTTAATCCACTAACTCGAAATTGATATGCAATTAACACAATTATTTTTGCAGCTATATATATATATTTTAATTTTGCTTGAACAATTATATTCCTATTTTGAGTATCGGTAGCAGATGATTAGTTATTATATTTTTTATGATGGACAAATTAGGAATTTTTTATGTTTTTACTTGGGTGATGGAATGCTATCTATTTTAACTATAGATTATTATTATCATATTATTTTGATTAAATATTGAATTTTGGTATTTAGTGATACTTATTAAAATTTTAAAACTATTATAAGACAAGTTAATTCATGAGACTCAATTTTCATTATTATCTTAATAGGTTAATCGAGTTGTATCAAATTGTATGTTCAATGTTAATTAAACGAGTTATTTAGATCGTATTGTGTAACCTGTAAAATAAACATGTAATGTTCGAATTAACATAAATGACACAATTAGTTAAATAAGCCATATTCAAGTTGAGACTAAGAGATTGTTTGTTTGCATCACTTAAATCTGACAACTTTACAAAGTTATTTGTTAACCAAACAAATTAAGTGCCACTTAAAATTGAAAACTTAATTTTAAAGAGTGTAAAATACTTATTTTATTCTCTTACATTTTTAAATCACGTGAAACAAATAAATTAATAAAGACAAAATTGTCATACTAAAAAAATTTCAATTTTCAGATATGTTATATTTAAACAAACAATAACTTTTTTAAATACAATTTTTAAAACTAAACGAATAATTTTCTCAGTTTCAATTTTCAATTTTTAATTTTTAATTCTCAATTTTTTTTATAAAACGCCACCTAATATTATCATACTTATACATTAATACAACCCAAACACGACTTCTAACTACAATGGCAGCCGAGAAGAAAACAAAAAAGAATAAAAATAAATAAATAAATAAATGAAGGAAGAAACACATACTAGAATAGATGGCAGGCGATTGATGGCGTCAAAGAAAGCCGTCTGTGCTGAAGAACATGATGACTCGCCCACTGTCCCGATCCCTTCTATAATTCTCCCCATCCAACCTCGTTTAAAGGGTTTAGCTCGAGGCTTCGGTTCGTATTTTTAATAAAATTGATCTTACTCATTTCAATTTTTTAATAAATTTAAAAATTTATTTATTTTTCATTTAAAATTGAAATTTTTTATCAAAAATTTTAAATATTAAATTAACCACTTAAAACTAAAAACTTAATTTTAGTTAATATAAAATAAATATTTTACCGTTTTTGTACTAAGAATTGTGCCATCAAAATAAACTAATAAAAATAAAATTATTATAATAATTTTTTTTTCAATTTTCAGATGTGTTATATTTAAACAAATAATATTTTTTTAAATACAATTTTTAGAACTAAATAAATAATTTTTTTAATTTTAGTTTTTGATGTTTAGTTTAGTTTAGTTTTTCCAACTAAACAAATAATTTTTTCGGTTTTAGTTCAGTTTAGTATTTGGTGTATCAAAGCTGCTGAAGATTCGTAAAGAAAGAAAAAAAAAATAAACCATTCAAATCTCGAACCACAAGTATAGAACTGTGGAAGTAATAACTGAGGGAAGCCAAGTCCCCACTGCCACTCTCCGTACTCACCATCTTCTTCTCCTCTATTTCCCCTCCAACTTGGCCAATGTGGTAATATCTTCTGGATACCTGTAAAGATTGGACCCTGACAGATCCAGTACTTTCAGACACCTCATTTCCTGGAAGAAGATTTTGCCCAAAACAACGTTTTTTGAGAATCAATGTGGAGAGATTGGAGCACCCAATTAATTTCAAGTTTGGTAGGTGACATCAAACAAGTGATATTCTTTCCACCTTGGCCCAATTATCAGCGGGTAATTCCGCAAGATGTACCCGAAGCACACCCGAAGCTTGTTCTCTCGTTGCCCAGATTCAGCAGCTATCCATTGTGCAGAGGCACGAATGGTTTCGTGCATACTAACTGTTAGAATATTCTCCATGTTTTCCTCCTCCCATGTTTTCCTCTTTGTTCCCCTCTCCCTATTTTCCTCCCCTTTTCTCTCCTTATTTTTCTCCATGTTTTTAGGTTGTCTTATAATTTGTTTTCCCTTTGTATCACTATATATTTGTTAGTCTTGTATTGTTAAGATGGAGTGATTGTAACAATGTAACCCCTTGTGGATTTCTTGCTCATTAATATAATTTCTCTATTTCAATGTTGTATAATTTATCATGGTATCAGAGGATGTAAGATCCTTACACCTTTCCGATCATCGGCGGGCGATGTATATCGTCGTCCGCCGGACCTTCAAACCAACCGCGCCACCGCCACCGTCCACAACCGCGCAGTCCACCACCGTCTCAGCTTCCGGAGGTGGAGGCCCCGCTTCCTCCTATCAGCCAACAACCTCTCTCTAAATCCACCGAACAAAAAGCACCGCCGCACCGCTTTCGTCCTCACCTATGCCCGCGTCATCACCAACAAGCAGATCAATTCACCCAACACCGCCGCACTCTGCCTCTTCTTCCACGACTGCCTCGTCGAAGGCTGCGACGTTTTCGTCCTCATCTCCTCCACCGCCTTCGCCAAGGCCGAGCTAGACACTGACATCAACCTCTCCCTCTGAAAACTAGCCACTTTAATATATATATATATATATATTCAATCTTTTCAATTTAATTTTTCCGCAGCCTTTCGCCGCACGACAAAGTATTAAGATTCAATTTCTTGTTACTGTTATACGTACTGCTCGCGTATTCAGATCAAGTTTTTATTTCCTCCGGAAATTCTACACCGGACCTCGCCGTTCTGTCGGCTCCCGTCATCGCCGTTCCGTCGGCTCTCGTCATCGCCGTTCCGTCGGCTCCTGTTATTTTCGTTACCGCCGTTCCGTCTGCCCCCCACCGCCGTTCCGCTGTTTGGTAGCTTCCTCACCTCTTCAAACTCCAAGTTGGTCTCTTCATACCCCCTTGAGTTTGAGGGGGGGTGTTAGAATATTCTCCATTTTCCTCCCCTTTTCTCTCCTTATTTTTCTCCATGTTTTCCTCCTCCCATGTTTTCCTCTTTGTTCCCCTCTCCCTATTTTCCTCCCCTTTTCTCTCCTTATTTTTCTCCATGTTTTTAGGTTGTCTTATAATTTGTTTCCCTTTGTATCACTATATATTTGTTGTAGTCTTGTATTGTTAAGATGGAGTGATTGTAACAATGTAACCCCTTGTGGATTTCTTGCTCATTAATATAATTTCTCTATTTCAATGTTGTATAATTTATCACTAACCACCTTATCGTCTTCACCATTCTCTAGTAAATTTGCAGCCCTTAGAGTATTAATGATGTGGTGCCCATGGTTACAGATCTCATACAGTGTACTCAAATGAGTTGGATTAAAGAAGCTTTCCCCGATCCAGTACTCTATGAGTTGCTTGGCTTCAACCATTGCGTGTTTTGGGAACACAAGAAACACCTTTGCTCAGTGTCGTCGGGTAAGCCATTATAGCTAACGTGATACATTTGATAGACTTTTTCCATACCTTTAAATTGATGTGCCATGTCCCTCAACATCCCTTCAGCGTGCTTCCAAGCTTTGCGAGTTTTCATGATTGCCATGGCTTGACCAACGGTGACCAATGTGAGTGGTAGGCCATCGCATAACCTGGTGATAGAGTTGGCCAGGCAACGTATTTCTACATCAGAATTAAGGAGCTCCACTCCTACTGTTTCATTAAACAGCTTCTGGGCATCTTCTGGATTCAACTGGCCTAGTGTAAGTTTATGGTACCGATCTCCCCCAATGCCCATAGACAAAGCTTCGTTTCTGGTTGAGAAAATGACCCTGTATTTATTGGTCTTGTTGGGCAGGGTCGAGATTCCGATATTTGTTAAGAGTCAATCCTTTGTCCGGATCATCAATGAACAACACAAGCTTTTTCTTCTTCTTCAGGGCGTCACTGATATTAGTAGAGCGCTCTCCGGCTGCAACAGTATTAGGCCACTGCTGTCCTAACTTCCGAGCAATGGCAAGCTGAATGCTTTCGAGGCTTGAACTTTTGGCGGCGTCAACAAAGATGACCTGATTTAAGTCAATTGGTGTTTTAAGGAACTCGTTGTTGATTCTCTTGAGGAGGGCAGTCTTCCCCACCCCTCCCATACTGAAAACAATGGTGATCTGGGAATTCGGATCTTTGGATTCGTTGCTACTGAGCCAACTCCACACCTCTTTGAATTTGGAATCCATGCCAGAGTATAGTCAACAACCAAATTTTCCTTATTTACTCACACGAACATATTGGACTCGTCGAGTTTTAATTCTTCACGCAGATCTTTCACTTCCACCAGCTTCTCGGCCACAGACCTTCCCAGCTCATATGCGGAATTGCAATCCTCGAGGGTGTAGTAACAGCAACAGCAACTACATCCTCTATTGGTGCATTTTTCAGGGAGCTGAAGAGGATTTTCTTCCATTCCAAGAATTTTCTCAAGTTCCTTTTCCATCTTGGCCACCCTATGAAGCCAACCGGTGAGTGTGTCAGTGGCTGCCATTCCTCCAAACTCATCAGTGCTGATGTACCTCGAGCTCGTCCGGGCATTCTTTTTCTCAATCAGTTTATCTCTTTCATTTTTCAACTTGCCAAAATTTGTTTCGAGGTCGGAAATAAATTTCCTGCGAGGCTCACATTCTTTCCACAGGTTAACCAAGTCGACAGTGAAGGGGAAGTTCACCATTTTTGAATGGTAAAACTGGCTTATTATAGTGTAGGATTGATGATTAGTGCAAAGGAAATGATTGCTCTGGGCAGCAATGAGGATGCTTGGCCGTATCAAGAGTTAATACGGTACGACACGCTTCACAACCAACCCAAAAGGCTTTCTTGCGAAAAAAAAAATCTGGAATGAAATTTCCCACCAAATCGACTGAGGGGAGACAAAAACATATAGTTGACAGTTTATGTGGTGTCCCTAAAAGATGACTGTTATATGTAGATATTTAGCGAACGAGCCTTTTAACTCAGACAGTGTGGGGTATTATTCTATCACTTTCAGCTAATACGTTGTTAAACTGTTACTTCTGTATGACGACTCATTTATTACAGTAATATCATTATGTATACCTTAATTTTATCTGTTTACTTGGAAAAATAAATTAATGATGGCGGGTTCTTACGAAGCAAATTTGATAGAAGGAAAATGTCAAGATCTTAGGCTCTGTTTGATTGGAAAGATGAAAAATGAAAATAAATTTAACTAGTTTGTGTGAAATGATAGATGTGAGAGATGTTACTCATTTTATGAGTATATATCATCCATCTTAATTTTAATATTTTTGGTGGAAAATTTTTACTCACTACTAAAAAAAAAAAATTTCTTCATGGAAAAACTTAAAAATCAAGAGGATATCACATATATCACTCGACTTATTTTCCATCTTTTCACCAAAACTAACTCAATTTATTTTTCTTTTCCACCTTGCAATCAAACGGAGCCTTAAGGATACCTTTTTCTATGTACAAACCAACTCTTTTTTTTTTGTTGTTGTTAGTCCTTACTCAATGCATTGCACAAAATATATATTGGGCCCTTGCATGAATTATAAAAACTTTTATTATAATGATGGTCTTGTGCAGATCGCCCACCTTGGATATCTTCATGGCGGAATAGAGAATGAAGCTACCCACTTTGGAATTTGACAGAATCACTTAAAAATACCAGGTCAACATACATTATATTCCTTTTGTAAATGCTACTAGCATTTAATAAATTATGCACATTAGACTTTAGGATTCTGATCATTGTGTTTGTTAAGCCGGTTTCAAGAGAAAATGTCAACTAATGACAGCCTGGACAAATAATTAGTATTTGTATAATTAATTACTCACTCACAAACGGCTTCCACTGGCCCAGTACAAGGTTTTTTTTTTCTTTTTGCTTTTCTTTTTTTCATTTGAAGAATCAAAGTATCAAACTTATTCTACAACAATTGGTAAAAGTTTGGTTTAAGTACTATTTCAGTTTAGTGATGATCTGGTAGCCCCCTTTTTTTTTTTTTTGGGAATTCCTAGTTAATAGCGATTCTTTTAACAGATTATACAAAGCTATATGCATCACACCTGTACGTGCACCGGGTGGGTTGAAAACTAGTACTAATACTAATATGTACAACCGAGAATATTGCTATGGATCATTAACAAGTATATCCATTAATATGATCTTCATCTATTAAATCTTCTAACACTTGGTGCTCCGAAAATTCAATTGGCCATTATTCTTATGAAATGTTTGCTGCACTTCATATATAGGGAACGGATGAAAAGGACTTCATATTTTGACAATAGCATTATAGCATAGACCCTATTGTTTCAAAATTGTTGACTACTAACTTGTTGGCAGCTAATCAAACTAGATTCCCACTCGGTTTCAAAGGGGCAGAGCTTGCCGGTAGGTTCTACCGTTCTACTGTCCTGAAAATTATACCAAATACAACAATGTAAGATAATTAGTGGTAACCCGGGCTAAAATGCACTATCCTCTTTGAAAAGATCATCTTACAATTTGAATTACACAATCCTTTATCCCTTACACATTTTGAGGAGTCAAAAACTATTTGCCCCTGATTATATATAGATTTCGTTCAATAAGTTTTCAATAGCAAGTCCTTTGCATTTCATAGAATTTTACAGTGTAGCACGCGGGACAATTTATATGGAAAAGAAATTAATTTCATCGAACTATTTTACATAGAAACAAAAACATACATGGGGTGCAGGTGGATTTTGAATTACATGGAAAATGGATAAACAATGCTAAACCAAATTGTACCATGTAATGTTTATTGCATGGACAATTAGGCTCTTTTCAATAGAAAAAAGAATAAGAAAAAAGAAGTGTGTTAACGGTTAACCATAACAACATAATTTCCTTGAAATGATGAAGCAAAGCATTCTTGACGTTCTCATCGTCCCACTCTAACTCGTTCCACCATTTTCTGTCCTTCAATCAATTTAAAGGTAGCGCTCGTTCCACCATTTTCTCTTTCCTTCAATTAATTTAAAGGTAGCAGTAGTACTACTGCTAGCTGTGGTATCAACAGGTAGTTTCTTCAACTTGGGACAATAAGACATTCTAATCTCCTCCAATGCGCAAAACAACATCGCACCTTTGCTTATGTAACTCAAACTTTGGCAGATTACTCAAACGCATACGTTTCTCGGTCTTTTTGCATCTTATTTCGTCTATAATTCATTGGGATTCCTGTTTAGAGAATTCTTGGTGAAAACGTAATTGTTCTACCAATAGACCTTTTCAAGAAGATCTAAAGCATTAGTGATAATTGAGAATCTACTATACATAAAAACAAGAGATACATTTGGCTCCATTTTGAATAGTTCATAATCATAAACAAGCATGTCAATATTTGCAATCATAAATTTAAGTTCCAAATACAAATTCTATACATGAACAATGGCTCCAAATAGTTCATATGCATTCAATATTAAGAAATTTAGTTCCAAATACAATTCTAATAATTTTTGAACCTCAAAGATATGTTTTTAAGATATTTTTTTTTTGAGAGCTTAAAATATGATCACTTAAAATTAATATGAATTTATTTTAAAACTTGCTCTTTGTAAAATGATGACACAGCCTTCGCGCGCGAAAGCGGGAAACGGATGAGTTTGTTTTCGGAGGGGAGGGACGAATCAGAGCGACGCATGGCTGAATCTCAATGGATCGTAGCAGCAAGGCCACTCTGCCACTTACAATATCCCGTTGCATATTTAAGTCGTCTGCAAATGATTCTACTCGCGGCTCGGTTGGGCTTCTTTTTAATTAATGTGACACTTTTCTTCTTAAATCATTTTTGACAAAAAAAAATATTTTATACTTTTCATCAACTTTAGCCTTTATAGTACCGGTACCAGTATTATTGTATTAATATTAATAGTATCATTTTTATCAACCAAGATCCCCAAATTCATGCATGTATTTATCTCAATTGTCTGAAGATTTGGCACAAATGAAAGCCAACTTACTTCCTTTAATGACCAGCATCCCACAATTTTAACATGCTGAAGGCTGTAGAAAGGCTCTTTACTAGGATTTTCCTCCGGCACCACCTGATTAATCCGGATATTTTTCAGGTCTGCACAGTTTTGGATTTCAAGCTAGCGCAAGCGAACCATAAATTTGATCGACGATAGTATCAGATTCTTTAAGCCTTTGCACCTCATGACTAATAGACTCTGTAGAGCTCTGTATTTTGCGCCTAGAGTCTTCACCTAATGTCTCTAGGGCCGGAACATCTTTTATGCTAATCCCCAAATGATTTAGTAGTTTTAGTCGCTCCAGTTCCTCTACACAGTGGCGGAGCCAGAAATTTTGTTGGTGGGGCCAAAAAAAAATTTGTTCAAGAATTTTCTAAGTCAATAGTGAATCAACCACAATAACCAAAAAATAAATATATTAATCTAAATATTAACTTATCAAATAATAATCTAATAAGCAAATCAAACTCAATAACAAAATTTATTATCAATATTTAACAATCTAATAAACAAACTAACATTAATAAATAATAACCAACAAACACATATATTAATAAACACCTAAAAGCAAATATCAACATTAATATCAATATTTAACAATTTAAGAAGCAAATCAACATTAATAAATAATAGCTAACAAATAAATATGTTAATAATTTAAGAAGCAAATCAATATTAAAACACTTAAATCTTAATATTCAAAGATTAAAAAAAAAGAAAGAAAAATAAGGCAAAGAGGGCTATCAAATTATAAGAAGACCTCTAGACATTCGCACTAATTATAGCCACCGACCCCATACTTACAATGTTCATTGCACACGGGCCCCCTTCCCTTGCCCCACCAGTTTTTTTTTTATTACACCACTGACCCTTAACTTTCTATGCTACCATAGACAAGCCCCCCTATTCAGCAAAATTTACAAAACAGTCCAGTTAGGGCCGCCTCAATGTGGCTCCGCCCCTGCCTCTACAAATGCTTGACTACCAACAATCATCTCTCTCTTTTCCACAATCCACTCCTCGTAGCTGGAGCAGTACGCGTTCATCACTTGTAATTTTACGAGTGCTGCCAACATTCTTACTGGAATTGCGTTAAGCTCAGCTGTGTAGCTGAGGTTTAACACCATCAAATTGACCAGGTTATTGAACTCAACCGGCAATTTGGTTATGTTCGTGTGTGATAGACTGAGATATTATAATCTATGCAAGTTATTCCCAATTTGCAAGAGAATATTCTCCTCCATCTCGCACCACGTGGCAAGTTTAGAACTTGTAGACAAAGCATGGATGCAAAGACTCCATTCGGAATTGTTTTAAGCCCACATTGAAAGAGGATTAAAGTTTCGAGAAACTGGCAGGAAGGTGGCACAGTAGGCAAATTCTCTATCATGTTATAAGTCAACGAGATCATGTCCGCCCATTCCCATTCAGCAGCCTCTGGTGCTTCTGTCAAGTAAGCACCAACTCTCACCAACAGATTCTCTTTCTCCTTTACTTTCCTCAATGCCACCTCTCGAACTATGTTGTGTATTCTAACACAACTATCTTTGGCTATTAACAGACATGCCTTCAAAAGGCCTTCGATAATAGTATAGCCTCGATCTCAAGACTCATTTATGGTGTCAGGTGTACTTCTCCTAGAAAACCTTCACCAATCCAATAGTCAATGAGTTGATCCCGATTAACCGATGGAAGTAAAGAGCAATAACGAAAGCAAGATCTAGTGACTTCGTCTTCTAAAAAACCATTACTGAGCTTCAAATTGTGGAACAGAATCTCGATCATGCCCAAAATTCGGGAAGGTTTGATTTGCCCATTCGAATAAGTGTTTCCTCCATATTCTGCTGCTTGGCCAACACCCTTCCTATAGTGACAATAGCAAGTGGCAAAACGCCACATTCATTGGCAATATCCACAGCTAGCTCTCTTATCATTGGAGTAGAACTGAGGCCTTGTTCACTTGCCACTTAAATCTGAAAACTTAAAATTTTCAGATTTAAGTGGTTGTCAAAGTTGTTCACTAATTAAAAAAATTAAGTGGCCACTTAATTTTTACCACTTAAAACTTAAAATTTTCATCCAAAATTTTAAGTGGCAAAGTTGCTACTTAAATCTGAAACTTAATTTTAAAGGGTGCAAAAAGTCCACTTTGCCTTCTCTTTTCTCAAAATTACACATAATTCTACCCTCATTCCTTTCTCAAAAGTCCACACCGCTTTCCACCTCCATGGTTGCCGTTCTCCATCTCCATCGTCGTCGTTGGCCGTTCTCCAACCTTCGGTAAGATCTTTCTCTCTCTCTCACACACGCACACATTCACACAAACGCAACACATATCGCTCTCTCTCTCTCTTTCACACACAAACGCACACACACACAGATGCAACACAGATCGCTCTCTCTCTCTTTCACACACAAACGCACACACACACAGACGCAACACAGATCGCTCCATTGTTGGGTTTTAAGTTGGAAATGTTCACCATTTCCAGATTGATTGTTTGCTGCAGATTGATTGCCTTTGTTGATTGTTCTATTTTTATTTTGGGTGTTGAGTAAAATGAGGATTAATAGCAATGAGGGTCACATTCCCTCACCTTGACAAAACAAAAATATACTCACTCAATTAATAAGGGCAAAATGGCCATAATAAAAAAAATCAATTTTCAGATGTGTTATATTCAAACAAACAACATTTTTTCAGATACAATTTTCAGAAGTAAACAAATAGCTTTTTCAGTTTTCAGTTTTCGGTTTCAGCTTTCAGTTTTCAATTTTTTTACTAAACGCCACCTGAGTGTCTCCTCTCCCACTGTCTTCAAGAACATTGTCCACCGTTCTTCTGCAGGCAAAGCTTCTACAATGAATCTTCGGTCAGCGTTCATGTCATCGCACACCTTCTCAGATCTGCTGGTGAAGACGACCTTGGATTTATTTTGGCTTTCCTCGGGAAGAGGAACTCCGACTTGTGCAAAATCAAATCCAGGCCAGATGTCTTCGAGCAACAGAACGAACTTCATCTTGCTCAATACAGTGGAGATGTTTATGGTTCGCTCGTCTGGACTTTTGTTCTTCACCAAGTGATCCAAAATCCCATACGTTTTCGAATTTCATCCTGAATCTTGTCCGCATTTGGCACTTGATTCACCCTATCGAATATAACAACGTCAAAATCTAGCGGGTGTTCAATCAGATCTGTGTCAACTTTTTTCAAAATAGTAGTTTTACCAATACCACCAGTTCCAAATACCCCGGCCGACACGATAATCTTTCAAGCGACTCCAAACGTCTAAGAATTTCAAATACTGACTTGGAGTGAGTTCAGTAGCCTCAGCTGCATTCAAAAGCATCGGACGTCACATCCTTGGATTTTGTAGCCAACTTTTTGCCCATTTTGTAGGTGGACAAACACATAATGCCTGGAGGATAACATGATGAACTCTGATCTAACAGATTTTGAGCCTCCTTTAAATTGACGTCGTTTCTCAAGGAGTTGACGTTATGGCGCCAGTCGGTTACGTTGGGAAGCGCCACCATTCCTTTCTGTACGTCTGTAGGCCTTTAGGCCTTCCACCCTTCCGCTCACGTATTCTGTTTTTGTCCCTACGCTTTCGGACTGATTCTTCAAGTTTTTGATTTCTGTTCTGAGGTTGTGGATGCAAATCACACGCCTCTTTAGGTATATCGAAACAGAATTAACCATTTTCGTATCAAAATCCATTACCATGGTAGTCACAAAAACGGTAAAAGAAGACAATAATCCTTCAAGTCGCGGGAAGACAAGGACGATGAAGTGCTTCAGAACGATTATGTCATCCATACACAACAAAATTAATTACGTGTCAGTGAAGATAATTTTAACTACTTTCAAGTAATTTTTCATATCCATAAAATGTATTTTTCTCAAATTTAAACAATATCTATTATATATATATATATATATATTTTCTATCGACTATCTATAATACAAATTAATAAAATACTATTCATTGATTTGACCATTATCTTTTTTAATTCAAAAGTTGTAAATCAATTCAACAATTAATGGTCAAGATTGATTCAACAATCCAATGGCACGTAATTTGATACATTTAGAACATTAATTTATTTAGTTATGTTCTCCTCTCTAACTTACAAAATTAATAAATTTAGAATATTAATTTATTTAGTTATGTTTTGACGCAATTTTAAAATTAATAAGGTAATTTACTATTTTGATATAAGAGCTAAGCATAAGGATATCTATTTAACACCCTCTTTAAATCTTTTTCTATGTAAAATTAACTATTTTATTAGTTTTGTTTTCTTTTTCTTTTTTACTTTTTTTTTAACTTTTATTTTTTGTGTTTTGGTTATTGGCAATTTTTTTTAGTTATGTTCTCCTCTCTAACTTACAAAATTAATACAGTTAAAATATTAATTTATTTAGCTATGTTTTGGAATAGAAACTAAAACTCATAATTTAAAATTAATAAGGTAATTTACTATTTTGATACAAGAGCTAAGCATAAGGATATTTATTTAACACCTTCTTCAAATCTTCTTCTATGTAAAATTAACTATTTTATTAGTTTTATATTTTACTTTTTTTTTAACTATTTTTTAACAACTTGTTTTTTCTTTTGGTTACTAGCAAATTTTTTTTTTTGTTAATTGAGTAGATAAAACATAGAGCGAAGCTAAGGAAACCGTAACTCAGATATACTAATTATTTTATTTCATTTTTAGACTTTTCAAAATTATATTAAGTTTAATCTAATTAATTCCGTAATATAATCTAATTAATTCCATAAAAAACTCAGATAATTTAATTATTTCCATAAAAAACTTAATGAAATTTATTTTCAACCTTAAATAATTATTTTTTTACAAGTGATTTTATTGCTATTCTCGACTTCTTACCATTAATTCCCTTTTTGAAATTTCGTTAAATTTATCCATCTTAACCATTAATTAAGTTTAACCACCAATTGAGATAGACTTACAAAAAAAAAATAGAGTGACTTAATAATTTATATTATTTATTTTTGACGGAATCCTGTTTTCCTTTTCTTTTCCCCGTGGTTGAGTATCAGGTATATATGTGTACTATTTGTTCGAAGAATAATGTACAATTAAAAACCTCAATTTTCTCCTTCTATGCATTTACTTTTACCATAACTAATTAGAACATAACTGATTATTCTAACTCTGAAATGATACTTTTAAGTATATTATATCTTATTGGTTTGACATTTCAAAAATGCCATTGAAAAAATTGAAAAATGCCATTGAAAGAATAATTAGTTATGCTCTAATTTACAGTTTTTTTTCCTTTTCAGGTATCTTAAATTTATTTTTTTGACGTACATAACTAATGTACTAAATCCTATAGTAAAAAGAAGTAAAAAAATATTATCTTATGAAATTAATTAGATTAAACTTAGTATAATTTTAAAAAGTCTAAAAATAAAATAAAATTATTAGTATATTTGAGTTGCAGTTCCCTTAGCTACGCTTTAAGTTTTATCTACTTAATTAACAAAAAAAATGTCAATAACCAAAACACAAAAAATAAAAGTTATAAAAAAAATAGTTAAAAAAAGAAAAAAGAAAAAGAAAATAAAACTAATAAAATAGTTAATTTTACATAGAAGATAATTACACCAAAACTGTGTTTTAGTTCATTGAACATCTCAATTCAATGGAAATTTGTTTTCAACCTTAAATAACTATTTTTTTACAAGTGGTTTTTTTGCTATGATTGATTATTCTAACTCTGAAATGACACTTTTCTAGTTAACATTTCAATTCTTTCAATGGCATTTTTGAAATGTTGAACTAATAAGATATAATGTAATTAATTACACTAAAGCTATGTTTTGTTCATTAAACCTCTCAATTCAAATACGTACAATTCAGATAATTTGTTTTCAACCTTAAACCATTTTTTTTTTTACATATGATTTTATTCTTATTTTTTATTTCTTCCGATTAATTACCTTTTTGGGATTTTGTTAAATTAATTCATTTCAACCATTAAGTTTAACCACCATTAATAAAGAGAGTTAATAAAGGATATTTTATGTGACTATTGTCATACATGGACAATCTAAAAGTTAAAATGCATATTTCTCATATAATCTAATAGTTAAAATCACACCACACTTATTTTTATTTAAATATATATATTATGGGTGCTATTATTTACACCCCTTAATTTTGTCACAAACACCACCATCTCTAATTTGATAAAACTCATTTTTCAACACCCCACCTTTTTGTCACAAACACCCTCTCACTTAACCATTATTTAACTTATTTACCCAATGCTTAAAACATTAACCTATCTATTTATTCACTTTTTAATAAACTAATCAAACATTAACCTAAATAATTAAACATATATCTCTATTTTTCCCCATTCACAATCACATTACTTGCTTCAAGTAAAAAGATTAAGAGAGAAGAGATTCACTTTTTCATCATTTGAGCTCTCAAAATCAAGAAATCACAATCAAATCGAAGCACAAATATTATTGGTGGGAAGTTCAAAGCTTGGATTATAATAAAGAAGAAGCATTGTTCATTTGATGGTGGGTAAAGAAGAAGTTAAAGAAAAAGTTTGTGGTGAAATTCCTCTCCAAAATGAAGTTAAAGAGGTATTATAATTGTTATTATTAGTGTATTAATGTGTTTATTAGCTTTCATACATCATTCTTTAACATTCAAATTGAAATAAAGAGATAATCCCTAAAACAGAGTATAAAACGGGTGTTCCTGTACAGGCTTGACTCGCCTTATATAAGGAGAGTAATATAGTTAAAACTCTCCTAAAATAAGGCGAGTGTGTACAGATACACTCACCTATCATTAGGTGAGACAAGCCTAATTTGAAAAATATTCTAATACAATCAGTACTCCATTACTTTATGTTATGCGAGTGATTAACATCATACTCACCCTATGTGAGATGAGTACTTGTGAATGCACTCACCTCTTATTAGGTGAGCCTAATTTGAAAAACACTCAAGGCAAATGACGGAACCCAAGTAATCTGTGTGTACAAATACAATCACCTTAAGATAAGCGAGTGTTGATAAACACATTCACCTCAAAATAAGTGAGTGTTTAAAAACACATTCACCTCAAGATAAGCGAGTGTGTACAAATACATTCAATTCCCCCAAAAGTAAATTGAGCCAAAACTAACTTTGCATATAATTTCAGGATTTATCACATCAATCTAGCATATGGGGAAATATATCAACATTTGAAAAAATTGATTTCACGGCAATGCAATTACAACAAACTCCTAAACCGGCTTATATTATCAAACGTACCGACCATATTGTTGAAGAAGAGAGTCCAAAGGATGTTAATTACAAGCTTGGTGATGTTGAAGAATATCATATAATAGAAGAGCCTCTTTCTCAAACAAATTGCGTTGATCTCAAGTATGATGGTGGAGACGAAATTGTTAAGCATGGTAATAAAGGAGAGGCTACTAATGATGATTACAATCCAGGCAAAGCAATTGACGTGAGTAACGTTTTTACAACAGACGAAGTAAGTACATAATACTTTAATAGCATGTTGTAACTATTTAATTACAATATAATAGCAATTAATATTTGTTGAATTTATTTTGTAGGTATTTCATTCCCGGGAAAGTTTAGTTGACTGGGCTCAACGAAAAGGAAGAGAGATTAAAACTATAGTAGTTACCCGAAAATCTGACCAAGGTACTAGTAGAAGGAGGCCACGGGTTATTTTGGGTTGTGAAAGAGGAGGGGTACCTCGTGATAACCGACCACAAAAACATGTACCTAGAAAAAGAGATAGTGCTACGAAGAAGTGCAATTGTCCATTTGTACTACGTGGTTTGAGTATCGGCACGGATAAATGGAAATTAAAAATAATTTGTGGAATTCATAATCATGAGTTACCGAATACCTTACTTGGGCATCCGTTTGCAGGAAGATTGACGAAAGAGGAGAAGAAATTTGTTGCTGAGATGAGCATTGCTGGGGTGAAACCGAAAGATGTTCTTTGTGGGCTCAAAGCTCGTAATAAAGAAAGTTGGTCCACAATGAGCACAATTTACAATGTTAAGTCGAAGATGAGAGTGCATGCGATGGAGGGGAGGAGTGCCATGCAACAATTAATGAAGATTCTCGTAGAGAGACATTATGTGTATTGGCATAGAAGTGAAGAATCATCCGATGAAGTTTTAGACTTATTTTGGGCGGAACCTAATTGTATTTTACTGGCTAAGCGTTTTCCCTCCGTGGTTATTGTTGATTGCACGTATAAAACAAACAAGTATAAGATGCCCTTGTTTGCAATGGTAGGGATTACTTCTACCGGAAAGACATTCTCGATTGCTCATTGTTTTCTATACAAGGAATTGGAGGATAATTATGTTTGGGCCCTTTCAAAGTTAAGGATGTTGTTTGATGCCCATGAACTCCCAAGTGTTTTTTTAACGGATAAAGAGTTTGCATGTATTAATGCCATTCGACAAATCTTTCCCGAAGCCCGTCGCATGCTATGTACGTTCCATATTTCAAAAAATGTGGAACAAAATTGTAAAAATCTTTTTCAAAGCGGGTCCGTTTGACAACTTTTCATTCGTGATTGGAGTTATTGTATGATGGCAACATCAAGAGAAGAGTTCTTCACTCGATGGGGAGAGTTGAATCAAGATTGGAAAGAGTTTCCAAAGGCTATTGAGTACTTGGCACGTAATTGGTATGTTCATAAAGAAGCATTCGTGGTAGCATGGACTAACGAGATAAGACATCGTGGTAATAGAACAACGAATAGAGCCGAAGGGTCACATGGCAAGTTGAAGAGGCATCTTGAGTCGGGCGAAGGTTCTTTTTCAACTGTTTTTGCCGGGATGGCAAATATGTTACAACTACAACTTACTCAAGTCGAAGCCTCTTTTGAGAGAAGTCTTGGGTCTGTCAAGGTAAGACATCACGGTTACGATTTCAAAGAACTCAGGGGGAACGTTTCATTGTTTGCTTTAGACATAATTAAGATGGAGAAAGATAGGTCAGCCGAAATTGGTTTAGATCCATCTGTATGTGATCACGTTGTTCGTACAGTTTATGGATTGCCTTGTGCGCATGAGTTGTTACAATATGGTCGTGCGAATCGGCCTATTCCCTTGGAGGCTATTGATGAACATTGGCGAAGGCTCATAATCTTACCAAATATAGCTGATGAAGAAGATCTTTTCAAAACGGCCGAGATGACTTTATTAAAAAAATTGTTTGATCAATCGACGGCGGACGAAAAAAAGGTGATTTTACGGAAATTAAAAGATCTTGCCACGCCATACATGGCGTCACTTAAAGAACCAACTCCAGTCATTCCCAAAGGTAGACCGTTAAAAAGAAAATTGAGTCAAAAGGAGAGAAAACATGAATCCTCAACGAAGCGGAATCCCTCGCGTTTTGAGTACGCGAAAACGGGTGATGAGGAAAAAGAATTAACAATTTTTGATAAATCTTCTCAAGTGTCAAAGCCGAAGAAACTAGTCGTAAAAAAGAAGAAGGCCGAGTTTGATAGGACGACAAAGTGGGAATTCGAAGCTTATATGCAATACATCCCCACCTTCATGCATCCATTCATCGCGTCTATAGAAAATGTTCCCGGTGACGGCCATTGTGGGTTTCGATGCATTGCAAAACAAATGGGATGGCATAATGATGATCATGATTGGAAGATTGTGAGATATGATTTACTAACTGACCTTGGTCGACACAAGGATCTTTATGATGCCGTGTGGGGTAATTGGTTTTGCATTGAAAATCGAGCTAGAATTGATTTTTTCTTACCCAAAGTCGCAGACCCAAAACATTGGATGTGCATGCCTGATGCGGGCTTTATCACAGCGTCGGCGTACAACTGTATAGTTGTGTTCTTATCAAATATGGGAAGTCTAACTTTCTTTCCCCACGCTGAGCCGCCAGTGGAGGGTAATGAAGTTCGTGTTATCTGTATTGCACTTGTTTGCAATAACCACTTTGTTAGCGTTACCTTGAAAGATAATGCCCCGCTCCCCATCGTTGCTAGCATGTGGAATGTACTTCGAACTCCTGGGGCAGCTGCTTGGGAGCAACTTTTTGCCGATAGACTTCAATTTTATAAAGAAGGATATCTACCCGATCATAGAATAAAAGACTCACCAATCATAGTCAAAGATTAATGATTGCTCAGACTTTTGTTCTTTTTTGTTATGCGTACATGTCGCATAGTAAGTCCTATGTTTTTTTGTGAAGATGGGTACAACTAAAAATGTATATCCGTTATATATCTAATTTTTTTGTATAGTTGGCTTTAATTGAAAATGTAAAGCTTGTGTAAGTATTTTTGTAAAGTTAGGTTGAATTGAATGTTTCAACATCTTATATGTAACTTTTGTGATATTAATGAAGTAACAATTATCTCTTATTAATGTGTGAATTAACTCACCTCTCTTCTGATTTGGAAAACACACTAGTGCACTCATCACTCCATTTCCTTATATTAGGAGAGGCTCTTGCAAGACACTCACCTGATATGGGGTGAGTGTATGTGAATACACTCACCTGTCATCAGGTGAGTCTTATTTCAAAACACACCAGTGCACTCATCACTCCATTTCCTTATATTAGGAGAGGCTCTTGCAAGACACTCACCTGATATGGGGTGAGTGGCTGTGAATACACTCACCTCTCATCAGGTGAGTCTTATTTCAAAACACACCAGTGCACTCATCACTCCATTTCCTTATATTAGGAGAGGCTCTTGCAAGACACTCACCTGATATGGGGTGAGTGTATGTGAATACACTCACCTCTCATCAGGTGAGTCTTATTTCAAAACACACCAGTGCACTCATCACTCCATTTCCTTATATTAGGAGAGGCTCTTGCAAGACACTCACCTGATATGGGGTGAGTGGATGTGAATACACTCACCTCTCATTAGGTGAGTCTTATTTCAAAACACACCAGTGCACTCATCACTCCATTTCCTTATATTAGGAGAGGCTCTTGCAAGACACTCACCTGATATGGGGTGAGTGGATGTGAATACACTCACCTCTCATCAGGTGAGTCTTATTTCAAAACACACCAGTGCACTCATCACTCCATTTCCTTATATTAGGAGAGGCTCTTGCATGACACTCACCTGATATGGGGTGAGTGGATGTGAATACACTCACCTCTCATCAGGTGAGTCTTATTTCAAAACACACCAGTGCACTCATCACTCAATTTCCTTATATTAGGAGAGGCTCTTGCAAGACACTCACCTGATATGGGGTGAGTGTATGTGAATACACTCACCTGTCATCAGGTGAGTCTTATTTCAAAACACACCAGTACACTCCTCACTCCATTTCCTTATATTAGGCGAGGCTCTTGAAAGACACTCACCTGATATGGGGTGAGTGTCTGTGAATACACTCACCTATCATTAGGTGAGTCAATGATAGGTTTGGACATCACATACCTGTACTTTTATTATCCCTGGACAATCCAGATTTCAAAAAAACCATCAATTAACAATCAAGTAGTATATCACATCACATATCTATATTTCTATTATCCCTGGACAATCCAGATTTTGAATAAACCATCAATGCAAATCAACAATCAAGTAGTGTATGATGCACTAATAATAAAAACTTCATTAAACTAAAACTAGTACCAAAAGAGGTTCATACAAAAATAACCCAAGTTTATAAAATTACATAACGAACTACCAAAAGATGTTCATACAAATTTAACCCAAGTTTTTTAAAGTATATAACATACTACCTAAGAGGTTTATACAAAAAAAAAACAATAAACTCAAGAAGTTCATTGTCTTTAACTTAAACTAGCAAAATACGATTCACAACTACTTCTTTGACTTTTTCCTTGGCGGGGCTTTGGCTCGTCCGGGAGTAGATACTGTTGGCGATAGATCTTCTAGTCTTTTTGATCTACGCTCACCCATACTATTTTCATAATCCCCCGTTCTTGTAACCTTAAGGATGTCATAGACTTTATTAACAATTGCCGACATGTCCTGGCTTTGACCGCCAAAGAGAGCTCCCTCTACCAACGATAATGCAGCGTCAACCGCTACTTGCTGCTTAACACGAATTACACCATTAGTACTTAGACATAAATATCAAATAATATAAAAGTATATGACTTTGTTAGAGATGGTCGATCTTTACCAACTTGGATTGTATAACCTCTTGCGTCCCACGCATCCTTCTCACCGTAGTTCTTTGCTCCGAGGGCTGTATGTATGGATGTGTGATCTTCATGAACCACTCCATATACTTGGGATCACATTCCCAAGGAAACTTGGCAAGTACAGAACGTAACTGCTCGTTCAATAAATGATTGCGCCAATTATCTTGTTGCCAGCGATTCACACTATAAATAAGCTTGTATGCTTGACTTGTCTTTCCTCGGGTCACACTTGCGGCTTGAATCATTGGCATTGTTGGAATCGTTTGTACTCGTCCAAATTGCCTTAAAACCCGCTCCGGATAATAAGGCTCGACGACATCGAACGATATGATTAACCCAGTATAAAAAGAAACCTCGTGCAACGGGTGGACATCTCTATTATCCTTGTACGGATCCCAACAAACCTGTTGAGGAAAAGGGGCGATCAATTTATAATAGATAATATATAATAAATAAAGCAAAAGTTACATATTAAAGTAAGAACTTACTTCTATTTCAGTTAAGTCATCTAGTCTCTCCCGTAAGGATATAATGGTTGTGTCTGTATCACCACTGCATTGCTGAGCTTTCCATCTACACATCCGCGATAATGATTCCTTGTACTCTGTGTTAGGTACCGGGCGTAGGCAATCACCGAAGTGCTCAAAAATCCATGCCTATATTCACAACAAGACAAAAAATAACAATTAATAGACAATCCATAAGATAAGCAATTGAGGGAATAAGACTAGTAATGTACCACTATAAGAGTCAAACATCCACTTATCGACTTCACTCCGGATCTCGAAGCAAGTCCCAACTGCCGGTATGTATGTGCTAGAATGGCCTTCCCCCATGCTATTTCACCCACTTTCTTCATATCTTTGAAGGCCCCTAAGTAGTAAACAGACACCTTCGTTTTTGTCTTATCTGGGAAAATGACACATCCCAGCAAGTATAGAAGATATCCTCTAGCACATTGATCCAACTCCTCCTCCGTCGAATCACTCGTAGCTCGACCCTTACACACCAACTTAATCCAATCTAGCCTCACTGCAAAGGCTTTATCGCATTCCTTACTCACCTCCTCCTTTGTAACACCCAAACTACTTGCCACCAGGTCAATCGCTGTAGAGCTCCCTATGTCTTTTCCTCCCTCCTCAGAATTAAAACAAGATCCATCGACCTTAACACCAAGGATGGTTCTCACGTCATCCAATGTGATCGTCATCTCACCAAATGGGAGATGAAAGGTGTTCGTGTCGGGCTGCCATCGCTCAACAAATGCGGAAATAGCAACGTAGTCGAAGCAACGGTAGTTATGATCTATCAATGGTGATAAACCACTATTTTTTACTCGAATTTGCACTGCATCAACCTCCTTACTCAAATCCCAAGACTTAAACTTTGGCCAGCGAGAACTAGTGTATAATTTCCTAGTTCCTTCCTGCATTAATTCAAATAATTAGTAACAATTATATACATGTTTATAGAGAGTAATACTTGAATACTTAGATTATATAGAAACTAGAATATTGATTAAGTAAATAAATACCAATTCTCCATTCCAAATAGCATATGCAATATGATCCTTAAACGTTGTCAAAACACTTTTGTCCACCGGCCCACCGTCATCTTCTTTAGAAGCAATGCTAGACCCTTCACCTACATCATGTACGGGGGCCTCCGGAACCACTTCTTCGGCTTGGTGCTCCGTTTGGGTTTGACTTGGTGAGTAACCGGGAGTATACGACGAAGAATCACTAACAGGACTTGCTAATTCAGTGGGTGTAGCTTTTCCTTTCCCCTTGCGAACGTATTGTTTGTTTTTCCGAGTCATGCCTAAAACAAAGAAATTCAACATTAATAAAATTAGAATATATATGAACAGACTTATATAGGATAAACGTAAGTGTAATATGACTTAATAATGTAATATTTTACTTTCTGTCTAAGAGATTTTAGTAGCTATGCATAGTTCAAACAGCTTGCAAACTTTTAAATTCGAACTTTTGAGCTATGTATCATTTTTCTAATATAAAACAAGAGCGACTAATGTAACTTTATAGTAGTGCTCTGGATCGGGAGTCTATTTTCACAAATAAAACTAGCTTCATATTGGTGGATTCCTTATTGGTCATCACCCGACTAAAATAATTTCACTTGCAACACTTGGTAGCACCATAAAGAAGAAGGCAGCTTATGGAACAAAGGACAAAGCAGTCCATAAATAGAATTTGCAATAACAAGAAGACGCGTTAAACAAAACCCCTAAAGAAATTTATCATAGTAGCCTTCAAAAATGTAGCATTAAGAAAACAACTGAATCTCAACTGTACCGATCGATCAGTCGAAAAATAGTCGTAGCATGTAAATTAAGAACAGCCGAACGAACCAAAAATTTAATAAACCGAGCTTGCGCCAAGGAAAACATTTCGCATATTGGTTGCATTTCATCTTAAACAAACCTGAAAGTCCACTTTTGCCATTCATATCTGGACACACCTCTGAATTAATAAAGATCATAAAGAAACACAAAGAACACCACCACCACCACCAAGCCTTGGCTAAATATAGTTACAATTACAGACTAAATTATTGATTTTATTATTTTCAAGTTTCTTCCTGTGTTCCAAAATCAAAGGTTTGGCAAATGTACTCCGTATATCAACCGTTTTCCACTTTAGATCAGAGATGCCAATCTTATTACCATTATTCTTATTTGTTATTATTCATTCAAGCTTAAGAAACACCCAAAAAGAAAAAGAAGAAGAAAATGAACACAAACAATGTGGCCACAATTCACATCACCCCCAATCAAACAGCACCAGCCAGCCAGAATATATGTCGGTTCTAAAAGCAAAAGCCATTAACTTCTTTGATCATTCAATTCCAATTCCAAGTTTTATCTTTGAGGTGGGTCCACTGTCCGAATGTTCGCACCCGTCATTCCCTCAATACGATCTTTTAGGTATTTGTGTTCTTAATAACATAAACAAAACAATATACCTCCAATCATCAGTCATCATGAAGGAGAAGCATCAATTTAATAGTTATCACATTAATACACAACTAAAAAAGCCCTAAATCACAAATATAAAGAATGGGAGATAGGAGATGAGCACATACCTAAAAGAATAGTCGCGGAGCTGGGAGAATGTTCTTATCAGTCATCAATGGCTGAGCTTCGGCGTGTAGAGACGAGCGGGAAGCTTGGGAGAAGGTTCTTATCAGTCATCAATGGGAGAGCTTCAGCGTGGAGAGACGACTGGGAGAGCTCCAGCGTGGAGAGATGAGCGGGAGAGCTCCGGCGTGGAGAGAGGAGATGAGAGCTACGAACGGAAAAGATGAGACGAGAGCTACGAACGGGAAAGATGAGAAGGAGAAGGTGAGACGTAAATGTTTTCTTCCTTTTCAATGTTAAGTCATTTTAATTTTAATTAATGTTTATATTAACATTTAATTAGGTGAAAATTAGGTGGTGGGTGTTTGTGACAAAAAATTGATATAAAAGGGTGTTTGTGACAATGGTGGTATTTGTGACAAAATTGAGGGGTGTAAATAATAGCACCCTATATTATAGAGGCTCCACTTTTTTTTTTCTCACTTCATTACCTCTCTTTACTTACACCTATCACCTACTCCCAACCCCACACTCTCCCATTCTCCCTCTTTCCCCTTGCATATAACTTTTAAAATTGTAAAATTTTAATTAATACAATAATATGAGTATTTCCTAAAAATGATATATTTTATCTGAAACCCTTAATTTGAGATATAAGAAAAAAAAAGTGAGATTTAATTTGTGACAAAAAAAAGTACTATAAATGTAGATTGATTGGTGGTAAAATAAATAACATGTTTTCTATTGTGTGAAATATATCCAACCCAAATGGTTACTAACCTTTTTGTATTTCTTAATTGGTATTTTCACTAAACATGTCAATAGTTGATTTGGATCGTGTTTATATGGTACTTTATCGAATTTTAGATGTTATCGTTTCGGATTTAAATGAATGACTTTCTTTTTCTTGGTGAACAAATAATATTCAAACTATATTTGTTATTTTAACAAATAATCTGAGATAACCAAGTTGAATACAACTGAATACGCAACCATTGCCAACCTACCGATGTGGACATTGGAATACGAATACGAATACGATTTATTGATTTGTGTTAATTTTAAACTGATAATGATCGATTCGGCTTAAAAGTGATCGACAATGTAATATTATTTTGTTATTTGCGATAAATGAATAAAATATATAAATCACACGCAATTTTATGTTATGCCCGTGCTCGAGGTCACTCAAAACTTATTTAATTTTAATTAGTTTGTGTTTTTTTTATAAACTATTTCTTTTTATTTTTTTAACTATTTTTTTAAAACACAATTTACTAAAACACAAATAAGTTTTGAGTTCATTATAATTTTACGTTAGAAAAAAAAAAGGTAAAAGTTGAGCTTCCACTATAAATGAATTATCATGCCCTATGTACAATAGATGAAATTAAATAATTTTCGTTGTCTATAAATTTAATTTTTTCACTCTTTTGTGCCTTCGGACATGGATATACCCTAGTAATAGTACATGTGCATGTAAGATTGTCAAAAATAACACACACTTTTAATATATTCTACATTTTTAATAAGTAGTTTGATTAACTCAATTCTCTCTCTTTCCCTCCAATTGAATTTCTTATTCTGCAACTACTCTAGGTGGCAGCTCCCAAGAAGTTCACAGTTCTGACATTGATTAATAGATTATATATTTATATATGCTTATTACGTAGTTTATACCAGTCATCTCCTCTTTGATCAAGTGTAGACCAAATAGTAATAGTAGATCGATTAGGGAGGGAATTAAGAATGAAGTGGCCAGTTGCATCGTACGTCCCTTTCTTCAGCCTGTTTTATTCCACCCCCACATCGTCGTCAATTGTGCGTGAGAGACTATTTCATAAAATTAAAGGTGTTTTTTTCTTTCGGAAAAATGAAAAAATAAAAGGCTCCGTTTGATTGCAAAGTAGAAAAGGAAAATAAATTGAGTTAATTTTGATGAAAAGATAAAAAATAAGTTGAGTGATAGAGATGATATCCTCTTGATTTTTAAGTTTTTCCATGAAGAAAATTTCTTTGCTTAGTGATGAGTAAAAATTTTCCATCAAAAATATTGAAAGATATATACTTATAAAATGAGTAACATGTCTCACCTTATTTTCTATCTTTCCACATAAAGTAACTAAATTTATTTTTCTTTTCCATCTTTGCAATCAAACAGAGTCGAAGAGTCATCCCAAGGGAGGAAAAGGGAGAGAAATTAGACGACTAATTCAGCTCAAATCCTGCCAAGGATTGCCGGCTCGAAGAAAAATGGGTCATATTTTCTGTTAAATGAAAATTTCAAGTTCCCCATGAAAGCTCCCAAGATACTTCAATGTCCGTCAACTTGCCCAAAGAGAAAAAGAAAAATAAGCGCAACTAGAAACGACAGTGAAAATAAACAACTGACTTAATGAAAATAAGTCCACACACAACTACAAACAAATACAATTTGCTGTTTGAGAAACAAATATTTCTCTCCGACGTTGTACCAGAACATAGAAATAATTTATTTATTTTTTTGATTAAATGAATGGGTAAACAAATTTAGCTCCCTGCAGAGCATTTTATGCCTACTCCGTGAACCCAACAAGTGGCAAAGTGCTGTTTTTTTTTTCTGGGTAAAACACACCCGAGTCTTCTAAACATGAATTTTAAATCAAAATTTCATTTCTACTAAATTAGTACTGAAAAGCATCAAGAACTATCAAAACCAATTTGAGATGCACGCGTTCAAAATGACCACTCACATCTGCTAGTGTTACGTGCATATATTATAAATTCTAAAATATCCAACTAGGTCTTAAATCCTAAATCTACAACTATATAAAACCCCAAGATCCAGAAATATAAGCAGCCTCAAACTCAAGAACTACAAACGAAAACCCACCCTAAAGAACTGATTATCATCCAAAAATTTACTCTAATGTCCAAAACATTCATTAACCACTCAATAAATCAACCCAACCAAAGAACTCTTGAACAAATACTTTCAACCAAATAATAAACAAACTCAGACAATAAAAGGCAGATAAAACACAATATCACTCTTTTATAAAATATTCTAAATTTACTAAACAAATAACTACTGCACATTAATATCATTATATCCTTCTCCACAGCTTTTCAAATAGTTTCAAATGCCGCCCATCAACAGTTTCACAAGCCGACACCTGAGAAATTAAATAAAGCAAAGTCATTCTTTTGTACCATTCTACCAATGACGGTAACTTAATCCTGATGCTTATTCTTACCACATAAGTGAAAAATGAACTGCCACCCGTCAAACTGCAATGTTTTCCCTCAAGTACTGCAGCATGAGCAGGCGTTTGTACATATACCTGATAAGATAAATTGCACATATACAGTTGTGTATATATATATAGAGAGAGAGACTAGTGCAGCGGAAAACAATAAATTGACACAAACAACAATTGGAATGAAGAAATGAGGACACACAATCCAATGAGATTTAGCTGATTCAACAAGATTATGAGATCAATGTGGCTTAAATAAAGATGCATAGGTTGTCATTATTTTGGGGACAAAAAAGAAGAGAACTTTGACAAAACTTCTGTAAGAAGTAGTGTGAGGGTAGGGTTAGATGAGGCGTAACCCGCATGGAGTCAATCACGATAACTAAAGGAATTTGAGAGGGGGTTGAATTGAGGACACAGGCACCTCGGGGAGAGGAGAGGAGAGGGCAGCGCGCCTAGTGGATAGGGGGTTAGAGAACTAGCTAGAGGGGTTTAGCTTCTTGGAATATACCTTGGACAGGGTACTGAGGGGGAATATCCAAGAAAGAGAGAGTGAGAAGGAGGCCAAAAGGAGAGAACATTTCTTGGGAATTGTGCAGAGGAAATAATGGAATCCTTAAATGATTGAATACGATGGGTATTTATAGTGGATTGCACTTTTTGCCAAAAAGGGAAATACTGTGGTAAGAGGTCTTTTCCTACAATGGAAGGGGCCCAACCTTATTCCAAATGCCACGCAGGATTGGGTACTGTTAGGATATGGTTTTGGGATAGCTCCCTGCTTGGTTAAGTTTGGCATGTCCTCTTTCCTGAAGTGGTTAGGTGACAATTCACTTAACAAACCCGCGTCCATCCTCCAAGCCACTTCTCTTGAAGTCCTAAGGAGGGGAGGTGTGCGACTAAGTACTGCTCTACTCAGTAGAGTAGATGCTCCCTGGACTGGTATGCCAGGGGTAAGAGGCACTGAGGTAGGGTCCCTCTACAACTTCAAATTTTCAAATTAAGAAACTTTCATTGCAAATATTGACAGACGCATCCAAAGGCCCAAATGTAAGTCGTGAAGTCAATTGAAATGAAGTTCAGACACTCAGGTCCAAAGCCAAGCGAAACTTCAACTCCACCATTAACACTTGGAAACTTGGATGGTAGAAAGAACAAAGATACACAGGACCTATTAATATAGTCATTACCTAAAATATCTTTGAATTTGTAGCGGCCCAAAGTGCTCCAGAACAAATACTGGAGAGCACAAAGGGCCTGATAGAAGGCCTGAAGCACCAAAGTACTACTCAGATACTCGCAATGCAGAACCAACGCAGGACCTTAACTGGGGAATTTGACCTTTCTTTGCTTATTCCAATAGGGCTCACGCTAAGTACTTCATTGGTCAAACTTCATTTCCGTATATCTGCACACAAAATAAAAAATTGAAGTTTCACAACCATACATCACAAAGCAAAAGGCCATTGTAAAGTGGAGAATCAAAAATCTTTTCTTCCACAGTAATGAAAATGCATGAATTTAAACTTGCCTGCGAGGTTTGTTCTGCCGTTGCCCAAATTCATCGTTTGCAAGCTCTGCAGAACAAAAGATTCAGCACAGCTACACTATGGAAAATGATTATGTCTATTTTCATTTTTCTACAAAAATTTTAGTCCACAAATGATGCTAAACCAAAAGCTCAAAAAGCAACATTTTGTCTTACCAGGTCTCTGAGAAGACTTCAATTCATTACTAGGTCTGTTTGTACTGTTTTCTTTGCTGCAGACAATTAGGATGTACTAAAAATTAGCCAAAATTTTCAAAAAAACTAGGTAGAAAATAGTTATAAATAAATAAAATAAAATAAAATAAAATAAAAACAACTTTTTCAGTAAGCTGAGGCACCAACACCACTGACCTTGAAACGGAGGACAAGGAAGAAGTCTGGCCTGAAGGGCGAGCATGATAAGCTCCATCAACAGCAAGATATGGAGGACAATATGTTGCCCCCAAAGCTCCTGCTGCACCTGCTAAAACTGGTAGCCTGATCATTGCAAAATGATTTATCACCATTACTTCTTAAAAATAAGAATGATGCATTAAGAGTATTTACACTAGTTGTGGATTACAACTAAAAAGATAAAGAAAAAAATGAAAAGCAAAAGAAGTATAAAAAGGGGTAAGCATGAAAATTACTGAAAAAAGAGAATTCTGTTTCACAAATTAACAACAGCAACATTTGATCGCACAATAAATTTTAACTGAAGAGCAGAAGAGGCCAGGCATGGGAAAGTAAAACTCGATGAGGGTTCATCAAATCATATTCTGTTTTTACCCCATGGCCTATGTACTTGATTACCTGATTGCTCTCAGAGATCATATTAAATTACAGACAAAAATATATACTCGACCCAAAAAAGGTGGCAACTGACAAATTTTGGTGGTGCAAAAAAAAACTCAGCTATAAAACATAAAAACCCTGTTAAGTTGCATATTCACAGTTCTGAAATGTAGCTTATGACAGACATTTATTACTGACTTGTAAATATAAACCCTTCTACTTACTTGGGTATATGAAACATACAAATAACTGACTAAATATAATCCGACCAACCATAGTTTTAACATGGTGCTAATGTATGAAAACCAGAAATACTTCTCGGAAGTCACTTGAAGTAAAAAATTTTCCTTGTCAAACAATTGACCACATAAAGTTGGGGTGTATTCTCATAAAGAAAGAAGTAACAAATTGCTACCTATTTTAGAAGCTGCGAATTCAACCAATTATTGACCTAACAAGGACTCACATACGTAGACCAAAAAATAGAATCACATTGGCAAAGCATGCAAGACTCCGATCTATCAATTAAACGAAAAATCCATAAAAAAATATAAACTTGAAAATATACAACTGCAATACCATGTCATCTCGGAATTCCCTAATCCAAGTTGGGGTTGGGCCACATATCCAGGAAACGCCATGCCAACAGCAGGAACTCCCATACCACCAGGATGCTGGCCCCCAAATTGCATAACTGCATGTTAATCCACAAATATTTAGATATCAATATAATTATAACCGGTGTTTTCAATAGCATTCAGTTGTGAGCTATGTGAAATTCTGGGTAAACGCACAGTAGCATGTCTGAAATTGAGATCTGCACGGATTGCGTATGCAAGATGATGAACTGGCACGCCATTTGCGTAATAGCATACGCTTTTTATGCAAAATAGGTTAATGTGTGTGCAGTTCAAGTAAAACTTTTTTTGGATTTTTAAAGTAATTATGTCGTTTTGTCTTTTGAAAGAGAGAGAATACATGCATGTTTCATAGAGAAAGACCCGTTTCTAACCAAGAAAACCCTAGCCGTCAGTTAGAAACAGGTCTAGGGTGAGAGGATTGAATATCTGCATGTTGTTCAATTTTATGGCTTCCTACGAATTTATATGGATTTTATAGTGTTTTGGTTATTTGAAATGATTGCATGGATTTTTATTTTACTTAATTTACTTAGTGTCCTTTATATAAGAAATACTTCTATTTTTCTTAATTAAAAAAAAATCACATGTCTGAATAGCTTACGCAAAATGCCATGTTGCTTACGCTACGAAATTCCAGAACCAAAACGCTATGTCGCACAATCGCAATTGAGAACACAGATTATAACCAAACATGTAAAAAGCATAAATGAACACCAGCATGAATCATGACAGTCTTAATCCAGCAATTTATGAAGAGCATGTACATACATATACATGCGTGTGTGCATGTAAGCTTGTCGTGCTGAAATTTCACATGATAAGTGTAATGGGGGTTATCTAGGCCTGCTCAATAAATCGAAATGATAAGTGCATTAAAAAGCGGAGTCTTCACTTAATGTTGTTTCCCAGATTTTCAATTTTCAATCTGTTCAATTCTTGACAACAAACTGTGCCTGAGGTTACCTGGCAAAAAGGCTGGAGTTCCAGGGAAGTTTTGATCACCACCCATAACCTGAGTGCCACCGTATGGAAAAGAGCCCCTTCCACTACCTTGAACAGTGCCTTTTCCTTTTCCAACCAATGCAGTCTTGGATTTACTCGACTCTGAAAGGGATTCTGTTTCTCCAGATTCAAACGAATTTACCGAAAGAGCTGTCTTTGGTGGAGAGGAAACTTGAGATCCACTACCAGGACGCTGTCCAAGCTGCTGACCAGAAGCTTGTAGTGAAGGCTGAAGTCGGCTTTGAACAGGAGGAGCTCGCTGAACTGTGTGGGCCTGGGTTGGTGGAGAAACTCTGTTTACTTGGTTATGATGTGTTGATGTTTGATAGATCACTTGCCCTGAGGGAGATAGACCCCTCCCCTGAACCCTAGACTGAGGAGATTGAGTAGAATTGATTAATGAGGATCCAGAATGGGACAATTGCACGTTGTTCAAAGGCTTCCCGGTAAGGGGGGAAACTGAATCATCAATATAAAGCTTGTCCATGCCAACAGAATCAGCAACACTCTTTCCTCGCGCACTGCCGGACTGTGGCACTGAAACACTCTTAATTGGTGCAGATTGTGCATCCCTTTTCTGTGTCAAACTAATTTCTTTATTGGATGAGCCTGAAGGATAAAATGGAGGAGAAGCAGAGCTCAAACTTGAAGCAAACACATTTCTTCTAGAAGGAGCTGGATCAGATTCTAGTTCTACATTTGATGCAGGTGCAGACAATCTCCCTGAACTAGCATATGAAGGTTTTTCAACCGACTTCCCAGGTCTAGCATTAGAAAAACACATCATACGATCTATTTGAATCTGGTTAAGGAAGGAAATAAATAACAAAAAAATTTATAAATGTGAAACTTTTATTTATACTCACTGTCGATTTTGTGTTGGAGCCCTACTATTGTTCATTATAGAAGGTTGATACCTTCTAGGGCCTCTGCCTCTCACACCCTTGGGTGCATTATTTTGATTGTTATTATTGTATGCTTTAAACCTGTTTGCCCGTGGGTATCCACCGTCTTCACCTCTATTTTTACCACGAGCTCGATAACGACCCCTAGAACCTCTCCTACCCTGAAAACGTATTAAAAACTATTTTAGAAATGAGGAATTGGGCGGAGGTGGGGGGGAGGCAAAAATTTAAGATCCACACTCATCATTCAGAAGAACATCATTAAGAATATTTACCTCTTCATAATGTCTTTCCTGCATAGTCATCTCCTCAAACTTGTCATGCCCCCATTTTTTGTCATCTTTTGACTCCCACAACTTCCTTCCACCAAGAGTTCGCCTAAACATTATATAATTTACAAGTCATATATTAATGCCATTAATAATCTGACAACAAATTTTAAAGAGAGAATAATAGCTGTATTGCATATCTCAAACAATAGAATGCAATGAATTTGAAGGCAAGTCAAAAGGTTAAAATATGGTAAGTGTACAGGAACCCTCCCTCATTTTGCCTTATACTGCTGGGCCTACCAGTCCAGGGGGCAAACTATGTCAAGGTGTACTAAGTAGAGCAGTACTTAGTCATACATCGCCCCTCTCGGGAATTTGAAGAAAATTGGCTTGGAGGATTAAACACAGGGTCCGATAGGTGAGTTGTCACCTAACTGCCTAGGGAAAGAGAAGTTGACACCACACTCAACCAAACAGAGAGTTGTTCCAAAACCATATCCAAACAGTACCCAATCCTATGTGGCATTTGGAATAAGATGGAAGCGGCCCATTATTGCAAATTCCCCTTATTGGCAAAAAAATGCAATCCACTATAAATACCCTACAAATTCAATCATTGAAGGTCCTGGATTTTCCTCTCTAGTCTCTACACAATTCCCAAGAAAAATTCTCTCCTTTTGGCCTTTCTGTCTCTATCTCTCTTGAATAGTCCCACTCTTGATACCATGTCAAAGATATATACCAAGAAGATAGCCACCTCTAGCTAGCTCTCTAACCTCCTATCCATTTGGTGTACAGATCTCTCCTTCTCTCCTCGAGGTGCCTGCGTTCTCACTTCAACCCCCTCTCAAATTCCTTAGCTTATTGTGAGCGATTCCATGCGGGTTACGCCTCATCTATCCCTACCCTCACACACGGTAGTCTTAGGCTGCGCTTGACACGTCGGTTAAGAGGTGGGATGGGATAACTTTATCCTATCCCATGTTTGGTGTCTGTCCGGATTGGATATTGAGGTGGATTATTTATCCTACTAAAGCTTCCTATCCCACAGAGAGAAGGATTAATGAATCCCACCAAGGAGGTGGGTTTGTTTTATCTTGTCCGGATAGGATTAAATAATCCAATCCGACTCTCTAATCCGGCGCGTCAAACACACCCTTATAGTAAGAACATTGATCGATCAATTACTATAGATAACTTAACAAAAGGAAATAATCATGTGGCTAAAATGTAGTCAACAATCTCCACGTTCCCTCTCAAGCTGGCATATGTTTCAAAACATCAGAAACTTGAAGCGCAAATTACGAAAGGTAGCATGAGCGACTGTAACATGAGTGAGTGAATCATGATAACATGAGTCAGAGAATCATGAGTAGTGGTAACACAATCAAAATCAGAGGAACCCCATGTAAAGTATCAATTAGCATTTAAAAATCATTTAGAACTCATCAAGAGCAGAATTTTTTTAACAGCTATCAAGAAGACTAAGTGTTCCTTAAACACATATAACATGGAAAACCAACCAACATGACACAAAATATGCCATAAAACTCCGAGATCAAAAACCACAACCATGACAACATAGTCTGAGAGAGAGAGAGAGAGCGCAACGAGGTGTTGGGTTGTGTGATCAAGAGACAGACTGAAGATACAGAGTGTAGTAAGTGGGGCTAATGAGCAGATTGCATTGTCCAAAGGAGGTCCAAGAGGTGATAATATGCATTGCAGGTGAAGAAACATATTTGAAGAAGAAGTTCAAAGAAGAAGAAGTTCGAAGAAGAATTACATTGTATATCTTAACCGAAAGAATACAATCGAATTTGTACACAAAGTCAAAAGGTCCGAATATGGTAAGAATCCTTAATTGATTTAATTACCTCAATCAAGGAGTTACAATATCTAAACGTAAAAAGGAAGAAACAAGCACATTTAAAATCGCTGCTAACAATCTTTCAGAATGTATCACAACGCAATTATTCAGGAAAGGTAATACCCAATAAACAATGACAACATACTTATGAAGAAGAGCGGATATGCATATAGTAGTGCATTGCATGATATAATTGGCAACTGGCAAGAAGACATAACAAAGGCTGAACATAACGTCTATCACATAATTTTGGAACAAAGGGGAGGACATGGATTCATCTCAAATTCTGTAACTTACAAACCACAAAAACATAACTTAATACCTAAGAGATAATTCAACCACAAGGCAGCCTCAAAGCAAATCAAAGCTATCCTAACACTACCTACAAGTCGTTGGATAAAAGTCCTGAAGGTCATCTTTTATTCTTCATATGATATAAGTCAGAGTATTCAGCCTCCTAGAACACCTAACTAATTCCCAAGGGTGCATGTTCCAATCTGCATGCACAAGGAGACTACCAAAGGTGGTGCCTAAAGGATTCAAAAGCTTGGCCTCCAGGTAATGGGATAAAAGCCCATACGAACAGGCTATCTATCCACTTTGGGGTTACTAACCTAAAGCTTTCCAAATTCCAATAGCTTAAATCCACACCAAAAAGATAATAATGGTATGGCAACAAAAAATGTGAAAAAAATAAAGATAGGACACCCAATCTTCCGGGAAACAATGTTTTAAAAGGGGGGTTTGAGGCATTTTGCTTGGGCGAGGCGAGGCGAGGCATAGGCATAGGCCTGAGGAACATCAAGGTGTAAGCCTCATTTTTTATTTTATTTTTCCCTCATAAACTCACAAAAATATAAATTAAATTTCATTAATATTTCATAAATTATATACCACTATATACCAAAATTTTAACTAAATGTTTTAATCTTTTTTTGTTGGTATAAAATGGTAAAAATATTTTAAGATATGTCAAAAAACTAAATAAAATAACCAAAAATAATATTATCACTTTTCAAAATATTACATTTATAAAATTGGATTACATAATTCAATTCTATAATAAAGGGATTACAATTATTTAATTAATTTGATATATGTAATTGTAATAATATAAAATTATGAATAAAAAAATAAACTAAACTTCATAAGAAGTATTGTGAAGCTTTGGGGAAGTCAAAGGATAAAGAGAAGAAATTGAAAGGAAAAACAAAAGAACGAAGAAAGAAGAATGACTCCACAAAGTTTGTTATATCTCTCTCTTACAAAGTTACAAGTTACGATCTCTGATGAAGGGTCTGAAGAGAATTGCATATCTAGGGTCTTGTGTAGTCCGTCGTTCTCCTATGTCCTTTCAGGTCTCAGCAGATTCTCTTCTCTCTTACGTTCTAAAAGAACAATAAGGGTTTGGGTATTTTTACTTTTATTTCTTAAAAAAAAAAAGAACCAAAATGATGCAGTTTAATGGTGCTACCCCTCACACGCCTCAGAGTGTGCGTCTCACTCTTTTAAGCCATAAGCCTCAAAATTTCGGGAAAAATCACACCTCAGAATGTTTCCTTCACACCTCACCTCGAGGCGCGCCAAAAGGCGTACACTTCAAGGGCCTTTTAAACATTGCCGGGAAAAGCCACCAAGCATGCCATCACGCACAATTCGCACAATTATCCTACTCAAAGACTCCATCACCAAAATATTGCGCTGCTTTCCTAAGTAGTATTGATAAAAAGCCTTGCCAGCAATGTCTAAACAAACCACACAAAACTAATGAGTGGAACATCCTTTTCATCAACTATTTCCCTACTGTGAACTTTAGTTATAAAAAGACCCATTAAAACTCTTCTTTAAGCGCCACGAACACATGAAAAATTGCTATCACTTCCACCATGGCCATACTCAATTACTCAGTAAGATTAAGAACGCCGTAGTCAAACAATTGCAACCAGGAAAAAATGTACTGACTACCTCACACTGTCACACAATATTGCAGGACTGGTCACTTGAGTTTTCTAGTAGCTAATATTCGTAATTTTAACTTTCCTAACTAGCTCGATATTTGTTGTTTTAATTAGAGTTTGACCTTTCTTTCAGCTGTAGACAATTCTCCAGAGTCATATGCTGAGTAATTACCTTAATAAACTACAGTAAATCACGTTTCTGCAAAGATAGTGTGACCAAAAAGAACAAATACATAATTATGTTAGTTAATACACTCCAATCCTTGGTCATCTCGCACTAATTAATGAATATGTAACTAATGTAACCATCGTGCTTACAAGTTTCATTGTTCTTCTTTCTTCACGGGGGTTATGCCTTTTAATCTTCAGTAATCAGTAAGTTAGTGCTGAATTATATTTTCCTAAAATAAGATGTATCAAGAAATCCAACACACAAAGATGATTCCACAAGCAATAAATAAAGTATAACAGCGTAACTGGACAATCAATTTATCCCAATCAATGTAAATACCTGTGTCTCCCACCCGCACTGTCACGAAACCTATCATCGTGCATATAAAAGGCACCAGCGGTTGGCACAGCAAATGGCTCATTCTCCTTTTTCTCCTCTTCTCCTCCTCCTCCTCCTCTTCCATCCGCCGCATTGTTATCATTATCAGCATAGTATTCCCCGTCAATTGGCTCATTCCCCTTCTCCTCATTCAATCCCTGAACCTCCGTTGACTCCACCGCAGATCTCCTCCCACCCCCATCAAATTCCACCACTTCATCCTCCTTCAATACAACAACAGTGGCAACCTTAGCCTCAGCTTCCCTAACTTTCTCATCATACTCTTCATCTTCAATCACCTCCTCTTCCTCTTCTATCTCAGATTCTTCGTCATCATCATAATCCGCTGCGGCACCCTGACCGTCCGATTCGTAATCGGAAACAATCCCAGCCCTCGATTCAATCCTCCTCGGCCTTGGCCGTATCCCATCTCCTTCTCCTTCTTCTTCTTCATCATCTTCATCTTCATCTTCATCTTCTCCTCATCGTCACTGGCTTCTCTCCTTCGCATCTTCAATGAAATCTTTGCCTCTTCCGGATCACTCACGTACTCCACTTCTTCTTCCCCAACCCCCGCCATCGATTTTCCCTTCCCTCCCTCCAAAAAAATCTCAACTTTTGTGAGAACACGCGAAAATTAAAGAAAAATCCAAACTTTGCCGAGGAACTAATACCGAATAAAGAAAAGTCGAAACCCTAGTGTAATAAATGCAAAGCAAATCGATGCAAATTAGGGTTTTTGAAGTGAATTGTGATCCGAAACAGAAGATCAATTGAGAATTTGGGGGGTAATAAAAAGGGGAATATAGAAGATAAAGGAGAGAATAGAGAGATATTTTAAAAATAAATTAAAGGAAAATTGTTATTAGATGGATGATGTCACCAATCAGGTTGTTTGGGCGGAGAAGGGACCAAAGAAAGGACTTCCATTTTTTTTCAAACTTGTCCACTTTTTAAATTTGTTTGTCTTTTTAATTTATTTGTTAGGATAATATACTTTAAAAATAGTAATTTAAAATTAATTCTTGTTTTCAAAAGTTGAAAACTTAATTTAGAATCTATATTTTTATTAAAAAATAGTGAGATCAAATCATTAATATTTTTACGAAATTAAGAAAAATAATAATTTGATCTCAGTATTTATCAATAAAAATAATGAGTCTAAATCACTATTTTTTGTAATATACTATTTTGAATAATAAGTTGAAAAGTGGCATAATTTAACTATTTAGTTAACAAATGATTTAATTAGGCAAACAAAAATCCAAAGAAAGATGTGTCAATATCAGAGTTTCTGAGGGTGTCAAAGTCTTTTTTATTTTCTACTTGGTGCCTAGCTTTATCTATCTGGGTTAAGGATGGGTGTTCAAGGTGAAAAATTATTGGTGGTGACTCAAATTACTATATTCTTGATATTTTACAATGAACTTTAACAAATTGGATAAGCATTATTGTGTGTATATATATAATTTGAGTGCTTTTATTGCTTTAGTGCTTTTTCTCTTTTATGTTGTTGATTTTGATCAAAACAATATATACTATTGAACTTATTGATGAATATTTGATGTAGCTACTCGCTATAAAGCCTTAAGCTAGCTCTCACTAACAAAGCCAATTAAATCTCAATAAGCCCATAAGACGAAAAAACCGGTTGTTAACCCATTGGATTCAAAGAGTTCTTCTTCATCTTTCTAGTTCTCCATATATGAGTCAGTCACTAAGTTTTCAAGCTCAAAGGGATGAAAAGAAAGTTTATAGGTGAAAAAAATGAGATCATTTCTTAAGACTTAGTTTGAGATATGAAGTTCGGTAATGACAAAGATAAATGGATTTTCAGAGAAGCAATGTTGATCGTTCCATGTTCATAAAAATGAGGCAAGAAGGAGCTACTGTTCTCCTAGTGTACTCAGTTTAGAACTGTAAATTCACAAGTCTAATTATGATATTAATCATAAAAGCAATTAATAAGCAAGTCGACTAAGACATTTATTATGAAGTCAAGCATACTTTCACTCATATTAATCAAGGCCAAACTATGATGAGAGATTTGCCTTTTGAAACCCTAATCGCATATGACGACCAAGACCGACCGAATTGGAAAGACTTTGATGACTCAAGGTTCATACTAGGGAAAAGAGAGCGAAGGGAGGAATAAATAATTGTCTTATCAATAGATAAACATATGGGATTTTCCCCTTATTCTTTATAAATTCCCTCTCTAGCTCTTTCAATCTATCATAACAAATTAGAATAAGTTGAACGACAAAAATAAATCATTATTTGTTTGTCTTGGAATGAATTGGTTTTATCTACTACTTAGGTTTAGGTTAGGTTAGTTTATTTATGATCTTTCTTAAGATGATTGTTATGAGAATCACGATGGGACCCCCTTCATCCCTATCTCCACGGGAACCCACGAGCACTAGTATCTTAAGGGGGGCATGCATTTCGCTCATTTTCTTTTTAAGTTTTGAGTCGCCAATACATTTTACAAAAAAAGTGACAAAAATGTAACTGAACTCAAACATGGTACAAATACGGTATACATAACCAAAGTGGAATTGTGGAGTATGTTACGAAAATAGAAAGGTGTTAGGCAACCCACTTCGCCCTCTCGGCTTCTCAATGAATATGTTCGTTTTCATATTTTTCGCTCTTTCTATTCTGTTTTCAAGCCAAATTCGTGAATATGAATTGCTATTTAATATGAAAAATCCTACTAGTTTCACTGTGGAAAAATAAGATAATAGACGGATGTTCCGTTTGGAACATGGGGAGTCCCAAACGGAACATTGAATGTTCCACACAGAACATTAGTCAAACTGCACAATTTGTTAAGTTTTGAATAAAATAGAGCATGCAAAATGGGTTATTAAACAATTTAATGAGTTTAACATGTAGACTTTTCGATCGAAACATTGGGCTATGTAACAATTTTTTTTTGTATGAAAACAATTTATGACAAAAGTAACATCACACAAGCAATCTATTTTTAGCAAATATATTAGTTGTGTTACACTGTTCCATGCAGAATAAATGTCCAGTCCAATCCCGTCCAAGTTTACGATCACAATTTATGCATATTGAATGGAAAGTAGCCGTTTAAAGTCCAAAAGGTAGTTCAATCAGTTTATGCATAGTTTGGTATTTCTCCAATCCGGTCTAATTTAGGCATATTCAACATGTACATTTAGATATTTATGTGGTATCCACAATAATTACAGAATATATATATATATATACATATAAACACTATGAAGTAGAAAGACTACATAATATTCAAATAAAAAGTATACCAATGCAAATACAAACTTTTGCTTCGGAAAATATAAATTATGTTACAAACTTTTGTTGGTCTAGAATATCAAATACAAGCTTAGTAAAACAAGTTATAAGATTTTCTCTCTATCTGTAATTGTTTGTCTTTTTTCTCTCTAAAGTTTCGAATATTTGCTTTGATTTATGCTCCGCCTTACATAACAAAACTAAAACTCTCAAGGGCGAATGTTCTGCACTGGTTATGAGTATGATCTGTGTGGGGAGACAAATGATTTATGTGATTTTCACTGTTTCTCTCCAAATTTGGAGTCTAGGCCCAATTGTTTTTGTCTTCCATCCGGATCTTCAATTATTATGTTGGCTAAGTCCAATTTTGCTTTAACCAAATGCGAATGGTGAAAAAGTCACGGAATAGAATATTTACAATCAGTGGCGTAGCTAGGAATTTGAAGTCGGGGGTGCACAATTCGAGCCAATTGGTGATGAGTGGGAGTGGCTGAATGGTCGCTAGATGGAGTCACCGGTCATATAGTGTGGAGTGAAACGGTCAAACAGAGCGAAAAAAAAAGAGAGAAACAAGGGAGAACTGAGAAGAGAACGAAAAAATAAAGGGAGAGAGTGAGATTTTGGGATCTCTCTCCTCCTTATTTAAATGTATTTCAATTCTCAAAATACCCCTCAACTTTTATTTCTTACAGTTACATACCATTAACTATAAATTTATGTATATAAATTTTTATTTTTATTTTAAAAAAAATCCCGAAATCGTCAGGGGTGCGCGCGCACCCCCTCGTCTCTACGTGGCTATGCCACTGTTTACAATTGTACAACAATTCTTATTAGTAGACTAAGACCATCTTTAGTGAGTAGTGTAAAAAGGTAGGCTAAAAATGTATATTTACACTATTCGATAATGGAGAGGTGCAGCGAAAATAAGCTAAATTTACCTCGCACGATTTATGAAGTGTCGGGCAAGACTATGAAGCCATCTCACGATAAATGATGTATCGGGCAAGCCTTTTGCTAACAAGCATTTTTTTTTCCTTCTTCCATTTCCAAATTTGCATTGCTTTGTGTCAGCCAAGGAATTTTGAATGATGTGTCGCAAGACACATCATTGATCGGCCTGCAGCTTCAAAATTTCTCACGACATTCTTTAAAGTTAAAATTGTGTCAGCCACGATTGATCATTGATCGTGTAAGCTAAAATTTTGTCGGCTGCTACATTTGACTTTGGTTTACACTTTTAGCCACCATTTTACCTTTTTACCTTACCGAATAAGGCAACAAAAAAGCCAAATTTAACTATTTAGCCTATGGGATGGAGATGATATAACAGGGCTAGATAAGAAGAGTGAGCTCCACTTGAACTCAAAGCTTTTAAGTTTGGAAACCTATATATAGTTAAATATTAATAGTTTCTTTTTTAAATTCCAATGGTTTATATAATTTGGGTGAAGCATAACTTATATTTTATATATTTTATATATCACTTATCATAACTTAAATTAATGAGCTAAGGGTACGAATATTAATACTTTCAACTATATATTTAAAGTTAAATCCTAATTTTGTATTAAAAAAAATGATTATATCCAAATACTACACGGGTGTTTTTGTAAAACCAAAAATATGTGTTTAGTGTTTGCGTGATTTCTTTTCGAAATTAAGCCAGCCTTCTAATTTTATCCTTTTTAAACTTATATAATCCTATTTCTTTTTAAAGTAAAAAAAAAACTTATAATCCAATTTGGCTTTCATATTTTTAAGGAAATATAACATTCTTGTTTAGTTAATAATTTTGTGGAAATATAGAATTCTTGATTAAGGAAAAACTTATAATCCAATTTGGCTTTGATATTTCAGAATTTTTAATTTGAAGTATAGTTCTTTAAAATTGTTTTTCAATTTGATTTATATACGTTACACTATCTTTAAAATTTTACAAAAAATATAATATTTGTCTGTCATTCATTTCTTATTTTTTTTCTAAAATACAAAAGAAAAAATAAACAAAAAAGATTATTTTTTCTTGAAGTTTTTAAAATTGGTGAACCAAACACAATTTTATTTTATTTTAAAAAAAAAACCAAAATATCTTTTAAAAACCCAACCAAACAACACCTTTAACTTCAGACATTCATTTATTTATATTTTTTAGAAAAAGAGACAATATATTTGACTTTGCTACAAGAAAAACTTGAATTAGATATAATTTACTACACTTGGCTGCTCTGCAGAGTATCATGTTAATTTTTTATATTGATTTTCTTGTTTTCTCAACTTATTTAAGACCTAATATAATCAATTCTGGCAAATAAACAGAAACAGGTCTTTACATATTAACTCAAAATATTGTAAAATCTACATTAATAAAAAAAAAAAAAAATCAAACAACGGACTTAGGAGTTGCTGAAATGCCTCGTTGAGAAAGATATTGTGAAACAACTCACAAACACTTTCTTTTTTCAACCACTTGAGCATAAGCCAGATGCTAACTTTATTTTACTTACTACGTATATGCATTAATTATGTCTTACAGTTGATACATGTTCTAATCACCAATTAACACACAGTTACATTACATATATAAAGTTCATTTATATATATATATATAGGGAGAGGACAATTTAAAACCACCATTAATTAAATTTGTTTAATGTATTTGACAGGCAAATAAATGAGAGAATTTTAATTACGTACGTACTGATCGAATGATGAGGATGAAGGGAGGAATTTTGAAGGCAATTGGTTATAGTGGCGTTGATGATAATGGTAGTTTTGGTGATGTTTACTGAGAATGCAAGGAGATTTGACGATTAATTGTTATGCTAGCTACTTGACTGTATTATTGATATGTGTTGTGTTTGGCTTGTAATTCATGCAAGCAGTGAAGATGCAAAACAATTTTTACACCAAAATAGTGTAGTCGGATTTGGGTGCAAAACTGTTTTTGCACCAAAACAGTGTACTCGGATTGGGTGCAATATGCATATTGTACCTAGGTGCAAAATCAGTTTTGCACCAGACAGAACACCCAGAATGAGGTGCAAAACTGTTTTTGCACCTGGGCGGCTAAAAGGTAAATTGTCTTATTTTTTCACTTGGTTTAAATAAAAAGGCTTATTTCTATTTTTGAGAGACTTGAAAGAGTGTTGCCTTGTTAGGGTGAAAAGAGAGAAAGACTTGTGCTTAGCTAGGGTTTAGCTAAAGTGAGAGGTGATCTTTGGAGGTTTGTTCCATTGATCTAGAGTGAGGTTTATTGTGAGAGAATTAGTGTAAATTCTTGGTTATCAATAAAGTTGCTCCCTCTTGGTGGAAGACCCAAAGGGTTCCACAAAAAACGGTGTGTTCTTTTTTTTTTCTTTCTTTCTTTTTTTGCTTTACTCTTGATTGTTATTTCTCTTTATTTATCATCCATTGTTGCTTGAGTTTGTGTTGACCATACTTGGTTTGAACTAAGATCTTATTGCTTGACGGTTTTCGCCCGCCAAGTGTTTGTGAAAAATTCTGAAAGGAATTTCTCGGGTTTATTGGTGAATTTGGGACTTGGTTATTGTTCCCACGTTCATAACAAGTGGCATCAGAGGATTTAATTGGTACCTAGTGTTTGGTATCAAGGTTTGGCTATTTGGTGCAAGGTTTGTGCGCCAAGTGCTCAATAAATAGCCGAAGGGTCTCAAACCGGAGTTGTTGCAACACAAGCTAGTTCTTCCACCATTGTAGGTGTTGAGAGCACTATGGAGGTTAAGATAAAGCCTTATGACAAGGTTATCAATTTCGGTATGTGGCAAAGGCGGATGCGGGGGATACTCGTCCAATCAAATTTGCAAGTTGGATTGCTTAGACTTGAGAAAAAGCCGCGAGATATGTCCGAAGACTAATGGAATGAGATTGATAAGAAAGCTATGTCCGCAATAGAGATGCATGTGACCGACGAAGTGTTGAGAAACTTAATATTGAAGAAGAATGTAAAGGATATGTGGACTAGGATGGAAGAGATGTACATAGGGAAGTCTATGTCCAATAAGTTAAACCTCAATAAGCAACTTTTCAAGTTGAAAATGAAGAAGGGGAAAAAATTTGAACAAGCACATCAATGTCTTCAAGGCAATAGTGCATGACCTTGAGAGAATTGATGTTGTGTTTGATGAGGAGGATCACGCATTATTGTTGCTTGCTTCATTACCGGACTCCTATGATCACTTTGTTAATACGTTGATATTTGGCAAGACAACGCTCAAGTTTAATGAGGTTGTCAAAGACCTCCAATCGCACGTGGCCATGAAAAATGGAGGTAACGGGGCAAGCTCTTCATCAAGTGAGGACTTGGTTGCCAAGAGTGGTGGTGGTGGTGAACGAAGTGGGCGGTCAAGGTCACGGGATGCCAAGAATAGAGGTATGGTTCGGTCTTAATCACGAGATCGAAGTAATTGGGAGTGCTTTAAGTGTCACAAGATAGGCCACATCAAGAAGAATTGTCCGGAGCTAAAAGTTAAGAAGGCGGACGCGCCAAGGGAGGTTATGGGAGTTGCGACCCAAAAGGTGGACCAAGAGGTTAACACCGATGTTCTTATTTGTTTTTTAGCAGATCAAAATAGGGGGTGGATTTTTGATTCCGAATGCTCCTATCACATGTGCCCGAATCGTAATTGGTTCGTTGACTACACGGAATGCAATGGAGAAAAAATCTTTATGGGCAATGATGCTACATGCAAAATTGTCGGTATTGGCACGGTGAAAATAAAGATGTGGGATGGCGTGACCCGCACGCTAAGTGATGTTAGACATGTACCCGCTCTCAAAAAGAATTTGATCTCCTTAAGCACGCTCGACTCAAAAGGGTGTGTGATTCAAGCCGAAGACGGGGCTATGAAGGTGAATAAGGGATTAATGGTGATTTTGCATGGTACAAAGTCATCGAACAACCTTTATAGGTTGAAAGGAACCATGGTAGTTGGTGGAGCGGCGGTTTTCACGGAAGCGAAAGGTGATGAGCTTTTGTTATGGCACATGAGGCTTGGCCACATGAGCCAACGAGGCATGGAGGAGCTTCATCGACGAAAATTGTTGAAGGGGGTCCATGGGTGCAAGCTCAATTTCTGCAAGTATTGTGTGATGGGCAAGCAAACTAGAGTTCGATTTGATACCGCGAAACACAAAAGCTGAGGTATGCTTGATTATATTCACTCCGATGTGTGTGGACCTTTTAGAGGTAATTTCTTTGGGCGATTTTAGAATACTTTATGACATTTGTTGATGATTATTCACGTCGAGTTTGGGTCTACTACTTGAGGAAAAAATTTGAGGTTTTCAAAAAATTTAAGGAGTGAAAGACTATAGGTGGAAAATCAAACGGTTCGAAAAATAAAGTATTTAAGAAATAACAACGGAGGTAAGTATAAGGATGGAGAATTCATAAAGTTTTGCAAGAATACCGGCATCAAAAGGCGTTTTACCGTGAAGAAAACTCCACAATAAAATGGAGTTGCGGAGAGAATGAACCGCACCATTATGATAGGGCGAGAAGTATGGGGATTCATGATTAAGCCAAAATATTGCATTTTTATATGTATTTAGGTGGCTTAATATGCATGAATTTGATTTTAATTATCCTAAATTGTTAAGAATTGAGCTTTAATCATGAAATAGGATAGTATGGTTGTTTCTAGTGCATTATAACCTTTTTACAGGTTAAAAATGAACAAGAACGAATCTAGAAGCAAATTCTCCCAAAGTTAGTCATTACCGGTCAAATTCGAAGCTGAATTAAGTTCAAGAAGTGAACCGAAAGCAAATTCCAAGCTCAAGCATGAAGGAAGTTGATGGAAGAGACTAAGAGAAGCCAATAGAGCAATCCCAAGCAAAAAAGAGTCATTTGAATCAAATCCGAGAAATTTTTGAATGAAGAAGAGATTCACTGCGCGCATTGCCTCTGTTCCGGTAATTTCTGGCATTTATCCGTGCAGAATTTGAAGAAAAATCCAGAGAAAAAAGTTGTAGAGCTTTGAGTTATCTACGTGTGAGCGAAAATCTTGCGTCAATCGGAGTTCGGAGCGCAAAGTTATGGCCGAAATACGAACAGTGCGCTGGAGGAGCAGATTCCTGCGCGAAAGAATACCTAAATTTATGATGCAGATATTTATCGAATGGGGTCCTTAGCCTAGATGGAAAGTGACCAGCTCTCTACTCATGCTTAATTCCAGTGTTCGAATCCCGCGGCTAATAAGTTTTAATTATTATTTTTAAGTTGACCCGAGAAGTTTAATTTTTGAATTTTTGAAAAAAAAAGAATAAAATGTCGATGATATTTTTTAGGTTTTAGGTTTAATTTTGAGTAAGGGAAGAAGGGCCGTCATTCTTATTTTCTTCAAGTAGAGAAAAAACAGTCGTCGTGAGAAGAACAACCGTCATTCTTATTCTTCAATAATTCCCAATTTCCTTGCGTAATTAGAGAAAGAGAGATTTTCATTTGGTTTATGACTTGTATTGAAGAAGAAACAATGTATAACTCTATTTCAATTTGAGCGAGTCCCATTACAGTTTTTCAATAACTGCGTAACTGTAAGTTTTTCTTTTCATTCAATTTTATTTTTAATTTATTTCAATTAATGCTCATTAATGTTTATATATTGTTAGTTAATTATTTGTTTGAATGTGATTGATGATTGAAATCCATGCATAATTTATAATTTTTATTAGATTTTTTTTATAGATTCCCGCGTAGAACCCTAAAAAATATATGTTTTTTTATTTTAATCGTAACTTGCTCGTTTCTTGGTCGATTTTGATGATCCACCTATCAAAACGACCGCGATCGAATTTTCTACAAAACCCTACTGTTTTGGGGATCTAAATTCCGAAATTTCTTGAGGACAGTAGGTGATTTTCGTAACTGCAATGTGCTTTTTTTTTTTCCGAAATTTGTTTAAACCATTTTTATTTATTTATTAATCGTTCCTTAGTTTTAATTGCTGTGAAATTTTGCGTGATTATTCAATTATATTTCAGAAATATGTTTGCTCAATTTGTGATTGAATTTATCATATTTTTCTTAATTTTTATCAATATGCTAGCGTAATTTAGTAGTTAGGGGTCCGTAACGAAAGTATGACGGACTAGTGTGAGTATACGATTCAATTGTGATTATGGCTTGAATTTTTCATTGGTTATAGGTCAATTAATAAATCTGGAAAATATAGTAACATTTCATGCGTTAAAAACATGAATTTTTAAGATTATTTCTCGATTATTCGACAAAAGAACCGAAAAATCTCAAATTACGAATTTTTGTACTAAAACTCTAATGGGGCTGAATAGAGGACGGTCCTTATCCTTTATTGAGCTAAGTTAGTTATCCAAGTAATTTGGGAGTTTTGAGCGCTGTTTTGGTGTCATTCCGGAATTGATACCGAAATAGTGTCCAATTTTAGCTTTTAATGACTTTTTAAGAACGGTTTTGACGTATGTCATGCATACGCATAATCAAACCTTAGAAATGAGTTAAGCTTTCGATATTTAGTAAAATTGATTAAATCTAATTTGTTTTTGTCACGCACTAGCATTACTAAGTGAAAATTAATTTTTGTTAAATAAATTATAAGTTCCCTTATTGAAAACTAAATTTCCATGCAGCTTATATGAGTCTTGTCATGCACTTCTCATGATATGCTCGTGAATTTTAGTATTTAATAATTGGTAAGCTAAGGACATTCATTTTTAATAGGAACTCAGGTCTACAGTCATCTCTTGAATCGGTTGGTCATACTATCTGTAATGTCATAGCTATGGATACCCCTAACGCTTTTTTCTCATTTTATTAGACACTTGTTTTAGTTACTGCTTATTTTATCCTTGCTTTATTTATTTATTTTTATTTTTATTTATATTTATTTATATTTATTTAATTATTTATTTATTTAATTATTTATTTATTTATTTTCTTTTAAGTTTTAAATTAATTTCTTATTCTATTCTTTCCCATTTTAAAAAATTTATTATCTTTTCTTTATTTTATTTTTCTTTTCTTCTTTCTCCATGTTGAAAGTTTAACTAGAATAGTAAGATTACCATCCTTCCCTGTGGTTCGACCTTGGACTTCCAAGTAAATATATTATAACTTGACCGCCTGCACTTGGGTGTATTAATTACGCGTTTCTGAGCGTAGTCAATTCATGCCGGCTTGCCAAAAATATTTTTGGGCGGCTTGTGTTGATCATGCCATATACTTGGTCAATAGGTCACCGAATGTGAATCTTGGTTTGAAATATCCGAAAGAAGTATGGTCGGGGCGAGAAGTGGACTATTCTAAGTTAAGAGTGTTCGGTTGTCCGGTATATGCTCATATTCCTAGCAATGAGAGATCAAAGAATGACCCAAAGGCTCACCGGTGTATCTTTCTTGGTTTTAGGGGAGAGGTGAAAGGGTTCAAGCTTTGGGATCTGGTAGCGAGAAAGCTTTTGTTTAGCCGAGATGTGACATTTGATGAGGGGGCTATGCTTAAGGAACGGGAATACCAAGAGATCAATGATAACGGTGGGGTTAATACGGTCAAGATTTTAATTCTAGTTTCAAGTTCGTCGGTTACCGAAAGTGGTGGAGCATCTTCAAGTGATAGTAGAGATGATTTTCATGAAATTTAACCGAATGACGACGCGGTTGAGGTGGAGCTAGATGAGGAGGAATCCTAGGAAAAATTGGGTGAGGTAGAACCGGAACCATCGATAGCACGAGATAGACCACGATGGGCAATCAAACCACTCTCTAGGTTTGATTGGGAAGCCGAGGTCAACTATGCCCTTATTACAAGTGAGGGTGATCAAACTAGTTATAAAGAAGCCATTAGTGTCGAAGACAATGATAGTTGGATATGTGCTATGGTAGAGGAGATGGAGGCTTTACGAATGAATTCCGTTTGGGATTTGGTTCCTAGGCCCAAGGATCCGGAGTATTGTCGGTTTTAAATGGGTATTTAAGAAGAAAGAAGCAATCAACAAAGATGAAGCACCAAAATTCAAGGCACGGTTAGTAGCGAAGGGGTTTTCTCAAAAGGAAGGGGTTGATTATGATGAGATTTTTTCTCCAGTTGTGAGACATACTTCGATACGGATTTTGCTCGCTATGGTAGTTCAGTTTGACTTGGAACTTGAGCAAATGGATGTAAAGACGGCTTTTCTTCATGGTGATTTGAAGGAAACAATTTACATGGCGCAACCGGAAGAGTTCAAGGAAGTAGGTAAGGACAAATTTGTTTGTCGGCTTAAGAAGTCCTTGTATGGACTAAAGCAATCGCCAAGGCAATAGTACCTATGGTTTGACTCATTTATGTTGCGGATTGGTTATCGTCGGTGTGATGGTGATTATTGTGCCTATGTTCGAAACTTTGATGATGGCGCGTTTATCTTGTTAATGCTTTATGTGGACGATATGCTTATAGCGTGTCGAGATATGTCAAAGGTGAAAAAGCTCAAGGTGCAATTGGGCCGAAAATTTAACATGAAAGATCTTGGGGCCGCACAAAAGATCCTTGGTATGGAGATTCGGAGAGATAGAAAGGTAGACAAGTTGTGACTTTCGCAAAAAAAATATATTTCTCATGTTCTTGAGAAATTCAATATGTCGAGTGCGAAATCGGTTTCTACTCCGTTAACTCCTCATTTTGCTTTGTCCGCAAAGCAATGTCCTTCCTCTCTTGATGAGTGTGCCGAGATGTCGATAACACCGTATGCTTGCGCGGTTGGTTGTCTTATGTATGTCATGGTGTGTATAAGGCCGGATCTAGTTCACGCGGTTGGAATGGTTAGTAGGTATATGTCAAATCCGGGTAAAGAGCATTGGAATGCGGTTAAATAAATTCTTCGATATCTACAAGGTACCAAGTCCTTAAGTATAGTGTTTGAGCGAAAAGATGAGGCTGATAGCGTTGCGGGATTTGTAGACTCCGATTATGCGGAGGATCTTGACAAAAGAAGGTCTACCACGGGTTATGTGTTCACTTTGGCAAGTGGGCCGATTTCATAGAGATATATGCTACAAGCAACGAGTGCTTTGTTTACGACAGAGGCAGAGTATATGGCACTCACGGAGGCGTCGAAGGAGGCGGGATGGTTGAAAGGCTTAGTAAGCGAGTTGTGTTTGAAGTATGAGAGTATTTTGCTACGGTGTGATAGTCAAAGTGTGTTTTACTTGGCTAAGAATCAAGTGTATCATGCTTGCACGAAGCACATTGATGTACGGTATCACCGAGTTCGGGATTGAGTTAATTCCGAGGAAGTCATTCTAGAGAAGGTGAATACGGATGAGAATGCGACTGATATGCTCACGAAACCAGTAACCGCGGAGAAATTTAGGCATTGCCTAAAGCTTCTTAATCTTACTTCATGTTGAAGGAGGAGGGTGTGACTTTGGAGGTGTCGGGATAATCTCTACGGGGATGTACGGTTCTTATCCCGATGTGAAGCAATCGAGATTGTCTTGAGATTACTCGCCAAGGTGGAGATTGTTGTGTTTGGCTTGTAATTCATGCAAGCAGTGAATGTGCAAAACAATTTTTACACCAAAATAGTGTAGTCGGATTTGGGTGCAAAACTGTTTTTGCACCAAAACAGTGTACTCGGATTGGGTGCAATATGCATATTGCACCTAGGTGCAAAATCAGTTTTGCACCAGACAGAACACCCAAAATGAGGTGCAAAACTGTTTTTGCACCTGGGCGGGTAAAAGGTAAATTGTCTTATTTTTTCACTTAGTATAAATAAAAAGGCTTATTTCTATTTTTCAGAGACTTGAAAGAGTGTTGCCTTGTTAAAGTGAAAAGAGAGAAAGACTTGTGCTTAGCTAGGGTTTAACTAAGGTGAGATGTGATCTTTGAAGGTTTGTTCCATTGATCTAGAGTGAGGTTTATTATGAGAGAATTAGTGTAAATTCTTGGTTATCAATAAAGTTGCTCCCTCTTGGTGGAAGACCCAAAGGGTTCCACAAAAAACGGTGTGTTCTTTTATTCTTTCTTTCTTTCTTTTGCTTTACTCTTGATTGTTGTTTCTCTTTATTTATCATCCATTGTTGCTTGAGTTTGTGTTGGCCATACTTGGTTTGAACTAAGATCCTATTGCTTGACAGTTTTCGCCTGCCAAGTGTTTGTGAAAATTCTGAAAGGGATTTCTCGGGTTTATTGACGGATTTGAGACTTGGTTATTGTTCCCATATTCACAACAAGAAGGTGAAATTGCCCAATTTACCCTATGTTCCCAAGAAATTTTTATGCTGTGCTTGTAGGAAGTGTTTGAAGAAATGTATTTTCCACTTATAAAGATTGCACATCTTTTATTTTCTTATGTTTCAGACATAGCTAGGTGATCTAAAGATCGAGAAAGTTAAAAAGATGACAATTACTGACTTGATGGTCAAATACAATTTGCAAGAGTTCAAATTTCATTGCTTGGGGTACAATTTTAAATTACCTTTTTAGAAAAACAAAACAACTTGTCAGAAAGAAAATTTGAAAAACGGAAATACGACGCGGGGTGGGGTGGGGTGGGGTGGAGGAGGGGTGTTTGAACTTTTGATGTATTGCGATGGCATTTCTGTCTAGCATGTTGATTTTGCTGCCACTAGAAGGATTTGAGGCTCAATGCAAGCTATCAAAAAAAAGGCGCGTTGGGTACATTTAATCATACGAGATGTCGCAGATGGAAGTAAACAAATTGGAAGGATGCGTGCTACGAGAACTGCAACAAGAAATTAAAACCATTGATTTATAATTTGCCCGTGTATATATAATTTTAATGATATATATAAAGAAGTAGTTCAAAAGACGGAAGGTGTTCGTCCTTCAGACAAAATTTCGCAGGGACAAACGAAATAATACATTATCTCATTAATGTGAGATTAGATTGATTTATTCTATAGCCCTACTACCGAACAAACACACACATATAATTAATAAATTTATTCGGTCTAACAGGTTCTCGTATATATATATGATGAAAATTTCAAGTACGGATCACACCTTATGGATTAGTCCTTGTTACAACGCTTTTGCGTCGTAGAAACACATTCTCAAGTGTTTTTACGACATAAAAGTGTCGTAAAAAGTCTCAATCCGTAAGGTCTGGACCTTACTAGAAATGCTCTGTATATATACATATATATTATGCAAACACACCCACAATGACATAAAATTGTTACTAAAAATATTTTTTCAAAGTGCCAACTTCATTCAAAACACTAAACTTTAATGTGATGTCCAAATAAATATACAGAAAACTAAATCTATATATATATATATATATATATTTTATTACATTATTTTGTTTTAGTATATAGTTCTAAAAGTAAAAAACCAAAAATGCTCGTCAATAATATAATTTATATTATGGCTATAGAAATTTACACTGACTAAATTTTATTTATAGTTCAAGTAAATTATTAGTTTCCCCAATAGTTACATTAAAACCAGTTTTCTTTAAAATAATTTTATTTTACGATTAACCCGCACTATAATTTTACTTTATAATATTGCAAAATTTAACAATCTTCTGTTAAAGATATATAAGAAAATCCAATCGAAATCATATTAAACAACTAATAAATAAATTAGATAAAAATCAAACATAAGAGTAATGATTAAGAAACTATTAATTATGTATTAATGGAGGAACTTCCTCCACAATACATATATAGTAAGTATATATTTCTTGTTGGATCAGATTTCATATTCTAATATAATACAATACAGGGGCACCACAAACTAGATGAGGAATGCATGTGGGTCATTTTGTTCTATTGTCACAAACATAACCCGTGAAGTGAAAAGAGCCAAACTAGCTAAGTAGATACCTTCCAACTGCATATGCTTGGTCAAAAATGAGATTTATGGTTCCTTTTTCAATTATATAGTAGACCAGTTGGGCTAATGGTTTAACATATATTGCCAAATTTTCACAGAAATTGAAAGCGCAAAGTATGCATCATGTATATGATTTTGTGTGTATATATATTCATTGTGCGCACGGATTGGAACACTATATATATAAACCATTCTTGGACTATATGACAGCTGTGTGTGGAAATTACTGAATTTAAGCAGTAGCCCATAGGCCAAATCCTCCAAAGAGAGAGAGAGGGAGAGGGAGAGAATGAGATGGAGGGTGGGAAGTTAAGGGCAGTTATAATGGTGGTTTTGGTTTTGGGGATGCTAATAGGGCAGTCCAGAGCATCTTTCAAGGACTGCAATGTGAAATGCTATGTTTTCTGTATTGTGGATCATTCTCAAACTCTTTGTTCCTGCACTACCCATTGCTTGAAAGATTGCATCTTTCCACCTTCCCCCCTTGATGGTAATCACCCAACTCATAGCTAACGTGACTTCTGTACTCATGGCTGTGCCTCTTCTTTGTGCTTCAATATCAGCACTAAACAACATCCCAGTAACTCTCTCTCCCTCTCTCTATACATATATATACACTGCATAACACACTAGCATAGAGTTCCACTACTGATCCTCTATAGTTTTGGCATGCAGATGGAAAGAATATGCAGAGTTGTGTGGGATCCTGCTCTAAGAAGTGTACCAAGAACTTCTGATTTGGCTATTAGGCTTAGGAGAAAATTTTCATTAATTACTCTGTTGTTTGGGATTAGTGTATATCCCACTCAGTTTCAGCCTTTTTGTGGGTTTTGTTGTTCAGCTTAAAGGGAATGGTTCCATGTATTTTTTCTCCATTAACTTTTGCCAACTAACCTAGACTTGTTAGCTATTGTCGTAAAAAGTACCCAAAAATGAAGACAAATATCAAATAGCTGTGGATTGCATCATAATAATTATATATGTGTGTGTGTGTGTGTTTTTCAAGATAATTGCACTTCATCACAGATCTACTTTTAATCCAGAATCGAGGATAACTCAGAGTTGCAAAGTATTATTACATATTATGATATTCCGCCACTCTAAAGAACCTATCACAAGCAACTTTTAACACAAAAAAGAAAAGCAGAGATCAGTTTCTTCATGACCACAGATGGATGGATAGCCTAGGATTGAGTGATGTGTTGATTATTTTTGAGTGCACGCAAATACCAGAAAGGCGAAACAAAATTGGCGGCAAGTGCATAATAGTTCCAAATGGGGGTAAAAAAGTTTCCCATTTAGTTGAATTATAAACAATAAAAACATGAAGGAATCAAGTGATCATTAACCGAAGTTAAATAATTGCAATACCCTTATCAATAGCATAATAGTACTCTCAGCAACGAGATTCACTGTCTCCTTACCTCTTTATTCTTATTATGGAAGCTTTTTCCTTTGTTCTCGAAGAGCATATTCAACAGGATGGGTTTGTGTTTCACCCAAAGTGTAAGTTGTTGAATATTAGTCACTTGGAGTTTGCTGATGATCTGTTTATCATGTGTGTTGCCACTGCCGAGTCTCTTGATTTTGGTAATATGTCGGGGTTGAGACCTAATTTGCAGAAGAGTAACATGTTTTTTGCGGGGGGTTAGTGATGATAAGAAAGTGGTTTTGAGTGCTCTTATGGGAATGAAAGTTAAAGAGCTGCCTATCAAGCATTTGGGTGTCCCTCTCATTTCTACAAGGCTGAAGGCTAGGGATTGTGAAGCCATAAAGGGGAGAATCTTGCAGAGGATTCAAAGTTGGGCTTCTAAATATCTTAATTATGCCAGGAGAATTCAACTTCTTGTCTCAGTTTTGCATAGCATACAAGCTTATTGGAGCAATGTGTTTGTTTTGCCTAAAAAGGTGCTAAAAGATACAGTCTGTTTTGAGAAGTGTTATCTGGACTGAGGCTGATTTGAGGAAAGCTGGTGCTAAAGTTGCGTGGGAAGAGGAGTGTTGTCTGAAGAAGGAAGGTGGTTTGGGCATTAAAGATGTGGTTAATTGGAACCATGCATGTATTACAAGGCATTTATGGAATATAGCAAGGAAGGAGGACTTTCTTTGGGTCAAATTGTGTCATATGTTTATGTTGAAAAATCAGAATTTGTGGTATTGTCCATGCCCTAACAATGCTTCATGGACATGGAGAAAATTATTAAAATTAAGAAGTGAAGTTGAGACCTAATTTTGGTAATATGTCGGGGTTGAGACCTAATTTTGCAGAAGAGTAACATGTTTTTTTGCTGGGGTTAGTGATGATAAGAAAGTGGTTTTGAGTGCTCTTATGGGAATGAAAGTTAAAGAGCTGCCTATCAAGTATTTGGGTGTCCCTCTCATTTCTACAAGGCTGAAGGCTAGGGATTGTCAAGCCATAAAGGGGAGAATCTTGCAGAGGATTCAAAGTTGGGCTTCTAAATATCTCAATTATGCAGGGAGAGTTCAACTTGTTGTCTCAGTTTTGCATAGCATACAAGCTTATTGGAGCACTGTGTTTGTTTTGCCTAAAAAGGTGCTTAAAGTTATAGTCTGTTTTGACAAGTGTTATCTGGACTGGGTCTGATTTGAGGAAAGCTGGTGCTAAAGTTGCATGGGAAGAGGTGTGTTGTCCGAAGAAGGAAGGTGGTTTGGGCATTAAAGGTGTGGTTAATTGGAACTATGCTTGTATTACAAGGCATTTATGGAATATAGCAAGGAAGGAGGACTCTCTTTGGGTCAAATGGTGTCATATGTTTATGTTGAAAAATCAGAATTTGTGGTATTGTCCATGCCCTAACAATGCTTCATGGACATGGAGAATATTATTAAAATTAAGAAGTGAAGTTGATGGTTTTATTTACATTGTAATTGAAAATGGCAGGGACACATGGTTCTGGTTGGATAATTGGCATTCTTGTTCAAAGATTTGGTACCAGAATAGTTTATGATGCTGCGAGTAGATTGGATGCAAGGGCTGGTGATTTTATTGGTGATAGTGGGTGGCAAATGCCTGTAGTGTCTAGAGATTCAAGATTGATTTTTGATACGCCGCCGCTTATTGGATGACTAGGAATGATGAGGTTAAATGGACTCTTACTGGGACTGGTGTGTTTAGCATGAAATCTGCTTGGAATGCCCTAAGGGTATGCACCTGAGGTGGAGTGGTATAAACTTGTGGGAAAAGGACTATATCCCTTGCTGTAGTTTCATTGTGTGGGTCACTGCTAAGGACAGATTACGGACATTGGATAGACTGAAGAGGTGTGGTACAGTTTCTGATGACGTGTGTTATGTGGTAGAGAGCGTGAATGCAGAGATCACTTGTTTTCAGTTGTGTTTATTCTAACTTGATATGGAACGAAGCACTTCGTAGAATGGGACAGCAATATACTTGTGGGGACTCGATCACAGAGGAAGAGCACTTCTGAGATGGGCAGTAGGCAGCACTTTTAGAGCTAGAGTAAGCAGATTGGTGTTTAATGTGAGTGCGTAATTGCCTTTGGCAGGGGAGGAATCAAAGAATTTTTGACAGGAAATATAGGGAGGTGTCTGGTGTGTTGAAAGAAATTGAGCGTAATATTCGCGCAAAGATTTGGAGAAGGAAGATCAAAAGGAGCTATGAGAATTGACTAATATGCAAATATGGGGGTATAGATGATAGAATAATGTCATAATTGAGTTGGGTAGTTTGTGAGTTGTTCTTTCCTGGGGTTTAGTTTTTTTGGGTCTGATTTATACAATTTTGGACTTTACCAAAAAAAAAATAAAAAATAGTACTCTCAAATAAAAAGCTTTTTTTCTTTTTTGCCTTTTCCCCCTTCCGAACAAATTCCACCTCTTTCACTATTCCAAATTCAAGCAATGAGAATAGGCACATAGCAACTCAAAGTGAGGGGATACAAAAGTAGATAAAGGAACAACAGTATACATTTAGCATACCATGCCTCCAGCAGTACCATACACTGTTCAGACTGGAATCCAAAAGATTATACCAAAAAAGAAACTAACAAAAGGTTCTCTAGGAACTTTACTAAACATAAGCAACAACAAAAAGGATTCACCTCTAAACTCAGCTACGTACCGACTCATAAAAACTCACATCTGACAGTAAAGCACCTTTTTACTCATCTGATGCCTTTGGAGAATTTTCCGGTGTCTTCACAGCACCAGCCGTATGACCCTTATGTTCTGTAACTGCAACCCGAAACTCATCAACTATGGAAGCATCCTTGAACTTCAAAGCAAAGGTAGAAAGCCCATCTTTCCCTTCGCTTGCACTATTCACACAAGCAAAAGTGATGCCTCTCTTCTCCATACTTGTCAGCTTCATGTCAGAATAAAGACTGGCATTCAAAATCAACCTATAATTTCCTTTAGCTCTCATAACGAGTCTACCTTTTCCAGTTCCGGTTGTGGGAACATTGACCTTGAGTTCTCCTTTCCCTCGCTCTTTCCACCCACCATCAAAAAACTCAAACAGCACAGAATCGGCCGTGAAAACGGCCTTCTCATTTTCTTCCCCTGTTTCGACGGGAACCTCCTGCATGGCTGGGATTCCACTTCCCTCGCTCTTATTAACAGTGGATGCCCCTGGGGTGCCAAACAGAGAAGAATTTCCACTATTAGAGAGAACGGAACCAAAAGAAGGGAAAGAAGGCTGGTCATTTTTCAGTCCAAATAGAGAACCAGAATTGGAACCTAGGAAAGACCCATCTTTTGGAATTGACCCAAATGAAAATGTAGAACTTGAAAACCCAGTCCCGGCAAATCCAGTGAAAGCATTTTGGCTACTTGAAAGCTGTTGGAACGAGCTGAATGATGCACCTTCTGCACTCTTCTGTACATTTTCTTTGCCATTATCTTTTTTGTCACCATTTTCAGTATCTTCCTTGACTTCATTTTCAGTCCTTCCACCTTTGGCTGAAGCTGTTTCTGGTTTGGTTGACTCATTGATAGTGTCATTTTCCTTTTCCTTTTCAACTGCTGAACTACCCTCATCAATTTTGCTTTCTGATGACTTCTCGGGCTCCACTTTATCCTTTACAATTTCCTCGCTTGAATTAGTTTTTTCTTCTACCTTATCTGGAACTGTTTTCCCACCCTCTTCCACAGTAGTAACTTTGTCTTCAATAGCGTTGAAATTGGTAGGTGGGACCAAGCAGATCCCGGCAAAAGGATTAGAAGAAGGGGCTGATGGTGCTGAGGATGTTTGATGGCGACGAACTTTAACAATTCTTCTTTTTGCCAGCACCTCCTCGCTTGCCTTCTTGAAAGTTCCTGTTTCTAATTCAGGACCCCCTTCCTCATCATCAAGACCAGGGTTATCTTTAGATAGTTGAATACCTGCAGCCCTTTTCTTTGAAGGTGGAAGGCTATTTTCTGAATCCCCCATTATAAAACAAATATCACAGCTGCAAGTCAACAAGTTTCCTCTCCAGAAGAAGCACGGAGTATATTTCTGCAGAAATTCACAAGAATCAATTACTCTACAAAACAGGGGGCGAGTACAATTATTCAAGATATAATTTTGATGCATACAAAGCCAACCGGATATAAGAAGACTTGGTAATAACAGTTAGTGTAGCATCTAACAACAAGACTTGGGATTTACAGTAACACTGTTTAGGAGATGAGCACACAAAAATGCCTTCTCCATTTTCTATATATTAGAGTCTTCCTCTCGGCATTCGAGCGTAGACTCTCCTTGCGAAAATAAAAGACAGGACATGAGACAAGCAATCAAAAGTATACCTAAAAGTTATAATATTCCAAATACCCAGCCACGTCATTGGAAAGAAAATGGACAAATATAAGTGAAAAACATGTATAAGCACCATACAAGGTAAAGTGTAGGTGAAATTAATCAAAATTTAAGCATGAAGGGGATATGTGGAGAAGAACGGATACTTCTCAATGGTATATAGCAGTTACGAATAGATAAACAAAGAATTCACTAATTTTATCTGCATATAAGCTTGTGGACATAAATGTAATCTGGTTGACAAGACTACATTCTCTGATGTAATCGGTCAGGGAGGAGAAGAGAAAGTCAAAAGGTTATATAATGCACAAGTTACACCGAATTTCAAGAAACTTTCTAATAAGCCAATGTACCACACACAGTGACATAGAAATGTAGCACAAGGCGGACACTTTAAACCCACCTATACCTCCAAAGATTGTGAAACCATGATATAGAACAAACAAGACCAATGAGATATAGAATTGAATTCTTTGAATGAAAACTAAAAGCATTCGGATAGAAATTAGATCTCAATATGAAAAGCTACTTCCAGCAGCTATATAACATACAACAAAAAACATAAATTAAGTATAAATCTAGTTCCCAAAAAGAGGTCGCACCTAATTAAGAAAGGAAGATTACCAGAACAAACAAATAATAAGAACGGAAAAACGTAAAACTGACATAAAAAAATTTTAAAAAATAAAATCCAAGAAAACTAATACAACTACCGGTCACCATTAATTAACCGAAGACAAGTGAATTGTGGAAATGTCACGTAAAGAATGATGATTGCCAGCTAGATGTTGTTCAGATTAAATTGTCCAGGTTTAAAATCAAAAGCAGCAGGACTTTCTTGATGCTAATTAAACTTCCATCAAACTCCTTTTAAATTCTCAAAATTAAATCAATCTAGGGAAAATATATAGAAACAATATGACAAAGAATAACTGTTTGTATAAGATGTCGGTCCTCGTTACATGCAAAATCGCCAAGTCACTAATAAATCCTAAAGAAAATTTTCAGATAACCTAGGTATCGCAGTTACGTACCTTTATAGCCCTAAAATCGGTGAAAGAACGGCCTTAACTCACTCAATCTGTAGAAAGAAGAGATCTGGTAAGAAAAGATATGTTTGTAAGCAAGACGAATCGATTGCAATTCTTCTAGTATCTCACCCAAGGCATCTCCAAGGATTTAGTCGGTACATTTCAGCGCACACGTATGATATCTGCAATTCTGTTATGGATCTTATTCTTTACATATACAAAATCGAGAATTGGTGAAATATGAGAGACAAAACACAAGTGATATATTTGTAAACTCTTTTTAGATAGAAAGCTCTAGAAAGAATAAAGATGGTTTTAGGGTTTATTGTGATTGTTGGTTTTAAATAAAAAGTTGATCCAACCATCAGACTTGGTCCGGCCCGAATTTAGTTCTGACTGAAAACTCCTTAGGTTACTAAAAATATTAATTCAGATATACAAAAGTTGATAAAGATACTGCTGATATATAGTTCATCCCCTTGTAGGCTTATAGCTTAACTATTTTATTATTATTATTATTATTATTTAAAAATAAAAGTGATTATTCTACTTGATTCTACATCTAATTTTGGGGATGTCACAAAAAAATTTAAATATTAAATCTAATTACCATAAATTAGTTAAAAATATCTAATATTTATATTCACATAGAAATACTTAATTTTAAGATAACATCACTTGTCTAATTTAATCCGGATAGGCGGATACGTTTTTTTATTTCATTTTATAAAAATACATCTTTCATCTAATTCATCTTATCTTAAAAAGGCATCATCTTAATCTTGAAGATGCATTTTTTTGTGCCAACCTTCCAATCATCTTTGTTATATTTTTAAATTTAAAAGTCGTCCGTTCCTATCATACAAATGAACATAGTCTCTACGAATATAGTCAATATATCAATTTCATAATGAAAAATAATTTATATTAAATATTATTATTATTTTTTTAAAATGTATTAAAGTCGGAATGGAAGTATCAATCAGACAATTGTACGAGGATGGCTTCACTGAATTGGACATGTTAACCGCTTTCCAATCATCTTCTTAGATTTTATATACATATATATATATATTATCTTCATAGTTACGAACCACGTTATGATTCTTTGAAAAATAATATTTGAAAGGAAGTCACTTTCAACTTTCGGTAAAAATACTAAAAGGTGGAAGTCAGTCGTGATATGAATGAAAATTTATAAACAAAAATTTAAAAATAAAATAAAAAATTAGAGGAAATATTAAAATATAAGGATACGATTGAAAAAACATTAGTACCAGCTACATAACTAATTTTGAAAAAGTAAGGCCACGAACAACAATTTTCTAAAGTTGTGAATCTCTTGCAGAGGTGGATGGCAGTTGGCAATGACTCATGAGAGGGAGGCACAGAGGTACGGGGAGGAAGGAGGAAAGAATGAAAAAACTCTTATACTCCGAACCCAGCCTTACGAATATCTTTACTTCTCTCGCGGATTTCAAGGCAAAAGTTCAAATTTGAAACCACCTCTAACATGGATTATTTGCACGTTATGCTTTAGTGATAACACATTGCCATTCAGCTTTGACAATAGAACTACCCCCAACAATTTTCTTAATAATAATAATAATCACCAATCGGGTGCGATAATGAACAGTAAATTACGTTACATTATTTCCTTTACCTTGCGTTTTTCATTTTAGAATTTTTTATATCCAAATATGGAACATATCAAACCCAAACAACATTATCAATTAACACATTATCACCAGCAAATGTTGATAACCACGAGTCACCAGTAGTAAAAAGACAACAGAAAAGAAGCGAAACCACAAGTATCGAAATTCATAGAGGAGGAATTGAAGGCAGTAGTCGCTACCTTGGTTAGTACAGATGTTTCTACATTCACAATGGTGCCTTAAAATTTGAGGGGAAAAAATGGGGCCTTAAAAGAATATGAGAAAAACAGATTACAAGCAACTAAAACTACCAACTGAAGCCGAAAAGGGTCTCTATACTATGTGCCCCCACGACAAAATTCAACATCGCTACAAAATTACACCACTCGAGAAATAGACATGCAGTCCCACAATCAACTCTTCCAGGAAACCTGAAATATAAAAGGGGATTGGGGGTTAACAAACAATCAAGTACATTAACAAAGTAAAAGAGATCATAAATCCTCCAGCAGTGTGTGCTCCTCTCAAGTTAAAAGCCCATGTTTGAAATATTACAGCTATCAAGATAAGATAAACTAATGCAACACAATCAACGGTCATAAATACAACTTGTTTGCTATCCTAACATCTGGTACATTGATTAGTCACCAAAAAAGAATAGAGCAACTTACCTACAAATCTTACCACATATTCTTACCGGATGCATTAAATGGGTTGTACCTTTGTTGTATTTTGTAAAGGTATAACCCATTTAATGCATCCGGTAAGAATATGAACCCTCGAAAAAAATTTGTTTCATATAACAATTCAGTTCTCACCTTAAGGAGGAGCTGAATACAGCTGGAACCAATGTCTTGATCTTAGAGACGTGGTGTAAGCACTGCCAACTCAGCATAAAGGGGGAGAAGAAAAGTCAGTCATTACCACAAACAACTAAAAAAAGTGATAAACTAACACAAACAGTACACTAGCAACAAAGGAATAGAAACAATTTGGGTTAAAGTAAATGGAAGTCAATCCATTCTACAATGCAAGATGAAACCAGATACGCTCAATAGTCCTACTACACAAACAGCTAGGATTGGCGGTGGTTAGTTTATTTAATTCCGGCCAGGATAGAAAAACATAAAATGGATCCAACTGATATAAGTAATTCATTTGGTGTTTCTCAAAGATAACTTGATACTGGTCATATCAACATTTGAACACAAGCATATGCAGAAAACAAAAGTGGACTACAACGATGGGAGTCAAATATAGCAATTAAGAGAAAATTGAATTAATCACCAGTGACAAAATTAGGATTTTCAGTGTCCCAACAATTGCTTTTAGGCTGACGGATTTCCTTCATTATTCGTATCCCACTCTTCGTCAGCCTCGCTACCATTAACGAGTACTGCACCATCTGTAGAGTCAACATCCTCCACTACAGCCTCTTCTTGACCTTCTTGTTGCCCATCATCTTGGCCCTCTTCATATCCTTCCTCTCCATCATTATGTTCTACAACCTGAGCAAAATTGAAGGACATAATAGAGGTTCAACACCAACTAAAAAATCTGGCATACAAAATAAAAATGAAAATGGTAACAGCAGTAGTTTTCTATACTCAGTTCGTGTATGGGAACCCAATTCTGAGCTTTGGAATTGGAATTTTCAAAAATTAGACTTTGCAATTCCGACCGCTCGGAATTGTGTAAGCTAATTTTTTGATACAATTCCAAAGATCCCAAAATTGGGCTCCCAAACACACCATCAGTTAATTTTAAAGGAAATTACAAACAAGAATACAACTCCTTTCCTTACTGATAAATACGATCCACCATCCAAAACTATCCAATGGCAATAAAGAGTCCTTTGGAGGTGAAAAATATATGGTACTGAAAACCATCGTTAGCCTCTTTCCACGCAAAACATAAAAACACAAGATACTCCCTTCATCCCAAGTCAAGAGTTGCTACTCACTTTTTTTTTAAAAAAAAGGGGGGTCTAAGTCTCTTCCTTTAATTCAAACAACGAAAACCCACCCCAAACCCCACCTTGGTGAGACTGGAACCTGGGATGTTTCCCACGTCCGAGTGGGTGCCTCTCCAACTAGACCAACCCACTTGCTCAAGTCAAGAGTTGCTATTTGACTTGTACGCACTTTTAAGGGAACACTCAAGAATAAAACATTTTTACAACCATAAGATTTGGTACGTTGATCATGTCCAAAAAACTTTACTCTTGTGCTCCTTGGAAGTCTATTTCAAGGGTGTGGAGTGAATTTGAGCTAAATATTAAATTGGTTGTGGGAAATGGGGAGAGAATCTGCTTTTGGGAGGATTCTTGGGTAGGGGATAACCCTCTCAAAATCAGGTTCCCTAGACTTTATCGAATTTCTTGTGATCATAATGCTACCCTTCATTCGGTAATTTCTTGGTCATCTCATTTAGAATATTCGTGGAATCTTTCATTTCGTAGGTCCTTCCTTGATAGGGAAGTTGATGAGTATGTCTCTTTGTTAGGTTTGATTCATGGTTTAAATCTTAAACAAAATTCTTTGGATAAACGGGTATGGGTTGCTCATATCTCTGGTGTATTCTCTTGTAAGTCCTTTTTTGAAACATTATCTCATTCATCGCCCTCAATCACTCCACATCAGTATAATTTCATTTGGAATGGAAAAGTTCCTTCCAAAGTTAAGGTCTTTGCTTGTATTAAGAGGAAGAGTGAACACCTGTGACGATATTCAAGAGAGGAGGCCATCCATGTGTTTGTCCCCATCTTGGTGTACTTTGTGTAAAGAAGGTTTCGAAGGGATTGATCACATTCTGCTCCATTGTAACTATGCATGGGGAATTTGGGCTCGGTTGTACAAGGCATTTGGGTTGGTAGGGGCTGTCCCCAAAAGATGGGTAGATTTCATTGGCCTGGAATGGAGCTTCAGCAGCGCAAAAAGCTGGCAATCTGTGGAAGGTATCAGTAATGGCTGCAGCTTGGGTAATATGGCTAGAGAGAAACAAGAGAGTTTTGAAGATTGTTACAGATCAGTATCTAGCTTATGGGATCACTTGAGATTTCTGATTGATCTTTGGGCTAGGGCAGCTAATTTATTTGATAGTACTGATAGGCTTTTATTTGAGTTGGATTGTTGTAGTTTTTTGGTCTGATTGGTTTTGTTTTTGCTGTTTTGGGTTGAGTTGTCGCATCTTTGTAGTGGTTTTCTCATCCACTCCTATCTTTATTGCTTTTTCTTTGATGTAACTTTCTTTGAATAGCAATAGATCTTTCGTTTCTTATAAAAAAACAAAAATTGAAAGAAGAAACAATTATCGGCTTCAGTTATAGCAAGGCCATCAGGTCATGTAAAATCAGGCTTTTTTTTGTCTCCCTTCTTATTTTCATCACAAACATTAGCTGAGAGAAAGAAAATCAAACATGTGAATGAATAGTATACCTCGTGATTCAAGCTACCATTTTCAAGTGGTTTCTCTGCATCCATTTGCATGTTTCTGAAAGCCTCTACAAGGTTGACATTTGATCTATCAGCATAATTCATACACTCCCCTGCTGGAGGATAAGTACCCCTACAAAGAAATTGGAAGACATTAATTCATAAATGCCACCTCGAATTGCAAATAAATATAGCGAAAATGAATTATAGCACAGTACTAGCACCATGTACAGTTTCTAATTCATGAATCCAGGGATTCTATCAACAATAGGCAGTCAACCATGCTTCAAAATAAAAATGCGTGCCATATCTGTGAGACCGTGATCAGGAAAGCGAGGGGGGATGTGGGTAAGGGACATGTTAATGCTTAGTTAATCTGCTTAGGTTACAACTATCATGCTTAGATATAAACGCCAAAAAATAAGTTACTCAGACTGCTATTAGGTATAAAAAAGGGAAAAAATACAGGCAACTGTACCTTGTCTCTGAAACTTTTGATTCAACAGCAAGTGCTACTTGCCAGTCCTCAAACAAATTTGGATACTCTGCAGGATCGGCCAAAGATTCTGCAGCTTTCTGATTAACCTGCAGTATTTTTAGTGGCTGAAATAGGTCAACTCCTGACAAGGATTAGTATAGAAAAGCGTTACCAAATCCAGATTAATAAAGCTTATACTTTTTTGGAAAACATCAAAGAAATTTTGCATGCATCACAAAGCCCTTTGCAAACTATTTTTTGGGTGGATAGATGGTGCTTCCTTTGGTAATTATTTTTCTCATTCTTATTTCTTTTCTTTTCTTTTTTTCTTGGGTGGGGATGCACAGGGTTAATAGCAGTTATCCCGATAAGATATGAAGCTTAAGAAGCTTCCTCCTCTGAATGTTTACAATAAACTTCTTGTAAGTTATTATATTTATATTTAAAAGAGAAAAGACTGAATATGTTATTAGAGGCACTTATCAATGTGAAAAATTAAAACATTTTAAGATAGGACGCTCCCTTCTACAGAGTACAGACTGCCGTTTTGCATTTAAGCTTTTTCTTAAATACTCATTCACCTAGCTTTCCTAACTACAGATTGCTCTCAATCCAAAAGAAAATATTCCAGCAACTTCTAGCAGGCAACTCGCTAGTCCTGCACGATTCAGCTGACCCAACTCAAAGTCAAGAAAAGTTGAAAAACAAAATTACATGAGAATAAAAGGCAACTTCTTGAGGTCTTTCAAATAGGGGTAATAAAATCGCTGCCTGAACTTTTTGAGCAGGTTATTTACCTAATAACAAAATATCAATAATATACAATACATGAGACGTGGAAGAAAGAATACTTAGGATCCAGTTATATTAATGGAAAAATAGACTATCACCTATAACATGAGGAACTTAACCTTGTGATAGATGACCGCATCTAAAATAGGGCCACAGATACAGCTAACTATTATTGTACCATGAAGCTGATTAGCAATTAAGGGATGTTCTGGCTAAGATTACTGCTTTGAGACAAAGGAATCCACTTTCTCTATTTCCTTTCGCTCTTATAGCAGATGTGTCAAGTATGATAATAAAAAGTGCTTGTGATAATCTAAAGATTGTTGGCTTTGAAGTTGGTAGAGATAAAGTGAGGGTATCTCATTTGCAATGCGGATGGTAGAACTCTTGTTTTTCTCTCAGGGGATGACAGAAAACTTAGATTTTAAATGGAGATATTAAAACATTTTAGCAAGAACTCCTGGTTAAGGATCGAAATGCCAAAGATTGATGGTTGCTAAGCAACATTAGATCCAAAAGATCTGCAACATATAGAAATGTCGCAATATCAAGTTATGCAAGCATGATTCAGCAGGTCCACACTTTTAATCAAGAGAAGAAAAAGAAAAAAAAAGGCATAAATAAAGGACAATGACCTTATTGAGGTCTTTTCTCCAAGTTGCAACAATTTCTGAAACCTTGCTTGGAAGATAAGATCGTGCCATCAAAGCAGCCTCTGGTATCCGATTGCTGCAAGAAGATTTCATTTCAAAACAGCATTCCAATGAGAACAAGTACAAGTACAGATCTGTGTACGCAGTGGGAGGACTAACCTGTCAATCAACAGCTGCAGGCATTCTTCTAATTTACCCAACATGAATAGACAAAGGAAGGCAACATTATTTTTTCCATGCTCTTTAGCAACTGATGCAAGCTTAGATATTTCTTCAGCATCTCCTAAAGAAGAATAAAGCAGCAACAAGCCACTCAAGTCATTTGCATGTTTCAAGCATTCTTCAGCCATCTCAATCTGAAATGTGTCGAAAGAATAGTTGCAATGATTAAAATCAAGAGCAGAACAAAACCTGCAACTGACAAAACATTCCTCTACAAAGGCACAATTTAGAAATGCAAAGTAAATAAAAATCAAATTTTTAAAATAGTTTTCGAAAGTACTTGTTACTTATATTCATGTGTCAAATCATGAGACATTTATTCTAACAAGACTCAACTTATCCTACTAAACAAAGGCACAAGTTAGAAATGCAAAGTAAATAAAAATCAAAATTTTAAAATAGTTTTCGAAAGTACTAGTTACTTATCTTCATGTGTCAAATCATGAGACATTTATTCTAACAAGACTCAACTTATCCTACTAAACAAAGCAAGAAAATTAAATATGTATGTCTGAAGATAAAATTTCCTTTCGAAATGGGAAAGAGAAATAGCAAACACTTTGTAAAGAAAAAAACAAAAAGGGGCCTATTAGTCAACACGCCATCTGACAATAATGATCTTTCAAGGAGAAAAAGGCTAAAGAGAGATTGCTCAGACAACGAATGACCCATCTAAGGTAAAAGAATACCATTCCAGTGGACATAGCTAATTCACCCAACTGCTTCCATTTGGACTCGCTCTGTGCCACTGCAGCAATTTCCTGTGAACAGATAAATTAGTTTGTAATCAGAAGTATGTACACAGTCAAAAGGAACATATAATTCATTAATTCCTCAAAACCAATTAAAATATGTTTCATTTATATGAATATATACGTATATGTATACATTTCCATATGTATATATATAACTCAGTATAATGAAATGCTATTGAATTAGCACTTCCTGTTAACAACACTAACCTTTGCAATCTCTAGCTTACCCAGCTGTATGGCCAGCTCAAATCTGTAGTCAGGATCTGTGGCAACTTCCAGTGCATCCTCTATCATACCTCGTGATTCCAAGAAACGGGCCACACTAGCAATACAACCATATTTTCCATAAGGTCCAAGGGTCCAACACACTTCAGGGATAATCAGGACATATCGCAGATCATAAATTTCCATCTTAAATTATGCAAGAGAACGGGTTGGGGTTGGGTAGGTAAGGAGAACATGTGATTGAAACAAACATGCAACGTACAACAAGAACAAACTGGGAAGGTAGGGTAAAATTAAAAATCAAAGGAAAAGGAGTAAAATTGCCAAGGAAATTATATTGTCAAATCTTTATATTATTGACCAAGTAAAGAGTCCAAATGGCTCCATAACTTAAAAATGGACAAAGGTGAAGTTACCTATTGAGGTGCTCCTTAGGTATCGATGGTAAAACCTCATTTGCTTGTTCCAGGTCACCACGCATTACAAGTGTCTTGTACTCAATCAAGTTGAGGAGTAAGGTGTATCCAATAACACTGAAAGGAAAAGGAAAAAACAACAAAAAATTAATAATGATGTTCATAGTAACTGCAGCTCCCTCGAAAAGATGCCAAAAGCACACTCACTTGAACTCCTTGTCAATGAGATACACCCTACTTTGATTAGCTAGATATCCCAACAGGTACATAGGTCGATCCAGGTGAAACATCGTGGTTACCTGGAAACATCACATTCAGGACATGGCTTCTTGACATCTTCTAAAACAAATAATACCTGACTACATTGAGGTTTGGTAATAACAAGTACAACTGACGCACTATACCTCACCACCAACACAGTAATTAAGTCTCCAGGAAGAGTTGTTGTAAATGAAACAATCCCCGACCCATATGCCAGTCCTAACACGTTCATTTATTTCATAAAGAAGCTCGAACGCATCTTCAACCCCTTGCTCATCTGCCAAATTTCCACTATCGAGATGTGCAGAAACTACATCTCGCTGCATCATTAAGATATAAATTCAATGCACACAACCGTTTTCCAAAAAATGGCTTGAGAATAGAAGGAGCTGAGAGTGTTTTTCACAGGGCAACAAGAGTAAAAGAATCTTAAATAACAGCAATCCTTACATTGTACTTTAGCGTGTAGAATGATGTATCACTGGCAATGGCTACCAAGTCACCACTATCAGCCCAGTAGAGGTTCTGCATGAAGTTAAAGAATAACAACAATAAATAAAAATGAACGCTTTCGGGAATTCAGCTGAACAGTAAACATATAAATTGCTTTATCTATTTCTTACTTTGACATTAACATCAATCCGTCTAATCAACCTGCACTCGGCCCAGTCGTAAAAGCAAATAAAATCATTCGAGCACATAGCCAGTAAAGTTCCACCATAAATTCGCTCAGCAGAAAACGTTGGCCGGATGCTCTTCTTTTCCTGAAATTTGTAGCCTTTATTACATTTATCCAATTATTTAAACAGTTGATTGAACTATTAGAACAGGACTCAAAAGCAGTGGTCATTGCGCTCAGGGTTTTAAAAGGAGATGCGGTCAGATACAGATAATACAAACATATAATGAAACAACATTGACATAAAAGTACAAGAACTGGAAAGAGTGTTTTCATCAGCAAGTAAACCCTTTTTTGCCTATATTTTCCAAGGCAGAGAGGGTGAGGGCCACACCAGGGTGAAAAAATTGGCACAATCTGCATCTGATCAAAATACAAACAATAACTACAAATAATGTATATATATTTCTCATACATACCTGGAAGGTTTTGCTGAAGATCTTAATCTTCGATGTACTTTCCCTAACAGCATATTCTCCATCTGACGACCAAACAATTTCCAATGCTGATCCAAAAGATCTATTTCTCCATGCCAAAGCAGTATATATAATGTATTCACCATCTCCACAAACAACAACAAACCTCCCATTTGGGTTATGTTTTAAGCTCTGAAAGAAAATGGAACCACTACTAAGTCAGTGGGCGGTAAAAGGATATCGCATGCTGCTAATGTTTTAATTCAGCATTTAAGGGTAGTCGTTTCAAGAATGCACGTTTTATCTGCAAATACATACAATAAATAGTTTCAAGATAGCAGGAAATTGATGTAATATGTTAAATGAATATCAGCCCAAGCAGAAGAGGATATTTTACTATTCTAGGAGTTTTACAAAGACACCTTCACAAAAGATACTGGGCTCTTTTATCCACATTACATAGAAGGCTCTGTTCAGTAATACGAGATCTTTGTTCGAAGCCACCACCTTCAGAAACTCAGTGAGCGTTTGGTTATCCTTAAATCTAACGACCGTGTTTTTCTCACTTATATTTGAGCTTAAACTATGTGTTGAAGTGTTGTAAACATTTTTTCCAAAGTTTTGTGAACATAATTTGATTAAAATAATCTATATAGCCATTAATATGTTTTCAGAGCAAGACATTATGATTAAATCATTTAATTATTGTATTTTTTTAGATAATCAAACATCTCCAAAAATTCTACACTGTAATAATTCTAGCAAACCATCAAAAAAATTCTGTTATTACATGGGATTTTAAATAGGTAGTATGCATGTATAATGAGCAAAATTGCATTATCCCTTTGAAAAGAAAGAAGTTGGTCAAAATGACAGACTATCAACGATACCAAATCCAAAGATTTGAAAAGGCCAGGAATAGAAAATACCAGCAGCCGCCAGATTCAATGTTTGTAAAAGAACTAACCATTTAGCAGATCAATGATACTCTATGAACAAATGTTCAGACATAATTAGCAGTCGATTAACAAGCACTACCACAGCATGGTCAAACTAGTCATTGGTAATGACTTTCACCACATAACTCAACAGAAATATTTAATACACGCAAAAGAATGCTAACTCACTTGTGGGTAAAGATCACATGTTCCCAACTCTTTAACAGCCAAAGGTAATCTTTCTCCATCAGAAACCTCATAATCTGCTCCCACACTCTTGATGTTAACAGTCTGAATTTCGTTGTGCTTAGCCCATATAATCTTTCCACTATTGTCCATACTTGCTACAGGTTCCTCTCGACCAATTTTAACCATAATAGTTCCTTCATCGTAACCGATCACAATCCTGAAACATAAGTATAATACATGACAACAAAAAAGGAAGAATAAATATTAGACATGCTCAAGATGGCATGCAACAACTTCAGCAAGTCTACCTCGATTTATTTCCTGATACTTCTTTTAATTTATACATTCCATCCAAAACACATATGTCAACACAATGAAAGACTCAAGCTTCATGAACAATAAAAGGGAAGCAAAATGGTGATTCGTTTGGCTTCTCCACTTCTCATGTTTTACAATGCAAATTTGGAACTCATATGAGACTAGCACTAAGGATTTTGAGCCAGATTTTCAACTATAAGCGTGACATGACCATCTCCATAAAACTCACCAGCATCATAACACATATGCAAGTGCCTGCATGTATAATAAGTATAAGGACCAAGGTACCTTCTTGAACCTTTCATGTATCCAACAGCCCAAACTCTTTCAAGCCCGTAATTCAATGTGTTCTCGAGTCTGTAAGAAAATGAATGGTTGAGAAATTTTCAAAAAAGAAGACCACCAAAAGATCATGTATGATCTAATAAATCAAGGGAGGGGGGGAGGGGAGCAATATATATATATAAAGCCATCCTATGAAATAAAGACGAAATGTAAATGACCCACACACAAGAAGTCATTCTCTAGGTGGAAAAAGAAAAAAAAATCATAGGGTACAGGGTAGGGTAGGGTAGAGTTACAAAAAAAAAAACCTAATTGTCTCAGCATTCTAATTTTGAGAATTAAAAATATCCAGAGATTACAGGCTATCTTCTTTTACCAGATAAAGTGATAGACCCATAGTTCAAGTTGAACAGGCGGGGATCAGGACAGTGTGACTCAAACCTAGGACCTACTGTAAAATCAACTATATATATTTTAAGGCAACTTAATAAAGATTGGATGAGGTGAATAGTACTCTGGCAAATTTAGGAAGGCAGAGTTTCTCCTACCACATCGGATAAGTTCCAGCCTAAAGTAGTAAAAGAGCAATTGTCGGTAAAAGAAAAGAAAAAGATTTACCTATACGTAGTTGCATGCCATATACGGACAGTACCATCCTCAGAACCTGTAATGATTATGGGAAGTTCAGGATGAAAACATACAGCAGAAACATTGTGTGTGTGGCCTTCTAGCGTCTGCACACAACTTTTGGTTTGATAATCCCAGACCTGTTTTACAGAATCCAGATTAAACATCTATAAAAACTTAGCATGGCAAAAGGAGGAAGGGAAATAAATGGCAAACCTTGGCAGTGTGATCATCAGAACCGGTGATCAGATAAGGTTTATCACCGCCTGTGAAGTAATCTACACAATTTACCCCTTTGAGATGGGCATCCAATGTAAAGTTCGGGTCAGGTGAACCAAGATTCCAGATCTAAGAAAGAAGATGGCATTGAGCATGTCACTGGCAATTATATGGAGCTTATACTAACAAGTTAATAATAGGCGGCCTATGTTCATACCTTTATGGTGCGATCAAGAGATGCGCTTGCAAAAGTATTTGTGTCCTTCGGATTAAATGTCACTTGCATCACATAATGGGAATGACCCTCAAAAATTTGAGTACACAGCCAACCTTTCTCCCAGTCCCAAAGCTTTATAAGCATGTCATCCGATGATGATAGCACATAAGGAAGGGTAGGGTGAACAGCAACACACCTAATATAGTCTGTGTGCGCTTCGAATACTTTAACCTTATCCATTGTATTGTAATTGTATACACGAATAAACATGTCATCAGCACCAGCAACCACCCACTGCTTGCGTGCTATAAACTTTGCTGATCTAACTGCAAAGACATGAGTAACCGTTAGAACACAGCAAAGCCCATATCAGGATGAAAGCATGCAAGAAAAAGATGATATTTCAGGGAAAATAAATAAGTAAATATGAAATATTAGTCGTTCACCTGGTAACTCGGTAACCTCAAAAGATTTAGCCATTGTCTGCAGTCATAAATTGTTGTTTAAGTTAATATTCAAACGCCAGAAATTACTATTGGGTAATAAAATGGTAAATGCTTCGAACTTTTTCGAAGACGCTCAAGATAACTCTTTCATTTCTTTGTCTATAAAAGTTTATAGATGATTTATCAGTTTTGAATATAGTCTTATAAACTATTTACAACAAAAAGATAGGAAGTCATGAAACATAGAGGGGCTCCAAGGAAAACCAACGCAGGAAATAATACAATAATGTTTCTTGGGAGATGATCCACAGCAATCACACGTATAATCAACCAATTCTCCTAATAGTACACATCAATCACACACAACCCTTCTACTTGTACCGCAACCCAAGACCATGTAGTTAACTGGAATAAATACTAAGAAGGCAGAGATGGGAAAAATTATCATGTAATTTTATATCTTTCGCTTTCTAATGAGTGAAGGAAAAATCCCTAACTTATGCCGTTATGTGTGTTGAACCCAGCAAAAGTTGAAGTGCCAAGGACAACAGTAAATAAAAGACAGAAAAACACAATAAATGGCTTTAATACAGTTTTCCTAACTTTTCAGAAACCTAACATTTTATAAAGAGGCACATTCAACATACACATTACAAGAAAAGTGGAGAGGTATCCACCATAAGAGAACATTACAAAAACTAGAGAATAGAAGGTCCATCGAAGAATGAGTGCTGCCTATTAATTAGAGGAAACTACATGGCACTTCTTATTGCAACATCGCCACCCAGCAAATTGCAAACGTAGATATGCTAATTGGATAAAAAAACCTTTGTTGATGTAGCACTAAAAGAGCCAAAATTTTGATCTTCTCCACAATTTCCACCTTCCTATTGAATTTTTCTTCAAAGGTTCTTCCATTTCGCTCTGTAATGTATCTAGAAAGAAGGAAATGTAATATGTTTTGAAGGAGTAACTCTCCTTCCCTAAATAGCACATTTAACATACTTCTGGGAGACATCACTTGAGAGAAGAAGGAAAAAGAATATGTGCAATGACTGTCAAATCCCAAAATTATGTTTTGAGGGAGGAACTGTCCTTCCCTAAATGGCAATGCATCTTTTATGGGCTGTTTAGGGTATCTTTCCAAGTCACTAGAGTAGCCACATTCTTGGAGGTTCTTTTGCCACTTTATAGCATCAACTACATTCGCATGTCCAATCAATGTCCATCCACAAGCATTTGGAACGCAGAATTAAGAGAAGTTACGTATGTTTATCCATATGGAAAGATCATTGTGCTTTACGTAAAACTGACCAACAAACAAGTCATTGTTCTTGGCCCATTCACCACAAATTATGGCAAGGATGAGGAATCAATTTATAAATAAAACTATCTTATTACAAATGTAGTGGATCCTTAACTTCTACTGACAATGTACAAAGTTTGACTGTTGGGTGATATTGGATAAACAGTTCATCGGACATTTTTGTTGTGGTCCCCCCAGCTACAATCTATGAAGCACCAACACTCTTGGGCTCGCGTGTTGTCTCCAAATCGTGTCGGACACCAACACTCTTCCTACACAGTTCTGACACTGTAACGTGTTTTGGGAGCTACTAATTTATGAACAGGGCAACTGAAATTTTCTTGTAAGCTAATGCATTTCAATTCAAATTGCAATGATCCTACTTCTTGTAAGTTTTATTAACACATGTATAAATAAAATAATGATCCTACTCCTTACCTGGGACTGGTAGTTCCAGATGCAGACAGTGCCGGAATATAAACTTGCTAGAATCCTGTGAGATAAAAGAATTGTACACCACAGATAAGTAACATAACCAGTTACTGGACTTCGAACTTTCCATTATTTTTAATGATTGCCAACCATGCAGAGGGAAATGTGAGTATATTTTTGTCCCATTGCAGCATGTAGAGACGTGAATAATGAAATATATGTGGTTGACAGATACAAGTGTAATTACCATGGCTCCGTCGGATGTAGATCCACAGATTTTACTCTTTCTGATCTCTGAGCAAGTTTTCTCTGATCCAGTAATTGTTATTAGCACAGTTACTCAAAAAATTGACAGTGCACGTTATGAATGACTGTCTAATGAATCAATCAATGATAATTAACTCAAACCGGATGAGAAATAGTACCTTGATTTCGAGTCTGAGAGGCTATGCCACGCCAATCCGTCAATTAAAACCACCACAAGAAGAAGAAGCAAATTCGGCTAGTAAGTAATCAAACACTGGATCTCAAAAATTACCACATCTTTGACAAAGTACACGTTAAACGTTCAAATTATGGATTAGGAACCGTCGAATTTCAGGAAAATGGCCAGCAGGTATGGTACTTGATCATATGATCAGATGTAAACGTCGAATCCAATCATATTTGAACCAGATCTAAAATGGACAGAAATGTGAAAGGATTGGAATAATAAGTAAAACAACTAAAAGCTCACCATTGTCAGAGATGAAAGCGAGTCCTCCTCGTTGATGGAAATCGGAGATTGATGGCTGAAGAACCCTAGAGATCCGAGTGAGATCCAAGTGAAGGAATCAAACACACGAGCTCCGGAGATCTTGATTCGTTATCTATCTATCTATATATCTGCTAAGAGTGCGAGTAGAACGGCGAGATCGATAAGAGGTTTTGGTTTTTCTCCCGTACAAAAACAGCAGGACCTCTGTAAACGAAAGGGGGAAGGAGAGAAAACTGGAGAAATAATCGAGTGATGCTTTCTAGTTAAGAAAACTGGAAATTTTGGTTTTTATTTGACGGAGCTAAGCACTCGCAGGTTACTAGTTTTCACATCGGGGTTCTTTGATATACATCAAGTCCGCGGATAGATCTGTGCTTGGGTCAATAGTACTATCGAGCGTGATTCTGGATTTTTTTTTATTTTTTTTCTTTTTCATTTTTTACTTTTTAGAATTTTATTTATACAAGCATCTCCCTATCATTTTGGATGTAAAATTAATTTTGCTTTGCAAAATTGAGCTTGCAGCGGATCACAGTGAAATTTTTACATGCAGGGAACATACCGCTAAATGAATTAATTTCCTTGATTGAAGAGAATTAGTTCAAGTAACGTAGCTGACTTGGGAGAACTCTTTGATTATTAAATCCAAAAAAAATTAATGATTGAACTTAAGGAGATAACATGTTAAGAGATTTAAATCTAGACAAAAATGGAAAAAATAGTAATAAATACTCACTATGCCAAATACCGGATGTGATAAAGATTACTAATTGATGAATGATATATTTATGGAATGATTTTAAAATGTGTATCGGTGGACTCTAAGCCCATATTTTGAGTTTTCTACTAAAAAGTCAACTTTACTTCACACTTTTCAAAATTTACTTCTTTTTACTTTCTCTCATAATTTTTTTAAAATACTGTAACTTTAAATCAAAAAATTGGAATTAGATAATATATATATATATATATATTTGAAAGCTACTTATCGAGATCTATAAAATAAGACCTATTATGACTTTTTTTTGTATTTTTTCATGAGTTTTTTTGAATTGATTGAAAAAAAACTCTAACAAAAATTAAATTCATTTTTCAACCTAGCTTCACACTTTCCAAAAACTCAACCAAACATGCCTTAATTTTATTTTATTTTTGTTTATACAAGTAATCTATAGATTTATGTGTTTTAATAAATTTTAAATGTATTTCATTTCTACACAATACTTACTGTGAAATTAATAATTCAAGACGTGTATCATTTCTATAATACTAAAATTGAAAACCATGAAATATGACATGTATTTAAAACAATTCAATCTTCACTTATTTTATAAACGTTACACGTTAATAGACATATTTAAGTTAAGATAATGGATTTTAATCAAAATTTTGTTGCGTGTTGATCGTGTTTATTGGTTATTTTGTGTTTTAACGTTTCGCTTCAATCACCTGTCTAGTGTGCTATGTGTAGATGTGCCTATGTACATTTTGTGAACCAAAGTTTATTAGTACAACAGTTATTCTGCCAATGCACTGATAATAGTGACAGTGATTTAAAAGAAAAACTTGTCAAAACACTTTTTACGTGAGATATATGATGATAAACTTGACCTGCTTTACGTTAAAATAAAACTCTCAAGGTTTGTTTAATAACAACATGAAAAAGAAAAATAAAAACAGTTGATTTTTGTTATAAGTTGAAAAATAAGTTGAGACATATGATGAGATGTCTTGTTACCTTGTAGATTTTTCCATGGATAAATTTTCCTTTGTTGGTTGAGGTAGAAAAAAATTTCATAAAAAATTATGAGGATGGAGGACATTACTTATAAAATGAGTATGAAATAGAGAGTATCTTATCACATGTCTCAATTTATTTTACAACTTCTTACCAAATCAAGTATTTGTTTATTCTATTTTGTTATCAAATGGAGCTTTAGGCTCCATTTGATAGCAACATGGAAAATAAAAATAAAAATAACTAATTTAGGTGAGAAGATGAAAAATAAGTTGAGGGATGTGATGAGATTAACTCTTGCTTTTTGCTTTTTTCCATGACAAAATTTTTTTTAGATGATGGTGGAAATTTTTTTTTCACAAAATATTAAAGAATGATGGAGGACATATATACTCACAAAAATGAGTATGAGATGGAGTTAATCTCACCATATGGCTCAACTTATTTTTCATCTTCTCACCAAAATTAATTGTTTTTATTTTCATTTTGTATATTACTATCAAACGGAGCCTTATATTATAATTTTTTTTTGAAAACTCTCTGAAAGTAGATTTGTAAATATCTTATCTTACAATGCAAGGCCCGTTCAAAATATAGTATTATTAGTCGAATAGCACAATACAATTCCAAGGCCCAGTCAATGTTGAACTAAGCCCAGTAAGAAGTTTTAATCGAGAAGGTGTGTATCTCCCCCTCGAGGATTAATTGGGACGGCCCACGCCTAGCATAATTGTCGGCCCATTTGATATTTGTGTAATATTACATTTAAACAATAGTTTTGTATTAAATAAATATCAAGAAGACAAGAAGTTCAAAAATCACGTGATATACTTTGTTAGGGGTTAAGACGCATGCATGTTTTTTATAGAAAGGATTCAAATCACCTCTCTTACATTTCAAGTAAAATGCCTATTTTTTTTAAAAAAATAAAAATAACAGAGTAATTTTAAAATTTTAGGTAAACATACTTAATATAAATCCAAGTTTTAAATTCACACTCTTTTTATTTAAAAAAAGAAAATAAACTCTTAATTTAAAGACTAGAGAGTAATTATTGAAAGGGGCAATTAAAAAAAAGGGCTTATTAGAGAAAGATTTTCACACTAAGGCCAAGGAATAATTTTTTTTTAAATAAAGGGCCTATTTTTTATTTTATTGATAATATGACATGTGTCTTTTTTTTTCATTATAAAATGACATCCCAACCCTTAAAATAAACTAAAAAAATATCAATATGCATTAAAATATGGACTGCAATATGAACTTTGCAATCTATATTTCACTGCAATATGAACTTTGCAGTCCATATTTCACTGCAATGTGAACTTTGCAGTCCATATTTCACTGCAATGTGAACTTTGCAGTCCATATTTCACTGCAATGTGAACTTTGCAGTCGATATTTTTAGTGCAAAGTTCATATTGCATCCATATTTTACTGCAATGTGAACTTTGCAGTCCATATTTTTAGTGCAAAGTTCATATTGCAGTACATATTTCACTGCAATATGAACTTTGCAGTTCATATTTTATTATAATATGAACTTTGCAGTCCATATTTTTTGTGAAAATTTCATAAAAAGGGGTAATTTAGGTAATACATAACATGTTTTTTATTAATTAAATGATATTTAAATTTATTCAAACACATTCATTTAAAATATAAAACAAAATAGGCCTCTTACACTAATTACCAATTAAAAATAGGCCCTTTATTCAAATTACCAATTAAAAATAGGCCCTTCATTCAAAAAAATATTATTCATTGGATTTTTGGTAAAAATCAATGTATAATAAGCCCTTCTACCTAATTTCTAGTTATTGAAATATATATATCAAGCAATGGAACTTACGTCCACACGTGTTGTAATTGTTGGTCACAATCCGGATTAATGATCGAAATCAAATTGTGAATTTATATTATATTATCCATTAAAAGTATTATTAAGTGTATGGGCCAGATTACAATGTACTTTAACCACATATGATGTTGGATTGTAGGTTTGAAAGTAATGGATATTGACACGTTGGTTAGCCATAGAAGTAGACAGGAGTTTTATTCGGGTAGAACTCTGACATGATAATTTCATAATTAAGGAATTAACTTTGGTTAACTGATAAACTAATATAAAGTGTTTTATTATAATTAAGTTAAATTATTAACAGATAAAGTTTACTTAGCCCATGTATAACTTGATCTCTAATCTCACAAAGTATGGGACAATACAGTTTAGCCTATAGCTAATCCCACTGAAAAGTTTGAACATAAGATTTGAAGAGGGAAAAATTCAAGTTATTTAATTTTTTTGATTTGAAGAGCACTATCATTTTCCACTGTGGGGACTAAATTCTTGTAGTAGAGTGCAACTTTCTCAAGGTTTAACCGACAATTATTAGCGAGCATGTATGTTTATAAATATACAATACTTACTGTCATCTCTTTTTAGAATCATCTCATCTTAATGTGCATGTATTTTAGAGGGCACATTAGCAAGATACGTAGCAGGTTATATTGTCAAGCTCTTAAATATGAAAGTAGAAATTGCCCCTCAAATTTTTTGAAAATTTGTTGATTTACTTGTGCTCGCACGCCTTCCACTTACAAGTCTATGTCTATGCTTAGCATTCTCATATAATGCACAGAGAAGCACAACAGAATAACGAAAAATAAGAATAAAATCAAGTGCAAAATTGGACTCACGCGCGAATTGAATCAAATGCAAATAAAAAGACTTGTAAAATTAGAGCACACGGAATCAATATGAAATGACGCTTGGGCTTACTTTACACGCTCAAAATACATGCAGAGGGTTTTCGACTACTTTTCTTCTCGAACAACAAATCCCACTTCCCTTTGGCTTGAAATTGAAGCTAGCTAGCTAGCACGGACACACTCTTAGGGCTAATTATATCACCATTTTGAGTGTTTTCACCACTTAGAATTTGGGTTAATTATATCACCACCTCGAGTGTTTTCACCACTTCAATTCTAATTTTTAACATGCATATACTGAAAAACGTGGAGATCAATTGATCATAAGAATTCACAATACACTCACCCGGGTTGACCTCTCAATTTGGGAGGATAAAATTAATAGTGAAAAAGGGACCACAAATTAAAAAATGAATGAGTCAATTTAAGTATAATTACTAGTTAGAAGCAACATAGGAGGGCGCAGTATGAATTGAAGCACTAACATGAAAAGGGAAGGGTATATTCCAAGAATAAACTGTGTCCACCGAGAACCACTCTTAATTTCTTAAAAATATTAATCTTTTTTTTATTTCACAAGTGGAGTACCAGCTAGGGGGCCAATCCTAGTCTAACAATTGGATTTTGAGTCTTTTGACACGATATGTTTCTGCACTGCCACTACTGTTGGCCAAAAATAGAAGAGTCCTCTTGACTCTACGTACGTACTCCTTGTATTTAGACGAACTTTATATATTACAATTAATAAAAACTCATCGATCAGATGATTAATGTACATTGCTTGTTGGGGCCGTAAGGATAACCCTAGTTTTGCACAGCTTCAGATTATTGTCTCTGTGTTGTACGAGTACTACATCTAACCACATGTTCAAATGTTCAATAAGATTTGGCCTCATCATTATAAATAATTAATGATGGAACATTACTATGTATGTATACACTAAGGTATACACGTGCCATTCGATATAATAAAATAAATAAGATCTGATAATATGATAAAAAAGAATAACGTGCGACGAATCTTAAATTGAAAAATATCAATCATTCTATTTTGAATCCATTGTCTAACATATTCTAACGTTATGAACAACTAAAACGTATATCTTTGTACGTGCTGGAAAAACTAAAAGTAGACGAGATTGTACCGACTTGTTTTAATTTTTTAAAGAATCTTTCAATTAAATTTTTTGATCTTATTTTCGTCTTGGCAAAATAATATTTAACAAATTAAACTCAATGCCAGATGTGAATAATCCAAGCACGTTTGTTAGTATAATTTGAAAATAGTCTAAAAATTAGATTGATGTATCGTGAAAACTCCTAAAAATGACAGACTAAGATGACCAATAATGTACGAACACATTAAGTACGTCCTTAAATATTACTCAATAATTTTTTACATAATTCTATAGTCATGATGTATCTTGTTTAATTGATCTTGATTGATTATGACATTTTTAGCGTAGAAAAAATTATTATATAGTATGTAGGAGTTTATTGTGTGTATATTATTGATGTAACTATGTTAACTTTGATGTGACATCTTCATACATATATAAAATTCATGCAATGATGTAGAATTAATGCACACCATAACATGTATACTTTTAATTATTAAATTCTTAGAACATCTCTAATGCAACTATGAATTAGATGAAAATGAGATGCCTCATAGGATTAATGTATAAGGAGTTAATAAAATGCTCTCCAATGCAACTATCCATAATAGCCATGAAGATGATGTAGCAAAAATAAAAATAAATATTACGAGGATGACCCTCTAGAAGTAAAGGGTCTTTTAGACAATATCTTAATGTCACATCATTTTTATCTACATACTTTTTTTAAAACTTTCAAATATTTTTATTGCAATTTTATAATTTATTTATTAATAAAAATTACACATTAAAAAAATAAAAATCAAAACCTATCAAACAAGACTCATTTTATATATAAAATTATTAATTTATTTTTTATAAATTTATTAATAGACAATCTCTTGAGTAATCCCATTAGAGATGATTTTTGTAAAATTTGTCTACCAAGAGATTATTTTATGCCACATAAGAAAGACGTGCTTACATGTTCATGGTTAAGAGGTATTGAATCCATTTTTGCATTAAAGATGCCCTTATACATTTTAGAGAAAATTTTGGTCAAAAATGATGTTTTATAATATATATATATATATATATTAGGCAATTAGGCATTAGGGTCCATTCCAATAATAAATAATTGTAAAGGCCCATTATAAATTAGCATTGTAAATTAAGGATATCACAGTAAAAGGACATTATACCCCTTCCTTATTTAACTAATAACATAATATTAACCATAAATATAACATTTCACGTATCCAAAAAAAGTTATCACCAACCTCCATTAAAACAATTCAAAATCTACAATGGTCGATCATCAGCACCAATTTTCTAAAACATACTAATTATTTATAAGGTGCAAAAACAGATTTAGCACTATTTTGTCCAAAGTAACTAATCGCATGGTGCTAAAACAACTTTAACACTAATCGTCCAACGTTAGAATGGTGATAAAAAGGATTTACCACCACATGTGAATAGATATAACTAAATTGAATGTGCTAAACATTTTTAACACCCCATCCAATTTTACACATCAAGGTGTTAAAACAGATTTAGTCCATTTTTGTCCAAGTAACTAATCACCTGATACTAAAATAGTGTTAACATTAATTGTCTAACACTAGAATAATGTTAAAAAGGTTTTAGCACCATATGTGAACATATATAACTAAACTAAAGGTACTAAACAATTTTAGCACCCCATCCAATTTTACACATTAAGATGTTAAAACAGATTTATCATAATTTTTATCTAAAGTAATTAATTACATGATACTAAAATAGTTTTAGCACCAATTGTTTAACACTAGAATGGTGCTAAAAAGATTTTAGCACCACATGTGAACACATATAACTAAACTGAATGTGCTAAACAATTTTCGCACCCGATCTAATTTTATACATCAAGGTGCTAAAACAAATTTAATATTATTTTTGTTCAAAGTAACTAATCACATAGTGTTAAAACAATTTTAGTATCAATTGTTCAACACTATAATGGTGTTAAAAAGTTTTAGCACCATATGTGAACACATATAACTAAACTTAAGGTGCTAAACAGTTTTAGCACTCCATCAAATTCTACACATCAAGATTAAAAAACATATTTAGCACAATTTTTGTCCAAAGTAACTAATCACATAATACTAAAATAGTTGTAACACCAATTGTCCAATACTAGAATGATGCTCAAATAGTTTTAACACTACAGATAAACACATATAACTAAAATGAAAGTGTTAAACAGTTTTAACATCTCATCCAATTATACACATCAATGTGATAAAATATATTTAGCACAATTTTTGTCAAAAGTAACTAATTACAAAGTGGTAAAACAGTTTTAGTACCAATTATCCAACACTAGAATATTGTTAAAAATGTTTTAACACTACATGTGAACGCATATAATTAAACTGATGGTGTTAAACAGTTTTAACACCTATCCAATTATACACATCAATATGCTAAAACATATTTAGTATAATTTTTGTCTAAAGCAACTAATCACATGGTGGTAAAACAATTTTAGCACCAATTGTCCAACATTAGACTGATGCTAAAACTTTTTTAGCACCACATGCGAACCCATATAACTAAACTGAAGGCGCTAAACAATTTTAGCACCCCCATCAAATTCTACACATTAAGGTGTTAAAACATATTTAGCACAATTTTTTGTCAAAAGTAACTAATCACATGGTACTAAAACAGTTTTAGTATCAATTGTGCAACATTAGAATGGCGTTAGAAAGATTTTATCACCACAAGTGAACACATATAACTAAACTGAAGGTGCTAAACAATTTTAGCACCCCATCCAATTTTACATATTAAGGTGTTAAAACAAATTTAACACAATTTTTGTTCAAAGTAACTAATCACATGGTGCTAAAACAGTTTTAGCACTAATTGTGCGACACTAGAATAGTGCTAAAGAGATTTTATCACCACATGTGAACATATATAACTAAACTGAAGGTGTTAAACAGTTTCAGCACCCCATACAATTCTACACATTAAGGTACTAAAACATATTTAGCACAATTTTTGTCTAAAGAAACTAATCACATAATGCTAAAATAGTTTTAGAATCAATTGTCTAACACTAGAATGGTGCCATATCTTTGATTTAGAGTTCGTTAAAAAACAAGTTGCGATCAAATTTTATTTTTTTTCAAATCTCGTTGGGCTGTCGAAATTGGTCGATTTCGATAGCAAAAAGACTTTTTACCGTCTTGATTTTTAACGCAAATATTGTAACTTTGTCTTCTGAACAACATATCCAAAAATTAGCTCAATCCAACGGTTTGATCAAAAGTTACATATATTTGTTTAGGGTTTGTCAAAAAAAAAGAGTTGCGATAAGATTTTTTTTTCAAATCCCGCTGGGCTGTCGAAATTGGTTGATTTGGATAACAAAACGACCTTTGATCGTCTTATTTTTAAAAAAATTATAATAACTTTGTCTTCCGAATAACATATCCAAAAATCATCACAATCCAACAGTTCGATCAAAAGTTATATTTGTTTTACGATTGCACCTACAGAAAAAAAATAAAAATAAAATGAGAACAGCGCTCTTCTCAAAGATACGATCAGAGAGTCGGGTGGTGGTGGAAGAAGTGAGATCGTTGGTGGTGGAGAGGGGCACTGTTTAGAGTATTTTTGTCAATCAACATTTATCATTTTCCTTAAAATAAGTTAATATTATGAAAAGTGTCCTTATTGTTAAACCAAATTATGAAATTAGTACCACTTTCCTTTATTAAACATGAGTTAGTCCTTAGAGTTATAAAACACTACGGAGCAAGTTCCTATATCTCTATATATATGGACAAAGTAAGATCTATATATATCGACAAAGTAAAATAGATTTTTGTCAATATATTATTTTTGTTTTCTCCAAAATTACTTTACTTTTGTTTTGTCACTAGCATTTCTTTGAAATAAAATAAAAAAAGTTATATATATACACGAAAACCAATTAAAATAATAACGTTTCTAGAGCTTTATTAGTGGCATCAGCCTTCATTTATTTAGAAGTTGTGAGTTTCATTTTTCTTTCCATAAGATTAATTAATAGGTTTGTAAAAGAAAAAATTAATGTCTCTAGGAAATAAAAAAGAAGAAACGAAAAAAAGTGAAGAGCTAGAGCTGGGTGGGTGGGTGGGTGGGTTTGAATAGAAATGCATATATCATATCACCTCTACAGTTCAATCGATCTGGTTTGCGATCAACCACAATCTCTAGCTACGGTGAAAATTAAGTCAACTAGCTAAGGGGGTAGGGGCCGTGGAAATGAAGTTCCTTTCAGCTAGCTACTGTATAAATCTTGTAAAAATCCCAAGAGAATATTGGAAAGGAAAAAATATATATATATTTATATATATATTAATTGTAAACTACTAATATGTGCTAGGTCGACTTTTGTTTCCAATTGCTTCTCTGCTCAACAAAGTTTATGTTCTTCACTCGATCTGCCAAGGAGAATAAATACTTTTATTCTACTACGAATTGAATAATGTAGCAATTATCAGTGGGATTTCTGAAACATTCCACGCAGATATGGAATTAAGTCTGGCTAAGCTCGCATTGCTCAAGTTGTGGAACGATCATTCTCAGACTGGCAAATGGTTGAGGGCTCGAGGCAAGATGCAGTGGTGTAGCCATAAAATTTGACTAGTGGTCAAAACAAAAAAAATTTTATTTTTGAGAAGTCTCCAATTATAAATTCATAATTTCTTTCTATTATATAATTAATGTACTAAATTCATAATTGAAAATAAGTTGCATCTTTAACCGTTGAAATAAAGAATTTAAATTTTAAAAAAGTACCAAAGTCAAAAGTAACTCATAAATAGAATTAGAGAGTATATGATTTTGATCCCATATAATAATATTTTCCTCTAAACTATGTGGTGTTAAATATACACATAAAATTCAAATAACGCAAAAATTTATTATACTCAAGTGTATCTTCTTAAAGTAAAGTGGGGTCAATTGAACCCAATCTTAACAAAGTAGCTACGCCTCTTGTTAAAAGACACAAAGATGCGCATATTGATTGTTGAATGGTGATCATAATTTGAAAAAAATGTTTTGACTAGTTATGTTAACATGTTATTATTAGAATAAAGTATAATATCGTAGAAAGTATTACAATAAATTAAATCTTAAGGTTTCTTTGATATTATGATGTAAAATAATAGTAAAATATATTAATTTTTATAAGAAGTTAAAAAATAAATTCTTTTTTATATATTTCTATAGAATTTTTTTTTCAATAAAAATCAAAGAAGGATACTCATAAAAATAAATAAGAAATAGTGAACATTTTATTATATCACTCAATTTACTTTTTAACTTCTTACAAAAATTAATAATAATAATAATTATTATTATTATTATTAATATTATTATTATTTTACCTTGTTATCAAACTACCTTAAATTTATTTCTTTCCGAAAGTTGATATATGCCATGGTTTACCCAACCATCCTCAGACAAAACTGCTATTGAGTATTGAAAAAACTCGCTTGATTTGATTAAAAAAGAAAAGAAGAATATTCTTCCCTCTCTTTGTAATTAATTTTTTATTTATTATTATTTAAGAGAATGATGTGGGTTTGTGAGGTAGTTGGGGTATTTAAATGTGGCCCTCTCGTTGTGCGTACCCATATATAGATTTTGGTTCAGACTGTTGCGAATTCTACTTTTCATATATTAAAAAGAAACTAAACTAGGGCATCCACCGCCCGCCGCATATAGAGCCCATGTCCTCATCTTATCTGTCCTCTCCTATATCAAGATTAGGTTATCTTTTTCCAAATGCGGAAAAACTAAAATGAAAATTCTCACTGCTACAATACGAGATTTCAGATTTCTGAATTATTAATATAATGGACAAAGTATAATGATCTACAGAGTGAGCTGCAATGTTTTCGGACCAAAGCATATGTCTCAACCTAAAGTTAAAATTAATAGTCAGGTTTAAAATGTGTTTGATGTGTATAATAAAATAACATGATTTAATATACTTATCATATTCTCTATTTAATTTCGGTCATGATTAAATATTAGTTGGAATAGATTATTTACGATGGCTCTATGTTCACCTTTAAAAATGATTGGTTTACCTAGCTACTACCACTCACCCGCACACTTTGGATCTACTCCACCACATCTCTTCCCCCCTTCCCTTCTCCTCCTCTTCCTCCTTCTTCAGTTGGAACAATAATAGCAACCAAAAACTTCTATTGATGTAACCCAAAGAAACCCTAAACTATAAAGAAGAGAGAATTGGAACTTGATAAGTAAGAAAAGGTTAATGAAAGAAAGCTATGCTTGTTTTTATTGTATTTCATGTTTATTTTGTTTTCTTAACATACATAACAACATGCAAAAACGAATATGGGCAAACGAAAAAGGTTTTCTCAGTTATGGGGGACCAAATTTGTAGCCTACATTCGGTTTCTTGAGACCGAGTGTGAATATTGGTGCACACCTGGAAGGGAAGGATCATCCGGTCCTTGAGAATCGATTAAGTTACTTGGTATTTGGTTCTTGAAAATAATTAATGTTTATTGACAATGCCTTACTCGAGTCCTAAGTTCTGAGTGATCGGCTTATACTGACCCTTACTCGGCTCATTTTTACGTATTGTTGTGTATGTTAAGAAAACAAAATAAAGACGAAAAACAATAAAACAAAAGGAGCAAGAAATTTGGAGGGAATTAAATGAGATGGTGAATATGAAATGCATTCAATATGGGTGGGTGGATTTTTTGAAATGCATTGAATGAGATAGTATGTTTATTTGATCACTTCCGTCACGCTACTTGATTCCACTATTAGATCTTGATTCTTTTGTGTAATAGGTGAAAATCGTGTAAAAAAGTGTGGGGGTGGAAATAGAAATTTAGTGTGCATTTTTAAGTAGGAGTGGAACCAAGCACCTTTGGGGGTGGAAATGAAACCACCCACAATTCATCCTATAAAGACCTTTTATCCCATCAAAAGAGGAGTTAAACAATCCCACCTAGAAAGTGAAATTATATCATCCCATACAAACTAGTTTAAACAATCATGCTTAACATTCTTATTTGATACGTACATCAAACACACTCTTAATTATCAGGCCTAACTAAATGATTTAACAATGGATTCTCTTTAACATGCAGGAAAACTCAAACTCAAACTCAAACTCAAACAAACAAATATCTACATTTGTATTTATGTATAGTTCGGCATACACATAAATATATGCTAGGTTGAAACTCGTGCCAAAAGTAATACCGTTCATTCAAAGAATATTTGAAATCTCAACGATACAATTCTTTATCCCTTCATATATTGTTGTATTCAAAAATCATTGCCCCTTATTATATATAAATATATATTTTGGACACACAGTTCGTCCCTTATATAGAGAGAGTCCTATTGACTGAATTTTTGGCAATGCAATTTCGTCACAAAAAACTTCAGGATATATATATATATCTTTTTTTGAAATCGATGAGCCAAAGTGTCACCTTTATACGTATGGATAGTTTATAGACTCCATCTTACTGCTATATAAATCAACCACTCATTTCAACTGTCAAATAAAGATATTTCATATTTTGATTTCTAATATTATCAAAGGTAATTTTATTTTCTACAACAATTATGGTTGCGAATTTAATTTCCAACTTTTCCACTAATAGTTTTTTTCAAGAAAATTACAGTTACAAGTGGGTAGCTCCTCCCCCGGTGTCATATTGCATGGAGGCGAATCAGTCAGTCGGTTTACCAGTGAAAACTTTTGACTGTTATTGATTCTCCACTTGAATACGAAAAGATAATTATGCTCTCCATTTTTATGGGTTTTTTTTTTTTTTTTTTTTTTTATATATATATATAACAATAAAAATGATCCCAAGCTTCTGCAAGAACGAAGATTAAGGCTCCGTTTGATTGCAAAGATGGAAAAGGAAAATAAATTTAGCTAGTTTGTGTGAAAAGATAGAAAATAAAGTGAGAGATGTTTACTCATTTTATGAGTATATATCCTTCATCTTTCAATGTTTTTGGTGGAAAATTTTTCCTTACCACCAAGTAAAGAAAATTTCTTCATGGAAAAATTTAAAAATCAAGAGGATATCACATCTATCACTCAACTTATTTTCCATCTTTTCACCAAAACTAACTCAATTTATTTTCTTTTTCCACCTTTCAATCAAACGGAGCCTTAATTGTTTATTGACATTAGAATATAATAGAAATGTCCCAATTAAGAATAAAATATATATCCAAATTTTTAGTGGCTCAATGTTAGAAAATCAATTTTCATTAAAGAGAAGAGGATACGACAATGATTCAGATGATTACATTGAAATCTCGTTTTACATAATAACATTTGTCTCAAATTAAAAATAAAAATTGACCGTCTTTTTTTTTGTAAAGTCCGAATTAAAAATGACAATTTTTTTCTAAAACATCAACAATGTACTCATGCTTTTCTCTTTCAGATGTTAGATTTAACGGTGAATTTTTCGGAAGAAACATAATATAATGTGCGCTTCTATTACATCTTATAAAAATAAATACGTTTTCTTGATAACTATTGATTACATTAAATTAGAGTTTAAAATTAAGTATAAGAATCATAAATTTGATTTGAGCCAGCTTGTGGTATTGAAATTCTTTTGACTTATTATAAATATGACTATGGTATTTGAATTAGCTTTACGTGACTTGAGTTCAATGGCCAATATTGAACATTTTAAAACGCCACCTTTCTAACACAATTTAGCGGTGGCTATAGGGACACTTTTGCAAAAAAGAAGAGTACGTTGAGGGTGTAAATCACCTTATTGACTTTATGCCATCGCACAATTTTAGTACATTCTGTTAACGAGAAGGAAAAAAAAAAAAACCTACTCTTAACCAACAAATCGCATAAATGAACAATTATGCCCCCAGCAATATTTTGCTATATATTATCAAACTTCCATAAGAATTCATATTCATATTTATTTATTTTTTTGTACCAACATTACCTATTTTATTTTTAATTTACTCTTTGGTCCCCTTCTCAATGTGAACTAATATTGGGACGTTTAAACGGCATTTACTTTTCTTTTTAGCATAAGCGGATAAAATATATATAGAGTCATTTTCTCCAAAATCATTAATTAATTTCAGGACAGTCTATTTCAAGGGCTAAATGAATAAATTTTTTCATGAAACTTAGTGGAAATGATCACTATTATTCTTAGATCGTCTCCACCAAATTTTATCAAAAAACTCAATCAGTAAGTGGGTTAGCTAAAAAAATATATATATATATATATATATATATATGCATTTCTGAATATTTAAATTTTATTTATTTAGTTAACCCACTTCCCTGTTGAGTTTTTTAATAAAATTTCGTAGAAATGATCTACTCATTACAGGGATCATTTCTACCAAGTTTTATGAAAAAATTCATATGTTTACCTCTCCAAATAGACGGTTCTTAATTTAGCTAACTTAAGTATGGCTTTTAAGATAAAGTTACTAATATATATATATATATATAAATACGAAAAGTTTCAAGTGCGGACCAGTCCGTACGGACCAATCACTTTTATAATGTTTTTTTTGTCGTAAAAAACATTCCCCAATATTCTTACGAAGAAAAAACGTCGTAAAAAACCCGGTCCTTACCAAAAACTGATTATATATATATTTAACATAAGCAGTGGTCGGTGGATAAACACCGATTGTTTGAGGGGATCGAGGAATTTACGTGAGTAGTGGAACTCGAACAATTACCTTCTTAAAACATACAACACAACTTCAATCAACTGGACAAGCCTTGATCCTTAAACTAAATTTACTCGTAACTCTAAATCGTAAACACTATTATTAATATATAAAAAGATGCAACAAGTAAAATTAATTAATGTGACTATTTCACTAAGAAAATATTAGGGTACTCTTAAAGTATCAATATTTTAGACCCTCAAAATTAAACGTCGATATTACGTAAACTTTATAATATAAATAATTTGAGTTATTAAAAATGTATTCCCTTAAAGTTTACTCGCTTTTGTACTTTCATCCATGAAGTTTAATTTGCATAACTCCCATCCTTAAAGTTTGAATCCGATTTCACATTAGTCCAAAACCCTCTTTTGCCTTGCACATTGCAACTGTAGCAGGGGCAAAATCGTCCAACAGCAATATTGCTTCTTCTTCCTCAACCATCTCATCACTCCTCCATTACCACCTCCTTTCTCAGCCACCTCACACCATCAACACCACTTCTGGTCAACAACGCCACCGCTACACAACCACCTCCATCGCCACACCTCCATTTCATGTCATTGCCGCGTCTCGTAAACTTCCGATGGACTCTCTCTCTCTAAAACTTCCGAGGGTGTTTCAATCAATGAAGCTCTCTCTCTTAATATATTGAATTTGAATTTAGGGGCAAATCTTGAATTGATTTTTTCTTCTTTGTTTACGGTATATAAGAAAATAGATATTTTAATTGGGTGTTAAAATTTCAAGCATATTTATGTGTTTAGTTATGAAAGTAGAGATGGGTATGGGATGGAATTATGAGGATAAAGCCATAGTTTCCTCTGTTTTGGGTACCAAGGCTTTTGATTACTTAATTCTCAGCTTTATTTCAGCCGAATGCTCATTAATGGAGGAGATGGTTGAGAAAAAAATGCAATATTATTGTTGGACGATTTTGCTCTTGCTACAGTTGCAATGTGCAAGGCAAAAGCAAGTTTTGGACTAATGTGAAATCGGATTCAAACTTTAAGGACGAGAGTTATGAAAATTAAACTTCATGAATGAAAGTGCAAAAATAGGTAAACTTTAAGGGAGTAAATTTTTAAGAGTAAGCAGCCCATTTGGCCACTAAACTTTCGGTCTAGTATCACTTTGCCCACTTAACTTTAAAACGAACCACTTTAACTATTAAACTTTTTAGGGAGTACCATATTGACCATTCCGTCCAAATGAGGTGTTAAAAGTAACGAAATTAAGCCATGTGCCTAGCACATGACTTTATTTAGGGGCAAAATGGTCATTTTATGATAAAATTGCACCAATCATCTTCTACAAGCTTAAAGGGATGTGTGGGTGACTTCATCATCATCCACTACTGGTAGAGGCATAGAGGACCTTTATCTAGGCTTTAATGCCAGCCCCACCGTCAGTGGGGGCACTATCGCCGCCGGCGGTCCCAACTCCATCACAGCATCTTCTTTTCACCACCACAACCACAACCACGAGCAAACCCTCATCTCCGATCCCCACTCCATCACGGCATCTTCTTTTCACCACCACAACCACAACCACGAGCAAACCCTCATCTCCGATCCTTACTCCATCACGGCATCTTCCTTATATCATCGTAGCCACGAGCAAACCCTCATCTCCAATCCTCACTCCATCACGACATCCAACACTGTTATGACCCTCAAGAAGCTTTCATACTAGTTCTAATGATCAAGGTATGACATAATTAAGGTTTTAATTCCTCGTCGGCGCTGGATCGACCATTACCGGAGTTACCTAAAAACCCATTTCAAAACTAGATCTAGAGAGAGAAACTCGCCGCCATTGGAATGACCACCATCGGTGTTCCCCAAAACCCAAATTCAGAGCAAGATCAGAGAGAGAAACGAGATTCATATATTGAAATAATGTCGCCGAAAGAAAATCAAGGGAAACTAGGAATTTAATGCAAAATCAGAAGAAAAACGAGAATTTAATGTAAGATGGAGAATTGATCTGCTAAATTCAGGGGAAACTAGGGAGATTAAAAAAAAGGTAATTGAGGAGCAACCCACCAATATAATGTTTCTATTTTTTCTCCTTTTAGTCAATGTTGCCAAGCTCGTTCAAATGTAGAAGGTTTATCATAAAATGACCATTTTGCCCTTAAATAAAGTCATGTGCTAGGCACATGGCTTAATTCCGTTACTTTTAACACTTCATTTGGACGAAATGGTCAATATGGTACTCGCTAAAAAGTTTAATGGTTAAAGTGGTTTGTTTTAAAGTTAAGTGGGCAAAGTGATACTAGACCGAAAGTTTAGTGGCCAAATGGGCTGTTTACTCAATTTTTAATAACTCAAATAATTTTTACCTTTACATAATGATGTAGAACGAGAGCGGGCGGGAAGGACGAAGAACATCGTTTTCAACCTTGGTTTCTTGATTTCATAAGAACAAAATGAAAATTTATAGAATTTTTTGAGAACAAAGAGATTTTTCACATAATTTTTATTAATTCATAATTGGTTGGTTACAATGATATGAAATAAGCACTTATTTATAATCTAAAATCCTAAACCTACCTTAAATAAAAAATCCTTCACATAAGAAAATTGAATTATTATAATCTAATTATATTTAAAACCTACCAAAATAAATCTTCAAATTCAAATTTCAAAAAAGACTATAAATAAAGAAACTATTAACCCTAATTAATAAAATAAAAATAAAAAATAATAAAATAATAATATGGTCTTCGTTTCCATTGCATCACATAAGCGATCGATAATTAATTTGTACAGAAAATTTTAGTATTAGGCGATGGGAATACAAACACAAATAAGTATATAATCGAGCCTACCAGGAGCCAAAAAATACCTAGCTAGCTACTTGATTTCCTTGGCCTAGGTACCTCATATATATTCATTGCCACAATTATAATGTTATGCATATATATTAGGGTATATTCATACCATTCGATATGGTGAAATAAATAAGATCTAGTAATAGGATAAAAAAAAAAGTAACATGTGATAAATTTAAATCGACACAATCAATCTATTTGAGCCCATTGCCTAGTCTAATATAACGTTTTGAATAACTGAAATGTAAGTTCAATATATTTTCATACTAGAAAAACTAAATGTATACCAGATTGGACCAACTTGTTTTTAATTTTTTAAAGAATTTTTTAATCATAATCCAACCACGTATGTTAGTATCATTTGAAAATAGTCTAAAAATTGTACTAATGTACCGTGAACACTCTTAAAAATGACAGATTAAAATGAACAATAATATACGAACAGATAATGTACGTCCTTAAATGTTACTCAATATTTTTTCTTGATTTTTTTTGGCATAATTATATAATCATGATGGATCTTATTTAATTGATACTGGGGCCGGCAATATTTGACACGACACGCTAACATGACACGAACTCGACATGAAATTAATGGGTTTGAGTCAAACATAAACGGGTTCAGCTTAACCGGCTAACTCAAAATTGATTTGCAATTAACACGATTTTATTTTTATTTTTTGCAGCTATGTATATATTTTTTATTTTTCCATATTACTTGGACAATTATATTATTGTTTTGAGTATTGGTAGTAGATGATAGTTATTATATTTTTGATGATGAATAAACCGGTATTTTTTTTATGTTTTTGCTTCAATGACGGAATGCTATCTATTTTGACTCTAAATTATTATTATCATATTATTTGGATTAAATATTGAATTTTGGTATTGGGTGATACTTATTATTACTTATTAAAAATTTAAAACTATTATAAAACAAGTCAATTGTTTTCACATAAGACTTAATTATCATTATAATTTTAAGAGGTTAATCGTATTGTGTTGAGTTGCAGGTTTAATACGACCTGTTTATTAAACGGGTTAGTCGGGTCGTGTCGTGTAACCTATAAAATAAATAGATTGTGTTCGAGTTAATATAAATGACACGATTAGTTAAACGAGTTGTGTTCAAGTTGACAACAATATTATAATACTTTTGTGTTAATACGACCCGAACACGATACTGGAATCCGAATTGTCAGCCCTAATTGATCTTGATTAGTAGATTTTAAATATTATTTTTTTAAATTTATTTTGAATTATTTGTGTGAGTACTTTAACTTTGATGTGATATCTTGATGTGTGTATAAAACACATCTAATGGTTTAAAACTAATGCACATTATAACGTGTATTTTTAACCATTATATTATTAATATTTTTTTAAAAAAATTAGTCAAAAATAATGTTTTATAATATAAATACATATGTGTAGGCTTTACTTTAATTTCCTGATCAATCAACTTTTCAAAGGAGAATATGCACTTACCTTGGTGCCCGGCACATCATTTGATTTCTAGGCACATGTGCTGCACAAAGTGAGTGCGAAGGAGAGGGTGCACCCATATTAATTGTTTTCTATTTTATTAGCTGAACTTAAGACAACATAAAAGGTGTGAAGTTCTTTTAATTAAGTTGTTAAGTCATTACAATTCACCTGCTTCTAATTCCCTTCCACTCCGTATCTTTCTAGTACTATTACTTAATTGAGTTAATTCATATATATCGAGTTTTAGTTCACTTTTTTTACAAACTAATTTTCTAATATCAACGATAATCGTAGCAAGTTAACGTGTTCACTAATATAAAATACGCGATTTGAGCCCATTCGATTGGTGATTTTTTTTTATTAATATAATAAGTTGGGATGCTTTTGTTTTGATACATCTAAGAAATTAACATTGCTGAGTGGTGGTTGTTAAGAAAGATCAATAAATGAGATTAGTTTTTTTTTTTTTAATTACTTTTGTTTTTCCTCCATAAATCACTTTCTTTCCCCTCTTCATTTAATTTAGTCAAAATTGTATTGCTAGTGCACGTGTGATTTGTAAAATGTACAAAAGCTTGTATTTGACGGGAGTTAAGGCATGTGTAATTTTGTTGCAGGTACAAGAGTGCTTGTGTGCGAGATTATTTGTTTTTCCATTTTATTTTATTTTTTTGTTAAAAGAAAAACTTATACTCAGAGATAAGATTTTCAAAATAAAATCTTCTTATATCCTATTAGTTACCAACAAATAATTAATGTTCTAAGTTCCTCATAAACACTTACATCCACATATTTTATAACATTAACGGTAGTTATTAATTATAAGCTTTTTTTTTAAGAGTTTGAGGGTTACTCCTCAGCATATCCGATCTAATTTTTGCTCACCTCGATCCTTAAAGTTGACCTAGTGACAGCTTTATACTACTTAAATCAAAAGGCTTAGTTTATAAGCTTTGCTACTAAAAGAAGTACAAAGTTTCTAAATATCAACTATTTTTTAATTTTATGACCACCTTGTACACTTTTTAATTTTTTTTTCTCAAAATGGCTTTTTAGTTATCCTTGTAATAAAGAGATCATGATTCGAACCATATAAATATATTTATTAACTTTTTGTTATGTTGTATTCACCTATTGTTGTGGTGCTTGGAAAAAAGATGGAATTGCATAAAATTATTACTTTGTATTCAAAATATATATATATATATATATATATATGTATATGTTTTTTATTTTTTTAAATCTCCACCCATTTCTTTGACACTATAAATAGGCCTTCCCTGTCCTAGAACATACACTCAAAAAACTGCCTTCCAATTTCTGTAACCGAAACCAAACCCTCAAATTAAAAATAAAATAAAATTCCTTGTCTTGTTTCTTCAACAATTTTAATTTGGTGTTTCTTCTTCTTCCTCTTCTTTGAGAGAGAGAGAGATGGGTAATAACAGAGTGGAACATTTTTCAGGGCATGCAAGTAGTGGTGGTGTTAATGTTACAGGCCCGGCCTCCTCAGTAATAATGAATGATGCAAATGCAAATGCATCATTTCAAGTGCACAGAGTTTGCTTGCCACCCCACACCACAACTTTTCAGAAACTTAAGGCACAGGCTATCTGAGATTTTCTTCCCTGATGACCCTCTTCACAGATTCAACGACAACCAAACTTTCTTCACAAAATTCATATTGGGTCTTCAGTATTTCTTCCCTATTTTCCATTGGGCTCCTAATTACACCCTCAAACTTCTCAGGTCTGATATCATCTCTGGCCTCACCATTGCCAGTCTTGCCATCCCACAGGTATACAACTAGTTACTAACATCTCTCTGCGCGCCTCTGTGTGTTTATGAGAGAGAGAGAGAGAGTTGTTTGTGGTTTTGTCATATATATTCAAGTCAGAAATGGAAGGACACAGTGGGATTTTGTTTGTTTGTATCTTTTTTCATTTAATATCCATGTGTTGTGTGTGTGTTACTGTGTTTTATGGTTTTAAAGTTAAGAAGTGTTTCTTGCAAAACTGATGTAAGATTTTTGTTTGCATGTCTACTTCTATATCTGTCTTTTGTATGTATTATATATTTATATGTATATATATTATATAAATATTACATTACTAGGATTACTTTCAATTTTTTTCTTTTTGATCAGTAAGAAAATAAATTCATAATTGGACATTAGATTTCATCTCACTCGGTTTTCATACTCTAAGACATCTATTTGCAAAAATTTTGTCAAATATTTTTGGGTCTAGCTCAACTGTTTTTCCATGAAAAAAAAAATTAATTAAAACTATTAGAATTAAAATACAAGTGCATATAATTTTGTGTATTTCCTTTGAGCGATCTTACTTATTTTTATACTCTGCAGGGGATTAGTTATGCAAAACTTGCAAATTTGCCACCTATAGTCGGGCTTTGTAAGTTTCACTCTCTCAAGTTTGTTTTCCAACAGTGTTGGTTTAGTCTCAAGTAAAAAAGTTTAATTTGTTTTAGTGTAAATAATAATGAATGCATTATATGCAGACTCAAGCTTTGTGCCACCATTGATATATTCTGTCCTCGGGAGTTCTAGACATCTAGCCGTGGGTCCGGTCTCAATTGCGTCTCTTGTGATGGGCACAATGCTTAACGAGTCAGTTTCTTATACCGAAGAGCCAATTCTTTATCTTCAATTGGCTTTCACTGCAACATTCTTTGCTGGTTTATTTCAAGCTTCTCTGGGTTTATTAAGGTATTCAATTAAAACCACTTTACAAAATTCTACGGCATTAATTTCTCTTTTCTTTCATACTGATAATAATATCAGGTAAATAGATAAAAATCCCCTGTATGCGAGTTGAGTGTACTGTTGTTTACGTAATGGAAACATCTTTACTTCTTTGGGGGAAGGGCATTCCATAAGAATCATTTTGTGGTTGCACCCACTACTAAAAAGCTTTAATTTTTAAAGGGGTTTCTTATCATTTTGATTTGAACTTGGAACCCAAATTATTGGTGGTGAAGGGGTTTCTTATCATTTTGATTTGAAGCAAATTATTGGTGGTGAAAATGATATCAACGGAGACAATTGAAGTTGGCCTAACCCCTCCCTTCTTGATTCTGATGCCAGGCAGCACCACCACTGTGCTATAAGGCTAAAGAATTAATCAATGAAATCTCACTTTATAAGTAGCTTGTTATTCAATACATTTAAATAATAAATTATAAGAAATATTTTAAATGTCTTGTTCTTGAATTTATATATTTTTTTTTTATAAAAATATTTATTGGAGGGATGTTTTCACAGGCTAGGATTTGTAATAGATTTTCTGTCAAAGGCAACTCTGGTTGGGTTCATGGGTGGTGCAGCAGTCATAGTATCACTGCAACAATTGAAAGGGCTACTAGGAATAGTTCACTTCACCACCAAGATGCAAATGGTTCCTGTTTTGTCCTCTGTTTTCCAGCACAAAGACGAGGTAAAGAAAAATCTTTATTAATTAAGAATATGATAGGATTGAACTTTGTTCTAAAAGGTCTTTTAATTTTGTACAAAGGCAAATTCTAATTCTGGAAATTTTGATATGTGCAGTGGTCTTGGCAAACCATTGTCATGGGCTTTGGTTTCCTGACAATTTTATTGACAACAAGGAAGATTGTAAGTGTTGTCGCGTTGAAAGTCCAATCTCCTTAACGAAAATTTTAAATTCATGATAATCTACTCATTCTCACAATTTTCTGATTAATTAATGCAGAGCATGAAAAAACCAAATCTCTTTTGGGTATCGGCAGCTGCTCCGTTAGCATCAGTTATCCTCTCAACAGTAATTGTTACCCTCCTCAGGTCGAAGGTTCAAGGAATTCAAACAGTAAGAAATGGTTACTAGAACTACCTCTAGTAAATTAACCAATGGAATTACTCATGAAAAGTTCATTTCTTCTTCATCAGATTGGACACTTGCCAAAGGGGTTGAATCCACCATCATCAAACATGCTTTGTTTTTCACGGCTCTTATCTTGCACTTGCTATTAAAACTGGCATTGTAACAGGAATTTTATCTCTCACGGTAAGTTTTCTTGATAAGTAGACCTTTGTTAGAATATCTCCTCTTGCATTGCGTATTCATTTGATTGCGCATGCCTGTATTGCATGTAGGAAGGGATAGCAGTGGGAAGGACATTTGCTGCTTTGAAAAACTACCAAGTTGATGGTAACCAAGAAATGATGGCCATTGGCGTTATGAACATGGCCGGTTCCTGTTCTTCATGCTATGTCACTACAGGTGATTATCCTCCCCCTTTAGCCCCCGGTTTTGGGACTTATATTCTAGTTTGCTTGACATTAACTCTCTCTCTTGCAGGGTCATTTTCTCGATCTGCAGTAAATTACAACGCTGGAGCGCAAACAGTGGTTTCGAACATAATCATGGCATCGACCGTGCTAGTGACTTTGTTGTTTCTCATGCCGCTGTTTCATTACACTCCCAATTTCATCTTGGCAGCTATCATCATAACTGCTGTGATTGGGCTAATAGATTATGAGGCCGCACTAGAATTGTGGAAAGTTGACAAACTTGATTTTTTGGCTTGCATATGTTCCTTTATCGGTGTCCTTGTCATCTCTGTGCCCCTTGGCCTTGCCATTGCTGTAAGCTTTTTCATACATGCGTAAATGTCTAATTTGGATGTTACTGTCAATGTATTTACACAACTTTTGCTAAGTAATTCTTTTGCCCACAAATGTCAGGTTGGAGTTTCAGTTTTCAAGATTCTGTTGCATGTAACCAGGCCAAATACTGTTGTTTTAGGAAATATACCAGGGACCCAAATATATCAGAATGCCAGCAGATACAGAGAAGCTCTAAGGGTTCCTTCTTTTCTGATACTTGCTGTTGAAGCTCCTATCTACTTTGCAAATTCCACTTATCTTCAAGAAAGGTTAGTTGAATAACCACATACCACCATCATCTCCACATTAATCCATCAATACTCAGTAGTAATAATTGACCACTGTTGAAAATTTGGGGGAAGTTAACATCTAAATCTAAAAAGAGGTATATGAATTGCAACCCATATATTGGATTTGTGTTGTGTTATCAAAGTCTTGATTGAGGCAGTTTTCTAATCCAGGATACTAAGATGGGTTCGAGAGGAAGAAGAGTGGATACTAACCAACAACGAGCACATGCTGAAATGTGTAATTTTGGACATGACTGGTACGTTAAACATTACACAATACGAAGCCCTTGGTTTGAATCCTAGTTTACCCGCAACTGATCTTTCTGTATTCGACTGTCTAATATGTTGTTGGATGATAATCTTTTTAAAGTGCTAAAATCAAAGAATATTTAAGTTTTGCATTTTTAATTTCATTATATTCCAAGTCTGCCCTTGAAATATGAGTTTATTTCTATGAAATTCAGTTTCATTCTTCCCTTTTTCCAGCTGTAACGGCCATAGACACGAGTGGTATTGACACAATACGGGAACTCAGGAAAATGTTAGAGAAGCAATCACTTCAGGTCAATCAAGTTTCCTAACCTTTTTAATTTTGATCGCTCGCTCTGTATAAATATTGAGATGCTTTTTCAATTGGTAACTGGCAGTCTGATACCATGTTTTCTTTATACATGCAGCTTGCATTGGCAAATCCTGTTGGGACTGTTATGGAAAAGCTTCACAAGTCAAATATATTGGAGTTGTTTGGCCTAAATGGGCTATATCTCACAGTTGGAGAAGCTGTGAGCGACATCTCGTCCTCATGGAAGGCTTAGATTAAAGCTCTCCCTCAGAGAGAACCACTGTTGAAGAATGAGTTTTTTTCACTTAGGGACCACAATCTTCATACAGTTTTCCATCTATGTTAAGAGTTACCAATGAGAAGAAGATTTTATTCTTCTTCTTCTTGTTCCCTCCTATCTTGTTAAATTTCAATTTGCAGAGAGTTTAAGGTGACAAAATATTTTTATTAATGCTAAGCTCTTCTAAGAAGAGATTCTTAAAGTCTTACACAACACCATGGTGTTTGATGTTAATGGAGCATCCGTTTTCATCTTTCCTACTGTAAGGATGGGAGGGAAAAGAGTATCAATCAACATGAGCATCAGTTTTAAATTATCTCTACCAACAATTTTAAAAGAATATCACAAAAAACTTACTTAAACAACCAATTGCATTCAAAGGTTTTTGAAAAGTAAAAGTAAAGCCAGAGTGCCATATTCATATTATTTTCCTGGGAAACAATAGTAACACCAGATCTAACATATCTTCTTCAAACCAAATAAAATTATACATGGGGAATCCCGTAATACTCAAATACTTTTCCTTTTATGTCTTCTAACACGCATATCTAGTTATCTAAGCACCTTTTGAACTTACTTTTGTGAAATATTCGATGGATAGATTTCCATGTAGAAGGTTTCTAATATACTTTCCAGTCTACAGAAAAAAATTAGGTTATCTCGTTCCCACTAGAGAATCCGTTGTTGCTTGTTGAATGTCTCTGAGCAATCAAACATCTGCACGGAAATAACCTCAAATTAATTTCGCTCATTATTATTTAGCTAACAGAATTAGCTTCTGTAACTACTGCATCCAAAGTCTGCAGCCCATAAAACTACATTTTTTTCAATGCCTGGAGATTTTGTTAGCATGCATATGACCAGCCAACGATATTTTGCAGCCTCACAGCTATTCAAAATAATATAGCATTTCATTTGTTAACTGCAAAAGAATCTAACTCCTTGGAATTACGTGGGAAATGAAAACTTAGGGGGAGGTGGTTTTTGGTTTCTATCAAAAAGAAGAAAAATAGTCTAGAGTAAGTAAGTTGGATGGTGCAAATTGATTCAATGGAAAATTATGCAATCAAACATCAATAAAAATTAAAATATTTATATTTTCCATGGAAAAGAATCACAATCAAACCCACACATCGGAAAAATGATTTCCACATCCGCATACAACGTAAGGTTGTTTAATCAAACATCACAAACAAGAATTATGATAAGAGGCTTATGGCTTATCTAACAGGTCAAACTAAGGAACAAATATATAAGGAGGATTAGGTTATGTAGATAAAAGAGGACGATGCACAGTTACATGAGAGATGACAGTTCAAAGCTTAACATGACTTCCATCAATTCCATTAGTGTAGACCATGAAAATGCAAAACTTTATGGACCTCCCCCCCAGCATCGCCTACTGGATACATATATATATATATACATACTGTATAGATAGATAGAGAGAGAGTGAGATCACTTCAAGAACCCAGCAACCCCCCCAACCCACACACAACCCCCAAAACCCTCTTTCTATCCGTCTCTCTCTCTCTCTCTCTCTCAATCCCCCCTTCCCTCTCTCTAAAACTTCTAAATAAGTAACAATAATTTTACTCATAGTTTAACATTGGCTTATAGAATGCTGAACTTTAATTTTGATATTACGATTTATCCTAGACTCCCAGTTACTATTAGGATGCAACCAGAATCCGTAATTAAATTTATCCAGGATGAGCGTATATTGGGGAATACTCAGAATCAGATTAAGATGCATTAACACTTTAAAAAATCTGTGCTTCATAAATGTCGGAAGGTATGCTTTCTGATTACGATTGAAAATATTCAACATAGTGCAGGTTGCTAACTACCTCTAATAACAGGATATGCCTCCGTAATAATGTAGATGTCAACACTGACAGTTTTTAATCAAGCTGCTTCTATGAAGGATGTTGTATAAAAGTTGAAAATATATATGTGCTAAATAATGCATATTCCATAAAAAAATAGCACGCAATCTGATTAAGCGAAGGGGGCAGCCATTACAGGCTCAAAAAAGCATCTAATTCCAGAGAATAAAAAAAATAGAAAAAGAAGAAATGCACTGGATAAGGCATATAAAAGCCCTGCAAATTGAAAATACAGCACATTCAAGCACAAAGCAGAGGAAAGAATACAAAATGCACATTGATCACTGAAAGCAAGGAACATATAACAATCAAAGCAGCAAAACCATCGAAAAGGCGCGGGAGTGAGAAAAAATAATATTAAACTAAGGAATGACATTGACCAACAAGAAGAGAGTGCTAGAGAGAGAGAGAGAGAGAATAAGAGAGAATATATTAGGTCATTGAAGTAGTCAGTCTAAACCATGAAGAGGGCGTGACTTACTTGAACGGTATCTTGCAATAGGAATTTCTCGCAATTCACGCCTTATACACAAGTATTCTCCTAACAGAGCCGTCACCGCTAGTCCAGTAACATTCACAACCCACCATGTTATAGATGAAGGCATACCTCCATATATGATGCATATTACTAGATGGATGATGTAAAGGGTTGCTGAGAAATCTAAGCATTTCTTTGCTCTCTCAACCATATACAGCAAATAACCAGCTCTGCTCAAACCAAAACAAAAAATGCTCCAAGTTAGGAAAAAAAAAAGAGAGTATACTTTCGACAGAAACCAAAGGTTCATTTGAGGTTCAAACTTCAACAAGACACTAAAAATATGTAGCAACTTAGGTAATGGAAACAATTGCTTGAAGCATGACAAAGAATTGTGGAAAGAAGTTATACTGAGCTATCTGAAAAGTACATCATTGTTCAAGGAAGAAAAAACACAACAAATAATATCATGATATGACTAAAAAAAAGCATGTCAAAAGAAAAACTATGGCAACTATCGTAAAGAATGAGAAATAATAGACCATGTCTATTTGTTGTCTTCCATCCTTTGAGCTCAGCTAAAATACTGCCTGGGACTCACAGTGTCTTGTGGGTCTAAATGCATCCTTGGCGATTAGTCAGGTGCTCTAAGAGACTTGGATACCCTGAGTTATCAAAATATCATAGTGTGAGAGATTAGTTTTCCTAGGTCGTGGTTCAAATCTTCACGTTTGAATTTGGTCCTCTCTTGTGGTCCTCTCTTGTGGTCCTCCCTCGTGTTAGTGGAATGTTCACTCTATTATGGTCATTCAGTCGATGCAACTTAGTTAGCCTATTCCGTGCAAGCGAGTCACACATGAGGCGAAGTGCAGTGCTAGCATGACATAAATGTTGGTAGCAGCAAATGTAAGAGCTCTAGCGGTATTAAAAACCGCCCTGGGTTTGACACCAGCAAACGTAGTTCAGAAATTATGGGGACCTAGATAGACCAGTTATAGATGTTTGGATGCCAAATTAACTTATGGGGAAACTATAATTATTGGGGATCGCAGAATCTTAGATGGTGTGATTGCTTATATGGATCGATCAAACAAAGAATGGGTTTAGAGATGGGTATACCAACTCTTGTGATCGGTATAGACCACAACACTGTAGCTGAATGAACAATTGAGTACTCTACTACTGTAATCCATTTCAAATCAGGTTCAGTTCAAGTTCAAATCATGGTTCATCGTACCTTGAAACGTAAATTGTAAATAACTAAATAAACAACGAAAATTGCAAAGATAAAAATAAACGATCCTACTGTAATGGAAAGAGAAGGCAATTCTTACCCGGCAACAGAGCTGAGCATAAATGAAGCAATGACGCACCAACCGGTCACTGTGGAAGCAGTAACAGTGGCATAATCAAAGTAATAAGCGAGGCTCATTCGCGAGACCCGAGTCCCAACAAGAATTGCCAAGAAAATACCGAGGGTAATATAGTATAGGCACTGAATGCACAAAATTTGGGCAACAATAAGCCAAGGATCCCATACTACTGCACCATAGAACATGACTTTAAGCTCTCAGCAGCAAATAGTTGAATTTCTTTGTTTCCCCACAACACCCAAAGCTAAGATTTGCCGATTTTAATCTTTAACTTCTATTAAAGCTAGAACCAAAAGGGTTGGTCTCCGAAGACCACAATTCTTTAATTAACAATATACAAAATCGAAACCCATAGTGGGATTGTGAGATGGATGTGTGAAATAAAATTGCTGGCGAATAATATATAATTAACTAGAGAGAATTAAGGAAAGAGATAACCCTAATTTCTGGAGATCTTCACGAAGACCGAGTTGTGCAATGGGAACTTTACGAGTTTGAGAGAGTGGATTCAGAATTTGAGATATGAACAAAATTGAAATTGAACATGGAAGGAGAGGGAGAAGGAGAGGGCCCAGATCGGGGGTGATAAAACAGAGCTGCTAAACGAGGCGAATGGAGAGAGGATTTGGGGAACCGTGTTCAGTTCACCATTTGGGCATGAACGTATGAAGGTACTTCAATACAATAATGGATACGTAGAAACAACAACAATACCCGACTAACCGTACACTCTTATCATTTCTATTTCTATTTCTATTTCTATTTCTATTCTTCCCCGGAAATGGTCATTCGTTTCATATTTAGGTGCTGATTGTAGGGGTGTTTTCGGTTTCGGTCGGGGTAGAAACTAGGGTACCCCAAACCCTCCCCAAACTTTATAGTTCGGTTTCGGTTCGGTTCGGTTTCGGTTTTCGTATCTATGAAACCCAAACCCTCCCCAAATTATTCGGTTTCGGTCCGGTTCGGTCTCATTCGGTTTTTTTTGTGTTCTTAAAATTTTAGTTCAAAATTGCACTAAAAATATAAATTCACTCAAAAGACACTACAAAAAAATCATATAAAGTTTTATTTTTAATTAGCTTAAATAATTATTTGTAAATAAATAATCATAGGGTTAGGTCATTTATATAATGTAAATGTTGTAAGAAAGTTTCTTTTTTTTTTTAACGTATTGTAAGACAACTTAAGTAATTTATTAAGTTAGCAAAAATAATTTTTTAAAAGATTCGGTTTTTTCGGTCCAATTCGGGGACCCCGAATCCCCAACCCATACCGACCCAAATCATTCGGTTTCGGTTTCGGTTTTTTATTTCGGTTTCGGTTTTTTTTTCGGTTCGGGAAATTTCGGATTACAACGGATCGGTTCGGTTCGTTCGTTCGGTTTTCGGATTTCTGACAACACCCCTAGCTGATTGTTTCCTGACTTTAATGGCGTCTTCTATAGACTCACTTCAGAGGTTTACAAAATTTATTTTATTTTTCGAAATATAAGTCACTATCTTTTTTTTGTTTTTTAAGTCAATAATCATTTTAATCAAATTTAGGATGCTTTTTTTTTTAATCTTTGATTGTTGAATGCTAATTACTAATTGCGGAGTGCTAAATTTTGAATCAAAGTTCTGAAAATGCTTTTTGTTTTTTATTTTGAATGAGGTTTTGAATTTTATATTTTTTTTTGTATAAAACAACGTTTTAAATTCAGCATTAAGCATTCAACGAGATTAATGTCTCTCGATGCTTGAATGTTTAATCATTAAAAAAAATAGTTATTAGCCTCTTAATGATTAAAAAAGACAAATATCATATTATTGTTTAATACTCTTTCATTAAGTATTTAAAGGTAAAAATAAACACTCCCTTAGCTTTGGTATGAAAACTTTATACTGTCACCACTATCTACGAGTTCTTGATGTAATCAAATTTAACTTAAAATAAGAATTTAATACTCTCACTTTTCATTCTCTCACTCACTCACTTTCTTCGAGTTCTTGGTGAAAGTGTGTAGAATTTTTGTATAGTAAAATTGTTTACTTTACTACAATTTACAAACAAATATTTGGAAGAGCGTCACAACAACAAATGGTTGTTTTATATCTTAAGTCTGAATGGGTGGTCCATTCAAACTTCAGAAGTTTTAAAATTTGTTTGGTTGTTTTAAAATTTAAATATGATCATTTAATTTGACTTTTAAAAAATAAATGACACCTCTCTTTCTTAAAACTTATTTTTAAAAAGGTAAAATACATCGTCTGAACTTAAGTCATTTTTATAAAATAAAAAGACAAGAATTATTCAGTATTCATATGTGATATGTTCAAATAAATAACGCTTGTTCAAATGTGAGATTCATAAACTAACCAAATAAATAATGACGAAATACACCTATGAGATGAAGGTGGCGTTTAGTAAAAAAACTGAAAACTAAAATCTGAAAACTGAAAACTGAAAAAGCTGTTTGTTTAGTTCTGAAAATTGTATCTGAAAAATATTGTTTGTTTGAATATAACACATTTGAAAATTGATTTTTTTTTATTATGACAATTTTACCTTATTATTTTATTTTGATCACATGATTCTAATGACCCATTTATAATACACCACTATCCATCCATCAATTATATATAAAGCACATAAGGGCCTCAATTAGCTTTTAGAGACTTTACCCATGATAAGAATCAAAAACAATTACACAGTAGATATGGAAGTTTGAAAAAAGAAACCCAAAAATATACGAAATAGTTGTAGCTATCCACGTGAACAATTTAAATAATAAACTAAAATTTAATAAGAATAAACAACATAATTGAAAGAAGGCATGAAAAATGAAATTAAAAGAGGGAACACAAACCTTAACAACAGTTTCACTAATTGGCGCATGAAGATGGGAAGAAAAAAAGAGTTTTGATAAAAGAAAGGGGGCAAAATGGACCTTTTACACCTTTTAAAATTAAGTTTCAGATTTAAGTGGCAACTTTGCCACTTAAAATTTTAGATGAAAATTTTAAGTTTTAAGTAGTAAAATTAAGTGGCCACTTAATTTTTTTTAATTAGTGAACAACTTTGTCAACCGCTTAAATTTGAAAATTTTAAGTTTTTAGATTTAAGTGGCAAATTAAGTGGTAAGTGAACAACACCGAAGAATATCTCACTACACCTCTTAATTTATTTTTTAAACTTTTCGCACAACTTAATTAGTTTAGCTACCATTTTTATTTTGTTATCAAACGGATCCTTATTGTCTTAAGAGCATCGCGTATGATGCGGTAAATTGCCAGCGATTTCATATAATATATTTGTGAAAATAGTCAAACACTAAAGTAGCTTTGTCAAGGTATTGTTAAACACCGATGATCTTATATTTTTATATCTCCGAAAATTTTATTACATACTCATAATAAGATTATTAATTTAAGAGCGCACAAAAACTACTTTGACAAATAAATAAGCTACACTTAAAAAATATTAGAAATGTTTAAACATTTCTTTCAACTAAATAGCTCTTGAGAATTTTTTTTTATTCAACAATGAGGGTGTTTATGCCAGTTTACACATTCTTTAAATATTTTTTTCAATATGCAGTTAGATAAAAAGCAAGACATTCATATCAAGATAAGGAGATTCACAAAATATTACTTTTACCTTTTCCCTCAAATTCACAAGACAATATTGTAATTTATACCTCAAAAATTGCATAATGTAAGGCTTGGAGTTTGAAATCGTGATTTATATTTTATGAAATAGTTACTATTACTGAAATTTACTGTTTCACTATCCCTTGAGAGTTACTATCGGGAATATTTGGACTCGTGCATCAAAGGGGGGGGGGCATCGCTGAAGATTTGGCTCTGTATAGGAATTCTATTTCTATTAGGTTTTATATTGTCCAATTCTTAATTGGCTTTGTATTGTCCAAATCCTAATTGGATTTGTATTATCCAATTTGTAGTCGGATTTGGCTTTGTGCAATCCTAGATCATAGGATTTATACTCTATAAATAGACCCCTTGTCATAGGGTTTATTCATGAGTTGTGTTATATTGTTTACTAGCTAGATTAGAAAGTATATTTGAGAGATAATATTGAGAGCTCTAATTGGTGGCTAGGGTTTGTTTTGTGCGTTGTACTCAGAATTGGTCTCATCAATAATAGCTATCACCTGGTGGATTAGTGGCGGTTTTGCCGACACCACCTAATTGCTTGTGTGCTTGGTTAATTATTTTCTTCTTTCATCTCTTGCTTATCATATTACTTGAATACCATTGGTGCTTGTTTCTTTAATTATTGTACACATAATTGTCCAGTCGGTCCTACGCTTGTGCTAAGGCTTGTTCTAGCGGTATCTTAGTACAACAATTTGGTATCAGAGGAAGGTTTATTCATTGGGATAATTGTGTCATAGTTAGAGATGTCTACTGGTGGTGCATCGGAAGGGGGTGCCAAGGCGGCAGATACACCACCTTTGAAGGGGGCGTCTGCTCCTAAGGTAACGGCTGCGCTCAAATTCGATATAGAGAGATTTGACGGGAAGAAGATGGATTTTGCGATGTGACAGTGTCAGATGTCCGACATCCTTGTCCAACAAGGTTTGCACAGAGCATTGTTGGGGAATAAAGCTAAGCCCGATGAGTGGTCCGACGCCGATTGGGCTGAGTATGATAGACAGGCATGTAGTACAATTCGTTTACACCTTGCTCCAAACGTGATGTACTATGTGATGCGTGAAACATCTGCCTCAGTAATTTGGAAGAAGCTCGAGGATCAGTATATGATGAATAGTATCGAGAATCGTCTATACTTGAAGAAGAAGCTATTCCGGTATGAATTTTCGAGGGGTACATTCATGAACGATCATCTCAATGGGTTCAATAAGATAATCTCAGATTTGCAGGGGTTAGACGTCGAGATTGATGATGAGGACAAGGCGATTTTGCTTCTTAATTCGCTTCCGGAATCTTATGATCATCTAACCACCACACTTGTTCATGGGAAGGAAAAGGTGACCTACGATTTGGTATCGTCGGCCGTCTTGGCTAATGAAAAACGCTTGAAGAAGAGAGGAGAATCCAACTCAGATGCGCTATTCATTAGGGGGAAAAGCGATGAGAAGAAGCGGGAAAACCGGGGAAAGTCGCGGTCGAAATCTCGGGGTCCGGCTGACAAGAGTAAGATAATTTGTCACAAGTGCAAGAAACCTAGACACATACGTCGGGAGTGTCCAAATAGAACCAATGGCGGTGGAGAGAATAAAGGTACGGTGGAGAACGCGAACGCGATAACTGCACTAAAAGATAAGGACTTCGAGAGTATGTTGATTGTAACTTCACGGGTTAACTCTTCGAGCGAGTGGATCTTGGATAGCGGGTTCTCGTATCACATGTGCCCAAATCGGGAATTGTTTCATACCTTCACCGAGGTTGACGGAAGCAAGGTTTTGATGGGTAACGACCATGCGTGTAAAACGATGGAGATTGGTACGATTCGGCTAAAGATGCACGACGGGATAGTACGTACTCTTTGTGATGTCCGGTATGTTCCTGATCTAAAGAAAAATTTGATCTCTTTAGGGGTTCTTGATTCCAATGGGTATCGTGTAATACTCAAGGGTGGAAATTTTAAAGTTCTCTCCGGGGCTATGGTTGTGATACGGGGAAAGAATGAGGGTAATCTCTATTTTCTTCAAGGAAGCACAGTGACTAGGTTTGCTTCGGTTACGACTGAAGAGAATGATACGACAAGATTATGGCATATGTGATTGGATCATGCTGAGGAGAAGGTTATGACAGTGTTGAGTAAGCAAGGGCTATTTGAGGGTGCAAAAGGCTGCAAACTAGAGTTTTGTGAGCATTGTGTGCTTGAAAAACAGACTCGGGTAAAGTTTGGGACAGCGGTACATTGCACGAAATGAGCACTTGATTATGTGCATACAGATGTCTGGGGGCCGACAAAGACTCAATCCTTGGGTGGAAATCATTACTTTGTGACTTTTGTTGATGATTACTCAAGGAGAACTTGGGTCTATCTCATGAAGCATAAGGACCAAGTTTTTGATGTGTTCTTAAAGTGGAAGGCAATGGTTGAAAATCAGATTGGTAGAAAAGTTAAAGTGTTCAGGTCAGACAACGGTGGGGAGTACACTTGTGATCCTTTTAAGGATTTTTGCCAACGAGAAGGTATCACTCGCCACTTCACGGTCAAGGGTACACCTCAACAGAACGGAGTAGCAGAGAGGATGAATCGTACGCTCCTTAAAAATGTGCGGTGTATGCTTTCTAATGCCAAATTAGATAAGCGATTTTGGGCTGAAGCCTTATCCTACGCTACGTTCTTGATTAATCGTTTGCCATGCTCGGGAGTGGAATACAAAACACCTATGGAGGTGTGGACCGAATCTCATGCTAGTTACGATAACATTCACATTTTTTACTGTCCGGCTTATTATCATGTTCGTGATGAGAAAATTGACCCTAGGGCTCGTAAGGCAATATTTATAGGCTCTTGTGATGGGGTTAAAGGTTATAAATTGTGGTGTCTTCAAAGTAAGAAGATTGTGATTAGTAGGGATGTGACGTTTGACGAGGCGTCTATGCTCAAGACGACCTTGTCGACAAACGGTGATTCTCCAATTCTGGTTAAAAATGAGAACAAGGTGAGCGAGATAGTGGTGGAAACGGAAGTGACTACTCCAGTTAATACTCAGGTTACGGATTTGGTGGAGGAGTCCAACGAGGAAGAGACGACTCCCGGTGAGAATTCGGGTTAATAACAAACAATACCGTCTTTAGCTAGTGGAAGGGAGCCTAGGGCTCGACGTGCACCGGTTCGATATGGGTATAAAGACATGGTGGCATACGCATTAGTAGGTTACGGGGATGAGCCAACTTCGTATCGGGAAGATATGGATTCTAGCGAGAATGCGAAGTGGAAAGCGGCTATGAAAGATGAGATGGAGTCTCTCCGAAAAAATCAAACTTAGGAACTATGTGATTTGCCGAAGGGGAAGAAACCTATCGGGTGCAAGTGGGTTTTCACTAAGAAAGACGGAGTTCTAGGATCCGGTTTTCGTTTCAAGGCAAGGTTGGTAGCCAAGGGTTATGAGCAAAAGAAAGGGGTGGACTATAATGAAGTGTTTTCTCCGGTTGTGAAGCACACCTCGATCCGAGTATTGTTGGTTATGGTAGCGCAATTTGATCTCGAACTTGAATAATTCGATATCAAAACTGCGTTCTTGCATGGGGACCTAGAGGAAGAGATTTATATCTCTCAGCCGGAAGGATTCAAAGTTGTTGGTAAAGAAAATAGTGTGTGCAAACTTCGAAAGTCGTTGTACGGATTGAAGCAGTCCCCGCGTTAATGGTACAAGAGGTTTGACACGTTCATGATCGCGCAGAAGTTTACTCGGAGCGAATTTGATCATTGTGTTTATTCAAAAGGCTTGAATCTGGCAATTTCATCTATTTACTCCTATATGTTGACGATATGCTCATTGCTTCCCGGAGCTTGGTGGAGATCGACGTATTGAAAGCTCAGTTAAGCAAGGAGTTTGAGATGAAAGATTTGGGTGGAGCGCAAAAATTTTTGGGGATGGAGATCGTACGAGATAGAAAAAGGGGACGATTGTGTCTTACACAAAGTCAATACCTTAAAAAAGTGGTTGCTCGATTCGGGATGGAAAACTTAAAGCCGGTGAGTGTCCCGTTAGCACCGCACTTTAAACTATTGGCAACGATGGCTCCTAACTCTGAGGAAGAGGTGGAGTATATGGCTCAAGTTCTTTATGCAAGTGCGGTTGGGAGTTTGATGTATGCCATGGTATGCACTCGACCGGATATTGCTCAAGCCGTGAGCATTGTTAGTAGGTATATGGCGAACCCTTGAAAACCGCATTGACAAGCCGTTAAGTGGGTTCTACGATATCTGCGGGGTACAATGGACAAAGGGTTGGTATTTAAAGAATCTGGAACGTCAACTATTGAGGGTTTTGTGGATTCGGACTACGCTGGCGACCTAGACAAGCGGAGATCGACTACGGGTTATGTGTTTACATTGGGTAGCGGTTCGTTGAGTTGGAGGTCGATGATTCAAAGTGTGGTAGCATTGTCTACCACGGAGGCAGAATATATTTCGGTAACGGAGGCGGTCAAGGAGGCCATATGGCTCCGTGGTTTAGTTAGTGATCTTGGTTTGAAGTCGGAAAAAGTGGTGGTGCACTGTGACAGTCAGAGTGCAATTCACTTGGCAAAGAATCAAGTTCATCATGGAAGAACCAAGCATATTGATGTCTGATATCACTTCATTCGGGAAATTATTGAAAACGATGTTGTAAATCTGGTTAAGATAGGCACCAAAGATAATCCGGCAGATATGTTGACAAAGGTTGTTCCGTTGGCTAAGTTTGAGCATTGCTCGACGTTGGTCAATATCTTTCGGTGTTGATACCCCTTGGGGGGCGGTGGTCCTAAGGGACCGGCGGGTGTGATAGTGTCTTATTCGATGATTTGATCATGGTGGAGTGCATTGGGGTCTTGTGAAACATCGCTAAGGTGGAGAATTGAAGATTTGGCTATGTATAGGAATTCTATTTCTATTAGGTTTTATATTGTCCAATTCTTAATTGGCTTTGTATTGTCCAAATCCTAATTGGATTTGTATTATCCAATTTGTAGTAGGATTTGGCTTTGTGCAATCCTAGACCATAGGATTTATACTCTATAAATAGACCCCTTGTCATAGGGTTTATTCATGAGTTGTGTTATATTGTTTACTAGCTAGATTAGAGAGTATATTTGAGAGATAATATTGAGAGCTCTAATTGGTGACTAGGGTTTGTTTTGTGCGTTGTACTCAAAATTGGTTTCATCAGTAATAGCTATCACCCGGTGGATTAGTGGCGGTTTTGCCGACACCACCTAATTGCTTGTGTGCTTGGTTAGTTGTTTTCTTCTTTCATCTCTTGCTTATCATATTACTTGAATACCATTGGTGCTTGTTTCTTTAATTATTGTACGCATAATTGTCCGGTCGGTCCTACGCTTGTGCTAAGTCTTGTTCTAGCGGTATCTTAGTACAACAATCGCTTCAAATTTTTGTACTTCAAATAAATTTCAATAATTATGCAAAGTAATAGTCTCTTAACAAAATCAATTATTTCAACCCAACTTGGCAAGTTGTGGATTCCATCTACTCAATCTTTAAGTTCATCCATCCTAATTAAATTAGGGATAGTTTATTATTTTTCTATTTATGTATTACGGAGTATAAAAATACCATTGTAAATTTATCCACCTAAAATTTATTATGATTAAATTAAATAAATAGAACATTTCCAAAACACCCTCATTTTCTCTATTCTATTGAACCTAATTCACCCTATATTTATATACACTAGAATGTATAATCATATCTATTACATATATGTAATACGGTGGAAGTACTCATCCTCTCCCCTCTTAATTAAAGTAATAAATAGATTAATTCATTGCACTCTTCCTTTTTTCAATCGTTTTGTTTCTCACTTTATATATGGACCTCCTCTTTATAATAGTTGTCTTTAGGCGTTTTGATATCTTCATCTCATTTACTTCTACTTCATTCACTATTTTATGTAAGTTGTCTGTCTATTACTATATAGTAATGAGTTTATTACCATATGGTAATATGTAGGAACATGTTTTATTTGAAATTTTAATATGTACGCTTAACATTTTTTTTTCATTGACAAACATAAGTATGTGTGTATTTTATTTTTTACTAAATTATACAACAAAATAAAACAAAACATAATACAAATATATACAAATAATTTTAAATTATAAGCTAAAAATAAATTTTGTTAGACGCTCGTGTGTATCGCACAGGTTGCTAAGTAGTAAGATAAATAAAATGCTCGATCTCTTTTAGTGAGAGCTTGCCATGCATTGCTTCATTAATTAGATTTTCTATTCAATTGCCAAACTCTTTGGCTCTTCATAAGCTAAAACCCTTCTTTGTCCTCTTAATTGTACACGGTCTATCTTTCAACTAATTTACTTAGCAGTCATCAACATATATAAAACTATTAATTACAATTGACCTCTTTTAATAAATATATTTTTTTAACAAAAAATTGCTCCTTAAACGGTTAGATTCACGATTGTGAAAGAATGTAGAAGGGTTATATTCCACAATTACTCATAAAACATGAATATATATATATATATATATATACATGTTTTATCCGTCATTTTTCAACCATAATATTAAACTTTTGTCTTTATAAAATTTCTATTCACCTGATTTTGACAAATGAACATAATTTTTTCAACGATTATTAATAATTAAAACCTTTTATGTACTATATTTTGTTTTATAATTAATCTTCTTCTTTTATTATCATGCTGCCATGTGTCAATGCCATAAATTCATTTATTATATTATATGAAGCTCTTCTCTTTACTTTGTAGTTTAAATTTAATAGCTTTATTTAACGACTCTAATAATTAGTATAAATATCATTGAATTAAACATTTAGGCTTCTTGGATCATGGATGTTTGCATATTGTCTCTCTTCCCTTCTATACATCCTAACTATCATCTCCTTTAATTCCATCAATAATTTTTACACCCTTTATTTCATCGTTCATTTTCAAGGTTTGAATCGTCTTTCTTTACGCTTTTTTCTAACTATGAGAATTGCAAGTAGATACGTTGGTATCCAGGCACATATTCTTCTTACTACCATATATGAACTTTTTGTTAATTTATTTCAATAATTTATTTCTAATAGATTTTATTGTTGATTTTTTATGGGGTTAATTATCTTGGTGTAATTAAAGGATGGATAATTGAGAAAAATGTTTTATTTGCATTGGAAAAAAGTTTTGAGGCCCTCTTATTTTTACTTTTTTTTTATCATTTTTTGCTTCTGAAATTAAATTTCACATTCGTCATGCTTTCAAGTTTAACATTAACGAGAAATTACTTGACTAATGCCAATAATTTTAAAGAAAGTTTTACAAAATTTAATGTACATTTTGATTAATTTGAAATTCCTTTACAATTTCTCATGATGTCTTTTTTTTTCTTCTCAATAAATATTTTGTAATTCTTTGCATACTGTCTCAAAATTTATCTCTTTTGTATTTTTAACATTCTCATTTCAAAGTGTGTATATGTATATATGCTTAATGATTTTAGTGTAAATCTGTTTTCATTTTATTACATAATAACAAAGAGTGACACTGCAAACATATTATTAGTGTATATTGTTAGAAAATAGATAAAGAGTAATAGAGAGAGAAAGAGAGAGAGATTGTATTATATTGAATAATTAAAATGTACAAAGATAAGCCCTATATATATAGGGAGAATACAAGTGTAAGAAAAGGAAACTAAAAATATAAGGTAACAAGATATATAAAATAAGCAACTAAATATATTGTAATAGGCAACTAGATATATACAATATATATCTTAACATCCCCCCTCAAACTCAAGGTGGCATATGCGATATCAACTTGAGTTTGGAAATAAGATTGAGAAAACGAGTAGGAGGATGAACTTTGGTGAAAATGTCAGCTGATTGATCTTCAAAAGAAATAGAGAGAAGACGAACAGTGCTGCGTGTGACATGCTGACGAACAAAGTGACAATCGATTTCTATATGCTTACTACGTTCATGAAAGACATCATTATGGGCTATCTGAATAGCACTTCGATTATCACAATAAAGAACAGTAGAATAATGTCGAGGGGCACCCATCTCCTCAAGAAGCCATCTAAGCTAGACAAGCTGTTGTGTAGTGTCAACAAGTGCATGATATTCCGCCTCAATACTAGATCTAGAAACAAGTGATTGTTACTTATTATGCCATGAAATCAGAGAATCCCATGAGAAGAAACAATAACTAGTGGTAGATCGTCGATCAGTGGGATCTCCTGCCCAGTCAGCATCAGAATAAGCTCGTAACTCAAGAGAAGATGTAGAGGAGAAGTGAAGACCATGAAACATGGTTCCCTTAAGGTATTGGAGTATCGGAAGAACTCCAGCATAGTGTGTGGAGTGAGGAGCAAACATAAATTGACTCACCAAATGAACTGCATAAGCGATATCTGGGCGAATGACGGTAAGATAAACAAAAATGCCAACCAATTGCCTATATAAAAAAGCATCACTGAGAGGAGTGCCATCAAGCGGAGTAAGCTTGAGATTAATTTATAATGGAGTAGGCGCAGTTTTACCATTAGTGAGACCAGCTCGCGCAATAATGTCAGAAGTATATTTTGCTTGCGAAAAATAATAGCCAGCCGAGTCAGAAAGAATTCCAAGACCTAAGAAGTAGTTGAGATGGCCGAGATCCTTCATTTCAAAATGATGGCTGAGAGGTCTTTTGAGATCGGATGTACCCGCATGATCATTTCTCGTGATTATCATATCATCTATATAAAGAAGAAGAAGTGTAATACCATTATCTGTTTACTGAATAAAGAGACCAAGATCAGAATTACTAGACGTGAAACCAAATTGCCTAATTGTTGAGCTGAATTTTGCAAACCAGGCACAAAGAACCTGTTTAAGCCAGTACAAGGCACATCGTAGTTTGCAAACTTGAAAGGGAAAATGAATATGTCCTGGAGAAGGTTTCATACAAACTTCTTCACTGAGTCCACCATTGAGAAAAGCATTCTTCACATCCATATGAAAAAGATCTCATGTTCGAGCAGTAGCAATAATAAGAAGGGTGCGGACAGATGTCATGCGAACAACATGAGAAAAAGTATCTTCATAATCAATATCCTACTCTTGGGTGAAGCCTTGGGCAATAAAACTAGCTTTGTATCGTTCAACTGAACCATCTGATCTGGTTTTGATTTTATAGACCCATTTACAACCAATTACAGTTTTTCCCGGTGGAAAATCATCTAACTCCAATGTGTGGGCTTTTTCTAAGGCTTGTAATTCTTCAGACATTGCTTGCTTTCAAAGTGGGTTAGAACTTGCTTCTTTAAAGGAGGAAGGTTCATGGTGTGAAAATATGGTAGAGTAATAATGATAATCACGAAGGTGATGTGGAAGTTCTTTTACCCGAGTGGACTGTCGTGTCAATGGTGGAATGACAGGATCAACAGACGTAGCAATTTCAGTGGGATTGATCGCAGTTTGAGACTCTTTTGAAGGTGTGATATGGGATGAAGATTATTCATATGGTGGGACATTCTCCATGGCCTGAGTGAGGTGATCAGAATAAGTTGTGATGTTGGAAGGCTGAGTATTAGATTCTTCTGTGAGAATAGTGGTAGGTGGGGAAAGATCAATAGTGGACTTGGTGAAAAAGAGAAGAGGGGATTCATCAAAAACGTGAAACTTTGATAAAGAAGATAATATTTTATGTTCTCAAAACACGACATGACGAGAAATACGTAGACATTTAGAGATAGGATCCCAGCATTGATACCCTTTGTATTCAATCTCATACCCCAAGAAACAGCAGAGACGAGATCGAGGTTCAAGTTTGGAGTGTTCATAGGGTTGAAGTAACACAAAACATGCGCATCCAAATACCCTTAGAAGATTATGGGCAGGAGAAATAACCGTTCATAGGGTGATTGATTTTGAAGACTTGGTACAGGAATGCGATTGATCGAATAAATAGCAATAAGAGATGCTTCCCCCAGAAATGCTTAGGACACCTACTAGAAATAAGGAAAGTGCGAACAATGTCCAAAATATGTCTGTATTTTCGTTCAGTACGACCATTCTGTTGAGATGTGCTTGGACAAGAATATTGAGAAATGGTTCCCTGTTCACGAAGAAACTTTAAAAAATTTGTTTCTTTATATTCCATGGCATTATCAGCACGAAAAACTTTGATATGCGAAAAAATTGAGTTTGAATCATTCGAGCAAAATTATAATATATTTGAGGTAATTCTGAACAGTTTTTCATAAGAAAAATTCAGGTAAAACGTCTGTAATCATCTAAAAAGATCATAAAATATTTTGAACATCCGATAGTACTGTAGGGAGAAGGACCCCAAATATTAGAATATATACGATCAAATAGAGTAGAAGAAATAAAATCACTTATATTAAATGATAATGCTGGCTGTTTTCCAAGTTTACGAGATAAGCAGGACACTTTATCAAACTTTATTAAACCTAAACGACCAGAAGACACAAGAGACCGAAGGTGATCAAAAGACACATGACCTAACCTAGAATGCCATAAACTAAGAGGATAATCAGATGGTGTAGACGTAACAGTAAGAAATTAAGGGGGTCAAAAATGAATAAGCTCAAACATGCGCCCAATTTTACGGCCTATCCCAATAATCCGCCCCGTCCGTGGATCATGCACATTACAACCAGAGAAAGAGAATATAACATTTAGTCCAATATCACATAATTGGCCAATAGGGAATAAGGTTTATAGTCAATTTTAGAATATGAAAAGTAACAGGCAATGAAAGATTAAATGTACCTAATGATCTGATATGACTGACGCATAACTGAGATCCATCAGCAGTATTAATAGACAAAGTATGTGTGACTGGTTATTTGGATAAAAAATGGTGAAATCAGAAATCATATGATTACAACATCTAGAATTAAAGAACCAAGAAGTACCTGAGGTGGCAGACATGGCAGTACCAAAAAGGGATATAAGCTGTTTGAGAAGGGCTATAATGTCATTAATAATTACCGATGAAGTAGAGCTATTTGAACTGTTGATTGGTTGTTTAATGGTAGCAGCGGTGATAGAAGATGAGTGTGATCATTTGGATGGATTCTTGTGACAGTCTTTTTGATAGTGACCCGGTGCTTGCTTAAGACAGTGCCTGTAAGTTTGAATAGGACAGTGCTACAAGGCATGATTGGTAGCATGGCAATCTGAGCAATCACGTGAAGAAGTCGGCGTAACTGGTTTCGGATAATGAGCGACAAGCACAGAATCAGTCTTCTGAGATCTGGTGCCCAGTCGAGTTTTTTCAGACAAAAGTTTTGCAATTGCCTTATCTAGGATCGGTAGAGGTTGGCGATGAAGAAGACCAGCTCTGACTGGTTCAAATCGATTATGTAGAGCCATAAATAGTGTAATCACTCGTTAATGATCTCTATATTTTTTGAATTTGGATGCATCAGTAGGAGAATCCCAAACAGGTTCAGATAAGGCTAGTTGATCCTATATAAATAGAGCTCTGACTGAAAATTACCAATTGGCTGATTGGTTGCTGAGTTTTGGCATGTAAGGCGGTTAGAAGTTGATATTGATTAGAAAGATTGTTGGTTGTGTACAGTGCCTTTAAAAAATCCCACACTTCTTTTGCTGTGTTAAAATGACCAAACTGTTGATTGATAGAAGTTGTAGAAGTGTTACGACACCAAGTAATTATATCACCATTTTTACTATCCCAATCGTCTGGCACTCAATAAATTTTTCAATTGTTTCACCATCTTTACGAACAGGCTTAGTAATATCACCAGTAACGACTCGCCAAACAGGCCGAGCTTTAAGAAAGCTTGTCATAGCTTGAGCTCAATGTATATAATTTGGTCCATTACGAGTAATCAAAATAGGATGCACAAATTCAGATTTTTTGGGCGCGTGGGCGAGTGAAGCGCGTAAAGTGCTTGGATAGTACGCATGTGTGGGTAAGTAAATCCTCGCGTGAAAGAGCGATGCGAAGATGGTTTTACACTTTCTGCGCGTGAGGGCGCGTGGAGTGTCAATTTAGGTTGAGGTTTGGGCAGTTGGGATCGCCCAGTTGAGACGATTGTAATAGTGTTTTTGGGATGTAGATCCGAGTATAAACGGCAGTGTTTGTGGTATTTAGGGTTTTGGAAGCAGGTACGACAGTGGTGATGATATGGTAACGGTAGTTTGAGTTGTGTATGGATGCTGATGATATGACAGTGGTGGTGTAGAGCTTATTGGTTAAGGTTTAATTCTAGGCTTATGATATAGTGTATTGAAATGGCATGGGTAGGGTTTTGAGGGTATTTTGGCTGCTTTAATGTGGGTCTTGTCAGCGGTTAATAACAGGATTGATGATGGTATGGACAACAGTAGAAAACAACAATAATTTCGGTGAGAACAACTTGATAGAATAGATAGAGGACCTTACGCTTCTGATACCATGTTAGAAAATAGATAAAGAGGAAGAGATAGAGATATTGTATTATATTGAATAATTAGAATGTACAAAGATGAGCCATATATATATATAGGGAGAATACAAGTGTAAGAAAATGAAACTAAAAATATAAAGTAACAAGATATATACAATAGACAATTAGATATATTGTAATATGCAACTAGATATATACAATGTATATCTTAGCAAAGCTAAATATTACAATGTTGTTTAGTATTAAAACTGATAATTGTTATTTTTTTTAGAAATAAATATTACAATAGATTCATAACTTTTTTATAACCATTAAACTTCAACAAATTTTTATTTTGAATTCACCTATACATCGTATGGGGCTTATTACACTTCTGTATATAAAAACACAATATATTATTAATTATAATAATCAATTTTATAATCATAGACTATTTATATTTTATCAATAAACTTTATATATATATATATGTAAAATAATAATCTTCTACTTAATTGTGCTTGCAAAAATTTCATCGATGGGTGTCTGCACCTCTCGTTTTTCTCTTGTTATAAGCCTTTATTTTAATTTATTTTATACAAGATCAACCCCCTCTAAGTTCAGCAAATCATTTTAGGGGGAAGTTGATGAAATCTAAACTATTGATATATATATATATATAAGGTATGGTTTCAATGCGGACTGGTGCATACGCACCGGTGCCTATTAGAATCGGATATATATTATAATAAACATCAAAATTTCCCAACATACTTACAATTTACATGTTTTGACTATATAATAATATAGATTTTGTTTCGTGCTTTTTTCTAAGCTTCATCTTAGTTTCAAACTAGATTTGATATGATTTTTTTTTTAATTTAATAGGATATTTGTGAACACCTTATTTTGCGACTCCCGCAAGAATCTCAAACTCTAGAAAAATAAGCACACATGCATGCACGAGCATTCATAGATGCACACATACTATTTACATATGATACATGTCAAATAATGAAGCAGAAATGACACCCGAATGAGAAGTTACGAGAATTACTAGAAACTACCGGATTTGAAAATCGTCAAAACTCATGAAAACTTATGAAATGAGAGTTTCCCATTTCTGATCATCCTCAAACTTTGAGGGTTGTTATATATTGCCACAAGGAGCAACATATCCAAAATTTAGCTCGATCTGACAGCCGGATCGCCAGAAACTCAAAAAATTGAGAGTTCACTTCGGGTAATCAAAAAGGGACCTTCCCGAAATTCAAATGAGCTCAAATTTGATCAGTATACAAGTTGTATTATGGAGGAATAAAAATACTAAAAAATCAAACTTATCCAATAATCCGTTTGACGGGAATCGCAAAAAGCCGCCCACAGACATACACCCCGAAGGGTGTGTCCACACGACACACTTCTTAGGATGTGTTTCCACACAATACACACCAAGTGTGACGTGGGCATAAACCCCTGCGGACAAACATTTTTCAAGCCGATTTCGCCTATTTTTGCATATTGATACTTCCCGACCTTTGTCCATCCTAAAATATTATGGAGAGTTAGAAAATAATACAGGGAGTAATATACTCAAAAATTAGCTTAATTCGACGACCGGAGTTTTGAAAATTTAAAAAATTGAGAATTCAACTTAGGAAATCAAACGGGGGCCTTCCCGATATTAAAAAATTCTCAAATTTGGTCATAGGTAGGTTTTATCTTAGGTAATAACATGTTAAAAAATCATATCAATCTGATATTTTGTTTGGCCGAAACTGCAAAAATCGTGGCAAGTTAGAACATGGCTTGTCCGCGAAAGATAAACATCCTTAGATATTTCTCCACAAGACAAGGTTTGTTCGCGGACAAACGATTCAGGCACAGCCCATTAATTATTGTACAGATATAAATACACCTGTATAGACCCTATTTGAATCATCAGTCAGCTCTTGGGACTTCAGGAACAATGCTCTAAAATAGTATTATACTATTTTCAAGGCTCCCAGGTATTTTTTTTATCTTAATCCGGCTTTAATTTTTTATATGTCTTTATTTTATCAGTTATAATTAATCAATCGCGTGTAGAAATTACTGTTTATCTCAAAATTCATTCAGATTTCATATTTAAACCACGTTTTCAAAACCAAAGGCATGGAATGAGTTGGAACCATTTTTAAACATATTTTAACAATCAAATTTATAAAATTTTGATTTTATCAGTCTCAGTCTACGAAGGAATCAATATGCGTTTGTACTCAGTTTAATTTATAAACCGCGGTGCATACATAAATATCCAATATGATAGTACTGGATTTGTCAATACCAGTTTAAATTATTAAATCGTGGTACATTATTGATGAATGAATCTCGAGGAATTACCAGATATCTGATTCCAAATCGAATTAGATTCTGAAAAACCCTAAATCTTTCTAAAAGCACATGTTTTGCTATTTATCATTATCAAAATCACTTTTCAAATCATACACATACTGATTTCTAAAATCGAAAGGCGAATTACAAAGCACATGCTTTTCTATCCCCACCCCAAAATCTCATTTTCCTAAAATTATGGGCTGATACGCGATAACATCAATAACCATGTGAATGTTCGATTATAATTATACGCATATTATATTCAGAGACCGAAAGGGCGAATTGAGTACCTAACACCTTCCTGATTCATAACTTAATCCCCGAACCCTTCAAATCAACTGGTTTCGCACTAATTGTGTTAAGAAGTCATTTAATTCATAAATGTTTCTCTTTTACATAGATTTTTGTTTATTTAGTAAAACAAACTGGCGACTCTAATTTCTTTTACAAATCATCACTATTTTCTTTAATACAAAACGAATCGTTTTTCAAACGAAATAGAAAACTGGAGGAATCGTCGCCAAAGGGGACCAGGAGTCAAAAGCGCGGATTCTCACAATATTCTAAAGCAAGTTTCTAGGCCAAAATGGTTTATGTTACGCATATTGAAAATTAGAGTTTAATTAATTTAATAAGTAGTTGAAAAGCGCTAACGGCCTTGTAGCCTAGTGGCACTTTCTCTAGTATTGTATTAGATAACTCATAAATTCAAAACCCATGGACGTGGCATTTGAACTTAATCAAGTGGTTTGTCCACCCTTTGTGGGTAGTTGGTGATATGTCTACTTCTTATGTCGGTAGATGTTGATGGTGCATATGGTATGATTCGTAGTGGTGGGTAGTTGTACGTTAATGGTGCATATGGTATGGTTTGTAGTGGTTCGTGTGGTTGGTGACATAGAAGGAAGCTGAAGTTGCTCTCTCGGTTGGGAGACTATCACGAGGGTAATGCGAAGTGAAGCTTGCGTATTCATCTCTTTGGTCAGCGAATTATGTAGTTCATAGTATGACTAGGGCGACAAAATTCTACATTTATCTCCATGTAATTGCCTTTGATATGAATAATTAATCAAAAAAAAGTAGTAGAGAAGCTTGAGTTAATTTTTTGAAGTTCATATATTCTTGAAACAATTTTGAAATAATTATAATAAAAATTATGGAATTAAAAATAATTATTTTTTATAAGTTTATCCCACCAACTGGGTGAAGCAAAAAAAGTTGTGCATTTACTTACAACCGATAATCTTATAAATTAAGTGGAAATAAACAAAATCATCCATATAAAATTTAAGATTGGCACCACATTTGATTTATCTCACACACACATATATGGAAAATTTGCCATACATGCCATCATATCATATATAAGGATTGGATTGGACCTCTTGAGGGTTTAAACGGATAAATATTATAATATGTATATATATATAAAGGAACAAAATAAGCTTCCCAACAATTACAGGGGAGATGATTCAATTCCCCTAGACCCCAACCTCTCCCCGTTGAACCTCGGAATATAATAAACATCTTTTGAGGGGGGTGGGGGGATTTTCAAGCATTAGGTTGGCAAGTTTTTTAAACCACAGGAACTTTTGTTTCCCTTTCCCCTCCACTTGTGATCGCTCACTATGGGTATCTGTTTATCGCTATATTAAATAAAAAATTCATCATGTGTATATTATGTTTACATTCCTTTTAACTCAAAAAGATGTGGTAATTTCCTCCCCCTCCCCACCTTTTTTTCAATACAAGCGTTTCCCCCAGCTCAAAAAGTTAAATAAATTAAATACACCACAACGTATCATGCATGATTTTAAAAATACAGTTGTATATAGTTTTTTTTTTCTTTTTGTCTTTCCTCATCAATCAGAAAGAAAATATCCACCGCAATAATCGTTGTTGTTACACCAACCATAATTATAACCACCATAATTATAATACCAACCACAATCGTCTTTTCGTTATATATACTCCAAATTATAAGTATAAATTAGCTAGTAACGCATATATATATTTACTCTCAAATTTCCATATAGTTTAAAGCTGAAGGAGGGGGAGCAATTATACTAGAACAGTAGGAATAAAGTTCCACACTAAAAGGCCCAACTGCTTTAGCATGACAATCTTGCCCTACTTCTATAACAGCTTCACAACATTCCTTACTCACTTGTTCAAAATGCCTCGACCAATACACCTCAATAATATTTTGACTGCAATTCTTCACTTTAACAATCGATAACCAGCATTTGTCAGATTTGGGCGGCCACGGGTGGGGGTGCGGATGGGGATGGGGATGGGGATTGTGGTGGGGGTGCGAATGGGGATGGGAGTAGGGGTAGGGGTAGGGTAGGGTTGGGGTTGAGGTTTGGGGAAGGGCAGCCTGGAATGGGCCAAGGTCTGGAAAATATGGGGCGTCGGCCCCACAGAGATGGCCGTGCCACTTTTGATGATGAGTGCGTTTTTATTGTCTCTTCATCTTGAGAATTGGCTAGGCTATGGGTACGCGTGCTCATCAAGATGAGAACTGAGAGAAGGAAAAAAGTGCTTGTTTTCATCGTGTTTTGTTTAGCAGGTAGACTCTTTCCCTTTCATTTTTCGGTGGAAAATGATGGGTGATTTTGGTAGAGTATTATGGTTTAATTTTGTATTTATGGTCTATGGGGTGTTGGTGGGGGTGGTTCTTTTGGCTTGGCAACGTAACAAGCACTAATGTAGACTATATATGGGTACGCAACTCAAGTTGTTCATAAATTACGAGTACGTAACTTGAAACTTGCATAAAATAATTTTTTGATAATGATTAATGCAAGAAAATAGATGTGAAAACAGAAATGGGAAATGGTATTGAACCAGAATGACGGCTAATGCGTTACTCAACTAAGGGGGTGTCTTGTTTTCTGTGGTAAAAAAACAAAAACAAACTAGATGTCAAGTAATGTTAAATGCAAGTTTATTAATTAAGCATTAAAAGTAAACTTGATGCTTGTTTTCTGACATTTTGTTTGAAACAAAGGAGAATAAATTAAATCAAATCGCTAGAGAGTACATCAGAAATAAAAGTAGGACAAACATCACACCATTCCTGCTAACCAGACAAAGAACGCGACGCCCTAGCAATTGAATGGGCAATCGCATTCGCTGATCTATGAACAAAAACTAGCTTGCTATTAACTAAGGCTGACAAGAGGTTATAACAATCCTCAATGACTGAACCAGCAGAGGAACAAAAATTCTCTACCTTATTAATAGCATTTGTGAGGAGTAAAGAATCCGATTCAATCAAAACGTCTTGTCTTCCCGAATGAAGTAGCCAACTAAGAACTTCTCTTAGCCCAATTGATTCTATAATGAACGGGCTAAAACGACCTGGAAACGTACCTGCTGCTACGGCTGCTATAAACGAACCTTTATCATCCCAAAGCACTCCTCCATAACCCATTTTATTTGGCTCCGTGAATGTCGTTGCGTCTACGTTGCATTTCCAAGTACCCATACTCGGCACAGACCATGTGTCCAAGCTTCTAGAATCTGATGAAGCCGCTACCATGGTGACCGAACGAGTAGAGCGCCATTCAGCGAGAACAACTGCTGCATCATTGACAACCTGCCAAGCCGGTTTTGAGCCCCCGTTCCATACACAATCATTGCGGTTCGCCCAAACTTTCCACAAAAGAACTGCTATAAACTCCATTACTTCCTTTGAATAACCCGTTGCCACTATATTCCACCATTCCCACAACCGAGTTAAAGCCTGCACTGAAAAAGAGAAGCCAGCAGCCTTCCAAATGCTGACCGAGACTGGGCAGTAGATTAAAACGTGAACTGCCGTTTCTTCATATTGGGCACAAAGCGGACAGATAGTATCCACTTCTACATTGCGAGATGCAAGAGCCATCTGAGTCGGGAGAGAACCTGCAAGTGATCTCTAAAGGAAATTACAAACTTTAGGAGGTAAATTTAGAGACCAAATAAGCTGCCAATTGGTAATTGCTGGCGCTATAACCGGCTGGTACTTAGAGCACAAAAATTTATGTGCTGATTTCACATTGTACAAACCCTTCGAACTCCATGCCCAATACCATACATCAGCTTTACTATCGCGAGGAAGGGGAATAGCTAAGATTTCATCAACATCCCTTTGCACAAAAATATTGTTAATTAGCTCAATGTCCCACTCTAAGTGTCCCGGCTTCAGCAATGCATCAACTGTGACCTCAACAAGATCCTCTTGACACGGAGTTTCGACAAACGGATTGTCCCCGTCATTTAACCATGGAGAACCCCAAATAAACGTGTTAGCCCCGTTACCAATACGCCGTCTGCACCCTTCTAACCAGATCTTGACTTGCAAGGACACTACGCCAAATGTAACTAGGATTGGGTTTTGACATTTAATTTATCAGTGAATTAAATTAAAATTTAGCATTTAAGAGATCGACCACTCCAATTCGATCTACTTAATTTTTTTAATAAAATTTTGTTCCAATACAACTACTATTCCTTTTATCCATTAATTAAGTATTAATTTATCATAATAGTAAGAGTAAAATAATAAAATATTATATATTTAATATTCAAAGCCACATAAAATGAGATACACATTTTTCTAAAGTCCCATTCAACATTGAGAATTTCACTGTCAATATTAAGTGTTCAATGATGCCAAAAAACCATACAGCCCCTTCCATAATAAAGAATCTGATTCACTAAGATGCAGATATATAATTGAGTAGGTACGAGTACTAAATACTATAAATTTCTAGTGTTGTATAGCAAAATTGTCTGTTCCTCGGCTAAAAATATTACATATTTAGCTAAAGAATTAGAATTATGTGGTTTTACGTACACAAAATTTAACTGGATTCCACGAACTAGCTAGGTAAAGAGCAATATATATTGTTGCTCAACCAAAAAAATATATCGCGAAAGTACAACCAAAAAGTAACTTTCAAGTTTCAACCAATCCTTATTGATGTCTAGTTCAAAAATATTTAAGTTACAACTTTTAGTATATTTTGGTCTCCTTAACATATGTCATATGTAAAAATTACTCACCTTATCTCAAATTAAGAGGACTTTTTTTATTTCGAGATGTCTCAAATTAAAATTTTTATTTTCTTTTTGGTACATAATCAATTGACCAATAATAAAAAATATAGAAGTTAAATATGACTGATCATAATTTAAGACAAATAGAGTAATGTATTTAAGTTATAATAATACATAAAATTATTTAAATAAATATCAAATATATAATATTTTTAATATATATATATATATATATGAATATTTTTTAAAATAATTTTATGTATTATTATAACTTATTTTTATTAATATGTTCGTTTTAAATTTATTTTTTTATTAATATGTTCCAAGATTTACAAAACAATTTCCATGTAAACTTGATGTATATTGTAAAAAGGAATATATGGTAGACGAAAGTTCCACTCACAATATCAGGATGCCTTTTTAGTTTTTAGGATTTGTGCATGAAAAAGTTCTTCTATGCCGTACAAGATTTTACGTGTCAGAATTATTCAATTCATATTTGCAATAATACTGCTCTTAGTTAGCCCAGAATTCACGATTGCTTCTCAACTATACAGGCTTACTTATGATAGTGGGGCATGATCATGATTTATTTGTGAATAGTTGCGTATTAAATAAAATAAACAAAAAATCTTTAATGGACAAAGTGCATGATCATGATTTATTTGTGAATAGTTGCGTATTAAATGAAATAAACAAAAAAATCTTTAATGGACTTAGACCTAATAGTAGGGAAAGTTAGTCTTGTCAAAAGCCCAATAATCTCTCTCTTTAGCCATCGTCCGACACAATATATATATATATATATATATATTTTTCAAGTCGAACCATTGACTTCAAGATAAAGGTGTATTTTACTTACCACTCGTCCAATACAATATAATGGGTCTATGCATCTAACGAGAGAACTCATACACACAAATTAATATATGTGATTTCTTTGTCACAAAGAATATCTCTAACTCAACTCAAAATTCACATATATTGAGTATGAGGGACCACGCATCTTTTGAAAAAAGAGGGATTACAGGCTTCTAAAAGAAGAAAGAGAATAAAAATTATATCTAAAAAATATTTGAGAACAAGGATCGAAGACTAATTTTCTCATATTTTACCTCAAAACCACACCAAAACCTACCTATTCTTGAACCTTGCACCCTTACACTGTAACACCTCAGAGGCCCGAACCGATTAACTGATCCCGAGTTATCCAACATAATCAACAATAATTAGAAAGAAAATATCAACCGGTAATATTCGTTACATATAACACCAATCATATATACATACTCATAATATAATAAACATAAAGGTAAATAATTAAAAGGCAGCTAGCTAACTTAATTTATTTATTACTTCAATTTTTTGAGACACATACCATAGAAGAATAATATCAAAATAAACCACCCTTTGGCTCTAGACTATTTATATTAACAGAAAAAATAAATATGATATCATTTAAGCTGAAGGAGGGGGCGCAACAAGAGTAGAGGAACAGTAGGAAAAAAGTTGCACACTGAAAGGCCCAATGAATGCCTTAGCATGACAATCTTTCCCAGCTTGTATAACAGCTTCACAACATTCCCTACTAATTAGCTCAAAATGCCTCGACCACAAAGCCTCCACTATTTGCTGACCGCAGTTCTCCACTTTAACGATTGGTAACCAGCATTTTTCGGGCTTTGGGAAGGGTAGCCTCGGCCGGGGTCGAGGTTTGGGCTTATATGGAATATTCAGCTGTCGCCCCCACGGAAATGGCCATGCCTCTGATGATCTCACTGTCATCGACTCTTCTTCTTTAGAAATATTGGCTAGGCCATGGCTGCACATGCTCATCAAAATGAGAACTGAAGGAAGGAAAAAAGTGATTGTTTTTACCTTCATGTTGAATTTTTAGTAGATTAATTAAATTTGAATTGAAGGCTAGGAAAATGATGGGTAGTGTTGATCGAGTGCATGGGCCGGGGTTTCTATTTATGGTGTGGGGTGGTTCACTTTACCTTGGCAACAATCACGATTTTATTGGGGTGCGGGTGGGATTTAATTTGTTGTTTTCTCGATCTCTTTGCGGGAAAAATGGGATTTATTTATGTTGATAAATGATGGGGAGATGGTTAGTTAATTATTATGTTCATCTTCTTATTGTATTGTGATAGATTTAGAGTAGGTCAATAACTGACATTTAACATTATTTTCAATTGTTTGGTATAATAAGAAACTTTGACTGAAATTTCAGTCAAAAAAAAAATAAATAAATAAAATAAACTTTGACACCTAAGAGCATCTCTAATAATTGTGTATATTTTTTTTGTGTAAAATCTTATGCGTAACGAAGTTTTACACATAAATTATACATGATCCATTTTGTGCTTTAATATAATGATACATTCAATTCCATTTGTATAATTCTTATTGGTCCATTTAAATTTACACATGAGTATCATTAAAGTACAAAGTGAATATATGTATAATTTATATATAAAACTCATAGAATTTTACGCAAAAAATATATACAACCGTTAAAGAGGCACTAAGAAGATGGTAATTCGGAAGCTAGCATTAGATAACTTGTGAAATTGCTTATATATGTTTGAAGATCAGATAATTAATGAAAAGAAAATATCTAATAACGATAAAATGCATGTTACTTATGCAGTCTCGTCTGAATGATGGTAATTGTCACTGGGTCAATTTTTTTCTCGCAAGATTGCCTTCAGAAAATTAAAAGGGACAGCAACAATATACAGGGAAATTCCCCAACCTTTATATTATTAACACTTTAAATAATATACAAGGAATTAAGCAAATATAATATACATCATCTCAGTACTCCTTACCCTCTCCTCTCTATTTGTATGTATTTCTTCGGCTCGATTCCCTCCTGGAACAATTCTCTCTCTCAAGTTAGAACTCCACTCTAACTTGCTCTGTTTTCTTCTCTATTTCTCTTTTAGAAAGCTCTGTGTTATTAGAACTCCAGCGCTAACCCTCAATTTATACACAAGTTTCAGCCACCACAGCTGCCAATAGGGACAGGACAACTCACTTTTAGGGCATGGGACAAGCAACTAATTCCTGCAGCCATGCACCTGAGTTTTTGCCAGTAGCATGCAACACTCTTTTGCACACAGTTGCAGCGTTGCACCAATGCGGGACCTGAGAATTTGGGAGCCTGAAGCGAAATTTATCAATGAGACCTTTCGTCCTCAAATTTGTAGGTTTTTTCTTTTTTAAGAATCCAAATTCAAAGAAAATAAATTAAATTAAATTAATCTACATAAATAATCGCTGCTTATTTTTTGATCAATGATAACATATAAGATTTTTTGATCAATGAATTTCTCCAACTTCAAACTTTAAAAAATTATGGAGTTCTCAAAAATTTGGAGCTTGAGGCAAGAGCCTGTTGCGGCTCACCTCAAGGTCTGGCTCTGCGCTGCACAAGCAACACGCACCTGCAAACCTGAACTAACAAGCAACACCCTCAATGATTGCAAATTTGAAATTCAAATATGAACAAAGCCATGCACCTATGCCTGCAAAATTCAGCATTATCCCACACATCCATGCTCAACAAAACTACGTAGTTTAGTTGTCTCAAGCTTCCCTTAAAACAACGTAGTTTTAGCCATCTTGGATTCCCATAAAATTAAGCCTCGCCCAATTAACTAATTCGTCCAAATCAATTTCCCGCATTGCAACTCATGCGTCCCACTTGCATTACCAGATGCTTACCACATTCCCACATTGTACCCAATTTAATTATGCATGCACTCATATAGGTCACCTATAATACCACTTAATTAAATTTTTAAAGTGGTAGCAATACACATCAACCTCTATAAGTTGGCATTGCCTAAGTTTCCATACACTTAGGCAATTTTGTTACCGTAAACTGCCAGCTCCTTCTACAAACTGCTTGCCTGCACCTGCCACAAAACTGATTGCTCCTACTGCAAATTTCTTGTGGAGGCTTTTCATACTGCAACCTGCCCAACACAGGAAGCCTCCAAATTATTGCACCTGTCATTTTTATTGGGCACGCCTTGGCCTTTAGTGCAACCAAAACGCGCCAAAATCGAAGTTAACTATGTTAGGGTCTAACAATAATCCTGAATGGGAATAAACTTCACTCCTGGTTAGGGGTGTGCAGCAAAACCGGAAAACCGAAAAACCGAACCGACCCGGCCCAAACCGCCCCGAAACCGTCGGTATTTTTTAGTTGCGGTTCAATTTCGGTTTGCTTGTTAGGGAACCAACTGATCTCGGTTCGGTTTGCGGTTTCGACTAAGCAAACCGGTCAAAAACCGAACCGAACCGAACATATAAATTCACCCAATAAAAAATCCCTAAGCTTCAATTTATACTTCATATGCCGCAAATTAAGGTTTCCTTAACAAATTAATTGAGTTTTGAAATTGAAATCTTCATCTCTAATCTCCCTTTGCTAAAACCAAAACCGAACCGCAATCGACTACAACCGACCTTAACCGAAACCGATCGGTTTTCTTCCATGTCGGTTCTGTTTCAGTTTTTGATGTTGAGAAACCGAGGTGGTCGGTTCGGTTGTCGGTCAAGCCGCACGGTTCGGTTAACCGAACCGTGCACACCCCTACTCCTGGTGATGGGATGAGCACGGCTTGTATTGCTAGCAAAGTTTAATTACATATTATAGTTAGTTTATAAAATCTAGCTCCTAAAACATCAAATTATGTCAATTGATTGACTTAATTATAATAACTACAGAGATTTTACAAATACTTGTCTAATTATATAGACTAGATATGCCCGTGCTTATAGCACTACTAATTTGAACCCATACAGGATTTTTGTTGCGAAACTCATACCCAAATCCCAATTTATAAAAGAGTTATCTTAAGCCGTTGAATATCTATACTAAAATTAAATATAAACACCCAATTAGAAAAAATCTAATCCAAGTGTAGCTTTTGTTTTAAAAAACCTGAACTCGCTTCGTTTCAATATGCTAAGTCCAAAATCAATCCTCAATTCCCGGCCCACACTGTGATGTTGTAGTTATAAGACACTAAATGGGCACTCTAAAGAAAATTGCCATTTTAGGTCGAGTCTCGTCAAAAAGATTTAGCTATTTAACATTTGAAAAAATTAATTCATGAGAATATTTTAATAATAAAAACTAATTTACGAAAATATTTTTTATAATAAAATATATTTTTTTAAACTAATAAATTAAATAAAGGCTTTTAGTTTAAAGAACGAAAATAGGATTCTTTATCTGACACATATTTTGAGTCAATTGTTTAAAGGACAAACATTTTGCAAAAGGACACATTTTAAACAAAAAGATGGTTATATTAAATCAAATTAATAAATAAGAAAACTGTGAACAAAATCTAGCCTAAATGCCCCCAGGGCGTAGTGCAGATGGCCGAGGGGACCAACCTTGGGGCTCTCCTAGAATCTAACTGGAGGTCAGCGGGTCGACACCCTGCAGAAGCGCGAGTCCTGATTCAAATGCTCGGCAGGCTTTGGGGCGAGTTTGTCGGGCCGGGGTTTACACGACTGGTTCGGGTCTTAAGGGCATGGGGCCAGAGTGGTTCCTCGTCACCAAAAAAAATAAAATCTAGCTTAAATAGAAATTGATTTTTTCTTTTTTGAAAAATTAAAGGAGGTTTAGTGTCTCCCTTAATCTTACAAATAAAGAAAAAATACCCTCTCACTCCATAAGTCGAACCTTGACCTTATGTCTCGTTTGGTTCGCAGTTTTGAACACTTAGGAAAGGAAAGTCCTTCATTTCCTTTATTTGGTAAGTACAAATTCGAGAAACATTTTCTTGACAGAAGATAAAGTAGAGGGTAAACTCATTCCTCTCAAATCCCATGTGATTAACTTTTCCTTATTATTTTTCAACATTTATTACAAAAAAATTTGGATAATAATACCCCTACCTAAATACTTTTCATACTTTATCAAACACAAAGAAAGAAAATTTGACAACAACTTTAGTTTCCCACCTCATGAAAAATATAAGGAAATTGATTTCTCTTTTGTTAACCAAACGAAGCTTTAAGGTAAGGGCCAACCCTCTCCTCTAGAAATTGGAAATTTTAAAGTCAGCCTATTTCAAACAAAAAAATATTTCAAGAATTTAAACTGCTTATTAAGTTTCAAATTTGATGTCAGCTTAATTAAAAAAAAATTTTGTAAACTGCTAAGATTTATTTTAAACTCAACCTAATTCGGCAGGCTGTATTAAAAATAAAAGATCAACTGTAGACTAAATTTTTAAACATATAATCAATTTAAATGTAGACATATATTGAAATTGCATAGGATATTAGGTTAAATATACAAATATGAGGCATATTACGAAAATTGTACGGTTTCCAAGAAAAAAAAATGTAATTACCAAAAATAGAAAAAATAATATTAAATTACAGAGGCATATTATTAATAACATCTCAAGTTATATAGGCATATTAATAACATATTAAATTGCATAAGCATATTACTAATTATTATACCAAAAAAAAAAAAAAGTAATTACCAAAATTTGAGCATAATCAAAATATGCCCACCGCCACCACAATCTACATCCTCCTCACCGTCTTTCTCCTATTCCTTCCATTCTCTCCTCCTGTTCCTCCCCCTCGATCTTCACCCACAACCCCAACCCCAACCGCGGCCCATTTCTTGCCTACCTTACCTCCGAATACGCCAACGACTCGGGTTTTGGATCCTCCTCCAAATTAAAAGGGACAAAATTTTAATTAGATTTTTAGAGAGAGAGTTGTTTTTTAAAGTGAGGGTGGCGTCGTGTGAAGAGTGAACGGCCGGTGAGATATGAGATGCCAATTAAGTTTAAATATAGAGATGATAAAAATTAAAATGGTATAATAAGTCTAGAGAGAAAGAAAAAGGCCGGGAGGTAACAAGGAAACATCCGCTTTGGATGTTAAAAAGCAACCATGCAGAAGTATTGTTGATATTCAAAGGAGGTTTATTATACATTGATCTTATTTTTATCATCTAATTTAGAAATGTGCAACAAAATATGAAATATAAATAACCATTTTCTATTGCGTAAATCTGAATCTCAATAATTCTTATCAGTAGCCTTTATTAGGCCATCTCCAATTTATAGAATAATATTGTAAGTTATTATTACATTATTAGCATACACATTTAATAACCATATACAAGGCGTAGGGTAAAATTTGATAAAATTGAACCACACGATATTCAGCATATCACGCACTATGCCACATCAGCATAAGTAAAGGATGCCACGACATTGTGTCTATCGCGGCACACTCTCACACCACACACACGATGTACACTTCATTGTGGGGATGATGATGGGACACCCACGATGGACATTCCATTGTGAGGAAGATATGGTATCCATATGCTAATTCTACCAATTCACTAGTAATTTAGCCTACAATATTACACTATATATACACATTCGGCCGCATGCCCAAAAATGGTAAAAATGGCATAATAGCATGTGCATTGGATATGGCCTTAGTTGCGTACTAAATATTAAGGAAAAGCAAATAATGATTACAAGATTAATTTAGGAAATTGCACAACTTAAATTACATAATATTAAAAGAAAAAAAATGTAACTACAAAAGTTTGTCCTTATTGAGTAGTCTTACATATTTTCTTCTAACAATGTTACATTTGACTGTATGTTTGTTACTTATCTTTTGATATCATTGTTGGGTTTCTTAACGGTGAAGCAAAAGAATGGTCAAAAATGGCGGGCTGCTTAACGGTGAAGCAAAAGAATGGTAAAAAATGGCGGCTGCTTAACGGTGAAGTAAAAGAACGGTCAAAAATGGCGGCTGCTTAGTAATTAAGCTAGCCTACAATTTTTGACTAGCCTACAATTTTTGACTGCTTAATCTCCAAGCAAGCTTTACATTGGCGGTCTATAAATATTGGACCATGGAGGATCCAAATGAGAAGCCAAGTAAATAATAGCAAAAGAGAGAAATTAAATTCTAAGGAGAGAAAGTGAGTTTCTTTTGGTGAGAATTTATTTGGTGAGAGAGTTTATTTTATAAACTTTGATTTTAGAGTGAGATTGGGTGTACTTGGGTTAAGGGTAAAAGAGTGTATATCTTGTATTCCTTATATTGTACAATTATTATCTCAATAGTGAAATCAGGCTCTCCGTGGATTAGTGGCGATTTGCCGATACCACGTAACTTTTGTGTCTCTTTCATAATTATTATTTTACTTGCTCCATCATATATACGTATTGTTTACGGTGAGCATCGCTTAGTAGTGGAAATATTCTAATTGGTAAAAGGGTGGTGTCGAAATTATATTGGCGTTGATCCTAACAAGTGGTATCAGAGGAGGTTCAAGGTTCGCACAAGGTGTTTGATTAAAAAAGGTCGTGCATAGATTTATTTATTTATTTTTATTCATATCACAGGTGCTGTTCAATTTCGGCAAAGTTTCTTTTTACCATGGCAAGGAATATTGCAGTTCAGTACGTGGCAGACAGATATGATGGAAAGGGGAGCTTTACTCTTTGGCAAACAAGAGTGAAGGACTTCCTTGTCCAACAAGGCTTGGCAAGGGCGTTAAAAGGATTAAGTGGCAAGCCAGAGAAGATGAGTGATGATGATTGGGAAGATATAGAGTCAAAGTGCTTGAGCACGATTCGACAATATATCGGTGATAATATTATCAACAACTTCATCGATGAGGATACGGTGCCGAAGCTATGGGATAAACTAGAGAAGATGTATCTAGGCAAGAATCTCACAACAAAGCTCAATCTCAAGCGGGACCTTTATCGCTTGAAGATGGGGGAAGGCGGCAACCTCATGGACCACATGAATAAATTTCATGGGCTTGTTGATCAACTTAAAAAAGTTGATGTTAAAATTGAGGAAGAAGATGAGGCCTTATTGCTTCTTACCTCACTTCCAGATTCTTATGAAAACATAGTCACCACCGTCTTGTATGGAAAGGATACGTTGAAAATGGAGGATGTGGAGTCAACTTTATTGTCTAATGACAAGAGGAAGTCCTCATGTGAGGAAATTCTGGACTCGGCTATGATTGTTCATGACCAAAATAGGGGAAGGAATGCCAGCTGGGGATCTAGTGGAAACAGTAGGTCTAGATCAAAGGGCGGTGGAAAAGGCAAGCAATGCTATAAGTGCAAGCAGTGGGGTCACATAAAATGGTATTGTCCTTTGAATAAGGAAGGTGACACCAGTAATGCAACAATAACATGTGCAGATGAAGGAAACTTTGGAGATGCTCTCACAATCTCCAAATGTAATTCTCTTTCTCAAAGTGATTGGATATTAGATTCGGGATCTTCGAATCATATTTGCTTCAAGAAGAAATATTTTGATTCGTTCAAAGAACATGTAAATAGTTCTTTGACATTGCCAAACGGTAATAAATGTACTGTTATGGGTGTTGGAATGGTGAAAATCAAAATGTTTGACGGGGTGGAGCGTACTTTGGGTGGTGTGGCGTATGTCTCAAAATTACGAAAAAATATAATATCCATTAGCCAGTTGGACTCCAAAGGCTGCCGGGTATTGGTAGAAGGTGGAGCCATGAAAATCACACGTGGAAATAAGGTCCTAGCAAAGGGAGAAGAGAGAAACGGTTTGTACCGCCTTATTCAGACTTCAAGGAAACGGGGTGCACAAGATATCAAGCGCTTGAAACGTGTTTCGTTTGATCGTACAAAAACGAAGACACATGTGTCGTGTTTCCAGGCAGAAGGCGATGGTGAGATAGAAATTCCTACTAGGGAAGGGGTAATTATGAAGTCCCCTTTCGGAGTCGGCAAGTAAGGTTGACTGGCAAAGCTACGCATTGCATTGGCCGACATGAATCAAGGTGGAGTTAGGACCGAATATTTCCTTGATTGGAGAATGCGTAGCGGGTACGAGAAACAGGCCAATGAAGACGTTTGTGTGTATAACAAACGGGAGTCTTATTATTTAAGACTAGGGAAATCCACATCAGGTGGAGCACTATTTGAACTTGGCGAAAAAAGAAAGTCATATGCAGCTGTGTTTTGGTGTGGCAGGAAATTGCCAAAAGCTAATTGGCAATTATCTGCCAAGGTGGAGATTGTTGGGTTTCTTAACGGTGAAGCAAAAGAATGGTCAAAAATGGCGGGCTGCTTAACGGTGAAGTAAAAGAATGGTCAAAAATGGCGGCTGCTTAACGGTGAAGTAAAAGAACGGTCAAAAATGGCGGCTGCTTAGTAATTAAGCTAGCCTACAATTTTTGACTAGCCTACAATTTTTGACTGCTTAATCTCCAAGCAAGCTTTACATTGGCGGTCTATAAATATTGGACCATGGAGGATCCAAATGAGAAGCCAAGTAAATAATAGCAAAAGAGAGAAATTAAATTCTAAGGAGAGAAAGTGAGTTTCTTTTGATGAGAATTTATTTGGTGAGAGAGTTTATTTTATAAACTTTGATTTTAGAGTGAGATTGGGTGTACTTGGGTTAAGGGTAAAAGAGTGTATATCTTGTATTCCTTATATTGTACAATTATTATCTCAATAGTGAAATCAGGCTCTCCGTGGATTAGTGGCGATTTGCCGATACCACGTAACTTTTGTGTCTCTTTCATAATTATTATTTTACTTGCTCCATCATATATACGTATTGTTTACGGTGAGCATCGCTTAGTAGTGGAAATATTCTAATTGGTAAAAGGGTGGTGTCGAAATTATATTGGCGTAGATCCTAACAATCATATCATACAATATTGGTGCTAAACAAATGTTTCGGTAAAATATCGATTATATTGCCAAGTTAGATATATACAACACAAAATATACATATTGCAATATAAAAATGTACATAAAACATAAAACTGAAAATGTGATATATTATTATACATGTCTAATGGTTTTATTGAAAAAAAAATTTCAATTATATTACACAGAAATATAAAGTAATATTTTAACTATATTATTGTCTATATACTGTTAATATTACTAAAAAGAAAATGTTAGTGGTACTAAATCAATTAATATTACTAATGGTCTATTGTTTTAATAATAAATATAACAATAAAATATCTATTATATTTTTTAAATATAAAGTTTCAATAAGTATATATTTTTTATCTCGCCCGTACATCGATCGTACGGGGCTTAAAACTTGTATTGACAGACAATTAAATACAATGTAATTCATAATTTATTTATTTATTTGTGTAAACTCAGTTAAAATTCAAATATTTATATTGCTTTTTTTCGTTCCCAAGAGACATAGTATACTTCTTATTGTAAAACGAGTAATTCATTATTGTTATATATTTCTTAAAATTTGATTTGATTCATATAGTTATAAAATAAAAACCAGTGACAATAATTAATATTGGATGAAATGTAATTTCACATATTCCGTTGATTTTTAGTTTTCCTTCAAATTTTAGAGTAATGTTAACATGTGAGAAAAGAGCGGGTACGTGTTAAATATGCTAAAAATTTAAAGAATTAAGCACGGAAATTTGTGCATCATTTAATGCATAATGTGTTTTTCTTCTTTCAATATTTATGTTCTTATTATATATCATTGGGCACAAATTAAGACTACCCTAAATTTTATATAAATTCCATTAAAGGTCTCAAAATTTTATATTGTTTGTAGGGTCAAAAAATAATGATCGACCCACATGCTATATGATAAAGATGAAGCAATTACACACAAAAGGCGAGATTTTGATCTAAAAATGGTTCTCCAACTAACGAATGGTGAGTCTGCTGTACATCCACTCTTCTTGTTATATTCTTCCTTATACTTGATGAATATCGATATATAGTACAAGAGTTTTGCTGTGTGCGTGAAGGATTCAAGACCCTTTGATTTTGCTGTGTGTATGAAGGATTCAAGACCCTTTGATTTTAATTTGCTGCATGTGTGTACCCAGATTCAAGACCCTTTGTCTGTAGGTTTACCCCTTCTATTGATCGATAAGTATATAGGATTATAGGTTACAATTATATATTTGAGGAGGTCGGCTCCTTTGTATATTATTGGCTTTAGTGCATTTGATCGGCTATTTATTTTTTTTGCTCTCTCATGATTAAATTACCATTTTTTTTCAAAAAAAAGAAGAAGAAGGTAAGTGATAGTTTTTTTATTATTATTATTATTATTATTATTATATAGGAAGTAGTCATTTTGGTTTGTAATTTATAAATTGGTATAAATAAATTCTTTATAAATTTAAATAGAATAAAAAAGTCAATTAAACAAGTAATTATTTTAACACTATTATTTCAAAAAAATTGCACTAAAGATTATATATAATATAATATTTGTAAATTACTCAAATATTTGCGCCAACTTTGTTAATGAGAATACAAATGCTACCGTCATTGGTGGTATTAAGATACTGATCAAAGTTAAGAATCCATATGATCTATCGTAATGAAATATTCAATTTTAAATTTCAAATAAAATGCTGGAATTAGTTGAATTGGGAATAGAATACCTATTCCCCTACTGGATTCCCACCTACAAAACGAGATGAAGAACAAAAAACCAACGCCTCGTTTGGTGCCATGAGAGATGGTAAGAGGAGCAAACATTACCGTGATGATAACGTTAGAATAATTCAAAACTTAATGCCTAAAGTAGAAGTAAAATAAAATTTATATAATAAGGGACAATGTTTTTAAAATTAAAAATGTATAAGGATAAACAGTTGTATATATAGCTGACATTAAAAATAATTTTTTAATAGTTGATAGTGCTTTTGGTACTAATTACTATTTAGTATTATTTTTTTATTATTAATTAATGAAAAATTGGCTTCTTAATGTTTCATCCTTGTTAAGTTCCAATTTTATGAATATTCATGGGTAGGAGATTTATGCATGTAATTTTAGTTTAACATTTAAAAAAAACATTTAATTTCAAACTAAATCAACAAACAAGGTCTTATGCATCTTACATGAGAGAAGACGAGTCCCTCCTAGTTTTACTCTTTCCCTCCTAATTGACCACTTAATTTATCAAGCAAGCACGCGCCAATTGCATTGCCCTTACACATTCAACTGTAGATTAACTAAGAAGTCTCGTAGCTAATTTAGTACATCGAGAGAGATTCCTCCGGCTAAAGAGGGGAATTCTCAACTATCAAGCCGAAGATTATATTCCTCAATGTAGAATGAACACTAAAAAATAATAATTAAACAACAAAAGCATTAAGAAAATGTATTCAGTTCAAATTTTAAAAAATTGTGCCTGATTGTTTTTACAATATGTGAATTCTGCTAAATATATGGATTGCTTTAAGTTTATATAGAGTCTGATATATTTTAATATATAGATTCTTAAATATTTTTAAAATTTTTAATAAGTTCATGAATTATGTTTGAGGGAGTCTAAAAATGATAGTTATGATTTGGGCTAACCTCTTTATATGGGCCAGAAGAATCACATAGGCTCAACAATTAGACCAATATGAGAACCACCTAAAAGAGAAGGAGAGTAAGCTTGTAGTCGAGCATATTGTCAATACCTAATAAACTTAATTTAACCACAGATGTTGGGTGATGCAATAGTATGCCGAGATGGTCGTGCTTACGTTAATAATTGCCAAGATGGTCGTATTTGCGTGGATGATGGATAAGAACAAAGTCATCTGTAAAGTAATAGAGTAGTAGTCAAGTTTTTCTTTTTACAATCTTTTTATTGGTAACTCTAATAGAATATTATGATCCTAATTCTATACCTCTAAATTGAAAAGGGAAAGCTCATTGCAAGGGTCCTAAATTTTAGACATGTAATAGTAAAGAGGGAAGTGTGGAAACACTATTGATCCTCTTTTAAAAAGAAAAAAAAAATAAGAGAATGAAAGTTAGTAACTTGTAACATTCTCTTTATTAATTGTCTTTGAGCCAGTATACACACAAATAAAGATGAATTATTGGATTAACATTAGTGCTACTGGATGAACCTATTTTACAAATAAAAATCCTTGCTTCCATTTTTATTTTCATTTGTTGTTCTATTGATTTTACTTAGAACTTATCTTGTGATAGATCCAAAAAATTTCGCACCCACAATCCTATAACAGAAAAAGAAACATAATTACAACTTAAAATTAACACATTATCATAAATGAAAGACAATTTATAAAATATATTACAACCGGCTAACAAATAATCTAATTTGTTGTGTGTGTGTGTGTGTGGGGGGGGGGGGGGGGGCAAACTTATTACTATCATTTTTTGCCAAAATTAAGTGCGGAAAATAGCTAATATGCTTATATTACTTTATATTTTTATAGTAGGTTACACAAAACTTTTCTAAAAGTTAATATTATTTTTAAGAATACAACTATGTATAATTATATTGCCATGTCTCTTACAAATTGTGAGAATTGTGCAGAGCTGGCCCTAAGCATAGGTGATACATGTGGTCGCCTAAGACCCCTGACGTAACAGGGCCCTTGAATTTTTTTTCTCTTATATATAGGTTATAGTAGGTAAAATTAAAATAATTTTTGGCTGAATAAAAGCAAACAACGGGATAATTGTTCCAGCGAGTGATGGTGCTTGTCTGCAACTCGAGATCTCTAGTTCTCAAGTTCGGAGTCTTGTTATGAGCAAGATTGAGTTTTTTTTTTAACAAGTACACAATCCCAATTCTCAATTAAACTAAAATAAATAAAAAATGTAATAAAATAACCCTAAACCCTATATATCGATGAGTTTATTTGAGATTTTTTTTCCTATTATTGAATAAAATACTATCTTTTAGTTTTTGTTTTAACTAAAATCTATATGAATATAAAATTTAATTACTATTTTTGTTAATTTTCAAATTTCATAATTTGTATATATATGTGTGTGTATATTTGTTAGAATTTATTCATATAGTTATGTTACATGAATTTACAGAAAAGGCTCAAAATTAAAATTCACTTAAAGCCGCTCAAAACTCAAGGTCTGCCTGAAATTGTGATCATCTCATTGTTTTTTACTCTTATATATCAAATGCAGCTGGAGATGCTGACAAGGAAGACGAAAAATCACCTCCATCTAATATAATATAGTAATTTGAAGTTTTGTTTGCTGGTTCATTAATACCACGATAAAAGCTCCGATCTGATTATTGTTGAGGTAATGGATGATTTTAGAAAAGAAAAAAAATGCTTGAACACCCACGAATTTAAAAAAAATAATAAAAAAAATGCAACCCCTTAAATTTAACCTTTCTTTTTTGTTTTTTTAGTTGTTTTAAAGAATGTTCGAATCAATTTTTACGCACTATGAAATATTCAAATTAATTTTTATACACTTCAATAAATCTACACTCGCAATATATAACTATCACTGACTAAATATTATTTTAACGGATAATCGACTTTGGAACCTTTCGAAAAGGGCGTTCTTAAATACACCCACATAATCCGTAAATTCACCCCACCAAAAGTCAAAGTTACGCTAATCTTAACCTAAAAAATAGCGTAAATCCCATTCTTCTCACCCCACTTTTTATACTTTAAAAAAATTGCCACTAATTTGTCTTCTCACCCACTTAAAATTTTAAAAATTAATTAAAAAACTTATTTTTTTTCCAACAAATAATCATCTACTATTTTCACTTAATTACATGTATCTCATAAATGTAAGTTTATAATAAACATTCTTTAATTTTTATATTAAGTGCTAGATTTTTATTTTTATTTTCTCTGGCACGATAACGTTTTCAATGATATTTTTCTTAATTTATTAAATTTTTTTATTTGTGCATGCATGTAGAGCTCAATAAAACTCACGTTAAGTTATACGACATCGAAGCTAAAAAATGTTTCTGTCTTAACATGTACCTAATATGTCATAAACAATATATATATATATATATATGTATTGCATGTTGTGCTTTTATTGTTTTAATATTTAAATTCTAAAAATTACTCGAAAAAAAATATTAAAAAATGAAATAGTTAGTGAGAAAATATCTATCCTTTTAATATTTTGCAAGGATGTCGTTTTCTTGAGTCTCAAAAAATTAAATATCTTAGAAATCGAAAGTAACAAAATATTTTAATAAATGATTTATTTTTATAAAACTATTTTATTTTTTCAATTCATTTTTTCCATTTTCACGAAAGACAAACATTTTTTAGAAAGAAAGAAGAAAATGTTTTTACGTCATTAAAAAATCATTTAAGAACACCCGGGGTGAAAAGAAGGATTTTGTAGATGCATTTAAGAACACTTGGAAAAATTCATCACTATTCACTTTTTTTCCTGCGAGTTTTTTTTCCTCTGTCATCTTTCTTCTAGTATTTTTAATAAAAATAAAATTGATCTTCTAATATCTTTGATGCAGTGAATTAAGACATACTTATATAGTATATGACTTAATTATTACTTTTTTTAATTAATTAATTAACTTCAATGGCTCCTCCGAGCCTTTGCAATCTAACCTAATTTATTACTCTATATCGCTCACATGTACGTTTTAGAGAGAGAGAGAGTTTACGTAAGTATGTATAAAAAAGTTAATAAAGAAAAAATAGCTTAAGGGCTTTTCTGGGCTTTTCTTTGAGTATAATTAATGTTTAAATTTTCATATATATTATAAAAGAATTAATTTAATTTTTGTTTTATTTATAAATGTGTTGAATATAACTAAGAAATTTTTCAAAATGCTTAAAAAATAAAGGATGATCTAAATTTAATTGGAAACGGAGTAAATATTTCAAATTTCTTTTGTATATCAAACATACTACTATATATATATGGATCAACTTCTGATCTTTTAATATTTTTGATGTAGTGAATTAAAACTTATGTTTACTTATTTGATAAAAATAAAATTTGTATACAAATTTTAAATATGAATAATAACTATTTAAGAGTAATGAATAATTAAAGATTATATGAAATATCATATAATTGTTAAAACTTGTATTTATCATAATTAATATTTTGTATCTTCAGAGGTACTATTTAGACGAAATTTTTAATGAAATTTATGAAGAACAATGTAATTTTTGTATAATATGTCTTATAATAATGAAAAAAATTAATATTATTTAATATGTTTACTTTTAGCGACAAAACTTTATCGTCTTTACATTGTTTTAGTAAACTCACCCCACCACTGGGGGTGAAGTGCAAGATTTTTTAAAGATTTGATGGGGTGAGAAGAAAGTATTCTCACACTAGAGTAAGAAGACTGATTATGCGGGTGCATTTAAGAACACCATTCGAAAAATAATAAACTTCACAAAAATTTCAGTTGAGCCAATTTGTGGAAGGCTCGTACAGTACTGTGATGCAAAGGTACAGAGTCTTGACAGGTGGCCCCATCCGAACCGTATAATAAAGATGTGACCACGTTCAGTGTGGACCCACCTTAGCCGTCATTCATAGGGAGAGACAGCGCACCACGCGTACATTAGCATCTTAGATATGTTCCAATAGCTGATATGGCCCCCGATGTGTACTCCCCACTTTTTCCTTTCTTTCTCACATATCCTCAAACCCTAGTTATTTGTAAAGATTATCAATAAAATGAAATTAGGGTTTGTGTTTTTGCTGGAAATTGGACAATTTGAGATCTCTCAACTGTCGAAATATTTTATATGAGGTAATAAAAATTCATGTTTTGTTTTTTGTGTTTCTCTTTTGGACTCAGTTTTTAGTGGACAGGCGAAAGTTGTATTTGGAACCACCCTATTTACATTTCGAGTACAATTTATATGTTGTTGAGGAAGTTTCAAAGTTTATGTTGGAAAAGCATGTGTATCCGATTTCTTGAAAATAATATTAATTATTCGTGCGATGATAATCATAGGATAGAGATTCTTAGTCTAAGTTACCACGAAAATTTGTCGATTTTGGGAAGGAATTAGCATTTAATTGTGCTGTGGAGATAAGCGCAAGGCATATTTGTGGGTTTGGGTATATTGGTGAATAGGAAATAACTTCACCCGGGAAAGGAATTTGTCAGACTAGAAAAGTGAATTCCTGATTGAACTATTTTGTTCTAGTTCTTGCTTGAATGGATGACACTGAGGATGATGCTAGGTATCCACCGAACCCATATGGTGTTAACCAAGGTTATGGGTCATCGCATCGTCAAAAGCTTCCTGTTCGGAATGCATCTTATTCTCAGCATGTTGGTAATCATTATCATGATGATGTTGATGTTGATGTTGATGATGATGATGATGTGCAAGCTGAGGAAGAAGTTGAAGAAGATGAGGGTGAAGGTGAGGGTGAATATGAACGAAGTGGTATTCAGCCTAATGGAAATGGTGAAGATGATGATGACAATGATGATAGAGATGAGGATGACAATGATAACCGAAGTGATTATAGCCATAGGATTGAAAATGCCGATTTACGTCATCAGAAGAAGAGAAAGCTGAAGAGCTTGTTATCGAATTATGAGTTTGCTCCTCGCGTAGCAGCACCTTCAGTGGCCGCTGGGTCCGTGCCAAAACCTTCATTTGGTGGACGGAATTCACTTGCAGACTGGACCGAGCATGAGTCATTTGTTCTACTAGATGCTTGGGGTGAGAGGTTTCTTAAACGTGGGAGAAAAAGCCTTCGGTCTGATGAATGGCAAGATGTTGCAGAGGTGGTCTCACACGAGTCAAATTTTAATAGGACGGATACCCAGTGTCGAAACCGCGTAGATACTCTGAAGAAGAAATACAAAAAAGAGAAGATGAGGGTAGAGGGAGTTGTGGGTGCAACTAGTAAATGGGTGTACTTCAAGAAGATGGATACGCTGATGTCATTATCCCCACCAAAAGCGGGGCTTTTGTGTGGAGTGGACTCGGGGGAATATGTTATTGAGAACCCTAGAGCCTGTTTGAATAATCGTGCAAATGTATTGGATAAGATGAGGGACAGTCCTGGGAATTCAGGATCTGCAGAGGGTGAGGATGATGAAGATTTGCTTCCACCCAGGAGGACAAGAACTGATGGAAATAGAGGTGATGATGGGGCTTCTTCCTTTAGACTGCTTGCGGATTCTATTTACAAATTTAGTGAGATATATGAGAAGATTGAGAGTAGTAAGAGACAGCAAATGCTGGAACTGGAGAAGATGAGGATGGATTTCCATAGGGATTTGGAGTTGCAGAAGAGGAAAATACTGGAGAGGGCACAGGCTGAGATTGCTAAAATACGACAAGGAGAAGATGCAGAGAACGATGTTTCTGCTGAGAACATAAGTGGGTGATGTATCTTGACCTGATGTTTTGTCTTGATGAATGGTTTTTAGACCACTGTCAAGTTCTTGATGTTGTTGTATCATATCTCTGCTGTCTTAATGCCCTTTTGGTGTCTTAATACATATAAGGCGATAATATTGCTTCTCGTATCAATAATTGTATTTGGTAATTTTCTCAACTATGGAATAATCAGTGTCCTACCGAGAGGTTTGATAGCTGAAAATCTAGAAATGTAGGCAGTGTGGTTGATAATCACTCTTTATCAGTAGGTCTTTTTTGCAGGTGAATCTGCATTTACTTGCTCGAGTAAATTTCTAGTTCTTTTATCTTCCTCTTGGATTTATGAGTGCTGGCTTGTTAGAATTGTGTAGCTTATTTACAGAATATATCTAAAAATCTGATTTTGCTGTTCTGTATAGCAGTCTAGTGGACTCTATAGCTATTGCTTGTTTGAATACTCTCATTTGCAATAGTCCCCCACAAAAAGAATATGTAAAGTTTATCTGTTGTTCTGCTCACAGAAATAAAGAGAGCAGAGGTTTGCATATTATAGATTGGCTTAGAGGAAGCGGACGTCACCCATCTGACCTCCGTTTGATCTTTTCAAAACTTTTAGAGGTTTAGGCAAATTAAATGTGACTCTGCACAATGTGAGCATCAACCGTAATATCCTTTGGTAGTCAGATAACGTATGTTCTTTTGAGTTCTGAAATATCGTGTTCTACTTCTAATTAGAAAATCTTGTTTTGGTCTCGTTGGGAGAGCTATTCTCCCAGACTCAGCCTGTAAATGCTGGTTTTCCTTGAGAGATTCTTGTACTTGCAATTGCGAGTTCCTTCTCAAAGGTGTGAAGGTTACAAGAGGAGGCCCGCTTATTTATGATACCATGAATTCTTCCTAGCACATTTTTTTTACCTTTCAGATAGATTAAAAATCACATTATCGGGGTCATATTAGGATAATTTTCAAATTTATGCACCTTGCTATTATTCTGCCCAATAAATACCACACATAGAACCTTAGTTGTCTGCTAACCAGATTTGATCATGTTGACTATTGCATTTTCTTTCCTCTATAGGAGAGGGAATCTAACAAAAACAAAGTTTTTAAGTGTGCTATTCTCGAACTTGCTTTAGCACTTCCAAAAGTTCAATAAAAGCAACAATTTTTTTTTTGTCCAACAAAAATTGTCTTAAAGAAATGGAGCCATGAAACCTCATAAATGTCACCTTAAAGGCTAATAGGATTTCCTCTAGGAATGACAAACAGGTCGGGTATGGAGCTGAATGGCCATTACCAAATCCGACTCGCACGTACACTAGCCCGCCCCGAACGCAAGACAATTTTTTTATTAAAAACCCAAATTCCGCCCCGCAAGCATGCCTAAGAGCCCCGCCCTGAATTATTATTATTTATATATATAAACAGAGAAGGTTTTAATGTATTAATATATATATATAAATGTTTTCATGTATATAATCTAATACCCACATTTGGTCAAAAAATGTCTATTTTTGTTTCCTAAATAAATACTATATATATATAATTTTTATATTAATATATATGTAAGCAAGTCGGATCGAGTTTTTAATAGACAAAACCCTAACCCACCCCAAACCCGATTTGGGTTTAAAAAAAATTACCAAACCCGTTCCGATCTCAAAAAAACCTGCCCCCAAAACCACCAAAACCCGTTGGGTTAGATTTTTTTGCCATCCATAATTTTCTCCCATCAGTCAGAAGTCAAGCCCAAACAAGCAGACTACTCGAAGTTGTTCAAGCTGAAGGAAGTTACTGTCTTCCCCACAACGAATCGAAATGGAACAAAGGCTATCTTGTGCAAATCAAAACAAAGAAACGTTCTCTAAAAAGGTAGGACTATGCGGAGGATCCACAGAGAGAAAAACACGACGGGGTAAATAGACGACAGAGCAAGGGGAACAAACAGTCAATTGTAAATGAAAATCTTGCAAGCCAAAAGTAAAACATTGATTAATTCCAATCACACACTAATAGCAGCTCCATTGAGTAAAACAAAATAAAATATCTAAAGTACTGCAAAAGAAACAAAATTCAATTTCAAAGTAACATCCCTGAAATCCTCGCAGAGAATCTAGGTGACGCATCAACACCCTTCACGGTAAATATATAGCTCCCTCTATAAAAATGAAGTGCCCGGCAGGTAGAAGGCTGGTGAATGGAAACAATTTAAAGTTAAACCCTTCTTAAAACAGTAGCCCCTAGAGACAACCTATCCTATTCATAACAATTATGTCAAATTTTTAACAAAACCATCTCCCGTAACAAGGGTTTAGAGACCCAACCAATCCACCAACTTCCAACCTCTACTCGCCTTCGAATCAAATTAAATAATAATTATACAAATTGTAGCTGTGTTGTCTTGTTTAAACATTTATAAGTCCCAAAAACAGCTCTACCAACTTTATGCAGCACCTGGTGCACATTCAGGCTTTTCGGTTTCCATTGGCTCCCCTTGTGGTGCATCACTGTCAGCCCCTCCAGCATTCTCATTACCATCTGCATTGGATTTTTCTGCTCCCTGTGGCTCTGGCTCTGGCTCGCTTCCCTGAGGAGGAGGTGGTGGTGGTGACGCCGCTTCAGGAGTGACAGGCTTTGCTGCTGGCTTCGGTTTTGTCATTATTGGCCTGCAAAACCTGTAGACCGAATTCTTTTGCTTAAAATGCACTGATACTATAATTTTCGTAACCTAAAGCACTCAAAGTATACTCTTGCAGTTACATGCATGACAAACAAGGATTTCATGCTCCAGAACTAGAAGGGAATAACTATAAATTATAAACAGACTATCCAATAAAATGGTCTCTATTGACGCCTCTTGAGAGTATTCTGTACTTTTTTCATTAATTCATTCAAATACCCAAAAACATAAAAAATTAAAATCTCAGCATTCGTGGACATGTACCATAAAGAAAAAAAAATTCAAGAAGAAAACAAGATTTCTAGCTAAAGAGAGGCGTAACCAATAAAGTACCTGTCAAGTGCTTCACCCTTCTTCCTTACATCAGCTGACAAAAGCATGGGAGTTGCATGTTTAGGAAGAGTGTCCTGCTGCTGCTTCTTCTCTCTTAGCCAAGCCTCTGCCTCTACGCACTCATTTAAAACCTAACATACAGTCCGATTAATGATATGGAATAAGATGAAACCCACTGAGAGAGGGACGGAGGGAGGGAAGGAGCATTAATTCCATTTTATCTTCTCTATGCTCCCTTGAATCTCAGTCATAGCAGATGTGGATTCAGTTCTATCTGCCTTACTGAATTCTTTCTTGAGTGGGTTGGGGTGTATGCAAGATTGAGAGAGAGAGAGAGAGAGAGAGAGAGAGAGATGGACATTAACTAGACAAATTCATACCTTCTGCTTCTCTGATAGGTCAATGTGATCAAACTTCGGATCCTGTGATACCGCAGCTTCTCTGTAACTATTGATACAATAAACAAGTTGGTCAATCACGGATCCTCTCTCTGAGTGGTCCTTGTACCGCTCCTCAATGGGGTCACCGCGCTGCAAGGTTGTGTAGGCCATCACATATACCATTCCAAATTATTCTAATTGTTAACGAAAATTAAATAAACAGAAACTGACCTTCTTGAGCTCCTCAAGCTTGGCGATATAAACACCTTTGGTTTCATCCTCCCCGTCTTCATACAACCAATCTTCAACTTCCTGAAGTGTAGCATTGAAGTCTTCTCTCTCCGAATCAGTAACAAATTCCTGATATTTATCATGTAACTAGATAACAAATAAAAAGTTTGTGAGCTCAGCTGTTCACCTAAATACAAACCAAACTGATTGTAGATTTGTAGTTATGGGCTATATTTACCTTGTTTCTCATGTCATAAACATAGGCCTCCACAGCGTTCTTCTTGTCTTTTGTTTCTTCCATAACTCGATCCTGCAAGGCCATTTCAAACTCTTTCTCCACTGCTTTCTGCACGTCCGCAGGTGACATTCCTCCATAAACCAACTCAGTTACAGGTATATTCGTTTTTTTCACCTTTTTCTTTGGTGCCTGAACCTACACAAAGAATGAACCAGTCAATTATTAGAAGATATTCATTCATTTATACAAGATTCTGATTTTTCAAAGAAAACTTGACAGCATAGAGGGGAGCATGACAAATCCTGACAGGCACCTCATCCTATCAGGTGAATTCTTTCGATTTGTAGGCAGCACAAACCTAGGACTGCTGAGATTCACGTGCTCAGAAATAAAGTACAACCCTTAAAAAATGCAAGAATTTAAGTACAGAAAAACACAAGGCTAATCTGGCTCACTAGTAAATTCCCCCCAACGAGGATAAACTGGTTCAGAAATAGGATAAATGAATACACGTAGCAAGAGACAACATTATTTATGCAACAAGCAAGTCAGATGTACTAAATGATGTCATAGCAACAAGCAAGCAGCATATATCTCCAAGTTCTATTGTCATGAATAGGTGCCAGTCTCGCCAGATACAAACTCAAATCTTAATATCTGTTTGAAATTCAACTTTGGTGAAATTCTTTGTCACGTGTAATTTCATGTCAATTGAAAATTCTTGTAGTTGAATTCAAGCCAAATTGAAAAAACTCTATATTCATTTTAAAGCTAAAACTTTTTAACATGCTATTGTTCGATTTCAGAATCTTTCAAAATATGTAAAATTATAGGATATAAATAATACTTTCCCTCCATACTTACATTCATTGGAAGGACACCTTACATTTTAATTCCAAAATGAGGACACTCCTTTTTCTTTACCTAAAATACCTTCATTATTTTTTTTTCCAAAAAAAAAGAAAAGAAAAATTAATCACTGGCACTACTCCACCATCCCCCACCACTAGAGCTTTGTCGACCACCATTGGAGTGTGAAGACCTCACCAGAGCTCCGGTACAGGTATTGCAAAAAAAAATTTGGCACTAAATCCACACGCAAGTAATGATACATATTTTAGTACAAAGATGTTTTTTTACACTAAATCACGAGCAACTAATGCCATAGATATTAGTGCAAATATGTTTTTGCACTAAATCCGCAGACAAATTAAGTTATAAATTTTAGTGGAAATTTATTTTTGCACTAAACCTGCAAGCAATCTGAAGATGTAAATTTGAGCTGCAAAATTGCACTGTATAAAAATTATTGCCCGAGCTCTGATGACTACTGCTGCAGCTGCAGGGATCTTGTTGAAGTACAATAATAGTCATTGGGACCCCGGCCACGGTCTTTGGTGCACTGGCAGTGGTCGCAGGGGCTTCGGTAGGCAGTGGTGGTTGGTGAGGCTTACCAACCACTAATGGTCATAAAGAAATAAAGGATTACAGTAAGGGTATAATTGACCATTCCAATAAAAGGAAGTGTATCGTTTTAGTGGACAAATATTGAGAATTGCCCTTATGGCTAAAACAAATTGTGGAGGAAGCCCACTATCTAGTATGGAATAGGAAGGTGTCCATGACTTGAATTTATGGGGGAGGCACTTAGAATCGATTTTCTCTAGTGAGATACCAGCATTTTATTTGAATCCAAAGGCTAGCAAACTCTAATTATAATAAAATACAGTAAACTCAAATCCTAATCAACTCTGTAATTAAATCACTGCAGGCTGGAATTCAAGTTAGTGATACTGTGATAGAATGCGATTCAAACCATGTATAGAGCAGCAACTAACTGCCCCCATCCATCCATCCATGTGAATGTGAGTTTCTCATTCTTTACAACATTACTGACCTTTGTATCAGTTTCCATTGAGGCAGGCTTGTCTCCAGAATCTGGAACCCCATTCTCAGCTTCAGGAGCATCAGTAGCACCCTTAGCATCATGCATGTTTACGTCACTTTCACTTGTAGTGGGAGGAGCACCTTCAGTTGGAGCTTCGTCCATATCCATCTTACTAGCTTCCTTTGCCGACTCTTTTGCAACTGGTACTTCAACTTCCTCCTCTTCCAATAGCTGAAAAAGAAAATTTGGAGGTAATCACAAAAAAATTAACATACTCCGGAAAAAGTTATAACCAAAAGATAAATCAACAAATGTCTCCAGAACTCACAGTTGCTGACTCCACTGACACAATGCCATGCAGACTTAGGCGAACTTTCACCTTCACTTTTGCACGTTCACCCTTAGATGATTGAAAAGGACCAATCTATAGAAAAAATGAAATGATTAATAACGTACATACTGTTGAAGAAACCATGGAACATTGAACTCAAAGAAGTATCAAACATTACCGTATATGTGCTGATCTTTGCAGGTGCCTGTAGTTCACTCACATCAGCGTATTGAACGTCTACTGTGAATGTGCTTGACCTGAAGAATGTCAGAGCCTTCACACTAGGTATTGGGTTTCCCTTGGGGAAAACAATAGTGCTTTGCTTGATTCTCAACAGGTCCATTATGAGCATCTGGGGCAGTGCCTTTCCATGACAAAGCAATGGGAAAGGGGAAGCACTCATTAACCTTCAAAAGCACAGACAAGGCCATTCATTACGCAAAAATGCCATAGCTAATTTTGTTACAAACAAGAACCACATGGATAATACAAATGTACATAAGCACACAGTACTTCAGATGCACACAGTATGTGTTGGGGCTAGCATTCACAAGCAAGAATCAATGTAAAGAATATTCACCTCGAAGTCTCGCACTTTGAATGTGGGACTAAGAATTGCGCATTCCAAAGCACAACCTTTAGCAACGCACTCGCTTGCATTCATTGTTCGCCTGGGTTCCTTCCCAAAGAAGTCTGTCAAAATCCTGATTATTGCCGGAACCCGGGAGCCAGAACCAACCACCTCAACAGCATAAATATTTTCGACAGTAAGATTAGCTTCTGAAAGAGCCTTTTCCAGTGGCTTCTTAACGCGTTCCAAAATCGGAATGCTTATTTGTTCAAACTCATCTCTCTTAATGAAACCCCGCACATCCTTCTCATCCATTAGACATTCAATATTCAAAGGAGCCTCCGGATTTGCACTGAGGACTTTCTTCAACTTTTCACAGGCAGCACGAAGCCTGAGGCATGCTCTTGCATTCTGGAAAACATCAATCTTGTACTCGGTTTTAAATTTGGCAGCAAAGTACTGGAAGAGAACTTCATCAAAATCTCTTCCGCCGAGAGATCTGTCAAACGCATGAGCTAATACCTTCAACTGGCCTTTCTTTAATCCAGCAATGCATACTTGCATGCTGGCATGTCCAATATCAACAAACGCAACATTCAGCTGGTCATTCTCAGGGAGATCTGTTTTGTAAATACCATATGCCAATGCAGTCGCTGTAGTTTCATGGATCAAACGCAACGGGTGTAAGCCAGCAATTGTAGCTGCATCTATAACAGCTCTTCTTTGAAGATCAGTAAAATAAATGGGTATCCCAATGCAGCAATCCACAACTGCTGCATTTAAGTTTTTCTCTGCTATACTCTTTAGATCTGAGAGCACCATTCCCAAAACTTGGGTTGGTGTGAATGTTCTCATTTCTCCTAGGTACCTTGCATGGATCAGTGGATATCCATCAGGCCCTTCAGTCACAGCGAAAGGTAATCCCTTGATATCGCGTTGCAACTCAGGGTCTGAGAACTGGCGTCCAATCAACCGCTTTATCTGAGAAATAGTATTCTTTGGGTTCATCATACCAGAAGCAGCGCCGGCTGTTCCAAGAAACCGCTGCTTATCCCCGAAGCATACAAGAGCAGGAGTCTCACGCTTTGATTCATCATTGAGTACAACATCAATTCCTCTTTGCCTCGCAACTGCTACAACTCCACTCTCATTACCAAAATCAAGACCAACTACGCTCATCTTTGCAGTGTTACTTGGATTTGGTGCACACAATCACTCTCTTCCAACAGAGGAGCAAATAACCTGAACTACAATAAATCAGCACAACATTGAATGACAACCAACACAATACAAGCCGCATTCCAAAATTCAATCTTTCGACCAACTTTGAATGTAATTTCTCTGAGCTAGCATGATGTTTGAACAATTGAAAATAGAATTTAGAAACAGGACTATTTATCGGAGACCAACAAACCATATCACTAAATTGGAGTCCAATTTGACATTCACAGTTTAAATGTAATTTCACCGTAAATAATCATTAAAAGTAAACCTTATCAAGCTATATTCAAATTTGGTACATTGATTTTTAAAAACTAAACTCTTGATTTGGGGTTGTTCCAAGGACGAAGGAGCGAGTATTATACAATTATTTTTCCATTAAATTATAATAAACTGACTTCACTCCATTATGCTACAGGCGTACTTCGTCTATAAAAAGCCAATCTTTCGCAAAATATTGCCAAAAACAAGATCACTACCTAACAATTCAGATAAAGAATCGAACAGAATTCGACAACACAGAATTTTACCCAAGCATTATCAATTGAACTATATGTACGATAAATCAACTATCCAGAAACTAACGATATTCCTAGCCTACGCTTAAACTCATCGACCTCAGTTCCACTAAAACTCTGAGAATCGCTATTGAGGATCAGAATAGGTATCTTTCCAAGGAAAAAAAAACAACTTTCGTGCATTATACATTATGGAGCATGTATATTTGGAAGAAATAAGAATTTTGATTGAGACAGACAATGCCTACTCAATACATCATCATTAAAATCAAAGCTATCAAATCCGTTAAATTTCGCGAATTATATTATTGATTAACGATCTCGAATCTAGCTAAACTCTTGCCATAAACTTCAAGGAGACTCGGAATAAAACAGCATAGAATCTACTCAATATATCAATCTGACATGTTTAATGTACGATAAGCTAAAAAACAAGTAAACGAAACAGAAAAGAGAAAATTAACAGATCTATGTATCTATCTATCTGAGATAAAGCAATGGGTTTTGAGATCGTACCGATAACGTAGGTTTGTGTTTGAACGATCGATTGCGGTGCGGCTTATAAAAGTTTTATGGAATTCTGTGGAACAAAGAGAAATATAGGGGTTTTAGATTTAGATGGAGAGAGAGAAAGACGGGGTATGTGGAATTTTCTAGCTAACTTTAAAATTCAGTAGAACTCCATTTTTGAAGGGATGTTCAAGTGGTCCTAGATCCGTCTAGTCTAGATGAGCTGATTCTTCTGGAATGTTCTTGTAGGTTTTTTTTTTGTTCAAGTCAATTCTATTCTATTGGGCTTTTTGCGAAAGAAAAAATAAAGAATTCCGATGGGCTGGGTGTGGGCCTCTTCAGATAAAAACTTGCAGGGCTTCGTTTGTTTTTCATTTTATATTCTTGGCCCGAAACTAAATTTATTTTATGGTACAGGAAATATTGGGTTTTATCCCAGACAAAACCCACTGAAGAAATAAATTTTATAGGGGTACGAAACTAAATTTACACATTACACAACCAAGGTGTTCTATATTTTATTTATTAAATTATAAGAAAAATATTAAGATTAAAGATTTTACAAAATAAAAGAGAAAAGGAGGAAAAAAAATGGATGTTTTAGCATATTGACAAAAAACCATAGTAAAATTTTACGATCGACAAAGAATTGACAAGTGACTAAAATAGCTTCTTAAAGAGTTTTAATTTTAAAGTATGAAAGAATTATGAACCAAGGGATGACACATCAATTAATTTTTTATTATGTACATCATTTCAACAACAAAAAAAGTTTGTCAAAAAAATTATGATTATATATGCATATATATAACATGGTTTTTGCCTAAAGAAAGGGGTAAAATGATTTCCTACCGCAGAACTAAATCCTACTTTTTTTTTGTTTTAAATTTCATGTATATTCCATGCATAAATATATGAATATGAGTTTCTTGTTATTTATTTGGTAGTTTAACTCGTATCAACTTACTAAAATGTATTTCAAACTGCAAAAATATGATAAGTGCACGATCTTATAAAATTTATAATACAATCCATAACATCTTTAAAATAGAAAATCACAAATAACAAGAATTAATCCACTCAAAGAATACAAAAAACAAAGTTTTTCCATGTTTTTGTCAATATCCCACCGAACGCGTTAAATTTATCCGTTTTTGAACTCAAAAAACTGAAAAACGGTCTCTAAAAATTAAGGCTTCGTTTGACCCTTAAAGCGACCAAATTGGGTCAGTCTTATGATGAAAAGAATTTTTAAGTGATGCACAGTATATCCTTCTCGTTTGTATGGCCTTTTATTTTCTACTGAGAAATAATTTTCCAACTCTTAATTTTCTAAACATTTTCACCATTTTCATTCTTGCAATATATACTTGCAATATTTCAGTAACTTGCAATCTTCATTTTCACCTTATTTTCTCGGATGTTTTCACACAAACTATTTTCTTCTCGGAAAATTCATTTTCTCATTTTCCATTTTCTGAGCCTAAATAAAATTCTCAGAAAACCATTTTCCAACGAGAAATATAATGTGCATACCATATAAGATGACCCAATTTGTTTGCTAAGTAACTCAACTTGCCAATCACGAGAGGAAGGCTTAAAAGCTTAAATTTTATAAAGCATGAGATGAGATTGCCAAAAATGAACATGAATTCCATTCGTACTACATATAGTTGCCGATTGTTATTCTTTTAAAAATAAATATTGCAAATTAATTCGGCTTTTACACGAAGATAGAAACTAGTATACTCGTGACTCTAAATATATAGAGATATAATGAGAATAGGAAATGATTAATGAAACTTCATTTAAAATTTTTAGGATTTATTGTCATACCAATGAATAGGATGAATGAGACTCCTCTAGCAAATTATAAACTTAAATAAAACCTAATTTAATACTCTCACTGGCTTCCTCCATTTTTTTATTATGTAATAGATAACTTTTGAAGTTTAAACTCCGTTTAATAGTAACACAAAAAAATGAATAATAAAAAAAAACTAATTTAGATAAAAAGACGGAAAATAAATTGAGAGATATGGTGAAAATACTTTTTATCTCATACTCATTTTTGTTAGTATATGATATACATCCTCCTTTTTATTTTGTGAAAAAAAAATACTTCTCCACCACCTAAAGAAAAAATTTATATAAAATAAAACCAAAAAACAAAAGGTAATATTACCACATCCCTTAACTTATTTTTCAACTTCTTACAAAAATACATTATTTATCATACTATTTTGAGTATTTTCCATCTTATTATCAAAGCCTTAGGTAGTGTTATTTGCTAGATCGATTTTTCATCTAAAAAATTGTGATCATGGAAATGCTTATTGTTTGCCGACGGTTTTGTAACTCGTTAGCATCTTCTTGTTCTCGTAACAGGGAGGTTCTAGGTTTGAATCACATTGATGTAGTTATCGAATCTTGTTAGTCCACCCTTTGTGGTAGTTATACGTACACCCTTTGTGATAGTTATATGTACACCCTTTGTGATAGTTGTAGATATGGGTGATTTATAGTTGTGTCAAAAAAGTGGGTTCGACTCACATGGGTATGGTTGTCGAATCTTGTTGATCCATCCTTTGTGGTGGTTATACGTCCACCGTTTATGGTGATTGTGGATTTGGTTTATTCATGTATAATTGTATATAAAAAAAAGTTGTTGTATTGTAAAAAAAATGGTTATAAAATTATCATTATATATATACATAAAATCTTGTTTCGCGTTGGGTTTCTCTCTAGATTTTCAAATATTAGTGAAATACGCAGTGGCGGACCCAAGAATTTAACCAACTGGGGGTGAAATTTAAAATAAACAAAAATATATTTAAAGCACATCAATCACCAAGGAGAACAAATTTAACCACAAACATAATCGCATTAATAATAATACTTGATACAACTAAAAGTCTTAAAACACTTAATGCCTACAAATTACAATAAAATTCTACGGGATTTCATATTTTGAAAGTATTGTAGCACGTCCTCCTTATTAATATTATTGAAAATGTCTTGTTCAATGTACACTTAAGTGGGTAGGGTTTGATAAAAAAAAAATTATTACACTTAAGTACCCTCAAGTATAAATTTATGATTATAATTTTATTTTATTTTAAAAATACCCCATATCTATTAAAAAAATCAAAAGCCAATTGTGCAATTGCCCACTCCCCTGTGTAGGGTAAAAAATATGTATCGCTCAAAAAAATTAAATTTAATTAATTTGATCTAAAGGCATAGACAAAAAAATGATCTAAAGGCATAAACTGAGTAGCTTTGCATGTATAAGCAATATCCTCACGTGTACTGCTTGTTTAGTTTAAATTTGGTTCATTTTTAGAATTTTAAAATAATAAATTTATATGCGAAACATCTTATAGTTTATGTTATGAAGTTAAAACATAAGTTAATGAAGTTTAAACTTTTCATGTGAAACTACATCTTTAAATTTTAGGAACAAAGAAAAATTTGGAATCAAACGAATAGTAAATGTAAACCATCTATCAGAAATTAAGATTTTCCTATTATTTTATGGGACGTATTAGTTGATTTTTTTAGTACATAATTAAGAAGTCAAATTCCACAATACATAACAAAGTTACTGTATTAATTATTTGAGCACGTTAAATTTGTATCTTATTATATAAAAAAATTATTTATGAGACATCTAGGGTTTGTTGTCTCTTGGTTGGTTAAATGTGAAGTGACTCCAAATCTATTAGCACTAGCTAATCAATAGATAGGAAATCTCAATTTTTTTTGGTTAAATTTTTGTTTTCTTATATCTCCTTTTGAAACTATGCAAGTTGTAGAAACATCGAATATCTTTTGTTAGTGTAAAAATCTAGATGACTTTTCTAACTACACAGTCAAATCATTGAATAAGAATGAGGATGATGTGACAAGTATATAAGACGAAGATATATAGAAGATGTTCGTCTTTTATGTGAATAAGGACTCATTCTCCTCTGTGAAAGGAGCTCGGAGTTATTTTCTATTAACATAGTGAACAAATTTTGATGATGTTTCTCTCAAGTTAATATGTCCTCTCAATACAAATGCTAACATGATGATATACTTGGTCGAAATTCTAACTCTTTAGGATTAGGAGCACTTGGTGTATCCTTTAGACTTATCTCTCAATGTATCTTTCAAGCTAAACTCTTATTCTTAAACCATTACCATGGTATTAAATGTCTAATGTTTTGTGTATGCTAGTGAGAGGTTGGTGAACTATTTTTGACTTAGTTGGCGAGGAAAGTAAATGCTTCCCGTATATATAGTGACTGAGACGTTTGATGTATGGCAGTAGCAGTTGGTTTTTCGCCATCCCTTTATCATCACAACATGCTTGATCACTAACCTCGCTTCCCCCTTAATTCGGAACATTTAATATAGTTGGTATGCATTTAATGAAGTTTAAGGAGGTTTTGTGCTTTTTGCATAGTTGGTGGCAATGTCAACCTTAACCACTCTAAGATAATGGTCGGACAAGGCATTCTCCAGCTTGGTGGACGAGCTCCGGAGGTTAAGCCTTGAAAGTATGTTAACTCAAATATCATTTAAACCCTGCACTAACATTCCCACGAGCTATGTGCCCACGTGGCATTGGGTTTCAGACCTCTTTTCCACGTTGTCTTACGCTGACTGGACTGCCACGTGTTCTTTTGTGACTTGGCCTAGAGTTTAAATGAATATTTTTACTCTATTATCCTTCAAACAATAATGCACGAGTTTTTTTATGGCATTCTACTACTGAAGGTCAATAAATTTGGATTATAGCAAAATCCATTAAAAACCTATTATCTTAAAGTTCATTGTAGTGATAAGATTCACTAATTTTCAAGTTTCCATTTCAATTCAATTATTTGAGATGCATAGAGCACTTTTTGTTTACAGGACCATGAGGTAAAATTAATTTATATAAGTCTCGAACAAAATTAGATATGGATTATAACAAAATGTGGATTTACATGTGGATTTGAATAAAATGAAATAGTCGATTTAAAGTATCTTTGAACATGGATAGATTATTTACAATAACTTAACTGTTGAAAAGAGGTACTAAAGACCAAATCAATTACAGTATAATGCGGTGAATTGAATAAAATTCATAATGACGTCCCTTTGAACCAATAAGCATATAGCTGATGTTGTGAATTGAATAAAACTCATGATGTTTTCCCCTTGAAGCAATAAGAATATAGTGTTGTCCATAGGCATTTATATTGTATTTATGAGTGTGGATAGATGGATGTTGTATGAGGAGAATATCATAAATAGATGTAGTTGGTAGATAATTAGTAAATGATTCGCGTAGGTTGGTGTACATAGTTTTCCTTAGGTTGCTAATGTGGAGCTCTAATATATAATTGACTTAGTGGGATAGATAAGACTATATATTGGTTAAGTATTCTCCATTTTCAGAGAATTGGAGGGACTAATTTAAATGTTTGTTAGGTTCGGACTTGAGAACTTACTTATGACCCGCATTGACTAATTATATATAGTGACTATATATAACATAGTAATCTAATAGGAAAAAAATATTATACATATATAATTTTAATTTGTAATCGGCACCTAATTATAGGTATAAAGTAATTAAGGGGAGCCATCAAATGCAATTATAGTCTTGGTTCACAAATGCAGTTCTTGAACAATACATATACTAGTTCGAAAACAACCTATTTGGAGGTCCTTGCTATAGAGATATTAACTTAAGTGATTATTAGCAGAGCACTCGGTTTAAAATGACTAAGTTATGCGATATATCATAAAATTATTAGTTGGCGCGATTTAAACAAACCAATTCAAGGTAAAAGTAGGGTGCATATCATTATAATTCGTAGAGTATTTTTTATATATTACTTGTCAATGGAAAGAGAGGGGAATTATTCTTTATTGCCCTAAAAACTATGCAGTTTCAATGGTAAAGTAACTTACCAAGAAAAATAAAAAGAATGATGTATATTCCTTTTGCAGTTAAAAAGGAAAAGGTCAAGATAAAGTATGCCGAAATAAACCATAAAGCACTTTCTCTTGCTTTAATTTGAATGGAGAAGGAGAGACGTATTTAGTCTACTCTCCATATATGATAATTATGTCTTAACTCATGTCAAATATACTGTCAAAATTTAAAAGTATTATTAATTTTAATTACATGATTTTTGATCTCTTTGTATGATTGTAAGATTCAAAAATAACGGCTCTTTATTATACAGACAAGGTGATAATCCGTGTCAAATACATTATCAACCATTCAAAAAATATCTTAAAATCAATCACACAATTCTTTATCTTCCTAGTACATTTTTGAGATATAAAAAACAATTGCCCCCACTAAATGAAAAACTAGGTCGTAAGTTGAGCAAGCTATTTCAAAAAAATATTATTAATTTTAACCGCACAATCTTTTATTCTTTCATACATTTTTATTTTCAAGATTTAAAAATCACATGCAATCTCTTATATAGATATGATAAACTTCAAAAAATCATATAAGCTAAGTCATAAATTGGGTTTAGAGATGATAAAACACCATAATTAGGTAAGGCAAATAGATTATAAACCAAATCTGATCTATAAATATTTAACGTTAATAATTACTGTAAACATCAAACCATTAGTATAGTACTCGATCCATCCTCATGTTCATCAAAGATTTTAGAAGGAACAGCAAAGCGAGCAGAAAAAGATCGAGAGATGTCATCTACATCGTTCAGCATCGATCCCTTATCAAAATTACAGGCGTACGCGTACGGATCATAAGTAAAGTGGACCACTGGGCTGCTGGAGTAATAACAGAATACTTTCTTCTTCTCCTTTTGTAATTTCCTCCATAAAATTCTCCAAATGGATCCACTAGTGCTTGCTGCCGCCGCCATGTTCAGCGGCACAAATTGGTGGCCTGAGCTGCACCAGGTACCGACTTCTATGGCTCTTTTCTCTTGTGTGGAAAAATCAAGAGTAAATGCACGCCCTACTACTATTTATACCAAAGGAAAATGATAGTAGGAGGGGGTGGGCCGGTGGGGTAGGCACGTGACATGCATGTTCTCCCCCGGGTTGGGGGTGGGGTGGGGTAGGCAAAGTTGTCATTAAATTGGTTTGAGGAAATTGTCATTTACTTGCAGATTTTTTATTAACTGTTCTGAAATATTGAATGCCCAACTGTGAGAGCGCTTTGTTTAGAACACAATTATACTTAATTTTTCTTTTGAGTGTGTAGTAATTTTTTAACATGATTAGACTCAGTGGATGGATGGGTAATTTGATGATTCGTTACATAAGCCGAATAGGATTAACTCTAACATCTTTTTAATAAAATGTATTAAAATTGACGGGTAAATCAGGATAGATTTATGATTCAATAAAAGAGTTGTTTGAAATTGGATTGAACTGTTTAACTTTTGTTTCGTGTATAATTATTAATTAATAGTGTATTTCTTTTCGGAGGGACGGTCTAAGCCCTCTTATGTAAGGCTACTATTCTGCTTGTATCCAAGCCATAGTTACTTCATTTTGCATCCAACCATTCAAATGAATCAAATATCACTAGCAGAATCTAAAGCTATTTAAGGTGATTTGAAAATTTTGGATCAAAGAAAAATGCCCAGGAGAGCAAAAAATATACCAAAAATTATAATCTAAATAAATTTAAACCAGAAAAATTCCCAGTGATTCAAATAGATTTTCAATACTTTTAGGATTTGCTTTGGCTATATAACGTTACTTGTAGATTAAAATACGGACATTTTTAATATAGTGATTGCTCCCAGTGAGATTGGTTGGCGTATCATAAAGGATGTTACAGACATTTCCAACTTGGCTCATGGAAAAAATATTTCGTTTCGACATTTCCTTTGTAAATGATCACTTTTCTGTATTTCAAAGTGCTTCAGTCTGATCCCTTCTCTTGTTAAAAAAATAAAAAGAAAAAGGACCAAGGCTTGTAGAATGCACCAATGGACTCCTCCTGAAGTCCCAGGATCTAGTTAGATTACTTATGGGCCTTAAACAACAAATTTGGACCGATGAGCCCAACTTTTTCTCTTCTTCCTAATCATTCTCCCCTGTATCCACCAACTCTAATCCATTTGTCAACTAAAATCAATGATAAGGGTTTGAGTAGCGTTTTTAGAGGCCTATTTTTATTTTTTTAGTATAAAAACAGATAAAAAATGCGTTCGGTGGAACATTGACAAAAACACAAAAAATATTTTCGGAGAATGAATTCACACTTAAAACATAAAACACAAAAATGCCAAAATGACGTTCTTTTCGATTCTCACTCTTGCAATCTTCGTTTTCACTGTTTTCGTTCTCGAAAAATTCGTTTTCTCGTTTCCATTTTCTGAAAATATTCTCAGAAGAACATTCTCCGAAAACGTTACCGAACGAACCCTAAAAAGTTTCCAGTTGTTATTTCAATAAAATCAATTTATCAACTAACTAATCACTAAATTCAACGTATTGGTTTAATAAGCTAGGTACTTGACAACTTCATATTCAATTTATTAGATCATAACTCAGTCTCAAAAAGTACTATTAATTAAAAAAAATAAAAAAATTCAACCACCTAAATTTTTTATCTCTTATGTTAAAAATCTATTGCTCTTTATCATATAAACTAAACTTGATATACATACAATGCGTATGCTATTCAAATATAATTCATTTGAGGAAAAGTTTACAAAACTAATTAGTATTGTAATTAAAAACTTTATTATTCTTGCTATTCGAATCCACACTAATTTCGCTATATTAAAAATATATTTTTTTATGAAATTACAAATCCGGAAGAGTAAACTTAGAATAATTAAAAACTAAGACACAAGTACACAACATTAATTGTGTTTCGTCTTTATATCTATATAATAAATAATATATAGATTCGAAGTGGAAGAATAGAGACGGGGTGGCTGGGATCCGAGTGGAAATGAGGTAAGAAAGGGGAAGATTGACAAGGTGCAGAATCAGCTAACTAGTTTTTATTTTTGTCCCCATTATCCCAAATTGAATCTCTTACCATATCCACACACCGACCAGTCAATTAAATGCCAAAACAGATGACAAAGACAAAATGATCCGTCGTGGTGAGAAAAAAATTCTTCCAAAACAAAAAGGAAGTTTCATTTTCCCACTTGCCAAACAGAGATAACCAAAACAAGTGGTTGAAACCTTTTTGTTCATCACAACCTCCCAGTCCCCACAAATACTAAGGCCAAGTGTTAGCCATATATAGCTGCAAGACTCACTCCTCTGTTGTTGCAGATAAGTCTCTTATTGAATATATATATTTCTCATAATCCCTTTTTTAAAACCGCCAAAAGAAAAAACAATATTAAAAAAATCTCACTCTCCTATACAAAAAGCCCTGTAAACCAATCTTTTCTTTCTCCTCTTCATTATCAGCTAGGTAACGTACCCTTTCTTTTCCTTAATTTCTAGCCATAACAAGAGATGTGTTACCCGGGTGTTTATTCGGCAGGTGTACAGGAATACAGCTATCGACGAGATCGGCGGTTGGTGGTGCCGGCCGAGGCAACGGGAGTGGAAGGGGTCGGGAGGCAACACGTGGCAGCAGCAGGAGGAGGAGGACGTGGGGTGACGACGCAGTACTGTGTGTGCTCGCCCACGCGCCATCAGGGTTCGTTCAGGTGTAGGCTCCATCAGAGAGAATATGAATGGGCCGGTCCCAAGTCCAGTTAGTAATTACTGTAGTGTTTTTTGATTTAGCCCACAAACATTATTTTACCTTCAATTTAAAGGAAAAATAAAAATAGAGGAGGAGGGAGATTTAGCTTTAATTAGTGATGTATACCCTTTCCTCCTTATACTGCTGTTGTCATCGAGTTTTTTTTTTTTTTTTTTTTTTTGGTTCTTGGAGTTTAAAACGATAATTTTATATAGAAAATTTGAGCATTCTTTTAAGTTATAATTTAATCTTATAACATGAATTATAAGAAGCTTTTAAATTTATTAATTTAAAATTCTAAAAATAAATTAAAACTCGAATCAAAAGAATATTTATAAAAGTAAATGTTTGTACACCCCCACCACCTCTCTCTCTATATGTAAAATGTAAAAGTAAGAAAGTACGGATGAAAGAAATTAGATCCAAAACGTTTATATATTGTTTAATACTACTTTTTTATTGTTTTGTTACTTTTTGGTGTGTTTCATTTTACCAATCCGAAATATTATCGGTGTTTGGCTTTCGTAGATTTTATCTTTGGGTAGATGATATATTTGTTTCAATTGCGCTCTACCTAAAAATCTTTAAATTTTGGCACAAGTCCAAAAAACTTGCGCTTTCCTTTTGAATTACAATTAGACTTCAATTACATGCTATGATTTTGGAATTCTATTTTTTGGATACACTAATGGCTCATGGTTTTAAAACTCTGTAGGAGTTCTAAAACTATTAATTATATGGAATTGAATTCTGTGGAGAGTAGAAATTTTCAATTTCAATACCATCCACTCTACACCCCCCCCCCCCCCCCCCCCCCCCCCCCCCGCCCCCGCCCTACCCAAACCAATCCCCACCATTATACATCCACTAAATATATACCGAATATATATAATACATACAAGCATACATATATATATATATATACACTAGGGGTAGCCCGTGCCAAAGGCACTATGGTACAATTAAACGTTTACTTAATTTCTGCCAAAAGTAACTGTAGTGAAACAAATGTCACAATTAAGTCTTACCAAATGTAATACTTATATATTGAAATAAAACATTAAATATAGGGGCAATTAAAAAAAAGGGCTTATTAGAGAAAGATTTTCACACTAAGGCCAAGGAATAATTTTTTTTAAATAAAGGGCCTATTTTTTATTTTATTGATAATATGAATGTGTCTTTTTTTTTCATTATAAAATACATCCCAACCCTTAAAATAAACTAAAAAAATATCAATATGCATTAAAATATGGACTGCAATATGAACTTTGCAGTCTATATTTCACTGCAATGTGAACTTTGCATCCATATTTCACTGCAATGTGAACTTTGCAGTCATATTTTTAGTGCAAAGTTCATATTGCAGTCCATATTTTACTGCAATGTGAACTTTGCAATCCATATTTTTAGTGCAAAGTTCATATTGCAGTACATATTTCACTGCAATATGAACTTTGCAGTTCATATTTTATTGCAATATGAACTTTGCAGTCCATATTTTTTGTGAAAATTTCATAAAAAGGGGTAATTAGGTAATACAAACATGTTTTTATAATTAAATGATATTTAAATTTATTCAAATACATTCATTTAAAATATAAAACAAAATAGGCCTCTTACACTAATTACCAATTAAAAATAGGCCCTTCATTCAAATTACATTAAAAATAGGCCCTTCATTCAAAAAAATATTATTCATTGAATTTTTGGTAAAAATCAAAAAAATGTAGCACTAACAAAAAAACTGTTAGTCACCGTGAGAATATGCAACATGTAATTACTGAACGATTACAATATATTAACCGAAACTATATACCATCATATTTACCAAAAAATGTAGCGTTCGTGCATATACATTAACAAAAAGTATGTAGACGGGAAAGAAATATTTGTGTCCATCACATCTATACAAAAAGGTGAAATGTTTATATTGTCGTCGCGAAATCAAAATCTACTATAAGTTCGATACATGTGCCTCCGAAAAGTAGATCTATCAACCCCCCCACAAAATAAGGTCATCTAAGTCTAGTCATAACATAAACCTATTAAGGAAGAAATTATAAACAATTTTAGAAATTATATTAATTAATTAAATTTCATAAGTCAAAAACTAAAGCAAAAAGTAAAAAAATAATGAATGCATGCATGTTACCGTGTTATTTATTGCTCATCTACGAAGTCGGGTTGAATGGATACGTCTCCATTCATCAATTTTATCAGGCTAGTACTGCAAAAAAAAATTACAAAGCTATTAATAAATTAAATATTTTTAAAAAATCTATACATAATACGCGTAAATTAGAAAACTAATAAAAGGTGTACCAAAAATAAACTGTCATAACAAAACTTCGAGATATACAACATTCAGTGTTGACTTGTTTGTGGAAGTCAGGTTGAATGAATACGTATATATATATATATATATTTATATAACATATTTCAAAGACTCACCGGATTTTGGCCTGAAAATTGTGATAGATGTTCTTCAAGGCGATTGTTTCATTAGAATTTTCAATGAATTTTACAAATTAACCAACCAACCAAACAAATTTATATTTCTAATGGAATTCCAAATGAAAATTATATGCAATCTAAATAATAATTTTGTCATTCTATGGCCTTACAATTCTAAGAATTATAATTCTAATATAATTTCAAAATTGTGTAACCAAACGCACCCTTATCATATTAGAAATTGAACCCTAAATTTTGATGCTATCAATTCACAATTTCAAGACTATCCTCTTTCTTTAAAAAAACTGTTTCACAATTTCAATACTATCATCTTTCTTTAAAAAAATCTGTTATAAGTAAATTAAGACAACTTGCATGCACCGAATTAAACTCTTCTCCAATTTGATCAAAAACAAACCATACGTTAAGGCCTCGTTTGATTCAGATATTAGGGTCAGTGGGATTAATAATATCAGTATTAATAGTACTGGACTATTAATCCTGGTATTAATCTAATACCAATACCTTATTTGATTTATGCAGTATTAATACTGTGATATCTCATGTTGAATGTTAATACCATATTTGATTATGTAACTCGTATATGTAATTATATTTTGGACTAATAAAAAAAATTAAAAAGAAAAAAAATTAAAAAAAATTAAAAAAATAATAATAATAATATGTAGCAGTGGTAGTGTTAGTAGTAGTAGTGGTGGTAGTAGTGACATTTTTGAAAATATTATAGTAGTAATAGCATTTTTGAAACTATATAGTTCATTTTTCTTAATCCTGGATAAACAATACCACCTCCCCCTAATATTAAATTATACCACAAAGAGTGGTATTAAGTTAGTACCGGTATTAGTAATCTCAGCACATTTGTGCGAATCAAATAAGGTATTATAAAAAAAATGAATATTAACAATCATATCTCATTTTTTAATACCCGAATCAAACGAGGCCTAAGATTAAAAAATTCACAATAGATTACATGCGACTTACTCTAGTTTACTGCTAATTCCAATGAACATTACTAGCGTGCATACTATTGGCAGAGATTTTACAATTATATTCTCTACTTTATTCGTGTAAAAACTTATCCTAAATTATAAATTTGATTCCTTCATTTTTCCTAACAGGGAGAAGTGAAAAAAAAACTCTCATCTTCCTGAAATACCGACATGAAGATATAATTTTGCCGTATTTGCAAGTTTATTTCAAAAAAATGCATAGTTTCTGTACCTATCACATGAAAAAAAAAAAAACTTGGCTGGGCCAATATTCACGGTAAGTTTCGACCTTGGGCCTTTTGTAGGCTTCATTGAATGGCTGGGGGGCCACGGCCCAATCCCAACCCGGAACAGATACTCTATATAACCATTCTCTAAGGCCTCGTTTGATTCAGGTATTAAGATCAATGGGATTAATAATACCAGTATTAATAGTAATGGATTATTAATCCTGGTATTAATTTAATACCAATACCATGTTTGATTCATGCAGTATTAATACTTAGATATCTTCATGCTGATGTTAATACTATGTTTCATTATGTAACTCGTATACGGGATTATATTTTAGACTAACAAAATAAAAATATTAAAAAAATTTATTTATTTTTTTAAAATAAATTAAAATAATAATAATATAGTAGTAGTAGTGGTAGTGACATTTTTGCAAATATTATAGTAGTAATAGCATTTTTGAAAATATATGGTTCTTTTTTCTTATTATAAAAAAAACATCCCCCTGGTATTAATAAGCACAAAGAGTGGTATTAAGTTAGTACGGGTATTGGTGATCCCAGCACATTTGTACGAATCAAATAAGGTATTATAAAAAAAATGATATTAATAATCACATCTCACTTTTTAATACCTGAATCAAACGAGGCCTAAAATAAATGTTGAACTTTGTGTAAATAGAAGTTCAAAATAATTTAACACGTTTCATAAACAACGCAATTACAAAAGCACGGGACTATAATAATATAAAATTTATGCAAACTTCATAATTCTGATTTCTGAATGCAAAATTACACTTTGAAAAGCACAAGAAACATGGAAAACCGTTATTCTCAACACCCAATTCATTCTATGAAAATCTTAACACTTCAAAGCTGTATAAGAGAATTAATTATACGGAGACACAAAAGAACCCATTTATCTCATTATCAACTCCCATTTGAGTTATGGAGGATTGGCCATCGACCTCAAGTTTCTATACATATCTGAAGAAGCAAGCGAAAATTCTGACATTGCCCTGAAAAGCTCTGGCAAGCGTGTCTTTAGAGTTGTCAAAGACTTTTCCCTCACCTGAATGCACTGGCGGCGATACTCTTCCTCCTCCTCTTCCAGCCTCTTCTTCAGCGAGTCCACCACCACCTGCCGCTCGGCAACATGGTCATCATTATCTTGTGCCCTATCTGGATCCATCTCATCTGGAGGCGTTTTCCTCTGCTCGTACTTTTTAAGCCAATCATTGAATTGTCTCATTTTGCGGTCGAGCTCATTCTGTGTGTCCTTGCATCTAGTCATCAGTCTGATCTCGTCTACTTGATACTGTACTATCGTATCGACTACATCGGTGAAGTTATGAATTGCAGTTCTTGCGAGCTCTTCGGGTAGCTTTTCAAGGTAATCTTGCCACGTTTGGAGGAGGGACTGAATAGGGGGATTTTGAGGCCTTTGAGGGGATGATACTTTCTCTCTCAGATTGTTATCTATAGGGATGAGGTTAAGTTTAAGCCAATTGTTTAGGGCTTTTATGTAGTCTTTCTGATTAGACATGAGTTTTTCGAACTGTGATTGCCACTCTCGGACAACATTCCACAGCTGGACTGTACGTTCATGGTGGTGCTCTGTTGTTTCTATTGGGGAATGAGAGATATCTAGAGATCTCAATACACGCACGACTTTCGACTGGCTTTCGTGGTGCATTCTCATGGACTCCCACATTGTAGACATCCTGCGGTTAATGTGAAATGTTTATGAGTTTAATGCCAGGAGAGTACAGCACAGAGAGAGAAAGGATAAACTAAGAAATGGCATTTGTAACTACAGACAAGAATGAGATAAGGGCGGTAGTTTGCAACGACCACCACAAAATGTCAATGATATTTGTCCAGTAGGTAAGAGCACACAATGATCCAAGTTGTACATCAGTGAAGAAAAACTACTGCATTTATGTATGTATATATATACGACTCTGTTTGTATATTTTTTCGGACAGCACTTACCCGTCAACAAGAGCAACAAGTTTGGGGTACAATTGCTCATCACGTAGACGATTTATTTCTGAAACAGTAGAATCCATGGATTGCATGTCAACAATGTATCTCGTATGCAGATGACTTACCGCTGCTTTTGTTCTCTCTAATGCTTCAGTGTTCGTGCCACGTTTCTTTAGCTTAGTCAGCGAAGCAACCTTTCTCTGATATTCAAGTTTCATTTGCTCACCAGCCTGTTGAGTACCAGCCAGTACATTAAAAACAAAAAATCAGCGTATGAAAAGGCAAAGTATACAGCAACGGAACTTACCATCTGCAAGGGTTTCTTCAATTCCAATAAGCAAGAGTACATTAAAAAGAGAGAGCCAAACAGGAGGGCGAAAACATGTACACCAGTTATACAAGTACTGCTTTCCCCAATATAGTTAAGAAATATTAAAAAAGAGCAAAAGAGCTTGGAAGACTCATAATTCAAAGAATGCAAATCATAAGCAAGGTAAACCTCGGCTTTTGCCTCTCATTTTTAAAAGCCCATCAGCACGAAAGATACTGAGGCACTGTCTTCCAAGGACTCTCTATCACATTTCACCTTCTTTATAAAGACCTACTCCAAAGTAAACCTACGAGTAACTCAACATTTGGTTCTATATGTAAACTCGGCTCTCAATCTGGTGGGTGCAATTTACTAAACAATTTCAAATCCTTCAATTCTACAGCATAAAGGATGAATATGGTGCAGGCCTACCTTCACTTCATCGTACAACTTTTTTTCCCATGCTAGCATCTTGTCCAAAACCGTGGCATGAGTTTCATGCTCTTCTGATTCAAAGTCATCCTTCCCATCATCAGGATTGAGTAAACCTCTGAAGGACCTATTCCATGTAATCACACGCATAAGCCTTGCTGAATGATCAATATGACCTACAAATCAAATTTGCATAGGAAGAAAAATTTCAGTACGGAGAAACGATCAGTTTCCTAAACTACTTTAGTACAATGTGTCGTTCTAAACCAAGGAAATCAAATTATTTTAGGAAAATAGACAAAGAATACAAGATTTTTCTGATAAAATATCATCAAAGTCATGTAGCACAACCAGTTCTTGCACATTGGCTTTATAATGTATGAACTGCATATGCCAGTGATCAGTGCGATCCGGTTAACAGAAAAAATGAGACAGATTAACAACTAATTTTACTAATTTGAGGAAACTAAATTCCCATTCAAATATTGGATCTTCGAGGTTTTGTTAAGAAGCTCTTCAAGTAACGAGAATCAGCAAGCAAAACATAACAATTATTTCATATGATAGATCTTCAAGAATCTAAATGCCGACCAATGTATATAAAATTAACAATGTGATCTATCTACCTCGATTGTCTGCAAAATTTGAGTGATAGTGTAACCGAGTTGCCTCGAGCATCTTCGAAACCTCGTGAGCACTCTCTGATCCCTTGAGGAAGCAATCGTCCAGCTCACTGAATATTTGCAATAAGCTCACACTCGGTACACTTCTCACCGTTCTCTTAACATCCACCGGCCCCACCTTCTTCACAGTCTTCGCTGCTGGAGGCTCCGGTGGAAGCTCTGCCACCATCTCCTCCGCCTCAGTCTCAGCCTTTCCACCCTCCGCATTATCCTCACCTGCGTTAGACCTTTCCTCCTCAAACACCTTCCTTTCAATATCATTATCCAGTCTCTCAACGATATTATCCTCTACCTCCGCCAAAGAAGGCCCAGGCACGTTCTCCATTGAAGGAAAGAAGAACTCCCACGACGCTATCCCCTTTGCCTCCGGAGGCGGTGGAGGCGGAGGTGTCGTCCGATTACTCCGAGGGGGGCATGGCGGCGGGGCCAAACTCTCGTCCTCCACATCTCCAGTTGTAAACCCACGGCCGGAGCTTCGAGTGGTCCGATGTCTGAAGCTGTGACTTTGATTGTCGAATTCATCCTCGTTATCTTCCTCAATGATAGTATCTGAGTGCTTTAAATCGGGTTTGGGGATGGAGAATTGGGGCATTGTGGCGGCGCGTTGGAGAGGGGAGGAGGTAGTGGTGAAGTTGGGGAGGGGAGGGGGTGGGGGAGGAAAGGAATCGTAGGAAGGTTGGGTGACGGGGGGGAGTAGTGGGGCGGTGGTGGTGGTGGTGGTGGTGGTGGTAGTGGAGGAGAATTGGACTTCGCCGTGGGCGTAGTCGCTGAGGGCGGCGCCGGTGTTTTTGAGGAACATGGCGTAGGCGGAGTGGGCGGCGGCGAAGGCATTTCTGGAAGATACGGCTTCCTTCATGAACTGCTTTCGGTCCTTGCATCTGGTTACTGTTTCTTCATTCTCGATCTTTGATTGCGTGCAACCCATTGATGTGGATGCTTGCTTTTTCGTTCTTTACAATTATAATTCTTTAGTTTTGTTTTTAGGATTGTTGTATTTGTGAGTTGTGACTGTGTATGTATGTACATTTTGACTAATTCGTACACTGGTTGTGTACTTGTTTTGTGCACAGAGAGAGAGAGAGAGAGAGTAAAATGCTTTGATTCGAGGGAGGAAGAAAATGGAGAAGAGTATGTTTGTGTGGATTTAATATGGAAAGGAAAAGTCATGAAAGTTAAGACGCCAACGAGATGTATGACGGTGAAAGAGACGCCGGAAAGTGTTCTTGTTCTTATTATGACATCTAGACATCGTCTAGAAGACCCTCTAGATGTAGAGGGTCACCCTCACAATGTCTTCCCCTCTTTTTGACACATCACCTTCATGGTCATTATACATGGTTGCATTGGAGATGGGTTTTTTAACTCATTGTCTATATATCTTATGTGGCACTCCATTTTTCTCCAATTCATAGTTGCATTGGAAATGCTCTTAGCCGGCAAGACTATAGACAAGGAAAGGAAGTTAGAATACTGACGCCGTTTGGACTTTACGTGAAAATCTAATGGAGGAAAGAAAATGCTTCGCTATTGTCTTAGGGACGGTTTGTTTTTAACGTCTCAGGTCTATTCATTCTGATTCGCTGGTTTTAAAACTTGTTTGGTGAGCTGAAGAAAACTTAAATATAATTATTAATTTTATTTTAAAATAAATAAATAACACATTTACCTTTTTAAAGAGGTAAAATATATCTTTTATAATTAATTTATTTTTATAAAACAAAATAACAAGGATAAATTTGTGTAGATAATATTCATTCAACATTTAGATAGAAAATGTTTAAACAAACAACGCCTATTTAAATTTGATATTCAAAAATAAACTAAACAAATTTTTAAAATTAGTGCTCAGACTTAAAACAATCGGTCTTAGAGATTCGCCCATTCAAATTTAGATAAATAAGCAAACTCACCCTTAGGCTTTTTCGCTTGAAAGATTATTTTTTTTGTCCAGAACTTGAAAGACTTTAAAGACCGTATTTAATTGCAATTTTTTTAAAAAAATAATAATATTTATTTGAGTTTTTTTCTAAGTCATCTTTTTGTGACAACAAAAATAAAAATAAAATCCCCCACTTCAACCCAGGTGATGTTTTAACCTAATTTCCTACATTTGGACCACTGTTTAACCCACACACTAATATTTATTAGAGGTTGAAAGTTGGAACAAGTGATTTGGTAAATTTAGTTCAACCTAAATAATTAAAATTCAAGAATATTTGACTAAATAACCGAAAATTTGAGACTTTTTAAAGCACGTGTATTAGTCATAGAACGAAAAAAAGAAAAAAAAAGAAGAAGCATGTTTAGTTGTTTGGGAACACACATTTCCAAGAAATTGTACAAAATTAACACACATATATACACACACTAATTAACAATACCCGTAGTACATATATTACTTGAATATATATATATATATATATATATAAAACTAAAAAGAGAATGTTTAAATTTATCTCCTTTTACTACAATAACAAATAAAACCCCCTACTCCACTCCAAATGTGACTTGAATCGGAACTTTGTGGGGCGCCTATAAGAACAAATGTTCGATTCTCATTGTTAGCAATTTTCTACGAAAACTTTGAATGCTAGAAATGAAGCTATCATTGCAGGAGTTATCTATTCCATCGGGAAGATGGCACATAGGGGAGTTCAGAAAAAGATCCGATCGTATATAGAGACTGAAAGACGTGCAATGTTGTGAGAAAAAAATAAATAAGTGAACGGTCCTCTTTTTTACCATATTCTAATTTTGATTATATTTATTTATTTATATTTAATTTTTTGGTGCAAAGAGTTAATATTTTGCACGAAGACATAAGATGGGAGGTCAGGTGACTATTTTCTTACGCTCTTTACCATATAAAAGTTCATATTCCCTCCCAATCCTGACCACTTTTTCAGACCTTTTTATCTTCTTTTTCACTTGTTTGTGACTGTGTTAACACACTTACACTAAAGGGGCATTTCGGCCGACCAGACCCACAAGATTCTAACATTGGACCTGCAAAGTGCTTCTTTCTTCTCATGGGTTGTCTACCTGTATTTACTGCTTAATTCTGCTTTGGACTAATTGAAATTGATTCATAATATTTTTAACACGTAGTCCAACAACTGCTCTTTGTACAAGCTAATTTTTTTTGTGGGATGATATACAACTTAGTTAAACTAAATGCAAGAGTGTTTTTTTACGTAGTTGTCTTTCCATTTTCATGTATTTACCTCAAAAAATGATATAATGGACAGACTATTCCAGCTATCAAGCGTGATGCGAGTAGGGATATGACTTCTAGCACACCGAGATCAACGAAAATGACTACTGTTTTCATTTTCTGTACAATCTCATGAACTTCAGAAATTTATGATATCAATGGCGGGCAATGTCAGAAACTTGTGTAGCTATGTAGCTCTTCATGATCAATTTTGTTTTATGGCATCTACGAGTAATAATGCTGGACAATCTAAACTTGCAAAAACTATTAATTTAATTGGTCCTGTCATGGGATTTCTAGAGCTTTAGGAAGAGTAACTCTACAAGAAACTAGCACATTTCTTACTACGAAGGATGCCAAGAACAAACAAAAGAAGAATATGTGGAGAGAAACACAGTACAGACACTAAAGAATAAAAAATACAATGCCAATGACTAGTGGTTTTGTTACATCTTAAGCGAATTCCTGATATAACTCTTTCACTTGCCTTGAAAAGCAGCCAACCGAGCTACAAAATCATCATAATCTGGTAAATTAGGATGAACATGCCCGAACTGATTCAATATTTCCGGTTGAAAAGAACTAGCCCTAACATGTCCTTTTGTTGCCCCTACTGGACTTGTTGCTTCAGTTGGAAGAGATGTTTGTCTGCTTTGTCTGCTTCTGTAGGCAATGGCTTTTCCGGCTTGAATGGCATCTTGTTGCATTGGAGGTGGCTTGAGAGCTGATTCTTCTTTGAGTGGTGCAGAAGGCGACTGTTTTGCACTGTAGTGTAACAAAAGGCTATCCATCACCTTTTCCTCACCGTCCTTTTTATCATTACGATCCTCGTTCAAGATTCTAAGGGCTTGTTTGGCACTTTCAATGTTTTCATGACCTGGTGGAGGTCTTAGGCGTGTCCTCCTGACTGATTTTGGTATCGATTTAGCTTCACCAATTGATTCAACACGAACGTTCGGTTTAGCACTAGGAGGAGGATCCACCAAATTTGTTTCATTTGCACTAGCTTTTGGTTTTATATGATAAGGAGGTGGGACTACCCTGTAATCGACCTGCTTCTTCTCATCAACATCTTCCTTGGAAACGCTTTTTGCTGTTTTTGGGTTATTCTGTTGGCCATTTCGATTGACACTTGGCAATTGAACATCTTCAATGGGAGTGCTTTTTCCTCTCTCAAAAGACAGGTGACTTTTGTTATCTTGTCCCGGTACAACAATTTCCCTTTTGTTCTGCAGTTTGTGATGGTCATTGGGGACATCTTTTCTTCCACGTGCTGAGGGGTCATCTTGCTTCCTTTCTTTCGCTGTGTTGTCCTTAATATCCTTTTGTTTATATTCAGTATTCTTGTTGTCTATTTTCCGGGCAGATTCATTCACGATTTGGGGCATTTTGCGTTTATCATCTTTGGTATTCTTCAACAAGTTCTGCAAAAGAGCTAGAAGTGTTAAATTGCAAATTTATCCCAGGTATGTTATATGAAAAATTAATGCAATTTGCACTCTATTATCTTCTATTAGAAATTGAGGAGATGGACAGGGTCTTAGAGGGAGGCTTACTTGTTCAGATGGAGGTTGCTTATACAACTTCTGCTCCAAGGCCTTAGAGTCCCATTCTATACCAGACTCCACTGCTATATCTTGTATCAACCGAAACTTCGTTTCTTTTGTAGGAGACATTGACTTTAGCTTCTTGACAAACTAAGCACAAGAAATTCACCTTTAGTTCTATAAATAAACTGGACCTATGTACTCTTACAAGAGTGAAGACATTGATATGCACCTCTTCGTTGGCATAAGGATCGAGGGAATTCCCATATCTCTCAGAAAATAAACTTCTGAGTTCACGTAATTCAGGCAAATCAGAAAATCTTGCAGCTGCAAACATCAATGATGGTATAGCTACCTTGCATTCCTCGGGACATTCCCTGTGATATACAAAACATAAAGGCAGATACATTAGCATCATAGGAAAACATGTATGAAACATAACAAATTTCTCAGTGAAATCATAAGGGATGTGTCTCATGTTAAACCTATTTCGTAATAGTCTTAAAGCCCAAGAATTGAAGCAAGGAAGGCAATGCAACATTAAGAGACCATAAGTTGCAAATGGCGTATAATAATGTCAAAGCTACATAACTGAAAAATGAAAAGGATAAAAAAATAAAATTTTGCAAAATACCTCTGCTTATTCATGATAGAAAGATGAGACGAGATGCAGACACAGTATTGCTCCACCAAATCGTAACAGGATGACAAATTCATCTCAACAAGAAGCCCTTCAGCCTGCTTCACACAATTGATAAAGAGACCGTAAGTTACAACTGGTGTATAATGATGTCGAGTGGATCTACATATATATATATATACAAACAGGCATGACAGAAAACACGGATTTGTAATGTAGACAAGGATTAAGTGAATCAAGAAGTGGAATCAGGACTGCTTTCAATTAACATCCTTGCATCTACTGCCTTCCTTTCCTTTAGTCCTGGGTTTGGTTACTTGTTCACTATGTAACTATGATAGAGCATATGTAGATTTGGTGCATTGATTTTAGTCAGAAAAAATCAGTAGTTTACTGCCAATTCTGCTGTGCAACTGAAATTCTGGGACTTGTGGTTTGTTCTAGTTAACCTGGGCAGTATAATTACTATGGAATAGGCACCAGTATCTGCTATACTTCTTTTTCTTATTTCTTTTATACAACCAAAGAAAATAGCCTACTTCACAGGACTAACAATTGGGACATAAACAAACACAACCAAACAAATGCAATTCCACTGTAATTAGAAAAACAATGTCATTCGTTCTGAAAATTGACAGAGGGAAAAAAGGGAAAGGGATTAATTACCCTGCCAAAGGCATTGAGATCAAGACCATTTTTAAGAAGATCTGTAATATCCTTCTTGAAATACTTCTGCATTGCATTTCTCTTCCTCTTTATCATTTCGATTCGAGTCCTCGTCAGCTTGATCGCCGATTTGCTGCACCAAACAACCAGAAAAATGAATTTAAAATTCGACATATATAAAACAACAGATTAAACTGAAATTAAGAACAGAGACAGTTCGAGTTTCAGTCTAACCATTTGGTGTAGAACTTGCTTTTCAATAATCCGTCAAACATGTTGATCTTCGTTCCAGGGTGCGTATTAAAATAGAGAAGAAACGAAGGATTGATCAATTTAAGGAGATAGCGTTCCCTAGAGTCTCTCTCTACAAGAGAGAGTTAAAGAAGCTCAAATGGAATTAATACTGAGTAAAAAATATTCTTAAGAGAGAATTATTTGTACATAGTTATTAATATGCAATTGTTTATGATTTGCGGAAAAATTCAGAGCATCGAATTTAATAAGCTTTAGAAGAAAGAATGAAAGAAAAATGGACTGGAGACAGCTAGAGAGAGAAAGTGAGCAATATATATATATATATATATATAGAGAGAGAGAGAGAGAGAGGGAAATGTATAAACCGCGGGAGACAAACCGCCGAGGATCGAGCCATTTATTTTGTTTATTTAGGAAGGATTCCTGGTTTTAAGTATGGAAAATATATATAAAAATCTATCCAAAGGCGATGCCATCTTTCTTTACCGCTCGGTAAAAACCAAAAAAACAGAAATAGTATTTTAAATTTTAATTATATGACTTTTTATATATTTTCAACATTCAAAAAGGTGATCGAGGAAACTATTATGTATTATTATTTAGAAAATTAGGATTTAGTTCAATTTTGCAGATGAATTTTTTCTCAAACTTAGTTCGTTTGAAAAATTAGGAAATAACTTATGTTTTTGTTTTTGACCCAAATGTTTTGCTTTAAATCCACATGTAATATATTCTATTTTTACCATAATAAACCATCAATTAAACAAATATATCATTCTAAATAAATTTTGTTAATTACATATATTAGTTAATGTGATAATACTATTTATTTTAGATATTCAAATTACATTGATACCTAACTTTTGAGCTTATCTTCTTAAAAAAATTTAACATTCTTGTGATTTATCTATCTTCTTTTAAAAGAAACCCATTTCATTACTCTCTCCCAATCACCCAACCAATAAGCCAAAAACTTAAGAAGAATGAAAGAGATAGAAAGTAGATTTCCAAGAATTTCAATTCCAATTCCGCACAATAGTTTATTTAGTTGTTGAGTTGATTCTTGTATCAATAGTATTTGTTTATACGGTCATTGAATCTCACTAGTATTTGCTAGTATGTTCATTGAATTGTATAAGTCACTACTTCATCTATATATATATATATATTATATACACACATTTTATATGATTCAACTAATTTGATTTCAAATTACCAGGTATATATTGTGCATTCAACAACTTTTGTACTGACAGATTGGAGTAGTGTACTTTATTCAGTTATCTAGACTTCGATACCTACTGTCGTAGTTGGCATCATGGACAAGGATTTGAGTCATAAAACACTACTCAAGTATCTGAAGCATTATGGTGTTGGATATAGGTAAATACTTTCAAGCAACTTCAATACTCTAACATTTTTTAAATATATATTTTTTTATTAGAAAATTAGGATGTATCTTTTCAATATACATCTATAATAATATGTCTACAATTCAATTAATATGTGCATGGTTTTCATGTTACAACTCCATAATATATCAATAATACATCTATACTAATATCTCTACGGTTTTCATGTTACAACTCCATAATATATCTACAATATATCTGTACTAATATGTCTACAATAATACAATTTAGTTAATTTTTCAAAAATATATATCATAATATATCTACTAGATTATTTAGTTAATTTTCATATTATAAATCAATAATACATCTAGTAATTTTCATAAAAATATATTATAATATATCTACGGAATAATTAAATTATAACCAATTGAAAATCTTAACATAATAACTATTTTTGAAGATAAAACAGTTACAAAAATATTTGAATTCCCTTTTTATTTGTTTTGAATTCAAAAAAATGTTAATTAAGATCTTTTAAGTATTCCCTGATTTTTGAAATCCTAAATTCTAGGATGTTGTTAATTTTGAATTAAAAAGTCAACCAAGGGTAATCTAGGAAACCAGAAAAAAAAATAAAAAATTTAAAAACAATTGAAAAATAATAAATTGATAATTATCTACTCATTTAGGCCAATTCCTAATTCCCAAAATCGAGTGGGCTAAATGTAAAACAATTCAAATTTTTTAGGGTAAAAACAAAAAGGCCCTTATTTATTCTTGAAAAAGTATCTTGCGGTCTCAATTATACAATCTTTTATCCTTTATATATTTAAGAGATTCAAAAGTAATTGTCTTTTATTATATAGATAATGTTGTAACTAGTGCGAAATACACTATCAACAATTCAAAATGTATCTTAAATCCCAATTACAAAATTCATTATCTCTAATACTTTTTTAAGATTTTAAAAACCATTGCCTCTTGTTATATAAATTGTCATGTTTATCTACCATTTATTTTAAAAAAAATATTTTGTTAATTGAAATTTTAGTTGGGATTTTAAGACTCGACTCATTTCCATTACCTTTCGGTCTAAGGGGATATAGTTTGAGGATTAAATGGATGAAATTTTTCATAAAATTTGATAGAGATGATTTTTATGATGTGGTAGATCATTTTCACAAAATTTCATCTGAAAATTTAGTTTATAAATGGGTGAGATAATAATCTAAAATTTGAATGGTCGGAAATGAACAAATGCATTAAATTATTATTACTCCCGCTTCAGGTTTGAATTTTGTGAACATAATCTACTTATTATAAAGATCATTTTTAACAAGTTTCATGAATAAAATCATATGTTTAGCTCTCAAATTAAACCCCCTGAATGCAGGGGCATGGCTACACTATGAAGAGTGGGGTTAGTTGACCCCACTTGAGGTTTACTATTAAAATGCTAGCACATAACATTTCTCATATCATCAGTCTTATGGTGTGTATTTGACGCCACTTAATTTATAGAAGAGAAACCATTAGTGAGGTCAAATCTTAAAAACAATAATATTAGTAAAGGGCACAAGACACTTTCTCTATTATATATTTTATTATTTTATGTATTTCCCAACATTCTCTATCTTTTTATTTGTTATTGCATTTCACAAAACTTATACCCAAAGTCATCCTACATTTTTCTAATTTGCTCTCTTAAGAACTTGTGATTCATTTTATCTAAAAAATAACAAGAGTAGAAATTTATGAACAATGCTCGATGCTTAGCTTTCCACTCTTCACCGGCTTGGCCAAAAATAAATTACCTATAATGATTTAGTCACGCTTTTCAATTAATTAAGGTTAAAAGAAATAAAATCAACCCCTACTCTACACCCATTTTATTCTATGGTTCTTTATTTCTTTAAGTTGAATAATTATTTGTGATGTTGATTATTATTAACCATCTATTATTGTTTACGTGATTTATTTATTTTAAGCTTTTTATCTTTGAGTTAATTTTTTTCACTATTGAAATTTGAAATAAATAAGTTTAAATTATCGTTTCTTATAAAGATTAGCAATCAGAATATAAAAAATCATAGTTGATAGTTGTAAAAGCCTGATATGCTTTTGGTTATTTTGTTGATGCTATTGTAAAAATTTATAAATATGATATTATAATCCATCAAAAAAAATGAAAAAAAAAGTTACATTGTTAGATGACCCCACTATCAAAATTCCGTAGGTACGCCACTGCCTGGACGAAATTGGACCGAAGTAGCAATGGAGAGGAGTTAAGTCCATAATTTTATGTTTAGAGTTTCTTAATTTATGATGATATTATATAGACTTTTAAAACACTTTTAAGGATATTGATCTTTTGTTTACATGGTAAAGATATTTTTTCTACATATCTTATATATATATATCGTGGTTGGGATCTTCTCCTTGGTTAATTTAGTAGGTACATTAATATAGAATATATAGATATCGTTAGACATACAACGTAACTCAATGCATGACATGGGTAAACAACAAACATCAAAATGGCCTAACAATGTAGCAAGTTCCCGCTGTTTTGTGACTCAATGGACAATATATGGCAGTTAAGAATTTTCAATCATGCAACCATAACTGATTAATTAATTTGGCCTACTACGTAGTTTTGACTCTTCTTGAGATATATGGTTACACCAGATTTCAATGGAAGATAGTTACAATAAAATACTGCTTGTGCTAATTGCTAACGTATGTACATTAAGACTCCGTTTGATAGCAATATAAAAAATAAAAAATAAAAAAACTAATTTAGGTGAAAAGATGGAAAATAAGTTGAGGGATGTAGTAAAATTAACTCTTATTTTTTTGCTTTTTTCCATGACAGAATTTTCTTTGGGTGATGGCAGAAAAAAAAATCCGCAAAATATTAAAGGAGGATGGAGAATATATACTCACAAAAATGAGTATGAGACGGAGAGTATCTCACCATATGTCTCAACTTATTTTTTATATTTTCACCCAAATTACTTATTTTTATTTTCACTTTTCATGTTGCTATCAAACGGAGCCTAATATCTTTCGCGAAGATATATGCTAAAACGTTTGTATAAATCTTAGATAATATTTAATTAATCATTAACTTAGGCTCCACTCCAGCTGTTAAAAGGCTAGGGTGTGCTAACTATAATAATAAGTGTATTTGGTAATTAAATGGCTAATTATATTATGAATGATGGAGCTATATAGCTCAATCACAAAGAATTATGCATATTAACGTGCATCCCACCAAATAAGTCATTGGAATTATATTTAATGTTGTTAAAATATGTTCTCCTGTGAATGAATATATATAAAAGGGAGTAGTAGACTACACGTACATAATTTTCATAAAAAGTGGGGCCATCAGCAAACTGATACTTTTGATAGGTTCTTCTCGCAACCCTAATTCATAATGAAGGCCTATTGTCTTCATTTATAGCAGTTACGTTGTAATTATCTTATTCATAATTCAATCGGTAAATCAACTAATATATATTAATTAACATGTGTTTGGTAGATACATTTATCTAATTATTGTCAATTGAAGAATAAGCAGTGTACTAGACTAGTTACGTAAAAAAAAAAGGTGCAGTTTGAAAAATTAATTATTGTGGACAAAGGATTAGTAGTAAGAGCAAATTAAAATTCCTCTGCACAAATTAAATGAATATAGCATATGTGTTTGAATCATTTGATAGTATTTTATTTCTTGTCGTATAATAATTAATTTTAACTTTGTACCGTGTCATCATTTACATATATTTTTCCACTATATTAATAAAATGACAATTGTAATAATGCTCGTGATTATTTGATCTAATACTAATGTACATATAATTAATATAGCACTAAATTGTCATTTTTATTTATTTTTTTTGAATTATAACTCTTTTCAAAGTTATTTCATTTATTTTTTTGCTACATTTTATGAGAGTCATTAATGTTATGGTTTAGTTAGTTTGTTAATGTGCTTTTGGTAAAAGGAGTAAGCATGAAAGACAACAAAAGTTTGGCGGGCAAAGAACGCAGAGTTGGAGAAATAAGATCGAGGTGTCAATGTCATTGTCGAGTTTGCTTGGCGTCAAAGTTAGCGAGTCAAACGGCTTTTGAGACCTTTTTATATTTGTATTCCAGTTGAAAATTAGAAAGGATTATTATTTTTTTTTGTGGTTTTGCTTAGTAGGATACAGCTGCAAATAGAATCTGTTTGGCGTGCCACATGGCAAATACAGCTTGCATTGTATTTATCCCCGCCCCCCGGTTGTTCCGTGTTATTGTTCTCTTACCCAAAAAGCTTTCTTTGCCATATGAAAAAGTATCACTTTATTTGGAAAAAAAAGGGCTAATGTTTTTTAGGTACATTCAATTTAAATCATTATTATTATTATTATTATTATTATTATTATTATTATTATTATTATTATTAATTGAGATAACTCATCCGGAAAGATATTCTTAAAATATCTGAGTAATTATATATAAATATAAAAAATTGATATATCAATATATTTATTATATATTATATTAGTAACAAAACTTTATTACATTTTATTTTAACTAACGAGTAATAGACACATTAATATTTTAACTTTTTATGTCAAAATTTTTAAATTACGTAGAATTACTTAAAGTATCATTCAAATAGACATAAACTTTGTTCTAATGGAATATCATTATAACAAACATGCATTGTAAAATGGTTTGATATTTTTTTTTAAAAAAAAAAATAAAGGAAAATCTTCTCTCTTAAGTAAAAGTTTAGTGGTCTTATTAATAGAAAGTATAGACATATTCTTAAGATGAATTTTGTGTTAAGTAATTGATAACAAACGAAAATCCGGACATCGTCACTAAGAAATTCTGGAATTGATCACTGTTGGTTGAGCACTTCTCCCAGCTGAAAGAGAGAGACTACACACATATCTAATAATAATATTATTTTTTTCTTGTTCCTCTCACATTTTCAGGTTCATAGTAAATATTTTATTTTTAACACATATTCATGAATGCATATTTTATTGAACTTTTTAGAATATTTTCAATGATATAATCAAAATAACAATTATAATTAATTTTAATAATATTGGCTAAAAACACAACTTCAATGGCATAATCAAATTTTAGTATCCTTTTAAACAATAACAAAATCTACTCCCTTTATAATCAAAGTTAACAACATTTTCAATAACCAAAATGAGGGACACACTAAGGCCTCGTTTGGTTCACGGAAAGGAAATCGATTCCCTTATCTTTCCCATGGAGGTGGGAAAGTAAATTTCATGTCAAATTTCCTTTCTTGTGTTTGGTAAACCATGAAAAGTATTTAGGAAAGAGTATTATTGTCTAAAATTTGTGTAGTAAATGCTTGAAAAATCACATGAAAAAATCAATCTCATGTGTTTTGGGAGGAATGGTTTTACCCCCTACTTTCCCCTCTCTCAGGAAAGTGTTTCCGGAATTTGTGTTTACCAAACAAAGGAAATGAACGACTTTTCTTTCCCGAATACTAAAATCCGTGAACCAAACGAGGCCTAAATCTATTAGCTAAAAGAGAATTTTTTTTTAAATTTAAATAATATTTTTCTCATTTTTTTTAAACAAAATTCAAATGATTAATTTATGGTCAATTAATATAATAAACTTTACAAATTTAATTATTGAAAAAAAATAATCATTAAAAATTATTAATTTCAATAATTTATTAAATAAATAATTAAAAATTAATTTAATTATTTCATTAAAAATGCTCTCGCATAATGAAAATAATAATGGTTCGTGTAATGTCTGAGAGGTAGACGAGAAACGAATGGGCCCACCAATCACGTGCTCCACCGGCCTTAATATTAGGCATGCCGCTGGGGTGGATGAATGGGTGGGGTTCACAAGTTCCCCACCTAATAGTAGCTGCTAGGTTTTTAACCAAATACACTAGCAAATTATTCCTAATAGTAGCTCCTATCAATTTCAATATATTTGCGAGGATGGAAGGGATCGGATGTGAGAAGAGTTTGATTAAACTCGATTTCGACTTGTCTTAAAATTATTTTTATTTGAATTGAGGTCAGTTTTATATTGATAAATTCGAACTTAACTTGTTTGTTAGTATACTTGAAAGTGAATTTGAATTCGTCTCGATTGATATTCACTCGTTTTAATGTAATTATAAAGTATTATAAGGATATTAAAAGTTAAAAACACAATATTTAAGAGTGGTTAGATCAAAGTTTTTGTTTTTACCTAAACCGAAACCCAATCTAACTCATTGGGAATTTTAGTTTCGCGAACTCAACCCGGTTGAAGAAAAAAATCAAACCAAAACTAGCCCCATTCTAGTTAGGGACCAATTGGGTCGAGACATTTGCCATCCCATTATCGGGTGATTAGAGGTAATTCTTCTTCAATTACAAACTTACAAACCAAGGGATATATCGATATAATAATCAAATGTACACATCATAACTATTAATTTTGCGCAAACGAATAAAACATTTCAATATCAAATGCTAATAACCACCAAAAGTGGTCCAGTGACTAGTCACGATTAGGTTTACACACTGGATTCGATTAAGAACTTCCTAGATCGAATCTTGACTCTTGATAGGTGAAAAATCTCTAGTAGTCAACAGTTGGCCGAAAATAAGTTGAAATGAACAAAATGTGACCTAAACCCTTAAACCATAAATAAAAAATAAAAATATCAAATGCTAATTACTCATCTTTTATCTAACTAAAAACTATTTCAATTCACCTGAGATAAATATTTGAACATCAATACAAACAGTTTATAAACTTTATCCCTTGAAGGACGCAATATCCGTTTCCTTTTAATGAGTGCTTCAACTTTGTGGAATGGAAATGAATGGTTGTCAATATAGATGGTTGAATTACAAATTATGAATTATGAGTTGGGGCATTTATCACGCTCATCTTTTCATCAACATGTTCCACTTTGCCCTCACACTTTTATATGTTATGCTTAATTATGGGGTATGGAGCAGCTTGCTTACTAGCTATGATTTGGACTTTGCCAAATGCCGCGCATATTGTAATAAATAAAATCAAAAGGCTACAAAATTATTTTGTTTAAGTATTAGATCGAGTAAGTTTATTATGACATTTAAGTTTTCAATGAGAACAAATGCTAAAATTTCTTTTAACAACTGTACATGCATAGATGATCTATTTTGTGTAGGTTATTAAATTAAAGATGGTGGTTGTTGCTTTCAACCATTTACAGGGCCTGCATCTCAACTGCTACTTTCTTTTGCTAACACTATCACATAGATACATATACAAATGTAAATTTGGAATCTCCTAATACATACATACTTAAACATGTCAGAGACTTTCTTTTTAACAAAATTTTAGACTTGTTGCTTACTTGGCATAAAAGTAAAAAGGTTAATAGCATGTTCAAAAATATTATTATTATTATTAATAATAATAATATAGCATCTCCAATAGTTTTGTATATTTTTTGTGTAAAATCTTACGTGTAAGGGAGTTTTAGAGATAAATTATACACAAATCCATTTTGTGCTCCAATGGTACTCGTGTATAAAATTTAAATGGAGTAATGAAAATCACATAAATGGATTATATCATTATATGTAATATTCAATAATTTTGTATGAAGTTGTTTTATACATAATTTCATAAAGGGTAACAATTAAAAAACAAAAAAGGACGGCCAGATGGATCTCTCGCTAGAAAATCCGTCGGGGTCCTCTTCAACCTCCGTTCCGATCAGATCATTTGCAGATATTGTAGATAACCCTAAATCTCAATCTTTTGTTCTTAAGACTCCTTGCACTCATAGAGGGGAGCCAACAATCTTCTTCTTCGAGGAGGATATTGCAAATCCATCTGCTTCCTTTAAATTTGCTTTAATTGGAAAATTTTCTCATGGGCGGCCATCTCTAACGGAGATTAGGCCAGCATTTGAAACGATTGGCTTGAAATCTACGTATTTGGTGGGGTTAGTGGATTCTCGACATATTTTAACTCGATTCAATCATGAAGCTGATTATCAACGTGTTTGGCTTAGGGAGCAATGGTTTTTAAAAAAGTATCCGATGAGAGTGTTTAAGTGGACTCCAAATTTTCGTGTAGATGCTGAATCTTCTGTGGCTTTGGTATAGGTCAATCTCTTAAAATTGCCGGTTCATTTCTTTGCTAAACATAGTCTTTTTTCAATTACGAGTTCGATTGGGTCTCCTTTGACAATGGATACGGCTACAACCTCTCTTACTAGACCTAGTGTTGCTAAAATTTGTGTGGAGATGGATCTTTTAAAGAAATTCCTAAATCGTATTTGGATTGGGTGTGGATCTGCTGGCTTCTGGCAATCGATAGAATTTGAGAAAATTCAGAAATACTGTTTGAAATGTAAGAAACAAAGGCATGATAAGGAAGAGAGTAAGCTGGATTCAAGGGATAAAACATTGGGGCAACCTAAGATTAAACAAGTTCAAGGCTCTATGATTGATGTTGAGATTAAACCTAATATAATTCAAGGAAATGTGGATATTTTAGCTGATAAGTATGGGGCAGGTAACTTTAATTCAAATAAATATGAGGCATATGATGGAATTATTGTTGGGGCAATTACAAAACATCTGATTCAGTCTAGCGATATTGGTAGTCAAACAAGCAATTGGGTTATAAAAGGGGAGAGATTAATTTTAAAGAGGGTGAGAAAAGTATTGACGTTAAAAAAAAACGGTAGCAGTAGATGAAGAAAAAGACGAAGAAGATGCAGCTGTAGCAATAGAAGAAAATGAAGAGGAAGAAGACGAAGAATGAGAAAAAGAAGAAAAAGACGATGACGAATAAGATGTTAATAAAGGTGATAAAATTGTGAGTAATGAAAGATTTTATTTCTTGGTTGAAAGCAAAGGAAATTTGATTACCGAAATATTAACAATGACGCATAATCGAGATACTTGTGATTCAACTACATCATCTAATTAAGTCAATAAAAGGAAATTTGATTACCGAAATCTCAACAATGACGCCTAATCAAGATACTTGTGATTCAACTACATCATCTAATTAAGTCAATAAACACATTTCAAATTGTAGATCCGAGGTGGAAGATAAGGATGGATTCACGGAAGTGTATTATAAGAGAACAAAGAAGAATTGGAAAAATCTATATAAGGAGGCATCAACGCAACCTCAATTGGATCAAGACGAGTCTCGCCTATTGAATCAAGTGCAATTTGACACCCCAAGGCTTCTTTGTGAGTGGGCAAAAAGATAAATTCGAAAACATACAAGATTTGAGTAGTCCTTAGGGTGGTGAACTCTCTTGTAGGGTCTCCAGCTGTGCTTTAGTCAAGGTTTTTTTTTTCAGGTGGCAGGTGACCAAAAACAAAGGAAAACAATCAAGCGGCTAATTTTAGCTGATTTTTTAGAGTGTTGCTTTAGCTAAGAATTTAAGAGGTTTTGTTAGCACAGAATATAGTGAGTTTAGAATTTGAATTAAGACGTGTTTATAGCTTTGTTTTTATTAATAAAATTTTAGGGGGCCTGCCTTGTTGTCTTAAAAAAAATAAATCGTATTTTAAATTTTGCACATAATTTCATAATTACAATAGATCGTATTTTTTAGCTCTCGATAAGTAAATTTTAAATATATAAATTCTATTAAAAACTAAATTTTAGATTTTTAGTTATATCATTCTAAAGTTTTTGTAAAAAATTAAGGAGATAGAAATACGATGTAGATGTGTAAATTGAGTTTATATTTTACATAACCTTTGTACATAAATCCTAAGTGTCAAAGTTTTTTAAAAGACAAGACTGCTAGAGACCATTTTTTTAACAAAATGTGTAAATTTTACCCAAATCAAAATTATGTAAAATGATTGAAGATACTTTTAGATTGTATTTATCATCATAATCAAGTAAAAAAAAAAGGCATTTATATCAAGGATGGATTATGTTGAATTTTTAGGTCAGGCTGACTTGAAAGAGCACCGGCCCAAAGTTGAAAAAGATTGTAGAGCTAGGAAAAGCTAACTTACCAAGCGATACCATCCTGGCCCAAAAGAATATTCAGGCCCACAACTAAGCTAAAGTGTACACGACTTCTTTTCGGCCGAACAATTGCGCCTGCAACTATCTTGCTATAATCGACTTCAACCTTCCGTTTGAATTGAAGGGATGAAAAGGTAAGGAAAAAAATATTATTATATTTTATTTATTTGAATAGATTTATAAGAAAGAGTGAAGAGGAAATATCAATCTCTTCTATTGGGAAGATTGAGAGGAAAAGAAAAATGTTTTAATAAATTATTCACTTTAATCCAAATTTAACCCTAATTTATTAAAAGTAAATTAAATTATGTTTATTTCTTTTATTTTCTTCTTTCTTTCTAAACAAGATTTATTTTCATTTTATTATTTTTATCCTTAACTATCCAAACAACAATAAAATTAAACCCATTCATTTTCATTATATTTCATTCCTTCCCCTTCTAAATAACTATTTCCTTTTCATCCATCTCTTACAAATGATTTGAATTGTGAATTATAGGCAAGTTAAATCTATATTTACAACCATACTGCCTACAATTTTTCTTTTAAATTTTAGTTTGAATTTGATATATTCGAGTTACACACGTACATGGTCACTTGAAGTTAGTTTAATCTATTTTAAAAGTAAAGTACAACTCTTTTACTATAATTACTGGTCATCGAGAAAACGTGAGTATTCACATAAAAGTTTATTAAAAAGTTCAACGTTAAACTTGTTCAAAACTTTTGTAAATGAAACCAAAATTTAACGTTTGTAAATGTTTTAAGGCAAAACCTTTTGTCAATATAAAAGTAGTCGAAAGGCTTGTACCACAGTATATAATCATGTAACACGAATGACAATGTACTATACAATCTTGTAAGGTAAAGGGAGTAATGACACACATATATATATATATATACACACAATAGGCGAGAGTAAATGGGTCAACTATTAGAATCAAATTAAAACAAAATAGATAGATAAAATAAAAGAAATTAACTAGGTACAACCAAAAGCAAGGAAGGAACAGAAAAGGGTCACCACTACTCTTACTTTTGTTAATTAATTTACCAGAAACATGTCAAGGTGTTAATGAGAAAATGAAAGAAATAGTTGCGATCTCCTCCGTGAACCAATTCAGGATTAACCAATCTTTCTAAGTCAAACATCAGATTCCTAGGTAAGAGATTGCTGTAGTACAATAATGTCGTCAAAGTCGCCGCCGGCTGAACCGCCAGTGCCCTCACTACCCTCGCTACTGACCCAAACATCAATGCCATCACGCACTAAATCGATTAACACAAAACAAAACAAAATTATTAGTAATTTGAAACAAAACAAAAAAATTTGAATAAATCACTAGCACAAAATTAAATACCGTAAAACTAGATTAAAAATAGAACAGAAGAAGGCGTACCATAATTTTGAGAATGATATCGAACTGAAGATGGTGGATCTGAAGGTGTGTAAATTTATGAAGTGATTTGGGGTTGCACCAAATAGTACAAGTGTGAATTGCATGCTGCAAAAACAGAGTGCTGCTAAATCTGAGATTCCAAAGACCGAGAGAGGGTTGAACCAAAACTTTGGGCGTCACTACCTTTTTAGTTTACCAACTCCATGTGTTTTTCATACAAACAAGATGTTATATATATATATATACATTTTTTGGCTTGACGCTCAAGCCTCGAGCTATACAATAAAAGAGGGAATAAATATTGGTTTTTTACGGTGTTTTGATCTTAGCTTGATTTTGTGAGATTTATCGTAAATATTGTTCACCTCTAATTACATTATTCAATTTCATAAGAAAGTACCCTTTTTTCACAATCTTTCCTAAAATATACTTGCACATTCAATTTAGGCAAATTAATTTTGCCATAATTATTTATTATGTATGAATTTTAATGTATATTATTAGAATTTGAAACATCCGATCCAAAACTAGCTAATTGACTATGGGTAGAATAACTCCTTTTTCTCAATGCGGAATTTGTAGTTTCAACACACACACACACATATATATATATATATTCAAACACTACGCTATTTTGTCGATAATTAATAAACAAAGTATCCTTGAAACACTATTTTTTACATTTTTTTAATAGTAAGAACTTAAGCCTAAATTGAACAGTAATTATTTTACATATTGAAGTTTGCCCAGTTTAAAATGGTTCATAGTTTCAAATTTATGACTTAATGTTCGAGGGACAAAAGTTATGCCATAAGCCTATGCTTTTGATAAGAAGATATGATTTATCCGAGTAAGGTTTCATTCTTTTAACCATTAGACCTGAAATTATTTTATAACATCACAGGACATTGTTCTCTTGGCTCATGAGATTATACACACTAGAGAAACTCAAAAAACAAAAATGGAGCGATGGGACTTAAAATTGATTTATCAATTAAAAGCTTATGATAGACTAATTAATTAGAATAAATGGATTATGAAAGAACATGAATTTCCTTCTCAATGGATTCGGCTAGCTAGTAATGGCTTGCGTTACACGCGTAACATCAGTGACTTAACAAAGGTAGACAATAAACTGAATATTTTGTACTAATAAAAGTTACTAAGAACATTATTAATTGAGACTCACAACTCAAAAATTAAAAAAAGTTCTTATGGAATGGTACTTCTCACACTAGAAAAATCCCTCTTATGCAATGGTAAACAATCATTAATTAAACCAAAACATCAAGGCCGGGGGATTGCGGATAAGAGACGACCTTCACAAGATGAACAAAGCTTTTGCCATGAAAAAAATATGCAGACTCCTTAATGACAATACTTTTCTATGGGTAAAAACGTACATGCAAAGAAAAGTATTAATTTCCCAAATCAAGCATTATTGAAGCCAAAGCAAATGCTTCTTGGGCTTGGAAAGGTTTGATGAAGACCATTTAAGATTTTAAACTGGGGCTCAAATGGAAAATTGGTGAGGGAAACATCTCATTTTGGTATGATAAGTGGTTGGGGGGACCAAAGGCAAGCAGACCTAACTGATCTGGATCCAACGATCATGATCGAAAACACAAAAGTCAAGGAATTCTTTGATCAAAGCCAAAAAAACTAGGTTATCGAAAGATTGAAAAACTTAGTTCCGATCCACATCATATTTTAAATGATATTGGCGCTATCCCCATTTCTTTTAAAAAAAAATAAATAAATTATCTTACGTGGATCCCAAGCAAATCAGGGGAGTTCGATCTCCATTAAAGTTACTTATAACTATCTACTATAAATCTACATGGCATATTTCCATGAATTCCATGGTATATATAAGCTGTGGAAATTACCATATATGTATTCCAAAAATAAAAACTTTCTGCTGGCTGATCATGCATGATAAAGCCTCTAATGCATTAGACCTTTGGAAACAGCACATTATACCTGAGCCGTATTGCAACGTATGTGGAGAGGTGGATGATCAATGGCATAATTTCTTAAAATTAACGTAATGCATTCACAACTTTTAATTAGGAATAAGGTTGGATGGATTAATTGGCCGGGAAGGATTTGATTTTGGTAAACTTATCATTAACTGTAATCCTTACTAGAATTCTTCTCAAGAGATTACAAAAATGTTAAATACCCTGTGGATTATGTGGTTATCTAGAAATGAACCAATTTTTAAAAATACTCCCATTAATGTTAACCACGTGATCAAGAAAATAAAAGAAGAAACAAACAGCTTTATAAGTAGTAGCAGCTGCTCGGACAGGGTTATGGATAAACAAAGGACTCAAGACAAAGATAAACAGGTCCACATGATTGGGCGGTTGCCAACTAATCTAGAACAAATCAAGTTAAACACAGATGGAGCTATGTCTAGTAATTCAAAACTCACAGGAATGGTGTTGTCTTAATTAAGAGATACAAATGGAATTTTTTTAGTAGATTTGGCGACCAATTTTGGTCATTGCCCAAATGTCACAGCTGAAATCTGGGCAATTAGAGATGGACTTTCTCTTGCAAAACAGCTGGGCCATAAATCTATACATATAGAAACTGACTCAAAACTGGTTTTTGATATAATATGCAAGAAGGAAGCCCCCTTTCTTCTAACCAATGTTAACCTTTTGTTGCAAATTCTAATTTCTTCCCTTGGTTTTTAAAGCGAGATGCAATTTCTACTACGACTTCTTAATTGTCATGTCGCTTTTCTTTTTATTCCACTTACAGAGAAGAGATGATATTTGACTGTTACTGCGGACTGAAAAGCTACTTGAATATTTGGCTGACATAGTATAATCAGGAGTGGATGGACCGAAGCCAGGGAGGAGATCAGACATCTTCCCCTGATTCAGGCTTCAGCCCGATGAAAACTCCGCTACCAATGCCAATGCCTGCCGATCCTCCTAAAGAAGACGAGGAAGGTGAAGAGGAAATTAAAAGGAAGAGCATTTGCTTTGCCTGCCTGGTTCCTGTTGCAGAAAACAAGCAAGTTTAGTTGTTGTTAACATCAGCAGATGAGATTATAACAATATGACGAAGCTTGGCATTTTTCTTGTTTGTTAGGTCTGGTTGATCCAGAATTTAGGAAAAATACTTCTTTTTCTTTCTCATACTTTACTGGTCGTGGGTCAATTAGTCAAATATTGATGAACTTTGTGTATTGTCCATTTCAAATGTTAAGTCTAATATTATATAGGCTCAATAGGCATTCGGACATCTTGAGTTCTTTGTAGAGGCAACCAAGCAGCTTCGAGGTTTTTTCGACCGAATAAATTGCTTGGGAAGATTCATATGATTGATTGCAGGACTTCCAGTTGAGCTAGTCCTAGTAACGGTTAGTAATATGGTATGGCATTCTTTTGAATTAATAATGGCTTCCAAATTGAAAATTATGAAGTTGGTCGGACTACACACGTAGAAATTTTAACTTTCCAATTTGAAATAATCTCGTTGACGTTAGTTCAACGAGCCATGAGCTTTCGAAATATTGAATTTTTTTAACATCAATTCTTAAGAGTGTTCTTGTTTACACCCACCAAATCATTCTCTTCATCCCACCTTATTTTGGAACATAGACTAAAAAATCATTTTATTATATCCAAACAAGCCCTTCCTTTTCTCTTCTCAAACCCATCTAAATGAATTACGATTCTCATCGAGAGTCTCTGATTTTCGTCAAAACTAAGACATCGCACTTTTGAATTACAACTTCATCAGTGTTCTAATTCTCCGATTACAAATTTTAATTTCTAGAGAATATCCATGTTTGAGGTTACAAGTTTCTAGAGATAAAGGTTGTGTTTGGTTGCTCACTATCACTTAACTCAAAACCAACTATTTCACACTCCCAAAATTATTTCACTATACTTTCTCTCTCTAATTTTTTTTTTAAAATGTCATAACTTTAAATCCAAAAATCAAAAATAATAAAAAATATATATTTGAAACCTACTCATCGAGATCTATAAAATAAAATCCATTGTGACTATTTTTTGAAATTTTTTATGTGTTTTTTTCATTGGTTGAAAAAAAGTCAAACAAAATCAAATTCATTTTTCAACATAAAAACTCTAACTCAAAACATTCAACCAAATATCAAATTTTTAAAAACTTATCTAGAAAACTTGTCTAGAAACATTAACCAAACACAACTTTTAGTCACTTTCTTATTTCCATCTTTTACAATTCTTAACCGACAGGAGATGGTTTCTATGGCTCTCTTTTCAATTTTCTACACCCTCTTTTAATATTAAAGAGAGAATCAAAATTCAAGTGACCTACATAACATGAAAAAAACCTAGATGTTCCCAACAACAATTTGTTTAGGTCCTTAATTCTTCATTAATTTCTTTAACGACAAATTGGTTCAGATTTCTCTGAAAATATCTCAAATGATCAATTACAAGTCTCTTAATAAATTTGGAATTGGGATTTCTCTGGAAAAAAAAACATAACTCAATTCTGAATTACAAGCCCCTCGGTGGATTGTTATTTCTCTCCAAATCTTAATACAAGTCCCTCCGCATTTAGGAGTTTTCTGAAAAAATGTGTTCGTTGATATGTAGAAGATCGAAGGGTTCTAATTGCTTTATTGTTTTGGTGAACATAAAGCCTAATTTGAAGGTTTGGGTAAATAGTTTTATAAGGCTCTATTTGGGATTTAAAAAATAAATGGGGTGAATTGAAAGATATTTTAAAATAGGGTGGGGTGAGGAGAATGTTTTCTTCAAATTGGGGTGAGGAGAATGTTTTGGTGGGTGTATTTAAAAACACCCATTCTTAATGAGTCATTTGGATACCACTAATTTTTTGAAATTGGGCTTTAAATACCAAACTTTCTTGTAATTGTGCTTTGGGCACCACTTTACACATTTCTGTGAGTCAACGTTGGTTGACTGTAAACTTAATATTTTTGTTACTAAAGTACCCTTATTTAACATCAAAGCATATTAAGGGTACACCCAAGGGTAGATCGGGAGGGGGGGGTGTTAAGCCCACTCCTTGAAAAAAAAAACCTCACTAATTATCCTACATATTTTAAACTAGCCCAGCCCTTTTCCCATACTCAGCCTAGTCCATACCTGAAAAATAACCTCCCCCAACAATTTAGCCCTTTTTAATTCTAACCTAAATTAAAAATATCCAAACATCATCATTCAACTTCACCTGGTACCCACGCAGCCGACCACCCTTTGCTCTTCAGCTCTTCTTTTCAAAATTTAAAGTTTCAAAAGTCCTCACTTCCATTGATTTTTGTTCAAGAAGTAAAGCCTTTACTGTAAAGGTAAGTACATTTTCATTAATATTTTTGTCATTTTCATTATATATATAATTATATATGCCTTTGTTTTCATTATATTATTATCGATGATGTATTCAATGTATATAATAAATTATAAATTTATAATAAATGTGTTTGTATATATATAATATATGTGTTTCAGTGTTTGTATATTATATATATATATATAGTATATGTGTTTGTATTAGTTCAAAAAGTTCAAAAAATACATTATTAGTTAATGTGTATACTGGTTATTTAATTAAGTGATACAGTGATGTGATATGATGTTGATATATATGCTTAAAATTTGTTAAGGTTAATTTAAAATTTATGTTTGAACTTATGCTTCATTGCTTTAATATTCTAGGTTTAAAATATAATGACACATGCCCAACCACCTACCAAGAAAGGAAAAACTATCTTTTCTTTTTTCAAAAAGAGAGAGGATGATGACCAATCAAAAGAGGATACACCAATGCCATCGAATGTTGATAATTCAACTCCCGAGTTTCAATCTCCTCCAATTTCTCCATTAGTTGAACCAAGACAATTTGTTTCAACCACTATTGAACGGGATCCTGGGCTACGCATTCAAATACATGAATACCCTGTTAGTCAAGAGATGAGGTTCGTCGAACTTATATCAACTTAGGGCCTTATCAACCAAAACTTTTTGAGTATCCAAAGTCTTCATTCAGAAAAATAATCTCGCCGATTTAATCAAGCTTGCTTCAAAAATTTCCTTGGTTGCAGTATCCTCCCCCAAAAGATAAAATATATTGCTTTCCATGCTTTCTTTTTGAAGGAAAAAACAAGTCACTAAGTCGTTATGCCCTTACCGGTGATGGGTTTAGTAATTGGAAGAGGGTTAACAATGGAGTTAGTTATGCATTTTTGTTTCATGCTGAAGTCTCTTCTTCATCACATCACAATTGTGAAATATGTCTTGAAAATTTGAAGAAGTCGTCTCAACATATTGATAAAGTGATGAACGCGCATTCTAGAGAAAAAGTTTTGAAAATTGAATGCGGCTCAAGGCAACCATTCAAACTGTTCGGTTGCTCGCTTTACAGGGAATGCCCTTTTAGAGGTAACGATGAAAGCGTAAGTTCATTAAATCGAGAAAATTTTATTGAAGAGTTAAAGTATAAAACAAAAGGACGTGATGAACTTGCACGCATTATCTTAGAAAAATCTCCACAAAATATGCCCAATACATTACTCCCATTATTCAAAAAGAGATTTTGGGGATTCTCGCTAGTAGAGTGAGAAAAATGATTTGTGATGAAATCAGAGGAGGCAACTTTTGTATTCTTGTTGACGAATCACAAGATGAGTCTACAAGGTAGCAAATGGCGCTTGTCTTAAAATATGTCAAAGAATGATATCGTTGGCGTTGAAAAAGTCATCATCTTTTACTCTTAAAAAATAGATATGTGGTATCCTTGTTCGGAATAATCTTTCAATTCATATCCTTGCGAGGTTAAGGATATGATGGTGCAACTGATATGCGTGATGAATGGAATGGACTACAAGCATTATATTTTCAAAGATTGTCCATGTGCATATTATGTGCATTGCTTTGCTTGTCGATCACAACTAGCATTAGTAGCCACAGCAAAAGATGAGCCTAATGTTTGGCAGTTATTTTCTCATTTAAATTGTGCTATCAATCTTGTTGGTTCTTCTCCAAAGCGTCTTAATGAGTTGAAATATGCTGAAAGGAGTGATATTAACCGTATATTGGCTACTGGTGAACGTCAATCTGGGAAAGGTGCAAATCAAGTTGGCGCATTACATCGCGCTGGAGCTACTCACTGGAGCTCTCATTATGATTCTATTAGAGATATGATGGAAATGTATGATGCATCTCTCACTGTCATTGAAAGTCTTAAGAAAAGTAAAAATCAACAAATACGTGGGCAGGCACTTAGTGTTCACAAAGCAATGGGGACTTTCAAATTCATATTTATCCTTCACTTAATTGGATAGCATTATGGGAGTCACAGATACACTTTGCCACGCTATACAACGCAAGTACGTCTTAGGATATTTTAAATGCTCTAAAGTTAGTCTCAACAACAAAAGCTCTCCTTTAAAAATTAAGAAAAGATAAGTGGGACACTTTTCTTCAAATAAGTGGTGTCATTTTGCAATCAGCATATGGTTGATATACTTGACATGAGTTCTCGCTATGAAGAGGGTACTGGCCGTCGTTGTCAGCAACAAGATCACGTCACATATGAACATCATTATTTATTTATTTTTGGTTTCCCACGGGGTGTCCGGGCCAGCTTTCGCGCACCTCGACTAATCCCTGCTCGCGGTTCGTGGCTGCCGCTGGGTGGCAACCTTATACCATTGGGCCAAGAGGCTTGGTTATGAACATCATTATGACTTTGAAATATTTAACTCTGCAATTGATTTTCAATTGATGGAGTTAGATCATAGATTCAATGATGTGGTCGTGGAACTTCTTACTCTTAGCTCAACTTTAGATCCTAGCGATTCTTTTAAATCATTTTGATAAGTGTCCCAAAATTGTTATTTTAACCTGCAAATAATATTTTATTATAATATAATTAATGCTTAAATTATGGAGGAATAATATTTATTTTGTCTTTTTTTAGAGAAGAAGAAAATTATAATAAAAAACCTAAAAAGGTGGAATAAGTCTACTAAAGATCATAAAAGGAAGATAATGAAGAAAGAATATTCCAATTCAATATTCTCTCCTAATTCGAATACAACTCATTTTTCTCTCTCTTAATTAGAATCCTAATTTAACTCAAAGTTGTTATTTCTTCTACAATTCGAGTTTCCTAAACCTTGTAAACTTCTATCTCTCATTCTTATATATATGTCCATTCTCTACACCTAAAGTCATAGAAGAAAATAGATAGAAAAAATAGATAGAGAAAATAGATAGAATATAGACATTGTTAGAAAGTTTTAAAGAGAGAAAATTTCCATATACTAGTTGCCGTGCGGCCGAAGTATCGAAGCTGGAGAAGTGGATAGCGTAAAGCCGTGCGATATACGCTAGTTCGAGCATCATATACAGGGACGCTTTCTAGCTTTTTAATTATTTATAGTTTGTATTTAAGTACTCTAATTTTAATGGTGAATTAGTATTTTATTTTAATGTGTTCTTTATTTAATATGCTTTGCTAAATTCTCTCCCAAAAGAGAGGGATGAATCCGCCATGGATGTAACGGGCATAATTTAATTCTAATTGATTTTTAATTATTTGTCCCGAATTAAAATAGATTTTGAAATTACCATTACTATAACGTGTGTTTTCTTTCTAGTACTTTAATTATTTTTAAAATAAATGAAAGATTTATTATAATCATCATAATTAGGGATACAAGCAATGCATATTTTAATTTACATTAGTTTTAAAGAAAGAAATGATGTTGATTTTGAATTTGTTTATATAGTAGGGATAAATATTAAAAATATAATTAGATACTTTTTTATTATATCCATGGTGGTGGATTCTTTTTCCTTGGGATTTCCTATTATTAATTACTTGCTTGCTTGATTTAATTTAATTAGTTTAGTTTAATTTTTAGTTTCTTAGTTAAATTAATTTCAAAAAATCAAAATTCAAAAACTGTTTAATATAGATTCCTAAAATATTGGATTTTGACAAGCTTTCCTACTTTTAAGGTATTAACTTAGATTTGGATTGACTCCTACTTATTTGCTATACTAATTTAATTATTTTATATAAAAGTAGGGTTTATTGCATTTAAGTGCGGAATTAAACAACGACTAATTATTTATAAAAATTCCCCTTAAATCACATTTAATGCGGACAATATTTGCAACCTTAGCTGAGAAATTCTATCATCGGGATTTCAAAAATTAAGACATTCACGCTTTGAGATTTCATTTTATACATCATAAGTTAGGATGTAATTTGTGATACTGAGTTTCAAAATATTTCCACACTTACTGAATTTATGCCGAGAACTACCCAACTTCCTCTTCCACCACCACCATTTAAAAAAAAATCAACTACCCAACTTCCTCCTTATTCATTCAAATACTAAATCCCACTCTCACATTCACAATACCCATTAATTTTGAAAATCTCACCGGAAAAATCAGTGCTGGAGCTCAGTTTGCCAAAGCTCTGCATCTGTATGTATGGTTTTGATTTAATGATTTCAGGTTTGATTTAGGGTTAAATCTTTGTATGGATTTGGTTTTTAATGATTTAAAAATTTGATTATATACAATTATGTATGTATGTATGTATGTACACCATTTATAATGGTTGTGTAGGTGGGGTGGCGGTGGTGATGTTATAGATTTGGGTTTAATCTTGATTTAAGTTTAATGATTTAAAAGTTTCGTATCTATCTAGATTTGGATTTATTCTTGATTTAGGTTTAATGCTATACAATTATGCATGTGTGTGTGTGCGCACATCAATTATGGTGGTGGTGGAGGTGTGAAGGTGGTGGTAGAGGTGACCGGAGATGGTGGGGTTGGGAGGGTGGTTGAGGGATGAAAAAGATCGTGGTGATAGTGATGGTATCAATAATAAGGAGGTTTAGTGTCACTTTTAAAATTTTAGAGGGTTATGTGTAAAAAGTTAAGATGAGATTATGGACAAGTTAAAGTCAAGAAAGTGATTGAACCATTTGTACAACTTTAGGGAAAGGTATTGACAATTTTGAAACATCATAACAAATAATTAAATCTAAACCCAAATTTTAAGGTCTAATTTATCTTTTTCTCATTGAGGTGCTACAATTGCAACTGTGAGGATTGAACTTGAATCGTGAGTTCCTCACTAGTTTGGGAGGGCAGCCTAGCGCCGGGCAAACCCTTCCGCTCCCCTCATTCACTATGATAAATGAAATAATTTTTTAATAAGAAATTTTCTTTTTTGTATTTTATTTTTCTGCAAATAAGAGTTCTTGCCTTCCTTTTCATCACATTACAATGAAATAAAATTCTATTTAACCATCGATTGTAATAAAATTAGTATATTCCTAAAAAATCTGAAAGTCAACCAACAACTTTATATTTAGTAAAAATGTGAATGTCAGACATTTCAGATAGGGCCAAAGGAGGAATTTTTTGATGTGCAAGTCCTAATCCGGGAGAGGGAAGAGCCACATGGTCGTATAGAAAGGAATTGGTGCTCATGCTTGGTTAAGTCACCTTGACAGGCCCGCCCTTCTCTTCGAGCGGGTTCAATGTGGTGCAGAAAATATTTTTGACCTTTAACACCCAGGTTTCTTTACTTCCAATTTAGAAGACATCACAGCATAGTACTGATACATTACGCAAGGCATCAATTCATCAAAAGACAACAGGATCCATAAACTTGTGTTCAAGAGCACAGAAGTTCAACACAATTTTATTTAGTTATACATACGAAAACACGCAAAAGGTCCAGTACCATATTTAGCACAAACTAGAATAATCCATCCATCCAACCAAATAAAAATATCATCGAGGCACACCCTAATATCATTTCTTCCCACTTTTCTTGAGGCCAGCACCTCCAAATGATCCCTTTTGTTGAGCTTTAGCCCTAAGCTCCTTCAGTGCCTGCCAACCATATATTCAGTCAGGAACAACAACATTAATTTACAGGCATGCCCAACAGTATTGAAAAATACAGTTACAATCTTCTCACCTTTTCCTCATCCTTCTTCTTCTGAAGTTTGGCCAAATCATCCTATACAGGCAAACATACCATACACACATTAGAAAAATATTTTCCAAACAACTATATAGGAAATTAGGAATTGCAATTGCATATCCACCAACCCACCCCAAAACAATGAACAATAATAGAAAAAAAAATCAAAATATAAGTTTTGGCCAATTAAAACATGGTGTTGTATTAGTAGGCCTCTAGGAAGATGACTAGCTCCCACACTCCATTGGGTCAAGCAAAATACACACGCACTTTGCAGCCAGCAACAAATAAACAGGAACTGGAGGCAAAATTCAGAAATCGCAATGGATATTTTTTTATTATATATGGAAGGAGTTGGTGGGGGAGAGGTGATTATGAGGATGAATAGGAAGTTGTGATGCTCCAACTGCAGAACCAAGTTCTTCGTTTAGAATGTTTCAAACAAAGCTGTGGACCCCATTGAGGAGCTATATGCCTATATGAGTTGCAACTTTACGGACTAGTCTTGGTCTCTTGGATTGGAAAGTTTTCGTAAGGAAACCTTGGGACTGCAGGATCATCAGAAAACTAAAGCGGCTTGCCAATTCGTTGGATAAGCTAGCTTAGTTAGGTCTGCAGTTGGGCCCTGGACCTCCTTAAAGAGGGAATAAGGCAATGTTGAGACATGTACTTTATATTCTTGAAGAATATAAAACTCATTCTCCGTTTGATAGCAACATGGAAAATGAAAAGAAAAACAATGAATTTGAGTAGGAAGTTGGAAAATAAGTTTAGGGATGTAGTGAGATGCTCTCCATACATCCTTCTTTATGTTTTGTGGAAAAAAATTCTTGACCACCATTCAAAGAAAAAAATTTCCTGACCACCATTCAAAGGAAAAAATTCCATGGAAGAAGCTAAAAAGCAAGAGTTACATATTGGTTGTTTTTCTTTTCATTTTCCATGTTGCTATCAAATGGAGCCTTAGACTTCATTACTGAGTTGCTTGAATTTAGAACAGCATAAATACAATACAAAACTTGTACATCGTCCAGCCCAAATTAAGTGTCCAATGTCTCCCCAAATTAAATACGTTTTGTTATTTTCTATTAAGTAAATTGAAATTCATGATCCTTAAAAGTGCAAAACCTAAAAAGACTTAATTTTGGATGGAAGGATGTGGGAATTCAATACTTAGAATTATTGAGAGGGGAGAATTTTGAATAGAATGAAATAGAAGAATTTAGATTGATTATAGAGAATTTAGAATTTAGATATAGAAAATTTAGAGAGAGAGAGAAGAACACCAAAGGTAGAAATTTCAAACCCATGTACAATAATAAAGTTTAAGAAGACATGCATACCTAAATTCTCAATCCTAAACCCTACCTCACCTTACATTCACGAATTGCCTTCCCCTTAATTCTACTTAGCCCCTCTACTAAAGATGTTAAGTATCATCTAAGAGTTGACAACATACCATAAAATCAAAAGTGAATATTGTGAAGGCTGCTCAGCAAGCTTTTCAACTATCTATGAAATAAATCTTAAGCCTTTGAAATTATGACGGACGTGAAGGATTAATATGAATTTCCAGTACAAAATTAGTTTCCTTATATATAGAAACCTTTGTCTCTAGAACTCTCGTCTCCTAGTAGTGAATTTATGCCTTTTTCAACAAATCGTCATTTGCATCTTGGCTTTTGTTGCTTGTTTTCAAAACTGGCCGAATTTCACCAGCCATGCCCCAATTTCCTCCCTGTGTCAGGAATTAGACAGAAAATTTAGAATTGAAATAGAAGAATTTAGAGATTGATAAGAGAGAATTTAGAATTTAGATATAGAAATTTAGAGAGAGAGAGAAGAACAACCTAGAAGGAAATTGAAATTCCATTTGAGCCTCATCTACACATGAATCTCATGCATAACATTCTCAAGGTCCTAATGTATGGAAAAAGCTGAATACATAGAATAGTTTACAGATTATACAGTATACCTTGCTTGGACGACATGGTTGATTTCTAGGGTTAGGTTAGGGTTTGCTCTGATCTGATTTGTGCTCGCACAAAAACCTCTATGGATCGGCCCGTACGCTAGAGCGAATTCTAGTGGCCTTCGAAAAGCGTGGGTTGGGGCTATATATACAGTGGATGTGGAATTGTGGATCGAGGACCGACCAGGGGTGTGCATAAACCGACCCAGACCGAACAGACCGACCGGACCGAACCGAAATATAGGATTTTTTTCGGATATTATAATTACAACGGTCCGGTCCGGTCCGGTCCGGAATTTTTTGGACCGTTACTATTCGGTCCGGTCTTCGGTCCGCCTGGAAAAAAACACCTAAAACCCGGACCGGACCGAAATATTTATATATATATAATTTTATTTTATTTTTAAATATATATACCATTTTTCATTTGTTGTAATTGCAAGTTGTAACCTAAATTTCTAAACCTAAAGTTCCTACTGCCCGAGTGAGTGAGTGCCGCCTCTCATTTTTCACACATACACAGCTCTGCGCCTCTGCTTTTCTCCCTCTATCATCTCTCATCTCCCATCTCCATCTCTCATCTCCATCGATCTTCTCCATCTCCAAGATCTGGTACATCGTCATCCAGCCATCCTCATTCTCCCATCTTCACGCTCCACTGCTCTAGCACCACCGTCCACTCCAGCACATCCGTGACTCCGTACCACCAGTCCACTCCAGCACCCCCGTGACTCCGCACCACCAGTCCACCGTCCACTCCAGCACCGGCTACATGTCAACCACCGGCCAGCAGTCCACCAACATTGAATTTGGTAAGTGGTAACATCTCTCTCTTTCTTCTCCTAAGCCGTTATATATGTACATATAAATACATATTTCTTATATATATATATATATACATACATATATGCACCAATAAAGTCCATATCTGAAATTTTCTTAGGCTTTGAAATTATAAACACATTTTGTGTTTGTTTTTTAGAAATGTTGGGCTCAACATCGGAGAAAACTTAAATGATTCTTGATAAGGTCATAAAGAGAGGCTTCAAAGAATCAAAGAAGTGCTTGAATGGATAGTTCAAGATTTATGTTATATTTTGATTTTTGGGATGTGCTTGGAATTAATATGTATTTGTTGTCTTAGTTTTGAATTGTAATTTGTTGTTTTATGTTATGGATTGTAATTTGGGATTTTGTGGATTTTTTGGCTTATTTTATGGATTGTAATTTGTGATGTGTTTGGATTTTTGGGCTTATTATGTGTTTAAAAAGTTGACACAAAAACAGTGGTCATGGACTCATGGTGCTATTATTTAGGCCATGGATTTTGCATTTTTGCTATTGGATTGTTATTTTTAGAGCATATAAATTTTTACTTGTGTAGAGTCTGTAGACAGCAGTGTAGACAGCAGCACCGCAGGCTGCAGCAGTGTATTCGTGAAATATGAGAAATGAATGGGCTTGATTTTAGCTAATTTAACCATTATTATTAAATATGTAATATGGAATGTTGGGCTTAATTTATATGTTGCCTAGTTCTTATTGAATAAGTTTGAAAATGGATTTAATAAGGTTGAAAAAATAGACCAAAAAAGCCCAAATCATATTGGTCCATTAAAAAAGCCCGGACGGTTGGACCGACCGAAACCGGACCGTTTAAACTGGTCCGGTCCGGTCTGAGCAAGAAATTCGGTCTAGTCCGGTCTGTAATTTTATAGGACCGAAATGTTCGGTCCGGTCCGGATGCATGGTCAACGGTCCGGTTGACCGGACCGTGCACACCCCTACGAGGACTGACGAATTAAAAAGGACTTTTTTGAGTTACCCTTATAATACCGTTAATTATCTTAAAAAATAGATTAAAATAACCCCCACTTTTTACTTTTATAAACCTTAACACACACACTCTCTCTTTCTCAACAAAAGTTATAACTAACTTTCTCTCTCTAAAATTAATTAAAAACTTACAATTTGTTTAAGGAAATTACACATAGTGTGCTATCGTCTGGATATAATATGTATTAGGGATTTTACTGTATAAATTGTATATTATGGGCCATAATGGGCTTCCTTGTAAACCCTATTTACTATTGTATTTGTACCATATTTAAAGGGCTCATTTAATGAAGAATTGAGTATAGTTGTTCCTACAACACGTTATCAGCACGCTCAGAGCTAATAACCATAACCCTAAAAAAAAAAAAAAAAAATAGTCGCAGTTTAATCTCGCCGGACGCACGGAGCAAAAGGGCGATTGGTTTGGCAGCTTGGTTCGACGCCTCAATTGCAACGAACGACTTGATCAGAAGGCACCGTAAAAAGTCTTCTCTCTCCATCTTATTTGTTTGCAGGTTTGTGTAAATTATTGTACATATTATATATAGATAGTCCATCTTGGTAAAAGTGCATATATATATATTTCCCTGTATACTGCAGTTGTGCTACTTTTCTATAATTTGTTCCATTTTTTTAAGCTTACCCACTATATTGAATTATTTTTAAGATTCTGCCGAGTGGAATTTTTTTTTAACATATGGCAGCAAAAAAAAAAGTTAAAAATTCCGATATAACTTTCAATTTCCTACACTGAGGAGAACAAGATGATGAAGTGCTTTCAATTCTCATATACAATAATAAATTCCGATATATATATATATATGTCTCTTCTCATGCCATTTGATTAGATCCATCTGTTTTTTTTTTAATTTGTTTTATAATTTTCCAACTGGTTATGTTTAGATCAACTTGCTTTTATGTTACTTACACTAGGATACATACATATATATATATAAGGTAATATTTACATATATTAGTATATAAATGGGTATTGCCTGCGGGACATATTATATATAAACAATTTATTTACATTCATATAAACATAAGGCTAATGAACACTTAAATGCAACACTACTATACTCCGTTTGCTCCTATATGATAAATATTGGTATATATATTTAATGTTCCCTCTGCATTTCTATATGATATAATTTAATTAATTTTCTGTTTTACATAAAAACTGTTTTTATTTAATTAAATTTTTGTTTTATCTTAAAAACAGTTTTTATTTAATTAAATTTCTGTTTTATCTTAAAAACAGTTTTTATTTCTCTTAAATTTTATGTTTTACATAAAAATAGTTTTTATTTAATTAAATTTCTATTTTATTTTAAAAACAGTTTTTGTTTTAATTACCAATTATGCCCTATAGAATCCATGTATATATGTGAACCAAATTTTGTAAATTTATCATTGAGATTCATCTATATGTAATTATATATAGATTGTATTGGTCGTGGAGGTTCTTCCAAAGTATGGAGAAGAAATAGTGCTAATAGACCTAGTGGTCAGGAAAACAAGATTAAAAAGCACACCTAAAAATCCTCCAGTCACAAAGGAAAGAGTTGGCGATGAGCCATTTTACAGGTGTGGAGTTGCTAGGAACTGGTACAAGAACTGCCATGTAAGTGCTAAAGTAGCAGCGAGTTACAAGAAATATCGAGAATCTAAAGAACAATAATCTTATTTTATGAATAAAGAAGATAATGACGCTGATGTTAACTTCACAATCGCATACTTTAGTGGCAAGAAGGAATTTGCTCAGTCAATGGATGCACTCGATTTTGACTGATCTGCTTTATTCACTTTATTTTTCAGAAATAGTTGAATTGGCGTATTGCCTAATTTTTAATAAGACTATGATTTTGTATTAAAGTTTATGTTGATTGGATGAATTAAATTTTTAAACAAGATATTTGATTGATTACTGTTATTTTTATTCGAATTTTATTCTAAAGTAATTGAATTTGTTTGTTTTATTACTACATAGTTCGGAATTTATACTCGATTTCATTACTGTAAAAATGAATTGATGATAACTTTAATGATTGGTTGATAGTGAGAACACTATAGCCATCTAATGAAATAGGCAATTAATAACCTATAATACCTATGTGACTATGATGATTAAACCATAATAAGAGCGAAGAACTGCTCAACCATTTTGTTGCTAAAATGATGTTTAAGGTCACATACGCTCTATATGCACCCAAAGCGACCCGAACCTTATTAATGATATTCATACCAGTAGTAATCATACAAAAATTAAACGTAAGAATGGAACAAAAATATATTTATTTTACTTCTAAACAAAAGTGTAAAGAAATGCATTTTAAAGAAACTTATGAGTCATTCTAGTGGAATGTACCCTACTAAGATAAGGATTGTCAAATCCTATGATGTTACTAACAATGTACCGTAGAACATAGACTCATACATGCTTTAGCATGCTTGCTTAGTGCACTTTGGTCATGATAATCCATGTGTTAAAGTATTTACACGGATATCCTTTCTTTTGAGTGATAAATAAATGGGACAAAATTTCAACACATTGCAACGTGTTGATACTAGTAATACTCAAAAGTAATTCTTGATTTTCGAAGTATTGAAGGCCATATCCTCCTTCCCATTATGCCTAATTGACCATGTCAAAGGAACGACACCCCATTTTTTAAAGCCTGTTATTTAGCAAAAATAAGATCGAGACCTTCTTATACTAAAGATACAAAATAAAATATACCATTCTTATAATATATATTTGTAAATAAATTCATCCAGAGTACGGAACCATTCAAAGTACTTTATGGATCTGGTGGATAATTCGACATTCTGGTCCCATGTCGAATAATTGTTTACAAGAAATGCTGCATTTACAAACCTCTTAGCACATATGCTTAAAGGCTCACTACCCTGATTATTGTATTATGTCTATAAGACTCAATAAAGCTAGAGAGTTTACATCAAAAATACTTGATGATCATTGCATAAAATCGAAGTAAGAATCTCGTTTTTCATGTGCATACACAAAAAGGTCTTACAAAACAACCATCAAAAGGATATAGATGGTAGATACGGTATTGGTTATGTGCACTATATTGCCTATATATGCTTGGGATTTATGCAATATTGCACGCAACTTTACTTATTTATTTTCAGGTCCCATATTAGACAACTTTATATGCGTACCAGTTGGTAACTGGATATTAGTTTGATATTTTACGCATATGTGCCGATTGCGCCCTCACAGCGCACCAAACTAGGATCACTGAAATAATTAAGTATTAATGTTGGATATGAATTCTCAACGATAATCCGCTATTTGAAATCCTTGTTAGGTGATCTCTTTACCGCTAAGAATTGCGGATTGTCACTTTGATGAGACGGTCTTCCCGTCGTTAGGGGGAGATATGAAAAGAAATTTTCAAAAGAACGACAGGAATTGTCGTGGTCCCTACTCTGTCTCATCTTGATCCCCACCCACATCGCAATGTATAGTGAAGTGAAAAAGAATAATCGATCTTTAAAATGTAACAGATTTGATGCCTGATACATTTAATGATATTAAAAAGTGACGAGATCAAACATACCAGCTGCAATATGCCTGCAAGGTTAGAAGTCCCCAACAAGAGGCACAGTGTCGCAGAAAAAGACGCTGCAACCACACTTAGTGGAAGTGTGGTTGAGGCCATGGCTCCTTAAAGGAATAAAGGGAGGCCATTTGGTTCGACAAATATTCACACAAAAGAAGAGGTGGAGTAAGGCACAAATTGATCAATAAATCATTAATGTAAAAGCCTCTTTTATGAGATTATCTCTGATTATACTTATGTCCATGAATTAATACTGGGGGATGCCCTGAAGTTATAATGATTCCAGAGAATAAATAAATCTCAATGGGTTAAGAGATGGCATATAAGTTAATGGATGCATTAATGATATATTGTTGCTCAAGGAATCAAAGAGCACGATAATGTCGAACCTTGCTCTATTGTAAAATGTCAACAAAGGGCAAAATTGGCCTAAATGAAAATAAGCAATCAAGACATAATTAGATTATTTGGCAAAGAGACAGGTATTTGGTCCGGTAGTGCTAACCGCGCTAAGTATAAAGCCTGTAGGACATAAACAATTATTTGCCATAAAGCGTTAATGAGAAAAAAAGAAGTTCTAAAGTAAAAGACTCACCTTATGGCGCAAGGTTTCCCACAGACACTCTGGAATTGCGTAAACGTTATAACATTTCGCTATTTAATTAGCTTGGTAGTTTCCGAAGGACTGAAAATGCATCTCATGGATGTGGTTACTACATATCTCTAAGGAGATCTTGATTCGGAGATATATATGAAAATACCTGATAGCCTTACATTACCCAAGTCAAGTGACTCTAAACCACGGAGTGCGTTTGCAATTAGATTGAAACGCTCACTTTACAAATTAAAACAATTCAGACGGATGTGGTATACCCGTCTAAGTAACTACTTGATTGGGAAGGGATATAAGAACGATAAATTATACCGCTGCGTATTCATAAAGAAAACAAGTTATGGATTTTCAATTGTAATTGTACATATTGATGATATGAACATATATGTACTCTTGATGAACTAAGAGAAACTGCAAGTTACTTGAAATCCAAATTTAAGATAGAGAATCTTGGGAAAGCTCGAATTTTGTTTAGATCTTAATCTAGAATATCGAGCCTGTGGAATACTAATCCACTAGTCTGCGTACGTTCAAAAGATAATCAGGCAATTTAACTTGGACAAAACGCATTCTACTAGCACTCCCATGGTCGGTCGAAATTTAGATCAAAGGAACGATCAATTTCATATAAAGTAAGATTACGAAAATATGTTGGAAGATGGGATATGAAACTTTCTATTTAAATGCAATATGCGCATTATTGCACTTAACACAAAATACTCGACTAAACATAATATTCACATTGAACTTGTTAGCTATATTTAGCTCAGCGCCAACGCAGCATAATTGAACACCTAAAAGGAACCATTGGCTTGGGATTGTTCTTTCTCTACAGAGAAAAAAAAGTGTATAATAGCAACATCTAAAGTAAATGATTATGCTAAAATGCCCACCCCCCCACATTGAAATCCCAAACAAAATCTTGATTGATTTTGTTGGTGTTGGGTATCTCTCTGGCCAAAATATACTCTCTAAGAAGACAAAAATTTTTAGGTAAACTTGTTCACTAATTAATTTTTTTTTATTAATATATTAAAAATAATGTATATAAAATATATGATTGTTTAGGCTTTCCTGGGTAAAGTAATAATCAAGGGAATGTTTGAAATTATCTATGTATTTAATTTTTTTAGGGATATTTGTGTGAATTATGGGGTTTTTGGTTTTCCAGTGAAATAATAGGGATAAAGATATAATTTCACACAACGTTGTACTCTTTTCCTTAGACTAATGTTTATTTTTCCACTGGGTTGGTTACTTGGTAAGGTTTTTAACGAGGCAACGATACATGCATAATATTTTCAAATTCCTTGATTAATGTAAATATTAGGGGGAGGTGTAGACTTGAAGAGGAGTCTAATATCCACCCGACGTTACGTTATACTCTTTTCCTTAAACCAAGATTTATTTTTCCCACTGGGTTTTGTTACTTGGTAAGGTTTTTAATGAGGTAACGATACGTGCAGACTCTATTGATCGATGTAAAGATCAAATGAAAATATAGACTCAATGGAAGAAGTCTAACAGGATTGTCATAATGTTGTACTCTTTTCCCTTCGATCAAGGTTATTTTTTCCCACAGGGTTTTTGTTACTTGACAAGGTTTTAATGAGACAACAAGACATGTACCATTCTATCTCCGACTCAGCACAAGGGGGAGTGTTTAAGAAAATTACACATAGTGTGCTATCGTCTAGATATAATATGTATTAGGAATTTTACTGTATAAATTATGTATTATGGGCCATAATGGGCTTCCTTATAAACCCTATTTACTATTGTATTTGTACCCTATTTAAAGGGCTCATCTAATGAATAATTGAGTAGAGTTGTTCCTACAACACAATTAACACAAAATTTTCCTTAATATATTTTTTTAATTCATTTTCAGCTTTTATTGAGCTAATAGGAGCCTCGAACGAATGTGATTTTTCACTATTTCTCGCATTTCTCGTCAAACTCTGAAAAAATCTAGATTTTATCTCCTTATTTAGGGTAATAGAAGAAGAAGTAGAGATAGTGCCAGTAAGATCGAAAGCTACCAAAGAATTAGGGTTTGAGTTTTTTGAATCACCTCGAGTGTCTTAAAAGAATGAATGCTGGCAACGGAAAGCTGAGGATGAAGGAACAATCAGCGAGGTAATGGATTTGTGTGATTCAGTGGCATTGGATTCAATTGGATCCAATTGAGAGACTGAAGAAGAAGAATTTGATATTTATTAAATAGTGCCAATGCAATCGTAGAAAGGGAAATCGTTAAGAGATTGAAGAAATTATCGTCGTCGTTGTTGTTGGATTTGGGGTGTTCCATTGAAGTAATTTTTGTGGGGAGATTATAGATAAAAATGTACTACTATATATATATATCTGATTTGTATGGATATAGATCTTGCCTGGGTTTGGCTAAGTAGGATTTCTCCTTGTTTTCTTTTCAATGGTGATTAGAATAGAGGGCAGGGATATGGTAGATTTATGGTCGGAGTTTGATGGATGAAGAAATAACAGGTGTATTAACTAATTTCTCTAGTGCCGAAAATTCTAGCCGATCAATTCCATTGATGTTAATTTCTCTCTATACACGAACTTGCTCTCACCTCTTTTATATGTGTATACAATATATATTTAAGTTGTTTGGTGAGAATAATTTTGAAATTTATCTCAAGGTTTTGTTAATTCAGGTTATAAGTGAGACGAATTTATAAAATTTGTTGTGTATTTTAGTTAGATTTGGGTGTAAGTTTAGGTAGATGGAGGAAGATATTATGGTTCTTGCTTTAGGATGATGGTTCTTGCTAAATGAAAAAGATTAAGGTAAAATGGTCAGGCTAATAAATTTTTAAAAAGGGTTAACAATCTGTCAAAAGCTGGGGGTTAAGTCAAAGAATTATGAAAATAAGGGGTAACTCAAATATCGCAGTATAAATAAGGGGTAACTCAAAAAAGTCCAATTAAAAAAGGATGGGGATAGTAAATTATTCTCAATTTATAGTAATTTAATAGTGTAAGGCCATTTTCCGATGTCAATATTTATGCTGTTAAATATAGCAAATTTTACTATACAATGCACATGTAACGAGGAAAATGTATGCCAAAAGTGTACCAGATAATTAAAAAAAGAATATTGATACATTATTCCCATGAGATGTTATGTACATCGCTTGGTGATAAAGTTGTAGAAAATGTATGGCACGATATTCTAAATATTGTGCGGGTGTGACCATATCCATGCGATAGATTTGTACATCACGTGTGAAAAATTCAAATTTCAAAATGTCTTCGTCGTGTTTAAATGGCTCTTTGATCAATTTTCAAAATTATAAATAGCCCCTATATTTTGAGATCCTTCGATCATAAAATTCTAGCATATTTGATTTTTTTTTCTCTCATTACTCTATATTATATTGTCATAGTCGTTCTCATATATCTCAAGGTTAATATATATTACTTAATCATGTCTGAAGGTTGGGGAGCTAATATCACAATTGTTGAGGACAAAGCTTTGTGTCGTATTTATATTAGTGTAAGCATTGATTCTGTATAATGTGCTAAAACCACAGAAAGATTATTGGAAGTTGTTGCTGTTAAATACCGCCATGAACAACCCGAAATTTTAGTTCCAACTTTAAAAGACCTTAGCATCTTTTTAGTCGCGATTTTAGTTACCAGTGCTTCGGTTATGTATCAATGAACAATCATGGGAGTGGTACTATCGAAATTGATTGTTTAATTTCGTATTTTTAATTTATTTTGTTATTAATTATAGATGCTACCAATATTTTTCATTTAAAGTTATACTTTTTGTTTTCGTATTTTTTTTAAACAGGTAAGAAAAGCTCAAAGAGCATACATTAATAATAATAATAAAAGATTTTCCTTTTGACCATTATAACCAAATCTTGAAGGACCGTTAGCATTTTAGTTTGATTGCAACATCTTCGAACACCCAACTTTCCTGCTACGGCCCAAATGATGATAGCGCTGATTCTTTAATTAACATATGCGATGATTCTTCCTCTATTACCATTGAAGGCCCAAATTCAAATAAGCAAATGGGAAGGAGAAAAGCGAAATTGGACAAAAAATGAAGGAGAAGGCTAAAGCATCGAATTCCTAAATTGCGAAACTTGTGAAATTTAAGGCAAATAATAAACTTTATAATGAAAAAGCGGTAACGAATGCAAAAAGCTAATGAAGGTATGCGCATTCACATGAAACGTTTATCGAATTTTAGATAAGAATAACAACAAAGAAATATTCACATGAAGGTATGCGCATTATTTTGGCATATGCATAAAGCAAGAACTATACAACTCCGCTTATTTGCATTTAAAAAATGGGAAAGTAAGGAAAATGAGTCTAAGATAATGCATTAATATAAATGAAGTGAAAAAAATGTACAATTTACAAAGAATAACTTTTCATATTCATCTTACATATAAAGGGACTTAACAACAAAATAATGGCTTTAATGATGGAATAAATATATTAGCTCTTTTTTATATTTGCACAACTTCATATTTAATAAAGGACACATGTCAAACACATAAGAGCATAGACATAAATGCTCATACTTCTCTAGTTATATATATATATACGATTAGATAAAACTACTTATCCGTCTACTTTCTTCGACAAAAAGACATCGTTTGGATAAGTTTTTGAATATTCAATGTTATACTTTTTATCGCTCTCCATTGAAAAAATACATATGATATAATGTAGCATATGAATATTCTAGCTATAGCCTTTGCCCCAATATCTTCTATTAAATCGTCACTTGCCATATATTAAGAATTGTCTTAGCGTTTAATCGCTCTATTTTTATTCATCTCAAAACTATAAAAAGTAAGTTGCTAATGTTTCGTCTTACTCCATTAATTTCAAGTCCTCTTTTATGTGAAGAAGTGGTAATTTATCACTCCCAACGAAAATTCCTAAACATAAAAATAAATTGCTATACACCAATTATTTTTGCACATATAAATATATTTAGTATTTATTTAATTTAGTATATAATAAAGATGTGTTGTGCATTTAAACTAAATTAGTTGGACGTGTACATGTTAACATAGTGAAGTCAAGTGGTGTGAAACTTAACTTATATGTTGGGATGTGGAATTTATGGGTGGTATCCCACCAACATCAATTACATGCTTCGACAGTTGTAAGATCAAAATTTGGCATTTACAGTTTACATAAATCACACAATCTTGTATTCTAGAACAACATTTGACCATTTATACCCCTATATTCCGTGATAGAATGTTATAGAGTTATGTCAAGTCAACCTAATGTAGAATAAACTTCCATTAGGTGTTATTTTCATTTTCAAAACATGTTCATCGTCACTAACAATTCTTTTATAATTATCAAAGGGAAAGACGAACATGTTCTTTAAGTATGAGCTGCTCTCTTTTGGGATGACTACAATGTTTGGTTGATCTCCATCGTGCAAAGCTACGCCTTGGTGAAAATGTACTAGACCTATTTTAATTAGGAGGATTCGAGACGCTAGAACTCCTAAAAAATCTTTGAACTCTTTTCATTATGCTGAGAATAAATATATATACATAAACATGTTATTAAGGTAGACAAATTAATATAAAACAAATTAATTCATAATTAATTAAAGAAATAAAATAACATTTTTATACCTTTATTTCATTTAAAAACAAAGCTAAGCTCAGATTTGTATAGCTTTGTGATATGATAAGAGATGAGTTAATTAAAACAATGAGGGAGAATGTTTAAATAGTTAAAAAAATCAACAGTTAAAAAATGAGCCATTACAAACGGCCCGTTAAAATGTTACTGTTAACCCCACGTGCGATATAATGAATGTCGCAGGAAGTATAAGTCATCACCCACATAAGCAATGTTCTCTGTGTCACAGGGTGTATTTTATACACCAATGCACTTCTGCATTGGAATGCCTATTATAATGTATGCTAATTAAAACCAATTTGGATTACAATCTTACATGGGGAATTCACAAATTTGACCTTAAAATTTAGGGTCCATTGCAACATAAACCCTGATGTTTCAATTTTAGCAATAAGAACCTGGAAGTTCCTTTAGTTATGCAATGTTGAGCCTCCATCAACTTTCGTTTGAAAGTACTTAATAAAGGCTTACATGGCTAGCTGACGTGGACAAATGAACTGACAAATTTGGCCATGAAGTTTGGGCTATTTTGCAATTTTAACCACGATGTTTTAATTTAGTAATGTTAACCTTGAAGTTCATTTAGGACAAAAACGATAACATATCGAAATACAATAAAAATGACATGAACCCAACACGACCCATTCTCATGTCTAGTTACAATTTTTCCCATTTTAGCATTAAAAAAAAACTCATTTTAAAATAAAGTAATCTAATATCATTACAGAGATAGTTAGTTCGTGTTTATATGTATTTTTAGTACTTTTTCAAAAATAACAAAATTTTCAAATAATTAGGTTCTAGCTTAAAAGTTATGCCATTATTCGATTTTTGTCCATTCTCATTTAGGGTTCGTATCATTTTCATCATATTTGGGCGTTATCATTTTTGTCCATGTTGAATTCGCATAAGCCTCCATTAAGAGCTTTCAAACAAAAGTTGTCATAGGTTGACATAACATAACTAAAGGAACTTTAAAGTTGAAATTGCCAAAAATTGAAACATATCCCAAACTTCGTAGTAATTTGTCCACGTTAGCTAGCCACTTAAGTCTCCGTTTAGAGTTTTCAAATAGAAATTGATGGAAGGTATAACTAAAGGTACTTTAGAGTTTACATTGTTAAAATTAAAATATCAAGGTTAAAATGCAACATACCTCAAACTTTACAGTGAAATTTGCCAATAGCCCATATTACACTAACGACTAGAGATTATCTAAGGGTTTGTTTGATGTGCATTTTTTTCCCTCTTTTTAAAAATCATTTGACTTGTCAAATAAGTATAGGATTATTTGACCTGTCAAATTACATGCTGGTATTCTTATAATTTGTTAGTCATTTATACTTCTTTCATTTTCATGTAACCTATGGCTCATTTAACAATAGGATTTGTTTTACTACTTAGACGGAAATAAAGAAACATAGATATCATGTAAAATAAATTATTTAAGTTTTATTTTTTGGGCGGTTTATATATCCAAATTTCCCCACCATTGATGAATATCCAGTACTCAATTTTTCCAAAATGACCAATTTTCGATTACATCAAACTTTTTTCTTAGTAAACATCATCTTTTACACCTACACCACTATTAAATATTTATGTGTATATATTATATTTTTAACAATGTGAAGTATTAGAAAGAAGAGAATTACAAAAAATAGTTTTAGTAGCGCTAGGATGGCACGATCTGACACGATAAGAGAAATGATAATTTGATCACGATATAACACGAAGTTGTTATATTTTTAGTTAACATGAACATGACACTCATAAACACGACACGAACTGATAGACATAATTACAGTTTTTCATTATATTATATACAACCTAACATAAGTAAAAGTGACATTTTTTTTTCTTATTTAAACACTACTATACTGGATCAACACGACATTACTCTAATTTCATGTAAATTTCATTTTAACATTTGGACATGAACACGACACAATAAAGTGTTAAAATCATCAAACATGAAAACGATACGAACACAAATTCTTGTGTCAAATTTGTACTAATTTCATTTCATTTTGTAATGTATTTTTGCTTCATTTTTAAATTACCACACTAAACGACATGAAGAAATAAATTGACTGCGAGTTGGCTTTAAAGCTCCGTTTGATAATAATATAAAAAATGATAAAAAAAACACTTGATTTATGTAAGAAGTTGGAAAATAAGTTTAGGCATGTGATGAGATGTTCTCTATCACATGCTCATTTTTATGAGTAAATGTCATACATTCTTCATTATTTTTTGTGAAAATTTACTCTTCCTTAATCCCCAAAAGAAAAAATCATTAGAAAAGCCACAAAATAAGAAGATATTTCTTATGACTCAACTTATTTTATAGTCTATCACAAAAATTAATTATTTTTAATTTTCTTTTCCATGGTATTATTAAACGGATCCAAAATGTATATATTTGTAATCTAGTTGAGCTAAAATATATTCATTAAGAGATAAAAAAATAAATTGACAACTAAAATGGGCTGGAGCCTCCTATTTCGGGCCCAGTCCTGCCGCTCTGTAGTTGATTGATGGGCCTTTTCTTAAGTCCATTGAAAATATAATCTATACAATAAGAGGCAATGGTTTTTAAATTCAATTTTTTATAAGGCGATAAAAAGTTATGTGATTGAAATTTAAGATACTTTTTGAATGAACGGTAGTATATTTGGTATGGGTTTTAACTTAGTTTATCTATAGATTATCATAAACTAGAAGCACCGGATTATATTATGAAATTAAATTTATGTATTTCTATTTTACCCTTAAATTTAGACTCGAACGTATACCACTATAATAGAAAATAAAACCTGCATTATTTAACAATTTATTAAATATTTTTAATTTTAATTACATATTTCTATGTGTTGATAGAAAATATGCACATGCATAATAAACAAAGGGTGGCGCAATTGCTACACACTAATTTTCTCTATTACACTCCCCTTCTTTGTAATACTCCTCAAATACAATATTTTTCTTCCCTCCACTCCCAAGAGCACCTACCTTTAAATTATATTAATTAATAAATTAAAAATAATAATAATATTAATAATCTTAGAAGAATAAATTAACCTAAAATGAAAAGCCACATATTCTTCCCCTTATATTCTTTTTCGCTCTTCTTCCTCCCTTACTCCAATGCGGATTGAACCTTCCTCTTTCACGTCATTGTGGATTAAAGTGAAATTATCCCTCCATGTTTTAAGAGTTTTTACATGAAACTTTTAACTCGGCTTAACGTAATCGATTAAATAGCAAAGGACTTGGTGAAGATAAAACCGAGTCCAACAAATTACCTTTTTTTTTCAAAATTAATTGTTGCTCGGCCCACTGAGTGCGAAGTTTGTTACTTGGTCTAAAATAACCAAGTATGACAAAGACGTCTAGGTGAATATGCTTTGAGTCAAGCCAAATCCAATTTTTGATCGACCATAATTCAACAAAGTAAGTTGCACAATTTTTGGCCCTCATGAACCGAGCAAACATTTATATTTTTAGAACCACTCCTCATTTGGGTTGTCTGAACTTATGGTTAAGATTTGGCAGGTCTCTTTAATGGGCGTTTGTTTCTTGATTTGGGTGCGAAAGATTTTGCCATTGGAGAAGAGTTCATCAGTTGTGGAATAACATTAATAAATTAATCGTATTTTTAAAGAAGAGTGTTAGAAGAGTATTAATAGTCCCATCCTAAGAATATTTTTAATGGTATAATTAAAATAATAATTATAATTAATTTTAACAATGTTAATTAAAAACACCATCCTAACAATATAATAAAATGTTAGCAATATTTTAACCAATAACAAAAAATACTCCCTTTATAATCAAAGTTAACAACATTTTTCAATAATCAAAATGAAAGATCTACTGATTTTATTGAATAAAAGAGAATTTTTTCAAATTTAACTTATCTTATCTTTTTTTTATTTTTTTAAACAAAATTTAAATTGATTAATTTATGACCAATCAATATAATAAACTCTACAAATTTAATTATTTAAAAAATAGTCATTAGAGATGCTTACATTATAAATTTTAATAATTTATTAAATAAATAAACAAAAATTATCTTAATTATTCTATTAAAGATGTTTTAAGAGGCAAAGTCAATGTCTATAATGGGAAATGGAGTTACAGTCAAACGTTGCGCGACACTGATAAGCACGTATTCGGTACGAATATAAATGCATAAAGCGACGTAGGGGTAGGGCCTCCATTTTGTGTTAGGCTCATTCAAAACCCATCAGCCATTCGGATACTTGGACCAATCGCGGTCCTCTCACGTGCTTACACCCCCTTCCGGTCTCGAAAAATTCAAAAAATTTCCAACACCATTTCGTTAATTAATCGCCATTCTCGTATCCTTTACTCACCCCCTTAACCTTTTTTACTGTTTGTTGCACTGAACTAGTTAGTATTATACTTCAGATCAGATGACGAACGAATCACAACCGCTGAACCTCGAAGGCTTAATGTATTCGTAATAAAGCGGCAAATAATTTCGGACAATTTTTACTTACTGAAACAAATCTTTTTACACAGAGAGAGAGAGAAAGAGATGAACTCAGTAGGGAGACAGGTGCAGAGATCCGGTGCGTCGACGGCGCATCACCAGCGTCAGTACTCGGACAATTTCTTGGAGAACTCATCTAACGGCCGATGGCTTCAATCAGCTGGTCTTCAACACCTGCAGTCATCAAACACATCTATTCCTCCTCTACAAGTTCCGATCCTTACACATTTCTATATATTTTATTCATAAGTACATAGATCCGGTGGTACAGCACACATTTCAATTGATTTACTGTATTTCTGGTTTTGTTGAATCGCGAACAGGACGTTGGCTACTATGGCGGTGGTGGTCAGGGTTCCAGAACCTATAGGAATCCGCAGAGGACTCTTAGCGGAGGAAGTGACCTTTTTGCGGAGCCATTGACGCCGCCGGCGAGCTCGCGGCAGCCAAACCAGAGGAAGAATGGTGATGGGCAAGTGTCGCCGAGCGAGTTCAGTCCTGGACTCCTAGATCTACACTCCTTCGATACTGAGCTTCTTCCCGAGGTTTGATTTTTTTATTTCTTTCATCTTGAAGCAAAATGTATGTTTTATATTGCATTATATCTTACGGTGATCACTATGCACTTACCTGAAAACATAACGAATTACAATAAATTGTACTTTTTCATTTCTGCTGCATTTTGTTCCGTGAGATGCATAATGCATTTCAATCGTTGCAACATATTGCAAATTAATCAATTGATGTATTTCATGTACAGATGTATATCATGTATTAGAACATTTGAGGGTTTTAACATTTTTTCCCCTTTTGTTTGTTTAAATGTATTGTTGCTCCGTGTGTCTTATTTTTGTTTTTCATGTGGGGAAATTGGAGTGTGAGCCCATTATATGATGCACTTGACTGGGGAAAGGTGATCAGAAGCTGTTGTGCGTGAGTTCTGAATCAGCCAAGTTAAAAGATCATTCTGTCTTTTGTGGTCTTAATTGTCCTCATTTAACATAATGTACATTGGTTTTTGTTTTCAGCCGCTTTTTATAAGTCGTAAGATTCAGTACTTGTGTTCATTCAAATTCTGGCTTAAACTTCTTGGATATTATATTTGGCAGATGCCTGTTCCTGGCCTGTATGATACTTCTTCTATGCATCATTCTGTTCGAGGCAGAAGCTTTGATGACTCCGAGCCGTTCTATGGAAACAACAAACAAACTGGTCGAGCTCGTGGTTTACCAGATAACAATCTTTTGAAAAGTTTTGCTCCAGACAAAGAGAAGGCTAGCAATGTTGCAAAGATCAAAGTGGTGGTATGTTTTTCTTACTCCGCTAAATTTAGCTCTTAATATTTTCACTGGTTGAATTGATTGGTTGCTTGAAAATCTTGCTACTACTACATCAAAATGACTTGATATTGTCGAGAGGATCTTTTCCTGCTCTGTAATTTCTTGACTTGTACAGAATACAAGGCTTCCGGTACCGCATTTGCTTTAAATGTGCTGCTGATGGATTGGTTACAGGTGCGCAAGAGACCACTAAATAAAAAGGAGTTGGCTAAGAATGAGGAAGATATTATAACTATAAAATCACACTCGAGTTCTCTAACAGTTCACGAGACTAAACTTAAGGTCAGTATAAGTGCTAGATTGATATATGTAGTATGTACTTTGGCAATCAGCAGTATAGGGAATGGGAAGGTCCTACTGTTCTATTTCAAGAGTTCAATTTGGGCTGTTGCGTGTTCAACATAGTCGCATTGCTTTAAGAAAATAAATTTCAGAAACTTTTGAAAATGCTACAGTTTTCCCCTTAAACTGCTTTTAGGCCTCCCCCTCTCTATCACTGCCACATATACAAAGGACATTTGTTAGATCAATAAACTGAGCGCAAAAAATTAGAAACTTATCATAAAAATCTCTTTAGTTGGTTTAGTTCTTATTGTTTATACGGGTTTGTACAAGTTCCATACTCTTTGTGTATATTCTGATGTTATAGCTGTCCTGGCCTCTAGTTATACTGTTACGGGTACTTGTAATGATAGGTTCAGACTTTGTTTCTTGAAAGCTATATAACTTTAAACTTTGCAGGTTGACCTAACAGAATATGTGGAGAAGCATGAATTTGTTTTTGATGCAGTGCTGAATGAGGAGGTCTCAAATGATGAGGTGAGGACATAAATATGGACCAAACTCTTTTAATGAAAAGATAAATTTATATGGGCTTCTTGTCCCCTCACAATGGGAATAATCTCTATGGCCTTCAATTAAACTTGTTTTCCTGGTCTTGTGTTTGTAGGTTTATTGTGAAACCGTGGAGCCCATAGTTCCAATAATTTTCCAACGCACAAAAGCAACTTGCTTTGCATATGGGCAGACAGGTAACTGGCCCTCATTTGAATTTTAGATTCCTGCAAACTTGCTGTTAGTTGACTTAGTTCTGAGTTACTGATTTTTTGGCACTTGTTTAAGAATACCCATAAAATTTTGGAAGCTGAAGGAGCTTTAAGTAGCCTATTTAGGCTGGTCAAATTTGGTAGATAATAGGCCTCTATCAGATATCTAGTTGTTTCTTTCTCCAAATTTTCAAGAAATAAGATATACCTCAATCCCTTTTTTCCTTGTTCAGGAAGCGGAAAAACTTATACTATGAACCCATTGCCCCTTAAAGCATCTCGGGATATATTGAGAATGATGCACCATACTTACCGGAATCAAGGTTTTCAATTGTTTGTTAGCTTCTTCGAGATATATGGTGGAAAACTTTATGATCTTCTGAATGATCGGAAGTGAGTTGTCTCAGCTTGTCTCATCCTCGAATTCAAGTTAATAATACCTACCTAAGATTTTCATCGAACCCAACCTCTAATTCTGCAGGAAACTTTGCATGAGAGAGGATGGTAAACAGCAAGTTTGCATTGTGGGTTTGCAAGAATACAAAGTATCCGATGTGGAGACAATTAAGGAGCTCATTGAGAAAGGATCTGCAACAAGAAGTACTGGCACAACTGGTGCAAATGAAGAATCCTCCCGGTCACATGCCATACTTCAACTTGTTATTAAGAGATCATCTGATGGGAGTGAAACTAAGCCTCCCCGAGTTGTTGGCAAGCTTTCCTTCATAGATCTTGCTGGAAGTGAACGCGGTGCAGATACTACTGACAATGATAAGCAAACAAGGTACCGTTCTTTGCACTATCTTTTCCTATGGGAAAGCTCTGTTATGCAATCTTCGGAATGGGTTTGCTTGAGGGAAGTGAAAAAGATACAGAATTTTACCTGTGATATATTTGACGAAACATTTACACGAGTGGATTTTTATCTTACATCATAAGAGACAAGTGACATAAGCAGTCCAAGATCTCACAAACAAGAGCTAGTAACCTACCTTCACCTGTTTCGTGATTGCTTCTTCTGCATCATTCCCTAAAATACGTTTTGATGATAGCATTCTTATGTTATAGGGAAAATGTACAAGTGGTTCAATATATATTCTATTTAGCTGCTTTTCCATATAGCTGCATCATTACCGAATATAGATTTTTTTTTTTTGATAACCATGGGTAATTGGGGCCCCATGAGGCCCTCCTTGCTCGACCGGGAGACGCCCCAGTGGCCCAAGAAAGGTTTCACGCAGTGGAAAATCGAACATGAGACCGTTCGCCTACCCACACAGTCCCAAGTTCACCTTTACCGCTGTGTCAACCCCTTGGGTTATTCCCTAATATACATTTTGATGATGGACATTCTTACATTTTGAAGATCTCACAAACAAGAGCTAGTCTTGTGTTGTTGGACAAATGTTGTGTGCTTTTTCATATGTTCTAAACTTCTAATTAGCTGGTTCAAAATATTTAATGCAGAATGGAAGGTGCCGAGATCAATAAAAGCTTGCTTGCATTAAAGGAATGCATAAGAGCTCTTGATAATGATCAGGGTCATATTCCTTTTAGAGGCAGTAAATTAACTGAAGTCCTAAGGGATTCATTTGTTGGAGATTCTCGAACTGTTATGATATCCTGCATTTCACCAAACTCTGGGTCTTGTGAACATACTCTTAACACTTTAAGATACGCTGACAGGTAAACATAATTCGAGTACAAAATTCTGGCCATTAATTTTCATTTCAGCTAGTCTAGTCCTTACAAATTCTTCATTTTAGGGTGAAGAGCCTTTCAAAAGCGAACAAGAAGGAAATATCAACTTCAACCTTAAACCTCAAGGAATCGACAACAATGCCCTTATCTTCTGTTTTACCCACCATATCAACCTATGAAGACGACATAGCTGATTCATGGCCTGAACAAGCTGATGGAGAGGATTATGATGCATCAGAGGAGTACTATGAGCAAGAGAAGCCATCATGGAAAAAGAATAACAAAGTTGAAGCGTACAATCATTCAACTTCAGAAGATAAAATGAGGAGAGCCAATGGCCAGACAAAATGGAAGGAGCCAATGAAATTTGATGCAAAACACATGCATTCGGATGATGATTTAAATGCGTTGTTAAAGGTAGGAATTGTAGGAGACCAAATATTTATCCTGTCTCAGTTATGAGTGACCATTCAAAACTCAAACCTTTACATATGTTTAACTGATTTTTAAAAGGGGACCCTCAATTAGATACTTCCCATGAAAGAAACTGTGATTTACTAAGGCTAAAATTGTTGACATGCCTGGTCTATCTCAGGAAGAGGAAGATCTTGTAAACGCTCACCGGAAACAAGTGGAGGAGACGATGGATATTGTCAGAGAGGTTCGCACCAATCTGAATTTTACTTCTTTTTACACAGTAGGAAAGGTTTTACATCATACTCTGTCCCTAATTAAGACTTGATTGTTTAACTTTCACATTTTTTAAGAATGCACTAATTCATCACAACCAATGGTCTGGAACAAAACTTTTTTCCTATCACGAGTTTTGGTAAGTTGATTATGTTATGAAAAGGAAAATGGATTCCTAGTTATTTGGGATGGGATGGAGTGTATGTTTGCACCCACCATCGCATCTCATTTAAGAGATGTGGAGCTTTCATCCATGCAAGTTAGTATCTCACACCCTTGTTTCACATTTGTTATAGGAGATGAGCCTTTTAGTTGAGGCAGATCAACCAGGAAATCATTTGGATGATTACGTCTCTAAATTGAACGCAATCCTATCTCAGAAGGCTGCTGGCATCCTACAATTACAAAACCGTCTGGCTCATTTTCAAAGGCGTCTAAAGGAGCATAATGTTCTAGTTTCTTCTTCTGGTTACTAAATCTTATATTGAACTGAATGTAATTTACCAGTAATTATTGTGATTCATTTTATTTTTGAATTGAGGCCGGCCTATAATTTGAGGTAATTATTGTCATTAATTTTATGCTTTGACCAATTTATAGAGAGCCGTTGATTTACATGCTATTAGCATGTTTTCTAAAGCTTTGGGGCTTCTTAATTTCATGATGAAGCTAAGATTTGTTGTCTGACTGAAAAATAATTTGTTGAAAGTGAAACCTCTCTCTCTGCTGTCTTTCATTAGGATTAAGAATTACTAAGTTTTAATACTTGTTCAGGGATTAGTCCTAATTGGTTTTATTACAACACTCAGGCTTCGTTTGATTGCAAGGTGGAAAAGAAAAATAAATTGAGTTAGTTTTGGTGAAAAGATGGAAAATAAGTAGAGTGATAGAGGTGATATCCTCTTGAATTTTAAGTTTTTCCATGAATAAATTTTCTTTGTTTGATGGTGAGAAAATTTTTCACCAAAAATATTGAAGGAAGGAGGATATATACTCATAAAATGAGTAACATCTCTCACCTTATTTTCTATCTTTTCACACAAATTAGCTAAATTTATTTTCCTTCTCCATCTTTGCAATCAAACGGAGTCTTACACTTTGTTTGGGAGTTTAGGAGAGAAAAGAAAATAAGAGAAAGTATCAATTTGGAAGGAAGAGAAATGGAGGGAAAGGAAAATAATTCTCTTTTGTTTAATAGTTCAAGAAGGAAGAAAATGTTACAATTTTTCCTTCGTGTTTGAGTTGAAAAAAGAAAAGAGAGAATATTATCTAATAAAAAGTAGTTATGTATTTTAAAGATAAAATTGTCAATACAGTAAATTTTTATTAAAAAATATCTTCTCTCCGATTCTCTCTTATTTGGAGAGTTTTAATTTTTTCTCTTCATTTCTCTCGTATATTTTCCGTAAAACACTCTCGAACGAGAGAATGGATAAACTTTCTCTCCCTTTTTCTCCAAATTGAAACTCCCAAACATAGGGTTTAGGAGAGGATTTTAACTCATGGCCTCACTAATGGAGAAGTGAGTCCAAATGTAACATTCAAAATTGTTGCATTGGCCAGAAAATATGGTTGAAAAAAAATGTCAAATTTATTTTGTCTAGAGGTTTCAACCAAAAATTAAGTCAGACAAACATATAAACATGTGCATATTTGTAGCACAATGTAGTAGTATTGGTTTGTTATTTACTTTGAATGTAATTCCACCACCATGAAACTGTTTCCAGCTTCACCTAATTGTTCGTGATTATATTCAAACTTCGCCCTCAATTTTACATGAAGTGTTTTACATTTATAGCTCAAAATCTGACATCTAAATTAGAAATTATCAAGTGAAGATGGAGTTTAGAGAGAATATAAACAACAGGTAACAGATATTGCAAATTACTCCCTTTGTCCCAATTTAATTGTCACACTTTGAAAAACTAAAAATTAAGGAGACATAATAATTACTTCAAGAGAAAATACTTATTTCCAAAAATGACCTTTACTTTTCTTCTAATAAAAAAAGGCGACGGGACCCACAATAAACAAAGTGGTGAGAGCTTAAAGTGGTGTTTTAATTTTGATTTTAATTTAAAACCTTAAAATTTGATTGAACCAACTACCACGATAGAAAATTAAGTGTCTCTGAATTAATGACTTAAAAGTATCTAATCGGGAAGTAATAGAAAGTGGTCCAAAAGTATTTGGTGGAATACAATTTGGTCCAAAAACCATAAAATAGTGGACAATAATAAATTGGGATGGAGGGACTAACTTTTCGCGTAACACCGCGGTCGGTTTTCTCAATTCTATTAGAACTTCTGTAGAAGTTACGTTAGCTTGTTGTAATCTAGAATGCTTATTATAATCTATATGTAATCTGAATGAAGTAAAATGCTCGTCTTTTGGTATTCATGAGAGTTTGTCATGTGTCAATAATAAATGAGTATTCTTATTATATTTAAGTTTGAGGTTAAACATACTTATAATATTAGCGGGTCTATATATATATATATTTTTTGGCACAAGTAATATTCTATTCATCTGATAATATGGTGTCTTTTCAATTTTTAAGCTCATGTGGGTAATCATTACATTCCCTGATACAAAACTCTATATTTGATGTGTGGTATTATCTGGTTAATTTAAGGTTTGTGTTAGTTTTATATAATTATACTTTTTACATTTATTCTGGTATTTTCCTTATTAATTAATGTTTTTCTTGTTATTAGATGAATTTCCTCTTGCACCTCTTGCATTTATTCCCTATTGGTACATCTCGTGTTTTGGGTAGAAATCTTATCTTCTCTGATAATTATAATCTTATTTTTGAAATTGAATTTGAATAACTGTCTTGAACACAAGTAGATTTTTAGTTTCTCATGTATTCTATGTTATTTTATTCTCGTTTCAATCCATTCGTTGGATTTATCTGTATATCGCTTTTACTGCTGTTATAAAACTTTTGTTAATGAAAATTCTACTATTTTAAGAACAATTATGATTATTTTAGACTCTAATTAATTTAATTACTTTATATGATTATAAATCATACAAAGCCTGTGCATCGCACAAGTTGTAAACTTGTTACAATGTATTTCTCCCACGTATGAATGTTATATCGATCTTGAATCTTCCTAGTTAAGCCATGATGACATATATTTTTCTTATATGACCAATAATTTTTTTTACACAACAAAAGGTTGATAACTACATCTTTATAAATCGAATCTAGCACCTTGTCATAAAGACAAAAGCGTCAATAGGCTACAAGATTGTTGGTTGAGCATACACTATTATTAACACGACTCTTAAATTTTATTTTTTTAAAAAAATTTAAAGAATTAATATCTAAATTAGTGCTTTAAAAATCATGTTAAGATGTGTTTTCAGGAAACACATGATAATAATTTGTTTATAAATAAAAGGAATAAAATTTTAATATACATTAAATTAGGGGTGGCTGCGATCGGTATACCGAACCGACTAGAGTCGGTATAAGAAAAACAGGACCAGTTTCGCTCCGAATTATTCGGTATAACCGATTATCGGTTTAACCGACTAGAGTCGGTTTGCGGGTCGGTAGAACCGACTTAATGGAACCATAAAGCACTGCTTTGTCCATAATCAAACAACAAAAAAATGATGTTTTTTCATCCAAAATCCAAACTGAATCAGTGCACTGCTTTGTAATCCAAAGTCCAAACTCATGCAACCGTAATTTAATTTAAAGGAAAAAGAAAAAAAATAATCATCCAAATTCCAAAGTCCAAAATCCAAATAGTGCACTGTGCGTCTGTGCCACTGTTTTTTCATAACTACTAAGTATTAACTAGTCACCTACTCACCTCTTTCATAATCAACAGGTCCAAGTCCAACAGTGCACACATAAAACTATAAGGGTGTGTTTGATTGGGAGTATTTTCCATGGAAAATACCCATTTTCCACTTGATTTGACAACTTAAGGTGTTTGATTGGCTTTTTTTTTCCAGGCAATTCAATTGCCACTTTTGGTTCACACACTTACATTTTCCTTGTAAACAAGGAAAATATTTTCTTTGGGGGGGGGGGGGGGGGGCTAGTTTTTATTTTCCAGGCAATTGCACGGTTTTCGAGACAACATTTTACCCATTTTCTACACTAAAAATGCTATAACTTAAACTACAAAATTCAAAATTTAATAAAAAATTTATATTTAAAATCTACTCATCAAGATCAATTAAACAAGATCCATCATGACTATAAAATTATGTAAAAAAAAATACCCATAATTTTTTCTACATTAAAAATGCCACAATACAACCAATATTTTCCGGGTAGAAAATTAAGGCAGAAAATTAAGGCAATCAAACACATTTAATTACATTTTCCATGCAACTCAATTCTAGGCAATTCAATTACCTGGAACTTATTTTCTTTCCATGTAAATTCCATGCTTGCAATCAAACGCACCCTAAAAGCACAGTACACAGTACACATCAAGTTCTAAAGATCCCATACAAATTTTAAAGTTCACACATAATAAAAACAAAGTTCAATTCAATAAAAATCAACCCCAGCTAGCAGCACCATAGCAGCAGCAGCAGCAGCACCGTAGCAGCAGGCCAGGAAGTAGCACCCCAGCAGCAGCAGGCCAGCAGGTAGCACCCTAGCAGGCAGCAGGTAGCAGTGTAGCACCGTAGCAACACTAGCAAATATTTGGCTGAGCAAAAAATAAGAAACTAAAGTAAGGATCAAAAAGGATATTCTTGAGTCTTGACTAAGCAATAAACATTGGCATTTGACATTTGTTTCTCACGTTGAAACAAATGTTTTTGAATCAAGTCATACATACAAAACTACAAAACATATAATTGAAGGGCCTTCACTAATCACATTAACAAATCACAATGGCAAGAAATTGAATCAAGCTCATTCTTTCAAATGCTATAGTTTGCTATATTCTTACATTTAATTAATGGGATGGTCGAGGTGGAGGCATATTTTGCGTTGCACTTGATTGACTTGGCGTTGGACCTATATACAAAAACCAACACAAAGAGAGTAGACAAAAAGCAATTAGTGCATTACAATGGACAACTAAAAATGAAAAACAACAAAAGCAAATGTATACAACTAACTTATAAAAGTAAAACCACTTACATGCTTCCAATTCTTCTAATTCCTTATAAAATTGGAGGTCGTCATCCGTCGGTTCTTTATAAAAATTGAATTCTTCCGCCCTAAGCCAATCACTTGTACACATTAATGCCTCAACCATTTTTGGTGTCAAAGAAGCCCTAAAAGGATCTACAATCCTACCTCCAAGGCTAAATGCATTTTCACTAGCCACCGTTGAACTTGGAATTGTAAAAATATCATGGGCAATTTTAGAAAGGATAGGATATTTTGATTGGTTCACTTTCCACCACAACAAAAGATCAAAATCACATGTATTGATTGTTTCAAAAGGATCGGCAAGGTATTTGTCGACTTCATTGGAAATCTCCAATAATTGTCCCGCCCTCCTATCTTTTGCAAGTTCCTTTATCATTAAATCTAATGCCGAATTCCCACTCATCCTTGATTGAGTAATTTCAACACTACAATCACCTCTTTCACCAACAACACTAGTAGAAGTAGTAGTAGAATTGCCGTACTCTTTATACAAGTCATACATATACGCCTTCACCCGATCACACACATTTTCTATTTTTTCAACACTTGCATTCAACAATTTGTAACAAATCTTTATCATTTGAAGTTTATATCTAGGATCTAGTACATTGGCAACATAGACAAGATTGTTAACTCCTTCAAAGCTCCCCCAATACTTGTCAAACTTACTTTTCATCGAACAAGCAACCCTTTGCAAAATCGGATCACCATCATTATACATTTTATTCTTAATCTCAACTTGCACGGCAACCATTTCGGTAAAAATTAAATTGGATGCTGGATGCTTTGTTGCACTAAGTTTTAAAGTTGTTTCTTCAAAAGTACCAAGAAAGTGTGCAAATGCAATAGAGAGAGATGAATAGATGATATATCGATTTTCATTTTAAAACTTACTTGTAGAGTGGCGATCGTAGAGTCGCGATTGGAGAAGAAGAATGGCAAGCCAGCGGCGCAGGGTGAAGAGTGAAGACGATGCAGCGTCGCAGCGATGCTTTTCTTTTCTTTTGCCGTTTAGGATTAGGGCTTTTGCTTTTGCTTTTCTTTTCCTTTTTGTTTTCCTTTGATTTGTTTGGTGCGTGTGGCAGTGTGTATGTCTGTATAGTGTATTGTGTATATGAGAAGCTTTGTGCCATAATTAATAGATTTGTTTGGTGCGGATGTTAAGATATATATAATTATATATAAATAATAAATTAATTATTAAAATTCGGTCGGTTCGGTATAATACCGAAATTATTAATATAAAACCGACTTCGACTCCGATTATACTCGGTTTGGTCGGTTCTCCAACCGTTTTTTTCGGTTTACTGAATTTTCGGTACAATGAGCTTCTCGGAGCGGTCGGTAAGTCGGTCGGTTCGGAATTTTTGGTAATTTAAGCCACCCCTACATTAACAATAACAAATATTCTCCCACAAAATATTATTATTTTAATTTTTTGTATTGTTATCAAGGCAAAATTTGATATTTAAATATTTTTGAGTAAACTATCGTAATGACCCTTAAATTATTGGTCTAGTCACTTTGGTGTCTAAATTAAAAAATTCGCCATTTTAACTCTTGAACTATTAGCGAGTGTTATGTTAGCCCTTCCGTTAATATTTTTCGTTTTACTTTGACAGAATCCCATCATGTGTGTCACACATGGCCCATTGTCAAATTAAAGCAACTTCATATAACAAAGACAAAATACGGTTTCTTCCATATATTTCTTCCATCAAACAACTAATGTATAGAGAGAGAGGAAGAAGAATGCTTTAAGGGTTTATGATGCTCTGTTCATTTATAATGCTTTTCATTCCATTACAAAAAAATAAGAAAAAAAAATAGAGCATCAGTTTATCCTTCCTCCATAGTTACAAACGTTAGTGGAGCTATTTTCATCTTTATGGGCATTGTTGAAAATAAACCAGAGTATCACAACACAAGCAATTATAGTAATTTACACTTTCTTTGGAGTTCTCCTTTTAACCTTTTCACCTTGAGTTATCCACGTACATATCTTTTCATAAGAAAAACTTGCATCCGATTTATTCTGGGCATGTTATGAATCTTCTACCTAGATTTTGTAGAGTTTTGAAGGTCTTTACAATAGCAATATCTTATGTTTTTCTTTTTGCCAAGATTTGGTATCCCACTATTCCTTTCTCTTTCTCTCTCTTCTTCTGTATCACTTTTCTGTCTCTTCTTCTATTTCACCTATCTCATTATTCCCTTTACTTCTTTTGTTTTAGGCATGGTTATATGCTCATTTGTGGAGGTGTTGTCACCGAAATATAGAGGGAAATGTATTATTTAGTGGTATGACATTTTTGCCCTTTAAAAATAGAGGAAAATAAGATTCTGTCAACGTTAAACATAAAATGTGGACAGAATGATCAACATGATACTCGCTAATAATTTAAGGACCAAAGTTGCGCATTTTTTAATTTAGGAGTTAAAATAACACTAGGTTAATAATTTAAAGGTCATTAGAGTATTTTGCTCAATATTTTTAGAAAAACCAAAGTAACGAAAGCGAGGGTATTCTTGTCTCATCAGAATGTTAAGTTTAGTTATGATTCTTCAAACAGCAGTCTGAGCTCACGCATAACAAACTCACTCTCAGTTTACGAAGGGCGCTTTCGTCATTCTGAAATTTTCTTCCCGCTCTTTCCACCCCTCCATTCTTCACAAACCACACCCACATTTAGCTCTGCCGCAACTCATTTCTCACAAATAAAGATCATCAAATCTCTCTCTCTCTCTCTCTATATATATATATATATATATATATATTTACATATATATCTCACATGTGTATATATATAACATGTATATATATATAGAGAGAGAGAAGGATATGATTTTGTAGTGGTTGGTTGATCAATTAGATTGGAGATGGATTTCACGAGGAAACTGAGCTTTCTGGTTTTTATACTGTGTGTTCTAATCTCTCTGAAGAATCAAAACGCAGAAACCAGGAAGGGCGGTGGTTCATCTTATTCACCATCATCCTCTTATCCTCCAGCATCATCTTTTGATGATATTAATGTAGCAGAGGAGAAGAATAACAAGGTCGAAGAAGCTGACGAAGATTACCAGCAGCCTACGCTTCTTCAATACAATTTCTACCAGCAATCCTGCCCTAATGCCGAACACATTATCAGGTCCACTGTTCATCGTCTCTATCCTATCCGATCTCAAGATATGCCTGCTCTTTTGCGTCTCGTTTTCCATGATTGCTTCATCGAGGTCTTTTCAAATTCCTTACTCGCTTCTTCTAGTTCATGATCTCCATTTTTTTTCTTCCTGATTTTATATTTTTGTTTCGTTTTCTAGATATTTCATGTGATTTGTCCTACTGAGTTTATGAAACTTAATTTGATGTGTAAAAAGTTTTTTTGAAGTGATTCCGCTTATTGTTTGTCGTTGATTTCCAGTTAGGGTTTCAATTTTTGGTATATGTTACTGCGAAATCAGATTTTCCTCGCCTTGGCTTGATACTGAGTCTATTTTGTTGAGATTTTAGTTTCATTTGAATGGCTTAATACAGGGCTGTGATGCCTCGGTTCTACTGGATGCGGCTGATGGAATTGAGAGCGAGAAAGAGTCTCCTCCTAATCAATCATTGAGAGGTTTTGATTTAATTGACATCATTAAGCAGGAGGTTGAAGAAGAATGCCCTGGAATTGTTTCTTGTGCTGATGTTCTTGTTTTGGCTGCTAGAGAAGCTGTTATTCTAGTTAATCTCTCTCTCTCTCTCTCTCTCTCACACACACACACACACTCAAACACAAAACACATACGCAAACATGCAGAGACAGGGAAATACTCAATAGTATACTGATAGTCTCTCTTTTCTTTGGAAAATATAGGCCGGTGGCCCATTTTACCCTCTAGACACTGGAAGGAGGGATAGCACTGTCTCTTTCCCAGAAATTGCAACACTCGAGCTTCCTAGCCCCCAAGACAATCTATCCGATGCCATTGCATCGTTTGCATCAAAGGGGTTCGATGAAAGAGAGACAGTCAGTCTCTTAGGTATTGATCTTTGTTTTTCTGTTTTGTATTTCTTTGCCATACTCTTTACCTCTTTATCACTGTTTCATGATTTAATAAGCCTGGAAACGTCTCGTTTGAAAAAGGGATTCACTCCAAGCAAAGTTTTCTACATAAGATAATTGTGGTTTGCATTTGGTTGTGTGTTTAATTTTGCATCTCCATGTAAGGCCACTTCTTTTCATCCCTATTCTTGGCTTCTTGCCAATGGTGTCCATGGTGAAGTTTCTGTTCATATTACTTTGCTTGAAACAAAATGCTTATAACGTTGCTACTATCACTATTTCTCTTACTTGTAACCAGTATTAGCCCTGTTCTTCGAGTAATGAAATGAAATTGGGGCTTTCTCAGGAGCCCACAGCACTGGAATGATTCACTGCAAGTTCTTTGTTGATCGGCTCTACAACTTTAGTGGGAATAATGGACCTGATCCCTCCATAGATATCGAATTTCTTAAGGTCCTGAGAGCAAAATGCAACAATAGCCTCAGTGCCTCTCATGATTCATCACCGTCACCGTCATTATCGCCATCACTCTCCCCCTCATCATCCATAGATGTCTCGGTATCTTCCTCATCCCTGGATGATGGTCTGAAGTTGGAATACGAGGGACCCGGATCAAGTTTTGGCACCTTATACTATCGCAATCTTCTGCAGAATAGGGGAATACTCTATGTCGATCAACAACTAACAGCAGGGGAAGAAACTGAGACTTGGGTCAGAGCATATGCCTCGGATAGTTCCTTGTTGCGGCGGGACTTTGCTTTGGCAATGATGAAGCTTTCTAGTTATCGAGTATTGACTGCACCAATGGGTCAGGTTCGGCTCAACTGTCGAAGGGTTCTCTCAGAGAGCTAGTGAACTACACTCTTCTTCAGACTGTTTCAACTCTTGAGTTTTTTTTTTTCACATTGCATACAGTTAACCTCCCATCTCTGAACTCTGAAGTAGCATTAAATTTTTGGATATTTTTAGTCTGATGTAGATGGATCTTTCTTGCTGTGCAGTACTTCAAGACACCAGATTATGTGTAGCCCGGTTATGATGATAATACTGAAATTTGTTCATTAGTAGAACTAAAGGTGTTGATTCCCTTGAAGAAGTTCATTAAACTACTCAGTTTTAGATATGAAGTTTAATACCTGTTTCTAAATTAAGATGTGATATTTCATATCTTCTTGTTTCTTTAGTTTATATCCAAAAATATGAGACGAGGAAAGAAACGAAGGGAAATAAATCTAGTTGACACAAGGAGAAGTCTGATAGTAATGAATCACATGGGCTACTAGCATTTGCAGTCGAGAACAGATGGGGATTATTCAAAATTAATCTAAATAAGTTTTTGGCCCTTTCGATGAGAAAACCATGAATTCGATAGTAAATACTGAATAGGAAGAGATGAACTCCATATCTCATATGTTTGTTTTAATGAAATTTATTAGAAGTTTGTTTAACCGGTTGATTTAGCAAACACGAACATAGGTTGACGCTTGTGAATTGACAGAGGTGAAACTGCAAACAAATACACACTCACAGATACAAAGGGGTTGTGAAAGAATTCAAGAGATAACAAATAAATATGGATATGGACAGGGAAGAAATAAGTAATGAAGCATGAAGAGTTATGCAGGCCTGAGTCTCCGCATTGAACTGTTGCTGAGGGTTGAGGAAGGATGAATTCAGAATACATGTCCATGAAAAACGTGTCAACAAGATCAATGTAAAGTTGTAAACAACAGAGATGAAACTACAAACAAATACACACTCACAGATACAATTATACAAAGGGGTAGTGAAAGAATTCTAGAGATAACAAATAAATATGGATATGGACAGGGAATGAAGCATGCAGAGTTACACAGAGCCTAGTCTCCGCATTGAACTATTGATGCTAGCTGAGGGTTGAGGAAGGATGAATTCAGAATACATGTCCATGAAAAACGTGTCAACAAGATCAACGTAAACCGGGCAGGTTAGTCGAGAGTAATAGTGAAGAATCTCTTCTATATCCAACACATGATCCACATCATTCACATCCATCATCTCTAATTCTTTCATCTTTTCTACGAATACATAACCTCTTCCGCTTGTGCTTGTAGAACGAAGGTAACTTCCTAGGTTATTATTCTCTTCTCTTGCTATCTCTTCTTGTGTGTCCTTCACAGCATTCTGCATTTCATAATTCACAAAATTTCCGTTAGAGGCAATATACCCTCTAGCCTCATTCATTGACATTATGTTTTTCTTCTTTTTCTGCACCACCTTGTTACTATTGGAGTCCCAATGCTCGGAGAACTCTCGGAAGAAATTGTCCAAATGCTGCATTTTTTGGTTGTTGGTACTGCTTATAGAGAAGGGAATGAGGGGGTGGGCTTTGGGTAGCTTCTGGTAACCTCCAAAGAGAAAAGACTTGAGGTTTTGAAGGCTGTTTTGAAAGAAGTTCTTCGTTTTTCTAAGAAACATTTTGGCCTTTGTGTTGTCTTGTGTGGCTAGCTAGCTTGTTCTTTCACAAGGACAATGCCTTCTGTTTTTGCTTCAACTTCCTTAACCCTTGTCTTTGTGCTTTAGCATCATCATATAGATGAAAGGTGAATGAGACATTAGTCATAAATTAAGAGGATTAGGAATACAATGATGATGGGAGTATAATTTTTTGACTATCTGTTGTTTAAAGTGCAGGGGCATTGATTGAGAACTAAAGTTAAAGGTGTAGTGTGTTGTTGAAAGCTCACTCTTTTAATTAACGCGTTCAATTACTATCAACTGTTTTAGCCATTTTTGACCCATGGGACCTACAAGTCCATAATAAGAGACTCAATACTTATTAGGCAAACATTAAGAATACATAAGTTTAAGTTTGGTACATTATTTATGTTTCAAACAAATAATAATATTATTAATCTCAGACATTTTAAAAAGAAAAGTGAAACAACTAATTCGAGATGAAGGGTTTAAATATGGTATTTGACGGGACACAAGTTCTTAATCATTTAATCCATCATTTGAGTAGAGTTAAACTAAAATATGCACTTATCATTTGACAGAGAGCAACTCTAGCATATTTGCATAATTTTGTTTTCTCTAATTTACACAATTTGTAAAATATTTGATTTTCTGCTGTCTTTTAAATATGAGTATTGTGTAAAGTACACCTCCAATATGCATTGCCGCATTAGCTTTCTCTATTTTCAACTTTTTTCTTATAAAACTTTAAAATGTAATCACTTTCAATACCAAAATTAGATTTTAATAAAAAATATATATTTAAAATATGCTTATCAAAACCTACAAAACAAGATCCATTATTATGATAAAATTATGTATAAAAAAAATAATAATTTTTTTTTGCATAAATTAACATTTAACATGTATTAGAATCTTATTGATTAATTCAAATATTACACAAGAGTTGGTAAAACTAACTTGAGTATATTTATTTATACTAGTATATAAATAGTTACACAACCATTACAGATGCTCTAAAATAGTTAAATGATGTTGATTAAATATATTCCAAATATATTTTAGTGTTATTTATTGCCCCCTCTTGACTTAAGAAAATTTGATCCCGGGAACTCAATGGTCATGAGGGTATAGTGAATTAAAATAAGGAAAATACTTTTCTTACTTACGATACTTACCACTTATTCTTATCAAGTTTATTATATGAGTTGTACCTCTGATGTATTTTGTGAAGGTACAATCCATATAATACATGCCAATAAGAATAAGTGGTAAAAATATCCGGTAAGTATATCATTTGCTCTTAAAATAAAGTGAAACAAGCACAGTCGAAGCAGTGGTACAATGCTACAATGTGCTGTTTATTTTCTAGCACATTATCTACCAAAAGAACAAAACAATAAAAAAAAAATACGATATTTGCACGCATGAAAAGTTGACTAAACTTGGTGTGCGTGTGGTGGGGGAAGGGTGAAGCATAGATAGTTTTCTAATGTCTCAAGGAAAACCTTTGAGATGTATTATATATATCTGCACCAATCTCAGGCGGGATTTACATCGAATTTACTCAAAAATTGCAAAACCAAGAAATATTAATTACAGACCTAAATCACTGGTGACCTAAATGAATTTTTTGGCTCTCATCAATTCAATTCATGCATTATGAAAACTTTCAAGAACAAAACAAGCCAGAGACTAGCTTTTACACAAGCAATGCACCAGAAAATAATGGGAAAGAAAATTACTCCGGTTCAGAACGATCACTCTGAATCTCTCTAATGACTTTATGAAGATGATTGATCCCCGTTAATTCTGCTTAAATTCTCCAAACTTGTCCTTCTCTTCATGCAATTGTTTGAAAATGTAATCCATCTCTGGAAATGCAGATAGGAGTAGCAGCTCGAGGAGTTCAAAAACTAGTTGCTTCAAACAAACAGCCGACTGCATACATAAGTAAAAGAACCATCAACACTCTTATCAGCCCCAAATCTAAAACTAGAAACAAAGAAATGCACCAGATAAAACATTTTACCAAGAAAACAAACCCTTTGTTTTGACCACTTTATCGTAACATCATCTTCTTAGAGACAGTACAGAGGAATAATACAAGGGATTTGCACGTACAAAGGTGTACTCCCTTTGGGTCAGAAATTAGGAGTCCGGGTTTGGCTTCCACTCTCAAAAGGCACACCAGTTTCAACATAATCAACGGTTAAGAGCACAAATTGCTTCCTATCGTGAATTTTGGTACATTGATTATGTTCAAAAACGGAAATTGGACTCTTAGTAAATTTGGAACATCCCAATAAAGGAAGTGGACACTTAATTTGGAGCTGAGGGAGTACAGTCTATATTGGCATTTTCTGGTGTACAATTTATTGGCCGCTAACATAGTAAATCTGCCAAACAAAATGATCCTATGTATTTGTATTTTCCTGGTGTACAATCTATGCAATCTGTAGTGTTTAACATAGTAAACCTCTTGGATGGATTAAGAAACTGCAGGCCCAATTTCTAAGAACATGAGCCAAATAGAATGCAAAACAGAACTGGTCAAATCAGAGGCTATAAACATTTGCATGTTACAAGGTTGCAACAAAGTTTTCAATAACTCTAGAGGGTCATGATGTGGAATATTAGAACACTTAAAAGAAAGAACTTGTTTTGTCACAACAAAGATCACCTGAATAAAATAATAGAGATCCTTTGCACACTGTTCATATTCTTTACTGCCAACAAGACCTACAATGGCAGCTGGTGCATTATCTGCATTGTATAATCACACATTAGCCACAGGCAGTTTAATACTGTACAGTGTAGTTTGGATCAACATAATGAACAGAAGATGCATAGGGCTTCGATATTTATTAATTATTACCAATCATTAGCTCATAAACAAATTTTGCACGCCGTTGAGCTTCCTTTTGTTGCAAGTCATCCAGGTTCTGGATATCCTCTGCCTTCGATGCAGACAATGGTGTGGGAGGTTGACCATCAGGAGAGTTACATGGGCTCGGGGTGGGGTTTAGTCGTCGTCTCTTTGGATGCTTGGTTAGGAAAATTCCGTCAGGCCAAAGTATCTATGTGAATCATATCAGAATCAGATTGTAAGTTTCAGAGAAGCATTTGAAAGTTGTGTTTTCAGCAAGTTTTAAAAATATGTCCAACAAAACAAAAAAGCAAGGTTAAAAAATGTTCATACATAAAAATATCGAATATTGATTAAAATAAAACATATTGCAACAAAAGTCTTACTGATATACGCAATGTATATGTAGCAATCATGTATAGATATCTAAAATTGAATGTATTATATTACTATATGAGAGATAATTATGTGAAATTACGTAAGTTTCAATGAAGTTTTGTAAAATATATGTCGACATACTAATGCAGTATAATGACTCAGAATACTCTGAAAAAAATATAAGTTTAATATTTTGTGGGGTTTTAAGGTATAGAAATTGTGTGTTGCTGAGAATGGAAATACACCAAAAACTACAAAATGACAAATAAAAAAAAATGAAAGAAGACTAAATAAAAGAAGCAGAGTAGAAAATGACCAAAAATAAAAATTGGCCACAAAATTGAACGGGATATTATACATTCCTAGCTCTAACAAATGTTCATTTTCCCCCCTCATTAGAAGTTCCTTTCCCCTAACCCCTTTACAATATAGTAAGAACTTAAACTACAAAATGAGATACCATGTAAAGATCATATCATAGGGAAAAAGCAATATTGGCAACAAAGTTGTGAGGTATATAGATATATTGCACAATATATCATAATATCAAACAATATTTTTATTGGAAATTTTGGATGCGCCAACCAAATCTTGAAAAGTGCATCAAAGAATTTATTTATTTTTTAAAAGGTAAGGTCTTAGTTTCCTTCCTTTACTACAATAATAACCCCCCCACCCAGATGAGACTCGAACTCAGGAATTCTCCTGAATTCAGGTGAGTGCATTACCAACTAGGCTAACCCACTCTCTCAAAAGTGCATTAAAGATTACCTGCTCAAGCCGCTGGATCCCTGAAGCAACAACTGATCCCCTTCGCAGAAGCTGAATTTTCTCAATTAACCAATCATCAAAAGCATCCCCCATTCCCAGTTGTAATACCTGCTTGGCCACCCAAAATGCCTTCCGCCTGCAATGCAGTCAAAAGTTAGCACCACGCAGATAAACTGACAAATTCAAGAGAACTTAGTTTGAGTTTATAATATTTTTTATATCAAACTGCACTGTGATGGCTTGATTGAAGGGTTTTAGTGCCTGCCTTTCCAGTTAGAAGGAGCTTGAAAAAAAGACTGCGACTACTTATAAAGATGAGAGCACAAACAGAATAAATGATATGTTGACGTGACTAATGCAAAAGATCTCGAGATTATGCTTGATAGAGGTTGAAAATATAGGTTTCTCCGAGGTAACATAGGGGTAATGGAGGATCATACTGAAAATGAAGTGGAGAATGACGGTTACGGTTTTGACCCACGAATTAACAACCAGACCCCATGGTTATCTTTCTATTTATAGTCTACATAGGGCATGTGCACATACTGTGACGTACTACGTAGCACCCAATCAAGAGATAGGGATATGCTGCCATAAAATGTCAAAGGAAGGACGATCGTATGGAGTATTTGCTGGCTACTGGTGGTGATGCAGTAATGATGGAGGCTCACAAGGGTATTTTTGTCTCTTTACAGATGCAGTAATTTGAAGGACAATCAAGAGTTCACATATAAATTTCACAATGGTGCACGTCTGTTACCTGATCCATCCACCATCTTGAAGCTGGAAAATAACATCAACCAAATCGAATATGGGTACACTTAAATTTGGCGGCACCCACTGCATTAAAGAAACACAAATTACAAACTTGTATAAAGCATGAACTGGCTAGAAAATCATACTATGAACCAAAAGAAAATACATCATATCAATAGCTACAGAATTATGATTTCAAATCCTTTCCAAAAGTTGGAACCAATCTAGAAAATTTGAAGATTAACACTTGACAACAAATAGCAATAATTACCTCGCTAGGGAGAGTTGGATCGGAAGCAGCATCAACACGTGACCCAGATGGTACATGTAACCCATCACCTTGAACTCCCTTTACAGTCTGACCCAATTTTCTGGTTGGGGATATGTTGTTTTGCGCCACATTATCAGAGTCACTACCTGAATCCTCAAGTGACCTTCCAGAATCCTTTGTAGGTTTTTTAGGTGGAGGAAGAGCTACACTTATTGGGTTCAATCTTGGCCCATCAGCCATACAATTACTTTTCATTGGAGAGACTGACTCCTTGCTTTCAGAATTTAGAAGTTCTTTCCTGGACCTGGAGGATAAAGGATCCGTTACAGGACCGCCAACAAAACCAGTCTCTTTATCCTTTGTACGTGGGGTATCCTCTAGGTCAACTATAATTCCCATAACATGAAGAGACGATATTCAAAAGTAAATACTAAAATAAATGGAAGGGATTAGGTAGATTCAAAACACTAGCAAGAAACATGATTTTTACCTGACAATGTTTCAATGATAGATATAGAATTTGTAAAACTATATGTCTGCATTAGGAAAAATAAATTAGTCAAAAATTCCTCTTGAACAAACACAAGAAATTACAGCAAGAATCTACACATGCCTGAGAATCTACACTGAGGAAGTCCCATACTTCAATAGATCCAGATATAGTTGGCAGCTGCAGAAGCTTCTGAGGAATAGAAACAAGAGTTAATTGAAAGTTCGATAACAGAAACAAGTTTGTTTTGGGAAAAAAAAGAAGAAAAGAGATTAGGAGACATATTGAGCAGAATACAAGAAAACTGTGAAAACAAATTCTTTATTCTGAAATGCGCAAAGCTCTAAAGGACATCCAAATAAGGAATTTAGTTACAGCCCTTGTGGAGCAGGGTAAGTACATCCAAATCCTGCAGCTTAGCTGTTATAATAGTAATAGCAAGACTGCAAGAGTAAGCATATAAATGTGCGACCTTCAAATACTTATCCAGCAATTTACACCGCTCTTGAATAACAGGCACATCTAGACCTGTTGACAAAAAATGCTTGGGTGGCAAATGTAGATTATACTCAGGAAACTCCTTAAGCCGTCGATGTAATTCCTCAAAATGTCGAAATCTGTAAGCAACAGCAGAGTTCAGTCAAGAACCTATACCACTTCAACATTATAGAACACTAATACCATTGGTATGATCATGTAACAAATGGCAGACTGCAAGTCAAACAAAAGGAAAAATGAATCACAGAACAGAGGAATGAGGTATAAATCTAGAGAGTTCTAGCAACATCTTTAGCACCTTCTTTTGATAGACCAACTACTATTATCTATGTTCATAACGGATATGGAATAAACAGCAAATGTTCTAGAGCCACTCTTCACAATATTGGCACCCAACACCTGCAAAAAGGAAAACGTTTTCACATCCTTTGCACATTACAGCATCAAAAAGAGATCAAGCATAAAGAAACAGTACAAAGTACTAGGGAATTAGTTGAATACCTCACATCTTAACTTCAAAAAGGAATCTTGCAGCAATGAATTTTGGGGGGTATTAACAGACAAACTGTGCCTTTCAGGTATAGAAATCGAAGAAATGGAAGAAGAAGCAGTTGCTCCGCTGTGAATCCTACCCAATTGTTCTCCCTCTGAGTCACCACTAGAATCCTCCGGTTTCACATGTCCTTTGGAAGAGTTCAATATATCCTGCCCGTCTCCTGATAAGAAGCTCGTTCTCTCAACTTCTTGCCACACATGTACATTCTTCTTATTGCTTAATCTAGACCTTTTCCTGGCAGACTGTGATCTATGCAATTTTGGAGATTCAACGTGCTCTTTACCTGCCTTTCTGGTCTTATGGCCATCAAAACTTTCAAGCGGATGATGAATATGAGAGACAGATGTATTTCTATTACTTTTACCGTCCCAAACTTTTATGCCAGGAGAATCAAGACCTGTTATACTGGTAGGGTCTTCGTCTTCAGTAGTATATGAACTGCTGCTCCCTGATTCGACGTACTCATCGTCTTCTTCGTATAAAGTAAGTGAAGGATGATTGTATTTGCTTAAATCGTTAAACTTAAATTTGTTTTCAGCCACAGGCCGTCCATTACCTTTGGCTGCACCATCCTCTCTCTGTCCTGAGAAAATGTCTTAGAATGATTCACTGTTTTAGCTGAAGTATTTTGTTGGACTGAAGCTTCCTTCTTTTTATAATTTCTCCCTTTTGTCCATACATTTTCGAAATGCTCTGGAGCTAGGGTTTCAGTCTTTCTACGAGAGATCATATCTAACATATCACCCCATTCTCCTCCGGTTCCTCCCGAATGGTGTCGTTGAATACTGCCCTGTTTGGCGATTGGGGAGTCCAATGGCAAAGTACCCCAAGAACGAGTAGAACGGGCATCAACTGAAAGCAATGGATCTTTTGAAAGAAGAGTTCCATTAACATTGTCTTTGGAGGGACTCTCAGTGGATGACTCAGGCAGATCCCTTTTTAGCTGCACAAGTTCAACGCCCTTAGCAGAAGGATCTAGGAACCGAGAAAATTGATAAGTCGATGCTTTTGAAGAGCCGTTTGGTTTGGACTGATATGCCGCTTGTGTTGTAGTGGTAGCTCCTTTATCAGCCTTGCTTGACGAAATAACCAGAGATTCAATCCTTTCATTAATAAACCTGAACCAAAATTGAAGATAATAAAGAGAGGCAACAGATTATGACCAAACCAAGAAAGCAAAACCACGGAATGACTACCTTGGGTTAGCTAAGTTCAACACCGGTCGCATTACTGCACAAGCAAGAAGTTCCCTGACAATAAAACGAAATAAAGAGCATTGCAGATCCTCAGGTTTGAATGTGAAAGAAATGAGACCATCCATAAGATGTTGCAGAACCTGTGAGTATTAAGGACAAAGTATCATAACCATGATGAACCCAGAATACAAAAGCAAATCTATGTACTGCTGGCAATAGTAGCTATTGTTGATGTCAAAGATGTAGGGGAAAAAGGAAAACCTTATGCTCAGACTCAGCAGAAAATAAAACAGGGTGTAATTTGTTCTCAGCAGCCAGCACCGATTTTAGTTCAGTATCTCGCTGTTCTGTAGTCAGCGATTCCAATTGTAGCTTCACAATCTTTGCCTGGCTTGCACGGAAAAGCTCCAAGTGCGTGCAGAGAAGATTGACAATATCCCTGCAACATCCCAAGCAAATGAATTTCATAGAAGGTACACTTGTAAACAAACAAATAAATAAATCTCCATGTTAGTGGACAACTGATGTATCTATGGAATAAGAACCTTGTCAAAAGATCTATAAGATTTATGTTTTTAATGCGAGATGAAACTTCCCCAAGTACACTGTTAATAATCTGCACCAGCTCCTCTGGAGCTTGTTTGTCTGGAGTTATGCGGGAGTACCAAAGATCTGTTACCCACTCAGAAACTATGTGTCTAGTGAATTGATCTATTGCACCCTCAACAACAGGGGAGTTCACTTTCCTTCTCCAATCGGACTTTTCAATCAAAACTTTAGGACCCTCGAGAGGTCTCCTTTGCAAAATGATATTGGTTGATGATGGCTTGTTGTTATATGCAGCAGCTTTCCTTCGCATTTCAAAATCCAGAGACAAATAGCGGAGGATGATTATTACCAAGGCAGCAGCAGGCAAATTCACCCAAACTGAGGAGCTTGTTACTGAAACAAGTACAATACAGCAAGTTGCACATCATGATGAAAATTGAAAAAAGAGAAAAACACAAAGACAGTAAATCTATGGCACAAATATAACTAAGAAAATTTCAGAACTGTTATGCACCCAGCCTCGTTCCAACCATATTTTCCTTAATACTGTATCTCAAAGAACCAAAAAAAGGGAAGAGACTTGGGCCTTCCTTTAAAAAAAAGAGCCAAAAAGAATTATAAAGATGATGCAAGCCAACATTTAATTCTTATTTGCAAGTACTGTGTGTATATATATAGAGTTCAAATTCATGCAGTATATACACATATCCCAGTTCATAGTTTCACAAGGGAATTTTATGTAATTGAGAAAAAAAGAACCTCATTTCTCTGTGTACCTACATAGAGAGAGTTTTAATATGTTATTGAACACTATAGCAAAAAATTATCATGATCTCCAAGCAAGGAATGTTTCATTCACTTCACATCTTCAAATACACTTGGAGTTCAAATACCAATAACTGCACTATGAATATTCCAACTCACGAGTTAGAGAAGAAAAAATATTAAGAGATCATATCAAAGCAAAAAGCCTCTAAAACTTGCTTCAGGAGGAGGAAAAAAGAGGTTGGACTCAAAGGATCTCAGAGGACACATACTAGTAAAATGTATTTCAATTTGGAGATGTGAAATAAGAGAAACATCAATTATTTGTTTGTTTCTTGAGGAGAAAGTAATGACTTCATTCAAGTGGTCTCCAAAAGGTAGAATAAGTTTTTTAGACGAACAGATTTTGAATAGCTAATTGCTTACGTCATTTTTCAATGGCTTTGACTTGCGAAGATGCCTCTTTCTAATATTACTAGGCCTAGCCAGTCATATCATATATGCATCAAAGCAAAGTAACCCATAAGAAGGAAAGGATGATATCCGTGTCATACGAAACTATAAAGACTTCCAAGAAATCAAGCAGGCTAACAATGTGATAGCTTCCAGAGAAGAACAAAAGTGTATATTCAAAAATCAAAACCAAATTAGCCTAATACCGTTATTTGAGGTACTGATCATTACGAGGAGTTACATGGACAAGGATATTTTAAAACATTAAAATCAAAGTATCGGATATGGATATGGCACCATAAGGACAGAGATGTACATAGTCCAAATAAGTATCTGTTGACTTATTTGACAACTTTGACTTTCGGATACAGCATCGATATGGCAGAGATAATTTGCAATTTTTTATAGAAAAAAGGGGAAGGGGAGTACTTTAAGAAAATTTAAGATTTTCACTTTAAACAAAATACATGTATATAAATATCTATATATATAGGTATATCTATTCAAACAAGAGGTATTAAGCACACACATAGAAGATAATTTTTTAAAAACAACTTGTATTTGGTAGCTATGGCCATACATATTATAAAAGTTAAAAAAATGGATCCCAAGCATTTACAAGTATATTTTTCTTCAAAAAACTATATTTCTGTAAGGGGTTTCAAAAACTATATTTCCTTTGATGAATTGTGGCAAATTGCAAGTCTGGAGACACTAAGGACTGCATAGGAAGACAAGCAAGCACTTCATGGATCTTAATTGCCATCTTCGAAATCAAACAAGCACATACCAAGAAATCATATGACAACCCCAAGGATAGAGTAATGGCATAGGCCTTTACCACTAAAGCTGGATGCCAAGAGTTTGAATCCTCTTGGGCATACCTTCCCGAGTTGTTTGAAAGAAAAAAAGAAAGAGATGTTGCAGCACAAGAATTGGTGAAAATTGGTATCGGAGAATTTCCTCACTAGTTAACACGTATCAATTGGGCTCTAAAAATGAAACAACCGATGACCCAAATACTGGTGTCAATTTTCATTCAATGAACTCAGAAAAGCTTGCATATGAGAACCGAATGCATATGACTACTTTGAATCTGCCTCGTGTAATAATAGTGGAGCATGAATAGATGAGCTACAGGTCCCTGCGAAACATGTTCAGACTCCAGGCACAAAAATCTAGAAAATGAAAAATACGACTAGATGAATTTTGACACTTCCAAATACTAATTTTCAGATGTAGAGTAACATAATTAGGATTCCTAGCACTAAACCCAAATAGAAATCAAAGGTTGTTCTTCGATATACTGTACAAATAGAGTTCAAAATTAACTCTAGTGAAGCTAAAAGCATGTAACAAAATTCTGGAATCAACTACATTATTAGGGAATAGCACGCGGAGCCCAATCAAAACATGTATTAGTTCGACATTTCCCAAATTCCTTCAAACATGTGTATATTTCACTTGTAACCAAAAAGTATGTTCATTAAATTAGCAAATCTATAGCATAAACTCTACCAAAATTGAGCAAAGCCAACCAAAAAAAAAATGCCAATTCACTTACAAGACATGAGATAGGACAGGCCGACAACACACGTAATCAGAAAAACAATCCGCTTCTTCGCTTCCTCAACAAGGTCCCGAACCCTCACCGACTGCTTCTCCGTACTCATTTCGCCTAAGATCAATCTATACACTCAGTTAAAGCATAATTTTTTTTTTTTTTTTTACGACTAGAACTGATCAATCAAAATCACTTCATCTCACAATTCCCGATTCCCATCCAATTCAAGTAATCGGATCATCCAAAGACGAGATCAATGTAACATAATAAATAAATAATTAGGTCAAAGTGACAATTAATCAATCAAACCCTCAAAACAAAGACCGTTAGGTTTTATTTCTGCTCGTGTATACGTATGTCTGTCGTTTTCTCTCCCTGACTTTCTAGCTCTTCGTACCGGGTCTGAAATTTTTTTCAACCGCCGGGTAGCAGTAGATTTGTCTGGGCTTTCTTTAATATATGGTAAAATGTTTTGGTTAAATATATTTTAGTACCTCATATTCTTCTTTAGTTTGCAATTTGAGCCTCAAACTAATTTTTTTAATTAAAAAGTGCATGTATTCCTGTTTGATTGTCAATTTGGACAAGCAGCAGATTTCTTTGGTACCAGATTTTTTACGTCGACAACAAATTACACACATGGACAGATTAAAAAAAAATGATCCAAGTCAACTTAAAACGCACGTACTCTGCAAGTGATTTCACTACACCCTCTTAAACCCTAACCAAATCAAAACACACTCTTTTCTTTCCCCATCTTCTTTTTTCTATCATATATTTCCCTCTGTAATTGCCGTAAAACAAAAAACAAACCATTCCCGCTAAACCAAAGGCACAAATTAAGTTGTTAATCCACTAAATCGAAGCAATGTCATGTAATTAGTAAAAAAAATGCTTTGAAACCCTAATTTTCGAATCCTCTTAATACATGGTCGAATCAATTTGAAATTTGTTGAAACGTTGGTTCTTTCACCTTATTGACCTCGTATATGAATTAGTTAGACATGAAACTAGGGTTTATTTAGTATGTGGCCTTTTTATTATTCATATCCATAGATTAAACTAGGGTTTTGTTATTTTTTATTCTTATGAACATACTCATAGCAATTGCTCTATGTTTTGTAATTTTTTATGGTTTTAACTAATTAATTTTAGTTAATTATTTTACAGACGATTACAAATTATTTTTGATCCAACTAAATCATAGGGGAACATTCATTATCGAGCCAGTGCTGCATTACATTGCTAGTAATATTTCATGCTTTTATGATGTTGACCCAGATAAAATGAGTTATTTTGAGCTGAATAGTATGATAGATGACCGGGGGTACTTTAATTTGAATAAAATGCATTTTAAGATTCCATTCAGAAGTTTACAAGTATGTCTTAGGTGTACTGTTAGTGATAAGGATATAGTTGACATGATTGAACGCTTTAAGTTAACATGAGCAATAGAGATATACACTGTAAACAATAAGACTTTGAATTAATTGCCAATTGAAAATAATGTTAACACTGAAGACTTTTTGAATGAATTGCCCATTAAAAACATTGAACACGATAAGAATGTTGTAGAACCCCAAAGAGTAAATCCAAATGGAGATGAGAGCCAAAGTGAAAGCGAAAGTTATTATTTTGAGAATTCTAATGCAGAATCAAATAAAAGTGATGTTTTTAGTGTAGATCTTGATTTGTCTGATGTTAAGGGATTAATTGAAGTTAAGAAGAAGAAGTTTAAACTGAAAAATAATTTTAAATCAAACCAAGAACCCTCAAATACACAACTTGAACCCACAAAATCACAACCAAAACCCAAAAATGCATAGACAAAACCCATAAATTATTTAACCACAAATTAAAATTTTAAACCCAATGAAACTCAGATTGAGGGCCATTATGACGGGTATGTTAGTGAGTATACAAATTCAGATAATTATGATAGCCCTGATTCGAACAATGAATATGGAAGAAGGAAAAAGTCATGTTCCTTATGTTTGGTCCCAAAACTAATATGTACAAAATAAAGCTATTGCTTGGTATGAAATTTAGTAATAGGCTGTAACTTAAGGAATTTATGGTTGATTACTCAATTGCTAAAGGGTTCTCTGTTAAATTAAAAAAATGCCAAACATAGATTAACAGTTATTTGTGCTGATGGGTGTCCAATGAGATTGCATGCTAGTTATATTCAAAATGAAAATAGTTTTCAAATCAAGTCATTTAATAGAGTTCACAAGTGTGTAAGAAATTTCAAAATTAAAATGGCTAACTCTAGATGGCTTGTAAAGATGTATTTCAAAAAGATAACTCAAATTCCAAAGTGAAAATTAAAGGAATTCAAAGCTGATGTGTTGAAGAAATATGCAATTTATGTCATATTGTCACAGTGCTATAGGGTTAAGAAAAATGCTCTATGTGAAGTAGAGAACTCCTTGAAAGAACACGATACTAAGTTATAGGATTATGAGGCTGAACTTAGGAGGTCAAACCCTGGTGGTATAATATCTTTTGATGTGCAAAAGATTGTTCCATACAAACATGCACATTTTAATGGGATGTACATATGTTTATATGCAATAAAAAATAGTGGTTAGTAGGTTGTAGGCTTGTCATAGGCCTTAATGGTTGCTTTTTAAAGAGTTATTGTAAGGAAGAGCTGTTATCTATTGTATGTAGAGATGGGAATAACCAAATGTTTCCAATTGTTTAAGCAGTGGTTAAAGTTAAAAGCAAATAGTCATGGTCTTGGTTCTTAGAGTTACTGCTACTTGCTATTAGTATGCTTGGTGGAACTAGTTGGACAATTATATCTGACCTATAAAAGTGGCTTGAATTAGCCATTAGGCAGTTTCTTCCATTTACTGAACATAGATGTTGTGCAAGGCATATATATGCCAACTTCATGATGAGCTTCAGTGGTACATAGTTTAATTTTTATTTCTAGCAAGTTAGTGGAACTCCTGAAGAATTAAATCATGTTATAGAGGGAAATTGAAAATTTTATTTAAAGAAGCCTATAAGCACTTGGTTGACCAGTGACCTGAAATATGGGCTGGGGCCTACTATAAAACCTTTTCCTGTTGTAATGTAGCGAAAAATAACATGTGTGAGACTTTTAATGGCTATATACTTGATGCAGGGGAGAAACCTATAATTTAAATGCTAGAAGATGTTAGGATATCTTTAATGGTTATGATGCAATGTAAAAAAAATGCTATATCTAAATAGGAAGATTCATTGTGTCTTAGAATCTGAGAAACCATAGAGAGAAACAAGATATAACACATATATTGGTGATTAATATACAATGGTCAAAATAAGTTTAAAGTATGGTAGGGATTGGTTGGGTAAGTTGTTAACTTCAATGACAGAACATGCATTTGTAGAATGTGGCAACTTAGTGGTATTCCATATTGCCATGCTGTCTTAGTAGCCTACTACAAAAGAAAATATCTTTAATCCTATATGGCTAAGTGGTTTAAGACTAATAATTGCTTGATAGCTTATAAGTACTACATGTAGCCTGTTAATGGTCCAAGGATTGCATATGAACCTTTCTTGCCTCCGTTAAGAAGAAGAATGCCTGGAAGACTCAAGAAGCAAAAGAATAAGGAATTTCATGAGATAGCGCATAATCAAAGTGGTTAAGTTAGTAGAAAAGGGAGAAAGATGCAATGTTAGAATTACAAACAATATGGGCACAACAAAAAGACATGTAAAGGACCATTACATCAATTGCAAAAGATTCAAAACAAAAAGTAATTTGTGTTGCATCTAAATTTATTTATGGTACTTCATTTTATATGTATACTACTACGTTTTATGTATTTCTTACATTTGATAGGTGAGGAAGAACACTAGCACACTGCAAGTGGAAGTGGCAAACAAATTGGTCAAGTGGGTGGAAGTGGTACACAATCACATGTACTGTATTCTTGCTTTTGTTTTAAATATTTTACAACTTTTATACTAATATATTGTGTACATTATACCAAATCAGAGATTTAGTAATAGTCCTTTTTTTGGTTTAGTAGACCATTACTGTGTAACAAAGAATAAACACTGTTACAAAAAATTCCTTTATATTTTTTTTAAATAAGCATTTAAATCAGTAACGCTATATTAATTATTGATTAACGGTATTTTTGTGTTACTTAAAGATTTTTTTTAAAATTAATATTTTTGAATAAAGTTAGGTTTACTTTAATTTCATACACCCACTCACATTTTCATCTCACGCCTCTCTATCTCTCCAAGCTCCAACCTTAAGGGGTTGGCCTAGCGGAAGCGGGCCTGGATGTGTGGTGAGGCGTACGTTGCAGGTTCGATCCCCCGTGACAGCATAATCACTTGGGGTCAGCTATCAGGCACCGTGCCTTCGGACTAAGCGCCTGCCGGTGTCGTTTATGCGGTTGTGGTACGCGGTGGCCGGCTACAACAAGCAGGAGATTAGTCTCATCCCAATGTGATGTGGGATATCTCTGTGACAATGGCCAAAAAAAAAATCTCTCCAAGCTCCAGCACTCCGAACAAATGGCTCTACCGACCAACTCTTGTTCTCATTATTGCCGGAGTCATTGAGCCATAGCTGGCCTCTATTTCACAGATCTTCTCAAGCTTGTTGCAAAGGCCAGGTTTGTTTTTCTCATATTTCTTCTTATCTTCTTCTTCCTCTAAAAAACCCTAGTTTCATTATAATACTTCATCTTCTCCAATCCTTGACAAATCCTAATTTTGTTGGACTTAAGATTTTTCTAGGGTTCTGAATACATTAATCAACCCTAATTTAGTTTTTTTTTTTTTTTTTTTGACGAATTCAAGATTTTGGGCACTGACAGTTAGTTTGCTGCTGTTTTTTATTAAGAGTGCATTAAAGCCCTAAAATTTGAAGTCTTGGACGGGAACCTCTTAGATATGTGATTTATATGTTCTTGACCTTGATTATTCCGGGTTAGAAAAGAAAAACGTAAAATGAATTTATTCTAGATTTGAACCTTTCAAAAAGAAAGCAACCTTTGAAATGCAAACAACCATGAACTGGAGCTTTAATTTTGAGCAATTAGTCCAAATAGAGTTGAGCAGAGCTTTGATTTCCAGTTTTTATAGATAAATCATCTATTTAAAACATAGATGGAATAAAAAAATGGCTAGATGTTATTTTATTTTCCTCACAGAAGCTGGCTAATTATTTTTAGGATCGGATAAAAAGCAAACACATACTATTTTTTTTTTTGATAAGAAGCAAATACATACTATTGTATCAAGTGTTTCTTTATTGTTAAAATTATATGAATTCATAGTGTTGGTGGCATAAAATGGACTGTAGGAACTGAGTTGAATTGAGGAGAAGAAAACCCCTGGGTATATAGATATATTAGAAAACTAATGGATTCCCAATATATAATACGTAAATATATTTGGGAATTTCCCAATGTATCTAATTATTTCTTTTTTTTATGTAATATTTATGATATCTTCAATTTTTGTACGCATTTGAATCGACAAAGAGATTTTACAGAGAGTCTAGAGAGTATGCAATTTATTGGGGAAATTTTGTTATATGTGACATTTTTTCAAGTAAAACAACAGGGAGCTTACAAGTTCAAGATTAAGAAGTGAGATATTTCAATTCGATGACCTTGTTTGTGTATTTATACATTGATTGACGAAAAGACAAGTTTAAATTGGAGGCTTGGAGCCTTTAGGCGTTTTCATTCGTAAGTAAATAATGCTAGGAACACAATGAATATACCTTAAATTAGCATACAAAAGGCATACACACAGATTATGAACAGAATGGATTCTAAACAAAGTTAATGCACAAGCACATGTAGTAGGAGGGCTCATTTCCATTTTAACCAAGAGGAAGGAAAAATAAACTTTTAATTTGAGTTAGAAATACTGCTCAATTTTGTATTAAAAAAATAGTAATCAATTTCGTCAAACTTAGAGGTTAAACTTATTAAATATAGATATATATGAAAAGTAAAAAGGGCTCTCGTAGGCAAGAAAAAAATAAAAAAAATTCTTTTTTGTACAGTGGAACGAGAATGCCTAATATCAAAACCATGATAATGCTTGGACAATAAAGGGAAGTTCAAAATTGATATATAAGGCTGCTGTAACTTATCATATAGTTATGATCTCTTTGGAAAATTTTGCCGAATATACATGATTAGTCTCAAAGCTGGAAATTTTATTCCTACTATGGATGTTTTTTTCGCTTATTGTTGTCCTAACATCATGTCACTATAACTTTGGTTTATTTTGTATGAATTGGCCCCCATCTAGTCAGAAAATATGTTTGTTAAACTTTTCTGATTCTGATAAATAAAAAAACTATTGGGTTATTGTAGTGCATTGGTACTGTTATGTCTAATTGATTGCCCATAACTCAGATAATGAAATAATTCATATATGTCTACAATGTTCAATTTATAATGCAGGCTGGAAATGGTGGTTTACTTCTGAAAGAAAAACTTTTGCTATTCTCAGACGGAAATGATCGTATGCTAATCTTGACGTATAGTTATTGTCACTCTTCGACGCCGCCATCATCACTGGTTAGGGAATCGAAAAATCAAGATCATCAAGCTGAGGGTTCAAGAAACTTGACATAAAAAGGAGGACCAATAATCGAATTAGTGGCTCCAGCATCGGTAATGCTTGAAATTGGTTTGAACGTGTGCTTTCATCTGGTATTGCTGATTCAGACGCTAGGCTAATTCCTACAATTTTCCTATTAATATTATTTAGTTGCATAGAACTTTCTTATTCGGTCTTTTATAGTTTTCAATTGGATAGTAAATCAACGCACTGTTAAATTAGCTCCCTTAGATAGTAAATCAAACATGCCCATTTATATTTTTTTCTTAAAAGGTACTAAAGTAATGTGTGACTATTAATTTGAGACATAAAGTTTATACGATAAGCACCCCAACCTTGGTCGAGTCATTAATTTTTAGTGGTGTTGTGTAATATGGACTGCAACACTGCTATTTTACTCTCAAATTATTACAAAACTTATTAAATTTATGTGCAAGTGAATTTTGATTCTTAACTGTGTGTTTTCTAATCATAGAATGGTTTTATGATTCCTTTCAAGTTTTTGTTAAATGGAAAGCTTCTTGAATAGTAGATACACGTAAGAGACCATACGCCCTCGGTGCTCTAAGTACTACAGTTTGTCATCTTTCTTCCACATACACACAGGAAGGTAGTTGTGAAGAATGTGTGTTAAGGAGAATACTTGACGCAACTAGGATGGTTAAGGGTCACCCCACCTAAAGAAGTAATTTTTGTCAAAGGTAATGTATTGAGTAGTTCTTACCATTGAGAAAGTGATCGAAATGTAATCATCAATTGACATTAGTATTTTAAGCAAGTAATGTTTCTTGTGTTAGGATATAGTAATCGTCTTTGTAGGCTTATGTTTGTGGATTGATTGATTGTTGTTATTTTACTATTATTAAATGAGTTGGAATTTGCTTTATTTTATTGTTGCAACACTACTTAATTTGATTGCAATTACAGGGGAATAATAATAGACGAATATAAATATTTTTTTATATTAGCAACGGTATATGACTGTTACTAATTAGTACCTATTTGACTGCCTCTATAGCTTGAACCAATATACTAACGGTTAATATTTGTTACCATATTAACTTCTGAAACGGTCTTCATGTCGTTTGTAACAGTCATCAACCGTTACAGATTCATTTTCAGTGACGATTTTATGTAATTTTAGTAACCGGTTTTATCCATTACTACGCTAACTGCCATGCCTAAACAGTAACAGATTTTGTGCGTTACTAAAATTATTTGTAACGCAAAATGTTTGTTACAAAAAAGCTATTTTAGTGTAGTGGTATCTAACATATGATAGGTGAAGAAGAGGAAGAACACCAGCACAACTCAAAGTGGGTTAAATGTGCATATATCCAAGTTCATCATCATACCAAGCAAGTGCAAGTGACAACCAAGTTGAGCAGCCACTTACAGGCAGTGGCAAAAGAGTGGTTAATTCAAGTAAATGCAGGTGAAAGGACAAGGTGAATAAAAATAAAGCTATGCTTAATACATCTACAAATAGAGGAAGATGTAGAAGTAAGGGTAGAGGTATAGAAAAGATAATCCCACAAGGATATGGATTATTTATATCTCATGCCGCTAGAGATTATTTCCTTGCTATGCCATGTAACACCCTCACCCTAATTATCGGGATTACACCCGCTATTAGAACCTGAAGCGTTACTGGCCCATTATGGATTGACCAGAGTGGGTTTAATAGGAAGTAATATGTCCCTAAATCACATGTCAAGCAATCATGATGGCCATATAATGATAATAATATACAATAGGGATATAACACAAATATTCACAATTCCAAAAGATTATAAGTGATATAGTATCCAACAAAAACATCAAAGTGCCTCAGGCCAGCCATGGCTTGCTTTACTAAGTTAATCATACAACAAAACAAAAGGGTAAGCATTAGAGCTTTCTACTTCGGTCCCGACCCCGTCGTCTCTTTATCTTCACTAGTCTATTGTCCACCTGAATTAGTTAGAAAACGGGGTGAGCTCTGTGCTCAGTAGGGGAGGTAATTACAAAAGTAGTGCATTTAAAACACATTCCAGTTTAAAGCCATAAACTTAATAAACAATGCATGACCATTAAGCCACATAGCCAGATTACGTCAACACCGAGCCAGACTTTGACAAGGGCCTGACTGCCCGAGAGAATAATTCATCAATGATCATAAGTTGGCCCATCCATCTCGGGAGAATATCAAGAGATAATAATCAAATTATACCACATGTTCAGCAATAAAGTCATAACAACATAATCAGCAATGTCTTGCCATTGTTTAGATTTTTGGGCTACTCACTGCTAGCTCTAGACAGCCATTGCTTTGCTGCCTTTTGGAAGTTTAGGGATTTTTAACCCAAGGGCATCGAGCCCTACTTATTTTCGTACTGGCAAGCACTAATCACTCACACACTCCCTTCACTAACGGAAGGCCCCATAATAGAACAATAACAGTCGTATACATCTTGGTATCATGACCTCATGGGAATAGATCATATACGATAGATATAAACTCCATCGTCATTGCCATATGCCATAAGAAGGCTAAGTATGCCAAAATTCCTCTAATATACCAGGTTGACACAATAATGATGCAATTTATGAATTATATGCCAACTAGAAATAATATGTCATACAACTCCCATTTAACACATATTCATGTTCCTTAGCATACATAGAAACCATTTACAAGTTTATTTCAATTCAACCAACCATGTGTATCCAAAGAACATCTTATATGTAATCAGGAATAAGTAAATATCGAGTTTGAATGACAAATATCGCTTCAATTTATGCATTTATGATACAATTACTCATGGATCAACATTAATAATTAGCATGTTCGTCTTCTCAACATATATATATAGAATTCCCAATTTTCTCAATAAATAGAATCATGTTATTTAGTTTAAAAATCATATAAATCACTTTATCAAGTTTTAAAATCGAGATTTTCCCCCTACCTCGAATTTGTAGATTAAAAGAAGAAAGAAAAGTGAAATCCCAAAACTCTCGCGTCACCACGTTCCTAGAGTAGCAAGATCTTCAAATCGATGAAACATAAACTCCAATTCGCATGGCCCTAGCTCACGCTTAAGCTCCCATGGAGGATGACCAATGTTAAAGATGATGAATAGTGAAGGAGTATGAAATTTGGATATTTTGAGCTTTAATCTTAGGTGTGGGAGGATAGATGTGAAGAAATCTCTATCTAGAGTTCTCTATAACCCTCTTTAGGTGTGTTTGGATGTTTGGCTTGAAGTTGGGGTGAAAATAAGTGAATTTTGCCTTAAAAATGAGCTTAAGTCGATGCACAGGATTAACTGGCCAACCGATATGCAGTAAATAGGAGACCGGTCCGCAGTCTCTATTTTCCCAAATTTTTAAAGGTTGGACTGGTATGCAGGAACTCAATACCGATATGCGGGTCATTACTTCTCCAAAACTTATAAGCTGAACCGGTATGCTAAAATCTCAATACCGGTCCGCAGGTAAACTTTGCCCTGCTGCATTGTTCTTGTTTAAGCAATAACTTTTCGCTCGGGACTCTGATTGGGTGATCTTTATATCCACGAAAGGTAATTCAAAGATTTACAATTTTTAAGAGAAAGTTTCCACAAATTTATGGATGAAATTTTTTCCAAAATTCGTCGAAGACAACGCTTGGCCACAATGTTTCTGAATGGTCAAATTTTTGCTAGTCGACCTACTAAGACCATTTTTTAATAATTTTTACATAACATTTATTTAATACAACATGATTAACATTGACATAAACACAAGGTGTTACATGCCAAGCCTCAGAACAAGGCTAATTCACTTATCTAAACAACATCCATCAATTCTTACCACTGCTTATGTGCCACCACCTACAGAACCCCTAAAAGGAACTTAAGTCTCATGCCCAACTTCTGGTCCTTCTACTCCAATACACAACAATGGAACTCAAGTCTCAACTACATTAAGGAGTAATGCATGTTGTGTTTTGCTTAATGTAATGTAGTTTAGACTTAGGTTATTTAATGCACACTTGAATTTGCTTAATGCATTATTTTGTGTGAATCTTTTTTTTTTTTTTGAATTTGCTTAATGTAATGTGAATTTGTTATGTGAAGACTTAATGTTTGAATTTGCTTGCTTAATGGACGATTATATTGCTCAATTTTTAAGTGTTATAATGGTCAAATTTTATGGACTATTATAATGCTCAAATATTTAGGCATTATAATGCTCAAATTTTCCAGATTTTGCAAGTGCATAATGCATAAACACAAAACCACAATGAACAAGGTACAAACAACTATACATATATAATTTAACAAATAATAATTTCATTAATACAAACAACCATAACCACTGCCATACATCAACACCCCCCCCCCCCCCCCCCCCAAAAAAAAAAAAAAAAACCACTAAAGCTGTACATAACCACTAAAAATAATCACTTATCCTACCCACATAAATCCCCACTAGCCAATTCTTCAAATTATACACCAAAGACACAACAAGTGCTAAAATAAACAACAACACCCATTTCTTTGCACACTTGAGTGATTTCTTGCATTGTCTTATTCTTTTTTGTTTTCGTCTCATTTTCTATACTCTTCATCAAATGGGTATTTAATACCTCCACCCCTTTAACTTCCTTCAAATCATTTTTTTGCACAACTATGTTGTTCATTTGATGATAAACCCCTTTCATCTCTTTTGGAACAATTTTCTCTTTGTTAACCCAATCAAAAAGTTACATCATTGATTACCATATTTTTTGCACTTAAGGAATCTTCTCCCATGGTTCTTTGATGTCCATGAAACTCTAATTGAAACTACTTCTCCACAGTAACAAGTGGTAAACGAATAAAATGAATTGGAGTTGGAAGACATTTTTGTGCAAATAACAAATTATAGAATTACATTTATTCTGTGTAAATCAATATCGCAAATGTACTGCCTAAGAACATTACATAATCGATTTTGAAGTAGTTTAAAATTTTTGCTGCAACGCAATTCACAAATGTAATGATAAAACCTACAACCTTCACTGATTTATAAAATTACAATCGTACCTTTTACAACCTCAGTTGGGAGCTTCGAATTGATTAAACTCCAGCTACGATTTGGTGATTATCCACCTTCAATCTCAATTAGGACTTTCAATTAGTTAAAAAACTTAATTTTTTTAAAAAATGTATGATTAAAAGGGTAAAGAAGAGGGTGTAGTGGAATCACATGCATTTTAAGCTTTTTTGGATCACCTTATTTTTAATCTGTCCATTTGTGTAATTCGTTGTCTACGTAAGAAATCTGGCGCCAGAAAAACCAAAGAAATCTGCCGTTGACCCAATTTGACAACCAAACAAGAGTACGCGCACTTTTTAATGAACAAAAGAAGTTTGAGACCTAAAATGCTAACTAGAAAAGCATACAGGGTACTCAAATATATATTTAACCCCAAATGCTTCTTTTTTACTAATATGTATACATGTCAGAAAGAAAAATGGAATAGACATACTCTTTTTAGTTAATTTTGGTATATTGTCATCCTCATTTTTCTCGAAATAAAAAAAATCTAAATTTATAAGGGAGAATGAGTGATTACATTCTTTAATGAGGGAATGACTCATAACTACAGCCCAACTCGTTTTTTGCCCACAAAGTCCTACACGGTTGAAAATTTAGCACTAACTCATTTTCACCAATCTCTTATGAAATATTCTAAGATATTCCATTTATTTACATCCGGTGCCACTCCTCGACAAATAGTCGTTTTTCAAAAAAATTATTCACTCTCCAACACTTTCTTCACTACCGTTATTTTCGGAGCCCACGATTCACAGCGAAATTCTTTCTTTAACTGTCACTCTATTAAACACGACAAGACATCATATTCGTCATCTCTTTCGTGCATTCTATCTATATAAGTTTAACTTTCACTCTCTCTCGTTATACTTTTATCGTGCTCTGTTTTACACATTTTAGTTGGACTATGTTAATGTCGATCAAAAATCGATTTTTATCAGCAAGAAGGTGATCGAACTATTTATTTGTTGAAAGCAACGTGCAATTCTGAGTAAAACTTTGAAATTTAGGGTTTAAAAAAATAAATGGAACCTTTTATATTTGTTTATGTGTAATCTTTGCTTAGAATCTTACATTCACATGCGATTTTTGTTCATTGTTGATTGATACAACGTTAATAAAAGTTAGGGTTTCAAAAATAAAAAAAAAATTATGTTGATTCGAGGCAATAATCCTGCCGATTATTGATCAAAAATTTGAGCAAAAGTTTAAAAACACAGATTAGTGTTCGGTAATCCTGATTACTAACACCAGTAATGTTCAACACATGACACATAAATTACTGACCCTAGTATCCATAATTACTGACCCTAGTAATCCTCAATACATGACACATAGATTACTAACACCATTAATCCTGATTACTTGCAAGTAGTCAGTATTACTGACCCTAGTAATCCTGATTACTGCCAGTATCCACGATTACCGACCCCATTAATCCAAAATTACAAACCCAAGTAATCGAAATTACCACCCCCAGCCAAAATTACAACACCTTACTGATTACTGTCATGTATTGAGGATTACTGCCCCCAGTAATTTTGATTACTGCCAGTATCCACAAATACCTACCCTAGTAATCTTCAATACATGACAAGAAAGACAGATTATTGACCCCAGTAATCCTGATTACTTGTAAGTAGTCAATATTACTGACCACAATAATCAGTATTACTGATTACTAACCCCAGTAATCCTAATAACTTGCAAGTAGTCAGGATTACTAACCTCAATAATCCTGATTACTATCATATATTGAGGATTACTGACCACATTAATCCTAATTACTTGCAGTAGCTAGTATTACTAACCCCAGTAATCCTGATTGCTATTATGTATTGAGGATTACCGACCCCAATAATTTTGATTACTTACAAGTAGTCAGTATTACTGACCCCAGTAATCCTGATTATTGACCATACTAGGATTCAGTGGAAACAAAAAACCCTGGCCATTAAAGTAAATTCTAACAAGTAAAGATGATTCACCATTCCTACAAAAACAAAATTGGTCCACAAGAAAAAGATTACCACCAAGTCATTGATAAATAATGACAATAATAAAGATTACTGCCCCCGGTAATAAAGATTACTGGGGCAGTAATGAAATTACTCCCCTATAATCTGGATTACTGGGGCAGTAATGAAATTACTCCCCTATAATCTGGATTAGTGGGGCAGTAATGTCATTACTCCCAATAATCATCATTACTAACCCCAGTAATCTTGATTACCACCCATTGGTTGGATCTTAATGCCATATAATAGGATTATTGCTACCAATAGTCTAGATTATCGCTAAGTAATCCGTACTCAGTCCAATAATCATGATTCATGAACCTGAGACAACGTAACCAGTGCCAACAACCTAACTAGTGCCAAAAACATGAAACAGTGCCAACAACCTAGCTACTGCCAACAAAATATAGAAAATTGACATACAAAATAATAAGCATGAAAATAGATGATCTCGAATATCAAACTGATATAACAATGAAGTTCCATTATCGTCCATCTCGCTAATTAAAAATACAAAAGATCAAAATGCAGAAAATCGAACGAGATAAAGTAATGGAGATAATGATTTTCTTCGCAATGGAAATGATGCTTAGATATGAAAATCCTATTCGCAATGGAGACCACCGCTGATACAAACGAGCTCACCTGCGAATGGACTATACAGTCGAGCTCACTCGCTTTTCAAAACTCCACCACATGTAAAGTTCGTCAGTCGTGATGAGCACGAATTCGAATTCAAATTCGAATTAAATATCCTATTTACCTAGGAGGGTAAAATCAAAATGAATATTTGAAATATACAAGAGATGTGTTATTTAGGAAAAATAAGGTAAACTATTGTAGTTAGTGGTAAAAAATATAGCCGGTAAGAGTTAATCGGCAAAGGGAGGCTAGAGAGTATTTATGGGTCATTTTTCCTTCTTTAATAAATGCACGAAATACTATAGATGTTTTAATAATATATTAAATCACATTTTTTTTCTTTCTATTTAAACAATAATGAAAATATTGTCAATCTCCTCTATTCATTTGTTTCGTTTCCTTCCAATATTGAAGGAATTGAGAGGAAATCCAAAAGTTATAAATTTAACTAGAATTTATTAATAATATATTAAATTACATTTTTATTTTTTATTTTTTTTTCCTTACTATTTGAACAAGCATTAGTTATTTCATCCTTATCTTTTCCGTAACCATTTCTCATTCATTTCCATTCCTTCACCTCAATTAATCATTTCTTAAAGAAGTTCTTTTATCACTCAAGCCGTGAACGAAGATAATAATTTGGTTGCTAAAAGAAATCTCAACCATTTGTACGTAAGAGAAGTAAGGTATGTATGAACTTTTCCTTTTTAAATAGACAATTATATATAACTTAAAAGAAATAAGTGTTACAATAATAACGAGATATTGAAAAATAGGGCTTGTATAAAAAAAATTGTGCAAAAGAACCGGAGAATAATATTTTTTGTAAATTAAGAGCCCATATTTGACCAAATTTCAAAAAGAGTGCAAGGTTAACTTTTGCACAAATTTTTTAGCATATTATTATAAAGGGTGTCGGTAAAGGCACCCTTAATCTATAGTCTACACACTCATTATTAAACAATAGCTAAAGTGTCTTAACTAGCCACTTCATTTTTAACTCTATATATATATTATTTTGGATTTTGAAAACGATAACTCCTCGACCTAATATTATACATTCAATAAACATAATCTGATTAATATAGATTTTCATTGAAACATTTTTCCTTTGAGCTGTAAATGGGTTTTCATTTCATACTTGGATACTATTTTGCTGACATTTATTTTAATATTGTACTTACAACAACAATGTGAGATTAAATTTTCTTTAGTAGAAAGAAATAAAAGCTACTGGAAATAAATAAATAAGGAAATTTTTTTAATTTTGTGTTTATAATTGGATTGAAAAAATGAGGACGAAAGGAAGAAAGATTTCTAATTAAGGCACCATTGTTATTTTTTAATAATGGGTGTGTAGACTGGAAATTGAGAGTGCATTTACCAACAACCTATTATAAATAGGTATTTAGTTCACAGTACTTTAAAATAATTTTAACAAATTACATATTCAAAAGTTATTTATTAATAAAATGCACATAATAATTTTTTCGGAGTTATGCAAAATTATGTTTGCACTCCTTATTTTCTAAAACAATACTGTATATTTGTGTTTATTGACGTTATTTTAATGTTTTACGAATGAAACATAAGAATATATTTGTTAAAAAATATAAATACATCTGCAAAATAAATTTGCATGAAATTTTTTTTATTGCAAAGTTAAGTTTGCACTCGCTCAAAGCCCTTATTTTAAAACACAATTGATAAACAAACTCTTATTTCAAAATGATAATGATATCTAGATTTTTAAAAAATATTATTCATTGTTTTTTTTGTAAAAAGCATTTTTGGTAAAAGGCATTGGCACGCAAATCTTTTTACCCCATTTTTGATAATAATAATTGATGATGTAGTATTGTAGTGGTTGGGACAGTTTACGATCTCACTCCTCCAGATGGTCCAAGAGGCTAGAGAAGTGCGGAGCTCGAACTTAAGTTGTGAAAGTTCACGCTCTCATCTTAAACACACTCTCAACTTAAGTTGTGAATGTTCACTCTCAACCACTGCGACTTAAGCTCGGATCTAAAACACAGAAAACAATGGTTATGAATATTAGCAAACAAACAATTCCACTTCAGAATGAATCATTGCGGATTAAACTCTTATCAAAAAGCGTAAGACAAAGGATATCCTATACCAAAACCTATTCTAAGAAGAGGCGAGTTTTACACTTTTCAAGTGTTCAAGAGTGTTCGAAGAATGTTTGTTTCTTCGTAGTTAATTCCCATATAACTTCCCAGTACAATTATATTTAAACCACAGGAGTGACCAAAGTTTTGTTCATAAAGTACGCCTCCAAGTTCTCAATTACAAGGTCTGCCATGGCTTTGCAGGTTTCCACAGTATCACTCCCAACATGTGACACCAAAACTACATTTTCGAGCCAAAATAACTGTTCCGGTACATCAGGCTCGTTCTCAAACACATCAAGCCCAGCCCCGCCTAACCGGCCTTCAAGCAGCGCAGACACGAGCTCCAGTTCATCAACGTGTGCTCCACGTCCGACGTTGATGATAATGCCCTTTGGACCTAACGCGTTAATAACTTCTCGGTTGATTATGTGGCGGCTTTCTTCCGTTAGCGAGCATGCAACTATTAGGATCTCACAGTTAGTAGCTAAATTGATTATATTTGAGTAATATTTGTAATTTGTATCTAATTTTTGGGATCTGGAGTGGTAACTAAGGGAGCACCCGAATGCTTCAGCTCTCTTGGCAATGGCTGACCCAATCCTGCCCAATCCAACAATCCCAACTGATTTACCACTGAACTGAAAGAGAAAATGGAAAATATTATTAATGACTCTGCAGCTAAAAGTGAAAAATCACAATTAGTAGTAGCCAATTCCATTGCTTAATTCTTAAATTGACAAGTTCTGATTATACATTTTCTGGCAGTCATTATTTTGTGCTTAGGAAAAGAAATCTACAGAATATATTTACACAGATTAAATCCATTGAGAACAGATTAGCCAATTTGCTATCCAACAATACTGCAGCGTGAACCACACAAAAAGAATTCTCGACTTACCCACTATATGTATTATTACACTACGGATAACTCGTGCCTAGAGCACTACAATGGTGATTGATGTGGTAGAGGTCTCATATTGAATTTCTGAATGGGAAATCTTTTTCTATGGTTTATTTCACTTTTACCAGTACGTTTATGTAATTTTAGTTATTACATTGACATTGCAATCTCAACTATTGGTTTTGGATGTGGAAGATATAAACCACTTTGCATTGTCAAGATTGATAACTTTTATTATTAGGAGCCTACCAAAGAGCCTCTTGGGCCATGCACAGGAACTGTTGCACTCGTTTAGTAAATTAAGGGATCATGTTTTAGTGGTTGATTGTCTTTTTGAGAATAATGCTTCTTGTGGTTTTTTTCTGAATGGGAAGTCACTGGACATGGCTTTAGATCTTTGGAGTGCTTAACTTGGAGTACTCTTAATGCATTTCTTTAGACAAAGACTCCGTTTTTTCCTCTTTTCGGATGGTAAATATTTCACAGAGCATGGAGAGTGAATCAAACCCATGTTTGAATTGAAATACTGATGCAAGTTCTTCCCTTCTGAATCAGATAGATTCATGTCTGAAAGAGTTTGACAATAAGCTCTTTCAAAATGGACCATTTGTCCCTTTGTTAGAGGTGTTCCATAAATGTCTGCGATCGAGTAAATAGCTCTACGAACGAATGGATCGGGTCGACTTGGAAAATGGAAAGACTTGTATAAGTTATACGTCTCGTCACCACTTTGTGGAAAATCATTAGGTATGAATATGCTAGATACCTGTGACTTGATTGGTGAAATAGTACCTCGCCCCCAAAAAGCATGTTTTTTTTAGCTATTTTGTTTTAGTTAGTGATTCTAACTGTTGAGTTATTTTGTTTGAGGTTGCATTTTCTTGAAGCAATAAATCTTGTCCATTGATGACGTTTTGTATGCTTGTACATGTATACTAAAATTGGTAACCTTAACCTAAAATCAAACAAACTCTCCTTCTGGTACATAATAATACTATCCAGAGCGTAACAAAGACCTGGATTCTAGTGGAATCTTATCAAGCATTCTTATTATAAAGGCGCCTTGTCTGGTCACTAATTATTATACTGGGAAAATCTTGTAACCTTGCCCTAGCTACTACAGAGGGGACTACAGGTATAAATTAGCTTCTAACTTATAAGAATGTAGTTGTAACTTGCTTGCAGATGTAAATGGGAAAATTGCAAATATGGATGTATTCAAATTCCAAAGACATGACCTTTTACCTCATCTCTTTCAGGTTAAGCATCCCTTGCCACCAGATAATAAGATATAATTAGTGATAACCAGTGCCAAAAACACTTTTGCTGCAATTTACCTTTTATACATTGTTGTCTCAACCCTCAGAAAAATTTCTATTGTATTTCAAGTAATAACATACGTTAGGAAAGGATGATATATGTTGCTGATGTACTGAATTTTAAAAATGGGATTATGTGTGTGCTTTTGAGAGATTAAAAAAAAATAAAAAATACCTTGGTAGTCAATTCGAAATCGCGATTCTTCCACAACCCATTTCGCACAAACCCATCAGAAACACAAATTTTCCTCAATGTTGCTATTGCCAACCCAATCGCTAAATCAGCAACGTCGTCAGTAAGCACATCGGGGGTATTGGTAACCCTAATTCCTCTTTCCTTACACTTGACCAAATCGATCTTGTCCACACCCACACTGTAACTCGACACAATTTCCAACTTGGGTAGCGAATCGATCAGCTCCGAATCCGCCCCACACGCAGAATTCCCGACTACTGCTCGGATATAATTCGAATTCTCTTTAAGAAATTCAGTCTTCGATGTAATGGGCCAGAATTTGAGGAGCTTGAATCGCTTGTTGAGCTCTTGTTCGAGGTACGACGACATTGGACACAGCATCAATACCCCTACATTGTCCATTTTTAAAGAGCTCAATCGCAATTTTGTATATGCATGTTAACGACTTGTAGTCCCTTTGAACGTAGTGCGAATGTGTATCTTTAACAATTCTCCGGCAGTAGCCTCGTTTGGTTCACGTATTTTAGTATTCAAAAAAGAAAAGTCGTTCATTTCTTTTGTTTGGTAAGCACAAATTCTGGAAACACTCTCCCGAGAGAGGGGAAAGTAGGGGTAAAACCATTCCTCCCAAAACACATGGGATTGATTTTCCCATGTGATTTTCCAAGCATTTATTACACAAATTTTAGACAATAATACTTTTTACTAAATACTTTCCATGATTTACCAAACAAAAGAAAGAAAATTTGACAGGAATTTTACTTTCCCACCTCCATGAAAAAGATAAGGGAATCGATTTTCTTTCCGTGAACCAAACGAGACCTAACAGTTTGGATCAAGGGAACCTGAGGGAAATGAAAGGAAAAGATAAGGCTCGTTTAGTTTAGATATACATGCAAGAGGGAGGAAAATGTCAATCCATTTTATTTTTTTATTTTGTTTTTTTTTAATATTAAAAAGATTAAAAGAAAAATATTTTTTTTAATTTATTTCAAATTTAATTTTAATTTATAAATAATATATTAATTCACATTCTTTTTTTTTTGCTTCTTTCTATTTAAACAACATTTTTTTTTCATTCTATTTTTTTCTATCCTTAATTATCCAACAGCAATAAAATTAAAATTATTTTTTTTCATTTTATTATATTCATTCCCCTTCTAATTAGCTATTTCTTTTCCATCCCTTCCCTCTCCTTAGATCTAAACGGAACATAAATTCTATCTACGTTACTTCTTATTCTTATCCAATTTAATTTACGATAGAAACAACATTTTTAAAAAAAATCATAATTCGCCGTTTCTATTGTTAATATGTGTAAATAAATTAAGTTTAAAGTTGATCAAATATTTATAACTATTTAATTAAAATATTTTATTTTATTTAAGTTTTATAAGATTTATAATTTAAAATAATTATATAATTTAATGAATAGATTGATAAATTATAAAATTAAAGAAAAAATTTATTAACAAAATATAAAATTTCTTTCTTTTACATTTAATGTAACGTAAACCTTCTCCTTGTATTTATAGCGGTCCAATTTACTGACCAATACATTTGTTATATGTCCTTTATCTAAATATTCCCTTCTTTACATCGTAATTTCTTATATAAATTCCTCCTCTTCTTAAAAAATAAAAATTTTAGGATTTATTTGATAACAAAATAAAAAAAAATACTAAATTCAATTAAAAATTAATTAAAAAATGTTGTGAAATACTCTCTATCTCATACTTATTTTTATGAGTAAATATCTTATGCTCTCCTTTATGTTTTGTGGATTTTCTTCACTGCCACCAAACAAATTTTTTTCATGAAAAAAGTAAAATAATATCTCACTACATCACTTAACATATTTTTCAACTTTTCACAAAATTATATTATTTATTTTATTGTTTTTTTTCTTATTATCAAATGAAACCATAATTTTTCTACCAAAGCTTGTACTATCGTTAAATTACCCTTTGAAACACTTATTAATAAATCACAATTCCTTTGACTGCCAAATTCCTTGGTAAAATATAGTATGCTAATAATTATATATTGAATGAGCCTGTATCCGGCGATTAACAAAGCCATCGTCAAATTTTTCTTTTCAAAATAGCATAATGAACAACGAAAAACAAATATATTTGTAGACATTATTTTTCTTTAATTTAATTTTTTGGGAAAATTCAATATATTAACAAAATAAAAATATACGAAATACAAGGGGCTCCCTCATCTATCCCACGTAACAAAGTCCCCAATTAATATTTCAATTTCAAATTCAAATTCAAATAATAATATATATCAACACTACAAGCTCGATCTACTAGAAAAAATCCTCTAATTACGCTCCTGCCAAATACAGTAGATTGCAACAGCAACTACAATTCACCCAATATATACGAGCCATCATAGAATCACCTTTGTACCTCTGCAACCCTCTATCAACTCCTTGCTCCCAAATAACACAAGTATAATTCTGCCCAAGCTTGGCTACAGCACGAGCAAATTAAAGCTGCATTGAAAGAAGATCGAGGTGGTCGCTATTCTCAACATGGGTACTACACAAAACACACAGATCACTATCCACTTTCCCCCATTGTAAAAGCTTACAGATCACCCACAAGATGAAACTACATCGACCTGCGCTCCTTAATTATGCCATGCATACTAACCAATACCGGCCAAGGAACAACAGGGAAACAAGCTAGGTCTTAACTTCTGCCACACAGTGAAACCCGGCGGCCGGCCTCTTGATTAATATTTGGCAGATAATTAGGTAACGAGCTTGTTTCTAACTTCAATTAGAACGATCATTAGATACAGGCCTAGGCATGGCCCAACCATACGTACCACTGATGAGAAACATATATACGTACTCATGAGCCATCCTTGCAGTACTCCTGCGCGCATGTGACCAACAGCATCATATACAATTCTATCTCCAAGATAGATGAGGGACCCAACGGATGCCAGTTATCCAGCCAAACCTAAATTCTCCTCCCATTTCCCACCCTATAACAGATAAATTATATAGCAATCTCTAGGAACTTCGTCAATTTATTCCAAGTCCATCAAGTTTCACCACTCCACCTATCCCACCACAAATTCTTCCTTCTTAACATATATTGATGACACTACTTAACCCACAAGGAGTGCTCAGGACAGGACATTTCCTTTTTCAAAATCCCAATCATTTGGGTTGGTTCAATTTAGGGGGTGTGTGTGTTTTTTTTGTACCTTTGATTGCATAATGTTGATTAGTGTTTGATGAGTGATAAATGCTAAATCCAAGTTTTGAAAATGTTATTTGTTTTTTATTCTAAATTTTAAGTTTTTGTATAAAACAATGGTTTAAATTCACCGGTAAGCGTACAGCTGATTCAGTGGGATTAATGATTCTTAATGCTAAATGTTTAATCAATAAAAAAAAATAGTCTTTGACCTGATTCAAAAAAACAAACACCATATGACACATTTGAATGCTTAAAACCTCTCATTAAGCATTCAGAGGCAAAAACAAACACCCTTATAGTTCCATTCCATCCATCTAATATCAGATGAATGGGCAAATAATTAATTTTTTATTTTTGTTTTAATGTAAAATTGGCAACACCAGGTCTAGACCTGGCAGAATTACATGTAACACGATAACTTGAAACGAATCAGTACGAAGATATAAGTTAATGGGTGAACCTTTATCGTGTTTGGGTCACTATCGAGTTCACCCGTTAGACTTGAAAAAAAAACGAATCGTGTTCGTGTTCAACCACAATAACCACTAAAAATTGATAAAACCCGTTAAGAAACAGGGTAGTACCGATTTGTGTACCCGAACCTAACTGATTCAAACCATTCAAACCAATTAAATATCTATGGGTACATATGTAATTTGACAGGAAAAAAAAACCCAAGTATAAAAGGAAACATGCTTTCATTTATCCACTTTATACATCACAAAATATGTGGCCTCTCCTCCATCACTCATTCCCCTCTCTCTCTATGAGCTACAACCAAACCACCGCCACCGACTACCTGCGACCACTTCTCATCTACCAACTATCACTAACCCATCTCCTTCACCATTCACTACCCTCACCGATCTAACCATTTTGACTCCAGCCGACCATTGATTAGTAGACCACCTACCACCATTGCCGACCTAACCAATTCAAGGTTTGAAGTACACCTCCCTTCTACCGGCCTCCACTTCACCACTACTTGTAAGTTACTTCTCTTTGCATTAGTTTTTTATTTATATAAAAAACTACAAAATGATGTTCCATAAACTAGGGGTGTTCAAAATCCAATCCAAACCGAGGAACCGATCCAATCCAATCCAATCCGAGGAACCGATCCAATCCAATCCAATCCGAGGAACCGATCCAATCCAATCCATTTTTTCTGGATTTTATGAATTATTGGATTGGATCAGATGCAAATTTTGAAAACCGAAAAAATTGGATCGGTTTCGATTTTATGTGCTCTAGAAACCGATCCAATCCAATCCAATTCATTATTAACGTTGTAACTTTGTAATATTCATAAGATAAGGGGCCACTTTGTAATATTTATAAGATAAGGGTTTTAATTAAAATAACAAAAACTTAAACAAATAGCCTCATCTCATTTATTGATATTTGTAACAAGACACATTCCTATCATTTATTTAAAATAAGAAAACAAAAAAAGAATGTGAAAATAAAAAAGAGAAAACTTTTATTTTTTATTTTTCTCATTTAATGCATCACATTGTATAGGATTCTGTCATATACACCAAACGAAGAATCGGATCGGATCGAAACCGATCCAATCCAACATTTAATTGGATTGGATTGGATTGGTAAAGTATGTTGGATTGGATTGGATGCTAAAACCTAAAACCAACATCGGATTGGATCGGATGCGGATGGTTTAAAATGACCGGATCAGATCGGATGGACACCCCTACCATAAACTGCTACTACCTATTTTTTTTAATTATCTTCTTCCATTTTTTTTAAACAAAATTGTGTTTTTTATTGTGGATCTTGGGCTATAAATCATGTGATATTTTGACATTTGGGGATGTCGGAACCGCGTTTTCTCTGCCGATTTTGGGTGTGTGGTCAGAGTTTTACTGTTGGTTTCAGTTCTCAGATTATTGAAGCATTGTGAATGATATTTTTTGATTTTATTACTATTATTAAATATTATTGAATGATTGGATTTTGTTGTTTTTTTTTATATGGGGGAGGATTTGTGGTTTGTTTGATTGAATTGATTCTTTACCAGAACATAACTATATATATTATTATGAATAAAAATGAGTTTTTCTCTTTTAAAAAAATGCCATTGCCTATGTTTCACTTTTGGGTTTATAAGTTTTGATTATTTTATTTTAATTCATGTAATTTTTTTCTTAAATCAAAATGAAAGTTAATTAACTGCAACTGCCTATGTTAATTTTTTTAAAGGTTTCTTCTATGGAAGATGTTCTTGAAGTAAATGTCATTCTTGAAACAGAGGAAAAAGTACCTGAAGTCAATTAAGTAACTATAAAAAATTTTGGTAAGAGGAAGCTTGGTGGTGCTAAGATTGATAGAAAGAAAAAGATCAAAGGTATGGACTTTATTTGAACCTTTACTAGGATTTGAGGGTGCAAAAGAAACAGTTAGGTGTAAAAGATGTGGTACCATTTATATAGCCGACTCTGCTTACGGGACTGGAAATATGTTGGCACGTATAAGGAAGTGTTTGAAAACTCAAACTTCTGATATTGTTGAACTTATTTTATCTAAATTTGGAAACTACTTGCTTTCAAAGTCCCCCAACTTTGACCCGAAAGTGTTTCGAGATTTTTTAATTGAAGCAATTATTAAGCATAATTTGTCGTTTAACTTTGTTGGGTGCGAGGGAATTAAAGCTCTTTTTAGGTACATATTCGAATATATTAAGTTACTATTTTGAAATATTGCAAAGTCTGGTGTGTTAAAATTGTTTAAAAAAGAAAAATTACAACTTCGTGAACTTCTTAAATCTATCCAAGGAAGAATCTGTTTAGCTTCAAACTTGTAGAGTTCCATTACAACTGGCTACCTCACTTTAACATCACACTCTGTTGATGAGAATTGGAAACTGAATAAAAAAGATTATAAACTTTTGTGTAATGCCCCCTTCTCACACTATTACGGCTCCCTCCAAAAAAATTTATACACTTCTAATTGAGAGAAAAAATGAAGAAAAGTTGTTTTCCATAACCTTGGACAATGTTTCGAGCAATATTGCTTTTGTTGAAATTTGAAAGAGCCAATTAAATTTAAAAGGTTCATTTATAATGAATGGTTTTTTTTTACATTCGTTGTTGTGCACACATCCTGAATCTTATTGTACAAAATAGGCTTAAATAAATTGATGAGACAATTTTTAAGGTTCGGGAAAGTGTAAAATACATCAAAGGGTTAGCCGGTCGAAAGTATAAATTTTATGATTGTGTTGGTCAAATCTCCTTAGAGGTGAATAATAGTTTGTGACAGGATGTACCAACTAGATGGAACTCAACTTACAAAATGCTTGATAGTGCAATTTACTATCACCGTGCATTTATTCGTTTACAGTTGAGTGATTCAAACTATATGTTATGTCCTTCGCAAGATGAGTGGGAAAGAGTTAAAAATATTGCAAAGTTTTTGGGCTTGTTTTATGAAATAACATGTTTGTTTTCTGGCACAAAATATTCCACAGCTAACTTGTGCTTTCCTCAAGTGTTTATCATTCGACACACTTTAAAGGAAGTAATGAGTGGTTCAGATAGTTTTATGCGTAGGATGGCAACTCAAATGAACCTGAAATTTGAAATATTGGCATGATTACAGTGTGTTCTAGTAATTAATGTCATGTTGGACCCTCGGTTTAAAATTAAGTTAGTTTAGTAGGCCTATTCGAGGCTTTACGGGGTAGATTCTATTAAGTTTGAACGTGTACATGATGTAATCTTTGATATGTTTGAGTTATATAATATGCAATTTAGTCATCTTTTTAAACAGGTTACTCCATTTAATTCTCGTATGCCTTAAATCAATTGTGACGATTCGTTGTTGTAAATAGGGGGTTTTTAGTGACAAAAAAACAGAATTGCACAAGTATTTTGAGGAGGAAAAGTTGAGAGGATATTTTATCTTGGTGGATAAGTGAACAATTTCGCTACCTCGTTCTTTCTAGTTTGGCTCGTGATGTTTTATCTATTCCTATTTCTACTGTTGCTTCCGAGTCTGCTTTTAGTGTTGGTGGTAGAGTTTCAGATCAATATCGCAATTCTCTTTTGCCAGAGACGGTCCAAGCGTTGTTTTGCACTAAATATTGGATATTTTAAAGGAATAGTAAATAATTAGTTGGTTATTTGATATTTTAATTCATATTTTATGACACGGATCACTTTCCCATTCTAACTAATGATGATACTCCTTTGTAAGCATAGAAGAACCCGAGAATGATATTGAAAATCTCACAGAAGATGTATTTAATTTTCATATAAGTTCGGAGGGTTCTTCTAAAATTGGTCAAAGCTCTAACACTATATCATTTGATGCAAATGAGGATTGACGAGGTATGATTTATTGTACTTATGTTCTATTATCAAGTATGTAAGGATTTTTTTTTATATTATTCTTTTCTCATTATAGACTTACAGTTGCTTAGGAGTATTAAGGGTTGAACACTTGGATGTATTTTTGGTATTTGAGTTATAGGTAATATTTTGCAACATGTTTATATTTTCTTGTTGGTTAATTTTACTTTAACAAAATAAGACTTGTACTTTTATAGGCAGATAGTTGTACAATCCTTAAAAGCTGCTGTCTATGATTCATATTGACAAGTTCCTTAGCTTATTATCTTTTTGGGTGGGTTTGCAGCTTTGCACTTATAATTTAGTACATTTTTTAATAATTGAAAGTTCATTAATCTAATGATATGTAATTGTGCAGGACCTTTTTTTTTATATGTAATTGTGGGCTACTTCTTTTGGCTGGTTGGTGATCACATGGAGTTTGATGATGCACTTATATTCTGTGAATATGGTTTGCATTCGCAAGACCTTTTTTTTTATATGTAGTTATGGGCTACATCTTTTGGTTGCCACTTAGTTCTACTTTATTACATTATTTTGGTTCCATTTGTTTTTGCAATATGTAATAATTATAGTGGCTTTGTGGTTGATCGATGAATGGTGATCACATGGAGTTTATGTGAATATGTGAATATGGTTTGTAAATGCGCCGAACAAGTGGAACAATTATGAACTTTTTGGTTTTTTATATTGGGGCTATGAATCTGTAGTAGTATATAAATAGTGGTAGTATCTCAATTATTTTCTAAGTTATAATTATAGGTACGTGTGTAATCGAGTTAATATGTAACTCAAATCGTGTGGTTTTCGGATTAGCGAGTAACTTAAAACCGATTCAATCTAATAAATATAACGGTTTAATTTGAGTCATGTTTGTGTAACTTATTAATGAAACGAATCGTTTATGAATTGAAATTTTGGACCCGTTAGCTTATCATGTCATGTTCTTGTAGAAGTAAAAAATACCCGCATTCGTTACAACTCGATGCGAAACTGACTCGAAACGAACTGTTGCTAGGTCTAACCAGGTCGTACAAAAGAGGAAATATATTTACAAAGCTACAAGGCTTTATTTTTTAGTCATAGGAGTCTATCATTTTCTTTTTCCTTGTGCCGAACTTTATTTCTTTTCATATCTTATGGTGTTCAAATTTTTTGAACTTCGGAAATTTCCAAAATTCGATAAACTTTTTTTCTAATTTGGTAAGGGATATAACATTTTTGAATTTTTCGAAGAAAAATGGAATGGAATGAGAAACCATACTCAAATTTTCAAAATTCCGAATTTTTAAAAATATATTATTTGGTGTATAATATTTATATTATTTCTAAATTAAATGATGATATATTTATATAATGTTTGTATTTTTGTGTTTATATATTTTTAATAATCTTTCAATCCATCTCAACTTAATGCTTGAACTTTTACTACTTTCTAATAAAAGAATAAATTTCAACTTTGGACAATAATACAACTTGTTTTTTTGGTGTGAGATTTAGTACTCATATATTTAATAATAATGCATAGAAGAATACTAACCAATATCTAATGTTTTCTTGTATAATTAAACTTATAACGATGATAGTAGCATGTTGTTTTTGTGATGGTGGATTATTGCAATAGGGTTCGTTAAAAGAAAAAATCACAATTCATCACCTATTTTTTCAAATAAATGTTGAAGTTATGTCAAAATTTTAAGAGATTAGAAAATTCCGAACTTCTGATTTTGGAACTTTTTTTGGATTTCCGAAATTTTTGGAATTGGAAAGGTCTTTGGAATTCCAAAATTTTTGGAATTTTTTTCAAATAAAAGTATTCCTATTCATTCCATCCGATGAACACCCCCGCCCATGTCAGAAGAAAAAGGGGATCTTGTAGCCTTACGGTCTGTTTTAATTAAGGAAATTAGAAGGAAATGAAAAAAAGAGAAGAGGAAGGATTATAAATAGATCTAAAAAAGGAATGGAAAAGAAACAAAGGGATTGTCAATCCACTCTATATTGTTTTCTTCCAATATTTGGAGGATTAGGAGGTGAAGAAAAATATTTTAATGAATTATTACTTATAATTCAAAATTTAACCATAATTTATTAACAATATATTAAATCACATTCCTTTCCTTTTTTGTATCCAAACAAAATTTAATTTCATTCATTTATTTTCCATCCTTATCTATTGAAATAACAACAATAAAACTAAATTCATTCTTTTCTATTCCATTCCTTCTGCTTTTACGGTATGTTCAGATTGAGGGGGAGAGATGGCAAAGAAAATAGTTAATTAAGAGAAGAATGAATATAATGGAATGAAACAGAAAAGAATGAACTAAATTTTATTATTATTTGGATAGTTAAGAATGAAAAAAAAAAATGAATGTAAATAAATCTTTGTTTAAATAGAAAGAAAAAAAGAAAGCAAAGAAATGTAATTTAATATATTGTTAACAAATTATGGTTAAATTTAGAATAAAATTATCCCAATATTAAAAGGAAACAAAATAAATTAAAAGATGAGATTGGCCTCATTCCTTCGTTTCCTTTTCACTATATCATAAAATCTATCTAAATGAACGAAATATAATCATTCATCCTATTTTCTTTTCCTTTCCATTCCGGCAATCTAATATCCATTCCGGCAATCTAATATTTCATTTCATTTCCATCCTTTCCATTCCTGCCTTCAATCCAAATGGACTCTCTACATTATTGTACCAAAACTAAACCTAAAAACGTCAAAATCCTTGGCCAAGGAGTTAATTTCTAGTTCAATTTTTTTTTAACACCTATTTTTTAGTTACGCGACAAGACCGATCATGAATATATATAGATTATGAAAAGAACAAAAAGAAATTCCACTTTCCAGAGAGATTTTGTCTAGGAACAGTAAAATTTTGCTTGAACTTCACAAGAACACTTTTTAATGTGGACGAGACTAGTTCAAGCCCAACGGACAGAGATCGCGCATGCAAAAGTAGCGTGTAACATGAAACTCAAAATTGGACAAAAACAAACTTCAATTATGAAGATTTAGTGGCAACCTATCTTCCAAATCCCCATCGGAATGGTGGTTCCTCTTACCTTCCGTTGAGACTTGAGACTGAGATAAAGGGCCAGCTTTTTCCCTCTACCGACAAACAAAAATAGTGTTTCTTGAACTTAGATTCATAGATGCCATAATTTTAAAAGATCAAAATATGCTAGGAAATAACTTAACATTGGTGTAGCAATAAATCTTTTCTTACATCAGAAGTATTTGCCAAGTTCAGAAGCAATGATCCGAATGAGAATAATGGGTAGCACAAAGTTGAAACTTGAAACCTCACACGATTCTAACTTTTACTTGCTTACCCTTCAGAAACAATTAAACCACGGGAGTTAATAGCGGTTTCTTCAAAAAGTGAGCCTCCAAGTTCCCTATTACAAGGTCAGCCATGGCGTTACGCGTTTCCACGGTTCCACTTCCAATATGAGGCAAAAGGACTACATTATCTAGCCCGAAGAGCTGCTCAGGTACTTGAGGTTCATATTCGAACACATCGAGCCCAGCCCCACCCAGCCGGCCTTCCAATAGAGCAGACACCAGTTCAGGTTCGTCGACATGAGGGCCCCTCCCAATGTTGATGAGCACACCCTTGGGACCCAAAGCATCAATGACTTTGCGGTCAATTATGTGCCGAGTTTCCTCTGTTAGTGGACATGCAACAACCAGTATTTGGCAGTTGGAAGCCAAGTCGATCACGTTCGGATGGTATTTGTATTTTAATCCTGGTTTCTCCGATCTGGTGTAGTAACTGATTGGACAGCCAAATGCTTCGGCTCTTTTAGCAACTGCTGTGCCGATCCTACCCAATCCTATCATACCCACAGACTTGCCACTGAACTGTAAAATAGCAGAATTGGGAAAGACATGAGAATTACTCGTGAATGAAACGAAGAAACTGGAAACTTAATTGTAGCAAAGACAAGCACATCTGCCATATCTACTTTTGTATTGATGAGCCAATCAACAGTGCATGTAATGGTATAAATTCCACCTAGGTCCCCTAGTAGAACAATCATACTTAATGGACAACAAGAATTGTGATAAGTTCCTTTAACAGGAAAGCTGTTGATTGTATGTAAGCAAATCATGTGAGGTTAAATCAACTGTCACTTTCTGCTCACGTATATCTTAATAGCACCAGCGTAATTTGACAAAGTTGACTTCAAGTGTGGCTGAAAACTTTGAAATAGTTACTACATACTCTTTGTGGAAAATAATAACAAAGATAAGTGAAGGAGTAGTATGTTTATTCATGGAAACGTGTCTTCTGGCACAAAAGTTTAATGATTTATCATATAAAGAAGGTAACTGACCCCCATAATTTCAGAAGTAGCTATTGTCAACTAAAATTATTCTATTGATCAGACCTTGGATAAGAAAATGGTCTAGACTTGAGATGCCGGCTATTTTAAACTAAATATCTCGAACCCCAAAGTAACTTGTATTGCGTGAGGAAACAAAACTAACTTGAAACTAGATGCTTTTTGTATGTGCTGTCAATCGCCAAGCTTGACACGATTAATTTCAGCAGCATGTCAAATTGGCAAAATAAGCAGAAACCAATACACACTTATGTCAAGCCAAAATTTCGATACTTTAGAGAATCTTTTTCTCATGAGTAGTAAAGGGCACAACAATGCAGTGCCAATTCCAGATAACAGTAAGAGCGTAACAGTAGACTATTGCATTAGTCATTTGGAAACTGCTTATTACTAAACCTCAAAGAAACAGATTTCGTGCTCATTACTAGAAAACAAGGACAGGAAAATGCAATGTATAATGAGAAGCTAAAACTGAGCAATGACAGTGTAAACAAAGTATCGGTGACAAGCAGTTTAACTACCCAACAATAAGAAAAATAGAATTTGGTCTGTAATGACCAAAGAACAATAAAGGAAAAGGAAACAAAGCATTTTTTTTCCTTGGCATCCCAAGCTTTCGTACTACTACTACTTTACAAACAAGGTTGACAGACAACAATCAACTAAGACTGGCTACAAACTAGTTAACGACATCCACGGACACAGAATGATTGACCAAATATGAGAGACTATAAAATCATTGGTACCTTTTAATTTGCTCATAATCCTCTAGTTCCAAAGTTCTCCAAAATCAATTCATAACAGACATTAATCATACCAAATTATTATTATTATTATTGTTCCTAAGTAACTACGGTTAACGTAGGTCTCTACAGGTTAATTATGGATACATCATTTAATTTAAGTCTCCCATTACTGAAACTTTCATCAACAAAACATGTTCAATTTTAATAATTAAAATGTATAATAGAAGAAAGAGATAGACCTTTGTGGTCAATGTAAAATCCCCCTTCTTCCAATTCCCACTCCTCACGTACCGATCACACTCACAAAGCTTCCTCAACGTGGCAATCATCAAACCAATCGCCAAATCAGCAACATCCTCGGTCAACACATCGGGGGTGTTAGTAACCCTAATCCCCTTCTCCTTACATTTGGCCAGATCGATCTTATCCAATCCCACACTGAAACTCGACACGATCTCCAATCGCGGCAGCGAGTCGATCAGGTCGGCGTCGGCACCGGCCGTGGCGTTACCGACGATAGCTCTGATGGAATTACAATTCTCTTTCAAGAACTCTTTCCTCTGAGGAAAATTCCAGAACTTGAAGAGCTTGAACCGCTTGTCAAGTTCTTGTTCGAGGTATGGTGACATCGGACATGCCATCAGTACTCCAATCGCCTCCATTTTTTTGTTTTCTCTGGTAAATATGTCTTGTGCCAAGTGTTAATTGATTGATTGAATTTCTACGTATATTGTTCTGTGCAATAAATTTGGAGTCTTTCCGTAGGGTTTGGTGGTCGACAGCACATAAACACCATCAATCACCCTTAAATTATTGACAAATTTTACTAATAGCCACTCAACTTTATTTTGTTATAATCGAACTATTAAATTTTTAAAATATACTTGCAGTGACCACTCCGTTAAATCTCATCGTTAAAAATTAATAGAATTATGTCGTGTGCGAAATGTTAGGTGCATTTAAGCCATTTTTTTTTCTTTTTTCCTTTGTTTCTTCTTCTTCTTCAATCGAGCCTCTTCTCAAAACCTCACTATTAATTTCACTTTCACAATTCTCCTTTTGCTTTCCATTTTTGCTCAATTCATCTCTAAATAAATCAAATAACAATTGATCCACACTAGAATTTATTTTGAATTGGCTTGTAATTGCTACAATTTTTACCGTTATAAATGGGTGTCCGTTGTTCTGGTCCCGCGGAAATTTCTCTCTTTGCTAATTGTATTATCTTTCTCATTCTCTTTTTATCTCTTCTCCTCAACACACATAAACAGAGGATTTTAGAAAAGGGCTAGGGTTTTCTTTGCTTACCCCTTCCATTTTCTTCAAAATATGTGATAACAAGTTCCTTTAATCTGTTATGCTCTGTTCATTCAATTCCTAACACGCATTTGTCCTTTACATGGCACCGTAGTGTAGATCAGATTCCTTTGCCATGAAGTCGCTATTGCACTAACTGGATCTGCTGTTGTTAGATCCAGTACTAGTGGTTCCAATAGTGGTTGTGGCAATGGTGCAATGGTGAGGCGGGGAGGAGAAATCCAATGGATGAGGCTCCTCGTCAACCAGGTCACAAAACAATCTCCACCGTGGGGATGGCGATGGCAATGAAGGGTGGGGGGTGCGTCGTCGGTGGTGGCAGAGATGAAGGTGAGGACGAAATAAGAAGAATGGCGGAAGAAGAATAAGCTCGGAGGAAGAAAGAAAAGAAAGAAATAAAAGGAAAGAAAAAAATGACTTAAATGCCCCTGACATGATTCCGTTAGGTTTTTAACGGTGTAATTTGACGGAGTGGCCACTGGCAGTAGTTTTTAAAAGTTTAATGGTTCGATTGTAACAAAATGAAGTTCAGTGGCTATTGGTAAAATTTGCCAATAGTTCAGTGGCCATTGATGGTATTTACTCTCGAGCATATTAGGCCATCTTCAATGGTCATTTTTTATCCTGACAAATTTTTATGATATAAAAGAAAAAAAATGTTTTACTGCAGTTTTTCTATAACCATTCTTATGTGAGGTAGAAGTTGAGTCACATGAATCACAATTTCTACATGTAAAAATGGTAATAGAAATTTTCAATGCGACATGGCACATCTTTATTATATATAAGAAACCCACTAATTATCTCTCATTCTTAAATAAATGTTAAATAAGATAAAAATAGTACCATTGGAGTAGTTTTATTTTAAACTTTTCTATCTACACATTTATATTGCTAAATAAATATATAAAAGGCGGTGTTATTTACACCTCCTATATTTGTCACAAACACCCCTTATCACAAACACCGTTAAAACTAAATTTTTAATCATTAACATCTCTCGAGACTCACCTAATGAGAGGTGAGTGTAGATGTACATACTTGCCCCACTTGGGAAGAGTTTGTTTGTAATAACTCGCCTAATATCAGGTAGGCCTATCAATGGATCTGAATTCGATCCGAGCCCGATCCATTTATTCAAATGTGGTAAGGAATTTCTGATCCGATTATCCAAATTCGACCTGAATCCGTTTAGCCTTTGTTTAACAAATCTAATATGGATATATCTCAATCCGATTCGTTTACAACCCGATCCGACATATACATAAAGATATGTATATATATATTTATATATACATTTGTATAATAACTATATATACATAATTAATCTTTTTTAAATTTTAAAACTGCCATTTACATAACCAAAGTCTAATTTATTATCCATCTAAATACTTCTACTTTTTTAAATGCAATCTTAATTTTTAAGACAACTCTTCCATTTCTCCATTCCCCCACTTCCCCATGTCATTCAAATTCTTAACGTATGTATACTCACATTAAACTTTGACAAATTTCACTCTGTAAACCATAACAAATCAATTATTCCAGGCAACCTATTTCCTTAAACAATTCATGTGTGATTATCTTCCAAAATCATATGAATATATGAATTTAAATGTCTTCATTTTATATTATAAGTAGTTTTATTTGTCTTAATTTTTATTTTTATTTTTGTTGGGAGAATAATTCTTTGAATTTTGGATCGGGTCAGATATATGGATTAGATATCCGTTTGAATAACAAATTAGATATGGATAGTGATTTAGATATCCATCGGATTAATGGATCGGATCGGATTTAATGTATTAGTTTTCGAATCGGGTTTGGATATAGTATAATCCAGTCCATATTCGATCCATTGGCAGGCCTAATATCAGGCAATTGATTACTAGAGTGTTTTCCAAATAAGGTTTGCCTAATAATAGGTGAGTGCACTTACATAAAACTCGACTTACATAAGGAGATTGTGTTGCTAAGTACTCACCTAATATCAGAAAATGGAGGGGATGTTTGTGACAAATAAGGTGGTGTAAAATGTGTTTTTAGTTAAATTTTGGAGGGGTGTTTTTGACAAATTTTGGGGTGTAAATAATACAACCACCACATAGAAATGTATTAAAAGTACCATGTTGCATTGATATAAATGAATTTATACACTATACCATTAGAGATGGCCTTAGTTTATTGTATGGGCGTATTTGTGAATTGTACGTCGGTTCTTGTCAATTGATATTGCAAGTGTTAGCTGCCACGGGATGAAAAATAAGAATTGAAATTAATGAGTTTAATTTTATTTTTATTTTTGTTTAGATAATTGATAATGAATGAATAAGAAAAATTTATTTAGATATAAAAAGGAAAATAAATGAAAATATTTAATTTAATATATTATTAAAAAATTATAGTTTAATTTGAAATATGTCAAATATTTTTTTTTTCCTTCCTGATCCTTCTAGTATTGAAAACATTATTTCTCGTAAATATATATGAACAAATGATTTGCATTTCATTCTTTTTTTTTCTTCTCATTCCTTCAATACAAATATATCATAAGACTCAAAAATGGGTGGGTTGGACGGACTTTGGGAGTTGGTCTATTATTAAAGTTGCTATAATCTACACGTTTTATTTTGTATGTAGTTAGCCTAGATTAAGACTTGTAATTATACCACTTAAATTAATATCAAACTTCGTCCTTTTGACAAACCCCACTCCAACCAAGGTTTGGGCGGATTTTCGTTCTTTGAAATTAAAGGAAGAGATTTAATTTCTTTTTTATTTTTATAAAAAAAATAATAATATTATGATGTGTTTACATCTAGGCCATCCATTTTATAGAAAGTTCATATGAAAGCAACACTAAAAGTAAATAGTTATTTTTAAGTGCATTTCTAATGATAGTATACAAATTGATTTATAAATTATATGCGTTAAACTCATTTTGACCAAAAACTTAAACACTAAAAAAAATAAGTTTCAATTGTTCTTTTGTAAGGTCTTGTGTAAATTTTGGAATAACCAATAAGATAACAACACCCGTTAAATATCAATTTATGCAATTTGTTATTTTTTTTTTCTTGAATTTTTCTCTAAATAATCTTATATTCAAAATGTATCTTGATTTATATGTATTGATGAATATATTTGAAGTTATTATACTTTAAAGTTTTATAAAACAATATTTTAAAAAATAAAATGGTATGGCATTATAGAATTGTAATCTATTTTATACAAACTTTATTTTTAAAGACAAAACTATAATAATACAAATTACAAGAATTTTACACAAAATGAAAACGATGGGGCTTTTAGACTTTGGTCATATTTGATAATGTATATTTAGTCTTTAACTATCTTTTAAAATGAAATTAGAGTTTAGCCATCATTTTGTAACTTTTGTCAAGTAACCGTTAGTTAGTTTAATTTTTGAACAACTTTGCCCTTGTGGCTAAAATCTAATATTGATATATAAATAGTGACTAAAAATTAAATTGGATCACAATTTGTATTTTCAAATATATAATTGTTGGACAGCTTGCTCTTTATTTAAGATTATCCAAATACAAGAAATAGAGCAATATCATCCCATAAAACCTATACACCATCCAAAAATCAAAAGTAATCATTTGTACTTAAGATAATATACTTGATAGTCACATAACAAGAGTTTCAAAAAAAACCATCATTTAGTACTTAACCATATAAGGTGCATGCTATATATAGCATAAGTTAAAAAGAAAAAAAAAGAAGAAAAAAATGTATCACTTGAGTATTAAGTTCAACATTTACACCTGCACTAATTAATGCTACAATGTTGAATTGCTAGCAGTGTAATGGTGATATTGCTTTTCAGTTCTCTAATTAAGGTTTTTTTCCACCCTTGGTACCAATTCGTCCTCATCATATGTTGCATCCTCTGATCTCCAATCGTATATTAGTGTAATTACCATTAAATCCAATTCGAAAATGAAGTTTATGACTGCTTTATCTCTTAATATGCCTATTTGACACATAGATATCAAGTTTGGAATATTGTTATGTGGTGCTTCGATCAAGAGTACCTAATATTTCTTAGAGGTAGACATCCGATCCAATTCGGTAGTTTTTAGACCATATGTATCCAATCCGATATGATGTTGATTTTAGAATTTAATATCCAATATCTGACACACCCTATTAATATAATCTAATCACATCCAATTAGATGTTGGATTGGTTTTAATCTTCTTTAATTGAATAAAAAAAAAGAATCTTGGTAATATACCCACCAAAAATTTTCATCCTCCCAAGTAATCAATATCATTAGAAAGCTGCCTATTTCTTGTAGTTCTTATTACTAAGGTTCTCTCTTTTTTTTTCTTATTCAATTAGAGAATATTTAAACCAATCCAATCCAAAATCTAATTGGATGTGATTAGATTGATTGATAGGGCGTGTCAGATATTGGTATCTAATGTAGTTAAGTTCCAAGTGATGGTTTTTTTCGGAACTTTTGTTATGTAACTATCAAATATGTTATTTTAAGTACAAATGATTGTTTTTTATTTTTGGATAGTGTATAAGTTTTATGCGACAATGTTGCTCTCTTTCTTGTATTTGGATGATCTTAAATAGGGAACAAGTTGTCCAACATTTATATATTTAAAAATTACAAATTGTTGTCCAATTTAATTTTTAGCCACTATTTATATATCAATATTAGACTTTAGCCACAAGGGCAAAGTTGTCCAAAAATTACCTTATATAACAGTTACTTGACGGAAGTTACAAAATGATGGCTAAACTCTAATTTTATTTTAAAAAATTGCTAAAGACTAAATATGCATTATCAAAGATGATCAAAGTCTAAAAGCCCTGAAAATGATTCTTAGTTTGATGGCTTTGGAGCCCAATCCAGCTTTGTCGACTTCCACTATTACGTGGCTACAATGACAACATCCAGTGGCCTTAATTTATTTGTTTTTCCTTAGCCACAGAGTGTGAGGACCAAATTTCACGCTCACGCATTCATGGGAAAACATGTCATTAGTCACTAAAGACTTTTGTAGTTAATGGAATCCAACTTGAAAGTTTTCGATCGAACCCACCACTGATTCAGTAATCACGAATACTGGACCACGCTTGATGAGTAGAGTGACTATCAGTAATAACCTGGGCCCCAACCCTAACAAGATATTGTTCGCTTTGGGTGGCTCCACTTCAGCTACAACTGGGTAGCCCTTTCCCGCACAGTTTTATTCTTGGCAGGTGCACCCATAGCAACCCCCAAAAGGCCTCTCCCTGCTATCAGAGTACGAGGCGAAAATATTATCCCCTTTGGGCGGCTTCACTTTAGCTCCAACTAGGTAGCCTTTTCCCTTATGGTTTTGTCCTGGTTCACCAAGAATCACACACCCGGTTCCCCAAGGGCCTCTTACTAGTGGGAACTCCTTGGGTGCACATATATGGCACTTCAAGTTTCCCACACTTTTCGATGTAGAACTTTACATCCTCCCCTCCATGGGGACTGACGCTCTAGTCGGCACAACGTACTATGTGGGGTCCGCTCTAATACCATATGTGATAACCCAGGCCTTAACCCTAGCAAGATATTGTCCGCTTTGAGTGGCTCTACTCCCGCTACAACTAGGTAGCCCTTTCCTGCACAGTTTTATTCTTAGGAGGTGCACATATGGCAACCCCCAAAAGGCCTCTTTCTAGTATCAGAGTACGCAACGAAGATATTGTCCCCTCTGGGGGCTCCGCTTTAACTCTAACTAGGTAGCCTTTTCCCTCGGGGTTTTGTCCTGGTTCACCAAGGATCACACACCCGGTTCCCTAAGAGCCTCTCACCCAAGCTAAGATTTGTTCAACCATCCACAAATCTCTTTAAGATGTCTCCATATATCCTTTCTTCCAAGAACTTCAATTCACAATAACAATTCAATCATTACTTATTTCAAAAGTTAATAACCTACGACATTTGTCGACTTTTAGGCTATTTTACCTTAAAAAAACCAAATTATTACATCAAAATTCTAAATCCAATGATAACAATTTTTCCAAAACAAATATTAAAATAAATAATAACTTTTATTCAAAATCAAAGACAACTTTAAGGCTTACCTCAAAGTCTTGAAATATTGAATAAAGATGACGATGACCGGAAATATCTTAAAAGACACCACCCTTACTAAAAGGACAACGCAAACTAATTCTTTCCAAATTAAATCTCATAAAGAAACTTAAAATTTCAACCAACATCACAACTGACCACAATAACCAAAAGTCTTGGTAACTAAATATACCCAAAATTCACGATGATTATCACCCAAAGGCGAAAGGGTGTCAGTAACCTATCATCTGATACCAATTGTGACGCTCCAATCTTTATATATACGATTTATTATTAATTCCATGAGATTACCACATAAGCAAGCTAAAATTCAAAAAATTAAGGGTCAAAGAAAGTTAATAAAATAATGACATGTCAAAATTTTCTTTTAATATAGTAATAAGCTTGTCCAACCACATAATAATAATAATAATAATAATAATAATAATAATAATAATAATAATAATAATAATAATAATAATAATAATAATAATAATAATGTATATTCCAAAAGTTCCATAATACCTACCAATAACAAAATCGTGCGGGAAAGGGCTACCTAATTGGAGTTAGAGTAGAGCCACCCAAAGCGGACAATATCTTGCTAGGGTTCGGGGCCTGAGTCATCACAAATGGTATCAGAGAAAAGGGCTACCTAGTTGGAGCCACCAAAAATGGACAATATCTTAATTGGGTCGAGGCTCGAGTCGTCGCAAATGGTATCAGAGCGGACCCCACAGAGTACGTTGTACCAATGAGGGCGTCGGTCCCTATGGTGGGGAGGATATAAAGTCCCACATCGGAATGTGGGAGAAACTTCTAGTGCCTTATATGTGCACCCAAGGCATTCCCACTAGTAGGAGCCTTCAAGAGGGGATAATATCTTCGCTGCGTACTTTGATACCAGAAGAAGGCCTTTTGGGGGTTGCCATGGGTGCACCTACCAGGAATAAAACCATGTGGGAAAGGGCTACTTAGTTGGAGTTAGAGTGGAGCCACCCAAAGCGAACAATATCTTGCTAGGGTTAGGGCTCGGGTCGTTACAACCCAAAAGTTCCATAATCTTTACCAAGAAGTACAACCATAAACCATTACTACATGTGTAATCTTTAACGTGAACTAAATTCTAATTATAACTTACAATCTTCACATCACCTATGAACTTATAAACCAAATTCAATTATTCAAGTACCACTCGTGATAATGCCTCTTACGTCTTAACCACTTCCCGTGCCCGAAGTATCTGACCCTAAAATATTTTTAATTTAAAACGAGGTGAGCACATGGTGCCCAGTAGGGGTGGAAAATGAATACTCTTTAGAAAAGTATTATTAAAGAAAACCATTTTCTTTATTAACAATGTAAGAACGTAACTTATATTTGCAAAAACCATTACTTTATTCCTTAGATAAATTTTACAATTTACTTACCGTATATAGTATAATAAATAATGCATGCAGTGACATAATGCAATTATGCATGCAATCATACTTGAACCTTCACCAAATCTGAAAATCTCAAATGAAACAAGAATCACTGGCCTTGTTTCATAGAACCACAATATCTCACAACAATATTATTGGTGCCTTGCCGTTGTCTAAATTCATGAGCTCTTCACCGGTGGCTCTAGACCGCCAAACCTTGCTTTCCTAAGGGTTTAGGGATTTTCAACCCAAGGGCACTGAGCCCTACCTATTTTCCATCCTGGCAAACACCAAATTCTGAGTCATATCTCGAAAATCTTTTGCTCGCATTTACATCCATCATTGATGTACCTGCATGATGTAATGTATACATGTATACAAAAGCTATCGTGCCATCTATCATCTTTAAATCTTCAAATTTTAATGCCATTTCTATGCGTGCAATTCCATGACACTTCTTGGCCACAAGAGTATAAATATTAAATTTTTAATTGTATTATTTAGAATCCGACTCAATGACACTTATTGAATGTTCTTAACACAATTGATGTTAGAAATATTCAATAAGTTTCATTAGCCGATTAATTTATCACGTGCCTAAGCCAAGTCACCAATATTTCGAGTAAGTTCCTTAATTACCTGTTGATACATCATTTCTACTTGTCAAACTCTTTAATTATTTATGAAAAACTTTAGCGTAATTTAAGGAATTTCTCGGTATGAATCCATATAGTCATATATAAAACTTAAATTCACCCATGTCACTTTCTAAGTGATATTTTCATCGTAAATTCCTAGTGTTGTGAATTGCTTTTTGTGATTGCTTGATTGATTTAATTGCTAGACAACACAACACAGGTTTCAACAGTAAAATTGATTAGATTTAAGGTTTTAATTTCGCTTATCAAATCTCAAATTATTTTTTATATAAAACCCCTCAAATCAACCTAGGCAATACGATATCCCGAATTTGTGTGTTTTCTATCAATTGGTATTAGAGGAGGTTTAGGAATTGCATATAGGTTGATTTGTGTCTATTTGGTTGCTTTGCTTTGTTTTGCTTGATTTGTTTGGTTTTCCATGGATATTGTGGATAATTTTAGGAATTCACTTTCTGATGATGAATAAAACTTTTTGGATCTTTAATTGGCCTATGACACTCTTTTTTTAGAATGTTAAAAACTTTTTGTGGAAAATTCAAAGCTTAAGTCCAAAAATATTTTTTTTGAAAAAGAGATTATTGATTTGAAAAAGGACAAAATAAGCTTTGAAAATTCAAAGGCCGAGAAGACCGAATTTTTAAAGAAAATTAGACAACTTAAAACCGATAACGAAAATTGTCTTGGTCTAATTAGTTTTTTTAAAAAGGCAAATTTGGAGTATGAGGATAAAATCAAATGACTAGAATAACGCGTTTGCAATCTAGCTCAACAACTTGAAAACGTTTTAACTGTCAAAGTTGGGTTAGAAACTAGTTCTAAGAAACTTGAATCAATACTTTCAAATCAAAAGAGTAGAAATAACAAAGAAGGGCTTGGATTTTCAAATTTTGATGCTAAAAAGAAAACCAATACCGTCTTTGTGAAGGCCACTTCCCAAAATTCAAGTTTTAAGGGTGCTAGTTCTTCAAAGTCAAAAACTTTCATTAATAGAACTCCTCAAACTTTAAAGAAAGCCAAGAACATCCAAATGAAAAAATAAATTTTTGCTCAAAAATTGATTTATCCAAAAGTTTCCCATTCGGAAGTTTTTGAAAATCAAGTGATACCTTTTGATTTGTACAAGCACACACTCCCACAACCTTTTTGGTGTGAGTATTGTGAGAGGAGATGTCACTTGAGAGAATTTTGTTGGCAAGTTTTGAATCAATTGCCGAATAGTGTTTCAATTCCTAGACTGAAACCTAAACCGAGAGGGAAAAAGAAGAAGAATAAGAAGGTTAGGGTTTTGAAAAGAGAAACACAAGAGGATCAGGACTCCATGAATTAGAAAGATTTGGGTCCCAAAAAGGATCATCGCACCTACTTAGGTGATAGAGAGTTCGCCTAGCATGAAATTGGTTGGATGGATGGCTATGCTAAGTGAGTTTGTTGCTTTGATCGATTTTAGCTCCTCGCATTAGCATCGAAGCAAAATGAATTTTGGTTTTGAATTTTCGATTATGATATTGCTTGAATTCCTTGGAAAATTCATTACTTGCATGCATGTGATTGTAACTACTTTCTATTCCAGGACTATAGATTTTCATAATCAAATGCTTAATTTGGAGATATATGTGCATAATGCTTTGACAATTCGATGACCGGTATCATGATATTTCAATCACATAAGAGTTTTTGTGTATATCCCATACACTACACTGCACGATCTACATTGATGCACATTGAATAATCACATGTGTTTAGGCTCTTACTTTTAATTTGAAATTTCAGAAGCTTCCATATACTGTTTATTTAAGGAGAGAGTCTAAGAAAATCATTGTGATTAATGCAGTGAGATTTTGGTTATGTAGTTTTGAGCGATAAGACAAGCATATGAGAAAAAAATGTAGAGGGGATGGAAAAGGGCTACCATAGTGGAAGGAGAACCGAAAGCTACCAAAAAGGAAAAAACTGGCCTATATTAGGGGTGAAAGCCTCAATCGAAAAGAAAAAGATGATGCTTGCACAAAAACATCCCAAGTTTGAATGCAAAATTGCATATTTTTTAAAGAAAATAAAAAATATTGCTTCTGAGGGAAAAAGAAATTAGTTGAAAAATAGTGGCTTAGAGGCTTTCTAAATTTTCTTGTATATGGATGCACAAGTATTTCAAAACTCATAATTATTCGATAACGCTTTGTATGATCTATATTTATAGCACAATGGGATATATACTTGTATTCTGTGTTGCTTTGGCGTATATATGCTGAATTGTTGATGAATTGCTATATGCATAGTATATGTATCATATTAATGAAAATCATGTATTTTGAAGCTTAATTGTTATATTCTGGATTAGATACATGTTCCATAGCAATGCATGTCGAGTATTTGTGCTAAAATATATATTTTTTGGGGCAATTTTGCTCTTGAAACTCCAAACTAAATCCATGGAAAAGTTGGGAATTGGTGAAGAAGGGTTTCTTGAGGTCTTAGCTATAAGGTTTTGAGATTAGTGGATATTTTTGCTAGCTAGAATCTCTTTGCTTGAACAAGATATACTATTTGGATTACTTGTTAATTGCTTTGCATAATTCTTGTTTTATGTGCTTTACTGCTTTTCATGCTCATTACTTTGTCTATTCATATGACAAAAAAAGGGAGAGATAAAGGGGGAGAATGTTCATGTGAGGGAGAGTAGTAAAGTAAGAATGTTTTGAGGGGGAGATATATAATTTTTTTTTGCATATTATTGTATCTCTTTACGCCCATGCTTCACTAGGTGTTTGTTGAGCATTGGTGTTTTAGGATTAACAGGTTGATCTTTTAGCTCGCTCTTTTACCTTGTGAAGTGTTGCAGCCAATATCGAGACTTAGAGTTAGGCATATCTTTGAGTCTTGTTGTATGGACTAACTTGACATAGAGTCTGTAATGAGTTGTCATAGACATCGCGTCGAAAGTGTCTGTATTAGCTGTATGTGTTTTGTCATCGGAATAGCCAAAGGGGGATATTGTTAGGTTTATATTTTTAGTTGGCTTGATTCTGATGCCAATAACACTTTATGTTATAATTGTTTGAGTTAAATTGAAAATTTGAAGATGCGATAATTAACGGAAGCTCGCCAAATTTACCGGATTCATCGCACACAATTTTGGACCAAAGGTAAGTTGAGTTTATGGTTTGATTCAAAATATAGGTAGTGTTTGAGCTTAAAATTCGTATTTAAAAAGCTTTTGAGTCAAATATATTTTTAAATATTTTTACTGAGTTTTGTCGTAATTCGAAAAAGTCCAGTCGACACAAATTATTGAGAAAACTTATTTTTTTATGTTTAACATGTTCCATAAAGTTGCTTCTGAAATTTAAGTCGAATCGGTGCCCAAGCGAATTTTATACCGTAAAATAAAGTAAAAAAATAAATAAATTAATTAAATGAATAAAAGGAAGTGTTTTCAAAAGTCAAAGTTGCCATGTCCTTTTAATTAACCCACGTTGCTTTCCTTTGTTTTCATTAATGGGCCTAGCATATTTAGCCTTGCCACGTGGAGATGATTAAATAAAAGGAGGCAGTGTATATTTACATGGTGGACCGGTACACAATTTGCTAATGTGTACCGGCTCGTCGCATAAGTGGGCTGATGGAATTACTTTTCGGGCTCGTTTGATTCGAGCTTTAAAAATAGAATTAGTATTTTAGATGTCAGAAAATTTTTATTCTTGGCATCTTTTATTGGATTCCATTAATACTCGTTTGGTTGGAGTTTTAGGAATGAATTCGGCAATTTTTTTTTTTTATTTTTTGGAGAAAAATAAAATTTTAAATTTTTTGGGAAAAAATTTTTTTTTTTCATTTTCTGGGGAAAAAAATATTTTTTTTCATTTTCTGGAAAAAAATAGTTTTTTTCACTTTCTAGGGAAAAAAATAATATTTTTAATTTTCTGGGAAATTTTTCAAGTTTTTGTATCAGTACACATTTTTATGACCTGTGTTGGTCTAGCTCTAATTTTTTGGAGCACGATTTTTATCGTAATTTTTTTTTTAATATTTTTAACTTATTTCAAAAAAGATTTTGACTTTATATTTTTTCCTATAAATATAACCATTGGTTTGGGGTCAAATATACATGATTCTTAGAAAGCTTTTTGAGAGAGAAAATATAGAAACGCTAGAATCAATTTTTGAAAGTTTTGAAATACCATCTAGGTTTTATTTACATGCCATAGGATATTGTTCTTCAATTTTAAGAACTAGGGTTGCAAACGTTTACAGGTCCTACGGGAGTGTCTTCGGTTGAGATTGGAGACGGGTTGAGCGAAGTGGCTAACGCGATAAGGGAGATCGCAGACGGTGGTGAAGGATTGTGATCAAGTGCGTGGAAGGAGGCGACGGGTAAGCTGGAAAAGCGAGAAGCGCTACGCCAGCTGCGGTTGGATTCTACGTTCAAGGAATTGACGGGACTGTTGCGTAAATTGTGTGGAAGCAATTTTTATAAGTCAATCGAGTATGTAATTCCGTTTTCATCATAGTGAAGCACTGTCGGTTAGTCACGAGGATTAATCCTACGCAAGTAGGAATACCTCGTAAATTCTTGGTATTGTGAATTGCTTTTTGTGATTGTTTGATTGATTTAATCGCTAGACAACACAAGACAGGTTTCGAACAGTAAAATTGATTAGACCATGGGTTTTAATTCCGCTTATCAAATCTCAAATAGTTTTTGATAAAAACCCTAAAATCAACTTAGGTAATACGATCCCCGAAATTTGTTGGTTTCCATCACCTTTCACCCAAGTTAAAATTTATTCAACTATCCACAAATCTTTTTAAGATGTCTCCATATATCCTTTATTCCAAGCACTTTAATTCATAATAGCAATTCAATTATTGAATGGAAAGTTTTGATTGGGTTATATGGTGGTATCTTTTGGGAAATATAATCTTTGGGCTACTTAGTTTGAGCTAAGGTGGAACCACTCAAAGCGAATAATATCTTGCTAAGGTCGGGGCCCAAGTAGTCACACTATCATTCAGCATCTTGTTTAAATTATGTGACTCGTATTTGTATTTTACATAATAAAATTCAATCATACTCGTAGGTGAGTGTGTTCAAAGATCGAACTGGACCGCCAAACCGAATAAACCGAACCGAAAAATAGACCTATTTAGTCTGGACCATTTGAATTCGGTCCGGTCTAGGTATAAATTTAGAAGGACCGAAATGATTTGGTTCGGTCTTCAACTTTTAAAGTTAGGTCAGACCAGACCGGACCGGACCGGTATTAATAATATATTATATACATATATTTAAATATATATTAATAATATATAATGTATTTATTAAAATTAAACCCTAAAGAGTAAAGACAATCCACTCTTGGCTTTCTTTGGCATCGTCTTTTAAACACTTGCAGGTGCTTGGCACTTCATTGGCTTTTGATAATCTGTTTGCCCTTCTATATATATATATCTACATATTTTCTTCTTGTTATGTTATGGTTTTTGGTACTTCTCCTTTATGGGGGTTTTAAGTCCTTTACTCTCTCCTTTTTCCCCCTGTTATTTGAATTAGATTAAGATTCAGTATGTCTTAATTTAATTTTAATAAAATTTTATTTCAATGGTACTTATATTCTTTTTATTTATTAAGGGGGTGTATTTAACTCAGATTTTAAAAGATTCTAACTGACTTTTTAAAATCCATGGATTCTGTTAAGTTTAAGGATTGTTTTAAATCCATATAGAATCTAACAGATTTTAATGCATGGATTCTTTTGGATTTCTACAGATTTTAATAAGTCCATGGATTTCTGCATATTTTAATAAGTTCATGAATTTATGCAGATTTTAATAAGTTCATCAAAAAAATCAAAAATCAAAAGACAAAAGACAAACAATAAAATAAATTAATTACGAGTTTAAAGTAACATTATCAAAAATGTAAAGACAATTAACGAAATACATTATAAAAATTCATACTGCACCCACAAAATTAGACTTCTCATCCACTAGTATTTTTTAATGAAATTGACATGAATTGTTTTTAAAAATTTGAACGATTATTAGTGGTCTAACCATTTGAAATTATGTTAATGCGTGATAACCACATTAGTAAAAGAGAGAATAAAGACTTTATAGGGACAAGAAAAAATTATAATGCGTTCATTACATAATAAGTTTGGAAAGAGAGAGGGGGAGGGGGAAGGAGGGAGAGAGAGGGGGGGAGAATTTGATAAAGTTCTTAAAAGAATTAGAAATCCATCAAATCTCTGGAAAGTAAGATTTCAAGATGGATTTTTATGTATAAAAAGGGCTTTACAATCCACCAAAATCTACCACTAATTAAAATCCTACTAAGTCATTAGACTTTTGAATACCATAAGATTTAGATGGATTTTTTAAAATCTTAATTGAATACATCAAGATTTTAAAAGACTTTTTAAAATATCAATTGAATACATTAAGATTTTAAAAGACTTTTTAAAATCTCAATTGAATACCCATGAACTTTAAAAGTCCATAAAAATCCTATAGATTCTAAATCCAATACACCCCCCCTAAGCATTGAGGTATATTGAATAACAAAGTTAACATTGTAAAAATTTATCATTCAGTATCGAAAACTAAATAAAATCAAATATCACGAAGATGACAGACAGTAAATATGTTTGTGGTGTGTAATCTTAATGGGATGAACATGATGTAAATTTATTTTTCTCAACTTAATTACACCTTTCATATGGATCTGTGGTAGGGCTGAGCACACAAAATATTTCCTATAATTAGTTGCAGTTACAAATATGTTAAATCTTATTACTTGAGTTCCCCAAAAGCATATTGATTTTTCCACGCATAGCAAAAAAACTCCGTAAAATTATTTGATCAATAAAATTTTGCTATGAAATTGACGAAATCAAAACATAAATTAAGATCACAAATTTAAAAGAGCACAAGAAGATATGGATGAATATATTTCTCTATATCAATCTACTCATTCAACATTAACAACTTTATGTAATTCATGTTTGCTTCATATTATTTATAATTTATTTTGCAAGTCACTTTTTTATTTTTAGTGTGCGATATTTCATCTTAATTCATGTACTAAATTACTATTATATCAAGTGATGAATGGTTAATAACATTGTTTGCATTTGGTTATGCATGTCCAATAAAAGAATGCAAAACAGAACCACCTATTTAGGCCACTTACCCATTTTCCAACACAATTCAATTGGATGGCCTAGATAAATTTTCTAAATATTAACAATATATCTTTGCAAAATGAGCAATTGATAAATGGGTTTAATCTATATAAATATGCCATTGGAAATAGGTGTAAAAAAAATAGCCAATAAACTCAAATAAATTTAAATCTATTAAAAAAGCCTAAACCGATTGGACCGAACTGAAACCGGACCGTTTAAACTGGTCCAGTCCGGTCTGGTTTGAGGTGGTAATTCAGTCCGGTCCGGTTAACCGGACCGTGCACACTTCTAACCTTAGGGGTGACAAAATTATAGATAATATGAAAATAAGTCTAGGAAATGATGCTGGCACAAAATTAAAATGATAATTTAAATTTGTGTCATTTTCATGTTTAGAATTTTTGACATGATATCCTGTTATCTCTGTGTTCAAAATTTGGAACGAAAGTAGATTTTTGTTATGTTAACTTTATCTAGTCATGGCAATCATGTCTTGTTATACCTGCATAAAAGAAAAAAATTCGATCCGACTCATGATATAAGGACATGTCTATCATAGAAGTAATCCAATCTTTTGAGCCATGTTGTACTTATGCGAGTCATGTTTGTGTTAGCTAAAACAATATGAACTTGGGTTGTGTTCGAGTTTCATTTTTCTCGTCATATCTGGTCGTGTCAAATAAAAATATGACTAAAAAACAAGAAGTACCTTCCTTACATGCACGTATAAGTTAAATACTTTTATTTTTTAATTAGGAATTCATATTTGATTTTCAATTTTATTTATATAATTAATTTCATCACAATTAACGGCTTCAAATAAAACTTAAACGCTGCTCAAATTCTAAAAATAAAAATATTATCTTAATTTAGAATATTCTAAAAATTGTTAAACTCCAAATTTGGGATAGATGTCATAATTAAAATCGCACATTGACAATTTGGACGAATACGTGGGCACTTTGGGTTAGCCTCATAGTTTAAATTATATATTTTAAAATATTCTCCGTATCAATAGCTAGCATTCATTTGCACAATAATTCTATAATTGTGTAAATTTTACACAAAACATAAATATAAAATATTGCTGAAGATGGTCTAAGATGTTTATATCTCAATCTCAATTTTAACAATTCCATACACTCATTAGAGATCAAAAGGGCAGAGAGAATAACTAATACCTTCTATCCGTAACTTAGTTCCGAGCTCATACTCTCGTTTGTAGACCTTGTTTTGAACCTTTTTATAGTGCGAATCATTTTTTCCGTCTATTTTTTTTTAAATAAAGGGCCTATTTTTTAAACAATATGACATGTGTCTTTTTTTTTCATTATAAAATGACATCCCAACCCTTAAAATAAACTAAAAAAATATCAATATGCATTAAAATATGGACTGCAATATGAACTTTGCAGTCTATTTTCACTGCAATATGAACTTTGCAGTCCATATTTCACTGCAATGTGAACTTTGCAGTCCATATTTTTAGTGCAAAGTTCATATTGCAGTCCATATTTTACTGCAATGTGAACTTTGCAGTCCATATTTTTAGTGCAAAGTTCATATTGCAGTACATATTTCACTGCAATATGAACTTTGCAGTTCATATTTTATTGCAATATGAACTTTGCAGTCCATATTTTTTGTGAAAATTTTATAAAAAGGGGTAATTTAGGTAATACATAACATGTTTTTATTAATTAAATGATATTTAAATTTATTCAAATACATTCATTTAAAATATAAAACAAAATAGACACTAATTACCAATTAAAAATAGGCCCTTCATTCAAATTACCAATTAAAAATAGGCCCTTCATTCAAAAAAATATTATTCATTGGATTTTTGGTAAAAATCAATGTATAATAAGTCCTTCTACCTAATTTCTAGTTTTTTCCGTCTATTTTTTGAAAATTAAACCAGCAACTCTTATTTTTTTAAAAAAAGAAATATGTGTATTGAACACTTTTAGAAGTTTCCTCGCTCCATTGGGTGTTTTCATAACCAGATGGCCCGTAGGACCTATCGAGATGCAAGTCAGGGTTTCCACGCTTTGAGAATGTAATTGTACAAAGTTCCAAATTAGTGGTTTTTTTTTTTTTCCTTTTCAAATATGAATTAGTAAAGTGATTTCTTGTGTGGAGGATAATATCCAAAAAAAAAAAAAAAAACAGGTTTCTCATTCCTCTATATATATTTACAAAAGAAAGGAGGAAGCATCCCTTGTTCAGATGAAAACTTTGTATGTGCGAGTGAATATGTACAGTCGAGGCCAAGTCTTGGTCCAGTCTTCATATCTGATTCCAACGTAATTCACTTTTCTACAATTAATTAATGAAATTTTCATCAGTGGCGTGCTGTTGGACTTCGAAAACCACCTAAGCTTTCTAGCCTCTCTAAATAAGAAAATCTCTTTGTGGTTGTGGTAACAATGGTGGGTAGTTTGCTGCGGTACCTCCCATGTCCTTCTTTCGGGTGTAAGGCCTCCTTTGATTCTTTCTTTGGTTGAGGGTCTTTTGGTGGTAAGCCTAACGATGGTTGTTCCTTCGAATCTTTGCTGTTGCTGTTGGCGGGTTTGTTATCACCTTGTTCCACACTCCAACCCATGAAATCTGACAATGTCATTGATGTGGGCGTCTCTGGGTTCGCATTCTCTAGCTGATCTTCTATGGACTCGCTTGATCCCCCATTGACTGGTGATGACGACGAGTCTCCTCCTACTGGCTGCTTGGTTTGTACTTCAGCAGCCAATGGGTTCCTTGCAATATTATCTGCGTAAAGTACATCTTCTATTCTTGACATCACCGTGTAGGCCAAGCTTTCTAACACTCTCGAATAGCTCTCCAAAACGGCGTGTCCCACATCCTATGAGACCCAAAAAAAAAAACCCAGCAAAGTTAGCTGTTAATAAATATTTGAAAATGATTTCAAGATGAGAATTAGAGGCAGTGGGTTTTCTTACTCGGTTGTATTGGATTTTGCTAATATCTAAGGAGGATTGAGGAATTCCAGGGAAGTGCTGCTTGAGTATGAGCAAGATGGTCTCTGCTCTCTCTTCAAATAGTTCTCTCTTCTCCAAACTCACTGCTGATCCCCAAGTGGACTTGTTATCTTTGGAGGTCATCTTTCTCTTCCATATCACTATAGATGCCTCGATCCTATTCTTTAGGTCAAGGATTTTGTGTTCTGATGACAAGTCCATAGACGAAAGAAAATGGTCAGGATCGAAGAATTCAACCGTAATACTTCTATAGATTGAGTCTCCAAGGCTTTCCCTCCCATTCTACGTACCGTGATGACAACAAAAAGAAAATGAATAAGGCTTCTATACTGGAATTCAATTCAACTGAATTCAATTTTCATTTTTTTCATTTCACCTTGGGGAGAGATTCTATGTAGTTTTCGGGGATTTCCATTTCAGACAAGATATGAGCATTTATGGCCATTGCTGCTTTGTGTACTTGGTTTACTGAGTCTTTCTGAAACTGCAGCCATTTCCTAGTACTTTCGGATAAACCATCTGGGGGAACCTTGGGAGTAGGTAGCCACCATTTGTCGTCTTTCCTTTTGTTTTTTGCTCTTTGTGCTTCATCCGCATCTTTTGACATGTAAGAGAACTCAGTTTGGCCTTTAAAGTTATCTAGGCAATCCTGCATTTGTTGTAAATCAATACAAAGTCTTAATTACATGCCTTGAAATTAATGTTGAATGTCTGCGCACAATCAATCTAGCTTAGCTAGAGAATATTATTTGAAGGCATATATATAACTATCCACTATGAATGATCGTACAAGAAGCATTGCGTCTAGCTTGCGAAGAGCTGGGATGTCCATGAAAAGATCATTTCGCTGCTTTGTTACCATTATCTGTTAAAAATAAAGAAACACTAGCCCTTGTTAAAGACAAAAAGGCTCTGTTAACACTTAAACACGTCTCTTTGTATACATACATATTATATATATACATAGAGAGAGGGGGGAGGGAGAGAGGTTTACCTCCATATTTATTCCATCTTTTTTTTGCTTGGAAGGGACAAATTCAACAATGTGATCAGTGACAGATAAGAGCCAGTCAATTTCTTTGCGCCACCTTGCTTTCCTCTCTGGTGGCATTGGCTCTAATCGCGATTGTTCACCAAAGACAGAAGCTGGATTTGTGCAAATGTGAAATATTAGACATATATGCAGTGGAGATTTAATTCTAACGTTTCAAAGTAGTATCATTTTGGATTCAAGCGTATGCACCAACATAAATATGGAGGAATCTTTAGAAGTTAAAAATTATACACAAATTTGATGCTTTCAGGGCTTCTCAAAGAATAAATTTTTACAAAAAAATAAAAAGAAAATTGAGTACCTGCTAGATTTGTAATGGCATTTGATATTGCTAAAGCTGATGAAACACCCTTCCCTCCACCAGACATGTCCTCACCCAGAAGTAATTTTGCAAATCTTTCCTTCATCAATTCGATATCTAAATATAGCGCACCAAAAACAGAACAAAATAAAACAATAAACAAATATATAAATATTTGCCAACTAAAGTAGATGAAAATGCGTAACAAATACATTACCCGATTGCTTGGCTTTGTGTTTGGGGCTATTGGTGGCTCCATCAGGACCGGCCATATGTGACTTAATTTTGTCGCCATGGTTAAATGCCCAGCCGATTTGTAGCTTTGAAGCGGGCAGATCGTTTGAAGAAGGGGTGGTGGAAGCCTGACCTTTTGAGGATATCATATCGTCCACGGAGGTCATTGATTCACTATTGCTCTCAACGATTATACTATGGGCTTGTCTAGCGTGGTTCATTTCTTGTTCTTCCTTGTTTGCTTGAACCATTTTCGATTTCTAGCTAGGTAGCACAATTATATGTTTGCAGAAATGAGGATATGCATACGAACAACAGAATTTGAGATTGATGAGGGGTTTTAATTATTATGGCATGGGCTAAGAAAAGTAGGGAGGAAGGGAGGAAGAGCGAGACAGAGAAGCCAAATCTTGCAAATAATTTGAAACTATTTTTTTTTTGCACGGACAGAGAGAGAGAGAGAGATGGAGGGAGGGGGAAGAAGAGAGAAATGGAAAATGATTTTTGGTGGAGACTTGTATGAGTTTTCTAAGTGCTGTGAATTGGTGGAGGAACATGGGGTGCATGTTTGAGAAACAATGGGAAAGCCAGCTCAAATATGATTTTAATAAAAAAATAAATAAAAAAATGGTCAAGTACAACTATATATTAAGCATGTCAAGAAGATATGGTATATAACAAAATTATTATATTACCCTTCTCGGATAATAAATTACTATTAAATAATATTAAACGAGCGATTTGGATTTATGACTTTTAGCATAAAAACACATAATTTTCTTATCGCTAGCCAAATATCATATCATTATATATTTTTAATATGCAAATTATTAAGTTTTTATTACACACGTATAATATGCCTATAAATACTTCTATTAAATCATATTTGAGCATTAAAAAAACATTACTTTATTTCTTTTTGATTTTTTAAGAATTACCAATTTAGGAGGGGGGAGAATTGAACGGTTGTGTTTCAGTTTTGAAGGTTTGGGGTTACCAAAAGGCCAGGCAAACGAGATTCTCTCTACTCCCTCTCCGAAGGTTGGACAATTTGGATTGGTAATTTAGCAAATCGGGAGTCATTTTGTAATGGTCACTCTGTTGACTATGAAGAGCAAATAATATAAAGGGTGTTCTTAAATGCACTCACATAATCCGTCTTCTCACCTCACTAAAAATCAAAGTTATGTTAATCTTAACTTAAAAAATAGCGTAAAAGCCTTTCTTCTCACCCCGCTTTGTATACTTTGAAAAAATCACTACTAATTTATCTTCTCACCCATTTAAAGTTTTAAAAATTAAAAATTAATAAAAAATTACATTATTTCCAACAAACAAACATCTACTATTTTCACTTAATTACATACATCTCATAAATATATGCTTCTAATAAGTATTCTCATAATTTTATATAGATTACTAGACTTTTATTTTTATTTTATTTGCACCGCACAATAACATTTTCAATGATGTTTTTCTTAATTTATTCAATCTTTTTATTTGAGTATGCATGCAAGCAAAATTCAATAAAACTTATGTTAAGTTATCTAATGTTAAAGTTAAAAAAAATGTAGTGTTAACGCGTGTCTAATATGTCATAAATATATATATATATAAAAATATGTATTGTATGTTGTGTTTTTATTGTTTCAATATTTAATTTCTTAAAATTAATCATAAAAAAATATTGAAAAAGGAAATAGTTTGGTGAGAAAATCTCTATTATTTTAATATTTTGTAAATAAATCATTTTCTTGAATCTCTGAAAAATTAAATATAATAGAAATCGAAAGTAACAAAATATGTTAATAAATGATTTATTTTTATGAAAACTATTTTATTTTTCCAATTAATTTTTTTCCATTTTCACAAAAGATAACATATATTTCCAAACAACAAATTGATCTTTTAATATTTTTGAAGTAGTGAATTAAGTATTATATTTACTTATTTGATAAAGATAAAAATAAAATTTGTAAATAAATTTGAAATATGAATAATAAACATTTAAGAAAAGATTATATAAAATATCATATAATTACTAAAACTTATTTATGACAATTAATATTTTGTATCTTGGAGGTACTATTTAAATGAAATTTTTAATAAAATTTATTAAGAACGATGCAAATTTCATTATTATGTTTTATCTTAATGAAAAATTTAATATTTTTACTTTTAGCGACGAAATTTTATCATTCCTATATTATTTCAGTAAACTCATCTTACTGCTGGGGTGAAGTGCAAGATTTTTTAAAGATTTGATGGGTGAGAAGAAAGTATTCTCACACTGAGGTAAAAAGATTGATTTTGTGCGTGCATTTAAGAACACTCTAATATAAAATATGTGTACATATTTTGTTTTCTCTGTTCTATTTAACTATAATATTGTACCCAAATTCATTAAAATTAATATACTATCCTTAATTTAGTACCCAATCTTATTCTACATGGCCTAAATTAAGGGTGGTTTTATTTCTATCCACCAAATCTTGCAGTTAATCCATATTGTTAAGTTAATTCGCATTATATATTAAGTTAATCCGCGAGCGTGGATGAACTGACAAAAAAATATTATGAATTTAATTTTATAAATATTATTTTAAATAATAATTTAATATGAAAATATCTACTAAATTAATAAGTATAACCACTTTAAATAATTTAGATAGGTAAATTTTAATTAACTTTACAGTAAAATAACAAAAACAAAATTTAACCCTTTTTTCCTTACGATTTTAACGATTCTCCCGGTGTTTCTTCTTCTTCTTCTCACTATCACTCTTTCCCTAGCCTTCTTCTTCTTCCCTCTTTTCCCACCGTCTTTTCTTCTTCTTCTTCTTCTTCTTCTTCTTCTTCATCATCATCATATCACAAACCTTAGATTAGTTTCATATTCTTTAAATCACAAAATCTGTATTCCAACCTTAGAAACCCACACCCACAATTTCGAAAATCTTGAACTAATTTGGTTTTTGTATTATGTAAGTCTAACTCACAATACGGAAGATTAAAAATTTAAATATACCAAGTTTCTTATATCATGTCTAACTTTCAGACTAAATAATTATATTATTAATTATAATGTTGGGGGTTCTAAAAGATTAATGAATAAAAAAAATTATAAATTATTAATTATAATGTTGGGGGTTCCAAAAGATTAATGAATAAAAAAATTGTAAATTATTAATTATAATGTTGGGGGTTCTAAAAGATTAATGAATAAAAAAAATGTAAATTACTGGACAAGGTCTATTTGCAACGCAAGCTGAAAAAGTTGGTCATTCCCTCTTATATATATATAATACACACTATATATACTTGGTCATTCTTTCACTCTGTTTTCATGTGTGTGTGTGAGAGAGAGAGAGAATGGCGTCTATTCGATCAACACAAGCGCAGAAGTAACCCTAAACCGTTCAAACTTTTTTAAACGTAAAGATGAAGTTAATTAAAAGAAATTATATTTAGATTAGGAAAGTTAATTAAAAGGAATTATATTTAGATTAGGAATGTTAATAAAAAAGGAATCTAAAGTTGTACAATTATAATTTAATTAAAATTGGTGGATATACTAATCAATTTTAAAAAGGGTAATTTTGTGAAACTTTCATTTAAAATTTTCATAATTTAAGGGTGAATTAACTGCAAGATTTGGTGGATAGAAACCAAATCACCCTAAATTAAAGTTGAAAAAAATATCCTCAAATTCTAGAAAAATTACCATAATCACTTTTAGGTAACAACCCTTTGGCAAGTAGTCAAGCAATTGAATTGAAAGCGAAAAAATTGGAAAGTTCAAATAAATAATGGTAATTTAATCACTATCAAATCTAATGTGATAAAACAGATATCAAAGCAAAAAAAAAAAAAAAATTGGCGGGGAAAGTACCTATCACTTGTATATATATATATATATTAACTATTTATATTATAAAATATCAAGTTTGACTTAAAAAGTATAAAGATTTAATGGTTAAAAATATACATATTATGATGTGCATTAGTTCTATATCATTGAATGAGTTTTATACACACATCAAAATGTCGCATAAAAATTAAAACACTCACACTAATAATATACATACAATAAACTCTCACAAATTAATAATTTTGTCTATGCTAAAAATACTATAACTTAAAATAAAAAATTCAAAATTTAATAAAAATTTAATTTTTAAAACCTGTTAATCAATATCAAGTAAATAAGATTCATCATAACTATAAAATTATGTAAAAAAATCAAAAAACATTTAAAAATTCATATATTGTTGAATTATTTTTATATTTTTCGTTAATATTTATCAAAATAAACTAATAATTTTTTTTATTTAAATTTAAAATACGTTATTTACTTTTAGGGTGCGTTTGGCGTGCCGGATAAAGAAGGTAGGATATAATAGGATAAATGCCGGACTTAGTCGGATAGGAATTACGTGGGACATGATAGCAAATGAATCAGTCGAATAAGGATTAAGTGGGATTGAACAGGATAAAGATTAGTCGGATAAAGATTTAATAAACTTTGCATTTGATGGAGTTCTGGATTACAAGTCCAGATATTATATAATACAACTTGCTTTTCTTTTAAAAATATATGCAATTTTAATTGTTATGCAATTTTTTTTTAACTAATACGATTCTTCTATTTATAAATAAATTTCGTAAAAACCTCTTTCAGGAGAAAAGTTCTATATCACGTACAATATTTACGAATTAGGCTTTAAGTACAATTTCAAATCCTAATGTTACCATTTTTTCTAAAATTAAAGTTTCTTATAAATATCTTCATTTAATAAAAAAATATGCAATATTATAAAAGAATTAAATTTTATCAGTTGAGTTACTGTGATTTTTGGTAGTTGAAATTTTTTATTAATAAATTTGATTATCTAAAAAGTGTAAAGAAAAAGATTAAAAAAAGATTAATTTTTATATTTATTTTAATATCCGGCAATCATGGGATAAAATAATACCACCTATAGGGGTGGTATATATTTATCCGGTTCTAAAGGGATAAAATCATAATTAATCCCGAATGCAATCCAATCCCATGTTGTGCCAAACATGGGATATGATTAAAATATCTTATCCACTCTCGCACCAAACACATGACAAGAATTTATTTATTCTATCATTTCCGATAATAAACATCGGATAAAATTAATTAATCCTATCCTACTTCTAATCCGCACGACAAACACATACTTATTATATTATTTTACGGTGCCGAACGACGAGTATATTCTAGTTACTTATATAATTTAGGTTCCCGGTGGATCCGGTGGAACCCAAGCTGCCTGCCAGATCCATCTCATCTCATGTCTTCTTCATCACCCGAAACCAATTTCCGCTGATTTGAACACCAACACCATCTCTCTCGATTGAAACATATACACTCTTCGATTCAGAATCCGAATCCGAACGCAATGCGCTGGACCTCAGTGCCTTCAATCGGCTTCCAAGGTTCATTTCTCTATTTTCTTCAATTTAGTTCCCTTGTATTATTCACACACACGTACCTACATATATATATACACACATGAAGTTATGATCCATGGATCACAAATGCTTTCTCAAGTAATAATATCACTTTGTGTTCGACAGTCAGCTTGGTGCCGCTTTTTCTTTTAAAATTTCGATGTCTATGTTTATGTTGTGAGCTGGTTATAATTTTTTTTTTCCTTTCAATGGACAATTTCCTTATATTTATGTTTTATAGGGTTTTTGATGCGTATGATCTATGCACTGCAAGTCTCGGATCGAGTTCTCTGAATTGTATAGAATAGGATAGACTATAGTAGAACAGAAGATGGCGTGGTTTAGTGGGAACATTTCGTTAGGGAACTTTGCGGATATCGCTGGAGCTGTCAATAGTAAGATCAGCGAGAGTGTCAAGAATATCGAGAAGAATTTTGACAACGCTCTTGGCTTCGAAGAGAAGTCTGATGCTGCTAGCAGTGAAGGTACATTTTCAAATTTTGGCATATTCGTACTTAAATATGATCGGATATAATCATGTAGGCCCAAATTAAGTTGTAAATTCTATTATGTCAAGTTTGCTTTGTGTCCTTTATACGGAAGTTATGCTCACTTGAGGTCACATAGGCCACTTTAAACTTGATGGTTATGCGTGTACATGTGTTTAAAAACAATGAACTGAATGAAAAGTTTATTGGAATTTTATACCAGTACTAAAAACCAGCTACAGTACTAGTTGTGTTGGATCTGGAAAATGAATTTATTTAATTTACTACTTCGAGACCAAAATTGTTATTATGATGTGTCATCATCAGTCCCATCAGTGAGAGCGGGCAAAAAAAAAAAAAAAACTGTTACGGCAAAACAATTCTCAAAATTAGAGCAACTTTGAAAATTTGGGTAGCCTGGTACATATGAAAAGTATTGGTTTGTGTTCCCTTGTGCACTAGTTAGTATATTCCATGTGAGGGTTGAAGCCTTGTCTGAAGTCTGACGGATGAATGTTCAGCAAATTGGTAACTCCAATGTACCATTTATGGAAAGCCAAATATTTTCTTTTTAAAAAAATAGTATCCTACTTATCATGGCCTGGTTGATTTCATCAGATGTGTCCGACATATGAATCATATCATTGTCTTTGCATATTTTCTTCCGGATATAGCTATTAGCACTCTAGTTTTATACTCTCACACGTCAAAATCATATTTAGTAACACTATGAATTTTTTTTTGTTTGAAGTTTGAGAGACTTATTATGGCATTTGTTCGAACACAAAAGTACTAAGGCCTCGTTTGGTTCACGGATTTTAGCACTCGGAAAAGGAAAGTCGTTCCTTTCCTTTGTTTGGTAAGCACAAATTCCAGAAACACTTTCCCGAAATAGGGGAAAGTAGGGGGTAAAACCATTCCTCTTAAAACACATGGGATTAATTTTCCCATGTGATTTCCAAGCATTTATTATAAAAATTTTAGACAATAATACCCTTACCTAAATACTTTCCATGCTTTACCAAACACAAGAAACGAAATTTGACAGGAAATTTAGTTTCCCACCTCCATGGGAAAGATAAATGAATTGATTTCCCTTCCGTGAACCAAACGAGGCCTAAGTGGAGTGCTAGTAGCCATATCCTTTTCTTATACTAGAGTTCCAGTGATGAATTGATGATTTTCAATTTATTTGTTGTTTAACACCTCCATAAACGGATACCAGAGTCGGGGTTATGGCCTTCAGCTACGGACAGGAAAGCACTATTTGAACCTGTCATGACCTTTATGGGGCGTAAAGAAGAGGAAAGTACTGTAGAATCATTGGATAAACCTGAGTCCTCGAAGCCTTCATTTTCTTTTGATGAAAAAGAAGCGGTAGAGACTCATAACCCTGCTAGTTCTGCCAATGAACAAACCCCACCTTCTGAAGAAGCAAATGACGAAACAGCGAAGGTTGAGGTTGATGTGCATCCAGAACCAGTAGTGGAAATGAATGTAGCAGATGCCGAAGGAGCAAATAAGGTCACTGCAGATCCAGGTGATGCTGAAGCTGACTCAAAAGTTGCCCTCACTGAACTATCTATAGCAAATGTTGAGCATGTTGAGGAATCAGATTCCTCTAACCATCTCCAACCGAAGGAGAGTGGGAATTCAGGATCACTGGAAACCGAGTCAATCAATCCTGCAGATCAAATTGATAGCAATGCCCCCATCCTAGATCAATTAAATAATATTACTGAATCAGACGCCTCAAATCATCTCCAACAGAAGGAGATCTTGAAAATAGGATCTCTTGGGGATTCAGGGTTACTGGGACCCGAGTCTGTCAATCCTGTAGATCAAGCTAATACCAATGCCCCTGAACCAGATGAATTACATGATATTGTTGATCAGGATAGCACAGATGAACAAAAGCAACATGGTGAGGAAGTTGTAGAGAAAGCTTCTCTGGTTAAAGATGACTATGCAACAAGTGATGGCCAATCAGGAAGTGGGACAGAGCCTCCTGGTTCAAATTCTCCCATGTCTAATGATGAATATTCCAAGGATGACTTGCTTGTTGTACAACACTTAGATGAGGCTTTAGAGACAGTCCCAGAATGGGTTTCACATGAAGATGATGCAATTGCTAGTACCGTAGAAGTGAACCGGCGAACAAGGGATTATGAAACTGACGTAAAAGGACGTCTGAGTTCTGGAAGCCACTCATTTGATAATGCAGATTCTATTGATGAACTGGAGAAGGTGAAGAGAGAAATGAAAATGATGGAAAACGCACTACTAGGAGCTGCTAGACAAGCTCAGGTATGAGGTCACGATTAGTCGCAATTATTTTTCTGAAGAGAATGATTTCTGTCTACCCAAGGCTCAGGCATGATCCGTGGTCTTTCATGTAAAATACTGAATCTGTGCTTAATTTAGGACTGTATCATATCTAATTATCTGCACTGTTTGTACTGTCTTGCTACATGCTAGTCCTTTTCTTTTCTTTATGTTTTTCTTATTGCTTCATAGTCAGAATCTCTTCCTATTTGAACAAACCGAAGTACATATGCATTAACCAAGATAACTGCCTTAAAAATAAAAAGAAGTGTGAGGAAATTTGGGGCATGGAGCTATTCATTTGCTACAAACATGGGCCGACCTTTCAGTTTGTGTTAATGGACTGTCCTCAATCCTGTAATGGTCTCAATTCAGAACACATAGTTCCTTTATGATTTTCATGTACATCTTTTCCCTTGAGTGTAGGATCTGAAATCAAGCTATCCTGGATATACAAGGTAAGGGTGATCTCAAACTCTCAATTGAGTTAGTTAATGTTCTAATGTTAAGACCATATAAGCAGAGGTTGTAAGTAGTGTGGGAAAATTTTATTTTATTTCGAGTTTGTCAGTATTCACTAAAGTATCCCTAAAAAGTGTTTTCCATTCCAAACGATGGTAAAACATTTTGATTAAGTGATACACAATGTGCTTCATTGTGTTTTTACTTTTCCACTAGTTTAGTTTGCGATAACCAATGTTTTAAGAGGCGTTTGAGGCGTGCGCCTCGAGGTGAGGCGAAGGGAAAACGCTCCTGAGGCGTGATTTTTGGGTAATTTTTGAGGCTTACGCCTCTTCACTGTGAGGCGTACTTGAGGCGTGGGCCTTGAGGCGTAGGCCTCAAGGAGGGAGAGGCGTAACTTATCAAAACTACGTAGTTTTGCACTCTTTTTTTTTTTTTTTAAGTACTTACAATCAAACCCTAGCCCCACAACGTTGAGCAAAACGATCGACAGAGAGGAGAGCTGCGCACGACGAGAGGGAGAGAGTTGCAGCATCGTATACAACATCATCCCAAACCCTAAAATCTGAAATACTTCATTCTTCTTCACTCTTTGTAAATTTTTTAACATTTATTCTCTATATATTTCTTTCTTCTTCTTCTTCTTTATTCTCTCTCTCTATATATAATAGTTACATATGTATATATATATGTATTTAGTAGTTATATATGTACATGTATTCAATACCATACTCATAAAATAAAGCTTTAGACAGCATGTATTTTCTGGAAACACTCGACAGAATTTTAACCTCACTGCCCCCACAGAATTTGAGTTCTATTATTATTTGCCTTATATTAATATGTGATATATATTAATGAAGCTTTGGACAGCATGTTATTTCTGGAAATACTCGACCGAATTTGGATGTGGCTGCCCCCACAGAATTTTAATCTCACTGCCCCCATAGAATTTGACTTCTATTATTATTTGCCTTATATTAATATGTGATATATATTAATATATATGAGTATTGTTTGATTTTTATTTATGATTATCAATATTATGATAGTTTTGTAATTTTTTAGGATTTTTTTTTTTAAAAGTGAGGCTTACGCCTCAATGCGCCTTGAGGCCTACGCCTCGCCTCGTCCGGGCTAAACGCCTCAAACCTGCCTCGCGCCTTTTAAAACATTGGCGATAACAAACAGTTAGTTAAGAAGAAATCTAAATATTAGAGCCAACTAAGCTGAAGATTAATGAAAGAGGTCTAGGACATTTCTAAAAAAAGAAATAAAGGCCCAAGGTAAGGTGTGTTTGATTTTAGACCTTGTAAGTTAAAATCAATCGCCAAAAGATATAATTTTATCTTCCTTCTAGTTTAGATATTTTCCTGATTTTCTTTGTTATGTCAGTTTACTTCTTCCTGAGATGACTTTGAAATTACAACAATTATGTGTGGTTTATTAGTTGATATATCATATATGTATGTGTGTTTGTAAGATGAATAATTTTTTTACATTTTACCCAGGCGAAAGCTGATGAAATTGGAAAGTTGATGAACGAAAATGAGCAGCTAAAGGCTGTGATTGAGGATATGAGGGTACTTATTCTACTATCTTCTTTCTTTCTTTCTTTCTTTGTTAATATCAGAGGCAAAACAATTTTATTAAATTGAAATATAAAATAGACCCCAAAAAAAATTGAAATATAAAAGTACAATGATGTGGCTCCACATTCAACACCTACGTGTCGTGTATTCCTGCAGAAAATTGAAATGAATAAATTCTCTCCATTTTTAACTGAAATCATTCAACAGAGAAAATCCAGTGAAGCAGAAATTGAGTCCCTCCGAGAGGAGTACCATCAAAGGGTGTCAGCTCTTGAAAGAAAGGTCAGTGTCTTCCTTAATATCTAATGTTATTTATGCTTAAATTTGTTTTGAAGCGACATGGTAACCAGTGTAAGTCACAAATTATAGGTAAATTAAATTCTTTTTTTGGCTGGCCTTGATTCTGAATTCTGCTCTAGATCCATCTGAGTGAAATATATGATCGATTTTACTTATTAATTATGAGTGTGCAAGGGAGATTTCAATTGTGTAAACAAGTGGTTGCCTCAGCCGTGCCCATAAATGAATTGCTGTCATATAAAGTTCTAGTTTTTGTCATACTTCGGGGTTGGAGCTTTAAATATTGTAAGGAAACCTATGAAAGTTTTAGAAAAGCCTTCGAATTCTACAGAAGAGACTAAATGACTCAAGCTTGGCAAAATCAAATTAATTGTTTGGTAGATGAGGTTTCAACTTTCGAGAAAGTCTCAAGACTCAAGGGAATTTATTAAGGATGACAATTGAGCCCAAAGTTTCAGATGCAGTCCAAGTTGTGTTATACATAGTCAATTTGCCATTTGTAATTTTGTAGGTAATGGATATCGTCTCTTGTTGACAGGAAATGTAATTTACTTATATTTTTCGTCATATGTTCTTTTATCTTTGTATGAATGTTTAGTTGTATCTTGTAGTAACAGTACTGCTAGGATAGAGGAAAACCAAAATTTAATTGGGTGGAGACAATAACTAAAGATAAGATTTTGTGTATTTTACTACTGGATGGTCTTTTGACAGATCTGAATGGTGAAATATGATTCATTTAGCTAGTTAAGTAATTGAGATGAGAATTTGTTGAGTTGAGTTGTTTGTTTATCACTTAATCTTCTGCGAACTTTCAACATTTTTTGCTTTTCGTGAACCAAATGTATATGTTGTTTTACATTATTCAAATGGTTAGAGTGCATATGCACTTGGAAGATAGTGTTCATATTATTGTTACTAATCTTCTACTGTTATTACTATTATTCAATTTTCCCCTTTGGGATATGTAATTTCAGGTTTATGCTCTTACTAGAGAAAGGGATACACTACGCAGAGAGCAGACCAAGAAAAGTGATGCTGCTGCTCTTCTGAAGGAAAAAGATGAAATAATCAATCAAGTTATGGCTGAAGGTGAGAAACTCCCTCAACTGCATTTTGGAGAAGATAACTATTTTTTTTTTATTTTAATGTATTATATTTCTTCTTGTGCTGTTTAACACAGTAGCTAGGTATTGCTGCCTCTTGTGGGTCCTCAACGTGATTTATATATATCCACATTATCTGAGAATCGGCCACATAACTTTAATATTTGCGAGAAGTTGGAAAATATCAGGTTATGGACTATGTTTAGACATCGTGAAAGAGGAAAGAATATCAAAAAAACAATACCTAATATTTTTTTTTTAATAAGATTCAGCTAATATAAAGCGTGTGATCCAGCGGACCACATTTATCTTCCTCAGATCTTGAACGATTTTAAATCTGGTTTCAGCTTTCTGATAATATGTAGTTTTTATTTTTCCCTGAAGAGTAATAGTTCTGTTGTGCAACTTGATCATGTTTTCCATTTGTTCCAGGGGAAGAGCTTTCAAAAAAGCAGGCTGCTCAGGAATCTAAGATTAGGAAATTACGGGCACAGGTATGCAAGCCAGTGTGTTTATTCTTGTCATTGAGAAACTAATACTACCTTCTTCTTCTTCTTCTTCTTTTTGTTAACAAATTTTGCTAATTTTTGAAAGCTAGATTAGAGAGTTTGAAGAAGAGAAGAAAGGATTGATTACCAAGCTACAGGTAAATTATACTCTCTCTCTCTCTCTCTTGTGATCGTTGTACTTGTATAGAAAGTTTGCTAGGTATCATCTTCTAGTCGTCATAGCTTTACGATATATTTTTTGGTCTTTGTGATTCAATCTTCAAGAACATATACGATAAGAAGCTTGCCTATGTCGAAAGTGGGGAGGTATATTAATATTTCATTTCTTGTTTCGTCGATCCTTGCTTCTTTTTCGTTCTTTATCTCGTCTTAGGGTTTTGTGTCCTTTACGGCGACTTTAAGATTTGGGCGTTTCGATCGGGTCATCTCGTGGTCAGTTGACTGGATTGGAGGAGGATTGTGCCAATATCGTTCTTGAAAAGGAGGAGGAAAATGGCTTGTTTTTTGAAGGAGAAGAATGCGTGAACGGTGCCGCTTCAGAAATCCGATGGTGCCTGGTTGGAAGACTGCTTACCGAGAAAGCATTTAATTTTGTGGGGATGAGGAATACACTTGCATCACTTTGGAGGCCGGTCAAAGGGGTATGTATTAAAGACTTCGGCCCCAATCTTCTCTTATTTCAATTTTTTCATGAGCTAGATTATGAAAGAGTTGTCAAAAATTGCCCATGGTCATTTGAGCAGAACCTATGACTGGCAGGGAGAGTTGAAATTGGTGTTTAGCCAACAAAAGTTCCTTTTTTTTCATACGAAAATGTGGGTACAAGTCTACGATTTGCCTTGTAGTTTTATGTTGGAAAAAATATTGGAAATTTTATTGGCACTTTTATAGATTCAGATCCAAATAATTTTGGTGGGTTGTGGAGATCATATATGCATATAAGGGTTGCCCTAGATGTGCGTAACCCGCTTAAAAGACGGATGAAGATCAAAAAACCTAGAGGTGATTGGTGTTGGATTAATTTCAAGTATGACGCCTACCTACGTTATGTTATTATTATGGAATTCTTGGACATACCGATTCTTTTTGTGAGATTTTTTTTGACCTGGGAGATAAAAATGCTGTTAAGCCATACGGGCCTTTTCTCAAAACTCCTGGTTAGCGTCCGATGAATCAAGGGGGGAGAGGTGGCTGCGGTTTTCTACTTTTGATGCTGAGGAAGGAGTTACATGGGGTGGCAGCGGATCGGTTTTAGTTGAGAAAGAAAGGATTAGCTTAGTGAATCATCAGAATGTGTTAATTCTACGCAACCAAGCCATTGATTTGAGAAGTTGGGGGGGGGGGGGTTGAACTTGGGGTGAATACATCTGGTAAGGATATGGACAACGTGAATCAGATCGAGAAAATTGGGGGGGTGGTGGTGGTGTTTTTTTATTCTAACTTCTGCGATATAGAGAACGGGGATTTTATGATAACAGGCTGGATGGATTGGGGGAGGAAGGAAATGGTGCGGTGCCAAAAAGCACCCGCTCCTGGCAATGAGTGTTCTAATTTGGAACTGTTGGGGTTTGGGCAATACCCGCAAAGTTCAGGAACTCGAGGACATTGTGTCCTAGTTGAAGCCCAAGTTTATTTTTTTAATACAGATCAAGGTGGGGTGGAGTCAGGTTGAGCGGGTAAAGAACGGATTGGGTTATGATGGGTTGTTTATGGTAGATAGATTTGGGATTGGGGGAGTTATAGGTTTGTTTTGGAAGGATAGAACTATGGCGTATCTAATTAGTTACTCTAATCATCATATTGATGTCGTGGTAAACATTGGAGGCATGGTGCAATGGAGGCTAACGGGGTTCTATGGCTTTCTAAAAAGACAGCGAAAGCCTGAGTCGTGGCAGTTGCTTACTACGCTTCAAGGTAAGCCAGCTTTGCCTTGGTGTGTTATAGGTGATTTCAATGATATTCTTCATTAGTTCGAAAAGCGAGGTAATTTGCCGCATCCGAATTATCTGGTCAGTGGATTTCGTCAAGTAGTGGATACCTATGGGCTTGTTGACTTACGTGTGGTGGGTTATCCTTTTATGTGGGAGAGAAGTCATGGAGAACCTAATTGGGTGGAAGAGAGATTGGATAGAGCGCTAGCTTCTCAGTAATGGGTGGGGTTTTTTTCCACGGTAGCAGTCCGAAATATAATTACTGTTTCTTCGGATCATACAGCTTTTTTCGTGGATTTCGTGGAGACAATTTAAGTGGTTAGACGTAGATTTCGATTCGAAAATGCCTGGGTTCGTGAACTAGAATGCCGCAAGATAGTGGAGGAAGGTTGGGGTGTCTCGGATGGCATGCCGCTTATTGATCGAATTAGTTTATGTGGGGAGAAATTACAACATTGGGGTGCCCAGGTGAGATCGAAATTCAAACAAAGTATAAACATATACATAGATTGCATAAAAGTGTTAAAGAATGAAAGAAGTGCAGAAGTCATAGAAAGTGTTAAGAATTATAAAGAAGAGTTGGGGGCCTTCTTGACAAACAGGAGGTTTATTGGAAATAACGTGCGAAACAATTTTGGTTGAAGGAAGGCGATGCTAATACGCATTTTTTTCATAATTATGCTTCTTCACGCCAGAAAAATATTTCCTTTTCTCGGTTGAAGAATTATTCTGACAATGGTATGGTTGGAATGATGGGTTACAGGCTTTGATTTGTGACTATTTTTTAGATTTGTTTTCGGCTAGAGGGGGGATTATGAGTCTGTTTTGCGTCATGTGCAGAGACGGGTTACATACCGACATAATGCTACGCTCATGCGCCCATTTGAAGATTGGGAGATTAAAGAGGCTGTGTTTGCAATGCATCCTGATAAGGCGCCGAGTCTGGATGGTATGAATCCATTTTTTTTCAAAAGTACTGGGACATTACGGGTAATGCTATCACGAATGCGATACGAGATTACATGAATAACTGTTATATGCCTACGGGGTTTAATAGAACATCGATAATGCTTATTCCTAAAGTTAAGAATCCGCCAATCCGGTGAAAATAACAGATCTCCGACCTATTTCTTTATGTAATGTAGTGTACAAGATTATGTCGAAGGTTGTTGCAAACCATTTGAAGCTGATTCTTCCTGATGGGATTTCTGAGTCGCAAAGTGCTTTTGTTCCTGATCAACACATAACCTATAACGCCATGGTGGCTTTTGAGGTGAGTCATTATCTACAACAGAAGACGCAAGGAAAGAATGGGGTGGCAGCATTGAAATTAGATATGTTGAGGCGTACGACAGGGTGGAATGGGATTTTTTGCGTAGAATGATGATTACGCTCGGTTTTTGACGGAAGTGGGTTTCTCTGGTAATGATGTGTGTGAATACGGTGGAGTACATGGTGAACCAAATGGTTATGAGATTGGCCCGATAAAACCATATAAAACCAAATAGGGGCTTTCGGCAGGGCGACCCCCCTTAGCCCTTACCTTTTTATTTTGTGTGCAGAGGGTTTGTCGGTTCTGTTTAATACATATGTCTCTAACGGGTTGATTCATGGTTGTCGAGTAGCTAGATCGGTGCCTGATGTGTCTCATCTGTTTTTCGCGGATGATAGTTTTTTTTTTTTTTCTGTGCTAATGTTCGAGAGTGTCAAATGGTTGGTTAATGTTTATGCCTTTATGAGTGAGCCTCGGGTCAAAAGATTAATTACCAGAAACCGTCGATTTCGTTCAGTGCTAACACTGATACAAATACTAGGCAACTGATTTGTAATTCCCTCCAGTTTATCGAGACCGATAATCATGGTAAATATCTAGGACTGCTCTCGTTGATAGGGAGGAATAAATATCAGATTTTTTTCTTATGTCAAGGAGAAAGTGAGGGAAAGAATTCAAGGGTGGAAGAAGAATATTTTATCCCAGGCAGGTAAGGAGGTCCTTCTTAAGACAGTGGTTCAAGCTATACCGTCATATGTTATGTAAGTGTTTGTGCTCCCGAAGATGCTTTGTGTTGAAATCGAGCGGATGATGAACTCTTATTGGTGGGGCGGGAATTCTACTGGCAGGAGTGGAATTAATTTGATGGCTTAGGATCGCTTATGTGGGCCAAAGAGTAAAGGCGGGCTTGGGTTTCGTAGGTTACATGACTTTAACATAGCTATGGTAGCGAAGTAGGGTTGGAGAATGCTTATGCCCCAGATTTCTTATGTCTCAAGTCTTTAGAACTCGGTATTTTAGAAATGAGTCTTTTCCTGACGCTAAGCTTGGCTCTAACCCGAGTTATGTGTGGAGTAGTGTCATGGTGGCTCAGGATTTAATTCGTAGTGGGGTTCGTTGCCGAGTCGAGAATGGTAAGGAAACTCGAGTGTTCAAAGATCCCTGGTTGCCTGATGCAAACCCGTATGTTGAATCCATTGCCCCTCTGTATCTCCAAGATGTTAGTGTTGACTCAATTCGGACCATTACCAATGATAGATGGGATGTTGATCTAATAAATGAAAAATTTTCAATTAGAGACGAAAGCTTAATTTTGCAGCTGCCATTGGGTTGCAATAATTATGATGATGTGTGGTGCTGGAACGGGAAGCGTTCTGGTATGTATTCAGTCAAAAGAGGGTATAAAGCTATGGTTTCGATATCCTCGGATCTGGGTTCAGTTAATGGGGGTGTGAACTGGAAGAGTATTTCCCGCCTTGCTAAAATAAAAAATCTGCTTTGGCGTGCGTGCAAGGGTTGTCTTTCGACTACACTAAATCTTATAACTCGTAGAGTTGACGTGTCTCCTCTTTGCCCAAGCTATAGTACTGAGGATGAGAGTATTTTTTACAATGTTCTAAAAATCACTAGTCAGTCCTAGGTCATCGAGGCCGAGACCGGAGACTGAGGGATTAATCGGATGAACAGTTTTTCACTATAAATATTATTTTAAATAGTATAATACTAATAAAACACAAGAAATCATAGTATTATTTCAATTCATATCGCCCCTCATTGCTATTATAGTATTATTTTAAGCAAAACTAATATTCTTTAAAGTTCTAGAATTATTTTAAGCAAAACTAACATTATTTCAAACAAAAGTAGCAAATATAAGTTGGAGTCAAACCTCAATTTAAAAACCCTTAAAGCTAGGGCTTAAAGAATTGTGGAGGGAGAAAGGAACGAATGAAACTTCAACCAATTTGGATGACTGAGGAGAGTTGATCAATTGAGAGAGGGGGACAACTAGGGTTTAGTGTAGTGAAGAGGGGGAGAGCTACGGTTTAGTCTGTTTAGAGAATATCGAGAAGAATGATGTTTTGTAAGAAAAAAGGAACGAACATGGTTTTGAATTTTTTAACTGAAGGAATTTGATTAATAGAAGGGTATTTACATGGGGGAATAAACCCTTAAGCAAGATGGCATCGTTTTGCTACTATTTTTTTTTTTAAGGACCCAAAGTAGATTAATCCAAACTGAAGGATTAATCTAGATTTTTTGAACTGCTTTTTACCGATTTTTTGAAATCCGATTTTTACCAAAAGACTAGGCCTAGTCTCCAACATCCCTACAATACTATGGATTAATCCCGATTTTTAGAACACTGATTTTTCACGCGTTGGTGTCTTGCCCACAAGCGAAAGAAGTGTGGAGGAGTTCTACTGGTGAGACAAGGTTTGATGGAAGTTCTTTCTCGGCGTGGTGGACTTCGATGTGCGCTAGATTATCAGTTGAAGACATCTGTATGGCAGTAGTTTTTATTTGGGAGATATGGAATTCTAGAAACAATATTGTTTAGAACCGAAAACAAGTATTGTCGGAGAGATTAGTGAGTAACGCTTTTCTTTTTCTTGCTCAATGGAGCCAAGTCCAGTTTTTGATGGGCTCTAATGCGTGGGTCGGAAACACGGAGAACAATGGAGCAAGTAGGTGGGCGAAGCCTTTAAATGATGATTTTAAATGTAATGTTGATGCAGCTATTTTCTCAAGCTCCAACCGAGTTGGGTATGGTTTTGTTGTCTGTAATGCAGAAGGGGGTATGGTTGCAGCTGGAAATGGTTTAATTGAAGCTCCTGGTGAACCTTTGCTGGCCGAGGCTTTGAGCTGGGTGAAGATGAGGGGTTTTTCTAATGTACGCGTCGAGGTTGATTCGCTTTTATTGGTCCAAGCCATTCGTAGTAACAATGTGGATTTATCTTATTTTGGTATAGTTGTTCAGGACTGCAAACATTTAATCTCTAGTTTGATTAATTGTCGAATTATGTTTATTTGTAAGTCAGCGAACCAGGTTGCTCATTCATTACCTCAAGCAGCCGGTTTTGTGTCTGATGTGGGAAGGGGGAAGTCTGTTCCCCCTCCTTTTATCTTGGATGTTGTCCTTTGATTTAATATAGTGGCGCATCTTTGCTTTTAAAAAAAAAAAAGAGATGTGCAGTCGTAGAACCACCTATTTTTTTTATCTCACTTTTGGTCACTTTAGTTTGATGTAATTACGTCTGTTATTCTGTAATGTGCTTTTATATCGATATCGAGAATGAGTTCTGTGGTGCAGGACTTTCATCCTTCTTTATTATCAGTCTTTGCATGCATCTTTGCCCCATTTCCAGGTTGAGGAGAATAAAGTGGAGAGTATAAAGAGGGACAAGGCAGCAACAGAGAACTTGCTGCAAGAGACAATAGAAAAACACCAAACAGAACTTGCAACTCAAAAGGAATACTATACAAATGCACTGAATGCAGCCAAGGAAGCTGAAGCATTAGCAGAGGCACGAGTTAACAATGAAGCCAGAACTGAATTAGAGAGTTGTTTAAGAGAGGCTGAGGATCGGGAAGCTATGCTAGTTCAAGCACTTGAAGAATTAAGACAAACGCTGAGCAGAAAGGAGCAGCAGGTTTCCTTTGGAACATTCAGATTGCAGGTTTTTCCATTTGAAGGACTTGCACAAGCAGTGTAACATCTTCTTTATGTTGCAGGCAGTTTTTAGAGAAGATATGCTACACAGAGATATTGAGGATCTTCAAAAACGATATCAAGTATGTTTAGTTTCATTTGATGGATTCAAATAAAGTTTTATTTATGTGATTTTTTTAGTCAGTTGTGATCATTAGTTTTCAAAACAAGTAAAACGTGACAATCTTTGGTGCCCAGGCTAGTGAACGTCGATGTGAAGAGTTGGTTATGCAAGTTCCTGAATCTACTAGGCCTCTTCTGAGGCAGATTGAAGCTATGCAGGTTCATCAGTATATTGCATTTACATATATTCGTTGGAGATTAGGATTTGTCACACTTTTGGTCGTTTGTTTTATCTCGTGTTCCTCACTTGTCTCCTCTGCTGGTAACAGGAAACAAATGCCCGTAGGGCAGAAGCTTGGGCTGCTGTAGAGAGATCCCTAAACTCAAGGCTTCAGGTTATTAGAAATAGCTAACTTTAGTTTGACTTCTTTCATGTTTTCCACTCTCATAAATTTGGATTCACAGGAAGCCGAGACCAAAGCTGCTACTGCGGAGGAAAGAGAACGGTCTGTAAATGAACGATTAACTCAAACCTTATCTCGAATTAATGTCCTTGAAGCTCAGGTTTCCTTTTACTCTGGCTATAATTGTTGTTGCTGATGGAACTAGGTTTTTAATTATTAGCTTACATTACTGAGATGTTACAGATATCATGTCTAAGAGCTGAACAGACGCAGATCACTAGGTCCCTTGAAAAGGAGAGACAGAGAGCAGCAGAAAATAGGCAGGAGTACCTTGCATTAAAGGAAGAAGCTGACACGCATGAAGGTCGTGTGAATCAGCTTGAAGATGAAATCAGGGAACTTAAGAGGAAACACAAGCAAGAGCTACAAGAAGCATTGGCACACCGTGAATTACTCCAGCAGGTAGGTAACCCATTGGAATTGACAGGGTTTCAGATGATTTACGCAACCTGGATAGTTTCAAACAGTGTGCATATGTAAAGGCATCCATATACATATTATTGCTGCATATGTAAGACACCCTTAGAAAGTTAATATGCTTCATGCGTGGGAATTCGCTTAAAAACCATGATGTATAATCAAATTCAGAGGCATGAATTTAATGGACCTCCCTAAACCCCACTCCAAAAAATAAAGAAAAAAAGAAGGTAATAGTACCACCAATACTGTGCTATATTTGTCTATCGTAAATACAGATGCCTTTTCTAATTGCTAAAATTATACTCCCTCCATCCCAAATTTAGAGTCCACTATTCCTTTTTGGGATGTCCCATATTAAGAGTCCAGTTATCTCACAATAGTAAATAACCATTGATTGGTTGAAAGTTGTTCATCCTTAAAAACATGTGAAAGTCAATTTGGGATGGACGGAGCATCTTTGTTGTTTATTCTTGTAAGACACTCATACCTTCGCAGAACTGTCTATCATCTCGTCTCACTAATGATATTAAAATAACGAGAATGATGGTGATGATACATTAATTTAAGCAGCTATGTTAAAAAGTACATAAAAATAGAATAAATATCAAATTTCTATTATTATCATGTTTAACATCAATTCGGTTTTACTTGTGCAATGGATGAACCAAACCCATTTAACCCAGTCCCACGGCAGGTCTGTGCCAGGTTCGATAACTGTGTTAAGTTCTTAAATATTAGTTGATTTGGTCTGTATGTGAAACACGTTTAGGGACTTGGATGCATAATGACAACATATGCCCCTTTTGTTCCGCATGATTGGTTTTGATGACGACTAATACACTACACTTTTTCCAATTTATGCGAGTTGTCACACGTATTCAAATTTCCTGAATAAAACGGTGTGATAATTAACAGGAGATAGAACAGGAGAAAGCTGCTCGGTTGGAAATGGAAAGGACAGCCCGTGCTCAGTCTTCTGCAGTATCTGAGCAAAATTCATTAACAAAGCATAGGGCTACTCTTGAAAATGGTAGCAGATACCCTGTTTATTTTATTCAGATGGTCCCCTTTTCTCTCTCTCTCTCTCTTAGGTATATCTAAACAAAAATTCTACAGCAAACTTGAGCCGGAGACTGTCGAGTGCAAGCAGCTTAAGCAGCATGGAGGAAAGTTATTTTCTACAGGCATCTTTAGACTCATCAGACAATTTCTCTGAATGGAAAAATCCTGGAGAGACAACCATGAGCACATATTATATGAAGAGCATGACACCAAATGCTTTTGAAGCTGCCCTTCGTCAAAAGGAGGGTGAACTTGCATCTTATATGTCTCGATTGGTATGTAATATTCTCCTCCAACATTGCATTGCATTGCATTAATACTAGCTGCTGCTTAAATTCATAATGCATTTGTGTTGTTTCCTGATTGTGCACTCCATCTGCTCCCCTCGGTGTGTCGGGGGTGGGGTAGAGTGGACTGAAGGTCAAAGAACCTTACCTTTGTCATAAGCTATAATCCAAGACAGAGACTTGCTAACTAAAAGCATGTAGGTAGCCAAAAACATTCTACAAATAAAATGTGGGTCAACCAATGCCAAATTGTTTGATATTCAAAAAACCACATTTCATATAGGGAAATTTTGGAGTTGGTTAAATGGCTCTTCAATGGTTTTATCTTGCTTCAGGCATCCATGGAATCAATTCGAGACTCTCTTGCTGAGGAGTTGGTTAAAATGACTGCACAGGTGAATTTTTTCCCATATCCAATCCAATTTGATATTTTCATGATATTTATCTTTAGGTTCAATTATTGGCTGTAGTGTGAGAAGTTACGGGCAGAGGCTTCCATGCTGCCTGGAATACGAGCGGAGCTAGAATCATTAAGACGAAGGCACTCTTCTGCTTTGGAGTTGATGGGTGAACGCGATGAGGAGGTAATTTTTCAATTTATTGTTGTTTGTTAAAATGTCAAGTGGCAAATGAAAAAGTTCATCACCGTGCTCATCAGTGCTTCCAGTTGGGAGACCTAATGACACTGGATCTGTTAAACCTCTCAACTTTAGGATAAAGGGGTTCACAACACACTCTCCTAATTTTGTGAAATAACTACAAAAAAGAAAAATAGAGTGCACACACACATTGCATGTGCTTAGATATCTAGTCTAGTTATATAAAACCAGAAGCCATTTCGTTTGCGAGCTGACCGGAACTCCAACGATGGTTAAAAAAGGCTGTAATAAATGTAGGAATAGCAGGTGTTGGCACAATTGGTTTGGAACCTTAAGACCATCTCCGATGCAACCATCAATTGGATAAAAATGAGATGCCACATATAGACAAGGAAACAAAAAAATGCCATCCAATGCAACCATCAATAATGACCATGGGAATAGACATTGTGAAGGTGGATCCTCTACTTTTAGAGGGTCTCTTAGACAATGTTCTAATGCCACATCGTCATTTTTGTCTACCTACTTTTCTTTTTCATGCTTTTAAATATTTTAACTTATATTTTATGATTTATTTTTATTTTTTTTGTAAAAATTATATCATTGAAATGTATAAATCAAGAGCTACCGATCAAGATCCATTTTGTATATAGGATTATTAAATTTTTTCGTATGAATTTCTTAATATATAGTCTCTTGAACAATCCCATCAAGAGGCTTTTTTATGCCGGAAAGACACTTACATGTCCATGATTTGAAGGTATCCAATCCATTTTTGCATTGGAGATGCTGTAAGTAACCTGATGAGTTTATGATTGTCCCTTGAATGTGGCTGGGTTATCTCAGAGAGTAAATATTCACATAATGATAAAATCATTCAAAGTTTTTTGTTTGTATATAGAAAGTAATTACTTTTATGCTGTGAGGAATGCTTGCGCGTTTCATTGCACCATAGTTTAGTTACTCCTGGCTTTGTTTTGTGCTCTCCATCAGATCCCAGTTAACACTTAGCACTTAAATGAATCTGGTTCAGTGAACGTGTTCGTAAGTTACATTTTAAACCAAATGCTAGATGAGAAGTTGGAATCTTAGAATAAAGCTGGAGAGGTTTGAAGATTAGGTTTCCTTGTATCCGGATATAATATTGAAATGAGCAGCCCCCTCTCTAAAGGTGATCGGTCCTCTCTTCAGGAAAACGGGCTGTTTGTTTTGAGGGGTAAATGAAGGAACTTTTATATGAAATTCCTTTGTTATTATCTCCATGATGAGTAGATTATTTCTGCAAATTTTCTTTAAAGAATTCAACCTAAAAGTCGGTGTAATACAAAATTTATATATATATATATATGTGAACTTTCGGCCATTGAAAATTTTTGTGGTCATCTCAACCACTTTTGTATTGAATTTTTCGATGACGTTTGGTGGAGATAGTCTGCTCATCTACCTAATTTCATTAAAAAGTTCAGCAATTCACCCTCGGAATGGATGGCCATTATTTTCATAAAGAGAGGACAGAGAGACACTGTTGATATATATGCTATTTTTTTTAGTGTTATTGCCTTAAGGAAAGCAATTGATAAGAATTATGGTAGCAAAAGCCAGCTTGATTACAATTATTTCAGAAGCCGAGTAAGCAGTTATTCAGTTGCAATAAGTTCTGCATCTTAGCTAGTTTTAAACCTAGTTCTATTGTATTGAGATAGAAGGAAAAGAGAGCTTTTATTCGTCAATCATACAAAAGAGAAAATTGGAATTTTTTTTCACATGCCGATTTGGATGTAACGTGTAGCTTGAAGAACTTCGTGCTGATATTGTGGACTTGAAGGAGATGTATAGAGAACAAGTAAACTTGCTTGTAAATAAGGTATTGTGTTCTAAACTACCAAATTATATGTATTACTTATTGATAATTTGTGTGCTGTGCATATATATACGCTGTACATATACTACTTAAAATCTTTATATGTTCGTATTTGCCTCTATTTTTCTGCAGATCCAGGTAATGAATCCCTCTGCTGCAGCTGCCTTTTAAAATCAGAGTGGCCTCTTCCGACTAATAGTGGGCGGTTTCAGCAGTACAGATTTTAGCGTGGTACATCCTGATGGCCAAACTAAAAAAAAAAAAGTTGTTCACTTTTTGCTTCAGGGGTTTTTTCCTTTATCAATTCTGTATCTTAATTTATAGCGGAATGTTGTATAGCATATGAATCCGAGTGTGGAAATTTCTTTTCTGCTGTCGAATACTTGTGTCTTTTCATTTTTCATTTTTGACGAAACTTTTGTAAAATTGGACAGAACGAACTTGTTTTTTTGATTTATTCAATTATCAATAAGTGGTTTTTATGTTAGGAAAAGGCACACAAATAAATACTGCACATGTTCATGTGAAAACAAGTGATTAGTACGGGTGTTGTGGGGAACCGGACCGGTGAACTTGAAAACCGAATTATCGAATCAAGCCGAGCTGATTTGTAAAAAACCAAAATTGAATATGTTTGGTTTGAGTTTAGAGTGTGACATTGTGAAACCGAACCGAATTAAACTGAATCATTAAATATGTGACTCGAAAATAATATTATTTCCCTATTTAAAATTTTATGTTCTTAAAATTTACAAAATCTAGTGAAAAATTGACTCTTTGGGCTATTATAAATATTGAGAACCGAACTAAACCGAATAATTGAATATGTTACTTGAAAATAATATTACTTAATAATTTAAAATTTTATATTCTTAAAATTTACAAAGTCTAGTGGTAAATACTCATTGGACTATCATGAATATTATAATTGTATTATAATTGTAATTCATATTTTTTTATCCAAAATAAGTATTTTCTTATAATTTATTTAGTTTTTAAAAAGAATATGAAAACCGAAATAAATCAAACCAAAACTAAACTGAAAATTTTGGTTCGGGTTTAGAAGATTTTAAAACTGAGCCAAACATAAATTTAGTTTGGGTTTGGGTCTCTTAATTTTTATCCAGACTAAACATATGTTTGGTAAATGGAAACCTATTGCTTTTCTTTTAAAAAAAAATTAACAATACATAATGATAATATTTGATATGTTGATTTTTATATCTAATAACTTTGAAGCCTTGGTTTGCATGCGCATTTTTTCACTCAATCAACCAATCAAGTCCAAGATCTGATAATTATGCCGAAATTAACGGCGAAGCTTCACTTTTGATATAACTTAATTATTTTAAAAATTTGTAATTTTAATATTGTATTATTAAATAGTTGTAGATATATTTAAAAAATGAACAATACTATACTTACCAACAAATTTTTCTACATATTTTTACCAGATACATTAAATAAATTATACGTTCACAAAATATACTTGATAAAAATAAGTTGTAAGATTTATAAGTAAGAATGTCATTTTACTTAAAAGATATTATATTACATTGAATTAGCAATTTTCAGTGTACAACCTTAAATAACAGGCACATATGTTAACGTGTAACTCCTTTTAAGTTAAATTTGGTATTGTGCTCTTTTTGCAGAAAATTCTTCGGGGAGAGTGAAATGATTTCTATCCAAAATTCAGCACTTTACGTCAATAATTTAGTTAATGGATTTAGTTAGTAACTTTTCTCATTAACAATTTAAATCTTCTAAAAGTAATGCAAATATGTTAAATTTTGTATTCAACAGGGGTAAGAGTAAAAACTAAAAGAGATTTTCGATTTTCTTTCATGTTCTTAATGAAAAATTAGATATTTTTTTATAATCGATTTTGCCCCTTTTATGTGAGTTTTAAATAATAAAATAAACATAAAAAATAAAGTAAACAATTTAAATGGCCATTAAACTTTCGATCTAATACTATTTTAACTATCAAATTTCAAAACGAATTACTTTGATCATTTAACTTTGAAGTGAGTACCGCTTTGACTATTATATCCGATTCTTTGGTCATACAACTTTGAAATAAGTACTACTTTGACCATTTCATCAAATTTAACTGTTAAGTTTAATGTATTTGTATGAGACATGACTTCGTGTAAGGTCATTTTAGTCATATTGCAATAAAATAATATTTTCTTCCGATAATTCTTGTCAAAATGATACACACATAGTATATAAAATATAGCAATATTTTCAACAAATAGTGCAAGTTGGGTTATTTTATAAAAAAAATGATTAAAAAATGCTTAAATGAAGTCATGCACCTTACATATAGTTTGATTCCGTTCAATTTAACAATCAAATTGGAAGAAAAGACTAAATTGGTATTCACTCCAAAGTTAAATGGTCAAAGTAGTTCGTTTTAAAGTTAGATGGCCAAAGTGGTATTAGATCGAAAGTTTAGTGGCCATTTGAGATGTTTACTCTAAAAAATAATGCCTAATTCTTAACTTAATTCTTTGACTGAACCCTTTTGCGACATCAGAAATGTCAGGAATGTCTATTTAGAGAGATAAATGAATGAATTTTTTCATGAAACTTTATAGATATGATCTTTATAATAATTAGATCATCTTTACTAAATTATTAAAAAATAAATAAATTAAAAGTTGGTAATATAATCATAAAAAATTCTTTGGCAAAAAATAAACACACACACATATATATATATCACATTTTCATTACACACATTCTTCGATAAAATTTTGGGAAGATGATCTACTCGTTATAGATACTATTTTTACAAATTTTCATGAAAAGTTCATCAATTTACTTCTCAAAATAAACGATCTTTATTGTTTTTAAAGTGATAGATTTTCTTATCAGAGCATTTTTGGTGTTTACATAATTCTTTTGTACTTTTAGTATTTATTGATTTAAACCCCTAAGTTAATAGCATTATTTTAAAAAACCCTTTAAAATCATTTTAATTAGGGTTATTTGGCCCCTATTTAGTTTTCATAATTAATTTTGGTACCCATTTTTATTTTTTCTTTGGCTTTGACCCCCATTTTGAACGGTTCTTTTAAGTCAACGGGTCAAACCGTTAACTTTGTAAAATATGGGGGCAATCTACGTAAAATACCCTTCATATGCTAAACCAAAGGCCACTCCCACTAAACCCTCATTTTGATGATGATTCTTTTTTTCGGCTATTCTCTATCTTACCCCGTACCAAAATCGATAGAGAATTTGTTGGTGAACTACCCTGAACTGTTAATGACCAAGTGTTGACAATTGAGTCTTTCCTCGTCGATGAACTTCTAGCCATGAAGCAAAAGAGAAGAGCGGGGGCGAAGGCGCCTAGCAGTGCAGCCACTGCCTTGTCTATAAAACCCCACAATGGCGAGCTGGACCACTTGGTCCATAAACGCTCTGTAATGCTTATGGGGTTAGGTACAAGACGGGTCGGCTCTTTCCTAAATACCAACCCGTATATAGCCCGACCTTTTTGGGTGAGGTACACTCGAACAACCAACGAAAAGTGCTAAAAATGTAGCTGAAGAAAGAAAGTGAAATAGGTTTTATTGACTCGCCAATGGTTCATAGATTTTAAAGAGTCTAGTTTAGTTTAAAAAAATAGAAGAAAGAACTAATACCCAATGCTCTTAGTACTTATAGGTTAGGATTTCATGCAGCAACCAACTAGGAGACTTTGATTTAGCCGGTTTGAAATTTTTTATATATTTTGATTTTGAGTTTTACTTATCTATTATGCAAAAAATAAATTGTGTTTTGTTAACCTATTTGGCGATAATCAGTTGCAAAAGCATTATCAACCATTTAAGAAAGTATTTTAAATTTTAACTACACAAATTTTTATTCATTATACATCATCCTTGTTGACTTTCCTACCATCAATTGCATGCTGCACAAGTAAGCCATAAATCTTTCTAGTACAATCTTCATTTTGTATTTTAATATTTTTGAAATATGAACTAATGATTTTGTTGAGGGTTTGAATATTTTTTTATATGTAAGTAACTTTTTTAACAAATGATGAAACAACATAGCTCAATACCTTAGGGACAATTAAAGGCTTGGACTTAAATATTATCGTTCATGGAAGATTAGGGTTAAGGTTTGGTTTTTCATGGAGAGAAAGATAGAACAAGATGGAATTGATGGAATGGGGGTGTGGATTTATGTTAAAAGTGTTCAACAAGGAGGGGGTAATTTGGCTCTTTATTAACAGTTTAACCAGTTGACTATGAGGTTCCATTTAAAATAGGGGTCAAAGCCAAAGAAAAAATAAAAGTGAATACCAAACTTAATTATGAAAATCAAATGGGCCAAAACCCTAATAACCCTTTTAATTAAATTTTGTCTACATTCTGTTAAATTTTTTTTAGACCAAAATGTCCCTCCGTTTTCATCTTCTCCTTCTCCTCTTCTTCTTCTAAAAAAAGCCTAAGGGTGTGTTTGATTAGTTTTTTTATTCATGAAAAATACTATTTTTTTACTTGATTTGACAATTTAAGGTGTTTGATTGGTTTTTTTTTTCTAGAAAAATATTTTTCCACTTTTGCTCACATGCTCACATTTTCCACTAAAATAAGGAAAACATTTTCTTTAGGGGGGCTTGTATTTATTTTTCAGGCAATTGCACATTTTTTGAGACAAAATTTTACCCATTTTTTACATTAAAAATGCTATAACTTAAAATACATAATACAAAATTTAATATTTAAAATCTATTAATCAAGATCAACTAAACAAGATCCATCAAAACTATAGAATTATATATATAAAAAAAATACCTATAATTTTTTATACATTAAAAATGCCATAATACAACCATATTTTTCGAGTAGAAAATTAAGGCAATCAAATACATTTAACTGTCATTTCTCATGCAACTCAATTCTAAGCAATTCAATTGCCTAAAACTTATTTTCTTTCTATACAAATTCCATACTTGTAATCAAATGCGCCCTAATATTCATCTCTTGCCTTTTCTCTCTCTAAATTTTATTTTTTGAGAATCTCTCTAAACTCTAAATCCTACTATATTTATTTCTCTATAACCTTCCTCTACTTAAATCTGAACCTAATCTCAAACAAGGATGAATAAAAAAAATCCCAAAATTAAGTAGTTCTTTTTTTTAGAGAAATTACTTTTTATATAGTTGAAGGTGCGATCGGAAAGACGTGAATAAATCTAAGGAGTTCTGTGCAATTTCATCTCATTCTCAAAAAAATGAAGTATAATTGAACCTATTTTGACGAGATAGATTTATTTGGGTGACAGTGTAATAAGATTTCAGATTTTCCGACAACGCAACTTCAAAAGGATTTTGTAATCGTTTGATTAATTAATGCAGTGGTCTGTAATCGAAGGGGATCGCATATAAAGGTATTTTGTGGGCATTAGGATTTCCATTTTTCTCTTGCGGGTTGTGTGTACGTTAAATTTCATACGTGGTCCTGTACAAATGCAATTTTTAGTGCGTAAACAAACAGCAACACAAAATGTGTATGTTTATCGGCTTGATTGGGTAGTTATAGTGGAGGTTGATTTGGGTGCAGGTACACTGTTTGATGAAAGTCCTAACTGAAACTTCTAAGATAATAATGAACTTAGTTTGCCCTTAATTCTATATTTCTTTTGTGGTTTTGGGCAGCTGCTGCAGCATTCTTGTAGGATGGAGAGGGAAGATGATGTGGTGAAGAAGGGTCAGGTGGTGGATGCAAGGGCAAGAAACATCAGTCACAATGTTCGCTGCACCGAGTGTGGCAGTCAGTCCATTGAAGATTCCCAAGCTGATATTGCTATTCTCCTTAGGAAGGTGACCTTTTTTGCTTCCCTTTTCCTTTGATTTCGTGTCTTACGTGCATATATATCTTGTATAAGTTCATATTAGGTAATTTTCATCCGTATGCCCTGATATGATTGTTGATGTCCCGGCTTTGTAAGCATCAGTAGCACTAGGAGTTTCGGATGAACCTTGGTTTATAGGATAGCTTGAGCTCGGCTCGGCTTGGCTCGTTTTTAATATTGAGTTTCAGAAATGTCACGAACTCGGCTAGATGAAGTTCGTGTATGAAATCAAACTCGAGCCTCTCTATGGCTTCAATTAAAATCAGCTCTTTTTCAAGCTCAATTAAATGTTTACAAACGAGCTCTAATAGAGAATGGCTTCCTCAGCTTATTTTGGCTCCTACTATGATATCTGTGCTTAAATATAAGTCAGTTGGCTGCTAGCTCTGAAATCTTGGATTATTTCAGATTTGATTAATCAAAACAAGATAAGTCGACCTCATTGTCTTTCATGTTTACGTGTTTAAAGATTTCCATGGTTTGCCTTGAGTTGGTTGTGTGATTAGCTGTCACTCTCTGAGCAACTGTCTTCTGTCAAATTTTGATGGGTTCGATGACCCAAGGGCAACTCCCTATTTATCAAAATATCATTAAGGAACTCAATTTTGTCTTTTGAATATTCTCATTACTATTGAAGGGAGAGGTTGGGAGCTAAAAGGCAACAATCCATTCAGAAAGTTATGTTGGAATATTGGCGGAGAAGAAAAAAAAGAAGTTGTCAGCTGTGTGCTCATTCCATTTATACAGTTTTACCAAGTTTGAAGACAATGGATTTTGTTGATAAATAGAGAAAAGCATATGAATGTGGAGATAGTTTGCTCAAATCAATAGGTCCCACATTGGAAGTGTAGCGATTCAACATGGGATAAATAAGAGGTATGGATCCACTAATTAGTACTGAGGCATTTTGTGATAAACCCCCATACATTTAGCCCAAACGTGGTTAAGTTGGGGACAATATTGGTACAAGTGTGGATCTGCGGGCCCAACAAGATATGATGATATTATGCAATTTTGGAAACCCAGTATTGGTTCAACATATCATGAGGTAGAAAATATCTAGCATCATTTTTCTTGTGCTTGCTGTTGTTGAGTTTTCACATTCTTGAACAGTTCATAGTTTATAGGTCTAGTCTTGCTTTGAGAATTGCATTAACTTAGTTGTAAGACCTTTCTATATCTAAAATCAACTGCGGACTAGTACATTGCACCAGAGATTTAACAAGCTTCCAGGGGTCTGGTATTTTCGTTCTTAAAATATAATTCCTATCATCCTTATTGTCCAAAAAAAATTTCCCCATCATCCTCATTTTCATATGATAATTCTGATTATCGTTGTTTTTTCCCTACAGTTAATTCGCGATGAAATTCATGCTGGGAAAAGTGACAAAGAGATCTATAAAAAGCTTGAAGAGGATTACGGGGAGACGGTACTTTATGCTCCCAAATTCGATTTGCAGACTGCAGGGTTATGGCTATCTCCAGTGAGTTAAAGAAGACCATTCAACCATCTTCATTATTTTTCTTCTTTTTTCTTTTATTTTTCTTAAAGGAGAAAAAGGGATTCTGAACAATACTGATTCTGACATATTGTACTGAATAGCTTCTAGTTGCTGGAGCTGCTGGTGGAGTATGGGCTTACAATAAACACAGGCAAAAGACTAACGTGCACATCATGGCTTTGAATCTTGTTAGAGGAGTCTCGTTGACCCCAAGAGAGAAGGAAACCATGCTAGAGCTCCTCGCCCCTCCAGCCCTTGATGGAACTACTCCTTTCTCCTCTTGGTGGAGAAAATGGCTTCCTCAATGATACATCCACGATGCACTTCCCTTCCAAATTGGCTGTAAGAACAGAAAAGTAAAATCGCGAACGAAGAGGACAGCCATCTTTCATTCTATGGAGGATAGAATTAGTGATAACGACCTTCACAGCTTGTTTGGAACATGTTTTCAGAAAATTATGTAATTGCATTAAATTGTGTTTTGCGTTACTTATTAGTAGATAACAATATATTGTTACACACAATATCCTGGTCATTTTTATGTCAAATAACTTTATGTTTATCTGTCAAACTACACTTAATAATACATTCTTGAAAATTACTTGCTAATCCTTCTCAGTTCACTTTTCGGAATGTCAAGTTAAGACTCCCATTTCTAGAGTTAGCTGTCACTTGGTGTGATATCAAAATTAATCTTTTAGTACAAGGGCTAAAAAGAACCTCATGTTATTCAATTTCTATCCCTCTCTTTAGACAAATGTTAGTTGAAAGTGATATCCTTTAATATGTCTTTCTAAGGACTTTTGATTTGAGATATAGGGAGTTTATAGCTAATTGTACCAAAAACAATATCGCTGAGTTGACTTAGTACCTCATATTAGCTATCCATGTGCTAAAAATATTGCTACCTACCATGAGCTGTAAAAGTCAAAGTCAACTTGCCTGAGCTGAACCTTTTCTTGAATAATTTGCCCACAAGAGCAATTGACCAAGTCTCTGATGAAAACATGCTGAGGAGTTGCATGCCTTCTTTACTGTGAATGTCCAACCAGGCAACTGATCTATAATCTGCTAAAACTTTGGTAAGTGGTGATCGTTACGTTTCTAGATTGATCCTTAATTTTTTACAAACCTTATTGGACCATCAATATATTAATGAAGGGTCTGAACTCTAACATGCCTAAATTTGACCGTACAGCTTGATACGGAGGCAGCAACTTTGTTATATCCATCTGGTCAACCAAATAATATGATATTCAGCAGCATACTAGAAGACATCCCATAATGTGAATGGTGGTATTTTGAATGGTCTACCAGATCATCAGTAAGATATATATGAATAAACTGCAAGTTGGGTTGTTCACTTTTATTTTTTATTGCCTTGTTGGTAATTTAGAACTTATATTTATTGCCAGATGCATTGGTCCCCAAAGACTTGAGAAGTTTATGGGTCCCCTCCATTTTGACTTTAGGTATTTAACAACTCTCCTTTCAGTTGTATATATCTTGCAGGTTAGCAGCAATTCTTGTTCATCATCAGAAGAAAGTTTATACTGCCTCTCAGCTCTGACAATGGGTAGGGTCCAAGAAAATGATCAGCCAGCCGAAATGGGAATTCCGGTATCAGGCCAAGCAATTGGTTCAGTTCCTCAATCTGTTCAACCACCTATGGTGGGAAACCCATGGCAGACCGGTCTATTTGATTGCCAAGCAGATGGTAATTTCCCTTTCTTAGTACTAGTTATGCTCTTGTTAGACTTGATCTATTCATTGTTTCTTTGCTGAAACGCTGAACATAGACAAAATATCCATATCTTGCGGCTGATTTGAACTGGTAAAACAAGTCATTCATAAAATAAATTTTTGGTTGTACACGTCAAAAGTGTTTGAGTTTCTTGCTTTCATGTGATCAAACAGTGAGATTTTGAACCCACAAGCATTTAAAAACAGTGAGATCATAATAATGGTAGCTTAGCAAGTTAGCACTTAACATCAATTATCAATATCAAGCAGACCTAGTTGTGGTATTTCTACTCTTCTGAAAAAATATGGATTTCTACCTGAAGAAGAGCTGGAATTGATAAGCAGATATTTGTGTGATGTAACATTTGAAAATGACAAGTATAAGCCAAAGTTGATCTCTGTTTTGAACAATTGTTGTGTTTGTGGCAGCTGTTATGACTATAATTGCGCCTTGTGTAACGTTTGGTCAGATAGCGGAGATACTGGATGAAGGAGAATTATGTAACGCCTATATCCTTGCTTGTATATATATACTTCATTCCCCTTTCATTTTTCAAAATTTTTATTTCGATTTTCCTTTCCTCTTATTGGTGAGGATTGCAGCATGTCCTTTGGGGAGTTTCATTTACCTAATAATGATGCCAGCTCTGTGCTCCCACTGGATAATGGGGTCAAAGTATAGAGCAAAGCTGAGGAAGAAATTTGATTTGGTAGAAGCCCCCTATGAAGATGCTATCTCTCATGCATTGTTTCCTTGCTGTTCCCTTTCTCAAGAGTTCAGAGAGCTCCAGCTCAGAGGACTCAATCCCGCTCTTGGTATTGTCAAGAACTAACTATCCATACCTTTCACAGTTCTTCTTTTTCATAGACAATATGCACAAACACATAAATCTATTTATATTTTTCAACAAATGTTGTCATCTATTTGGATTTGGGAACCCTTTTTTATAGGAGTGATATTTTAAGTTGAGTTTCAATTTTTTTATTTTATTTTATTTTTTTGTTTTATGAGAGTTGTTTTAAATGTTTTGTGGGCAGGATGGAATGGAGTGGTAGCCCAACAACAACAGGGACATGCAAGGAATTACCATAATCAACAAGCACAGAATGCTCCCCCAATTCAAGCCATGTCCATGTAAAAGAAACGTAATTTGTTTCATTCGAAGATTGCACATTCCCAAGAGAAGTGTGAAAATCCATCAAGTTAACTTTATATCGAATGCTTAATGTTGTTTCAATTGAATGTTTAGATTTGGTTTTTAAACAATATTTTTTGGTTTTATATTTGCTGAACATAAGAGAATGCACATTTATATCGAAGGATTTTGTTTCTGATAAGAAGAGTGCACATTTGTACATTTGGAATCTTCCTCCACCAAGTCAAAACTCATCCAGTCTATCCAGAAAAAGCGGTGTTTGACCAAAATTAACATACAAAAAACACTCTAATGAGTGCTATTTCCGAAAAAGATGCGTCTCATTTCAAAGCAATTCATTATGCTAAAGCATATAATATATAGTATCTTAACACTAAGAGCTCGTTTGGTTCGAGTTTTGGGAATGGAATGGGCATGGAACGGGGATACTTGATTCCTGGAAAGTTATTTTCCTGGCATCTAGGATGCTATGCCGATGTTTGGTTCAACCGGTAATAGGAATGGAATAAAGTATCAATTACAAAAATACACTTCTTTTTATAAAATGAAAAGGCATCACCTACTAATTTTTCAAAAGAGACAATTACTATAATAAATTACAAAAACTACACATGCCTAGTTAATAACTATCCTACAAAAATTGTAATTTTTGTAATTAAAAAAATTTTACAACAGGAAAAAAGAAAAGAAAAAAGTTTCAAATATTTTTTTTTTCATTTTTGTGCAGCAGCGTAATTAAAAAAAAAGTTCCAAACAGTATTTTCATACACTGATGGAAAAAGAATTATTTATTCATAAGGAAGAGTGTTATTTTAGTCTTAACATGAAAAAATTAAAAAAGATGCTCATTGGGAATGGTTTATTCCTTATGATTTAAATGGGAGAACTTGGGGGGAAATGTTTGTTCCTGGAATCATTTATTCCAGACTTAAAACTTAAACCAAACGCGAGAATCGTTTCGGAATGGAATGTAGCATTCCTGGAATGGTTTAAATCTTGAACCAAACGAGCCATAAATTGCTTTAACAATATTGCAGTATTGCAGTGACCATAGTCCATAGCAATTCCATACACGACTAAAGTTTATTTATATTTGATCTGATATATGTAAGATTGTGAGTTATACTATTTCCTTATAAAGATGTTATACATACTCGTAACACATGAATCAAAAAAATGTTTATGTTATTGGCATATATATTACTTGTGCATGCCCAATAAACGTGTAACATAGCTTAGATTAATGCCGAACTCGTTAGTAGGCTACTTGAATTATGCTTCTATTTTGTCTATTTTGAAAGTCCCTACTTCCCCCGTGAGGCCGTGAAGTAAAACCCCCGTTGAAGTTTGAACTTGAGTTGTGTATTTCATTTTGTTTTTTTGGACATCTAAATTGTTTTGACTCATGTGTCATTGCGCTTTCATAGCTCAGTTGGTTAGAGCACCCGTTTAGTAAGCGGGAGGTCTTGAGTTCAACTCTCAATGAAAGCATTTTTTGTTGGCTTTTTGTTTCATGGAGATATTGATATTAGTGGTATATTTGCTCCTTGAAACCAACTTTCATGGAGAGATTTATTTGCTTTCTGATACCAACTTTAACAACATGGGAACTTGATTTGAACGGTTGTGTCAAAGAGCACTTGTCTTACTCTTGATAATCTTGTTAACACCACCACACGAGCATATTCACCTCAAATCTTTGGGTAACACAAACTCCGCACACTTGGCACATGATACTGAGAATCTAAAGAGAAAATATCCAAAGTTTTTGGTCTGCTTTAACAGCAAGAATTCAATAATACAGTCTTACACGCTCTTCAGTGGGAAGCAGCGCCAGTGACCTCCGTTAATTGGGGAGAAACAAACATGCTGTTAGGAAACAGTAAAAAAAATGAAATAGTAAAGAATTCGATAAGAACAAGAATCCCCATCAGAATGGCAATGAAGTGGAATTTAATTGCCGTTTAAACCAAACAAATGGTAATTTTGATTTCTTAGTACTAGCTATGCTCTAATTGGACTTAAGCTGTTGATTTTTTTCACAAACATATCCATATTTATAGATTGGCTGTTATTGTTAAAAGAAACAATTCATAAACAATGTTTTGGTGGTACATGTTAAAATTTGTTGAGATTTTTTATGGGATCAAACAAGAAGATTTAGCCCCATAAGCTTTTATAAAACAGTGATACAATTGGCTCAACCTGCAGCTGTACGCAGGGGTGAAGCCAGGAATTTGGGTAGGGGGCAACTACACATGCCTCTGCCCCTAGTCATACGACCCATACCTATGGGCTATGGTAGCTTAGCAAGTTAGCATCAATATCAAGTAATCTTAGCTGCGGTAATTCTAGTCTTCCAAGAAAAAAATATTGATTTCTACCTGAAGAAGAGCCGGAGTTGATAACCAATTATTATGTGACATAACATTTGAAAATGACAGAGTACGAGCCAAAGTTGCTTTTGTTTTGAATAATTGTTGCGTTTGTGGCAGCATTTATGACTGCAATTGTGCCTTGTGCAACGTTTGGTCGGATAGCGGAGATACTGGATGAAGGAGAATTATGTCAAGGCCTATATGCTTGCTTGTACCTATATATATATACACACTTTATTCGCCTTTCATTTTACTTTTCTTTTATTGGTGGGTAGCATTGGTTTAATAACGGAGTTGAGGTGTTGTGTTTGTGACTTAGTTATTACTGCAGCGTGTCCTTTGGGGATTGAGGTGTTGTGTTTGTGACTTGGTTATTACTGCAGCGTGTCCTTTGGGGATTTCCATATACCTATTGATGGTGCCCCTGCTAAAAGCATAACATACATTTACTTAGACCTCGTTTAATTCGGATATTAAAAATGGGATGAGATTATTAATGCCATTTTTTTTATAATACTTTATTTGGTTCGTACAAATGTGCTGGGATTATTAATACCAGGACTAACTTAATATTACTTTTTGTTGTATAATTTAATACCAGAGAGAGGTGATATTGTTTATCCAGGATTAAAAAAAAAGAATCATATATTTTCAAAAATGTCACTACCACCATCCCCACCCTCAAATCCAGGGGTTCGACTCAGGGAGATTTTCTTTTCGTGGGGGTTCGACTCACGGGCATTTCTTTATATGCTTTCACAGTTAAAAAAGTACTACAATATCTGTAGGTGACAATGTAATGTAATGTAACATCATATAAGTTGTATATCAGTAGCATGAACTTTATAATGTAAATAAATGACATAACTAATCTAGCTAGCTAATAGTCATGCATTCATAATTCGTAGCTGGTTCGGGCACCCATACGTTTTAAGTGTTTGGTGCATCCACTGGTTAGGTTAAGTCTAAACTCAAATATTGTGTGTATAAGGGCGTGCCAATTTTTGCCCCTAGAATCCTAGATAGGTCCATAGGCTATTTAGTTCTTGGATAATGCATAGTACCATGGTGATTTTTTTTTGGTCGTTCAGAGCATGGTGATTTATATGCCTCCTGTTCAATGTATTGTGCTTCTTTTCTTTTTTGGTTACAATGGAAACAAAACAACAAGATGAAAATAATTAAGTTGTCGAATAAGTTCTCTTGTTATCAGCTATGTCCAGGAAATTGGGAATTGTGCTTCCCTCCAACAAATCCCTAATATGACTTGCAGAACAGTTGGATTGACGAAGACAGTCTTAAGCATGTTCAGGTAAATTTTTGGGTGAACAATGCTCGTATGAGATCAAATGAGTGTCATTTGATCCTTTGAGATATATGCATTTTTTATTTATTTATATTTTTTTTGTATAATTTGATGCTATCGGCAAAGTTGAAAAGTGGCCGATAAAAAAATTTGATTAAAGTTCAACACATTGAAAGCAAGCCACTAAAGTATCTGTAATGACAACATATCATACGAGCAAGGCTTGCTCGTTTAAATAAAAATGTTGGGCACCACCTCCTCCTTTTTACGGGCATTAATTACTTGTATGCGTGATTTTTTGTTCAAATAGGTTGATTTTGGTTGTATGAGTATTTTTTTTATCATATGCGATAGATTTTTTTATTTTTGCAAACTTAATACTAATTTTGCAAATTTACACATATAGTTTATCATATGTTGTATGGATGCTCTAACTATCTAAAATTAATCTATTTTATATGAGAGAAATGTTAATCATTGATTTAAAAATTTAATGATTTAATATGTTTGTGTCTTGTAATATATACTAAATATGCCTGTACCTATCGCACTATCGATTTGAACTCGAGCTGACATTTCAAAGATCCATCCTAAATCCAATTCATTAAGGAGATATCGTAGGCCGTTGAACAAAATTTGTATCCACTTGTTTTCAATATGCATAGCCGGAACTCGATACTTAAAGTTAACTCACCTAGCGGCATTGCAGTTATAACATAACATAAGTCATGTAATATTTGTTTATGCCACATTTACCACTACACGTTAAGGTTTCATCTATATCTAGAAAATTCGTGCCAATTTTGTGTTGTGTTATCATGACGTGTAATAAATGATCAGATATATTGTAAAAGTATTTAAAGAAAAAAATATTATATTTGGATCTGATAAGATCAAACAAGTTAATTAAATATATGCGAACCTTAATCCGACCCAAGTTCATGTTGGGTATTTGTTGTGAAACTCATATTAACCTCCTGTCTCAAAAACTCCATTTCAATGACAACTTATTAAGGAGATTTTTCAAAAAATTTTGTCTAAAATCGTATTCAGTAGGGAGATATCACAAGTTGTTGATTATTTATACCAAAATTCACTATAAGCACCAATTATAAGTAACCCACCAATTTTGTACAATTTTTGTTTTGAAAAACCTGAATTCACCTATTTTTAATATGTGTAGCCCGAATTCAGTACTCGAACTTGATCCATTCGACAGCATTGTAGTTATAAGATACCATAAGACTTATAATATTCGTTTATTACCCATTTATAAATACTTGTTAAGGTTTCACCCATACCGAAAAAATTCGTGCCAATTTTGTATTGTGTTATCGGGTTGTAACAAATTGCCAAGTTTACTATAAAAGTATTTAAATAAAAACTATTATACTTAATTCGGACTGGATTAAATGGATTAAATTTATGCCAACCTAAACCCAATCCAAACTTGTGATAAGTATTTGTTGTAGATCTTATATTAGCATCAGTCCAAAAAAATCCGATTCAACCACAACTTATTATAGAAATCCTAATCCATATGAAATGTATAACGAAATTCAATATGCATGACCCATTGATTAGAAAAAATTCGAGCTTATAAGTGAAGCTTTTGTTTTAAAATTTTGAATCTCAACGTATCGATCATATATTATAAGCATAACCTATTTATAATTACCAATTAAGGTTTCACCAATACTCTGAATTTGTGCCAGTTTTGTGTTATGTTGTGTTATCGGGTTGTGTAACAAATTGCCAGACTTACTATAAAGGTATTTAAAGAAACACTATTATATTTAGGTCGGATCGAATTAAACCAGTTAAATTTATGCCAACCTGAACTCGACCCAAAATTGTGAAAGGTATTTGTCACGGAACCCATATTAGCGTCGGAGTAAAAAAATCCATTTAAATACCAATTTATTATGTAGATTCTAATTCATATGAAATCGATAGCAAAATTCAATATGCATGATCCCTTGATTAGAAAGAATTCAAGTATATGGCGAAAGTTTTGTTTTACAAATTTGAATCCCAACTTATCGATCACACATTGTAATTATATGATATTATAAGTGAATTTGATGAAAAATTATAATATTCAAATCGGGTCGAAATGAATCAAACGAGTTAATCTAAAAAGAATTTCAAATAAAAAAATAAATGTTACAGATAACCTAATTAGTCCAAGTCATCCAGATAAAAATTGAAAAAAAAGAGTCAATTTTATCATGTTCAAATTGGATCGGAATGGATCAAACAGGTAAAAAAAAAAAACTAAATATTACAATTGTCTTAATTAATATAAGTTCATCTAGATAAAAATTGAAAAAAAAATCAATTTTAGTACGTTTTATATTATTATTTTTTGAAAAAGTAAATTATTAAGATATTGAAACAAAATTTAGTAATAAAAATTAATTCAAGAAAACATATTTTATATTAATAAATATTTTTATTTGAAAACTAATAAATTATTCATATTTGGTCATTTATATATTAATAATAGAAAGTAGTTAATTAATTTAGAATGAAATTAAATTTTAGATATTCTTGAATCACTTTTAAATTTAATAGTATACATAAACAGTCATAATTATGCTTTAAATTATCAGTATGACACGATATATATATAGCCATTGGATCAAAAGACAAATAGTTGAGAACAAATTCCTAACCACTATTTATATAAATAAACAAATTTGACATTCAAATTTTGTTGTGTTTTATTAATATATATATATATATATATCATTTTTGTTATCTCCATGACATTCAAACAAAACCATGCATTAAATATATACGAAATGTTTATTAATAATTAAAAAAATGTTAATATCAAAGCATGTTTCTCTTTATCAAAAAGTGTTTTAAGCGTACAATATTACTATTGTATGTCATTTTGCTTTCACAATGAAGACACGTTATGTATTATAGGAAAATAAGTGTGAAAATATTTTAGATTAAATTGTAGTAATTAAAATGCATTATAGAGTGCACTGTGAATTTTATGTATTTCTATATTTAATTTCTCGCTCTAGTAGACAAAATTGCAACTTGAAACTTTAACCTGGGTCAATTTTAGTTCCTTGTCCCGTCACTTGTAGAGAATATTTACGATACACGATGACTTGATTCGTCTGCACCTATATAGAATGAGATATAGTTATTAACAATTTAAATTAGTATTACGTCACTTTTACTAGATTTTAGTGACACTTCTAAGTATATTTGAGACACTTGCCTGTATTTTATAACAACATAAAAAAAGAATAACTAAAACGGTTGATTTTGTGAGAAATTATTAAAAATTCAGTTGAGAAGTGTAGTAAATCTCTTTTTATTTTTTGACTTTTTTCATGTAAAAAATTACTTTGGTAGTTGAAGAAGAAAAAAAATTCACAAAAGATAATAAGAGATGAAAGACATATACTCCTACACACTTCTTCTTCCTCTTTGTCAATTCCGATAATATTGTTCAGACAGGTTTCCAGTTCGTTGCAGGTGCCACCTTTGTACTTAAGGTAGACACTCAATGTTTAACCGAAAACGGTCAGCCGCGCGAGGCCTAGTTTTGCACTTGAAGCTAAAACTTTATTTCCTCCTTTATTTGAAATTCGAAATTTTGAATGCTTAAAATTGTTCAATTAATTCAAAAACGTCTGAATTAATTGGCAATTTTATTTGCATTAAACCAAAAACATTTTTTGGTTTTAACTCTCAAGATTAATGCTCAAGATCTCTGATTTAACTATAAATTGGCAGCCATTTTCTACACTTACACACACGAAAATCACACTCTCTCTTCTCTTACACGCTTCTTCTTCCTTTTTGTCAATTCCGTGATATTGTTCAGACACGGTTTCCAATTTGTTGTGGGTGCCACCTTTGTGTTTAAGGTAGACGCTCTAGAGCCGATTTTTCTGGGAAACAAACTCCCTATCCAACCTCCAAGCACTCCGGCGAAGCGGCGTAATTGTTTTAAGGAGATTGTGTGTTATAAAAGACTTGGCTCAAATTCTTTATGGTTTTCGTTAATTTTTCAGAATATAAAATTGTTTAATACACAATTTTTCCTAACACGAAGCTCCTTTCGTCATTGACAATATGAAAGGTGGGCCTAAGAGGAAGGCTGAAGATGAGAGCTACAAGCAGCGGCAATCAAGGAAGAAGGTCGAAGTGCAGACAGAAGCTCAGCGTGATTGCCGCTCAGCACCCAGATCTTGTGTCCAGCTAAACGAGCAACTCATTGGCAACAGCAGCTCTTGCCCTTCTTTCAATCCCACTTTTGTAATGTTTTTGCATATTGTACGTTTATGTTACCGCATAATCAAAATTTTCCAGGCCTTGGCTTGAAGATTGGTTGTGTATTGCTGTGACTTAATTTTATTTTTTTTGTTTTGAACGACTAATCTTTTTTGGATCTCTGACATGATTTTTGCCTTATATTCATTGCTTGTGAAGCATAGTTTGTTGTATAGAAGGTTTGTTATGAAGTGAGTCTGCTTGTTACTTGTTGTTGATTGAATGTTAGGGTTTATGGTTTAAGTTTTTGTTTGTTGTTTTGAAGTCAGAATCTCTTTCCTTTTCCTTCTTTTTTTTACCTTGTTTATGGTGACTGGATACAGTAGTGGCGTACGACCTACCTCCTAAATAATGCTTAATAATAATAACAACAATAAAAATAACTTAATTGCATTAGGGAAAAAAAGTAAAAATATCAAATATGTAACACATTTTGATGACTTCAATCTCCATATTCGTCGCAACTTGCTATTTGCAGTCATAGAAGTAGCAAATTATAAAGCAATATGACGACTGCAGCCAAATGGGCAGTTCAAAACCATATCTTTAGATACAAATAAGCTCAATAAGATAAATACGCATAAAAGATGTCACAATGCCAGCAGGTGAAGCGTTATTTACCGAAGCATTCATTGGTCATCACAATTGCACCATTCGTCTAATGTTTGGGCTGCAACTCCAATATTTTTCATGTCAAAAATATTGGCTGGTTCAAGAAATTTAGACTTCTGGGTTAGTAGCTTCAAACAGAGCTAAATCACTTTGCAATCTGAATCATTCGAAGCAACTAAAACTGAGAAGCAGTGCCAAGGAAGGAACATACCCAAGTAAAGAACTGAAGAAAAATCCGAAAAAACTACTGTTGTTTTTCTAGACTCAACAAACTTGAGTATAGAGGTTAGCGGGATACCATCACGCCCATACCACTTTGCAGCATGCGAAAGAAAATAGCGAGCCGTAAAGTGATTCTACTACCTAACTCCTCACTCAAAGAAACTGTAAATAAAAACTAGTATGCATACATAAAATAGGCCTTTTTTTGGTTTTTCAGTTTTTTTTTTCCTCAAAAGAAGTTCACAACCACTTAGATTTATTTATCCATCTTTAATTTCAAACAAACAAAGATAATCATTAAAAGTACAAACAAAGTCAAAAAAGTTTTAGAAATAAATAATGTTATCCCTATTGCCAAAACAAATTTTTGGTGTTTTGTGCACAGAAATTGTTAATTAAAATATTATGTCATTATCTTAAATATTAGAATTATTTGCTTCAACATTCACAAAATTGAATAGTATTGTCAACGTTAATAAAAACTACTCACTCCATTTCAACTAGGAGTGACACCTTCCTTTTTAGAAAGTCTCAAGACTCAAATTAAGAGTCCCATTTTTTGTTGGCACATAATAATAAATTAATAATAAAAACAAAAAAAAGTTGTAATTATGGGCATTGATTAAATTAAAATGTGTTAGTGCTGCTCTTAATTGAGGTGGAGGGAGTAGTGTATATAATTTATTGTTAAATACATTATACTATATATTGTAAATATCAACTACATAATATTTTTAATAACTATGTATACATATATATGCAAAAAAAAAAAAAAAATTGAGGGGTTACGACCGTAGCCCCTCGGGACCAAGTGTCTCTGTCCCTGCCATTTCTACCAAATTTGTTCACAACTTGTTTCGAATCCCAAAAAGTACAGGAAAATGGGAACAGGTAGATTGTAAGAAAGGCAATAACTTAATCTGCAGTGATAGGATTAAGGTTCTCAGAACCAAAAAAAAATCAGATAAAACGGATATGAAAGTTTATTTACATCTAATTTTCTATCACGAAACTGTAAAAAGGGACTAATTAGTGCACTAAAATATCTGCAGAAAAAGTTAACCATATAGTTTTGAATTATTTGCAAGTTTCTATTTTTTCAAGAAGGCTCTAAATGCATATAATACTAGAGTTTCAGTTCATCCGTGCATCAAGGGGGTAACGCTTTTGGTTGTCTTGTTCCTAAAGTCAAGATTGATTACATTTTTATCACTTGGCCTTTAAATATTTGTTATGTAATGCAACTGAACACATATATTTTTAAACATTTGCAGACAAATATACTCAAAAATCAATCAAATTCATAAAAGAGAAAAAATGATTAAGGGTGTTTACCAAAATGCACATCAGGTGTGGCAGCAGCAGTGGCATCAACAATAACAGTAACAGATAGGTAATCCAATGCCACAGCATCGAAGACTGTCTGCCTGATGCAATTTGGAGTTTGAACACCTAATCCCACATAATACAAAAATATTACAGATTTATACAATTGAGCTCGAATTTTAAAGACTAACCAAAAGAAAGATTGATTTACCAGTGACAACTAAACTATTAATCCCAGCACCCTGAAGGAATGAATGGAGGTGGGTAGCGAAGAAGGCACTGAAGCGCGTCTTCACCAGCTTATAATCTTTTTCTCTGATCACAAGCCCATCAACTAGCTCTGCACCTACACTTCCCTTAGAGATTGGTTTTGGTTTCCCATCTTTGTACAAGTGCCTACGGAATAGTTCAACATCTCTTCCTTGTCCATCATGCTCACGAACAACCTACACCATTTTTTCTTTATTTTCAACTGAGATGTTAATAATATATATATATAATTATATATATAACATAATTAAAATTATAGTTAAATAATTTTATTGGTATTCCCCTTCAATGTGAATCCCTTATAGGCACTACCTTAGATAACTCATTTCCTTAGATAGCTACCTGCATTAAATTATCCCCTTTACGGTGCATATATAAAGGCCTTCTCATGTATTGTTTATTCACACAACATAATACAGCCATCTTCTTCTTTTCACTCTTATTAACATGGGAAAAGAAAAGCATCAATTCAAGAATTACAACCAAAATGACAATGAATCAACTTGATGTGATATATAAAAAGAAACCCTCGTGAAGCAGGGGTATAGCCACTCAGGTTAATGGTCTAAAATATAGAATAAGATACATTTTGGATAGTGTTATGTATATTTGACACCCCTTATATTTAGAAAAATTAGTTAATAGTGGAGTAATATGCCCAAGCATATTTTCCATGAGAAATGTTATTCAGCTAAACATGTTCAAAATTGTGTCCCAAATGCATTTTGACTGATAAAGATGCATTTATTCTTGCCACTGATTTCTGCATTTTTTGGGCCGAGTAGGATTGCACATTCCCCATTTTTTTTTCAATTAATAACTTAGTCACTACAGTCGGTCATTTAATTCAATTGATAATTTAGTCACTACCGTCGGCACGAGACAGGTGATACATTATTAAATAACTTAGAAACCAAATTTACTGGTTACATCACTCACGTGAAGTATCTATAGAGTAAGGGGCCATGGTTTTGAATTTTAAAAATACATAAGGGATAAAGAATTGTGTTGATACTTTTTGAATAATTGATAATAACTTCGGCATGGGTTACGACCTAGTAAAAATAAAATGGCGGCATTCACAAAACCAATTTTCTAATTTGGGTGGAGTAGAACACAAATTATATAAAATTGAGAACTGATATGGGTTCAAATTGAATATAAAAGAGAGAATATAGGAGAAATTGGGTACCCAAATAATGAGGATGCCACGCTTTCTAGCAAACTCAACGGCCTTGATAACGTTAGGGACGATAGCAAGACCACCATCTACCACCATCAATCCATTTGGTAGTATAAAATCTTTCTGCAAAATTTAAAACACAGTTTTAAGTATCAGAATTTGGACAAATAATGAATCCGAAGAACTAAAATAAAGTAATTAAGAAAGATTAGAGGAGGAGTACCTCACCTGCATGTCTATGACGAGGAGAGCAGTGTTTTCCCATTTGCGAGCAGTGGTAGCCATTGTTGACCGCTAACCCTCCAGTCCACTGTGCTCGGTTGAGTTGAGTTGAGTTTGAAACAAAGATGAGCCTGGGAGCAGTTAATTGGGCCTGGACCCAGCTTGGTTGGCTTCTAACGCGAAGATTGAGGCCCAACACTGTATTTTAGCGAATGTAGAAGCTAAGAGCATCTCCTATAAATTTTTATTTTGTATAAAATTTATATAACTTGTAAATCTTTTTTATCTCTAACACTCTTTTCAAATAAAAGTTTGTGGAAGCATGATATTCATTGTGACTCTTTATTTTATTAACTTAAAGTTTTCGGGAGAAATAATTCTTAACAAAAACGATGGACCGCTATCGGTGGCGGAAGAAATATAGGCCTTGTGGGGGCTTCAACCCCCACTTGGACTTTTTAAAAAAAAAAAAAAACATAACAATGTAAGCACTTTTGTGTAAACATTTATAATATGAAGTTGGGTTTTAAAATCTCAAAATTTGGAGATAAAACTATAATTATTTTTGTAAAAACCTCAAAATGATGAAGAACTTTCTTATATCGACTATAGTATTCCAATAAGCACATAAGGAACATGTCATTCAACGTTTTCAAAATATGAAAGCCTAAAAAGGAATCTTGTAACTCATATTTTTTTGGACATCTATTTTTATAATAAATATTTTTATTAGGCAACTCTTTATTTAATAGATGTTAAATATTTTAGTAATATATGAATTAAACTCGAGAAAGGATTTTACTCTTTTAACTAAATAATGGACTTCCCCTTTTGAAAGGGTAAATGATTGAATTTTTTGATAAAATTTTGTGGATAAGATCTCTATGATGAGTAGATCAACTCCACAAAATGTTATCAAGAGATTCAATTGGGAAGTGGATGAACTAAAGATCGATACATATGCGTGCATTTTGATAGTTGAAATTTTAGATCTTTGGATCACCCTCTTCTTAGTTGAATTTTTTGATGAAATTTTGTGTAGTTGATCTACTTATCATGGAGATCATCCCCACCGAAATTTATCTAAAAATTCAATCATTTACTCTCGTAAAAGGAGAAGTTTGTGCTTTCGTTAAAAGAATTGAATAAAGCTCTTTTTGAAACATGTCTCTCTATATATATATTGTCGTGTTACCTTTTTTTTTTAGCGCTAGTGAAGCTCCCACGGTGATAAAATCTTACCTCCGCCACTGATTGCTATTCAATTCCCACGTCTGAAAATGAGGATTTATCCCCAACCAAAATGTAATTGACTTGCTGCTAAATCAATCAGGGATATACCAAATATTCGTAAGGATCCTTTAGTATTAGCATCAGATTGTAAGATGGATTCCATTTATACAGTTTAAATGTTTATTATCCATCCACTACTACTAGTACTTGAGGGAAATATATATGCAAAAAATTATTCTTCTGCAATGTACATCATATGTATATATACACAGAGCGAGGGAGACAGAGAGGGGTCAAAATTAAGAATCACCCCATTTGACTGGAGGATGATATTCAAAAATACGAGGCGCGTAACTGAGTATGTAGGCAGTGAAGCTTTGAAAGCAAAAATTCAACACTAAGAGGCTATGCGTATAGCGTTCAATTTGAATCTCAAAATGAATGTTTCAAAATATCACTAGCTAGTCCAAATAGCTCATTGAGAAACTTGTTTCATTCTAGGAGTTATTAATTCATTTTTTTTAATGGACAATTTGTTTCAGTGAGTTTTCTGTCGACCTACCAATCACCAAAACTTTCATATAATTTTTAAATGCCACAGTAAAGATAACAATATTTTGAAGAACAAAAAATTAAGAAAATAATGAATGGTATATAAATAAGGGATACTTTTAAAGGCCCTCATCTATGTAATTTAATTCTAAAGTTGGGCTTCATTATGTAAAAATTTCTCAAATTTTTTATTTTCTTTCCTTTTGAATTAAGTACATCAACTTGAGAGGGATCCATTTAAGGAATTCTAACTCAAAACTTTCCGTAAATTGAAGTAAGCTATAGACTAGTTCTAATGGTTAAAAAACTGATTTTCAGTTTTTATAGAACTTTTATCTTTTGATTTTAAATTATAAATATATATATATATATATTAATAACATGACATGTCTCAAGTAATGTATTGCATAACTAATTCTAAAGTTAGAGGATCTTATTTCCAGCTACTTGATTATGGCGTAACACTATCCATGCTATGCGGTTGCATTTTATTTGTCAATCATACTTGCAGAAATATGTATATGTTGAGCTTCTTTTGGTACATTCAGATTTATTATACTCGAGCTAAACATGACTTAAATTAAATGTTAAGAACTAGTTTAGCAGCTACTCTTAATTAAGTGCAGATAACTTGCCAAGCTCTCTTCAAAATGTTTGTGATCACTCCATTCGCAATTCTTACTTCCTAACAAGAAGAGACTTCTAACACTTTGAGCTATAAATGAGGTCTAAACAAAATAAAAATCATGTTTCAGGAGAGCTGTGAATACTTGTGATTACAAATTTTCTTTTTTTTCCTAATTTGTAGTGAAAATTCTTCAAACGCTGACACCTCCCGAAATGCCCCGGGACAATCTCCCAAATTCCCTATCAATCTCATCAGCAACCTTCCCCTCCCCTAATCTTCTCAACCCCTTGCTCAAAACCTTAGCCACATAATCATCCGCCGTACAAGTAGACCCCCACCCACTTCTTTTCATCAACCCATACATCACCACCGTTGATTCAACCCTCTCAGCAGCAATCAACGCCTTGATTAACCTTACAAGCCCCTTATCATCACAGGCAATCACGCCCTCCTTTTCCAGATCACATATCAAACGGTCGATATCATCCCTCATGCCCTTCCTCTCAAGCGCCGAGACCAAATCAGCGTACAGAGACAAGTCGGTTTTGTACCAGAACTCCGTTCGTACGGATGAGAATACTTTGAGGGCGATGTCACAGTGGTCTTGCCGTAGGAGCTCGTTGAAGGTGGCGATTAAATCGGATTTGATGAGGCGGGAAAGGGTTTTGGAGAGGAAGTGGTCGTTGGATTGGCCGATTCTGTGGGCCCTCTTGAGAGCTTGGACGGCTTGGATTGCTTCTATGCTGAGTGTTCGGCCTTTGAGTAGAGGACCACGGTTATCGCGTGGGCCGCATCGTATAGTAGTGTGGCTTCTGGTGTTGGTTTGATGGGTCTTGGCTGTGGAGGGGGAGGGTGAGGTTGAGGAGAGGAATGTCAGATTTGAGCGGAGAGAGGAAGCCATTGATGAAAAAAGATAGCTTGTTTAATGAGGGCAGAGCCCAGGTGATAACATTACACCGACATTTTAATATGACAATAATGCCCCTTTGACACTGGGTGGTAAAAGAAAGAAATTAGACCAGACATGTGGAAAAAGTAGAAATGAAAACGTCGACAGCAGGATTCGAACCTGCGCAGGCAAAGCCCAACAGATTTCGAGTCTGTCTCCTTAACCACTCGGACATATCGACCTCTGTTATTATATATTTCTATTCTTACTTGTCAACAGAATTTGAACTATAAATTAAGCCCAACAGATTAGTTAGCTTAACTAAAATGAATTTAATTCACTTTGATATTACATATTACTAACAGGATTTGAACTATAACTTAATGTGGAATCAGACATTTCTACATTACAAAAGGCAACAATATATCCTTAAACCAATATATCCTTAGAGGAGAGGGGTTGACCCAGTGGTAGGCAACCTCCACCCTTGCCTTGAGGTCAAGGGTTCGACTCATGGGATGGGAGGGGAGGGTTTTTCTTTATTTGTAGGATTAAGGGAGAGACTTAGACCTCCCTTAATTTATTAAAAAAAAAAACCAATATATCCTTAGAGCATGTACACCAGTTAGGATAAATGGCTAAATTTATCTTACCTCATATCATAGTGAAAGAATTTAGGCAACTAAATTTTGCCATATAAGATAGAGAATGAGTAAATTTATCATTCTTTTAAATTTTACACGATACGAATGAACGCCACTCGTATGGCTCATACAAATGTGATACACACGTATCAAACATAAAAAAAACCTATACGAGTATGGTTCATTCGTATGGGCATTTTCCTTTTTTTTTTTTTAAAGACCCTATACGAGTGAGCGATACTCGTATAGCCATTTTTCCCTTTTTTTTGGGCACCCATTTGAGAGAGACAAAAAAAAATTTGCCAAAAGATGCCATATGCGGGTGGCAGCCTAGTATGGTTGAAAAACTTGCCACTTTTTTTTTTTTTTAAGCTTATAGGATTAGACTCTCTTTGTATGATTTTTTTTTTTAAAAAGGAAAAATTATACGAGTGTGGGATACTCCTATGACTAATTTTTTTACTCTTTCTATTGTGTGTAGGTTTTGAAATTTAAAAAACAATTGTTAAATTTACTTAAACCCTATAGACATGCTCTTAAACCATTAAGTTATAATGACTCGTACTTTCTCATTCAAGTTTCCACCAATCGCATACCTATTAGCATGTGGCGGAATTGCAGAAAAATGATGGCATGTAATATAGGCTCTTTAAAATACCTAGCTGGCCTATAATTTTTTATTTTTTTGGTTTGTAAAGACAATTGAAGTAGATATCATTGTTTATGCCTTTTTGACCCTAAAGTTATTTTGTACCAGAATGTTTGTACATTTTTATCACTCTCTGTTGGAAGATTATAAATATTGCAAAGAAGGTAACTAATTTAGGATACAAAAGACTAAATCTCACACCGGAAAATAAAGGAAAGTTTAATTGCTTTAAATAATATTAAATGAAGAGTGAAAATACTTTGTGTTTATAAAAGGTGTATGTTACTATGGTGCAACTTATCCGTAGGACGGTGCATAGCACTGTTCGCACATAAACTTGTGATTGGGAGTTTTTGAGGCACAACACGTGTGCGAAAGTGGGATTGGGCGTTTTTGAGGCACACTTAGCACTTGTGTCGCAAGGAGCAAATTAACTGCCCTTTCTAATTGTATAAATATGTGACTTTTCATGTGAAAAGTCACATACCTTCTTTCAACCCTTTTCATTTAAATCTGTTGGCACTCTATAAAAGAGTGTCAACAGCACTGTCTGCCTTCTTGTTAATAAAAAAAACAGAAAATAAGTTCCTTAATCTCGGAATTTTTCAATAATTGTATATTGTTAAATTCTCAAATTGTTGTATCTTAGAGGTAATTTGTTCCAACATATATATAAAGAATAAGGGACAAATAACACCTTAAGGAAAGTGATTTTCACGCCTCAATCCATAATAATTTTCAATTCTTCCGCATCCCATATATACTTTTCTTAACACTCTCTCATATGACGAAGGGAGTAAAGAAGTAAAGAAGGCGCATCTGTCCGCGTCAATTCCGAAACTTTTAATTTAGTGTTTAACTATAAACAAAAACAACCCTTTTTTAAACCCCAAACTAAGTTAACTCACTTGATCTCAACTATTTAGCATTAACTATATTAACTGATTTTGCTCACGCAGGGAGGGGGATGGGGATAAGGATAAAAGGATGGCAATATCCCCTTCAACTGTGGAGATTTTGATTTTTTTTTTAAGTTATAAATTTAAGTTTTTGAAAAGTACGATTGCTATGAATTTTTACTCTTAATTAGACATAAAAAATCAGAACCGCGTGGCTATCCCTGGCCTCAAGTAGAGTGTTACACGGAATGTAGTAGGATGGCCCCCAATTACTTGTTTCAGGGAAGAACACCATATCCGCCACCAATTTTCTCAAATAAAAGTTATATCAGGATCGATGGCTTTATGCTGATTCGAACTTATGGAAGGTTGATCTCAATACCTTCTCCCTCAGCTCCTGATAAGATATTCACCTGCTTCACTGTTAGCCTTCTCTCTCTCTCCCTCTCTATCACCCTTTTCTTTTCTGTAAAATTTGGGCCTTGGTGGTTGTAAAAGTCGATATTATATTCAAAGTAATGCTTTCATCATTGAAAATTCCATGCAGATTCTCACTTGTAGGGATTAGGACAGATGAGAATTTAATGCAAAGGCCTGGTATATTTTCCTTTTTAATGAGATTATGTTGAATAATAGTCATAACGTTTACAAGTACATCATAAAACTAGTGAGGATTCACAAACTACTGAACTGGAGAAAAACAGGTAATGAAGAATTTGGCCCTGGATCCCTTGCCCAACATTGAAGAATCCAGCATACACGTAAGTTCTAGGAAGTTGAATATTATCGTAGTAGCATTAATGAGGAGACCACACTGGATATGACTAGAAGTAAAAATTTACAGCAGTAAACAACAAATTGTACTGCCGGCCTCAATACTATAAAAATGTCAAAACAATTGATTCTCGAAAGTTATCTGCAGAGGAAGAGAGCACATCTACTGAACAGCTAAAGTAAATTCTGAAAACTTTTTTTTTTCCTTTTTTTTTTTTTTTATTAAGATTCTTGATCAGATATCTGAAGATAAACCATTTGAGTATATCCATTAAACACAGAAGTGTCGAGACTAGATAAGCCAAGCCTAGTGAACATTCGAAATCTGCCATCTTCAACAATAGGATTGGATACTCGAGCAGGATCGTACCTTGTTTGATGAGTAAGTGAAGGACCAGCCACTGGTGGGACCTCCCAATAAACCTCCAGCACCGATTCTACAAACCTGCTGTTCTCAAAATGTTGTGTGTAGGTTATTGCCTTATTACTGTGGTTAAAATCATCCCGCATTTGGCCCCTCACACCCCACCATGCTTCACCTGGCCCGCACAGCTCCTCTGTATCCACTGCTTTATCCCAAAATTTCTTCCTTCTTGATCTTACCCTAGCTTCATCGCCAGCTTTGAAGCAGCTATGCCCACCTCCTGCAAAAATAAGATAATTAGATAACATTATCCTGTTTTCTTTTAAGGGGGAAAAGGCTAAAAGCTTGCTACAGTTTGCTAGTAAGCAACTGAATAAACATACTATTGAGTGTTCCGTTCATGACACAACAAAAGACAAAAAAAGATACGGCCACAAACCGGCCATCTTCCCACAACAAAAATGCCAAGCATGTTACTAGTGAAACATGCTCCGCTCTTTGTGATCTGAAGTGACAAGCATGTGATGGACTACATAACATGTTATTACTAATAAATAAGTAAAAGCTATAAGCCAAAGAAATTACACAATTATTGTCTACTACTTTCTCATAAATACCCTATGAAGCACAGACACTCTCTTGGAGGCCACGTATCGGGCCCGACACTTGTCGGACACTCCGACACTCTCCGATACTCTCTCCGACACTTCAATTTAATTATAATCTCTAATACTTGTTAATTGATTTAGATGGCTAATTCTCCTAGTATTTCTTTATTGCAACATCAATTGACGATGAGGCAACTAAGCCACTTTTTATATTCCCTTTTTGTTTTCTATCATTCTAGGGAACAATTTAGTCAATGTATGCTTTTTGATGCTTTAATTATGGAACAATTTAGTGATCATGTTTTGAGTAGTTGGGTTATTAATGCAATCTAGTTTCATTTTATTGAATTCTTAAATATTTACAATGTTTATTGCATATATAATTAATTAATTAAGAACATGTCCCCCCACGTGTCGTGTCCTACATTTTGGAAAAATTGCGTGTCGCGTGTCGTGTCGAAATGCGTGTCGAGTCCATGCTTCATGGTAAACACCCCAAACAACATTAAAGTTCCTGTGCTTGATATTGCATGAATCTACACCTTTCAGATCATGAAAAAATTCTTGCATTCAACAGAATTGTGTAAACACATGAACTAGACTAACATATGTAGAACAAAATTTGAGAGTCCACACCTCTTATGTAAAATTGATCACATATTTGCCTGAAGGAATAATGGTCACCAGTGCCAGTATCGTAGTTGTCCTCAAACACAAGATGCTTGAAGCCAGCTTTTAGTGCCTGCTTTAATCTATTTATGGAAAGGTTAGTTTGAAGTATCAGTAATTGGTATGCTGAAATCACATAAAAGGATTCTACTGGGTAGCCTAACTGCATGATTGTAAGTTCATAAAAATAGGCAAGTATAGGAGTAGGTAGAGTAGAGATGCAAAAAAAATCTGATTACCTTTTCAATTCATTTTGATGGTCATCAAAGAAGACAAGGACTCTACTGAGGTCTTCAATACCATGTTTCTTTAACACCTTCCTCCAGTTAACATTCCCGAAATCTACAAAATCCTTTCCAGCGAAGTATGTGCAATTCCCATCAACATAAGCAGGTCCCTTCTTAAGGTATTTCTCAGGATGGCGAGGTGAAAGCGATATAATTGGAGTGTCTGGATTTGATTGCCTCAAAACCCAAGTTGAATGCCCCTTGAAAGCACCACTCTCAATCATAAGGTCTGGCTTAAGCCATCGTGCAATAAACCAAAGACCAAAGCTGTGGTCAAATCCCATCCCATACATGTTATTTTTTATGGGCCGTGTTTCATATATCTGTACAAACTCTTCAAGGCCTTTGAGTAAATCCTTGTTTGTCCATGCCACGGTTTTTCCATGTTTCGATCTGCCTTTTGACAAAATAAGAATTAAAAGGGTACAGACTGTAAGAACTAAATGATTGTTAGTCACTAATTCAAGTAATATTAGAACCGAGGAATTCCATAACATTCAATATATATGAATGATACAAAACATATTTAAAGTGGTGAAAATATGGAATAAAACATATTTAAAGAGGTGAAAATATGGAATCCAACACCATTAGGACTGTGACACTGAAGCATTGTTATCAGATTCATTTTCCGATAATTTCTGAGATCACACATATTGAAATTTATGAAGCAGTGGTTTCCTGATCCAACACCATTTGGACTATGACATTGAAGCATACTTAATATAAATCCATTTTTTTGAAAAATTCAGACATACTGAAACATATGAATCCGAGGAAGTAGCAGGAAAGACCGAAAGACACTCCAGAGGCATTCTAGCAAAATAAATTATTAATAATAGTTAATAAAATAAACTATAAACTGTGCCGTTCTTCGTACTCTGAATTGGTAATTACTAATAATGAGCAGAAACAGCAGAATTGCCAGAAAAGGAAACCACTGAGATATAACATAATCACAAAATTGGAGCAAATTAACTTTGAATTTTACTCAAATGAATATCACGAAATCATCAGAAACTCGAAAACAAGCAACGTCGCGATTCGAATTCGGAAGAATACTGAATGACTTCAGAGTAACATTCAAAGGAATAATAGCACACGCATCCGAAAATTTAGCACTACTTAATTAACCTAATTCAGATCTGAGCAAACTTTCAGATCACAAAAATTGAAAATACGCGAAAATCTCTGAAATCACACACAGAGACAGAAAGACGAGAGAACGAAAAAACTTACACCAGGGAACACCGAGATAACCAAAGTCGGATTCAAGGCCATCGAAACCGAAGAAGCGCATACGAGAGACTGGATCGAAAGAAGAAACGGTGGAGACACAGACCTGGCGAGAGTGAGTTAGGAGAACGGAGATTAAGAGGATGGCGAGGCAAAGAGCCATGAATTGCCATAGGTAACGAAATCTGGTGAGGTACTTAGTGAATCTAATTCCGAGAGAGAGGTGCTTCCTGGTTTTGGATTCGTCGTCTTCGTCTCCTTCCTCGTTAACCTGCACACCCCTGCGCGCGGAGAGCACTCTGTCCAGCATCTTCTTCGTGCTCATTCCACCACCGAATCCATCCACCGCCACTTTACTTTGGGAGTGTAGTTCCCAATTTAGAACGTTGATTCAACTGTCCAAACGAAGAATAAATATGGGCTTTTGAACGTATTTGATTTGGGCCTTACACATACAACACTCGTTTTTGTTAGAGCATCTCTTAGAGACTATTTATTTAAAGTATACTCTCTATAATAACTAACGAAATTAATAAATTTATATTTCAATAGATTATGTAAAATTTTAAAATAGAGTAAAGAGTGTTGTTAGGCTCTCTAAATTTGGAAAGTCAATTTGACTCTCTACTTATTATTTTTTTATTAAAATAAAAATTATATGTCAATAATTATATTTTAATGGTTCTATTCTCTTTCCTTCTTGTAGTTTTTTTTAATACAGAAAAATCTCATGTAGGAAGAAAAAATGCTAGCCTTCTATTTTCTTGAATATGGAGTCTTCAATAATAAATAAATAAATTTGTAAATAATTTATAGAAAATAAAAAAAATTGATTATTTTATGGAAGAGGTCATACTATAATTTTTAGTTAGTGGTTTTGATTTATTTTAGTTTATTGTTTAATTTTAATTAATGTATAATAAAGTTGCATTAAATTTGGTTATATTTATAGTTGGCATGATAAATAGAAGAAATATTAAAAATAATCGAATAATGTCAAATAAATGGTAATAAAATAAAACAATAGAGAGCATTGTTGGAGTAACTATATAAACAAAGCTCTCTATTCTAAAAGATGCTCTCTAATTTAAAGAAGATGCTCTCTAAACTAGAGAGTATTGTTGGAGATGCTCTTAGCGAGGATTTTTTTAATTTTTTGTTGACTAAAATGGCAACAATTGACAGACTACTCGATTAAACTAGAATAGTTTCGTGTCAGCTGATTTACGTACTTAGGGGTGTTAGTCAGGATTTATTTATTTTTCCCTTTTGCTTTATTTCTTTGTATTCGAAACAAAGGAGGAAAAAAATAAAGAAATTGTTCTACTGCCTGATGTAAGTAATATAAAATCTACAAAATATTAGTTATTTGTAAAGTAGTTAAAATTATCATCTTCTTTTTTAAAGATTCAAAGCTATAATTTTTACGGGATAACTTTTTCTGAACATTACAACATTTTCATATAGATATGAATCTACAAATTTATAATTACTATAATAAATGTAGGACTAATAAATTGTTCGGCAATCAAATTCATGTGGTCGAAGTAGGGCGGGCGGAATACGATTGATTTGATTCGATAAGTGGCATGTACCAAAATTAAAACCATGCAAATTTTTGGAATTTTTAGATTTTTTTTTTATCTTTAAATTTTCTGTATTATTAGGAATATTTCCAGTATTTAAACTATTTTGTTTTTGTTTTTGCCATATACATAATTTTATTTTTACCATGTTTTCCTCAAGACAAGTAATATGATAATATATTTCAATCTTTACATATAGATTATAATGACTTTGTTAACACAAAAATATAAAACATACAAAATCTTGAATTAACGAAATACAAATTTTAAGAATTAAGCTATTAGTAGATATTAATAATCCTATAATATCTCATGGACTATTTAGATGAATTTAAATATATATATATATATATATATATATATATATCATAATAATAATTCCATTCTAGAAATAAATTTTAAAATTAGTAACACATAATAAGGTAAAACCAATAATTCCATTATTAATATTTACTTTACTCTTGTCGGTATTTTTGGTATTTCCATTTTTTAAACATTAAAACCGAAACGAAGCCCAAAGAAATCGGTGTATTTGGCTTTTTTGCAGTTTTTTGAATATGTGAAACCAAAGACAACTTTTTATAATTGGTTCGGTTGTTGGGGTTTTTACTGTACCAATTATCACCCAGAGACTTTTTAAAATCTCAATTGAATATATTATGATTTTAAAAAAAAACTGTTTAAAATCTCAATTGAATACCCATAAACTTTAAAAGTCCATAAAAGACCTATAGATTCTAAATCCAATACACCCTTCTTAGTTAAATGTCATATATATTCAGAGGCGGACCCATGATTCTTCCGAGAAGTGAGCTAATAGTAATAGATAAAAAAATTATACAAAAAAAATTAAAAGTATAACCATATAGTGAGTTATATAAATTTAAGAGAGTTATATAAATTAGTGGGCTTATAATATTTAAGCTGTGCTAAGGGATGGGCTAAAATTTAACAAAAGGGTAGGGTTATATTAATTTTTTTTTTTAATAATGCTAATAGATTTTTCAAAATTTTACCATGTGCTGTAGCCCGCTCTGTCCCCCTGGTTCCACCCCTATATATGTTATCAAATTACTTTTAATAGATGATTAAATAAAGGAGGAATGTCATATATGTTATTGACTTACTTTTAATAGATGATTAAATAAAGGAGGAATATCAAAATACACGGTGTATTTTGGTAATCATGCGATTGTGGTTTTGACTTTCAAGTTAGTTATTAATAAAATATAAAAAAAAATTGCAAAATTTGTTCATCTTTTCCAATCGGTGATTAGGATTTTTCCTCAATTATTTGTCTTTTGATCTAATGACTTATATTTATCATAGAACGCTAATAATTTAGAACATAATTATGGATACTAATACATCCCATTAAATTAAAGAATATCCAAATCTTAATTTTATTCTCATAATATCACAAATTCCTTCCCATATATCACAAAACTAAATCTCGCTCTTCCCACGTTTATTCCTTCCCATTACCCCTCCACAAACCTTAGATCACTTCCACCGTTCACCACTTCTGCGTCTCTTATCGCTTCTTTGCTGCATGAACATGGTTTTGATTATTATATACTACTTCTTTGTCCGGGCCTGATAAAGCTGGCCTATATCACTTGCACTTCATATGCGCCTAGGTATTGCTCATGCCGGACAACACGTTGAAAACAAAAAAAAAAGAAAATAATTTGACACATATAGATTAAATAATTTAATTTTGAAATTAAACAATTTTGTCATTGTACTAGAAATAGATTAAATCACATTTAGATTTTTTTATGTGGTGATTTATGATATGGTTAAATAAACCAAGTATATATAGCAATTACTAATAATTGGTTATTTTGTAATATGATTTTTTATATATGTGTTTGTATAAAAAATATAATGCTGCCAATATATATTTTGAATAGATGTACGCGCTTTGGATATTTGATTTTTTGCATTCGATATTAATATTTTTAATTCTCAATATCTTTTTATATCATGATTCCTTCCAGCATAGAGAAAGTGAGCATCATTAGCTTGGTGGTTTAAAGTAGGGATGGAAAATTGAACCAAAAATACTGTACCATTACCAAAATGTACCATGCCGATTTTCATTATCTAATTTTATTAAATTTTGAATTAAATTTAACGTGTTCTTTGAGTTTTGAATTAAATTTTTATTATCTAATTGGTTCGTTGAGTTATTGTGTCACTTTTCATTTAGTTATAATTGTTTTGTTATGTTGATGTGAGTGAGTTTTTTGGCTAGCAATTTTGCAGATAATAAATGGCTACTTTTTTTTTTTTTTGTTTTTTAAGTTTGATTTTTTGACAATATACCCTACTTATTGTACCACGCCAATATTTTTTAATATACTGAATTCAGTGTACCAAAAACTTTGGTACTATAATGGTAATAGATCTAGCATACCAAATTTTCAGTATGCCACATGGTACATTTGGTATGGTACCCTACCGTACCAAATCCACTCCTAGTTCAAAGTATCTAATAAAATTATGTAAATTAACTATATAAAATTAATAGTTTTTCTTAATATTTTTAAAAATAATATTGTAATCATAATAGAATTTATTTTGTAGGTCTCAATGAGCAGGTTTTAAAATTTTTTATTAAATTATAATTATTAGATTTAAAGTTATATTATTTTATATTTTTTAAAAGTTAATGAAAGAAAAAGTAAAGAATAATATTCTTGTGTGTATCATATATGTGAACATAATTTGATATTTTTATGTGAATAAAAAACACATCTAAGGGTCAAAAAGCTCCCAAAAATATTAACACAAGTTATGGACCATTGTTTCGGTGAAAAATTATAGAATTTTTTTTACTTTTTTACTTTTTTTTTCTGTTATAATATAGATTATTATATATACTAATGCGTTATAAAAGTTTTAAAAGTCTCTTCCTAAGCCATTAATTATTGTACAGAGAGGTGCGGTGGGTGAGTTATAAAAAAAAATAGATTATTGTATATACTGTTGCGTGATAAATGTTTTTAAAAGTCTCTTGCCAAGCCATTGATTATTGTACCAGAGAGGTGCGGTGCGTGAGTTATAAAAAAATGCACAAAGAGGAAAAAAGGGGTGGCGCTTAACGCTCTTCTCTTTACTTGGAACAGTAGGGTCCTCATGTGTACATTATCTCAATGCATAACATTAAACCGGTGTATTTTTTTTAACAATAATTTAGTTCTATTCTACTAAAATAATGTGCGCGATCTTATCACACTAAATAATAAAAGTGAGTATTACATAAAAGTTTGGGATGTAATAGCCTCACCCAAATAAAAAATAAAATTACCTCTCTCTCTTCCTCCCTTCACTTGAAGAGAAAAATCTCAGTTCATGTTCTCTTCTTTTCCACAAGATCTCTCTCTAGAAAATATGTGCCCTTGTGCAGTATAAGATCGAGATAATGTTAGAAAATTTATATTTTTTAATTTATGAGGGCAACATATTATAATATTTTAATTATATTTGTTATTTAAATTAATGGACTAATTTTAGTGATCTAATTAATTTTTAGTTAAACTCCATATACTAATCAAATTAATAAGGGTTAAATGTGTAGATATCGGCTTGTTAGGGTTTTATGAGAACCTTAACTAAGCATAATATATAGTAAATATTAGAGTTATGGTCTCCGATACATCAAATCAAAATACAGCTCCTTTTCCTCCATCTAGAAGAGAACCAAGAATTTCCATCAAGAAACTAAGGCGATTTGATTGAGGAATATCACGTATTCGCTCGATTCTTGCTGTTATTGTAATTGATTTTCGTATTCCGCATTTATTTATCATAAATTCAAATGCGGTTTAAATGTTTTAATTTAAATCTTAGTGATTTGACAAGCTGAATTTAAGAGATTTAATCTCAAAGATAAGTCATGAGTGAGCAACAATATATATCTGCGAGATGAAACAACTCTCTCTCTCTCTCTAGAAAACATGAAGAAGGGGTCTTTATTACTCCCTTCGTCCTAAATTGCTGGCCCTTCTTTTCATTTTTAGATGTTCCAAAATAAATGTTCAGATAAATACATACGTATTTTGCCCTTTTGTACTTTTACTTTTCATGAAAAAAATTTGAATAAAGAAAATGGTAAAAAGGGAAAGCTAATGTAAATTAAGCAAAAAGTACAATAATAATGTTGGGTCCTTAATAAGTTGGATTTCCCAAAAATGATCAACAATTTGGGACGGAAGGAGTAATATTTAAATTTTAAATTCTTTTGATCCAAAATTCGCAGCCCTCTTTTCAAAAGAATCTCGGATCTAAAACTTTATAAAAATTTATGGTTCAAAATCTGAGATATTTGTGATTTTTCCCAAACCCAATTTTTTCCACTTTGATTCATCCCTCATCCCTGAAGATCTAATTAATAATTCTCAGATTTGTTTGTGAATCATCAGAAACTAAATACATTAGAATGTTGCGGTTTGATTTGTACAAGGGAAAATTGATCATCTTTAAGGAAAATTGAGAGAGAACAGAGATGGTGGTGTGTTCAGTGCTGAAGGACAACGGTGGTGGCTGTCACGGTACTGCCGACAAGATCTCGGTATGTATTTAAGTATGTATGTGTGGTTATGGAGAAAAGGATAGGGAGATAAGTACAGTGGGAATAGACATATCAACTAGGGTGAATTTAAATACATATTTAAAAAAATTTAAACTTCACGCGCGCATTTAGTTTTGTCTTTTTTGCTTCACACGTCGGTATCGCTGATCAACTTACTTCAGTGTCTCTCAAGGATTTTTAATGATGATAATGTCATCGACGCATTTGCATATCCATTATCCCTTTTTAAAAAAAATAAAATGAAGATCAAGTCTCTTTTATTTTTTTATTAAATTAATAACAAAAATTTAAACTCAGTATATTAGGAAGAATAAAATGAGATCTTTTCTAAGGGTTACCCTCTCATATTTATATGGTATATACTAGAGTTTACATTAAGGTTTTTATACAATATAAACTATTATAAATAGTAAGTTTAGGCACTACTTTAAAATTACAAATGTTTTGGATCTTGTTCATATTATTATGTTGAGTTATTCTCTAGCTTAACAGTCTTCTGCCTGTTGACCGACCTACTAGGTCGTATTGAATACTTTGTACCGTCAGCTTTACCAAACTGGGTTGAAATCATTGGAGATCGGCCAAGGAGACTAACTGGGGTCTCTCCTCGGCATTTCATATGCTCGGTTGGCACTGTCTGATGTGTTTGACTAGCCAAAGGTGTTCTTAACCCGGATAAGCGTGGGCCTCTGAGGCTTTGTCTGGCATGCTTCTTAACAATGGGCGGACCATGCTGTAACACATGGGTGCTAGGCCTTGCCCAAAGTACACTTACAATTTTTAACCTTCCACAATTATATTGTTAGAGATCTTACTTGTTTCAAAGATCACAAAGTAATTTTTGGTGCCGAAAATTATCTTCCTCGAGTAATCAATTCCCATGTTTGTACAACTATATATAAGGGTAAGTATTTTGGCGTGATTTAGGGCCTGTTTGGTTGATGTTTTGAGTTAAGTTTTTAAAGTATTGTGTTTGGTATAATTTAAAAGTATGTTGAAAAGTGGATTTGTTTTTTTTTTTGAGTTTTTTTCAACTAATTAAAAATCTCATAAAAAAATTTCAAAAAATAGTCACAATTGATCTTATTTTATAGATCTCGACGAGTATCTTTTAAATATATTTTTTTTATTTAATTTTGACTCTTGAATTTAAAGTTACGGTGTTTTAAAAGTTTTTTTAGAAAGAGAAAATAAAGTGAAATAAATTTTAGAAAATATAAAAGTAGAGTTGATTTTGAGTTGAGTTTTTAAAATTTGGAGGAAAAAAAAAACACGGACCAAACTTGCCCTAACTCTCTGTACATTATATATATACATACTAAATATGTATAGATAAAAGCCATGAATTTAACTTACTCCTAACAAAAAAAAAGGTGGGGCTTTTACTTCACACAAGTTATTTACACAGGCAAAGTTCGATAACTTCATTCATGAATATTTAATCCAAGATTTTCTTGTTACGAGGACAAGATATTCATTTGGCTTCTTATACATCTTTGCTTAAAGACATTTTTTAATTAGCTTGAGCAAAAATTCTTTTATCACTTGTATAGTTTTATTATACATATATTAAAAAAAGAAGTGTACTCCATAACGTAGTATTTTTTTAAGAAAGAGAAACTCTACAAATTTTGCTTCGATCAAATTTGGATTTGCATGTTAAAATGTGAGTCCATGCATGGATGCACTTCATAAAATAATAAAAAAATCTTCTCACTGGTGTTTTCCGGTGGCCCAGTAGAACGTTTTCCATGCAAGATTAGCGTCGCCAACTGGGTGTTGCACGTCAGAAAGGAAAAGGTAAGATGTCCTTGTTGTAGACCCCACAATAAAATTTTCTATCAGTCCAAGATTAGTGGCACCAAGTGGTTTTCTAATTCTGCATGCGTGTTGTATGTCAAGAAAAAGGTTATACTTCTTGTAACGTATATTATTCATTCGATATATATACAAACATTTTTAATTTGATTTTATTTTTTTTTGTAAGGATAACACACGTTTGTTATCCTTTTTTCATATGTATTAAACAGAACAAGATCAGGACAAAATTGCAGTATTTTTTCAAAATTTAAAAAGTATATATATATATATTTTTTTAAGAAAATTATTTTATAATCTTAAAAAAAATAATAAAAATTGCATTCGATTTCATGACTGCTGGGGAGAGAGAGAGAGAGAGAGAGAGAGTAAATGCTGGGTTGATGTGGTAGGTGTAAGAGTAAATGAGAAAAGTTTTGGGTAAGGTTCGGTTAACTATCATTTAACTCATCTTCAATGAATAGAATAAAAGTATAATATAAAAATAGATATTTAGACAATTAATATGAAAAAATATATATAGGGAGAAGCTAAAAAAATACACTCACGACACATCATGTGTCGGGATCGAAAGAGTAGAATGTATGCCATGACACATGATGTGCTGGCTCAAAATATGTCCCTTCTGTTTACGAGGGCTAAAATTCAAAAAATTCTACCTTGGCATGATACACGATGAGTCAGTTAAGTACTAAGTCTCATAAGACACATCATGTGTTGCGGGAATTAAAAAAATTGTCCCTCCCGACACATCATGTGTTGTGGAAGAGCATTATGCTTGCCCCGACATATGATGTATCTGGTAGTGTATAAAATTGTGGATTACTACTTATAGCTTTGGTTTAACTTTTAACATTCATTTTTAGCATTTTTTGAGTTATGGTGAGGCAAAAAAAAATCACCCTATTGACATATGGAGTGTAGATGGCCTTAGAAAAATAAATGTATTTACAAATAGATTATGTCAATTCTATTTAGCAGTATTTAGGCCTCGTTTGGTTCACGGAAGGGAAATCAATTCCCTTATATTTTCCATGAAGGTGGAAAACTAAATTTTTTGTCAAATTTCCTTTCTTGTGTTTGGTAAAGCATAAAAAGTATTTAGTTAAGGATATTATTGTCTAAATTTTTTGTAATAAATGCTTGAAAATCACATGGGAAAATCAATGCCATATGTTTTGAGAGGAATGGTTTTACCCCCTACGTACTTTCCCCTCTCTCGGAAAAGTGTTTCTGGAATTTGTGCTTATCAAATAAAGGAAAGGAACAACTTTTCTTTCTTGAATATTAAAATCCGTGAACCAAACGAGGCCTTAATGTGAGATATGATGCATGTCTTAAATTATTTTTTATTCAAATATGAGTATCACAAAGTTCAGTTACATATATTTCAGCATTTTTAAATGTGGACCCATGTAGTTTATTTTAGGGGTGTTTTTTTATTTCGGTACGTTAGGATAGAAATTAAAGTACCCCAAATTCAAACTAAACGTAAAAGCTTGGTTTTAGTTCGATTTTAATATCTAAATATTCTAAATCCAAACTCGAACCAAACTTTTCGGTTTGATTTCGTTTCAGTTTTATTCGGTTTTGATATATGTTTTTTTTCTAAGTCAATTTACAATAAGAATGAAATACTAATAGTAATATAAGATTGATTTATATTCAAATTAGGGTCATGATTTTTCTAGAAATAAGAAGCAAACATATAAAAACTATGTTCTCTATTTAGTTATTACTTTATTTATACATTTGCAAGAATAAAACGCATTAAATAAAATGATAGATTATTTTACCATCATGTATGTGATAAAAAAAATTAGCATCATGCAGTTAATTCAATAATAATGGTACGCATTAATAACTTTTTTTAAGAGGACCAAAACATGCAATTAATAAAGAACATATTCTCATAAAAGTTCCTCTTTTTTATATCATAATATACTTAACGTATGCCCTTAGAGTATATATTATCATCTTTCATTTTCTTAGACATAATTTGGTTCGGTTTTGGACTAGCTAACCCTTAACCCGAACCAAATTATTTGGTTTCGATTTGGTTTACTCATTTTCAATTTTGATTTTTTTTAATTTGGGATTTTACAAATCGGTTTTGTTCATTCGTTCGGTTTTCGGATTAACTTTAACACATATAGTTCACTCAGTTGTAAGAGTAAATGCCATTTCTTTTATGTCATTCATTCTCTCTTTTTCTTTACACGAAGGGTTCATTTAATTTGAATTATTTTTGTCTTCTTTAATTTGAAATAATAATTTAATATAAAAGTTTAGAATCTCATTAATTTATAATTTATCTTTTTAACATGAAATATAAAAGATTTTAGTATTGATTTATATTTTAAAATTACAAAAAATCAAGAGCCAACTAAAATGTGAATCAGACGACGGACAGAAGGCAATTATTGAAGTCTACAACATATCTTGATACAAAATAAAATATTGAAATTTGAATCACTTTCATGTACTTTATTGAAAGTGTGACTCGATAAATCGAATGAGGGAGTACATATCTTTCCACTATTGACAAACAATATTGATTTGATGAGTTGCATCCTACCAAACTAATTTTAAGATGCAGGCTGTTCTTGATAATAATATCAAAAATAAAATATTTAATTTGTGCATTAAGTTGAAAAATGAGTGACGTCGTGTATTGAGATTTTTTCATCTCATATTTATTTTTATGAGCATATGTCTTTTATACTTTATTATTTTTTGTGAAGATTTTTTTTTCTTCAACTATCAAAGAAATTTTTTTCATTCATGAAGTCACAAAGTAAGATGCATCTCATCACATACATATTTTAACTTATTTTACAACTTTTTATATAACTCAATTATTTTTATTTTTTATATTATTATCAAATAGGTGTGAATATTTATCCATTTTTCTGCAAAGTCGGGGCATATTTTCAAATAAATGGAATTTAGTTAGTTCCACCTACACTACCCTAAAGAGTTTCAACAACTAAAGTCCCTACTAGCTAGTCCACCTCTTTCCCTTCTTCATTATCACTTCTTTTCTTTTCTTTTTGGTGGACACACAAGGAGAGGTATAGAGAAATGGCATCAATATTAGATCCAACCAACAATAACTCTTCTTCACCTCCAAATCCATCATTTGCAATAAGAGGAACCCAAAACCAAACCAATTTCATCAGAAGCATTTCCCTCAAAGAACAACAACAATCCTACTCCGAAGCTCCCTCTACACCTTCCCGCTTAAGCTCCCCATCCTTCCCTCCATACCTCCACTCCTCCTCCCAACCCTCCTCTCCCGGCCGCCTCTCCTTCACTACGGCTGCCGCCAAACTCGATGCTGACAACCACCTCCACCATGCTGCCACATACCGGTGCATCTCCTCGGTCCTCAAAAAGGACGGCCAGATCTTGTCAATCGCCTCATCCAATGGCCTAGTTTACACGGGTTCCGAGAGCAACATCGTTCGGGTTTGGAAACTACCGGAATTCACTGAGTGCGGTCAGCTAAAGACGAAGTCGAGCATGGTGGTGGCTCTACAAGTGTCAAACGATAGGTGATCCACAATAGCAACTAAATTATTGATATACCTGCACTAATATTCGAAAACTGCAATGCAAAAAATAACAAAATTGTCTTCACTTGTTCTCCATCAATAGGGTTTATGCTGCGTATGCTGACTGTAAGATACGCGTGTGGCGACGGACCTGGGAAGGCGTGACGAAACACGTTCGGCTGGCAACTATTCCAAAAAACGGAAGTTATGTCCGGAGTTACATCGCCGGTAAAGATAGGATGGTAAGTTTTTTAATATGGCTTTTAGTTAGGAATATTTATGAGTCTTTATTTGACCTTGTCAACTTACCCCAACCCTTTGTTACGAACAGTAAAGAATTTATTATGGTAATATTGAGAACTTTTGTTTTTCATTATTGTAGCACTCGGAGTTGGTGGATAATTTTATTGCTAATAAAATGAAACAATGTTTGGAGTTATGATTAGATGAAGCAGTATTTTTAGGAGTGTATAAAAAGGCAAATTTGAGAGAAAGTAGGTATCTCTGCGCAAAGTTAATTAATGATTTTTTTTTCTTTTAAACTTGCGATCTAATAGGGCCACGTTATTTGCGTACCACGTGCCCTGTTGAAAACGACAAAAGATTAACAACAATGAATATACGAGGAGAAAATTATTCCTGTAGGTTCAAATCGTCCCACGTCACGTAATAAATTTAGGATTTGTGACATTGACATTTTACAATAGAATTTTTTGAGTTCTTACCCATTTATAATATAATATTAAATTTACTCCCTATTTAAATAATGGTTTAAGTTAACTCCCTTATTTAGAGTCTCCCAACTGAAGAGAACCGAACTGAGAGAGCAGCCACTTTATTAAGTTCGAATATCACATCCATGTGTTTCGAACTTGTGACCTCTCTAATACAAAATTAGAGAGGATGCCACTAAACTACAAGGCCCCAATAACTCCATTTAATATTTTGTTATTTTGACCATATTTTACACTCCCTTTAATTTTAACCCATCTTTAAGCTTCATCCTTCTTTACTTTATTCTTTTAAAAAATCTTAATTTTTTTTATTTGTCTAAACTTAAACCAAATCAAACAAAATTCAAACATATTTCATTTTTATTGCTCTCTAAATTATAATTAAAACCATCTTTTCTTCTAACAAATAATAGCATCCAAATTCACAAAAAATGATCTCCATTAATTGCTTCTGCAATAACTCTACATTCAACATCTCTACCCTTTAAAATCACCCTGCCACCGTTTTTTCCCAAAGCACTCTCAATTTCAAAAGAAAAGCCATCTCTCAAATTCACCCCTAAATCCATTAATGCCTCTGAAGAAGACAAACTCACTTCATATCTGAAAATAAAATAATGATATTCTACTTGTACAACCAAGCGCCTCCATTCCCATCACTCCCTCTCCCTTTATCCCCTCCAATCTCCCTTCCCTATAAGCCTCTGTCTTTGTTCTCGTATTGCGGCTACTTATACACTTGTACAACTAGGCCTCTCTTCTCTCTTTCTCTCTCTCTCTCTCTCTCTCTATATATATATATATATATTTATATAACAAATCTGAAAATATATCTTAATATAAATATAATATCTCTCTCTATATATATAATGGTGATGAATTTGCGATAGTGGTCAAATAGTGAGGTGGTCTGATGAATCTACAATGGTGGTAATAGGTCCGATGGTGATTCGGTAAATCTGCGATGGTGGTCGAACAGTGAGGTGTTGAGATGGTTGAATGTGTATGTACATATATATATATATGTGTGTGTAAACACATTGAAATTTTTGTTATGAATTTATGGCGATTTCTTTTTTTATTTGGTCTAGGTTTAGATTTAATTTGATAGGAGAAATTAGGTTTCATCTGAGTTAGGATAAAGTAAAATATTGGAGGTGGAAGACAGGAGTAAAACAGTCAAAGCAACAGAAAATTGGACGGAGTTAATAGTCTGTTAAAATTTAGGGGGTTAACTCAAATGATTATATAAATAAGGGAGTAAATCTAATATCGTATTATAAATAAGGGGTAAACTTAAAAAAAAAAAAAACTTTACAATAAGATGGCACATATATATGATATATAATTAACGTGACATTAGTTTTAAAGGTAAGGAAATGAGTCCCACTAATTATAAAGGTTGTTAGTGTTGTCAAGCACGTATATGAATTTTATCAAGAATACATTCCTTTATACCATAGAGCTCAGTTTGGAAAAAATTATAGTCTAGTCCAATTTAACTTATGCCGGCATGCTGTGTGATATATTCCTCTTTATAACACTCTCACATTAATTCGTTGCAATAGAACCGAATATGTGCACACGTTACTCGGCATGAATAGGGCCGAGTCAGTGTATTTTTTTAGTTTTTAATATATATTCGACCTTATTGCACCGAGTAAATAATCATATACTTGGTCCTATTGTATCGAGTTAATGTAAGGAGTGATACAGAGAATTTTTGGACGTGACAATAGCCCCACCCTATATATATATATATGTAAATAAACTTGTTGCAAGGGACCCTCCGATCAGAATTCAGCCTTGTTATTAGTAATGAATTAATCCAGTACACTTACTTATTCCAGAAATTCATGTTCTCTTCCACCCGACTTATTTTTAGTAGATGTAAATATTTTGTCTATTTTATCTAACAGATGAAGCATATGGGTCCAATTTCATCGCTCGCAATCAATGTATCTGAAGATATCATTTACTCCTCATCCCTCGACAAGACCGTCAAGGTATGGCGAATTTCCGATCTCAAATGCCTCGAGACTATTCAAGCGCACTCAGAGCCAATCAATGCAATTGTAGTTGGGCGATGACGGAGTACTCTACACTGCGTCTGATGATGCCACGGTTAGAGTGTGGCGCCGCAATTTCTGCAGCGGTAATAGGCCACATGCACTCACTGTCACCCTCTCAGCCAAGTACTCGCCGGTGAAAACCCTAACCCTAACTCCAGATGGTGGGTTGTTGTATGGTGGGTGCACCGATGGTTACATACACTATTGGCTAAAAGGTTGGTTTTCGGGACAATTGCAACATGGTGGCGTACTACAAGGGCACACCCATGCTGTTATGTGCTTGGCCACCGTGGCAAATTGTGTTGTCAGTGGCTCGGCTGACTCAACCAGTAGGGTTTGGGCGAGAGAGCAAGATGGTCAGCATACGTGTCTAGCGGTCTTGGTGGGTCATAGGGGACCAATAAGGTGCGTTGCAGCATTTCCCGGGCGCCTGACGGATGAGAGCGAAAATGGTTGTACAGTTTGCACAGGAAGTCTTGATGGTGTGCTTAAAGTCTGGCGCATCAGCTGCACGAGTGGTGCAAGCAAGTGTTCCACTCCAATTGCACGTGATTATTTTGATCTAACTTAATAGTCCTCTTGTGCCTTAGCGGTGCAAAGATGTTTCTCACGTGGTCACATGTTGCTGTACAAAAAAATAAAAAAGTGGTGACACGTTTTTGGTGTTGGATTTTAGGCTCATCTCGCTTTACCTTAACTCCACTCACAAGTCTTCGATCCTGTATTAAAAAATAATTAAATGTTATAGGCATCAATATCTGAATGTTAAAGACGGAATTAATTAATTACTTGTACTAAACACTGATCCATAGTCGTTTTGTTGTGTTGTATGAATTAGATAAATTTGTAAAGTATTTTATTCTATTTAGAATTGGTGGAATACAAATTTTTGTATATTTTAATATTTATTTATGTTATTCAATTATGTATTATCGTACAATAGTTTATATGATTATTTCTGACTATTTAATTTACATTTTACAGTTGTATTTGTGAATTTTAAGAATTAACTTAAATTTTAATTAAGAGGGTATACTCAAGTTCTAGCTACTGTGAGTTTGAATCTGTTGTACTCTCTTTATAACTTAAATTTGTAACTTTTATTTTACTTTATTTTTTTTTTTACAACCAAAAGCTAATAATAATAATAAGTTAAATCGTTTTAAAGGGTCTAATTTGTCAGGCCATATTTAAATAACAATTTATGCAATCTATCATTTTTATTTTCAAGCGTGTCATAAAATTGAATATTATCGTAATGCTTATTCGAAGTATTTTCATAAGCTTACATTAAATTTTATGTACAAATCTTAACCCCAGTGAGACTTATGTTGTGCTTTAATTTACTAGCTGTAGTGGAGGCCTCAACAATAGATGATACGACTTTTTATGCAGTGGCCTTTCTCCTTTTCATTTCGGGATGGAACGTATAAAAAATAAAAAAGCCTTTTTTAGATTTGGATTCTTTTTTTTTGTTTTTTTTGAAGATGAAAAATAGATTAATAATTCGAAATTACATCAAAAATAAAATGAGCAGGAAACAAGCTCCTAGTTAAATTTGGATTCTTCATCGAGATAAATTTTCAAAGATGTAGATCTTGTTATAGCACATTTATGTATTATAATATGCAATTCTCGTTCAATATTTGCTTCATAGTATTAATTTACATCTAGAGAGAGCATTTAATTTTACAATATTTGTATATCTATGTCAGCATACTATGAAGTAAAAACAAAGATATTATATACAAATGCTATATTTATGAGAGACAACATCTTTTAAAAAATATTAATGCAGCAAATGCTACTTTTGATTTTTACGGTTCGTAGGTTTTGGATGCACACAGCCTAAAAGTATTTAATTTTCATTTTTAAAATTTTTGAAGGAAAAGACTTAAGAGAGGGAACTGGGGTTGAAGGTATAACTGGGGATTGGTTAAAGACGTAAAGGAATTCCAATTTAGGACATCTGTAATTTTCTATATGTATTATGGAGGAAATTCTTTCATTAATGCATAACTAATCCAAGATTAATATAGTTAATTTGTTTTTTATTTATTTAGCTTTGTTTTATAATTACACTATTTGTCCTATTTATTGAGTTGAGCTTACAAGTCTTGAGTTTTGTAGAGATGGGCTTTTTCCTTTTACTTTGCCTACGTGTGACTTCATCTTCAAATTTTTTTAAAAAATGATTTACAGTATTATTAAATGCACTCACAAAAATTATTCTTTTCATCCTAATTAAAAATACTTGAAACTCAAATACTGTGAACTCACCCTATTTTTTTTCTCAATTTCCAAACAAGGCATTTTTCTCTCTCCATGTAAAAATCTTCTAAACAAAAGGCAGGTGCCAAATTATTCTCTGGCACCCGTAATTATATTTTGGCAGTTCTAAATGTACTCCAGCGGACTCTCTACTCCAAACCGAAATGGCTAATGAAAAATCATTGCCAGATTTTCACCTCTAAACCCAATCTATGGTGTGTTGTATAATGCATCATTTCATTCATCATTTCATTTACAATGAGTAAATTAATTTGTAAAAGTTAATGCAATGAAAATATGGTACACAAATAAAGATACACACACACATATATATCATACATTATCAGAGTTTTAAAACTCAAGGCAATCCACTTTTGAAAAGCCATGGCTTCCAATATTTGTTTAGACTAATTTCATCAACTACTCCATTTTTTTTACCCTAGTTTACTTTACTAAAAACAGAAAACTGTAAGATTGTGAAAGTTTTAATTAAAGATGAAATTAATTTTAGAATGGTGGTTTCATTGTTCAGTGCTCTTAAAAATGTAAAACAATGATCAATAAGAGAGAATCAATGTTTGAGAAAAGCACAAAGAAGTAGGTGAACATGGATAATTGAAAAATTAGATAAGGGATTGTTTGATTAGTAAAAGTTAGGTCTATCTATCATATTTTGAAAATTTGCCGGGATGAAAAGAATGATTTTGTGGGTAAGAACAAAATTACCCTTTATTTACCTAATATACTCTCTATCAAACGTTTGACTTTCTATTTTCCTTCCCTTCTTTTTCTCTATCATCATTTTTTAATCAATTACCACAAATTAGTTTACACCATCAATTACTGTAAATGTTGTACGTTACTTTTCTTTATTCTTGACCTCTTTTGTCATTATAAGTGACAATATATACATCTATTTTCTCTCACATTTGCCTGCACAAGAATTTTTTTCATGGGTAGATAAGATTATATGCTTATATATATATTCTAAACAAGCTCTTTAGATGCCAGTCACTAATGAAAAAATCCTTAAAGCCTACTGCATGTGTAACAATGTAAAAGTTTTCTTTAATTGTGTACATGTTAAAGAATTATCGATGATGTTATCATTGATTTTATTTTTATTTTTTTGTATGCATATATATATATCCATTTACTCTCGATCTTGCTCTCCTTGCTAGTAGCATTAAGGGTCTCACATAAGACATAGGAATAACTTCAATTATTTTTATGCCAATAGGGCATCAGCCACAACAATTAGAGGGTAAAAGTATCTTAGTCTTTCACTTTTCATCTCACTAAACAATAATTTTTCCTTGCCTTTCACAAATTGCATAATCAATTTCAAAATGGAATTCAAGAATTCATTGATCCATTAGGCTTTATGATTATTTTTTATGGCCATTAATATTAGCTTGATTAGAATTCATATATAGTATTTTTTTAACTTCTGAATAAAAGTCATGTAACTATTATCATCTTTCAATTTAAATAGCATGCAAGTGAAATAGGATTCTTAATTATAGATAAGGCGAATAACGCGATCTAATTATCATTTCCCCATATTACATTTTCGCAATGGTCCAATCAAAATATGAAATTTGTAAAGCTTATATATTTTAATGATATTGAGTAAATTAAATATACTTGCCGATGATATAGTTAAATTTTATCAGTTTGAAACCTTCAATATTCAAAACTGATAGATTGATTTTTTTTTGAACTATATGATTAAGTTTAGTAGTCTTATATGAGTTTGTTTAAGCTAATTTTGAATTATATTATTAACTTTAGTAGTCTTATATTATAACTAATCAAATTTTGACCTAAAACTAAAGAAATTTGTAAAGTGCATAGTAGTATATCTTTTAAATTTATGATTATTTTTCAAATTTTTTAATACAAATTAATTTTTTTTTGAGAAAAAATAGCAAACATCATGATATATCAGCAGATAAAACACTTATAAGCCATTTGGGGGGGTCCTTTAACCAGGCCACAATTAAAGTCAACTACCTTTCTAACATACTTGGCTAAAGAGTGAGCTACACAATTGCCCTCTTTTTTGACAAAACAAAAACTCACTCTATTACACATAAGACCCAATTGAAACATGTCAGCTACTATAGTGTCGCCAGAAGGGAAGCCTACCTCATTAGAGAAGATTGCATACATGCCTACCTCATTAGAGAAGATTGCATACATGCCTACCTCATTAGAGCAGATTGCATACATAACAGCCATATTATCGCCCTCTAAGATAAAATCTCTAAATCCCACTTCCCATACAAAAGGTGATGCCCTTTCGGGTAGCCATTAGCTCCACAATCTCAATCGACATGGCTCTATCCCCAACTTTACCGAAACCCGCAAAAAAAGACACATGTGTGATCCCTAATAACCACGTCAATTCCCACTTCACCACTAACATAATCCCAAGCTATATTAAAATTTATTTTAAACATATTCTCCGGCAGTGCCTCCCATTTACCAATCAGCGAGGAGTTAAATAGTGGGGTAGTGAGGTTGGTAGCTTTAAAATCAGTTAACATACCATCCGCTTTATCGATTAAACCCGCTGCATTACCAAGGGACCACGTCGTGCACAACATAAATTCGAATGTACCAAACCAGCCATGCAATTGTCACCACCAAGGGAATGTTATTGTCCTCTAAATCCTACTTGACTCGGAGCCATTCGCCCTTCAACCACCTTCCAAATTCGATCTCCTACCAACACCCGAATCCATACCAAATTTGACGTACATAAGAACAGACTCTAAGCGCATGCATAACAGATTCATTATCAGCCGAACATAACGGGCAAATAGGAGAAATACTCTCCTTTTGATTATAACAATTCAGCTGGGTGAGTAGAGAATTCGTTTATACTCGCCAAAGAAAGTGCTTGATTTTATTAAGAATATATAACTTCTAAATATTGTGAACCCAATTATCAACTCCCGACGAACACTATCCCTTAATAACCTTGACGCTTGTTACTATCACAAATTAATTTTGCCATATGATACCCGCTTTTGGTGGTATATCTCTTAAATCGGATCCAAATGCTATATAAGTTTATCTCTCGTGCCCAAATGACTTGAAGGCAATGCACAAATGATATCTGCATCAATGGGGAAAAAATCTGACTAATTAAGTTATCATTCTAACCCCCAATAGGTAACATTAGGTTACATACCTTCAAGTTTGAGGAGTTTGCCAAACATGGAGTGATTGGTTTGAACGTAGATGGTTTTGATAGCCATCGATCGTGCCACACTAAACAGATTGCCCATTTTGATACTTTATCTAGTCTCGGCCTCAAGCACACATCGATCATCACAAATTGCTTTTCTAAATAGCAAAGGCATTACTCAGTCTAGCAGCCTGCCAAAAGGACTCGCACATGTAAAATACTTCACTTTCAATACTCGGACCATTAGGGAGCTTGGATTAGAAACTATACACTAACCTTGCTTTGCTAGGAGGGCTAAATTAAATGCCTTTAAATTTCTGAAACCCCAGCCCACCATCATTTTTTGGCTTACACATTTTATCCTAATTAACCTATTTCATCGCCTTTAATTTAGAATCATTGCTCCACCAAAAATTTAAAATCATAGATTTAGGATTGCCACATAGACCTGATGGGAGTTTAAAGCAGTTCATTGCATACATCAAGCAAGCTTAGGCCACTTGCTTTTATCAATACCTATTTCCCCACTTTTGATAACAACTTCTCTTTCCACCATTTGACTTTCTTCCAAACCCGTTTCCTGATGCTTGCAAGCACTTATTTCTTAGATTTACCTATAACATCAGGTATACCAAGATATTTATCACGCTTTCTGCCTCCGCCACCTTAAGTATGTTCGTAACCACCTCTTTAGTCTTTAAAAAAAATAGTATAAATTTTATCTATTTAGCTGCATTAAAAGCATATCTGTAATGCCTCGTATTCCATTTTCGTGCCAATTCTCCTCTTAAGCTTGATTAAGGCCAAATCATTGTTCGAGGAGTCGACTTTCGTTTTGGAACCTTCGAAATTGATCCAACACTTTTAATAAATTATTTTAATGATATTAAGTATACGTGCATGGTTGGAACGCATTTCGAGAAATCGCTGTTGAAGTTGGTGGCTATCAGTGAGAAATCGAATTCTTTGGCCAACTTTGAACGGCCATAACTTTCTCATACAAAGTCCAAATGACTCCCCATTTGCTTCTAGAGTTTCATCTCTTTGCTTTTTACAAGTTTCATTTTAAGGCTGAGTTAAGTTGGGGTCATTTCAAGGGGCAAAAAAAGTGAGATTTTTCATAGTAAAAAGTGTGGCTTCAGTCATTTTGGCCTTTGACTGATCAGAGGTTTAGCTTTGATTGATCAGAGCAGGTCCATTGTGTTTTTCTACCGTTTTACTTGCTTTATGTTCACCTTTCATCCTCCTTCCATTCCCTATTCGACTTAAGCTCAAGAAATAGCTAGAGAGAAGTGAGAGCTCGCATATGAGGGGTCAAGGAGATGGACCTTCCATGCTTTTTTACTCTACACAAAATCATCATTATCATTATCTCCATTTTTTTCACTAAGCTTTTCCTTCATTGCTAGGTTTTTAAGCTCCAAAATTGGGGATTTTGCAATTTTAAGTATTTCGGCTTGATTCATCGCTCAAAACTAGAAAATTTAGCTCGATTAAGGTGGGAACACTATTATCCGAACTCTTTTTTAACTATTATGTGTTGCATCTTCCATTTTAAATCAAAATTGGGTATTTTCCTTATGAACTTATTGATATATGCATTAATGGGGTTTGGGGTGAAATTTGTGGTTATTTCTGTCTCTTGATTATTTTATGTTTTTATTGTAATTTTATGTTTATATGAAAGAAACCTCATTACATACTAGTTTACTACAAGCCCTAGTTGCTTGTGTTAGCGCGTATGAGCATATACCAAACTTATGGTTAGATACACTACGTTATGATCTAAAAGTGAGAACTTGTACAAGATTGGACTATTTTATACTTATTCTGAATTTAGTATTATGTAAATTATATATAATAGTTTTGACACATGTTCTTGAGTTAATAAATGATTAAATTGATAAGTATATAACTAAGAGGCTTTGAACAAATTTAGTATATTGAGAAGGAGTTGTATATATATTGTCCTTATGATGATTAGATCCATAGGATATATATTTACATTATTGAATAGATTAATTTCCGTATGAACGATATTTTATCAAATAATGGGTTTTGTTATAAATAGATTATTAGTCCACTCATTAGAGTTGTTTATCATATGGATATAATTATGTGATGGTATTAGCTTCTTAAGTGGCGCATGTATGTAGATACATCTTAAGTTGCGACTATTAACACTGTTAATGAATTTATCTATCTACCTACCACATACACTATTGGTTGGATATATAATTTATACATGGGTTGGACGTTGCGTACATAGAGAGACTAGATACGCTCTTAGTAAGTGAAAGCAGTAGGAAGATATGGTTTAAGATATATATATGTGTGTGTGTGCGTGTGCGTGTACATATATATGTACTATGAACGAGTATATTCTTTGAAAATGCTTTTTATTGATTTCTTGATTTTGTAAGCATTAATGGTCCATGGGGGGACTTAGCCATTACGGCTATACCCTGATCCGTGTAGAGGGATCCCGCTCTAGGAGCAGCATATTATATGATCTATAGGGGGACCTAGCTTACTACACATCTAGGTGGTCCACGGTGAGACCTAACCTTGGGGGCTACATATCCTAGTCTTGGGGGCTTAGATCACGATTGTTGTGCACAGTAAAGAAAATTCTAGATGCCTGATGCAATGTGGGACTGAATATCATAAGATTGGTGCCTAAGTTTGTCGTATAATATCCTTTATTATTACCACGATTTGTCTATATCTTTGGATGCTTATTTTATCGTACTTCTCAATGACGGGGTCGCACTTTAAATGTTTCACATATAAAATAATTTTCATTGCATTACTTCCTATAAACATATGGATATTTACAAAAGGGTCATAGGAGTGAAACATATGTGTAAGCTTTGTGCATATTAAATTATTTTCATTATCTCACGTTACATGTGTTCTTCAATACGTATTTTCTTATGTAAACCTTTTATAGTTCCCACTTAGTTCGTATTTGGCCCACTCCAATTTTTAAAACAGTTTTATAAGTATTCTTCGCGGGATAACGTGTGTACGGAGTCTAGAGACCTCTGATACACTTTAGACAATTGTAGTCGTCCGTGGACGACTAAGTATGCATGAACTATATGTATTTGGACACTTTGTAGATTTATCATTCTATATGTATTAATTTATAAATTTGTGTATATGATGTTAAACTTTTTATTTAAGATTAGGTCCTCGTTGGAGGACTTGTATTTTACGAAATACTATTACTATGAATGTGGAGTTTGATTCAAATAAATGAAACTTATATTTTCTTATTTATAGGTGTTGGTTTTGTTATATACACGAACTCCACATGCCGAAATTTCTTAAAATAAGATCTTATAATAGTTTACTATTAAATAAGTTTTAAGTTATGCATTTAAAACACGTCGTTATGTATGGCAACATGATTAACCAGGTCTTAGAGGTTTAAACCTCATAACAGGATTCGGGGCATCACAATATCCAACTTCAGCACATGCTAATTGTAAAAACAAATATAACTAACAACACTTAATATCTTATGGCAAAGTAAAACTGTTCTCTAATTCTATAAAATACGAATTGCATCATTTTTTTTATTTTTATGTTTTTATGCAAAAATGCATCAGTTTACGTACCTTATTTTGGGCATTCTGCTTTTATTATTTAGATGCGTTTTGTGTTTCATTGTAGATTTAAAGTTATCTCACATGAATTTATATTAGTATTATGTTATTATAAAATATTTCATTATTAGATAATTCTTTTTAATAATAATTTAAATATCATCTCGTGCATTGCACGGGTTTATAATTAGTTTGTAGAAAATTTTGTGGTAAACAGATGGAAATAAATAATGGATGCCCAACCCCAAATAACCCTTAAAAAATTATTAGCTTCAATTTGCATAATAATATAATTATTGATAAATAATGTGATTTTACTTTTCTCGTAGGGGACTTAATAACATATAACTTTTAAAATGCTGAGTTAATAATTTAATACTATTTAATTAACCTATTTTGTCATATTTATTTATTAATTTTGTCTAATTTTTTTATTGCCACAAAAATAATTTTTATGAGATTTTTTTGATACAAAGTGATAATTTTTAAGACATAACTTTCCTTACAATATAATATTTTTTAACATAAGTACGAATCAACAAGATTTTATACCTATTCACCAAATCTTTAAGTCTATCCACCCTAAAAATAAATAGTTGACTATTATGTATTTATTTTTGACATAATTACAATAATCAGTTAATCCACCGAAAACTTTATTATAATTGTTGGTGTAAAAATTTGGAGTAAATGGTTAACCACACAGTCAATGATTATTACCTTAATAAAACAAGTTTTGTGATAAATTGGCAATATGGATGACATGTTAGCTATATAATGACTAACTAAAACGATTAACACAATAAGCAAGAGGGGGTTTATAAAGGAGGTTTGACTCTTTTTTGATGAGGCGCACTCCTCCTATGTGAAAAAGTTCTGAACTCCGAGGATATTTATTTATAAAGTAATAGTACAGAGCAGAGTTCTGGCTACAAAGGAATAAACACCTTCTGGCTAGTTGAACTATTACAACAAGATGTTGAGGTCTCTCCCCTCACAATGACATATTCTTACTTAAACACGTAAGGTATAGTGTACTTATTAGACTTATTTAACAGAGTTGAAAGTATTGAAGTTGAGTAAATCTATCTTGTTCTTGCTTGAGTATGAGTATTCAATACTCATAACGTCAGTCATTATAATGGAGTAAATGCAATGTATATATAGTAAGGGAATGAACAGGTCTTCAAATTTGGAGTGGTTAGCTCAGAGCTTAACCTCTATCATTATAATGGTTGATGAAGCATGCCCGTCTATGATCTTGCTTATCCTCTTAATTCGAAGCATTAAATGCAATTTACAAACATTTAATGCTTTAATGGTGGTTTACACACCCACTGTCTTACCTATTAGTCGTTTATGCTTCTTTCACCTAATCTCATACAGTCATGTTTAAAGCTGTTTTTAGCTCGCAAGCACAAGTTTGTAGGACCAGATCTCAAAGGGCTTTCTTGTTATGATAAGTAAGACCCATTTTAAGCATTCGAACGAGGTCAGTGCTGCACGAGGTCTGCCATATCATGACGCACACCTACGTGGACTGCCACGTGTCTTATTTTGTTTGTCCAAAATAGGTAAATTGATATCTTACCCTATCAACTATTAATAAGTATTAAAATTCAAAAGTCCCATGAAACCTTCATCTTCGAAGTTACGTACATATATTATATATCACATCACATCTTATAATAGAGAACATGAACAATAGCTCATGCCATTGGTCGCTTCTCATAAGTAAGCCCATGACTAACCATTTCATCTATGTTAACTTATATAATTTTATAAATATATATTTTGTTAAGAGTTTAGTCATGATATCAATTAATCAAAGAAAAGTGAGAATGCCATTCTTATCTAGCCTAGCTTGCTAGAAACCTTAAAAAATAGATTGTGGTCGGGTTTCTCAAAGGTGAATAATTGATTGGCTTTAATGGATCTGAATCATATTTATATCGTAATTGGCATTATAATTTTTTTCCAATGAAGCATATTTATATATCTCAACGTACATGAATGACGAATGTTTTTGTTGATAAACATGTCAAAAAAATTTCATTATATTCATGAATACAAATTGAATCAATAAATTCTTCTCAGTTTCAAGGACATTTAAAAGCAAATTTAATGGAAGAATTATACAAGCGCATCAACTCAAAAATTGTATTAATTAGGTTTTCATATGAAGAAAATTAGGGCATTTTAGAAAATTATATTTATTATATCATTTTTTTTTAAAAAAAGAGTTACAGATCTAAAAGTTTTTACTTTTTATAAATTTATCCATAACAAGTGAATAAATTAAAAAAAAAAAAAAAAAGTGAACAAATTCAAATGTAGAAAAAAAATTCACCATGTTGATGAAGGCTCCATGCGGGTCCACATTTCTGTTGCGAGAACATGAACGGGTTCCAAGGTGAATCAAGAATTTTTGTGAGATTTTAAAACGCATTGATTGACAAGGAAAAAGGGTAAAGAAGAGAACAAACAACTTATTAGTGTTGTGTCGGCGGCGTCGGAGTTAACGCGAATGATAGCTTGCAGGTCTCTCATCAGGTAAAGTCAACTCATACGCTCTCTTTCTTTCTAATAAAACCCTAACTTCTTCTTCTTATGTTGTTTGGACAAAAAAAAAAAAAACTCACTTCGTCAGCCATATCGGTGAGGGTGATGATTTAGTTTTCATTCAGTTTCCCTTGCAGAGTCGACAGCGTTTGGAAATATACAAACCCATTCATAAAATCGAATCCCACCCATCAACACTTTCGGGTTTCTCCTTCTCTTCTCTCTTTTGAGCATTATTATTATTATTACGTGCAGACACGCGTTTCTAAATTTACATTCAATTGAACTTTGCCGAAGAAGCGAATTTCATTAGACGGCTCCAGCTCCCAATTTTAAGAAATTACTTTTACAAAACCCAAAACACTAGCTAATTTTGTATAGGAGCGAGAAATTTCATTTAAGTAGGAATTTCTATAGAGCTTTTATATGCAAATGTATTGTAAATTTATTTTCAGCTGAATTTGGTAGTGAGTATATTATTTTTTGAAAAATGTGTTGGTATTCAAGTTCAGTGTTAGCTTATTATCGATTTTTCTTACGTGATTGATTACCTGTGACAGATATGCCGTTTCTATAACGGTTTTAACTGTTATCGGAAAATCTATGGTGCAAAAGATATGCAAAGTGTAATGGATCGGAAAAAGCAAAAAACTGTTGTTACTCCTGTATGGAGACCAGTTTCCACTAGTTCCAGTTCTCATGACGGTAAGAATTTTCATTCCTATATATCCCACCCTTATCTTATTTCAAGCTATTTCCCTTTGGTTGTATTTTTGTGCAATGAATTCAATTATGCACCTTTGCTATATATCTTGTTTAGTTAACTCTCGTGACTATTTTTTTTCATGTGATACATTGTGGTTTTAACATTTCTCGTGCAATAGTTTCTGATCCCCAGTTTTATCTCAATTTGAGAACTAACAATATTCTTGAATAAAACAAAATCATTGGCCAATGATATACGCTATACACCTATGGTTAGTTAACTTACGTCCGTGTTTGCGATTGTTATTTGATTGAAATTTGCAGAAAGTTTGGTGACTCATGCGAAGGTGGGGTCTCAAAGTACTCGTAATTTTAATAGTGGTGGAAATACAGAAGTTGGAAGTCAAGTTGAAGAAGTAAACCATATCATTTCTGACCAAGTTTCAAATGATCAACATGCCCGTGGTGAAGTTGAAGTAGTGAATGAACCTGTTGACCCAAATTTTAGTTCTACGGCATTGCAGGATAGTGCTGAAGGCAGAGCACCAGAAGGAGGATCTATTCCTTCAACTGAGAAGCATGTAGTTTCAGTAGAGGTAAAATTTAGTTAATAATTCGTGTATGTTTATTGCTTTTGTTGGATCTTTTAACAATCATGTTTACTAGGTCATCTTTTACATGAGTTTTCAAACCATTTCCTTTTCATCTGTTACTTTCTGGATGCTATGTCATACCATGGCATGCTCAATCTCTACATCGGTTGCATCAAACAAGTAGGTGTTTTCAGTTTTTCTTATAGGGACCACTTTGCCTTCTCCCAACCTGCCTATGGGGTGGTGACTCTATTGAATTTTAGTGATTATTAATGGGAAGGAAGGAGTACTTGATCATTTGAAATACTTTCTTATTGTGTTAAATTTTTTAAGAAATTCACTTTTGTTACGGCCAAGAATGATTACTATGGCTCCGTTTGATAACAACATGGAAAATGATAAGAAAAACACTTGATTTGTGTAAGAAGTTGGAAAATAAGTTGAGGCATGATGAGATACTCTTCATCTCATGCTCATTTTTATGAGTAGATGTCCTCCATCCTTTATTATCTTTTGTTGAAATTTTTTCTTCCTCAATCACCAAGGAAGATTTTTCCATGGAAAAAGTCGCAAAGTCAGAAGATATCTCACCACATGTCTCAACTTATTTTCCATCTTCTCACAAAAATCAACTGTTTTTATTTCCTTTTTCATGTTGTAATCAAATGGACCCTATATGAACAAATGTTGAGTAGGATATCAAGACTTAAGATGTTAAGAATGGTGTTGGCTTCAACTTTTATTGTCATTGCTTTGCTTAGTCAATGATGTTTCATTATGAAGCTTTCACTCAACTGTGCAATACTAGTGACATTCCTCTTTTCTGTTTGCGATCACAATAATTGTCCATATACCCGAACTTATGATGGTCTCTCTCTCTCTCTCTCTCTCTCTCTCTCTATCTCACACATTTGCTATGCAGGCAGGAGCTTCCTTGATTCGATTCATCAAAGGAAAAGGGTAAATATAAGACCGTCACCCTGTCATCTCCTTTAAATGATAGAAGTTATTTTATAAATATATTTTAATGAATTTTTTGTTACAATTCCTCTTCTAGGGGTTCTACTCAAAAAACAATTGAAGAGGAACTGGAAGTTAAAATAATACTTCCATCATCAAAAAAGGAGGAATCTATCAGTAGGTTGCTTGATTCTGGTGAAGTAAAATTTACTTTTTCCATGGGTGGATGAACTCTTTTTAACTTTAATCATAAAAGTTACTTGTTTCCATGATTATACTATAGACCTGAGTTTTGTTTCTGATGTCATATTACAAAGAGTTTTTACGTGGTTATATTTTTTGCTCAAGATACCTTACTTCTTAGATTGATCCCACAAGATGTATCCTTTATTATTGTTGTTACACTCCTCTAATATTTCACCCCTCTTCGTCCCCTTTTCTCTGTCTTGCATCTCCTTGTAGAATTTTCATCAAATATATAGAGAACCAGAGTGACACGTGTTTCTTTGAGGCAATCTTGACTTGGTCATAGACCTTTCATTAATCCCCTTTTCAGTTTATACTCTTACTAAACACGTGTTAATCACAATATTGGAGGCTGAAGTGAAGGCATGGTTCTTTACTGCGTTTTATGAAAGCTATACCAAGTGGGCATATTTTTTCAGGACCTTTGTGTGTAATATATGACGAGGCATCTTCCTGTAGTTATGGCTGCATTGTATGGACTTGTATGTTTCATTGAGAGCTTTGATGGATTGATAACATAAGCTAATAGTTTCTTAATAGCCTATGTTAGAGTGTGCTCTAATGCTTTTTTGTTGCAGCTATTGAAGGAAATTCTGCTGACAGCATCACTAGAGCTTCGGAGAAAATAAAAGGCATAATTGATGAGGTCAGATATTAACTATTTGTATTTTCATAGAACTCACATATTATTATGCAGATAATTGTATGGATTGTGATCCAATACATCTTATTTCAAATTAAACAGCTAAACTTTAGTTAATTACCTTCCATTTTTCCATGGCCTGTCCCATAGTCACCAGGACGCACCAATACCCTACCAACAAGGTAGTCTATTGTGTACCTTCCATTTTAAGTTCTTTAATGTCAACTTTGTAATTAATGGAGTACATGATAGTTTTTACCCTCCTCAAGAATGAATAGTTTATTTTCTCCTAGGCGTGGACTAAATTTACCTATATACCATTGAACAGGCAATTAAGGGCCCAACTCTGAACTACTCTCACTTTGTATCACTTCCCTTGGCAATACACCCTGAATTGGTTGATAAGCTTGTCAATTTCCAGAGCTCGATACTAGGGCTCAACGATCCCAACCAATGTGAGAATCTGGATAGCGGTTCTAATGAAGGTAGTTCAGATGAGGAAGACAAGGACCTGCGGTTAGAGGGAGCACCTCATGTTGCTGTTGAACTTAAAGCTGGAGCAGATAATGAACAAGTCAAAGTGGCTATTACCAACGTACCTATTGTAAGCTACCTGCCTAAAGCATCAAAGTCCTCTACCTTGGAAGGTAATATTTCTTCCTTTTTAGGTATGGAAAACAGTTAATATCTGTGAGAGGGATTTTTTTTTTATTTCTTTCCGCAATTTACATATATTCTTACCACTGTTCATCACTTCTGTACTATTCATATGACAGATTTGGGAATCGATAAATCCATATTTATTAAACCAAAAACGTTCCACTTAACTGTACTCATGCTGAAGTTGTGGAACAAGGACCGAGTTAATGCAGCTGCTGAGGTTTTGCAGGTAAAGTTGTACCAATCACATTGCATTTGGGTGAAAGCTATATTGCTTGTTGATGAGATGTGTCCGTCCTTATCCAGAGTGTCTCCTCAAAAGTAATGGCTGCCTTGGACAACCGACCTGTCTCTATACGGCTTAAGGGGCTGGTAAGATTGTTCCTTCACTTGAGTTACATGTTGTTTATAAGAATTATTTTGTAGGTACTTAAATTCATTGTGATTAAATGAGGTTAGGAGGTGGCTCCTCCTTCTCTCTCTCTCTCGTTCTGCATTGATATTTGAGACCAAGGGTGGAGCCATGTAGGTTCCAGAGAGGGCCATGCACCCATGACCCCCCCTCACTCCCCCCCCCCCCTTTTGAAATTTCAGCAAATTCTAGGTTATGAGTTGTTGGACCTCGATAATCTAATATTAGATTGTGGAAGTTTAACATGTGCAGTAATAAAAAGTATTTTGGACTTATTTGTATGTTATCGAACTATAGGGTTTATATAATAGTACAAAAGCATTTTGAAGCAGAGGAGGCTGTGTTATGGTTAATTGAGTCACTCATAATAGCAAACCAAAAGGAAAAAAATGACTTCTGCGCCTGTACCTTCTCTCATGTTATGTTTTTACCAGAAAATTTATATCCTATCATCTCAAATTAGAGTTACACTTTGACTTTTACATTTTTAAGAAATACATAATTTCAACCTAATTATCAATCTTGAAAAGTAAAATTTATTTGTGACAATGAGATATCGTATGATTATGTCCCAAAGAAGAATGGGCATCTTAACATGTGATGTCTCAAAAAATAAATGAGAGTAAATGTGAGGCAGCGGGGGTATTTATTTGTGTTTGTTATATATTCTTATCATCATGTCTTTCTTCCTTGAAAAGGAAAAAAAATCTACCCTCACATTAACTTGCCAACACGACGACATGCCCCCCACCCTTGTGTTCCTAATTTCGGCTCTGCCACTGGTTAGGGCATATCATATGCTCTATCCAAGTTGGTGGCACCAATATGAAACGGTGTGTTTCTCCATCGTCTTCGTGAAACTCCTGTTAGACTTTAGATTCTTAATTTGGGAAGGAGGGAGTATTTATTTAAAGTATATTAAGGTCTGACCAGTTATTCTGGTTGGTTGAATCTGTGATACATTCACCTGATGTCTCCAATATAGCTCTGTGTATGTGTAGCTTGATTTTGTGTGGGGTTGCTCTTTTGGTTTGTAGCTCTATTTTTTACTAGTAGTTCCTATACCTGTACTTAGATTCTTCTCTGTCAGATGACCATGAGAGGTTCTCTAGCCAAAGCTCGTGTTCTTTATGCACCAGTAGAAGAAGTTGGTGGTGAGGATCGGCTTATGCGTGCCTGTCGTATCCATTTTTACTTGTCATCTGTTTTATGTGCTTACTATAATCTCTCTCTACATATAAATGAAATAGAATTCTAGGATTTTCGTAAATGTTAATTGTGATTTCTGAACGTTATTTCAATAAATTCATTTGTTATTCTTGATCTTTATTAGAAGTCATTATTGACGAATTTGTTAAAGCTGGTCTTGTTCTTGAGAAGGATGCAGAACAGAAGTTAAAGGTATGATATATAGCCCTTTTCTTTTAAATGTTTCCCTTCATGTTATCTTATTGGTTTCTTAACTTTCTATCACCAATAATCACCAATAATGATTAATTTGGAGATGGGGCATTGTTGCTCAATTCAATGGTGGACCCATAATAATTTTTTTTTAACACACTATTAACATTAATGCTTCTGTCAAGAAGGATCATGTAATTAGAGTTAAAGTGTATTGTTATCAGATATTACGATGGTTGAACACATGGTGTAGTGTTTTTGGTTTGATTTTCTCTTCAACCTCTTACAAGATGGTAATAAGGTGCTGTCATTTTTCCTTAAATTGCAGCTGCATGCCACAGTAATGAATGCAAGGCACAGAAAAAGGTTACTCTTCTTCTTTCTTCATCTGTTTGCGTGTTATTTTATCTACTTAGTATTTACTGCTTTTCTTTTCAAAACGGAATTATTCAGGAAGCAAAGGACAAGAAGGGCTGATTCTTTTGATGCAAGGGGCATTGTGAAGCAATATGGATCTGAGGAATGGGGAGAGTATGTCATCCGTGAAGCTCATCTTTCACAAAGGTTTGCTTTTGATGAAAAGGGATATTACCATTGTCGTGCTTCCATACCTTTTCCTGAAAATATGCAACTAGATTGACTTTTCTCTGAAGATCCAATGTCTTACTAGAAACTTTTATGGGCAATACCTTAAACTGAAATTTAAGGTTTGACTTATTATTCTGAGTTAATTTTTACTTGCTGATTGTTTTGCCTGGGCAGCTCTGCTGCACACTCCATTAACTATACTATCCTCCGTCCAAAATTAAGAGTTGGTTTTGAATTTCACACATGTTAAGACACTACTAATTTCGCTGTAGTCAATGGTAAAGAATAAAACTTATTTACTATCCTGATATTTGGTCCGTTGATTGTCCCAAAAGGGAAAGTTGACTCTTAATTCAAGTGTTCCAAAAGGGAAACGTGACTTTAAACTTTGGATGGAAGGGGAGTATTTCTTTTGGACTTCCGAATTATTTCATGCTGTGTTTAAATTAACCAGAATATATTTGGATTATTCTCCATGGTTACCATATTATATTATGTGGTTGGGAACTGTTTTAAGGCATGTGATGTATAAAATACTAAAGACCATTCAAGAACGGTGCATTCTTCTCCTAGCTTGGCATTATGACCGGACATGGCAGAAATATATCTTGAAGTGAAAGTTTACATACATAATTACACAGTGCAGAGCCTGAACAACTTCATAAGGTGGGCGATAAATAATAGTATAAAATAAATTTATAAGGATGGGTTGGATCCACTTGTAGCGTACTTGGGCCTGGTAGACGGTTAGGTTAAGTATAGATAAACAACGAGTAGTTTGCCCCCTTTGGGAGCATGACTGTGCTAAGACGAATTATATATGTGGTCACAGCACTTTATGCCTCTTTGTAGTTAGTTTTGGATCTTGAGGATAAAATTGCACGACGGGTTCTGAAGATAATGTTGGGTATTCTGACAGTTTAAATAACTGAGAGGAGTGACAGCAATGTGGCTATGCCATTGTTAACTATGCTTCATCTTAGGAAGGTGTATTCAATGCAAATTTTAAAAGATTTTTATGAACTTTTTAAAATTCGTGGATTCTTTCTAAATCCATATATTATTTTAAATCTATATAGAGTCTAACAAATTTTAATAAATCCATATAGACTCTAACAAATTTTAAGGACTCTTCAGTATTTCTATTCATTTTAATAAATTCATTGATTCTTCTAATCTATATCTATCTATACTATATATAAAAGTACGAATAAATTAAGTGTTTTTCCCCTTTTTTGTAGAGACAAATATGCCTTTGATTTTAAATACAAGATTTTAAGATTGATATTGTGTATAATAATCAACATACATTTAATAGAATTAACTATCTACCAATTCTAAAAGTTTATTAAAAATATGTTATTCTCTTATATATTTAATCAATTATATCATTTATTTATAACATATTTATATAGTTGATCGATTTTATGATTTTCTTATAATTATTAGTTAAATTTTACACTTAATACTATGCTTTTGCTTATTTGTGATTATTTTTATTTCATACTAATTATTCAATTCTTAGTATGTATGTATTCATTAATGGACTTAATTAATCACCTTTGTTAAGCAATAAAATCAATTGCAACACACGTGCACAAAAACTAGTTATAATAAAAACATTAAAGGATAAATAATAAAATAATTTTAATTACGACTTTAAAGTAATAAGAAAATTATATAAATTTGCTGCAATCGGTTTGGATCGAGTTTAAAAAACCCAACGAATTGGTTTTTTTTTTTTTAGCTCTTTCTATTTGATTTTCATCTTCTTTTTTAAAAAAAATCATAAAAGGGGGAAAAAAATCAAGGGGCCGATATATCTATAATTTTGAAAGAAGATGACTAATTGGATAATTAAAACTTTGAAAGTAGCCGTATCTAAAGAAAAAGAGGCTTTAGATAGAGTGAATGAAGTGGATGGATTTAAATAGATTATCAAGACAAAGAATAAATAATACATAGAGTTTGGGAAAACAAGAGGTTTTAGATAGAGATAATGGAGTGGAATGGTTTAATAGATTATAGAGACAAGAAGAAATAATACCTAAGGTTTGGAAGAAAGATGGAAAAAGTCCATGTGAAATCTTCTGCTTGAAGAGAAGATTTGTTGGTTGATTTGTTAATCATAAAAATACTCTCAAATCCATCAAAATCTATTAATTTATAAAATCGTTCAAAGTTTATTGAGTTTTGAAATACCACAAGATTTTAAAAGAATTTTTAAAATCCTAGTTGAATACCATAAGATTTTAAAATCCCAATTGAATACCCATGGGCTTTCAAAATCCAAAAAAATCCTATAGAATTTAAATTGAATACACCCTCTTAGTTGAACTGTATACGAGACAATGAATATAGAGAAAAGTAGAATAATTGAATACACCCCCTTAGTTGAATTGTATACGAGACAATGAATATAGGGAAAAGTAGAATAGAAGAGTTGTATTGATAATTGCATGATTACAAAAACTCCCAAAGTGAGTATATATAGGACATAGATTGAACCCTAAAATAACAATAAAGGAAAGAAAAGTAAAGGAAATATATAACTAAGGAATGACTCCATAAGTAAAATACATATCAATGGTATGTTTTTACCAACACAAATAAACAATATCATAAATAAAATATACTCTCCAAATAATATAATATTGCTTTCCAACAAGCTTCTTTGTCCCTTCAGAAAGATGGCAACCTGCCATGAAAATCCGGGTTTCACATGGAGGGGGTTGAGCAGAATAGAGTTTGTCTTCCTAGTTTTAGTGACAAGGACACCATTTTCTGTAGGGGAAAAGTGGGGTGCATTTGGTACCATGCACATGCAGTGGTTGGAAACTTGGAACAAAGACATAAATTGCAGTGAAAATAGTCTGGTACTCTGGTAAGCTTGGGGTTATTAAAAGACTGTATACAGCACAGGCAAGTTGGCGTGTCCGAAGTCCGAACAAACAATGAGGGTTTGTGTTCGATAACACTATTACCGGAAATATAGGACAAGATTTTAGCTTTTGGGTTAAATAATATTATCCTCCCATGTTAAGAGTCTTCTCTGAAATCTTCCACTGTGATACATGTGAATGAAAAACGTTTAACTGGAAATTACAATATTATTTGAAAAATATGTAAAAGTACCTCTAGAAACGACAATTCGAACAAAATCAAGAACCAAAACTCGAACACAAGGGAACCCTTAAATTCAGAGTCAAACCAAACTACCAGAAAAATATCGTGAGCCTAGAAATCTTGTCTAAAACTTTCATCGCTAAACCTGTTCTACTAAAAATGGCTTCCTTGGATTTTCTTCTCAACCCATGAAGGAGATAACACAGGGCTTATCTCACACTCCACCGCTTCCGATTGTGGATCGATAGCCAACAAGTTCTCCGAAGATTTGGCTTTCTCAGCTGGATAAACTTTGACCCGCCATACCTTAAAAGTTTGATCCAAGCTCGCACTATAAACTAACAATCCTATAACAATGTCCTCTGTTTCAATTGAAGTGGCTAAGCACCTCACTGGCCCGTGGTGGCCATCTATGACTGCTAGACATGTATGTAACGTGTTCCCTTCCTCTCTCCTCCATATCCTAATAGTTGCGTCTTCTGAGCCGCTAAGGAGCAAGTCCCCTATCGATACTAAGCAAAGAACTGAGAAATGATGACCTTGTAAAAATCCTCCGTGGTTGAACCGACCCGACATTTTCTCCTTCTCCCAAAAGTTTATGAGCCCGTCTGACGAGCCGGAGTAAAGGAAGCAATCATTAGTGGTCGAACTCAAGGCTAAGGCATTAACCGGTGAGGGCTGGAACTTTAGTGTCATAGTAAGAATATGTGAGCTTTCTCCGAAAACCCTTCTCCATATCTTCACCGAGCCATCGGAGGAGCAAGTGAAGACGCACCCATCTTGTTGGTTTATCACAATTGCATTAACATGACCGTCATGAGCCACAAATGAATCCACGCATATCCTTTCCGAAACTTTCCAAGCTTTGACCGTTTTATCCCATGAACCTGTGTATAAAAGTCTTTCTGTCTGGTTGTAAGCTATGGATGAGATGTAATCTCTGTGTTTATGGGTGTTCTTTCGTGGATACGAAAAGAATGGCCTTTTCCGAGGTAGCGTTGCAGTTTTCTTTGGTCGGAAGCTTTCTGTGAGCGACATGTCCCACACACGTATTTTGTAGTCACCATGTGTAGTGAAGAGCAATTTTCCGCAAGCCAAGAGGGCTCGGATATCACCAACTTTTGCCTTAATATATCCCATCTCGGTGCAATCGGGTTGTTTCCACGCGTGGATTCTACAACTCTCAGAACTCGTAAAGATGAAGTCCTTCGATACCGCAATAGAGAAAATGTTACCTTCGTGGCGATGGAGCGAGGCTAAACAATGGTAGAGAAGAGATGGAGGGGGAGACGCACGAACCGGGGAGCGCGTCCACGGCGTCTCAGGGCTCGCAGCCCAAAGCGGGAAAGAAGTTGCGGACGCGCAAGAGGTTCTTGCAGACGCCAAATGAGAATCGGAATCATGGTTACCGAAAGAGAGTCTTCTAGGTAAGTTTATGTTCATCCTCTCTTCTTCCATTAATCTCCAAAGAGCCTCTTCACTATTGAAATCCATAGTAGATGAGTTCATAAAAAATTGGTGCAGAGATGTAAGATTTGAATAAATGTTGGTACCATATGAGCAGTGTGTGTGTGTGGACATCAATCCAACAATGATGTATTTAATCAGTTTATATAAGTTTTTTGTGAGACCATAAATTACAAACATTTATGCCACCATAACTGATATAGGCAGTAGAGTGGGGAAGGAGGAAGTGGGGCTTTAAAGTGAGGAACCAAACTTACCTAACGGGTGGGGTCCAACTTAAATACAGTGTTACGGTATAGTTGGTTAGTGGTGTATTCTATTGAGAATATTCAAGTAGGGTAGCGTAACTGGATAACAACGAGACATTTTAACATCAAATCTCATAGTTGTGGCCCAAACAGTTCTGGAAGGAATAGGGGGAAAGGAAAAGAACAGGGAATGAGTGATTAAAAATTACTCGTTTGGATAAATTTGTAAAGGGGAATGGAAAGGAAAAGAAGGTAATGAGAGGGATTGAGATCCCCTCTATTCCTTCATATTGTTTCCTTCAAAATATTGGGAGGGAAAGAAAAATATTTTAATGAAATATTTACCATCTTCCTAATTTAACCTTAATTTGTTAACAATATATTAAACCAAATTAATTTCCAGTCTTTTATTCTCTTTATCCAAACAAGAGTATTTTACATTCCTTTATTTTTCATCCTTTAACCCTCTGTTTGGATGAGGGAAAAAAAGTCAGAATTTATCCAAACAACAATAAAATTAAAATCATTCCTTTATATTCCATTCCATTCCTTTCACTCTTAATTAACCATTTCCTTTTCATTCCCTCCACTCAATCCAAACGGGGTGAAAAGTGTTTAAGATGGGGACAATATTGTTATCATGTGTACAGATTGGTGGGCTAGATTTGTTTCTTGGGACTAGCCCATGTGCCGGTGAGCACATTAGCTTCTCTGTCTTGCTTTATGGTTTAACTGAATTTGGTAATGTATTGGTGATGGGAGTTATTGTGAGGCAATTTGTGGCTTTCACAGTTGGTACTTTTTTTCAAAGAGTGATAGTTGTACTGGTTACTAGGAGAGCCATATCTAATTGTTTGCAGAGAGTTGGTTTGGTTTATGTGTTTGTGGGGTGGGGGTGGGGTTTTTGTTGTGTTAAAATTGGTATCAATTAATGAGATGTAGAAAGGCTATACGTTATTATTATGGCAGTGAAGGAGCAGAGGGTTGTGTTACCTGTAAATTGCCCCACTGACTGATTCATATCATTTGAATTTGATGCATCAACAACAATACTAAAAGCAGCCCCAATATACCCTCTTTGTTGTGTATCTTCTTTGGTGGGAGTGGAATACTTTTTATATTGGTAAAGAGTAAGATGGGAAAAGTATTCTCACTTATATCGGTTAATTTTTTCTCTTACGAAATTATGTACACAAGGCAAGTTTATTATCTAAAATAAAAATAGTGACTAAATTAAGTGAGAAATTATCGTACATTAGGCATGGATCCAACGCTCTATGCCTCCATGGCATGTAAGTAGGTACCCTACAACCCATTTTGGAACATAAAAGATAATGAAAATATTTTATTGCCTTTTGTCTATTACAAAAAGAATGTCATTTCACCTTGCAATGAATAGGACCATAGGGCCTATCTAGAGATTTGTTGGTTTATGTACAAAATTTAAAATGGGGGATATTTTTCTCATATATAACATATTTTTAGGCCCATATTCTACTAGTGGCATAAAATATTGGGCCCTTAATACAAGTTATATTAAAAATTCATGAATCTAGGAGTTTTGTGCTGTACACTTTATTTTTTGTTGTTGAGAAAGGAGCCTAAAAGGCTCTATTGCATATATATATATATCATTTTGTACATCCTCACTTACGGAGGCGGGCATTACATCAAACCAAACCGTTTCAAGGTCATTACAAAAAGTATATCCTAGAGTAGATAGACTATGAGCAGAAATATTACAGATACGAGGAGCAAATATAATAGGGGAGTTCCAAACAACTGTGCTTAGATGTTTACATTCGAGAATGAGTTGGATATGTGGGTGCATTTCATCCGGTTAATTGTGAATGAGGTTCACGGCTTGTGAAGAGTCCGTCTCGATCATCACCCGGCTTAACAGTTGGTTCGAAATTGCTCGGAGGCCAATTTTAATGGCCATAATTTTTGCATGTATTGGGTCTAGGGCAGAGAATACCCCGGTGAAACCTCCCTGGCTGTCAGCATTCCTGAGTATTCCGCCATGTGTGCCCTTTCCATGCATAGATCCTCCATTGACATTAAGCTTAGTATATCCCGGTGGCAGTTTCCCCCATCTGCCAATAACTGGGTCTGCATGGAGAGTGGTGAATTGGTGTAGGGTCAGTTGCATATCTGTAGCGAATGTTGCTGCCTGACGGCATACCTTTGACGGTAAGAAGGTGAAGGACTCAAAACACTATCTCATTTCAGGCTTTCCAAATGTGCCAAGCGATTGAGACGGACAGGCTTGGCCATTCCGCTTCAGTGTTTGCTCCTATAGACGCTGAATCATGCATGTTACCATTTAACTACGTTTGTAAGGGCTGCCCAAAAAACCATTGCAGCTTCAAGGGAGGTAGGACGGATTCCCAGATTTCGTGTGACATAGGGCACTCCCTTAATAAATGGATGACGGTCTCTGTCGCCGACTGGCATCGAGGGCAGTTAGCTGTATGGGAAATGCCAATCGTAAGACGGTAGTCATTTGTGACCAGCCTCTCATGAATGGCAAACAACAAAAATAAGCGAAGCTTTTGTGGAATGTGTAATAACCAAATCCATAGCCATGTATTACCTCCAATCAGTCGGTCCTCTGTCTGTTGTTGTGAAATAAAATGGAAGAATGCTCTAGCCGTGGGAATGCCTTAGGTTGCGCCCTTCCAAAAAATGGCATCTAGGTTGGTGTTGGCCGTTGGGATGTCGATTGTCTCTATCTTCATTTTAATATCTTCTGATATCGGCGTTCTTAAGCCGTGCAGATTCCAGTGTCCGTCAGAATAATGTCCGCCACCGTCCATGTAATTTCAAAAGGGTGGATGGTATCCACAAGAAGGGATAACGGGTCATTTTGAATCAATGTGTCAAACCACAGAGACACTTTTTCTCCATTTCCTATTTGCCAATCAAAAGCCCTCTTTAATCGTATTAAGACTCCGAAGGATTCCTTTCAAGTGTTGGAATCTCCACCGGAAGCCACACAATATGCCTTTAGAACCGGCCTATATGCATGAGTTCATAAAGGGGTCATTTTGTGCTTAATGAAATTATCAATAACAGCTTTGTAGATTTTTTTTGGTGAACAATCCAAGAATATCTTTTGTTCGTGATTATATAAGCTGTACAACTATACATACCGGAGAGGGAGACGGTGATATTTAAATTTAGGCTCTTTTGGCTTTAGTGAGTGTTTCTTACAGGTGAACTAGGGTTCTAATTCCTTTCCTAAGGTTTGGTTTATTCTTCAATATCTAAATCTAGTATATAGATGAACTTAATTTATGTTTTGACTTTTACATTTTTTTAAAAAAAATAATTAAGATGGACATAATTCACGATCAAGCATAAAAGTTGATTAACTGGTGTGAGATGAAAGATTTCTATATTAATTATGTCTCAAAAATAATTTACTTTTTAATTTCAGACAAAAGGAATATGATAGCATATCAAAGGATGAAATTTTTCTTTAAATGAATTTTTTATTTAAAGTATTTGGGATGAACTAACAAACTCTTATAACGATGAGTCACTCTTACATTCTTACTTCTAGTAAGAGTTCAGCATTTGAATGATAAACCTTGAATGAAAAGATTTCGAAGACCGGACGTTATAAGAATATTACTTATTTTAACTACTAATTTGAGGTTTGGCCCCTATTGTTGATCTCATAATTAGTTTTGGCATCCAAAATTTATTATACCGTAGGTCAAGCTCTCATTTTAGAAGATTTCCGTCCAAGGGTCAACCATTTGTTCACCTTCACTTTTGCCCAAATGTCCCAAAATACCATTTTGTATAACCATTTCACAAATATTTATTTTCAATAAATATAATTATATTCTTTATTCTTTATATATACAGTATTATATAAATATATATATATATGTATACTTCTTTATAACATATTTATATATATATATATATATTGTATAAAGGGACATATATCACAATTATGTTGCCAATTGCCAAATAACTTTAAAACAAATTATCACTCTGTTTTTAATTTAAAAAATAAATAAAAATCCTCACTTGAGAGAAAAACAAATAAAATAATAATAACAAACCACACTCCAATCTCTTTTCATTTCCAATCTCTCTACCGTCTCTTTTGATCTCCCCCGAATGCACCACAAGTAGCAACAAAACCAACCCAGCAGTACGAACTCAAAACTAGGTTTGTTTCTTGGCTGCAGAAGCGAAGCAGAGCACCTTGGGCGCACAAACAGTGATGCCACGGCCTCACGGGTGTGATAGGTAAATCTCCATGAAGAAGACGAATGGTTGGTATGTGATCATGGACAAAAAAGAAGCCGCCCCCCTCTCTTTTTCTAAAATTTTGATTTCGTTGTATTTGAAGAGTCAGAAAAAAAAATCATTGAGTTTTGGTTGACAACAAAATACAAATCACAAAAAATAATAATAATAAAAAAAAAGATCATAATTTTATTAGATTCAAAGAAATCACTTAAAATTCATCAATAATATATTAAAAATACTATATTAGCAATTAGCAAAAAAATTTATTTAAATTAAAAAATACATAAACACAAATTATTTTTTGTCAGAAGTTGCAATTTTTTTTAAGTAGTAATATAAAATAAATAATTACACTTTTCTTACAATTTATATTAGCATTGATATTTATATTAAAAAAATAAATTGTAGGACAAATACAATAAATTTATATTAAAATAAATTAATGATATAAATATTAGAATATTAAACTTATAATTTAATAATAACTAGTTTTAATATTAGCTAATATATAGTAACAAATCATTTTATTATAACTAATGAATTATATTTTTATATAATTACATAAGTTTTCTCGCAACTTTTCTTCAAAATCCTGAGGTGCATTTTGCGGGGAAAATTTTCCCACGAAAAAGTTATGAAAATTCTGGAATAATTTTCCCGCAAGCTAAACGCAGGACAAATGTAAGAAATATATTTTTCTTAACTTCCCTTTTCTTTTATTGTCTTCCAAACACACCCTTTACCATCACCAGCTTCCATGTTTTACACACATAAAATATAGCAGACATAGAATGATTCTAAATTAAATCGAGATATATCGAAGCACTCTTAAAGGGACGATTTGCATTGAGGTAAATAATGTAGCGGTTATTTGGGTGGTAGAGGCGAGGAGGGTGCATCAGAGTATGCTGTATATTTTCTAGGAAAATGCTTAGTTTTTCCCGAAAATGTTATGCATTTTCTTGAAAAATGTTTAACATCTACATACATGAAGAGAAGGAGGGAGGGGGGGGGGGGGGGGGGGGTATTTTGGGGATTTGATCAAACATGAAAGTCAACAAATGGTTTGACTCGCCTTTGGACAAAAAGGGTCCAAAATGGGAGATAAATATATGATACGGTAAATTTTAGGTGTCAAAGTTAGTTATGCTATATAAAAAAAAAGGGGTTAAACCCCAAATAATCTTAAAATAAATGGTAAATATTCAAACTCGTAAATGCTAATGAAATTTATAATAATTATGGGCGGAGATATTGGCATCTCTAAAAATATTTAATAGCACTCACATTTTCATCCTGTCATTCGCAACTAAGTATGATATCTGTTACTCAGTTTTTGAGATCCAAATATAAGCATATGTACTCAGTTCTTGACAACCGCCTAAGTTGTCAAGTTTATACTCACTTTTTCGTAACCGAGTAAGGTACACCTTATTCAGTTGTGAAAGACTAAATAAAAAGTGTGAGTGTTTTTAAGAGATATTGGGAGTGTTAATATCTTCACCTTCAATTATATTTTATAAAAGAATATGATTCTTTTTAATATTTAAAGAATTAGGCATAGATCCGATGCTTTATGCCTCCATAGCATATAGGTAAGGTACCCTGCAACCCATTTTGGAACATAAAAAAGATACTGAAAGTACTTTATTGCATTTTGTCTATTACAAAATGAAAGTCATTTTCACCTTGCAGCGGATAGGACCACAGGGCCGGTCCGGAAATTTGGTGGTTCTTGTATAAAATTTAAAATGGGGATATTTTTCTAATATATAACATATTTTTTAGGTTGTATTCTTTTCATAAAAAAATTGAAATTATGTGATTTGATAAATCTTTAGATTTAAAAATATGTGATTTTAAAATCTTATGATTTTCAATTTAAGTGTTATTTTAAAAAAATAATATAATATTATAAGTTGAGTTTAAATGTGATTCTTATCAATTTATATATTTTAGTTAGAGAGAAAAAAATTAGTAACCAATAATCAATGAAAGAAAAAATTAAAAACAAATGGATCAAATTCAAACTCTATAATTCAACACGTGATTCTAAAATCTAAATTTTTTGAATGAATTTTGAAATCACGTAATTTACAAGATTTTAAAATTTGACGAAATTTTAAAATATCGAAACTTATCGCTAAAGAACACTCCTAAATCATAAATCACGTAATTAATCAAATGTTATCAAAATCACGATAAAAAACCCTTAAATTCTTATTATAATAAAGGCATAAAATATTGGATCCTTAATACAAGTTATATTAAAAATTTATGAATTTAAGAGTTCGTGCTGTCCTCCACTCTATACGCCATTTGAACCGACCTATATGCATGACTTCATAAAGGGGTCCTTTCTTGATTAATGAAATAATCAAAACAACTTTGTAGATTTTTCTTTTTTGGTGAACGATCCAGGAATATCTTTTGTTCATGGTTGTATAAGCTATGCAACTATACATACTGGACAGGGAGACGGTGAGACTCAAATTTAGGCTATTTGGCTTTAAAGGGTGTTTCTTACTGTTGAACTAAGGCTCTAATTCAATGTCTGAGGTTGTTTTATTCTTTAATATATCTAAACTACCATGCAGATGAACTTCATTTATGAATGACTTTCTATTTTTAAAAAAATAAAAAATTAAGGTGAACATAATTCATGGTCAACTATATGTTGAGAATGTTTGGTTTAGATTATTGATTCCATATAAAAAAATTATAAAATTCAATATAGGTATTTAAGTAGGGAAATGTCACCATATAGTAACGGAGCATTTTAACTTATAAACCCCACACTTGTGGCCCAATAATATTTAAGTTAGAAATAATATCGTTACTCTGTGCATGGACCCGTGGACCCAGTTGTTGCCTTAGGCCCGGCCCCATGTGCCGGTTAGCGCAACAATTAGTATCAGAGCTCGATGGTTAATCCATGCACTTGTGGAACAATACCAGAGCAATACCAGTAGATGGACTCAATGAAGTTAGATTCGGAGAAACTGTGGATGTTCCTTGAGTAAAATGAGTAGATAGATTCGGAGAATGGTACTGTCAAAATGGTTATGTATATTCCTTGAGCAAAGTGACCAAAAACAGTTCAAAGGTAGATTCAAAGTAGTACATGTTCCTCCAGTAAGGTGAAATAGGATATACCTTGAGATGCGTATCGACCAAAAGTGAATGATCCAATGTAACCGGTGATAGTTCAAGGTAGAGCTAAATGTTAGGCTAGTTTGATCCAATGTACAGATTGTTGAAAATGGACTATTGATCTCACATGGGTATATATATGAAGGAATGACACCACATTGTAACGAGACATTTTAAGATAAAACCTCACCCCTGTGCCTCAAAGGTGATTAAGTTGAGAACAATATCATTATTATGTCCGCGGACCGGCAGGCCTAGTCAATGCCCTAGGCCCGAGCCCATGTGCCGGTGGGCAGAACAATTACTATCAAAGCTCGATGGTGAATCTACACACTTATGGAGCAGTACCGGTAGCTGGACTCGGTGGAGCATATGGTGGAGTTAGACTTAAAAAGGTCGGGGGTGGAGCCGCTATAGCCTACGTACACCAGGAGTACTGTCAAGGTGGTTGTATAGGTTTCTTGAGTAAGGTAAAATAGAGTGTACCTTGAGATGGGCATTGAGCAAAAATATATAATCTTGCGAACAGTGTTAAGTGGTGATCTACATGGACAATTCAAAGGTGGATTCAAGGTGGATTAAGGTATAAGTCTAAATGGACCGGTGATAGTTCACGGTAGAATTAAATGTGGACTAAAATATAAGTCTAAGTAGAGCTAGGTGAACCAGTGATAGTTCAAGGTGGAGCAAAAGGTGGATTGGTTTTATATAAGGTGGAGATTGTTGAGAATGGTTTGCTTAAACTATTGATCTCACATGAGTATATAAGTAAATGAGTGTTACCACATAATAACAAGACATTTTAAGATAAAAAAGAAAAAAAACCTTACACCTGTAGTCCAAAAATGTTTAAGTTAGGGATAATATCATTACTATATGCATGGACCGATGGACACAATTGGTGTCCTGGGTCCGGCTCCATATGTCGGTGGGCACAATAGTATAAAAGCTTCTTTACTATCGTGAGATGTAAGATTTCTATATTAATTATGTCTTAAAAACAAATTAATTTTTAATATCAACTACAAATTAAAAAAAATTGCAATTTTTTATAGCATTTAAATTTTTTGTTATACGGTGCCTTTGGGCATGGGCATACCATAGTTAGTTTTTAATTTCAAACAAAATAAATATGATAGTATACTAAAGGATGGACTTTTTATTTGAGGTGTCCTGAGTCAAACTAACAAACTTTTGTAACGATGAATCACTGTTACTCCTAGTTATAGTGTACTATTTGAATGATGAATATTCGATGGAAAAGCTTTCAGACACTAAACATTATAAGAAAATTACTTATTTTAATATAGAAAAAGGTAAAAATTAAAACTTGTATATTCTAATGAAGCTTACAATGTTTTATAAAAAGAACATTATATTTTTTTGATACCGAGAGAATTATTGTTAAACAATAATCGCAGGGGTTTAGATTTATGCATAGATATTAGAAAACTATTGCACACTTAACTCTTTATGAATTTTTTTTTATTTTACTTTTTAAAAAAATATTTATGTTTCTTCTTTTTACTATAAATAAATAATTAAGAAACTTTCCATATCTTAAGTGAGACTCGAATCTAAAATCTCCCATATCTAAGTAGACACTTTTATTATTAGGCTAACCTACCAACTCAACAAATACAAATATTAGTGTAATTAACACTTTTGAGCCTTAAAGTTTATCACTTTTCTCGTGGTCATCTTGAAATTTTTTTTCGGGGCGGAAGCACAGTTAAAATTTGTTCGTGTCCTACAGTTGTCCAAAATTAGATGTCCAGTTAAAAAATTAAACGGAATGACCATTTGCAAAGGATGTGCAGAGGTATTTTCGGTATTCCCTTCCACCTTTCTTGCTCTGTTTCAATTCCAACTAATTTCAATTGCATCAACATAATCCCATTTCTCTAGCTCACCTCCACTGCAATAACCTCCTAAACTTTAACTAAATTCTTCTCTCTAAAACAATTTTGTCCGTAAATCTTCCTTCACCCATAACCACAATTTTTTTCATGCTCTTTCTCTACTTCACCCTTTTACTAACGCACATTTGCTCTCAAATCTACTACACATATAGGTCTCGTTTGGTTCAAGTTTTGGGAATGACATGGGCATACTTGATTCCTGGAAAGCTTTTTTCCTGGCATCTAAGATGTTATGCCGATGTTTGGTTCAACCGAGAATAAGAATGGAATAAAGTATTAATTACGAAAAAAAATCCTTCCTTTTATAAGATAAGAAAACATCTCTTACTAATTTTTTAAAAGGGACAATTATTATAATAAATTACAAAAATTACACATACTTAGCTAATAATTATCCTACAAAAATTATATTTTTTGCAATTAAAAAAAATTACAACAGGAAAAAAGAAAAGAAAAAAGTTTGAAACAAATTTTTTTTTCTTTTTTGTGCAGCAGCGTAACTCAAAAAAAAAGTTCCAAACAATATTTTCATACACAGATGGAAAAAGAATTATTTATTCATAAGGAAGAAAGTTATTTTAGTCCTAGCATGAAAAATTAAAAAAGATGTCCATTGGTAATGGCTTATTCCTTATGATTTAAATGAGAGAACTTGGGGGGAAAGCTTTGTTCCTGGAATCATTTATTTCAGACCTAAAACTTGAACCAAACGCGGGAATCGTTTCGGAATGGAATTTAGCGTTCCCGAAATAGTTTAAATCTTGAACCAAACGAGCCAATAATGTATCATAAGATCACTTTGCAGACCCAAAAATTAGTAGTAGGATTAGGATTGGATTTAATTCATTTTCTAAAATCCATCTAGTTGTAGGAAAAAAAATAGATAGATTGTATTGTTAAAAAAAAGGGTGGATAAAGTGAGCTTTAATGTGGTTGTGGAAGAATTACCTACGTCAAAGATCTATAGCTACACCCCCCTTTTCCCACAAGTGGTGTATGCAAGCCACACCCAACCTACCAATAACTAATTATTCCTCTCTCTCTAAAACTCAATAACAATTCCATTAATGCATGTCTATCTCAATTAGCAATACTTATGAATTAAAAACCCAAATTTTCGCTCCTACTGCAAAATTATTAACCCCTGTTTTTTATTACACCATTCCGACAAAGAACCACTATTGCTGAAATTAGAGCCGAATACCCCTATTTTTTCTTCTTCTTCTTGTCCGTGCAAATTCAATAAGTTTGCCGGCGGGAATGAGTCTAGTTGTATTCACCACCATCAACAACCTGCCCTCCACCACCTGACTTACCCTTTTAGATTACCCTTTGACGACAGCCACTGCCTCTGTCCTCATCACCCGCACCCGATTATTCATTAACAATCTACAAAGTTTTGATCATAATCGTTGAATTTAAAGAGAGATTGAGTAATTAGTTTAATGTAGAGAAAGAATTGATTGACAATTTGTGGTGTTTGGTAAACGAATCGAAGGGCTTTATTAGTGAATTTAGGGTTCGTAATAAAGGCGGAGATGGTCGGTGAATATGGGGAATGAGAAAGTTGGCGTATTTCATTTACAAATATTGAAAATACCCTCGCAAATGGTTATTTTGTCCAATTTTTTAACGGGACGTTTAGTTTTAAACGACCGTGGGACACAGAATAAACTTTAGGTGTGTTTCTGTTGAAAAAAAATTCACGACGACCGTGAAAAAAGTAGTAAACTTTAATCGCTCATTTCGTTTAAGATTTAAACTATTCCAAGAATACTAAATTCCATTCCGAAACGATTTCCACTTTTGGTTCAAGTTTTAAGTCCTGAATAAATGATTCCAGGAACCAACTTTTTCCCCCAAATTCTTCCATTTAAATTATCAAGAATAAATCATTACTAGTATGCATCTTTTTTAATTTTTCTTGTTAGGACTAAAATAACTCACTTTCTTTTGAATAAATAATTCTTTTTTCATCTCTATATGAAAATATTGTTTGAAACTTTTTTTAAGTTACGTTGCTGCACAAAAAAAAATTGGAACTTTTTTCTTTTCTTTTTTCTTGTTGTAATTTTTTTAATTACAACAATTCTAACTTTTGTAGGATAGTTATTAGCTAGGCATGTGTAATTTTTGCAATTTATTATAATAATTGTCCCTTTTGAAAAACTAGTAGGAAATGTCTTCTCATCTTATAAAAGGGAGGGCATTTTTGTAATTGATATTTTATTCCATTCCTATTTTCGATTGAATCAAATATCGGCATAGCATCCTAGGTGTTAGGAAAAAAACTTTTTAAGAATCAAATATACCCATTTTATTCCCAAAACTCGAACCAAACGAGCCCTAAAGGTTAAAAGTATTAATTATCCCAAATATTAGTTAAATTGATATATTAAAGAATTGTAAACTCTCAACAATTGCAGCCATGAGCCCATGACATTGGGTTCAGTATTTGTCACCTCACATTTAGGATTAGAACATGGGCCTACTCCGTCCATGGTTTATTGGGTCGGGCACCTTAAGACTCCATTGGGCACAAGAGAGAGTGAAGGGTTGGAACGAGAAGAAAGAAAATGATAAATCACTCTCTCATTTTTTTAGCGTTCCATGTGTCAAGAAAGATAAATGAACCAAAAAATTAAAAATAAAATCTCAAAACAATATTGAATCTCTCCATTATAATAAAGGGTGAACTAAATATTCATTTATTAAAGTATAGTTTTTATTTTAAAAAATTATAATGTGTACTTTTAAAATTATATATTATTTTAGCCATAATATCAATTTAAATAAATATTAATATTAAACATTTTTAGAAAGAAAAAAAAAGGACAAAACCTAACCTTATGAATTTTATAATGTGGATCTACAAGCATTGCCAAAAAGCACTAAGATTCCATCCATCTATCACTGTCCTGACAGTCTGCTATTTCCTCCTTAATTAGTAAACCCCCAATTATGTAAATAAATATAATACTAATCAAATATTATAACCCTAATTATTGTATAAAGATCAATGGCCCTCCATTCCTATCCACAGAAACACATTCCACAACTCCATTTTTTGTTCATGGTCGGTGGCACTTTGTTCGAAAGGCTACTCATGCCTCCACGTACCCCACCACTTCCTTTTTCTATTTATCATTATTATTATTATTACTCTATCGCAACAGAGGAGGATGGGCCCATCATACAACACACTTTTATCATATACTTTCGGTGGGGTCTCGAAATATACGTACGTAAAATAAAATACTGAAATAAAACACGTTTCTCTTATACACAAAATATTTTTCAGCCTCCCCCATGTTAATGCAATATATATATATATATATATAATATTGGCTCTTCATATAAAATTTTCTTTCTTTTTCTTGTGTGTAAAAAAATGTTTAAATTTTTTATTTTTTTATTATAATAACAAAAAAGAAAGAAAGAAAGAAAGAAAGGCCAATAATTCAAACTTAAAATATCTAAGATACTCTTCGTATAACCGGCCAACTTTGAACATCTCATAACAAAGGCTTTTATATATATATATAGTAGTCGTTTATCTGTTACACCGTCAAGTCCAACCCTGTAATACATCTTAACGGGTCGGGTCACATGGCTGCATTATATCATTCTATGATAACCACACTTCTATTTAGCATGTGAGGGACGGCTATTATATTGGACACTCCTTAATTTAATAAAAACTTTACTCTGCATTATTTATTATATATATACTTGTATATTTTGGGTACGTATGTGCTATAAATATGTGTGACATGGAAAGCCTCTTTGTGTTCCAAAAAAAGTAGGCACTATTAATTCTCTCTATCCCTTCGCTCTCTAGCTCCAACATATATATTTATCATCAAGATCGATTGAATTAATCTCTTTTTTCTTTTAAAATGCTTGCAATTGCCTTCGGACGCTTTGATGATTCCTTTAGTTTGGGGTCATTGAAAGCATATCTAGCTGAATTCGTCTCCACCTTGCTCTTTGTCTTTGCTGGAGTTGGTTCCGCAATTGCTTATGGTACGTTATCACTCCTCAATATTTACTTCTCTATTTTGTTTCTTTCTGTTTAATTGTCAAGAGTACAACTTACACACACACATATATATATATAACGATATGTATGTATGTATGTATGTATTATATTATTTGAGTAAATAACTTGGCCTTTATTATAAGAACAAAAATTGTGCATGGGGGTGGGGGATTTACTAAATTAACCTATGCCCATGCAAAATTAATATTCAGTGATATGGTGGTATATTATTTCAGTATGATCACGCAAATTATTTGTTTACGTATGTAATATTTTCTGTTTCAAAATCTGGACAGCCAAGTTGACATCAGATGCAGCATTAGATCCATCTGGGTTAGTAGGGGTCGCAATTTGCCATGCATTTGCTCTCTTTGTTGCGGTCTCTGTCGGAGCAAACATTTCCGGTGGTCATGTTAACCCAGCTGTCACCTTCGGATTGGCTCTTGGTGGCCAAATCACCCTCCTTACCGGACTCTTCTACTGGATCGCTCAACTCGTTGGCTCCATTGTTGCTTGCTACCTCCTCAAAGTCGTCACCGGTGGCTTGGTAATTATTTTATTTTTTGCTTTTAGTCAAACTTAAGAGGTCGGACTAAACGGTACCCACATAAATAGTCTAATATTAATTATTTATTATTTTTTTTTTCAGGCAATTCCAGTGCATAGTGTGGGGGCTGGTGTTGGAGCAATTGAAGGAGTAGTGATGGAGATTATTATCACGTTTGCATTGGTGTATACGGTATATGCGACAGCAGCTGACCCGAAGAAGGGCTCATTGGGAACAATTGCACCAATTGCCATTGGTTTCATAGTTGGTGCCAATATCTTGGCTGCCGGTCCGTTCTCGGGTGGGTCAATGAACCCTGCCCGGTCCTTTGGACCAGCTGTGGCTAGCGGGGACTTCCACAATAACTGGATATACTGGGTTGGACCCCTAGTTGGCGGTGGCTTAGCCGGACTTATCTACTCCAATTCGTTCATGCTCCACGAACATGCTCCACTCTCCAGCGACTTCTAAATTATTTGTTCGATTGAATGAAGGAATGAATTTGTTGTGTTCAAATCTTTTTTAATGTCTTTGTAGTGAAAAGAAAAAAAGTGAGTTTGTATGCTCTTATTTTTCTTTCTTTTGTTTTTTCCATTTGCCTTTTATTTTATGTTGGTTTATGAAAATGTAGTTCTGTAAATCCATGTATCTATGCATGTGGTGAGAATATAATTAATGATGTTGCTTTCGTAAAAGTTGAAGTTGGTAGAGATGCAAGACCCCACTCTTTCGTTTTGGTTTCCTTTTTGCCTATTATGGGACTTCTTCTTGTTGTGTCAGTACGTGCTGTAGCGCACCCGGCCATTTGAGCACTAGTGATGCCCTTTTGTGTTAATCATTAATTAATTCTAGTTTTCTCAATATTATTGCCCCCTAATAATGTGAAAATAGAAATGAATGTATGTAGATCATCGACAACTAATACTAGTTCTCCAAAAGTAAATCTAATGCATGTATTTCAGTCATACATTTCCCTACTAACTAATATAGGGGCATACAAAGGATTAAATGGAGGAGTGGGCTGATGTGAACGTACTGGTAAGTTCGATTTGTTCTTTATCGTTTTGTTTCTTAGGCTGGGTAGAACCTGCTTTGTGCAAGTACCAGTTTCGTTGCTGCTCAGTTTTGTTCGATTGATGCATATATAGGTTTTGGTTGGTGCCTACGTAAATAGGATTAGTTAAGGATATGATGTCAGTAAATGCAGTAGCGCGCTGCATACATATTTGGTTTCAATCTCTTAACTATCTTAAATGAATCTTGTGGCATGGTTAATCAGCTTGAACTGACTGAACCATTCATCCGTTACTTCCCTAATATGTCATGCTAGCTCGATCTATATTTTTATATATAATTTTGGGTGTTTTCGAATCAACAAGTTCGAAGAAGGTAAACTCTACTTGATTTTCCTACACCATTTGTGGACCGAGTGCGATTTTCTATGTACGACATCACTTTGAAAGGCTAGATGTACATGGAACCATATTCCTAGCTAGTTAAAATAATATAATGGGCAACCAGATCGAGCTACCAAAGACAATTCGGTTCTGCCAGATAGATAGTGGAAACCCAAAAAGGAAAATATAGTGACTGAAAAGGTAACAAGTGAGGAGGGTTAACAATTTTTAAGTAAATGATAAAGAATACGCGCATAGAGTTTACATTATCCAGCCCTGTTATATAAAAGATTAAAAATTAGAATGGTGAATATTGTTAAGTTTAGAGAAAAGAGAAACTATATTATATTATTGAATGAATTGAACCAACGTCCGTCCCGCAGAACCCACGCGCCGTCACCGTCGCCGTCATTCCGTTACCGTTAACTTTAACGGCGTCAAGTATTTTCCGTTAAAGTTAACGGCGTCAGTGATTTTCCGTTAAAGTTAACGGCGTCAGCGATTTTCCGTTAAAGTTAACGGCGTCAGAGTTTCGTTAACGCCGTTAATCTTCCGTCAACGCCGTCAGAGTTTCCGTTAACGCCGTTAACGCCGTCAGTCAGTCAGTCAACTCAGACCGGTTCAACCAACTATTTTGCTTTTGTCCGGTTTTGATATTTTTAGACCGGTTTTCAACCAAGTCAGACCGGTTCCCTAGGTTTTCAACCGTTCCTGACGCAACTGCAGTCTCTGTTTCTCCAGATTCTGTCTTCAAGTTACAAAACCAGGTCTAGTGCACTCCTCTTAACACCGTTTGCTTATTTTTCTGACCAGTTCTCTGACAACCAAGACTGGTTCCCGAGGTTTTCAAGCATTCTGAACACAACCGCAGTCTCCGTCTCTCCAAATTCAATCTCTAAGATACAAGATCAGGTCAAGTGCTCTATTTCTTACACCGTTTGCTTAATTCTTGTTCAGTTTTATGTTATGAAAACCTCAGAAATTCCTATTACCATCAAATTGGATGGAAACAATTATAATCACTGGTCTATTTTGTTCCAAAATTTTTTAAAAGGAAAGGGCCTCTGGAATTATGTTAATGGCAAAGCAACTTGTCCTGCTGAAACCGATGAAAAGTATGCTGATTGGGATATTAATAACAACAAAATTTTAACCTGGATTGCCAACACTGTCATTCCATCAATCAGTCTTCAGCTTGGAAAGTGTGATACCGCAAAGAAAGCTTGGGATTTCTTAGCACACAGATATGTTCAAACCAATTTTGCCAAGAAATATAAACTTGAACAAGATATACGTGGGCTACTACAACAACCAGGCCATTTCTGATTTTCACTCTAGCATGTGTGTTATCTGGGATCAATTGGAACTCATGGAACCTCCATGGACAACAGACTTTGGTTTATGGGAAACCTTCCGTGAAGAAACGCGACTTGTCCAATTTCTCATGGTACTACGGGATGAATTTGAACCGATCAGGGCGTCTATTCTTCATCGCAAGCGAATTCAATATAAATTTTAAGAAAATCGGAACGAGAGTGAAGCAAATAAGTCCAACTATAGCGAGAGTAATCATCAACAAAAATCACATAATATAAGGCACCCCCCATAGAAGCAATAGGAGCTTTACCCCACACATCAGAATGCACAAGATCAAAAGGAGAAGATGAAACTGTAGTACTATTATTAAAAGGTAGAGCTGGTTGTTTGGCCAGTTTACAAGCAACACAAGGAAAATCTTTATCTAATGTAACTGGTCCTAACAACCCTTGATTAATATAATTTAAGACGAGAAAAAGAAACATGTCATAATCGAGAGTGCCAAAATGATGATGGGTGTGAGGTAATGTGTTAAGTGTATTGGTTGTAGGGGGAATGGAAGTGTGTCTGTAACATATAAGCGGCCAACTCTATGGCCTGTCCCAACTTGTTGCCCGTCGAGCGGTCCTGCACAGTAAAACCCAATGTGAAATATAATGATTAGCCCAAGATCACATAATTGCCCGACAGATCAGTTGCATTGAAAGTAAAAAGAAGACATAGGATAGACAAGTTAATATTTTTAATGGAACCAATGTGAAGCAGTAATAACAGAACATCAGCTGTGTGAATTTTGGGAGTGAATGTAGACTGAAAGAGTCAAAGTGTGTAGGATCAAAAGTATGTGATTTGATGCTCCGGAAAAGGAACCAAGGAGAAGAAGATGTACCTGATGAGACTGAAAAAGCAGAGGCAATGGTGTGATTAACCGGTTTGGGGAGATGGTGGAGCAAGTACGGCAGCAGACGATCCAGTTGAATTTTGCAGTCCCCGCATTACCGAGTGTAGGAGAGGGACAATTTTGAACATGCCCAAAACCCTTGAGTAGTTACATGAACCTGGGAATAATCTCGGGGTGGTGCCGTCTGGGTATTATGAGGAGGGCGATGTGATGTCTGATGACGGCGCGTGGGTTCTGTGGGACGGACGTTGGTTTACACTCTCGGCGCGTGAGAGCGCGTGGAAGAGTTTTTCGGGATGGTTCTTGCGGCGTTGGAATCGTCTCTGGAAGACGAAGGTTTTGATGTTGTATTTATCGAGGTTTAATATATTTATCGATAAGACGGTGCGGATCTGATTGGTGATGGTTGCGGCTGGTGGCTGGTGGTGGTGATTCAACCTACCTCTGATACCATGTTAAGTTTAGAGAAAAGAGAAAATATATTATATTATTGAATGAATTGATTACATAAGAAAGGGGCTCTATTTATAGAGCTAAGCAAGACAAAAGAAAAACCTAGTCTAATAAGGAAAAGGAAAACTAATCCAATAAGGAAACAAACACGAAATAAATAAATAAATAACTAATAACTTTAACAAATATAATTCTACTATTTTCTTGTTCCAGTATGTACAGATCGAATACAGTTTCTTTCAATATTTTGTTCTTCAAAGTCCATTCACGTTTCCACCCCACTTAATGAATTGAAAACCACATAAAGTATTCAATAAAGTTTGGCATTCAAAAAAGAAATTATAGTGGTATATTATTTTATTTTCTGAGTACAAGCGGGGCATAGATAGAACTGGTGTTCAATTGAGCAGGGGCATGGGTGAGGAGACTCGAACTTTGGCCATTTACAAACCGTTGGAAAATGTAATTCACAATTAAAGAGTGGATCTTGATAATTTAAGGTTAGAAAAATCTAGATTAATCTAGGTGCATTGTGTACTAGAAAAATTTAAATGGGTTGTTGAAAAATGTGAAGTATTAATGGTAACAGAGAGTCTAGAGTGTTCTTTTACTCCTATAAATAGGATCTCAATGTAATCCAAGAAAGTAAGTAAGAAAGAAGAGAAATAAAAAAGTTCTTTGTAAAATATAATCTTTCTCTCAAGTATTTTAAAGGAGCTGTTAGCTGTGCATCTCCGTACACAACGCACCACGCTTCTGTTGTGCCCCGACTCAAAATGCTAAAAATTCTAACATGGTATCAGAGCAGGTTCGTATCCTACCCCTTTGATTCTTGATGTGTTAAAAAAAAATCTTGAGAATTTAATTGTTTTTCTTGCCCAAGTATTTTTAAAAAAAGATAAAGAAAAATCAATTATGTGAAAAAGGAAATTGCTGGTGGTAAGCAGTTTTTCAAAGAGGAGAAAAAGAAATTAAAGAAAATAAAGTTTCTTAATGTTAAGGGTTAAAAGAATTAAAAAGAGAAAAGACTCAAACAAGTATAAATGTCTCAAAATGAGACAAAATGCTATGTAAAAGTGAAAAAGGAAAAAGATCGGAGGCTAGCAAACGCCTACAGATAGAGAGAAAAAAGGAAAAAAGTTCGGAGGCTAGCAAGCGCTTAGCGATGAAGAAAAAAAAATGAAAGAAGGTCAAGAAGCTAGCAAGTGCTTCACCGATTAGAGAATCCGAGCAAAAGCCCAAAGTGAAATGAGGGCAGCAATCCCAAAAGTGCGAAGCACAAGCAAAGATAGCGGACCTATACGCAAGAGAATGAATTAAAAGGCAAAGTTCAAAGCAAGAGTACAAGAGAAGTAAGGCGGCAATCCACTGGAGAAGAAGATTACACCTATCATGGATCGAGTTTAAAAATATAAGGAAGAAAAATGAAGATGCAGCAATGTTATAGTCTAGCAAAAGTAGAATTTTTAGGCAAGCATACACCGTCAAAGAAAGAGCATGAAGAAGAGAAAATTATCATCATTATAATTACATCAAGAAAAAGAAAGTTTATGAAAATGGAAATTGTGAATTAAGGGGGAGTATTGGAAAATGTAATTCACAATTAAAGAGTGGTTCTTGATAATTTAAAATTAGAAAAATCAAGATTAATATAAGTGCATTGTGTACAAGAAAAATCTAAATGAGTTGTTGAAAAATGTGAAGCATTAATGATAAGATCATGAGAGAGAGTCTAGAGTGTTCTCCTACTCCTATAAATAGGATTTTAATGTAATCCAAGAAAGTAAGTAAGAAAGAAGAGAGATAAAAAAGTTCTTTGCAAAATCTAATCTTTCTCTTAAGTATTTTAAATGAGATTTGTACAGCTCCATGGCTGTACATCTCCATACCCAACGCACCACCACACCACAAGGTGATTCAAAGAATAATTCAAAGTACGCTTCCGTTGTGCCTGGACTCAAAATGCTAAAAATTCTAATACACTTGAATTTGTACGTAGTCATATATATATATATTATGATCTTCGCTCAAATACCACTATTGGGTTTTTGCGCAATAGAAGTGTGATACAAAATATATTTTCTTCAATTGTATTTTTGACTAGAGAATTACAATTACAATTTTTCTACCTCAACACTATTACACTTTTTTTCTTACACTTTACTCTCTTTTTCACTTTTCTCTCTTACTCTCTTACACTTATCTTTCTTACTCTCACTCATTATACAATGCTTACTAGTACATCTATTTATAGTGGTCTAGGGAATATTCTAGGCTACTAGATATTTTTCCATGCACTTAAGAGTTGAGACTCAAGATAATTCTTAAAGAGTATTCTAGAATCCTTTTTCCTATTACATGATATTTGCTAGATTTTTGTTGCATATTCTAGATAGAACATTCTATATATAGTTCTAGAATATTATACAATTTAGAATTTTTAAAATTACTTTTCAACGCTCCCCCTTAATTTTGAAAATTCATAATATGTAACTCCCCCTTTGTGGAAAATTCCTTTTGGTGCCTTTGCTTCCTTCATCATCTTTTTCTCCACAAATTGTGTAAACCTGATCAACCGCAACTTGCTTGAACATTGTCGCCAATCTTCTCCTTTTTGTTTCCAGCCTTTATGCAAGGAGCTTAACATGCAACAATTGTCGTTCCGCACTTTTCATGCTTGAGAGATTTTGGACTTTTTTGAAAATCAATTTTTTCATCACTTGTCTTTCCTTTATGAACTTGCATAACTAACGGAAAAGTATTATTTCTTGTCTTTTTAATTTTTGCAATTATCTTCTTCCGTTTGTCTATGATCACATATTCTTCATTATCAAAATTCAAAGAATGTCCCTTAGGCAAAAATTTGGCTGACACTAAGCAAATTTTGTATTAGTGTGGGCATATACAAAATATCACGGATGAACTTCTTACCTTCTTTTGTTTGCACCGTAACAATTCCTTTGCCTTTGACAATTTTCATTTCTCCATCTGCAAGCTTCACTTGAAGAGTACCAAACATTTCTCCATCTTGCAAGTTGCAAAAAAAAATTTCCGATTTCCCGTCATACGATTACTACACCCACTATACAAGTACCAAACATTTTGCAAATCAAAATCTTCCTTCATGCAACAAAATAATTGCTCTGTCTCATTTTCTTCTGAAAAGTTAACTTCTTTTTTCTCATATTCTCTTCTATTATTATACCACCAATCCCTTTGTGAGTGATAAGGGACTTTACACTTTGTGCATCTATAACGGCAATTTCTACTTATATGTCCATAATTTTTGCAAACATAACATTGGATATTACCATTACCTCACGGATTGCTGAATTTGCCTCTTCCTCCTTCGTATCTTTGCTCTTGGCCTTGCCGAAATTGTTGTGAAACGTCACCTCTTAAATTTTCTAAATTAGCCTCTTTGTCTCTTATTTCTTTGAAACTCAATTTAGATTGAAATGCTTGCTCCAATTGATTTTCCATGCACCTATTAATTTGTTTTTCATGTGCCTCAAGAGAACCATCTAGTTCATGTAGAGACATCTTAGATAAATCTTTAGATTCTTCAATTGCGGCTATAATGTGATCAAATTTTGGAGGCAAACTCCTTAGTATTTTTTTCAACAATCTTCTTATTTTCAATAATATCTCCATAACTTCTAATTTGATTGACTATAGTGGAGACTCTAGAAAAGAAGGCTTTAATTGTTTCACTTTCTTTCATCATCAAATTATCAAATTCCTTCCACAAAGATTGAAGTTTAATAGTGATTACCTTTTATGTTCCTTGAAATTCCTCTTTCAAGATGTCCCATGCTTCCTTTGATTTCTTTACTCCTAAAATTCTTGGAAATACTACTTTGCTTATATCCCTTGTTGGATGAAAAGCAATGCTTTTGCATCTTTCTTCTTGTTTTCTTTATACTCATTTTTGCTTTGCTTGGGACCATGTTTGTAGTGCTTGCTGGAAATTCTAGTACATCATATCCATCTTCTACAAGTTCCCACAATTCTTAAGAGATGAAGAGAGTCTTCATTTGTATGCTCCAAAAATCATAACTTTCACCATAAAAAATTGGAACCAAAGTTTGGGCATAATTGAACCCGGTTGCACTTGAATTTGTAACCATTATGAACCTCGCTCTGATACCACTGTTGGGTTTTTGCGCAACAGAAGTGTGATACAAAATATATTTTCTTCAATTGTATTCTTTTCACTAGAGAATTACAATTACAATTTTTTTCATGTTAGAATTTTTAGCATTTTGAGTCGAGGCACAACGGAAGCGTACTTTGAATTCTTCTTTGAATCACGTTGTGCTGTGGTGGTGCGTTGTGTACAGAGATGTACAACTATGGAGCTGTACAGATCGAGTTCCTTTAAAAATGCTTAAGAGAAAGATAATATTTTACAAAGAACTTTTTTATGCTCGAGAGATTTTGGAAACGGCATACACTTATTTACCAGTTCTAAATATATTAGCATTCTCTTCTTAAGATTTACAATACGTACGTATCTTATTTTCATTGACATTTTCTTCTTAAGATTTACAATTACTCAAAACCAAAGGAAAATTAAAAAGGTTAATTATCTATCAAGATTCTGGAGGGGGTTCCTTTCCATATGTCCATTCATGACCTTTCCACTCGGGCAGTTGTTGAATTACAACCTGCACCACAGAAAGTGAAAGTAAAGGCAATTCGCTTAATCAAAATTCTTATTGGAAAACTGGTTATTTGAGTCATTTGATATACTTGGCTCCTTTCATTTGTATCAGCGAAAAATTCATCAATGAAAAGTAAAATAAAGTAAAAAGGAAAAAGAAGAGGGGACTACGAACCACGCCAGTAGAATCTGCTTTACCAACTGTGGTTTGACAAGCTAGTCTCCAATTCTTTGGTTTCTGCAAATGGATTGTTAGCACAATTATTAGTGTTTTTATTTTTCTTTTTTTTTTTTTTTTTTTACCATGTTGGTGATAAATGATAGAAAGATTATTAATAGTAAATCAGTTGGTACCCGTTTCAGTTTTTCCTTTTCTTTGTCTGTACGCGGGCTCAATATCTGTTTCCCTTCAACAACCTAACAATAGATCAACCATTCATCAAGAAAGGATAAACCGATAAAAGGGTGAAATCTTCTTATTGCTGAAGACTTATATACAATATTTTACATCCAACTAGAGAAATTTCCAATCAAGATGCTACTTTGAATATGATCCATCAGCACACACCTTCACATTAGAAAATTTTCTATATTACATAAAAAAGAATTGGTCACCTCAACAATGCATGTGGCACATGTTCCTCCTCCAGCGCAATTTAGCAGAGGTCTAGACTGAAGCATATATCAAAACACAATAGCATGTATATGTTAATTTACTTATTTCAATGCACGTATCAACATGGCCAAATTGGTGTATATAATTTTGTAGCATTCCATCAATTAATAAGCCTTGAAAGCAAAAGTACAAATATATGGAAAAATTCATAGGGGGCTCACATATGGTCCATACAACTCAATGTTGGTATCCAACATTATGTCCCTAAGTTTTTGCCCCCCACAAGTACTCCGAAAATGCACGTCCGGTGTTCCATCAGGAAGCAAAACAGACTGAAAAACAAACTCATTAGCAAAACTGTCAAGTTCCTTTTTATAGTTGCACATTGCATATTCATTCCATCATACTTCAATTTTCAAAAGAAAGAATCAATTAATTGTACGTTTGTTTTAAACTCACACTAACAAAGGCTAATTTGACCGTAGGAGGCTCTTCTGAGGCTGCAGTTTCTGATTGACTGTTGAGTATCGTGCCAACGGCACTGATTTTACATCTAAGAGTAGAAAACTTGGAGGGTTTTAAAGTTTGGGGAGTGGCAATTCTAGTGTTGTTGAGATTGTGAGAGACTGAAAAATAAGCTAAGGCAGGGGAGTTGAGTTGAAGTATTCCCATTTTCTGAACATTCATAAAAGAGTTGGGCAGTTGCTGCTAATTAAGATAGGTTCTTTTTTTCGTTGTTGGAAGGGATATTTACATGATAAAACTGTAGAGAGTAGTGTGTGGTTCTTCTTCATCTTATCTAGTGTGACATGGTGTAGCCACCAGGTAGCTTATTTAATTTTGTGGTTTTTTGCCTTTCAATAAATTTTTGTTGTTCTTCTTCATCTTTCAGGTAAAATCAATTAAATTAATAGAAAACTAGGATTTTACCCTTACTTTTAAACATATTAGGGTTAGGATGAAAAATTAGGAACACCTCCCTATGTTGACCTTTTCACCGTAGGTTGCCATTAATTGAACAATTTTAGGATGAAAAATCATGTCAAAATGATTATTACGCCCCTATTTTGAAGTAAGTTGTGGAGTTTGCTTAGTTTAAGAATTTACGTATTGTGAATGGGATTTTTGAATTTGTTAAGGAAACTATAATTGTTTTTTTATTGGGATACTTAAGATATATTTTTACAAAAGTTCAGCAATGATCTTTTAATAAGATTAATAATAATAAGGACAAATTATATTAATTCAAATGAAATCTTAACCATAAAAATATATTCAAATATACATATTACATATTACATACATATATATATATATATATTATATACCTAATTACATTAATTAAGCGATTGCAAATGAAAACGCAAAAGATAAAATTGATTGACTTTCTTGCATTCTAAATATATATGAATTCAAATTTTTATGAAGCATGAATTTGATCTCCATTTCATTGTAAATAAAAGTAATTGCAAGGTTAAGAAGGTTTCCGACTTATTACATTTTCATCTTTACATCTAGATTATAGATTTCCTTGTCATATCTTTTATTTAATTGATTAGTTTGTTAATATAAAAAAGCATCTTAAATTTTAAAAACTGAATAAATTTTAGGGCTACATAAAACTCAGGATTTCAATAATTTAGTGAAACATTAATATTTCATTTGCTTTCAATTTAATATTCATACAAATAAATTTTCAATTGAATAGATAAGAATTTTTTAAAAAATTTCACTAAAATTTCTCATATTTATCAAACTCCTCTACAAAATTGTTTATGTAACTTTTTTGTAGTGAATGTTATAAATTTTTGCAATAAAAATTCCAAAAAAAAAGAATAGTTATGTGAATTTTAAAAACTTTAATTGACATATATCTAATTTGTGTATTTTTTTCAAGTAAAATGGTAAAGTTGTAGTGAAATTTCATATCAATTTCACATAAACAAATTTTTTTTGAGTTTCAGATTTTGAAAAATCATATAAAATTTAGAAATAATTCCTCGATTTTTTGCTGCAATTTATTGATTTTTTTTATGCTGCGCCCGATTTTATGAATTTGGAAAATCAAGGGTACAAATACATGTTTTGATTATTTATATTTTGCATTTTTGGCAATATTTTTATTAACTTACTATTAATAAGATTAATTCAAATTAGATTGTCTTTATGTAATTTTTTTTTTCATCAAATAGATATATCTTTTATTTACATCTTAAATTTTATGATTTCTTATAACTGTATATATTTGCTTTTATTCATACAAATAAATTTTCAATTGAATTATTTTTTAAATTAAATATATATCTTTTATTACGTTTCACATTTGAATTATTTTGCTATTTATATGTAATTATTATTAATGTAATTTTTTTTATCAATATATATTATGTTATTTCATATATTTTTATATATTTTTTTTCAATTTTATGATTACAAATATATCTATTATATGTTTCAATTATTTTCAATTATATATTTAAATGAATTATATACATCGTCAATATATATATGTGTAATATATTGTGATGATTTAATTGTTTCCATTACTAATTTAAGTATTTGGGAAATGATACGCATAATAGTTTATGAAGATCCAAAAAAAATTCAAAAACTTTTAGACACTTTTAAAATATACATGATAATGGTTAATTAATAATAATACATTATGCGTATTAAAAAAAAGCATCCTATAATTAACAAAAGCTTTATTCACATTTCCATAATTTATATAATAATAATAATAGATGTCCAAAAGTCAAATTAAAGATTTCTAAAAATAATAAGAAACTTAACAAATGATTTGAATAACAATGAAAAGGAAAATAACAAAGACAAAGAAAACAAAAATAGCCAATGGTCTAATTAACCCTAGATCAACTATGCCTTACAGTCCATTTGAATTGAAGGAATGGTGAGGAAATGAAAGGAAAAGAGGAGAAATGATTGCATTTCACTCGTTTAGATATATTTATAAGAGGGAATGGAGAGGAAACGGAGGGATTGTGAGAGAATGTCAATTCCCTCTATTCTCTTTATTTTGTTTCCTTTCAATATTGGGAGGATTGAGAGGGAAAAAAAAGTTTTTAATGATATTTTTGCGTTATTCCAAATTTAACCATAATTTGTTAATAATATATTAAATTACATTCCTTTTTTTTCTTTTTTCTATCCAAACAAAATTTATTTGCATTCCATTCTTTTTCGTCCTTAGCTTATCCAAACAACAATAAAATTAAACTCATTTCTTTCAATTCTATTCCACTCATTCCACTTCTTAATTAACTATTTCCTTTTCCAGCCCTCCCCTTTAATCCAAACAGGATTGTTACTCTTTAGAGAAGGGTTATCAGTAGAGAGGTTGTCACCGCAAAGATCATTATTATCGGAGTTATTAATTAACACCACCACGGTCGTAATCATTGTTTTCATCTTTGTCAACATCATCTTCATATTGTTAGCAAATGGTATGTTATCTTCATGATCTACTATTTCTGGTAAGGTTTATATATAACTTTATTTTATATGATTAATTGTTTATATATTGATTTGTAAAGGTTCATAGTTAATGGTTTATTACTTTTGTTGTAAATGATAATTAGTGGATGAAAAGTATATTTATAACTGTATGGAGCAATTGGATAATCATGCATGTTGGATTTCTTGTTGAGTTGTAGAACGACACAATTGCTGGGCATAACTATTGTAGAACAGACAATACAGGAATGCATTAATTCTTGATAAATCATATTTTTACAATAATTATTTCACCATTTGATAAAGATTAAAATTAAATTGTTTTTATGACTATTCATTAAATATTCCTATACATTAAATGTTTTAAAAATATTTTCGGTCATTAAACTTTTCTTTTTATATTCAAAAGTTCACTTGTTTTTTTTGGTAGAATCCAAACAGATATACAAATAATAATTATTCATCTTTTTTTTATCTAATTATTTTTTCATTTATCATAGTTAGTACACATTTTTATATGTATATACTTTAAGGCCCTGTTTGATTTAGATATTAAGGTTAGTTGGATTAATAATATCAGTATTAATAGTACTGGACTTTTAATCATGTTATTAATTTAATACCAATACCCTGTTTGATTCATGCAGTATTAATACTGGGATATCTCATACTAATGTTAATATCATGTTTGGTTCTGTAACTCATATACGGGATTATATTTTGGAATTTTTTTTTAATAATAATATATTATTAATCATTAATATATATATATATATATGATTATCATATATATATGATTAATATTAGTATTATATTCTTATTCTTCTTCTTCTTCTTCTTCTTATTATTATTATTATTATTATTATTATTATTATTATTATTATTATTATTATTATTATTATTATTATTATTATTATTATTATTATAATAGTAGTAGTAGTAGTAATGGTATTTTTAAAAATATATAATTCATTTTTCTTAATCCCGAATAAACAATACCACACCCCCTTGGTATTAACTTATACCACAAATAGTGGTATTAAGTTCGTCCCAGTATTAATAATCACAGCTTGTGCGGAAGCAAATAAGGCAATATAAAAAAGTGGTATTAATATTCTCATCCCACTTTTTAATACCTGAATTAAACGAGGCCTAAGAGTATCAAACAAATATACATTATTACCGTCTTTATTGTTAAGTCTTAATGGTACTTGTTTGATATATGCAGTGTATCTATTATATGATAAATTGTAGTTTATTAGTTTATACCAAACGAATAATACTAAAACTTACACAAAAATGACCAAAAAAAACATAAACACAAATAGCTGTTAATGTTAGTATAAGTGTATATATATACATATCTAAACGTTAATTTACATGTTATTATGAGATGTTTTATTTTAATTTTTAAAAATTATATTTAAACCAAAACATATAAAGAAATATGTTGTAAATGGTAATTATTTATAATCAACTTACTAGAAATATATTAATTAATCATAATTATTGCCTTAATTAACAGGTTGGGGGTAATATTGTCATGAAGTCATAACATTAATTGATAGACTAGGGTTGATTAAGGTTTGGAAAACTAACCACTAATTTCCAAAAGATGCCCTAATAAATTTTGAAAATTATATTTTAAAATTTTTAAAAGTTATTGAAGAGAGAATGCTAACATGAAACACCATGTCGATCAGTCACTGCGTTAGTAGTTGGATGAACACGTCAGTATTCCGTCACTCTGTTTAGCTCAGGATTTGAATTGTAACCAAATAACAATTTCAAGAGATAATATGCTAAAATTAGAATATTAGGAACAAAATTACAATGTCAAATTTCTAGATTTATTTTGTTGTTTTCCCAAAACTCACACATTTAAAACAAAGTAAAATACTTTAGAGGAGCAAAGTTAGTTTGGGCTGGACCGTCGACCGAGGAGTGGGCTGAAAATGACCGGGTTGAAATTTAGGGCGTGGTACTGTAAATGCGAGAATCCAAGATAAATCAGCGGCGGTTGCATTTGCAGTCAAAAAACAGGGCTTTGGTCGCAGCTCTCTCTGTGCAATTAAGTTGAAGACTTGAAGGAGGAGACACAGACTTTTTCCGAAACTCTGAATGAATTGAAAACCTAGACTGTCTGACTGACTACTTCTCCGTTTCTGATTATTCACTCTTTCTGCCCGCTCGGTCATCTCGTCGAACCCATAAGAAACCAACCAACCAACCAGTAGCTTTATTTTAAAGAGAGAGAGAAGGGTTGGTTAGTTAGTTGTGAGCTGCGAAAATGGAGGAGAAAAGACTAATAAGAGAGTCATCGTCCGTTGTTGGGTTTAATAGGAAAAGGGCTGAAGGTAGAGACCGAAGTGCTTTTCCCAAGGGACTCCTTCTCAATTCCAAGTCCCGCAAGCTTAATCCCAATAATACCTCTTCCTATCTTCAGGTATCCTTCCCTATCTTTATAAACTTCTTCCTTTGATAAGTGGGTTTTAGTGCACTTCTCTTTTTGGTTATTTTTTGATTTCATAATGAATATTTTATTAATTCGTTTTGTTTTCTTTTCTTCATTTTGGTTTAGTGCCATTGCTTTAAGAACTGGTTGTGTGGAATATTATGTGTTTTGAGAAGCGTAAGAGTTTGCTTGGGAACTCCACTTTCCATCTTTAGAATTGGAACTGTAGCAATGCCAGTTCAAAATTTCAGACCTTTTTTTCTTTTTTTTCTTTTTTTTGTTCAACTTCCAAATCCAAAGAATTGAATTAGAATTTCCGAAACCAAAGCCAAATTCCATGCTCCCTCATCTCAGATTGATTTCCTTCTTTGACTTTAATATATTTTAAGGAAACACTATGTCAAGACATACCAACTTATTTTCTATTGCGAAATTTGATACGTCCCGAAAAGGATACGGGCCTACAAATTTGAGAGGGATGGAGTACTTGCTAAATTGTTTTTTTGGTTCTTTGACTTTGGTTCAAAACATTTGACACTTAAATGGACTTATTGATGATGCCTTGCAGCAATCAGCATTTCGTTCCTTCTTTCACAGATTTTAATTTGTACTTTTTTTCTAAATAAAAATCATTTTGCTATTTCCGGTATCTTGCAGATTCTGGGGATTGGCATGGATACTCAAGATACCTCGCCATCTATCTTGCTTTTCTTTGACAAACAAAGATTTATATTTAATGCTGGAGAAGTAAGCATTTTTTAAGTATTATATTTGCATTGGGCTGCCTTTTTGTTTTATTCGTGTTAACTCTCCCGGTGAAACGAATGTTTGCTCTTTTGGACTTCAATCTGTTGAATCTAAATTCTGAAAGCTACATATAATCTCTCAAAACCAGTTTGTTTTGAAAACTTTTTAGAGCTTTAAACTTCCATGATCTCACTTTCTAATTCTTGTTCCAGGGGTTGCAGCGCTTCTGCATAGAACATAAGATTAAATTGTCTAAGGTATGACATCTGCTCATAAGTATCATTTTCCCTTTCCCTCCATCTTCTGCTATGGTATTTTCCTCTCACTGCAGGGAAGACATTGATGAATGATGTCTTTTTTCTTTTTTTTTCCCCAAAATTTCTTAAAGATTGACCACATATTTCTCTCACGTGTCTGCTCAGAAACTGCTGGCGGACTTCCAGGTTTGTGTGTTCAAATTAAACTTGCAAGTTTCTTCAATCACAAACCAACTTTAACCTAATTTAAGATATTCAAAAATAGTCTGACAGATATACTGTGAAAGAAAAGAATATTATTAACATGAAAAAACTACCGAGATAATAAGTTTCTTATTTAACTTACAGGCCTTTTATTGACTTTGGCCGGCATTGGAGAAGGAATGTCTGTGAGTATCACAATGAATGACTTGATTTGCCTATCTTTTATTTCCCCTAGAATTTGATTTGACTGATTGTTTATTTGAAGGCCAACATCTGGGGTCCCCCAGATTTAAAGTATTTAGTTGATGCGATGAAATCATTTGTCCCAAATGCTGTTATGGGTCACGCACATTGCTTTGGGCCTCCACCTGTTTCGGATGGAGTTGCTGTGCACAATACATGGAAGTATGATGATCCTCTTGTTCTTATTGATGATGAAGTTATTAAAATGTCAGCCATTCTCTTGCGACCAAACTGCTCAGAATCGTATATTTCTGTGATATATGTTTTGGAATTACCTGAAATTAAGGGGAAGTTTGATCCAAAAAAAGCTGATGACCTTGGATTGATACCTGGGCCGAAGTATGGTGAACTGCAACTAGGGAATTCAGTGATGTCAGATCGTCACAATATCATGGTAAAATTAGAAGCATAAAAAAAATCAGGATTTGCCTTTGCCTTTTTGTAATCCGTTTTATTTACGTATAGCTTTGGTTGTATTGTTTAGGTTCATCCGAGTGATGTACTAGGTCCTTCTACTCCTGGTCCTATTGCGATCCTTATTGACTGCCCAACGTCATCTCATTTGCAAGAATTGTTGTTGGTAAAATCTCTTCACAGTTATTATGAGGACATGTCTGACAACCAAGAAGGGGGTTCCAAAACTGTGAATTGCGTAATTCACTTAAGTCCTGCATCTTTAGTAAATACAGGTGATTATCGAAAGTGGATGTCAAGATTTGTTGGGGCCCAACATATCATGGCAGGACATGAAACGTGAATTTCTTCTGCTCAATTATTTTTAAATGCATACGTAGTAGAAATGTGTATTATCTTCTTCTTTGATTATTCATTCCTACTTGAGTCATTATATAGCATGGAGGGCTCTCATTATTTTTGCAGGAAGAAGACCGTGGTTCCAATTCTAGAATCTAGTGCAAGAATTGCAGCACGACTTAACTACCTATGTCCTCAGTTCTTTCCAGCTCCAGGTTTTGGGTCTATCCAGAGACCAAAGAGGCCAGCATCAGGTTTAACCGTGTCAAGTGAGGTTTGTTGTGATACCCTAAAGCAGAAGCTAGTTTATCTTTCACTCCATCTGAAATTAATAGTCCCACTTTGACTTTGGTAAATTATAAGGAAAAACACTACTTTGGTACGACTTACTTTCTATTGTGAAATTCGGTGCATTGGTTATGTCCCCAAAAAAAAATGGGACTATCGATTTGAGACATCCCAAACAAAAAGGTGAGACTATGGAGGGAGTAATAGGTGGTTAAACTTATTACACGATTTTTTTTTTGTTAGCAGGGCACTGTTGAAAAGCATTGTGAACGCGTTTCTGCTGAAAATCTCCTAAAGGTATGTAAAATTAATATATGTTACGAACAAAGTGTAAAATTATATTTTGGAGCCTTCTATCACTCCCAGAGTAATGTGTTGCTTACTATTTGGAACAGTTCTATTTGCGTCCTATAGCGCAGCTTGGATTAGACAGATCTAGTATTCCAACAGTATCGGCTCCCTCAGAAATTGTTGACGAGTTACTTTCAGAGATCCCGGAGATTGAAGAAGCTGCCCAACGAGTTGCTTTGCTCTTGCATGGTGGCAACGAAACAAGAGAAGAGATCGCATCTGTTCAAGATAACGAAATTATGAACAAAGATGTACAGTTTGATGAAAATGCACTTCCTAGCTGTCTGAAAGATATAAATAGAGAAGAAACACGGAGATTGTTTTTCTGGGTACCGGTTCAGCCCAGCCTTCGAAACACCGCAATGTCAGTTCTATCTTCATCAATCTCTTCTCAAAAGGAAGTCTTCTCTTAGATTGTGGCGAAGGAACACTGTCGCAGCTGATTAGAAGGTCATAAAATCCCATTTCATAAATTTCCCATGCATTTTATCAGGCCAGTTATGCCCTTTTGTTTTTTACGGTTGGTGAATCTTTTTGTACTTTTTGAGAACAGATTTGGTATGAAGGGTGCTGATGATGCCGTGAGAGGTTTAAGGTTTATTTGGATTTCACATATTCATGGTGATCACCAGATTGGTCTAATTAGATTACTTGCTCGGCGACGCAAATTGTTGAAGGGAACTGCACATGAACCTTTGATAGTTATTGGCCCTTGGCCGCTTAAGAGATTTCTAGACAGTTACATAATTGAGGATCTAGATCTGCTGTTCCTTGATTGCAGACATACCACAGAAGATTCATTGGACGCTTTTCAATCAAACCAACAGCGTTCCACTCCTCAAAATTCGTCTGATTTTGAGATTATCAATGGATATGCTGGTTCAGAGACCTCGATAAATATTCCAACCCTAAAGAAATTGAAGAAAATACTTGGAGAAGCAGGTTTAGAGGCTTTGATAAGTTTCCCCGTTGTGCATTGTCCACAAGCATTTGGTGTTGCTTTGAAAGCTGCAGATAGAATCAGCACTGTTGGAGAAACAATACCTGGGTGGAAGATTGTGTACTCTGGTGACACTAGGCCCTGCCTTAATATCATCAAAGCATCTCACGGAGCAACGGTTCTTATACATGAGGCAAGTTATCGAGTATTATTTATAACTACTGCATCCCAATTTTATAGTCCCATTTTCCTTTTTTCTGAAATTACAATGTTAACCTGGGCTATTGTTGCAGGCAACTTTTGAGGATGGACTGTTGGAGGAAGCTATAGCAAAAAACCACAGCACAACAACGGAAGCTATTGAAGCAGGGGAAGCAGCTGGAGCATATCGCATCATCCTTACCCACTTCAGCCAAAGATACCCTAAGATTCCAGTTTTTGATGAGACTCACATGTATAATACGTGCATAGCATTCGATCTAATGAGTGTCAACTTAGCGGATCTACATGTCCTTCCTAAAGTTCTTCCGTACCTTAAACTCCTTTTCAAAAATGAAATGATTGTTGATGAACCCGATGACGTGATTATTGTAACTGAGATTGATTGAAGAAATGAAATGATTGTTGATGAAGCCTTGGTCTGACATTTTTTGTGCTTTAATAGATTTCTGGTTAGTATTATAATTGTATTCTAATAAGCTAGAATGTATGTACATGCCTCCACATACATATGAAATGGGGGCTACTAAACTACTCATTCTGACATATGTTACATTGCACTTTCAGTATGCACTTATACATGTGCAGCCACCCTATTTGCATACTGAATGCTGGAGAGTTTGGTGTATACTGTAAAGAGAAGAATGCAATTGTTTTGCATTTGTGAGGTTTACTTAAACAACATTAGAGGTGGAAGTATCATCGATGCTGCTCCATGATTGGACTTCCATCTTCTTTGTTCGCTTTAATTGTTTCACTATATCAAGCCGCTCGGAAGAATATGGAGAAGGAATCTGAAACATTAGAAAATATATAGGCATAAACGAATGATTAGGAAGGGGAGCAGATACAGAACTTCGACAGGATTTACCAGAGCTGGGATGTACTTCTTGATTGCAGCAAACATGGCTGCATGACCTACAGCTGATACCTGTCACACAGAACAAGAGATAGTTTAATAACTCTTCAGTTATTCTCTCTCTAACACGTGCGCGCGCCACTGAAGAGTGAATTTCACACAAATGCTTACAGGAAGTAACAATAGGATTGTAACTGGGATAAGCGTAGCAAGATCAGCTAGCGTTCTTTCTATCTTCTTCCTCTCCCTCTTTGTAACTTGACGGCCACGTAATTTCTTCATAAGCAGCCCTAGAGCATCCACTATGTCTATAAAGAGCAACTGGGTGCCCATCAATACGTCCTATTTGCACCGATCATTTTGAGATATTAGCGAATGGATGGCAACATTATTCAGACAGTTAAACACCAAGGATCAATGGCCTTACGGTACTTGCAGATATCAGCTTGACAGTGGATTTCCTCACAAAACTCTCGTGCAAGGGCTTTGATTGAGCAGCACAACCCACTTTTCTCAGGGTTACTGGGGCCATTCCGACTGAGCTCGCATCCTGCCATTATAGGCTATTACTGGCATAGTTACTAAAGGTAGGCTATTACTGGTATGGTCACTAAAGGTGTGCTGATTTCCTTTTTCATGGAAAATGTCCAAGATTCTATATTTTCATCCTTAGTGGTGTTTAATGGCGCCAACTGTTAATAAATCAATTTTATGATAAAACTTGATTGCGTAATTTTCCCATCTCCATGGGATTGCAAAACCAGCTGTCCCCTAAGAATTTGGTTTGCATGAAAAAAGAAAGTTAATATAAAACAATTACAAAGGATCCAATCATTTCCCATATCCTACACAATCAAACGTGCAATGGGGTGAGTTCAAATCACTTTTATTTCCATGGAAAACAAATAAGATAATGAATTTTAGAAGTGATGTTTAATCACATTAAATTCCAACCACTCAATTTCCACAGTACAATTTGCTTTTAGCCAAATTTTTGCTTTTTCTGCAGAATCCGAAAATTCATAAAATAACACCAAGAAACTAATAAGTATACCATAGCTATTCAATAAAAGTATTTTCTCATCTTGAGATATTTCTGTAATAGTGCAGGGAACTTCCTCTAAGAAACTAATAAGAAAGGGCAGAAGAAGCCATAAAGTGTTTGTTGATACTATTCAGGCAGCCATTGTCTATGTAATGCAAGATGTCATCACAGAAAACTATCATAACAGCCCTTAGAAGGCTAAAGTCGTACCTTACTCACTCTAGATCCTCGACTATGAGGTCCTCTTTTCATCAACTCAATAGGCTTTTTTTGTGCGTCCAATAATCCTGATGAATTGGCAAAGCCTCGCAAAGATGGGATTGAATCACAACCACCTCTATCTGCAATTTTTTGCAGTTCGGCGCTATAAAAATGAACACAAATAAGTGCATATCATTCCTTGGTAAAGTATGCGGTAACAAGAAAGAGTCATCATTTATCTATCAAGGCCAACTTACCCTGATTTATCATAAGCAGCCCAGTGGTCCTCTAGACAAGTAGATAGCAAGCTCTGACTACAAGATTTGATGACAAATTTAGAAAGCCTGTAACGGCTTAATGGATATTTAAAAAGGCTATAAGCAAGGCAAATCCTGTCTACCTTCGAAGCAAGAATGAAAGCAACTTTGCATCCAAAGGTTGTTGAGTTGAATTGCTGAAGTGAGCAAACCCAGAGATAACATCATAGCAAGCAGTAAAAACTGTGTACAGAATAATCTCTTTTTCTGCTTGGATGGCGTGTTGTTTGGACCTTCTACCCTCCTGATAGAACTTGCTATTAAATGCAGCATAGAAGTCAAGCCATCCAATTTCATCAGTAACTACCTGTAACAATAAATTTAACGCATAAGAGTAAATTTCATTTTGTATCTTCATATCTTCATTCAAAGTATAGTCAAACTAACCTCCATGAAGAGCTGATACTCGGGTAGGGAAGAAAATTCAGGATAAATGATAAGGCTACCACACTCCAAGTAACTGCAAGGAACACATTGCACCTTTTAAATATCTGTAAATTTTATTTTACCTCCAACTAAGGAGTAGCTGGAGCAATGCTAAATGTGCGCTGACCAGCAAAACAGTTAGTGACATTTTTCTTTTACTTTTCCTCGGAATACATGAATACGAGTGTTAGTTTCAAATGTGCATGCCTGCTAAAATGGGAAAGAACCTCTACCTGAGAAAGTCCTTAACCTGCTCATCAAGATCATTAATGTTCATTCCAGATAAGAATAACCTTGTCTCTTTTCCGAGATACGCAAAAAGTCCAAGAGTAGCCAAAGTATTCTCTTGAACCTGCCAGGAGTTACAAGTTAGTTCACTCAGCCAATCAAAAAAACCTTAAAATCAACCTATAAATGTTTGACTGAGAAATTCCAGAGGTCTAATGAAGAACAAGAGAAATAGTTCCATGTAAACATTCATTCACATTTAAAAAACTGAGAACCAGAATTTATTAAGGAAAACTTCAACTCATTCGGTACTTCTTTATTTAGCAAAACAAATTGGGTGATAATTCTTTATTATCTAAAATATAAAATTCTCGATTTTCACAGAAAGACACGCAGTAATTTGAAGATTTACAGGATTGACCTTGTCGGAAAAGGTATGCTTGCCCGAGATTACATTCTCTCTCTGAAAAGCAATAGAAAGTTTCTTTTGAACCAGCCCAATCCAAAACTCAATATCTTCGATGTTCTTCATAGGCAGAACCTTTGCACCAAAATGGGAGAGGAAAGCCTCTTCAAATCCTGCTTCACTTGCTAAGTGATGTAACTTATCCACTGAAACGAGACTGTGTGACAAGTTCATCAGCTCTACTAATGCATCCTCAATTGACACCGAGAATAGAGGACGAGAAATACGACCTGAACCCAACTGGCCCAAAGCAGCACAGCAACTGATTGCCAGAATGATCCCTGCAACACCACTGAATAATTTTGTGTTTAAACTTTTCATAATGTGAAACATAAAGTGCGACGACAATACAACTTTTGTGAGAAATCAAGTTGGCTACGAACAAACCTTCCTGCGTAATCCATAGACCACTTTTTGAATAGTGGAATGAATAATCCTGCTATGCGTGGTAGTTCCACCATCCTAAACCATTGTACCAATTTCGGGTGCCTCGCGTTCAACTGACTCTCTATGCACTCCCCAAGAACTATCGTCTTTGGGTACAGGCTGAAGCAGATGAAGGGACAAAGTGTCAGATCCAGCAAACATTCTCGTCATAAAAATTAATCGCAATAGCACTTAGCAAGTGGTGGAGAGGAATCTTTTGTGAGTACTAAATTTCCCATTTCTTACTTCCAAGTCCTCTGGCTATGAAGAATTCGAAATAAGTTCAATAGGAGAGAAGTGTACAAGGTAGAGAGTTGAAAAAAAATTTAGCATAGCTAGTATGAGTTTCAATTAAAGCGCATTGAAGGGCTAGAAGTCAAGGAATCATCTCTGGAACTTACATCTCACAAACAGATGAAGGGTTGTTGCAACGTTTATGAGAAAGAAATAGCTCCACTTCAATTGCTGCTTTCAATAAAGCATACACTGCTACCTATACAACCAAAGTAGCCAATCATGGTTTTTCCCATTTATCTCATTGGTTTAAAAGAGTCAGTGACAATGTTCCACCTCTTGGGGTTATTCATTCCCAAAAGGCTTGAAATAAACAAAATTGTTGGAGTAGTTGGAATTATAATTGGTACATTAACTAAAACTCGTTCGGCTTAATAAATATGAAATGATTGCTTGAGGCAGAGGATAAAGAAAAACATGCGAATCAGCATACCAAATTATTATTATGAAACTTAATGGACGCTATGGGATTTGTAACAAGAACTGGAAAATTTTCACAGATCACAGAAACTCTATGTCATTGTGGATGCGTATGTATTTTTGCAGCTCTTTTATACCTGGTATGCAATTTGTTTATGCCACGCATGTACATCAACCCCAACCCATGCCATGGCAAGCTCTGGATCATTTCTAGTCAATTCAAGTGCCTGAGTTGCAAGGGAAAAGCTCCTGGCAGATTTGTGCAACACCCATACAAGACAATTGACCCGATTAAATTCCAGTTCACGATTTTGAGCCATATCCACAAGAGGCTCATCCTCGACATGGGTTTGATCAGCGTCAGCAGAGGCCAATGATGACAAAGCTCTTGGAGGAAACCAACTCAATGAAGTAGTTTGTAATGAGAAAGTGCGGCATTTAAACATAAATCCACGCAAAAGGTTGTTCCTGGAAAGGCCATGCTTTGTGATCTTTTACATTGAATGCTGATGTGTAAGGTGAACTAAGTTTAAACTTAACTCTATCTTCCGATCCAACAGGTTCTCTGTAACACAAAGAGAAGAATAGGAATGAAGTTTTCTAGTGCAAGAATAGTAAAACAATGGGTTTAACCGTTTAAAGGACATTTTCAAAAAATTTAGCCCACATATTTCATCTTAGGCTTCTTAAACCTCTACCTGATATACAAATTAGACCTTCATGAACAAATTGTGAGTATGTTAGATTGAATCCCATATCAACCAAAATCTATCTTAGAATGAATGGGTAAGGTTACTTTTTTTTTCCCTCCTTATCCCTGAATAATTACATTATTATTATATATTAAAAAGATACAATTAGAACATCTCCACGGTATTAACAGCACGCCAGACAATTATTAGATTTATCTTACTAACTTCAGTTATTCTGTATTGAAGCATTTACATGGCACTCCTACTTCATTTATTGACCATAGACTGTCAAGAGCTGAAGCAAATAGATATTACTCTGATCATCGTCCAATGTTGAATCTCACTAAATAAGTTTTATTGTTAAAATTAGTGATTACCTTGTGAAAGTCAAATAGTAATATGGGGAAGAGGGAACTTATTTTTCAAATAAAAGAAAGTAGATATCTTGGGATAAAATTCAAAAAGAAGAGAAAAGAGAAAAAACTGAAAAAGATAGATAATAGGAATTGCAGATATAGAATTACAAATACATTAATAGAATGTTCAGAATTGCAGATATATGTATGTAGAGAGATATTTACAGGTGGCGGTGGCGGTGACGGTGGTGGTTGTGGGAAGAGAAACGGAGGAGCTGGAGCGAGACATGGGAGGCCATGGAAGGAAGGAATTGAGAGAGAGAAAAGAGAAGGCAATGAGAGGGATGTACATTTATCATATACCATCCATCCAAGCGAAGCCATCGAGGTAGAGAGAGAGAGGTGGGAGGGATGTTGAGGAAATCAATGAAGTTAATTAATAATAATAAATAAATTATTTCTCAAAGACTTCGGACTCTCCTCCCGCCAGCACACCCACCCCTTATTCCTCCTTTTGTTTCTACTCCATTTCTATTTTCTTTTTTCCCAATTATTGCAAGTAGCTTTATATTTATCTAGTCCAGTTATTATATATATATATATCATAATACTTGTATTAATTAATGATAGATTTCAAAATATTTTAAAAAAAATTCCACCGTGCCAATAGCTATATTTTAAAAATATTATTTTATATTATACATCTGCATTATTCAAAAAAAGGGAAAAGACAAAAACTTAAACATTAGTCTGCTTGGGAATTCGCATCTCTTTTATTTTTACTTAGCTTATGTCTGAATTTATATTTTTCAAAAAGTACGAAAATTAAATTAAAACTCTAATTTTTATTTTAAATACATTACTTTCATATAATTTCTCAAATCGCAAATTCGTGAATCACCGCCTAAATAAGTAAAAAGTTAAGGGTACATTTTATGGGTTGCTAAGGACTAATCTTCTTGTGGCTGCCGTAAACTTTTCTGATTTTGTAGCTAAAAGTAACTTTTTAAATTTTATTTTGAAAGAAAATTAGTAATGTAGTATTAACACAAATGGTAATTTTGTTTTTATCCGTAATTTCTTGCAATTTATCCACGTTCTTTGAGATATTTTGTATTTGCACCTCAGATTTTGGAGGTGTATTAAGTAGTTGCACCCCATTTTTATTTCTTTTGCTATATTAATACGAGATATTTTGTATCTGTTAACATTTATACAGATAGACAAAATTGCCCCTATAATATCCCAAACGGCTAATTTGGGGAGAGGGCACAAACAAGCCGTTGGAATCAACAATTGGACAAATAACTTGCCTATAAATTGAAGTGTTTTCTCATAAAATTGCAACACAAACAGCAAAGTAAAAAAAAAACCCAGAAAATTGATCAAGGCAGCACTTGGTGAAGGCAAAATATTACAATAGAAAAATGGAGAGTAAAAATAAAATGAGGTGAAAATGCTTCTACTGTGGTGAAGCAAAGAACTTGGTGAAAGCTTGCCCATGGAAGAACTTGCCTTGTGTTACTGAGGGTTGCCTAGAAAATATGAGTTTTTATTAGTCAAGGCTTGGGGTGTTTAAAAATGAACCGGACAGTCAAACCGAATAAATTGAACCGAAAAATGGACCGATTTGGACCGGACTATTTGAATTCGGTCCGGTCCGGTCTAAATTTTTGTGGACCGAACTGGTCCGGTCGGTCTGGTGAATTTTTTACCCCTAAAAATCGAACCGGTTATATTTATATATATAATTTTTTTAAAATATATATACTTATTTAATATTTTTTTCTAACTCAAAACCTATCCTTATTCATTCATTATTTACCCTCGGCAGCTTCGAGCCTTCGCCTCCGCCTCTTCACTCTATATGTCTTTCTCATCTTCACTCACTTATCTTCAATTTTCACACCACCTGTCACTTCCACTTAGTCGATCTCATATCCCTCTCTCTCGCTCAGTCAATCTCCATCTCTCAGACCACTGTGTCGCATTTCACTCCTCTCTCCTTCTTCTCTCTCACTCACAACACCAATCGATCCCACTCCCACTCCTGCCGCCAATCCCATGCCTGAAGTTGTGTCCCAAACCTCTCTCTCCTTCACTAGTATTTTTCCTGTCTTCTCTCTCTTCTCTCTTTTTTTTAATTTTTTCGATTTGGATGTTTTGTTTTCATTGATTATTTTGCATCTTTATTTAGATCTATGTGATTTATTAAAGTTTGAACAAATTTCTTGTTTATATTTTACTTCTTTCCAACTATCCATTAGGAATTAATAAGGATTACTTTTCAATTAGGGTTTCTTAATTGCATTTTGAATGGTTCGTTCGTGCCTATGGCATTAAACTGAATTCAATTAATTATTCGTGCTTATTTGTCATGTTACTGAGATTTTTGGCACTAGCTATATGTAAGTTTTTAGAGAAAATGCATGGGTAATACATTGTATAGTACTTAATAGTTAATTTTATGATGAGAAATGCTATTCTCAAAGAAATTTAGGAGTCCCAAGCAAAAAGGCAACACAAAAAAGTGTGTGCCGTTGGTGTACGAGGTATTTGACAATTTTGTGTAATTGAGTGAATGACTTTCTATTAAACAGGACATGGATCTTTGGTTGTAACTGAAGACATAAAGAATTTATTGAAGCGAGTACAAGTGTTTGATTTGAATAGAAATGCTATTTTGCTTTCTGATTTGTGTAAGGACAGAAAGGCTTGTTGTTGCGTTTGCTCAGCATTTTGGGTATTTATATTATCCTTTGTATTTTCATTTACGTTGAGTTCATTACAAGATCTTTGGGCTAATTAAGTATGGTTGGTTCACCAAGCTATAAATCAAATTGCAGATGTGTGCTCTGTCGCAGACGAGCTGATTATATAGCCGCAAAGAATGTAACGATTTTTAGCTTAATAAGTTTTTGATGTTATCAATGTCTTAATTAATGTAGGCTGAATTTTCCTATATATGTTCTTAATGAGATTGTTATGTGCAGGCAAAAGCATTTTATGAGCAAACAAACTTCAAAGGAGGTATGTATTCTAAAGATCATAAATATTTCCCTGTTGACACCCCCCTAGAATTATGCCCAAATCCTCTGCCAACTTTGTTTGCAATTAGTCCCCATTGACACCCCCTAGAATTATGCCCAAATCCTCCATATTTTTGACATTTTTTCTGATTTCTGGTTGGTTGTGAGTCAAGGTTCTCTTGAGCTTTATATCTGCTATGTTTTGGTCTTTTAGGCATTATTGATATAATTGGAGTTAAGACAATTTCAATGCTCTAAAATTAATTAGAGTCTGAATAAGTTAGTTTTTTTCATTAAAATGAATAATTTGTCATTTAAAACAATTACAAATAAAAACGCCAAAATTCAAAATGAAATACCTCTTCCCACTAATTCTCATGTGGTATTGGCTTAATATTATCCTCATATATCGCTCTATAGGCTTTGTTAGTGCAATATGGACTACAATACTTACAATAAAACATTATCATTTAGTTATTTTTAAAATGGTAAACTAATTCATTTATCATAATAAAAAAAAAAACACCCACAAAGCAATTCAATGAATCAAGAAACTCACTGGACAAATGGTATTTTATGTTAGTTAATCAAGTGTATTACATGTACATAAGGAATCTTAGTCACTTGCCACTTACCACACTCACAGGTATGTTTGTTTAAGTCCACTATCCAATGTTCACCTATGTTGTATAACACTCTGTATTTATTTTAATATTAATTATGTGTATTATGTTCGTTCTCTGTGGAATTTATAATTTTAGAAAATTTTATGTCCATAATTTGGACAAAAGTTCCCTCCGTAAATTGTAGATCTCGAAAATTACATTTTCGTGAATATAAAGATCATCTCTATCGGAGTTCCAAGCGAGAAGTTATGGCTAAAACAAAAACAGGGTAGCATGACAGAAATTTGACCTGCAGACCGGTATAAAGATTTTAGCATACCGGTTAGGCGTTTAAGTTTTGGAAAAGTGATACACTTTGGAATCGGTATGGAATTTCTGCATACCGGTCCGACGTGTAAAATTTTGGGAAAATCTTGGCTGCGGACTGGTACTCTGTTTTTGGTATATCAGTCCGCCATTCGGAACAGTACGTGCACCGACTTAACCCATTTTAAGTCGGTTTTATCTCATTTTTTACCCATATTTCGACCCAAAACACTAAAAGGTTCTAGAGAGAAAAGGAGGTGGGTTTCTTGAAGGCTTTTCGCTCATCTTTCATCATCAATCCGAGATTTGAGCTTTAAATCATCCAAATCATTCTCTCAGTTACTATTTATCATCTTCTTCACGTAGATGGTTTGAGAAAAGGCTTGAATCCTCGTCTTTTCTTCTTCTTCTTCTTCTTCGCTAATAAGTTGAGGTAGGAATTTTCTTGCCTTCAAAACTTGATGATTTACTTTTGTTTATCAATATTGGTCACATTTGACTCGTATTGATTTGTGTAATGGAATATAAATGAGATTATAAAATTCTTGTGATTGTTAAGGCTATGTATGCATGATTTGAGGCAAGATATGCCCTTCACACTTGATATAAATGGTTATTTGAATTATATGAAATATCTCTTGGTTCTAGGAGTGATCTTGGCGATGAACTTGATTTATTGATGAATTATATACACCAAGAGATATGATTTGAGACGGGTTAAAGTGTGTATGGCATAAATTGCCTTATGTGTTTACAACAATCATGTTTTGCATACTGTACATATTATTGTTGTGTCAACCGGAAGCTCGGCAACGGTTAAGGCTCAAAAATTCTTATGGCAAATTCCTAGATGGATTCGTAAGTCCTGGTTTGATAAGATATCTCATGAAACGCTTACATCATATTATATTGATTTGGAGAGCTTGTGTCTCTCGGGAAATAATTTTTGGTCTAAATGTATAGTGCCTGCCAGGATGGGAATATAGGCCAGGGCCCAGTACCCTTAGGTTGAAAACCCCTTGGGGAGTAATGTTTGGCCTCCTATAAGCCACCGGTGTGGAGCCCGGGAACCTAGGTAAATTGGCAAGGTACTATGATTTTGTTGTTATCAATGTTTATATGGGATCGAGATAATTGATACCAGGGCTGTTGTTATCTACATTCATATGGGATCGGGCCAATTGATCCCAGAGTATTAGCTTGATGATCTGACATCTCGGTGGCATTGGAATATTACTCATAGCTCAGGCTTTCTCTCTTGTATGGTAATCGATTAACACATGAGGTAACCTACATTAGTACGTTCATGCATTGTTACTCGATGATAATGATTCTTGTTGATATTATTTAAGCACATGTGGTTTGAAAGAGATAATTATAAACTTGTTTTCTGATATATGCCATATGTCCGCTTACTGAGCAAATAGCTCACCCCTATTTTCTTTAAAACCTTACAAATACTCACGAGTCCCATGAGGACAAGGAATCGACGGGATCAATGACGAAATAGAAGCTCTGATACGATTTATTTTTGGTGTATATATATATTTTCCGGGAAGCCATGGCTAGCCCGAGGATTTTATATACTTTGGGAATTCATGTGGTTTGAGTTTTACATATATATATATATGTGTGTGTGTGTGTGTGTGTGATGCATGCCTGAATGCTATCATGTGTTTTTGTTTTTTTTACCCCGTGCTTACTTACACTTGATATACATGTTGTTGTTTATTGGTTTTCTTCTTATACACCTATGTAATGTCTAACACAGTATGTCCCATCACCAGAAGGTTTTGTGAGGTAGTCATCTACTCCCAACTTGTACTTTTCAATCACTTTATGAACTTTTGGCAGTAAACCTCCTTCATCCCACGTACTTGACTCTTACTTCCTCTCATACATTATTTTCATGGAAAAGAATGAAACCTCTGTCACCATTGAGCACATTGGTTTATCCCTTGTTGATATGATAAAATTTGTTAAATAATCACATTTATAAAGCTTATCAAAGTGTGATCTAGCCCAAAGGCTAGTTCTTTCTTTCATCAAGTATTCCATTGCCCTTGTTGCAACTTTATTTAACTCCTCCATACACTTCTTAAAATCATGGAACTTTATAAGAAAAAATTGCAGCCCAAAACAGACATTTTGCATGCTCTCCCTTCCAATATATATTCAAGTTCTTGAACATATGTGTGAGAATCCTGACAGGACCCCCCCGACATCGTTCGGCGTGTGGCTCAATTTGAAATGATTTTCGAGTTAGCAATACGTTTTTTGGGAAAACGGATGAAAAATGTGTTCCGTAGCCTTTTGGAGATACAACGCTGTCTGCGTAACCAAATTGGGTTCGGGAACTATGTTACGACGCAAGAAAGTATTATGTATCCGCGTCGCCCTTTCAGCTTCTACATGTACATGCTCGTTTATCATTTTTAATCTCATTTCTACAGTTTTAAGGCCTAAATGTGCATATATCATTTTTATTACCATGCAGGTGCGATGGCATGGATTACGATGCAAAAAAGGCAAAAATCACCGAAAATCAAACAATATTCCTTATAGACCAATCGGACACTGCTTAAGACCGATCGGTCTTCCCTTAACAATGTATTGGATTTTATGTTTTTAGCCCAGAAAATGTGCAAAAATGACTTTAAAACTATATCCAAAATATATGAATGTATTTATGGTTCTATTCGAGTCCAGAATCATATTTACATGTCATACAAGTTATTTGTCTAATTTCGGATTATTAACATGTATAAATAGTGTGTATGTATGTATTATATACAATATTTCTAGCAAAACGTTTTATATACATGTATGAGGAAACATTTGAATATATAAAAGAAACGATTAAAAAGAGATTAAAATAATACAGTAATTCTGAAACAAAGCTTATTTGTTTTGATTAATAATGAGAATGTATTACAAACTAGTTTAAAAATTTCGGATACGATTTGTCCCTATCTTTAGATCTAGTCCTATCCATTTTTACGAGCATTTGCTCTTCTTTTGAGCCTCTGTCCGGGCTCTGCTTTCTCTTCTTGCTTTGAGCTTTCTTCGGCCATTTCGGACATTCTCTCGAACCTCTCTCGAGCTCTCTACCACGCGCTGCCCTTATTCGGGGACTTTCCCCTTTTTTCTTCGCTAATTCTGGTTGATATAGAGAAAGAATATGCTTCTCCCCTCGAAAACCAATTAGGGATCTAGTTAGACCGATTCGCCGTACTTGAAAACCGATTCATCCAAGCCGAAAATGGATCGGTCCATCCCGAAGACCGACCCATATTGTGACAAATTCGATTGGTCTTTTGTGTCCCTCACTATAATTTGGTCATCGAATACTGAAAATCAAACTGGAATGCAAGAAGCCCGATCGATCTACTTTAAGCCCGATTCAATCCTTTCAAAAACCAATCCACTGCAGCCTAAAACCGACTCGACCATCGAAAAACCTACCAAAGCTCGAAAGATCAATCGGTTAACTCCAAAGCTCGATCGGTCATTGATCAAGACTTATCGGTCTTGTGCTTTTGCTGCTTTTCTTGTTTTCTTTCTCTTGAGCCTTTGAGTTTTGAGCTAAGGCGTGCCTTTTTGGTGCAATTGGTGGAGCCCAAACATGTTCTTTCTGGTGTTGTTTAAGGCCAATTATTCGACTTTCGAGTTCTTCTAAGTTCGTTCTATTTTGTCAGCTAGTGAACGACGTCTGACCCTGCCTTTTCGGAGTACGCTTGGTCTCTGATTCCGAGGGTTGCAAAATGGTTGTTTACAATATGCCGAAAGCAAAACCTCTGATTACACTGAGGGAAGTGTTATAGCACAGCATTCGTAAGTCCCTTTGCTTATCAAAAAATTATAGTTAGTGGCAAATCTTGTTTCTTTAGCTCTAGACTAAATGGTTGAAGAAACTTGCCCCAATTTTCCCAATTTTCTTTCTTACATATAAATATGCCTAATTCTGTAAAAATAGGTTCAATTTTGCAATAAATTTAAGATAGATAAACCACAAAAACCTATAGATAGGAACAAAATTACCCTAACACAAACACTACTCTTTCCCGAACTTAACGGGCACTTTTATTGCCACATAATTTAATGTACCATATTTTACCACTGCAAATAAAAAAAAATTGTTGAAGTTAGCCCCGGTTTGGTATCTCACTATTTTTATTTTTTTTTCCCAAATTTTAAAAATTCAATTCAAAATTAATTCTACTTTTACACTTCCCAAAATTTATTTCACTTTACTTTCTCTCTCTAAAAAAACTTTTAAAACACCATAACTTTAAATTCAAAATCAAAATTAAATAAAAAATATATATTTAAAACATACTCGTCGAGATTTGATAAAATAAGATCCATTGTGACTATTTTTTGAACCATTTTTTTATGGAGATTTTTTAGTTGGTTTCGAAAAAAATTCGGGGTAAACAAAAACGAAATTCACTTTCAAGGCATTCTTCTAAATTCTACCAAACACCGTATTTTAAAAACTCAAATATAAAAGTTCGGTTTCGGTTCGGTTTTGGTTTCTAAATTTCGAAACCCAAACTTTTGCGAACCAAACTTTTTTTCAGTTCGGTTCTATTCAGTTTTTACATATGTTTTTTTTAAAATCAATTTAACATAAAAATATAATACTAAAATAGTAATGTAATAATGATTTAATATTTAAAATCTACTAAGTCAAGATCATTTAAAACAAGGATCCGTCATGACTATATAATTATGTAAAAAAAATACCAATAATTTTCTACATTAAAAATGCCATAATTACAACAAATTTTATTTTCCGGGTAGAAAACTAAGGCAATCAAACACACTGCACTACATTTTCTATGCAACTCAATTCTAGGCAACTCAATTGCCCGTAACTTATTTTTCTATTCCATGCAAGTTCCATGCTTGCAATCAAACGTACCCTTAGGGTGCGTTTGATTGCAAGCGTGGAACTTAGCATGGAAAGAAAATAAGTTACCGGTAATTGAATTGCCTAGAATTGAGTTGCATGGCTAATAACCATGAAGTGTAGTGTGTTATTGCCTTAGATTTTCATAATATACCCGGAATTAATATTGGTTGAAATATTGTGGCATTCCTTTAATGTAGAAAAAAATTATGGGTCATTTTTTTTTACATAATTTTATAGTCGTGATGGATCTTGTTTAATTGATCGTTGATGCCAGTAGATTTTAAATATAAATTTTTTATTAAATTTTGAATTTTGTAGTTTAAGTTATAGCATTTTTAGTGTAGAAAATTCGGGTAAAATGTTGTTCGAAAACCGTTTTAGCAATTAGCTTACCCCAAACCCAAAGAAACTTTTCTTGTTTACAAGGAAAATGTAAGTGTGTGAGCCAAAAGTGGGAATTTCTTGTTTTCAAGGAAAATTTCGGTATTTTTGGAAAATTCCCAATCGGTTAGAGGCGCACGGCTTTTGCAAAGAATCAATCCAGATTAGTTACTTTAATTTGGTTCGTTCGGTCGGTTTAATCGCTTAACATGATTTGATAATGTTTTACACATTGAACCATTTTTATCTTAAAACTCATATAAACTCAAAAAACCAAAAATGTTGGAGTATTAGATATTATTAAAAAAGTAAAAACGTCTTCTACTTTCACAAAATTTTCATACCATGAAAAAAAAAATCCCCACCATTTCCTTTATAGTTGATACAGTTGCGATATTGCTCCAACATAATCTGCCCAGTACTATTTCGCTCAGCAAAATCAACATCTAGTGCCCTATTTCCTCTTCCTTTTCCCTGCTCAATTTCCCTTTTCTTCTCTCTTTCCTGATAGAAGTTGAATTAATGTAAAAACAAACTTCTAACCTGTGCGTCTGGGATCTTATTATACTAAGAATGTACACGTATCAACAGATAAAAGTAACAAAAATCTGATGAAAAAAATATTTATTTTTAACCATATTTCTCCATCCCCCATTTCTATTTTCCCCCTTCAGAAGCTTCCGCAGCATGTTCCTTTCCGAATCCAAGTTCTGACAATGTCTTGTTTCGCCATCAAATTCCTGCAAGACCCCGGTATAACTATAACCATAGAAGACTAGCATCTAAGAATGCTATATACAATCCTCCACGTAGAAAGTACAAACTACATCCACTGGTATTATTTATAGGAGACTAGGGTCTAAGAATGCTGGCCTCCATTATACCAAATAAAATAGAAAATAAAATGGTAGACATAAATGATATAAATGGTAAACAAGAAAGCCAGCTGCACAAATGTGGGCTTGCATACACACAAGGATTGTGTATAAATAACATTTCTTCACCAGCTGCAGTTATATCTTCACATGTTGGCCTGCAAGCCCTCAAGCAATCTCGCAGTTATTATCCTAACAGACTAGCTTGATGCTACTGTACCCTGAGGAAGCAAGAAGACTAGGCTAACCACCAAGTTGAGACTAGCTAGATGCTAAGTTTTTTGCAAGTCTTAAAAACTGCCAATCTTCATCCGTGCAGGAGCAATGGTTTACCAAGAGGTTGAAAGGCGATCCACTAACTTCATAAGTAATCTATACGAAGTGAGCCGACAAATAAGGGGGACTGAGTCTGCAGTTTTCTCTCCAAATACTCCTAAACTCTCAGCAGCATGTACATGCACTGTCACGAGTCTCTAAGCAATAAAATCTCTATCCCTCTTCTGTGCAGTGGACATAGGCCAACTAAGGCATTAAGCATTTAACTTTCTTCTATTGTGTGCTAGCTTTGATCTTCAGGATCACATTATTATCAACCATTGGTAATGACTTTAGATTCTTTCACTTTTATAAGGACAGTGAGTGGAATGACCAAAGAAAAAGATGTAGCATCTCACGTGGCGGCAGGACAATGAGCCTATAAACTACCCATTTAGAGCACATAAATATGTAAGTGAACAAAAAGCTCTAAAACATGGTTACTCCTTTGGCAACACATGCCTATTGTCATAGATATCTATATTTGAAAGAAAAGCATGCATATTAACAGCATATTTGATTCAAGGGTGGATATAATCTTTTCTTCTATTAATACAGAAAAACCATTGGGTGATGATGAAGACGGTGATATTGTACAATGCTCATATCAGAAATGCTGCATTAACCATAAACTTGGCAACAATAATACTAAAGACATTAACCAGTGAAATGAAACAATAATGAATTAATAAATACTGATAGCATATTATCTCAACTGGTTAGGTTGCAAAGATTGTCCAAAGACTAAAGCTTGAAAAGGGAAAACACTACTAGCAATCGTGAAATGACAACTAAATAAGAGCACAAAAAAAAATCTAAATTCTAAAGACAGCAGAGGCATATTTAACAGAAAGTGTCGCCACTTGTAATGAGGTACGTTAGGTTGGCAATACTTTTAGCAAAATTTTAGGGCTCAAAACATATCCGTCCTGTATGATATTGACATGCTTTCATTGAATATCATAGAAATAAACTACTAGCCCAGCGCAGCCCATGGAAGTTAATTATGAATACTGAAAATAATGCAAACAGAATTTGAAAGAGGAACAACAATCTCACTAACTTTGCCATACGACATTCTAGATACTTTTTTGAGAGGTGTCTGCATATATCAGATTTATGGCCCGAAGACTTTAAGCAAATGATATACTCTTTTTTCTCCTGCCAAAAAAAGGAAAAAGAGAAATCATAAGAAATTAGTAAAAGAAGTTAAAGAAAACAAAAAGGCAGGGCAGTTTATAAAAAAACAAAAAGGTCTGATGAAAATACAAGGTCGCATAAGTGCAAATGGTCTAAAGGAAAGACTCCTTTTTCTGGTGGAACTGGTCTTACTCCTCTATTTCCACCAAATGCGCCACCTGCAAACCGTTCAACTATTATTTTCCCGCATTAAATAAGCATAATTTGTGACTTTTCAAGGATTTAAATGGAGTACAACATAAGAAGAATTACAAACAAAACGCAATTTGTGAGTTTTTGGTATATATCGAAATGGAACGCAATCAAGTAAAGAATAATATGCCCTAACCCTAGAGAGAGGGGGAAGATAGATTTTTACCTGCACTCATTCGCGAGTGTTTTTGGTTTTCAGCTGCTGATTGAATAGGATTCTTTGCTAATTAAGTTCGTTTTGTTTGCCGTGGCCATTTCATTATGCTGTTTTCATCATCTGCGTTGCATCTGCCAAACAAGTGAACGACAAATTTTTTCTTACCTTCACTCGCGTTAAGAATAATTTGTTGATATTTAAATATAATTAACTCGGGCGTTCGATAAAAAAAATTAAAAATTAAAAATTAAAAATTAAAAATTAAAAATTAAAAATTAAAAATTAAAAATTAAAAATTAAAAATTAAAAATTAAAAATTAAAAATTAAAAATTAAAAATTAAAAATTAAAAATTAAAAATTAAAAATTAAAAACTGAAAATTAAAATTGAAAAGATTATTTATTTAGTTCTAAAAATTGTATTTGAAAAAATTTTACTTTTTTGAATATAACACATCTGAAAATTAATTTTTTTAGTATGACAACTTTACTTTTATTAATTTATTTGGATCACATTATTCTAAATAAAAAAAATTATATAATTTAAAATTTTCAACCAAATTAATACTCCGTATTTTATTTATAAAATTTTTGCATTACTTCACTAAATGCAAAAATTTTGCACCTTGGGTTAACAGCGTATTGAATTGTTTTTACTCAAACACCAATCTCACCAAGAAAAAAAATTCATACAGCTAAAGTCTCGGAACCTGGTGGTGTTATCACTGTGTTTGCATATGAAAGAAAATAAGAAAGAGGAGAGCGTTTATGAAGTCATGTGTTTTCAAAAGGGGTTTATTGACTTAACCCTCCTACGCTAATAGCCTTATTTGAGAAAACCCCCTAAAATAATATTTATTAGACATAAACTCCTAAAATCTGACACCGTTAACTTTTCATCCATTTGTAATTTTTTTGGACCAAAATACCCCTCCCATTCCATTATCTTCTTCCCCTCTTCTTCTTCTTCTTCTTCTTCTTCTTCATCCTCATTTTAACTAAACCCTAACCCTAACTTAACCCCACAGCTGTGGCCCACACCACCACCAGTCCCTTCACCTTTCATTTCCGACCACCACCAGTCCTTCACTCTCCATTTTCGACCACCACTAGTCCCTAACCCTTCCCCTCCCATTTCCGACCACCACCAATCCTTAACCCTTCCTCTTCCATTTTCGATGACACCATTGCCACTACTCTTTTACCTCTTCACTTATTTCTTCCATTTCTCTCTCTAAATATTTGTATATAAATATACCCAAATCATCTAAACTAAAATTTATACGAAACCCACCAAAGATAAAACCAAATTGAAATCAATCATTCAAAATCAAAATTAAATTAAAAGAAACCCACAAATTTTTGGGCATGTGTGTATATATATTATAGAGAAAGAAAATTCATGGCTCTGTATCTCTGGCTCTCATTGTACACACGACGAGCTTCATCTGCTTCGTCTTCTCCGGCGATGTCCACGGCACGTACCACCACTCCTGATCTTCTTCCACCATCCGGCAATGATGACATCGGCGACGATGATAAAGAGATGGAGTTTCAATTCATTGCTCCTCGGAATGGAGACAGCATAAAAGAAGATTTATGGGGTTTTTTTATGATGAAGAAGAAGAAGGGAAGAAGATAATGGAAGTGGAGGAGTATTTTGATCCAAAAAAATTGAAAATGGATGAAAAGTTAACGATGTCAAATTTTAGGGGTTTATGTCTAATAAATATTATATTGGGGGGTTTCTCAAATAAGGCTATTAGCGTAGAGGGTTAAGTCAATAAACCCCTTTTCAAAAAGGTAAAATAGATTTTTTAGGTGGCGTGCTGAAAACTAAAAATTAAAAAAGCTATTTGTTTAGTTTTAAAAATTGTATCGGAAAAATTTTTACTCCATCCGTCCCAATTTAATTGTCCATTATTCCATTTATAGATGTTCCAAAATAGTTGTCCACGTGATTCTAAATGAAAATAAGAAAGATCATATAATTTAAATCCTTGAACCAACTATAATAGTTTTATAAGTTCAAATAATAAGAAAATATAAATTACAAAATGATAATTTGTAATGTTATATTTAATTGGCTTACCAAAATTCAGTAATCAGTAAATGCAATTAAAAGAAACAAAACTAGAAAAATGGGAAGGGGAAAAGAATATGAAAATAAGGAGTATATGTGTTACGTGCAATCTTGACGTTGCATGGTGACCAAAGAAAATGGTTTGACGGTGGTGGATTAGGAGTAGGAGTAAGATGAAGTCTTCTTCCTCTTGTGGGCTCTATTTATTAAAAAGACCTTTGTGAATGAGGAGTTTGTGTAACTAGATATGGATTTATCATCACCCACACCATTTTTTCTCTCTGCCTAGATGACCGGAGTTGAAGAAAAAGAAAAAGATATGTGGTGGATACAGAGAATATGATGGCTGTGTAATTTTGTTAAAAGAAATAGAGTAAAATAGATATTTTACATCCTTTAAAATTAAGGTTCAAATTTAAGTGGCAAAGTTGTCAATTAAAATTTTGGATGAAAATTTTAAGTTTCAAGTGGTAAAAATTAAGTGGCCACTTAATTTTTTAGGTTACTAAACAACCTTTTAAACCACTTAAATATGAAAATTTTAATTTTTCAGATTTAAGTGGCATTTTAAGGGGTAAGTGAACAGCCCCTTACACTCTTTAAAATTAAGTTTTCAGTTTTAAGTGGGGTTTGCCACTTAAAACTTTTGATAAAAAAATTTAGTTTTAAGTGAAAAAATTAAGTTTGTACTTAATTTTTTTGGTTAACAAATAACTTTAAAACCACTTAAATCTGAAAACTTTAAGAGTTTTCAGATTTAACCAGTGCAAATAAACAATCCTTTAGTATCTATTGGGGCCAACCCGTGAGCCCATTATTTTCTCAATTTGATTAGGCCTTTTAGATTCATTCCTCTCGGAAAGAATTAATAGTAAATTAGGATTTGGCCCAATATTAATTTTGACAAATTAATGAACAGTCCAATTGTTAAGATTTAACCTAATTGTCTTGGTTTTAGCCCAGATTCGATATTTTATTTTATCTTATTTTATAATATTCAAGATTATTTTAAGACTACTTTGAATAAATTATTCTTAGTGAAAGATAAGCTTGCTATCTTTAGGAGTGTGCAAAATAACTGAAAAAACGGCCCGAACCAGACAGAAATCGGCAGTTTTGTTAATTTGCGATTCGTTTTCGGTTTGTTGCTTAAAGAACAGACTACTATTGGTTCGGTTGGCAGTTCTTGGTTAAGAATACCGGCCAAAAATCGAACCGAAACAAGATATATAAATTACATGGAAGAAACCCTAGGTTTTCATTTACATACCGCCCCTTTTGTTATCTAGCTTCCCCTATTTTTCTTTTAGAGTTAAATGCGTTTTGAAATTAAAATTCTTCATCCCCATTATATCTTATATTGTGATTTTTGAAAATAGGGTTTCCATAATAAGTTAAATGGGTTTTTAAAATAAAATTCCTCATTTAGAATCTCCCTATGCTAAAATCGAAACCGGCACAACCGACCTTGCCCAAAACCGAACAGTTTCTTCCTTTTTTGGTTTTGTCTCGATTTGTGATTTTGACAAACTGACCCAGTAGGTTCGGTTGACAATTGAGCAGCATAGTTCACTTAACTGAACCGTGCAAACCCCGAACTATCTCTTTCATTTTTTAAGCAGTATAGTATATAATTAATAATAAATATTTATCACATCTAATAATATTAATCCTCGACTCTAACTAAATTAATAATAGATATTTATAACAAATGTGTATATATATCTACTAAGATTCTTTTTTAAATTAGTTAAATAACACTGCTACATCTCTCTATACAAACTGGACCCATAATTCTGGTAACACATATCTTCTATTACAAAGAGGAATATAGGAGTAAAAAAACAAACCTTTATAATATCAATTATTAGCATCAAAGTCTAATGGTTATGGTAAAATATGAGATTTACAAAAGTTGCAATGTAGAATTATATGTTATTGTGATTATCCAATATATTATCGTGACAATCAATAATCGTCTATTTGATGCATGAATAATGATTGTTAAGACGTTCATTCTAAGATCAATAAATTATTTCTTTCCACTCATTTGATTCCCTCTCTCTATAAAATTCCTTTATATTTAACACTCTTGATCTTGATACTTTTAATATGACTGTGTTTTTAATTTTACTTGTGTATTGTCTTTTCTAATACGATTGTATTTTTAGTTTGACTTATGTAATGTCTTTTTTAATATGACTATATTTTTAGGTTTACATGTATAATAATTTTTTTTAATATGAGTGTTTTTAGTTTTATCTGTGTAATATTTTTTTAATATGATTGTGTTTTAAGTTTTACTAGTATAATTTTTTTAATACAAATGCATGTTTAGTTTTATTTATTTGTAATATTTACTACTAATAGTCTTTTACATGCCTCAAGTTTTAATGTTTGATACTTTTAATATGACTATGGTTTTAATTTTACTTGTATAATATCATTTTTAATATGACTATATTTTTAGTCTTGTTTGTGAGGGGTTATAAAATTTGGCTAAGACAAATTGGCAGGCCCAATGTAATATAATTGGGAACCTGCCTATCGGGTAAGGCCCACGAGGCTGGTAAGCCCACTCGGTTGTTAATAATCAAATGAAATCGAAAGTATTATCAATTAAGTGTTTTGTTGAGTTTACACATCTCTAAATTAAAATAATGCATATGTTAGCATGCTATTTGTCGAAAAAGAAGTTCAATAATATAAAAATCTCATTGTTTATACGTATTAAAGAGCTATTTACTAAATAAAAGCTTAAAATATAAAAATATATTCTTTACTTATTTGAGAGTGATTGAATTGAGTGAATGTTAGTGCTTAACTATTTTTCTAAAAATGCGTACAGTAAAACAAATGAAGGAGAGAGAGAGGGAGTGCACAGTATTTATTCGAAAATCTGTAGAGAAAGTGTGCAAGTTGACCTAGTGGTGAAGTTTAATAGTGCAACGGACAAATATATATAATCCCCGGCCAACGGCCATATCGAAACAAGGGATAAAAGTGGACGTAGATCGAGTATATTATATTAGACTCGAATCAGAAATTTTAGTACATATATATATATGTTAAGAATATTGAGGTCAACTTTCGTATATTTTAACTAATCCTATTTTACAGAAGAAATCAACCGCTAAGTATAAAAAAAAATTTTTATCATTTGCCGAAACTTGACATAAAAAATTTCAAATATATATTGCACCGGGACCTACACTACTCTTGTTTTCCATTTCTCTTAGGTCACATTCTTAGTACCCCCAGTACTTTTCTGTTTTGTTTGTTTGCCTTTTTTGAAAAATTTAACGACCGATAGATTACTGCAGTTTTGTGTTTTTCTTTTCACTTCTTTGAGTAACAGTAGGGAAGAGATAAAAACACTATTAGGCACTGATTTGAATATAGTGAAAGAACAATGTTACATATGTTGAAATTGGTGTACAAAATATATACTAAAATGAATTAAATGGTTACACTTTTGTTAGATATATTTAATGCGCCCGGTTCTTATTACATGTAGAAATGTTGATACACATATCTTTTATGTCATTCAAATTAAGTTGCAATTTTACCTTCATTTCCTACTATATCAAAAACTAGTCACAATCCACCATAAAAATGGATTATGTAATCTCTCAGCCATACAATTTTTATTTTTATAGATATATATTAACATTAAAAATTATTACCCCCGTTATATATCAAATTAAGTTGAAAATGGCTACGAGAACTCCAAAATATATCTAGTACTTCAAAAAATATTTTACAGTATATCAAATTAAAGGGGTTAGAATACTATTTGGAGTGTTAGAATTGTAAGGTGATATTTGATATTTGATATTTGAATGGGGTCCTAAATACAAGAGTTTGTCCTCCTCTTTACGTACTATAGCTATAACTATATATATATATGAAAAATTTCAAGTAAGGTCCAGACCTTACGGATTGGGACTTTTTACGACGCTTTTGCGTCGTAAAAGACCTTACCAGAAATGCTCTAATATATATATATATGTTTTTTTCATATGTGATATGCTGTGCAGAGCGTAGTCACTATGAAGCTAGTGGGGGTTTCTTAAATTTGAAATTTCTTTTTGTAAGTATGGTATTATATTTTTTCCATGTGAAAACTTTGTGTAAACCGTAAGAGCGTCTCCATCGGGTAGGGTAAACCCACAAATTTACCTTACCCCTTTTTACAGCGGAAAAATTTAATGAATAAAATTTGGCCTATAGAGTAGAGACCAACTAAATTTTTCATTCCATTAAATTTTACCTTATACGAGTATGGGCCACTCGTATGAGCCATACGAGTGTAGTAGAGCCGTATCAAACATTCCAAAAAAACCCATACGAGTCTGGCTCACTTGTATGGGAATTTCCTCTTTTTTTTTCTTAAAAAAAAAATACCCCATACGAGCACCTTGAACGGCTTTTCTCAAAAAAAAAAAATTTAAGTCATATGAGAGTGAGACAAAACTTAAAAAAAATAAATCAAAACAAGCCATATGAGGGTAGCAGCCTCGTATGGTTAAAAAAGTTGTTTTTTTTTCTTTTTTTAAATTCTTACGAGTGACATAGCCCGTATAATTTTTATTTTTTTTTAAAAAAAAAAAACATACGAGTGTGGGATGCCAATATGATTAATTTTTTTTTATCTTTTCCGCTGTGTGCAGGCTTTGAAACTTAGTAAACAATTGGTAAATTTGGCCTAAATTTTATTCTACCCAATGTGAATGCTCTAAATGTACAAAATTGTACTTATAATTTCTCAAAACCTTGGGTTTGGATTGTAATTATTATTATAAATAGTAAATTACATAAATGACTCCTAAACTATGGTTCGAATTCTACTCAAGGCCCTCACTTTAAAACGTTCCATTTAACTTCGCAAATTATTGACCAAGTTCCATATTGACCCTTCAGTCCTCTTTGGCCGTTAAAGTTGATGGAAAATGGCGATGTACACCACACATTACCATTTATAAGAGTATTTTGACTTGATTATACACTAAAAGCTAAGTACATATTATAGTGTATATATATATAGGGAACAATTCTCATACATACCAAATCATGCATATGGCATATATGGCTTGGGGTTTTTGAGGGGCTTACATATAATTTTTTGGATTAAAGTTGATGTGAATGATCTCCATATTTACTAGATTATTCCCATAAAATTTTATTAAAAAAAAAGTTCAAATAGGAAGTAAGTTAACTAATTAAAACATTAATATATACATACGCATTTTTGGATGTTCAAATTTTAGATATTTAATTAACCCACTTTTCAGTTGATTTTTTGATAAAACTAAATGAAAAAAATTATCCATTTACTCCCTTAAAGGACACAATCTGTATATATTTTAATATGTATAGAAAAAAATTTATCTCTCTATATATATATACATATATATAATATTATTGTTACTTGTAATTTCTTTTTCTTGTTTAGTTAATGCTAGTAAGGCTCTCTGATAAACCAAGAAGAAGTGCGTTAAGAGCACGTAATCTCCATCTCCCCTTTGCCAACGGGTAATTTTTTTGTCTTTTTATTTCCTCATAAATTTCCTTCAAAACCATACACAAAACCGTGTGCCTCTCGAATTACCACATATCTATATATATATATATAAAACACTCCAAATTACATACAAGCTAGCATTTATATGTATGTATCTATGTATGTACCTCCGGCCGTCAACAATGGCTGAAACCAGTACTACAAATCCCCTTTCATCTTCATCAGAGTCGATTCACTCGTCCAACAAACCCAAATCCCAAAATCCAGAAGAGAAAAAAGTACGTAGCAAGAAGAGAGCAAGAGATAGCGGAAACAAACACCCAATTTACAGAGGAGTACGTAAGAGGAGTTGGGGCAAATGGGTTTCCGAAATTCGCCAACCTCGAAAGAAATCCCGAATTTGGCTCGGTACTTACCCTACTCCTGAAATGGCCGCTAGAGCTCACGACGTCGCCGCTTTAAGCATCAAAGGTAACTCCGCCATTCTCAATTTTCCCCAACTCACTCGGTTCTTCCCCAGTCCGGCATCACTTTCGCCTCAGGATATTCAAGCTGCCGCGGCTAAAGCGGCCGCAATGGAGGATTTGATCCCTTCGTCTTCGTCTTGTTCGTTGGAAGCAGATGTTTCTGCGCCTAATTCGGATGAATTGGGGGAGATAATTAAGTTGCCGAGTTTAGAGGGGAGCTTTGACTCTCCCGAGTCACGTTCCGAGTTGGTACTGGTTGACGACTCCGAGTCTGATGGATGGCTGTATCCACCTTGGTCGGTGCCGGAGACTGATTTTTACGATTACTTTTTCCGGTCAGTGAGCGGCGGAGAGTGTGATTCCGACCAACTTTGGGAGTAATGAGTGTGAGACCTTCAGAATTGTTTGCAATATAACAAGATGGTCATGCCATTTTCCCTGCTCTTTATATGCTTAAATTATTAGGTATACTACTACTACTACTACTACTACCTTGTTAATATATAAGCGTACGTAATTTTACTTTGGCAAAATAAATCAAGTAGGATTGCAATTTAATTATTAAATCCAAGTTTTTAGTTTTGTGTACGTATAAAGTTGAAATATATAGTTTTTGTAGTGCATTTATATGAAGAAGATGAGTAATTTTGTGAAATACATCTTAGTTTTCCTAACGCAAAATTGCATGTTCCTGTAATTAGAGGTACTAATTTGTGTTTAGATCGTTCGTTTTGTTTTAAGGGTGTGAAGTCTTTCTCATGATGGTGTCTTTCTACCATTACTTAATTTATTCAAATTTATGTATTGACGGTCAGTTTAATTTCTTGATCAAAACTGCAAATAAGTTCGATACTTGGTCCTTCAAATATGTAAAAGCATATTAATATTTTTTATTTTTTTGATTTTTAATGTTTTAAATTAAGAATATGTAAATTTTATTTATTAGACATATTCAATATTCCATATTTTACGATAACAAACAAGTTCTATTTTCAACTTCTACATGTGTATTAAATAAAAGTGCCACGCATATAGTAAATACAAAATATAACAAAATCAGAATATTCTACGTAAGGAAATCCACGAGCTCATGTGCCACTTTAGAGCGAAATATGATCTTCATGAGATAATTCAGTTTAGATTTATTTGAGTTTTTAATTCTTCACATTAATTAGAGTTTTCCAGTGATAAAAGTTTCTATGCACAAATTAAATATATATGTCCCTATATGTGTATATCAATATTAATTTATTGAAAAATTACTAGACCGCGCGCGCCCTAAGCAAAGCTTCTTGTTGGAGAAAATATATTTTCATACTTTTGACAATGTCAAATAGAAAATAGTCATCTTCTAGCTAATTTGGTAATCATAATGTCATTTTCGTGCCCAGTCCCTGCCTTAAAAGCACTTATTTGAAAATTTAAATTAGGTGAGAAATTTCCAATTGCTCTCATTCCATGTGCTTTGAAACTAAATATCACACAGATGCAAGTTAGGCGCTTTCAACATATATAGCTTTCAGTAGGTGGCCATCACTATCAAGTCTAGGAGTTATATTATTTTTCCTTTGAAGCATTTTAACTTACAAGTTTTCATTCTATTGAATTTTGATTATTTACTATCCGTCAAAATTTATTAACACGTCACGTACGTTGTTTTTATGTGCATAATACCTTAGCATATATATACACACATATATATAGACGTGTCACATATTCTTGAGCTTTTATTGAAATAGTAGCATCATATAAATACAATATGTCATTCGATCACTCATCCTTCTATTTATTAGAATTGTTAGAGTTTCGACTAATTAAAATTGACAACACTTTTTGAATACCAAAATAGTCTTTCCTATAAGTCTTGCATTTAAACGAAAAATTAAAGTGTTTTTTCAATTCTCCGGCCTATATTTTTGGTAAAATTAATTTCATTTACAATATATTTTCTTGTCAAATTAAATGGATATTCCACTATTTCAAAAAAAAAAAGTACTTAATCATGCTAAAGCTTAAGATCATTTAACTTTTACAACTCATTGAGTGCATATTACAAAATGATATGAGAAATTTTAACTATACGTACAAATATAGTTATTTAGATGATTTTAGTATCAAAAATCTCTTTATTTCGAGTAGTGTGGATCAACGAATTATTAATATTCAATTATGATTATATAAAGCCATGCCAATTATAATGGTATGAATGACACATATTCATTCATTTATAATTAAATTGGAGAATTTATTATTGTTTTTCAACGGCTTTGACTAACGTTCAAAAAGATGGTGAAGGGCTCCTCTGATATAGCCGTTAATGACGTTATTTCACGCCAAAAACAAAAAGCGGAAACAACGTGTGGTGTGATGGGCGGCAGGTTTGAACCTTTTCAAGCTACTACTTCAAATCACTAATTATATATATCTATATACACATATTCTAACAAATATATTGCGGCACTAATTAAGTTTGGGGTTTAATTTTCTTAATTTCCAGAGATAGTGGAGATTTATTAATTAATTAATTATTGAAAGTAAAGTTACATTTCTTAACGACCCTTTCTATCGTTTCAGGGATATATATATATATATATATTACATACACACACTTGCTCTTAAGTAAATTAAAATATTTGTTACATTGCTTGTACCTATTACATAATGTAACGAGTTTCACGTCGAGTGTTTATATAATTATTTCTAAACTAAGACTAGCATGCACTAGGCCAGATAATTTATAAATGTACCATGAAATGATCGAGATCTTTAATTTTGAGATGTAGTTGCTAGTTATCATAACTTCAATTTATTGCACCGCCTAATTATTATAACAGATTGTTTATTTAAGCCGTAACTCGAGATGCCTTTTCAATCAAATTAAAGACATGTTTCTTTGAAAATTCCTTTAAAATGTGGTGTTACAATTGTCAAAATAATTATTACTATGGCTAAAGTAATTTATGATTTTAAAAATATATAATACTCCGTATAACTTTTTAAAACAATATATACTATATATACTCTGGCAAAGAATTAATTTACTAAGATACTATGTCCGCACTTTCTTGATTACTAACTTACGCATTATTTATGGTTTTAAAATAAAAAATTATGCATTATATATATATATAGTTCTAAAAGTTGATTCTTCAAAAAAACAAAAAAAATAATATTCCAAAATTGATTATTTTAGCAGAATTGGGTGGTTGTACGTACGAAATTATTATTTTATTTTTTATTTTTTAAGAAAGACCTCGATGATGGTACTGGAGTTGGGCAGATGAATTGAATGTATTTATGTGGGCTAATAGCTAGACAAAGAAATATCTAAGTAATAAATAAATAGTACCCGGGTCTCTTAGTTTTGGGTTCGTTAATAAAAAGGATACGTTGGGGATGTGTGTTGTCATTTTCATGTAAAAATGGTAACTATAGTATTTCCTCTATCTTAATTTAATTGTCACACTTTGAAAAATTAAAAATTAAAAAGACATAATAATTACTTCAAGAAAAAATATTTATTTTCAAAAATATTCTTTACTTTTTTTTTAATAAAAAAAGGTAGCGGGAACCAAAATAAAAAAAGTGTGGGATCTTAAAAGGTAATATTAGAAATAAAAAAAATGTTATAATTAATGACATGTTAAATGTAGAAAGTTGACAATTATTTTATAACAATTATAATTAGAATAATGGACAATTAAATTAGGACAGAGGTAGTAAGAAATTAATTATGAAACGAACTGATTGACCCGTCACAAAACCTATATATATAGCTTATTATTCTCTTGAATCTTAGCTTTCACCGGGCAATATATATTCCCCATCACAATTAGATCCCCAGGAGGCCTAACTCACATGCATGCCTTCTTCTTCATTAATGCTAGCTGGTAGGTTTTCGATCACCTCAAAATAAATATATATTGGAAATTGTTGAGGCTACTAACACATCTAAATATGTTGCCTGCCCTATTTCTCTTTTATCTCATAAGTGGCACAACTATTTTTTATAAAAAGTTTATGTAAAAATTAAGTTAGTTTAATTAGCACTATTATATATACATATATTTTTCACGTGGTACATTTGGAAAATAGCAAAATACATTTTATGTACGTAACTGGTGTTTATACATGCCAGGAAACAAATCATTTATGTCATGTAGTTTACACAGTTTCTTTACTAGTAGTACGCTATTAGATACATTGACCAATTGTTCCGATTTGACAAAAAAAAATGAGAAAATTTGAACCTGCAACTTTCACCAGCAACTTAGCATCTATATCAACCAATTGTACTTAGAAATTGTCAACCTTAATTAATTAACTTTTACTCCACCATTAAATATATATATATATACATTCGATATGAATTGATGTAATAATAATATGGTACAACAGATTAAATGAATAATCAAAATAAAACGTCGATCAATAGTGATTCTCTAACTCCGTACAATTGTACATCTGTACATGCATAAAAATTCAAACCTTATTTTACTAAATATCCCAATTTTAATATTTATCTATCGTACAAAGAACGTTTCATTGACATGGTAACAAATATTTTCTCCAAGTCACTTTTCGCAAGTTAACTTTAATTTTCAAAATATTTACTTTGGTTTTATTTAAGTTTGGGGTGTTACGAAATAATGGAATTATTGGTTGGTGGGCTGTCCAGATTTGGCAGACAGCTAACCAAGTTAGAAATCTTATGTGAAATTTATACACTTTATTAAAAATATAGAAATTCCAGAGTGTTAATTGACACCCGAAAAAAAAATGGCTGTCTACGTGGCTTATGCATATACCACTACTTGAGTGGTGGTGTAGAGGTTTTCTTGTAAAGTAACAAAGAATAGGTATCTGACTTTATTAAATTAGTCCCGCCTTTAACTACTAATTAGAGATCGATCTCACCAATGATCTTGATCTTAATTTTCAAGTTTTTAATAAAGAAAAGTTTTTAATAAAGGATAAAATAATTAAAAATTAGTAAAAAATTAAAAATAAACAAATTTCCAATAGTGCCCTTATTTTAAATAAAAACGTTAATTAAAAATAAAAAGTAAAAAAAAAACATATTTATCAAAAAATGATATTTTGTAATAAATCTACATTAACGGAAATTTGAAAGTTGGCTTGATTTAGTTTCAACAATAATGATAACAAACAAACATTCAAATTTGAAGTGTGAACTATCACTGATTTATTCAGACATATTGAATAGCAACCAAGAGTATTAGGCATATTGACATATTAATTCAATAAATCTCGTCTAGGCTAATATAATTAACCCTATAGAGAAAAGGATAGCAAAATTTTACACAAAGGCTATTTAATATCTTCAATCACCCGAAAAGAATAATTTATAAATCATCTCTGCCATATTTTTTAGGAGTACTAATTAATCACCTATTATATTGATTATTAGAAATATAAAAAATTATACAAGAGCAACTAGGTTACTTACACAGCAATTTCAAGTAAAAACCTTTTATACATATACAAACGCATTGAATATAAAAGGTGATTTATGTATACCTTAGTCTAATCACAAGAATAAATAAAATGAAACGATGTTAGCTACTTACCAAAATAACATGATCGAAGTACATGTATGGATAGGAGTAGAGAGACGAGTATGTAGTTTCCTTCGGCTTTGAAGAAATTTTTGGATTTCAATAACCAATTTCTTCAAACAACCGATTAGCAGGGATGGGATGGATTTCAATAACCAATTTCTTCAAACAAGTTGTGCCCTATTGCAATTGTTGAGCTAGACAAAAAGGCCCAACTAAAATGAAAGACCTTCAGTCTAAAGTATTGAATTAAAATGTAAATTTTTTTAAGATATTTCGGGTCACAGCTTAAATTAAAAAATTTAATATTTAAACTACATTTGAAAGCAAAAGATAAAGTAATAGAAAAAAGCAAATGATTTTTGTGAAAAGATAGAAAATGTGTTAACTAGTGTGGTCAAATGTGTTACATCCCAGTATTTTTCTATAAAAAAATAATAATTATATTAATAATGTATTTTTAGTAAATATATGAGATGTGGGTCCACGTGGGAAATTGGTGTTATTTTTGGTGATTCATGAATTAGTAATTTAGGTGGCAAGTTGTGGTTGAAATAATTGGCTTAGTCACCATTTTTTTTGGAAGCCAACATGGCTAGCAAAGAGTTCGTGGGTCCTTTGGTGTAAGTCTAGCCTTTAGATATATACTAGAATATGCCCGTATCCGATGGCACAAAATAATAACTATAAATAAAACAAAAATTTATAAATAAAGTGAATGATGGTGTCAAAATCTAGAACAGATAATTGACGACCGACCAATCAATGAATAATGGTGAATTTGAGGTTTAACAATGGATTTTAACTGTGAACAGTATCACTGTATATGTGAACAGTACCAATGTGTATATGAACAGTGATTGTGAACAGTACAACCGTGTATGTGAACAGTATCACCGCATATATGAATAGTGATTGTGAACAGTACCACTGTATATGTGAACAGTACCGACAGAAACTGATTAAAAATGAAGATGAACACGAGACATTTTTTATTAAGGTAGGTTCCCCCGGTAACGCTTATGCTAATCCGGCAGTACGTCCTCCTTTTGTGTGTGCTTGCTTTGTATTAGCTCAAAGGCAATCAATTTGGATGATAATACAAGCTACCAATCTCTCTCTCTCTTCCTATAATTTCCTTAATTCTATTTATAAGTATAGAATTAGGATTACAAATATTTCAACAGAATAAATAATAAACTATGTGAGAGAGAGAGCGTATAAGGGTGATTGGTATTTTTTGGGGTATGAAAAGAGAGAGTATAAGACCCTCGAAAATTGGCTTGTATTTATATTGCCAATGGCTTTATATCTCTTAGAAGAGATGGATGGATATTGGGAGAGAAGGAAGAGATGTTTTTTTGGTGTGGTTTGAATGAATGAATGAATGAGGGGGGTATTTATAGGTAAAAAATGAAGGGCAAAAAGGTAAATTTGTGTAATGTATATAATGTATATGCTTAGGTCACATGTATTCTAGAATGTAGATGATGTGTATGCTTAGGTCACATGTATTCTAGAATGTACATGATGTGTATGCTTAGGTCACATAGGTAAAAACGGTATTTTACTGGAGGTAAAAAATGGTATTTTACTGGAGGTAAAAATAGGATTTTACTGGAGGTAAAAATAGGATTTTACTGGAGGTAAAAGTGTTGAATTACCTTTGTATGCCAATGATAAAATTAGTATTTAACCCCATTAGTGAGCTTTTAGATTTATCTGATACAATTGTAATATTTGGATTGTAAAAGTTAGTGGTCAAATTAGTGAATATTAGATCCCTGATTTATATTATAGATTTGTTATAGTACATGAGAGGAGGAAGATTTGTGTATGGAAAAGAAAAAAATAAGAAGACAGCCGTAGCTAGCTAGTAGATGAAAGGCAGTAGCTTTGGTGATTAATTATGGTGCTATTTTTTTAAGGTAAGGAGCAGTACTTAATATACATCTAAATCTCTAGATTGTTCATTTGTTTTCTTATTTGTTGTATTTCTCTTGAATTCATTACGTCGATTGAATTCGGTGTATTTATTTGGCATTATTAATTGGTGTTATTTATTGATGTTGGCTAAATTATGGTTTAACCAATTAGTGCATGGTTAAGTTTACTCGCCAATCAATCCTAATAAGCCAGTTGTGTAAGGTTTGGAGATAAGTTTCGACGTGGTGAAGGTGGGTGAGGCAGGTAATTTTTAACATGTTACCGAGAAGTAACCCGTGTATGAGGCCAGTTGATGATTTATTGAATTTTTGGTATTGTAGAATTACCGAGATTGTTGTTGTGAATATTTTATTTTTGATAAAATATTCCATTGAAAAGTTTTTCACTCATGTATGTTATTTACTGCCTCCTTTCATTTTTTATGCTACAGGTGTCTCGAGACGGAGTCGGTTTTTGACCAGCGATTCAGGCACGATGTAGAATATTATTTTTGTAGATAGTGGAGAGCAGCGTATATTTTAATTTGTATAGTAGAGATTGTAAATATTGTATTTTTAAAAATTACTTTAATATATATATAATGTAATTGGATTTTATTTTATTTTTATTACTTTTCGGACCCAGCTGAGTCAAGGTCGTTACAAAATGCTCCATCACTCTTTCACATTTTCCATGGGAAAAAAAAATTAAGTATGAGATGAAAAACGTATCACCAAATCACTAATTCATTTTCCAATTTCTAATAAAACTCCATGGTGCTTCTGCTATCATTTTTTATCTTATTATTAAATGGAGTCTTAGATTATAATTAATATATATAGACCACGAACTAAGTCTTTATTAATATTATATATAGTTACAAAATTTTCAACACCATGTAATGCACAATATATTAATTTTGAAATTCGGTCTGCGTATTTATAATCTTTTCCCAAATATATGATTTGGGACTGGTTTTTTTTATTGAAACCCCGAAATATCCTACTTCAACAAGATTACAAATGGTATTAAAGGAAAAAAAAAAAACTATCTTGAAAGATTGTCAAGTCAAAAAAAAGATTTATTTGATCTAAACTTGGACCTAACCTGGTGCGAATTTTATTTTGAAAAAACCCAGCATCTTAAAATGAAAAACCCAAAACCCTCCAAAAATACACCATCTCCCAACATCAGTCTTACTCGAATTGGGGTGAATTAAAAATTTTCCAGGGCAAACCACTTTATCATCCTTAATACTAAAGTTTTGTGATTACAAAGATCGAAAATTATAAAACTTATTGTATACATATGAACAAGTTATTAACCTAAATAGGATGTCTTTTATTATAACCACTATTTATGTAATGTCCTTTTATTATTATTTTCTATATAAAAAATGGGGTAATAATAAGTATTCACCGTGTGGTCGTTTAGTTCGAGTTTACGTTGGTCATTTTTGGAATTTTAAAATAATAATTTCACATTAAGTGTCTCTTAATGCTTTATATAAAATGATTTGTATCATAAATTATTGAGGTTTAAATTTTTCATGTGAAATCTAATATAATACTATATATATCTACTAAAACTAATGAAAGTGCAGCCCCTTATTACCAAAGAAGTGCCAACATGTCATCTTCACAGCAATTGAGCATTTATATCTCATTTATTTAGACTGAGCATTTAAATCATCCCACTAGCATTTATAAATGTATATCAGCCTTATTTATTTACACTGAGCATTTAAATCCCACTTATATATCTTAGCTCTTACTTATCTTCTATTCATCTCCTTCCATCCATTATTTCTACTGCCTCTAGATTCATTGTACATAACCCTTCCGCTTCTATAAGATTCGTAATTTAATTGTTAAGTTAAGATACTTTCCTTGCTATTGTTTCTGTTTTTTTATTCCCTTTTTTTATATTTGTTTTTGTTGTTCTCCCTAGAAGAAGTAAAAAGAAGATTTAAAGTAAAATTGTTGCTTAGAAAAATTTGTGTGTGACAAAGGTCCTCTCCAGTATGCTTCTATTGGGATGATGCCAAACATAGAGTAATATTCTTTGATATAGTTGATTAATTGCTACATCCTTTATTTATATTTAAGTGACCCTATGTGTGTGTGTGTGTAAATCATTTTATAATGATTTGTAAAGCTTGCTAAAATTGGTGTTGTAGTAGTTGTACAATTGATTAATTAATTTGGTGATTATTTATTTTACTCCCCTCCATTTGTTTCCATCATTTATGAAAGTCTTCAAATATCTTGCTTAATAAAGAATATTGTGTGTTTTCTCAATTTTTAGTTAATTCCGTTTCCATTTGAGTTCTACTTTATTTATGTACTTGCTTCATTTGATTTGTGTATACTGTTCACATTATTATACTTAAAATTCTCAGTAATTGTAAACCCCTTTCTCCCCCACATATTATAATATGTTTATCTGAAAAATTTACGAGACTTAAAAATTGATTCTTATATCTATTATACTTCTATTATTTTTTTTTCTTTTTAATAATAAATATTATTATATTTATGTTTGTATATGTTTGTTTGTGGGTTTTCAAATAAGTTTGGCATGTTGCATAACTACGAATTATTGTAACCAAGGCAAATGTGAAGATCTGGAAGTTGGTATGTGTCCTTATTTTCAGTATTTTATGAATACTTGATGTAACCTAAGTTTGGAATTCACATCATCTACATTCTAGGTGAATACATGTGACCTAAAGCATACACATCATGTATGTACCATTTTACATCAAACTTTTTATCCTTTTTCGTAATAATTAGGGTTATCAATTTTGTGAATTTTATGTAATACGTGCATGTTGTAGGTCGGAAAATACCCCCTCATTCATAGGGTCATTTAAAACACTTACATGTGGAATTAAAACATCTATTCGAAAATGTTTAAGTAAAATAATTTACTAAACAAATTTATCAAGGAATGTAAGCAAATAAACCATCAAGTCCCCTAAGAGCAAATAAATAAGTAATCTCAAACAATTTAGCAATAATAAAGAGATTGACAAGATTGAACCAATTTGAAGTCGAAGATTTTTTGTCCACACGGTTCGGCTTGTTCCCCCTACTCCGCGCTCGGTTAGTTCCCCGAGAATTTCCACTATAACCGATCTCCTTCCGGGTGAAGACCAAACCACTACAAGTGTATTCTTCTCACACACTCTTATAAGTATTGAAAACACCTTCAATACTTTCACAAGAAATCCCTCTTGCTAATTCTATGAGATACACCTCTCACAAAAATGATTTGAACAAATTTTGGTGACTAACACCAATGTACAATATCTCTCTCAAGTGTGTAAAGAATACAATTTGAAGCTCACACTAGAGATATCAAAATTGATCAAAATATATAGCTCAAAAATGAAGAATATGATCAATAATACTTGAATAATTTTTTATATATGTAAAATAAGTTTGTAGAATGATTCAAGTGTGTTATAACATGTCTAAGACATCATATTTATAGCTTACAAAATTATATGGCCGTTGGGGACTAGCATTAAGAGAGGTTTTGGCTACCAAGGTGGAACATTTTCAAACTTTCCAACAGCTAGTTTTGACAAAAAATGTCTCGTATTCAAATCTTCATTTGTTAATTTCTCCCAATTTATGCCCGTTGGATCATGCTTCACAGTCAACATGTTCAGAAGATGTTGTCTATACGGTGATACTGTAAAAATTTCACAATCATCTGAAATTCGGGACAGTCTACAATCCATTTCACCGTTAGATCAAAACCTCTAAAAATTCACCGAATTTTCATATGTAAAATAAAAATGGTCGGTCGTCAATTTAGCAATCTTAGTTCCAAATAAAATTATAATGATTTTTGACACCATCAATTCTTAGATATCTATTCTAAGATACTTCTATTATTTTTTTTCTTAAAATATGATCATTTAATAATTAATATTATTATATTTATGTTTGAAACTCGGTTTTTGTAAAATGATGGTTTTTCAAATAAATTCAATTTCAAGCTAGTTTGAATCAATCTTTAAAAGATGCAAGAATATGTTTGAGCTATAGGGATTTGATCAATAAAGTATCTTTACATAAAATCTAAGGCACTCACTCCAGGTGATAATTCGAGTCTTCGTGATGCTTAATTTTCTTGTGCGTATTTTTGCTTGTTTGATATAACTTGATCCGTTCTTGGTTTTGATTCTTCGTGAAGCGCAACCTAGGAGATCATTTGAGTTCATGTCTTGTGAGTGAAAGTACCATCATTGTGGAGCTTTGTGTGAGAGTTTGACTATATCGGTTTGACGTCACACTTGGTTGGAAAAGATATCGGCTAATGGCTATCATCATTGGAACAACCGAGTTAAATAACACTATATTAACTTATTGTAATTATCAAAATAAGATTAATTGACTTTAAGGTCAACACATGTTAATGATGTAATAGATCTAGATATTGTGGAGTGTCACAATTAGGACTCCAAATAAATCTCTCTCTTAAAAGGATTCTAAAATAGGCATAAAAAATGTCATTAAATATTAAACTTCTATGAATTTCGTGGCATTGGAGCGTTGAAGATATATGTTGTCTCTAAACTATAATCATATGTACCAATTATTTAGAATTTATTCTAATGGTTTGCATATGTTACCAGCTGCCCCATAGAAGATTTTTATGGTCTATTTTGTTGCAGGTTAAAATAAATTGAACTATTGAAGTAAGACAGGGGTAGCCGCGAACTCAACCCTAAAGAATATGAAAATAATATGGTTCATTTTAAAATTCAGTGTCAGAATATAGACATTAAATTTACTGTTTCTCTTTTTTTTCCCCTTGGAGTTTGGTGGTGGAAGTTTTGCAACCTGACAGAAGCTTATCATTTTTTTTATTGTGCAAGCAAGAATTTCCACTTGAAGTTTGCACGTTTTTAAATTTTTAAAGAAAAAATATTTACATTATTTGTGATAAATTGTAAAGCGCCCGTGCATCGCACGGGTTGCACTTCTAGTATATATATATATATAATGGGAGGAGGGAAAAGAAATCCCTTTTTTTCTGCCACGTGTATTTACATTTATTGCATTAATTTTTTTATTTTTTGAAACAATTTATTGCATTAATTTTAACAAGGCTTTAATATTTTTTTTTCTTTTACATGAGTCTTGCACTCCTTAGTCCTCTCACCAAAATTATATAAGTGTCCTCATTTAATGCACTAAATTTCTAATACTGTTATTTAATAACAATCCTTCAATCCATTTCGATTGTTTTTATGGAACTCTTATAATTGGAAAGAATAGTTATATATCTTTAACTTAAAGTCCATCTAACAAAAAATATATATATATAATTAAAAAGTAGAAAGAAAATATATAAATTTATAAATGCGTCCCGTGTATCACATGGATTAAAAAACTAGTTATTAATAAAAACTGACACAAATAGGTATTAAATGAAGGGGCAATTAAAAAAAAGGGCTTATTAGAGAAAGATTTTCACACTAAAGCCAAGGAATAATTTTTTTTAAAATAAATGGCCTATTTTTTATTTTATTGATAATATGACATGTGTCTTTTTTTTTCATTATAAAATGACATCTCAACCCTTAAAATAAACTAAAAAATACCAATATGATTAAAATATGTACTGCAATATGAACTTTGCACTCCATATTTCACTGCAATATGAACTTTGCAATCCATTTTCACTGCAATGTGAACTTTGAGTCGATATTTTTAGTGCAAAGTTCATATTGCAGTCCATATTTTACTGCAATGTGAACTTTGCAGTCCATATTTTTAGTGCAAAGTTCATATTGCAGCCATATTTTACTGATGTGAACTTGCAATCCATATTTTTAGTGCAAAGTTCAATTGCAGTCCATATTTCACTGCAATTGAACTTTGCAGTTCAATTTTACTGCAATATGAACTTTGCAGTCCATTTTTTTGTGTAAATTTCATAAAAAGGGTATTTAGGTAATACATAACATGTTTTTATTAATTAAATGATATTTAAATTTATTCAAATACATTCATTTAAAATATAAAACAAAATAGGCCTCTTACACTATTACCAATTAAAAATAGGCCCTTCATTCAAAAAAATATTATTCATTGGATTTTTGGTAAAAATCAATGTATAATAAGCCCTTCTATCAAATTTCTAGTTAAATGAATTAAATAGAAGAAACTAGACATAAAGAAAGAAAAAGGAGCGGAACAAATTGTGAGAACGTGTGTATTCCAATACAACCACCACATATTGGCACAAGTCTTGCTTTCGTAATCTAGGGATTCTATATATCATATACAAGCAAACATCACTTGTCTAATAAATCAATTTTGCTGCAGCTGTGTACAAGTGATATATGTTTTTGTAAGAATTGAATGGTGCTACAGGAAAAAGTGACAATAAATTAGTACGTATTTTATCATCGAGAATTATGCCTGGTATAAAAGGCGCGACTATACTATTCTAACTACAATTAAATGATGTAAGACTTTAGAAAAATATCACGAAAATATTGTTTTAAAATGTTTTAAGTACATTTTTATATGGTATAATAAATATGTCACTGTAATATAGCATATGAACATCACCACAATTAGGGGCGGACCTAAGGGTGGACATGGCAGGTTTCAATAAAAGGGAAAATTTTAAAAAACTTACTAACACTTGTAAAAAAAAAAAAAAAAAATAGTTTTAGCACACCTCTTTGCTAAGTTTTAGTTCACCGCTTAGCACCAGCTCAAATATATATTAGCTAGAATCTGTAATAGATGAATTCAAAATATTCAAAAACTTGTCGAGCTCAACTTTATTAAATACTTTTCATTATGTATGAATTCAAATATTTAAATTATGCTATTAATTAATTTTTTTCACAATATAGTTATACTTTCGATATTTATTTTTTTATAATTTTTTTTATCTGTTACTATTAAGCCACCCCTGAAAAATTCTTTGGGTCCGCCTCTGACCACAATCATGAGGGAATGAAACCAAACACCTTGTTCTTGTAATCATACACATCAAAATAATCAGTATTGGATTTTCTTCTAATGTACAAGCTTCAAAAGCAGGGTTATTGTTTTTCAATCAAAATGTAATACACTTTGAGAAAAGGCTCTTAAAGTTGAGGTACCATAGGGAGGAGAAAATACAAAATATTTACTTCTGTCCCACATCGACGTTCTAACAAATCAATGACCACTGAATAAAATGTTGCCCAGCAGCTTAGTTCACGGAGCGCAATATCTAGCACTTGTAACGGAGTGGGGGCATCAAGGTGTTGGAACATTGACCCAAGTCCTAATCGACAAATTTAACCCCAAAGTTTGGGGTAAATTGCAATTAAATCCCGTTGTTTCAATTTTTACAATGTCAACACCAATGTTTTTAATTCGTTGCAATCCAACCCAATCGTTATCTTTTGTTAATGTACAACTAACGGCGCTGACGTGGCGCTCCGAGCTGGCGCTGACGTGGATGTTGCTACTATGGGCATCGATAATTTTAACCCCAAAGTTTGAGGTCAGTTGTAATTTAAACCTTATTGTTTCAATTTTTTTCAATATCAACACCAATGTTTTATAATTGTTGTAATCCAACCCAACCGTTCTCTTATACTAATATACAATTAACGGCGGCTAATATACAATACACCTTTTCGTTGACGAGTGAGGAACACACGCTTACGTCAAATCATATAAACCACATTTTTTAGTCACAATCCTAAGTTCTTCTATATATCAAAGGCCTTACTGCGGTAGGGCAATCTCTTGGTACCCATCATCCAGTATTGTCATACTTCTTTTCCCCCATGCAATATTAGGAAGTGACTACATTACAAAAGAAAGGAAAAAAAAATAAAACCTTTTTTTAGCCGCAGAAACTAGAAAATAGACACAATATATTCATGAGCACATACAGAAAGATAATCCATGAAGAGAAAAGATGATGCAAAATATTAAAATAAAAGAATTAAAAATTATAGGATTAACAAAAATTTATAGATGAAATGGGAACCGAAAAAATAAAATAAAATAAAAAGACATATGATCAAGAAAAGTAAGGTGATCACTATCAACCTTAACCCAATTTTAATGCAATAATTGTAATCGCCAACGAAAAGGTGTGTTATATATTTAGGATTGTGACTCAAAAAATTATGATCGCCAATTTTGCTGCAACAATTATGATCGGTAACAATTATTGATCGACAACGAACAATAATTATAGAAGGACTTAGGATTGAGATTCAAAACAGTGGCTTAAATGATTTGACGTAAGCGTGTGTTCCTCACTCGCCAACGAAAAGGTGTATGGTATATTAGCCGCCGTTAGTTGTATATTAGCATAAGAGAACGGTTGGGTTGGATTACAACAATTATGAAACATTGGTGTTGACATTGAAAAAAATTGAAACGACAGGGTTTAAATTACAACTGACCCCAAACTTTGGGGTTAAAATTGTCGATGCCCATAGTAGTAACATCCACGTCAGCGCTAGCTCGGACAGCCACGTCAGCGCCACATCAGCGCCGTTAGTTGTATATTAACAGAAGGTAACGGTTGGGTTGGATTGCAACAAATTAGAAACATTGGTGTTAACATTGTAAAAATTGAAACAACGAGGTTTAATTGCAATTTACCCCCAAACTTTGGGGTTAAATTTGTCGATTACCCAAATAATCGGTATTGGATTTTCTTCTAATGTACAAGCTTCAAAAGCAGGGTTATTGTTTTTCAATCAAAATGTAATACACTTTGAGAAAAGGCTCTTAAAGTTGAGGTACCATAGGGAGGAGAAAATACAAAATATTTACTGCTGTCCCACATCGACGTTCTAACAAATCAATGACCACTGAATAAAATGTTGCCCAGCAGCTTAGTTCACGGAGCGCAATATCTAGCACTTGTAACGGAGTGGGGGCATCAAGGTGTTGGAACATTGACCCAAGTCCTAATGGACCGGTCTCGTGGAGACTTATACTGGGGTCGGAGGGCACAGTGTCAAGCGCTGAAGTGTACATATATTCGGCCTGGTTCAGTCCACGCCCAGTTTACATGAGTCAGGTTGGTGTGTTAGAGTTGGCAATGTGACGCCAAAGCGCAAGTCATCTAGTGGAGTGCTGTAATTAGAACAAATAGTTTGTTTTGTTTTTTTTTTTAATAGAGTGAACCAAGTAAAATGGTAGGTGTGTTTTAGCATCAAACTTCAATTTTCAAACAATAACGCAGAAAACTTATATAACCACCCAAGTAAAAAAGAAAATCACAACCGACTAGAACCGAAAAAGATTCTCAAACTCGGAACACATGACAAAACATACGCTGCACTGCAACAATGTCATAATAGCGCAAAAGCCCAATGAGCTACTCCTAAAAGAAATATAGAAAAATGGAAGAACAAAATAAAAATTACACATTCCTTGAATATACTCTTAAAACGTAATTTATTTATTTATTTATTAACATAAAAATTGCGACAGAACACATCCCGAGGAGGAAATTTCTAGACCTCAGCTGCCAAAAGTTAGGCCTTTGTCATGGCCTTCCCGACATTCATAATTTTGCCCTTCTCTGCTTCCATACAATTTACCGGACAAAAATTATAAACTAAACAATATCGCCTAATGCTAGTGGACCTCATTTCAAGGTACACGCTGCATCTAAAGTCCCAAATCATGCTTGGAGATAGCTTCTCTCAAATTCTTCACAATGTTTAAAACTCCCCATGCCGCCGCCATACCGCAAAGAGACTTTTGAGTTCAATAGAATATGCATCTTTGTATGGATAACCTGTCAAGGATGGGAAAGCTAGTATTGACGCTAAAGCTAGAGTTGGAAAATGTAATTGATTTTGGCATCCTCAATATGAGTGCCATAACCGTATATTTATAGAGAAAAACTAGAGTTACAATGACGAAAGAAAGATAAATGAAGACACTAAAAGATACCAAACCTACGAGGTGAAGTCCAAATTAAAGACCAAGTCTATCAATTCCCTTATCTATGGGAGTTACAAAAGATACCTAATATCCAAATAATAATGAAAAAAATATTATTTCAAACAGCTAGGAAACAAGAAATTTATACTACTTCCCTTCTGATAAAGATTTTTGGCAGAAAAGAAGGGGGGTGAGGTAAGTCTTGGGGTTTTTGAAAGGAACACACACTGCAGTCAAAGTTGAGCCTAATTAGGTAATATCATCCCATAAACTTGTTTGGAAAGTTTACAGAAAAAATAACCTATACAGAACCAAGAGGTACCACTTCTCATTCTTTTGGGTGACTAATTCTAATACCAATATACTATCAACTAATTAACCACCCACAAGACATAACTTCATTCTGCGCTTCATAAGTTTCACTCTGTTCGATATGAGGAGACTATGTATGCTGATACCGCCAATAATATAACCATCACACACACAATGCAAAACTCATAAACACAAATATAACACCTGGGGTGCAGCAAAGTTGGCAAAAGGGTTGCCCTAGTGCCCACACCAAAAAGGTTCAAACCTTGGGAACCTCACTTCCCTTCCCACTTCCCCCCAAGGTTGAACACCAGGTGTATGTGGGTACCACCTATACATATGCACATACATATATATATAAACATGAAAGATTTAGCACCTGACAGATCCTTTCCAAGCATCATGATTACTTGCTATCCCGAAGAGCTGTTTCCTTACGGTTCATCATAGCATCTTGGAATTGAGTGAGTCTAGCAACCCTGATATCAAGAATGTTGGGCGGCATAGGTTTTATTGAGCCATGCAACTCTACTAGATTAAAGAATTCTTGTTTGGTTAGACTTCTCTTCTCAACCAGTTCATCAGCCACGGCATCCAAGAGTTTTCGGTTCTGCTGCAGGATCTGATACAGAAGGAAAAAAAAAAAAGCAATCAGAACAGCTGAAATGCTAATACAGTCATTAAATGGTGCTACCTCGATAAAATATGGATACCTCTTTCGCCCGTTCATAACACGTGTTTAGGACACGCAATGCCTCTGTATCAATCTCCTGATTTTGATAATTTGCATCACACAGTTAGTAGGTAAACATGTTCTTTTTAGAGGAACAAGATGGTACTACACTTTTACAATGCAAATTGCATTTTCCCCAATTTTTGGATTTGTTCTCTTATTTATTAGTTACAAATACGTTTAAATAATGGACAAAATGCAGAGAACAAGGACGGGATATGTGCCACCTGCATTAATTAATAAATAAACTTCAAGGTTTAAAAAAAATTGATAACGAGAAAGAAGTCTAGAGAGCATATCCATACATTTATGCGATCTACAGTCCAGCATCTTGATACGCCATAATGTTTTTCAGAAAGGCCAAGAACATAAGTTCGTGCAGCTGACCTCGCATTGTTAGCCGTTCTTGCCCACATTGTACTCAGCTGTAGTTTTCAATACATTAGTGACCAGCAATTTAGGGAAAACAGGTAAGAACTAATACAATCATCAAATTAATTTTCTTGAAAGCATTTTGCTTGTTCACCACAAGCTAAAATGAAGATCGAAGGGAGAGGAAATGTTTAAAGTTCAACATAAACAAGTACTTATCAACTAATCTCAACAATGAGCTCTTGAAAAATATGCATAAGATTCTCTTTCAAAATTTTATTTTAAATTTCAGTTGAGCCCTCCTTAGATACTAATTGACTTTTAACAATTTAAGTCAATGATAACACTCAGGTGGCTCAACATGGTGTAACACATCTTCAGAAGATCCCAAGTCATTTCCATACTTGAATGGATCTAGATTAAAGTACCGCTAAAGAAAATAGTGATTGCAAGGCAGTACTTTCACATTCTTCATGTGTGCAACAATCATACAAGCCCTCATCATCCTAGCTAGACTGCAAGGACGTAAGATTCTCAATATTCTGCATATTTTTATCAAATTAGTTTTTAGCTTACTGGGGTTTGCCAGTGAAAAAAAAAATCAAAACCTCGCTCCTCTTCAATATCAAATTTTAAACTATTCTTCCTAATAATCACTATCTTCTACTTCTTTCTTTCTTTCTTCTTCTTCTTCTTCTTCTTCTTCTTCTTCTTTTTCTTTTTTTGTAAAATCATTATCTTCTTACCTGACCCTCACCATACAAAATCTCGTCAGCCGCTCGCTGTGCTAGTTGAACGGTGATATGATCCAAAAGGGTTTGCCGGCTGCATGGAAAAAGGAAAAATATATGAAAGGCCAGAATGTAGTAAGGGGAAGTACTAAATTCTCTAAAGCACAGATACTTCATATGGGGTTGCCGTATCCGATACGTATCCTGCACTGAAACTTGCCCGATATGTACAAGACACGTATCGAAATTTCCCGCATTTATTATTTTCCGGATACTTCTTGGATACGGCTAGGATACACCACAGATACTTCTAGGATAGGACATGCACATATGATAATATTTGGTATGAGTAATAAATATAGGCCAATTCCTTATATTGAAAATGCAAGTAAAGGAAAAAACTATTAAATACCCTCAAAAAAGTAATGAATCAAAACTCTCACTTACTTGAGGAGTTGAGGTTGATAGTCATGAATATTTTTTTTTTGTTATCTGACATTAGTTGCTATCTTTTAAGATAATGGGGTAAGACATATGATTATAATTCTTTTGACAGGGTGTGAAATATTTGGAGCTAATTGAAACTAAATAGCGATTTCATGTTATATGTGATTGACAATATTATTCATAAACTTTGTAAAACTACTAATTTTTATGTATAAGAATATATTACATATTAATTTTTTTGTAATGTATCTTAGCCGTATCGTATCCTAGTTTTTTTGAAGATTTGTTGTATCCCCATGTTAGTGTTGTATCTATCGGATACCCTTATCCGTATCCGTGCTTCCTAGACTAAATTGCTAAGCAGAATAGCAATAATTCAAAGGAAATGGATATAAAACCATATACTCCCTCTTTCCCAAATTAAGAGTCTTTGTTTGACTTTCACTCTTTTTAAGCAAACCACAAATTTCAATGTAATTGATTATGTCAAAAAAGTAAATGGGACTCTTACTTTGAGACGTCTCAGAAAGGGAAATGGGACTCTTAATGTGAGGCGGAGTAAATAGTTTACTGCCCATTTGTTTTAAGGTAGGTCTATGCCACTTGAGCTGTAGCTCTTAGGTATAAAGTTTATTGTTCATCATGTTTAGCATTATTTGCTTATTCATTACCTTACAACAAGATTCACAGAAAGTTCAATTTAAAATATTATGAAGAAAAGGAAAGGAATTAAGGATTTCTTGAAAGGTCTTATGCTTACCTGAGCATTCCTTTGTTGAACTTCAGGTTATCCATTTTCACCCGAACATAACCTAATTGCCTGCCACCTCTAGGAGCAATAGTGAGCTGTTCAAAGCAATAAACTGTTAACAAATCAAACGTAACTGTAATTGTACACAACATTCTGCAAGGGGGGAAAAGGAATAATAAATGCATTTTCAAGGAACAGTGATTCAACAAAGTTGAAGAGGAAAATTGATTAAACAAAGTATTGATAATTTTAGTATTATTTATATTTATTTTATTTTATTTGCTAGTAAGAGAGGTTTGTGGGGAGTGTCCCACTGTGAGAGGTATTTTAGGTCGGTCAGGAGTTGTGGCCTAATTCCTATATAAAGTTGCTTTGTATTCAGTTTTAATAATCATGGAATAAAATAATCGTTCTCTTTAATTCTTCATGGTATCAGAGGAGTGTTAGGAACTCCATAGGCAGACCAGTTCCGGCCAAAACATCAGCATCTGCAAACCCTAGCCATCATTAATCAACAAACCCTAGCCGTCATCACCTGCAAACCATCAACAAACCCCAGCCGTCATTAATCAACAAACCCTAGCCGTCACTTCCTCAAACCCTCTGCCTGCTCAAATATTTGTTGGTTAAGAAATCCGAGTACATAGTCGGAGTCGTGACCCTCCGACAAACCAAACCCTAAAATCCCGCTGCAGTTTGTCGCCGGACACCGGCGCGTGAGATCCACATGCCACCGCTTCAGGCCGTGCGTGACGGCGCATGAACAGCCCTCTAGCCGATATTTTTCTATCATTCCAGTCGTCTGCAGATTCCGAGCAAATCCACACTGTTCCGACGCATTTCAGATTGAAGTGTTCAGGCAGTCCTTAACGTGTCCAGCCTTCTGCATATTTTTCAACCTTATTCTCTTACTATATGAATTATAAACTTGCTATGGTGGGTGCTACTATTCCAGGTCTCACATAATCAACCAGTGGTTCCACCACAAGTCCGTCTTCTACCTCCACTACCTCCAACAATGCAGATCCTATATCACAGTTTGCTTCTATTTATTCGGTGAGTGAAAATCCGGTGGCAAACATCAGTCACAAGTTGAATGGAAGAAACTACCTCGAATGGGCACAATCAATGATGTTGTTTATTGACGGCAAAAGAAAATTAGGTTATGTGAATGGTGAGGTGGTATCACCACCATTTAACGACCCGGGCTTCAAGTCGTGGCACGAGGAGAATTCGATGTTTACCTCGTGGTTGATCAATGCCATGGAGGCTGGACTCGGTAAACCCTACATGTTCCAGCCAACTGCTCGATATATCTGGGAAGCGGTTAAGGAAACGTACTCTGATCTAGAACAACCATTCTCAAATGTTCGAACTCAATAACCAGTTGTGGAAGATGCAACATGGGGATCGTGGGGTTATAGCTTACTACCATGACATGATGGCCATATGGTAAGAGTAAGATTTGTTTGAAACTGAAGAGTGGGAAAACCCGAAATGATAGTGCTCGTTACAAGAAGGCGGCTGAGCGAGGTCGTGTGTTTGTTTTCTTGGCTGAACTAAACAAGGATCTAGACGAGGTTTGAGGTCGCATTTTAGGCAGGATACCCTTGTCCACTATCAGAGAAGTGTTTTCAGAGGTACGAAGGGAAGAGGCTAGACAATCTGTGATGTTAAGAGACGAACGTGAACCCCGTGCAGATGGTGAAGGATCTGCGCTTGTAGTTCTTGATAGAGCAGTAGATGGATATAAACAAGAAGGAAAACAGAGATCGTGGTGTGATCATTGTAAGTTGCCAGGTCATACTAAGGAGAATTGTTTGAAGCTTCATGGCAAACTAGAAACTTGGAAGAAGCGAGATAACAAGACAAAAGGAGGTGCACAAGCATTCCAAGCAAGCAATGCAAATCCAAAGCAAAAGCCTTCCCCAGAACCACTTCCATTCACAAAGGAACAAATGGAGCACCTGTGTAAAATGGTTCAATCTCAATCCTTAGGAAACTCTGGCTCCTCTTATTCCATAGCTCAGTCAGGTAATAAGTTTACAACTACAATTGCCTGCATCAAATCCCATAGCAACTAGTTATTAGATTCAGGTGCTATTGACCACATGACTAGTACCTCGGAATTCTTTTCTTCATATACTCCGTGTGCAGGGAATCAGAAAATTAAAATTGCTGAATGGTTCTTTCGCGACAGTTGCCGGCAAAGGAACCATAATTGTCTCCCCGTCTTTCACTCTTACAAATTTCTTACATGTCCCTCATCTATTGTATAATATCATATCTGTTAGGAAATTAGCTTTTGATCTTAATTGTCAAGTTAACTTTTGGTCTTCTCATTGTGAATTTCAGGATTCAAATTCAAGGAAGACAATTGGAGTTGCTAAACAGGATGGGGGTCTCTCCTTCTTCAATAACGAATCTACCTCTGGAAGGCAAAACCGGCAAACTTGTTTTAATTATATTTATGTTTCTAGTGATAGCCAGATTTTGTTATGGCATTATAGATTAGGACATCCAAGTTTTCAATATTTAAAGCATTTGTTTCCCAAGTTATTAAAGAATAAAGATTTACTTAAATTTTGGTGTGAATCTTGTGAATTAGCGAGACATCATCACATTGTTTTTCCATCTCAATCATATAAGAAATCACAACCTTTCACCTTGATTCATAGTGATGTTTGGGGTCCTTCTAGAGTGCACACTTAGGTCTGGGAAATGTTGGTTAGTGACTTTCATTGATGACCAGACTAGAGTCTATTGGGTCTTTCTCTTGAAAGAATGCTACTTAGGATAAAGTAAAGCTTCCAGAAGGAAAGACAGTCGGTGGTTGTAAATGGGTATTCACTGTGAAGTATAACTTAGATGGGTCAGTGGAACGGTACAAGGCTCGGCTGGTAGCTTCACTCAAACATATGGAGCGGACAACTCCAAAACCTTCTCTCCAGTGGCAAAACTAAATACAGTCCCAGGTTCTCTTATCAGTTGCAGTTAACCTAGACTGGCCTCTGAATCAGTTAGATGTAAAGAATGCCTTCTTGAATGGCGACTTAGAAAAGGAGGTCTATATAGAACCTCCACCTGGTTTTACTGAGGAATTTGAGACCAAAATCTGCAAGTTAAAGAGGTATTTGTATGGCCTTAAACAATCCCCTAATGCCTGATTCGAAAGATTAACGAAGTTCCTCAAGAACCAAGAATATACTCAAGAGCAGTCTGATCATAACCTCTTCACGAAGACATCCATAAGAAACGAGCTCTATGTTCTCAGTTTATGTGGATGATATGATTTTGACCGGGGATGATATCGAAGAAATGAGTCGACTAAAGAGAAATCTTGCCAGAGAATTTGAGATTAAAGATCTTGGCAACTTACGGTACTTCCTTAGAATGGAGGTGGCTCGTTCAAAAAGGGGTATTGTGGTCCCACAACGGAAATATATATTGGATCTGCTGGCAAAAACAGGGATAAATGGGTGTAAGCCATCGGATACTCGCATAGAAATGGGTACCAAGCTAGGAGATGTTAAAGACGGTGTCCCAGTCGACACAAGGAAATACCAACGGCTAGTTGGGAAACTAATCTACTTGTCCCATACGCGCCCTAACATTGCTTTCACTGTGAGCATGGTTAGTCAGTTCATGCACTCACCGCGTCAAGAGCATCTAAAGGTTGTGTACCGTATTCTTCGTTACCTTAAAGGCTCCCCAAGGAAAGATCTGTTTTTCAGAAAGAACGATAAAAGAGGGATAAAGGTGTACACCGATGCTGATTGGGCTGGATCGGTCACTGATATACGGTTCACGTCTTGCTATTGCATGTTTCTTTGGGATAACTTGGTTACATGGAGAAGCAAGAAGCAAAGTGTTGTGGCTAGAAGCAGTGCAAAAGCTGAGTTCAGGTCAATGGCGCAAGGAGTGTGTGAAGTCCTTTGGCTACAAAGGGTCTTAGAAGAACTTAGAAGGCCAATAAATCTCCCAATGAAGCTATACTGTGATAACAATGCTACTATTAGTATTGCTCACAATCTAGTCTTACATGATAAGACGAAACATGTTGAGATTGATAGGCACTTTATAAAAGAAAAGCTAGAAGATGGAATAATCTGTACTCCCTTTGTTCCATCTAATCAACAAGATGCAGATATTTTGACCAATGGCCTATTAAGGCAACCGTTCGAATTGCAAGTGAGCAAGTTGGGTATGACAGATATCTTCGCACCAACTTGAGGGGGAGTACTGATAATTTTAGTATTATTTATATTTATTTTATTTTATTTGTTATATTCTAGTAAGAGAGGTTTCTGGGGAGTGTCCCACTGTGAGAGGTATTTTAGGTCAGTTAGGAGTTAGGGCCTGATTCCTATACAAAGTTGCTTTGTATTCAGTTTTAATAATCATGGAATAACATAATCGTTCTCTCTAATTCTTCACGAAGAATATGAGCTAACTTTCCAATTGGTTGAATATAGAAGTCAATAACTCATTCAATAACCGAAAGTGAAAGTCATTGGACAACTTAAGGTGCTCAAGTATCAAAGCACCAATTGTATGCATTTAACAAACCAACATATATTTTTAGCAGGTACCCATTTCTCTCATAAACAAAACATTGAATTTCACCTATGAAATTTTAGAACTACGAAGCGAGGTGTTCTAGAAGCATTGCAACAAAAATTATTTATCAGCTATTATTCTACACACAAGTGGTGAACCCATGCCTAGTATAAGAAAAGGTGTTCAGCAAAGTATGCACATTAGTGTAAGACAATATACGCAGCAGTGACATGAAACAATATAGTTGACTTTGAGGATCATACAAACTCAATTTTCCTAAGCTCAGGAAAGTTCACTGCTACGACAGCCATTGCTGCTTCATTAATAGCCAGTTGTTTCCACATATTGGGGGTCCTCTCCTTTTTCTCAAGCAATCCTCTTTCTTCTGCTTGTGTCGCTTGAAGTAAATCATCAGTTGTTATCTGCACAAGTGCAATAAAACTTAGTAAATGCGAGTGCTCATGATGACTACCAGTCTACCACAAGGTCCATGCGGTAGAGATGCAAATATTTTATATCTTTGATTTTTTTTTCCTCTCAAAAAAGTATATTAATGTTTTATGTATATCTACAGAAACACATTATATACTCTTTGGGACATAATTATTGTTTCAAAAAAAGGGACTTGCTTGAGTCTCTCATTCCAATCTTGGGGCATCTTCCAATTCCATTGCACTACAAGGACCTTGAAAGGACACACAATTTGCACTTAATGTAACATTTGCATAGAACACTGTAAAATATGAAGGAACTATAGTACGCAATCTCAAATAGATAAAATTATAAGAACGTTTTGGAAATCCTATCTAGGAAGCAGTGTTCTAAAAATCACCGATTCAGGCCGATTTATCGCCGATTAATCAGTAATTGGCCATGCCCCGATACGATCATGCATGATCGGCTGAAAAAATCTGGCTAGGAAGAAATCGACCTTCACTCGACCTCGCCTCTCTCCTTCACTCGACCTTCACTCGACCTCGCCTCTCTTCTTCACTCCTTCACTCGACCTCGAAACAGAGAGAGAGAGAGAGAGAGAGAGAGAGAGAGAGAGAGAGAGAGCTTCAATGACCAACAACGATTGAAGGCTCGAAGCAATGATGGTGGAACTCGGAAGAAGCCTAAGAACAAAACAGAGAGAGAGAGAGAGAGAGAAAGGGGCAAAGTGAAAGCAGATGAAGAGAGATGGAAGGAGGAGAGATGAAGACGGCGGCTGTGGGAGTCATTATGTGATATGAGAAAGCAAGGGGTAAAGAAGAGGGGGTAGGGTTTTAATTTTAGTAAGGGACGAATTACCTAATTACCCTTGTGTATATTGCAATTTACAAAATTATTAACTGGTCTAGTAAACAGGTGAGAAGCTTTTTTTTTTTTTAATGTTTACAAAAAAAGAAGTTATTTTTATTTAGCATTTTACTCTATTAATGACCATTTTGTTACTATTATATTTTATTTAGCATATTGTTATATAATAGATTATTTAAAATATTATTTATAGGTGAACAGTGTATATCCGATTTTTTCCGATTTATCTCCGATAAATTCCCGATAAAATAAAAAATCCCCACTCCCCACCTTGCCGATCGATTTCCGATTCACGATTTTTAGAACATTGCTAGGAAGTAAGGGCTAAGAAAGAGTCTTGACTTCAAAAAATGTATTTGAGCACATTCTTTACTTGCAATAACGCCTGTACATAACTTTCGCATCTTTATCACATTTAGGCCTTTTTCTAATGCTGGTTTCATCACACCACTTGGCTTTCATTTAATCAGCAACTCTAATGCATGACATCAATACATGTCGCAAACTAACAGGAGGCAAAAATAAAGTGAGATTAACTTCCACCAAATCAATGAACTCTCAGTACAATCATGGCAGTACGCCAGTAACTTCAAATTAATGCCAAATAATCATTTGAAAATTATGTGTTGTTTCTAACATACTCCTCAACAAATTAAAGAATATTCTGCATGGTGGTTAGAAAGGAATACCTATAAAGAAGTTCTTACAAATATCAGAGCATTATCATTCAATTTTTTGAAGACTTTTTTAGGTCAAAAGGCTAAGAGGGGTATTCTTTGGAAAAAAATTCAAAATAATAACTAAAAACCAAATAAGTACTCAGTATTAGTACCAGGATATTAGATGTTCTCAATGTCCTGTATAAGGTGATATCAAAAGTGTTGGTTCATCGTTTGAAGAAAGTTATGCATGTGTTGGTTGGTAATTATCAGTCTGCCTTTGTAGCTGGTAGGGATATTGTCGATAATATTCTCTTCATGCAGGAAGTGGTCAAGAACTACCAGAGAGATGGGGGCAATCCTCGATGTGCCATTAAGGTGGATATTCAAAAGGCGTATGGTCAGTGAATTGGCAGTTCCTGTTTGATGTGATGGATGCTATGAATTTCTCAACGGTGATGATTAACTGGATTAAACAACGTGTTACTACTGCCCATTTTTCTGTGAGCATGAATGGTTTTTTGGAAGGTCGTTTTGATGGTAAACGTGGGTTAAGACAAGGGGATCCTATATCACCTTATCTCTTTCTGCCAGTAATGGAAGCTTTCTCTTGTCTCTTGAGGAATAATATTCAACATAGCAATTTTCAATTTCATCCTAAATGCAAGCAGCTTCAGGTTTCTCATCTTTGTGATTCTGCTAGAGTTTTGAAGAGGTCGTTGGAGAGTGTATTTCTGGTCTTTCTCCGAATTTGCAGAAAAATTCTATCTTTATTGCTGGGGTGGATATGGGTATTAAAACTGAGATTTGTGCTATTATGGGGATGAATGTGCAGTCTTTTCCTGTTAAATATCTGGGGGTGCCTCTTATATCAACTAGACTGAAAGTAGGTGATTGTGATGATTTAAAGCGGCAGATTTTGAATAAGATTCTTAGCTGGCACACGCGGTTTCTTTCCTATGCTGGGAGGATCCAGTTGATATTTTCAGTGTTGATTAGTAATTCAGAATTATTGGAGCAGAATTTTTGTTTTACCCAAAAGTATTTTGAAAGGTATTGATGTTGTGTTACGTAAATTCCTTTGGAGTGGGACTGATTTGAGGAGGACTGCATTTAATGTAGCGTGGGATGATGTTTGTTTACCTAAACATGAGGGTGGCTTAGGTATTCCTAATATTAGGGAGAGTAATAAGGCAAACATGGCTAAGCATATATGGGACCTAGCTAGCAAGAAGGATACCCTTTGGGTTAAATGGTGCCATGTATATATGTTGAGGGATCAATGTCTGTGGACTTGTGAATGTCCTACTGAAGCTTCCTGGACATGGAGAAAAATTATGAAATTGCGTGATAGTTTTTACAATTGTATTAAATACAAAGTGGGTTCCGGTTCTTCTGTTTTTACTTGGTATGACAATTGGCATGAAGAAGGACCTCTTGTTAAAAGGTTTGGATTGAGAATCATGTATGATGCAGGCAGTGTTTCTTCTAGTAGGTTATCTGACTATATTGTTGACGGAAGATGGTGTTTTCCTAGCCCAACTTCAGTCAATATGAATCGAGTTGTGAGCAGATTGCCTGTTTTGAATTTAAATATGGAAGATATGGTGGTTTGGGTGCCTAGTGGTGATGGCAACTTCAGCAGTGCTTCTGCTAAAGATGCTATTCGTAGGCATTGTAATCAAGTTCCTTGGTATAAAGTGGTTTGGTTTGAAGGACATGTTCCTCAGCTGGCTATTATTTTGTGGATGGCATATAGGAGTAGATTGTTAAAGAGAGACAGGCTTGAACGATGGGGAAGCATTCAAGAGGATCAATGTGTGTTATGTTATGCTGAGGTGGAAGACCAGAACCATTTATTTTTTGGCTGTGCTTTCTCCAAATGCATTTGGAGAGAAGTTTTAAGAAGGAATGCAATTATTCGAGAGATGAAGGGGTGGGATTCTGAATCTCTGTTGGCTATTGCTGAAACCAAAGGAACTGATTTTAAAGCTGAAGTGAGATCTTTTGCCTTAGCTGCTTCTGTGTATATGATATGGAGAGAAAGAAACTATAGGATTTTCAGACATACAAGTTCGGATTGGCAGATTGTGCTTCATCAGATTGAGGATTTGATTAGAAATGCTACTTGAAGGTGGAGAGCTAAGAGATCCTTTGATAATTGGGCTATATCTAGGGAATGGGGACTTAAAGATACTGTCATGCTAGCTTGATATGGGCTGTATTTTTTTCTGTGTTGATGGTATTGGAATTTGTATAGCTGTCTTGGTGATTGTATTTTGATCTTCCCTGGTATCTGAGTTGTTTTTTGATCTAATAATACTTCAAATTTCACCCAAAAAAAACATCTTTCTTTAACACGCATGTGTGTGTGTGTGTGTGAGAGAGAGAGAGAGAGAGAGAAATTGTCTTAAGAATTGGATGATACGTTTCCTACTGTCCCAAATCAAGAGTCTATTTTTCCTTGTTCAGGCGTCCCAATTTTAAGAGCCAAGTTAGTTTTTTGCCTTTGTACCAAAACTCATGATAGTAAACAAGTTTTATTCTTAGCAATTGATTACGTTAAATTAGTGTATCATTAAAAAGTGTCAAAGTCAAACAAGCACATTAAATTAAGGATGAAGAATCTTGCAAGAGTTTCTTGAACGAAGATATGAACACAAGAACTGAGATATCTCACATGCACCCTAAGATAATTGGATATTGGCCACGAATCATCTCAGCGTGTTAAAGGTCGTGATAGAAGATATTTCCTTGACACTAAAATAATTTAGAAACTTATATATGCAAATTTTGGTCGACAGAAATGATCATCCAAGAATCACATCTATAGTTATTACTATCAACACTTATAACTAGTTAACTCTTTAAACTGGGCAGCGTTAGCCAGGACAAAACCCTAACAAATGTGTTGTGCGCTAAGATACCTATTGGCTATTTCACGACAATCTTTCTTTCTTTTTTCTTATACTATAGGTGATATTTTATGTTTCATACACAAAGCAAAATATTGGGGGCCTATCAGACCTACTTCTGAGATCTGACAACGAATTTGCTTGGTAAATATTTTAAGGAAGGTTTTTATTGATAATTTAGTATTATTTATTTTATTTTATTTATGTTATTCGATATATTCTAGTTAGAGAGTTTGTGGGTAGTGTCCCACCTTGAGAGGTATTTTAGGTCTTTTAGGAGTCGTGTCTTACTTCTATATAAGTTGGGTTGTATTCAGTCTTTATTCTATCATGGAATAAAATAATTGTTCTCTCTAAATTTTCAGTTTTCCATAATAAAAGTGAAGAAATATATAACTCCAAAAATTAACCAAGCAAACTTTGATGTGCAAAAGTACTACCTCAGTTCTTCCATCACGCATCATATTAATAGCCGCAATCTCAATTACATTGGCCAGCTCTGCACCAACCATTCCAGCAGTTGAACTGGCAACAACCTCATAGTCCACGTCTTCGGCCATTGGCTTCTTACGAGCATGGACCTATCCAAAGAAAAGAAGCATTATATATAATATGAACACTTCAACAGTTCAACCAATGTTCTAAAAAAGGGTAACTGCAAATGCAGGAGTGGCTAGTGCCCAGAACTAGGTGACAGGCTGTCTAGACACTGGGCAATCGATTTTCATTTTACTCTTGTAAATAATAGTACAAACAATGAAATTTACTTCTTGAAAAGGCAAAAAAAATCTCAAACATTTCCCATTATTCAATACACAAATAAAAGTACTTCTTAGAAGATAGTGAAAAATTGGATGGGCGCCGGTAGCACCACTTGCCTCCAAGTTCAAGGAAGCCGAGTAGAACATTTTTAGAACACTAATTGAGACCAGAAATCTCCAGAGAAATCACATAACAGAATCATGAAATAATTGAACCAGCTGAACATGTGCACTTGAACGATACCTTCAGAATTTCCATGCGGCCTATTAGGCCCGGTTTAGGTATGTATATTTTTCGATCAAACCGTCCGGGTCTCACAAGTGCTGGATCTAGAATATCAGGTCTATTTGTGGAAGCAATAGTTATCACATCCCCTCTTCCTTGAAACCCATCCAAGCAAACAAGGAGCTAGAATGTATGGGCAGCAAAGTCATTAAAGGTCAATTATATTCAATAGCTAAACCACTAGTAAGATTTAACAAAGCGAAGTGATCCAAGCCAACCTGATTAAGAGTAGCATCACGTTCTCGTCCACCAGAACCTTTGATCATACCACGTGCCCTTCCAACAGCATCTATCTCATCAATGAAGACAACAGATGGAGCCTATGCAAACCAGGAAGAAAATTTCAAATTAAGAAATAACGAATATCAGAACATGTGCAAAATTTATGAAAATGCAAACCTCTGAAGTAAAGGGAAGAAAAGAACACAGTATTATGAGATGGAAGTATTGGAAGTCACAGGTCCTATGACATAAATATCCAAATCAATGTATGACAACACAAAACTAAATGAGAACGATAGTGTCATAGTGCTTGAAAGAAGCAAACAAAGAACATACATTATCCCTTGCTTCTTCGTATAGTGCTCGGACACGAGAAGAACCAACCCCAACATACATTTCCACAAACTGAGAGGCAGAAATGGAGAAAAAGTTGACGCCTGCTTCACCCGCAACAGCTTTTGCTAGTAAAGTCTTTCCCACACCAGGGGGCCCACAAAGAAGTATGCCACCTGAAAGCAACAAACCACAAGAAAGACACTGCCAACACAAAGTTAAAACATCTGCAGAGCACAGCCAAAATAGATGGTGAAACAAAGTGAAGGCTAAAAGATCTTCGCCATACAATGAAAGCAAAATTTGTAGTCAGTTCAACAAGTAAGCTACTAGACCAAGCCAATAGCCTATTATGAGAAACTATAAAGTAAACATCAGGACAGAATGCGACAGGAAACAAATATACATGGTTGATCTTCTTAGATATTGATTAATTAAGGCAATGTAGACAGAACTAAATGAGCATTAGATCTTAATAGCAATATTGAAATGAACTAGCTTCGAACTAAATGGAAAATATAAAAAACAAAAAGACAGAAACAAAACAATAGTCCAAAAAAAAAGGAAGGGAAAAAACCGTCAACATGTAGAAGAGAAGTGTACCAAATTGTCGGATCTCACAATGTTATTTCCAGATTCTTTTGTCCACTCTTTATGGAAAAACAGATGAAATAGGTTGTCAAGCTGGCTCTTGGCCCATGAGATACTTAGGTCTTTCATTTGGGGGAACTATCTCTTGATGGGAACCGGTAATTAAAAGAGTTGCAAAAAGGCTAGATGGGTGGAGAAAGGAATTGTATATCTACGGCTGCTTAACTTTGATATCTACGGTCCTAGAAAGCATTCCTGTTTACTTCCATCTATCTTCAAACTCCTGAAAAACGTGAAACTTTTAATTGAGGGATTGATGAGGAATTTTTTTGTGGGAGGGGAAGAAGAGAAAAATCACTTGGTGAATTGGGGTGAAGTGATCAAAAAGTGGGCTGCGGCAATTTGATGGTGAGGAATAAAGCCCTTCTAGGCATGTAGCTGTGGCTTTTTCCATTGAAGGTTGATTCTATGCAATCTTTCATTAGAAGTATAGTTCCATGCTAATGGGTGGGATACTTAAGTGGGGGGAGGGGGATCCTACCATAACCCATGGAAATTTATATCACAAGGCCTGCACTCTTTCCTTAATTACATTCGGGTCATAGTTGGGAAAGGAACAATGTCAGATTTTTGGAGGATTCCTCAACTTTTCAACTTCCCTCATCTCACAACTCCCTTGTTCGATTGATGTTTATATTAGATTCAAACTCTTCTAATGTTTTACTCTTGGAATTTGGGATTTCGAAGGAACTTCAATGATCTTCAAGCTGCAGAAACTTTCCTCCCTAATAAACATCATGAAAAACTTTCCTATATCATTTAATCGGAGTGATTATAGAGTTCCGTCAAACGAGTCTTCAGAATGCTCCGCTAGTAATTCGTTCTTTAATGTGCTTCTAAATTCTATCCCTTAATTCTTTGGTTGATCACTGGAAATTAATATTAGAAGGTTGGTATAATGGTATTCCTTCAAAAGTCCAATTTCCTGTTGGTGTGGCTTTTAAGAGGAAGCTACATATTCGTGATTTGCTTCAAAAGAGGAGGCCTTCTATGCCTTTGTGTCTTAGCTGGTTTGTTCTTTGTAAATTGACCGGGGAGGACAATGATCACCTGGTAGAATACAATTCTTTTCAGTTATTTAAAAAAAAAAAATCCCGTCCCAGGACTGCCTAGGCGCTAGGCAGCAACTTGCCACCTTGCTATTAGTAGGTGGTATTGATTGATTACCCATGGATATATATACAATTAATTAATATCAATACTCTGAAAATCCCCAATCGGCGCTAGGTGTCCCCTGCTAGCCACCTGTGGCCTACCCCCAGTGCCTTTTAGAACACTGATTCAGCTTAATGACGCCTGCCTTTTCCTCAGAAATAGACATGCAGTTTGATGCCTATCAGAAACAACTGGAACGATATGAAAACAACAAGAACAGAGATTCATTTAAAGGAAATGAAAAGGACTTAATCAGATCTTAGGAACGACCTGACCTGGAATTTTAACTCCTCTCCTGCGGTAAATTTCCCCATGGGTGAAGAATTTCACAACCTCTTCAAGCTCAAGTCGTATTTTCCCAAGTCCTGCAACATCCGTGAACTTCACATCCTCACCTCTATCCAAAAACTGTGGGACTCTGACACTATCCGTTCGTCGAACATTAGCACCAGATCTCATGAATTGCTTTGCTAACTTCATATAAGCGTTCTTTTCTCCTTTGGCTCCTTCCTCTCCTTCCACATCCTCAAAGAGATCAAGCCCAGCCATTTCTCTCTCTAGGTCCTTTACTTTCTTTTTTTCCTCTTCGTCAACTTTCTGAATCTTCAACCTATCCTCGTAATCCTTCTTCTTCTTCTTATAGCCAACAACAACCAACTGATAAAATAGGTAGAAAAAGAAAAGCCCAAGCACTGTAGCAACATTTGGGTCGTTAGCTAATTTATCCCACATGCCTGCCATTCTATCACTATTCAATTGTGCTTCTAGTAACGACTCCTTCAACTTAATCTTCTGTAGCTCCCTCCTCTTTTCCCTGTCTTCCCTCTTCTTTTGCATCATAATTGCCTTCTCCATCGCCTCGCTCTCTGTCGTCATCTTTCGCAACTCCTCCATTCTTTGCCTTTTGAACTCCTCCCTCGCCCTCTTCAATTCCAACGCCTTCTTGGACAGTGGCTTTGGCTTCAAAACGTTATACATCCAAGCCGGAAATTTCATCAAAAACCCTAGATAAGGGGATGGAAGCTCCGGGTTTTTCGAAGGTGGAGAATATGCATTGACACAAATAGAATCAACCTTCAACTCATCCCATGAATCCCAAAACTTGGGATCAATCTCTACCGAGGGCAACACTATCCTGACAACCCTAGAATCCTCCAAAACCGCTAAAACCACCTCGGGGCGTTGCTTTAAAGCTGCATTGGGGGGTTTAATTATACGGTTGAGCTTTCCATCTCGTTTCAAGCTCAATACTTCGGTATAGGGAATTCTGTTGGACACCACGGGAAGGCCTTGTGACCATTTTTTCAACTCTTGTGGGGTTAAGGCCTCGGTGGTTTTCTTAGCCCCGGAACGTTTAACTTTGGGTGCTGCTAAAGATGGCTGTGGCAATGAAGCTGAAACAACAGTTAGGGTAACGGATAGTTTGAGTAAATTGAGGTGATTTTTTTTTTCCTTAGAATTGGATTCTTCTTGGTTAGTTTCAGAGGTACCTAAGTTGCAAATGAATGGCGAGCCTCGAATGCGGACTGAACGTCGTCCTAGGGTTGGAAATTTAAGTTGATTATTTGTTGAACAAATACAAGGCAAGAAAGAAGAAGAAGTGAGAATGAAGTTACTACTACTAATACTACAGGCCATTAAATTGTAAATAATATTTCTAAGTAAAGTTGGAGGATTTTACATCATGGACTGAAAGGGGTAGTGAGCCGTCAACGAGCTCCATCGAATCTCAATTGGAATAACAAGTTGGGGTTTCAGATTAGGGTTTTACAGCAACAGCCCCACCCAATTTGAGGTAGAGATAATAAGAGACGGGAGACAGCATCAAAAGAACAGCCTTCAACCGCCTTGTCCAATTGCTGGCTATGTTTGTATCCCACTATTTTATTTTCACACCCCCTGTTTACGCCCCTTATTTTTTGGGGGCCGCCTATTGACCCACGTTAAATAATTTTTCAACATTTTATATTAATTAAATAATTTTATTTTTATTAACACATACTTTTTATTTTATTTACTCTAATTATTAATATTAGATAGCCTTAATTAATAAATCTAATTAACATTAAATATCAACACCCACCACTTTATTTCTTAAACCTACACAAAACCAATGTGCTAAAAAATCTTACCACTTCAAGCAAACGGGGATCCACCTTTGAACTCATCTTCATATTCATTTCCTTTAAAAATTCAAAATATAAGAAAGAAAACGAAGATTATTGTTGTAGTGTAGTGATTGAAATGTACAAATTATAATAGGGAGTAAGAGAAGTGTAGAGAGAGATTGAGATAGAGAATGTTGATGAGAAAGTTCAAGAGCAAGTTAAATGAATATTCATTCAAAAGAGGTAGGATTATTGTCTTTTTACTACTTCATTACTTGTCATTTCATTCTTGAATCATTGGATACAAACAAATTAAAAAAAAACAGAGCAAGATATGGTGTTTTAAAATGTACTTGATTGTCGAGGGCCGAGTGCATGTGGTTACACTCGGTTCTCCGTCGCCGAGTACAACATTTTTGAACAGTTTGATCATGAATGTTCACTCGGCCCTTAGTAACCGAAGATGTCCTATGTTACTCGGTTTCTAGCAACCGAGGGAGTCCTCTTACACTCGATCCTTAGCAACCGAGTATAGCAATTTTGAATTTAGACATAGAAAGCTTTTTGAATCACTCTGTTAAGATCGCTCGATCCCTAGCAACCGAGTACATTACATCAACCTCTGTCTTATGGAACCGAGTTTACTTTATTTACCTCGGCCATAGAGGACCAAATGAAATTAAAAAATTTCAACCTCTCGGCCAAGATCACTCGATCCCTAACAACCAAAGTATATCACATTAACCTCGGTCATAAGAAGCCAAGTTCACTTTATTTACTTTGGCTATAAGGAATCGACTCACTGTACTTTCTTAAATTTCACCTTAATTTGAATTGTGAAATACTGTTAATTTGAATTGTGAATAGTGGTGTAAATGACACTAGAGACACCATCACCTTAAGTTATTATGAAAATTAGTATCGTTTGAAGAAGGACCGAATAATTTCAAGAAATAAAATGTAGGTGTGTGGAGGAACAAAGAGCAAAGATGGACAAAATAATTTAAAGATTCCAAGCCGCTCTGAGTAGCATGTATATACGTCATAGTGAAGAAGATGAAAAAAGAAAAAAAGATGAAGGATTGGTGATGAAGAAGAGAGAAGAGGGGAGGAGAGGATCAAGCCAAGGTTCTCTCTCTTTCAAATTGTGTGTGTTTTGAAAGGAAAGATGGGAGTGTTTGAGAATGTTTGTATGTTAGTTAAATTAGATATTTGTTTAAACATAAATTATATTTATTAAGATTAATTAATATTGTTTAATTTTAAAATTAGATATGGGAGTGTTGGGAGTGTTAGGAAGATAAAATATGTACTTGATGCGTGTTGGTGAATAATGGAGTGTTAGGGAGTTATTTGGTGTGTGTCAATAGTAACCCCCTATTTTTATTGCAAACACCATTCATATTTTAAATATTTTTTTAAGGTAAATTAATCATTAATACTCTCTAAAATTCATTTAATAAAAGGTGAGTGTAAATATACATAAATTCGATTTACATAAAGAGAATGTGTTGTTAAACATTCACCTAATATTAAGCAATGGACGAGAGTATCTGTGACAAATAAGGTAGTATTAAAATGTGTTTTTAGTAAAATTTTGAAAGAGTGTGTTTGTGACAGATTTGTCGCCTTTTAAATCTACAGACTTAATTGCTGAAAGGCAATATATAAACCATTACAATTTTTTATTTTTTTTGTTTTAATATGTGTCATGTATACACTTTTACTTCGTGATTGGGAGTTAAAAAAGAAACATGTACCCAAAAATCCTTTGTACCATTTTTTACATTGACTTGATATAATAGGGTTAGATATGTGATTATTTATTAGGTGCAATAGGGGCGAATCAATGTTAAAATCAAAATAAAAATCATAGACTCAATCCTGTTGTGCCGAGTAACATGCACATACTTGACCCTATTACACTGAATCAATGTGAACATGTTCGGTTTTACTGCACCATGTAAATGTAAGAATGTTACAAAGAGATTTAGTGTGTGGCAATAGCCAAATTAAAAAAAATAAAAAAGTATTAATCGGATGGAAGGAAAAGAAAGAGACAATAAAATTATTTTCTATCATTTGTTTATAAAGTGTTTATTTTTTAGTTTTTTCCTTTTGTAAGAAAAAAGGAGAAAATTTATTAATAATCACAATCTTTAAGGGGGTGGGGAGGTAATATGAACACAAGAGCTTCCTCTATCTAATACTCTAAGGTCTCGTTTGATTCGGGTATTAAAAAGTGGAATGTTATTATTAATACCACTTTTTTATAATACCTTGTTTGGTTCGCACAAATATATTGGGATTACTAATACCGGGACTAACTCAATACCACTCTTTGTAGTATAATTTAATAATAGGGAGGGGGTGGTATTGTTTATCTGAGATTAAGAAAAATAGACCATATATTTTAAAAAAACTCATTACTACTACAGTACTACTACTATTATTATTATTATTATTATTATTATTATTTAATAATAATAATTTTTTTTTGTTATTCCAAAATATAATCTTTTATACAAGTTACAGAATCAAACATGGTATTAATATCAGTATGTGATATCCCAGTATTAATACTGCATGAATCAAACAGTGTATTGATATTAAATTAATACCATAATTAATAGTCAAGTAATATTAACACTAGTATTATTAATCCCACTGACCCTAATACTTGAATCAAACGAGATCTAAATCTAAAACCAACTTGACTTGTCTAGCAAGACAATTGGCGATTCCATTAGCATTCCATGGACATACGACCAGTTACAAAATCTTAATGCATTCTCCTACTATCATCCACCACGTGACCCAAAGGCCATCAACAACTAAAATTTCAATTAATTAAGTTGATAATAGGTAGAGTGTCTCCTTTAAAATGAATATTACAAAAAGGAATACCATTGACAAAATTATTCATTTGTTTGGATGTTTAAGGAAAAAGATAAGTTTGTTTGTGAGTTGAAAAGTAAATGAGAAAAAAAATCATCTCTTAAAAGTCTGTTATATATTTTAAGGATAAAATAGTTAATACAATAGATTTTTATTAAAAAAAGTTATTTTCTCTCCAACTCCTCTTGGAGGGAAAATTTTAAATAATTTTATCCCCCTTTCTCTGTAATTCTTTTCCTCAAAAACTATCAAAAAGGAAAAATTGTAAACTCTAAATCTCATTCTCTCTATCTCTCCAAATTGGAATTCAGAAGTTTTTTTCTTTTATTATATAAATTTGTAGATAGCACAATATAAATTACACGAGTAATCTACATGGACAGCATTATTTAAAAAACATTTAAACTCTCGAGTCAGATCCTAATCTTTTCAAATTATTATTTTTGAAACACTTCTTAACAATGATATTTAATATTTTACATGTATATTTGAAACACTAAAGTATTTGTTTGGTTTAAATTTGTGTTCGTTTCTAAAACTTAAAATGATAATTTTACAAAAAAAAATAAATCTCGTTAACTTATAATTCAATTTTTTAACATAAATTATAAAAAATTCCTACCGTGAATTATTATTTTAAAGGTGAGATAATTTATTTTTATTTTTTTAAAACATGAAGATGGGTTATTAACTTGTCCGCTCATTGCTCGTGTTTATATGACTAGATATTGCGTGTGTTCACATTATTTCCTTGGGCACATAAATATATTTTCCGAATTAATAAATGATAAGGGCAAAATAAGAATACCATAATTTTAGTGTCATAACGGTATGCATCACTTTTACTTTATAATAATATAGATAAAGGGTGATATATACTATTGTTAAAGTAATTATGTTTTTGCTAGAACAATTTACAATTTAAAAAATATATAGTACAACTTTTTAAAGGAGGATCTTGTTTCTATCCACAATATCTTGTAATTAGTCTACATGGTTAAATTAATCCATATTGCCTACTAAGTTAATCCATAAGTGTGGATAGACTGACAAAAAAATATTATTTATTTTACTTTTAAAAATATAATTTTATTAATGATTTAATATAAAAAAATCACTAAATTAATAAGTACATCCACTTTAATTAAGTAAAAATATGAAATTTTTTTAAAAGACAATTCTCTTCCTCTCTTTATAATAAAGGACATTATATTTTTAGAATTTGTTTAAAGAACAACTTTTTAATCGATGACAAAATAAATTTTAATTTATTAAAAATAAAGTCATTTTCAAAACTACCTCTTGTTAAAGCTAACAACAACTGCTAAAATTAAAATAATAAAAAGAACATAAATAACAAAAACTCAAATTCAAACTAATCATCTCAAACAGAAATTTTAAATTTGAATAACATGTAACTGAAATATTATCACAAAGGTTAACCAAGATGATAAGTAATAAATATATATATTTTATGAATTTTGAAAATTCCAAATTTCAAATCAATTATCAAATGGTAAGATGCTACAATTTTAGAAAGAAAAAAGGTTTATGTACATCAAAAAATACTATTCTTGACCTTTTTAAAAAAAGAATACTCGAGAATGGTGATCCTTTCAACAAAAAATTAAAATTTTGATGAATTTTTTAAAAATTGTTTGTAGGCTCATTTATTTCACATAATTTTCAAAAAAAATAAATAATTTAGAATTGTGATGATAACGAATCTATTGCATCCAATTTCAAAAATCAAGCCCATCTAAACAAAAAAATGATGCGGCATTTAAGATATCCTCAAAAAGTAAATAATTGCTTTAACAATGTTTATTCCTATTTTGATCGCAACATCTTCATGATCATTATAAGCTTAAAATAGAAACGTGAAGGTATAATTTTAAATACATAAAATGAGTCGGTTTGGCTTAATATTAGTGAAACTCTTAAGTAAAACACTATTGTTAAATATAACCATAGTTACAAAACAATTAATTTTTTCTAGAGAAAGGGAGGGTGGTTGTGCAAAAAATTGCCATTTAGATTTTGAATGGGGCTTATAGTTTACACGATACTAAATTTTAAGTATGGCAACGGGTTAAGTTCGGGTCGGGTTTACAATTTTCATCTCTTTTCCTCCTATCAAAAACCATCCCCATCCCCGCCTCCATCCTCAATGTGGGGTATCGGAAAATCCCCATCCCCATCGGGTGACAGGTCCCCGCGTGTATACCTGACATTTTTTTTTTAAAAAAAAGAGAGAAACAAGAAGAAGAATGAAGTTATAAATAATATAATGTTATATAATATATACAAATATATAGATGAAATTATGTATTTACACAATCAACAATGAATTAATTATATATATACACATATATATATAAGCAAAAAAATATTACAAAACTAAGTATATCGGGGCGAGTACATACTCGAACCTAACTAAGTTTAAAAATTCCTAACCCGCCCCTAATTACTTGTCCCTATACTCGTCACCATTGGGTCGAGAATCCGCGAGTATTTTTGCCATCCCTACTAAATTTGGTCATCTTCACTATTTTTATTTCTTGAACTTTTTGTGTTTGGTTGCCATTTCTGAACAAGATTTTAAAAAATTTTCTCAAAACACAATTTAAAATCAACTCTACTTTCACACTTCCCAAAATTTATTTCACTACACTTTCTCTTTGTAATTTTTTTTTAAAACGCCATAACTTTAAATCCAAAAATCAAAAAATAATAAAAAAATATATATTTGAAACCTACTCATCGAGATCTATAAAAGAAGATTCATTGTGACTATTTTTTGAAATTTTTTATACGTTTTTTTCATTGGTTGAAAAAAAGTCAAACAAAACCAAATTCACTTTTCAATATAAAAATTCTAACTCAAAACATTCAACAAAACACCAAATTTTTAAAAACTCGTCTAAAAAACTCGTCTAGAAACATTAACCAAACACCACCCTTTCAAAAGAGATAAATCTATCATTCATACAGTCAAAATTTTAAAACTCTTTGTCAACACAATAACTAATACAAATACCACTCATTTGTAACCATAACCTTATTGGTCATCTAGTAGAAATTGTGACAGAAGTTTCCATTAATTATGCCCAACTCAAAATCCTGTCGTTAGTTTATATTTGAGTCAATTTAGAACAAATTATTTATTTATATTTTTGGCCCTTCATACTTTCAAATAGGTCTTTTAGTGATTTCAAATAAGTGACTCCCTTGAAAAGGCTTAACGGTGAACCAACTTACCTAAACCTCTCTTTTTTTTAACTTTTTATTTTGTGACGCGTCTCATTTTATTAAAAAATAATAATAATTTACAAAGTTTCAATAATGTTTTAAAACTAAAATTTTATTTTAGTCTTTTATTGCCTGAAATTAGAGGTGTACGTGCTTAATGATATTATAGAGCTTAAACATAGTTGCTCGGTTGAGCTTTTATTTGTGGGACGTTCCGCTAATTCAGTAGCTCATAATTTAGTATGTTTGGCTCTAAATCGCAGAGTTTTGGTGAACTAAAACATCTCGTGTAAAATTTCAAAAACACTTTAATAAAATGATAATATTTTGTTAAATGGCAGTGACTCAGTGAGTCAATGACTTATTTTTTATGTCAAAACATCATGTGTTCAAATCTTTTATCAATTAATATAAAATATTCTTTTTTCCAAATTAGTGAGGAGTTGTCGGGTTGAATCCTGCACTTCAATTGCATTAAAAAATTACAGCAAACAACAAAAATCTGTTTTTTTTTACACCCAAGAATCCTGCACCTCGAATATGAATATATTCAAAAACACTAAAATCAGGTTTTTATTTATAGTGTTCCTTAACACCATGAATATGTTGGACTAAATTGTATTGACAAACAATTTTGAGCATTTGGTTGACGTATCATGTTATTTCGGATCAAAGTAAGCACAAGTGGGTATTCTTAAGTTTCACATAGGAGATGAATAAAAACCTTCATGGATTTTTATAAGGGTGAATTTGCCTAAGGGCTTGAGCTATTTGGGCATTACACTTTTGTGCTATTGGATGAGGACTTAAATGAGTGTGGTTCACCACACACGCGCGCGCCAATCGGCCGGGCCGGGCTTACTTTGGATCATGTATTATCTTTTTAGACAAAATACTTTTGAAAAATTTTATTTATAAAAATAAAATTGTTTTTTTTTATGGGGCAATTGGGCATAAGGGCTCATTTTAATAATAATATAATTATAAAGAATATTTAAAAATTAGACATGTAAATTAAGGACATTGTACAAAAAAGACACTAATACCCCTTCTTTATAACATCTCACGTCTAATTATGACACTACCAGCAACCAGAAGGTGCTAAATGCATTTAGCACCTTTTGGACAGCAATCAAAAGGTGCTAAATACGCTCAAGAATTTGCTAAATGCATTTAGCACCACCTGGACAGCAACCAGAAGGTGCTAAATGCATTTAGCATCTTCTGGACAGCAATCAAAATGTGCTAAATGCGCTCCAGAATATGCTAAATGCATTTAACACCACCTGGACAGCAACCAAAACGTGCTAAATACATTTAGCACCTTTTGGACAGCAATCAAAAGGTGCTAAGTATGCTCTCCAGAATGTGCTAAATGCATTTAGCACCTTCTGGATAGCAATCAAAATGTGTTAAATGCGATCCAGAAGGTGCTAAATGCATTTAGCATGACAGCAACCAGAATGTGCTAAATGCATTTAGCACCGCTTGAATAACAACTAAAATGTGCTAAAATGATTTTAGCACCATTACAAAACATAGAATAACAAAATTGATGAGATCAACATCCACTCTATTTATATACATGTACATATATATATGGATCGACGTAGGGATCATAAAAAAAAAAAAAAGTTACGATAAGAATTTTTTTTTCAATATCCCGCTGGGCTGTTGAAATTGGTCGATTTTGATAACAAACGACCTCCGATCGTCTTGATTTACGCGATAATATAGTAACTTTGTCTTCTGAACAACATATTCGAAAATCAGCTAGATCCTACAGTTCAATCAAAAGTTATATATGTTTTATGATTACCTCTACAGAAAAAAAGAAGAAGAATATGAGAACAGTGCTCCGATCCTCTCGGCGAAACGATCGAAAAGTCAAGTGGTGGTGGTGGTGGTGGTAGAGGAGGAAGTGAGATCATTGGTCGGAGCTAAAGTTGGTTTATTGATTTTAGAGAGAGAGAGCAATGTATTTGATTTTAGAGAGAGAGAGAAGAGAGAAGAAGTGAGAACCGAAGAGAGATAGATTTGTTATTTTTAACATTAACTTAAACTAATTAGGGGTATATTTGTTCATCAACATTTATCATTTTCCTTAAAATAAATTAATATTATGAAAAGTGTCCTTATTATAAAACCAAATTATGAAATTAGTACTACTTTTCTTTATTAAACATGGGTCCGTCCTTAGAGTTATAAAACATTACGGAGCGAGGCCCTATAACCCATTATCTCTTCTTTTATTTGAATTTTGAATTTAATTTGACTTCTTCTTTTGCGTTGTTGCAATTGGATCACGATGATGCTCCCTCTTCCCGTTTTCCTTTCCCTCTACGCAACGGCACGAACGGAAATATTATTATCTTTAAAAATATTAAATTTTCGTCGATTGAAAAAAATGCGAAATATCCTCCATTCAGATAGACGACCACCGAGCTTGAAAAAACCTGCCCAATTTTTTTTTACCTCCGGCAGGGGGATTTGTTTACCGATTCCGGCCGAATTAAAAAGGGTTTAAGATTTCTGATTTTTCACCGTGCAAGGGAAATCGAAACAGAGGGAAAATCTGGGCTGTTGTATCCTGAGGACAGGGTGGCCATTGCGAGCTGCTAGCACAAACACCGAGCAGAGCCGCGAAACGTCTTAAAGAGAGCGACCTAGTCCGCGACTCAACCCGGTGTTTCCATCGATATTTGGTATTTCGTTCCTATTTTTCCAACATTTTTAAGCCGTTTGTAATCTGTTATTATTTATTTGTAATGGCTTCTGAGACTGCTAAATCTGCTACTGAAACTGTTGAACTTAACAAACCGTTTCATTTTGAGGGAATGCACTTTAAAACATGGAAACAAAAGATGTTCTTTTACTTACCCACGAAAAAATTGAATAATGTCTGGCTTTCGAAAAAACCTAATTTCCAGAACTGTTGACTTCTGAAAATCAAAAGGCGATTAAGGAATGGACTGATAACGACTTTATGTGTCGTAACTATATCCTTAACGGCCTCTGTGATGAACTCTACGACTACTATTTATCGTGCAAAACCTCAAAGAAAGTTTGGGATGCGCTTCAGAAAAAATACGACACTGAAGAAGTTGGGATTAAGAAATACGCTGTCAGTCGTTATTTGAAATTTCAAATGACAGATGACAGGTCTGTGGTTGCTTAATCCCATGAACTTCAAAAAATTGCTCACGAAATTATTTCTGAAGGCATGCCGTTAGATGAACAATTTCAGGTAGCAGTGATGATTCATAAACTGCCTCCTTTATGGAAGGAGTTTAAGAACAGTTTAAGGCATAAGTCCAAAGAATTCTCTCTGGAAAGTTTGATAACAAAATTCCGAATTGAGGAGGAACACCGCAAACAGAACCAGAAAGATGAGATTTTGGTTGTTTCAAACCGAAATAATACTCGCTCCTCTACACCTGCTGCTTTGAAATAGAACCGAAAAATTAATAAAAATCAGAACAAAAATCAGAATGCTAAAAACCAGAACGAGAATCAAAATCAGGGACAGAATAGTAACCGCCCTAACAATCAGAATCAGAATAGAAATGCGCAATCCAATAACATTAATAATGGAGAATTTCTCTGTTACAACTGTTATAGGCCTGGGCATACGGCACGAAACTGCCGGAACGCTCGTCGACCTCGTCCGCAGGCGAACGTTACCGAAGAGCCACTTGTGGCTATGATATCAGAAATAAATCTGGTAACGAGTTCCAAAGGGTGGTGGGTGGACACTGGCGCTTCTTGCCATGTCTACTATGATCGTGCTCAATTTAAGAGCTATTCTGAAGCTGAAGATAAGAAAGTGCTGTTGGGAGATTCTCACACCACTATGGTAGCTGGTTCAGGAGAAGTCGAGCTTAAGTTTACTTCTGAAAAGACCGTCATCCTTAAGGATGTCCTGCATACTCCAAAAATGAGAAAGAATCTGGTTTCGGGTTATCTTCTTAATAAGGTTGATTTTGTTCAAACTATTGGGGCTGATATGTTTACTCTTACTAAGAATGGAATGTTTGTGAGGAAGGGCCATGCATGTGATGGGATGTTTAAATTGAATGTTGATGTTAATAAAGTTATTTCTAGTTCTGCTTATATGGTTTGTTCTTTTAATGTGTGGCATGCTAGACTTTGTTATGTTAATAAGCGCCTTATCAAGAACATGAGTAAACTGGAAATAATTCGCCCTTTATCACTAAATGATTTCGAAAAATGTGAAATTTGTAGCCAAGCAAATATTACTAAAATATCACACAAATCTGTTTTAAGAGAAACTGAACCTTTTGAATTCATTCATTCGAATATTTGTGAATTTGATGGTGTTTTAACAAGAAATGAAAACAGTTATTTTATTACTTTTATTGATGATAATTCGGATTTTTCATATGTTTACCTTATGAAAAATAAAAGTGAAGTAATTGATATGTTTAAAACATTTTCTTCAGAAATTGAAAATCAATTTAATAAGAAAATAAAAAGATTTCGGAGTGATAGAGGAACCGAGTATGATTCAACTAATTTTTAAAATCTTTATGCTTCACTTGGTATTATTCATGAGACGACTGCTCCATATTCACCTGAGATTAATGGAAAAGCCGAAAGAAAAAATAGAACTTTTGCCGAATTAATTGTTGCTACGCTACTAAATTCGGGGGCAGCCTCACATTGGTGGGGAAAGATTTTATTAACCGTTTGTCACATTCCTAATAGGGTGCCCAAGATTAAATCCAGTTTATCCCCATATGAGGTTTTGTATAATAAAAGGCCCAATATTTCTTATTTACGTGTTTGGGGCTGCCTTTCTTATGTGCGTATTCCTGATCCTAAAAGGTCTAAGCTTGCTAGTAGAGCTTATGAATGTGTTTTTATTGGATATGCAATTAATAGCAAGGCCTATAGATGTTATGATTTGAAAAATCATGTTATTATTGAATCAAATGATGTTGATTTTTTGGAAGATAAATTTCCTTTTAAATCGAGCAATAGTAGGGGCAGTAGTGGGGGTGGCTCATTACCTTCTAGTTCAATTACACATATTAATGTCGAGCATGATAATTTAATAATTGAACCTATGAAGAGTAAACGAGCTAGGACCACTAAAGATTTTGTGCCCGACTTTCATGCATACACTTTAGAAGAGGACCCCACCACACTTCAAGAAGCTTTGTCTTCTTTAGATGCTGACCTTTGGGAAAAAACAATTAATGATGAGATGGATTCTTTAGAATCTAATAGAACTTGGCATTTAGTGGACCTCCTTTCTGACTGTAAAACTATAGGTTGTAAATGGATTATTAAAAAGAAATTAAAACCTGATGGCACGGTAGATAAATATAAGGCGCGACTTGTAGCCAAGGGTTTTAGATAGAGAAAGAATGTAAATTTCTTTGACACTTATTCTTCTGTTACTATAATTACTTCCATACGTGTATTGATTGCTTGAGCTGCTATTCACAATCTTGTTGTGTACTAAATGGACGTAAAAACTGCTTTTCTTAATAGAGAATTAGAGGAAGAAATTTATATGGAACAACCTGAAGGTTATATTATTTCTGGCCAAGAGGATAAAGTATGCAAATTAGATAAGTCACTTTATGGCTTAAAACAAGCACCTAAGCAGTGGCACGAGAAATTAGACAAATTGGTTACTTCAAATGGATTTAGAATTAATGAAAGCGACAAGTGTATTTATTACAAGTCTGAGAATAATGCATGCACCATTATTTGCTTATATGTTGATGACTTGCTTATATTTGGTTCTAATATCCATGTTGTGAACAATGTGAAAACACTGCTATGTGCTAATTTTGATATGAAAAATTTGGGTGAAGCTAGTGTGATTCTTGGTATTAAAATTACTAGGTCGGAAATGGGACTTTTTTAGACCAATCTCATTACATTGAGAAAATTCTAAAGAAATATAATTACATAGACTGTAAACCAGCTAGTACTCCATTTGATCATAGTGTTGTTCAAGAACACTGGCGACAGTGTTAAACAATCTGAGTATGCGAGTATCATTGGTAGCCTACGTTATGCTACTGATTACACTAGGCCTGATATTGGTTATGCAGTTGGAGTGCTATACAGGTTTACTAGCAGACCTAGTATGGATCATTGGTATGCTATTGAGAGGGTCATGCGGTATCTGAAAAGAACCACGAACCTCGGATTACACTATCATAAGTTTCCCGCTGTCCTTGAAGGATATAGCGATGCTGACTGGAACACCTTGTCAGATGACTCCAAGGCCACTAGTGGATACATTTTCAGCATAGCTGGAGGTGCAGTTTCTTGGAAATCCAAGAAACAGACCATTTTGGTCCAGTCGACGATGGAGTTTGAGATGATAGCACTAACTACTATTAGTGAAGAAGCAAGTTGGCTGAGAAGCTTCCTTGCAGATACCCCTTTATGAGAGAGACCGATACCAGCCGTCCTTATCCACTGCGATAGTACCGCGGCTATTGCAAAAGTAGAGAACAATTTTTATAACGGCAAAAGGCGAAAGATTCGTCGCAAGCACAGTACGGTTAGAGAGTTTCTCTCTAATGGTGCTGTAAGAGTGGATTATGTACAATATGAGGAAAACTTGGCTAATCCTTTGACGAAAGGACTAGTTAGAGAGAGGGTTTGGAACACCTATAAAGGGATGGGGTTAAAGCCCATTGAGAGTTGAATCACACGTGATGGGAACCCAACCTAAATGACTGGAGATCCCAAGAAATAGGTTCAAAGGGTAAATAACAAGTTGCGTGTGAATCTGTGTATCATGCATTTTATTCAACCCATCCCAGTGGAGCATGATATCCTGAAGCGATAGAAGGCTGAGTAATATACTCTTAATGAGTTCTATAGCTCCATGTGGAGTGGGGTACCTAGCTACAGGAGTATCCTTGATAGACTCACATATGTGGATGTGGAAGTGAGGCCGCTTCCTATGGAATTTGGGAAATTCTCTAGAGCGTACACTAAATCGGGATAAAGCACATGGCCGTATCGTGCTGGCTTATGAACTACTCCTTTATAGGCAGTATGTGTGATGTTTTCGGAGATAGAGTTCAAAACTACGTGTTACTCTAATATAATCTGGAGTATCAAACACTATGTAAAGGTTCAAGTTGAAAAACACCTTTATTTATGCATTGTTCTAGGAAATTATGCTGGAATCGATGAAATTCTTTTTTAAAATACAAGTGGGGGATTGTTGAAGTTTTATGTGTATTTGAAAAAATGGGAGAAGAAGAAAATGATACAAAACCAAAGCAAGCACAAGTGGGTATTCTTAAGTCCCACATAAGAGATGAATAAAAACCTTCATGGGTTTTTATAAGGGTGAATTTGCCTAAAGGCTTGAGCCCTTTGGGCGCATTACACTTTTGTACTATTGAGCGAGGACTTAGATTAGTGTGGTTCACCACACACGTGCGCGCCGACCGACCGACCGACCCAGCCGGGCTCGGGCTTACTTTGGATCAAGTATTATCTTTTTAGACAAAATACTTTTGAAAAATTTTATTTATAAAAATAAAATTGTTTTTCTTTTATTTGAATTTTGAATTTAATTTGACTTGGTCTTTTGTGTCGTTGCGATTGGATCACGATGATGCTCCCTCTTCCCGTTTTTCTCTCCCTCTACGCAACGGCACGAACGGAAATATTATTATCTTTAAAAATATTAATTTTTCGTCGATTGAAAAAAATACGAAATATCCTCCATTCAGATAGACAACCACCGAGCCTGAAAAAACCTACCCAAAATTTTTTTGCCTCCGGTAGGGGGATTTGTTTACCGATTCCGGCCGAATTAAAAGGGATTTAAGATTTCCGATTTTCCACCATGGAAGGGAAATCGAAACATAGGGAAAATCTGGGTTGTTGTATCTTGGGGACGGGGTGGCCATTGCGAACTGCTAGCACAAACACCGAACAGAGCCGCGAAACATCTTAAAGAGAGCAACCTAGTATGCGACTCAACCCGATGTTTTCCATCGATATTTGGTATTTCGTTCCTATTTTCCCAACAAGTATATTTTGATTAGGAATCTAAAGGAAACACTAAATGTACATTTATAAATTTAATTTGTGTATATACTTCTAAATTTTTAAAAGGATAATTTTGTGAAATTTAGTTCAAAATAACCATAAATCTAGAGTGGATAAACTAAAAGAAAGTCACAGGTAGAAATAAAATTACCCCTTCTCAAAACCATATTATGATCTAGTAAAGAGATAATTGTTTTGTTTATATAAATAGTCTAGATAATTGTCTTGGTAATATGAATAGTGTAGATAAATTAATGTCTGAAAACAAGTCATATATGTAGTACTCTTGCCTTCAAAAGTTCTATGACTTTGTATGGCAGCACCTAGCAATACGTACAGCTTTATTGAATCAAACTACCCTTAATTTCTTCTTCAATATATATGATCGAACACATTATGTTCCTTCCAAATGACGCTATCCATTTGTTTGATCACACAATATATATTGTGCAATGAAGCACCCAATTTCCAAAATGTTAAATTCACCACATAGACGATAATATAAGTTTAACATACAGTACGTTTTGGAGGATTAATTTAATAGTACTTGGATAACAAAATCACATCAAGAACAGCTGAGGTGGCAAGCAAGAAGCAGGTGAAGAAAGTGAAGGCTATGGAGGCAGCAACTCGATCACAAAATCCATGTAAAGGTTTACAGAAATTTGGCAAAGGTGAATGCTTAATCCCCGTGCGGTTCAGGTTTGTCGATCCCGAAGCTGCTGATCCGGCGCTCATCATTGCATAAGCAAATAACTGCGATAGTGAAACAGACAGTGACTTTTAAAAGAAGGAACCAGACACCAATAATTGAAAATCAAAGGAAAAAATAATCCTACTTAAAAATCTTAGCTGTCTTTCGAACCCACAATTTACTTCAGCATTAACACTTCATATCTATATTCACATCTCCTCCCACCATAAGGTTCGAAATTAAAGAGCAAAAATTAGTTCTAAATTTAGACTAAATTGGCTTCAATTCCAATTTTGCCATTAGAGTTGGCCAAAAAAAAAAAAAACACCCAATAATTAAGTAGTTTTATTGGTAGCTTTAGAATTGAATTTGGAGTTATGTTACTTCCAAGAGGGTCTCTTAACGCCTTCTTTTTTCTTCTTATCGGAGTTATTTCACAAAGACTTGCCATGGTAAGGAAGAAGGGGGAACAAGCAAATTTCAAACTCGCCTCATTTCACTCCACAAAAAAGAATGAAACAGGGCTCTTACGTATTCAATATTTTAGGAATATTGCCGTGCAGCTCAAAGTAGGATTCACCATGCATAGAGGGAGGGAAATAAATAAAATTCATACAATATGTTTATTTGGCGATCAACTATTGAGTCGGAAGTATTTTCAAGAAAAAAAATTACCGAGTCCCTTGTTGTACTTTAGGAATAGTTAATATCTTGTACACAAATAGGGCTTCACAATAGATTCACTTCCTACTTATATCCTTTTCCTTCATTTTTCTAGTAGATAGAATTCCTAGCTACTACTACTTCAATTGAATGGAAACAGACTTACCAAAATCACGAAAAGTCGAGAACAAAAGGCAAAAGATCAAATACAATTAAGGTGAGACATGCCATTTTCACTTTATTTTACTTGCATAAGTGAATTAATCATTTAAAAAAAGACATGAAAAGAATATGATATATATATATATATGTACCTGATCCCCAGCAAAAATAAGCCATTCATGATTGCGACAAGGAATGAAAGGAGACTTCCTAAGCAACCTTGATGCAGTAATAAGCAATTGAAGAACAGAGTAAACTGTAACAACTGCGGAAACTACAACCAAATACCTGCATGAATGCACGTCAAGAAATTGAATATCTTTTTTCATCCTCCCAAATAATCTTTATATACAGTATATATATCACTAGAAGGCAGCTGCACATTTCTTGTACTTCTTCTTACTTCACTTGATTTATTATGCATGTACAACTCAGTAGTATTTTATTTTTATAATTTTGTGACACTAGCAGTGCAATTTCATTGATTTATTGAAAACAAAATAAATATTATATATACAAGTTCCTTCACATCATTGGCAATTAATGTACAGAAAAGGACTCGATCAATAAATTGACAGTCCTGTATTCGCCATACATATATATATAGCAATAATTAATTTGAGCAAGTTAATCAATTAATAATTAAGCAGATTAATTATGCTTACTTAAATGAATGAGAGAAGGACCAGTTGGAGGAAACAGGGAGACTAAAGCCGTAAATAGATATTGTGCCAGCTTCCTTCGCCGAGGCCATCACTGACACCGCCGTCACTGACGTCAATGCACACATCAGCCGTATAATGACTTGTGTGACGTCAGCTTTCCGGCGAACATTTCCGTCAGGGTCCTGCGGCGACACGAGTGGCCCACTGACTGCCCCCGTCTCGGCCGCCACCTTTCCGTCTGGAAGCTGTGTAACAACCTCCGGCGGTATTTTCCGGCCACTCAACTCGCTTCTCTCAACCTCCATTTTTCTAATTTGAATGTAAAAAATGTAGCTAGTGCGTTGATTAACGGGCAGAGGCAGTAGTGAGAGTGTGTGTGGGTCTAATCTAAGGGGGAATTCTTTTATGTATATATTCGTGTAGGTCACCGGACTAAACCAAAACAAGAGACACGTAGGGGAAATCAGGTGGGGTAGAGGTGCAGGTGTATCGTCCGTGATTAAACAGTACTTTACCCATGTGGAATTGATGCTTTTGTTTTTTGTTCTTCAGTTTGACTTCCCGCCCCGGGCGGTTCCAAATTTCTGATTTTTTAACTATGATCTATCCTTTTCGCGTCGTGTTAAAACAAAATTTACTAAATTAGAAATATTTTTTTAAAAAAAGAAATTTTGATATTTTAAAATTATGTTACGGAGTTTAAATTTATTGCATCTTTTTTTAATCACTGAAAATAAGGTAAAAGATTTTGTGTTGTAATATTTTTTGTAAAAAAATTAATGAATAATATTTTTTAAAAATAATAGCCTAGACATCATTATCATTTTGAAATAAGGGTTTGTTTATCAATTATGTGTTAAAATAAGGGTTTTGACTGAGTGCAAATTTAACTTTGCACAAAATTGTGTTGAGTGCAAATTTAACTTTGCAATCAAAAAAATTTAATGCATTTTTTTTTGCTATGATGTATTTATATTTTTTAACAGGTATATTATTATGTTCCATTCATAAAATTTTAAAATAACATTATATAAACACAAATATATAGTAATGTTTTAGAAAATAAAGAGTATAAACTTAACTTTGCATAACTCCGAAAAAATTATTATGTGCATTTTATTAAGAAATAGATTTTGAATGTGTAATTTGTTAAAATTATTCTAAAGTACTATCAATTAAACACTTATTTATAATAATATGTTATAAAACATATAATGCAAACTTAATTTTGCATTATTCCATAAACAAATAAAATTTAAAAATCTAATGCAAAGTTAACTTTGTACTCCTTTTAAAGTTTGGTCAAATATAATCCTTTAATTTACAAAAATAGTATCCATTAGTTCTTTTGCAGAAAACGTTTTCATACAAGTCCTATTTTTTAATATCCCGTTTTAATCATATATATCCTCTATTATAATAATAATTAATGTGGCGTTTGAAAAAAAAAACTGAAACTAAAAAAATTATTTATTTAGTTTTGAAAACTATATCTAAAAAAAATATTGTTTGTTTGAATATAACACATCTGAAAACTGATTTATTTTTAATATGACAATTTTGCCCTTATTAGATATTTTGAAGAAGGTGTTTGAAGATGGTAAAATATGTATTTTATAATAGGGTATTTTAAGTTTTCAGATTTAAGTGACTAAGTTGCCACTTAAATTTTTTGACAAATTTTTTAGTTTTAAGTGGCAAACAACTTTGAAACCACTTAAATCTGAAAATTTTAAATTTTCAAATTTAAGTAGACAAAACAAACAACCCCTAAGACTTTTTATGCCTAAATAAAATACATAAATTGATAAGAATTTTATTTAAACTCAACTTACACTACTGTATTATGAAAATTTTTAATTTTTTTAAAACAACACTTAAATTAAAAATCATGTGATTTTAAAATTATAGATTTCTAAATCTTATGATTTATTAAATCACATTATTTCAAAAATTTGCGAAGAAAACATAACCTTTGTGGATTCTTTATTACTGATCAAGTTTCACTTAATAGTAAATTTGCATCGCTAGATTGTAGGTTATAAAATCCAAGTCTAATTAGAAGCATGTAAAAGTCTCAATATCAGTATCACGAACTATTTAAATACAACGCTTTCTCATAAAGAAAACGAAAGCTTTTCATTTGTTAGTTCCACATTTTGGTAATTCAATCTCTTGGTATAACTCTTCGGTTCTGTTTAGTTTTAACTTTTAAATGTTAATTTAAAATAGTATAGTTTTTTTAAAATTATTTTTTAATTCGATTTATTTACAGTATGCTATTTTGAAAATTTTATAAAATATGTAATGTTTGTTTCTTATTTGTTTCTTAAACAATTTCTAAAATGTAAAAGAAAAAACAAACAAAAAATATTCATAAACTTTTTAAAATGGGTAAACCAAATACGTTTATTTTTCGTTTCTTTTCATTTTAACTAAAAAAAAAAACAACCACCAAACAACACCTTCGTGTTTCTGTTTTCAGAAATTTGATTTGAAAATTAGCGTTTACACTTAGAAAATTGCCTCCGGTAAGTGGTTAACAAAACACAACTTAAATGTAATTAGGAGATGAAATAATTTCAAAACAAAAATAATAGAGAGAGAAAATATCAAAATTGTCTTGCCATTTCAAACTTCGAAAGCAGCTTTATATTCCCAGTTCTTAAAGACACCCTCAAAAATTTATCAGCACTTTTACGTGTATTATATTTAACCATAATATACAATCATCTCAAGCACGCAAATTCAGACCCAAAACAAAAAAGCATGCAAATAAACAATTTGAACGTTACCAACAGCATCAATGAAAATTCAATCATCTAGAGTGATAACCATTAATCTAAACAACTAAAGGAAAGAAAAAGGGGTACAGATCACCACAGCAAGAAACAAGCATTCCTTAATTTGGAATGCATAACGTTTTGAACCAACACTAAAACCGTCCCCACCCCCGGCCCTTGGCACCCAACAAAAGAAGTAAAGGAAAAAATCATTGTGAGACTCTGATATGTGAATTTGGTACATTTGCGTATAGGGCAGTTGTACATTGCCATCCCATGAAAGAGAAAGCAAAAATGATGTATGATGCATGTTTTTTTTTTTTTTTTTTTTTTTGGGGGGGGGGGGGGGGGGGGGGATAAACTAGAAGCCAAACATCAAATCCACGATTTTGGAGGCTACAGATTTAGCAGGGGCGGCAATTGTGCCTGCTGACTGCCTCGCATTGTTGCCGCTGCTGCCATTTTGAAAATAGTAAGAGCTCGTTGAGGCTCTCAAAGGATTTGGTTCTGAGCTACTATATGGTGACGGAGATAATGTCATGAATCCATGATTGTTGTTGAGCCTTTCATTCAGAGTTTGCCTTTGCATTGGATCCACAGGCTTCACCCCTACTATTAGAGCTCCATTTATTTGCATTCCGTTCTTGCTCAGAGCCTTCTGTGCGTCAGAATGATTCTGCACCACCAAATAATACAAACAATTTCCATTTATTTCAATTTACTTTGTCAACCTGTTGAAATCATTGAGACATAGAAAGGACGAGAATATAGAGAAATGAAAGTTGATAAGAACAAATGCAACATGAACAGCTCAAACTGACAATATTAAGGGAGAGTAGAAGAACCTGATAGAGAATGTGCATCCAATTAGCATCTCTAGGGCCTGGAACGTGTTTCAAAATCACACCGCATTTTTCAAACTCCCGCAAAACTAAATTTGTGTCCGCTGGTGAAAATCTGGCAAGGTAGATTGAATAATGGTATTAAAGGTCTACAGCATTAAATAATAAGTGAAACTTAATCCTGTGGCACATAAAGTAAAGAAAATTGTATAATGCACAAAGGGTGCACTCAGAAGAGTAAAAGACAGATCTACAAGCTAAAGTTTGCTAAAGTAATGCCACAAAAGCGAAACACAGCAAATACCATTACCTCGTACAAAACAAACAATTTATTGGTGTTAATATATGGCTGCACAATCCACAACCCTTCACTGCTATCGAGTTGTGTTTTGCAAGAGATTCTGGACAAAATTGAATCTTTTGTTTATAGATGAGGATTCTTCCAAAGGAAAAATAAAACAAATTATAAAAACTAATATCTACAGACAACTGAATAAGGTTTAGGCCAGAGGATTAGATTGATTGGGTGGTTTATGCGCTGTAAGACTAGCTGGCTGTCTCCACAGACCTGAGCTTGGAGAAATGTTATCTTAAAAATTACGAATTTGTGAAAAAAAATAAAACAATAACTTGATAACAGTGTAACAAATGGTACAGATTTTTTACAAAAATTAATGAAATGAAGTTGCAGTTTTCTAGTAGCATAATCTCCTAAACAAGGATAACAAACATATCTGAAGGTTCGCAAGGTCTCATTAGGTTTTGGGTCAAATAAATCCTCAAAAAGTGACTTTCATTAAAAACCCAAGACGATACTCTGAGGAATACATCAGGGTTCACAGCCTTAAACCAGAACAAAGATGCCAGCAACATGCATTCAGGAGCACAACAGTCATGCGTGCAATACGGCGATCTATTGACTCCACAATCCATTTCTCTGATATGAAATAGGGCATAAGAGACGATGGTGGACTTCACTTGATAACACACAAGGTAGAGTGAAGTTTTCACTTATTAGTTATTAACAGTTTCCTTTTCTTTTGGATCAGGAGACATGGTCAGTGCCATCGTCACTGGCAGAGTATTCAAAAATACGTAATGACTTTTCACCCTAGCAAGAAAGTGGGTAGAACAAGTAACAACTAGGCTTTATGACACGCACTAAAGATCCACAACTATGTGCATAATCATTAGTGATAAGGCATAATAAAGGGACAAAAATACATCCAAGTGCAGTAAAATGAAGAGGAGTGCGTTCCACTTCCACCGCTGGAGAGGTCAAATGAGCTCCAAGAAGGCCAGCATCACGGTCAAGCATTGTTGGGTGTACAAAAAGAGGGCACAGTGGAGACTAGAGCCATTATGACAAAAACAATTTACAGTTATGACAGTACCTTGGTCATGAGCATCGCCGGTTAGTAAGAAGGTGAAAACTGAAAGTGAGAAAACAAGCTTGGAGATCGCATAAGAGAGGTAGAGGGTAATGGGCTATGGTCAAGACAAGAATGGTATAGTCGTCAGACTTTACTAACCCCAGGGAAAGAAAAGGATATAATGCTAGCACTGTAAACAAACTCATTTCTAGCTGCAATGGAATCAAATTAGGTCTTAGTGTGTTGGTGATATTGAGATACTTCTTGATATCTAGAGAGATTAATTGATTCTAATTAGACGGAGTGTCTTAATTGGTTCCAAAAAACAAGATATATCCAGAATATCCATCAAGCGATAAATGAAGGAATAGAAGATAATCTCGCCTTTGATAATAAATGCCTTCCATTTTGTGAAGGTCCTCTCTTCCAGATACACCGCCCTAGCTAATAAGGACAAATTCCAAAGCAAACTACAAGAAATATTCAAATTGCCACCAATGGAATAAGCTATAACTCTATCCTGTGTTAATTCCAACAAATAATAGGAAAGCTATGTTGAAGAATACTCATATGTACACACAAGTGCATGCGTTTATTTATATACTTATATAAAAGGAAAATCACACAATTGCTAAAGGTAGCTCAAAAGCAATTGTCTACGCTCGTTTACAATAAAACCCCAGGCATAGTATCATCGTGTAGGAATTAGGATCGTGAACATTGTCAAAATCATGCGACAGAACCTAATTACAAAATAAGAGAACTAACAGAATAAAGGAAATTCCAGTACAAGAGACCAGAAAGCCCAAATTTAGAACATACCCGTAAACAGTCACCCATTCTTCCTCGTCAAGGTGACCTACGGTCAAAGAATTCTTCCGCATCTCTGGCCTGGCAACCTCCCTTGGAGGAGGAAGTGTAATTAATGCCCCAGGTTGAACCACCCCATCAACAGGAGAACCCTTCCCTTTATCATCATGCTCCCCACTACCACCACCACCGCTCTTTGCACCTGCAGGTGACCACCAACTCGAAGTAGCGGCCGGGCTCTGCCTGTTCTGGTGCTGCTTCCCCAACAGAGCATACGAAGTACTTGCCTCAGACTTGCTCTTAGGAGTCAAATTGTCCTTGCCGAAACTCTGGACCGGTGTTCTAGGATCGGATTTGATTTCCGGAGAAGTAGGATAATCTGGAATTCCTGATTCCGGGGAAAAGTCTGAGCGGTCTTCGAGGGTGAACATTGGAGGTGGAGGGAGATCGGAATTTGAGAAATTTTCACGCCATAGGGCGGAAACTGCGGCTGCTTGGCCCGGGGTTGTGAATTTTCCTCCGCCTCTGCGGGTGGAAACCGGTGAGGCTAGATCCTGGAAGAATAGTGATTGTCTTCCAGATTTGGGAGTTCTTCGTACTGTCGAGCTCATTTTTATTTTTTTAACGAGTTCTACAAATCAACAATAAGGAATTGAAGAAAACAAATGAGAAAACACACTGACGAATCTTCGAGTAATATCTATATATATGTGTGTGTATAGGATATTAGATTGTAAATGATTATGGAAAAGCAAAGTATAGTATAGTAAGCTCGTAATTAGCAAAGAGGGGTACCTGTGAAAGGATTTAGATTTGGGTTTTAGTTGTGAAAGTTAGATAGCACAGATCGATCAAGATATAAACCCTAGAAATTCATTTTCATCTCATCGATTCAAATAAAGGCGTCCGCCAAACGCTATTTAGGGTTTTTCCTTTGGAGGGTTTTGAAATTTCAGTGTATGTTACCAAAAAAAATATAAAATTCAGCGTATAACGTTGGTCTGCTGATCGACCAAATATCAAATTGTAAACTGACTCGCCAACAAAATCGATTTTTCTCGATTCAAAAAAGAAGAGTGGTGTTATTTTTACCTAGTATTACTCTTATCAACTCTTTTTTACTTATTAGCACTCTCACTATTTTTATCATTTCTATTTTAGGAGGTATATTCAATTCAAATTTTAAAAAATTTTAATTGATATTTTAAAATCTATAAATTTTGTTAAGTCTATGAATTATTTTAAATCCTTATAGAAACTATATGTTACAAGTTGTTAAATTGTGATAAAGAGTACTTTCCATTTGGATGAGTGGGGATAATGTTGGAGAAGTAATTTGAGTGGTTTATTGATGATAAAAGTGCTTTTTATGATTTATTCTAATGTTGACTAGTGTACTATATCTATATTACTGATCTCATGAGATGAAGTTAGAAGATAGTTCATCAATATTGAGGGGGCTCAGACTTTTGAAGAATTTGTCAACAAAGAGAGAGTTCTACACATTTAGGGAGAGTTTTGCACGTCAAAAAGCTCTGCACATTTGAGGGAAGCTCTGCACGTTAAGGAGCACTTTACACAATTTAATATTTGCCAAAGTTTCAACATGTGTGTTGTGTTCCAATGAGCCAAAAAACATTGGTTGCATTGAAAAGTCTGCCATGAGACTCAAAGGAGTGCATGCTATTGAGCTAGAAGCTCATTTAAAACTATGGTCAATCAATTTTTTCAAATAGAATATGAGAATTGTTTTGGTAATTAACAAAACATCAGCTTAAACTTGAAAGCTGCATGTGCACGATTAATCATATCTCTAAGATTTACGTGTGTAAAATAGTATTATATGATTATATCGGGCCTTTCTTTTTAATACAAGCAATACATAAATATATGTGATGATCGACTATGAGACAAAGATAATATAATTTTTGTAATTCGAACCTGAACATAAGCTTACCACAATATTAACACTGCATGTGTGCTTAAAACAATATTGTATTAGTAAAACCTCTAATTTGATAATAAAGCAAATTATTTCACAAATAAACATTTTTGATACAAAATGGTAACTTCAATTAGTTCCGAGATTATGGCCAAATAATTGATGTTGTAGGCATGTGTAATTTGCAAAATGCATAGTGTTGTAGGCACCGTTTATTTTTAACATGGATATAGTACGAGTAATTGACCAAGGATAGTACTGCAGATACGTATTGTAATATGGAGCTCGGCTTTGGTTATATGAGGAAAAATTATTAAATAAGGAGGTTCTATAAACATTTTTTTACCACATCTTAGTCAAAAGCTATATATGAAAAATTAGAAATACAAAAGAAGTATCACAGAGGAAAATATAACCATGTTTTAACAGATTAACAAATATGGTCTGCAAGGTACTTAATCGTCTCATAAACCTAAGCAAAGATACTAGATAGAGGCTCAAGCTCACCAACTAGAGGTCAACAATTTTGAGCACATAAATGTGGTGGCATGGTGCTAATATAAGATAAAAAAGAAGGAATGAGTCAAATGCGGTATTATGGTGCCAATAATGTTCGAAAAAGGACGAACACAATATCTGGTACTAAAAGGGTAAAGTAAAGAGGTTCAAAATTTATAAACCTTACGACTCAACTGTTGTCACATGTTGCCACTCACCATCTACTGCTTCTTTCCACAAGGTAACATTGTTTTTCCCATCAGCCACGGCCAGTATGTTTCCCATTAACGACCAAGACACCCTCCAAACAGGGGTCTCTAAATCCTTCAAAACCTTACCGTCCCACTGATCCCCTTCCTTAGCCTCAGTCCATATGATAACTCTTCCATCTTCAAAGGCACTCGCAATAGTATATTTAGGCAGCCCCAAGTTGGGTGCCCAAGCAACATCACGGACCCAATCCGTATGTATTTGAAGAGCAGGGAAACAATCCATTTTCCAAACCCCGTTGTAATGCTTCCACACTCTGACCGTACTATCACACCCACCAGACACAAGCTTCTGAACGGGATCATTTAAGCCAGAACCAACAAGAGCACCTGGAGCAGTTGGAGCGCCCACGAGACAAAAGTAACTCCAACTGGATGAGCCTCGTCCATATGTGATGTGTCCCAACCACCATCGGATCTTGCAGTGTAAACAGAGATATTTCCATCCGAAGATCCACATGCCAAGCAGAGACAAATGTTTGTGAGATGCTGAGAGGCCGAGTTGCTCACCCCAATCATCTTAACGGTGTTGTCTGAAGATGCTGTTGCGACACACTTGCCATAGTAATCCATTGCCACATCATGGACTGCATATTGGTGACCAGTTTCAATCTTTTGCGAAGGCATTTTTTCCTTCTAAATGTAAACTCTGATTTTTCTCTGAAAAGGAACAAAAATACTTTCCTAAATAACTTCGATGAAAACTCGAATTTTCACAAATAATATTCAAATATCGTAGTCATAGAACTGGTACAAAATAGAGTCAATTTTCTCCGACATTTAAATCATTTGACAATACAACTAGGCAATGATCAGATCTATTTTCTCTCCCCCCACCCCCACCCACCCAAAAAAAAAAAATTAAAAAATGCTGCATAACATTGTAGTAAAAGAGAGAGTAAAAACTAACTAAAGACGTGCAATTGTGCTAGAGGTACGAAAAAATATTAATTTGGACACTCAGTCTTTAGCAAAAAAGTTAATACAATATCATATGGGCATGGGTGAATGTAAATAGGGAAATATCTAAATTTCTACAGCGGAGCATGTTTAATACATGTAAGTCAAATACGTTTCATAAGATAATATTTGTTGGTCGTCCATGCTCCATAGGTGGAACGCTAGGCGGTCCAAAGCAATGCTTCCTTACATGTATTTTACTACCTCCTCCCTGTCTCTTGGTATCAAATTGTCCTATGAAATAATTGGTATGTGATGATTTTTGTATAATTGGTTTCTATTGCACGTCTGACCAAAAAACTAAATTAATTCATCTATTTTTAGCCTTTCCAATTCAAAACATAGTCAAGTAAATGTTACAACTTTGAGGGCAAGTATAAAGTGCAACTTTTATAAACTTAGATCTACTGCCTGAATTTAAATTACCGGAGTTGGAGCCCACTGTAACATAAGATTGTGGGAAAAAACGTGATATAAATCAAATTTAAGGTAATTAAAACTCTCCATATTAGGGTTTCGTTAAAGAAATGAAACCCCAATCAAATCACATTGTTCATAAAATTTCCACACAGATAAAACTTTAAATGAGATATAACCCCCATCAATGTGACTATGTGAGCTGTACACGGGATAATCTAATATAATCGATAAACGAATTACTGTATATATAGAAAGAGAGAGAAATACACGTGGATCAGAAGAGTGAATTCAACATATAGATCGATCGTGGCGAATAATCGTAAATTAAATCAAAAAAACAAACAAAAGAAAATAAAAGTGTGAATATGTAAATACATAAATAAATATAAAAGAAGATAATAGAACCTGGTAAGAGGGATAGAGTTTGCTGAACTGAAAGGCCTTCCTCAAGGTTGACGATTCGCACGTAGCTCCGATTGTTCCGTATATTCATTCACATTCACGAGGAAATGAAAGCCTCGACTTCGAGTCAGTCTGTCTACCGAAACGAGAAAATAAATAGGTGGTTTGGACGGAAGGAATGGGGAGGAAGGGAAAGGAAAAGAACAACGAGGATTGCATTTTACTCGTTTACGTGTATTTTATAAGAGGCAGCGGAGAGGAAACGGAGATTTTAGGAGGGAATGTCAATTATTTATTTTTATTATTTTGTTTTTTTTTAATATCGGATGGATTAAGAGAGAAAATAAAAAAATTTAATGATATTTTTATGTTATTCTAAATTTAATTTTAATTTGTTTATAATATATTAAATCGTATTTTTTTTTTATTTTTTATTTTTTCTATCCAAACAAGATTTATTTGCATTTCATTATTTTTCATCTTTAACTATTCAAATAACAATAAAATTAAACTTATTCCTTTTTATTATATTCCATTCATTCTTCTCCTAATTAACTATTTCCTTTTTATTCCTCCCCTTCAATCCAAACGAAAATAAAAACTAGAATCCCTCTCGTTCGTCACAACATATAGGCCCAATTTTTGCATGTCATTCCTACACACCCATTCTATATTTAAGGGCGGTATTATTTACGCCATTAAATCTGTCATCAACGCTTCCTTTGAAATTTAATTAAAAATATATTTTAATAACTTTTTATTTGTCACAAACACCTTCCTCCATTACTCGATATTAAGTAAATGCTTAGTAACACACTCTTTTCATGTAAGTCGTGTTTATGTAAGTGAACTCACCTTTTATTAAGCGAGTCTTATTTGACAAATATTTCAGTAATTTATTGTCTAATATTACTGACTTATTACAGACAAACTCTCCCCAAGTAGAAAGAGTGGGTACATTTGCACTCACCTCTCATTAAACAAGTCTTAAATGTGTTAATAATTAAGAATTTACTACTGATGAGCGTTTATGATAAAAATAGTGGTTGTAAATAATATCGCCCATATTTAGTGCCTCGATGTCTAAAGCCCCACTATCTTAGTAGATTGGAACATAATAATAATAAAAAGAATGACGAAATTGCTAACTATTAATTTTAAATGGTAAATTACTATTACATGGAATGAAATGGAATGAGGTGTTAGTAAAAGTATAAATATTCCAGGTTCAGGTTTGTATCTGTTTGTATTATAAAAAACAAACAATTATTATCAATCATTAAATAAATGCAATTTTTTTACGTTATTTTAGGTGTTATATAAAACTGATAAAAATAGGGGCTTTTAGTTATAAGGACAATAATCTCTTTCTCTATCTACTCAAGGACGCATATTTTTGGCCAATTGTTTGGAGGCCAAATGTTTTAGCCAAGGACGACATTTGTATTTAGGACAAAACATTTTAGAATTCTAAATTAAAATAAATTAGATAAAATTAAAGGTCGAATACCAATTATGCCCTCTAGCTAAAATAAATTCCAACACAATCAAACATAATTCAAAAATATAGATTACCTATAATCACGCAATACCATTATCACAATCGATAAGTCAACCCGAATTTGAAAAAATTCAAACAGTAACAACGTACTCCATCAATAATTCAAAATTAAAGGCACGACAATACGAGGCATTTTAAGGAACGAAAAAAAGGCATACAAACAAATACAACAAAATATTTGATTAGATAATGGTACTGTGCACATCCCAAAGAAGCTGGTACCATGGAACACCAGCTTGGGAACATTTTGTACAACGGGCATTATATTAAAACATATACATATTTTACAAAATGAAAAGATATTATAAATCAAACAGGTATTATATCAAAGACATACAGACATTATAAATCAAAAGGCATTATAAATCATGAAAAATATATCAGACATTATAAATCTAAAGACATTTACACAGATGAAAAATCAAAATTATGAATTTTCCTAGAAAATGAGATCAAAAGAAAGTTTCACACATGCGAATGGATAATAATAAAGTCAAAATTCATTTATCATCAAATCAAAAAAAGTAATAAGAGTAAAAAATGAAGATGGGAAACTGAGAGAGAGAGACAGAGAGAAAGGTGACCTATAAAAATCCAAAGGCTTGATCCTCCTGATGCCGACCATGGCTCTGTGGAAAGGTTTTCAGCAATTAAAGTCCAGCTTGAAAACAGATCTGTAGAGATTGCGGGAGGAGCAAGGGGATGGTGTGTTAGTGTCTGCGAAAGGGGGGTGGTGGGGGTGAAGGAAGTGTTGAAAAGGTGAGTCGTTGGATTGGACGAGAATGAGTTGATTGATTTGTGTTTAATGGAGATTTTGATTGAAATTGGAAATGGATGAAGGGGAGGATTGTTTAAATGGGTTTTATTGGTTTGTTTTGATTTCTCGAATGCATTGAAATATAGGCGGATATCTTGATTGTAACACACAGTCGATTGCTTCTTTAATGCTTCCACTCCCTATATTTATTAATTTATTATTAATATTAATTAGTTAGTACTAGCAATTATCTATATTTATTAATTTATTATTAATAGTAATTAGTTAGTAGTAATTATCAATTAATGCATTAGCATTATTACTTTTACTTTCTTATTAATATTTATATGTTGAAAATATGAAATATTAAATAATATATAAGAAGGGTAACATCCGGAAGAATTATTATCCACGTTTGAGGAGAAAAAAGTCAAAACATCCGAAAATATTATATTTAATTGGAATAAAAATAAAATATAATAAAACTAAAACAAATGGACTTTTCACAAACATTTGTCCTTTCGACTAAATATTGGCCTTTAAACAATCCGATAAAAATGTAGGTCCTTAAGTAGATCAATTCAAAAAACATTGGACCTAAGACTAGTTTTCCAATAAAAATACCAGAAATTACATAGTTGTTTAGATTTTTAAAATAAGTTTCAAATAAATGTGGTAAAAATAATGGGAAAAATATTGTCCCAATCCCTTTTAAGTTTTAACCACTTTTTTCTCAATGTTTCTCTCCCTTTATTACCTACATTTTCACCATTTAAGACAAAATCCATCCGTTTCAAAATTTCAACATCGGAGAATGCGAATTCACCTGCTGCTTAATTTTATTTATGTATACAAACTTAAATTATCTAAAGAAACATTATAACTTAAAAAGACAATTGTGTATAAAAGTTTATTCCATTAATAATATAATTGCAAAGTCCCAATATAAATTAACATAGTAAATTAAGGATATTATAAGAAAAAGACACAAAAACCTATGTGATTGATTTTTGGTAAGCAAAGGAAAGTTTTTCATTTTCTTTGTTTGGTAAGCACAAATTTCGAAAACACTTTTCCAACAGAGAGTAAAGTATGGGGTAAAATAATTCTTTTTAAAACCCATGAGATTAATTTTTCCTTATGATTTTCAAGTATTTATTATAAAAAATTTGGACAATAATACATTTACCAAAATACTTTTCATACTTTACCAAACATAAGAAAGGAATCTTGACAGAAAATTTAGTTTCTCACCTCCACGGGAAAGATAAGGGAATTAATTTCCTTTTCGTGAACCAAACGAGGCCTAAATATAACATTTCACCCCTCCAAAAAAGAGTTAGCCCAAATACCAATCAAAACAATTCAAAATTCACAACAGCCGATCATTAGTACCAATTTTTTAGAACATCCTAACTATTTATATGGTGCTAAAATAGATTTAACACATTTTTTGTCCAAAATAACTAATCACATGGTACTAAAACAGTTTTATTACCAATTATCCAATACTATAATGGTGCTAAAAAATGTTTTAACACAAATTCTTAAGAATATAGTAATTATTTACATGGTGTTAAAACATATTTAACACCAATAAAAAACAAAGAACAATGAAATTCAAATGTGTTAAAACAAATTTAACGCCATTTTTGTCCAAAGTAACTAATTATATGGTGCTAAAACAGTTTTAACACCAATTGTCCAACACTAGAATAATGCTAAAAAGATTTTAATATCACGAGTGAACACATATAACTAAACTGAATGTGCAAAAATATATTTAACACACATTCAATACTACACATTAGGATGCTGAAATATATTTAGCATGAATTCACTATAATATAGTAACTATTTACATAGTGCTAAAACATATTTAGCACTAATAAAAAACAAAGACTAATGAAATTCAAATGTGTGAAAACAGATTTAACACCATTTTTTTCCAATGTAATAAATCACGTGGTGCTAAAATAATTATAGCACCAATTGTCCAATATTATAATGGTGCTAAAGAGATTTTACCACCACATGTGAACACAAATAACTAAACTAAATGTGCCAAAACAGTTTTAGCACCTATCAAATTATACACATCAAGGTGCTGAAATAGTTTTAACACCAATTGTCCAACACTGAAATTGTGCTAAAAGGGTTTTAGCACCAATACAAAATAAAGAACAACATAATTCATGGTGCTAAAACAGATTTAACACCAATAAAAAATAGATAACAACAAAATTTAATGTGCTAAAACAGATTTAGCACCGATAAAAAACAGAGAACAACGAATTCAAGGTGCTAAAACATATTAGCACCAATTGTTCAACACTATAATGATGCTAAAAATGTTTTATCACCACAGGTGAACACATAACTAAACTAAAGGTACTAATAGTTTTAGTACCGCATGTCCATTAACAAATTAAAAGTATTGTTCAAATAATTTCAACGTAATAAAAACATAGCAGCTTATTTTAATTTAAAAATAAACAAATATTATGTGATTTATTCTGAAATAAATATATTGATAACGAATTGAACAACAATAAAAATAAATATACAAGATCAGATATATGTATAGATCTTATATATATATATGGATATTAATTCTACCTCGGGATTTGAGGACAAACATAACTCCGGCATCAAGCTATTTGGGACGCTAACGACACCGTTTTCTTTTGCCTTCTTCGTTGAATTTGCATCACTGGAGTTTTGATCAATGGTACCCATTTATCTCTCTGAACTATGTGTATGTAAAAGGAAAAGAATAATATGTGTTTTTTATAATTAGAATACATGACATATAAGGGTATTTTTTGTCCATTAACATTTATCATTTTTCTTAAAATAAATTAATATTATGAAAAGTGTTCTTATTGTAAAACTAAATTATGAAATTAATATTATTTTCCTTTATTAAACAAGAGTCCGTTCTTAAATTTATAAAACATTACGGAGCGAGACCTTATAATCAATTATCTCTAACTTCAATGGCATCACGTAAATTTTCATGTTATAAACAAACTTTATAAAAGAAATTAACTTTAATAATACTTGATACATTGGCATTTTATAAATAAATAGTTGTATTATTGTAAGAATATGATGGTAAATTTTTTTTTAACATTTTCTTATTTGTTAGTGAATGAGCATTAAATTTGGTTAAGGTAAACTAGGTCGGACCAATCTATTAAGAGGCCCCATACCACGGGCCAAGCAGATAGGCCGTGCCTAAACGAAAGGTACAACGAGAAGACATGTCGAAGCAAGGATGTCAAGGCACGCCGAGATGGACAGCCAGGGCCGAGACCCCCAGAAAAGGGAGCACGTATGGAACGCGTGGATAGGATTGCACCAAATCATACGGATCTGTATAGAATAGTACAAGTCCCCACTGCTCCACTACCAACGTACAAATTCAAAAGTTGTTAGTAGTAGGGAATGAAAGACGGAGTATCATCCAAATCTTACCTTCTTTAGTTATTCCACTGTCAACCTTCATGAGCAAGTGTAACCTTAATTTTATACGTATAAATAGAAGAGATGGGGCTAAAAAAAAAGGTTGATTGCCGGATATTTGGGCGAATAGTTGCTAGTTTACTTAATCTGCTTTAGAGAGAGAAAGCTTTTAACACTATTAATTTTTGCCTTTAGAGCTCAATACAGTAACCACACACACACACAAACGGAGGACGTAATATTGGACCTGTATAAGAGATGCCGGGGGAACCTACCGTACCCAAAAAATTATATTGTCACACTTCATCTACTTTTTCATTCGCTTTGACTCGTTTCTCAAATTATCTTAGTGAGTCGGGTCATAAAAGTTCGTTACAAAAATAATCTTACAGCCCCTTTTTGACTGCTACGACTGTTTTATAAATACACACTCGGCTTGGCTGCTCTAGGGCTCTTTGAATTTGGACATGGGCTTGACTTGGATTAATGGTGGACTAGCTTTTAATTAATTAAGTTGGGCTTGGTTTGTTGACTTAGGTCTGCGTGTTACTTTTGCTTGAGTGTCCCAGAGTACTTGCTGCATGAACTAACTAACAAAGGCCTGCAAGGAGAATTGTGGAGTTGGCCCATTATTTATATAAAAATTCCATCTCCATTAAAATGGGCCATTATCGCTGGAATTAATATTTTAGCACAATGATCTTATTTCGGCAATAACTTTGCGCTCCAAACTCCGATTGACGCAAGGTTTTTCTTCCACGTGCAACTAACTCAATGATCTAGAACTTTTCTCTCTGAAGTTTTCTTCAAATTCTGTACGGATTGATATAATAAATTTCTTGAACACAGACCTTGCGCGCAATCAATGTTTTTTTCATTCGGAATATTCTCGATTTAATTCCAAACAAGTTCCATAAAACACAAGAAATGTAATAATATATGCTATTCAAATTGTATATTAGTGCCCTATAATGTACCAATTTCTTGGCACAACAATGACAACCAAACGTGCTCTAATATTGTTAATATATCAATTATCTAGTAAATTGATTTATGATTATCTCTTATATTTTTTCTTGTTTATCTTTTCATTTTTTATCTCACATCTAACCCTATTTGTATCTTTATAGGGCATTCCTCTCTTGTTTTATCTAATCCAATTCAATAATCAAGAATTATCTCGTTCTTTCATGTTCTTAACATTATTTATTTATAAATTACACGTAAAATTTTATATAAAATGATTTACAATGGCCCACTTATATGGATTTAGTTAAGGAAACCAAATATAATAATTGCTTATTCAATATTTAGCTATTTTGTTGCCTAATTTTGCACATGACTTTGTTAAAAAATATAGTTTTATCAATACATATTTTAATTGTCAGTAATTCTAATATATGTTGCCATTATCTCGTGTATATATATATATATTATGGAATTCTTTTACAAACGACAATACCTAGTTTTTTTTTTTAAATAAGAAATTTTTAGATTTTGGTATCATATTGTGAGATAGCCTTTTGACCATTGTTTTCAATTGCAATAACGTAAACTATAGCGATTTTGTTCCAAAATTGCGTAGCATAAGGTATTCAAGACAGGTAATTTTTATAATTATTTATATATATATATAATATAAATCAAATACAGGCATAAAATAACTTATAATGTTTTGAGCAAGTAGATTGCGATTGTTTTTAACGGCTAGGGTTTAGGTGTGCATCATATACACGTAGCTGTATTTTTTTTAAGAAGTTATCCCAAATAACATAAGCAACGTCCTAGTGGTAGGCAACCTCCACCCTTGCCTTGAGGTCAAGGATTCGACTCATGGGGTGGGAGGGGAGGGTTTTTCTTTATTTATAGGATTAATGAAGAGACTTAGACCTCCCTTCATTTTTTTTAAAAAAACATAAGCAACGTCCCAGTAATGTAAAAACCGTGAACTTAGTGCGTAATCACATGTCACGTCACTAAATAGCGGGCGCAATTCGGGAAAAAAGAATTTACCCTAAGCAATGTAGTGTTTTATCTAAAAGAAATAAAAATTGCGAGCAATTTGAAAACATTACTTGTGACTTACAAATAATATTTATGATGTCGATGATTAGTGACTAGCATCATGTGGGTGCGTAAAATACATATATACATGACATATAAGAAAGTGAATAAGGAACATAATGTTAAATCTTATAGCTTATAAACTCCAGCAAATGAAACTTAATTATAGCTTATAGCTTGGAAATATACTGTTAAATCTTAATTAAGTTAACAGTTTATGCATAACAACATCCGGCATTTCTTAAAAATAATAATTGAAACTTTTAGAATTAACGTAAAAGCAAATTAAAAAGAGCAAGTAAAACATGTAAATATATAAATATAATTACAAATGTAACTAAAGGAATAATCTTTTGGTGAACAACTCAGTGTATAATTGTAAATATATATAAACAATTTATGTTGCTGGACCTGCTTCAGCATCCTTTTTACACAGTCTTATAAAATATAAATTTGCACTAATCCATAATTTGTATTATATATAACAAAGACTATATAGTGTGTGAGCATTTATAATATTTTACTTTAAAATAAGAAGATGAAGAATAATGAAATCCAAACGACTGGTATAATAATGCGGGTTATTATTAAAATGTTAAAAAAAATACAAGTTTTTTTTATTAAAAAACATAAAAAGTAATACTTTAATTAAATATAATAAATGTTCTTAAATGTAACCTTAGATTTTTTTTCATAGTTAATGGTTGTTAATGAACATAATCAATAAGAATCAAGCAAACAAATTTCTTCCATAACATGATTATAACAAGTGTTTAACCCACGCGATGCATGGGTCATTTACAATTAAATGATCGTTGAAAATTAAGTATAAAAAATTGAAAATGTTTAAATTCAAAATATTATGTTACAACAAAATCAATCCTGAGTACATGTTTTACTCGATAAGATATATATATTTATATATATAAAGTTTCACATATACAATATTGACAATTCATAACATGGAAGATTACAATATTTATCATACCATGAAATGTGCAACAATAATGAATGATCTATGTACATGTGAGAAAAATGTTCTCATCGGTATATGAAAAAATAGACAAATAAAATTTCGAGGTCCAATGTTATATTAAAGAAAACTTGGAAGTGTTTTTTAATTAGAAAATTGCAAAACGACTGCGTACTTAGGTTCTTACTTATATGACTTTTTCAGAAACAATACATCAACTATTCACGTAAATTTTGTGATAAATATAATTAGATTTTATTTGCCAAAAATACTTTATCAGTATGATGCTCCCATATTATACATAACATAATAGCATATAATATCAACAACAAACAAATAATATACAATATTTTTAAACAAATGATGACTAAAAAGTTATTATAAATACATTGATCATTTGATGCAACAATCCTCATTCATAAAGTGCATACATGGGAAAATGCTCCCTACAAAACTTAAAGGTTCCAAATTAATGCCACATATGACCAAGTTAAGATAGATTTCTTTTTCTACATTTCAATGAATAATAAGAAAAAAGCAATCAATTTCAATGAAGATTATGAAAAGGTAATAAAAAAAACGAAGAAAGATATAGAGTTATTATTTATTCCATTCATGATAATCTATTTGACAACTGAAGAAAAAAATAATAATATTGTTCAAATACTCGTACTTTTATTATTTAACAATCTGATAAAAAGTAAGTTATGATACATACATTTGGTTTGTAATTAAACTAATTTGGGAAGGCATCCTGCAAATAGAAGTAATGACCAAATCATTAAATCTTGTGAAAAAGTTTTAATTATTTGGAAGAACGATATGAGAAGAAAGACAAAATTGAAGTGAAATTCCACTAAATAGCAGAATAAAATAGCTCAAGCACAAAAGTTATTTACATCTTTGTACATTGCCTAGCTTGCCTTTTCATTATTTAACATGTGTAACTAAACACCAAATGTTTTACAATGAAAAACAATAAAAATTCTAAAATTAATCTTCTAGGCTCCATGCATTCATTTTTATAGTGATAAGGAGTGAACATTTATAAAAGAGATTAATTATGCAATAAATAATTACATACTTTATAAATAAAATGCATGAAGAAGAGGAAGAGACATTAATGAAATTGTGAAAATACAAAGAAAATTATGTATATAGACAATTAATGAATTAATGAGGAAAGATAAGGAGAGAAAATAATTAGATAACGTAATATAAAGAGTTGTAATTGGTTCTTAATGGGGATAAAATAATGAATGTTAAAAGAAAAAATTGTTAAAAAAGAGGATATTTGAAAAATTAATGAAGAAAGATAGGAGATAAATGGATGCTTACGGAAATATAAAGAACACATACAAATTAGATAAATAATGAATTAAATATGAAATTAATAGAGTCATACTTTCTTTGTAATACTCATAATGTTAAATTGAACATTAATTAGAAGAGATAAACATTATTACAAAGAAGTTTCTCCGTAATATTATTATATTATATGACAACAACAACAACAACAATAATAATAATAATATAATAATAATAATAATAATAATAATAATACATAACACCACTAATAAATATATTAATATCGTGTCATCTCACTCCTATTTTTAGTTCATAATTTTAAGTATTTTACAAATAATTGCTATTACAAACACTGATCAAACATTATGCGATAGGTAAGAAAAATGGATACTACATTATTTTGAGGACGAAGATCTATTTTAAATCTAATGACAAAGGTGTAGCAACCATTTAGGTGGTGCCAGCATTACTCAACCAACCATCTCATCAATTGTCACGTACATGTATCGTGTCACCTTATACTTTCACAAATAGTATATATGCAAGTGTGTTATCCTGCAGCATCATGCACATGATACACACATGGGAATTGACTACTCTTTTTTTATTTCTTCCATTTAATTTTCTTTACCGTAGTATAATTATTTAAAGCTAGATGAATAATTTTTTTAATAAAATTTAGTAGATACCATATTTATAATAAATAAATCATGATAATCAAATTTTATTAAAATTTTCAAATTGGAAGCTAGTAAGATGATCATTTATATTTTCAATGAATAAAAATAAACACACGTGTCATGAGTATATTATACCCACTTCTGCTTTCATATTTTTGATAAAATTTTGTAGATAGTTTACTTATTGTATAGATAATTTATGTAAAGTTTCATATAAAAAAACATTTATTAGCTCTCGAACTATATCTAATGAAAAAAATTGGACTTAAGGAGTAATGAAGAGTAAGTTTGTTGGTCGGCAGGGGCGGAGCCACGTGGGGACGACGTGGGGCCATGGCCCCACCTGGACTATTTGGAAATTTTTAGAGAGTATAGGGGTCTATGTGTGGGAAGGAAAAGTTTAGGGGCCATTGTGTGATTAGTTGAGAAGTTCAGGCTCAAGGGATGTAATTTTTGCAAAGCGGGGTGTGTTTTGTGAGCGGGGGGGTTGTTGTGCAATTAGCATTATAAGTTCAGGGTTTAAGTTTGTAATATATTAAGTTTTCACTTTTTTTTTCTGATTGATCCAGCCGTTTTTTACTATTTTTTTTTTTTTTCTGAAATACAGTTTTCATTTTTTTTTTGATTATATATCAAAAGATATTTCAAAATATATAATTAATTTTAGTATATCGTTTCTAACTTTTTCGAAATATCGAAACAGAATGAAGAAGTATTTTAGTAAAAAATTGGTTTGTAAACATAATTGTTGAATTTGATTTGACTTAATTTTTTTTTTGGCCCCCCTGAAATAATTCCTGGCTCCGCCGCTGTTGGTCGGTAATTGTTTTTAAATTTTTTTAGCTTGTGATCTGTATTTTTTTTTAAAAAAATTATGGTCATTGTCAAATTTCAGGTTACCAAATTATCTATAGCAAGGGCTTACATCCATATGTACTATAGGTAAGTTATTAAAGAAATACTGGTTTCATAAAAAATGTCCAGAATATATGCATAGTTAGGTAACATAATACATATTTGGATAACTGGTTACCATACTTAAATAACTCGCTACCGTAATTACCAAATAGTGCATGCCATTAAAAAATGCGGTATTATTTACACCATAAAATGTGTCACAATCACCCCTTAAAAAAATTAACTAAAAATGCAGATCAACACCCATTTATTAATTACAAATACTAGTACACTCAGTTCTCCATTACATGATATTAGACGAGTACTTAGCAACACACTATTCCCAGTTAGGCTGAGTTCATGTGAATGCATTTGTATTTCATTAAGCAGACCTTATTTGAAAAATATTATAATATACTCAAAACTCCATTACTTGATATTAAGCGTGTTCTTACTAACAAACTCTCTCAAAGTAAGTCGAGTGTGTGCGACTATACTTACCTCTCATTATGGAGTGTTTGTGATAATGGAGTTTATGATAGATATGGGAGTGTAAATAACATCGTCCATTATAAAAGAATTATGTACAACAAATTAAAAAGTTTGAAAAATAAATAAATTTGACCTTAATTCCTATATCTAGATACCCGTGGAGTAAAATTTCGATGTGAATAATATTGCACGAGGTAACGAGGGCACAATAAAAAAGTGCCATTTATCAACTATAATATAACTTAAGTTGGCTATAGTTAAATGATATAATAATACAATAAACAATAAGAAAGAGAATAACATTTCATTAAACATGCTATTAATTTTCGAGGTTAAATGTTTCCAAATGAGTCATTTTTTTTTATATTTTTTTGAGATTTATATTTATTTCATTACATTTATATATATATAGGGAAAATTTCAAGTAAGGACCAGACTTTACGGATTGGCCATTTTTACGACGCTTTTGCGTCGTAAAAACACTTAGACCCCTAAGTGTTTTTACGACGCAAAAGTGTCGTAAAAAGCCCCAATCCGTAAGGTATAGACCTTACCAGAAATGCTCTGTATATATATATTTCTACTTAATTAAAACCATGAGAATTGAAAAAGAAAAATATAATATATAATCTTTAATGACACATGTATAATAGTTTTGGTATTAATTCGAACACGACCCTTTTAATTGTTTTGTTTGAAAATATTAACTAATATAATATAAATATTATTGCATAACATATTTAACTTAAGTCTAATCGTGTTGATTTTGGACTTAGGCATGTTAGATTTAGTAAGTTAAAGACAACAGTTTTATTAAATGGGTTTTATTCGACAAAAAATAAAATTGTTAATATTTGACACGAATAATTTGTTTAATAAAAATATCATATTTGAATTAATGGTTTCAAATTAAAACAAGTGTACGGTAAGATATTGAATATTATATATGGTGTTAGTTTAGCAAAAATATAGATAAAGACAAGAAAAAAACAAAAATAAAAATTTAAGATATCTCAAAAAAATAAAATTACTCGTCTTTAAAAAACGTGCAATCTCAAAAAACTAATAACATATTTAATAAAATATTTTTTTCTTTTTTATTGTCTGATATATTATTATGTTATTTAATCATGATAAATTTAAATTAAATTAAAATTAGCAAATAACGCTTTTTAATTGTGCTTGATAGCCTTATATATTGTTGGCAAGAAAAATTTACCCGAGACCTATGGGCCACGACTACCGTGACGTAAGCCGGCTATATATTGCATAGCTGTATTTTAAATTAGATTAAATAAATATAGAGTATATATTTTAAATAAATAAATAAATAAAATGAATAGTATGTAGTTGTTAGTAAATAAAAAAAAATAAAAATGAAACATATAGGGGGAGTTAGGATCGAGGCGCATGCAAAAACCCTCATGATGTTGTCCTCTATGACCCACGCAGACCATCCCATGCCTCTCTTTTCCCAAAATCTCCTTTCTGATTCTCCCCCCACTTTTTACTTTCCCTTAAAGCCCCTACGCTTTCAGTGAAATTACATCCTTTTGCCACTCACCTATTACGTGATTGTTTTGTTTATATATGGCCCCACGGGAGACGTCCTGGACAATGTTGCCGTTTATGGAACTCATTGAGGTCCCATTGTCATTTCATTTGGTTTCAACTACTGCATCATTGCCCTCTATTTTTTTTTTTTTTTGGGTCTGATCCTTTTTAATTAATTAAACTGTGTATCTGATTTTCATATTCAACGTGAAAAGGGTGGAGAATGGCAGAACTCTTACTTTTAAAATCAGTGAATTATGTACGAATTTTAGTGTGCAAACTATAGTTCAAATATATTAATTCTTTTTACTGTGACAAAATAACAAAAGAAGGATAAAGAATATATTATGTTAAAAGAGATTAGACCACAAAGTTAATTTTTTTTTAATTTTTTAATTTAAATAAAAGTAATACTTTTGTTTTTCAGACGTTTCTTAATTATAATTATTTGTAAATGTTTTTTTTATATATATAAATGACGGCTTTAGAATATAATTTATATCTTATATTTATCGATATTTTTTTTCAACTCATACTTAACGATTTGGTAATTAAAAAAAATAAATGTAAATCCAACTTCTTTTTTTTTTTTTTGTGTGGATGACGTGAATACCATCACGCGTGTACATTTTTTAAAATTTTTTTGGACTCCATAAACCAATGGCACTTGGCAAAATTGAGAACAGCTCAGGTGGTCTGCTTGGGGAACGAACCACATGGGCATTTTCGTCCCTGAAAGGTGTAATTGAAAATAAATAATATAATATAATCAGCGTTTGCTCAGGACAGTAGAGTCAGTGAAAATACACAATGAAAGGCCGAAAATGACGAACCAATGAATAACAACACAGCAACAGCAACAGCAACAGCAACAGCACACTCGGAACCAAATTCAATGCTAGAGTAAAAGCACTCGCTTTACCTCTCTCCTCTTTCTCTGAACGAATTAGGGTTCTTTCCCTGCTTTTAATTTTCAACCTTTTTTTCTTTTCTTTTCTCGCTTTCGGTCTCATTCATTGCAAGATCCAGTCCCCTCAGAGAATCGCCATCCGTGAGATCTTCTGTTTACTACTTCTCTCTCTAGACTCTAGCTTCTCTCTCTCTCTCTATATATATATATATATATCTATTTATTTATTTATTACATGTGTAAATACGATAGGTGAAACCCTAGAAGATGTTTCGAAGATTGGGGACGATTTTTGAACAATAGAAGAGGGAACACTCACAACAATGAAGATCGATATTTGTTTTGCTCGTCCTATTTGTGTTCAAAGCGTGAGGTTGAAAGGTCCGATCCTTGGATAAATCCGGATTGTAAATCGTTAGTTTCAGTGTCAGAGTTTGATACCGTACTTCTTGTGAACTCTGTTACGAATTACGATAATACTTATCCTTGAATCTCTCTGGCTAGAGTGAAAAAAGGACAAGCTCCGTATATCGAGAAATCTCAACAATCGTTTTCGTTGTAATAGTCCAAAGGTCTAAATATAGTTTGTGTGATTGGACTTGGCAACGGATGTAGTTTTGTTTTAATGAAACTTTCCAGTGCTTCAGTTTTTCACTGGTGATCCTTTGTTTATTGGAAGGGGTTTTTTAATTTTCTTGTGCTTGAAGTTGTTTCAAGCTGCGAAAAAGGGAAGGATAGCAGCGTAACGTGCTGGTAATCAGTTGTCTGTTTTTCTCTTTTAGCGTCCAACTTATTGCCTTTCGTTATCAGTTAATTTATTAGATCAAACAACCGAAGGAACCGTGGATTCAGAAACATTTCCATTTTATTTGGAGCTCATTTGATGGGGATAGTCTCGAGTGTTTGATTTTTAGTGATAAAATAGAAGCTACTTGGGTTTAGTGTGTTGCTATATTTGGGGAAGGTGTATTAATTTGTGAGAAAAAGATGATGGCAATGTCCTGCAAGGATGGTAAGGGAGTGATGGACAATGGCAAGTATGTCCGCTACACACCTGAGCAGGTTGAAGCCCTTGAGAGGCTCTATCACGACTGCCCTAAACCCAGTTCTATTCGAAGGCAACAGCTCATTAGGGAATGCCCTATTCTCTCCAACATCGAGCCCAAACAAATCAAAGTGTGGTTCCAAAATCGAAGGTATGCTCTTTAAATTGTACTTTTTTTCATTTTCTTTTGTCCTTCTTTAGTATGTTGAAAGGTTTATCTTTGGTTGTTTAGCAAGAAAAGCTTGGGAAGAGAAGAGGAAATAGTTTTTGTGTATAATTTTGCCTAGTTGAGTGTTTGTCTTTGTGATTGGTACTGATAAAAGTATCATTAAGTCTACTCTTTTTTGTGCATATTCTTTGAAACAAAACAAGGTAATGCCTAATTACAGTAGCATGGTTGTAATTTTTTAGATTTGCTTATGTGTTGTGTTTATGTTGATATACAGATGCAGGGAAAAACAGAGAAAAGAGGCTTCACGACTTCAAGCTGTGAATAGGAAACTGACTGCCATGAATAAGCTTTTAATGGAAGAAAATGATAGGTTGCAGAAGCAGGTGTCACACCTGGTGTATGAAAATGGCTACTTTCGCCAGCATACTCAGAATGTGAGAAACTCTAAACTTTTAAAAAAAACCTTTCAATTAAATCTATATTCTTTATTTCAACCATTGTCTACAATTCTTCGTAATTATATATTTCTTTAAAATAATTTTATATGAGGCTCTGGGAAAAAATAAGAGGGTTGTTTTTGATTGCAGACTACGCTTCCGACCAAAGACACTAGTTGTGAGTCAGTGGTGACAAGTGGTCAACACCATTTGACGCCTCAGCAGCATCCGCCTAGAGATGCTAGTCCTGCAGGGTTAGTAGAGGGTTTTATTTATGGTTGTTGTCAAGTCCTTTTCTTGTTATTGTCTATTTGTGCTGTGGGCCTGTGGTTTATGGATTTGTCCGCTTTTGTATTTATTTTCCAGGCTATTGTCCATTGCAGAAGAGACTTTAACAGAGTTTCTTTCAAAGGCCACTGGGACCGCTGTAGAGTGGGTCCAAATGCCTGGAATGAAGGTATTTGTGAAAACTTGCAGTTTTGTGAATGCCTGCATGCGCATATCCTTATTCCTCATACATTAGTTTTTACCCAGCTGATATGCATAGTTGTCAATTGCTACCAGTTACTAAAAGAAGGGTTAATTGCAGGAAACCCCTACACTATTGCACTTTGCCAACAACCCTTAAAATTTTCAATAATTTTGTTATTGCCCCTCTATGCGGTACTATAACATTTTTCATGTGCCACAAAATAGGGTAGCCTAATGGGGAAATAAATTAAAGTTATTAGTGTTTGCAAAACCTACAATTCTAGGGCGGATCCAGGAATATGAATTTTGGGGGGGGTGGGGGGGTGGGGGTTAACCATAGCACTAATCATTTTTTTTTGGAAGTAAATGGAGGAAAATTACTACTACTTTCTCGTCACACAGCTCCGCCCATGGTTCTCGGAATTTTTAAGTGGTCCTCCCACTAACTGGGATAGGAAGTCCAAGTTTGATGTTATCAACATTTCCTTTCCCAGGATTCCATTAGCACTTTAATTTTATGAATTGTAATTTGCTACTTTGTTTTCAATTTATTTTTCAAAAGTTTTCTTTCTATACTGCTCCTTAAAATGTCACTTGGTCAAGTGTCACTAAAATTATTTGTTTGTTGATTTGCATAGCCTGGTCCGGATTCCATTGGAATCGTTGCTATTTCTCATGGTTGCACTGGTGTGGCAGCACGAGCCTGCGGCCTGGTGGGTCTAGAGCCTACTAGGGTAAGTTCTTTTAATCCCTTGTTCTTTCTTTGATATTGTATTCCTATTGTTCAAGTCTGTCTAAAGCAAAGGGGAAGGATTGATTTGCTATTTTCTATCCAGGTTGCAGAGATCCTCAAGGATAGGCCTTCATGGTTTCGTGATTGCCGAGCTGTGGATGTCCTCAACGTGCTACCCACTGCCAATGGTGGAACCATTGAACTTTTGTACATGCAGGTACTTTTGAGTTATTATATGTTTCTCTGTTTTGGTGGAGAATTTTTTGATATAATTGTTTAATTTGATTAGCTATTGATTATGTAGCTATATGCGCCAACAACTTTGGCGCCTGCTCGTGACTTTTGGTTGCTACGCTATACTTCTGTTATGGAGGATGGCAGTCTAGTGGTATGTGGTTCCTCAGGATTAGTATTTGTTCAGTCATTGTGGTCCATATAGCTGTTTTTTTTTTTTGTGTGTGAGACCTGATAGTACTACTTTGATGATTTCATTTTTGTTGTTTGATGGGTTCTTAGGTCTGTGAAAGATCACTTAGCAACACTCAAAATGGTCCGAGCATGCCAGCAGTGCAGAATTTTGTGAGAGCCGAAATGCTACCCAGTGGGTACCTGATTAGACCTTGTGAGGGAGGCGGCTCAATAATCCACATTGTTGATCACATGAATTTGGAGGTAAACATTCATGTTGCTGATTTTGAAATCTATTATACCATCAGTTACTGTTAAATACTAATTTTTGGCAAATTTTATTTCCTTGACCAGGCATGGAGTGTGCCTGAAGTACTACGCCCCTTGTATGAATCGTCAACAGTGCTTGCTCAAAAGACTACAATGATGGTAAAACTTCACTCTTCTTGTTCAAATGCCTTACAATAACTAGATGAGTTGTACTTTGATTACTCACTGATGATTCTCTTGATTTTGTGCAGGCTTTACGCCAGTTGAGGCAAGTAGCTCAGGAGGTTTCTCAGTCTAGCGTCTCCAACTGGGGTCGGAGACCTGCAGCTCTCCGAGCACTTAGCCAGAGATTGAGCAGGTTGGTGTTGTATTTTCTACTTAGTTGGATACAGCACATTTACTGTGTTTAAGGTCCTTAGCTGTGCAGAATCTTACAGTTGTTGTTTCTTAGGGGTTTTAATGAGGCTCTTAATGGATTCACTGATGAGGGGTGGTCGCTGATGGGAACTGATGGCATGGATGATGTTACCATCCTTGTGAATTCTTCTCCTGACAAACTAATGGGTCTAAATCTCTCCTTTGCAAATGGATTTCCATCTGTCAGCAATGCTGTCTTGTGTGCAAAAGCTTCAATGCTTTTACAGGTCAGCCATGTTCTATTTGGCGGAATGCTGCACGAACAACTTTAATGGAAACCTTAGAGTAATTTATGGAAAGCATCCTATCTTCAGTTAATTTAACTAAATGCTATTTCAAAATGAAAAATGTCCCTTTGTTCTTAAGAATATTCATTGCACAAAATATTTAGTTCACTGAAATCTTGACTGAGCTTGTCATGGGGCTTTTCCTCCTTATATATATACGGAAGGTCCAAGTCTCTTCCTCGTTACATCTACGATTGAAAGTGGTGGAGTGGGGTGGGGTTGGGGGGGGGGGGATTATCCCATGACCTCCCAAGTGGAAGGTGAGGGCCAGAGCCCATGAACTAGAGCTCTTAGGGGCCATACAATGGCATTGACACGACTCCTTGAGATATTATCCCGAGAGAAGTGCAAGTAGTGTAAAGACAAAGAAGGTGATGCAAGTATTATCTGAACAACCTAGGTTTATCCTCTGGTAATCAGTGCAGGTGGACTGTTTTTGCAATATTTCTATATTTGATTTGTGACGATAACTACTTAACAAGTGGCATAACGATTGTTGGTGCCAAGTCAAGTAATGCAAGCATTTCAGTTCTTTAGTTCTCCTTTCTTTTGTTTTCAACACATTATTGAAATTAATCCTTATTCCCTTGTTACTTTACTGCTCTCTCCACCGTTCCTGTCTTCCAGAATGTGCCTCCTGCAATACTTCTTAGGTTCCTGCGGGAACACAGGTCAGAATGGGCAGACAACAATATTGATGCTTACTCAGCTGCGGCTATTAAAGTTGGTCCCTGTACCTTACCAGGGTCCCGAGTTGGAAATTTCGGGGGTCAAGTGATTCTTCCACTGGCTCACACTATTGAGCATGAAGAGGCAAATTAATTGATCTTTCTTGCATTTCTATGTTTACTACATTTGTGAACCATTTATTTCCAAATTTAATAGAGATTAAACATTTTTTTTTTGTTATCTAGCTGCTTGAGGTTATTAAGTTGGAAGGTGTTGGCAATTGTCCTGAAGATGCAATCATGCCTAGAGATATGTTTCTCCTGCAAGTATGTTCCATTGTTGACATCTTTAATATTTGTGTTCTAATTTACTAGCTGAATGATGATGGTGTGGTGTAGGAAATAAAGTAGAAGGGGTAACAGTATCATACCTGTTATAAATGCTGGTCTCGCTTGATTGGAAGGCAACTTTGAGCAGGCTATGATTAGAGGGCCCAGCTAGTTTTTTGATTTTTCTTTTCCTGATGGTTGGGGTTGTAGTTTTCCAGACTAAGCTACCATTTTCAATCTCCGGTGTTCTCATTTTTCATGTACATGTCTCATCTTCCAGTTTTTGTAATAGTACACATTGGGTTTACAGGCTTTGTTTACTAATTGGCATGCGCTGCTAGAATTTCTAATTGATGATGTAGTCTGTTTTGGTCCAACCCAGTGTCTAGTGGTAGTGTTTTAACTGTTTTTGAATGAATGAGCATAATGCTGACCATATTTTGAATGTTGACCAGCATAGTGTTGAACTGGAAAGTTCTAGGATTCATGTTTATTAGTTATGGTTGTAAGTTTTTTTCCGCTAGTTCCTGGAACATATTTTGGGGTAAAAAATCTTGACAAGTTTGGACTTCCATGAGATTATCATCCGCCGTCGAAAAGATTTAACTTTGTTCTTTCTCTGGAAAATTTGCGAAAGTTGCAGAGCTTCTGATTATTTTTTATTTTTGATTAAATTTTCAATCATATATATTAGTCACGTGGTTTTGCTGGATTCATCATTTTGAATTCTTTATGCTCTTGATATTTGGGAGCTGTTTGTATTTTTTAACAGCTATGCAGTGGAATGGATGAAAATGCGGTTGGGACGTGTGCTGAGCTCATATTTGCTCCCATTGACGCCTCTTTTGCTGATGATGCACCTCTTTTGCCTTCTGGTTTTCGCATCATCCCTCTTGATTCGGGAAAGGTTAGTGAGATAAATTTGCAACTTTTGATGGACTGGATTGGTTGGCTGCCCTGGTCAAATCTCTCTCTCTCTCTCTCTCTCTCTCTCTCTCTCTCTCTCTCGCTCCCTCCCCACTTCCCACCCTCCCACCCCATTTCTCTTTTGGACTCATCTTTTGGACTCCCTTTTCTGTGATAAATCGCAATGTTATACAGGAAGCCTCAAGTCCAAATCGCACCCTAGATCTTGCTTCTGCTCTTGAGATTGGGCCAGCAGGAAATAAGGCATCAAGTGATTATACTGTTCCTAGTGGCAGTTCAAGATCTGTGATGACAATAGCATTTGAATTTGCATTTGAGAGCCACATGCAGGAAAGTGTTGCTTCGATGGCCAGGCAATATGTCCGTAGTATTATATCATCAGTTCAGAGAGTGGCATTAGCACTATCTCCTTCTAACCTGAATTCAAATGGTGGTCTTCGGCCACCACTCGGAACTCCTGAAGCACATACGCTTGCTAGGTGGATCTGCCACAGTTACAGGTGCGTCACTTCACCTCTTCTTGGCAATATATTGGTGCATTTTTTTTATAGTTTTTGAACTCAACTAGGTCTGTTGCTTTTGTGTTTTGTGGAACCATAGTTTCTTATGACAAATATGAATTTAGTACTTTACATGAAATCAATGCCTAGTTCTATATACTATTTGCAATCTATGTAAAACATCATTCGCTTTCAAAATACTAATATCTCTTATTGTTATTTCACTTTTGACCTAGTTTACCAAATCCCTGTAGCCTTTGGCTTTATCAAGATTATGGTAAAAGTTTTGCGGTTGAATTTAAATGCACCTATTATTTGTGGCAGGTGCTATTTGGGGGTCGAGCTACTTAAATCTGGCGGTGAAGGCAGTGAATCTGTCCTGAAAACGTTGTGGCACCACTCGGATGCTATTATGTGCTGCTCTTTAAAGGCAAGTGATTTAATTTTTTCACCTCCATCTTTTGCATTAGGGTCTTGCATTGTCTTTCCTCTATTGCTTTGGAAAAACACCTATGATGTACTAAACACATCCATTAAGTTTCAGAATTTTAAGTTTATCAACATTTCTGAAAGTAAGATGTAATTATGCGGTTGATTAAGATTAGCACATTAGCCCAACCATGTGCACGTGCGCTGACTAATTTGCAATTCATGCAGGCATTACCAGTTTTCACCTTTGCAAACCAGGCTGGACTTGACATGCTGGAGACCACGTTTGTTGCACTCCAAGATATAACATTGGAAAAAATCTTTGATGATCATGGAAGAAAAAGTCTCTGCTCTGAGTTCCCTCAGATAATGCAACAGGTCAGTCATTTCCTTGCATTGCAATTTGCAGTTGATAATGAAATACATTGCCAGTTTTTCTGAATATTTACCCCAATTGGACTTGGAACTTTTATTATGGTCGTTACTGAAATGAGATTATTAATACGAGGTCTTTTGTTGTGGCAGGGTTTTGCTTGTCTTCAAGGTGGGATCTGTTTGTCGAGCATGGGGAGGCCAGTTTCTTATGAGAGAGCGGTAGCTTGGAAAGTGTTGAATGAAGAAGAGAATGCCCACTGCATTTGCTTTATGTTTATGAATTGGTCATTTGTTTGACCTTCTGGTACTTAAAATTAGGACAAAAACTTAGATCTCTCTTTTGAAGACCCTATGTCATTTTGTTTTAGCTTGTTTTGCTTGGGAACCTCCAAACTGAACTGATCAGTATCCTTTTGACTGTTGCTTGTACTTTTGCTACCTTATGTGTGGATTCTGATGCTAAATATTTCTTGCAATGTTGATATCTATGGTCTACCTACCTTCCTCCACCCCCCCGGTCTCACATCCAAGCATGGTTATGGTGCACCAAAACTTTATTTTTTCACATGCGTGGCCCAAACGTGTGGCATTTTGGAGAGTGTTTAAATTGTGTTACTCTCGGTGGGTTAAACCCATCCTTTAGGGCTTGTTTGGTAAGAGTTTTCCGAAAGGAATTGATATCTTGAATTCTAGGAAGGTTCTTTTCTTTGCATGAAGGTTTCCTTTTAAACGTTTGGTTCGGATATAATTCTTGTTTTTTATGTTTTGTTCACATGAGAATAGTAATTAATAGGTTCTAATTAGTTAAAATGTCTTTGCTTATTATTTTAATAAAACTAGGTAACAAGTTCTAAAATTTTTACGAAAGGCATTTTCATTTTTTTTATTGTTTTCCAAACAAATTTATTAACAGAACAAGTACCAAGTACTTTTGCATGTCAAATAAAATATTCTTCTAAGCTTAGTATCCTTCAGACTTGCAGGGTTTGTTGCCGTGGGTAAAGCAACTACTTAATATTATGAAATAATTTTTCCTCTATAAAAGAAGCAGCTGAAATTGTAATTGTTATACTCTTGAATACTTTACTTGGTCTTTAAAACTTGAAGGTAGGGTGTGCAAAAATTGAACTGACCGAATGTACCAGTTTATAGGGTAATTTTTTTTCCCCCCTTTTTTTTTTTTTTTATAATTTTTGGTAGGAACAATACAAAAGAAGATTAGAGGTGTCCGAAATCTTGCACAATCAGATCAAATATGAAAGCAGGAGCTGATTATTGGTAACTAGTACGAAAGAAAAAAAAGTAAAGCTTGATGTTTTGTCCTAAATGTTGTTTTATGGATTTAACTTAAGTAATCCTCAAATTTTGCCCGTAGTTTAATTTAAGCAAACATTTTAGTTTAAAACTTTGAAAATGAAGTGTAATATATGTAGTGTTGTCAAAAAATGGATTTGGGTTCCAAATTAATCCTCCATAAATACATTTCTTACTTACAGTTTGAATATTAAATTTAATTATGTTTCTCACAAGGGGAAAATAATGAAAAAGGTAAGGTGGAAAGATATTCAAAGCCCAGCTATGAAGCAAGTTGTTCGTTCATAATTTATTTGAAGTATAATAGAATAAAAAGTTGCGCCGAAGGTTGGGGTTAAAAAAAAGAAAAGAAAAGAAAAGGAAGAGAAAGCATATACAGTGGCCGGAAATCTTGTATATATAAGAAAACAAACAACACATGGGTGGGCGGTGCCTATATGAACACTTTATATGAACACTTTTAGCAGGTTAGTTTACACTGTCTGTCTACTTAGAATAAGAAGAGACACGTGCTCGAGAGCAAACCTCCCTTGCTAAGGAAACCTTTTCCATTACGTAGCACAAGTTAAACGGCTTTCCTTTCGTTTCTCCCTAAAGTGGTACGGGAATTAAAGTTGCGTCAAATTTACTTCTTTAGTTAACCGGAAAAAAAAGACACGTGTAACTAAAAACACATTAATCGCGGCCCCACCATCCTCTCGCCAAGTTAACTACCTTGGTTTCTTTTTGCTAGACTAGACTAAAACTAAACTAAACTAGATATTTTTCTCCTTTATACCTAGCCGGATCTAAAAGATACAATTAAAAACTAATTTTCAATTAATCATTATAATTTATCACTCCATGCTAATAAAATAAATATATAAACACACTATTAATTAATTGTACATTATTTTTTTCTGTTCAGGCCCACCTTTTTTTAGCTAATTACAAGACACTAGATGCATACACTAGTATTGTTGATATTCGATTAAGGGGAGGAGGTGTAGTGGATCAAATCGCGTTTCGCTCCTAATGAATATAATTATACATTTTGCCACTTAAACTACATCTTACGTCTTTCTACTTGAATTTATTATTTAAATTCGTAGATGATTAACAAATGTAAAAAGTATAGAAATTAAATATATATGGTACCAACTTTATATCTTGAAAAGCAAAATAAAAAAACTCTACGAAGAAGTATATTTTGGAAATCAATTATATTGTGTATAGAATATATTATACTATTAAAATTATTTTGGATAGTGAGATTTGTTATATGTCCAAAAAATAAAATTATTAAATGTGAGAAGAAATTAAAGAAAGCAAAAATAGGGGGTATTAATTAAGTGTATGGATATTAACATTCTAAATGAATGCTTTAATATGTACTCTAAAATTATACTCAATAGTGACATATTTTACGCATAAAAAAAGACACTTTCTTACTCATTTATAGAAAAAAAATAAAAATAAAGAATACTTACCCATTTGAAGTTGTAATAATGATAGAATTAAGTAAGGATTAATATATTTAGTATATATATATATATGATAACTAAAAGAGGCTTCTTTTCCCCTAATTCGATCCCTACTGGCCGGGCTCTCCTGGTTTTGACTGGAAGACTTTGATATGAGGTTTAGATAAAGAAAACGTAAGAGTAAAGTAAGTCGAAATATCCATGCACCAAGCTGTGATTTTAGGTTAACTCTTTAAAGGCATGTACTCGTGCATGTCTTGTTGCTCGCCTTTAAATACCCGTCCCCCACTAATTCAAAATCATCTCGATCTCTTAATTTCATTCTCTCCCACATCTCGATTTCAACCTACAAAAACAAATTAACTATATAACTGATCAATCAGATCCATCGATCCATATATTGCATAAAAACAAAATCATAAATATATATAATGGGACCAAATCTACCGGTGATCACAAAGAAACTACGAAGCATAATTCGAGTGATATTTTTCATGCTCAAGAATAACATCTCAAAGAGCAAGCTGATCGTTGATCTAAACATGATTATGAAACGTGGCAAGATCGCCGGCAAGACATTGCAAAACCTCATGTTCCACCACAACACCCACAATTTCCCCTCTGACGTCGGGCAAGTCTCCTTCACGAGCCGGCCAGGCGAGTACGAGTTCAGCTGCAGCAACACCCCTGCACACTTCAACAACATATTCCCCTTCCTCCTTACCAAAAAAGGCAAGCACCACAACACCAACAACCACCACCATTCCCGCTTCTTCTCGTGCGCCCACGCTCCGGCTACTGACGACGATGGGCCAGCGTTAGTGCAGGCCCTGGAGATGCTGAACAGCGAGGAGGCGTCGCCGGCACTGCCGGGGTTCGGGAGGAGTCCTATGGTGAGGCAACTGAGGGTAACGGACTCGCCGTTTCCGTTGCGGGATGTTGTCGTGGATAGCCACGTGGACGAGGCTGCCGAGGAATTTATAACAAAGTTTTATAATGAATTGAGGCACCAAAACAAAATGGCTTCTTCTCGGTGACAAAAAAACAAAAAAAAAAAAAGTTCCCGCCGATTATTTGAAGTGTACAAAGGCTTGCATTTGCAGTGAACGGCCGGCCAAAACATATCAAATGCATGGGTCATTTTCTTTAGCGCGCATGGCCTGAAAAAGAAGAAAAAGCAGTTCGCATGGCCTTCTTTTATTTTTCTTATATATTTTAGCTAGGATCGTCCAAAATAAAAACCTCCGGTACATTTAATTATTTGAACTATATATAATAAAAATAAGTTTCTTCAATATCATGATTATCCCTAGCTTATACATACAATATTGTTACCATATATATATATATATATATATATATTATACTGATTACTGAGGATGTACGTACTTAATTTGTAGTGTGGTTAAGAACTTAATTGACAACACGAGTCTTATATATGTTAGAGTTCTCCCATATATTTCCTTAATTTCCCCCTCAACTCAAACAACGGAAATATTCTCTGATGTATCCCTTAATATATATATATATATATATTTTTTTTTTATTTATTATAGTATTATATAGGTTATACCTGCTTGTATACGTAGCTTTGTATTTTCCATGTACAGTTGTTTTTATAAGTGACTAATTTGTTGCGTATAATTTATTTAGCACACGTCTGTTAATTTTATTTGTAATTGTGGGAACATGTACGAAATACACGTGAAACTATGATCAACAAATTTTAAGAAAATTAATTTTCTGAGCGAGTTAACATTTAAAAATTGAATGGAAACAAATATATTTTATATACTATTACACAATCATAAGTTACACTAAAATCTAGTGGAGATGGAGATGGAAAGAGAGAAAGACTTAGATAATTGGAGAAAAAGAAAAGAAAAAAAACAGTTAAAAATTTAGAAATTACCATACACAAAACAATACATTTATCACCTTAATAGAAGTTGCTTCAAAATTAAAATTGCCGCTCAAGATACAACCAACCAAAAATAGTGTAAAACTAATTAGTCTACATTAGTGTAACTTCAACCCTTTAATTTTATATATATACATATATATAATTAATTAACTAAAGAAGAGGAGAAATGGTGCGTAAATCATGTTAGATTTTAACTTTAGCACATGTAAGACATATATTGTTAGGTTAAGAATTTAACATCAACTTAAAGTCTTACACTTTATATTAAAAAAATAATAAGTCTTTAAATTTGCAGCATTAATAAGATTTAATTAATTATAGAGAAAGGCTCTTTGTCTAAAACATTTGATAATGACCACCTTTACAAGGGCATGCCATTAAGTTAAAGGCTCAACTACGCCTTCTACTCTTCCCAACTTAGAACCCCGAGTTTATCAATCGAGTGAATCAATAATATTGTTTCTATTTATACTATTATATAAAATTAGTATTAATTCCAACTATTTTAAAACTATGTCAATTTTTGAATCACTTATTTTATTCATGTAGCCTTCTTTTTCAATAATAAAAATTATTTTTAGTAAACTCAAGTTTTAAATGTCACACAATTAAGTTAAATTTATACCCCACTAGATCGACCACTTATTATATTTGTTTTAATTTTTGATTTAAAATATATTCAAGTTGCGCACACATCTTGTGCATGTTAGCCTAGTATATATATACACGTATATATAAACAAAAAGTCTACAAATTCGTTATAACACATGATTTTTCTATTTTACTCCTATTGCCATAAACGTTAGAAAAAATATATTGATGTTAAAATTTAAACTCACAACTTTTTAACTACTTGAAATAATCTTAAGCACTAAGCAACCTCATATTTTGTTTATTAATTTTTTTTAAAATGTACACACATCACATACATGTGTTATGTGTCTTGTATAAATAAAGTTAATTCTAATGGAGGGGCAGAGGTGGCTCTACCGTAAAGCAAGTCAGACTGTAGTTTAGGGCACCTATGTAGAAAAAAGCCTCAATTTTAACAAATATAAAAACAATTTTTATAGTAATTCAAGTTAACAAAAATGTTTTAATGATAATTTAATATATACAAATATTAGCTTGGTTCGAACCTTTTTTTTTATTTGTATATATTATATTTATAAAAAATTAAAATTTAATAAATATTTTAAGCATCAATTTTATTTTTATTTCCTAGGACCTAAGTTCGTTTGGGCCAGCTCTGTGGAGGTAAGAGTGTATAACAAGAACTGACATGATTTCACCAAGTTAAAGTGAACTAATAGCAGCCCCTCCACCCACCCAATACAAGCCATCTTTTTCAAATCACTTTATATTTTGTTTTTATTATTAGATTATGAATATTTTCTTTGTAACAATAAAATAAAAATGTTTCTTTTGAGAAGGTTTCTTGGAATCCTTATATCCGCGGCCAACGTACTCTGCACGTACAAGACGGACCAAATACTTTGATAACCTAACATTATTTTGGAACTGCTTTTCAAATGTGATTAAAATTAATTTAACTCAAAACATGGACATGATCACATGATTGAACATCGATCTTGTTACCAGGTGTACAATCTATATTATATGGGAAAGTCATGCGCGCAATTAATAAAATAATATGAATTCTAACTTTTCTGTTGCAATTAAGTTTTTTTAGCTGAATAATAAATAGATTGCACTTACTTTGAATCTGAGAAAACAAAAGTAAATCTCTAAAGGGAGTCCAAATAAAGATTGTGTGTGGCATAGTTGAGTGCTCAATTATTCTAGTGTTTTATTTGGCTCCTCTCTTGAACTTCTAGGACATTCTACTTACTTTGTTTAACTTATTTAATTTAAATTTTCAATTTAGTTAGTGAGAAAATTAAATAGAAAATAATTATAAAGGACAAAAATGAACATATCTTTTGAATAAAGGACACTCTTTTTTTTTTCCATTAGTTCGCAGGACAATTTTTTGTCTAAAGGACCAACTTTTTAATAAAGGACAAAACAATAATTAATTTATTATTTTAATTAATTAAATTGAATTCCAATACTACCTTTCTTAAATTAATATATAATTAAATTGAATTCAGAATTAATAAAAAGATAAAAATAAAAAATATTCAATTAAAAAGATAAACAAAATAAAATACATATCACAACAAAATCAACAAAATCAATCTATACAACTTTATTAAGGTTTCTTCTTATCATGAATGGGCTGTTAGCACCAAAAATGGAGGGCATATCTTTTGCTTAGTACTCATTTTTTTACTTGTTCTTGTATGTTACTTCAAATTTTTAAGTTTGAACGCGACTTAACAGTTATGTAGCGGCCACACCTTTGACGGGCAAAAGGTTCTGCTGAGTTTGTGTCGTCAATTGGGTGGTACCTGCATTGCACCAAAGTTTTTTAAAACCATCCTTCTTGCGGGGGACATAATCAATGCTGTCTATTGAGGCTCTTGGGCATTTTTTGTGTTGGTAAGTTGTGTTTATGTGATTAATACTAAATAAACATTGTTTTATTATTTTGTAAGGCTTTTGTCTCATTTTTCTACCCTTGTTAATTTTGTAGGCATATTAACTAACAAATACAACATTTTTTTTTGTTCGCATTTTTCTAATATATCATTCTGTAGGCATATTAATTTGTATGCTTTTTTTTTATCCTTGTTAATTTGGCAGGCATATTAATTAACTACAACATTTTTTTTGTAGACATTTTTTAAGAACTCGGATAGATGAAGTATTGAGTATTGTTTTATCATTAGTCTCAACCTAAGCATCCAAGTTGATAAGTTTTTAATTTGTTTATTTATTTAGTTGATTTTATTGCATTAGATTTAGAGAACTCAACTTTTTTTGAATTTTAAAGTTTCTGAGTTTGAATTTTTTTGAATTTGTTTTTCATTTGACTTTTTTTGAATTATTGTTACGTTTATCTTTATTTGAATTTTTTGTTATCTATTTTTGAATTATGTAGTTAATTTTTATCTTTATCTGTTTTTAAATAACCAAAACTAAATGGAGCTTTTTTTTAAAGGACAAATCTCTTACTCTCTTTCTAACAAAGGACATTCTATTTTTAGATTTAGTTTAAAGGACAAGTTTTTAATAAATGACAAAATACAAAATATTTAATTATTTCAATTAATTACGTTGAATTCCAGAACTACCCTTTTTGTAGATAAATACCCAAAACTAAACATGAAATTAATTATGTAATTAAGTTGATGATAATAAATTCAAACAAATTCAAAAATAGATAACAAAAAATTCAAATAAAGATGATAAAAGTAAGAATAATTAAAAAAAAAAATCAAATGTAAAACAAATTCAAAAAATTTCAAACTCATAAACTTCAATTTTCAAAAAAAATGTGGACTTTTCAAATTCTAAAACAATAAAGTGAAAAAAATGAATAAACAAATTAAAAACTTATCAACTTTGATACTTACGTTCAGACCAATGAAAAAAAATATTCAATGATTCATCTATCTGAGTTCTTAAAAAATGATTACGAAATAAAATGTTATAGTTATTAGTTAATATGTCTGCAAAATTAACAAGGATAAAAAAATGCATACAAATTAATATGCCTACAAAATAATATGTTTAAAAAATGCCAGCAAAATAAAATGTTTGTATTTGTTAGTTAATATCACTGCAAAATTAACAAGGATAAAAAAATGCCTACAAATTAATGTGCCTACAAAAGAATATGTTAAAAAAATGTCTACGATAAAAAATAGGTATTTTTTCTAGCAGACATATTAAGTTATGTTCTTATAATTAATTTTCTGGCAGACATATTAAGGTATATCTTTTAAATTTTTTGGTAGACATATTATGTTACATTTTTTTAATTTTTTGACAGATATATTAAGTTACATTTTTCTCAAAGTAAAAAAAAGGATAGCAAAACAAAGATGCAATAAGCAAGTGAAAAAGGAGAGCAAAACTATACCTCTTTGAGACATAGCCTAATCAAATGCACCTAAGTTTCGTACCTCTTGTCGTAAGCTTGATCAAATGCACCTAATAAATGTTAAACATTACATCAAATTCGTAGGAATTGAAATCTCCAATTTAATTAAATAGGTATTCAAAGATATCAAATTAAATTAGAATCTCATTTTCCTCTTTTAGATTGAGAGTACCATTAATTAATGAAATGCTAACAATATTACATCAAATTCGTGAGAACTAAAAACTCCTATTTAATTAATTATTATATGTGTTTCTAAAGAGATCAAAATTAAATTATAGACATGTTTTCTTCTTTGAGACTGAGAGTACCAATGACAAAGCATATAAATTAGAGACCTGTTTACAACTTCATTTTTCTTGTTTTCAGTTAGTAAGAAACTATACACACCAAGACCTTGAGGGAAATGACAGTAACAACACAACAAAAGGGATCACTGAACCCCACCTAATCTGAGCAACTCGGATAATCGGATATAGACATAAAATAAATACTTTGAGCCAGCTTTGAGCATTAATAGTTGCATTTTAGGTGGAAATTAGGTTGGATTGGGCTCGGGCACAGGGTGTTGTAGCTCAAGTTTAACTAGATCGATCCCTTAACCAACATAACAAGCTCATGTTTCAGTGTTTCAAAGACAGTATTTACATCATTGTTTTACTTTCAAATATGCTGCAGCATTAAAACTCATCCAGCATATAAAAATCCTACCACTCTATTGTACCGACATTAGTTCTCTTGCTAAGTCATTTCCTTGAAACAAGTATCAAGTAGCAGATGCATTTATCCCATGCTTCCATTTACCTTAGCCTGTAACATCTTGCCCTACATGTTGACCTTAATCAAATCACTATAGTTTTCTCCAATGGTCTGATATGAACATAAACATACGTTTTATTTGCAATTTTGCATGAATTAAAGATTATATCATAATGTCCAATTATTTTGATCCTTATCGAAAGCCGGTCAGTAAAACTAGGCCAATCCTCATGCTACCAGACCCTGTGTGTCCCCTCAAGCATTGCTAACTGCGAACCAATATATACACACATCACAAAATGACAAACAAATCATCTACGGGTAAACTATCACTCGTGCTATTTAAGTACGAAGAATAATTTTGACTTTCCAATCAAAATTTTGTAAACAAAAATCTGAAAACAACTGGTTACTAAACTAAGAAATAACAAACAACAATATACAAAAATTACCAATTGCAGCTTTGATTGACATCTAACACAGGAAGGGAGAGAGTTGGATGATTATGGGAGAAGTAAATACTCCCAAAGAGAAGATGAGAGTGGGACCGTGAAGGTATGGGAGGGTGAAAAGGTACAGAAGGTTGCGGTGGATGATTTGGATCTTACGTTTAGGAGTGAAAAGGCCCATGGTTAGCTTCCTGTGGGAGATTTGTAATGGAGTGAAATAAGAGGTTGAAAGAAGTCACCGTTTATTTGAACCTACAAGTTTGATAAATATTTGTTGATGGTGACTCTTATTAAAAGCCAGATGAGACCTAGATGATTTACAAGGCTGGAGTAATGCTTGACTTGTAGTGTAACTAATGAAGACAACTCGTAAATATCTCAATTGGTTTGAATTAATTATCATTGATTTAATTTTATTTATCTTTTAAGAAGGTTAGTATTGGAATTCGACCTAATTAATTGAAATAATAAAGTAATTAATATTTTGTCCTCTATTAAAAACTTGTCCTTTAAACTAAGTCTAAAAATAGAATCTCCTTCGTTAAAACCACTAATATACTAACGTCCTTAATTATTATTTTCTAAAACTAAATATAAAATAATTAATTAGTTTTGGGTATTTATCTATAAAAAAGGGTAGTTTTGGAATTGAACGTAATTAATTAAAATAATTAAATATTTTGTATTTTGTCCTTAATTTAAAAGTTGTCCGTCAAAGGAATCTCTTAAAAAGAGTGTCCTTTTATTAAAAAAAGAGTTTGACATTTGTCCTTTAAAAAAAAAATGCCCCAAAATTAAAGGCTTATAAGTTCATTCTAGTTGACTATTATTGTATTGAACTCTCATAAAGTACTAATTATTTTTGTGTTTCATTTTAATTATAAATATGATATATCAAATTGGTCTAGGTTAACTTGCAATTTAGCGCTCACGTGTAATCAACCAAGTGAATGTAATTTGCATACGAATTAGCAAGTTTTTTGATCAAAAACAAATTTTTTGTATTGTAGTATAATTATATTATTTGTTTTCCACAACTAAAAATGTGATGCATATTAGATCTGGATCCTAATTCAAGTGATAAAAGTGTAATAATTCACATGCATGAACAATCAAGATTCGATTACAACTCTCTCCCCTCTCCCCAAAAACCATATGGATTTATCTATTGTTTGTACTAAAAAAAATGATGATACATATTATTTTCATTGAACATCAATTAATTAATTTAAAATTTGTTTCAAAAATATGGAGGGGAAAAAATGAGTAGCACTTGTGCAAAGCCTAAAGCGTGTGATGTCATTGAATTTGAAAGAAAATATCTTTACCTTTCATCAGTTTCATGGATTATCAGCACGAAAATCTAGTACTTATGGTAGTGAATATTGGTACAATAGTTGTTCGTTGACACTAGGGTTTTCCTCCACAGTTGGTGACTTGATGTTGTAATTTTTTCCAAAAAAGTTGAAGCCTTATTTTGACTCTATGTCTCCCCTAGCTAACAAGACAAATATTTTATAACAAATTAGGATTTACCACAAAATTTTATATAAATTTGAGGCCTTATCAACCAAAACTTTTGGAGTATCTAAGTTATTTGTTTGGAAATCAACATTGTCGATTTCAATATGACTATTTCAAACAATTTCATTGGTTAGAATATTCACCTTCAAAAGATAAAGCGTGTCTACAGGTGTTATCTTAGATAATGCTCCCAAAATGTCAAGTACGTTGCTCTGGCAATTCAAAAGGGTATATTGCATATTCTCGCTACAAAGTGAGAAATATGATTTGTCATGAAATTGATAAAGGGAATTTTTGTATTCTTATAGACGAATCACAAGACGAGTCTAAAAGGAAGCAAATGGAACTTGTTATAAGATATGTCAAGTATGATGGTTTGTTAGCATAACGTTTTCTTAGCATCGTGAGTGTTGAAAATACCTTAGCATAAACTTTAAACAAAAAGATATCATATATGCTTGTTTGGTATAATCTCTCTATTTAAAATTTGCGAGGGCAAGGGTATGATGGTGCTAACAATATGTGTGGTGAATGGTATAAGCTATACCATTATTTCTTAAAGATTACCCATATGCGTATTATATTCATTGCTTTACCCATCGTTTTAAATTAACATTAGTTACTGCAGCAAAATATCAGCGTAATGTTTATCAATTCTTTTCTCATTTAAATTGTATTGCTAATCTTGTTGCTTCTTCTTTAAAGCGTTTTAGTGAATCAAAACCTACTTAAAGTGATGGGATTGAACATATGTTGGCCACTGGTGAACGCCAATATAGTAAAGGGGCTAATCAAATTGGTACGTTACTTCAGCCCGATCTACTTGTTGGAGTTCAAATTATGATTCCGTTAGCTAGAGATCTCTTGGATATGTATAATGCATTTTGCATAGTAGTTGAAATTGTTAAAAAAATTGGACAAAATCAAGTGGTTTGGGGGTAAGCTCTTGGTGTTCATAAAGTTATGAGGAGTTTTGAATTCATATTTATTTTGCACTTGATGAATAATATCATGAGAACTGCCAACATACTTTGTCAAGCCTTACAGTGGAAATCTCTGGATATTTTAAATGCTTTGAAATTAGTCTCAACAACAAAAGTTCTTCTTTAAAAATTGAGGCAAGATGGTTGGGATACTTTCCTTGAGAATGTAATGTACTTTTGCAATAAACATAATGTTAATGTGCTTGATATGAGTGCTACTTACGAAGAGGGCACATGTCATCAATGTCAACAACAAGATCATATTATGGTTGAACATCATTACCATTTTAATGTATTCAATTCTACAATATATTTTCAATTGATAGAGTTGGACCATATATTAAATGATTGGGTAGTGAAACTTTTGACTTTAGTTTGTCTTTAGATCCTAGTGATTATTTAAAATTATTTGATGAGGATAATATTTGCACTATAACGGATATATTTTATCCTTCGAGATTTAACTAAGATATTCATGTTTTGAGATTTGAATTGATGCATTTTAAGCTTGACGTTGCTTCCAATTCTAAGTTTATAAAATTTCCACTCTTACTAATTTATGTTGAGAACTAGTTGTGAAAAGAAAGTCTGAGCATTACACTTACGTTGATAGATTAACTCGTCTTATGTTTCCACGGTGACTACAAAGAAGGCATTCTCAGGTATAAAGCATGTTAAAATGGCGATTTGCACCTCAATGGGTGACGAGTTTCTCACCAATTGCGTGACTCTATACATTGAATGGGACCTCACAATGAGTATTGATATAGATTCTGTAATTGATGAGTTTCAAACTTTAAAGACTTGTCGAGCACGACTTTGATATATGTTTTTATCATTTTTACTATGTTTTGATGAAAATGTTTCCTAATATTGTAGTTAGATTTTTTTTTCCTTTTTATTATGTTATTCTCCTTTAGTACCATCCCGCTTCAAAGAATCCTAGACCCCCATGATTTGAATCGGTAATTTGACTGTAACAGAGTTTTTGTCCATAGTTGGTGTTGTAAGAGAATTTTGGATCTAATAAGCAAAGTTCTAAATTATAAATAGTTGGTGTTGTAACAGATTTGTCAAAGTCCTTGACCCTATTTGAAGGGCAACGAGACTTGACAAAAGTGCTTTATTATTATTATTATATATTATTTAAAATTTAACATATATATATATTATTTACACTTTTGGGCCCTAATTGTTTAAGCCGGCAATAGTAGGCTTCACCTAAAATATCTTTGACCGCATTAGCCCACAAAAAGAATATACAGTTAATATGGCAGAGGCCCTTAAAACCTAAAATAGAATAAACGCCCACCATGGGGCTCGAACCCATGACCACAAGGTTAAGAGCCTTGCGCTCTACCAACTGAGCTAGACGGGCTTGTTATATAAAATAAACGTCCATCATGGTACTATACGTTTCTAAAACGGTATCGTCAGGTCAAGCGAATTTAATAATAAATGCTTGTTGCCCCTCTTTCGCCTTTCAGGGCATATCTCAAAGAAAATTCAATACTTCGTTGTGAATATTTGAACCAGTTGTTTGCTGATATTTCGGTTTTACTCCATAGTTGCTGTTGTAATTTCCTCAAAAAAGGTTATTTCGACTCTACAGCTCTACTCTTCTTACCACATCACAAATCACAAATGAAAATAATTTTTTTTGCCCCTTTTTTTTTTTATAATTGTAGCCAAAGTACATTAAGTATTTAGATAGTGATCTGTGGTGGTGGGAACTGACCAGTGCTGAGTACTGCTTTATACTGAGTGCAATGATAATTATAGCCAAAGTACATTAAGTATTTAGATAGTGGCCTCTGGCTGCATGTATATTCTGGATGGGGATGTCAAGTGTTGAATACTGGCTGCGTTTAAACATGCTGTGCAACCACCACACAATGCATGCATATGATGGTGAGTCTATTGTTAAGATTAAAAATCCCACATTGGAAAACATATCCTCTCAAAATAATATATAAAATGGAGGGGTTACTCCACCTCGATGTGGGAATCGTAGTCTCAAGGGCCATAACTCATCGGCCATAATTCATGAATAACTGAAGCTAAATAGAGGATGGATGTTTTGATTCTTGTGGTTCTCGTGGTCATGTTGTAAGTGTGCCCGTTGCAATGCAATGCTGTGAAATGTATTTATTTGATTTAGTTCAAACTGAAACTGAACAGTTCTGGTACTACACAGTACTACTTATTTTTGAAATCCATAATTTATACATTCCCCCCTATTCTGCATGTATACTTCACAACAAAAAGTTTTCTTCCCAGGACACACCACCTCTTTTACTTCTCATTCACAATCTGTACTGAACTCCCAAAAATCCCAATTACATTGGCCTGCGACATAAATTACCCAGCTGTACTTTATCCTGCCATAGGATGAAAATAGACGGTAAATATAACCAAGTAACAAAGCATAATGAGAGGTTTCAAACTTCTTCGTTTCAATTAATTTTACCACAGTATTATCGTGGTCATAGCGAACCACAAAGATGCAGCTGCAGTCATTCATATCGTGCGTTGTCCTCTCAATTTCCACAATGTGCGCATCATAGTACATTGAACCGCTCTCACTTTCCTGAAATCAATCAATAAGGTGGTCTCACATTTTCTGAAACCTGCAGGGAAACGATTACAAGTAATTTATGAAAGAGCTTTCGAAGTAGAAGCATACCTTGAAGCACAGTAAAGAATCTCCAACATTGGCCATTGGACAATCCGAAGGTTCTAAAGGGACTGAACGCTCACGCACTCTCCTTTTCACATTCACCCACTCATCGTCCTCGTAACCAAAGCCAGCAAACCTCACACGCACTTCCTGTAATTGGAACATTACATTTTTAAGAATTAGAAAAAAACGACAATTGCAAAAGGCACCATTGAGTCTTTTTATGACCAAATTAATCTTGAGGAGGACGACCCAATATATATATATATATATGATCTTGTTATCTCTCAGAGGGAAATTAGTATTGGAGAAGCATCTTACAAGCTCGCCAGAGTGGAGAACTCGGTAGTTGAGGAACGAAGCAACGTCGTACCTGAATTACATTGAAATCAGTGTTCTTTTAAAGTGCGTGCAAGTCAAATGAAGTAATAGAGGAATCCTCACCAAGCATTATCCTTAGAGGATAAAGCTTCAAAAACCATACCCGAAAGCCCTGCAACCCTTTGATCTGATGAATTATAATGTTGCATAAATTAGTACAAAATTAAAAATAGCATTAATATAGAAAGTGTATTATGTATAAATAGGGCCGGATAGAGAACCTTTGGACTTTTGAGTTGCAATATTTGTTGTTACTGGTGCATTTTTAGTTGTAGTTGCAGCTAAAGGGGGTGTTGACAAAGTACATTTGGCTGCAGAAGTTTTCTGCTTATCTTGGATATAACTTTGCACCTGCAATATAACAACAACATATAGGTTATGGTGCAAGGCAAAATAACAGCGAAGCAAAGTTTTAAAAAAAAATGTTCATTTTCAAAAGAAGCATTTCCACACTTCTCGTAAAATGTTTGAGTACGTTCAATGTCAATTTTTTAATATAAGTCCACGTACAGTAGAGCCCCAAAAGTTGTCGCAAAGAGAAATATATATATATATATATATATATATATATATATATTTTAGGGTGCTAAAGAGGCCCAAAGGCCAACAGCTCAAATAAGACAATCAACAGGTCTCCACCGTAAGTAGGGGAGGAGAGTCCAAGGGGCCAAGGCTATCTCCGATGGTCAATTCTATTCAAGCAAATTTTTATGTTAGAAAAAAGAAAAAGGAAAAAAGTGTTCCAATGGTCATTTCTATATGAGATGGAATGTGAGTCATATATGGAATTTCTATAAACATTTCTACATGTAGAAATTGTGATAGAAATTTTCAATGTGACATAGCACATCCTCATTGGATATGAGAAACCCACTACTGCTCTCTCATTCTTAAATAAATGTCAAGTAATATAGAAAAGTAAGATATAAATGGCACTATTAGAGAAACTTTATTTGAGACTTTTCTATCCACATAGTTATATTACCAAATAGATATAGAAATGTATTAAAAGTATCATGACACATAGGCTATAAATGAATTTATAAAAAATACCATCGAAGATGGCCTAATAACATTATCTTCAGGCAAATAGTGTCCCATTTTGCCATTTTGGGTAAATATATCACACAGAGGCGGATCTAGAAAAAAAATTTGCGGGGGGCCATTGATAAACTTGTATTGGACAAGTATCAGGTAGGATTCATTGGCGTTTGATAAAACTCTCTGCTGCTCTGCAACTCTGCCGGCGGCGTTTGGTTTGATTTGTTTTGTTGCTTTCTGCTCTTAAACTCTCTACTGCTTTGCAACTCTGCCCCTCTCTCTCTCTACACGGCTCTACTAGTTTTTTTCAATTGGGGGGGACCATTGATAAACTTAATTGCCTTATATATATATATATATTAAAAAAAAAATGTTGGGGGGGACCATGGCCCCCTTCAATCAACCCATGCATCCGCCTCTGATATCACACCATAACATTAACACCCAGCTATAACTTCTTTAACGGGAGTTCTAACTTGGAATTATGTAACATGATATCAGGGGTGAGGTACCAAGTTAGATAGGTTGGGAGCATGTGTGGGCTTTGCACTCTATGCACGAGGGACTGTGTAAAGCTTGATTCCCACATCGAACATGAACTAATTAAAGTGGACCTATTTATAAGAGTCGAGACACCCTCACTATAAGTATTTTGTATAAGTTTTTGGAGATATAGTTCCTAACATGGTATCAGAGTCTAGTTGTCTGGGATGTTTATGGTCTAAGCTTTGACACCTATCTTAAATCACGTGCGAGTAAGTGGGTGTTAAGCATGATTCTCATTACGATTCTTCTCCTAACCTCTTTTGAGAGATAGCCCCTAAAATTCCTAAAATAAAAAAGTATTCCCTCCCTCTTATAATTAAGATTAATCAACAGTCTTCAATAGAGATTTCACTTATACTTTTTGGATATTTCAAATTATGACTTTCCTTTGCAAAAATTAATTAACATATCAAACTTACAATATAAAACAAGCTAGGATGAAAGACTAATAAAGTAAAAGCGAAATTATCAATTCAAGAAAGGAGAGTAAATTGCCATAAACCCATTAACCACTGCATAACGTCCCACCCCATAAACACACGGAAACACATAAGCTTGCTGCACGTGTATTTAAACAGAGGGTACAATTTTTGAAAGTAATACTATGCTCTCACGCATCCATCACTATTTTGACAATAGGTGTAACTTACCAAAACACGCACAAATTAAGAATGAAATAATATAAGGAGATTCTGGTTCGATCCATATGGTTATTCACCGTTACACTCGTAACAGTAGGCTAGATTATAACTTGTATAAAAAAAAACATCTAAATACAAGTAAGAAAAAAAAGCATCAATTAATATTCAGAGCCAGTAAGGAGAATTAGTTGAATGATAATAAAAATCACGCACACTAATTCAACCAAAAGTTTTGTATTTGGGCAGATTGAATTTTGTACAGGAGGAGAAAGGGAAATCAGAATTACCTCAGCATCTGTAAATTCAACGGCCATTGCGTTTAATTCACACACAGAGACACAGAGACAATCAGGCAGAATGAAAATGGGAAGATTTTCTTTTTCTTTTAGCAAATTTATTTATAATTGGGATTTGGGATATTCAAAATTAGATTTATAAAATCAAGCGTAACTTCCTCCTATCTTCCCCACGAACTATAAAAGCGTTACCTTTTATAAATTTTATTCAAACGAATTTGAAAAGCCAATACTGAATATTTACTAAATTAAATTAGGTATTAACTTCAACTTAATAATAACAAATCTTTAAGCAATACTAGCTTTAATCATGCACGATGGCATGTATTATTAAAATAATAGCATAATACATTATACATGAGAAGATTAATATATATATATATATATATAAAATAGTAAAGAAAGCATCTATATTCTCCGATCTAGACTAATTCTCTAGACATTTATGAAAATTAGGCTTTGTGTAAATTATTAAAAAATTTTGATATAATCAGGGTCCGATACGATCATCCAATTTACACACCATTGTGACTTGCTTGTCATTTTTTGAAACTAAATTGCTATATACATATACAGAGCAAGATAGACTTCAAGAGTTTGTAACGTTTTGGACATTGGCTGGATATTTCTACCAAAATAACTAATTAAATAATACTTTTTTTACATTAGATTATTAGTATTTCAAGTAAAACTGTAAACTCTTAGTTAAAATAGACACAATTCAAAAATTAAAAAATAAGCAAATGCCATCATTTTAAGGTGACTATACCCCTAATTTCGGAGTTTACGAATCTGCTTATAGAAGCATTGAAAGTTGAAAGTAATTCCTTATAAGGAGCCAACGGAAAATAAATAAAAATGAATTGTATTTTTTTTATTTAGGTATAATCGACATAGTTATAGGGTTCAATAAAAAGTTTAAACAAGAGAAAGAGAAGAGTACATTGTATTTGACGATTTTCTATATAGAGTACTAGAGTAAAGAGGGTTGAAAGTAAATTGAAATGAAAACCAACACAAATTAACAAAATAGTAGCCAAATTAGAAAAAAAGTAGTTCATTTGAAATATACAAAACATAACATTTTTCAAAAAGATTAAGGACACCTAGATAAATGGAAGAGACAGGCGTTGTCAATAAATCAAGCCAATTTACACACACACATATATATAGAGAGAAATATGCATATACGCATAGAATGTTTGTATTGAAATAGCACATTGATTGAGATTAATGGAATCATAAATTTTAGTTAATGGGAAAAATTTACATATACTTATACACATAAAATCCTTGCAATGAAATGTCACATTGATTGAGATTAATGCAATCATAAGTATCAATTAATTGAAAAATATTGTAACGATTTATAGAGTAGAAGAACAGACAACTACTAAATTGCAAAGGTTAATGAAGATGTAAAGACAGCATTATATAATGAACAAATTTTTAAAATTAGCAAGGAAGAGGAGATAAGAGAGGGCATTATAGAGCACATTTATTAAAATGCCACTTGATACAATGTGACGAATGTACATAGTTAGTTTTACCAACTATTAATAAATCAGGCCAGTCCTAATATAGTAGGACTTTTTATATTTATGTTCTCAACTGGTGGCTCAGATTTAATGTAAATATTTATCTTTTAATCCAACGTCTCAAGATTATCATGGCATGTTGGTAATATTGATGATAATAATAAGTATTTGGTTAATTAACTATATTAAAGAGTTTAAAACCTATGAAAATATTAATTGTATCTTTATAGCCATTAAATATTCATATGTCCTAAATTATTTAACATGTAAATTATTTATATAATAATACTACTATATATTCCTATTTTGTTTAATTATAAATTATAATTTTTCTATATTTTTAGCATCTCCATATTATTTAACATGTAGATTATCTACAAAATAATATCTCGAGTAATAATAGTGTATATTCGCATCTTATTTGCACTGTCACATCAACTTTCTCTTTTTTCAACTTTTTTAAGAACTTCAAAAATATAATAAATATTAATTTAACAATCTTTAAAATTTATTTTTCTAGGGAAAATATTGATTTATTTATGATTTTGTTTTTTAAAGTTTATAAATTGAATATACAAAAATAGATTAGAATTATTGTGAAAGCAAAAATATTTCTATTAAAGAAATTTATTATTCTTAAGCATAATTAATGAACTATAAATTTGGTTACTTTAAAATATCCATCATATCCCAACAAGTTTTTAACCAACTATGACCCTAAGGCCAGATATTTTTTATTTCTTTAATTGTGGTAAGCATGAGTACATTCTAAGCATAAATACGATTTGAGTTATGTCTAGGTACATGCATGTAAATATAACATGTTGAACTCAAACAAACACATATATCTGAATAAGGAGAGCCATCTTTTTTGGGTCTCGACAATCTCTATGGCAATGTACAAAAATACCTAATAATACCGCGTGTCAAGGCTGGGTGGTTTAACCATATAATAAATGTGCCGTCTTCGAACTTTCATAATTAAAACTCTCTTCAACTTTGGATTAATGTCATTATTGCTATATTTTTAGACAGGACGAGGTTAAATCTAGCACAACTTGCCCCAAATTCGATCATTAACCATCGCTACACAACTCTCAATGCTAATATTATGGGACTCTCTAAATTTATGTTCTTAAGTGGCGGTTCGGATTTAATTTGAATCTTTATGTTTTAATCCAACGGCTCAAAGACTTTTTAACTTATGTTCCCAATTAGTGGTTTAGATTTAGTTTGAATCTTTATATTTAATCTAACGGTTCACATATTTATGTAATAACTAAACATGTATTTATCTCCTAACTAATTTTAATTTATGTGATAAACAAAAAAATGTTTATCTCCTAATTAATTTCGATTTATGTAACATATTTCTATGACAACTAACCAAGTATTTATTTATTAATTAATCATTAATAAAGTGTTTAAAACCTTAATAAATTAAAAAAAACGAATATCTTAAACTAAAATTAAAATTTAGTTATATTTTTTCCTACCATTATTCGATTATTAGGCATGTATGAGTAGTTTTTACTATCAATATCAATTATTTATTAATATTTTAACATTTAGTTATATGTTCTCAAAATTATTTATATTTTCTTACTATAAGTAAAATTTAATTTTCAGAATGCAAGAATTTTAATTTTTAACACCCTTTTATTTCTAAAAAGCAAATACAAATTGCATCATGTCATATATACATTAATTATTTAGAACTCACGAATTTATTTATTTTTCATTCAGGATTAAAGTAGTGATATTTACAATATCAGTTTGTTTGAAGAAGAAAATATAATTAATTCTGAGAAAGGATAAAAAATAAAAAATAAAAAAGTTAATTGTAGGTGATAAGGACATATCCAAAACTTAGAGAATATCATATATTATATTTACTTTTTTTTTCAAAGTAGAATAATAATAGTTTATTTTCTCTAGAAACTATTCTAATTTTTAAATATTATGTTAATCTAAATATAAACATATTAATTTAAACTTACTCGATATTTTCTTGGCATACGTTTATCCTATATGTGATTAATAATTTCTAAATTTTAAAAATCCAAAAAGTACTAATGGAAATATATAAATGGATTATATGGTGACTAATTTTATTTATAGTGAATCAATAGCCGAGTGTAGGGTTTTACCAAATTCAAACTCGATAAATCTAAAAATATGATTACTTGAAATTAAACTTGACTAAAAGCATATTTATTTAAAAAAATAAATTAAAATCTATCATGTTTACTATACTATACGTGTAAACCTTAACTCACTCTTCGCCTTCTTACCCGTTATAATTAAATTGTATCATAAAGGTATTTTAAAAAAAAATGTTATATTTTAGCAAAGTTGATACAAATGAACATAATTTACATGAACTCGAACTTAAGCCATTTAACATCCATACTTTTCCGGATTATAAAATAAAAAAGAAAGAATCTGCCCTATATTGAAGTTTGCTTAGTCGAAGACTCGTCGAATTAAGCCATTTCTCATCCCTTATTATAACGGAAGTGCAATTAAACATACTTAATTTACTCTACCACTATTTGAAAAATAGGTATACAATTATATTTTTAAAATTAAAATTAGTGCGGTAGGAGAAAATTTAATTCCTCTTATTCTCAAATTAAGAGTATACTGCTACTTTTTTAGGATAATATTAAAATTAATTTCTTTGAAAAATAGCAAAATTGGAATAAGAACTCTTAATATGAGGTAAGAAAAATTAAAATTACGAGTAGTTATAGATATAAAAAATGTAGTGATAAATATAATTTTAGATAGTATCACTAATTACATATAAGCATAATTGAATCATGTCGTATGCACAGGTATTGACTAGTCTATATATATATAATATGATATCACACACTTTTGGTTAAATGTCAATTTTTTTTTTATGTTATAAGACTATTTATACGGTCTATATCTTTCCAACATCTTTAAATTTTCTAAGCACTAGCTGTTTCGTTTTCATTTTAATGTCTGTATTTAGAAAGCTCAGAAACATCCACAAGGAAACAATATAATAAATAATTCTTCTTCCTTTAGATATTCTAAATTTAATTAAAATTATATCAACATTTAACCCATAGCCATAGTTTTGCCGAACTTTCACACCATTTCCTTCTTAATTGATTCATAGAAGAAACCTTCCAATCGCAACATTGCACGAAGTGCCGGCAAGCATATATATATATATATATATATCATATCTACTAACAGCTAGATATGTCATATATTTTCTGTGGTTGTCGATAAACTTTAGACTAGAAATATTGATTGTCTCATCGATTTCATCCTTACAAACATTTTTAGACAAAAAGTCAACAAATATTCTAACGATCTCGATAATTAGGAAATTAGAGACTATGTTTAAGTATTTGTCCAGGAAAAAAGTAGAAGAGTCAAATCACATGATATAATCTCTTACGATAGCTTAGTTCAACTCTTCTTCTTAATTCTTTTTTTTTTCTTCAAGAAAGAAAGAAAGGACCAACTAGTTTTATCTTCGAAAATCGGTTTAAAGAAGGAATGTGTTAAATTTAGTGATCTACGTACATCTATTTATTACCTCTTGCAAATTTGAAATTATTTGTCCTGCAATCCTAAACATTAATTTGATTTTTAGTATTTATTTACTTTAATTATGTGATTGAGCGGTACTGAATTCACAGTTCTATTATAAATTTAGTAAAATAATTCAATGGAATAATGCTTTTGTTCACTTATTTGAATTTGAATGATTGAATATGAAAAAGATTCAGACTCGTATTGAAGTTTGAACACTAATTTTAAATTGTTTTTTTTGCTTTGTTTTTGAATTTTACATTTAAATATAAGAGTTCTTAAATAAAACCACAAAATTAGCCTTCTCACTACAACAAGTGAATACTTTTCTTTTCACCCCACTTACTTTTCAAAAAAAACTTTCAATTCATCCCAGTGCCAGGGTGAGTTTACTGAATGCATTATTGGAACGCTAATTTCCGTCGTTGCTAAAAATAAAATATGAAAATCTTATATAAACCCACAAAAATATTATTCTCATCTAAAAAAAGAAACCTTTCACTTCACCCCATCATAATTTTTTATCGAAAACATTCAACCCACTCCATTATTATAGACAAAGCAAATAACATCCAATATAATAATGTGAAATCCATCTTCAATCCAATAGATTGTAGAGATTGCAAAAGGTTGGAGCTCTATATATAGCTAGTTTAATTACCAGAAATGGAAAAAGTTGCTGACCATAAATATAACAAAAGAGAAAGGAAATTAAACAAAAGATCGAGGAAACAAGTATATATAGTTCTGAAAAATATAACAAAAGAGAGATCGAGTTTTTCTTACAGGCCAGTTAATTTGTCCACTTAATAATTTACACTTCGAAGGTACAATCAATTTGAGCATTTTAATGAAATATATAACCCAATAAATCTAGCTGCAATACTGCTCCGAAGAAAGAAGAAAATGAAAGAAGTAAAGATATATATATATATATATATATGATGATGATGATGATGATGATGATGATGGTGATGGTGATGATGATGATGATGATGATGAAAGCTGAATGTTTGTGAAGTAGATAGGTTAATTAGCTTACCTTCAATGAATGCCAACTCTCTTTTGAACACAATAAAATTTAATCTACCTGCTTCTCTGTTCTCGGGAATGGTGCAATTAATATGTTAAGTTGGCTACGATCCTTCTCAATACTAAAACAAGTCTATAATTATATATATCAATGTTAGAATTATGTAGAGAGAAGAAAGTAGCCGATTTTACTACCATCACCCTCTAAAACCATGAAAGATGAAACCCAATTAGCACAAGGAACAAATGTTTACAATGATCATCCATGGCTGCTAAAACTAAGATTAACATAAAACAGCTCTTTGGTAAAATAGAGGATCGGCTTATATTATAAGCTTAGATCTACGTAATTAAGTGAAAATAGTATACATGTATTTGTTTGCCGGAAAGAATAGAGTTTTTTAATTAATTTTTAAAAATTCAAGTGGGTGAGAAGATAAATTAGCGACGATTTTTTCGAAGTATAAAAAGCGGGGCGAGAAGAAAGAATTTTTCGCTATTTTTTAGGTTAAGATTGATGTAATTTTAACTTTTGTTGAAATGAGAAGACAGATTATATGGGTGCATTTAAGAACATCCTTTAAATATTTGTTATTTATTTGAATATATTACATTTGAATGAATGTTATTTGAAAAAAATTTACCTTTATCATTTGATTTTATAAAAATGACTTAAGGGCAAAAAATATATTTTACCTCTTTAAAAAATAAGTGTTAAAAGAGAAATGTTTTATTTATTTTTTAAGAGACAAATTAAATAATTAGGTCGATCTAAATTTTAAAGGAACCAAACAAATTTTAAATCCTCTAAAATCTGAATTGATCGGAACACCCGTTTAAATTTTTAACAATATCAAAACAAACAGCCCTGAAACAAAATTAAAATGCATGACTCGGTTTGTACCGTACATATGTTAACCTATATTTAGCTTGAGTAAAAGGAAAATGATGCATGAATATATTCATTTATTATACTTTGTCAAATATACGTAATGCTTAGATAAATGATGACACATCACTTGCCATATATATCTGATTCATTTTTATAAAATCAAATGCTTAGATATATTAACATTCACACACGTTCTTGTAATAGTCCATTTTGATAGGTAAATAGATGAATTTGTTGATAAAATTTTATACAAATGATTTACTCATTATAAATATCACATTCACTAAATTTCATAAAAACATTTATCCGTTTATTCTTTAAAATAAAATATTTTTATTTTATTTTAGTAAAATAAGAATTAATCCTAATAGGAACCTCCTTAAATATACATTTAATTAACTTAATATCATGTTCTTAGGGTTCAGGGTAATACCTTTTAACACTCTAAACTAGATACGGGCACACATGCACTGAGTGTGCAAGTTTTATTCTCATGCACTTGTAAAATTTAGCAAAGAAATATTATTGGCTTAGTAGTTAGAAATTATGTTTTCAACCTTTAGCTAGGTCAGGAATTAAAGCTTTTTTTAACTTCACATTTGGCTAAAAAGAGAAAAAGTGATAGGAATAAACATGAAATTCACAAAAATCGATATCATAATTGCTTTTACCCACTCCCATTTTAATAGACTAGTTCTCTAGCATTTTATATGATCTTTAGGCCCTCTAGAAACATTTTTCTTGTATTTTTCAAAACATTAATTGTATTTATATCTATGATAAATTTTGTGTTGCTAAAAGACTTCTTTTTTTTGGAAGCTAAAAGATACCTTAAAAATGTCAATAGTCACACTCTTTTGTTTTCAAATATATTCTAGAACTGTTTGGTAATTGAGACCCCAAATCCAAGAAGAGATCCTTCGTAAAGCATTTTTTTTCCTCCTATATATTTCTTTCAGGAGGAAAAAAACAAACAAGAGAGAATTAAATAATATAACAGTGACATAAATTTAGCAAGATCGGACTAGTAGGTACGCAGAATAGAACTAATTTATATGACACCAATTCATGCTACTTAGTCAGTGTTCATACCTCTTGCATATCCCTTTATATAAAGCTAATACATACATATTTAAAATGTATGCTTGTCATAATTTTGCGTTACTAATTTTACTTTTTTCACAAAAAGAAAAAAATTAAAAAAATATGCACGCAACAAAATTAAATCATGCTTATCCATTGAAACTTTTCTTTTATCATTTTTATATATAGTTTAACTGAATTTTTTCCTTCAAATATGAATATCTGATTCACGTATGTAAAAGTGACGTTTGTAGTGACGTTTATAATGTAAATAAGAAATAATGCAAATAAAAAATTAAAAAGAAACGGAGGGTAGGAAGAAGGGTGGACCTATCTAACAACCCATTGTGCAAAAAATTCAACCAAAGCAGTCCATGCCAAAGACCTTAGGCTCAGTTTTTAAGTTAATGATCAATTAATTAATTAATGGTCATTTGGTCTTCATCGAATTTGACACCACAAATCCAATAATCTTCATCTACCTCCGAAAGAGACTTTTTGCTCAAGAACACGGACGTGCTTATTAATCGAATTCGATCACAAATTTTTGATTTTTTCTTTCTCGTAGTCGTTGGTGGGGCTTCGGTACGTGGTCGATCAGATGCAGAGTTGGGTGAACAAATAGACAATTTCTTGCTTTCATATTTATTACCAATATTACTCTTTTAATTAAACACCCTAATTTAATTTACCACCTACGTGTCAATAATTAAGATGGGTATGACATATATATATTGGAATGGCATCGTGTAATAATTCGTCAAATATTGATATATTTTTATCTAATTAATTTTACACATTTTTGTCGTATTTAGGGGTAATAATTCGTCAAATATTGATATATTAACTATATATATGATGATTAATATGATAAATACTTAATGTACTTGCTAATTTGTAGTAAATAATGGTATGGTGTAACTTATTATGATATATATGCACACGCTATAGTGAATACTCTATATTACTTAAAAAATTGAAATAAATAGTTTTAGTTATGAAAAAAATTTGTCAAATTGAACGGCTGATCATTTTAGCATCTTGTAAACATAATTAAAATGCTAAATTAGTAGCTCGAGATTCAAAAATCTGTATCTTGTAAACATAATTAAAATATTCAATTAGTACGTAACTCGAGACTCAAAAATCTGATAATTTAGAAGTGTACCCACTATAACTTATGGTAGAAAATACCTATCAATTCCACTACTCTATATATACTACCATATAAAGCAAGAGGGCATTCGGTAGTTATAAAATCAATTAACAGGCGTACCCACCATAACCAATGGTAGAAAGTACCTATCAATTCTACTACTCTATATATACTACTATATAAAGCAAGAAGGCATTCGGTAGTTATAAAATCGTGTCAAGTTTTTGATTTTCCTATTTTGCTCATGTGACCTTTTGTTTCATTAAAAAATATATTTAAAAAGCGTAAATAACATGATTTAAACTCCTGCTAAAAGTAATGATTGGTTAACTCTCAACAATCACACCATATATTTATTTTTTTAATTATTTTTCTTTAAATCAATTATACCTAAATTGCATGTACAACACGTACTTTAGTGTGTATATATATCACCTTTGTTGATTGGCCATTTCAACTTTGGGATCTTTTTAGAACAAGTTTTTCTAGAAAAGATCTAAGGCCTGATTGACTGAAGTACAAAAACTAGGTTTCTAGAATTAATTTACAAAGTTCAACAATTTCATCGAAACGCTTTCAAACAAACCCTTATAGAAATTCACCCCCCCCCTTCCTTATGGAAACAAATGGGATCTGTCCACATTTATTGGACATTTCTACTCGTTATTTAGAGTTTGTTTGATAAAAATATGAAAAAAATAGAAATAAAAATAAAATTAATTGATTTTTTTTGAAAAGTTGAAAAATAAGTTGAGACATGGGGTAAAATATCTTCTTACTTTGTGACTTTTTACATGGAGAATTTTTTTTTGGTGGTTGAAGAAGAAAATTTTTTCACAAAAAATTATGAAAAATAGAAAATATATACTCATAAAATGAGTATGAAATTGAGAGCATTTAATAACATGACTCAATTTATTTTTCAACTTATTACCAAATCAAGTGTTTTTATTTTCTTTTTTCATGTTATTATGAAACTGAGCCTTAGTGTAATTCGATCTTTCTGGAAAAAGAAAAAATACAAAGACGCGCCTTCGATGAATGAAATATTATATTGGAAATGTAGATGACATTACAACAACATGAGGTTGAAAGGATCGGAAGGCGGGCTATATAGTTATTTGTTTTTAAGTTAAAGATCGAAAGAGACATATATATATATATATATATATAAATACATCACAAATGTATAACTCAGTTTAATAAAAGAAATGTTGATATATGGAGATCGAGTGCATGCAGGTGTCAGCAACAGGTGCCTACGGCTACGTTGCTAATTAACAATGCCGCACAAATTAACAACTTAATATTATTTTCAAAATTAATATATCTTATAACACCTTAATATATACAAGAACATGAAAATTTTGTTCTTTCCAGAATTACGTACTACGCCTTTCTCCCAACATAAGAGCCTTATATTTTCTCTGATTTTCAAAGGAATTTAGGACTCCTATATTAATTTATAACGGAGGGAGTATATTGTTTTCTTAATTTATGACAAAAATAAAATTAACTAGGCTAAATGTGTAGTTATGTATTGACACTCCTCCGGCACGCTTAGGCTCTATAAAAATCGAGTGAAATAACTTAAAAATCTCTCGAGCCTTTTTATATCTTAAAACACTTTAAAATTGAGTGGGGATTGACTAGATGCGGTCTTTTTAGAAATTTTACTCCATTTTAAAACACCAAAGAATGTTAGGAAAGTACGTACAAAAGCTGCATCGATCCTTAATTAATCGTATTTGTATGAGTGATTGATTAGTTAAATAATTAATTCATTTGGCTGTAACAATCAATATAAAGTTTGACGGTAATTAATACGCGATTTAAGGCATTCATTTTCTTTACTGTGTTCAAAACTTTAAATGTGTATATAAATCGCACATGCATTTGCCATTTAATAATTTTTAATAAAATTTATGATTGATTAGTTTTTTAATTCATTTTTCTTTAAACCAATAATTGCCCTCACTACTTAATTCCCATCCAAACCCTATATTAAAACTTCTTAATCAAATTCATTTCAATACATAATCTTGTTACAGTAGGTCCAGTAAGAACATCTCCAATGGCAATGTGTAAAATTGATGTATAAAAACATGTAGACTAATGAATAATTGACATTTGGTTGATAAAAAGTTGTTTTACACATATATTATACATATTCTCATTTTTGCTCCAATGGTTTATATTTATAATCTTGTGTAAAATTATGATGTACCAATTATATGAAACATATGGAATATATAATATTCAACATTTTTTATAAATATTTTTTATTTATAATTAAATAGTCAAAGTGGGTATTGATGAGTAGAATTCAAATATGCAAGTTTTATTACAAAATATATTTTTAATTTTTAATTATACTATTTTGAAAGTTTTGTAAAAAGTTGGAGAGAGAAAATGATGAGGTGGATGTATAAAATAGATGTGTAAAATATACACCCATTTTACACAAAAGATGATGTTGCATGTTTTATACAACATCATTAGAGCACAAAAAATTATACACAATATATAAATTTTACACAAATCGTATGTGACATGATTTACATATGCTTATTAGAGATGCTCTAGTAGAAGTAATAGCAGCATCCATTTTCATTGGAGCTCCCAACAAACTCCCAATAGAAAATAAGCTTGGTTTTCCAAAGTCACCCAAACAGGGGCAATTGAAGTCTCCGCATCAACTCAAAATTCAGGCGTCCATTGGATAACTCTTCAAATACAAAAGCTCACGCCGATGAAAGTCCTCATGATTAAAGCGAATGAGAATATATATATGCTTATTGCATGTCCAATAAACCAACATTAAAACCCAATTTGAGCCCAAACGATCTAATCTCTTTAAGATTTGAGGTCTACCACGAGAAAATTTCCCTATCAATGCAAATTTGAAGGGGAAGGATAAACAAACGATGTATTCATCAGGGAAAAAAATAGCTGGTTCTCAACCCGGAGATTTTTAAGCAATTGAATACGTAGATCTAATATTTACTAGGACATCAGCATATTAATATAAGATCGAGTTATTGCAGGTGTCAACGTAATAACCGGCAGTGGATCCATCGATTCTTAATGGTGCCACCTCATTGGCCTTAATTAGGAAACCCTTTTTTTCAAGGCATTAATTAAACTCAAGGACAGATAAAAATTTGGAAGACTTAGGCCTTGTTCACTTTCCACTTTCACTATCTAAAAAAATTAAGTGGCCACTTAATTTTTACCTCTTAAAACTTAAAATTTTCATCCAAAATTTTAAGTGGCAAAGTTGCCACTTAAATCTGAAACTTAATTTTAAAGAGTAGAAAAAGTCTACTTTACCCTCCCTCTTTTCTCAAAATTTCATAAAGCCCACCCTCTCCACCCACGCCGCTCGTCACTTCCGTTCAACTGATTTCCATTGTCGCCGTTCTCCACCTCCGGTAAGATCTCTCTCTCTCTCCCTCTCTCTTTAACACACACATGCACACACGCACACATTCGCACAGATTGCACAGATCGCTCTCTCTCTCTCTCGTTCACACACACACACAGATGCACAGATAACACGAATTACTCTTTCTCTCTCTCTCTCTCGTCCACACACACAGAGACACGCACACAAACACAAGCACAGACACACACAGACAGGGCAAAATGGTCATAATAAAAAAAATTCAGTTTTCAAACGTGTTATATTAAAACAAACAACATTTTTTCAGATACATTTTTCAGAAGTAAACAAACAGCTTTTTCAGTTTTCAGTTTTTTTACTAAACGGCACCTTAATTTGAACTAGTCTTCTCCTCAAAGGCAATAACAAGAACCTTCAAAGAAAGAATAAAATAAAAGAAGAAAATTGCAACGTAGGTCTTTCTCACACTATCTGCCTTTCACAAAAATAATGTATGTATATGTATATGAAAAAAATACAAAATGTTAACTTGTGCCTTAAACCATATGAATGGAAAGAATAAAACTTTGCATTATTTAATGTATGTTATAATACAGTTTTTTCTATTTATAGGTGCGTACTATGTGCCCTGACCCCAAAAAAAATCAAACTATAAACTATTTTCATAGCAACATGAAAAATAGTAGAAAAAACATATGATTTGTGTAAGAAGATGGAAAATAAATTAAGGAATGTCGTGAGATTCATTCTTAGATTTCCGTTTGTCAACAAGATAAAAAATGATAAGAAAAATACTTAATTTATCTGAAAAATTGAAAGATAAGTTGAGAAGTATTGTAGTGAGATATCTATTTTCTTACTTTTGAAAAAAAAAATTGTTGAAAAAAGTTCTTTTGATGGTGTTAAATAAAATTTTTCCACAAAAAATAAAAAAAGATTTAGGATATCTGCTCATAAAAAAATAAATAATATCTCACCGCAACACTCAACTTATATTTTAATCAAATACCAAGGTTGAACCCAATTTTTAAAAAATAAGGGAGGTCATATGTAACCCAGTGTAAGTTTGATTTACATTTAATTGTTTAAAACTAATTATATAATATATAGTATTACATGTCGATTCTAATTTTTCCTTTAAGTAAAAATAAATAATTGCTTGAATATTTCCTTTCCAAATAACCTATAATGTAGATTATCCAGAGATGTGTGAAGTGGTTTACATATCAACCCCTTTGGCCTCATATACCACAATATATTAACAATGTACAAATAACAACTTGTACATTGCCCAATACAATACAATTTCACCTATGGGTGTTTTTATTTTCGGTCGGTATAAAAATTAGGAAATCCAAACCCAAACCGAATTTGAAAGTTTGGTTTCTTCCAAATCCGAATTAAACTTTTCGGTTCGGTTTTATTTAGTTTTTATATATATTTATTAAAAATAAATAAAATGTAAGGCAACACTTATTTTGGTGAGAAAAATAATAACTTATGCTTGTTCCTACTTATTTTGAAAAGAAAAATATTAACTTTTATATTAATAATATAACTCAAATTTTCATGATAGTTCAAAGAGTCAGGTTCTCATTAGAGGTTGTAAATTTTAGGAACATAAAATTTTAGATAGTGAACCATGGTTCAAAGTATCGGCCGAAACCGATACAAGATGGCCGATACCAAGTTAGAATAGGAGGTGCTGAACCACTATTATGACCCGATAGGCCGATATGATTAAAATTGCGGTATTTCGAAATATCATCGATATTTAACCAAAATCATACTGAGTCGTCGATATTTCACCGATATTTTGCCTATAATTCACTCCGTATTGAATAATTGAATAAAGTGACTAAAGTTAAACAAAAAAAAAGAAAAAAAAAGTTACACCATGTTGGACTTTGGAGACTTGAATTGTAAATTGATATTTATTGAAAAAAAAATGTTAATTTGTTCCAAAATAATTTGTTAATCTTTGTTTAATTAAATTAGCAACTATTAAAAAAAATATTCATTTGCTCAATTGTTTCGAAGTAATTTATTAATCTTTGCTTAATTAAATTGGTTTAATCCTAAAAAAAGAGAAGATTAGAAGAAGGAAGAAAAGAAAGAAGAAAAAGAAACGAAAAATAAGCAAGAAAAAAAATAAAGCAAAAGAAGCGTAAGCATCTAGCAAATCTAACTAGGTTCTCTAGTTATGATGAATATTCTAGTGGCTATGATCCTCATTCACAAAGCTATCGGCGTATTGATGATCAATTGCAAAGCTTAAGCTTAAGCCAACACTATTACGGTGGACATGAATACGACTATAATTATGATAGTCGTAGACATAGCATTTTCGAAGGCGAAATATCTAGTTATGATTTTGGCATTGGTTATGAAAGTTCTGCACAAAATTATGCTAGTAGTGGGGGATCAAATAATAGTATTGCTGCTCATGGTGATTATTATGAAAGTGGTCGTGGAACATATCATGATGGATCTTCAAGTAGCGATTATCGGGGATTTGGGTACTATCATCACCATGGCCAACCAAATTTTTCTGATTATGGGCCATCTAATTATTTCTCTCATCCTTACCTCACAAGTGCCAATTTTCAGCCTCATTTATATCCTTATTCATCATCACTGGAGTCCTTGAATAATGATGATAATTATAATATATATCATTATTTTAGGCCTAATCAAACTTTTATTTAAGATATTTGTACTTTATAAGATTGTATTGTTATATATTTATTGAATTATGATGTAATATTTTATTACCAAGTACGACATATGATTGTATTTTAATATAAGATATGTAATTTGTACTAGATAATGTTATTATACTTATCTAATTGATCAATCTTATTAATCTCATACTTTATAATTTTTTCATATTTTTTTTGTAATTTTTTGGGCCTTTTAAATAATAAATCGATCCATATCGCCGAAACCGAAATTGATACCGATATCCGAGTTGAAAATTGAGTGTTCGAGTTGGCCTCCGAAACCACGACTTTTAACCATAAGTGAAGTAATTTTATTTTCAAGTTATATATACAATGATTTAGTTTTGTTCTATTTGATTCGGTTTTGCAATTACTGCAACACTCCAAATTCGAACCAAACATATTTGACTTCAATTTGGTTTTATTATTTCATTTTTTTTGGATTCAATTTTTAACGGATCGATTTAATTCGGTACGATTCACTCGTTTGATTTTCGAGTTAATCACAATTCGGAACATCTAATTCCACCGGTCAATTATATCTGTTTATGTGGTGCCAATAATTAATTATCTTTGTTTGTGTGGGGACTAAATAAAATGAATGCTCAGTACCACATCCACTAGTCAATTTTGTTTTTTAGACTACATCCACTATTCGTTGGATTACCGTATCCATGATATCCACACTTGGATATGTATGTACAGGAAATAATTCATTCCCAACCATATACGTATTGGATCTTATTTTTGTAGACTTTCTTTGATTCAGGTATTAGGATTAGTGGAATTAATAATACCAGTATTAATAGTACTGGACTATTAATCATGGCATTAATTTAATACAAATACCCTGTTTGATTCATGCAGTATTAATATTGGGATATCTCATACTGATGTTATTACTATGTTTGGTTTTGTAACTCGTATACGGGATTATATTTTGGACTAACAAAAAAAAAACAAAAAACAAAATTTTAAAAAATAAAAATAAAAATAATTTTTAAAAAAAAAACAATTTTTAAAAAAAAATTAAAAGAAATTTTAATTTTTTTAAAAAATAAAATAAATTAAAATAATAATATAGTAGTAGTAGTGGTATTTTTGAAAATATTATAATAGTAATGACATTTTTAAAAATATATGGTTCATTTTTTTTAATCTTGGATAAACAATACCACTTCTCCTGGTATTAAATTATACCACAAAGAGTGGTATTAAGTTAGTATCACTATTAGCAATCCCAGCACATTTGTGCGAATCAAACAAGATATTATAAAAAAAGTGATATTATAAAAATTATATGCCGAAATATGGCATATAATTTTTTTTTTATCTTAATTATATAAGTTATAATTAATAATTAAAATCGTATATGATTGCCGAGATTAAACATCTTCCTGCTTAACGTAACATCAACGAATTACCACGATGAAATCTAGAAGTGGAGGAACAAGGATAAAATAATATTTGCCAACATCCATGAACAAATGAACAATGGCCACCGTCACTCCTGGCTCCACTTTCTTGTAGTGGGTTTATTATAATTATGGAATACACGAGGAATATCATAAATAAAGAGTGAGCACTCCAATCTAACATTTTAAATTTTTTGGAAATGTAATGGCTATTTTAAATTCTTAGAAAACTTTTTTATTTGGCATTTAAAATATCTTGTTAATATAAAATTCGGATATTAATTCTTCTTTCATGTAACGTTGAATTACCTCTTCTATGTTTAGTTCATTTTATAAAATTAGAAGACAAAATCCTAATAATTTTACAAAGGTAAAATTTAAGTTTTAATTGTTAAAAACGGTGAAATCTAGTACGCATTTAATAATAAAAAGAAAATAAATTTAATAATAAAAATTTTATTTTTTCTTTTTAAAAAGAATGTAATGGGAAAAAAATATTGTCTTCGTAAGTAAAAGGGATATTTTGCTCTTAACAAAAGATCTAAAAGAGAATTCTTACAATCATCTTCTATCCCGTTCATTTAAGATCGAGAATTTTGAAAGAACAATAAATTCCAAGAATGTTGTCTTTTTAGTCCAAAACTCGAATCAAACATTAAAATCATTTTAAAATGAAATATAACATTCTAGGATTGTTTTAAAATTAAAACCAAACGAATAGCACTTTAAAATTCACCACATATTGAAAAAGATGTGTCCCAAAATAAATATAAAATGTGTCACTATATGTTAGAATATTCCAATATAAAATGTGTCAGTATGGGTTTCCTTTTCCCATTAGGTTTCTTATTGTTTTGTACAGATCTAATCAATATTTCATCAAGTTATCATAAATCCCCTTCTTCTATTTTAAGTTGGTATCAGATGGATTTAATCCTTTCTACGACTTTAACCCTAGCCACCACTTTAATACCATTCAAAACCACCTCCAGATGTAACCCCCACCTCCTTATTTAAGTAAACTACCGACAATCCACAAATCCCCAGCATTATAGTGACTCGCAAACCAAACAACTGACCTCGTTTCAAAGAAAAAATCCAAAAGACCTCAAATTGGCATAATTAAGCAAACCAAACTCGTGACTCGCAATCAAATGATCGAGGAACCAAGTCTCAATATACTTCTTGTTCGGTCTGTGGACAAACCGGCCGGACACTTTAAAAAGGGGTGCTATCAAGTAATTGGCTATTCGAACTAGTGGGACATTTTCGGGATCATTGTTCAAATCATAAGAATGAATGTGATGGGAAGAAGGCCTCCGGATTGCTTACTGCTGCTGAGATACCTAGTAAAGCTTTAAATTCTACATATGTTTTGAATAATACATGGATAATTAATTCTGGTGCTACCAATCATATGACATCGATTTTAGACATGTTGTTAATTTTACCTCATCATCCAATAATTTTATTTCCACAGCTAATAGTCACCCAGTTCCCGTTATCGGTGAAAGGAGAGTTCATTTATCCGTTTCCATGAATTTAAACTTTGTGCTTATAATAAGTACTTCACTCAATTACAATTTACTGTCTGTCACTCAAATTACTAATGCTCTAAATTGGATTGTTGTTTTCTGGCATACTTATTGTGTTTTTAAGGATATTCAGACAAGGCAGACGATTGGTTATGAGATTAGGCGGGGCGTACTACTTGAACATGAAAGTGAAGAGAACAAATCAGTTACAACAGGTCCTATAAACTAGTACTACACGAGGAGGAAAAGTTGAAGACAAAATTTAGTTTTGGCATTGTCGTTTGGGTCATGTGTCGTTTAGCTACTTAAAAAAGTTATTTCCTAAACTTTTTAAGAATAACGATATTTTCATTTTTCAGTGTGAAACATGTGAACTGACAAAAAGCCATCGTACTTCTTTTTCATCATCATTAAATAAATGATAAGTTTCTTTTATGTTAATTCACTCTGATGTCTGGGACCCATCTCCTAATAAATCTTTGAATGGTTTTGGTTAGTTTGTTATTTTTATTGATGATTGGACTAGAATGACGTGGATATGTCATATGAAGTTTAAGACTGGAGTTAGTTTTTTGTTTCACCGATTTCATAAACAGATTAGTACACAATATAATGTTACTATCCAGGTACTTCGAAGCGATAATAGAAGTGAATATATGGCTACCACTTTACATGAGTATTGTAAACATCATGGGATTGTCCATCAAACTACCTTCCCGTACATACCTCAATAAAATGGGGTTACGGAAAGAAAGAATCGGCATTTACTAGAAATGGTTTGGGTATTATTAATTGGGGCTAATGCTCTGGTATCTTATTGGGGTAAAACTCTATCATCTGCCGCATATTTGATCAACTATGTTCTGTCAGCAATTCTTGACTTTTAAACACCGTTTGATGTTCTTTATAAAGCAGTCTCGGCTCTTAAAAAATCAAATTTGGCTAAATGAATATTTGGTTGTATTGCATTTATTCACTTACCCAAAGAACACTGGAACAAGTTCGAAGCCCGTGCACTCAAGTGTGTATTTATGGGCTACGCATCTAATCAAAAAGGGTATCATTGTTATTATTATCCGTCGCGAAAAATGTACGTAACCAAGGATGTCGTATTTCATGAAGAAGATGTACTTTTAGCAGAATGAACTTCAGGGAGAGCACTATAGTGAAGTTCAGACTCTTGATTGTAGTAACGGCGACGAGCTAATTTAGGTCAAGGTCTCACCATCAATTTCAAGCTCACTGAGTTCGCCACAGCCGTCATAACCAAGTTCACTGCCAATTTAGACTAATGACTCATTGCTTAGATCGCTGCTGTCAAGTTCGTCAAGTCTGTCAAGTCCAAGCTTACCATTGCCTTCGCTTGACACAAATAATCAATCATCTCTCTTTGACACTTTTGTGTCTGAATATCAGTTGGCTTCTTCTAAACCTCTTAGAAAACAACTCCCTCCCCGAAATAATAGAGGTATTCCTAAACTAGCATATGAACCTGATCTCACCAATAAAGATAAATACCCCATGAGTAACTATGTGTCTTATGATAGGCTATCTGAATCGAATAAGTCATTTATAAATTAATTATCCTTTATATCTATTCCTAACAATATGCAAGAAGCCTTGAACGATCCAAAATGAAAAACAACTATGGATGAGAAAATGAAATTCTTAAAGAAGAATGGTACATGGAATATAGTTAAGTTGCCAAAAAAAGGCGCATTCGTTGCAAATGGGTGTACACAGTGAAATATAAGGCATACAGAACCATCGAAAAATACAAAACGCGACTGGTATCGAAAGGCTACACCCAAACACATAGGATCGATTATTTGGAGACTTTTGCACCAGTGGCAAAAAATAATACTGTGCGTGTTTTACTCTCTTTAATTACAAATCTAGATTAGCTGCTACAACAATTTGATGTAAAGAATGCATTCTTACACGGAGATTTAGAGAAGGAGGTATACATGGAATTCTTACATGGGTATGAAGTTCATGTGGAACATCAAAATAAAGTATGTAAATTGAAAAAGTATTTGTATGATTTAAAACAATCTCCGAGCATTTGGTTTGGAAGATTTGCTAGATCAATGAGAAAATTCGATTACAAATAGAGCATTTTGATCATAAGTTATTTTTGAAAAGATTCTATGGGAAGATCATAGCACTCATTGTGTACATCGATGACATAATGGTTACTGGGAATGATCCACAAGAACAAGACGTACTAAAGAAATATCTATCTTGGGAGTTCGAGATAAAAGATCTTGGCAAATTGAAGTATTTTCCAGGATTAATCAAGGTGGTCTTCAAAAGGCATCTTCTTATCTTAGAGAAAGTATACACTGAATTTACTAGGTGAGACTGGAATGTCTGTTTGCCAGCCATCAGAAACACCTATGGAGGAAGGTTTGAAGTTGGAAATTGAAGTTGATTAAGTACCAATCGATAAAGGGCGTTATCAAAGATTGGTGGGGAGACCTCGACCTGAGTTAACTCGTCGCCATTACTACAATCAAGAGTCTGAATTTCACTATAGTGCTCCCCCTAAAGTTCAGTTTGCTGAAAGTACATCTTTCATTCATGAGTCATTAGTTTATGGATTGGCAAACTAATGTACTTATGCAGAATCCCCAGCCAGGCCAGACATCTCTTATGCATTAAGTATAGTGAGTCAGTTCATGCAATATCCTAGAGAAAAGCATATGAAGGTCATTATGAAGATCATAAGTTATTTGAAGGCAGCTCTAAGGAAAGGGGTTTTATTTACAAAAACAGTGATTTTTTGAAAGTTGAAGGGTACATTGATACTAATTGGGCTGGTAATGTAAATGATAGAAAGTCTACTTCAGGGTATTTCACATTTGTTGATGAAAATCTCGTTACTTGAAGAAGCAAGAAACATAATGCCGTTTCTCGTTCGAACACTGAAGCTGAATATCGAGGGATGACAATGGGAGTCTAAGAGTTATTATGGTTGAAGTTGCTATTAACTGATTTAGGTTATCCACCGAGAGAACCCATGGTATTATATTATGATAGATTCTTTATTAAAAAGAAATTAAAAGAAAACGTAGTGGCTGTGCCTCATATACGTTTGGAAGATCAGCTGGCTGATGTACTTACTAAGGCTGTTTCTAACAGGATATTTTTCAGATTGATCAACAAATTAGACATGTTTGAGATTTATACACCAACTTGAAGGGGGAGTGTTAGAATATTCCAATATTCCATTTAGTTTCCTTATTCTAGTATGTTTAGGTTTCTTTTTCCTATTAGGTTTTTTATTGTTTTATATAGACCTAACCTTATAAATAGGGCTTCTCTCTTGTATCAATATTTCATCAAGTTATCATAAATCCCCTTATTCTATTTTAAGTCTATAAAATATATTAAAGTGCTAATCGTTGTGCACCAAATTAATTAGTAAATAATTAGCCCAGTGGGCATTGGCTTAAATCAACTAGATTTGTGTACGGGGCATTTTTCTTTTGAAACGACACTCAAAAAGATTAGTTATTTCCACATTTGGTCCACCTACAACCATCTTTTGCACAATTGTCATATGCCTATTGAGTTTATTTGGTTATAAAAATTGTCTAGGTTTAAGTATTAGTTCATTTCTAACTCAGATAGTGTTTGCAAAATTAAATAAGAAATTTCAAAAGTTAATTAATATTCTTGTAGTAGCGACATGTTTTAAGTCTTTTATGTTATCTAGAATTTTGTCCAAGGCACCAAATATAAAATTCATAAATTATCTAATAAATGTAAGATGGAAATATTTAGTTCACAATTTAAGTGACAAAACGGCATTCGAGTAGTTGAAATATAAGATGTTAGCTCAATCTGGGGCAGGGAAGAAGCCAAAAATATGTAGAAATTAAGTCATAATAAAACTGTTCAGCTAGCTTAATCTAAAATTTAACTGATGTTTTTAGTTTTATAACTGAAAATTACTGATATGGAAAGAATGAAGTGAGTACTTTGACCACTTCATCAGCTAAAATGGGTATTTTGCCACCGACAACTCTCATCTAAACCTTTTTTTTTTTTTTTTTTTAATAGAGCCGCCAAAACCGGACTGCTACAGGGTAAAGTCGGGTCGGTTAAACCTAATTAAATTGTTTTACTCACCTCTATTCCAATATTTTATTTTCTTCTTAATTACAACAATAACAACAGTATTATAATCCATTTCTTGTCAATTTTAATCCTAGTTAACAGTTAACACTATCACTTTACCACTTGTTACAACGAGATAGGCACTTTCTAATATTTCTTTTTCTTTATGTCCCAAATTAAAATTTTATTTCTAAAAACAGTGCGATATCTTTTTAATTTTAAATTTTAAATTTTATAAAACGGTGCGTATTATAAAAATATTAACTTAGAATGTGATATCTTTTTAATTTTTAAGAAGTAGAAATTATATATGAACAACATACATCACTTAATCACACTTAGACAGTGCGATTTTTTTTCTCATAATGTAACCTATTAGCACTTGCACTTGTTGTTAGGGGCGTACACACCATAGGGTGAGAAGCCCCACCCCACCATTTTTTAACATCTTCACATTATTAGTGGTCTTTGTGTAAATTTTAATAACTAGAAGGGCTATTTATGTAATCTTTGAACTTCAATTTCAATTAAATAAGTAAGAATAAATTGTAGTGAATTTTTCTTAACTAACACTCTTTAGCATTTTATCCCTTAAAGGAAAAAAAAAACACTGAACGCTAACTCCCTTCTTCTATGGGATCTGAGACAAGAGGTACAAAGTTAATGGGATCAATACAATGACAAATATACTATTCTTATATAATCTAGCTTAATACTACTGCCATCTCACTATCATCTATTACCAGTGTATTCCAAATAACTCTTGACGAGTATTGTTGTAATTAATATGTAGCGATTTGGATGTTTTTACTATGTAAGATATCAAGTATTTTTATATATAAAATATTTTTAATTTTTGTCATTTTTCTAGTTTAAATTTTTATATATTAAAAATTATTTCTTTATTATAAAATAATAGTGCTTTAAGGAATTATAACGTATACTTTTAAAATTATACAAATTTTCTAACACTAATTACAAAGGTCTTGAAAATAGTACTATTTTCTATATCTCAATCACGTTCTAAAATGTTTGACTTTAAAGTAGGACGAACACGGGAGAATATACTATGAATTGGTGCATGTGTTATAATTGGCCAACCGAAGAGGAAGAGCACTAGAAACAGCAGCACCTCCCAAAGCACCAAGTGGGTTCCGCAGATCAAATTTGAACACTGTTTGTTTCTGTTTTCGGTCAAACCATCAAATTCAATTCATGTTTACTTTTTTTTTAAAAAAAAAATAAAATTATTATATTATTCATACCTCGCCGTTTTGTTGGTATTTCTTTTGGGAATATTTACGCCCGATACTTCTAGTTTGATTCAATTCATACTCGAGTCACTTGATATCTTTGTGTAATCATTTTATTTTTTCAACAAAAAGCCCCCTAACTCAGGGAGTCCAACAAACAAAAATATGGCAACACAATTAAGTTTTTAGTCTTAGCTTTACAATAGTAGAGATTATTTTGTGATGACTTTATTTTCAAAGTAAATATAATAATCATCAAAACATTGCTTAATTTTAAATCTATATGATATAATTTTTCACAATTGTAAATGCACGAATAAAATTATAATTGCTTTATCAATATATTGTTATATTCTTCTTTATACAAATGTCCAAGTTTTCTTTAGTTGACCTCAATATATATACAGTACAAAATATATAATTGTTGAACCCCTGTATCTTGAAGCTTTGTGAAGGGTGCTGGCCAATTGTCCACCCTGCCCATGTTTAAACCAGCCTTAAATAATAATAAATGATCAGCACATTAATGACTCAAATTCCACAAGTTTTGATCTATATATTAAACTAGTATTAATTTTGTAAGAACCTTTATTATGTTTCCGTTTAACGTGTCATTTTTGCGTCTCTAATTAATGATTCAGCATATTGATGACATAAATACCGCAAGATTTGAAACTATTAACCATGTAGGGATTTTCATTATGTTTTTGTGTCTCCAATTACAAATGTTTTGGTTACAGGTTTGGCCCATCGAAAAAAGATTCACGTGAATTTAGATTAACCAAGTTCAGCTTTTACCAATTATAAATGAAACATATAAAAATAAATGATTGCACATAAATTAAAACTCATGGCAAATATATTCTCCTCATAAATAAGAGATCATCAACTTTAACCATATTATTCCGCCTACAATCCCCAAAGAAGATACATTCAAGTATAATGTTCTTAAAATTTTTAGAACTATATTAAACATCCGAAACCCTCACACCCCCCACCCACCCTTCCCCTTTGACAAATAAAATAAGAAGAATAAGTTCACCAACCCCCCCTCTCTCTCTCTCTCCCTATTTCCCCGTAATAGCCGTATATAAATACCCATAAAGTTCCCTTACAAATGAACTAAATCCTCCCCTTCTGTGTCTAGAGAATCATTTCCAACTCCCTCCCTCTCTTTCCACACTAAACAGAGACTATTTCAAGACCTGCTGCTTTTGAATTTGTAACAAATTCCCTTCTATCAAAAACAAAGGAGGCTGAGAATTTTCAACACTTCACCAACCTTCCTTCACCCCTCCCCTTATAAGAAAATTACTCGATTTCATACGTACTCCATTACATTCGTCTTCTCGAACTTGAGCACACCCATCCCCCCCCTCTCTCTCTCTATATATATATATGTATACATCTCTCTCTCAACATACATAAACAGAACCCAACCTCTTCCCCATACTTCCATCCACTCAACCGATTAAGCACGTTCGTAATTTCTTTAGTTCAAAACTCACCAATCATATTCTATCTTCATATAGAATTACGTAATCTGGGCATTTTCAATAACATTGTTTATTTAAAATTGATTTTCAGATAAACATTAAACATGGATGGTGTGGATAGAGTAAAGATGGGTTCAGGTCGACGAGCAACTCGAAACCCAAGCCGGAACCGGAGCATGAACAGAAGCCAAAGCAGGGCAAATTGGAGTATGGAAGATGTGTTTGCCGGTGGTAGTCAAGCCAGAAGGCCAAGTCTTCGGGCCGAGGAAGATGAAGAAGCACTAAGATGGGCTGCTATTGAGAAGCTACCAACTTATGATCGATTAAGAACAACTATTATTAAATCTTTTATGGATAATAATGGTGCTGCAAGTAATGTAACCAATATTCATAAGATGGTGACGCATAAGGAGGTTGATGTTCGAAAACTTGACCTCAATGACCGACAAGAATTCATCGACAGGATGTTTAAGGTTGCTGAGGAAGATAATGAGAAGTTTTTACAAAAGTTTCGAAATCGAATCGACAAGTAAGCCCTCCAAATCCAATTGCAAGTTATTAAAGTCCTTGGGAGAGCAAGATACTGATCTTTTAATTATTGCGTACTAATTAATTAACTTAATTTAACTGTGGGGGTTGCAGCGTTGGAATCAAACTTCCAACGGTTGAGGTTAGGTTCGATCATTTAACCGTAGAAGCCGATTGCTACATCGGAGACAGAGCTCTTCCCACTCTCCCAAACGCTGCTCGAAACATAGCAGAGTCGGCTCTGAGCTGCGTTGGGATCAAATTGGCCGAAACAACGAAACTAACAATTCTTAAAGATGCATCTGGTATTGTAAAACCATCAAGGTAACTCTCATAAGCTACAATAACATTTTCAAAGAATATTCAATACAATTATTGTATCTATTTGTCTATATATACTTTTAATTAATTACTTTGTTTAATAGGATGGCACTTCTATTGGGCCCACCATCCTCTGGGAAAACAACTCTTTTATTGGCTCTAGCCGGAAAATTGGACCCTAGCTTAAAGGTTAGTTTGTTATTTACTAGTCTATGACTATGACTGCATGAGTTCAATTACTACAAACGGGCTCTTAACTTATAATTTTAATTAGAAAGCAATAATTAAACTCAACATTCGATTTTTACCTAAACTTGATTAATAGGTCAGGGGAGAAATCACCTACAACGGACACGGACTCAAAGAATTTGTACCACAAAAGACATCGGCTTACATTAGTCAAAATGACGTTCATGTAGGAGAAATGACCGTGAAAGAAACCCTAGATTTCTCGGCAAGGTGTCAGGGGGTTGGATCTCGATACGGTACTTTAATAAAACCATGCTAATTCTACCTTTTTAAATTACTATATCATCTAGTTACTTCTTAGTACAACATTTTTTCATTTCTTACAACTAATTATGGACCCCACGATTAATTAAATTATAGAACTCCTTACCGAGCTAGCACAGAGGGAGAAGAATGCTGGAATTTTCCCAGAAGCCGAGGTTGACCTGTTCATGAAGGTAAATTGCAGAATCGTGTAATGGACCACGCAATTAATTTACTTCCTACTGGATTAAATGTAGTAATAATAATTTTTATTTTTAGGCAACAGCAATGGAGGGAGTTGAGAGCAGTCTAATTACTGACTACACTCTAAGGGTAAGTTGGATAACTTTTGGTTTCTGATGGTTCCCTTTTTTGATCAATATTTTCCTTCACTTGAGTTAATAGTTTCCACTAAACATCTTTTCAAGATTGCAGAATAATCGATGGAAGGAATTGTGTTTCAAATGCAAATTGTTAATGAAATTCGGTGCTTATTCGAATAGGCAACTTGATCCTAAAATTTAGACATGGGTTGTTGAATGATGGTTTATTAAGAACCAACCTTGTAGTAAAAAAATTCAAAAAACAGCTGGAGAATTTTTCTATAATTATTTAAATTTCGATGTGGATGGAACGTTTCCTACAATCGTTGAATAAAATCTTCTTATTATTTCTTATTGTGATATTAGTTAATAATATATATATATTACTTGGAGGGGCAGTAGGTGTTGAAAAGGTCAACAGCAACTCACTGTGTTTTTTGTTTTTTGGTGGGTCAACTTTTTGTGCTCTTCAACTATGTCAGTGGATATGCTGGGTCCCTGGTCTCTTTGGTTGGCCAACAACTTTTCTGTACAAATTAGTTTACCGATTCTTTGTGTACGAAAAAAAATTATTATAACAAACTTATACGTAGGTCCTGTTGAGCTCAGCTCATATCGTTAGTGAATTAAATTATCTGGAAAGTTCTAAACAAATTAATGGATGACACGAAAACAACACAAATTTAACTAGTGTTACTAGATCGGGTATCTAGAGCCAAAATATTTACTGCTGCAATTCAAATTAAATATGACATAAAAGCCACATATTTATATTTATCTTTATCTTGCTACAATTAATCCCTAGACTGTACTTGTGATTTAAACAAAACAGTTATTGGGACTAGATGTATGCCGGGACACCATCGTGGGGGATGACATGCTACGAGGAATATCAGGAGGACAGAAAAAGCGTGTAACAACAGGTTATATCCTCTTTCTCTTTCTTGTAACATAAATTAAGTACTTCATTTCCCAAAGTTAAGAAACTAATGCATACCTCGTTCAATCAAATATACTTTGCTTTTCATAAGTTTTAGTCTTTAAAGAAAAATAATGTATGTTGTTACCATTTGCAAGTAATGATACAAACATATAGTAATAATAATTCCTGACTGTTTGATATTATGATCAAGAGATAGTAGGGTGAATCTAAATCATATCTTGGATTTGCTTATTTTCATTCAGGTGAGATGATTGTCGGGCCCACAAAAACGTTATTTATGGACGAAATATCTACTGGCCTAGACAGCTCTACTACATTTCAGATAGTGAAGTGCTTGCAACAGATCGTCCACTTCACCGAGGCCACCATCTTAATGTCACTCCTTCAGCCCGCTCCTGAGACGTTCGATCTCTTTGACGACATCATACTCTTATCTGAGGGTCAGATCGTCTATCAGGGCCCACGAGAACACATCCTCGAGTTCTTTGAGACCTGTGGGTTCAAATGTCCCGAGCGAAAGGGAACTGCCGATTTCTTACAAGAGGTAATCACACCATTGGATTTTGGAATGTAGGAAGAGAAAAAGTGTATGTTAATAGTCTAGTCTATTGTACCTATATTAGTATATGCAGTTGTACACTTTAACAAACTTTTCTAACGGGCACAGGTTACCTCGAGGAAGGACCAAGAGCAATATTGGGCAGACAGAAGCAAACAATACAGATACATATCAGTTACCGAATTCGGAAAGCGCTTTAAGCGTTTCCATGTGGGATTGAGGCTCGAGAACGAGCTCTCGGTCCCCTATGATAAGTCTCGAAGCCATCAAGCCGCTCTTGTATTCAAAAAATATGCGGTCCCTAAAATGGAGCTCCTAAAGGCTTCGTTCGACAAGGAATGGTTATTGATAAAGAGGAATTCTTTTGTATACGTATTTAAGACAGTCCAAATCATCATCGTGGCAATCATTGGATCAACGGTGTTCTTGAGGACTGAGATGCACACTAGGAATGAACAAGATGGGGCCCTCTACATAGGTGCACTTCTGTTCAGCATGATCATTAACATGTTCAATGGCTTTGCTGAGCTATCACTCATCATCATGAGACTTCCTGTGTTCTATAAGCATAGGGACCTACTCTTCTACCCACCATGGGCTTTCACCCTCCCGACTTTCCTGCTTCGGGTACCGATATCCATTTTGGAGTCTGTTGTTTGGGTGGTCATGACTTATTACACAATGGGATTTGCACCTGAAGCTAGCAGGTACTCAACTAACTATCACTGTTTTAATCTTTACTCTTAAGGAGTTATTTGTGTCAGCTTAAGCATTAATATTAGGTGTTTGGCAAGCCAGAAAGTTCGTAAACAGTAGGAAAACACTAACAAGAGTTACTTCTAATACTGTTTGGTACCTGGTGTTCACGTTTCAGGTTCTTCAAGCAACTACTGTTGGTATTTCTGATCCAGCAGATGGCAGCTGCAATCTTTAGGCTCATTTCTGGAGTCTGCAGGACCATGATTGTATCCAATACTGGCGGAGCTCTCACTGTCCTCCTCGTATTTCTTTTGGGTGGCTTCATCCTTCCTAAAGGTATATTCAAGAACAAAGCATGTCATAAATTGCAATATCTATGATAACTAAATAAAACGATTAGTGTGCACAAATATTGTCATATCAATGTATCCCAAACATATGCTTGAATCAAAAAATGATAAGAGAAACTCTCCTTACTTTAAAATGTCTGGTATTTCTACAACTTAAACACATCTCCATCATATTACACCTGATTCACTAGATTAATAAACTTACCGACTATTGCTTGCTCCTTGACAGGTCAAATTCCTGTGTGGTGGGAGTGGGCTTATTGGGTTTCACCTTTGACCTATGGTTACAATGCCATTACTGTAAATGAGATGCTTGCCCCAAGGTGGATGAACAGATTGGTATGCAATTTATATATGTGTTTAACTGTTTTCTTCTATACTTGAAAGGTCCAAGAATCTGAAATTATTCTTCCACCCAAAAAAATAAAACACAGAGCATTAAAACAACTTTTAATCATATATTATTGCATTGCAGGCTTCCGACAATGTTACATCGTTGGGTGTGGCAGTTTTACAGACCTTTGATGTCCCTGCAGAGGCAAGCTGGTATTGGATTGGCATCGGTGCTCTTTTCGGATTTGTGGTTCTCTTTAACATTCTCTTCACCTTTGCCCTCATGTTTTTAAACCGTAAGTTCTAACACTATCAACAATCTGTCTGAGATTGAAAACGAATTTTGCTAATACTGAAGGTAACGTGATTTTTAAATTTGACTATTTGATATATTAGCTCTTGGAAAGCCACAAGCTATAATATCCAAAGAGACAGCAATGGAGATGGAAGCTGACCAGGAAGAAACAACAGAAACACCAAGGCTCCAAACAACCAGGTCACAGAGAGATGCACTCCCTCGATCCTTATCCGCTGCTGATGGAAACAATACAAGTAAGAAAGAAACATGGACATATAACTCAGATTTTGTAAAAGTTGTTATAGCGCTTACACGTGATTGGTTTTTCAGGAGAAATGGCAATACGGCGAATGAGCAGTCGGGCCAATGCCAATGGACTTAGTAGAAATGAAGATTCAAATCTTGAGGCTGTAAACGGGGTTGCTCCAAAGAGAGGAATGGTTCTTCCATTCACTCCACTAGCCATGTCCTTTGATAGCGTAAATTACTTTGTGGATATGCCCCCAGTAAGAATCCAGTTATTTATTTACTCTCATTAGTTTCAATCATGTATTTTATGAAGATACTGCTTCTCTAACTAACTAAACCAACTTTTTCGACAGGAAATGAAAGAACAAGGAGTGACAGAGGACAAGCTCCAATTACTTCGAGAAGTGACTGGTGCGTTCAGGCCAGGAGTATTGACTGCATTGATGGGAATCAGTGGAGCCGGAAAGACTACGTTAATGGATGTTCTAGCAGGAAGAAAGACAGGTGGCTATGTTGAAGGCGATATTAGAATTTCGGGATTTCCAAAGATACAAGAAACCTTTGCTAGAATTTCTGGATACTGTGAACAAAACGATATACACTCTCCCCAAGTCACCGTCCGTGAATCATTGATTTACTCGGCTTTCCTTCGGCTCCCTAAAGAAGTCAGCGTGGAAGAAAAGATGGTTAGCAAACAATGCATACATACACACACATATATAGTTCCGTTTAATATGAGATGAGGTAGAAGTCTAAGTAATAAAAATGTTTCGTTCTTTTTTCTTTGTTTTCAGATTTTTGTGGATGAAGTGATGGATCTGGTTGAACTAGACAATCTCAAGGATGCTATTGTGGGGCTTCCGGGGATTACAGGGTTGTCAACTGAACAGAGAAAGAGATTGACAATAGCAGTTGAGCTTGTTGCTAATCCTTCAATCATATTCATGGACGAACCAACTTCTGGTCTTGATGCAAGAGCCGCAGCCATTGTTATGAGGACCGTGAGAAACACAGTAGACACGGGGAGAACTGTTGTTTGCACAATTCATCAGCCTAGCATTGATATCTTCGAAGCATTTGATGAGGTAATACACAGTCTCTCTCTCTTCCCCCCCCCCCCCCCTCCTCCCTCCATATATATATATCGAGTTTGCTCACTCACCAAATGATATGGTGCATCAGCTGCTGCTGATGAAAAGAGGAGGACAAGTAATCTACTCAGGACCATTGGGAAGGAATTCGCACAAAATTGTCGAATATTTTGAGGTATTTTCAAATTCCTAGAACCCTCTTCTTTACTAATAAAAGCGAAGAAGTAAATCTCAGCTCTATTGCAGGAGATTCCGGGAGTCCCGAAAATTAAAGAAAAATACAATCCGGCAACATGGATGCTAGAAGTAAGCTCGGTCGCTGCAGAAGGAAGGCTTGGACTTGACTTTGCTGAGCATTACAAATCATCGGCCTTGTACCAGTAAGTTTGGAAAATTTAGTTATAATAGATATATGTTTTCATGCATCATTGAGGTCAAGGGTTTAGAGCTAATTCGCGCGGCAATGAGCAGGAGAAACAAGACTCTAGTGAAGGAGTTGAGCATACCTCCTCCAGGGGCAAAAGACCTTTATTTTGCAACGCAGTACTCTGAGTCCACATGGGGGCAGTTCAAGTCTTGCTTGTGGAAGCAATGGTGGACTTACTGGAGAAGTCCCGATTATAACCTTGTTAGATACTTCTTCACCTTGGCATGTGCGCTCCTGGTTGGGACAGTTTTCTGGAAAGTTGGCACTAAAAGGTCTACCTCTACTTCTTACTGGATTCAAACTCAGTTTTTTAACATCTGGCAATAGGACTCAAAGCTCATCTGTAAATTCTCCTTTTTTCTATGTTCTATGGTTCAGGGATAGTAGCTCCGATTTGACAATGGTCATTGGAGCCATGTACGCTGCTGTATTGTTTGTAGGAATCAATAATTGCTCGACCGTACAGCCAATAGTAGCTGTTGAGAGAACGGTATTTTATCGAGAAAGAGCTGCTGGGATGTACTCTGCATTACCATATGCCTTGGCACAGGTGAAAGAAGGATTTATATCTCATCCAAGTGAAATGGATAATAATTTATTTTTTTCTGCTTTCTTTTGATGAGAAGTACAATTAACTTGGTGGAATGTGGAATGTGGAATGTGAGCACTAATTAACAAGATAAAACTAATCAATTTTTGGTCATTGGACTTGCAGGTATTTGCGGAGATACCATATGTACTTGTTCAAACAACATATTATTCTCTTATAGTGTATGCCATGGTGAGCTTTGAATGGACAGTAGCTAAGTTCTTCTGGTTCTTCTTCATCAACTTCTTCTCCTTCCTCTACTTCACTTACTATGGAATGATGACCGTTTCCATCACACCAAATCATCAAGTAGCAGCGATCTTCGCAGCTGCATTTTATTCACTCTTCAATCTTTTCTCCGGTTTCTTCATCCCCAGACCCGTGAGTTTTTTTTTCCCTTCACATCCAATGTATACTCTTATTACCTTCCCTGTTAACTCATGTTCTTTCTTTTTGTTTGACTTTTGAAAAACAGAGAATTCCCAAGTGGTGGGTATGGTATTATTGGATATGCCCAGTGGCATGGACTGTTTATGGATCAATTGTGTCACAGTATGGTGATGTGGAGGACACAATCACCGTTCCGGGGATGGCAACCAACCCGACCATTAAGTGGTACATAGAACACCGTCTTGGATTTGACCCGGATTTCATGGGGCCAGTTGCTGTAGTTTTGGTTGGTTTCACGGTCTTTTTTGCATTCATGTATGCCTACTGCTTAAAAACATTGAATTTCCAAACAAGGTAGAGTAGATCTTACGGTAAAAAGGTGTAAATGTATATATGAAGCCATCAGAGGAATAGAAACGATGGCAAATTGCATGTTGGTTTATTTTATAGTACAGTGTAAGAATGTTGTGTTGAGTTTAACAAGGTGGATTTTCCCACTAGGTAGATCTTTAGAAGCCTTGGCAAGTTTTGTGGGTCATATATGTTTATATGTAAATGGCACCGGAACTTATTCAGGGGGGAAGAATTGCTTTATTTCCATATCACTGAAGGACAATGTAATATTCTTTTAGCCAACTTTCTATGTGACGATATTTTATCGAATGCTCTTACCATGTGCTTTTGGTGGCGTTTAGTAAGAAAATTGAAAAGTGAAAAAGTTGTTTGTTTAGTTTTAAAAATTATATCTGAAAAAATGTTATTTGTTTGAAAATAGCACATCTAAAACTGAAATTTTTTTAATATAACAATTTTGCCCTTATTATTTTATTTTAGAAACATATTTTTAGAATTCAAGGGAGACATATGATGTGAATTGAGTTCACAGGGAGATAAATTTGAACATAAATTTTCATACATCTTGTAACATACTAACATTACAAGATAAATAAATCTACTTAGGCATAACTGATGTTACCTAAGAGAATCAAGGACAGCTTTAATTTGAGCTCAAAGAACCGCAATGATGCTACGGTTGGTGAGTATGAATATGTGGAATGTGGCAAAGGCGCTGGTGCTGGCATTAATTATAGTGAGGCTGACCGTGATGGAAGTAGGGGGAAGCTTGGTAAGAGCAGCAGGTAGGGGAGGAAAAGAAAGAACGCAGTGAGTCCAGAGAATGTTAACGAAGTGAGGCTGATAAGGAGAAGATAGAATAGCTGTGTAATTTGTTAAAAGAAAGAGGGTAAAATAGACATTTTATACTCTTTAAAATTAAGGTTCAGATTTTAGTAATAAAGTTACCACTTAAAATTTTGGATGAAAATTTTAAATGGTAAAAATTAAGTGACTACTTAATTTTTTAAGCAAATGAACAACTTTTTAAATCACTTAAATCTGAAAAAATTAAGTTTTCAGATTTAAATGATAAATTAAGGAGCAAATGAACGCTACCTTAGTTTTACTTTGCAAGATGGATCACTGATCAAGTCCTAAATAACTTGCAGAAGGATTACCTTTGATTAATATAATACGATGTTATACAACATGAGAAGACGCCAGTATATTACCACTAAAATTGTCCCATATAATAGAAGAAGTAGAAGAACTACAACTCCTTTGGATTTATTGAACGAAGAAAAAATAAAAGTCTATTGAAAAATGAAATTATAAATTGTAACAAATACCCTTTGAATTGCTTGTCCCTAATCAATGATCAGTTGCATCAAATACATTATTAATCTGCTCTTCTTTGTTTAACCTAACTTTGGGTTTTTCGTGTCAATTATTACTAGACATGCGAAATGTCAAATTCCGTGTCTGATCGACGGGACAAAGATGAGGGAGGAAGAAGCTTGACAGTACGTTACTAGAAGTCCCTCCCGCTCGAAATTTGGTTAGGTATATAGATTGTTAGTTTTGTTTGGTGCCCTCTGTAGGGAAAGAAAAAGTGTTCCCTCATTTTAGGGTCTCGACTGTTTTGCAAACATGTAACCCCAGGAACATCTCCAAACATTGCCTCATAATCTTCTCATTTTAAGAAAAATAAAATAAAATACAAAAGTCATCTTGACAATATTGGCTCCTTGAATGATCGATTTCCTTCCGGGCTTTCCTTTATCAATAAAACAAAATAAAAAAGATGGATTTCAGTTTTCCTCGTATTTACGAAAAAGGAGCTATCTTTAAAAATATATATATATATAACTAATTTGAGGGCATGATTTGGTAAAAACGAATTGTAAAATTAAAAAAATGATCCAAAACTTAACTCGGTTCCTTAGAACCGAGTAAACTGTACTTTACTTGGTTCATTTCAGCTGAGTATGATGAATAACACTCAGTTCATAGGAAAAAGTAAACATTTTTCGTATTTTGTTTTTATTTTTTTTTTTTTTTTTTCATTTGTTTGTATCCAATAATTTATAAATGAAAGGAAAGGTAAATGAATAACAAAAATATAAATATCCTACTTTTTTTAGAAATGGATGATGATTTGGATGGTGGTGGTAGCAACAATGGTAAAAGTGGTGGCGGCAATGGTGGTGGTGATGAAAAAGAAGAAGAAGAGGCGGCAATGATGCTGGTAAAAAAGAAGAAGAAGAAGAAGAAAAAGAAAAAGAGGCGGTAATGGTGGTGGTGGTGATGATGATGATAATGAAAAAAAAAAAGTTTAAGGGAGTGTTTAATGTTTTAATTATTAATTAAAAAAAAAAAAAAAGTGGTGTGCGACAATAGAATAATCAACCTTTTTTTTAAGGAAATGTTATAGAATAAGTTGATGTGTGTCAATAGCAGTACCCTAAATAAATACTTACTCATTTATTTGTCTCATATGTAAAATAGGGGTGTTAAAGTTAATCCGAAAATCGAACAAATCGAACCGATCTGCAAAACCCCGAACCGAAAAAAAAATTGAAATCAAAAACAAGAAAATTAAACCAAAATCAAAAAGTTTGATTTGAATTTAAATTTCGAAAATTTAAAAACCGAAATTGAAACTAAAATTTTATATTTTAATTTAAGTTTGAATTACTTTACTTTTTATTCCGACAGAAATTAAAAGTACGTCTAATACAAAGTATTTTAATTGCCATTAGTACAATCCCGTTACGAGCGACCTAAGCAAATCTGTCAATCGATTAATACAATACAGTGAAGTTAGGATTTAAACTAAAATATGATAAGGAGATGCAAAATTATTTGTATTGTTATAATTATTGAAATACAGACTAGGGATGTGATGTGGATCATGTGGCTCTAGTGGACACTCATATTTTTTTATTATTTTTCTTGAAGTCATCGCCACATAAGTATCCCGGAACCGTAGTCGCAACACATCCTTGTAAGCATCGTCTCCCCCACCTCCACACAAACTGTGTTGACATTCACACGATGCTCCATCTCATCTCTGATATCGACGGCTGTATGTACCTGTTGGGTCCCACAACCCAAAAGGATGATCGATTGGTATTATCGAAATTGAATAGAATATTATAATATAAAATAGACAGAAACAAATCTCGTGTTGCTCGCGTTACTCCCTAGAAGACTGTCCTCTTCTTCCATTCCATTTTGTGGAAGTAGAAGAAGACGACGACGACGACAAGTATAGGAGCGAGAGAAGTTTGCCCTCTCACTTTTTCTCTCTCTTCCGCCATGATCTCTTTGAATGGAAGCACCTTTCTGGTAAGTAATTCAACTTCTCACTTTGATTATTATTGTCTAAATCAACTTTGCTGTTTCCGAATCACATCTATAATTCCACGTATAGCGTAGTGCAATTATTTGTCAATATCATAAATGCATTTTGGTAGTTTCAATATCTAACACACTAACTTTAATATTTTTTTTGTGCATAGAACAATTCAGTCTATGGAGTTTCGAGAAGCTTCAATCGATCGCAGCAGAGGAGAGTTTCATCAGCTCCTTTTGGAGTGGTGGCTTCGAGCTCCAAAGAACTAAAGGAAATGAACAACGGTGCTTCGGCGATCAACCTTGATAAATCCACCGCTAGTGTTGAGGAGGTTTACGTTGACCGTAGCACCGCCGAAGACGAATTTATCACTCCCTGGACCTTCTCTGTTGCTAGGTGAGACAGACCAATCCATCATTCACAAAGTTACCAATATTTCTCTTCTTTTCCTCTTTTTAGGTTTTATTATTATGCCCCTCCCTAATTGGTCAGAAACCGTAGAAATATGTAATTGCATATTTATTCAGCTTGTTTAATGATAATTCATGTGTTTGTTTGATCCGACTCCCTGCAAAGCTTTTATTGATTTTTCTCTTCGCTGTATGTATAACTGTTCTCAGATTTGAAACATCCTTATAATTAGAATTGAAACAAAGTTAGCGAATTTTGCTCAAATTCCAAAACTTGTGACCAGAGTTACCGAAACCATTGAGTGATTCTAAATGGATTCTTGGCGATACTCCCCCCGAAGTACCAAGATTTTGTTTAACATGAAGGCATCTTGGTTTCCACAATTATAGGTTTCTATTAGGGTCAAAAATAGTAGCAAATCCAATTGATTTGTGTGAGAAGTTGGAAAAATAAGCTGAGACAAGTGGTAAGATTTGCGATTATTAACAATAAATCATTCCACGGATCGTAATTCAAATAGTGGATATTAATAACTAGAGATAATATGGATGAGAAAAAATAAGAAGAAATATAATAGAACACACAATATTCGACAAACGAAGATTTCACTAATTCTTTGAAAATAATTACAAAATCTATCACAAGAATTATTGTACTCAAAGCTCTCACAGAAGAAGAAATCAACAGCCCTTTAACCTCTCTCTCACAACAAGATGAACTCTCCCAATAATTCCCACAGAAAGAAGAATATTTCTTATATGCCTTAATCTATTGAATGATTCTATCTATACATAACAATATAATAGAGTCCATCCAATTTAGAATAAGGCAATAACAATCCTATGTAAATAAGGAAACTATTAACAAGGTAATAGAGACCAAAATAAACAAGGAAATTAAATTTGATAAGGAAACACATTTCTCGCCCAGCTGCAAAACGACTTTTGCACTTTTTCTGCGTAACTGTAAAAGTGCTTTTGTACCTTTCCAAAATGCAATTTCCTAGGTGCAAAAGTGCTTTTGCACTTTTCCGGAACCGCAAATCCTCTTTTGCACCATTCAAGCAAACAATTTGATTTCCCATAAAACTCATCTTCTCTTAGGTTTGGAACCGAACAAAAAACACAACAATCACCACCTTTTGCGAAGGTAACAAAACCAACCGCTATCTTCTTCTTCGCCTTGATGACACATGAAATCTTCTTTTGTCTCACCCTTTACAAAGGTCACTCAATCATCTATGTCAATGATCGAGCCACATCCGATTATCTATGTTAATGATCAGACCATGTCCGTATTGGACACCATCACTGGCACGTAACTTTGAGTTGTCAATCGTCTAGAGCCACCACCTAAGCCATAACTCATCCTTGTTGCGTATGCACCACTGGAACATATACTTCTTGGTTCCCTAGCACCATTATGTACAACTTTTTCATGTAATCTATACAAGCCCCCGCAATGACTTGCCTTCAAGACCACATCGTCGCCATGATACACGCTCATTACTCCACCTCTAGTAGAGTACCACATCCCAAGTGATTCTAATCTAGAGAGACTGATTAGATTCCACTTTATCTCTGGCACATGTCTAACATTTATGATTGTTTGAATTGAGCCATCAAACAATTCCAGGCGGATTTGACCAACTCCACGAACGAGCAATCTGGAGCCATCCCCATGTAGACAAACCCGCTACAATCTTCATATGTGCTATACAATGAACGATTGTTGCAAACATGCATAGTGGCACCGCAATCCAAGAACCATCATCCCTGACCAGAAGGCTTGCAGGCATCAATAGGACATCTATAAAATCGGCTTCTTTGTCATAAGAAGTCATCGCAATGGTTGCAGCTCCATCAGGGTTAGTAGCTGATTTTTTCCTGATGTCATCCTTCTTCTTTGGGCATTCTCTAGCACAATGGCCCAGTTGACTACATTCAAAGCAATCTCCTTTAAAGTTGGTCTTCCGTCCTTTGTTAGAACCTTTCTTTCCATTCCCTACAAACGCGCTTTCTTGAATGGTATTGATTCGATTCCTCTTTCTCATCATCTCTTTCGCAGACAGAGCTTGACACACCTCCGAGGTGGTGAAAGATGATCTACTCATAAAGTTCTGAATTAGCGTCTTGTACGAATCTGGCAGAGTCCAAATTAGTTGCAAGGCTTTATCCTGATCTTTCAATTCTTCACCTACAGTTTCGAGTCTTGAGCATAATGAATCAAAAGCGGAAATATGATCCATAACCGGAGTATTCTCTTCCATCCTCATGTCGTGTATAAGACCTTTGATATAGATCTTATTCGTCATCGTCTTAGCCATGAACAAATCTTGAAGAGACTCTCATAGCTGTTTTGCTGATGTAGCCTCCTTGATTGAAGCATGACCTTGAACCTTCGTCGTGAGATGGAGACAAATCTCTGACAAGCACTTCTTGTCCATCTTTTTCCACTTATCATCAATAACCTCAACCAGTTCCATATCATCCGAATCCTTTTTTTTTTTTCCACCGTTGGTGGACCTTCTAGGGCATCATCCAAATCCAGCACTACGAGATAGTCTTTCATACTCATCTGCCATAGGCTGAAATCTATGATTCAATCGAATTTTTCCATCCTATAAGATTTCTCAATTATAACACACACCTCCTTGAATACAACCCTCTGATACCACTTGTTGCAATTATTAACAATAAATCACGCTACGGATCGTAATTCAAATAGTGGATATTAATAACTAGAGATAATATGGATGAGAAAAAATAAGAAGAAAGATAATGGAATACACAATATTCGACAAACGAAGATTTCATTAATTCTTTGAAAATGATTACAAAATCTATCACAAGAATTATTGTACTCAAAGCTCTCACAGAAGAAGAAAATCAACAGCCCTTTAACCTCTCTCTCACAACAAGATGAACTCTCCCAATAATTCCCACAGAAAGAAGAATAACTCTTATTGCCTTAATCTATTGAATGATTCTATTTATACATAACAATATAATAGAGTCCATCCAATTTAGAATAAGGCAATAACAATCCTATGTAAATAAGGAAACTATTAACAAGGTAATAGAGACCAAAATAAACAAGGAAACTAAATTTGATAAGGAAACATATTTCTCGCCCAGCTGCAAAACGACTTTCGCACTTTTTCTGCGTAACTGTAAAAGTGCTTTTGTACCTTTCCAAAATGCAATATCCTAGGTGCAAAAGTGCTTTTGCACTTTTCCGGAACCGCAAATCCTCTTTTGCACCATTCAAGCAAACAATTTGATTTCCCATAAAACTCATCTTCTCTTGGGTTTGGAACCGAGCAAAAAACACAACAGTAAGATTTTGATATCGCATCTGAGTAGATGTCTTCCATCCTCCTTTTTTTTTTGTGGGAATGGGAAATATTTCTTCACCACTACCCAAAGAAATTTTTTTCCGTGGAAAAAAAAGAAGCAAGAGAACATCTCACCACATCCCTCAATTTGTTTTCCAACTTCTTACAAAAATACATTTTTTTCCTACCATTTTCCATCTTGCTATCAAATGGAGCCTAAATGTAGCTAAATAAAAATTTCTTTGTCTTTTACTCATTTTCTTTTCCCACAAAAAAAGAAATCCACATGATTTTTTTCAAAGCTATATATATTTGAAATTCGTGAATTTTACTGATCTTTGTTTACTTGAAGATGGTGAACATTTATATTAGCTTAATCTCATGAGTTATGTCCCTCTGTTTTTGTTTTTGGCCTTTATTGTTTAAGGATCATCTCATTCTTTGTTTTAGACAAAATGTAATCCATGTTGCATTGTTTCAAACATTTTACTTATTAAAAAAACCTGAAATAGTTTGAATTCAGTCCATTGAGATTTTTATCGTGATACTATAGACACTAAACCGTGGATTTGCTTTTTGTGCTGCAGCGGTTATTCATTGTTGCGGAACCCTCACCACAACAAAGGACTTGCCTTTGCTGAGAAAGAGAGGGATGGCCACTACCTGCGTGGTCTTCTTCCCCCAGTTGTTGTCAATCAAAATGTTCAGGTTAATCTAAATCCACCACCTTACCGATCCACCAGTATTCCTATATGTTTCATTGGTTTGCTGAAGTAGGTAAACACTTAAAATAAATAATTGTGCCACTGTTTTGACCAGATCTCTAAAGTGATGCACATGCTCCGCAATTATCAAGTACCATTGCAGAGGTACATGGCCATGATGGATCTGCAGGTAAGATATTCTCAATTCATGTAATTTCTAGGATCATCTTTATAATTACAATGGTTTTACCAAAATTCTATCATATAGCAAAGGACAACAGGGCTTTTGCATTTTAGCACATGCTTTTAAAGTTTATCAGCTAAACTGTTGCCATTACTAGTATGTATCATGTTCCTAATCCATCCCATGATGTGTTTTTGGTGGTCTACAGGAGTTAAACGAAAGGCTATTCTACAAGCTTCTGATTGACAATGTTGAGGAACTGCTCCCTGTCGTCTACACTCCAACTGTTGGAGAGGCATGCCAAAAATATGGCAGCATATTTTTTCGTCCACAGGGTCTTTTTATTAGTTTAAAAGAGAAGTATGTTTTGCCACAATTATATCATTTCCCAATTTATTTATTTTGTTTCTCACTTTTGTATTATCAATTGAAACTGATTATCTCTTCAGGGGTAAAATTTCTGAGGTTTTGAAGAATTGGCCTGAGAAGAAAATTCAAGTTATTGTTGTCACAGATGGGGAACGAATTTTGGGGCTTGGGGACCTTGGCTGCCAGGTATATCATATGCTGATTCATTTTCTTTAACTATATTGTGGATGAGTTTTTTAGTAACAATCTGCCAGATTTTGCAAGGGTGAATTAGAAATATGATTTTGGCTTCGCTTCACATCTAACTCTTATAGCATTTGTACATATGCATGGGCTGTAGTGCAAATGTCTGTGGGTGTGTGATTTTAAGCATGACTTTATTTTAAAAAATTTAAAATGTTACCAGGGGATGGGAATACCTGTGGGGAAGCTATCTTTGTATACAGCACTAGGAGGAATTCGCCCTTCAGCAGTAAGTATTTGCAAGACCAATCCTACCTGTCTCCTGAAATGACAATTAGATGAGAGGTATCTCAATATACTGTGATCTGATGATATATTTCTATAATTAGCAATCCTTGTCCTTGCTTCTTATTGTCCTAAAAAAGTTTCAGTTGTCTTCATTATGCCATCATGAAGTTTCTTATATTTGTTGGTCATTTTTAAGTGTTTGCCCATAACCATCGATGTGGGAACAAATAATGAGGAGTTGCTAAATGACGAATTCTATATCGGGCTCAGGCAAAGGAGGGCAACTGGGCAGGTAAACTATTCAGTTTTTTTGCACTCTTAGGGTATGGCACCCAATGCAATCCAATTTCTATACAACAATTTCTACTATCCAGGAATATGCAGAACTTCTAGATGAATTCATGTCTGCCGTTAAGCAGAACTACGGGGAGAAGGTCCTCATCCAGGTTATCCACTTCTCCTTACTTGCAGATTTATTTTTTCTTTTATTTTACAGATTCTGATTTTCTTCAAGTATTTCCATCCACATTATGCAGTTTGAAGACTTTGCAAACCATAATGCCTTTGATCTTCTTGAAAAGTATTGCAAGACCCATCTTGTTTTCAATGATGATATACAGGTAATTTTGTTTTTCATGCTTTTGCACTTTCCTTTGTTTCCTTCGCTCCCGTGGTTTGTATAACCTGTTTCTAAGATATGCTTTATGTACTTTGATCCAGGGGACAGCATCTGTGGTACTTGCTGGACTTATTGCAGCTCTAAAATTAGTTGGCGGAACCTTAGCTGACCATAGATTTTTATTCCTTGGAGCAGGAGAGGTGTGTCCTTACTACTATTCTCCCAATATTCCATGCTCGTGCATAGTTGAATTAGTGAGCAGATGAACATTTGGTGTTCAATTACATTTTGCATCTGCCCACCTCCTTCCTTCAAGTTCTTACCTTTTTATTCTTTTGTATTTTTCCAATTGATGTGAACACACCAATTTTGGGGGACTTTCTTTGTTCTTGGGTCTCATCTCCATCTTATGGCTACTGTAGGCTGGCACTGGTATTGCAGAACTCATAGCTCGTGAGATCTCAAAACAGGTCCGAAGATATTATATTGACATTTTTTGTCTTTTGGTTTTTTTCCATGTAAGCTCCAAACTAAAGAAATATAGGAGTGCGTTTATGATATTTTATGCAGGCGGGGACCCCATTGGAAGAGTCCCGTGAGAAGATTTGGCTTGTGGACTCAAAGGTATTGAAAACGAGTTAAACATTTTGTTTACTTTGATTCATTCTTCCTTGTTTTTCTCTCGTATTACATCCATGATTTCTCTTACCTCTATATCTTTCTTGTAGCTAACATTTCACCATCCATATATTTGCTTCTTTTCTCGTTTGTAGGGGTTGATTGTTAGGTCCCGCATGGAGTCACTTCAGCATTTTAAGCATCCATGGGCCCATGATCACGAACCTGTTAAAGAACTCGTGGACGCTATCAAGGTGTGAAAACTCTGTCTCTCTCCCCCTCTCTGATTTTTGGTCTCTTCACTTCTTTGTCTTGCCTTCTCAGTCAATCAAGCCAACAGTGTTGATCGGATCATCAGGAGCTGGAAGAACATTTACTAAAGAAGTAATTAAGACCATGGCACACTTAAACAAGGTATTGCATTTGTAGTTGATAATCTTTCGGTCCATGTGCATGTGTTATTTTGTTCCAGTACACATCCAAGAAAAATAAACTGACATTTTTGCGAATGATTGGCATGCAGAAACCTATTATTCTTGCTCTTTCCAACCCAACTTCACAATCAGAATGTACTGCTGAAGAAGCTTACACATGGAGTGAGGTAATTTTACCATGCAGCTTCTACAATGAATGTTAATTTTGGATGATATTTCTTTCAACGATGATTGTTAATTATGAATTTTATTTTTTGGTTTCTTGGTTCATTTTTGACGGTTCCAGGGTCGTGCCATTTTTGCTAGTGGGAGCCCTTTTGATCCTGTTGAGTATAAGCAGAACATGTTTGTGCCTGGCCAGGTTATAAGTCCAAACCTTTCAAAGCTTAACTTTGTGCACAGTATATTGAAAATGGGGGCATCATCGGACTGACTTCACTATGTTTATTTTTATGCAGTCAAATAATGCATATATTTTCCCCGGACTTGGTCTTGGTTTGATAATCTCTGGTGCAATACGAGTTCATGATGACATGCTTCTTGTTGCCTGTAAGTTCACAGAAAAAAATTCTACAAACCCACCTTGAGATTATTTGGAGAGAAAAAAAGAGAAAATTGAAATGTCCACTTTAAGTTACAAAAGGAAGGTTTCTGTTGACTTGTAAGTCTTGTAATCAGGGGCAGGGCTAGTAATTATTGCCTTTGGTATCCAGATATGATTTTTAGTTTGAGTTTTTCTCTATTCCAGAAACCCTAAATTGGTCAATTCATGTAGGGAATCTCTTTTTTTTTTTTCTTTTTTGGAAGACCCACATTATTACATCATGGTGTGGGGGGGTCATTTACCACCAGAACACAAGTCTGGAACACACCGACTTGCTCACTTAATCTCTTGCTTCATATGTAAAAATTTTAAATTTTCATACTCAACGTGATCCGGATGAGCATGTAAAGTAATGGAATGCCGGGAGCTAATTGCATAGTCAATGTGATCAACTCAACCAAGTTTTATCCTAGTTAGCACAAACTACATCAACTTATGTTGTATTAATCATTTCGAATACTACATTGCCATTGATTATGCATGTTGGTACCCAAATGACATTATTTTAATTTTATTTTTATGCACTTCATTTTGTCGTTTTTACTTTTGTAACCATGGTAAGTTGGAGCTTCAAATTGAAGGTCGTTATATCTCTAGTGTTTCATATATATCTGTTTTGCTGGTTTGCTCTGAACAGCGGAAGCTCTAGCTGCAGAGGTTACAGATGAGAACATTGCCAAGGGACTCATATACCCGCCTTTTACTAACATCAGAAAGATTTCTGCCCATATTGCTGCAAGGGTTGCAGCCAAAGCTTACGAACTTGGTGAGATCTTTCTCCAATGGAATCTATTCATACATTATACTTCCCTCTTCCCAAATTGATAGGCTCGTTTCTTCTGTGAGACATAATCACTGCAAATAATCTCAGATACTATTCTTAACCAAAGTCAAAAATAGCCTTTAAATTTTAGACAAAGGGTGTATGATCAAGATTTCCCTGCTTTAATACACAACTTATAATATATGTACGTACACAAACATATATAACTTGTCTTTGGTTTTCAGGTTTGGCCACTCGTCTCCCTCAACCAGAAAATCTGCTTGCATATGCTGAAAGCTGCATGTACAGCCCCAATTATCGAAGCTACCGATGAACAACTGGAAGATTATATAATTTTCCATTTTCGATATTGCTTTAGTGTTGTTCTTTTTTTATCAATTTCCCTATTTCCATTTCCATTTCCGTTTCCTCCATTCTGTTAAGTTATATATTGGGAGGTCAGAAAGAAGCCAACAACTTCAGTCATTATATAACTTTTCGTTGTTGAAAAGTATAGAGAATAATGCAGAAAGTGGAAAAAGAAGAAGAAATGAAAAGGAAAGGGAATGAAGTATAAATTCCGAGTATAATTTTTCTATTCTTAAGACACCGTTTGATAATGAGATGGAAAATAGTAAAAAAAAATGCACTTTTGTGAGAAGATAGAAAATAAGTTGAGAGATATAATGATATTTACTCTTGTTTTTTGGTTCTGTTTATGGAATATTTTTTTTTTGATGGTGGTGAAACCTTTTTTTTTAACAAAACATAAAAAGATGATAAAAGGCATACTCACAAGAGGTCTAGAAGGGTTGAGTTATTAGTGGAGTGGGTTATAACGTGTTGGGTTGTTAGCTCAATTTTAAAAAAGAGTGACTTTTTTTTTTTTGAACAAGTTACTGATTACTATTTCACTCACCCACTTTGACCTACGAAAGTAACCATAGCTTGTTATCCGTAAGTATGTGTATATATATAGGATATGTTTCTGGTTATATGTATGTACAAAGTATGTTTCTGGCACGGACTAATCTTTACAGATCGGTTATTTTACGACAATTTTCTGTCATAAAAACATTTGAAAGTATTTTTTATGACGGTTTTATGTCATAAAAAATACCCCCAAGGACCTGTCTGTACAACTAATCTGTACTTGAAATAATTTTATGTATGTATATACACTAATTACTAATTGTATTTTTGTGCATTTGGGTGACTTAGAGACTTTCGTTAATTAATTAGTTGTTACAGGTAATCTTGTTTAAAGATTGGTACTTGAGTGCAGGAAGAAGTTTTGATTTTATATCTTTTGAAAAAAATAAAATGGTGTCCGAAGAATAATAAACTTACTATTGCCATTTGTCAGAAATTGATTTGGGCTAATCGCTTGGCATAATTTATTACCAGAAAATGTCTTTGACACAGATTATAGCTACTAAAATCTAAATCTATATGAATCAAGTTAACACATCAAATCAGTCAAATGAAATCACCTAGCGGCAGCACCACTTTAACAATTACCCACTACTCGAGATATAAGATAAAAACACAGAAGTAGAAATAACTTAAGAAAGTTGGTTTTGGGCCTTTTGGCATATGCTACAGAATAATCGCAATTGTTTAGCATTACAAATAAGCTGTAAATTAAGAGCCAAATTTTTATTTTATTTTTAAAAAGATATATTAGTTCAGTACAATAAATCATATAGTTGAGATGACGATACTTTGATTGCTGTAAAAAATAAAACATGATTCTTGATTTAAAACAAACAAAAAAAAATAGTGAATTTTTAATTTATGACATAAGTAATAAATATTACTAAGATTTGTGAACAGTCTAATTTATTATTAGTAATATTTTTGGGCATATTAGAAGACCAAGTTGGAGGAAGTTTATTATTCTAAGGTGGTGTTTGATAAAATATTTTAAAACTGAAACTGAAAAAAAATGTTATTTGTTTGAATATAACACATCTGAAAATTGAATTTTTTTTAATATGTCAATTTTGCCCTTATTAGTGTATTTAGATCACATGATTAGGAATTTAATAGCGGTAAAATAGGTATTTTATAATGAGGAGTTTTAAGTTTTTAGATTTAAGTGTCAAACTTGCCGCTTAAAAATTTGGATACAAATTTTCAGTTTTAAGTGGCAAGTAACTTAATTTTTTTGCCAAACAAATAACTTTCCATCCACTTAAATTTAAAAAATTAAAACTTTTAAATTGAAGTGGGCAAAACAAACAACACTCAAAAATTTAGATATTTGATAATGGGTTGTTGGACAAGCTAATAAAAATGTGTTTTTTAATTAGATTGACCTAATAACAACTGGATAAATTAATAGGTTGAAGTGTTACGGATAATGTCAGAAGCAAATTAACTTATTAAAAAGATGGGAGGGAGATACCTAAGTCCAGCTGAGATGAGAGAGATGGAGAACTCCTGCTAGTGCTATGCGGGATTAACTTATCAAAATTAACTTATTTTGATCTGATGCTCAATGAGTATGGAATCCAACCAACTATTGCTGAGTACTCGTGCTTAATTGATCTCCTTGGACGCCTGGAAGACTGCAAGAGGCTTATGGGATTCTCCAAATAACTGAATACATTAGAGAGGATGTTGGGTTGTTAAGCACGTTATTTTCAACATGCCGTCTGCTCGGAAAATTGGAATTAGGCAAGAAAATTGCAAAAGTGCTTATTTAGAAGGATCCTGATGATCCATCAGTTAATATTATTTTGGCTAACATGTATGCTGCGACGAAGAAATGGGATGAGGCGAGGAAGATGAGATTGAAAAAGAAAGAGAGTAAACTGCCCATTTAGCCACTAAACTTTCAGTTTTGTACCACTTTGCCCACTTAATTTTAAAACGAACCACTTGAATCATTAAACTTTTCATCGGGTACCATATTGCCCATTCCGTCCAAATTGAGGTGTTAAAAGTGACGGAATTAAGCCATGTGAAAGACATGACTTTATTGAAGGGCAAAATTGTCATTTTGGCACCAATCATCTTCTTCACCTCTTAACTAACCAGAATTATACTTCTTCCCTCCTCAGATTGGGCGCAATTCAAAGAATCCAACAAGAATCAAAATCACATAGAATCATGAATTAAAGAATTCATCAACTCTATTACCCAACCAAGCTATGTAGCAGGCAAAATTAATAACAATAACTAAAAGAAAAAAACAGAAAAATGACAAATATAGTAAAATAAACATGTACAAATAAATCATTCCTTTTTATAATAGTTTAATCTGCAAATTAAATTAATTTCCACATCCATGAAACAGAAAGTAATTTGCTATATAAACATCATCTCCTTCTTCGCTAGACTGCCTCATGAAATTCAATTAATTGGCAAAGCATCCTAAAAATACTGATGCGGAGTGAAAATTATATATATTGAGCAAAATTCATAGTGACTATAACACAAATTCAATTTATACAACAAAACGAACATTTGCAATGAAAGTAAGAGGAGAAAAACAGAGCAAACTCCTCAAAGCTTCAAAATTCAGAGAAGAATAATGGTTAAATATAACATCGTTACTGCACGCGCAAACAATTATTTGCAAGACCTCGAATGCTAAAATGATCAAACGAGGAGGACTCGCTTGAAAGCAAAAAACTGCGGCTCGAAACCTTAGGGGGAGCCTCATTCTTCTGGTCGATGAAAAGAACCCGTTATCAAATGATAGGCTCCGGATAGATGCGCCTAGCAAACGTAGGTTGTGAATAATCTAGCGAATTTCAGTGTTTTTCCCATAGATTCTCTCTCATTTTTTCTTTCCGCCCAACTTCTTCCTCCTAATCCATTAGCTATATCTATTTAGGGTTTTGTGTAGAAATGATTATGCTAAAATGACAATTTCGCCCTTCAATAAAGTCTGTGTAGTCACATGGCTTCATTCCGTCACTTTTAACACCTCATTTGGACGGAATGGGCAATTGGTATCGATGAAAAGTTTAATGGTTAAAGTGTTTCGTTTTAAAGTTAAGTGGGCAAAGTGGTACAAAATTGAAAGTTTAGTGACCAAATGGGCTGTTTACTCAAAGAAAGAACTAGTCTAAAAAAGAATCCCGATTGTAGCTGGATTGAAATCGACAAAAAGATCAAACCCTTCTTCGTGGAAAGTAAATCAATCCCAGATGCAGAGATGGTTTATGAATGCTTATACATTCTCAGCACTCACATGGAGAAGGATGAACTTACACGAAGCAACTTTGCTACATAACTCAGTAGGTACATATTTATATCTATATAGTATTTTTTTTGGGAAAAGAACACACTTGTCGTGGTTTATTATAAAAAAATATCTGTTTGCTTTATTTGTATGTAGAACGATCATATTTTTTTTATGTAAAACGTTCATATTTATATTTATATAGTATTTTAACTTCTTGTGGTTTTAGTATTTGAAAAAAAAATCTTTATGCATTTTTAAAACTCTTACGTTTGTATCCCCTCAATCAAATTCCTGTATCCCCTCAATCAAATTCCTGCGTATGTCGCTGAGGATAAAGAGGAAGCCAACGGATTACAAGGCTGTTGGCATATTGCTGCTTTGTTTTTTCCCTGTTATTAATAATTTTTTGAAGAAACTTAATAGCTTTATGAATTATCTTTCTGGTGTTTTTTCTATTCATTTTCAGTATGGTCGGGTTTATTAGTTCTTTGGGAGAATCTCAATACAAGGTGGAAATTAAGGAAGTTTCGGAAGTATAAGAGGCAGAACTTGGTTCAGAGGATTTTATAGTAAAAGTTAGAATATTATATGAGCACGTCATTAGATGTAAAGAAATTAAGTCGTCGTTAATAACTTATGGCTTAACTTTTTCTAAACTAATTTGAATTTTAAGAATATCATGTTGGGCCAGCAGGGGGTTGGAATTGGGCTCCTTTGTGAGAATGGTGATCGGGTTGAGCCCACTAGTGGAAGTATATAATAATGATATTGACACTACTTTAAACTTTCAACTTTGACTATAACGGTAAAGTTTTCTCCAAAACGTCTTACTACTATGTGATTAAACAATCATCACTAGGATTTACTCGTTACATTCGGCACGGTGAAATAAATATGATTAAATACTAGGACAAATAATGTATTATCGATTTAAATCAAGCAAATTTTAATTAGTTATTTAGTTTTGAGCACACTGTTTAACCTAACCTAAAGAGTTTTGAATAATCAAAATATAAGTTCAATCTTTATGTTGGGAAAATTAAAATAGATTGAATTGGATAGTCTTGTTTTTAATCTTTTAATGGCACTTTTAATCATATTAATTAGTAGATTTTAATTATATAAAGTTTATTAAAATCCGAATTGTTATTGTGTGCATAAAAGATATCCAAGGCTATACAAGTAAGGTCATAGCATATATTTTTTTAACCATTAATTTTTTATATTTTTTTGAGATTTTTTTTTATCGAACTCGATATTTAATGATATAGATTAATAGGTTTCAAATATGTTAAAATGTGAATTTTGAATTTAAATTTATAATATTTTAAGATTTAATTAAAAAGTTGACGATAGAGTAAAAAGGTGCGATAGATAGAAAAAGTTAGTGTGTATATTTTGTGTGTGAGTTGATCTTTTGATGATTTGACATCTTAATGTGAATATAAGATTGATCCAATAGCTCATAAATATCAACACTACAAAGAATTATTTTTAATCTTTTGATTAATTTACTTGTTTTTGATTAAAAATAATATTTTACAATATGGATGTTAAATTCTATATTTTTTGAACGCAAAATAATTATTTAGGCCAACTATTCTCAATATACCAAAGACGAAAGGAATAGAATTCTGGAGTTGATTAACAGAGGTGAGATAGAAAACGTATGGATAACTTATTTCACACTGATAAATTAACAATCAAAAGACGGCTTCACAAAAAAATAGCCAGGGTGATGTGGTTGAGTAATGGCGGCCTTTTTAATTACGCGCAAATTAAAGCTTATTGAATTTTTTTCTTTTTCTGATGTAATTGCTTCAGCTTAATCTATTTTTTTCTTGATTTCAAAAAAAAAAAAAAGCTTATTGAATTTCTCTATCCCCTCCGTTACTTTCTTTCTAAAATTAAGATTATACTATATTTTTAAAAAAGTCTTAAATAAAACTTTTAATTTTTTTCAGAAAATATATAATAGCAAATAAATTTTATTTTTTCCAAATAATTTTATTAAAATTAGGGTGTGTTTAATTGGCAACATTTTTCATGAAAAATTTCACTTGATTTGACAACTTAAAGTGTTTGATTGGCTTTTTTTTTTTCTAGGCAATTCAATTCCTACTTTTGCCTCACACATGTACATTTTCAAGGCAATTGAGGAAAATATTTTCTTTGGGAGGAGGTGGTCTTTTGTTTTCCATGCTTGGGCACGATTTACGAGATATTTTTTTTACCATTTTCTACATTAAAAATGCCATAACTTAAAATATAAAATTCAAAATTTTTTCTACATTAAAAATGCCATAATACGACCAATATTTTTTAGGTAGAAAATTAAGGCAATCAAACATACTACACCATTTTTCATTCAATTTAATTTTAGATAATTCAATTACCTGTAACTTATTTTCTTTCCATATAAATTTTATACTCACAATCAAACGCAGACTTAGTGTATTTTAAAAACAAGTGTGTTGTTTAGTTGAGAATTATGAAATCACTATTGTATGAATTTATAACGCGTGTGATTAAGAAGCTGCCTTCCTTCAGTTCCACGTGGCACCTTCTGCCTCGGTTACTGCATGTGCAGTGATTACGAAGGCAACGTGGACAATCCCAACGTCCCAACTTTTAATTTTTTTTTTTTTTTCTACACTTCATTAAAAAATACTTTTATTTTATTGCGATTGTAACATTAGTTGGGGGAGGTACATAAAGGATAATTTTATTTTTATTTGTGATTTTTTACGGTTAATTTTTGTTATTAAATTAATTTATATTATTTATTAAATTAATTTGTTGGTGTGGTTAGATTTAAAAAAAAAATTATTGATTTTAAATTTTATAAATCTTATTTTTATTAATAATTTAATATAAAAATATCAACTAAATTATTAAGCATATCTACTTTAATTAAATAAATATAAATATTACATTGATAAACATAAAACTAAAGTTAAAAAGGGTGAAAAGTAAAAAAATAAACATCATTTGTCTCTCCATTCATTTTCGAGCTCCCCAAATCCCGCGAAACGATTTCTATAATGATATTTTTAGGCGCAACTTTTTCCGGGCACTATTCACAATTGGAAAATGATTTGTTTTTGGGAAATCTTATGAATTATGCTTGTCTTCTTCTTGGTTTATTTTGTAAACCCTAAGGCAGACCAAATATTTTTTTACCAAATCTTTTCTTATCCAATTGTAGACATCATCAAATTTTTCTCCTTTTTAGGTTAGCTTGAATTTTTTTTAGGTTTTTCTTTATAAGACCCATTTCTTTTGCATCAGTAAATTAATGATTCTCCCTCTACAATTAAACTTTAAAAACTCCAATTTTTTATGCTAACAAACACCTGACAAGTCCTACCAGCAACTTTACACCACAGCGTTAGATTATCTCATAAATGAAAAATCTGCATTATTTAGAATAGAATAAATAAATCTTATGTTAAGATACTAGTTATTGTTTAATATTTTATTTAAGAAATGGTTATCTCTTCAATAATAATAAAAAAATGAATACAATCCCATGCGACATGTTTACTGTTTTTCACTTCATGCATCAGTACATCATTAACGTTACTTGTAACATATTATCACACTGATAAAGTTTCCATAACAATAAATTCTTTCAAGGTGATACCTTAAGGTCTTAAAAAAACTATAATTGATTGCAGTAAGGAAAAAATAAACAAAAAATATTAAAGTAACGTGAAAATTATAAAATTGTTATTCTCGAAATAATTTGTTTATTATACAGATTTTACCAAGATAACACGTTAATTTTGGAGCCGGCATTATATATTAAATCAGGCTATGCTAAATTTCGTAATGTTGTAATCAGAATTAAGTTTTTTTACCATACTTCAAACAAGAATATAATTTCAAGTATAAATTCATAAAAAAAAATTTCAAAACCAATACCATTGAAAGTTCACTCTTTGCTCTATTAGATGATTGAGATGGAAATAAATCATGCTCAACAATAATTCATAATTCTTTCTCAATTTCAAATGCCGCATTAATTCATTATATTGTGAAATCTTTTTCGAATTGCAAAATATTGTTTGATTCTCTTGTTGGCAAAAGATGTATTATTGTTGTATACTTAAACTAGTATAATTTTAAGGTTTATATCTCCATCGATCAAACTATTGATAAGTCAATCTAGTATTTTTAATAAAAAACTTTAAAAAAAACCTTTTAAGAAAAATATGAAATAAATTAATATGGAAGTAAATTTTGATTAGGAATCTAAATTAAAACTCAAAAATATAATTATAAATTATAAATTAATTTTAATTGATGGATATACTTCTCAATTTTTAAAAGGGCAATATTGTAGAAGTCTATTTAAAAAATTCCACAAATTAATGTTGGATTAAGTACAAAAAAATCTAAGATATAAATAAAATCACTCGCAAATAAAACACCTAGTGCAAATATAATTTATTTATTTATTATAAAACGTTTTTTTTTGTCTTTCCATTTTGGGTAAAATACACTAAACCCCCTACACTATTGGGTTTTGGCACTTTACCTAATTTATAAATGTCAATAATAAACCCTCTTAACTATTAGTCATTACCACGTAACTCCCAAATTTACGTAATTGCTCTTGTGTAAACCATAAAAAGGAAAAATAAGACAAAATATATATATAAAGGAAAAGACACAAAAAAAGCTTATACTCTCTTAACCCACCAAGCCACCATTAGTTTATTATATTTGTCAAATCCTATCCCCCCCCCCCAACAAATTAAAACACCTAACACCAGCCTTGTACCCACTTACTCCTACCGTCCCTTAATAACGACCACTTCTCTCTTTCTAAATATAAGTGGAGTGAAAATATATATGATTGAGCCCATAAATTGCATTTATAATCCCTTAAACAATGCTCAATTAACTTTTAATTACTATCTAAAACCGGAAGTTGCATGTAAATTCAGTTTAAACATGAAAAGAATGCACTGTATTGTATTTTTGTGTTACTAAGCCATTTTGCAGGCCTAAAGTAGTTATAAAACTAAAGTTGTATGCAAGATAGAAGGTTGAAAGCGAAAAAATGCAAGAAGAAAATCCGAAAAAGAAATCAGTATCCATTTCGAGGCCCGATGCAATAAAAATTCCGTAAACTACCCCCAAAGCGCTAGTAAGAAGAGAAAATCAAGTTCCCAAGTATGAATGAAGTGAATGCAAGTGTCCAAGAGTGACCCCAAGAGAAAAGAAGTTCAACCGAATCAATTCCGGAAGTCTGAGCAAAATCAAGAACTGTCGTAAAATGCCCGAGGTTGAAGCTAATCAAAGTTTTTATACAATGGGAATTTGAAGAAATCTCCATAAATATAAGTTGGATATAATTAAATTACCTACGCGTAGGCAAAAACGGTGCGTCAATCGAAATTCGGAGCAAAAAATTATGAGCAAAAGAAGAAACGGTCAAAAAAAAGGAAAAATAAAATAAAATGCGGAGGATTGATCCCCATGTGAGGATCAAACCCCACACTAGAATCGATCTCCACATGGTGATGATCGATCCCCATTTAGTTTTTTGGCCCGTTTTCGATTTTTGACTCTTTTCGACCTGTTTCTTCCAGGGTTATCTAACCCACGACTAGAGACATTTGTAGGACATATAAAAGACCACATATCTCATAGTTCAGGTAACACAAGAATCATATTATGATAGATAGAGAGTAGTGAGTATCGTTACTTTCTTGGAAGCTTTTACGTTGTATCTGGCATCAAATTTAAATGTTTTTCTTTTCAATTCCTAAATACAATTGTTAGTTTAGTTTGTTTATAGCATATTGATGCTGGATTATTGGTGTAATCAATATTACATTCATCGTTATATCAAGTTTCAATTGTAATTGATGTTCTTTATCTAAGTAAACCCTAGTTTTCTATTTTCTTGTGATTCAATTGCTTTTAATTGTTTGTTTGCTTAGATATTCATAAATTAGTTGTTATGGTTCTTATATATTCTGGAATTAACCCTAAACCCTCGTTTTAGGGGCTGGTTCTAGGGTTTATAGATCCGTTTTGTCGGTTTGTCGGTTTTTCATCGATTTATACTTATTTCTCGTTCTATGTTCAAATAGTTTATCATTTTTTAATACTATTTATATGTGATTCATTATTCATCATAAGTAATATGATTTTTCATATTTTTTAGGGTTTTAGTCAATTTTCTTCAATTTATGTCTGTTTTAAGTATGTTTACCGTTTTAAGCGTAAAATCTTCGTTTCAAATTGGAATTGAGTAATTCCAAAGCCAAAAGTTTTCAAATCTAATTTTCTTCAATATTAAGTATTTGTATACTATTTTTCATAATTTATATGCTTGTTTTCTTTTATAATTTGAATATATCTAGTTAAATTATTAGTTAAGGGTCCATAGTGAATAATGCGAACTTAATCTTTGAATGTAATTCAATTTATGTTTGAATCTGATTTTTTTCATTGGTTATAGATCACTTACTGAATGTATAAGTATTTTCTCATCTTTACATGTCTAAAAAATATTTTTCATAAGTTAGCTCAAAAATTTCATTTGATTAAGAACCGTAAAACGTCAATTTACAGATTTTCGTGATAAAACCCTAACGTGGCTGATTTGAGGACGATCTTTATATTATAATTATTCAAATTAGTTTCTCAAGTGAAATGGCTTATTTGGCGTTGTTTTGATATTTATTCACATAAGTGCCGAAAAAGTGCTAATTTTGACTTTCGGCGTTCTTTTTAAGACGGATTTGATTTGAATCACGTTCAAACATATTCAAACCTTAGGAGAGTGTTAAGCTACTGATTTTAGGAAGTTTAAACAACTTAAATTGTTTTTGTCACGCACTAGCAATACTATATTCTAAATTACATTTTTTCAAAGTCAAAAAGTTTCACTATCGAATTATATTACTCAAAGTTATTCTATATAGTCTTTATCACACATGGGCTATGATATGCTTGTAATAGCAATATAATTAGATAGTTGAAAGGTTTAGGAGCTGGACTTTAGTGAAAAATCTTATTTAAACTTATATTTGGATATCCTGATTGAAATAGTTTCGTACTCCCTAACTATGGATACCCCTAACATTTGTTTTTTGTTGGTTTAAGTTCATTTAATATTATAATTTATTTAATTAGTACGCTATTTTAATTTATTTATTTATTTGTAGTTCAATTGCATGTTCCCCTAGTGTATTTAGGAAGTCATTTTAAGTAGAAAACTTGTACTTGTAAATTATCTTTTATTTTACACCTTATGACTAGATTTGCTTTTAGTTTTAGTTTAAGTTAATTAGTAGTTTAAAATGACGTGTTTTTGTATTTAGTAGAGTGAGAGTTAGAAGAGAGCTTCGTTGTGAATCGTGTACTCCGAAAATGGCGGTGGAGAGAATGAAGAGTTTTTTTGTAAAATGACTAATTATTGAAGAGTGATGCTATAAGAGGAATATTTAAAAATATTTCATAAGAGATAAATAAAAATAAATTATTAGTAAATTTTAAACCGTATAAAAATTTGCAGAAAAAAAAATAGTTGGGTTGTAATTACGGGTCATTCCCCCTTAAATAAGATTAGGTTAAGGGTAAAAAAGTGAATTCATTGATTCTAACAAATAACCAACAAACCACCTCCCTGTTTTATATCCGTACGGTCCTTCCCTTGATTATCTCTTGTCCATTGCTCCCTCAAATAACGCACTGTTTCTTCCTAGAAAACCTCATCAAATATAGATATAGATACAGATACAGATAACATACATGGAATCCAATCCCCAAACCTTTCTTTCGCTTGCTTTAAGAATTTTTTCCTCCACAAATCTCTTTTTTCCCTCTCTAATCTAATCATCTCTCTTTTTTCTCTCTCTAATCATCTGTTGTTGGTGCTAGTCGAGAAGAAAGCATGACTCGGCGTTGCTCTCATTGTAGCAACAATGGGCACAACTCTCGAACGTGCTTGTCGCGAGGGGGAGGGGGTTGTGTTAAGCTGTTTGGGGTTAGGCTGACGGACGGTTCTATCATTAAGAAGAGTGCGAGTATGGGGAATCTCTCTGCCCCTCACTACCATTCCCCTGCAGCTTCACCCAATTCTTGTATCTCTCCTTCTCTCTCTCCTTCCCCCTCTTCTCTTAACTTGCTCGACGGTTACCTTTCCGATGACCCTTCCCGCTCCCCCAATCGCCGCTCCTCCTCCGTTCGTAAGAAAGGTACCTTCTTTATTTTATTACTTAAATTCCAATTTAATTATTTCTTCTTATCAATGTTTTTATTATTGCGACATAGATTTTATTGAAAATGCACACGTTAACTTCTTCTTTTTATTTTAGGGGGGGTTACTTTAGCAATTGATAATCGTCTCTTATTTATCTTAACATTGAGGATTATTAAATGATTCGATGCCATCCTCCTAAAAATAAATCAATTCAATTCTCTGCATTTAGGTTTAATTTCATCCTCATTTTTTTTTCTTTCTGTATGACAAGTGATCATCTGATTGCATTTGTGCTTTTTTACTTTTACGGATTTCTATGTCAATTTTTAAAATGTTTGTAAATTACTTCCTTTTTGTTGTTCCTTAAACCAACCAACATGTGCTTGCCATGCTATCCCAAATTCAACTCCTTTATGGGTAGCTCGTTTTTTTCCCCTCTCCTTCTCCCTATAAAAATTAAATCTCAAGTTGCTGGTTAGCCCTTAATATGCTTCGAGACCAATCAAATTCCCTAGCATTTCTTGAACCACCAATGAAATATTGACTATGGTGGCGATGGTGATCCACTGCAAAATATTGGCAGCAGTTGGAGCTGCAGTAACATTTGACATCATTGTGATAGCGCTGGAATGGTGGAGGTTAATGATGTGTGAAGAATTCACTCTTCAAAGAATGCAAGGCAATTTCGAATCTGGCCAGTATATATATAACTCTAAAATATGTGAGTGTTTTGGTAAAGATTATTTAGAGATTCAGTAAGGATTCATCAATAACTCTAAAATGTTAAAACAGAGATGAATGTTGCAGATTCTGAAAAAGGAAGTAAAAAATATTATGAAGGTCACGGGTAGACGGAGTTAAGACTTCAGACACAATGATAAGAACATCGAAATTGCCAACATCAATGGACATCCATAAAATTGACGACGACATCCCTATAATCTGTAAACGGTTACTGATATATATTTCCTTCAGAAGCTTTTGTTAAAGGGGTTACTGATATAGTCAAAACTTTGCTTTCTATTCATATTGTGTGTCCTTGAATCACAATATGTCAATTGCTTCCTTGGCATTAAATCTCTATTTAGAAGACATGTGAATGATCTTGGGAATGTCCGTCTTAGTTAAAAAAATTAGGAGATTCTTTTGCATCAGGATTATACAGATAGAAGAAAGTCGTTCTTCGATAGGTAGGGGTTTTCTTGTAATTGCTTCTTTAATTCATTGGTGGATTCTTATAAAGAAAAATTGTCTGCACCTTTATAAATTGCTATGGCAACTGTATGTGAAATTACACGGTGTTTCTTTCCCCTTCTTCTTCTTCATCTTTTTTTCCTGGTTAATGGCAAGACAGACTTCATCTAAAGCGTTTAGTTACATGCATAGCAAGGTGGTATGCGTGACTTGCTGCTTTAACTTATAGTTTCTAAAACCAAATAAAGTAGTTCTAACACACTTTTTCCCTTCCTTTGTTGTATTTCCTTGCTTCTTGTATCCCGTCTCGTGCAGTAAGTGGCATAGAAGACAGTTAATTCTTCTTTAAGCAATGGTTTCATAAATTTCCTATTCTTTTCATAAAAGGTAGAACCCTTGTTTTCTTCAATCACATTACATCTTAATTTAAACAAAGTTAAACTGGATATTGTCACAACAGGCATTCCTTGGACAGAAGAGGAGCACCGGATGTTCCTTCTTGGTCTCCAAAAGTTGGGGAAGGGAGACTGGCGTGGCATATCACGCAACTTCGTGGTTTCAAGGACTCCTACCCAGGTAGCAAGCCATGCCCAGAAATACTTTATCAGACAGACTAGTGTTACACGAAGAAAGAGACGGTCCAGCCTTTTTGATATGGTTTCAAATAAGGTTTCTCTCTATTCTTTTTCTTAAGTTTTGCATAGCTATGCATGTGCTCGGGTCATAGACGCTGAGGCCATCTCAAATGGTATTTGATAATTTTGTTGAAGAGTATGATATACATTGTTGGCCCACTACCTAACAGCTTAAGCTTTTGGGAGAGATGGTTCCTAACAAATTTGGTAATTGTGTATTATATCAGGCCACAGATCAATCACCGGTGAAGGAAGAAAAATTCATGCTCTCTCCTTCCGAAGCAGTAAAAACCGATAAAGTGAACTCTCGTCAGCCTTGTTTAGATCTCACTCTCAAGACAGATTTTGTATCCATGGTAAGCACGCCTTGTAAAGCGGTTGAAGAAACCAAAGAAATTGTGGCACTCTCGTCTGGAAGTAATCCACCAATGATTCATTCGTTCTTCCCAGCATATCTACCTCTCTCATTACCACTATGGCCATCAAATGCACCCTCCTCAATTGGAGAAGAGAGAGGAGCAGATACATCTTGTCACCGTGTCTTAAAACCAATTCCAGTATTTCCCAATGAAGGTGTGAATGTGGATGAACTAGTGGGCATGTCCAAGCTGAATCTAGGAGGGAGTAAAAGTGGTCACATGGAGGCGTCACCACTTGCCCTAAGATTTCTAGGAGAACCATCAAGGCAGTCGGCATTTCATGCAAGTACTCCACAGTCAATGGTTCAGATATAATTAAGGGTGCAACAGCAGTGCAATCTAATGGTTTGAAGCCTACTGTTACTGGATTCTCATTTTCTACAATTTTTGTAAAATAATATCTACCATGTAATTTACAACATACACATAGATAGACACCATTTCCATTAGACTGTAGGAGTTTGAGAATGTTGTGGCGAGTGCTGGCTTTGAGGTTGATGTCAAATGAGCGTTTGTCATCCTCGTATAGTGTTGTAGCTCCATTCACTTGCCATGGGAGAATCTCTAAAGTGGAGGAGTCTTTCTGAGTCATTTCTGAAAACAGGGTTACTGAGGGTTATGCTGTTTATATAACTTGTCTCTGAATTGTTTAACTATTTTTTAAGCAATAAAAGCTCTGATTTTAATTGTCCCGTCCACTAATTGATTATATGTGGAAATTGAAAACTCTGAACTTGGTTCTTGAATACATATTCATAAGGCCAAATCTACTTGTATTTTCTCCATACGTGATGGAATGTACCAATATCAAATTAAGTTCCTTGAACCACATCTTCTTAGCAACTTTTGATCATTTTGCTAATATGCCTAAAGGATGGGCCCTCTAATATCCGCCTTTATGATTTTGTTATGAAACAACACTACAGTACTTCTACCCTTGATCTTGTTATACTATACCCTTGTAAAGTTGTAATGGGACCATTAATCATTGTCTCCTTGGTGCTTTCTGCACACACTTGTGTGTGCATCAATGTGTGTATATATATACGTGCCATATAAGAATTTACCAAGTACATGCACCGGTGCACCTTTTGTGCAGGATTTGATGTGGTCCTGATGGATGCTAACCTTCAATAATGTGCAGTGACAATCAGAGCAATGAGATGCTTGTAGGAAGATGAGTAGAAAACAGAATAGATGCTAGCTGCAATGTAAGGAGGGTGTCTCTGTGAAAAAAGGTACGTAAGAATGATAAAACAAACTTTGTTTTTGTGTATGATTGATTGCATCAATTCTTGCATTCCTTTATAAATTATTCTCTTCGAGCTTCAGTTCTTGACGATGAAGGAAAAATATAGTTCCTTCCCCAAACACTGTAAGATTTTTAGTGGTTCATATCAATCATTTTGGTTTTAAATGTTATCAATTGGACATACTTGCAATACAACTCATGAAATCCAGAGACAATGGCATAAATTGACTAATCGCGACAATGAACAGCACTTTACTCGCAGCACCACAAGTGAATTTGGTTTATTTTGGCTGGGTTAGGCTCGCTGAAAACTTACCGTCGCAGAAATTGTTTCATTGCAAAGAGTTTTTTCATGCAAAAGAAATGTTTGGTACTTGTTTGGTTTGCATCAAGAATAATGAATATCAATTGCACCACTTTTTGATGAGCAACTAATTGGTTTGCATCAAAATGTGAAAAATAATGTAAGAAATCACAATCTTTTCATTACAATACTAATTGAAGACATTTTCTTACAACCAAGGTAGTTTTAGTCCAAGCTTATTACCTAATATTTATATCTGTACAAAATATTTATTGCAACAACTTGATCGGTTGATCCCGTACGGTGGGTTGGTTTATATTGAAATGAATTGCATTATTTATGTAACCAAAAACAATTGCATTATTTGAAATTGTTTGACGATAACCTTTTTTCTAGATCAGAAGCTTATTAACACGGGAATGTGGCCTCTTGGATTTCATTTGGAAAAGAAATATTTTAAAGCTAAGTTGTGCCATATAAATTAATTATTTTAATTACAAGACAGACTGTACTAAAACTGAAAAAATATGAACACTTTAAACATTTAACATTAAAAGGAAAAAGTGGAATCAAAAGAAAGCCCGTTACTATTAACTTCGATCTAGAAGATTTGTAGTGGTTTTAGTTACCCAAAGCTCGCCAAGAATCAGAACATCACGGTTCTTTTTGCAAAGTCCCTTTTAGGTTGTGTTACATTTTCGTTCTAATCTTATCATTTTTTTATTTAAGGATAATGTAACTAGTATATTTTGAACCAATAACCCTCAAAGTATCTTACCATCGAGTCAACTTTAATGTTATCATTTATGCAATTCAAATTTCATACATAAATTTTGTATTTTTAATTCCAATAAAAGCACAGAAGCTCCAATGAAGCACACATATATATTCTATGCACATACAAAGCACCAATATACTATCTTTATCTCAAATTAAGAATAATTTTACTTTTTTTATTGGATGCTTCAATTAGGACTCGTTTGATTCAAGTTTTAGGAATTGAATGGGCACCTTATATTCTTGGAAAGTTTTTCTCCTAACATTTAGCTAGAATGTCTTGCTAATGATTAATTCATATAGGAATTCTTCTTTCTTAATTCTACGTATCTCTCTATATTTGATTCAAACAAGAATCGGAATGAAATACTTGTAAATTATATTACCAAAATGTTTTTCATTTCATAAAAATAAAGGGCAAATCCTAACAATTTTACAAAGGTAAAATTTAAGTTTTTATTATTAAGAACTGTAAAAAGTTATCGTATGTATTTAATAATAAAAAGAAAAAGTTTAATAACAATTTTTTTTCTTTTGAAAAGAATATAAAGGAAAAAAATAAAGTTGTCTTGATAAATAAAAGGGATATTTCGGTATTAAAAAGAAAACATCTATAGTAATATCTATTCCCATCCACTTAAAATGAAGAAGTTTGAAGAAATACTCAATTCATGACTCAAAATTCGAACTAAATATTCGTATCTTTTTGAAATATAATAAAATATAGTATTCTAAAAATAATTTAAAACTCGAACTGAATCCAGAGTTTTATTTTGTTTTAATTGAGGACATAATTATGATATTATATTCTGCCATACTAAATAAATTTTATTTTGCAATATTGATTAGACTAGTAAAGTGGAGAATGAGTAGAGTGGTGAACAAAAGAGAGTGCAATGTATGCATGTCTGATATCTCGAGATGAAAAGTAAGAAATTGATATTCTGATCCTACTCCGGCCACCCAACACCCTTTACCAGAACAGATGTGACTACACAAATTAATTTGAGAGAAGGAGAGGGGAGCTAATATATTATTATTGTAGGTGTGGCAGAGGAATAGAATAAAAGGAAGAAGAATCCCTTCTCACACAATTCTCCTTGTTTTTTTTTTTTGGTTATATAAACAACACAATTCTCCTTGTAATGAACCTTTTTATTTTCCTGCTCTCATGTCAATAATGTGTTTTTATACCTTATTTGGTTTACTTGTTGGGATCTTTCTTGCTGTTTAGTGTGCTCTATTAAAAGATTCCCCGACCGACTCTTCACTTCACACAGACATATATATATATATATACGTGATACGTCAGTCACCATGGATACATTTTTACTTTGCTATTTCCATTATACATGTAGGAAGAAAATTTGTACACGTTAATTGAAAACCAATATATATATTGTGATCAAATCAATTGTGATGGTTAAAGTAATTTTAAGGTGAGGGTCGGCCATGCATGCATGTAATGTTGGTTAATGTAAATAATGAATTATTGTCACAGTAACGGACGTAATACCATTCTCCGGCCTTGAGAATGATCAATTGCATAAACGTACTTCTATGTCTTGCATGCCAATGATTCCTAGCTGCTTTCTTATTGTGCAGTTCTTTCTTGGTATTATGTATATATATATATATGTTCACCGGTACGTATTACAGGGGAAGCTGACCTAAACCCAATGTAATGGTGCCAATGTTTAACATGTCTAAAAGTATTGTCACCTGTGTGCTACTTTGGTTTAGATTAAATGAGTCATCATCTTTCCCCATCAATTATTGTTCTAGTAAACTTTGATTGTGCGCACTCTTATCAAAAATAATATTATACAAATGAGATATGATTCATAGGTATGACTCGACATATACAGTTAGTTACGTATAGTATGATATGAATCGTCTATTTAATATAAAAAATATTTTAGCCCCACTTTCCTAATTAGAATGTATGTGGTACATGTACAGTAAGAGAACAAAATTAGGTGATGAAACTCAGCATGTCTTTTTAGTGGGCGTTACTGTGAGAGGATTGTCGATAAATAAAATGACAACAGTGTCCTAATAAGATGAATGGTAATAAAAGCAGCGTTGACTGGGGAGACAAAAATTTTACGTGTTTTTCTTTTTTTGCTCGTTTAATTAGCTAGGCCTTACACTATTAGAGCTCAGTGTCGATCATTTCAGGTTGAAAGTTGGAATGTTCCACATTTCGTCAGTGTCGATCATTTCAGGTTGAAAGTTGGAATGTTCCACATTTTCGCCAGTTGCAAGCACATGTTTAATCTTGTGGGTATATATACACACATTAGAATTCTGACACACCCGATATATATATATATATATATATGTGTGTAATATTATATATTTTAATTTTAATATTATTTATATTTTTAAGTGTTTTTTTTTTAACATATAAAACTCTATTTCTAATTCCTACTCCTAAAAAGAGGGAGAGAAAGGACGGCTACTTAATTACAATGGGTGGGACTTGAACCTTGGTTGAGTGGTTAAGCTACGTGCATAAATTTCTGTAAAAAGTTATGCATTAAAATTCTAATATTGAGTAGAGGTTTTTTTTTATTTTTTAAATCAACTAATTGAATGATAATTTGATAATTTCGGGGCGTGCAATATTATGCATTTATGCCCAATAATTCTTGGTAATAAAATACATTTTAAGATAGGAGTTTAATTGAGTGGCTAATACTCATGCGCTTATATTTTTGTTGATAAATTCTTGTCTAATTTAGTAAAGATCCTAAAGGTAGGGCTTACGTTGCCGAAGTAAGAAAAAGTAGAATTAACAAAAATAGCATAAGCATATGCCGTAGTTAAGGCCCTAAAGGCAATGCTTAATCGCTTAAAATTACAATTACACGTATGCTAAGCAAAACAATTAGAACAATTAATGGAGAATCTCAGGTGGCTAGGATTGAGATTTTAATCTAATACGAGTGTGGAAAAGTTGTCATCTTTTCCACTTATAGTACGAAAAGATTTGCAAATAAATGTGCAAAAAATAAAATTATTAGCAGGGGAGAATAAAAAAACGTGTCCCTACACTTTAAGAAAAATTGTCAGTAACATCATAGAAAAGAAAAAGTTTTCAATAAATTGAGAAAATTTTCTCACTAAAATTACTTTATAGTAATAATTTTTTTCTGAAAAACAAAAACACTTATTTACCTATTTCTATTAGTAGAAACGGAGCGAGAATATGAACCCAGGAGCCTAAATGAGCAATAGAATTGAATTATTATTATTTTTTATAACAAATATTAAGGACAATATCATGAGCCGAGAGGGAAGGCTCTTTTATTTATGTTGCCCTTCACAAAACCTTCTTTTCTTTTCTTTTTTTGGGGGATACTTTTTAATACCTCATGGACACCCTTTCCTTATATCTGTGTAGCAGTTGGGTCTTAACACGGTGTCTAATACCATATTTAAATTCGGAGTGTCTAACCCCAAACTAATTAACAATTGGAATATTAGCATCTTACTCTTATGTATTGTTTTAGGAGGGTCTCATTTCTAAATGTAGAATATATAGTCTCAAACACTAAAGAAATTGCAATAGCACCTCCTTCACAAATGACAATTAAGTTGTCAGGCTAGTTTCAGCACCTAATTAATAAAAAATGTATTGTTTAGGAATTAATTGATGGATCCCAAGTGAAATAAATTAACGTACAGTTTAAAACACAGATAGATGGTGCTTTTAAATTTTTAGTTGCAGAATCGAATACAAACAATAAGCTAGATTCTTAATTAATGCCGTACGTTGATCATTTCCTGCTCAGGGTGCTTTTATGTAGGCTACGTGTTTAAAAAAAAAATACCATTCTCATATATTATCTCCTTTACAGATGGACCGGATGATGCATGTGTTAAAGTAGCGGATACAGAGTCTTATTGTCTCTCGATCGATCAACTTCTTTCTATAAATTCCTCTCTGCAGCCTCTTCCCATCTACATATATATATATCATCACTTTAATTAAGTTCCTCGATCGATCGATCAAGCATTCTTTACTCGATCTCTCTAATTAAATTAAGGGGAAACTTAACTTATAAAATGGAAAAAAATCAACAAATGCATCGACAACTTGCTAACGTGAGGAAGTCCCTTTTCGATCAGGTATTAGCTAGCTACTTCGATCTTCTTCTCCATATCTTTATATATGTATATACCGATTGATACATATATGCTATATATATATGATAGTAGTTAATGTGTTGATGATGAAATTTAAACACTAAGGCTCTGTTTGATTGCAAGGTGGAAAAGGAGAATATATTGAGTTAGTTTTGGTGAAAATATGAAAAATAAGCTGAGTGATAGAAGTGATATAGATCTTCTTGATTTTTAAGTTTTTCCATGAAAAAGTTTCTTTGCTTAGTAGTGAGTAAAAATTTTTCACCAAAAATATCAAAAAGATGGAGGACATATACTCATAAAATAAGTAATATCTCTCACCTTATTTTCTCTCTTTTCACACAAACTAACTAAATTTATTTTCCTCTTTCATTTTTTCAATCAAACGGGGCCTAAATATTAATGCATGTTTTGGCCGGGGCAATACGTTCAGGGATTTGTAGACGAACAATTCGTTCAGTTGGAGGAGTTGGAGGACGAAGCTAACCCTAATTTTGTGGAGGAAGTAGTTGCTTCCTACTATCGCGATTCAGGCCGCCTAATCCTCAATATAGAGCAAGCACTCTTGTATGTATATATCTCAATTATATATATATATATATATATATGCATTATTAATTAATTAGTTGTGCTACTACTACGTACTGCATGTGCGCATGTTTCCTTTTTCTTTCAATTCCTTTCACAAGAGAATATATATTAACGTTCTTGTATGTATATATACGCACGTGCAGGGAGAAGAGTCCTCTTGATTTTACTAAATTGGACAGCTATATGCAACAATTCAAGGGCAGAAGCTCAAGGTAATTAATTAAATCATTTCTCTTTAATTAATATATTATTTAAGGTAACTACTTGAGTATTCTCTTCAAATAATTTTTGTGGTCTTTGTTAAACGCATGTGTGTTGCTTCTCGATCTCTGTGTGTGAATTGAAGCATCGGCGCCAAAAAGGTGAAAATTGAATGCACACAATTCAGGGAATACTGCAAGGCTGGAAATGGAGAAGGGTAATTAATTCATGAAATATCCCATCTTAATTAAATTTTACTCTCTTTTAACTATAGTTATATATATATATTGTCATAGCTAGATATATATCATATATATCAATGATTTTTCTTGTATGCATATATGCATCATGCAGATGCAAAAGGACTTTCCAACAACTTAAGAAGGAATATACTTCCCTAAAAAAGAAGCTTCAACTTTATTTTCAGGTACTTCCTTCCCCATTTTCTACTCTATCTATAATTTCTATTTCGTATTCCCTATGTTTTAAATTAAAGACTCGTTTTGATTTATTTATTTATCCTTTCTTTTCTTTGCTTTTCTTTTTTCAGAATTCAATCTAACTTAATTTTACACGTTTGAAGAAATAGTATAATAAAACTATTACTTTGGGACTATGAGAGTATCATCTCAAAAAAAATAATTCTATAATTATGTTAATGTATGTCGTAATTATATGAATAAAAGGAATATAACACATAAAACAGTGATACATTAATTATTATTGTATTATAAGATTTGATTTTTGTCCAATGGTTAAGAGTGAGGAGTCATTGGTTCGATCTCCCTCTATTCCCACCTTTGCCGAAAATTAATTAAATATATCGATCATTGCTTGTATAAATATAAATATAAATATATGTTTAACACCAATGTGTTACACGGGACGGTGCTAATTTGATTTTGTTCGATCAGATGGCAAGACAAGCTGGGCCTGTGGAGACGGCAAGTCGGCCCAAGTAAAGGAAATCCTCCAAATAAAGATATAATTAAAATAGAAAGAGAGAGAGAAAGAGAAACAGAGTTTGTGTTGCCTCTGTTGTACGCTTTTAATCCTTTGATTATTTAATGAATGAAAGTTTTTTTTTTTTCTTATTAAATTAAATTAAATAAATTAATACAAGCAATAATATACTAATTAACTACGAGAGTAGAGGAAAGCCGCTAACCAGTGAGATGGGCCTGGTACAGTTGCCCAATGATTGCAATTAAGGTCCATTATGATATGAATTTGTCTTTGTCCAAGGCCCTGTTGTGGATTAAGGTTGCGATGAATAAATGTCCATTCACTAGTCCAATGCCCAAGAAACCCAAGCTCAGAAGTAACGTGAGGTGGGAATTGTAATTATGTTTTTTGGCAAGTAATTAATGTATTAAATAAATGGCTGTATTGGACAAATCCTATGTGTTATCGACATAAAACCTTCTTCTTCTTTTTTCACAAACTTACCACGTATGCATTTTATAAAACTAATGTATTGTACATAAAAATATTATCGACCATTAAATGGATTTTAAAAATGAAATAACTGCCTTGAATGAATGCACCGTGATTGAAATAAAAAATTAAGTGGGATTGGAATGTATTAATAAGAAATAAAAATACAAAGATATCTTAGACACGATAAGAAATATAAAATTGAAAGATTGAGGACAATGAATACAGAATGAAAAGATGGTACAAGATAAGTTTGAGTAGAGATTAATGTTGTACTTTTTTCTTGTATATCGTATTATATATTATAATTTTTCATACATATTTGCATCTAAGAGTTCATTTGATAACAATATAAAAAATAAGAATAGTTGATTTTTGTAAGAAATTTGAAAATAAGTTGAGATATATAGTGAGATTTTTTGTGATTTTTTTTTCATAAAAAAATTTATTTAGGGGTTGAGGAAGAAAATTTTTCTGTAAAGGATTAAAATAAGAATGAGATGAAGAGTTTCTCATCACAAGCCTCTTATTTTCCAACTTCTTACATGAATTGAGTATTTTTTTTTTATCATTTTCAATGCATATGGCAACATTATACCTCCTTGGAATAGGGAAAAAAAAAAGTAATTATTGCCATCATTCTTTATGGTTAATTTGCGCTATTTTTTTTTTGTTCAAAATACATATTTGAATGGCAAAAAATGTAATTACAGAGATTTGCCATTTAACTTCATATTTGTGTTAATAAAAATAAGTAATAATCTTTAATGTGTTACACCTCCTTGTTCAGTGGTTCAGGGCCGGCCCTAGGGCAGGGCGACCACCTAGGGCCCAAAAATAAGAAGGAGCACCAATTTTTTTGTATATGTATGTATATAATATAATATATTAAGTATATGTTTAAAAAAATAAAAAAATAAAATATCTTTCCAAAAATCTTTATTTAATAAGGTAACTTTCCAATAAAATGATGCAAATTTCCAAAGTTGGCCTATTCGTCTTCGCCTATTTTTCATTGACCAAAATCAAGAAAAACAGAGCTATGCTTACTTTTTTATTATTCTTCAATCTTCAGCTCTTCCTTTTGCAATTGCCTATTGCCCTCTTAGCCTCATTTTAGAGCATCTAGAAGCTTTTTGGAAGATAAAAATGCACATGAAGGTTGAAGATGTAGCACATAGATGCTTGAATTACCGTTATATTGGTTTTGAAGACATGTAAACTTGTACATTTTGAAATGAAGCTTGTAAGCACTTTCAATTTTTAATTGTAATATGTTTTTTGTGGAATACAAAAATTAATTGGTTTTTTTAATATATAAAAATTAATATATTTATTTATAAGAGGGGCATTATTTTATAATTTCGCCCAGGGTCTAAAATAGGTTAGGACCAGCTCTGTGTGTGTTTAAGATTTTTTAAATTTTTTTTTGTTCAAAATACATATTTGGCATGTGCATGCCGCAAACAATTAAGTGCAAGTATACAGAGATTAATGCTGTAAAACATTCACAAAAGAAATTTTAACTTCACCAAACTTCCTTCTGCTTATTTGTTAACTTTGCACTATAAATACATGTTCTAATTCAACTAAGTAATAAGCACGCTTGATCTAGGGATGGCAAAAATACTTACGGATCGCTAATTCAATAGGAGTTTGGTATGGGTACAAGTAATTAGAGGCGGAGATTTTTAAACTTAGTAGGGCTCGAGTATGGGTGTCTTCACCCCGTACCCACCCCTGATATACTTAATTTTGTAATTTTTTTCTTATATATATTTATATAAAATTAATTTATTGTTGATTGTGTAAATATAGAATTTCATCTATATATGTACATATATTATATAACATTATATTAGTTCTAACTTCATTTTTCTTTTTTAAAAAAAAATAAATAAAAAAATATCTGGTATACCCTCCGAGACACGTTACCCGGCAGAGACGGGAATGGAGATAGTTTTTAATAGTGGGAGGCGAAAATCGAAATTATAAATCCAATCCATTGCCATCCCTAGTTTGATCTTTCTTGTCTACAGTTTTAAAGTACATCAACCCTAGAAAAATTTTATAATCCCTAAAATTTGCACTATTAAATATCATTTCTAGTTTTCACAATATGTGGATAAAGCTCTTTTAGTTATACCATCTTTTAACTTTTGATTCCAATTGTTAACTTTTAGTCATGTGATAAAAAAAAAAAAAATGCAGTCACCTGATACTCACGGGTGGCTCTAGCACAAAAACAGGCATTGTTCACTTGTCTAAGTTCGACAATAAAATAAATATCATAGTTAATATTTTTTATTTTTTTTTCTATATCAAGAACATTTAGGATAGTTTCTCGACTAATTTTTTTAACTAAGGATGCTAACTATCGACCATCAGAAATTTTGTATCTTTCGGAACTCAATCTAAAAAACTCTCAGTTGAATCCCTTTTTCTAAACCCATGGTGTCTATTTATATAAATAACATTTTTCTCTAATAGCATTCTACAAAATTAATGGTCCAAATAACATTTTTTCTGCATTAGTATTCTAAAAATTGATGTCTATAATGCATGTCAACACTTTTGGAGGATTTTTGACTTTTGTACTCATATAAAAATATCAAATCATATTCATATATATTTTATACACACAAACTACTCTCATTTGTTTTCTCTCTCATTAAACTTCTAAAAAATTTAAAATACCTTAACTTTAAATTCAAAATTTAATAAAATTTATATTTTTGACACAAACTCAATACAAAACAAGATCCATTATAATTTATGACTACAAAATCATATATAAAAAAATAAAAAATAAAAAACTATGAAATTTTATACAATTAATTACATAATTTCATTAGATGCTTTGAATGCCAAACAAGGGACCACTTTCTTTCTCTAATCCACATCTGGCCAATTAATTAAATCAATCTATTTCAATTTTTTTAGGTATCAAATCCACTTTAGTTAAATAGTTCAAAAGAAAGCACGAAACTTTAGTGGTACCAGATGATTACAATTAAATTTTTAGAATTAAATAGTTTTGTCGTTGCACTAATGATAGCTTAGTTACGTGGATACGATGGTTAAGAAAACTAAGAATATTTCATTATTTTGTAATGTTTTTTTTTTTTTTGTAAAAGCAATACCTAGTACTATAGAAAAGCAAAGCCATTCAATTCGATTATTACACTAATTTTAGAGGTATTCTTATTTTACCCTTATTAACATTAATGTGAAAGAAAAAAAAAATTGCATGTTAGCAACAAAGTTTAATACAACCATATGACAAATAATAACAACTCTAACTGCTATGTAAAATCCTTCATCATTTATTTTTCAATTTTAATTTTAAAATTAAAATTAAAATTAAATTTATGTGTATAAAGAAATTAAGCATGCCTATTGTATCTAGTGATATAAAATTGCGAGTACTTATAATTTATTATTTCTCCATATAATTTTTTTAAGGTATATAATAAAAGACAAATGATTTTTAAATTTTAAAAATATATAAGAGATAAATAATCACATGATTAAAGTTTAAAATATTTTTTAATGGTTAAGAATACTTTTAATACAAATTACTGCATATTATCTTAGAATTAATTTTATATAGTCTCATAATGTTTTTGTAAAATATCTACCCTAAGGAAGCATATCTTTGGTGAGAGCAAATCATTATAAATCCTTTTTTTTTTTTTTTTTTTTTATATTTTTGATTGATGTGAGTGAAAATTAATGTGTGAAAGTACATGGTGAATAATAATGCAAATGACGACGAAAATAGATGACATGCTGATGCAGCCGTAGCGAAAACAGCAAATCCGAAATTTGGGTTTGTGAAAAATTTTGGCCACTGTATGTATGTAGGTATGTGTGTGTGTATATATATCTGTTGATTTGGACAGTGGGTTTTATGTAGGCCAAAATTTTGCGAATTGTGAGAAGACCCATTGGAATCTAGAAAGAAACACAGTCAAAAAACTGAATTCAGCCTCCACTCCCTCCATCCCTCAGGTAGGTATCCTCCTATTCTTTTTTCCGGTACCTCTCTCTCTAACATATACGCATGTCCTCTTTCTCTCTCTCTCTCTCTCTACACGTATATCCCTACATGCAGTGAATGAAAACGCCTCTCTCTCTTTCTAATCTTGTATAATAATCTCGGCGTCCATGCCACCGATGAAACTCGCTCTCCTCCGGCACTGATCCTTGTTACCATCATTCATTTAATTCCGATGTGTTTCTATCAGCTAGATTTTTTGAAATACAATTAATTGATCTCTCTCTATTTGTTGATTTTTGATTTCAATCCTCTCCATTAGATTAGAAAGATCGAGGACTGACATTGAATTTCTCCCTTAGGGTTTCAGTGTTCAAACTCAAAAGTTTTGTTTTGTTTTGTTTCTATTAACTACTTGCTAGAATTGTGCCGTGCCCCTAGGGTTTTAGACATACTTGTGGTAGCAAAAGCCGGCCGGAATTGGAGCATGGCATCGTACAGGCCATTCCCTCCACCTCCTCAATCGACTTTTGCTACTCCCCCCAACCAAAACCCTATTCAGCCTCTACCACCACCCCCACAAACAAGAGGAGGAACAAGTCAGTATACCCAAAACTGGGCTGGTGGTTACAGTGGTAGTGGTGGTGATGCAGCTCCTTCTCTTTCCCAGAATTATAATAATAATAATAATAATAACCAGATGCTCCCAGGTTATGGGGCTCCTTCTAGAAATCAAATTCCTCGTCCACCTATTGCCCCACCCCATCATCAACAGCAACCACAGTATCCCTATCCACCCCCACTACCTCCAGCTGATTCCTCATATCCACCACCCCCTCCACCTTCTTCCATCTCCAAATTACCATCAGCTCCTATGTATTATCCTTCTTCTCAGTTCTCACAATTCAATCAACACCCACCTTTGCAGCCATTGCAACCGCCGCCGCCTCCACCTCCTTCTTCGCCCCCGAATTCTTCTATTCCTCCACCTCCACCCCCACCATCACCACCACCACCTCCTCTTTCAATACCTGCAGCTATTCAAAGCAAAGAAAGTAAACCCGCTGCTGACAGAATGGCTCCCGGTTATTCCAGTCAAGGGGCTCTCCCCAAACAGATTAAGCCTTCTTTTCCCCCAGTGCCACCAAGGAAAATTGAGACAGAAGAAGAGAGAAGGTTGCGCAAGAAGAGAGAATTGGAGAGACAAAGGCAGGAAGAGAAGCTTAGGATGCAATTGAAGCAGTCGCAAGGCAAAGTGCTACAAAAGACCCAAATGTTATCTTCTGGAATAAAAGGGCATGGCTCAATTAGCGGGTCACACATGGGTGAGAGGAGGACTAATACACTGCTGAGTGGAGAGAGAACTGAAAACCGCTTGAAGAAGCCAACGACCTTTCTTTGCAAGTTGAGGTGAGTATGTCATAGCATCAAGTTTGGATTTCTTTCTATTAGGGTGACTGTGTATGCTACAAGAAACTTTGCTTGTTATATTTGATTTGTTTTTAAATACAATATTTTTTGATCGCTGAGATGGTATTTGAACTCTTTCAATTTATCAACAATCAACCCATATACTGTTTTGGCAAGTATTGTTGTAGTAGTATATTGGCATGTCCCACTTTAGCGATTTCTTTATTTTTGTATTTTATCATACTGAAAGGTTTCATTCTTTGTTGTATTTTCGTGTCTTTTGAAGATTCCGTAATGAGCTACCAGATTCAGCAGGACAACCAAAACTCTTGTCCTCGGGGAGAGACAAAGATCGGTATGCCTTCTCACGCTGGCAATCTTTTGTAACCTGTACGCATCAAATTTTTGAACTTATCTATTCTTTTATACACGTGCACACATGAACTTAAGACGCATTTATGTGCAGAGCACCACCAATTTCATAGACTCACTTGCATGCATATGAACACATGTAAACAAACATCTCTTTGGTCAAGCATACATTTTATCAGTTGATACAATATACTTGTGTTATAAGTTTATCTTTTTCAGCAATGGATATAATTTTACCTATTGGGTGGCTGCATCACTAGAGATAATATGGTTTCCATAAACTAGAGGTGTGTACAATATTCAGAATATCACATTATAATATTGTCTACATAAAGAGAGATTAGAGGATTCAGAAAATTGCACGTTGCTCGGTTAAAGAAAGATTCAACAACTGTAAATGGGTAGAATTCTTTCAGGTCTTTTCCACGCTAGAGATCGAGCTATAAATGATTCATTTTGCTATAGAAAACTTAGGAGTCACAGTTCTTATAGATGTAATTCATTGAAAATACCACATGTACCTTGAACTTTACCCAAGATCGATTTGGTTGTAACTTAAGTTTCTCAGTATGAAAGAGATAGGGGCCCTAGATTTGTTTATGTCCTTAGTGAAACATCACATTAAGGCATTATGCACATACATACCATCTACGCAACTCTCTCTCTTTCCCTCTCATTTGAATTTTCAGATTCAGTACAACTCTATCTCCCTCTCTGTCATCACACAGGCATATTATTTCACTAGTATCACAAGTTCAACACATTTACAAAAACGGATATATATATATAAAGATGCTATGAAGCACAGATTCTTCAAAAGGGCCACTGAGTCCAGCTGAGTACAGGCGCGGCCCCAATTTGCTCCCAAGAAGAATCGGTATTAATTAGTTAATGTTAATTTTTCAATTCGGCAAGGATTCTTCAGGCATTTGATTGGGAATCGGGAGGAATTTGAAAACAGTTCAATTTCCCAAATTTTTTAAAATTTAAATTGACTTTTTTTTATTATTATTTTTTATTTTTAAAAAGAGGTTTTTAATTTTTAACATATATATATATAGTACGACAATAGCCCCACAAATTCATTCGCGTTACTTTGAAATTCCAAAGCTTCTCACATATACTCTAGCTTCCGGATTAAACACAAAACACAATCGATTCTTACTTCAAGTTTCATCTCCATCAAATTTCTTCCTAGTTTTCTAGTCACCACTATGAGACCCTAATTTTCTTGTCATCACTATGGGAAACGTAAGTTTATTGTCACACACTCACCAATATGAAACCCTAAATTTCCTATTTCATTGTAACTGTAGGTAATTCTCAAACATGCAATCTAATTAATTAATGTAATTTATATTATTATTTTATTACCCCCAGCATGCAACCTTTTTTTTTTTTGAAAATTCTCAAATTGCCGCACCCGAATTGAGTCGCACTCAAATCCCGCACCCACATTAGTGCTTCATTGTAAAGATGTGTTGCCAAGTAAGTTTAAGGTATTTAAGTACTACAAATAGGTGCGAATAATTAGCTCTAGGTAATAGGCATGGACAATCTTGTAGGCAGGAGTCATTTGTAATGTGGAATTGTGGCTCGTGCCATTAGTAGGGGTTATTCCTAGTAATTTTATAAGTGCTTTGGTAGTGACTTTGAAGAAGTTATTTGGATTATAGAATTTGAGGTTAATAGTTTCTGTAGTTACCATATTATTTCTCTTTTCTTGGGGATTTTGCAATTTGAGTATTAATTACTAAAGATTGCATATATAGTATTTTTCTTACAATAACTCCTTTTTGTTCTTTTCCAGCAGTAAGTCCAACTTCTAGTTCTGCCACAGGGTCTATCTTCAGTTTTCAAACTCAAAAAGAAATTCTCGGCCGCACAAGTTGTTTTGGTATAGATAATTGTTTTTAAGCTATTTGTTGCGATATATTTAGATACACAACAAATACAAAATTCTATAATAAAAAGAGACGGATAAGTTTGACAGTTTGCAAACACTGGGATTTGGAAAGTTTCTTAATTTAGCAAAGAAAGATTCAGCGGGATTGAGGTGCGGTGTGTTTTTTCCCTTCTTTCAGGACTCCTTGTCCTCCCGCCAACTTATTATGTAAATTCTTTCATTAGTAATGAACTTCATTTGATATCAAAAGGAAAACACCAAAAGGTTTGATGATAGAAGGAATCAAAGTTTAGTGGAGATTCAACATACTTCTACCAACCCTGTTCTTGATGAAGTTGCTGTCAACCTATTAAAAATTTATTAATTTGATTGCATGATCTTTGTCCTAAAGTCTGATATTGTTTTTCTTTTCCTTTTTTTTAGAATGAGCACTTATTACCTCTGTTTTTCATTAATTTGATAAATTAAGGTTCTCTTCCATTATGTTTATATTTTTTACAAAGCTTATTATTTGTCTTTGCAGATACACAAAATACAACATCACATCACTGGAAAAAATACACAAACCTCGACTTTATGTCGAGTCAGACCTTGGGATACCGCTTGACCTACTTGATCTCAGTGTATACAAGTGCGATCTCTTAATGGCCTTTTCACTTTCTATAAGAAATGAATAAATACCTTCTATTTTGTTTGATTTCCTTTTCTGCTATTTATTGGAGTACTAGTCTAATTTCTTCTCTTTGGTCCCCTTGACTAGCCCTCCTAAGGGTGATAGGTTAGTACTTGATCCGGAAGATGAGGAATTATTGCGTGAAGATGTTGCCTTGACCCCAGTAAAGAAAGATGGCTTAAAACGAAAGGAGCGTCCTACTGATCAAGGCTTTTCTTGGCTCGTCAAAACTCAGTATATTTCTCCCCTCAGCACCGAAGCAACAAAGCAGGTAAATATGGATGGGAGGTTCTAGAAGCAGCTTTTTATTGTCCCCGTCAAATTATGCTAAGAGCTAAGTAAGTTATTCAAAATGCCATTTGCAGGCTCTTACTGACAAACAAGCGAAAGAACTGCGAGAAAAGCGAGGAGGCCGTATCCTAGAGAATTTCAATAACAGGTGTATTATTCATCTATCATTGTCTATGTTACGAGAGTGCTAAGTCATAATATGGTCATGTGAAGCATCTAACTGTGATGAATGACATTTAATTTTGTTCAGGGAAAGGAAAATCAAGGAAATTGAGGCTTCATTTGAGGCATGTAAATCGTTGCCTGTTCATGCAACCAACAAAAAACTGCAGCCTGTCGAGGTTCTGCCCCTATTACCTGATTTCGAACGGTATGGGCTTATTTTATTGCAGCTCTGTCTAAGCATCTTTTTTTTATCAATTTCTCTTATTTAAAATATTTCACTAAACTGAAATGCTCTTGCTTTACAGCGTTTCATTTGACAAGGGTACTAATTTGAAAGTAGTAAATTGGTATATGGTTAATAGGAGTCTGGGTAAGGCTGACTGGTTAATGGTGTCCGAAATGAAAGCAAATTATGGAATAGCTGATGGCTAATTCATTACATAATTCGTATGGAATTTGTTAGTAAATGGTTTTTGCATAATTTTCTGATTGTGCCAGAGCTAATATGTGGATGGTGCTGAATATGGCAGGTATGACGACCAGTTTGTCATCGCAACCTTTGATAATGCTCCTACTGCTGATTCAGAATTATATGGCAAGTTGGAAAAAACTGTTCGTGATGCCCATGAATCTCAGGTAAGATGTGGTGATGTATTATTGCAAGAAATTTATTCAAAAAAATTATTCACTTGTGTACAAGTAGAAGATTAGCAGGACTGTATATGTGTTAGAAAGTAGGGAACGAAAAGAAAAACATTGGAACTATTGGGACTAATCTATCTTCATGCTCATCACAGGCCATAATGAAAAGCTACGTATCAACATCTTCAGATTCAGCTAAGCCAGACAAATTTCTGGCATACATGGTTCCTTCACCGGATGAGGTCAATTCTCGTTTCAATTGAAAAATGCACGAATATAACACTTCTCTTTTTAACTGAATTAGCTTCTATGTAGTTAATTTATGAATGATTATGCATGCATTATACGTATGAACTTACCTTGATGGTTGCAGCTATCAAAGGATATCTATGATGAACATGAAGATGTCTCATACACTTGGGTTCGTGAGTATCATTATGATGTATGTGCCTAATCGTTTGAAACTATTCAATTCTGAAGCTTTTAGTCAGGGGCGGATCCAGAAAATTTTTTTTGGGGGGGAGACCATACGATTTTGAACAACGTAACATTCTTAATATAAAAAATGTAAAGTTGCATTACAAAATAGAAAAAATATAAAGTTGCACTGCAAAATACATACATTTCTTGCAATTTCCCTTTCAATGAAGATAGTCAAAGAATTTATAAGAAATTCGTTTTTCATTTTACTTCGAAGTTTGGATTTAACAATACTTATAGCCGAGAATGCATGCTCTCTCTCTCTCTACTATTTTTTATTATTATTTGGGGGGGCCCCAATAGAAATTTCATACACTTAATTTTTTATTTTATATATATATATTTAAAAAAAAATGGGGGACCATGGCCCCCTTTCTCATACACAGATCCGCCTCTGCTTTTAGTATTATTGCGTCTGTTGATTGAGAGTTTGCATTTTAATGCGTCAACAGGTTCGGGGCGATGATGCAGATGATCCCACAACATACCTTGTGGCATTCGGTGAATCAGAGGCACGCTACACGGTACTTCTCTCACTTCAGTGTCATTTCAGTGTTTCCGTTGTGATGTTCTTTTACACTGGATCTCCGTAAGACCGTAACCGGTCCCTACTTATTCCTACTCGGTCTTTTTTAATTTTATTATATACAAACCAAGGCTAGGTATACGAGTTGAACTAAAGCATATATTTGCAAGGGCACTACCCAGTATAAGAGGATGTCGGTGTCCCAACCATCAATACTATATATTATTAGTATATTTAGCGTCATCTCTCATGTCCATCATGATGCAGCCTCTTCCGACAAAGCTTATTTTGAGGAAAAAGAGGGCCAAGGAAGGAAGGTCCAGCAATGAAATTGAACATTATCCTGCACCGTCAAGGGTCACTGTAAGGCGGAGATCAACTGTCTCTGCTATAGAATTGAAGGAGCCTGAGGTATATAGCTCAACAATAATTTAAATTATTAGTGCGTTGAGTTGAATCAGTTTTGGCGTATTTGTTACCAACTGCCATTCATGACGCTAGCTATGATTTTGCAGGTTTACTCTGGAAGGAAGGGTACTGTTTCAAATTCTAGAAGTGGACGGGCAGACATGGACGAGGGCCATGGTCGACAGCAGAAGGTGGTACAAGACACCGAAATGGATCAATCTAGTGGCGGAGAATATGAAATTTCTGATTAATTTGCCTAAGGCGCAAATAATGTTGAGAAATAGGATAATACAGGGTAAGAAAAACAGAAAGGCAGTTTGACATATAACAAACTTTGTTTTATATCTTCTAAAAACCCTTTTCTTTATTCCTTTACGGAACTTTTTGTTTATACCGTGTTTTCTTTGTATGTTGGTTACATGATGCTTTTACCGATTTTTTCTGTTTCTGTATCTTTTATTACAAAAGAAATGAGAGAGATTTCATCTCTTATGATGAGGTCCCGAGAATAAACAAGTTAATTTTCATTTTTGAATAATACTACAAACATGCGGTACAATCTATATTATTCAACACACTACTCTTCTAGCTCTTGGCAAAAGTTTCTAACCGTTTGCATGTATCACTGAAGCCTGTGCTTGCTAGACAACTTGGGTTTAAAAATACAATGAACTGAATCTCAATGCTAAAACAAATATTATAACCAATCATGTAATACAAAGCATCAATTCATGTAACTTGCATAGAACTAATCTTTGAAGGAAACTAAATCTCAAAGCTAAAACAACAAATATTATACGAATCATGTAATATACAAAGCATCAATTCACTTCAATTTTATATGCAACTTAGAGTTAACTTACAAAGCATCAATTCACTTCAATTTTATATGCAACTTAGAGTTGACTTAGATTTTTGGAAGGAAAAAAGAAAGTGATGATAAAAGCACCTTCAAGCGTAACTTCAACCCCTGCATGCATGTAAACATGATGATTTACAACCACAACCACAATGCAGGCATGTGCTACTGATGCTACATGGGTGCTTTTATTATCACCAAATATAAACCACCACCGCCACAATGCAGGCATGTGCTACTGATGCTACATGGGTGCTTTTATTATCACCGAATATAAACCAAATCGCCAAAAATGTGACACTAGTAACCTTCAATTATTGACTAAAGTATTGAACCATTGTTCTCAAAATGCGACTTGACAGGCGGCAAACCATAAAAAGCCCATCCAACTAGTAAAAACCTACTCAAACTTCGGATATTACCCTGGAGTGAAAAATTACTCTACTATATTACAAGTACATAAAGAAAATGAAGAGACCTCCGCTTCTATATATTTAAACAAATTTAAAACAGTTCCATAAAAAAGCTCAAAAGCATATTTACAAGTATGTGCACAACATGTGATACAGTCCTAATAGATTGACAACCTCCAGTTAATGATATGGCAAAACTCCTGGGAACAAATGTAGCAACCAGCTGTTCATCCTTCAAAAAGAAGCCACTTAGCAGATCAGCAGAGTTATACCAATTTTTTGAATCTGCTCCCTGTTTAATATATATATAGATAGAGAGAGATTGTTAACTCATTGGAAGCTAAGACATAAATTAGCTAGTGGAGTTTGATTTCGCAGCTATGGTTCCTTCACATCACCTTCAAATCAAGTAGATAATTGTAAGTTGTATGTTAACTATCTACAAAACATAACTGGATTCATCAAGGAACCCATCTTAATGTCCAATTAAATTAACTACTGAGATCGGGTAAACATTCTTATTAAGCTAACAGGTGCCTTATTTCTATATTTAAATTTGAGTCTCATTGATTTTCACAAAAAGATATTGTCCTCCTTAGAACAAGGAATATCTAGTTTAATGTTATTGCCTGATAACCATCAACTGGACAAAATCATAGACAATAAAGTGAGGCAGAAGACCATACCTAACCAGCCTTTAAAGAACTAGTCTGTCTTTAGAAATGAAGACTTCTTGATGCAATTGAAGCCCTGTTTAATGGGAAATGGATCCAAACAAAAAAATAGTTTGACTCTGGGAAAAAAACGTTTGATTGATTAACAAGAAAGGACATAATTCTTATTTAAGAAGAAAAGAAACAAGCATTATTATGGATGTAGAAGCTCTGACCAAGCTTGTCGACATCTAACACCTTCTTGACGAACAGCTCTCCTTGGATCATCAAGAGACTTTGATATTGCTAGTAGTACCTAAACACAAAGATGCAACATTTAAGGGAAAAAATTACAAACTTTGAAATAGATGCACTTATGCTCTCTCATGTAATAAAGCAAACCTGTGTTCTCATGGGATATATTGTTGCATGGGGCAGCTCGGACATGGCAATAAGACACTGAATTGCTGTCTCTCGAATCAACTGCATATGTCAAGAAAACCATGTAATAAAATTGAACACTTCAGTTTTATTTTCAAGCTGAATAAACTATTGATAAAAAGGGGTGTTATGTGTTGCAAGCACAATCTACATCCCATTTATATAGTAAGCTGGCATCATCAAAACTATCTTCCCCACCCCCTTCATGAATCTCTGTTTTGGTCCCAAGGTAAATCCCAGGAACAGAAGTTGATTTCTAAAGGAAAGATGGTTACCATCATATGTGGGTAAGAGATGAGCTCAATAAGGCGTCTGATGATGATATTTGCATTCTCTAGAACAGCTTCTTGTCCTGCAGGCATGATTTGATAATAAAACATAGTCAAATTGGTGAGCAGTTATTTTTAAACTAGAGCACATGTAGAAGTAACAATATGCAGCCGAAATTTCATATTGTATCCACCTCCACCAAAACTTTGCAAAACACGTTTTTACTTTACAGTCTCTAGATCCTATTCCAATCACATAACATAAGAAAATAGCAGCAAAGTAATTTTTTACACAATGAACAGCACAGGAAGGTACAAACAAAAGAGGATGACTAATATAGTTGAGATACAGACTCTCTTCATATATATAGTATTTACATATGCATGTATCTCCTTTTTAAAAAAAAATTGTTATATGGGGGTACAGCTTAAGGTGTCTCAGAATATTCCAAATTTGAAAATCGGCCCAAGTTTAAAAGGTTTGAGAATGAGGTCCCTATTGTCTACATCAACACAAGAAAGACTGAAGTACCCCCGAAAACATTTTAAAATCAAACTAGCAATCCTGGAAAAGTTCTTTACTTTTCGAGATCTATGACAAACTTAACTTTGATGGGCTAGAAAGAATACAAGATAGAGTTTCGAAAGCCCGGATCATGCTATATCCAAGTCCCATATACAAAGACATGTTGGCATGTTGCTGATCCGATCCATTCATCGTATGAATATGCAACCTTTATGCACATTCGTTACTGTTCAGACATCCCGTCTCTCTATCCAATGTGATTCAGATTTCACATAAGATATTCTCTTCAAATTACCACCGTGCTACAGTGCTATTGGCAAATAAGAGACATTTCAAAAACTTAAATATGTTTATTTTGAAAATTTTACCCGTGTTATCTATAGAATTTAGAGAGAACTTTTATTCTTATTCCATAATCATAAACAAAGAGAACAACGCACCTTATATAGGAAATAAACACAACTCCTAATCAACCTAGAGTCCCTATCAAGGTGGGATTCTACCCACAAATAAAATAACATAAATAACTAAAATAAATAATACTGAATTATCAATACTCCCCCTCAAGTTGGTGCGAAGATATCCGTCATGCCCAACTTGCTCACTTGAAATTCGAACGGTTGCCTTAACAGGCCCTTGGTTAAAATATCTGCAACTTGTTGATTAGACGGAACAAAGGGAGTACATATAATTCCACCTTCTAGTTTCTCTTTGATGAAGTGCCTATCAATCTCAACATGTTTTGTCCTATCATGTAAGACCGGATTGTGGGCAATACTGATAGCAGCCTTGTTATCGCAGTATAGCTTCATCGGAAGACTTATTGGCCGTTTGAGTTCCTCTAAGACCCTTTGTAGCCAAAGGACCTCACATACTCCTTGAGCCATTGATCTAAACTCAGCTTCTGCACTGCTTCTAGCAACAACATTTTGCTTCTTGCTTCTCCATGTAACCAAGTTGCCCCAAAGAAACGTACAGTAACCAGACGTGGACCGTCTATCAGTAACCGAGCCAGCCCAATCAGCATCGGTATACACCTCTATCCCTCTTTTATCGTTCTTCCTGAAGAACAGACCTTTCCCTGGGGAGCCTTTGAGGTAACGAAGAATACGATACACAGCCTCTAGATGCTCTTCACATGGTGAGTGCATGAACTGACTAACCATGCTCACAGCGAAAGCAATGTCAGGGCGCGTATGAGACAAGTAGATTAGTTTCCCAACTAACCTTTGGTATCTCCCTGTTTCGACTGGAACACCATCTTTAACATCTCCTAGCTTGGTACCCAGTTCTATGGGAGTATCCGATGGCTTACATCCACTCATCCCAGTTTCTGACAGCAGATCCAAAATATATTTCCGTTGTGATACAACAATACCACTTTTTGAACGGGCCACTTCCATTCCAAGGAAGTATCGTAGGTCACCAAGATCCTTAATCTCAAATTCTCTAGCAAGATTTTGCTTCAGTCGATTCGTTTCTTCAACATCATCCCCTGTCAAAATCATATCATCCACATAAACAATGAGAACAGAAAGTTCGTTTCTTGTGGACGTCTTTGTGAAGAGAGTATGATCAGACTGCCCTTGATTATATCCTTGGCCCTTGAGGAACTTCGTTAATCTTTCGAACCACGCCCTTGGGGATTGTTTAAGGCCATACAAAGACTTCTTTAGCTTGCAAATTTTTGACCCAAATTCCTTAGTAAAACCAGGTGGAGGTTCCATATAGACTTCCTCTTCTAGGTTTCCATTCAAGAAGGCATTCTTCACATCTAACTGATTCAGAGGCCAGTCCAAGTTAGCTGCAACTGATAAGAGAACTCGAACTGTATTTAATTTTGCCACAGGAGAAAATGTTTCGGAGTAGTCGACTCCATACGTTTGAGTGAAGCCTTTAGCCACCAGACGAGCCTTGTACCGTTCCACTGACCCATCTGAGTTATACTTCACAGTGAATACCCATTTACAACCAACAACTGTCTTTCCTTCTGGAAGCTTTACTTTCTCCCAAGTAGCATTCTTCTCCAACGCTCTCATCTCCTCATACACCGCTTCTCTCCACTCCGGAACATTTAGAGCATCCTGAACATTATTAGGAATAACCACATTCGACACACGAGAGATAAATGCAGAATAAGAGGGTGAGATATTTTTATATGACACGAAGTTCGAAATGGGATATTTGGGAGATTTCGTACACGCTCTGACTCCTTTTCTCAGAGCAATAGGGAGATCAAGTTGATCAGACTGAGTTGACTCGATATTAGCTTGAGAACTACCTTCAGGTATCTCGAAAGAGTCATCTTGAGTATCATGATCCACCTCCAGGTTGGATTCTTGGGGTTGCAGAGGAATGGTTTCTTTCCTTCCTTGTTCTGGATTTTTTCTAGAATAAACAAGACCTTTATACCGTTTTGCACACATCTCTGGTCCATCGGTAATCAGATTTTGGAATGGCACTAACCCTGGTTGTTCACCATTACCAACACAAGTATCTTCAATATTTAATTCATTTGTTTTCCCAGATTGTGTGTTAAAATAATTAGGTACTTGTTCATACAAAACATCAACAACTGAATTATCAAAAACGCAACCACCATCTTCACTCGTGCTCTCCCCCTGAAGATGAGAGTTGTAATAGGATTGCCCCTCGAAGAAGGTAACATCCATAGAAATGTATAATTTCTTGGAAATCGGATCAAAACATTTATACCCTTTTTGATTTGTAGGATAGCCTACAAAAATACATTTGTGTGCCTTTGGATCAAGTTTAGAATTTTTGGGGTCATGATTATGAACAAAGGCAACACTTCCAAATATTTTTAAGGGAATATCCCCTAATAACCGAGTGTAGGGAAATAGATCAGAAAGCAATTTGATAGGGGCTTTAAATTTCAAAGTTCGTGTTGGAAGCCGATTAATAAGGTAAGTAGCAGTCAAAATAGCATCTCCCCAAAGGTATTTTGGAACTTTAGTTTGAAAAATTAAAGCACGAGCAACTTCAAGTAGATGTCTATTTTTCCTTTCGGCAACTCCATTCTGTTGAGGAGTATAATTACAAGAACTTTGATGAATTATCCCATTTTTGACGAAAAAATCCCCTAACATCTTATTAAAAAATTCCTTCCCATTATCACTCCGAAAAATTTGAATTTTGGTTTGAAACTGTGTGTGTATCATGGTGTAAAAGTTTTGAAACACACTCCCAACTTCGGATTTTTCTTTTAAAAGAAAGACCCAACATACTCTAGTGTGGTCATCAATGAAAGTCACAAACCAACGTTTGCCAGACCAAGTGGGCACTCTAGAGGGACCCCAAACATCACTGTGAATCAAGGTGAAAGGTTGTGATTTCTTATATGGTTGAGACGGAAAAACCGTTCGTTGATGTTTTGCTAATTCACAAGATTCACATCGAAATTTAAGCAAATTTTTATTCATTAATAATTTGGGAAACAAATGCTTTAAATACTGAAAGTTTGGATGTCCTAACCTATAATGCCATAACAAAATCTGACTATCACTAGAAACAGAAATAGAATTAAAACAAGTTTGTCGGTCTTGCCTTCCAGAGGTAGACCCATTATTTAGGAAGTAAAGACCCCCATCCTGTTTAGCAACCCCAATTGTCTTCCCTGAATTTGAATCCTGAAATTCACAATGAGAAGACCGAAAGTTAACTTGACAATTGAGATCAAGAGCTAATTTGCTGACAGATATAAGATTATACGATAGATTAGGGACATGTAAGACATCTTTAAGAGTGAGAGACGGTGAGACGATTATGGTTCCTTTGCCAGCAACCGCAGCAAAAGAACCATCAGCAATTTTAACCTTTTGATTCCCTGCACACGGAGTATATGACGAAAAAAATTCCGAATTACCAGTCATGTGGTCAGTAGCCCCTGAATCTAATATCCAGTTGCTATGGGATTTGATGCAGGCAATTGTAGCTGTAAACGTATTACCTGACTGAGCTATGGAACAGGAGGAGTCAGAGTTTCCTAAGGAATGATTTTGAACCATTTTACACAGATGCTCTATTTGTTCCTTTGTGAATGGAAGTGGTTCTGAGGAAGACTGTTGCTTTGAATCAGCATTGCTAGTTTGAAATGCTCGTGCACCTCCTCTAGTTTTGTTATCACGCTTCTTCCAAGTTGCTGGTTTACCATAAAGCTTCCAACAATTATCCCTAGTATGACCTGACCACTTACAATGATCACACCACAATCTCTGCTTTCCTCCCTGCTTATCACTGTCAACGACTTTACCAAGAACTACCAGTGCAGAGCCTCCACCATCTGTACAGGGTGCACATTTGTCTTTTAACATCCCAGACCGTCGAGCCTCTTCTCTTCTTACCTTAGAAAATACCTCTCTGATAGTGGGCAAGGGTATACTGCCTAAAAGGCGACCCCAAACTTTGTCGAGGTCCTTGTTTAGTCCAGCCAAGAAGACCAACACACGAAATCGCTGAACCTTCTTCTCGTGACGGGCACTATCATTCACATAACCTAATTTTTTTTTGCCGTAGATAAACAACCTCATTGATTGTGCCCATGAGAGATAGTTTCTTCCGTTCAACTTGTGACTAATATTCGCTACCGGATTCTCACCCATCATAGCAAGTTTATAGTTCATATCGCCAGAGGATCAACAACTAAACAAACTCAAGACTAAATAAAACCAAATCTGAACAAGAACACCGCAAACAATCAAACTAGCCCGTTACACTAAATCTGGTGCAACTAACACTAAAACACTAGCCAAACCAACCAATCAGCTGAACAGTACCAAAACACTACCAATTGAACAGTACTTATACCAATTGAACAGTATTTATACCAATTGAATAGTACCAAACCGGAACAGTACCACAAAAACTATGACGAAACAGTACCATAGGACCAAACCAGTACCAGAATAAGCAGCGGAACAGTGGGACGATTAAACCTGGAAAATTTGGCAGCCATCGGAGCAGTCACGCGCCTCCACGCGCGGCGGAGACTGACGGCGCGTGAGATCCACGCGCAGAGGGAAGGTGGCGCGTGAGGGCGCGTGAGCAGTCGGTTTCCGGCGTGGCTTTCGGGGTTCTGCTCGTCTGGTAATTCCGACCACTCCTGTGTGGTTGATTCCGGGAAGTCTAACCTATTACGCACGGCAGTGAGCAAAAACAGTGGCGGCGGCTAGGGTTTTGGGCGTGGGTAGGGTTTTAATCCGACCTAGGGTTTTAGTTGTACCTAGGCGGCATATGGAGTTCCTAACCTAGCTCTGATACCATATAGAATTTAGAGAGAACTTTTATTCTTATTCCATAATCATAAACAAAGAGAACAACGCACCTTATATAGGAAATAAACACAACTCCTAATCAACCTAGAGTCCCTATCAAGGTGGGATTCTACCCACAAATAAAATAACATAAATAACTAAAATAAATAATACTGAATTATCAATATTATCTCATAGAAAATAGCGGTGCTTTCAATCATTTTCCATTTTTAATTTTTTTTATCAAATGGACGCTATATGTAAGAAAAAGTAACCAGAAAGTTGGATCTTAAAACACTAGGAATGTCCTTAATAAGTATCTAGTTCCTGAATATGAATTCCATCCTGACAACCAAATGGGTCATCTGCACTCAACAAACTGTGTACCCTTACAAAGCAAAAGTGGATATACCAGTAAATATGAAGTTGGGCGGACAAAATAGGGAAAAACATTTTAGTAAAATTCTAAGCTAAAAGCAGAAGTCTTACCCTTTTTATCCATCAATATTCCAGATAAGACTAATAGAACATTGTAGATTATATGTCTTTATTCAGAATATCCTCACTCAGCACTGGTAAGCCATCTAGTATTACGGGGATGAGCTGCAAAACCAGAACGGTGCTTAATTGCAATAACCAACACACCTCAAAGAAACACCAAAACAAGAAAGACTGGAGTAAGATACGGTCAGAGGATCCAGGCTAACCTTCTTGGCTTCACTCAAGATAGCAGTCAACGGAGTATCTGATATGACATGTCCGAAAGCTCGATACAGCATGGATCTGGAATCATGTAGCAGTTTAACAATTAATCAAATTCATAGGATCAAATAACCAAGCAACTAACATGAAGAAAGATGAAAATAAACTACAAAGTCCAAAGATCGTTTAGCTTTTTCATACATACCTTGTCATTGATGCACCAGAATTTGCTAATGAAGATAATAAAAGAGGCATCACAATACTGAAAAACCGTTGCTTATAGAGTGGTCGTACGGTTGCATTAAACCTTCTGTTCAAACAATCTTCAGAATCACTCATTAGAGTACAAAATGCATCGGCTGTAGATTTCATCATGGTCAGCACTTCCTGTTCTTTACTGCCTCTTGATGGGGCCCCAGTGTCCCCATTTGACATAAAGAAACTCAAAAAGATCATAATGACATCTTTTAATTTTTCATGGCCCCGCATAAGCAAACCTTTTCCCATCCATGCTAATCCAACAATTGCAAGAATTTGAACGTCTAGACCATTTAGTCTCAAACCACTGAAACCTATCTCACTTCCATCATCAATACCGGAGCATCTCATTAACGGACCATCGCTGCAGGATTTCATTAATCTACTGTTAAATATCATATCTATTGCTTCTTCCACACTGAAATCATTCGAAAGATTTACTCCACTGGCTTTTGGAGGCAGTTTATTAACCAAAGATCCCAATGCCTGAGCTGATGGTACATGACCATGGACCAGGGTTGCCAAAAATAACTGCACTATCACTTTTACATTTGCGATTTTTGTTTGTGGACGAAGTGCTATAATAACTGAAGCAAATAATGAAACAACCCATTCATCTTTACAAGAAAAGCATCCTAAATCACGAGTATTCTGTAACCCTTCCATTTGGATAGAGGTGCTTGAAGAAATTATGCTGAAAGCTTTATGGACAACTGTGCTCTGAATTTCCTCTGAACAACCACCAACAGCAAGCTTAACTGCCATCATTGTAGCATCAAGAAGTTTCTGATAATATAGATACATAATCGTTACTTCTTAGAATTATTCCATCATTCAAAAATTTGTAACTTTTTATGTCAATATTTTAATTGAAAATGAACTATGAGATGTTTCAGGACATCAACTAAACATCCAAGAAGGAATTAACAAGAGATCTTGTTAAATGAATAATGCACTACACTTACCTTTTGCTGAAAGCTAAAGGTGAAAGACGAGTTATTTCTGATTTGGTCCCAAATATTAACAGCAAAATGGAATGCAACTTCCTCAAAACCTCCATTTTCCTGGAACCTGGGCCAAAGTCAACAAGTGTTTTGAATTCACAAAAGGATAGTTAGGTCAAATGACATATAGTATCATGACTAAACGATCAGATCCACTGGCAGAAGTAGATAATGCAGGAACAGTAACACAATACAAATAACAAAAAGGGGATGACCATTATCTTACTCCAATGCTCATATACTTCAATGTGACTTCTAGATGGCATAAGGAACCAAAAAGAAAAAATATGTTTACAACAAAGTAAATATGGTTTATAACTGCACTAGCCACCACCTAGTGACTATTGCCGGGGCAAACTTTAACTTGATGATTCATCCAATTTCAAGACCTTGTATTTTGACAATTTAAAATGAACGTTGCTAATAAAATAAAAATACTTCCTACATAAGAAAATACAGCAAATCTAGCAATCAGAAAAACATTGATGTGTATTACATGACCAAAAAATCAATAATATTAGAACAAAGCGGTGTTCAAATCATAAGGAACTTATTAACCATTGGGAAGCTTGGAGGTACGGATCAATAGTTATAGCAAAATAATAAGATAGAAGAAGCAGAGAAATTTCTAAAAGGAGAGAATGACATACCATGGAAGCACCTTATAGGAGTAACATTCCAAAAGCTGAACTGCGAATTCAGCTGACTTTGAGTCCCCATGGACCTATACCAACAGAATACATCACTCAAGTAAAGAATAAATTTAGAAGAGGGCAATCTTGTAGGTAACATGTTATCTTAAGGACGATGTATAACATAGTAATAAGCAAGATGCTATACCTACAGGATCTATGCATGTACATAGGGCTGGCATTTTTTTACCGAAAGCTGACCAAAAATTCCCGAACCGATTAAAAAAAAAAAGAACCGATTTTAAATGGTAACCGAAAATCGGTTACCGAATTGAATACGGTCCGGAATCGGTTGTGAAAGTGATACAGTTCAGGTTTACTGAACTGAACCAAAATTCTTATTGTTAATTTTTTTTTAAGTATATATCTTTTAATGTTTTAAAGCTAAAACAAAAATCCTCTTTACTCTTTGGACTCCACTCCGTCCAAAATCCAAACATATCAAGCCTCAGTTTCTCTCTCATCTTCTCTCATTCTCTCACTCCCTCCCTCCGTCCTCTCCTCTCACTCTGTCTGGCCGTCAACCTTGCTTCTCAAACTCCATTCTCCTCAATCTCTCAAGCCTCTCAACCTCAACTCTCATCTCAAGTCTCAACCTCATCCAGCGTAGGTACAACCTCATCCATTGCTAATTTCGTTTCTTACTCTCTCTCTTTTCTTTTTCTTTTTTTTTTGTATATTTGATTTAGTTCAATGTCATTTATTTGATCTTTGATTTAGCCCTAAAATACGATTTAGACCTAATATATGATTTTTTTTTTTAATAGTGATGTACTGATGTGTGCTGCTATTATTTTTTTTTTCCTGACTGCTGTGTTGCTGTCTCTTTTTTTACTGCTGTGTAATTAGTAATGTATCTTTTTCCGTTCTGGATATTTTCAGTTTTACAGAAATTAGACTATTACCAAACCGGATTTTCGGTTACCGAGTTCTACTCAGTTTGGGATCGGTTAAGAGTTTTATGATACCAAAAAATTTGGTCAGTTTGGTAACCGAACCAAGTCCACCCCTACATGTACATATAAATAAAAAAAGAAAAAGGAGCACTTTGTTTAGTTAGGGATTAAAAAAGAAGATATACATAAACTCTAGAGAAACTTGCACGGATAGCATTGTCCAACCCTTGGACAATTTGCAGCATAAAATCCTTCCCAGTCATGCTGATTTCAGAAACTGCTTCAACTTGGAGTGACAGAGGCATGGTACAATCATCATCAGAGAGCAATGAAACAATTTTTTCTACAACAATACCTTGAAAGCTTAATGCCTTCTCAGACTCCTGAGATTTATCAATAAATAAGCCAATTTCCACTAGCGACCTTAAAACCAATTTCCATAATGATGCCTTTTTAAAATCCAAAGTGATTTTTGACACCAACTGCATCAATATGTTTTCAAATGTGTGCTTAGATACTGGTGAGAAACTTCCAGGAAATGTAGCCAAAATCTGCAAACCTTTCACTGCAAGTTGAACATATGGAAAAAGGAAAAGACGAGGGTGTTAGACTGTTAGTACAGGCCAAAGAAACTTTTTTTTTAGCGTGTTTCACTTATATCGTAAAATAGGGACTAGTTCTCTTTCATTTGTAATACTGTTTATTATGAATGGATTTTTTTTATTCTTACAAAAAATTACATTAATGCTTATGTTGTTCAACTGGGTTCTACTAGTATTATCTATGCATACAAATCACCTTAGTTTTCCTTAATGTGCACCCACCAGTGAGGGTGGCACGTCAGGGGGAGTGTTAAGAGAATGATATCAGCAAAATATACATTGTTGGGGCCATCTTTAATAGCTTAAGCTTTCAGAGCATTAGGTAATCTAGCAATATATCTATATAATATGGTGGTAAATGAAACTGGACTATATTGAACAAGGCATCCAAGTCCTCGTGTCCTAATATTGATATAATAGAGATACAAGCCCAAAGATTACGTGTCCCCAAGCATTCCAAGGAATTAACAAAGCTTGCATGTGCATTAAACAAGCTTCAAAACAATATATGTGAGCTGGTGAAAAACTCACAATTACGAACTCTGATATCCAACCAACAACTATATGCAGAACAAAAAAGATCTTTTGCGTTACCAAACAAAACTTTTTACCTCCAGAGTGAACATAAGCGTTCCGAGTGCCTTCATCCATACTTGTCACTAAGGTAGAACCAAAGACCTTAATTAATGAACTACAATATCTATCAAGCAGGCAACACCACGTCTCATTGTTAGAAACAATAGTTGAGGCAAGTCCATCAGTGCCCACAACCAAATATCTGCATGCAGCAAGAAGTTCAACACAGAGATGCAGGGCTCCAAAATTCGGTCTTGCTGAAATCACTAAAGCATCCACTAAGCAGGGGAACAAACTTTCAAACACTCTATTGCAAGACGCATTCGAAGCTTTAGCAGAAACAGATAGGATATGACCAACTGCATACAGTCTCTGCTTGCTTTGCAAAGGAATATCGTCATAATTTGTAAAACTAGTAGCGGAATTTATGGTTGAGTTTATGTTTTCATCGTCAAGAATCAAATTTAAGAATGGGCTGTCATTTTGCATAATAACTTTTTGTAAAAGCGTGAGAGCTTCTGTGGCAAATTCATTTTCCTGAAAGTGCATAGCATCCATTGATTCGGAGTCTGAGGATAAAGAATATATTGCATCTTTCAATGAGGACCAAAGAGCTTCAACATGTTTTTCCATTCTATCTGGTCCATACTTAAGTGTACAATAGCTAAGATACTTCATAGATTCAACCTGTGACCATAGAAAGTAAAGCAGATGCATATAGTTGAAAAGATTAATAATAGCCACATTGAAAGAAGGCTCAAATAGAAATGCATTTACTATTCACAAACCTTGGTTGATGGGAGAGAAGAAGATAGCTTTTCAAGAAGCAACGGTACGGCAAATGGCTCAAAAAGAGGTGTAGAAGCAAATGCCAACTGGAACGTACAAAATTTGTCAGATGCCAAAATCTCATATAACACGGAAAACATAGTTTGGCAAAAGATTTTAGCCTTTATTAAGCCTATCCTTTTTACAATATTAAGCTTTGCCTTTATTTCTTCAAAAAATTTAACAAGGCCAATGTGTCCCTATTATTTTATAATGCTATGTTATCAAATGATTGTACATAAAAAGGACTATAAATTAGTATGTTTCTAGCAACACATACACCAATAGACAAATCTGTAGTGCGATATCAGTAAGAAAGCATAAGCAATATTATATATTTTACACAATAATGATATAAATATAATGAAGTTGATTTGCTTTCTTGTTGTATCTGCACAATAAATCTAATAAAGAACCTAGAGAATCATCAAGCTAGTGCAAAATAGAATATTTCTTAACAGCGAAAATTGCCAAATTGACTCAATGAAAGCAAAGCAAATTACATACCATTAGTGCCCTCGCAAGCTCTTCCCTTTTCACATCAACGTCTTCACCTTTTGGCTGGACATTGCAAATAATTAGTTAGATTGGACCATAAGCATACAAGAGTAAGCAAAATAGTATAACAACACCGCCCCTTCCAGAAGCGAAAAATGGAGAGAAGATCCAATATCATTTCTAGTCAAATTATGTCAACCGATAACGAGAACAACCTAATACATTACGCAGTTCATGCTATCAGTGATGCAGCATAAAACAGGAAAAAAAGAAAAAAAGGCGCATAATCAACTACTCTCACATGCGTGAAATGTATAGGGAAGTAACAGCCCAAAATTTCAAAAAGTTCCTCGGCAAAACTTCCAATCGGACTAGATGTGTCCGGAAACAATTGCACCAAAGCTTCCACAATATGAAATGTGAGCATTAAACATCGAGGATCTCTTTCTCCATCAATAGCTTCACAGATTCCATAGACAAGGTTGTCACCCTAAACCACAAAAAATATTTTCATTAAAAACATTCTGTTGAGCACTTAGCCAGGAATGAAGAAAATAGGACATTGTTGAAAACCTTTCGACATGTCTAACTTGGGAGCGGGACAAGAGATGAAAGTTTAACCCAGAGCTATATATATATATGTGCATGTGTTAGGAAAAATATTGCAAGATCCAGGTAACATTGGATCTCTTTGCCATATTTTTACACTTTTGTTTTTTACTGCAGTGAGGTAACATGAAACCAACATAACAAAATTGTAACAATTATCTGATGAAAGGAGTGTAACTTTAAAGAAAGAGCTCAAGGTAAGCAAGACAGGAAAAAATACCAGTGGGACCACTGCATCAGGGTAGAAATCTAAAAGGCACCCGATCAGTTCAAAGCAGAGCTGCAAGAAAATTCAGGTGTACATTAGCAACGAAGTTATCAATAAGACCAGCAGTAACTCAGGGATAATACAGTAATTTACCTTCCTATCATGCTGCCCTAATGATTGAACCTGTAAGTTTTGCAAATAAGATTGGCAAACTGCCTGTGCTTCACTGCCAGTAACCATACCTGCGTTGCCTTTCCTCCTCATTAATGCCAAGCAACCAACAAGTGCACCACGCAAGGCTTTCCAATCTGCCTGATATAAATAAAATATCATCTACCATTGTGCTGGAATTGAAATAGATTCAACGACGAACCTAGTCAGTATATCACAAGGACTTTTTGAAGGACCAGAACTAATCACTTTGGGGCCTCATTCGTCATCCCTTAACCCCGTATTCTGAATAATAGAATCCCATATGGACTGGAATCTCCAAAACCATTTACCCAGGAAATCATATTCTTTTAATAAATTACACGTTGAGTGAGGGAAATGTTTATCATTTTCACGCAGAGGTTGAAGCAGTTGATTAGCTTCTGTTTTGTATTTGTGTACGTGTAATTTTGTTCTATTGTACTATAGGGAGGACACCTGGTCCTTCTCTTTGCACTTACATTCACTTTATTAAATACACATTACTTTCTCATCCAGAAGAAAACGAGGGGATGGAGCCAAGTCGCTGTCAAATAGGGGTTAAAATGTTGCCCCACATGCTATGGTTGGTGATATGCCAAGAGATGAAATGACATCATTTGACAAGGTTTGAAAACCCGTAAATTTGTCCACTATGGTGGTGCTGATGGACCTCACAAAGACTGGGTTTGGCTGATAGAAATAATTGATGATCACGGCTCAAAACTTGTGCAGACAGATCTTTAACTGACTGAGTCAACTTGGCCTCCATCTCTATTATAAATTAGTCTATTATAATTTCTAGCAACATAAGAAACCATAAAATTTTAAAGCCTTTTAGAAGAAGAGCCTAAAAAGAAGCAAAACGCTATTTCCTTCTAAAGCAATTAAGAATTATATATATGTGCAGCTACTTCTCTATTAGTTAATAATATTAGATTATATAATGCTCACTCACCAGCCTTTCTGTGAAGAACGCTATTAAGGTACATATGGTAGCATTGTCTAGAGGTTTTGATACTAAACGTGTAAGCAGTTCTGCGAGGAGGAGGATACCTGAATACCAAAGGACACGTAAGTAATGTGAAAATGTCATTTCCAGTGCTCAAAGACACGTAGAATATAAAACAGTCAACTTAAGATAAAATTAGAGGATTACATGAAAGCAATAGCCGATAGGAATGTAAAACCAATACAAAATCTAAATTCACTAACATGACAAGTGATTTATTGCTGGTATAAAACCAAATTCTACTTTTACAAAAATTCAAAACCACTCTGATACTTTCGGCATCTCTGAACCTATTTCTCCGTTACGCGTAAATAACAAATTCTCAAAATATTTCCAAATGCCCCCAGTTATTTTAAAAATAACTCAATACACTTAAAAATTGTTGAACTATTCCACATGATACTATTAAGAGACTTTTTCTAATTATTATATAATATTCTCTCAGAGACGCAGCATTTCTTATTAGAAAATTTTCAGGAGAATGTTTCGGCATTATTCAACTAGCAGAATACAGTTCTTAATCCTGAATTTGTCACTATAATAATGTACACTAACATTCTCTGCTAATTCATAACTAGCAAATTAATATGACCGAGATGATGCTTCAGTCATCTGTTGGAGCATTTTTTGCCTTGCTTCATAAAAGCCTTTTACAGTATGCCCCCTTGGGTGCATCTGAACCCATGAAGCACGGACACTCTCTTGGAGGCCACGTGTCGGGCCCGACACTTGTCGGTCACTCCAACACTCTCCGATTCTCCGATACTTTAATTTAATTATAGTCTCTAGTACTTGATAATTGATTTAAATGGCTACTACTCCTAGTGTTTTTTCATTGCAACATCAACTGAGGATGGGGCAACTAAGCCACTTTTTATATTCCCCTTTTGTTTTCTATCATTCTATAGAACAATTTAGTCTATGTATGCTTTTTGATGCTTTAATTATGGAACAATTTAGTGATCAGTATTTGGGTTATTAATGCAATCTAGTTTCATTTTATTGAATTCTTAAATATTTACAATGTTTATTTTTTTTTTATAGGAAACAAAAAATTTATTTCAAAAACAAGGAAAGACATTACAAAGATTGCCAAGATTCAGAGGATAAGGCATCCTCAGGAAATCAAATTGAAAAAACTAGAATGAGAACAAAACACCCTGCTAACTAAACAAAGAACTATCCCAGGCAACAATTACAATCCAAACAGAATAAGTATTGTTCTATGCTATCGAAAATATTTGAAGCTTTTGCCCATAAACCCACGAGAAACTGAGCATGACACCATAACTCTTCTGATCTACTCCATCAATCTTCGAACAATCTTCTATTCCTTTCAAGCCATACTAGCCAAGCAACAACCATCATAAAAAATCTCCACAACACTTTAATTTTCTTGCCATGCTGCCTAAATTTCCATTTTATGACAATGAATTCTGCCCATCTAGATGGGACAGCCCCTATTACTCCGAACAGAACCCATAATTTAACCCAAATATGCTTAACAAACTCACAATGCAACAAAATGTGATCCACAGATTCTCACATCTTCTTACACATTATACACCACGATGGGGATAACGCCATGTAAGGTCTCCTAGATTGAAACACATCACACGTATTCAATTTCCCCAAAGAAGCCAGCCACGCAAAAACTTTGATTTTATTGGGGGTACCACCTTTCCAATGACCTCTGCATGGGGGGATGTAGACAAAGAGAATGAACAAAGAATTTCAAAGTACAATTTACAAGAGAACTCTCCCGACTTGTGCCCAACCCAAACCCCCAACCCACCTTTCCAAATATTTACAATGTTTATTGCATATATAATTAATTAATTAAGAATGTGTCCCCCCCCACGTGTCGTGTCCTACATTTTGGAAAAACTGCATATCTCGTGTCGTGTTGAAACGCGTGTCGCGTCTATGCTTCATAGATTTGAACACAAAGTTAAGTTGAGCATAGACTGTAATAGAAAGTTAAAATATCCAGGTCAACACCATGTGAATTGACTCTTTTTATACTAAATAACTAAGATTAGAGAGTAAATTCAATTCAAATAACTCATATGTGCACACATATTTATATATATTATGCATGTATATATATACAAAGAGAGAGACATAAACAATTTAGCATGCATGAAGGATAGAAGTTCATAAGCCAGCAAATGGAAAGTTACAGCATCGCACATTTCTTTTAAAAGAGTAAAGAACGTTCACCAAAAATCAAGGTAATCCCATGGTTTATTCAAAAAACAACTTATTGTTACATCTAATGAATTGATAAAATACCTCTTGCACGAATGATGCTATCTGTAGTGGTCAAATACATCTCCATCTCTCTAACCTGTATTTTAAATGTCAATGTTCCTTAGGGAGAGATGATGTGCATATTGTATACAATGTGGAGAGAGAACACCCATAACAATTAGAATAATTATTATTATGTTATACTACTGCTACTACTACTATGATAACAATATTAAACACACCAACCGAAAAGGAGAAGGTCTTTCATCTCACAGCTCTCTCATTCTCTCCTTCCCTCTACTCTAAGGCCTCGTTTGATTCGGGTATTAAAAAGTGGGATGGGATTATTAATACCACTTTTTCTATAATACCTTGTTTGATTCGTACAAATATACTGAGATTACTAATACCGGTACTAACTTAATACCACTCTTTGTGCTATAATTTAATACCAGGGGGGAGGTGGTATTGTTTATCCAGGATTAAGAAAAATGAACCATATATTTTCAAAAATGCCATTTCTACTATAATATTTTAAAAAATGCCACTACTACTACTACTACTATATTATTATTATTTTAATTTATTTAAAAAAATATTTTTTAAAAAAAAATTGAATTTATTTTTTTAAAAAAATTTAATTTAATTTTTTTATTTTTAATTTTTTTTAAAAACTTTTTTTATTTTGTTAGTCCAAAATATAATCCTGTATACAAGTTACATAACCAACACATGGTATTAACATCAGCATGAGATATCCCAGTATTAATACTGTATGAATCAAACAGGGTATTGGTATTAAATTAATACCAGGATTAATAGTCCAGTATTATTAATACTGGTATTATTAATCCCACTGATCCTAATACCTGAATCAAACGAGGCCTAATAGTATTAGTAATAAATAATCATCATTATAATTACACTAATGATAAAAATAAGTAGGGGCATATGTCAGGTTGGTTAGGTTGGTTTCCCTGCAAAACCAGAATCGGAACCAAATGAGCTGGTTCGGCTCTTGGTTTGGTTTGGTTTGGTAGGTTCTTGGCTTTCCTTCTCCCTAAAACTATGAAAATTTTAAATTCGTCCATTTTTAATGGAACTAAGAGCTAAAAAAAAGAGAGAGACAGAAATCAACAAATAATTCATTGCGTTGAGTGATCAAAATACCATTAAACATCTACAGATATGTAATTTACATGTCATTTATATTTTATAATAAATTATACCAGGTTCTCGATTCAGTTTTACACACAGGTCTCGATCTAGGTCGATTTGGACTGCTTGTTTTTTAGTGTTTAAGCCAAGAACCAACCAAAAAAATTTGGTTCCAAAAAACAGTTATCCCCTTCTCTCTCTCTCCCCCCCTCCCTCCCATAGGTGTATGCGACAAATACACCCTATTGCCGTAAACTAGTGATAATATTAGTGACAAGAAGAATAGAGTGAAAAGCAAACCAGTGATTCCAGAGTTAGCATGTCCTTCTTCAAAAGATTTGCAATTGCATCGAGGCTTGCAGCCTGTATAGTTCAACAACATAAATAGGCACAAATATTTACAATCGTAAATAAACTAGAAAAAATTAATCCCAAAATTAATAAACAGGCACAAACAGAAAAAAATATTAGAATCTAAGCTACCCTAGAAGAAAAAGTAACTAACTTTTTGCCCTTACGCAACAGTATGCTGCAAATACGAAAGAGGATAGAAATTCGGAAGGTGATGTTGTTGGGTGATTATAATATATAAATTTTTTGCCTTTCTCAACATTACATTACGTGTGTCTAATAGGAGATTGATTAAACCAAGGAGAATGAAGTAGGGAAGGGACCTGCTGAGCAGGAGAGGAAGAAGAGTCGACAAACGATTCGAGGTGCTTAACGCACTCGCTTGGGGCGGCCATTGATTGATTCAGAGACTGAGACCGACACCGAAAGAAAGAGTTTCTGGGATTTAACCTTAACGCCTCTCGGAGGTTTTCGTGCGGCGCCAACTAAGAAGACCGGAGTGTATTTATTTTATTAAAAAGAGAAGCCGCGAAAGTAATAATAATAATTAATAAAAGGAGCTTTATTTTATTTTGCCAAAAAAAAAATAAAGGTCGTGCTATTTCTATTCCCACAAAAAAAAAATTTTAAGCTCCTATTTTCACTCCGCTTAATTAATTAAATCTACTTAATTAATCATTCATTAACAATTTAACATTAATCACTTCTCTTCTCTTATTTTTCTTCTTCCTCATATTTTTTTCTTCCTCTTTCATATCTACATATCTTAATTTTTACTACGGCAAAACACACACTAATATTTATGAAGCAATTAGGTATAAGCCCTTACTACAATAATAACACAATAACAAAGGCCAATTATAAATTAGCATTACAAATTAAAGACACTATATTAAAAAGACATTAATGTCCCTTCCTTATTTAAGTAATAACACAATAAACCTAATATATATATATATATATATATACTTCTCACGTATTCAAAAAAAAAACGGTTGCAATCAAATTTTAATCAAAAAATATCAAAGTACACAACGATCAATCATCACAACCACAGACATGAATCAAGAAATCATTCCAATAATCAATTCCGATTCATTATCCAGGTATTAATTCAAAAAAATGCATATATATTGCTTCCATTCATCATTAATATATTTGTTCCATCGTGAAATACACATATATATTGCTTCCATTTATCATATTTATTAATCTGAATCAATTAAAAACATTCATACCAGCTACTAATTTGTTTTATCACCGTCACATTACTTTTCAATGTGTAGTAGTTTCTGGTGCTGCTAAATAGCTTTTAGAAATATAAAATCACTTGTTATTGTGTTAAAATCTGGTACTAAATCGATTTTACATCTTCTAGTGTACTTAACCTAATTTAATTTTTTTATTTATTTTTTCGTAATGTGAGCTCACATATGGTGTTAAATACATTTAGCACATTCTGGTATGTTGTCAAATATGCTGAATGGGGGTGCTAAATGCATTTAGCACCTTTTAGAATGTTGCCAAATATGATAACAGCTGATGCTAAATGTCATTTAGCACCTTCTGGTTTTTATTGCCAAATGTGTTGTCTAGGGAGTGCTAAATGCATTTAGTACCTTCTATTTTGTTGTCAAATGTGATAAAAGGTGGTGCTAAATGGCATTTAGCACCTCCATGTTTGTAGTCAATTGTGCTAATGCATTTAACACCTTCTGCTATGTTTCCAAATGTGTTGAATGGGGGTGCTAAATTCATTTAGTACCTTCTGGTTTTATTATCAAATATGCTGAATGGGGTGCTAAATGCATTTAGCACCTTCTAATTTGTTATCAAATGTGATAATAGGTGGTGTTAAATCGCATTTAGCACCTCCTGGTTATAGTTGTTGTTCAGGGGGTGCTAAATGTATTTAGTACATTCTATTTTGTTGTCAAATGTGATAAGAGGTAGAGCTAAATGGCATTTAGCACCTCCATGTTTGTAGTCAAGTGTGCTAATGCATTTAGCACCTTCTGGTATATTACCAAATATGCTGAATGGGGGTGCTAAATGCATTTAGCACCTTCTGGTTTATTATCAAATGTGATAACAGGTGGTGCTAAATCGCATTTAGCACCTTCTGGTTGCTGTCTAGGGGGTGCTAAATGCATTTAGCACCTTTTATTTTGTTGTTAATTGTGCTAAATGGGGGTGCTAGATACATTTAATACCTTCTGGTTTTTGGTGAAATCTGTTATTATACAGTGCTAACTGACTTTTAGAACCATTATATTACTTCTCACTATGTTTACAAGAGGTGCTAAATAACTTTTGTAGAAATATTGATAGAGAAATTTTGGGCAAAGTGCATTACAGTGATTCTAGTTTTGGATTCCAAGTGACTATAGGTTTATCAATAGATGTATTGAAAATGTCAATCTGTTAAAGTAGTTTGATATAAATCCATTATATTTGGACCTAATCATCTCTCGTGATGCAAAGGAGTATGTTCTGGATAGTGATGAATCTATACAATATATGATTTGTTTTGTAGCTGTTCAAAATATAAATATCATAGATGTGGTTACGAGGATAAGTGATGGTCCTAGATCATTGGTTTTAGACAATAACTCTACTACTAGCTCCTCCAATTGTGGGAGTTTAGAAAGCGATGCTGAATCTCATACTCAGCCACGTCAATCTAATGCTTAAGAAAATTGTATTATTGGTATTGGACAGAGATTCCCAGGTGGTGCAGATGAGTTCCGAACAAGTTTAAAAAAATATGCCATTCACAAGGGGTTTAAGTTTGAATATAAGAAAAATTCTAGTAATCGGATTACGGTTGTTTGTAGTAGGCAAAAATATAAGGGGTGCACGTGGAGAATACATGCCTCTCCAAAGTTCAAGCTTACTAAGTTCTTTGAAATAAGAAAAATGGTAGGCGAGCATACGTGTGGAATTACTTTCAAGGGTTTAAGGAACCCACAAATGAAAAATCAAGTTGTTAAGTCAACTGTTTTATATTTAATTCAGGACATACCTCTCACAAAACCATCCGACATTATAGATTACTTTAGACGCGAGTTTGGTGTTTCATTGAGCTACTACTTCGCTTACACCGGTAAGAGCCATGCGATCAAGAAAGTCCATGGTAACGATTATGCATCATATCAACAACTAGCCTCCTACACTAATAGTACAAGGAAATCAAATCCGGAAAGTTACGTAGTTCTCAAAGTTGATGAAGACACTAGAAAATTTCAAAGAGTTTTCATAGCATATGAAGCTTGTATATACGGATTCAACTTTTGTCGAGCTTTAATAGCTTTGGATGGTTGCCATCTTAAGGCAAAATATAAAGGTTGCATGCTCTCTGCAACTGCAACTAATGGTGATGGAAGTAAGTTCACCAATTATTTTTTTTCATTTTTTTTTGATCTAGTAGCTGTCTCATTGCAGCATAGTTGGTGCTAAAAAGTGTGTAGCACCATAGTTGTATACCAACAATGCTTCTAAAAAACGTTTAGCACCCCAGTACGTGAAAATTAGCTGGGTGCTAAATAAATTTAGCACATTCTGGTTTGCTGTAAAATGTACCGACAAGGGATGTTAAATGCATTTAGCACCTCCTGGTTGATGTCTGCTGACAGGGGGTGCTAAATGCATTTAGCACCTTCTGGTTTCCTGTAAAATGTGCCGACAGGGGGTGCTAAATGCACTTAGCACCTCATGGGTGATGTGTGCTGACAGGAGATACTAAATACATTTAGCACATTCTGGTTTGCTATAAACTGTGTTGACAGATAGTGCTAAATGCACTTAGCACCTCCTAGATGATGTGTGTTGACAGGGGGGTGCTAAATATATTTAGCACCTTATGTAAAAATGTGCTAACAAGGGATGTTAAATGCATTTAGCACATTCTGCTGTAAAAAGCTTTTAGTACCCTATGTGCATTGACCACAATGGTCGTGAAAACGTTTAGCACGACTGCTATGTCTTACTTGATTGTATTATTTATAGGTATGTTCCTGTTGGCGATGGATGTTGTTAACTCGAAAAATGTTGATAATTGGGAATGGTTCTTAAATCATCTGAAGGTTATTGTCGGAACATTTAGACAAATAACGTTTATTTTTTACCAACGTGTTGGCTTGAAAAATAGAATTCCTAAAGTATTCAATGATTTATTCCATACTTATTGCCTTTTTCACTTGAAATATTAGCACTTCCAAAAAGCTTTAGGAAAAAGAAATTAGCGGTACAATTGTTCTCGAGTTGTGCAAATGCTTGTACAGTTGATGAGTATATAGAGCATTATCGAGACCTCGGCATCCTTGTAAGTGAAACAATGAATAAATTCTTAGAAAGTGCACCCGTTGAACGTTGGGTAAATGCATTCTTTCCGGGGAGAAGGTATGGTGTTATGACTTCAAATATGGCTGAAAGCTATAACTCCTGAATTATAAATGAACGTAATCTGCCAATTACAGCAATGCTAGACCAAATTCGGGTGAAGGTAATGAAACAAATGTCAAATAGGCGAGAGGCATCGAGGAGTTAGAAAAATGAATTGTGTCCATCTATCGAAAACAAGCTGAAAGATAAGGTCACCAAGAGTTCCTCATGGACGGTGACTAAATCTGACGATACGTTGTATAAAGTTAGAGAGCAAAAGACTTACCGTATAGATCTTCAAAGATGGCACTACGGCTGCAATTCTTGGTACATTGATGGTTTCTCGTGTTCCCATGTTGTTTTGAGCATACTCGCGGATAATAAAAATATTTACGAGTACATTGATACGTGCTTCTTATCAGTAAACTATAAGAGCATCTACTCGAAACCAATTTATCCAGTGCCAACTTTTGGTTCGAGTGCTAATGTATTGGTAATTGAGATATTAGTTCCAAATTGTAACACACAACCTGGTCGACCAAAAAAGAATCGATTCGACACAAACACTTTAAGTACAAAGAATAAACGAAATTGTGGAAGGTGCAACAAGTATGTTTATCACAATAAGAAATCGTGCACCGAGCCAATTGCTTAGAAATAGTGCGAAACGTACATACAGAGACCTTTGATCTTTTATTCATACAGATACTTTACAAAAAAATATTCATTGCAACTAGTCATGTTCTAACAAGTTCTTACAGTTTCTGTTTTTTCTTAGAAGATGTCCTCAAATTGTTTAAACACCTTTTGATTGATAGTGAATATTTTGCGAACATGATTTTTTATATTCATAAAATATTGTTAAAATATCTTTTAGCACCATCAGAATACTTATTCCTCTATGTTCATGATTTTTTTATGTTCAAAATGAGCTCCTAAATAACTTGTAGCACCATCAGATTCCTTCTGTTGTTTTTTTTTTGTGATGTGTGTTGACAAGGGGTACTAAATGCATTTAACACCTCCAGGATTTTGTTGACAAGAGGTGCTAAATGCATTTAGCACCACATCAATTTTTGTGATGTGCATTGAGAATGAGTGCTAAATGCATTTAGCACCTCTTGGATTTTTGTAATGTGTTATCACATAGGTTGTTAAATGTATTTAGCACCCCCTGAATTTTTATGATGTGTGCTGACAAGAAGTGCACTTTTAAGCAGCTCCTGAATTTTTGTAATGTGTTATGACATCGGGTGCTAAATGCATTTCGCACCCTCTGAATTTTTTGTGATGTGTGTTGACAAGAGGTACTAAATGCATTTTTAGCAACTACTGCATTTTTTTGATGTGTACTCACATGGTATTCAACATATTAAACAAGTGGTATTAAAAAAGACTTTTAATGTGAAGAAAATCTAACAACAACGCTTACAAAAATCACTACTCATCAAATTCCTTCACATTTTGCAATATATTAATATATTGATATTCACATCTATGTACATGATTTTGTAATGTGCTATGACAAGGGGTGCTAAAATGCATTTAGCACCTCCTGGATAAATCACTACTCATCAAATTCCTTCACATTTTCCAGTATATAAATATATTGACATTCATAACTATGTACAGGATTTTATAACGTGCTATGACAGGGGGTGCTAAAATGCATTTAGCACCTCCTGAATTGGGGTACTAAATGCATTTAGCACATACTGAATTTTTGTGATATGTGCTCACAGAGGATTCAATATATTAAACAAGTGGTCTTGTAAAAGAAAATCTCATAACAATGGTTAGAAAAAGCACTAGTCATCAAAATTCTTTCACATTTTCTAATATACAAATATATCAAATATTCACAGCTATCATTACAAAAATACTTATAAAAATAACTATTCATCAATTTTTTTGCATTTTTAACTACAAATGTTATAGCATCATCAATAATCGAATTAAAACTATCACCGCAACCACCGCCTTTATCCGCAATTTTATCATCAACTCCCTCATCAGCAAGTTCCTTGGGAACTCCTTATACTTCAGGTTCCCAGCTATGATTCTTATCAGTTAACAATAGATGAGTAATTTCTGCTCGTTTCATTTGTATCAATTTTATATCTATAGCTTTCGGAACTTCTTCACCGCGAAGAAGTCTTTCAATAAATTCACACACATAGTGCACAATCAGGACTGCAAACAACATAAAAATATAGGAATAATCATCTTCAAGTTTTCAAAAATCAAAGATACTAAACCAACAAAAAAATATATAAGTCCAAGGAGTAAACAATGTTATAGCACCATTTATCAGAAAAAGATATTACATATCTTTGGAGGTGCTAAACAGTTTTAGCACCCATGTACACTTTGATACTATATATCTTAAAGGTGCTAAACTGATTTAGCACCAATTATCTACCACAAAACAAAAAAGTGGTTTTTTGACATTGAAAAGTACTTACTCTTCTCTTTGTTGCATACACTCTGGCCTAATCACCTTTGTGTCCTTGAATTTCAAATCACCCCGATCTTTCAAATGCTTCATTACAATTTTCTTCTACACATATCAAATAAAAATAAAATATTAACATCATTACTATGAACACTAAGAGTAATGAATTTTTTTTTAAAAAATACCATATGTACGGTCTCCTCGTAATAATGATCCTCCGATTTCTTTGATTGTTTTGTTCTTCTTCTTGGCAACATTGTGTTGTAATGAATCCAGCGTAAATTGGATAAATTAAAAACAAGAAGTGTCCAATGATACCCACCACCATCGCCAAGAGACCTGCTGTGATTCATAGGAAACATAAGATATTTCGTTTTCACGGGCATTTAAATTATCACATCCTTAATATAGATTGGAATCCTATCCCATACACCTTGCTGCATATTAAAAAAAATAATTATATATTTAGCATCCAACACAACAGTAAGAACCATTCAAAATTACATAATATAAAAGATAAAGTATTATCCAAGCAGAAAAAGAAAAAATAGCACTTTTGTTACGGATCCTTTAATATGTACTACACATACCAATCAATGATCTGCATTCATATAGAGCACAGTTAGTAAAAATACTCTTAGATTTATACAATTCTATCACTTTATAAAAGAGACAAACCATAACTTTAAAGTTATTATAACAATACATGCCCATCAACAAAATGATTGCACATCAGATCTTGAAGAAGGTAGCCCGATATGAAAATTGACAAATTGTAACTTCTCCAAGCCATGGTACTGTCCCAGTAAAAGTACAAATAAAAAATTTAGCACAACAGTGTAAATGTTGAAAGGGGGTACTAAATACAATTAGCACATCCTGGTTTATTGTGATATGTGCTCACATGGGTTGTTAAATGCTTTTAGCACCTTCTAGTATTGTTGTCAAAATATGCTGAAAGGGGGTGCTAAATACAATTAGCACCTCTTAGTTTGTTGTGATGTGTGCTCACATGGGGTGCTAAAACATTTAGCACCTTATGGTTTATTTTCAAAATGTGATGACAGGGGGTGCTAAATGCATTTAGCACCTTCTAGTATTGTTGTCAAAATGTGCTGACAGGGGGTGCTAAATGCATTTAACACCTTATGGTATTGTTGTCAAATGTGATGACAGGAGGTGCTAAATGCATTTAACACCTTATAGTTTATTGTCAAATATGATGACAGGGGGGTGCTAAATACATTTAGCACCTTATGGTTTGTTGTCAAAATGTGATGACAGGGGGTGCGAAATGCATTTAGCACCAACTTTTCTTGTTTTATAACAAGTAAAAAATAAAATACCATGAAATTAAAAATAATACATACGATTTATTTGCATTCTTGAAAACCTCTCAACAACCTCCCTTTCATTATAATCTAAAAAAACCAATCTATCTTTCTTTTTAGATGGCGGTAGAAATTTTTTCGCAACTTCATCATCTGGACTTGCCAAGTCATCAACATCGATGACTTCTTCTTCAATCACTGCGGGTGCATCTTGCTTAGCTATTTTTCCCAAATTGTCCTTCAAGGAATCTGTAGGTCGGAAAATACCCTAGAGGGGGGGTGAATAGGGTTTTTAAATCTTAATGGGATTTTTAAAATCAATTTAAAAATGTTTGATGTCTATATCAATCAACCAACCAATAAACAAAGATAAATCCAATCACAAGAAACAAATAACACAATATAAGAGATAAAGAGATAGAGAGATTGAACCGATCAAAGTCAAAGACTTTTTGTCCACACGGTTCGGCTTGTTAGCCCCTACTCCGCGCTCGGTTAGTACCCCGAGAAATTCCACTATTAGCGATCTCCTTCCGGGTGAAGATCAAACCTCTACAAGTGTATCTATCTCACACACTCTTACAAGTATTGAATTGCACTCAATACTCACACAAGAATTCACTCTTGCTATTCTATGAGAAACACCTCTCACAAATATGAATAGAATAAGTTTAGGTGGCTAACACCAATGTACAATAGCTCTTAAGTGTTTGAGAAATTACAAATGAAGCTCACACTAAGAGATATCAAGATTGATCAAGAAATAAGCTCAAATATGAAGAGTGTGATCAATGCAATAGCTTGTATACTTGAATAATGAAGATATGTGTAAAATGAGTTTGTGTGATCATTCAAGTGTTTAAAAACAAGTCTAAGACCTCATATATATAGCTTGAAAAAGGATATGCCCGTTTGAAGTGGTTACAAGAAGTTGTGGGGCAAAACAAGACATTTACCAACTCTCCAACGGCTATATTTTGGCTAGGTAGTCGACTCCCCTAAGGACCATGTAGTCGACTACATGGTGTAGTCGACTCACCAATTAAATGTGTAGTCGACTACATGCTTCTGGAATTTTTGCAAAAGCAAACCTCAAATCAACCAAACTCTTGGGGAATGTTCTAGAGGTTATTCTAAGCATGTTGGAGTTGGTTTTGATCATAAAAACAACCGGATAAATTAAATATGATTTTTACAAGAAAACCGGTTTAAGAGAAAAAGATTTGTAAATGATGTTCAATTCAAACTTTTGCTATGAACGAGATGAATGCTATAGAATGATATAAAATCATGGTTGAGCTTAATTTGAGATCAATATCAATATCTTTACAAAAGACTAATCACTCACATACAAAATGAAGTACTCTAGCCTTCAAGGAGCTTGTTAGAATTTCTTTGAACTTCTTCTTGAATGCACCATATATTTTCATTTTGATGCATAAAAGCTTGAATTCTTGTGAGAATGGATTGGATCTCTAGAAGAGTTGAGAGTCTTGATATTGGATATGGTTTTGGTCTTTTGAGATGCTTTTAGAAACCATTGGAGTTCGTTAAAAAACAGTTTGATGCTAAATACAAACAAGACACAAGTTAAATACACATGATTAATCTTTTGTCATTATCAAAATTAGATTTAGACCATGTAAGGTCAACAGAATCGTCTTCTTTTGCTGATTTCCGACTCAACTCAATATTCAAATCAAAACTTGGGAAGTCACCCTCCTTCTTTTCTTCACCTTTAACCTCTGGCCTCTTCTTCACCATCTCTTTCTCAACACCAACCCTAACATCTTTTGAAAAATCCTTTGGAGAATCCTTATCCACTAACACATCCTGTTTTGCTTCATTTTCTTTATTCTTCTTCCTCCTCTTATTCATCTTTTCTTCATCCATCTTTCCCCCCTCCTCCACATTTTCTTGCTTCCTCTTCAAATAGTAATATTCATAATTACTATACAACTTAACCTTTCTCGATTTTTCTTTCAGTCTTATTATAATCGATCTCACATTTTTTTCTTCACCTTTGTCCTCTTCCCTTATATTTTGTTATTTCGATGGCGTCTGAAATTGTAAATCTCCTCGTTCATCTGAACAGACAAGGTCAACATATGAATTAGGGTCTTCTTCTTCTGGTTTATCACAAAAAACAAACTCTGGATTAATAAGCTCTTTGTGTTTGCTCAGTTTGAGCATCAATTCGAGCTTCGCGACCCTCTTTTTCAGATCTTTTATTTCATTGTCTTTGTCGTCACCTTGCCCACCAGTTTCCTTCACCACTTCTGCTTCTGGTATGTGCCACTCTATGGCCTTCACGTCCTTACCTGCCTTATCCGCACAATGCGGGCTCAACAACACTTCCTCCTCCGCAAAAATGTTACATATTTTCTTGGATACCTAGATTATAAAAGAAAAACAATGTTAAAAAGGATAAAAATTAATCATAAGACCATATAAAATTATTGTTTTCATTACCTTTGATGCATCCAAATGTGCTAACTCTAATTCATAAAACATACGCCTCAAGATGTTTATGTTCCATCGAACAAACATTGGCGTATTATCACTGTGCCCATCATATGGTTGAATACCTTTGTAGTGTTCACAAAACCAATACTGCAATTATAGAAAATCATGACTTTAAAACCAAAAACGCAAACAATGATTTAGCACCATTTTATGCATGAAAGAATAACTAAATCCACATAGTGCTAAAACCTCTTTATCACCACATTATATCAACCTCGCACTTTCGTGAATGCAAATAGTGGTAAAAGAATTCAGCACAGCAACTGGCTGCTAAACACATTTTAGCACCCTATATGCATTTTAGCACCCCAGTATGTGCACACTGGCTGGGTGCTAAATTCATTTAGCACCCTCGTCAGCACATTTGACAAAAAAAATAAGGTGCTAAATGCATTTAGCAACCCTTTTCAGCATTTACACTGCTGTGCTGAATTTTTTATTTATATTTTATTGGGATAACACTATTGCTTGGAGAAGTTACAATATGTCAATTTCATAAGGTGCAACTATATCACAAACATTGAATAATTAATTACAAAAATATAATTAAAAACAAGAAATAAAATTTAAAGAACTTACAAGCAATTGAATAACACACCCGGGGGTCCTGATGGGATCTTTGTAATTTTTCTTAACAATTCTCATTAAATGATCATGTATAATGGTAGCCCACTGAAAATCAACTACATTATCCAAATCTTCAACACAGGGTACAAAACTTAAAGCAAGTGCCCTATTTGAGTTAGCAAAAAAAAATAGTTGCTAACATGTAGAGTATAAGGCACCGTGCAAAATCCTCCTCGGCGTCGTCTTCCAAAATCGTGCTCCGTACAACAGACAGAACACTCGAAAACTTTCAATGACAACTCGCCTCTGCATAAATTCTGAACCACACATGGATTCGGACGACCGTGAGATAATCTTATTGTCATGCTTCGGCAGTCCAAAAGTAACGAAAACGTCATCGAGAGTTAACTTAACTACCTCCCCGATAATTAAAAAAGCAGCATCCTTCTCCGAATAGGCAGAAATAATTTTCTTGCCTACTTGACCTATCATTCCGATATGATCTGGAATGATTTTATCATCAAAAATTGCCTTAAACATAGAACCAAAGGGTGTCTTCATCATAGCTTCAATGTGACAATTTTTAATCCCACCACGACCTTTCAAACTACTAATTTCCTCAACAACAACTACGAGGTTGCATCTAAACACAGTTGGTCTAGATACTTCTTTTACTGTATATTTTCCAACCCCCTGATTTTTTTCCACATTTCTTCACAGGTCTACATTGTTTCTTCTTACTTTTAGATACATTCTCCTTCATTTTCCTCTTAGAAGAAAAATCATTTTCCTCAGAAACTCTTCCTGAATTACTCGTATTCATTGTCCCTTCAACACAATTGATATAAACTTTCATTAACACTGTTATCTAGTGGTATTATAAAAAAAATATACATATATATCTAGTTAGCACACTTATAATAATACACATCAAAGTCCTAAATCTATTTTGCTGTCAACTTTGCTCACAAGAAGTGCTAAATGCATTTAACACCACCTGGTTTACTGTCAACTTTGCTCATATGGGGGGTGCTAAATGCATTTAGCATCTCCTGGTTTGATGTCAACTTTACTGACAGGGGGTGCTAAATGCATTTAGCACCTCAAGTGAATTAATGACAGGGGTACTAAATGCATTAAGAACCTCCTGGATTGCTGTCAACTTTGCTCAAAAGGGGTGCTAAATTCACTTAGCACCTCCTGGTTTACTGTCAACTTTGCTGACAGGGGGTGTTAAATTCATTTAGCACCTCTTGGGAGTTAATGACAGGGAGTGCTAAATGTATTACAAACCTCCTGGTTTGCTGTCAACTTTTCTCACAAATGGTGCTAAATGCACTTAGCACCTCTTGGTCTACTGTCAACTTTGCTTACATAAGAGGTGCAAAATGCATTTAGCACATCCTGGTTTGATGTCAACTTTGCTGACAGGGGGTGCTAAATGCATTTAGCACCTCATCTGTGAGTTAATGACAGGGGGTACAAAATGAATTTAGCACATCCTGTGAGTTAATGACAGGGGGTACAAAATGAATTTAGCACATCCTGTGAGTTAATGACAGGGGGTACAAAATGAATTTAGCACATCCTGGTTTGCTGTCAACTTTGCTTACATGGGGTGCTAAATGCATTTAGCGCCCATCAATTCCTTCAGATAAAATGCTACAAAACAAAAATGTTCAACAAAATTTACGTACAAATTTGAAGAGATGAACAAAATTCAACAAATGAATACAAAACTAATAACAAAAAAAATTCCAAAATACATTTAGCACCAATTGTCCATAAGTTCAATGGTGCCAAAAATCATTTAACACCAAAAACGAACAAAGGATAATAAAAAATGAGGTGCATGGTTTGCTGTCAACTTTGCTCACAGGGGGGTGCTAAATCCATTTAGCACCCATCCGTGCTACAGATAAAATGATATAAAACTAAAATGTTCAACAAAATCTACGTACAAATTTGAATAGATGAACAAAATTCAACAAATGAACACAAAACTCATAAATGTGTTTTCAACTTCAAAATCAACACAAAACATAAATACAAAATCAACACAAAACTCATAAATGGATTAACAAAAGAATAAATGCGTACCTTAACTAAAAACTGAAGCGACGAAAAACAACAAATGAGCAACGAAAACAGGAACAACAATGAAGAACAAACGTGCAGAGAAAATATATAGAGATAAAATTTTAATTGTCTAGATAGAGAAGAAATTTTAATCATGGTAGTTGAATAAGAGACAGGGGAGGATCGTGGTAGCATAGGAAGACCGAAGGTTTAGCGAAGTTTTATTAGGGGCATTTTTGTCCATTAATATTTCTCATAATCCTCAATATAAAAGGATATTATCAAAAGTGTCCTTATTTTATAATTAAATAATAAAATTAGTCCTTTTTATCTTTATTAAATATGGATCTGTCCTTATAATCATGCAACATTATAGAATGAGCTCTTATAACCCATTTTCTCAATATTTATATTCACAACTCAAATTTAAAAGTGATAATACAAAAGTTTTCATAAACAAATTTTGAGTTTATACAAATAAAAATTAATTACTTTACTCTATAAATAAAATTTACTCTAATACTTAAGACCATTATTGAAGATGGGAATGGCAAAAGTTCTTCTAAATATGTGTTATTCTTCTTTCTTTCAAATTTAAACAATAAGATGAAAACAAAACTTGGTACACAAAGAAGGTTCTCTTGGCTATAGAGAATCGAATTTGTACCATATATTCGGTAATATTTAGATGATATAGAGAATAATGTTTAATTGCAACGCCCTATTCGTCCCCTAAGTACCAAGTAATAAGCTTATACTTGGTTCTTAAAAACTGAATAACATGCACCTTACTTGATTCTTAAGGACTGAATGATCATACTTTTATAAATTTGCACAAATGTTCACACTTAGTTTCCAAAAACCGAATATAAGCTACATATTTGGTTCCCCGCGATCGATGGAACCTTCTTCGTGTGCCCATTCATTTTTGCTTGTTATTGTATATGTTAAATATATATATATATATATATATATATATATATATATATAAACATTCAATTATCGATCTATTCTCTACAATTCTCTACAATTTAAGGTTTCTTTGTGTTGTATTGACAGTAGACGAATGCACAAATTTAAAAATTATTGTTGTAAAGAAGGAGAAGAATTTATGATTAATTATAATTAGTTTATATTACATCAAGGTGGATGCTTCCATTGTTGAGAAGACGAAGAGGAAGCTAGAAAAAAAAGAGGATGAATGATTAATTGTAATTGTATTAAGGGTAAATGAATGTAAGAATTTAGATTACATTATTAAGAAAAATAAGAGGAAAGATGATGATGATTAACTATAATTAATTATTAATATATGGGTGTGTTTGATGTACCGGATTAGAGAGTCAGATATGATTATTTAATCCCATCCGGAGGGGATAAAATAATCCCACCTTTTAAGTGAGATTCGTTAATCATTCTCTCGGTGGGATAAAAAACTTTAATGGGATAAATAATCCACTCCGATATCCAATCTCAACGAATACCAAATATAGGATAGGATATTTCTATCATATCTCACCCTCTTATCCTACGTATTAAAGGGGAGTGCTAAAGGAAGTAGTAAGAGTGTAGATGAATAAAAAGAAGTTGACGGAAGTCATAATAAAAGTGGGAGTAGTACTAACCACCGGAGGTGAAAATGGCACCATCAAAAATAACAATAAATGAACGTATTTATTTAAACCCAAATATTTGTTGGACTAGGCCCAATCTATCCTAATGTTTAATAGTTTGTGATCGAAACATCTAAAAAAAAAAAAAAAGTACAAAACCCTATAATCTCAAACTAAGGCACTACAGTATTCTCATACCAAAAATAAAAATATAATGAGATGGAGCTTACGGAACCCACCTCCAAGATTTAAGAATTGAAGCATAAAATCATTGACAAACATACAATAAAATGTAAAGTGAATTGCCTTGTGGACTAATAAGAGTTAAAGCTTGGGATCCATAAAGCAATACAAATACATCACTCAAAAAAACAATGAACAAAAAAGTTGATGTAGCAAACACACAGCTCTGTTATGTTCCAATACTGAATATTCATTGAAAAAATGATTGAATAGGATCTTCATCGACATAATCATGCCATAAATTGCTATTTAGAGGGGAAAAATATGTTGGATGATGTGGATTTTGAGAAGTGAGACTGTTTGCTGGGATTTTTGGCCCTTTTAGGGCTCGTGGAATTTTTCTTGAGTATGTGAAGGGTGGGAAGAAAGGTTAGCATTGCTGGCAAAAGCATTTGAGTTTGGAACAAAGGAACCGGAACTTGGAAGAATTAGTTCTGCTGTCCTCAGGAGTAGGAGTGGGAGAGGTGGAAGATGGTGGGGAATCAGTGAATGTGTTTAACATGTTTATGGATATCAAAGATGTGAGAGTTCTTTTGCCTCTTTGTTTGAAGAAGTTTTCTTCATATTATTTATTTATTTTTGTTCTTTAATGCTGAATGTTATTAAAATTGATTGTTAAAAATGCAAGTTATGTCAAAATATTGAACACTCAAATGTTTTGTTTTATCTTAAAAATCAATAACTACTATAATTATTATGTATTAAAAAACAAATCATTCCTAAATCTCTGTATATTATAAGCAAAGGGGAAGCTTGCAGTTTTTACACCAACTTTACACAATTCCATACAATACCTTTATGTGCAAATTTATCCAAATGCTCGCACAAGATCAAAACACTAATTTCACAAAGAATCTAACTGCCACATAAGTCACGTCCTTTTCCTCCCTACTACCATTCCGATTATTCCCTACGATTATCATCGTATTTCTCTCTCTATAACTAAAAAATTAACTTTTTACCACAATAAAGAAATATTTAAACTAATATAATAATATTATATAAAGTAAATTTATGTTTTTAATTTTTTGTTTAAACATATAATGCATGCACCCTTTCTTTTCTTTTCTTTTGTTTAAAAAAAAAACCCTTAGCATGTCATATCTAGTGTTGAAAAAACGAACAATCAATGAATTTATCGTACAAACGGCACACAGGCACACCTAGTGGTCAAAAACAAATTCCCATAAAATTGAACATGAGCGTAGAATGAGAAAACCATTCCTATTCCAACTATTCTAGCACCCCGGATGTTAATAAAATTATTACTTACATACATCCTCTTCTTTTTTTATTATATTTTTTATGGAACTTAGAAAGGTAGACTTGGAAAGGGATGTCGAGAGTTCAATACCCATCATTATAATTTCAAAAGCGAAGGGGGGTTGAATAGTTTAAGTTGAATAGTTTAAGTTAATAGTAAATTGGGAATTAGTTGACAATTTTAAAAATTAAGAGAAAATTCAATTAAAATTGAGATTGAGATTTCAGCCTTTCAAAAATAATATAATCATCTAATTTGAGGATCTACCAACTGCATTTTCACGTGGCTGATAAGGAGGAGAAGATTAGCAGTCTGCCCAAGCTATGTATATTACAGGCGTTGTTTCAAATATAGGAGCGACTGCGTGAGCAATTTGTCCACTGATGGCGTGAATTTGTCATGAATACGAATAAATCACATGACATAACCTCTTAACAACCTTACTTGACACAAAAGGAAATTTGAATTTGGTAATAACAACCTCTCCTGAGTGAAATACAGAGACTGTCTAGTAACTGATCATAACAACATACAACGAAACATAGCTATTATATTCAAAATGGGCATTCTTCAACTTCTTTATCGTCCTCTTGATAAAATAATCAGCTTTCTTTGTTTTCTCTTTTCAACATCAGCAATTGAAAAAAACAACCATATTTTCTCAAAATCTGTAGGCATTCACCACCTTCTACAATTCAAAAGTTTTGTATCATCATCTAGGATCCTCATTTAATGGTCTCGCCTCGTCACAGGAAGCCTCTTCTAATCTGTCAAGAAATCCTTTACGAGCAGTCTCTTGGAGAGTGGGTACATTGAATGCGAATCCCACTTGTAGTTGCTGCTTCAAACTTCGTCCATAACTCCTTCTTTAAGGTGTTCTCACCAGGAAGCTTTCCTGTCTGCATTCCACTTTCAGGGTCTTTCCACATGGGAGTGTTTTCAATTTCTGCAAAACCAACATACAAATTCAGTACAATATAAGTATGAATAAATGTTAAATTAGATCAAAAGAATTACGTACCTTGATTGCGAGATTTATTGGTTAGTGCTTGGCCGCCTTGAATACCATTTTCATTCATTGAAAACAAGTTTATTTGCTGATTGACACAATCAGTAGCAGCATTGTTCAAATATTTCTCACCTGATGGCTCCATCAAAATACAAGTTTTAGGAGGTGACATGAACCAATTTGACCATTCCTCTGTCACCTTCTTTCGATTTTCCAACTTTTGAGATGGTTCTATTCCAAAGGTCTCTGAGTGTTCGGAAACTTCACCACCGGAAGATTTAGAATCACTAAAATTTTGAACTCCAACCGGGAATGGGGTAGATTTACAAACCAATGGATTGTATTTGTGAAAGACCTCAGAAACAGGTTCAAGCAATACACATGACTTCGGGGGTGACATTTTTAGGCACGGAGTCAAGGCAAACATAGAGGAAGTCTTTTTACAGGGAGTTGGGGAAATAGACCCACAATCCAAAGTGAGATTTCTTTCGAAATTGGTTGCAATAGAATCAGAAGGTTTAAATGGAGCTGACTTTAATGCTACACTTTCAAGCAAATCATCATTCATATTTTCAGAAAAAGCAAAATGTGAGGGTGGTGGCCCACCAGTCGTATTAGTTGTAATCTTATCAAAGATCAACTTAGATGATTCCAGAGCTTTGGATGAAAATGTTTTTGGTCTAGGCAGAGGTGTGAGCAGAAAGAGTTGTCTACCATTCTCAGTAGTAGATTCAGCGCGCCAGCACACAAGAGGAGAGGGAGAGACTAGCGAATCCATCTTACTTTCATCCAGGCTGTCAATAGATTCTCTTATATCTTCATTGACAGAAGGAGTCTTACTTACCAAGGGCTGATCCAACTGACTCTCAGTTATCGTAGAGGGACTGAAAAGAGCTTTCTGGAATCTGGGAACCCATGGCTGCAGTTACAAGCCAATGTAACAAATGTAAGACGTGCGAACACAAGTATGATAGATACAATAAAAGATTCAAAGAAGATGTATCAACCTTTAGAGAAGTTTGCATCTCAGATAAGACATCTGCAAAAGATTCAATTTCCTTTCTTCCCTTCTTGCTGGTCACTTTGAGTGCTTGCACAACTAGTTCATCAATCTGCAGCCCAGGATGATAGGTCATACTAAAGTTGGGCAAATCATACAAGAGTAGTAGCCACATTGTGCATTTCAGTTTAGGACAGGAAAGCAGAAATCTGGTAGTCGAGCACACAGCGTATCCTGGTTCTAACTATACTTAAAATGGTTTAGACTATATCATTCAAAAATTTCACTATATTATCCAGGAAAGCATAAAAGTAAATATTTAATTGACAATCATCTGACGAACTAATTTAATTCTTCATTCATTTTGATCCTTTTAGTTTGGTCAACACGAGCATTAGATGTAGATGTGTTCATAAAACAGAGAAGGATTCGGATAAAACCCCAGAACGGTTTACTTATAATAAATAAACCCCTAAAAAATAGGGATTAGAAATTACTCTTCTTAAATAAAGCAGTCAATAAATAGCAAAACGATTGAGAAAAGGTACATCATTGTCAAATGAAGAAGGGAAATCCCTAAAGGGTAATAAGAAGACGACGAGTAATTCGAATCAGCCAAATCACATGACGACACAAGAAGAGCAACTAGATAATAAACCTAGGGTTCTCGATATCTAGTTAACAATAGTTTAAAAAGAATGCAATCCTTTGTCCAAGAGAAGACTCACCTGATGAATAAGGGTGGAGATGTGGGAGTGAGCAAGGAGGAGTCGGTCAAGCGCGTCATCACCGCCACGGTCGTCGTTTTGGGGATCTGAGTTCTTCTTTACATAAGATTTGGAAACAATTTTTACGCCGTTGGATATGTCTCCCAGTGGTTTCCTCCTCCTGGATTTCGATTTGAGTTCGTTGTTCTTCGGCATTTCCAACCTCCCCGTCCGCACAACACTCTCTCTCTCTCTCTCTCTGCGTTTATTTGAAAATTTTTCAGGCGACGCGGACAGACCCGTGCAATGCACGTGATATTTCAAATAAACCAACGGTACGATAAGAATTTTTAGGGGTTTTACTGTTTTATTTTCGTTAACTACAAGGGAACTTGAAGCTCTGAATGATTTGTTTGGAAGAGTTGTAAAAAACAAAAAAAATTATATAAAGTGTCATTAAAAATAACTTCTGAGTGTTAAAATATTTTTAAAAAGGGTTAATATCATTATTTTAAAATAAATTTTGTATTTCGAGTCGGTAATACAATATAATCGAAAAATCATAATTTAAAAGTTTACTCCAAGTGGTAATAATCGATAGAATTTGTAAATTTTTGTTATATGATAATTCCACAGTCATAGTGGGCTGGACATAATAATAATAATTTCGATATTATGTCAGTTAATTCATTTGGTTGGAATATTTGAATGTTTAATTTCAGATTTAGTCTTAAGCTAAGCTTTCAATTATTTAAGTTTGGTACACTATTTCTAGAAAATTTAAAATTTATAATATTTTTTTTCATTTCCTATTTTTTTTTTAAATAAATAAACAAAATTGATTATTTTAACTTAAATGAAGTTCTTAAAATGAGTGAATAAAACACAATTTTTTAAAAAATATAAAATTAAAATCCCAACCAAACAACAATCTTAGAGTTTGGCTAAAATTCGTAGTTTTATAAATAACAAATTTAGAATTGGTTGAAAAATGAGGCTTGAAAAAAAAAAATAAGCAAGATAATCGGCAAATATTAATTTTGTAAATTAAGAGCATATAAGTGACCAAACTCTAAAGTTAACTTTGTAGTAAATTTTTAAATTGTATTTTTTTATGAAGTCGTACAAAATTAAGTTTGCATTACATATTTTTTAGCATATAATTAGGGCGATATTATTTATACCCCCAAAATCTGATACAAATACCCTTCCAAAATTTAACTAAAAACGCATTTTAACACCGCTTTTTTCATCACAAACACTTCCATCAATTGCTTGATGTTAGGCAAGTATATAGCAACACACTCCCCCCATTTGAGCAGAATTTATGTGAGTATATTAACCTCTCATTAAGCGAGTCTTAGGAGTGTTAGCGATAATAAATTTACCTTTGGGGAGTGTTTGTGACAAATATAGGAGTGTAAACAACACTTGACTTGTAATTTTAAATCATTGTTTAATTAATAGTATTTTAAAATAATTTCAACAAATTAAATTACATATCTACAACTCATTTATTAATAAAATATATATGATAAAATTTTTAGGGTTATGCAAAGTTAAGTTTATACTCCTTATTTTCTAAAACATTATTCTGTATTTGAGTTTATTTAACATTGTTTTAGAATTTTATGAGTGAAATATAATAATATATTTGTTAAAAAGTATAAAGACATCATGCAAAACAAATTTGCATTAAATTTTTTAAATTGTAAAGTTAAATTTACATCAAATATAATTTTATACAAAATTAAATTTGCACAAAATACAATTTTAATTAAAATCCTTATTTTAAGATACAATTAATAAATAAACTTTTATTTTTTAAAAAAAATAACAACTAAACTCTTATTTTTAAAAAATATTATTTATTATTAATTTTTGTACGTTACAAGTTTTTACTTCATTTTTAGATTTAGAATTTATTTTTCATTTATTTTTTATAAGGAAGAAAGAAAGAAAGAGGGGCAGCTGAATCTGGGCGGGATAAGTGTCAAGGGGAGAAATACTTGAATCATTGTAAAAAGACAAGCACGTAATATCAGTAGAATTGTCTGAAGAGAGAGAGAGAGAGAGGGGAAGGAAGGAAGGAAGGATAAAGGAAGATATATATACATACGGAGTAGTATTTCTTTTTGATCAAACAAAACAAACCAAAAACAAAAAAGTTAACAGACATGCCGCCGCAAAGCTTATTCTTCACAGAAGTGGGGATCCCTCAACAGAAACCTTACAATAGTGAAGGAATTATCTTCCCCACAGTCCTCTCCCCAAACCCTAATAACACTTGTCAACTTTCACTTGTTAATTTTACACAGGAGATTAGGGTTCATAAACCATGGCTCGACTCTCTTCTCCACCGCACTGGAGCTATTCTCTTCAGAGCCTTCCCCGTCAACTCTGCTTCTCACTTTAACGACGTCGTCGAAGCTTTTGGATTCGACGAACTTCCCTATGTCGGTGGCGCTGCCCCTCGTACCAACGTTGTCGGCCGGGTTTTCACTGCAAACGAGTCTCCGCCTGATCAGAAAATTCCTTTTCATCATGAAATGGCTCAGGTTCACCCAATTATTATCCACTTTCTCACCCTTCTATTATTATTATTTCTCCCCTTTACTATTCTGAATATCTTCAACCATGTGTATTCACCCACTAGTTTGGTTTTCGTTTATGAATTTCATCTCTCTGTTTCACATCCTTGAGTTAATTCCATACAAGGGTTAAGAAAATTTCATTCCTGCTTAATTTATAGAACCTAAATTGCTACAATTACAGGTGGATACAAATTTAGAATTTCCTTTTTTTTTTTTTTAAAGTTTCTTATTAGCGTCTGTATAGGAACTCATAGGTTGTTTTCGTAACAGGTCCCAGAGTATCCGTCCAAAATATTTTTCTTTTGTGAAGTAGAACCAGCAACTGGGGGAGAGACTCCCATAGTTCTAAGCCATATTATATACAAGAGGATGAAAGAGAGGTATCCAGACTTTGTTGAGCAATTAGAAGAGCATGGATTGATCTACACACGTGTATTGGGAGAAGAGGATGATCCTTCATCCCCAATCGGCCGAGGTTGGAAGTCCACATTCTTGACCAAAGACAAAACTGTGGCGGAGGAGAGGTTTGTGTTTTGTCCTTGTTATCCAATAAACTTTTTCTGTTTGTGACATTATTCTGATCCGTGTTTCTAGAACATAGACAACATCACAGCACTTGATCCTATCATGATTTCGGTTTTTGAGATTTGATGGAAAAGATGGATCACTTGCAATAAATTTGGGCTCAAATGCATGTCCTCATCTCAACAAACCTTCCATGATTTCAAGTACTTGAAATGAAAACCATGAATTTGGTTAAGCGGTTTTACTTTTACCCCTTAACCAGAGCATGATATTCCTTTTACCCATCTCACTAAGTGTGTGTATGATTGCAAGCATGGAACTTGTATGGAAAGAAAATATGTTATAGGCAATTCAATTGCCTAGAATTAAGTTGCATGAAAAATGTCAATTAAATTTGTTTGACTGCCTTAATTTTCTACCTAGAAAATATTGTACTTTTCCATCTGTTAGGTGGCGTTTAGTAGAAAAATTGAAAACTGAAAAAGCTATTTGTTTACTTCTAAAAATTGTATCTGAAAAAATGTTGTTTGTTTGAATATAACACATTTGAAAATTGATTTTTTTTTTTTTTATGACCATGTTGCCCTTATTATTTTATTTTGAACACATGATTTCAAATGAAAAGGCTGAATGGGGGTATTGAGAGAAGAGATGTAGAATACTTTTCTTCGTTGCCATAAGAATTTCCATTGTTTTGGGGAGCTTTCGGGATTTGGAGAGAAGAAAATGAGTATTTAAAATGTCAGGATTCTCCTAGTGGGTCTTAAGATATGAAATACCATATCCTCTACGTGTGCTTGTGTGTATGTATAGGAGTGTGTATCTCTACAATAAGAGAGAGAAAGACGAGAGAGTCAAAGGTAATCAATCTGCAGCAAAATTTTGCAATCAATCTGGAAATGGTTTTAATTTCCAGCTTAAAACCCAACAATCAGAGCTCCTCATCTAACAAAGGCAATAAATCTGGAAATTTTCTATCAAAGGCAATCAATTTTGTCATATATATATAATCAACGACAAGGGAAATGGAGTTGGAGAACGGCGACGAGCGGCGTGGACTGGGGTATCTACTTTGTGTTATGACCTAGAAGACAGCTGCTTCATTTTGAGAAAAGAGTGGGGGTAGAGTGCTGTGTAATTTTGAGAAAAGAGAGGGGGTAAAGTGGACCTCTTACACCATTTAAAATTAAGTTTCAGATTTAAGTGGCAACTTTGCCACTTAAAATTTTGGATGAAAATTTTAAGTGGTAAAAATTAAGTGATCACTTAATTTTTTTAGTTAGTGAACAACTTTGACAACCACTTAAATCTGAAAATTTTAAGTTTTCAGATTTAAGTAGCAAGTGAACAAGGCCTTAGTGTTTGATGGTCATTATTTTCCATAGAAATTGTAACTTTTTCTAACTTTTGTTGTTTGATAGCTATTATTTTCCATGGGACTTGTACATTTTTCTACATGAAATTTGAGATATGTTAAAAAAAAATAAAAAATTATACGATAATAATAAGAAATATAATATATAACAGTGATAAATAAATATGTCATCTAAGTTGAATATCATCAAACCTCCTCGCCTTAAGGAAATAAAATATATAAAAGGGGGGTAAAGTCATAAAGTTGAATTTGTCTAGGAATACGTGCACTTACTGAGAAAATAAAACCTCCTCCCCCTTAAGAAAATATTTTCTAGCTTTTGGAAGAAAATAACATCACATCACCTAAAAGTGGGAATTTGACTGCCTAGAAAATAATGCCAATCAAACGCGAGGCGGGTTTGAGGCGTTTAGCCCGGGCGAGGCGAGGCGTAAAGTTAAAGCCTAAAAAAAAAATTCCTATAGAACTTTCAAGTTAATTAAAGTCACTACGGCTTTTGACTTAACTGATTGAGCAACTTCCAGTGAAAATTCCGTGGGGCAGTTTGGAAGCATAAAACAAGGGGATAAAATCTCCCCGTGATTTTTATTGAAGGTACGGAGCATGAGTTTCTCATGTTCTTATAGCAGGGGCGTTTTTCCTTCGCCTCGCCTCGAGGCGCACGCCTTTTACTACAGCAAAGACTGCTTTAAGCATAAAACAAGGGATAAAATCTTCTCTCATGTTCTTAAGTAAAAGACCAAGAGTTCAGGGCTTGAACTTTATAGTCAGCTGCGGTATGATAACAATTAGCAAATAATAAAAGTGATTTCAAAAAGTATGTCTAAAAGTGAAGCAACAGTCACACGCCCTCTAAATTACCAAAAGCAACTTCCATATTCAGTTAGTTTCATTGTTTAGTCTTTTAACTCAGTGTCTTCCTTCCTGCTTTTATTGTAGATATCTGCTTCTTAAACAGAAACACTATTATGATGTTTCCTTTTGAGTTCCTTCAAGCCTTGTTCTTCTTGTGTAAAAACTTTCCTTTTGTATAAAGTTTTTGTTACTTTGTTAGTTTAGTCTCATCTGTTTGCGCCCTGATTGGTAAGATTTAGCGAATGATGTTTTTTTCCTCTCTCCTTTTAACTGTGGAGAACTAGTCAATGGTATAACTCATTAAGATAATTTATCTAATAGGGCGGCTAAGTTGGGGATGAAGTTGGAATGGATGGGTGATGGAGTGAAAACAATAATGGGACCAATCCCAGCTATCAAAATTGACAGCACAAGGCAGCGCAAGATCTGGTTTAACAGCATGGTGGCTGCTTACACAGGCTGGGAAGACGCAAGAAATGATCCATTGAAGGCAGTTACCTTTGGAGATGGAAAACCTTTACCAGCTCATATCATATACGACTGCCTGAAAATCCTAGACGAGGAAAGCATTTCCATTCCTTGGCAGAAAGGCGATGTTTTATTACTTGATAATTTGGCCGTTCTTCACTCACGAAGGCCATTCAACCCTCCTCGTCGCGTACTAGCCTCCTTATGCAAGTAAAAAGAGAAAAAAAGTTACAGTTGCAACTCTCTTTCTGTCAACTGGAGCCTACTTGTATAATAGAATAAACTGCAATGAAGTTTTTGCATCACAAGTATAGATAATTTAGTTAAAATAAAGCAATAAGGTGCGAGAGCTCGGTGAGTGGCTACTTTTGACAAGTCTATGATGAAGGTTGCGGTTTGCACTTGTAACAAGTAGACTTTTTTTGTGGTTGCAATTTGTTTAATGTAACAGTGATCATCCATGTGTGGATGGTCTAATTATGTGTATATATCAGTACGATGTACGTTACTAGAAAAATGCAAGTTTTTGGTCAGTATTGGAACTAAAAGACTATTATGATTATCCACCATCATGTTATGAACAACTACTATTCTATCCTCTAATTACGTGTATATAACTATATATCAGTACGAGGGAGGTTACTAGAAAAATGCAAGTTTTTGGTCAACATTGGAACTAAAAGACTATTATGAGCCATTACGTTATTATGAACTTCTACTATTCCATCTGAAGCAAAGGCATATTTGATTTGTGTCTTCATCACGTTCCCTGTACACAGTAGAAACTGTGACATTCTGTATTGCAACTTTCCGCCACCAATTTGTTCACTATTTTGAGAAAATGGTAGTTATAGTCTTAAATAGTAAATGCAATTAATTTATTGGGCTAAGTTTCCTTTATTCCTGTGTTGTATTGACAAAAGTCTAGATGCATTTCATATGTTCCACTAGATACCCTCGTGTGATTGGTTGCTTTCACTCTTTCTAGACACGATAAAAGTGATTGGTCGAATAATTTGGATGTTTTTGCATTCATGATTCCAGAAAAAGGAAATATGCATAAAAAGACAAACCGGGCCCGTAGAAAAGATAGGAGGAAGGAACACCAGAAGGTTCTGGTCCTCGCAGCCCAGTTGATATGTATAATATAGTGATCCTGTTCTTGTCCTAAAATTGCTCTCTTATTGCATTTATATACACACATGCATACATATACTCTTCTCTTCACTAACATGAATAAAATAAATGATTGAATGAATGAGAATGAAGTCAGATTCTTATGATCAACCAATGCTACAAAGCAGCTTCTTCACAGAAATGAGGATACCTCAACAGAGATCTTACAAAGGATTTATCTGCCCTGCAGTTCTCTCCCCAAACCTAAATGCTTACAACAATAATACACAGATTCCTTCTCAACTTTTGCCTCTGGATCTCACACAGGCGATCACAACTCATAAACCATGGGTCGATTCTCTTCTCCACCAAACTGGTGCGATACTCTTTAGGGGATTCCCTTTAACCTCCGCTTCCCACTTCAATGACTTTGTTGAAGCTTTTGGCTTCGATGAACTTCCCTATGTCGGCGGCGCTGCCTCTCGCACCAACGTTGTCGGCCGTGTTTTCACTGCAAACGAGTCCCCACTCGATCAGAAAATTCCTTTTCATCATGAAATGGCCCAGGTACACCCTAACACTCTTTGACGACTTTATACATTATTTGGGTGCCTCTGAGCATCCACAGCGGGTATGCTAAGATGATAAATTTACCATTTATTGGTCCATAGCGGATAAAAGTTAATTGGCAAATTTAGTCTTGTATGGTAAAGAATGGGCAAATTCACCATTGCACTAAATTTTACTCGTACGGGTGTGTAGTACTCGAATGACAAATAAAAAAAAATACTAGTAAGCTTCACTCGTATGACAAATAAAAGAAAGAACCATACGAGTGAGCTTCACTCTTATGAATCATTAAGAGTAAGCTTCACTCTTGTGGCACCTTTTTTTTTTAACTTATGCACCATACAGATGTACCAAGTCCATATGGCTATTTTTGTACTATATCAGCTAAAGCATGCAAAGAAACTTGGTGGTATATTTACAAATTTAGACTTAAGTTTTACAAAAACGCTGTTGCTCTAATGAATTTAATTTGTGAGTTCCTTAATTTACGTTAGTATGTTCAAATACTGCGCAAGTCCTCTGAAATCCTCAAACTATCCCTTTCTGAGATTTTTATTGTCTATGGATGTTTACAGTTTGATAGGAACTCACAAGCTGCTGTTACAGGTTGCTGAGTACCCATCCAAATTATTTTTCTTTTGTGAAATAGAACCAGAAAGTGGGGGAGAAACTCCTATAGTTCTAAGCCACATTATGTACGAGAGGATGAAAGACAAGTATCCAGAGTTCATTGAACAATTAGAAGAGCGTGGATTAATTTACACGCGTGTATTGGGAGAAGAGGATAATCCTTCATCTCCAATCGGCCGCAGCTGGAAGTCCACATTCTCCACTCAAGACAAGAGTGTGGCCGAGAAGACGTCAGTGGATTCTTGTTAGCCACTTTTATCTGTCAAACTGTTTCGTTGTGATTTATGTTTTCTGAGATACAAAGCATTATAATTTGGACACAATTAATCCATCTGTTGCTGATGAATCCTCTATACAGTAATTAGTTGTTTATTGGTACTATGACTCTGTTTAACGTATGTAACAGGGCTGCTAAGTTGGGTACTAGGTTGGAATGGATAGAAGGTGGAGTGAAAACAACAATGGGACCAATGAATGCTATTAAATTTGACAGCACAAGGCAGCGAAAGATTTGGTTCAACAGCATGGCAGCTGCTTATACGGGCTGGGGAGACCCTGGAAATGCAGTGAAGGCTGGAGTTATGTTTGGGGATGGAAAACCTTTACCGGCTGATATCATAGATGATTGCTTGAGAATCCTAGACGAAGAAAGCATTTCCATTCCTTGGCAGAAAGGTGATGTTTTCTTACTGGACAATTTGGCTGTTCTTCACTCTCGAAGTCCTTGCAACTATCCTCGCCGGGTACTAGCATCTTTATGCAAATAAGAAAAAGGTGGAGGCGCATATGCGTGCCTTCTTGTATTGTATAATTTTAACAATCTACATTTTTATCTTCCAAAGAGACTGAATTTGATAGCCTGGATATAGACATTTTATTTGAGCTTTGAGCTAAGTTGCTGAAAATAAGCTATCCCAAACAGGGACTCAAATCATTAATCTTACCCTTATTCATTTTGCTTCCCGTTCCTTTTTCTTTCAATTACCATAATTGGTTTTTTTCAAATAAATGAGGTTACAGAGCGTTGTAAGTTAATTTGGTACTATGACAAGATCAGTCTTAATAAGTTTTCGTATTGTGAATAGTGTATGAACGGTCAACATATACTAGTGTTGCTTTTGCTTCTTTCCACCCAGCGATGATAGACAACGTTAAGAAAGGGTTAACCAAGGGGTTGCTACAACGGTAAAGGCAAACTTGGAAGTATGTAAATAAGCGCATAGTCTCAAGTTAGCATCTGGTTCAATTCCTTGCTAGTGAAACTTTTCTTGGACTACTGAAGACGACTCCTGGTCGAACAACTAGAGCCTCCTAGAATTAGTGGAGTGAGACTTTGATACCCATAGTTATCAAAAAAAGAAAAAATTCAAGAAAGGATTGTCTTCTTAATTCTAATCTTGAACCCACCTAAATTTAGTTAATTTTTTATTTCAACTGTCATTTTCTTATTACCGAAGTACTTTTACTAAAGTAACAAGGAAAAAATCTTCCAGTCCGGATAACATGTATTCTGCATTCAAACTACATGTTTAAATAAAAATCTGTCAATTCCCAGGAAAAGATAAGAAACAAAAGTTTCAGCGATCTGCCACAATATTTGTCTTTTGGGACTTCATATGTTATGCCAAAAAAATATTACAAGCTTAGTAAAGCGAGATTTTTGAAACCCCAAAGTAGAAAGCTAATTGTTGTGCTGCATCGCTGTACTTTCCAACACCTCAAAACATTCACATTAATAAGAGTTTTCCTATTTGCAAAAGTTTATTCAAAGGGAGCACAGCCCCACCATTACATCTCATTTCAGACAAACTTCCTCACACAAAAGAAAAAGAAATCACATCATTTAAAAAAGGAATCATGCAACATATAAATAATACCTATCCAACTATACACACAAATATATTACTATAAGACGTAGAGAGATTGTAGCCTCCGCGTAAAGGGTAAAACTGGGAGTATAAAAATCGTAGGATTGGGGAAGTACACCATTTCATTTATCTCCCTTGAACAAGGCCACTGAAAACTTGGCTATTACCGGCAAGAGTTGCTTCCCACTCCACTGAGGATAAGAGTATCTGTGAGAGGGATATTACAATTTGCTTGGTGTCTGGCCTCAATATTGGATCATCGTCCACACATTGCTTTGCCAGCATAGCTGTCTGTTCAACAAAAACAGTTACATAGTACTCACATTAAATAAAATGCCACAGCTAATAAACATAGCATAAGCCAACTGGAAAAGAGAAATGAGATATATTACCTTGAAAAGACAGTCATGGGGATACAAATCCATCAGATTAGGATCAATGTGATCTTTCAAGCTTGACATACTCATGGAGTCTGCAGAATTCCTAAGAGTTGCCAGCATCTGTAATTACACGAGCAAATATACACGTCTTAGCTGTTTGTTTTTTTTTTGTTGGGTTTTGGGGGGGGGGGGGGGGGGGGGGGGGGGGGGGGGGGGGGGGGGGGAGTTGAAATCAAACAACTCTGCAGGACTTACAATGGATGCCAATGATCGCCTTTCAGAATTTTTTGAGGCAGCTCCTTCAGTTCGTGTAATGGCCTCCTTTCCTGATATCACCTCGAAAAGTACAACGCCAAATGCATAAACATCACTCTTGTTTGTGGCCAGACCATCCCTCAAGTATCTGGACAGAACCATAGTAGTTGAGCTATAAGTATCTTAAGAGATAATCTTGTTTAAGTTTGCAATACTTTACAGTTTATTCACTTACTCAGGTGCAAGATAACCAAAAGTACCAACAACTCTTGTCACTGAAGCTTCTGCATCACCAGTTTTTCCAACAAGTTTTGCCAACCCAAAATCTGAAATCTATATTCAGCAACCCCAATCAGATGTCATAACTGAACATCGGGATGAAAACTATGTAAGAAATGATGTGGGTAGGGTAAGAGTTAAGACCTTCCCTCTGAAGGCGCCATCGAGCAAGATGTTGCTCGTCTTTACATCCCTATGCACATAATGGGGCTTAGTGTGCTCATGTATGTATTCCAGACCTCTAGCTGCATCAAGTGCAATTTGGACCCTCATGATCCATGAAAGTGGCGTATGACCTATTATTGTAAAGAATTCAAGAAAGGGTTACTCTGATATTTTGCCTATCTTTTAAGAGATTTTCATTTAAAAATGCTCTAAGCCAACCAATATATTCCTTAGATAGTGGATGAAACATATCAATAAGCATCTATAAATGTGGGAATCATACCCTTGTTCTGAGGATCGTGTAAGTGACTTCTAAGTGAACCCTTTTGGGCATATTCGTAAATGAGGAAAAGTTCATCATCACTAGCTGCATAGCCAATCAATTCTACCTTGACAAAATTAAACCAGAGATAGAGTCAGAAGCTCTAGAATGATAAAAAAAAACGTGGCAATAATATACAATAGAGAAAGGAGCAAGTTCACATTCAAATTGCAATAACATTACCAAATTTGTGTGATGAACCTTGCACAAAACTTTCATCTCTGCCATGAATTCTTTCGTTTTTGTCGCAGTCATTCTTTTGATTGCAACTTCCTGAAATGATTCAAAATCATATTCTAGCAGTGGCGAACAGGGAAAATCTATTTATATGTTTGAAATAATGTAATTAAACAGTAGAAACAGCTGAAAACCTGGTCACGAAGGAGGCCATAATAGACAGATCCATATGTTCCATGCCCAATTAGATTTGAATCAGAGAAAGAATCAGTAGATGATAGAATTTCTTCATATGAGAAAACCAGAGGTTTCTCCATGTCAAAGACATCAGCCCCAATAACTACATGATATGATACACAAATCAAACATCATAGACATAAAAACAACTATAGGAGAAACATCATTTGCATAGAATGAATGATCCATTTACAGTTTTGATTAAAATTTCTCCTTCATAGCAAGTATAACAAATCTCCACCGTAAATGATTTCAACGATGTAAACAAGTCATCTTTAGGAAGCAAATGAAATACTGATCTATAGCATACTTTCTCTACATGAGAAAAAACAATTTCAGCAATGTTGATCCCTCACTGACATAACATATAGGTAACAGAAGGAAAAGGACTTCGTTGATGGGGACATTCCTTAATTTGGCACACATTGGTATAGGTAGGGTATACATGTTAGTCTCAGATAAAAGTTAATAAGTATATTGTATAAAATGTAAACCAATTAGGTATAAAACCAACCTTTAGGAATGTTCATCTTTCGATCACTAGATTCCCCATTTGTTTGTTTTGCGTCCTTAGATTTGCAGAAGATGTTTCTCCCCGAAGCACAACAAAAATTAGTTGTTTGAAGAATATGAAACTTGTGAGAAATGCTCTCGTCAGGATCATTTTTGCTTCTTCCTCGGGATTCAGTAAAGCAGCTCGACGACCTCAAGCAAACAAAAATAATTACAACTAACACTATCAGAACCAGACAAACTCCTAAGCTCCCTAAGATCCACAGATAGGGCGCATGAGCTTTATGATTGACCTGATTTACTGAAAAGCAAATAAAATGTCAGCAATTACATTTCCTGTAATGCGGTATTAAACACTCCAGTACACAGACAAAAACATGATGTTGCACATATTGTAATTAGTGCGCACTTACCAATTAGCAAAACACAAGGAAAGAAACAATACATTTAAACTCCTTCAAAAAAAAATTCGCACACCTGCTGCTTTTATAGTTATGTTTAATAGGGCTACTCTGTTTATTTAGCATGTGTGTATTTCCCCAAAAAGCAAAGCAGTTAATGATTCATAGTTTCAGTCAGAATGGTTTAACATCAATAGCTAGTACAGAAACCTACCATACCTGAAATACTAGTAACAGATGGTGCCGGAACTGGAGATGGAGGAAGGTCATTCTCAATTGGATAAGGCTCCCCGGGAACTGCAATACAATAATATATTTTGGTTAATATCATATTGGAATGTTCTAATATATTGCATTCCCGTGACATTTGTAAAACTGTAGCCTATGAAAGTAGAAAGTGAAGCACCTTAAAAGAATGACACAGTTAGCCTCCAAAATCAGAATAAAAACAACAGTATTTCCATCTGATAGGATACTTCACACTGTATTCACTTGGGATGTGCCTCAAACATGTGAAATAGTTTAAAACAACCTTGAATGTCCGACTATAGTGGTTACAGATGTATACTAATTGGACACTGATATTCTATCTTATGTCAACTGTCAATTCATATTGCTTTCAGATTCCTTGGATTTTGTTATGTTCATTTTCTTCTTCTTACCTCCTTAAGTTTTCAAGATTCCATATTCCATCCATTAGTAACACCCTTTCCTAGTTTTCCAAAAAAAGAAAAAAAAATCCAGATTTCATTCCGCACCAACATAAATATCTCACCACCGTGATACACCTGCGTTCAAACTATACCCGAAGTTCAATCCAACAATACAATAATAGTTGTTTTATGACACTACCCCCTTCCCCTTTTTGTTAATTAATTAAACTTTCACAGCTGATAGGAAAGAGAAAAAAATAAAACTCTTGTTTCTTGGTCTATACATGCGATATGCATAATCACAAAACTGAGTCTACAAACAATGTGTGAATTTGATTGATTACTGAACACGTTCCCAATTTAATATGTGCTGAAAGATCAGGCTATTCTTATCTTACATAAAGATTATCTGAATCAAGAACATCAAAAATGACGCATTTTTCTAACAATCACAGTCGATAAACTACTTCACCAACTGCAAACCCAAAAGTCAAACTTGCTTCAACATACATACATATATATATATATATTTGTTTTAGAGAAAAAATAAAGAAAAAAGACATTTTAAAAACCAAAGATCAATCTAAAGGGAAAAAAAACAGTCAAACAGAAAAGAGAACCCAATATAATACCTGAATTCAATGGTATATAATAAAGTGCACCAATAGTAACATTATCAGGATTAGTAATCCCATTAGCAGTCTCAATACTATCCATACTAACCCCAAACCTACTGGCCAACGACTCTATACTATCCCCATCTCTCATCACATAACTCATCATGTAATTCCACAGCCCACTGGAACAGCCACAAAACAACTGCAACCACACCACACCCCCAGCTGTGGCCCTTCTCCTCGAATTAGGCAAAAAAGCCAATCCTCCATAGGCTTCAATCACCTTATCATACACAAAACCACCATTTTCTCTCACGGTATACGTCGTATTGGACAAGTACTTCTTTATAGTCGAAGCACAAGAACAATTCTTACGGATAAAGATGTAATCTCGGCCGTTGCCTTCGACGGTCAGGTCTTGGGGTAAAACATCGAACATGCTCTGAATTAGGGCTAGGGTTTGGTTTGGTTGAGGCTTGAAGGCCAAAAAAGAAGTGCAGAGGCGAGTTGTCTCCGTGCAGTTCAATGGAGAAGGGTACGAAGAAGAGAGATGAAAAATAAATGGTATAAGTAGAATAAGGAGATTTGTGATTACGAAATTCATTGTTGATAGGTTTAACAGAACATAGTTGGATGACGAAAAGAAAAATAGATTGGTGAGTTTAATTTCGAGAGAGAGAGAGAGACGGAGTGGGATGAAATTGAAGATTTATTTGATGGAGGGAAGTTAAGAGTATAATTAAGAGGATCTGATAATAAAATTGAAGATAGAAGGAAGATTTGAGGAAAAGAGAAGTGGGGTTGGGGGTATTATTAAAGAAGAAGAATAAGAAGAAAAAGAAGAGAACAAAACAGAGTGTCCGTGGGAGGAAAGTAGTGCTACTAGGCGGAGGCTGACTGACGAGTAACTGTTAAGACAGGAAACCAGAAAGCAAAAAAAAAGCATACGCTGTGATAGTGTACGAGAGAGATTGAGGACCACAACTCACCTTGAGTTCTTTTTTATCTGTTAGGTTGCGTTTGATTGCAAGCGTTAAATTTGTATAAAAAAAAAAATAAGTTACTGTTAATTGAATTGCCTAGAATTGAAGTGCATGAAAAATATAATATAGTGTGTTTGATTATCTTAATTTTCTACTTAAAAAATATTAGTTGGATTACGGCATTTTTAATGTAAAAAAAATTATTGGTATTTTTTTTTACATAATTATATAGTCATGATGGATCTTGTTTAATTGATCTTGATTAGTATATTTTAAATATTAAATTTTTATATTAATTTGAATTTTATATTTTAAGTTATGGTATTTTTAATGTAGAAAATGGTAAAAACTTTGTCTCGTGAATTGTGTTCAAGCATAAAAAACAAAAAATCACATCCCCCAAAGAAAATATTTTCCTCAATTGCCTTGAAAATACACATGTGTGAGCCAACAATTATAATTGAATTGCCTAAGAAAAAAGACAATCCAAACAACCTTAAGTTGTCAAATCAAGTGAAAAATGCTAATTTTCCATTGAAAAATGTTGCCAATCAAACACACCCTTAATTTTTATGACTAAACTACCTTTTACCTTTACATTCCTTTTTTTTTTTTTGTTATTCCTTAAATTTTATTATCAACTCGTCATAGCAGGCATGGTAACTAGTGGTGGACATAAGAATTTAATCAACTGAGAGTGAAATTTAAAATATATTTAAAATACATTAATCATCAAGAAGAACAAATTTAACCATAAACATAATCGGTAATAGTAACACTTGATACAACTAAAAGTTTTAAAACACTTAATGCCTACAAATTACAATAAAATGTTATGGGGTATCATATTTTGAAAGTATTGTAACACCTAAATACCTAATATAACTAATATTTTAAATTAGGGGTTTAATTGTTTAAACCTAAATCACCAAATATTCAACAATAAATCAATACTTCAAGTAATACACTTAATATTATACAATTAATTAAAAAATACAACTCATATTATGTGTCACACCCGAACAACAAAAATAATACTTACTTAAAAATACGATTAAATTAAGAGAACATAATAATATTATAATTTCCAAAATCAACATCATCTCATATCCATGATTTTTTTTAAACAACCTTGTCTTTAAAAAGTAATACTAACAAATATTCACAACTCACACACATATAAGGATGTCTGGTCAAAGTATCCAAGATAAGACTAGTAAATATTTACATCTCAAAATTTGTCATTTGTTTGTGTTTAACTTATTGACAAAATATACAATATACAAAAATGAACGTAGTGTCTTTTTCTATAAACCTTCTTACCCATCCTAGACTTGACAATAGACATCCCTTCTTGATACATGTAAATAGAAACATATGTAAAAATATAGTGAATGCACCATTTTTCTTAACAGTAATCTGTAAAAGTATATATATATATATACATATATCATATATAATCAAATTCAATTCTCAGCGTCTGCCCATCCATATAAGGCATCAGATGTACCACACACATAACCACTCTCTAGCCTAAATATTAGGCATCAAGCATCCATACCATATACCCATCATCTAGCCCTATATATATTGGGTATCAGATATACCTTTCCATACTATTCTTTCAATCAAGTCACAACTCAACTTCACTTTACTAAGCATGATAATATCAACATATATATTCCACACCATCCTTCACATTTATACATTCAAATGTATATAAATTTCAAGTGAGTACACTCACCTCAAGTCCATATCAATGTAGTTCCAAGTTCTATTTTTTTGGTGCGTTAGAAATATATGTTCCTTCACCTACCAATTTAACATAATTAGTATTCCAATTCTACATAAATATAATCATTTATAAGTGTAAAAAATACACTAACAATTATACAAATGTACACTCCTTATGCACTTATTAATTTACAACACATTACAACCTTTCAGAATTAGGTGCAGTCTGAATCTTCCTGCACAAACTAGGTACTTTCAATTCTCCGAATCATTCTCAAATTTTTAGAGTAGTTACACAACATCTTTATAAATAATATTCCAAAATTTAAGCATAATCCAACGATTAAAACATTGGATATTCACAAAACAACTCAGTACAAACATACCGTTCAGAATATAACGTATGTTAATAGTCCAACTTCATGGATTAAATTGTAACAATTGGCTGAGAGATAGGTGCTCTACCATATATTTCTAGGGGTGGGAAAATGTCCCAATAATACCGTACCAACTTGTACCAAACCGAACCATTACCAAAATATACCGAAATTTGGTAATGGTACAATACCAATCGGTATTGTACCATACCGAATTTTTTTGGTACGGCACCGGTACTCAAACTCATTACCGACGGTATACCGTACCATACCGAAATTTTGGTATTACCACGGTATACCGTACCGAACCGAACCAAGTGTGCCAATTATACCAAATACATTAAATTACCAAATTAATTACCAATAGTCTAATTATTTATATATTTGTGTATTTCAGTATTTATATATTTGTGTATAGACTATAGAGTATAATTGTTAGAGTATGAAAATAAATAAAAAATAATACAGTTTGTGTATTTATGTATATATATATATTTATATATATGTAATCAGTAATCTATGTATTTGTATATTTATTAATTTATATATATATCTGTAATTTGCGTATTTTTATATCTGTGTAATAAAGACATATATATATATATATATGTGTTTATTAATTGCATGTAGCATTATTAAACAATAGATGCTAGAAAAAGGAGTTATGATTTACAATGCATAGGAATAGGAGTATATGTATTAGCATGCATGCAGTTGTTAGTTGATTAAATTGAAAATGAACTTGATTACAATTTAACATTATTGACCAGCTTATGATAGGATTTTGTTTGCTTTGTTTTCTATTTTTTTATTTTTAAATAATGATAAGTTGACCTTGTTTGACAAATTATAAATGATTTGATGGTTGTATTCATTTTCAGTTTGATAGTAAATAAGTACCTTAAAATGTTTAAATTAAAATTGTTAATAGTAGTTAAAAAACAATTGGTTAAATAAGTTGGTATACGTGTGTAACAGTGCGTAAGAGCATCTCTAATTGAATATATTATTAAAATTGGTTAGAATGTTTATTTTTCTCAATAATTAAAATTGTGGGATCTATTATTTGTATAATTGGATTAGTGTTTATAGACCGTTAAGGGTATGCAATCGTCTTTTTTTTTTTAGGATTGATTTTTTGGTAATGTACCGTACCAATCCGTACCATACCAATATTTCGGTATACCAAAGTTCGGTATACCGAAGTTTTGGTATGGTAATGGTAATAGATTTTGGCGTACCGAATTTTCGGTACGGTACTCGGTATACTCGGTATGGTACGGTATTGTACCAAATCCACCCCTATATATTTCTACAAAGCTATGTGTATCTATTTTTTAATGCAATTTACGGTGTATAAATCTGAATTTTCTACAATGAGTTATAACAATTCTCCCACAGTGACACCAATCTGCCAGAATTATAAAACTTATAAATTTTTAGCATGATTTCTTCTTATATCATCTATTATTATCTTTTCATGATCAAAAAAATTCAATTATATCATCACAACACATAAGAACACCAATAAACAAACTCAAAATCATGTTCTTTCATTTTCAATCATAATTTTTCAATTTCAATCACTACAAACACAATAAAAGAATTATAAAAACATAAATAGCATGGTTTGAACTTACCAAACTTTAATTCTCTAATTTTTCTTATTTTCTCCCTGTTTTTCTCTTATTCTCTTTGTTTTTTTTCTTCTTCTCCTTGTTTTTCTCTCAATTTTCTCTTATTTTTAAGACCATCAATTGATTCAATCATACACATGTTATGTCATTTACACACTACACCCTTTAATTTCTATTTCACACAACTAAATATACTTACATATTTTATTTTCAAATAAGTTCCTCATGAATTATTATTCTAGCATGAGTTCTTATAATATACATAAATCTAAATCAATTTTTTACCACAAAATCAAACATCATGGCAAAATGCACAATTTCACTATTCACCACACATTAGGAATAAATTGATATTATCAAATGCACAAACATGATTATAAATACTAATAAATACTTAAACATGTTTAAATGATACTAAAATATTTGTTTTAAGATTCGGAATGTCACATTATGCAACTAATAAAAAAAATTAATTTATACCTAAAATTAAAAAATAGATCTAAAAAAATAAATATCTTAGAAAGTGTTGAGTGAGAGAGATGATCGGAGGATGAGTGGTCCAAGTGATGCTCGTGCAGTCAATGAAAATGGAAAGATGAAAATTACACATCTTACGGAAGGAACAAAAAGAAAGAACAAAAAGAAGGAAGAAAGAATGTCTCGGCAGTGGCCGGGTTTGATAAACTTTTGTTTCTTACACTTAGGTACCTTCAAGTATAAATTTATTCACATAAGTTCTTATATTCTTTTTTTTAAATACCCCGTATCTAGTTAAAAAATTTCAAATCCAATTGGGCGCGATTGCCCCCACTTACCCCTACACAGGGATGCTTTTGATGGTAGCCTGATTATATTTTTCTAGAAAAAATTGAAAAGCCACGCACATTTTATTTTTTGTGATAGTGTTTTTGACACATATTTTATTTCTACGACTAGACCTATAAGTAATTTTATTATGCAACTCGTAAACAAATATATATGTACTGTACGTATATAAAAAAAATTACTAAAATTTAAAGTTAACATCGTCATATATTATGGTACAATATTTTATTATACCTACTATAACCACTTTATGCACTTAATTTATCTATTATAAATGTTTTTAGTCGCTTACTAAATTTATTACTTAACAACTTTTAACTTTGACAAATAAATAGTGAATTAAATGAAACTACATAAAGTTTGAATAATAGTCATTTATGTTTTGACGATATAATTAAAAAAAAAAAAGAGCATGTATAATGTTTTTTAGAAAGCAATACATGATCAGTTTATTTAAACTAAGGATGGCTTAAATTACCGAAAATTCCGAACCGACCGACTTACCGACCGCTCCGAGAAGCTCATTGTACCGAAAATTCGGTAAACCGAAAAAATCGGTTGGAGAACCGACCGAACCGAGTATAAGCGGAGTCGAAGTCGGTTTTATATTAATAATTTCGGTATTATATATTAATAATAATTAATTTCGGTATTATTTATATATACCGAATTATATAATATCTTAATATCCGCACCAAACAAATCTATTAATTATGGCACAAAGCTTCTCATATACACTATACAGACATACACACTGCCACACGCACCAAACAAATCAAAGGAAAACAAAAAGGAAAAGAAAAGAAAAGCAAAAGCAAAAGCCCTAATCCTAAACGGCAAAAGAAAAGAAAAGCATCGCTGCGACGCTGCATCGTCTTCACTCTTCACCCTGCGCCGCTGGCTTGCCATTCTTCTTCTCCAATCGCGACTCTACGATCGCCACTCTACAAGTAAGTTTTAAAATGAAAATCGATATATCATCTATTCATCTCTCTCTATATATGTGTGTGTATATATATATAGAACTATAAATATGTATATTTGAATGTGTTGACCTAGAAATAAAGCTCAGATTTCGAAATAGCTTGGTTTCAATAGTTCAATCTACATAGATTAAGCTCAGATTTCGAAATAGCTTGTTGGATGTATTTTTAAGCTTGCATAGATTAAGCTTAGATTTCGAAATAGCTTGTTGGATGTATTTTTAAGCTTGCATTAATTTTATTTTATTTTAACAGAAGCTAATATTTTCGAATTGCATGTTATAGATTGTATATTTTGGGAATTAAATTGCAGATTATAAAATTTTTTTATCCTTACATTTTCGAATTGCAGATTAATAGATTAATACTTTCTTTTTAACTTTTACTCAAATTTTTGAATTGAGGCTTAATTATTAGTTCTTAATAAGAACTTATAAGCTCAGTTTTATATTGTATGTTTTAAATTGTATATTTTGGGATAGATTGCAGATTATAAATTAATCATTTGTTGCATTTTCAGTTCCACCCACATCAATAAATCATGGAATCTAGTTCTAGCCAATCTTATAGTAATGCTAATGCCTCATATACAAATTCAAAACCCTCTGAACACAATGTCTCTTTGCCCTCTCAAGAATCTGAACATTCTCAACATCCTCAACCTACTCTTCCATCTCAAAACACACCTGTACCACAATCCGAAATAGATGATAACGAGGGGGAAAATGTAACGGGGAAGAAGAGAAAAGGACAATCAATTGTTTGGCAACATTGTAAGAAAGTTCAAAAAATTATAAACGGAGAGAAAAAACACATTGCCGTTTGTAATCATTGCCAAGAAGAGATGCCTGCTCATCCTAAACTTAATGGGACAACGGGGATAAATACACATCTAGAGAAGAGATGTAAAGCTTCTCCACTTTACAATAAATTGCCTCCCGGTCAAACAACGTTAAGTAGTGACACAATTGGTGGAAATATGGGATTTCACCCTTTTAGTCAAAAAAAATGTGATTTAAAGTGTATTCATTATGTTATAAGGGATGAGGTTTCTTTTAGATCGGTTGAAGGAATAGGCTTTAAAGAGTTTGTACACGAGCTTCAACCTAGGTACACATTACCTAGTAGGAAGACAGTGGCATCAGGGGTGTGGGAATTATTTAAAACGGAGAAGGAAAAGTTGTTGAATGTAATTCGTGGAAAGAGAGTTAGTGTCACAACTGATACTTGGACCTCAATTCAAAACATCAATTATATGGTAATCACGTGTCATTTCTTGGATTCTGAATGGAAGTTACATAAAAGAATAATAAATTTTACCAAAATTACTAGTCATAAGGGTGAGGAGATAGGAAAGACTTTAGAGGTTTGCTTGACTGGGTGGGGGATTGATAAGGTGTTTAGCATTACCGTTGACAATGCTTCGGCTAATGATGGGGCCGTTGAGTATATGAAAAAGAGATTTCGGGCTTTAAACACTTTGTTGTTCGAGGGAAAGTATATGCACATGAGGTGTGGATGTCACATCCTTAATCTTATAGTAGGTGATGGACTGAAGGAGCTTCAAGACTCTATTGAGGCAATTCGAAATTGTGTCAAGTACATTCATTCTTCCCCGGCAAGGCTTGACAAGTTTAGGGAATTTTGTGTGTTGTTGCAAAAAGATAGGATGGCTAATGTGCCATTGGATGTGTCCACAAGATGGAATTCCACTTACAAATTGCTTAATGGGGCTTTGAAATATAGGTTGGTATTTGCTCGAATGGCGGAAGAATATGCACCTTTTGGTAGTTACCTTGATGAGAGGGTGAGGGATACAAAGAGAGTAGGGCCTCCAAATGACATGGATTGGGATAATGCTATTGCATTTGCACACTTTCTTGGTACTTTTGAAGAAACAACTTTAAAACTTAGTGCAACAAAGCATCCAACATCCAATTTAATTTTTACCGAAATGGTTGCTGTGCAAGTTGAGATTGAGAATAAAATGTATAATGATGGTGATCCGATTTTGCAAAGGGTTGCTTGTTCGATGAAAAGTAAGTTTGACAAGTATTGGGGGAGCTTTGAAGGAGTTAACAATCTTGTCTATGTTGCCAATGTACTAGATCCTAGATATAAACTTCAAATGATAAAGATTTGTTACAAATTGTTGAATGCAAGTGTTGAAAAAATAGAAAATGTGTGTGATCGGGTGAAGGCATGTATGTATGACTTGTATAAAGAGTACGGCAATTCTACTACTACTTCTACTAGTGTTGTTGGTGAAAGAAGTGATTGTAGTGTTGAAATTACTCAATCAAGGATGAGTGGGAATTCGACATTAGATTTAATGATGAAGGAACTTGCAAAAGATAGGAGGGCGGGACAATTATTGGAGATTTCCAATGAAGTCGACAAATACCTTGCCGATCCTCTTGAAACAATCAATACATGTGATTTTGATCTTTTGTTGTGGTGGAAAGTGAACCAATCAAAATATCCCATCCTTTCTAAAATTGCCCATGATATTTTTGCAATTCCAAGTTCAACGGTGGCTAGTGAAAATGCATTTAGCCTTGGAGGTAGGATTGTAGATCCTTTCAGGGCTTCTTTGACACCAAAAATGGTTGAGGCATTAGTGTGTACAAGTGATTGGCTTAGGGCGGAAGAATTCAATTTTTATAAAGAACCGACGGATGACGACCTCCAATTTTATAAGGAATTAGAAGAATTGGAAGCATGTAAGTGGTTTTACTTTTATAAGTTAGTTGTATACATTTGCTTTTGTTGTTTTTCATTTTTAGTTGTCCATTGTAATGCACTAATTGCTTTTTGTCTACTCTCTTTGTGTTGGTTTTTGTATATAGGTCCAACGCCAAGTCAATCAAGTGCAACGCAAAATATGCCTCCACCTCGACCATCCCATTAATTAAATGTAAAAATATAGCAAACTATAGCATTTGAAAGAATGAGCTTGATTCAATTTCTTGCCATTGTGATTTGTTAATGTGATTAGTGAAGGCCCTTCAATTATATGTTTTGTAGTTTTGTATGTATGACTTGATTCAAAAACATTTGTTTCAATGTGAGAAACAAATGTCAAATGCCAATGTTTATTGCTTAGTCAAGACTCAAGAATATCCTTTTTGATCCTTACTTTTGTTCTTACTTTAGTTTCTTATTTTTTGCTCAGCCAAATATTTGCTAGTGTTGCTACGGTGCTACACTGCTACCTGCTGCCTGCTGCCTGCTGGGGTGCTACCTGCTGCCTGCTGCTGCTGGGTGCTACTTGCTGGCCTGCTGCTGCTGCCTGCTGCTACGGTGCTGCTGCTGCTGCTACGGTGCTGCTAGCTGGGGTTGATTTTTATTGAATTGAACTTTGTTTTTATTATGTGTGAACTTTAAAATTTGTATGGGATCTTTAAAATAGTGGGATCTTTAAAATTTGTATGGGATCTTTAAAATAGTGGCACAATGCACTATTTGGATTTTGGACTTTGGAATTTGGATGATTATTTTTTTTCTTTTTCCTTTAAATTAAATTATGGTTGCATGAGTTTGGACTTTGGATTACAAAGCAGTGCACTGATTCCATTCAGTTTGGATTTTGGATGAAAAAACATCACTTTTTTGTTGTTTGATTATGGACAAAGCAGTGCTTTATGGTTCCATTAAGTCAGTTCTACCGACCCGCAAACCGACTTCAGTCGGTTAAACCGATAATCGGTTATACCGACTAATTCGGAGCGAAACCGGTCCTGTTTTTCTTATACCGACTATAGTTGGTTCGGTTGTCGACGAACACTTATCGGTTCGGTATACTGACCGAAGTCACCCTTGATTTAAACTAGTCATTATTCTAATCAGTCTGAATTAAGATAATAAACCATGGACAATAAAAATCTATATATAAAATAATTTTGAGCTTTTTTAAAAATAAAAGTTATTTATCACTGAACCAACCTATCCCCCTCTATATTTATTCATTTGGTTATTTTAAATATCACATAGACCGATAGAAATATAAATTATATTACCTTCAAATAATGTTTGATTCGACAGCATAAACTCGTCATGTGGACTGTGAAGTGGAGATGACTCCCTTAATTATTATTTTATTATTAAAGGAATGAATAAAATAAATTTCTAAAATGAGTAAGGACATAAACGGAAAAGAAAAATAGTTTCGGGATGCCGAAAGCGCAAGTGGCGAGATCCTGCTAAAACTAGATGGATAAACAGTTGTCTGGGTCCCGCAAATTCGGGCGCGAAATACATCAGAAAATCGCCGATAAATGTCGCCAGTAAATATCCAATTGTACTTACTAAATTAAATTAATGCTAGCGACTCTAAGTGACCTGCAATGCTAGTGACAACGGATATTTGAATCCAGAAAAAAAAAATGTATTCTTTGAATTTAATTCATCTCTATTATTTTTTTATTTAATTTTATTTAATAGAATCTAATTTAAACACAAAATTAATGAATTTTTTTTTATAAAATTAGAAATGATTTTTATAATAAATAAATTAACTTCATAAATTTTTATCTAAAATTTCAGATCAAGTGTGGGCATAGTAAAATTTTGATATATATGTTTATTTTCGAAAATTATAATTTTAGATTATCATTTTGCTCACTTTTAGATTTACAGGGCCGGACCTGAGAATTCAAAAGCCTGAAGCGAAATTTATTAATGAGAGCCTCCGTCCTCAAATTTTTACTTTTTTTTTTCTAGGCATCCAAATTTAAAGAAAATAAATAAAATAAAATTAATCTACATAAATGATCACTACTTATTTTTTGATCAATAATAACATATAAGATTTTTTGGTTAATAAACTTCCCTAACTTTAAAATTTTAAAAAATTATGGGGCCCTCAAAAATTTGAGACCTGAGGCAAGAGCCTGTTGCAGCTCACCTCAGGTCCGGCTCTGTAGATTTAATCTTCTAATTAAATTTTGTAGAGTTGATCATAATCATAGAAATTATTTCTACCAATTTTTATGAAAAAATTTATTCGTTTAATTCTCAAACTATAATTCATTGAACAAATTTAAACCAAAGTGTAATGAAAATGAGCCAATTCCCTTTTTTTAAGGCTCAAGTACTAATGTTTTTACTATTGAACTAGTTTTTGGGGTTCTCATTGATTACTATATGAATAGTAAAAGTAACAATTTCTTTTGGATTGTTGATAAATAGCACAAGTTTGAATCCTACATACCGCTGAGATTTGAATCCATTAAAGTAGTGAATGACCATTTTTTTTAAGTGGCTCAAGTTTTGGCAAGCATGAGGACAGAGTAATTTTAGAAACTTAAAGTTTCGTTTGATAATAACATGAAAAATAATGAAAAAAATAAATAATTTGAGTAAGAAGATAAAAAATAAGTTAAGGGATGTAATGAGATTAATTCCTATCTCATACTCATTTTTACATATTCTCATCCAAATTAGTTTTTTTTTCATGTTACTATCGAATATAATTTAAATATTAAGATGATATAGTAGTAATCGATTATGTCATTTTATATGATTTTTTTTTTCTATTTTAATCTTAAATTCAACTACAATTATTAAGATAAATGATACACTTCTATTATTTAGTAATTGATTGTTAAATTTTCGGGTGATTTAGAATTTGGGTGCCGTTTAATCCTGCATATCAGACGTTGGGTGTCAAAGTCTTGTATAATAGGTGTTTGGGTACCATTTTGGATTGAATTCATTAGTTATTGTGATCAATAATTAACTCCGTTAATTTTTTATCAAATTTACCCATTTTACCCTTAGGAAAAAGACAAAATATATTGCTCTTGCTTAAGGGTAAAATGGTCAAAAATTAACAGAGTTAACAATTGACCACGTTGACTAACGAATTCCGTTCAAAATAACACCTAAACATCTATTATACAAAACTTTAACACCAAACGTTTGATAAATAAGAATAAATAGCGCACAAAGTCTAAATCACCTTAATTTTTTAATAATACAAGGCATAGGTATAACAAGAGAATTTGCATAAAATAGTTCTAATGATACTTGAGCTATAAATCTTTGACGAGTGAGTACTCATCTGAATTAAAAATATATGTAAAAAATTTGTGGATATTTAATACTATAATCATCAGAAATAAAAAATGCAATAATCTTACTTAGAATATTTTACAATTAAGTGTTACTTTATTTTTTAAAATACAATTAACGTACAGAAATAAAATAATTTTTGAGGATATTATTATCAAAGTGATGTATAATTTTAGAATACAACATTTCAAAATAATATTATATTTTTACAAATAAAAAATTATTTTAATCATATAAATAACTTAATTTTCTATTTTTTAAATAGTGTCGAACACGAGACATGATGAACTAGTACATGTTTTAGGACAACTAACCGTGATTTGGTATTTGAGCTTGTCAAGGTAGGCCCGCAAGTGGGCAGGAGTCAGGAGACAACTGTAAAATATATATTGTCCACCAAACGCAAACTGGAGCTAGCAAACGCCAAGAAAGTACGTTAATTAAATGAAAGTCTTGATAAAAATAATTACGACTAAAAGGGTTAAATGACAAATGAAAGTTTCTCGGTTTATCAATTAATTAACCATAATTTTTTACTACTACTAATGTATCACTAAAAAAAATTTAAAGTGCTAATAATTATTATATCATAAAACTTTTTAAATGAAATATTCTCTTAAATCAAATTGTAAATGAAGAGGTAATATGCATATAAAAAAACAAATACATTTATTATCGTGTATGTTGAAAAACGTTGTATTTGTAAATTACAAGCCTATTTACTTTTTGGTTGAATGACGTACTTTTACTTTAGAGTATTCAACAATTAAAAACAACATTATTAATTAATTATTTTAGATTAATGTTATAGTAATTATAAAAAAGAAAGAAAATATAATTGATAAACTTGCTTTTTACAAAAATAGCAGCACTTTAAAGAAGCAAGGCGTTTGAGTGGCAGCCTGGTTAATTGAAGGGGAAAAGAGCCAAATTATTATGGAGTGGGGCTTTCTTTGTAGCTGCTTTTTATTTGGGGGTTACAAAGCGACCCACTGCCCGCATTAAGATTTAGGGTGCATGTGGATTTCGCTGGAAGAACCAATAAGATATTATATATTTGCCAGCAAACAATAAATACGTTACATCTATAATAATTTACCAACTTCAATTATCCCTTATCCAAACAAAATTGTTTTATCAATTAATTTTGTAATAATACATGAATGAACGAACGAACGAACGTACTTATGTGTGTGTGATAAGTACGCCTAGATTTGTATTTCATGAAGATTTCACACATTAATTAATGAGTAAATAACAATTTTGCCCACTATTTTTTTTTTCATTTCATCCACTAAACTTTTAAATTGTTTCAATCTTCCCATTCCGTTCACTTCCGTTCATAAATGCGCCGTTAGTGGGGATATTTTCGTCATTTCACTCGCAAAACCCTCATCTCCCTCTTCTCTCTCCTCCTCCCCCACTTCTCTTTCTCCTCCTCCTCCTTCCCCCTCACTTCGAATTTTTTCCCATTGAACCCATTGAAATGGACCTTGAAAATTTCTTCATCTGGATATTCAATAATAAACTTCCTACAAAATTTCTTTTTGAAATTTTGGCTCATTGGGTTCTGGGAAATAGCTTTTGGTTATGGGAATATGATATGTTATTGTGTTTATAACAATCCATACATAGTTTTCAATTTCTTCTTCTTCAACTTCATTTTAAAAGTTGAATGTAAATGAAGACTATTAGTTTTCAACCTGGAGCCAAGCATAAGATGAAGTTGAGGCGTGGGGGCAAGGAGATGAGAAGAACCGATGATGATCTGAAACCCAAGATTCTTCAATTTTCAAAATGTGAAAGCTGCTGATAATGGAAATGGTGGTGTTTATATGTATATATGTATGTGTATATAAACACACATATTATAAAGAGAGAAAAAAACCCTAAAGAAATACGTATATGTATGTGTATATAAACACACATTATAAAGAGAGAAACCCCCCCAAAGAAATACATATACAGAGAGAAAGCTATCCAAAGATTAATGTATATGTATAGTTATCTTCTTCCTTAATCTCTCAACAAAAATTCACTAAACCATTGTTTGGTCAAAGATCAATGGCAATATATTCAATTTGGGGGAGGCGGAGGAGAGAGAGGGATGGGGGAGGAGGAGATAGAAGAGGGAGAGGAGGGTTTTTGCGTGAAATGACAAAAATACCCTTTTTAACGGTGCATTTATAAATGGAAGTGGACGGAATGGGTGGATTGAAACAATTTGAAAGTTTAGTGTGTAAAATGAAACAAAAAAAAGTTTAGTAGGCAAAACAAAATTGGACAATAGTTTAGTGGACAAAATTGCTATTTACTCTTAATTAATTAATTAATTAAGCTTTCACAATATCAATTAACTTAGTAAGATTGATCAACATAAATCAAGACGTTATGATTCATTAATACAGCTGGTAATGGTTTATCCAAATAATAAGACAGACTAGTCCACAAACTTGCTTCTGGCGTAGTCGTTACTCGAGAGGCCCCACCACTTTTGGATCTTGTCCTCTCTGTGCTCAACACCATTTTTAAGAAGTGGCTTGTTAACTAATAAAACACACTATCTCCGTCTTAAATTGTTGGTCCTTCTTTTTTTTTTAGATATCCCAAAATAAATATTTACTTTATATAAAAGATAAATATATACTTATTTTGCCTTTTTATACATTCACTTTTCAAATAATTTTTTTGAATAAAGGATAAAAAGAGAAAGTAAATATAAATTAAACAAAAAGTGCAATAATTATGTTAGGTTCTTAATAAGTTAGATTTATCAAAAGAGACCAGCAATTTGAAATGAAGGGAATAACAATTATAACCAAAAAAAGAAAAGAAAGTAATAACGTGTAGGCTTATCCCTACTAGCTAATAAAATAAATATTTTAATTATTCTGATGATATTTATACTTTATAGTATTTTAACTCCTTAAAATAAGAGTTTCACTCTTAAACAAAACATACGTTCAAATGCCACATTAGACGACTTGCAGCATGTATCATAAAATAGTCGGAGACATTTTTTGTTGTGATGGGTTTGAAACATCGCTTGCGTCGTAACGTCACAAAAAAATAAAAAATAAAAAATAAAAAAAAATTATCCGTTTAATAACAACATGAAAAAGGAAAAAAAATAATTAATTTTTGTGAGAAGTAAAAAAGTAAGTTAAGGCGTGTGGTGACATGCCTTCTTACTTTGTAACTTTTTTCATAGAAAAATTTTCTTTAATAATACAAGAAGAAAAAAATTTCACAAACAATAATAAAAGATGAAAAATATCTATCTATTCATAAAGTAGAGTATATTATCACATGTTCATACTTTTTTTCCAATTTCTTTTATCTAAATCAAGTGTCTTTAATTAATTAATTTATTTTATCTTATTATTAAACAGAATATTAAAGTTTTAATAGTGATCACATGAACGATACAACTGTAAAAAAAATTAATGTTTAGTTGGGCTTAGGCTAGAACCCGACTTTATTTTTTGGAAGGTTAGTGAAATTTCATGAGGCCCGTACGCTCAAGGTAGGCCGAGTTAGAAGTAAGTCTGGTACTCTGGTCCCATTTTACGACGTCGGGTATCGGATCCTTCATATTTCTGTTCTGTCTCTATGTAGGTTAATATTATTAATAACTCGTAACTAAGAAATGGAAAATATATACATATATATATATGTATATAAGTAGTGTTTAATTGTATATGTAAATAAGCCTTAAAAAATTATATATATAAATACATATAATTCTATTTATGAATAGTCTTTCTAACTTTGATAAGAAAAAAGTATGTACTTCCACTATCTCAAATTTATAGTATAATTTTTTTTTAATATATATTTCATTTTTCACAATAAAATATAAATTGTCTTATTTACCATTGATTATAATTAAATTAGTATCGTGAGAATTATGTATCACTAACACAAAACTATATATATATATATATGACACAATTATCCATTGAGAAGTGTATATCCATGTAGGTATAAATTTGACGCTCAACAAAAGATAAATTTTTGTGCAAGCTAAGGAGATGGGAATGGGAAGGAACTGGATCTATAGACCCGGAAACTTAAAAACTTTATCACACCACCAAGTAATATGCATGAATAAAAAATTATGAGAAACGTACCCCTGTTTGGTCATTAACTTTGTTACATCCAGGGGTGGAGCTAATCAGAGTCCAGGGGGGGCATGGCCCCACCTGGGTATTTGGCAAATTTCAACTGAGTTTTTGAGGATGTTTTTGAATAGCATGGAAAGTCAGGGGAGTTTGCGTAAGTACGAGTATAATGTAGGGTAGGAGTTTGTATTACTGGAAATGTCGTTCGCAGCGGGTATTTGTTACAGGCGAGGGGTGGTCGTGTAACAACACTTGAAAGTTCAGGGTAAAGTCGCATAATTATGCTACGCTGGGTTTGCAGGCTCCATTTTTTGGCCTCTTTTCATTTTCTTCCTTTTCCTCTATTGCTCATTTTCTCTGCTACTTTTATTGTCTAACTCTTATTCAGTGTGTCCGTCTCCAATCTACGATGAACGGTGATTGGTGATTTCTTTACTTCTAGATCAAATTTTTTTATACTATTTATTTTTTTATTTTGGGCTTATTATAATATATGAAAAAAATTTCTTAAGATCTTATTAATTTAGCCCCTCCTAATATTAATCCATGGCTCTACCTCTGGTTACATCTAATTGCCAAATCCATCATTTTGGACCGATTCTCTCTTAATTGGGTTTGGTTAGATTTATACCATTTACATTCGGGTTTTGACAGGTTAAAAACTTTCTTTCCAAAATTTTGACTTTCGAAAAAGTATTACTTCCCTAAAAGGAAAAGTTAGATTTGAGTTTATATATCAATTACATGCATAAAGTAGAGGGATGGTAGATACTTTCTACCCTAGGTTATAATGGTTACCTATAAATTTGTTCATTTTTGTTATAATTAGGGGGGAATGATCCGTCAATATAACACGATGATTAATATAATACACACTTGGTGTAACTTATTATGATATGTATGCACATACTATAGTGAATATTCTATATTAATTCAAAAATCAAAAGAAATAATTTAAGTCCTAAAAAATTCTCAAATTGGACAGTTGGTATTTTTTACCTCATGTAAACATAACTAAAATGTTAAATCACCAGTTTGAAACCTAAGAAATGAATAATTTAGAGAAGTATCCACCATAATCTATGATGAAAACTGAAAAGAACCTACCATTCCATTACTCTACGTGTATATATATATATATGTTAGTATTATCTTGTTTTGTGAAAATAATATATAAGTTTATGAAAAATGATGACATATGCCTCCTTTTTTTAATCCAAAACGATAATTTTACAACACAATTTTTTAAGCACAATATAATAATATGGATGGATCAACGAAGTTCGACAACCACATCCATGTGGATCGAACCCAAGACCTCCCTATTACGAGGACATGGAAGATGCTAATGGGTTGCAAAGCTGTTGGCTCCTAAAGGTACATGTTAAGTATGTTATTAATGAAAAGAATAATATTTGCATGACAATCTGTGGGTAATTTAATACATGTTATAATTTAATTATTTATATTTATAGGTGCATAAGAGCACATGTTAACATGCCCTTAAGTTATAGTTACAATGGAACTTGTTTTATACATCTTGATTAATAGGTTTCAAATATATAAATTTTATTAATATTTATTTTTGAATTTAATGTTATAATACTTTAAAATTTTATGAAAAAGTTGATGAGAGAAAATAGGAACTATGTATTAGAGAGAGAGAGAGAGAAAGAAAGACATGAGTTAAGTTTGGTTGTGTATTCATGTGTGAGCAGTTTTTATATTGATTTGATATTTTATTGCTTGTATAAGATAAATTCAATGACCCCAAATGTTAGTATCAATTAATAACCATTTGTAGCCTTTACATTTATCTACTTTAATGTTATTTTTCACCATTGTGTTCTAAACTATAGATATATTACCAATTACACCCACATCCAAAAGTGAATAGTGTCTTTGACACATGTTATAATACAATATTAAAAATTGGGCTTCTTTGATAAAAATTTCTACAAATGAATTAAGAAATAATAGTTTAATAAATTAAAGGCCTATTTTTGACAAAACTCCAAAAGGAGTGTAAGGTTAAATTTGCACTGAATTTTCAAATTTATTGTTTTATGGTATCATGCAAAATTAAATTTGCACCGCATGCTTTTTAGCAGATTACTTTTTCCAAGTGTTTAATTGACTTAGATTTAAAGTTATTTTAACAATTTACAAATTTAAACTCATTTACTAATAAAATACGCATAATTGTTTTTTGAGATTATGCAAAGTTAAGTTAATACTCCTTATTTTCTAATACGTACATTACTATCTGTTGGGTTTTATTTGACGTTACTTTAGAATTACTTGAGTAACACATAAAAATATAATAGTTAAAAAATATAAACAAGTCACACAAATTTGCATTAAATTTTTTGTATTACAAAGTTAAGTTTGTACGAAACACAATTTTAGTCAAAATCCTTATTTTAAAATACAATTGAGAAATAATCTCTTATTTTTTTAAAAAAATTAAAAATTATTTAAAAATAAACAAATTATTTTCTGAATTTTTTTACGAAAAACATTACCACACGAGATTTTCGACCAAATATAGTATGTATTAGTGACCCTAGCTAACATTAGTGGCAGCGGCAGTTGTGGTGGCCGATTAAGTCAACAAGAGAAGACCGTACGGTTATCCAAGCAGGTGACTTTGGAACCTCTAGAGTCCGGAGGATGCCCACCAACTTGATCCGTACGACTCTGTGAGGGTAACCATTATACTAGAGTTGGCATTTAGTTTTAGGGTGATTTTATTTATATCCATCAAATTTTGCGGTTAATCCACTCTTAAATTATGAAAATTTTAAACACGATTTCATAATATTAACCTTTTTTAAAATTAATAAGTATATCCACCAATTAAAATTAAATTATAATTATATAAATTTAGATTAAAAAGTGAAATTCGATTCATTGTCTTCTTCTTCTTTGTTTGCAGCATTGGAATTGAAAGAAGACGCAATCCAAGTATAAACTATTTCTTCCCCGCGTGGCTTTGCATTGGAAAAACAAGTATCTGCTTTATCTTTTTCACATGCCTTTGTATTGGTAAAAGACGCAACCGAAGAATAAAAGAACTTTATATCATCGTCTTCACTATCTATTATTTCATCTTCGAATGCCTCTATGTTGGAAAAAGGGAAAAAAGAGAACTGTGACGAAGAATCGTCGTCTTCTTCTTCATTATTTACTATCTATTCTTCGCGTGTCGTTTTGTTTGTCTCACACGTTGCACCACTTTCATCCTTCACATTATTAATCCTCGATTCTTTTTCGTTAATTTGATTCATCTTTGATTCTTGTTCGTTACTTTGATCCATGTGATTATTCAATTTTTCTACTTGTAGTTGAATTTGACGAAGAAGAATGAGTTTCAATTGTTCTTCATCGACTCCCAAGTCAAGATATTATCACCACCCATTATTATAGAGAAAGAAGATTTAATTCAATTCAAGAAAATAAAAAAGGCTTCTCTGCAAGATTTAATTAATTTAGTGGATATTTTAGTATTAAGTTATTATTTAAAATAATATTTATAAAATTAAATTTATAATATTTTTTTGTAAGTTTATCCACACTCGCGAATTAATTTAACAATGTGGATTAACTGCAAGATTTTGTGGATATAAACAAAATCACCCTTAGTTTTAAGGGGCTCTAGCTGAATTTTAATTTTGATGTCTTTTTATATTTATGTAATATAATTATATCAATAAATTCTAACAAATATATATATATATATATATATATATATATATATATATATATATATATACAAATTATAAGATTTGAAAAATAACAAAAAAAAAAAAGCAATTAAATTTCTAGAAATTAGGTAGAAGGGCTTATTATACATTGATTTTTACCAAAAATCCAATGAATAATATTTTTTTGAATGAAGGGCCTATTTTTAATTGGTAATTTGAATAAAGGGCCTATTTTTAATTGGTAATTAGTGTAAGAGGCCTATTTTGTTTTATATTTTAAATAAATGTATTTGAATAAATTTAAATATCATTTAATTAATAAAAACATGTTATGTATTACCTAAATTACCCTTTTTTATGAAATTTTCACAAAAAATATGGACTGCAAAGTTCATATTGCAATAAAATATGGACTGCAAAGTTCATATTGTAATAAAATATGAACTGCAAAGTTCATATTGCAGTGAAATATGTACTGCAATACGAACTTTGCACTAAAAATATTGACTGCAAAGTTCACATTGCAGTAAAATATGGACTGCAATATGAACTTTGCACTAAAAATATCGACTGCAAAGTTCACATTGCAGTGAAATATGGATTGCAAAGTTCATATTGCAGTGAAATATAGACTGCAAAGTTCATATTGCAGTCCATATTTTAATGCATATTGATATTTTTTTAGTTTATTTTAAGGGTTGGGATGTCATTTTATAATGAAAAAAAAAGACACATGTCATATTATCAATAAAATAAAAAATAGGCCCTTTATTTAAAAAAAAATTATTCCTTGGCCTTAGTGTGAAAATCTTTCTCTAATAAGCCCTTTTTTTTAATTGCCCCCTTAAATTTCTTGTTCATATAAAATTTAGTTAAAACAAAAACTAAAAGATAGCGTTTTATTTAACAATAGGAAGAAAAAAAGGAAAAAAAAGGCTCTCAAATAAACTTATCAATATATAAGATTTATGGTTATTTTATTGCATTTTTCTTTAATTTTAGTTGACTTGGAAACTTGAGCTTGTGTACTTGTTAAAAAGGAAAAAAAAGAAGCTTAATCCCGCCGATACAAAGCTTTTGAACTCGAGACTTCGAGTTACAAGACAAGCACCACCACCCGTTGGAACAATTGTTTTGTTGTTTGCTTTTTATTCAGCCAAAAACTATTTTAATTTTACCTATTATAACTTATTTGTAAGGGAAAAAAAATCGACAGTCCGTCGGAGGCCCCAGGGGATCGCTTGAATCGCCTGTACTTGTTAAGAGTGCTTTATTTTTGCTTCTCAACTTTGCGTGCCCTTCCTTTAGCCATGGTGCGTGTGTTGTTTGGAGATGTTGCTTCTGGTTCTAGCTAGTTTATTTTTTGGTTTTGTTACTGTGGTTGTGTTATTATTGTTTTATCGAGTATCCAGTCGAATTTTTACGTCACGTACATACAAGATGTTAATTTGTATTAAAAAAAGGGCCGTTTGGATACCATTTATTACTATAAATGGATTTTGGGTATCATCTTTTTCTGTTTATGGTATTTTCGGTACCATTATACAAATTTTCGTTGGTCAACACAATCCAATCAACAATGGAAAATATTGTAATTGCCCCTCAACCAGCTTGTCAATACATTTTGACTGAGTCATGTTATTCGATCTTCATGCTCCCGATCTAATTCCATTTCAACTTGGCCAGTTTCGTATAGAATGCATTTATTAATCAAATACATAAAATAATCGGTTTACAAAAAATTGTCCATATAAATCATTCTGGATTAAATTAATTTGGAACCATATCTGAACAACCGTTTGATTATTTTTTAGTCTGAAATAATCTAAAATTATATAAATAACATATGGTAAGGGCCAAAAACACAAACACATACTTCCGAGAAAAATAAGAAATAAAACTCATTTAAGTATTTCCACTGCTGTTATTCGTACCACACACAGCACTCAAGATCAAGGCTTGTCGAAAAAAAAAAAAAAAAACGAAACTAATTTTTTTTGTTCCAAAATAAGTATTTGCAACTCTTGGAGACATTTGCAACCATATATAGTTCAGGTTCTTCCTTTTTCAATTTACCTGATTATTGAACCAACTACATTTGGTTTTGACCTACTCTGAAATAAGAATTTGTCAACATTTAAGATCTCCCCATAGCTAGACTGATGCACATGACTATGCTCCAAAATATAACCTTCATTTTTAGTTTCAATTTCATACATCAAAACACAACCTTTTAAAATATAACCAACCCTCGAACCTTAGAATTACATTGTTCTTCAGAGTTCAGCAACCTCATATGACTAGTATAGTTCTACCACGAACAATGTTCAGGAGGGGAGCACACAATTCAGATTTAATCAGTTTCAACTCAAACTTAAACCAAATCAATTTAATCAATTCCAAAAACTTGGTACCCAATCCAAACCATTCATACGAAAAGGCCAAACCAATGCAAACTAAACCAAACAACAACGAATTGATTTGGATAGAATTGTCAGATTTAAAATTTAGTAAAAAATAATAGCTAAAGTTACTTAAAATTAGCTAGATGAAGCAATACATGCTATAGTTCTTACGTGGATTAATATATATATATATATACCTTGGTTTTTACGAGTAAGGTGGTACTATTTGATGGAGCTTGCAGTGAGAGATGATGATCGAGTTGATGATTGAGATTTGAGAATAGTGATTAAATTTATAATGTCAATCTGATGAGTTAAAATTTTTAATAGGTAAGAGTTCTTAAGGAAAAAAAAAACCTACCCTCGTAACCAAACCAATTCAATCGGTGTTCGAAAAAATCAATTTTGACCAATCCAATTACTTTTATAAACCAAACCAAATAAATCTAAAGAGTCTAAATAGATTCGATTTTACAGTTTATCCATAACTATGTGCACCCTAACATTCAAGTTCGTTGGCTGGGATTTTGTACAATGGGGAGAGTGAATTTTTCAAAAATGGGTTAGTAACAATCCGGAGGAGATTGAGAAAGAAAAATATAAGGTAAAGGTGGATGGAATAAGAAAAGACATGCCAAAAGATACGAGTTTCACTTGGTGAATAGAGAGATTGATGTTGGTGTTCATTAAGCTTTCAATTGCATCTCATTTTGGTCAGTCAAGGTCTCAAGTAGAAGGGGAATTAGGCAGTTCCTTGGTCTCAACCAGCAAAAGGGCCTTTTTGGTTTTGGCACAAAATATTTGAAATATTTTGTGTTTAACCCAACAAAATTAGTTGTTAGCTCAAACTGCTGGATAATTATGAATATTAATTTTAATAAATGTTTTATGGGGCATTCTTTATAAAGTACAAACTTGTTACACTCTTTCTAACAAAGGACAATATTTTTGGAGGATTAGTTTCGAGGACAAGTTTAGTTTCAAGGATAATATTATATTTTATTTATTACTTTTGAATTATTAAATATATTCCAGAACTACCCTTATTAAAGATATGCTTGACAAATTAATTAACTAGTTAAAATTACGCTAATTAATTAAAAAACAAATTCAAAAAAAATTCAAACTCATAATTTAAATAATTTAGCTACAATCTAGCAAAAGGATTTACCAAAAATTCAATTTTAAAACTTGATTCTATCATTTGCATTTAAAATTTGAAACAAGTCAACAACTACCTATATGAATCAAAACCTACAGACTTTAATGGTGAGCATATATCATAAATTGTTTATTGTGGCAAAATATATGTTCGTGAAAGTGGAATATAAAAAGTGTTAAAAACATTCGGGTATACTAAGAAAATTGTGTACCATTCAACGACTCAGTGAAAACAATGAAAAACATACAAGAAAGTGAATCATACAAACAATGTAAATTATATAAATTCAAGTCAATAAAAAAGCACAAGAATATCCAAAAAGTGATGATTACCAAATATCTAGAAAACATGGACAAAAGGGAAATATAGATACATTTAGAAGGTAGAAAAACAATTCAGATCGAACAGAAAATTGATGATGACATAAACATATTGAAAAAGAAAATTAATTAATTAATTAAATGTTATGAAATATATAGCAAAACAACAATATTCGACAATAAGAGAAATCTACATTCATTATGGTAAAGTGGTAAACCATAAGCAATGGAATAGCACTGTGAGAGTGAGAATTGTTAATTGTGGTCCCGAATCAAGTAACATAAAACCTAAAAAAAATTAAAAAAATCATGATCACAAAGTGTAGTAGTTTGGTATAACGATTTAATTAACAACAGTCTTAGAAACTCAAGAAAATTGAAATCACAATATTCATCAAGGATGGATATTACCTTGCTAAGATGACCAAACCATTTGTAACTGGAAGGGATCAAAAAATATACATATATATATCGTCTCTCAATATAAATATTATGTCCTTTTCTTCCTTGCAACGTAATACCAAATATATCGTCTCTCGATAAAAATATTATGACCTTTGCTGTCTTGCAACGTAATGGTAAATTTGTTTCCAGCAAAAATAAAAAAATTATGGTCCTGGATATTATAAGAAATCTTCAAATTAAGAACTCCATTCACCCTCCTCATCATTTTCAATATCTATTTTTACTACTTTGATCCAACATATTTGTTGATCGAAGATGAACTCAATGAGGAGTCCATAGAGAGAAATAGTTATATGCTAATAAATTCTTGGGGATTTATACATTTGTGTATTGATAAAACCATTCACTACTTCTTGAAACTCGATCTCTCCCCCGGAAAAACCATATGAGAGAAACCATGAACCGGAATAGAAGAGGTTGCCCCACCCATGAGTAAATATTTCATAGTAGCCTCATTAGTCCGTACATTTTCCTTGGTATATCCTGATCATAGGTAGGAGCATAAACTGAAGTCTTAAGAGGGTTTTACTTGTAGAAATTTATGACATAAAAGGGTGTTGTAAAAAAGGAGAAAATTAAAGAGGTGTACGTACACACATTGTCTAAGCTTGGTGTGGGCCATCAAGGAATTTAAAATCATCAGTTATAACAGAAATATGTATGTACATTATATTAGTTTATACACACACAGATATATATATATATATATGTAGAGAGAAAGAGTTGGATTGACGTTTATAGTTGATATAGATTTTCACAGCCTTAAACACTATTTCTTTGGTAGCATCACATACATATTTACATTTACACAAGGATTGAAGTACGTAGGAAAAAAAAAAAAAGGCCTTCGGGATATGAATTGTTTTAACTTTTATAAGGAGCAAGAAATATTATTTTTAGATTTTGAAAATGAAAAGCCCAATTTCAATTAGTTTGAGATCATAAATAATATGCGGTGACGTACCAAAGCTATTTGTCTACCTACAACTCACCATGAGTTCGATAATAAGGAGATGCCTTACAACAGGAAAAAAAAGAGAATATAAATACCGTTTCTCTCGATATAATAATATGTCTGACCAAGCTGAAATTAAAACACACATATTGTTATTATGGATGTGAACAATGACAAAATATAATATGTCTGAAAAATCCACGTGTTCTTTAATAGTCATCAATTCATGTTCGAAAATTGTAATTTAATATGTCTAATAGAAAATAAAAAAAATGTAACTTAATATATCTAGTAGGGCTGGGACCGGTTCAGTTCTTTAGCAAATTTTTAATAACCGTTAACCGAACAGATTATATCATAACGGTTTGGTTCTAACTATGAAAAAGTGAAGAACCAGTTTAAGAACCGAACCAGTTTTAACGGTTCGGTTTATTGGTTAACCGTTAACAAGAAAAAAACTGAAATATTAACGGTTATTGGAAAGAAATAATGGTTATTCGGTTCTTTCGGTTTACCGTTAATAAGATAAAAACCGAAATATTAACGGTTATTGGAAAGAAATAACGGTTCTAACTGTTTGGTTCCTAAGCATTGGAATAGAACTTAGAAGGAAAATCCAATAAAGGTTCCTTAACGGTTATTGTAAAGAAATTATACTAAGAATCGATAATCGAACCATTAACAATCTACAAGAACCGAACCATTAACAAAATTAACATAATTTCTAAGAACCGAACCGAACTGGTTCTCGATTTTTTTCCCAGCCCTAATGTCTAGCAAAAAATTATAAAGATATAACTTAATATGTTTAAGAGAAAATTGAAAAAATACAGCTTAATACGTATGCCAGAAAATTAATTAAAAGAATATAACTTAATATGTCTACCAAAAAAATAATTATAAAAAAATAATTTAATATGTTTACTTATTATTATGGGAGAATTGTACTTCAAACATATTTGAAGTTTCAGTCTCATATTATGTCTGGTTATTCAAGGCATTTTCTTCCTTTGACTTTTTTTGAATAATTCTTGTGTTATCTTCTTGTTTGATTTTTGTTATAATATGTATTTTAATTGGTTTGAATTTACTTTTACTATTTTAATTCCGAATTTAATTGTATATTTATTTTCTTGTATTTATCTTTAAGAATGGTAGTTTTGTAATTCAACTTAATTAATTGAATTAGTAAAATATTTAATATTTTGTCCTTGATTAAAAAGTTGGTCCTTTAATCAAAAGTTTGTCTTGCAAACTAATGGTTGAAAATGATGTCCTTTATTCTAAGGACAAGCCCATAAATGTCCTTTATAATTTTATTCTAATGTTTTATATATTTAATAATTATTTTTGCTTTTACCAAAATGCCCTCAGTTGACTCTTGCTTACAATTTAATTTAGGCAGATTTTAAATATTTGACTTTGACAACCATTTATGAAATTCAAATTAGATTTCAGGCATAATTTAAGGGTTTCGATTCGAAGGTTTATGAATTCAAAATTTATTAAATCTATGGAATTTGACTTAATAACTAAACGCTAGAAAGTGAGAAGTAAACAAATATATGATATTATTTAGTCATCCAAAATATTTAAGTAGTGTTAAAATTAAAGTTGAAGGCACATTATGTTTTATAAAACAATGAGTAAGGTTAAAGTTGGATTACTTTGTTATGTGATTATTGGCAAATTGAAATATTGTAAATAGATGGTTCGATCAATCTCGCAAATATATTAACTCTTTCTAAAAACTACTGCAATACAAAATTGTAAATAATTTAGCCGGGCATATAGTCGTATTGGGAAAGTGACTGCCATATTATTACATTACAGTCTAAATATGTCTAATTAATGTGACTAAACCAAAATCTTAGTATGTATATTATGACTAGATGAACATGTTGTTTTGGTACCTTTCCTTTGAACTCGTTGAATCGGATAACTAAGAATTTCAATGTACATATCTTGGAGTTAAGGATTAAGAGCAACACAATGTCCGCCGATTTCTCTGCACCGATTGTGTCATCAAAGGCTTTTATCGATTGCCACATTGCACCTTTAACTTTGTGTTTCTCCAAGCTTATATATACAAACATATATTTCTCCTCGTCACTTTGACCTTTCACCAGTGTTTTTCCAAATATATATCCTAGTTCCTCGCTTCTGTTTCTTTATCATCTTGTCGCTTCTTTTACACGTTCTTTGTTTAGAGAGAGGGAGAGAGAGATGGCAACGTACTACTAGATAATTTTTTTTTTTAAAATGGTCGGGTCAAATTATCTAATCAATAATTAATTGTGATTCGGTCAAACCTTTTTCAAAGAGATAGACTATTAAATAAGCAAATCAAATTCAAATTAAATTAGTTACATTATAAGATAAGCATACAATATCCATTGGTTACACATTAGCAACAAATTTTCGAAGCTCAGATTGAGGATAAATACAATACGATGGGCGACTAAGGGATTTCACCATTAAAATAGAATAAAATACTAAAATAAATTTATTTTTCAAACTTGAGTTAAAAGCAAAACAATTGGACTAAATACATAACATTAGGTTAATTACTAATTTCAAAAAAGGAGTGGGTCTAAGTAAAAACACATCCACCAAACTGGGCTAAATCCTAATTTTCTACCAAGGAAAACTAAAATAATAAGAGATGAAAATAAGTTAACTGAAGAAGACCCGCAATTACCGCGTGTTGTTTTCTTCGTAGTAAATCCCATTATTTCAAAGTTAGAATTTGTATTTATATGTTTTTCTTTTTTGTTTTTTAAGAGAAAGGTACATAAAAGTCCAAAAGATAATAAATTTTACCTATAAAAAGAAACATGAAGGGGCACAACACGGTGTAACATGTTATATTATTACTAATAAATTTTTTGAAAACTTAGTGAGCTCCGGATCCCCCACAATTTGTCATCAAGAAGAATTATAATATTTTACATTACTCATTAAATTAATTTAACAGTCAATTAACGTTAATTATTATAATGGTACCCAAAATAACATAAACAAAAAAGAAATTAGCAAAAATTCAGTTATGATAAATGTATAGTACCCAAAACTCAAATGGCCAAACAAAAATATATACCATATTTTGGTGGGAAATTAGGAAACTTCTTGCATGTGCCTTCTATGAGACAATGGGTAGTTGGGAATTGGGATTGAAAGAAATGGAGACAACGTGTACTTTTTTCCTTGGATGAATGATTTCCTTTTCTTTTGTGGGATCTTGACACTGAATTGAACTAACTGGCTTTCTACATTAAATCGTCCAATTTTTCAAGAAAATGGGACCCTATAAAATCTTGCAATCTATTTGACTATTTTTTTTTTTGAGATATTTTTTTTAATACTACCAACTTCTTCAATGATATTCTCAATTTTATTAATCCAATCAAATTTTCTATTTTTATATATTGCTTGATGAACTAAGCATTTTTTTTCTTTCTTTTATATATATATATTAATCTAATTAATTTTTTTTATTTATTTTAGTGGTTATTTCCGAAAAATTTCATGAGGAAGAGCAGAATCAATAATATTTAATTAAGGTAAATCATCTATATATAATTACATCACCATTGCATAACAAATTATGATTTTATTGACTAATAATGTAACCTTGTTATAAGTGCGTAATCATTTCAGCTAGACCGGAGGAAAAGTATTATGAAATTAAGGAAGCAGCCTCTTGGAAATTATTTTTTCTTTATAGCAAGACTTGGACAAATTTTAATAATATAAATTATTCCGTTTAAGGATTAAAGAGCAATAGATTAATGTCTACTTTTGCTAAAAATAGTCACTGTCCATAAAGAAGAAAATCTTGGGGATATGATACATTGAATTGAATTAGTGGGTACGTACGTGTATATAATATATATATATATAGCTGGGGAATGATGTAATTAGTATATATCTTAACTAATTAAAAAATAATAATAATAATAATAATAATACGGAGTAATAAATAGAAAGGAGGTTTTCATACTTTATAGATCGATGTGTCAGTCATCATCTTCATCTAAACTTTTTGGCACCGGCCAATTAATCCCATGCCATTAATTATCACCATCAGTACCATCTCTTTCGTTCGAAACCTCATATTTTCTTTAATTTGGCTGCTTACTTAAAATACTTATTAACAACTAGAACCGGCCGCCGGTCATGGCCAGCAATCTGTTGTTACCAGTCAAGTTCATCTTAAACATAACCAGAATGATGCTATTTTAGTTTTTGCGAATCCTGTTATTTTTACAATAAGAAAGAAAAATAATAATCTATATTACATAACATCATTTAATTTTGACCTTAATTGACCAAATTTTGCCAAAAATGTATAAGAATTTAATAATTTTCCGATTGAATTCAACGCTAATCTCAGTGCGCTACCAGTGAACTACTTACTGGAGGTTAAAATATACATGTTATGATGTTCATTAAGTCTACATCATTGGATGAATTTTATACACACATCAAAGTTAAATGGCAAAACTTAAAATAAAAAATTCAAAATTTAATATTTAAAATATACTAATCAAGATCTATTATGACTATAGAATTATGTAGAAAAAAATCATGAAAAATTATTGAGTAACATTTAATGAAGTATTTTATACATTATTTGTCATCGCAGTCTGTCGTGTTTAGATGTGTTCAAGCCTTCAAGGTACATCAATCCAATTTTTAGACTATTTCCAAATCATATTGACAAACATAATTGAATTATTTTCGCATCCGACTTTGCGTTTAATTTGTTAAAAAAATATTTTGCCGAGATCAAGATAAAAACAAAAAAAATTTGATTAAAATATTTTTTAAAAAATTAAAAACAAGTCAGACCAATCCACTCTACTTCTAGTTTTTCAGCATGAAAATATATTGAACCTTTCTTTTGGCTGTTCATTATATCAGGCTAGACAATAGGCTGAAAATAGACTGATTATGATTTGTCAATTTATATTCGTCACGCGTTACTTTTTTTTATCATATTATCAGATCTTATTTATTTTACCGTGTCATCCGGCACAGATACACCCTAGTACACTTACAATTAATTATTTAATAATACTTAAACCTGAAACTTCCGAGTAAGTACTTTGGAGTTTGTGAAAATAAAAGCACAATATATCGAAAAACTTTGCAAATATATATTGCGAGTCTCATGTATAAAACTAATGTGAATATAGGGTCTGTTATATAAAATTAAACATTAGTTATGTGCTCTGATTATTACGCAATAACATAAACTCATGTAAGGGTGTTCAAAATCCAATCCAAACTGAGAAACCGATCCAATCCAATCCAATCCATTTTTCCTGGATTTTATGGATGATTGGATTGGATCGGATGGACATTTTGAAAACCGAAAAAATTGGATCGGTTTCGGATTTATGTGCTCTAGAAACCGATCCAATCCAATCAAATCCATTATTAAAGTTGTAACTTTGTAATATTCATAAGATAAGGGTCACTTTGTAATATTTATAAGATAAGGGTTTTAATTAAAATAACAAAAACTTAAACAAATAGCATCATTTTATTTATTGATATTTGTAACAAGACTCGTTCCTATAATTTATTCAAAATAAGAAAACATAAAAAGAATGTGAAAATAAAAATGAGAAAATTTTTATTTTTAATTTTTCTCATTTAATGCATCACATTGTATAGGATTCTTTCATATGCATCAAACGAATAATCGGATCGGATCGAAACCGATCCAATCCAACATTTAATTAGATTGGATTGGATTGGATTGGATGCTAAAACCTAAAACCGATATCGGATTGGATCGGATGCGGATGGTTTAAAATAACCGGATCGGATCGGATGGACACCCCTAAACTCATGCAGTATCTTTGAACTCAATATTTTTTTTTGTAGTATAGTATCTCTGAACTCATTTGAACACTATATTATTTGCCAAGAACGAAGCAAAAAATGCATTACAACATTGATTAATAAAAACAGTTATTATTTATCGTTTCTCTTGATTTCAAAATAATATACATATTTATTATCTTTTTGTCATGAAGAATAATGTTACGACAGTCAACATCAATTATATTAGTTGAGTATTTTTTAATTAATTTCTCCGTTAAAGATTCAATTTTGAATTTTTTTTCCTTAAAGTTTAAAAACTGTTTCAAATAGAAACCTAGCTCAAACGATGTTTCAGCAGCTGATAACCATGGGAGTTGCATAAACATTTTAACTTGTTAATCATAAAATAAAATGAAGATAACAATCGATCTTCAAAAAACTATAAATTTTAAACTTGTAGAAATGACCTTTTGAACCTATAATCTTTTGAAACAAAACGCAAAATCAGATCTTATAATAAGAGTGTTTTTAAATGCACCCACAAAATCAGTCTTCTCACCCCAGTGTGAGAATACTTTCTTCTCACCCCATCAAATCTTTAAAAAATCTTGCACTTCACCCCAGCAGTGGGGTGAGTTTACTGAAATAATATAAGGACGATAAAATTTCGTCGCTAAAAGTAAAAACATTAAATAATATTAATTTTTTCATTATGATAAAACATAATAATAAAATTTACATCGTTCTTAATAAATTTTATTAAAAATTTCATCTAAATAGTACCTCCAAGATACAAAATATTAATCGTCATAAATAAGTTTTAGTAATTATATGATATTTTATATAATCTTTTCTTAAATGTTTATTATTCATATTTCAAATTTATTTACAAATTTTATTTTTATCTTTATCAAATAAGTAAATATAATACTTAATTCACTACTTCAAAAATATTAAAAGATCAATTTGTTTTTTGAAAATATATGTTATCTTTTGTGAAAAGGGAGAAAATGAATTGGAAAAATAAAACAGTTTTCATAAAAACAAATCATTTATTAACATATTTTGTTACTTTCGATTTCTATGATATTTAATTTTTCGGAGATTCAACAAAACGATTTCTTTACAAAATATTAAAATGATAGATATTTTCTCACCAAACTATTTCCTTTTTCAATATTTTTTTACGATTAATTTTAAGAAATTAAATATTGAAACAATAAAAACACAACATACAATACATATTTATATATATATATATATGACATATTAGACACACGTTAACACTACCTTTCTTTAACTTTAACATTAGATAACTTAACATAAGTTTTATTGAATTTTGCTTGCATGCATGCTTAAATAAAAAGATTGAATAAATTAAGAAAAACATCATTGAAAATGTTATTGTGCTGGTGCAAATAAAAATAAAAATAAAAGTCTAGTAATTTATATAAAATTATGAGAATACTTATTATAAGCATACATTTATGAGATGTATGTAATTAAGTGAAAATAGTAGATATTTGTTTGTAGGAAATAATGTAATTTTTTTATTAATTTTTAATTTTTAAAACTTTAAATGGGTGATAAGATAAATTAGTGGCGATTTTTTCAAAGTATAGAAAGCGGGGTGAGTAGAAAGGGTTTTACAATATTTTTTAGGTTAAGGTTAACGTAACTTTGACTTTTAGTAGAGTGAGAAAACGGATTATGTGGGTACATTTAAGAACACCCTATAATAATTGTTAGATAATTGTTTTGTTATCTCACATATATACCAACTAACTACGCAATGAGTAGTTCTATTCTTCACAAATCACAATTAAGAGCAATAGTTGACCTGACCACGTCAGCTATCTTAAACATTCATTTTTCAAATTCAAACTAAATATATTTGAATTTACCAGGCATAATGACATTTTTAACTAACGAATTTTATTACTTTTTTTTAATTTGGTCGCTAAATTTTTTTTTGTCTAAAAACCAACTAAACTTCTAATAACGTTTCAATTTGACCCAATCATTTAATACCGTTAACTTGAGTTAATTGGAGAAAAGTTGTGTAAATAAAAAATTGTTGATTTTTCTTTAAAATTGGTATGCATGATTACTTCTATATGTTTTTTTGAATTATGTAGTTCATAGTATAGCTAGGGCGACAAAATTCTATGTCTGACTCCATGTAATGATCTTTGATATAAATGATTAATAAAAAAAAAAATCATGTCTTGATCAGATTAATTAAACCCAACTTCTAAATCGAGTTACCAGATCGAGTATCAAAATAAAATAAAATAAAAACATATGGAACCACCAGTGGCCATAAAACGCACGAGTTCATCTCGTGGTGATGAGTGCAAACGCACTATAAACGGAAGGAACACGGAATTAACATAGAACACTATTGAAAAAAAAACAGCACTTTATCTGTCGAAGAAGCATATATATATATATATATATAATGGTGAAAGCAATCAATTAGATGAAGAAAACAAGAATGCTCTCTCTCACTGATCAGACGCACAATGCATGTACATACATACATACATACATACATACATACATACATACATATGAGCTAGTGAAGGGAGGGGACCAACCATTAGCAAAGTGATGGGATGACATGTCATATATATTTCATATGATTTTATATATATATATATAGTTTGCGCGCAGTTTGTTGTTTTTGTGGTGAGAGATCACTTTTAAAACGTATATACAGTGAGTGGCTTACCCAGAAATTGTATCTGCTGGCTGCTAAAATATGTATTATTTCAGGACTTTATTTTATTATTTATTTTTATTTTTTTGCAAGAGAATACATGGTAAAAATAAAATTGAAATACCCATTTTATCATGGTCAATATAACATTGACAAGAGAAGTTTTGATAATTCGTCAGAATAAAAAGCAGTGACATTCAAAGTATTTTATTCTTGTTAACCATCATGATTGTTAGCCATCATGAAAGGAGGGCTATCATGACCGGTAATATGTAATTAATAAAATTCTTACTAGAAGAATTACTTACCTATAGCAAGTACTTAGCTTTATTTTTTAGGAAGTATTTAACTAATTATAGAGTAGAGTTACAATATTGTAGGCTTGTCAATTGGAACGAGTAAGCCTGAAACCTACTTGTTTGGTCCGCTAAATTGTGGGTCAAATCTTAATTGAGTTTAAGCAGGGCCGAGTGAAAACAAATTCTTAATCCCGAATTAAATTTTGGACCGAGCTTAAACTTCAAGTGCTCAGCCCGAAGTAGGCCCGGCCCTCTTAGACTAAGTTATGTAAATATGTAATATATTATACATATCCACTCTTACTCAAGTTTAAACTCCATCGACATGCATCACACTGCTTTTACTTAGTTATTTAACGGTATATTAGTTTCTTTTATAAATTTTTTGCAATAATATTTTAGAATTTAGATGTTGTGTAGAATATTTTACATTTTTCATACTATATAGTAGTTTACATATTCTTATTACATATTTGGTTTTGTACTCGATTCTCGATTCAGTTTGGTTCGGTTATTAGAAGTGCTGGAGTCATAACTGAACCAAAAATTTGGTATAAAATTTTTGGAATCGGTGCCAATACATTAGCTAAAATACCGAACCAAAAATCTTCTATTCTTTGAGTTCACCAGTTTCAATGAACACCCCTAGTAAATATTTAGTGCTTTGTAAATTTTTGCCATACACATAAATCTTATATGGGCTGCCCAAACTAGGGCCTCAAACCCGTATTAAATTATGAGATAAGTTTTACTTTCGATCCAACTCGAACTACGAGTAAACAACCTTAACCTGAACTCAACTTATATAACTAATTGACAGGCCTACAATATAATATTGCAAGAAATATTTTGGTATCATATAAATCATGAGTCAGTTTATAATAATTAAGAAGATTTTTACCATAATTAAGAAGAGTTTTACCATTCCAATGCTTGGGACTTGGGAGAGATGAAAGAAGATAAGGATTGCACCCATTCTTAAGCACGAATTAAAATTTAGTGAAATGTCAAAAAAAGTTTTGTTTTTTAATATAGATGAAATGAAAAACAACATAAAGTAACCTTAATGCTACATGAAAGTTACACCAGCAGAGATTAGACTGCCCAAACCCATGAATAAGTTAATTTCGTACTAATTAACTTCATATATTTACCCATGAATAAATAATTGTGTAGTTATAATTAGTGAGGGATAAATAATGTCGAAAAAAGAGTATGATTATTCACGATATCCATAAATTTATTATAAATATAGATAAAGAATCGTTAAAAAAAATTATAAAAAATATATTAAAAATTAAAAGAATGATTTAAAATGTAAGTGATAGTAAATTCTATGAAAAAACATATATGTATATATATATATTTGAAAAAGGCAAAATGAAAAAAGAGTCTTTGGGCTATCTGCATTGCAAATGTTAATGTACATTTGTACTATGTAATTTTTTTAAAATTAATAAACTAAATATTTAATTTTTTATTACAATTTTAACTTTTACACCGCCTTCATATATATATATATATATTGATAATAACACTAGCCTTAAATGAGTGTAGCAGACCTTGTCTAAATTGTAGTTGTTAGAACAAATCATCATTAGACCTATGATTCTTAGGATATGTTTGATGCGTTAAATTAGAGAATTAGATATTATTATTTAATTATATTTGGAAGGATAAAATAATCTCATCTTTTAGGTGGAATTCGTTAATTTCTTTCTTAGTGAAATGTATAAGAAACTTTATTGGAATAAATAATCTTTCCCGATATCCAATTCCTATGAAAACCAAACATAGGATAAGATACCGCTCTTTTATTATGCAAGTCAAACTCAGCCTTAAAGTATTTCTAACAGTGTAATCAAAATAGTAATTATAATAAATTTTGACATTATTAACTAAAAATAATACTCCAATGATATAATACTTCTCTCATTTTAAAAAAATTAAATTGATTTATTTATATTCAATTAATATAACAGACTCTACGTTAGTTTAACTATTGAGAAAAAAAATAATTATAAAAAAGACTTATATTATTAATTTAATAGATAAATTTTTATTATTATTACTAAGCGGTGTTTAGATTAATTTTTGCACGCTTCTATTAATCTTTTTTCACAATTTGAACCATGTTTACTATCGACCGTAAAATATTCGTACAATTGTCAGAGCGCTCCCAGTTGATTCCAGAATCGAACTCAAGGTGATTACCGTCGGATATTTGATGGTTTAATAGATAATTAAAAATTATTTTAATTATTCCATTTGGGAATTGGGATGCTCTTGTACCTCAGCCACCGACAACATATATCTTGTCTTGATTTGACCTCGATTCCACTCACTTCAATCGCAATCGTATCATCATCAATAGCCTTAGGTCTCCAGCAAGATAGCGATGCCCTTAAAAACATTTAATGCTGCTGTGGCGAGACAACCCTAGCTATATAGGCCCATCATCCCCCAAGATTCCTTTTTCCACCCCCACATCCACGCGCGCGCACATTTATTCTATTCCACCCAAAACTCTTTAATATTTTATTTTATTTTTAAAAAAATCCGTCTATATTTTCTTATAGATTATTAATAATAAATAATTGAAAATGTTGTTTTCTGAAATTAAAAGTAGAAGTTAAATTTACTTTTTTACATTCTTTTATACAAATCAATAATTTTACTACACATTTTTTTATGTAATATAACTATTTTTTTTATAATTATAAATTCATTAAATCCACGCCCATCATAAAGAATGAATATATAACTACTATAAAGAATTGACCAATTAATGGAATTCGACAACAACATTTGAACGATTTGATTGTCGAATCTAATACCTCCCTACTATAAGGATATAAATGATGGTAACATATTACAAGACCGTTTGCTGAATTTTTTACCTTATTTATTTAACATGCAACACTAATTTTAAATAAGATTAACGAAGCAAGTTAAAGGAAAAGGGACCTTGTCATACCAAATAAAATCCTTCAATTGAGCTGTGCATGAGGCTTAGATTGATTTGGAAGTTGCATTTTATAGGGAAACATTCTCGTGTCATTATTTTTCCAAGTTGTAGAATGTTCTATTTTTATCTGAAATTTTATTTTTGACAGAATTTCTAATGAGCACTTATTGTGACGTATTCAAACATGATCCCCAATTCCACAATTGATATAAAATTTTATTAAAAGATATAAATATTTTTAAAGAGGAGATTTTGTTGAAAAGGGTTATTGAATATGCTTTCATTTGATTGTTTTTCGGAGGATTTTTTTTTTCTTTTATTTTGAATTTGGCCTTAAATATTGGAAAATGCCCACTAAATATAGAAGAAATCTTCAAACGGAAAAAAAAAGGTATAACACTACTAAAAAAAGATAAACCCAATAACATCATTTTTTTTTGTTCTAATTATACCTCGTTAAGATTGACTAAATGACTATTTTTAGATGAAATGCAAACCTTACGGTCATAAATGCAAGATTGATCGGCGATGACAAAACATCGCCAAAGTATAATCTTACAACCATATGTACTATCATTTAAATATGATGTATAATTACCATGATGCCATATATGTGGTATTACAGTTACACTGTAGGTGTGTTTTTATCATCACTCATACCAATTTTGGATAACATATTGTCGGATTGGAATTTCCAAGTATACAATTGATATTAAAAAAATAAATAGAAGTCAATATAAATTTTTAAAATTACTATAACTGGATGTACTTATATATGATATTGGATTAATTGCGCATGCAATATGTATACTATTTACAGATATAATTTGAGAAGAAAAAAATTAACAATAATAAAGATGGTTTGGTGGTTAAATAGAGATATAATAGGGCTTAAATTGTGGTACAGAAAATTTCACTTTGCCATTTTTATTATTTGAAAATAATTTAGTATTTTTAATTTGTACCCTATCAACTGAAATTCTAGGTCCGCTTTGCTCATTTTACAAGTGACAACAAATAAATAAATGAAGGGCACCTAACACTTTTATCTCAAATACCACAACTATTATCAATATCAAAAGCTTTATTGATTGTTTATGCAGAACACGGGCTATTCAAAAAAATACCGATTGTTTTGCATTTTCTTGATGATATGTTATCGATTTTGGATACTATTGTTAGTGAAGTGTGACTGAGATACACACATAATCTTAACAATATGTCGCTGAAAAATAGATATTAGTAATCAATAGTTCACTTGGTCACAATTTGTTGAATTGTACTTGCATACTAGACATTAAATTGCTGAAATAATGTATACTTTTTTAGCCTATACAGTCAACATAAATTTTGAGCTACCACATGTATATTTTTAATACCACTTGTTAAATGGTAGCAAGCCTTGTAAAAAGTACTAAATTTTTTCAATATAATTTTTCGGATAAAAGTTTTAAATATCCTTATCAACCCACATTTTAAACCTTTTAGGCATTTTTTTTTTGTTGCTCGACCTTTACTTTTTTTTGGTTACAAGGAAAGCAAACAAAAAACAAACAGATAGCAGAAAGATAAGTCTTACACCTGGCAATAGGCCACTCCTCTCAGATCACACTGCATTTTTTTAATAATTTCATTAAGTGGGATGAGCATTTACGAATTATTAAAAAGATAAATAAAAATAAAATTTATGATGGCTTTGTTGGAGTACTATTTTGAAGTTTGAAGAAGTCAAATTTTTTTTGATTTGAAAAAGAACGAGGTGCTATGATAGCGGTCCGATAGAACTGCAATTTGAGATATTTGGATCAAATTAAGTCCCATAATCTAATGGCATAAAATTATTATGGAGATAATTTTAGAATTTACTTAGTACTTTTTTAGTATTATTAAAATAATATTTAATTAGCGATAATAAATTATCGCGGACAGTGATTAGTTGAAGTTGCGTAAATGATGGTGATAAGTAACTTAAAAAAAAAGAGAGAAAAAAAAGACCTTGGGTCAGATTTTGCATAATGTTTCACACCAGTAAAACAAGTTTGGGTTTGATCGAACGGCTGGCAGTGGAAATGGTGTGCAGGGGGGAGTACTAGGAAATTAAGGAAGTATGAGGTAGGTAATAATAATAATAATAGGAGATACAATACATGCTACTCTGACCCATTTAGCTTGCTATGATTCGTGTGGAGGAGTAGGTGAGAGAGACAAAAAGCAGAAGCAAATAAAATCATGGGATCTGCATGTTTTTATTGCACAAACCCTGCAAAAAAAAATATATATATATATATATACTCTCACTGTATATATACATGGATATCGTGCAAATCCTCTCTCTCACACCTTCTCTCTCTTTCTCTACTTTTTAATTACTGGTAGCACAAATAATTCACAAACTGACCGGATATTGAAAAATATGATTGGCATACAAAAATATTTTATAAAAGAATTAAAAAATAATATTTTTATAAATTAAGAAACAATATTCAACCAAATTTCAGAATAAGTGCAAAGTTAATTTTGTAATATATTTTTTTATAAAATTATACAAAATTAAATTTGTATTACATGTTTTTTAATATATTATCATAAATAAATATTTAATCGACAATACTTTAGAATATTTTTAACAAATTATATATTTAAAACTTATTTATTAATAAAATATACATAATAATTTTTTTGGAGTTATGCAAAGTTAAGTTTATACTCTTTATTTTTTAAAATATTATTATGTATTTGTATTTATTTGACGTTGTTTTAAAGTTTTGTGAATAAAACATAATAATATGCTTGTTAAAAAAAATAAATACATTATGCAAAATAAATTTGCATTAAATTTTTTTACTTGCAAAGTTAAGTTTGCACTCAACACAATTTTGTACAAAGTTAAGTTTTCACCCGGTCAAATCCCTTATTTTAAAATACAATTGATAAACAACCCCTTATTTCATAATCATAATGATATCTAGGCCCTTATTTTCTAAAAACTATTATTCGTTGGATTTTTTGTGAAAAACATTGTCATGTAAAACCTTTTACCTCATTTCCAGTTAGAAATGTGATTTTAAATGTACCCTTTTAATTAAGGTTAATTATCGTTTAGTATAATGATTTTTACATTTTCGTTATTATATTTTCTTTAGTAAAAAGATAGTGTATTTTCTATTTGGTTTCTGTGGGAGGATAAATTTGTATTTGAATCATGGGCCACGCCCAAAACGCGGACTGTGAGCCTGTACCTTAGCCGAACACATTGATCGGGTGGTGTTCCTTCTAGCCGATGAAGTTAAAGGTATCGTATGATCGAATAGGAGGCTGATTAGTGAGAAGTGAGTCATGGATAAGAGATAGTTGAGCTGGAGGATAAATGATGGGAAATAACTATTTTCGTTAGTGTGAACAAAGCCATGGACACCTGTAGCATTAGAGTAGTAATCAAGTTTACCCTTTATAGTAATTTATTGCCTCTCCAGACCCTAGGAAAATTGTATAAATATTAATGCAAACCCACAGTGGGGGGGGGGGATCTTTTTTAGCCTTACCATTTCTCTCTATCTCTCTTTTCTTTCTCAAAATTGTCCCATCAGCCATTAGAACTCAATGAAACACCAATACACACACCAAGGGATGACGTACTGCCGGTTTGGGATAAAAGGCCACTGGATGGATCTACCCTCACCAACAAAAATCTCATTCTCGTTACCATTGCTTTACAGTTCATCGTAACCACATTTGTTAAATCTAATTGCTAACTCACGAATTTGGGGCGATTCTGTGTTTCGTGAGCTTGGTCAGATTTACGCCACCCATCATTTCACTTTAATAATTTTATCATTATTTGATTTATGATATATCTTAATATTCATTAGTTAGTTTATTTTATTTTCTTATGTGACATCAACACATCATCCCACGTCTTTTATTATAAAGCTAACTTGAGGGAAATATGAGTTGGAAACATTGAAACAATTTTCACCAACTACGAATTCATTATACCATCCCCAAACCAATAGTTACAAACCTTAGTTCCTAAAAAATCTAGAGAGATAAACCCTAGATTTCTTCAATCGAATCCATAATCATTCAATTTCAAGTGCAATTTGTCGAGAATCAAACCGTAATTCATGGTGCGAACCCTATACAAGCAATAAATTGTTCATTGTGAAGTGGAATAAGTAAGCATTTCACTTGAATCTTTGATTTGTCTGGTATATTATATGTGCAATGTGTTTTCTGCATCGTGTGCTTTAAGACTTTATTTACTTCTAAGACACCACTGATAACTTTATGAACTTCAAGCTCTACAATTGTAAGCAATACAAGGTCAAATACTCATACAAAAGCACAAACTGCAAGCAATACATGGGCAAGAACATTGGGTTTTAAGACAGGAGGATGGATAGTAGTGGCAATTGCAATATTTAAACATTTGTTTATTTTCATTTGGTTAAAACTGGTTTTAGTTGTCCATTTTTTAAAAGATTTATTATTTTGAACAATGGTAGTTGGTAGGTTTTGGACATATACTAGTTTGACAATGTGGTTTAATTCCTTATTATTATTATTTTTAAGATGATGGTTACTACCATATTTGGACATGTTATGATATGAATTATGGTATATTTATGACATTCTCTTGTTGGAGATGTTTTGTTATGATATTATATTCACTTTCCCATTCCCATTCTTATTAGTTATATATAAATATACAGATTAATAAATATGTCTATAAAAATCAAGTTACAAACATAATCAATATATGCATCTTATACACAAGTAAATTAAAATTGGAATAATACATTTTAACAATAAACATTCCATTAATACATTTATAGTTCAAACTTTATTCCATTAAATAACCACTAAAAAACAATGTGCTTCAAATCTTAAAGGTGCAAGCTTAAAACATATTATTAAAGAAACTTATAACTACCACCACAATGATAACTCCAAAAACAAATTTAGTCCTTGCACTCATTGCATTCTCTATACATTTCTTGTCACACTTGTCATTTCACTCCATTTTTAATCTATCATCATAGTTCATGTTTTTCTTAACCATCCATTTCACCTTCTGCAAATCTTCATTTATTTGTTCCATCAATTTCATGTTAACCTTAAATTTACCGACTTCATGCTTCAATTGTTGATTCTTCAAGTACAACTATTTTTTTTTGGTTTATTTTTGAGACCAATCCATTGAAAAAAAGAACATCCTTTAATCGTGTAATTCCTGCACCCATCAAACCTCCTTCCTAGATTTTCCTTTGTCCATGCCAAATATAATTGGTGCTGGATGACCACAATAGCAATGCAAATAGGATTTCACAGTGTTCTGTGACATTGACTACAATTTATAATATAGATAAATGTCAAGAACATTATCCAAACAAAACTCATAAAATAACATCAAAACTTACTTCGAATTGAATAAATGGGAATTCAAACGACATAGTGACATTATTAGAATAATTAAATGGGTAGCGGTAACTAAAAGATCTCTCTGACATTCATATTAAAGTAAAACCAATAAACCTTAGTTTAAGTTGACTTGCATTCTTTCGAGTAAACCCAATAAACACTAAAATTGATAAAATACTTACATGCAATTGATTACGTGAAACTGATTTAGCATTCTTTAATTGAAATACACTGTACGAATTGAGTTCTCCAATTTTTGAAAATGAATTAGGGCTCTTCTATTTGGGGATGACTGTTGAAATAAATGAGGAATAAAAGGATTTTATAAACATTACTTAGTAGCGTAAATCACACGTGAGATAAGGAATGAAGCATGGGCTTATTTGAGTGCCACGCTAGAAAATAACAAAGCCACATAATTAAAAAAGAAGCCACATCGGACTCCTACTAGCAGATCTCAAAAACACTGTTAAAATGAGTGACCAAAGGGAACCAAATAGAAAATATATTGTCTTTTTAACCAAAAAGAAAAATACAATGACTAAAGTGTAAAGTACACTATACTAAACGGTAATCAATCCATTTAATTGAGTTCTTTTTTTTTGTTTTTTATCTTACTCCAAAAATTTTAATTTTTATAGTCTAACCCTAAATTAACTCGTAAACTTAACCCTTGCTTCTCCCCTCTCTCTCACTTTCTATATCTCTATCTCTTTCTCATCCCATCATATTGTCTTCAATTCTCTAGTTCTCTTCGTTAAATTTATTACCATATTTACTACGATTTAAATTCTTTTAAGTTTGTTGGTTATAGTCGTGTAAATATTTTTTAAAACTAAATAAATTTTGATTGTCTATAAATTTTTAATATGATCGAAATGTAATTTTTCCTTTATTGTGAATGTGTATTGTTATAGATTATATATGTGGTTTTTAAATTTATTGTAAAAGAAAAAAGATATTGAATAGTCGATTTTCTATGAAGCTAATTCTCCTAAGGTTTAAAACTAAGTTGTACGCAAACGCTTTTATAGCTTCTATATCAAAAAGACTATCTTTTATATAATTTTCACGGTTATTGCTGACTATGTTATTACCTAATATTTATTTGCCTAGTATGAAATTCAAAACTGTTAAGTCTTAGGTTCATATGGAAAATTTAACATCAGCTATAGTGTTTTTTTTTATTTTTTATACTAAAACATAAGTTCCAATACAAAATTTTTAACCCGGATGTTAATCCATCACAAAATTAAATAGGTAACACGTCATAATCTAAGTCTCTCACAAGATTTACCATTATCATAGTCTCGATAATTTTTGTCCATGAAATTCATCAATTATTTTTTTCGTTAAATAATTTTTGTGAATATCTTTAATAACAACACAATTTTCGTCACTACAGGTTCCTTGTATGTTATCATATATGTTTTAATAAACTCACCGCATTTAGGGGGCGAGTTAAATTGTTTATTTATGAAATCTAGTCGAGTGATAAATAAATTCTCTCAACTAGTTTTCATAGAAAAACAATTTAACTCGCCCCCTTGTTTGTTTAACCCTCATGTCTCAAAGAATAACCTTGTTTGTTTAACCCTCATGTCGATCTCATTCTCACATGCCTTAAACTAATCTACATGGGACTAATGACCTTCCTTAGTGCTTAAACAAAGCTTAAATCTCTTATTATATATGTGTATGAATCTCTATTTAATTAGAAAAACATGGATGTTTGGGATAGCGTGCCGGATAAGATTAAAAGCTGGTGCTATTACTAAGATAATTATAAATCTTACTGTTGCAATATATAACTTTAATAATATAGAATTGATGTTACTAGCAACAACAATAAGGGTGGCTAGATTAAATTGCGTGTAATTGTAAAGAATATTACAATACATAACAAATTCATCTTCTGTGTATATATATAATATGTATATACTAAATCATAATATACGTCAAAGATACTGTTTACCGTTAAAAAAGTATCTTGAATCTTAGTTACACAATTATTTATCTCAATTATTACCCATGCTAGATGCCAAAAAAAATGGTTAAAAATAAGAGTACCATATAAAATGGTGTGACAAAACAAATGAAAAATAACTTTATGCTTGAAGAATAAAGGTATTACCTAACTTAATTCAAAATAATTAATAATTGTTATACGACACTAAATGCAGTAATAAATGCTTAATTAAATAATTTTCCAAAATATATATTTCTGTAAGTTAATTACATAAGCATATAAGTATCATAATTTTTAAAATCTGAATATTAATCTTAATTTATTTTTACAATATTATATTCACAATGGATCTTATTTTACAAATACAAACTTTTAAGGATAAATGATTAAAATTAAATTAATATAGCTACAAAACTAATTTATATTATTGTTATTCCTTTAATGTCACTATCATCTAATTGATTATTGAAACTAATCTAAACTTTTAAAATCTTGTTAGAAACTAATATCTATGAAATCAAATTCAAAATTTAAATTTAAACAATCAAATAACTTCTAACAACTTAATTAATTACTAAAGTATAGAAAATCAAATAATTCAAAATTTAAATTTCAACAATAAAAAAAAATTAAACAACCTAATCAATTTGATTAGTAATTAACAAGGATGATTTATTTCTATCCACGAAATTTGTAAGTCTATTCATCTTTTTGGGTTTTACTGAGATAATATGTATTGTCCACTAAGTTTAATAACGTTGTTGGATAAATTTACAAAAATCAATATTGGCATAATTTTTATAAAATAATGATTCTTTTTAATTCAATTGTAAATTATCCACCAATTTTTTACTTCTATCCACCGTCATATAATATATCAAAAAGTAAACATAAATTGTAAAATAAAATGATATTTCTGATATATATAATTTATTGTTAATTATATATTTCGGACTGGAGATTAGACTATAAGATTAGATTATAGTCTATGATTCACATTTATTTTCAGAATTGAGATTATACAATAATTCACATTAATCTTGGAATAGTAATTAAACATCAAGTATAGTTTGAAACATTTGTAATACGTCTACAAAATTTAGTTCCTATCTAGAAGTAAATTAAAATTATAACTTTAGTCACAAATTTATCATGGCAAACAAGAAAACAAACTTATATTATAATTGAATATTATTCTTTTGATTTGAAATGATTGAGATTGAAGGAAACGATGTTTGTTGTCTACGGCTACTAATTCTTTTTTAGTTTCTTAAGTTTTAATTTTTCTTTATTTAGAGCCCTCATTGTATAGAAAAAAGAAAAAGAAAATAGTAAACTCATTTGTTGAAAAAAATTATTTGTTAGTATTATGTTGTAATAATATAAATTAATTCCGCCCAGTTTTATAATGTTGTATATTTTTGTATGAATAATGAATCTATAGTCCTTCTATCAATATACCTTTTAATAAATTAAGAAAAAAATATTATTAAGAAAGTATATTCTAATTAGGAAACTAATTTTAAAAGTAAGGAAGTATATTTTAATTAGGAAACTAATTTTAAAAGTAAATATATGTAAAATGATTGTTAATTGGTGGATATACTTCTCAATTTTTATAAGGAAGTTTTAAGAAATTTATTTCAATATTAACATAAATCGGATAAACTACAAAAACCCGCGAATAGAAATAAAATTATCCAAAATTAATTATATACAAATTATTTACAACGTGAGCCTTTAGATTAATAGATCTTTAAAACAAAATAGCGAGTCAAACTTTGTATTTTTGTAATATATATGTTTACAAAAAATGTATAAATCTCTTTTTTATTTTTATTATTATTATTATTATTATTATTACAAATAACAAGAAATCCTTCTAAACTCGCTAATCTAACCCATTCGATTGTAACATTTTTGAAACACTTTACATATATTTTTATTGTACTTAAATTAATAAGAGTATCAATTTAGTTGAAGTGCTATATATAAACGTGCATTCATAAAGATACTTAACCAAACCTCTTGACCCAGTGGTATAAGGTTGCTACTGGGACAACCTTGGGTCGACTTGGAGCTCCCAAGGTCAAACCCCGGCGTTGTCAAAATAATGCTTGGCTAGCGGCAGCTACGAACTACGAGCGAGAATTAGTCGAGGTGCGCGAAAGCTGGTCCGAACAACCCCGTGGGGAACCAAAAAAATAAAGATACTTGACATTCATTTGAGTAAAGTAACGTTAATTTAATTAGTGGCGGCGGATCTTAAATCAATGCCAAATATATTTATAATTTAACTTGTGAATTTTCTTTTTATATATGTCTAACATTTATTGGTAATAAATATCTTTAAATTATATATACACGCTAGAGAGGATAGGATTTATTGATTAAGAGAGAGAGAGAGAGAGATTAAGAGGAGCATCTTACAATTATGTTTAAGATGTGGGTGAGGGGGAGAGTCAGCATGTTTTGGTTGCTGAAACAAACAAACAAACAAATATATATATATATATATATATATTAATATATTATTTTGGGGGTGGGTGTAGTTGCGTGCGCTATATGCTGTAATTCCCTTCCTGTTTTGGGGTACTACTTTGATCCAAACGAATCTCTCTGTTCCTCTCTTGTACTCTTTCTCTTTTCTCTCTTTTCTCGTTTTCTTTTCTTCTTTTCTTCTCTTCTCTTCGCACACTCAATAGAAAGAGAGAGAGACAGAGACAGAGGTCTAAACAATAATATAACTAGTGAGAGAGAGAGAGAGAGAGAGAAAGTGGAGATCAGATACAGCAACCCTCCCCACTCTTTCTCTGCGTGCTTCAAAATACAAAGTGAGGCAAAATTAAGGCTTCGAAGCTATTATCATTATTACCTATATTTTATCTTTGGATTTTCTTTGTCTCTGATTTGAGTTGAGTATATATATGTATACACATTATTGGTGTTCTTTGAAGCTAACTTTTCTATAGTTTTACCTTAAGGTTTCCATTTCTTTTTCCCTACTGGGTATTTATTCGATATCGATGCGAAACTGCTGCTTCTTGGCCGGGTGTTTATGTTTTGGTTGAAGCACACTCAAGGTAGTTGTTATCAATTCTTCCTTTTTTTTTTGGGCATTTCTGATGCTTATCCATGTTTGATTTTATTTTATATATTGTTCTTCCACTGTTCCCCTATATAGCTAGCTATATATAAGAAAGAATGGAGGGGTATTCAAGGAATGACGAAATCCATCCTCAGTGGCTAGATTTGATTCCCAAAGATAGAGAATGGACTGCAAAAATAGGTGAAGAAAGAAACCATGGGATTATTTCTGAGGAAAAGAAGTTAGAGCTAAGGCTTGGTCCACCAGGTGATGATGAAGAAGAAGAAGAAGAAGAAGAAGAAGTTTGGACCATTGAAAACAATAATATTGGTACCAAAAACAGCTTCATTGAAAGAGATCACCACTCCCTTCTCTATCTTGGCTACTTCTCTAAAATGGCCAATAACACTTTAGGTTCAAAGAGAGGGTTTCTTGATACCCAAGCCCATGGCCAAAAAACTTCTTCGGTTTTCCCGGGAAACAAACAGCAACAAATACAGGTTCCATCATATCTTAGCTCGCCTGTGACGGGGAAGGAATCCTCACAGCCCTGTTGCAATAAACTAGTAGTAGAGTTGCAGAGTGCTGAAAAGAAGACATTTTCACCAGACTCTGCAAATACAGCTGTGACCAACACTTCTCAGAAAAGGTTGCCTTTTCCCCCCCTTTTTTTTTTCCTTTCTACTGTTTGCTTCTTCTTTTTTTTTTTTTTAAATGTTACACAGAGCATATTCAATTAGCAGTCAAATTTGCTAAGATGTTTGTGGTCCATGCATAATTGTGTTTCACTTTTTTTATGCATCACATGCACTATTGTTTGTACTGCATTTCATTAGCTCTGCCTTTATCCATAGATATCTGCTTTTGTGAAAGTTATCCTTTTCTTTTATTACTTGTGTCGTGTATGACTTAATCCATGCTTGAGACTTCGGAATACAACTTGTTTTCTTATCTTGAAATTTGTTACGCTCAACCCCTCCCCCCACCCCAAAAAAAAAAAACCCTTGTCAATCTGATACGTACCGAAAAGGAAATTGGTGCTATAATTTTGAGACTCGAGGAGGTTAATTATTTTTACTTTTTTGACATAATAGTTGCTCTCCTGTTTCTGTTTTAGCCCCGTTTTTGTCTTTGTTTCTTATATAACCTAATTGCTCATTAATTATAGAGGCATACAGCTTTTAATTTATCTGCGAAATACAAGTTCTGGCCTTCTGGGGGTTATCATTTATCAAATATGTATATAAACATTGAGTCTAAATCAATCAACAGTTGGAAATTGAAGTCTATAACAATTATGAGATTTAATACATTCATTTCATAAATAGCAAATTCTTAATTCCACCTAGATGGAGTAGTTAGTAATAAAAATGATAAATAGGCGACATATTATGTTGTGGGCTGTTTGCATACATTAATATTTCCATGATTCTTTGTTCTGAATAAGTAAATGTGACTTGTGTATGGATATCCGTATACCAGAGTCTCATGTTTGCGCGGTTCTCATTCAAACCTTAGAATTAAGAAATACTCTGTTTGGGTCCTCACCTCCCAGTAGGATTTGTAGTGTCAACAATGAAGAGACTTGATTTGGTTGGGGTACGTCCTTGTCCTCTATGCTTGTGTTTGTGCTTGAATAGTTCTGAATTATTTAAGAGGGTGGTTATGTTTCCATAATTTATAAACTTTCTCACAATTACCTCTGTATAAGTGGCTGACTTGTGTGTAATTCTGGGTATTGATGGTCCCACAAACAAATGTAAAAAAAACAAAAGAAGTGCTCCTGCTCCAGTTGTGGGGTGGCCTCCAATTCGTTCGTTTAGGAAGAATCTTGCGAGTAGCGGCTCTTCTAAACTGCTCCCCGAGTCACCAAATGTGGTCCCATTCCCAAAAAATGCTGCTGCAATCGAAAAACAGCAGGTGGAAAGTAGCCGTAAAGTTTTGTTTGTGAAGATCAATATGGATGGAGTCCCCATTGGAAGAAAAGTTGATCTTAAAGCTTATGACAGCTATGAAAAGCTCTCCTCTGCTGTTGATCAACTCTTCAGAGGACTTCTTGCAGGTTTAACCACAATACTTTATCTGATTATTTTACCATAATAACTGTGAGGTTCACACAAATCAAAATCTTAAATACATTTGAATCATCGGAGCCAATTATCATCTTGATTCCCCAAAACAAATCAAAATCTAACTGAACTAGTGATTTCACTTTCTATGGCTTTTGATTTTGTGTGTAGCTCAAAGGGATTCCTCTGCAGGTGGAATCCAGAATAGGGAAGGAGAGAAAGCAATTACGGGATTATTGGATGGAAGTGGGGAATATACATTGGTGTATGAGGATAATGAAGGAGACCGAATGCTTGTTGGGGATGTCCCTTGGCAGTAAGCATCTCAACAATCTGGATGGATCTCTGGTTCCACTATAATTTAAATCTATCTAATCCCTTTTAATATTCCGACAGTAGCATTAGATTTTTTTTTTCTTTTAGTTTTTTACTCACTTTAGATTCCAAATCCTTTGGCCTGTCCAATAATTCTTTTTCTTAATCATAAAATGTTGTATACCAATTAATAAATGCAAGTGTCAATTATATATAGCATGTGAGACTTGATCTTCTATAATAGATTTGCTGCACTGTGGATCTGGTTTAGTAACATTTGGGATGTTTTGCAGCATGTTTGTGTCTACAGTGAAGAGGCTGCGCGTGTTGAAAAGCTCCGAGCTGGCCAAACTTTTTGGTGAGTGTTTCTGTCATTCTTAATCCCAATAAAAAGTTGTATAAAAAATGTATTATGATGCCGTAATAGCTTTTCATAGAATATACAATATTTTTCAGTCAAAGCTCAAACTTGTGGTTTATTCAGATTTTGTTGTTTTTGTTTGCAGTTGGTAGTAAGCAAGAAAAGAACCCACTTTGATGCTTCTCCCTGAAATGGACAGAAGGAAATGTTTAATGTGAAGATTTGGTACTTGGTCGGAGGAAGTTGTGTTCTGTTTAACAGTTGTCGTTTTGGATTTATTATAATTCTATGGTTGGGGGAAGGACAAGAATTTGTACAACTGCAGCAGCTAATTGTATTGTAAGAGATGTGAATGTAGTTGTATTTTCTTGAAAAAAATGTTCCTGCGTTTGTGCGTCGTCGTGCTTGTGAAGGATATATAATATACAGGGTTCAAACCTCACTTTATAAATGCGTGTGATCTACCAATTTTATATCTAGGTTTTGTAAATTTGAGTTGGACTGAAATGGAGTTGTGAAATTTTAGAATTTGTAATGTTAGGAAAAAGCCGGGAATCCATTAGCTATTTCAAGGCACGGATGTAGATGTAGTCCGACTTGGAAGGCTTTTTTTTATTTATAGACCTCGGAGCTTTTTTTTATTTATAGACCTATCAATTTTCTAATGCAGTTGGTCTCCGTTTAGTATCAATGCTGCTTGTAACTACACTAACATTCTAAGTGCAAGGCATTATTAGCAAAAGCGATGATACGATTTTTGATATTTATGGAAAAATTGTACCACGTGAATTGATTGATAACATGAAAAAAAAACAAAAAAAATTGCAACAAATATTAATTTTGAACATTATTTTTGGTACAAAAGAAGTAAAAACGGAGGCACCCCAAAATTCCCATTTGCAAGTCATTAAACCCTATAAGCATTTCTCTAAATTTCAAGAAAACGTGGAGTTACCAAAACCAAAGGAAACAAAGACTTACAATTTCAGAACAAAGGGAACAGTATAGCAAGAACTCCCCATTTTATTAGTAACCCCAAGTTAGATTCATGAAGAAAGGAAAAATAAGGCAGAGACCAAAGTAGAGACCTAATCTATGAATAGAGGGAGCAGATATAACAGTGTAATATATATTTAAAATTAACGGAAAAATATGAATAAGCCGACTACAGAAATTTAAGATTTTCAAAACTCTTAGATCTCATCATGGGAGTACCGGGAGTGAGAGGCAGCAAGAAGAGCAGCACCAATACCCGAACCATCATTAAAGTGCTCAACAGAAACGCATTTTGAGAGATCCTCTCCAAGCAATTCGTCCAGGGTGTTCTCCATGCACTTTCTGTACTCGGTGTAGTGCTCGTATAGTCCACCATCCATAGCTATTACTGTCTTGTTTGATTCCCCCTCCCTCATAGTATCTCTTCCCATTTTCTTTAAAACTCCCAAGATCCCAGCAGCAGCGAGTCTAGCCCCACGTGTGGCAACAACGTTACAGAGCTCAACCACCACTTTCTTTGTTTTCAGGTTAGTATTAGATATCTGCAACAAAAAGAACATGATTCTTGTGCCTGTGAAACAAAAAAAATACAAAAAGGTTGCCAATGAAAAACAAAAACTGTTGCAACGGGAAAGATATACATACCTCTAATATACCCTTCAATTTATTTCCTACCACCCTCAGATCAGAAGACGTATCCTGATGCATTGCAGACATATCAGGTGTCCTGCATATTCAACAGAGCTGAAAAATGTAACTGCTCTGCAAACTTTATTTAGCATTATTGACGCTGGGATTCGTGGCACAATTGTTCTGGGTGTAATACTATCCATACCTCGTAACTTTTGAGATTATATGGAAATTTTTATATATTTTGGCCGAGCAACTAAGTCGTGTTTTTTATTTGTAGCAAATGTTGTGATTTCAAACTCATTTCAAGTATCTAATAATAGATGAATAAATAAATAATAATAATAATAATAATAATAATAATAATAAAAACCCCTCATTTCAAGCAGTATTTTACTTCTCCAAATTAACAAAAAGGGGAATTCTGTAATTTCAGGGGCACACCACCAGCCCCCCTCGTGGCTCACACAAAAGATATTTACCATAAATAAACTTCCAATATGGATTGTGAAAGTCTTTGAGAATACCTCAATACGAATGGAATCTTGAGTTTTGGTGGAACTGTGTCACCAAAAAGGGCAGCTTCCTCAGCCATTCTTAATAGAACTCTGCGAACTATTTCTCCCAGATACATGCCAGAGGTTATTTTCTCAAATATCTGTATAAGATAAATGGAAAAAAATTAGAAAATGAACTACATAATTCTGATTGCTGAAACAAAAAAATGGCAATTGCAACAATAGTATTCGGATAGTTATAAGATCACATGTTCCCCGGGATTTAAGCTTTCAGCATCCAGTGCATGATCATACTCCATCAAGGGAAGATGTGATGACCTGAAGTTACCCCACTCCATGTTGATAACCTGCAATATATAAACGTATAGGGGGGGTTTAAATATTATTTCCCATAGTAATCAACAGCCATTAAAGAAATGGCTAACCATCTCTCCTGATTTAGGCGGAGGGCCGTGCCATTTTGGTATTGCTTGAATTCTTTCCACATAAGCTGCATTTGTTCCAGTACCCAAGATAACAGCTGCAGCAATGTCCTTGTTTGTGTATCTACCTCCAGCTAATGTTCCAATTGTATCATTGACCTTATGAAACAGATGCATTAAAACCTCATAATTTGGAAGTACATATAGGTTGAAAAGGTTTCCACTCCAGAATAAAAAAAAAACAGCACTGCCGATCTAACTTACCAGAGCTGAAACACGCATATCAAGGCCCTTTCTTTCCATAGCTTTTGTTAGTTCTGCTACCACATCTTGACCAACCTACTCAACAGAGCGCTGAGTCAGCAAAACAAGAAAGAAAAAACCTGTCTATCAGATGTATGAACCAAAAACGTAAAACAAATCATTCAAGGATTATGGGTGGACTCTGTCCCCATAGACCCACCCAATTAGGTTTGCCATCAACAGTAATATGCCACATCTGGGTTTTAATTGTATGTCGGAATGATGTTGATGAGCTAACTCAGTTGATAAAAGAGCTAACTCAGTTGATAAAACTATGCCGGGGAACTTCAGCTCGAGAACGGCAAACATGGAATTTTCACAAATACAGCTCAAGATAATATACAGCAACACAACATGATGTAGGACCAGTAGGTTTCAAGAAAGAATAATGAAAGAAGAAGAGTGACGGGTGAGAAAGAGAAGTAGAATCGCTGGAGAGTGGAGAGATAAAAGTGCTCTGATTTTTATTCATTCAAAAGTGTCTAAAGCATCACAAGCTTCCAAAATATAGCCTACTATCAATAGCTTCATATGCCATGATTTATGCCCTAGAAAAATCCCTAAAATCAAGCAAGATATTATTCTCTAATTTAAATCCCCAAATACAAAGCCAAAAATCAAGTTTTGGGCCTACTATTGCTCTTTCGCCAAAAGTAAGCGTGAGTCCATTTTCCATCACAACACATCGAAATTCATCAACAACCTCAGCCTCAAATCATATGGTTCAAAGAAGAAACAGGAGATCCTAGGCTTCTATGCGGCTTTAAGGAACCTAATGTACAGTTTGGGCTATCCATTTTGGTGAGGACCCAGATTGTTACATATGGTATCAAAGGGGACGTAGATCCACTACCATTAGGGTGTGTGGTATTTGTGTTTTGTGTGTTGGAGGCTAACAACAAGCCGGAATCGTTGGTTTGTGATCTCAACCTAACGAGGACGTTAGGGCCTTAACGGTCGATGTGCGGAGATCTATAGCTTATATGTGGGTTCAATGAACCTAAAATACAACTTCGGCTAGCGATTTGGGGTGGGAAATTGGGTTGTTACATCCTTGTGGAATTTCTTTTCAAGGAATTAAGAATTTTGATCTGCTACTCTTTTAACTCTCTTGGTTGTATATTATTTTACATTTTTCTTATCTTTTAGCGGTTGTTTGTGCCTTGATGGTAAGGGTAGTCCTTGAATCAAGTAAGATGTTTAGTTTTCAATTCTAAGAAGCACACAAAGACGTTGAAACAAATGAAGCAAAAATCTTAACAGAAGTTCGTCAGCGGATATTTCCGGTCGATTGTGCCAAACTCAACCGACTGTGCAAACTGACCAAACGTTAACAGAATTCCCAATCTTTTGCCATTAATAGTCATCTATTAACAATAATGCTACTTAATCATTCAACATATTTTTTAGAACTAAACATTCATGAAAACATAATAATGAAGGAAGGAACAAAAAATTATAGCAGCAACCTACTTAGCAATAAGATAGTTGGAAATGATACTAATAACTCTTGGAAAAGTAACCACTAATAGGTCAAGTCTTGATTGAATTCTACTAATGCAGTAAAAACATTCAACATCTCTACATTGCATAGAAACGCCAACAAGAATTAATTAGACAAAATATTTCACCAAATATTCTACGCATAACTACATTTAACCATTTTCTACATCGAGTTAAATGTAATAGTTTTATTGTTACAAGAACTTAATCTAAATGAAAAGAATATGAGCTGGCACCAAGCAATCAGAACTAACCGCATCAGCAATAGAGAAGCCTTTGGACCACCTAATAATTGTCCCAGAACAAATGGACAATGGCATCACAGGGAAGGAGAAGGTGAAACCTAGTTCCCTTTGCCGGCCATTTGGAAGATGAAAACCTTCACCTTCTTCAGCAGCAAATTTTGCAAGTTCTTCTGCAATATAGTCAAAAAGTTCCTGAAAAAAATTAATATTGAGAATTCAGATATGATATTTATGTATCAACCAGAATAAATTACGGTCCATAGAGTCTCAAGAGACAAAAAGCTCACCTTTGAAGTCCCAACCATTAAATGAGGAGGAATAGGCACCTCAGCAAATTCTTGATTGACAACACCGCGACCCTTCCCTCCCAATTGCACACGCAACACTCGGAAATTTGTTCCACCAAGATCCAATGCATAAAACACTCCTTCCTCCTCACTGAAACAAAAAGCATTGAATAAAAGACATATATCTCAAGTGTACTCATTTTATGACTTGTTTCATAGCTACACAATCACGAAAAATACTAAATACTAAGCCAAATTGCTGTATTTTGTATTATGGGCTCTAACATGATTATTCTTTAAATGCAGTATTTACATGTGTTGTTTACCATCTTTTTGATAAATTACAAATTAAGATTAATTTTTTTTAAGAACCCCATTAACAAGAATACCCTGATGGGATTAGATTATAGTTTATACATAAGTATACTTTTCAACAATTAACAGAATCCTTCATCAAGCACTTTCGGTGCCAGTTCAAGTCATCCTAACTTGAAAAGGAATTCAGTGATTCTTTCTCATCTCAAGTGATAGTTGTCACCCGTTACAAAAAACAGTTAATTTAATGACTTTTTATCTGTGAACCACTAGGCTAACTGGGTCTGTGAATGAGGCTAATTACCAAGATAATTTTCCAATCATAAAAAAAAATAAAAAATCTTGAAGAGCAAGTTGAGGAGCCAGTTGGCCGCCACAGGGAATTGAAGAAAGAACAAGTAGTTAAAACGTAGGATATGAATATGATGCAGTTATTTCATGTTTAATAAGTGCATTGATTACCCAGTAGGGAGACTGTCAACATAGCTGATGAGCATCCTAAGTTTGCTGCCACCTTCGGAGGCGAGACCGGCGTGCATCTCCACCGTCATTGCGTCCGCCACCTGCCTCAACTTAGCTGTGGGGGTCCCACCCTTCTCTTCAAATTCCTTCAGAATGGCCATTGCTCTGGCCCACCGGCACGAGTTCCGCATCCGCTGCCGCACTATCAGAGCCGCCGCCGCACACATAGCGGCGGCGCCGATAACCGCCGCTCCGACCGCCGCCTTCTTCATCCCGACCAACAACAGCTAATGCAGTGCAAATCCAGAGATCTCGAAATGCGAAGCTCCCAACCAACCAATGCACGTTGCAGATCAATAAACAAAGACGGGATTGTTATGCATACACATTGTTATTATTATTAATGGGAAACATGAGAAAAAAAAAAATGGTGAAATATAGAAACCCTAAAGAATGAGCTAAAAAAACATATATGGAAATGGATATATAATATACGTATGATGAAGTGAAGGGTGAGAATGCGAGAATTAGTATTGAGATCCGAATCATCAGCCTTTTTAGTATACAAACTTGCTTTATTTGGAAGTTGGAGTTCCTGTTTATCAGCTACGTCGCTGCTTCCGCATGCCCAAACTCCCAACTTCTTTAGCTTTTTATTAGATATAACTTGGACTAAAATTCGAATGCAAGAGCATCTCCAACATTTTTTTTAAGTGGCCCTTGCTTTGTTAATTTATCTCGCAATTTAAATAGCGATTTTTAAATGATTCTAACAAACTTTTTGAATGATATTATTTTAATATTTTAACAATTATTAATGATGTTGGTGTTTTATTTGACCAATATAAATTCTAATCAATTCAAATATTCAAACAAAACAATTTGAACTGTCATTTTTGAGTAGCAAAATTTGAAGAGAGAGAATAAATGACTTTTCAACATAAATAACCAATTTCGCTACTTTTGTTAAAGCCAGTTTTACTAAAATGATTCTTCAAAAAAAATAAAAATAAATTACACTTCAGTTATTTGAAGAATTTGTTAGAGACACGAAATGTCTTTACATTATATTAAATGCATGATTAACTATCACTTGTAGTTGTAGATCCGAGTCTGTTACCGAAATTTAAACTCGAGATATTATTGAAACATTTGCCCCAATACGGTGCCGAGTGATGGACCACCTCTTGTTATTTTGCTTTTCTATATTAATATAGATATAATTCTTCTTCTTCTTCTTCTTTACTTTTAATTAAAATTGGGTTTTCGTTTCCACACTAATTTTTGATATTATATATGAAACGTTGCACATTTAACATATATAATTTGTATATAAATAATTTGAATTAAATTTCTGAAATAAAATTTTGTATGTAATATAATGATTAAGTACGAATTTAAATTACTTTGAAACAAGGATTAAATCCTTAAAAAGGGTTCCTAACTTTATGTGAGAGGTAAAAATTGGACGTGGACTTTTGGTCAAATCCCAACTTGGAGATCTAGTATATTAGTCGGCCTATAATCAAAGCCCATAAGCACAACTCTATTACAGATTAGTAACCATCCAGTCGACCAAGATGTGTTTGTATTTGGGTCGACACCTATCAATCATTGTAATCTATCGACCACAATGAACTAGCTGAAAGACAGCTGACCAACTTCAGTCAGCCAACGAAAATAAGATAGCTGAGCTGAAAGATAAGTGATAGAAAATAACTACTTGTATAAACGTGAATATAATTAAGGATATCTGGAATCTTGAAGTAATGCCCAAGTTTACTTTTATAATAATTTACATTCATCCTAAACCCTAATGTAACCCCAAACTAGACATAATTAATTCCAATATCCTCTACATTCACTCCCATACATTTTTTTTCCCCAAGTTATAAACCCTAACTCATTGCTATATCTATTTTCTTTAAACTTTTAAGCTATTAGAATCAACACACACAAGGGATGATGTCCTACTAAATTAGGAATTAAAACCACCGAAATAACCTACCCCAAAACAAATCTGGCTTTCATTATGTTTATTGTTTTCTTTATAACAGTTCATCATCTTCATTCATAGCATTTAGTTGTCAAGGATGGTTCATTGGGTCGATTTTCTTCAAAATAGGTTTGGTTAGATTTTAGCCATCCACATTTTATATGAATATTCAAATACTTAATAGGGATAAAATCCTTTCATTCCCTCTGTCGAAATTTAATATAACGGATAAACGGAGATGAAGATGAAATAATAAAATAAGGTATACGATGAAAAACGGCTATAATCATCTTTTGTTCGTAAGTCAGCTCATGTTAGGACCGTTAGGTCCTTCCATTACGAATTGGAGCTGTATTTGGAACCTTCATGTATCTTCAAAGATTAAAATTTTCATAAGGCAGTCTCTTTCTGACTGTTTACCTACAATGAAGGCACTTCAGGAAGGAAAGTTGATGTTGAGTATGTCTGCCCCATTTGTCAACAAGAAGAGGAAAGTGATTTTCGTGCTCTAATTTCATGCTCGTTTGCTCGTTGTGTATGGATAGGTTCTGAATGTGGGGATCAATATGCAGGGAACCGATCATTATTAGAATGGTGGAATGGGATTATTTGAAGATTTTCTAAAGCAAAGATGGAGGTAATCGTAACTACGCTGTGGAGCATTTGCGTAATCGAAACTCAGTGGTTTGGACGGGTAAAATGGCAACTCCAGCTCGGATGATCAGTTTAGCAGTAACCTTTCTCCGTCAAATAGGAAGCACAAATACATCGGTTAAAATGCAGAATTCAGGTGCAGCAACTTCAACTTCGAAATGGCAGAGGCTTCCGGTTACCTAGTGGACGTGTAATGTCGATGCAGGCAGGGCCTCCAACCGTCCTTAATGAGGACATGACTACGTAATAAAAGACTCTCAAGGAAAGTTCGTGGCTGCGCTTAATGGATCTCATGTTGGCTGTAATGATCCTTAAATGGTAGAAGCATATGGAGTTAGAGAAGCTTTAAGTTGGTTGAAAAGGAAACAAGCTGGTAATATTGTTCTGGAATCTGATTCTCAAGGTTTTGTGCAAGCTTTCCATAGCATAAGTGAAGATTGTTCCTTATTGGGTCTTTTAATTGATGATTATAGAACCATTGCTAAGGATATTGAGTCTTGTAAGGTTATGTTTATGCGTCGATTAGCGAATGTAGTTGTTCATAATCTTGCTAGGGTGGATTTTTCTATGTTTGGTCAATAGGAATGAATAGAAACCCCTCCTTATTTTATTCTCGATGTACTTTGTTCGAATTTGAGTTAATTATTTAATCTCCTATTTCAGAAAAAAGAGAAGAAAAACAACCAAATAATATAACAAATTAATAGTAATATAAGATCTATGGCAACGCGTGCTCCTATTATTTCCATGATTGATGTACCTTTTTCTTTAGCTTCACATGTTGAAAAAAATTGGAAAAAAATCTCTCTTTCCAAAACATTTTAGCTTGCAGTCTATAAATTTATTTATTTTAATTATTTTGTAATTTTTGGCAACTACGATAACCAGTTACTTAAGTACTATAGTCGGTTACTCAACTCAAGTAACTTGTATTTCTCTAGCTATTCAACTATAGTAGTTATAAATGTGTCTTCACTAAATAAAATTCGATAATCTAAAAATTGATAGAAGCCACAACTTTTAAAAAAAAATTGTAGACCACAAAATAAAAATTTCAAATACAAATATCGACCAACAAATTTCCCTCACATGTTTTGGTTTTGCAGTGTTCTAGGCTTTCTTTTCGTTATGTAGGTTTAATAAGATTATGTGCTTCGTTTTCTTTGGTAAAAAAAATAATTATGTTAGGTGTACTTTTTGTTATTTTAGTTTGTAAGCTAATAAGGATTTTTGTATTTGTCTTCATAAAAAGTAGGGTTTTAGGTCTATATTTTTTTACTTTTTGTTATTTTTCGTTGCAAGCTAATATTTTTGTATTTCTCTTCTCAAGTGTTAAGCCAACTTTTTGTTATGTTTTGCATGTAAGCTAATAATAATAATTTTTTCTTTTGTTTATTATAAGTTTATAAAACTACAAATTAAATAGACAGATAAGAGTCGTCGAACTCTAGGTGAGGGCTGTCCGCCAATGCCACTTTATTTTCGTACTTGCAAAAGCGAAACACGCCATTTCATTAGAAAATGTCATAAATTTAACGTCTTTGATTAACCATTAAGTTGTTTAATAAATTCAAAAATTGTTATAATAAAATGAATTTGGTATGTATTTATCTTAATCTGAAGTTCGCATCCTCATTTTTTAATATATATATTGTTGATTTTTAGCAGCCACACAAATTTCTTAAGTTCTAAAACTTAGGGTAAAAAATGAGCTTTAACCTTAAAAACATCGTTGGGTAATTTTAACCGAGGTCCAAGTCAGCAATTTAGAGATTAACAAACAAAAATGTCATTTTCTCAAAATTTATGTACAGCTATATATATATATATCAAGAATCAAGATCAACATCACTATAGGAAGATTGTAGTTTGATAAATAAAAATAAATAAATTACTGGAAAATTAATTGTTTTTTTTTAACTTACTTTTACTTGATAAAGTTGTATGACAACATGGAGAAAAGATGCACTTATCATCTCTAATTCCAAAATGTAAATATTAAAAAATGATACAAGTGTCTCGAAAAATCTATTAATTTTCATTACCCTATTTAATGATTCAATCTCTAAATAAATTTCATAAATACTTGCAATAAACTAATGCAATCTTCAATCAATTCAATTGAATACCCCCTACTCTCTTCCTCGATCAAAACAGCCATACCACCTAAGGACATGCATATTTTTTGTATAATGGAGAATTATTACTTTATGAAGGCAAATTTCCTTAAGACGAGATCAAAAAGATCTATAACATTAAATCGTGGAGGTTATATCTTTATAGAATATTTCTTTCAATTTTGTAAATGCAAATCAGTTTGAACATTACAGTCAGAAAATCGTGCCCGTGTGCGCGAGTGAGAGAGAGACACCAGATATTATATAGTATATCATTACAAGTCAACCAGTGTTACAAAAGAAAATTGGACAAGGAGCAAAAGAAATGGGAGGTAATTACAACCATCTTCATACCACATAATTGGAGTCTTACCCACCTCACCCCTAAACATTTGGATTGAAAACACCAGACAACTAAAATGTTACACTACTTGCTTGACTGCTATTGCTACCATGGTCCAGAAAGCAATATCCCCAGTCTCTCCAGTCTCTCTTTCAATGAAAGATCATTTGGATCTGCTCTCACAGCTTCCGCAGCACAGCCCTCTCATGAAGACGAAAAAAAATAAAAATTAAACAAACTGTACATAGATGATACCTCGCTTGATTCGCTTTTTCCTTTTTTCCTCTTTTTTTTAGAACTTTCCCCCTCACAACTCAGCTCCCCATAATGCCGCCATTTGATTTCCGGTTCATAGCATATTAGAATGCTCGCGCACACACGATCATGCCTGTTAGAAAAGAAAGAAATGATAGCCCAGCAGCACTCTAACACGCTACTTACCAGTAAGAGGATGGCTTTGCATCTCCCCCTCTCTCAACCCAACAAGGTTTCTTTCTTTCACAACCAACTTCCAATTTATCATGCCGTTGACGTCAGGCTTAACCTGTAAAGGAAACACACAACCAAAAAAAAAAATCCCAAGAAGAGCATTATAAAGACAAATGGAATGGAAAAAAAAGCAACATATGAGATAGAAATTTATGCACATGCCTTATCACGGTCTTCTGCACAGGGTTGACGACTCCTGTAGACTTCACTGCCATCCATCCCAAGTCCAGCATTTGGCTTCATGGAAAGAAAACAAAACAAAAAGAATTAGATGGCTCTTACAACTATAAACAAGCTTGTATCACTTCTACAAAACTCAAAGAATGGGACAAGAAAAGGACATCATGATTGGCTCAAAGATTGTTAGCCAAATGAAAACATACAAAGTGACCCGGAAAAACAGGGGCAAAACAAATATAAATACAAAACCTCTAACTCTTGCTGCAAACCATCCTTGAAGACCTCGCTGTCATTTTGAAACCCATTATTATCCAGAAGGGACTGGGAATCAGCCTCACACGAATCACCCTGTGACGACCCAACAAGATTGTTACTCCCAGCAATGCTACCTGGATTCCCTTCACAGCTACCTGTCAATGATTCAGGTCCACCGTCCTCATATGAATCCACCTCACTTGCAAGGTTAGTAACAACACTTGAATTAGATATGCTCGCAACCTCTTCAATTGTTGTTTCAGCCAACAGTACATTCACTGGTTTTTCATCTTGGCACTCTCCATTTACTTCAACACTCCCTTGCGTTGCCAAACAATCTTTCGACATACCACAAAATATACTACTACCAATTTCAGGAGAAACTGAAACCCGTGTCTGGGGGCTAATCGATTGCCTTTTCTCAGGACTCTCTTGCTTCGCATCCGCACTCTCTATCTCTCTTTTCCTTCTGAGACGTCTTTCACCAGATCCAGACCTGCAAACTTCATCATCGAAAGATTTTGAAGCATGCTGCTGCTGCTCGTGGCTCATGAGCCTTGGTGGTCGACTTCGTTTATATCCATCCGGAAACACATAAGAAGGAATCTGCTTTCTACGGACATGAGAAACATAGATCTCCATCCCCGGTTTCCAAAACATGTACATGTTCACCGACTGTCTAAACTCATCCACCGTTCCTCGAATATCAAACTGCTGGCCTTCTTCCACTCTCTCTCCTTGTTTCCTCTGCAAACCCATGAAAAAGGCAGAGTGCGAACACTGCCTTGAAGGATCGATGTAATCATGAGGATAAGGGCGGCACTGCAACTTGCCAAACGTATCCCGTTCTATCTGCAAATGCAAAAGAGGGAAAAAAACTAAATGTGAGAGAAAATTACCTTGTATTTTCAAATTTCTCTCATGCATCAATTTGAATAGATAGGCAGAGAGAGAAGTCAACCGATTCCTCCATTGCCATTAAGAAGTCAAACGGGTTAGACATTACCATCAGAGTGAGTTGCCTTAGCCGGGACTCGACCCAACCTTTCCAAGCACGCAAGTCATCAGCATCAGCTGCGATTATGTCAACCTGGAGATAGTTCTTATAACTTTCGAAAAATGAATACGGTTCAAACAACGCATTCCACTGCGATTTATTCAGCTCTATCTCCTGTGAGTGGACAATAAACAAGGGTATAGTAATGCATCACCAAAAGCTGTACTACTAAACAACCACCAGAGGATTTAAATGATCCAGTTTATTACCTCGCAAATTTTGTTACCAAATTGGAACTGCTCTGTCATAACACGGAGAGTACTGGTTGAGACGTTATAGCTAGAATTCATGCATGGATAGGCAGGTGTTATAATTGGCATAAGATGTGTTCGGTCTCGAGGATTTCTACGGGGGTCCCACACGGAGAATCCAAGTTCATCCTCCTCTATTGCACAAAGCATCACAGGATTTGGCCAGCGCCACTGCGTGTAGACCCTGAAAAATCGAGAAACCAACATACTGGGAACAGCATTGGGATAAAACTGACAGACCCGAGCTACAAGGAGAGCCCAGTTCACACCACCAAGAAATCCAGTCACCTGAAGGAGATGATGGCAGCACAAGGTCAAAAATGAGAACTAAAATCAGAATCTGAATCAATGATGAGAAAGAAACGATAACCAAGAGTAAGATGAAATGGAAAGATAAAACAGATCAAACAAAAGGCTTACATTCGAATAAACACCACGCCTTCTAGCCCAAAACTTTAAACAGCGGAGTGTTGCGCGAAAATGCTAGGATTAGGAATAAGAAATTAAGAGATGCAATCAACAGAAAACAAAATCAGTAACATGTTAAAGCAGATAATCAACAGTATAACTATCAAGAATTAAATCTAATAACCTCAGCATTTGGAACAAGCTTGAGAATTTGATCCGCAACCCTACAACCATTAAGACTCCGAACAGTTGGCTCATCAACATTGTACAAAACAGATACATCGGAGATGTCCAAGTCCTGTGATAAGTTAATCAAACATCAAACTAGAGCTACTCCAGAAGAACAGGTACAGGTGAGTGTAGAGTATCAGTAAGATATATCAAGGGAAAAACGGTTCAAGATACTGCTTTACAAACCAGTTAAAAACTAAGGTGCAACAACAGAATCTACTCAACTATAAGCCTAAAAGTGTCCACAAATCCTACACTAGGAGCAGCTAAATCAGGACAAATAGGCAAACAAAAATAAACTTGCACACAAAATGAAGAAAACTAACAGATGAATACGTGCGCGCACACACACAGAAGAAATTAGGACAAAGTTTTGAACAAAACTTAGGAGAAATATGTTTTTTGGGGCCATGATTCGTAGACAGACCATGTGTATTGGGATTGGAGGGTTGAGAGGAGGAAAGAGAGAAGACAAGCATATTTTTGAAATTGATTCCATTTAAAATTATGCAGCCAAACACCAGTAAATACAATTAGAGGATGCAGCTATGCATGTTAAAAACTAAACTGTAACGACAAAACAATTCACCCATGAGCATAAAGACCCTCCAGGATCTTCCTCCCCATAAGTCCACAACTCCAGCCACCAAGCTTTGTGCCCAAAAAGAATAATTGAGATAAAACCTGCTTAGGTAAATAAGAATACAGGACACATTCAAAGATTACAACAATCACCTCGCTTACCTTTTGAAGATTTTAAAATATTTTGAAGGGTTACTGCCTCTTCCCGCCTCTATTCAATCATAGGCATAAAATCCAAACCAAAATTCATATATTGGAAACTGTAAGGAGGAAGCAGGCATCGTTGTTTGCTATCCATGCAACCAAGTATGAGACATCACAAACTAATTTAAAACTAGATGCATAAATCTGCTTAAAGAAAGTACAGAATATAATTTCTAACTTCCTAAACTGCTCGAGATATGTTCTGTTGTTGTTCTTTCTTTCTTTCTTTGTGGTTTGGTTGGGTGTTTTTTTTTTTTTTTTTGAGGGGGGAGGGGGGGGTGTTAGGTCCACTTTCAGTTGCCTGCATCAAGCCCTATCAGCTGTGGGAGGCTAGGACAGTACAAGGCTATTGTGAATATTGATGACTTTCGCACCCGTGGATCCCTGGCCACCTGCGAAATGCCTGTCTTTTAATTTTTACAGATAGTAACCTTATTTATATTTTTACAAGAGGCTATCAAATTTCAGTTACTGATGAGAATTTAATTGAACTAGGCATATTTGAATGGAACTTGCAACACAAGTCTAGCATAAGATACTCATCTACGAAAAAGTTTGTGTACATGCTGAAGGAATTAAATACCCAAAAACAACCATCCGACATATGTTTTGAAATGGCACGCTAAACAAACCCTTCCCCTTCTGGGCTACTGCCCTTCCACAGGAGAACAGAAACAGTTCAAATTGAAGATAACTTGTGAAGTCATGAGTAGACAACTCTATCAAGTTGTTCACATCATGTATGTATATATATATATTTAAATTTAAAAACAAAAGGAAACCATAAAATAAGGATGAGCTACAAATCAAATTAAAGAAAGCAGCAGAAGAAGATCGAATTGTGGGTAAGAGAGAACGAAACACAGGCAGGGTCCCGGCACCGAGCGGCGTGTAGGTCGGCAACAGTGGCGGAACGGAGATCCGAATCATTAAAGTGAAAGGAAAAATGCTCTCGGCGCAGGTTGCTAACATGCGCACTTCATCTTCTTCTCAATGAATCCGCCTTCAGATCTCGTTTCTTCGGTCCGATCTTACGCCGATGCTGTGGGTAAGGTCGATTCTAAACTTCTTCCTTCTTTTATTAAACCTCCTAGGGTTCATAAAGGTGAGCCAGCGGTGTTTTTTTCGGAGGAAGAAATTGCTGAACTATCATCTCCCTTTAGGTTTGCCCTTATTGGGAAATTTTCCCATGGGCGTCCTTCATTGCCGTATATCAAGTCTGCCTTTGCTACTATTGGTTTAAAATCTGTCTATTCTATTGGTTTGATTGACTCTAGGCATATTTTGATTCGTTTTCATAACGCTGAAGATTTTCATCGAATTTGGCTGAGAGATATGGTATTTGAGAAAATATCCTATGAGAGTTTTTAAGTGGACAACTGATTTTCGTGTTGATGTGGAATCGTCAATAGCTCCGGTGTGGGTAAACTTTCCCCATCTGCCAGTGCATTTGTTTGCTCAGAATAGCCTATTCTCCATTGCGGGAACTATTGGGTCACCTTTAAAATTGGATGCTGGTACAGCTATGTTAGCTCGTCCGAGTGTGGGGAGTATTTGTGTGGAAATGGATTTAGTTAAGAAGTTCCCTCATAGAATCTGGGTTGGGAGTGGCTCTACAGGGTTTTGGCAAGCTGTTGAGTATGAAAAGGTGCAGAAGTATTGTGAGAAATGTAAACGCAACGGTCATGAGCAAAAGGATTGTAAGGTTGATGGGGGTCATGTTATTTCACCTTGTAGACCTGTCAATTCTATTGTTCCCATAATTCAAGGAAATGTGGGTACTTTAGCTGATAAGTATGGGGCAGGTAGCTCTAATTCTAAGAAAGAGGAGGAAGATGAGGTAATTTTGTTGGGGCATTTGAGATAAAACCGACTCAAACTAACGTTATTGGTAGTCAAGCAAGCAATGTAGTTCTAAAAAGGGGAGAGATTAATTTTATAGAGAATAAGGAAATAAATGATGAAGGAAATAAAGAAGAAATAGAAGTAGAAGAAAAAGAAGTAGAAGAAGCAGCAGAAGGGGAAGAAGAAGAAGATGACGAGGAAGAGGGCATTTGAGAAAAAACCGACTCAAACTAAGGAGATGATGAAGATGATAAAATTGAGAGTAATGAAAACTTTGATCTCTTGGTTGTCACCACTAAAAAATTGGCCACCGAAATAACAAGAGTGACACCTAATCGAGATTCTAGAGAGGTCCATAACCACATTTCAAATTGTAGGGCCGGGGTGGAAGATAAAGATGGCTTCACGGAAATGGATTCCAAGAGAACAAAGAAGAATTGGAAAAATCTATCTAATGAGACATCAACACAACTTCTTTTCGACCGAGACGAATCTCATCTTTTCAATCAAGTGCAATTTGACACCCCAAAGCTGCTTCGTGTACGGACGAAAAGACAAATTCGAAAACCGATGCGATTTGAGTAGTATTTCCACTAATTCAAATCTGATTGTGCAAGTTTTAGGTTTTTCAATATAGGGATTAAGGCTGGAAATTTTGTATGTTTTAGTAGTTTGGATATGCCTAGCAATTAGGGGTATAGTGAGACTTGATAGATGTCAGTTTCCTTGTATTCGGTGGAAGTGAGGGATTCCTTTTATATAATAAAATTTAGGGGCTCATGCCCTCCTTCGCCCAAAAAAAAAATAAGGATGAGCTTTGGAGGGCCTCACTCAATTCACATGAACCCCCTATAAATCTATTATAGCAAATTAGAACAATAATACAATATACATGTGTGGGTCTAATCTGGTTAACACTTACATCTGGGACGACCAAAAGTGATATACTTGCATAAAGAAGATCAATTGAAATTCCATCAAACTTGAATTTCATAACAGGAACATGAGCATCAGGAACTGGTTGCAACTCACTAACTTCTTCCATCTCTGCCAAGATGTTATGCAGTCTAAAAAAGAAATCTTCCTGCGAGTCAGACAAGTATTAGATGAAGTACAAAACATGATCCAGATTTATTATACACCACCTACTATTCAAAGTTTTACCTCCCGATTGACATAAGATGGCCCAACACATAAGGTATCAATGTCAGCTCCAGGACCATGTACCTATAGAAACCCATAAAAATTGTCCATGAACAAGGCATCTAATCTAATAACAAAAAAATGTCATAGCACACTTCCACGACCCATCCACCAAGAACTTAGCAAAACAAGCCAAACTGATCCCTACATTTGACCATTCAACCTTATTATAAAAAATAACATAGACTGGGCCTGAATTACATTGTTCAAGGCCCCACAAGCTCACATAAATCCCACTCTTCCTTCTAGCCAGGATTAGAGTTTAACCATCTACTAACTAAATGATTCAATGCTTAAAAGGGGGTTCTCTTCCTAGTCCAACATCAGTTTCCAAATTATGTCAGAACTCGTTTAAATGCACAGTAAGAATAATAACTGCCGAACAGCAAGGTGGGTTACATGCAACCAAAACAGAAAAGCAAAAGTCAATCTGCTTACCCCTAGCCGATAAGAACCAAATGTAAATATGACAGCATTTGCATCCTCCACCATCTGATCTGTATATCCTCTAAGGCGAGTAAGATTTTTCACCCAATCTATCACAATCTACAATGATTAAAAAAAAAAAAAAAACCTAGTCAGCTCGGAACAGCAAATAAACTTTCAATCAAAGTGTGTACATGAAGAACCCGCAACCAGTTAATAACAATAAGTACATATACATATATATATATATGTAAATCAAAAGGATCATCAAAAAACTTATATAACAACCAACATATAAAATTATAGATATAAGGCATGATCCTGTTGCACAGAGAGAAGCAAAAAAATAAGGAGTTGAGGCAGGTTGGATACATCGACAGAAAAAGGTCACACTTCAGGGGATATACAGTTTGGTTCCAGATTATATTTTAATTCTAAGATCTCCGTCTTCAGTAAAGTCTCCAGCATTGCTGTCTGTAAGACACCACTAGCTCATTATATTGGAACGGACTTTCTTCTAGAAACAGCTTCAAACGTATCTATGTTAGAATAACTAATGTGGAGGATTTGACTTAATCTAAAGATGCTCAAACCCAGACAAAAGTTTGCTTTGGGTTTTAATTGTGCCATGACTAACTTCTACAATAAATGAGTCCTTTTTGAACATGCTAGTATCTTGACCTTCCATCCAATTTATCATATCACAGAATTATCTGAGGACACAACGTTCAAAGTTCAAACTAGAGTGACCCCGCTGCCATTAGTTATGCTCATAACATATCCCTCCATGTCACTCTCATCCATCTCAATAACCATTACCATTATTCATACTTGATATGTAGTGAAGGATTAGAGTTGCTCTAAGTTAATTAATAAAATGAGAAAGAACTTTGAAAACTTATAATTATCCTATGCTAACCCATGCCAAAAGAACTATGGTGTAGTTTACCTCATGTACATCTTTCATCTCACCCCTTCGAAAGGCACTTTTCACATATCCATCCAATCTTTTATCCCTTATATTGCTTTAGTACATAAACTAAGCTCCCGTGCCTTTGGCATTACGAGTGTGATTTACTTCTTATACATTATTCATCACAACCCATTAAAAAAAATCTTAATCTCGGCTCTCTTCTTGTAGCATCCCATCTGGGCCGACAACATATTTGGGCACTGAGGATCCGACTAAAGTATTATATTTTGAGTTGATCTTTGAATGAAATGCAAACTGAGAGGATAGTCTGTGGCAATTATCTTGATTGAATGGCTCATTCATGTCCCTTGTATAAAATTATTCTATAGAAATAGAAGTTGCACTAAACTTGCAGGTTACATCTTCACTTAGTAGAGCAAAATAGATTGTTTCTAGTGAAATAAACATTTGAATTGAATATAAAGGGTGCGCATACCTGCTTAATACGAAGAAGAACCACCTCTCTCTTGGCAGAATCTTCCTCGCTTTCATGTAATCCAGAATCTACCAAAAACTAGGCAGCCAAAAAAAGAAATCGCAGCATAACATCACAAAACCCTAAAAAATTAAGAAACAAATTTATTTAATTCGAATCAATTGAGGTGTAATAATCAAACAAACCTACCTTCTCCAAGTCCTTGCTTTTTAGTAAATCGGCTTCAGTAGGCCCTGCAAGAGATAAGGGTTTGGTCACCCCATGATGCTTCGGCGTTAAGGCTTGCTGAGGCGGACCCGACCCACTCAAACCCGCCATCTATTTTTCTTTAATTTTCTTTTCAATACTCCCTAAAACGAAAACCTAAATTGAAGAAACAAGGACCGACACAAAATTGAAATTTTAGAACAAAGTAAGAGAAGAAAGAAAGGAAGGAAGGAAGGAAGGAAGAAAGAAAGCTCCTTGGAGTAAAACTCTAGAACAAAGTAAGAAGAAAAGGTTTTAGTGCGATAATCAAATCAAAGGATTATTTTATGGTATTATAATGGGAATTATAAGAACCGAAGATTAAAGACCTGCCCTCCTAGATCACAAGGAAGGGGAGGAAATCGTTTACTAGAGAGCAGAGAGATTAAATTTGACCAGAAAAGGGTAGCCCAGCCCTAGAATTGGTGAATTTGGGAGGCAGGCGAAAGAAACACGAAGAGAGAGAGAGAGAGAGAGAGAGAGAGAGAGAGTCGGTGAAGGGAGAGAATTTCTCTTGGGGAGAGGAAAGTGACTACGAAGGGGCGAGTACCCACGTTGTTCACATCTAAGTCCGTTACTTAGCGCAAAGATATTGAGAAATAGCACATATCACTCATTCTTACCAAAATGTATTATTATATGTAAGTTATATTTTTACAAAATATAATAAAAATATCATTTATTGAATGTGCCCCATAAAAATATAAAATAAAAATTGTAGATAAAAAATAATTTCAAATCTTTATTTTAGCATTTTCATTTTATTTTTTTATATCATGAGTTGTCTGACCAACTTTTGCACGCTTCGATTAATTTACACTTATGGATCCAAATCTGCCGCTAGTCGCAATTATTTTGTTGCTACTAAGAATTGACCATTCAAGAATTTGAATTTAGTAGTGATGGAGCCATTGGACCGCAATTTGTAATTACATTATTTTTTTGTCATGAGAAATCGAGTAACACTAAATCAAAGGTATTTTTGACTGTGCAAATATATAAAAGAATAAAATAATTAATTTTAGGTAATTAATTTGTATGGGAAATGTCAATTTATTTGAGTGACTTAATTTTCAACTTGAAAAATATTATACTCTCACAATATTTTTGGCCTTTTATTAGTATTTTTTAATCTATAAAACGATATTTTGTTATTTGATAGACATTATTTTTCATGAAATTTGTACTTTTTCTTTATGGAATTTGAATATATTATATTTAAAAATGGTGTTTTTGTTTACCCCGTTGATTTATTCATCCCACCCAATTATTAAATTTTAATAGAAAATGTTGAAATGACTTGAACAAACAGAGCCTATATAATTATCTGTTCCATTTTCATCATAAGAATTAAAGAAAGCTTGTTTTGAATGAAAAATCTCTCTTGGATTTAGTTGGCAAAACTTCAAATGGCAGGTCGGATTGATTATGGATAAAATATTTGAAAAATAAGGTAAAATATATTCTGTTAGCCAAAAAAGAGGAAATTAACAATTTAAATGAAATAGAAAATCGAGTCTCGTGTATCACACGATCTCTTTAAAACAATTATGCCGCCTCCCACGGTGCTTATAAGGTTTGATATGGCGTTTGTCTCCCAGGATAAAACGGTAAAGAGTGTCTACCTTTAGCACTTTGGTGTCACTCGCGATACGAACTTAAATTGTGTATGAGCTTTATCACCACCAAACGAAATTGGTCTAGAGAGAAGGAGAAAGGATTTAGTGAGAGAGATGTGTGTGTGAGATGTGTGGAATGAGGTCTCTAAGGCCTCCAATTTATACAAGGGGGAGGAGCATTTGAATTAATTCATACATTAATACAAAATCGTTTTTAGTATTTAATTGCAACAATTAAACAAAACCGTTTCTAGAATTAAAAGGAATTAATTAAAAATGTTTTTAAATTAATTTGAATTAAAAATCTCTTAATTAAGAGAAATTAAAAATGGGTGTGTTTAAAGAAAATAAAAGAACTGGAAAACTCTAAGTGCAAAACATGACCCCGCGCGGTTGGCCATTTTTGCACACAAGCCAAGCAACCCCCTGCGCCCGGGTGCGCGAAAGAGAACCTTATATTTCTTAGAAGCTTATGAGCTAGTGAAAGGTTATCCTTTATAAACTCATAAAAAAATTTTCCAAAGTTCCAATGTGGGACTAACATTTCCCATTTTATTTTTCATCTCAAGTAGCTCACTTTGGGTGACAATTTCTCATTCACCCCAAATCCGTTTTGAGCATACAAATACACGATCTCGATGTACTCACAGAGGAGAACACGAATCTATAATTTTCTTTCACAACCGAGTGTGAAACCCCATTTAAAATTACCCTAAAAAAGGCATCAAAACTATTTTTTTCCAACAATTCCCCACATGAATGAAAATTGGAGACCAAAGACACGATAGACAAGGTGATAAAGTTCGACGGTTGAAACTTGCATAGGATAGGTAGGTTTTACCCCTTGAACATTCCCTTATGAAAATATGTTTACTCTACTAGCGAAACAGTAGACGCGATGTCCTTGAACTGTTCTGCCATTTGTGTAAACGATGACATATCTCATACAGGAGTCTTCCTTACACATTTTAGTTCTCACTATTATGTTCTTTATGGCCATGAACATACGCCTGGTTCTGCAAGAGTTCACTAAGAATTGTGCCCTAAGCAATTCTCTTGGAAGCGGCCCTTCTTCCCTCTTACATATGTGATTTCTTAATTAAAAGTAACTCGCATTACTCCGTTCGATTTTATCGACACATAAGAATCATTAAAAGCTTAGCTTATCCTTTTCCTTACGGGTATCACTGCTTTCATCATAGGAATGGACATGGGAAAAATCCCCACAGTGATCCAACGTAGCCTTTACAATTTAGTTGTCCCTTTTGAACCTAGATCTTGGGATCTCCAGTCACGTAGGTTAAGTATCCATTGTATCGACTTATTTATTCATGGGCTTTAGTCCCATTCCCCTTGATGACTTGTCAACTAACTCTCTATACAACCCTTTGGTTAAAGGATCCGCAATATTATCTTTTGACTTTACAAAGTCAAGTGACATAACTCCAGTTGAGAGTAGTTGTCTAATGGTATTATGTCTTCGAAGAATATGTCTAGACTTACCATTATACATATTGCTTTGTGCCCTACCAATAGCTGATTGACTATCAGAGTGCATACAAATTAGAGGCACAAGTTTTTTCCTCTTTTTTTTATCTTGAAAAATCCTCTAGAAAATGGCGTAACCATTCAGCCTTTTCCCCACATTTGTCTAGTGCAATACATTTAGATTCCATAGTGGATCTAATAACGATAGTTTGTTTCGAGGATTTCCAGAAACTGCTCCACCTATTGTTTGTGTCATTTTTAAATAACATATCAAGGGGTCCAGTGTTTCTTTCAACATTAGGAAATGATGATCTCGTTTGTTATGCATTAACACAATTTAATTCATTTTCGTAAAGAATTATAATTAACATGTCATAAATTTGAAAAACTCAAGCATAAATGCATAAGAAGTAGCTTTATTATTATTCTTAATAATAGTCATTACATTTATTTTAAATAAACCACCATTCATATATCTCTTTAAGCAGAAAGATTAATATCAGAAACTTCTTTAGCAATGCCTTCGATCATATTAACTTCCTTATTTCGGTTTCTTTTGGGTAGCCTACAGTCGGAGGATTTGTGACCCATTTTGTCACAGTTGAAACACTTGCCTTGAAATTTTGGCTTTTTAGAAATTCCTCCTTTCGGCCCCAACACCTTCCCTTTGCCTTTGTTATTGTTGTAATTGTTCTTCCTTGAACTTTGACCATGTTCCACCACATTTGCCTTGGCAGTAAACGAGAATCAGCAAAGCCATTAATTATAGTATTTCTAGCTAAGTAGTCAGCATGGTTCCAAGCATCTAGAGCACTAACCGCTTGGACTTCTTGCTCACCCTCCTTGAGCTTAGGCCTCTCCTCGGTTAAAAATCGAGCAAGATTAAGGGTGGTAAGATAAAACATCATTTTTTTTCCACCTCTTAAAATCTTAGCCATTGAACTTTTCAGATTTTTCTCCTTTTACTACATTAGCAATCATAGAAGTAGAAGTGGGAACAGTTCCGGAAGTAGTCACGGTAGGGTTCAATGGTGCGGCCGAAGCACTAGGAAGGACATTCGTTTCCGTAGTCATGGTACCTTTTGCACATATAAACAAATTGTCAAATTCTAGAACTACAAAGTTCCAACAAAACTAGAATTATAAACCGAATATATATATATATATATATATTTCTCAAAACTGTTTTTCCACAAAACAGTTTTTACACAAACTGTTTTTTTTTTCTTTCCTTCCGAAACTGTTTTTCCACAAAACTGTTTTTCTTTTCTTTTCCTCAAAAACAGTTTTTTCCACAAAACAGTTTTTACAAAACAGTTTTTCTTTTCTTCTCCTCAAAAACTGTTTTTTCCACACAACAGTTTTTACGAAACTGTTTTTCTTTTCTTTTCCTCAAAAACAGTTTTTTCCACAAAACAGTTTTTATGAAACTGTTTTTTTTTTCTTTTCCTCAAAAACAGTTTTTCCAAACTGTTTTTTTTTGTTTTCCAAAAAAAATCCAGAAACAACCCCCTTTTTTTTCTGCTTTTCCAAAAAAAAAATCCGAGAAACATTTTTTTTTTCCAAAAAATGTTTTTTCTTCATAATTGTAAACCAAAAGCAGTTTTCTAGAAAATAGTATTTCAAAATTGTTTTTCCAGAAATTGTAAACCAAAAAAGTATACCAAAAACAGTTTTTTTTCCCAAAAATTAAAAAACAAAACAATCTTTTTTTCCAAAACTGTTTTCCAGAAATTAAATTTCAAAAACTATTTTTTTTCCCTGAACAGTTTTCCTTGAAACTGTTTTTCTGCACAGTTTTTCCAAAACATTTTTCAAAAACAGTTTATTCAAAACTGTTTTCCTGCTCAGTTCTTCTAAAAACAGTTTATTCAAAACTGTTTTCCTGCTCAGTTTTTCCAAAAATAGTTTATTCAAAACTGTTTTCATAAAACAATATTTTTTTTCTTTATCCAGAAAAATTTCCAGAAATAGTTTTTCCAAAACTGTATCCCAAACTGTTTTTTCCAAAAAAAAATATTTCAAAACTTTTTTTTAAACTGTTTTTCCAGAAAATGTAAAACAAAACCTGTATTTTCAGAAATTGAAAAACAAAAACTGTTTTTCCACAAAATGAAAAAAAAAAAACTGTTTTTCCAGAAATCGAAAAACAAAAACTGTTTTTCCAGAAATTGAAAAACAAAAACTGTTTTTCCACAAATTGAAAAACAAAAACTGTTTTTCCAGAAAATTGAAAAACAAAAACTATTTTTCCAAAATTGAAAATAAAAACTGTTTTTTTTTTCTTCTCAAAAACTGCTTTTTTTTCTCAAAAAAAATTTGTTTTTTCTATTTTTTCCCTTCATTCGAATCTTTAGAAAAAAAAAACATAAATTGTTAATTCGAAAATAAACGAATAATTGTTTTAAGATTGTTAGCCAAAAAAGAGGAAATTAACAATTAAATGAAATAAAAAATCGAGTCTCGTGTATCACACGATCTCCTTAAAACAATTACGCCGCCTCCCACGGTGCTTATAAGGTTTGATATGGCGTTTATCTCCCAGGATTAAACGGTAAAGAGTGTCTACCTTTAGCACTTTGGTGTCACTCGCGATACGAACTTAAATTGTTTATGAGCTTTATCACCATCAATCGAAATTGGTCTAGAGAGAAGGAGAAAGGATTTAGTGAGAGAGATGTGTGTGTGTGAGATGTGTGGAATGAGGTCTCTAAGACCTCTAATTTATACAAGGGGGAGGAGCATTTGAATTAATTCATACATTAATACAAAACCGTTTTTAGTATTTAATTGCAACAATTAAACAAAACCGTTTCTAGAATTAAAATGAATTAATTAAAAACGTTTTTAAATTAATTTGAATTAAAAATCTCTTAATTAAGAGAAATTAAAAATGGGTGTGTTTAAAGAAAATAAAAGAACTTGAAAACTCTAAGTGCAGAATATGACCCCGCGCGGTTGGCTATTTTCACACACAAGCCAAGCAACCCCCTGCTCCCGGGTGCGCGAAAGAGAGCCTTATATTTCTTAGAATCTTATGAGCTAGTGAAAGGTTATCCTTTATAAACTCATAAAAGTTTTCCCAAAGTTCTAATGTGGGACTAACATTTCTCCATTTTATTTTCCATCTCAAGTAACTCACTTTGGGTGACAATTTCTCATTCACCCCAAATCCGTTTTGAGCATACAAATACACGATCTCGATGTACTCACGAAGGAGAAACACGAATCTATAATTTTCTTTCACAACCGAGTGTGAAACCCCATTTAAAATTACCCTAAAAAAGGCATCAAAACTAATTTTTTCCAACATATTCATCATTGTCTTTCTTTCCATTAAAAATGTTTTATATTTGAAATTGAAATTATGTTAAGGCTATGTTATTGAGATGTTCAAAGTGTAAAAGTCGTTTATTCAAGTTAGTTTTGGGGGAGGAATTAATAGAGTATGTGTAGTTAAGATCGCTAAATTGAGCTAATCAAGTTAATAGTTCATAATTTTAGATAATGAGTAATTTTTATTGTGATGATAAAGCTACCAGTAGTCCACCGATGGCTGGGAGGATGCTTCAGTTTCAAGTAAGTGTTTGTTCCATTAAAACACTTCATCGACTATGTATATATAGTAGTCCATGGAATTAGACTACGAATACAACAATATTTCAACATTTGACAGTTGCAACTTGTAACACTACTGCCCCTTTTTCCTATGCTTTAATGCCACCTAAGTGAAATACACTTGGTGCTTTTCCTTCTTTTCCTCTTAATTTTTTATCGTTAGAGCATTCCCATTGTCAATAGTGAAATTTAACTCCAAATTTACAAATTTACTAATGAGTTTCTTAGAGGGCACACCGGATATGTTAAAAAATAATAATAATGATCATACGGGTATACTAAACTTGTATGGTTTATACAAGTAAGCTAAGGAGGGGGGGAATTCATATGAGTAATACACACCATTTTGGTTCATAAGAGTAACGCACACAAGTATGAGTAAAATTTAAGCGTATGCTAAGTTTGACCATCGTGTATTATATGCAATTAAGTTTGTACATTAAATTTAGAGGCAATTGGGTATAAGGGCCCATTATAAATTAAGGACACCACGGGAAAAAGACATTATACCTTTTCCTTATTCAACTAATAACATAATAACCATAAATATAACATATCACGTTTCAAAAAAAAAGTTAGTACCAATCCTGATCAAAACAATTCAAAATCTACAAAGGTTGATTATTAGCACCAATTTTCTAGAACATACTAACTATTTATAAGGTGCTAAAACATATTTAGCACCATTTTTATTTAAAGTAATTAATCACATGGTGCTAAAACAGTTTTAGTACCAATTGTCCAACACTAGAATGGCGCTAAAAATGTTTTAGCACCACATGTGAACACATATAACTAAACTGAATGTGCTAAATAGTTTTAGCACCCCATCCAATTCTACACATCAATGTGCTAAAACATATTTAGCACTATTTTTGTCAAAAGTAACTAATCACATGGTGCTAAAACATTTTTATCACAAAATCTCTTACACTGTAATGATGTTAAAAATGTTTTAGCACAACATGTGAACACATATAACTAAAACTGAAGGTGCTAAAGAGTTTTAGTACCCCCGTCCAATTCTACACATTAAGATGTTAAAACAAATTTAGCACCATTTTTATCCAAAGTAACTAATTACGTGGTGCTAAAACAGTTTTAGCACCAATTCTCCAACACTAAAATGGTGCTAAAAAAGTTTAGCACCACATGTGAACACATATAACTAAATTAAATGTGCTAAACAGTTTTAGCACCATATTCAATTCAATACATCAAGGTGCTAAAATATATTTAGTACCACTGTTGTCCAATATAACTAATCACATTATGCTAAAACAGTTTTAGCACCAATTGTCCAACACTAAAATGGTGCTAAAAATGTTTTAAGACCACAAGTGAACACATATAACTAAACTAAATGTGCTAAATAGTTTTAGCACCCCCATCAAATTTTACACATCAATGTGCTAAAAAATTTCAACACCATTTTTGTTCAAAATAATTAATCACGTGGTACTAAAACAGTTTAAGTACCAATTGTCCAACACTAGAATGGGGCTAAAAAGATTTTAGCACCACAGGTGAACACATATAACTAAACTGACTGTACTAAACAGTTTTAGCACTCTATTAAATTCTACACATCAAGGTACTAAAACAGATTTATCACCATTTTTGTCCAAAGTAACTAGTTGCATAGTGCTAAAACCTTAGCACCAATTGTCTAACACTATAATGGTGCTAAAAAGGTTTTAGCACCATAGGTAAACACATATAACTAAACTGAAGGTGCTAAACAATTTTAACACTCCATCAAATTCTACACATCGAGGTGCTAAACACATATTTAGCATATTTTTTGTCAAAAGTAACTAATCACATAGTACTAAAATAGTTTTAGTACCAATTGTCCAACACTAGAATGATGCCATATATTTGATTTAGGGTTCGTCAAAAAGGAAAAGTTGCAATCATATTTTTTTTTTCAAAATCCCGCTAGGTCGTCGACATTGGTCGATTTCGATAGCAAAAAGATCTCTGATCGTCTTGACTCTTCGCTTAATTACAGTAACTTTGTCTTCCGAACAATATATCAAAAAATCATCCCAATTCAACAGTTCGATCAAAAGTTACATATCTTTGACTTAGGGTTCGTAAAAAAAGTTGTGATCAGATTTTTTTTTCAAATCCAACTAGGCCGTCGAAATTGGTTGATTTCGATAGCAAAACGATATTTGATCGTTTTGATTTTTCGTGTAGTTACAATAACTTTGTATTCCGAACAACATATCCAAAAATCAGTCAAATCCAATAGTTCGATTAAAAGTTATATCTGTTTTACGTTGCACATGCAGGAAAAAAAAGATGAGAATAGCGTTGCTCTCGACGATACGATCGGAGAGTCAGGTGGTAGTGCTGGAAGAGATGAGATCGTTGGTGAGGAGGTTGGAAAAAAAGGTGGTGGACAGAGTTAGCACCAATAGAGTTAAAATCGGTATAATACAACTGTTTAGGGGCTAAGAGAGAGGGGGACTATTTATGGTATTTTTGTCCATCAACATTTATCATGTTCCTTAAAATAAGTCAATATTATGAAAAGTGTTCTTATTGTATAACAAAATTATGAAATTAGTACTACTTTCCTTTACTAAATATGAATCCGTCCTTAAAGTTATAAAATATTACATAACGAGTCCCTATAACCCATTATCTCTTAAATTTAATCTGCTATGGAACTTTTAAGGTTTTTTATGCCATATTTATTTTTCTAAAACATAAATATTGTTAATGAAAAAAAGATGTACTCTAGTGAGAAAAGAACGAAGTTAATTAAAAAAAAAGATAATGAAGTTGTAGATATATGTAAGAGAAAGAGACAAAATAAATTTTGTCAAAAAAAAATACAGAGAGAAAATAAAATTCAATTTCTAAATCTAAATGAAGCTCTTATTTTTTGGATGGTGGATTGGAGGAGTGGGTTTGCATCTTTTGGAATTTGTGTTTTATCTGAAACTTATTTTAACTGTGGGAGATAGGAAAATGTTTTCTCAATTTTTAAAGAAAATATGGTCACATGACCAAAAGTAAAAAAATGTTTTTCATGAAAGTTTGGCCAATCAAATACATAAAAAGTAGAAATTTAGGTAAAAAAAAGCACATTTTTCGTGGAGAAAAATGACAATTACACACATTTTCAATTAGAATTTTTAATAATGTTACCACTAAGGAAGCTACTAACGCCTAGTTGTCCCCTAAATTTCACTATGTCTAGATCTCACATGCTTTGTTATCAATTTTAGAAAATCATGCACTCACCCAATACATTACGTACTAATGTTTTTCATTTTGTTAAGATTTTGTGGATATTCCTTTCCTCTCAAACTATATTTTTTTTTTGTTAATGTTGAATTATCAAAAAATGGAAAGTTATAACATTGATTAATACTATACATCTTCTCGTTGATTCCTTAACTTCAAGTGACTTACAGAGTTCAAAAAGGTCAAATCTTTGAAAATTCTATTATATATGATTTGAGTTATAAGAACTTATGTAGAATTATCTTCCATCTGAACCACATGATGATCTTACATAAGAACCAAATGACGATCTTACGGCTTAACCAAATGATCCTATATATAAGTCAGATGAAATTTTATTTATTTTTAAATAAGAACGTAATATTATTAATAATATAATTCGAATATTAAAATGAGAATAAAGCACCCCCTTCACATGTTGAAAATATTATTTATGAAAAAAAAATACTCAAATCAATTTAAGACTGTTAATTTAAAATATCTTGGTCTCGAATATGTTTTTACTATTGCCGTGTCTAAAATATGTTGTTTCTATTGATTAACCTAAAATAGTTTTTAGGTTAGCAACATTTAGAGATATTTACCTCTTATAGTATTCAAAGTTGTGTGGCATTAATAACTAAAAAAAATATAATAATGTTTAAAAGAAAAATACTTTCAAGTTATATATAATCGATATTTGTTCACAAACTTCTAATTTAGCCAATGTTATTTAGATAGACGTATTGAAAAAAAAAAATTTAGAAACAAAATAAGATAATTTAAAGTAGGCATAGATGTTTAAACTCCTTAAATCCTCTTAATTAATCAATAGATCCATTGCAGAGTGATATGGCAGCGACCAACATATGTATTAAGGTGTTAAGATTGGTAGGTCCAAGCTTTGAATATCTCCTTGTCTCTTTGAATTCAAATTTATCTCTTTTTTTTCTTCCTTTAATACAAGCATTGATTTTAAAACATAACTTAATATAAGGCACAATTTTAAAACTATTACAACAATTAATGGACACACAATTACAATAAATTGTGGACCAACAAATTTTATTTTATTTTAATTTTTTATATAAGCATTATAATAATACATATGATGGTCGGCCACCGAAAAGTTTTTGTGGCTCGAACATGAATATAGGGTGGAGAAACCCTCATCTTTTTTCATTACGTTAACACCCTATGTATGACAAGAAATTAGATAATCATGTTCTATCATATTATATAAATACAAAGAAAATCTCTCTTTTTTTTTAACAACGAAATGCCCATCAAAAAATATAGACTTGATTTGAGTGAGTAAGTTGGTTTTAGTGGTAAAAGCTTCTGCCAAGATGTGAAAGATATCAATTTCAGTCTCATCTAAAATAAAGAAGGATTATTTGTAATAAAAATGAGATAGAATTATGCCTCCCACGTTTTATTTTATTTTATTTTAACAAAAAAAAAGAAGTAAAGGATATGAGAGCTTGGTGGACCAGTTTCTGTCACCTCTTTGTTACTCGTGTACTTCAAGTTTGGGCTTTGTTTTTCAAAGAGAGGGTCCCAACTGGGCTCCTGTCTTGGCAGGGCCTACTTTACCCCTCCTTGAAGATGGTCTCCAGTTTTTACGGAAGCCCAATCCCAGACTTTACCGTACCAGCGACATAACAAAATAACAAATACGAATTTCTTTCAATGACTTTATAGCAAAGGCTGTGTTACTTACATCTCTGAATATGTTAAAAACTTTACTTTTAAAATATTAAAGTGTTTATGTTCATAACATATTTGAGGAGTATAAATAACACCTCCTTATAATGAAGTGTCAGTGAAGTTTTAATAGTTCAAAAATTATTAGGAGGGATCATAATATAAAATTAAAGTAATAACTAATAAAAATACCACACACGTATAATAAATATCAAAACGTTGGGGACAAATACCCCCTCCGGGCGTATCCTTTGGAGCATCTCTAACAATTGTGTAAAAATTAAGTGTAAATCATACGTGTTAATCAACTTTTATGCAAAACTTTGAAAAAAATATGCTCCAATAATCCTTTTGTAAATGTTTATGTAAATTTTGAAATAACCAATAAGATATCAACACATGTTAAACATTATTTTATATTTTTTCCTTCAATTTTTTTATACATAATCTTATACTCATAATGGATCTTAATTTATAACTCTTGATAAGTATATTTTAAATATATAATTTTTATTAAAATATATTTTTTGTATTAAAAGTTATTACATTTTAAAGTTTTAGTAAACAAATGGAGAAATAGAAAGTTGATGTGGCAGTGTAAAGTGTAAATGTATTTTATACAACCAATTTACACAAAATTCATTTTTAAATGACTGCAGGAGACTAAATTTTTTACAAGTTTTATGAAATTTATACCGAACATAATTATAGAAGACTATTCGATTTAGTTTTGTCTCTGAACTCATCCATGCGGTTAACATATTGTTTGAATATAGTTTAGTTTCAAATTAAGAATTTTGTTATATCTTTTGACTGATCATAAATTAGAAGCCGTTTATATCACGTAATCATGTATCTTCTAAGTCTTACTTTGAAGCTTAAAAGATAAAAACCAGGGTCAAAATAACCACTTGAAAGGAAAGAAAAAATCTTTGCTCAAGACGTTTGTGTTATTTTATAAATATCAAAAAATATAATTAGTCGAAAAAGTACATACTCACCTTTTTTATATATATAGAAAATTAGTCATAGGTCCACTATTTTTCAAATGAATTTATTGAAGGACGGACCTTTTTGAATGACTGTTTTAAGGACAAATTTTTGTTCAAATGATGATATTTTGAAAAAAAGACATTGTGTATATTTCATGTTTTTCGTATTTTAATTATAATTTTATTTATAAATTTTCATGTACTTTACTAAATTTGCCCTTGTTTGGGATGAGTGAGTTTACCTATTTTCCGGCGTGTTGTTTGTTTGTTTTGTTATTGTTAGGGCTGGCCATGGTTCGGTTATCGAACCGAAATGGTCGGTTTTCAAACCGAACCGACTTGGTCGGTTTACACATTAAGGGAACCGCTACCGAACCGCAGTAGTCGGTTTACCGACATTCGGTTTTACCAAAATTATCGGTCGGTTCGGTTGCCGATGGATTAAAACCGACCATTGAATTGCAAAAAAAAAAATTGATCTTTCCCAGGCAGCAGCCAATGACCCACTTCCATCCAAAAACCATCGTTTACATGTGAACCACCAAGTTGCAAACAAGCATATTAATCCAAACAAATTACATTCAAATACTCACTTCCATAATTTTCTAATCTAACCAGAAATATAGCAGATCGAGAAAAATGAGAGAAGGACGGTCGACGGAGGTCGAAGAAGGAGACAGTGAGGGAGAAAACGAAGGCAGTGAGGGATGGGATTGAGGGGCGACGACGAGAAGGAAATGTGAGGCGGTGAGTGTGTTTCTTAGAGTGAGATTTGATTTGACAGTGAGAGATGAGAGAGGTTGTGTCATGCGTGTGCCAAACCTTGCGTGTAAAATCTGTAGATAGATGATAGATCATAGATAGGAAATAAGAGATGAGAGGTGAGACTTGAGAGGTGAAAAGACAAGAGAGAGAAAGCATGTATGGGTGAGTGGTGATTGTGTATGATTGAGAGCTCATCTTTTAAGTATAATATTTTTTTTTATAAAAATAATATATTTAAAGTTGTGGTCGGTCGGTCGGTAAATACCGATATTATGAAAGTTACAAACCTCTTCCGCAACCGCATATAGTCGGTAACCGAAATAAAACGGTCGGTTGGTTTACCGACTGACATTGGTCGGTTTGGTCGGTTTTCGGTTTGCGGTACGAAAATGCCACCCCTAGTTATTGTTAAAAGCATTCACAGTAGAGTTGGGTAAATTTAGGCCAAATTTAGCATACACTTAGTTAAATTTTATAGCAGAACACATCGGATAGGGTAAAAAAATAACAAAATGATGCATACGAATGAAGCGTATGTGTTAAAAAAAAAAGGTCATACGAAAGGCCCACCTTTGTATGAGGATTTTAAAAAAGGAAAGGTCATATGAATGACCCACCCTTGTACGGGGATTTTATAAAAAAAAGATGTCATACAAATGACCCACACTCGTATGAGTAAAATTTAGTCATAAGGTAAATTTATTCGTTCTCTACTCTACCTGCTTAAATTTTACCATACAAAATTCTCTGTTGTGGGCTTAGGTAGGGTAAATTTATTATTGAGTAAACAGCCTATTTGGCCACTAAACTATGGGTCTAGTACCATTTTGGTCACCAAACTTTAAAAAGAACCATTTTACCCATCAAACTTTAGACCGAGTTTCCAAATGCCCATTCCGTCCATTTGAGGTGTTAAAAGTGACGGATTGAAGCCATGTGCCCAGCACATGGCCTCATTTAAGGCTAAAATTGTAAAATCCACTGCCTCTTATACAGATAATACAATCCATAAAACAATCCAGCAACAAAAGCTCTAAACCCTAACACTCCCATAAAAAACCACCTGAATTGCAATTAAGTAAAATAACCACAATTCCAGCAGATACAAATCACCAGCGCAAACCCCAAAAACACCGTCACAGACACAAACAGAAGAAAACTCAACGAAATCTTCACCCTCCGGTGGAAATCAGACGCCATCGGCATTCCTCTGGGGACTAACACTAATTTAACAATACCTAGGGCTAGCTCCACGGCAAAGTGTCTCGATCGGGGTACAGTGATGCAACGATGGCGATGGCGATGAAGAAGAAGAAGAGAGACAGGTGGAATGCAATGAAGGCGGCGAAGCTGATGAGGGAATGAGTGAGAGGGCTTCGTGTGAAGAGAGAGAGGAGTAAGAATTTGCAGAGGAGGAACATGGCGATGGAGTGGATCGATTCCCATATAAAAAACCCTAGAAATCGGTTCTTCACTATTGTGTCTCCATTTTCTACTTCTGCTGGTAGAAACATGTTTCCTTTTTAGTTTTTTTAAAGAGAAATTTTGTTTTTGATATTTATAGTTGTTGTAGATGAGATTATGACAAAGACAACTGTGAGTTCACCGGAATATCTACATCTATCTCTCTCTACTTCGCTGGTTATAAGAGGGGATGGTGTAATTTTGAGGGAAAATGACAATTTTAGCCTTAAATGAGGCCATGTGCTGGGCACATGGCTTCAATCCGTCACTTTTAACACCTCAAATGGACGGAATGGGCATTTGAAAACTCGGTTCAAAGTTTAATGGGTAAAATGGTTCTTTTTAAAGTTTGGTGACCAAAATGGTACTAGACCCATAGTTTAGTGGCCAAATGGGCTGTTTACTCTTTATTATTTTACCCTACCTGCTGTGCATGCTCTAATAGAGACAAATGTTATCCCTTGGTAGTTGGTTGTATACCAAATAAATTGGAGAGAAATACTCCAAAGAAAATTCGATGAGGTTGGGGTTTAAATCAAAAGTATCCTAGGAAATATCAAAGAGGGACCCTCACAGAAGCATGCAAAGCAGCGGGTAAAGTGGTGAGTTTGAGAGAAGTAGTGTGCTGACTTGTACAACACAACATTTAGAATGGAACCCAGGTTTATATTCCGCGTGTATACCACTTTTAATGAAATGTTATTAACTCCCCCCTCCCCCTTCAATTACTTATTAACATTTGATTATGAAATTAAACAAGCTTGTGAGGCTGATGGCACGGATATAAAAATTGATTTATCAAACCTTGTATATGTCAATACTATGTTTGCAGCATTGTTTATGTAATTTTCTTTGTGAAATGTAAGAAGTTTTTACATTATTGTGACCCATTTAACCATTCATTTTTCTTTTTTATTATTAGCTAGTTGGTGTTCACATAAAGACTAATATATCTACAAATGTTCTTAAGGAAGCTTTGAATAGAACAATCACAGTTAGACCCTTTCCAGTTGAAACATAAATAAGTGGAAACCTATAAAAGCAATGTGCCCAGTTCTTTAGAGTTAGTATTACCCACAAACAAGTCGAGTCAGGGGTCACAGTAAGAGTTACTTCAGCATTGAAAATAAAATTTAAGGTACAATTACAAATCATCATAACTTCGGTACCTATATTAGAAAATTGCAGGCATTTTAAATATGACTGACATATAGGTTTTTGTTTATTCATTTTATAGTGTTAGATCATTTGAATGAGTTGGTGGTAAAATGCCTATTAAATTTAATATGTCTATGTAATTTAATATGCTTTGTATATTTAATTTGAAGTTTGCTAACATTTGTGTGTCTAAAGATCATTATTTTTTGCACGTTGTTCAAAGTAGGCATTTTCACGAACAAAATTGTATATATGTAATGTTCGTTCAATCAGTCATTTTTTTGCACGAAACTTAATATTCCTAGTATATGCTTCATAATGTATTATGTCTACATTCTGAAGAATCATATGTCTGCAAACTCCATTTATAGTAAAACTAAGCTAGATATTTTGTACGAATAAATTCTATATGTTGTTAATTACTAATCAAATTGATCGATTAGGTTGTTTAAATTTTTTTGACTGTTGAAATTTAAATTTTGAATGATTTGATTTTCTATATTTTAGGATTTGATTTAGTTGTTAGAAGTTATTTGATTGTTTGAATTTGAATTCCAAATTTAATTTTATAGATATTAGTTTCTAGCAACATTTTAGGAGTTTAGATTAATTTAGTAATCAATTAGATGATAGGGGCATTATAGGAATAACAATAATATAAATTAATTTTGTAATTATATTAATTTTTTGTCCTTTCTGCAAAAATTTGTACTTAAACAAAATTTTAAATCTTAAACTACTGGTCTAAAAATTGTGTCATTAAATAAATAGAGAAATGAATATTCATCCTTAAACTAATTGCCCTTTTTTTTTTTAATAAAAGTAGAGTAAACCTGTTAACGGGCTATATACAAGAGATTTGTACAAATTTAAATAAAAATAACATCTTACATTTTTACTCACGATTAGGGCTTCACATGCCATATGCATATTCAAATCTTAGTATCACAATTATTCTGCATAGATTGATGAACTTATTACATCTGCATGTCCATCCATTGGAACAAGTAATTCTAAACCTATGACATCTTTATATGCATAATATTTTTCTAAATTCATGTTGGGCCTATTAAATAAAGAAAAAAGATAGATAAAATATTTGGTTCGCGGTGAAAAAATTTGTAACCCACAACCTTTTGGTTCAAAGAAAATAAAAACACGAACTCATGATTTTTGATAAAGGGATTTAGTATAATATACTACAGTTTATGACATTATGTATATCTATTTTAACAAATCGAGAGATTGTCATATTTAACATTTGTATTAATTTTGAAATATGTATTATCTCACCATTATAGGCAGAGGCAAAACGACTAGTTGTTTAAGGGGAGCATGATCCAGGGCGCGTGGCAATCTTGATAAATGTGGGTTCACTTGATCTCACTTGGTGTTAATAAAATAGAATTAAGTATAATAAATATTTAGAGAGAAAGTTTTGAGTTTATGCGTATATTTGATACTAGTTGACACCGTTTAGTTAGAAAATAAATATACAATGGAGTCAAAATTATATGCATTGTCCATCTCAAATCAAAAATATATTATTTTGTTTTTGGTATATTTTAAAGGAAAAAGAAAACCAACATAATGAGAACTTAGAGATACAACTTATGGTTCTTTATTTTGCGATTTACTATATTGATTATGTCATGAAAATAAAATGCGACTCTTAATTTAAGGCATTTTTTATTTTGACACCACTAATCAAATTTACTATATTGATTATGTCATGAACTTATAATTTTAATTATTAATGTAAGATTTAGCTTCTCACCGGTTAGTCACCACACATTTATTTTTTATTTTTTATAATACTAATAAATAATATGCGTGTAGAAAATAAGCGTGCACACTAAATCAAATCTTTGTTTGACCCATGATTACGCACAGACTTTAATACCTTGCCTATATATGCTTCCGATTATGTCCGTTTTATGCCTTTTTTTTTTATTTCTCACACATGCATAGGAGAGGAAGCTAGGAGATATTGAGTGCGTTTTTGAATTTACATCATAGAGTCTCTATCTCTCGCCCTCTAAATAACAAATGTGATTATTACTACATTTGAAAATTGATCATCATATATTCACTGGATTTTGCCCATAATATACAATATCTGCTTCTTTGACTAGTGAAACTATGCGTGTTTTTTTTTAACTTAAAGAAAAGCAGTTGAGAGCAATGATTTTGCTTTTGGTTGGTTTCTTTCAGTTCCTCATTGGTGGAAATGTGGAATTAATTATCAAATTCAACTCGATCATTTCCTTTTTGAATTTCAACAAAGATTTCCCTCTCTTTCATATTATATATTATTACTTTCACTCTACTTATTATTTTCTCTCTATAATTCTTGTTTAATTACTGTATTTGGTTTTAAAAATTCACTTTAATTTACTTCAATTCAATTTTATTATTACTATTATTTAAATCTGTTTCTTTCTGTGACGCCTTTTTGTCTTATAATGCAGTTCTTCACGAGGAGATGTCAGAAAAATAAAATTTCAAAAATAAAAAACCCAATATATCTATCTTTTCTCTATTACTTTAAGGATTGATGCCTTTTGTTTACCTTTTCCTCCACAACCTGCATGTACCATTCTCATCACTTCTCTACTCGCAACATGTATAGATTCGGTGTCCTTTTTCCCTTTTTTATTTTTTTTCTTTTCACACCACACTTTATCTGAATTAATTTTTACGTATTTCGATCTATCATCTTTAGTAACGTAAATTATATTTGCTATTGGATACACAATATTTTTGCAATTCTTGAACAACTCCAAAACTAAATTTAGAGTGGTAATTGTTAAGACAAATCTTATAGTTTAAATGTTCTTTCATATTTTGCAGTATGGCATAGTAAATACATAAAAGCAAAAAAAATGTTAAATTTACATAATTTTTGTATAAATTTATATGATATTATTCAAATAAACTAGTAGATCACAAATTTAATATATTATTTAATTGGCAGTTAATTGTTTGTAAATAAATTATACGGATATTGAGTAGATTTAGTACTATTCAGAAAAATAATAGTACACTCAGGATAAAATGTCAAGTCATTGTAACGAAAAAAGTGATCCCCTTTTAAACTCTCGAGCCAATCTTAAAATGATATATCGCATGTAACTTTTCTTTGCACATCTTTAGTAGAGTACAGAGTTAATTAGGGAGGAACTGGTAAAGTAATATATATATTTTTTAAAAAAATAATAATGAAAATTTGGGTAATTTTTCGAAAAAAAGAAAGAAAAAGAGATTAAATTGTAATGTCTCATATAAAATAACACACTTACGTGTTATTTGATAACACCACTTAAATCTAAAAACTTAATTTTAAAATTATTTGTTAACAAAAAAATCAAAATTAAGTGCCAACTTAATTTTTTTTATTTAAAACTGAAAATTTTTATTTAAAATTTTAAGTGGTAAATTTTTTAATTGAAATTAAAAATTTAATTTTAAAGAGTATAAAATATCTATTTTACCATAAAAAAGTGTAGAATTATGTGATTCAAATATACTAATAAGAGCAAAATTGTTATACTAAAAAAAATTTTTTAATTTTCAAACATGTTATATTGATTTTTTTTAACAAAAACTAACTTTACCAATTAGTCTAAAAATAGACAATATTAAAAACGTAGGATATAACTTCTCTGCCTAGCATAATTGCTCATTAATATTGGTAGCCAAAATTTATTCATTATTATTGAATTGAATTGAATGAATAGGAGTATAATAACATAACGTATGCGCTCTCTTTGCTACAGGATATATTTGTGTATGTACCTCCCCTCTCTCTCTCTCTCTCTCTCTACACCCTATAGAGCTTCAATTCAAGTTATAGAATAGAGATGGGGAAAGCTAGCAGGTGGTTTAGGGGCCTATTGGGCATGAACAAAGATAAGGAAAACGTTGACCATTCCAATTTTGGCGACCGCAGAGAGAAGAAACGGTGGAGTTTTGGCAAGTCCGGCAAAGATTCCGGCGTTATGCCTCAGATTCCGTCCAATGACAAAGCTTGGCTGAGATCTTACCTCTCCGAGACAGAGAATGAGCAGAACAAGCATGCAATTGCTGTCGCTGCTGCTACGGCCACCGCTGCGGATGCCGCCGTCGCCGCGGCACAGGCGGCGGTGGCGGTGGTGAGGCTCACCAGCCAAGGCAGAGGTACCATGTTCTGTGGTGGTAGGGAGAGATTTGCTGCTGTCAAGATTCAGAGTGTTTTCAGGGGTTATCTGGTAAGTTATGGGTTTTCATTGTTTTCAAATTTTATGGTCTTTTTTAAAGCTTAAATTTACTCCTTGTGTTCAAAATATATAGTAGATTCGTTCTTATTTCTCTTCTTATTAATGTTTATTTAGCATTCTGGTATAGATATTCTTGTTAATTCTTTCTTTGAATACAAGCTTTAGTTTTGTTCTTTGTTTGTGACAATGATTATTATGTCCTCAATATTTTGAAATTTGAAAAATTTCCTGTTTTGAATTTTGGGTTATGCTTAATTTTTAGGTTTGTCAACTATGTTTCTAATTTGGGGCATTATACTAACTGACATTTATTCTATTGATGCTTTATCCTAAAATTGGGAACTGTAGTGTTCTCTCTTTACCAAGAATTCATTCCAATGTGTGAAAGTTGTTTGTGGTTGTAGATTTCTTTTTCTACTGTACATTGTAATGTTCAATTTTTTAATTCTTTTTTCTATTAATGGATCTACTTTTGGTTAAATGCATCAGTCTCGAAAGGCACTTCGAGCACTAAAAGGGCTTGTAAAATTACAAGCACTTGTTAGAGGTTATCTTGTAAGGAAGAGAGCCGCTGCTACTCTTCATAGTATGCAAGCTCTAATTAGAGCTCAGGCTACTGTCCGATCCCAAAGAGCTCGTCGTTCTTTCAACAAAGATCACCGATTTCAACCCGATATTCGAGCTAGAAAGTTCCATTGTAAGAATTCACTACATTTTACAGCTTTTTTTTTGAAAAAAAAAAAAAAAACAAACCAAATTTTGAATTATAATTTTGTTTTGGTTCGTGTTTGTGTTTTCAGGAAAGATTTGATGACCCAAGAAGTGAATTTCATAGTAGGAGACTATCAAATTCTTATGACACTAGTCCCTTTGATGATAGTCCCAAAATAGTTGAGATTGATACCTACAAGCCCAAATCAAGATCCCGGCGGATCAATGCAGGTACATGGGATTCCGGTGATGACCCCCATTACCAGAACATCTCTTCGCCTCTCCCATGTCCAATTCCTGGCCGCCTCTCCATCCCTGATAGCAGACATTTTAAAGATTATGAATGGATATTTGCGGGTGATGAGTGCCGGTTTTCAACTGCTCAAAGCACTCCTAGGTTTGCTAATTCATGTAGGTCCAATGCCCCGGTAACACCAGCCAAGAGCGTTTGTGGAGATAGCTTCTTTAGGCCATATTCCAACTATCCTAGTTATATGGCAAACACACAGTCATTTAGGGCTAAACTGAGGTCTCATAGTGCACCTAAGCAAAGGCCAGAACTGGGGCCGGGGTCAGGGCTGAAAAAGAGGCTTTCACTGAACGAAATAATGGCGTCGAGGGCTAGCTTAAGCGGTGTTCGAATGCAGCGGTCTTGCTCTCATGTTCAAGAAGGGTTGAATTTATGAGAAACATTGTAATGACTATTTCTCTCCCTTTGTGTTTGATAGAAGAAAATCAGGGATGGTTTGGACTACTAATAGTGCAGAACAGTGTTCTTTGTGTATATATAATTCGTTCTTGTTTGATTGAACCAATCTTGTTCAATGAACTAACTTTTTCATCATCCTTTTGCTTTATGTATTTTTTGAGAGTTTTAGTTGGATCTGGGAGTGTATTGAATTAGTTGAATCATCGTGTATATTGGATTTGACATGTAATTTTTTTTTCTTGAAAAAGCAGAGGAATTACATTCCATTAAAGTTGAAAATATTTTTGCTCTTTGCTCGAACCCAAGATGGGGTGCGACACTTTTGAATTCTTTTTGTTACTGTTTGATAAAGAGCATTTAAAATTTCAAGAAAAAGGTTAATGGGAAAAAGAAAAATTGCTTGAGCTGCTCAAGAGAGGGAGAAGGAAGGTAATAGAAACGGTGAAATGAATTTTGCATACTATTCATTGGGAAACTACAAGTGCTCTGCTATTGTCCAAGAAACTTCCATGTAGGTGTTAAAATTATTGCTATATTCACTTGACCGTTACTTCATTGGTAATTGACTGAGGTTACGTGTATTTTCCGTCTTTTTCCACTACCAATGCTACCAACTCCGATCATTATTTTTACCCATACAAATTTTTATGATAAAAAAAAGTAAAAGAAAATATGTTTTAATAAGGATTTTCTATAACTATTTCTCTGTAAGGTGAAAGTTGAGTTATATGAAGAATTTTTATCACTAATTTTTACATGTAAAAATGATAATAGAAATTTTCAATATGACAATTCTCTTTTATTCTTAAATAAATATCAAGTAAGATAAAAAAGTGAGATAGAAATGACACAATTGGAGAAAATTTTATTTGAGACTTTTTTATCTACACAATTATATTGTCAAATAAATATAGAAACGTATTAAAAATACCATGACACATATGATATAAATAAATTTATAGAAAATACCATTAGAAATAGCCACATTGTAACTGAAGGAGACCCTATAGGGTACGTGGCCTAATGGTTATTTTACGAGAGATCCCGTATTCAAATTCTTCCGAATGCAATTATTAAAAAAATTACATTGCAACTGAAGGAGCCTTTAATTCTTTAATTGTGAACTTAAATAGCCAATGCAGCCAAGTAAACTGACCCTGACTAATAAATCTATCAAAAAAAAAAAATACATAAATTTCTTGAAATAATTATCCTAGTATAAACACAACATTTTCTTAATAAACAATATATTTTAGTCTATGGATGATTATTATTATTTTTTTAACTCAATAGATGAACTTTTTAAAAAACAATAGTTTATATAAAACTAGCATAACAACACACCCTACGTGTGTTCAATATAATTATTAGTAATTATTCATATTATTATGAACTATAATCTCAAATCTTTTCTATAATATTATTTTAAATTAATTTGATATGTGAAATCAGTAGTTTGATAATTTTATATATATACTAAAAAATCCTTCTTTTTTTTTACGCATAATATATATGATAAAAGATTATAAGAGCTGGTTTCTTTGTAACATTGAAGTTTGGTTGGAAAATATTCTGCTGTTGCAGTTATGAGAAATAAGCAGTTTCGTTTTCAAGATGGAAAAATATCAAGTTTAATTTCTGTATATTCTCTCAAAAAATATATAGCAACAACACTTTGTCAACTGTTTTGTTCTAAATTAACTTTGTTAAGATAAAAAAGAACGTTGACAAAGTAGCTTTTGCAGGTTCAACATTTAACAAATTAACAATTGCATTAATTAGAGAGAGATTTATCACTTTTTGAGAATATGATTCAAGTCTAGGACTCTAGGGTTTCACAGGAGCAGATTTATCGTACGTGTAACTCAGTGAATATTGAACGGTTGGTAACTTGGTATGTATCTTTTTGGAAATGGTTCATCACTTTTTCGCACAATTTTATTGGTTTTATTATATATATATATATATATAGAAGGTGTAAGTCTCTATTTTTTTGAATATAAATAAAAGAAAACCTCTACTTAATTTCTGATTTGACTTGAATGTGAGATTTCTTTTTTGTCATTAAAACATGGAAATAATGACGATAATTCGTTGGTAAAAATCGATTCATACAAAATATATTTTGCCCAAAAATTTGTGTTATATATGTTTAAGCTAGCTTAAAATTATTCTCGGATAATTTAACAAGAAGGAAAGGAAAGAGTAAAATGGGTATAAAGATTAATAAAATTAAAAGAATAACTATATACTAAAGTCCAGTTGCAATAATCTCTGCCTTTGTCCACCACTGTCCACGTGTTAGAACGAATGATTTGGGAGTATTTGAGTTTGAATTCCGACATTTATAAAATCATTATGGTCAGTGACAAGCTTAAATTTACAAGTAGGCATATTAATTGATCGAATTTATACCTGAATCCAATCTAAACCTGATCCGTTTAGTTGGATATGGATTAAAATTTGTGGTCAATACATCCAAATCTAATCGGAGCCCAGTAGACATTTGATTAACAAATTTGATACGAATATATATCGATCTGACATGTTTGCAATCAGATTTGATCAAATGCACACATTTATGTTTAAATTTATCATTATTTATATTTGCCGCTTTATTATTAATAAACTTATAAAAAATAACTATAACTTAAAAATAATTAAATGAAAAACAACTAAGACTAGTTTAAGAGTTAGAACTCACTACCTACTTGCAGGAAGTTTTGAGTTTTAGTCTCCCCATGGCATAAACGTATTTAAAAAAAGAAAAGAATACATACTTAAAAAAAGAAAAGAAGGAATTTGACTGTTATTAAGCTTAATATTTATATTAGTTTCATTATATATATATATATATATATTTACATACTAATTATAACATAATTAAAATTTTAAGCAAATCTGGTGTAATCGATTTGAACAAATTTAAATTCGGATCAATGTTTTAATGATTTATTACATAATAAAAAAAAATCAAATAAAAATTTATATTTACCATAATTCTATCTAAATTCGATCAGTTAACATAATCACATACTTGGGTAGATTAACGTTGCAGTCAATATATAGTTAGGGGATTTTTGGTAATTGAACTAACTTTTGACTTACCTAACCTTTACATCGTCATCATCGTCATCCATGGACATTTCGTGCAGAGTGTAGATAAGCTTATATTCGACTTGCTGTCTTCACTTGTCACTATATAATTGCCAATGTCACTGCCACTGCATATATTCGCTCAATCATATAATTTTAAATACTCATATTTAAGATGATACAAGCTAGTGTTTTTTTCTTTAAATCTTTTGCTGGTAAATTATCTTCACATCTATGTTGATCGAGATTAAATTGGACCGTCAAATTGGATGAACCAAAACATATTTAAATATATATATCAATAATATATAATATTAAAATTAAACAAACCATATAAAATCGAACTCGCTACATCAATCAGTTCTTAGTTTGGACTGGCTTGGTGTTTGATTCCATATTTTCATTTGCACTCTGTTAAGTTTAAAAACATTCTTATGCTTCAAATCCTGCAGGTCACATGATTGTTGTTAGTTATGGGATTTTGTCATGTGAAGCTAGACTAATGTTCTCCTCTCATACCCCACGCAACATTTTTGTTGCATTTGGATGCCAAGGGATCAACATTAACATAACACTCTGGTTTTCTCATAATAATGAGAACCACAGCAATACGATGGATATCTCTCTAATTTCTTAAACATTTTTTTCTCCTTTACTTAATATTACAAACAACTTTTTTGTGGCCAATTATTACTTAATGCTACTGTTGACATTCTCCTACAATTAAGATTTTTAACTTGCTGGATTTAAGAGATATCCAAGGGTTGAAAAGGTAACTGGTTGGCCAAAAAAATTGGGCCAAAAAAAAATTAAGCACATAAAATATTATTAAAAAAACCCCAAAAAAATGGGTCCCAAAAAGAGCTCAAATTGAATGGATCGAATGAAATCAGACCAATTTGGTCTGGTCTGGTCTTAACACTCATTTTGGTCCGATCCTCCTAATCAAGATACACACAAGACTAATCTCTATTTTGAAAATTGATTGTTCTTTTTTTTTTTTGATTAATCATTCATATCAAATGTAGTTACATGAAGTTAGATAAAGAATTTTGTCGACAAGCTTTACTTCGCGTTACCCTCATGAGAGTCTCCCAACCGGGCCGAGAGAGCAGCAACATATCACCAACCACTCACAAAGGGTGAACAAAACACTTTATTAAAGTTCGAATACCACACCCATGAATTTCGAACCTATGACATCTCTAATACAAATTCAGAAAGGATGCTACTAGGCTATAAGGCCATTGTCGAAAATTGATTGTTCTTAGTCGCAAATAATTTTATTTTATTTTTTTAGGCAAAAAGGAAATTAACTGTTAATAGATAAAGAATCCACAGACAAAGCGTTCTCCAACTACTCGGAAGCATATTCCAGCCACATTACACATTTACCGTAAGACCTAACATATTGAGCTAATATATGAGCAACCCCATTGCCCTCTCTTTTAATAAAGGAACACAACAACCTACTACAAAAGTTCTTAATCTTCCCAATGTCTGCCACCATAGAACCTGCATAGCATATTAACATAGGCCATCTTCATTGCACCTGATTGCACCAATCACCCCCAAATTGTCTCCTTCAAGCACAATATCTCGAAAACCGACGTCCACCGCATATTGGAGTGTCTCTCGAGCAGCAATTAGCTCCGCAGCTTTAACACTGGCAGCCCTTGCCCCTAATTTGCTCATGCATGCATAAAAGTCACATGTGGAATTCTGAACAAACAGCTCTAATGGACAAATAAATTTAGAAAGAATCGAATTACAAATTAAATTAGTGCAATATAAAAATAATTTACCCACTTGTAATACCGATTATCATATGTATCAGATCTCACCATAACCTTCTTTCTTATTAAATGTTATTTTAACACAATTTTTCATTAAGTTAAATGAGTGACACCCGTTTGTAGTAATACAAACTATTAATGTAGAAATATTAATCAGTTTGAGGCTTATCAAGTTGAAATAACCAAGAAAGAAAAGTAGGCTCCTGAATTTGAAAAATGAGGAAAGAGACGTTAAGTAAAGGACTAAGTATAATATTAAAGAAGTATTGTCCAAATTAACAGGCACATGTCTCTTATAATTCAAACACAAAATTTTAGTGTGTATATATATATTTTATTTTTTATATTAAAAATCTCTTGTTACGCGAGAACATGGAATGAAGTTGTTTAAACGGCTTTGCTTTCGTCATCTAAAACCTCAGTTTATACAAAATTAATAGACTGGTCCCTGTACGTTAATGATCTATTTAAAATTTTAAATTATCAAAGGTTGTGGTGTCATACCCATTAATTACCGGACTTGGAGGTTCAATTAACGCAAATCGAGGGGCTTTATTTAATTACAAATGAGCGCTCGTTTGAAAGTTTGAATTTTGCACAGCAAAACTATATTATTATTAAACTTTACAAAATCCTCTGTATTTTCATGAAAAGCTACGCATAATATTTACTTTAATAAAATTACCGAATACAAATTCTTTAATTTAATTTCTATAAAACAAATTGTTCAATAAAAAATTGACCTCGTATTTTGTTTGAATATTTAAGGCAGATTTCTAGAATTTAAACGTTAAACAAAGAAGATACCTGAATCTACAAATTAAAAAGATTATTTCGTCATTTTCAAATTAAGAATTTTGTTCTAATTTTTGCATTTTCTAAGAGAAATGCCAATAACAATTTAATCAACAGCGAACAACAAAACTTATTTACTAACTTCGATAAGAAATGATAAATAATTATATTATTCTTAAAAAAAATAAAACTCCAATTAACTCAATTTTTTTCAAAAAAAAAACTCTTAATTTTGAAGTGAGAAATGTAGTTTGCAACGGCTATAGCATAGCATGAATTCAATACCCATGTCCATAGAAGGCTCATGGTAACCTACCGAAAAAAAGTGAAAATTAACAAATATACGAACGAAAGGCAACAACACTATCTACAAGTCACAAAATTTGAGCTTGAGCCTCACTTTCCCTTCCCTTTCCTTCTCTCTCACTCATGTACTTCCTCTTCTTAGCTTGAATCATGATAGGAAAACATTAATGCTCTTTTTAAAAGAACATATACTTTTAAGATATACGGAGTATAAATTAACAGATTTTTTGTATAATACTCTATTTATTTTATTTTAACACATATAAGGAGAAGTTAACGTGTTCATGAAATATTTACTTTCGTTTAATTTTTTGGATAGAAAGTAACACATTTTGACCATCTTGGATTGAGGGCCTTTGGCGCTTTGCCAGTCATGGATGGATTTTATCGGAAAAGAATTAAAAACAAAGTGAGTGTGTGAGTTTTGAACGGGGATGAATTTTATTGCAACTCCCTCCCCCCTTCTCCTTCTCTCTCTCTCTCTCTCTCTCTCTCTCTCTCTCTCTCTCTCTCCGGAGAATATGGTAAGAAAACCATGTATTTTTGTAAGATGTTGAAAAATAAAATAAAAAATTTAATGTGATGTGACATATGTTCTCTGCCTTTTTTTTTTCTTTTTGTTTTTTATAAGGAAAAAATTTCTTCAGATTGTAGTGAAGAATATTTTTCATATAAAATAAAAAAGGATATAGGATATCTATTAAAAAATTGAGCGTGAGATGTAAAGCATCTCACTACATCACTCAACTTATTTTCTAACTTTTAATCATAAATTAATTAGTTTTACTATTATTTTTTATCTTGTTATCAAACAAACCCTTAACGGTCAAAAATATAATTTACTTGATGTGCTAAAAGAGCGTTGGTTGATATTTTAAATAGATCATTTTTAAGTAAGTAATGAACTTTTTTAAATTATCACTTGAGCTATTAATGTTATCATTTTAAGTTGAAATCATTTTAAATTGGTCTTATTTTTCAAAGGTCCGTTTCTGGTACGGATTAATCCGTAAGCATTAGTCCTTTTACGATGATTTTCCGTCATAAAAACATTTGAGAGGTTTTTTATGACGCAAAATCGTCATAAAAAGGACCAGTCCGTACGAATGATCCGCACCTGAAATTTCTCTTATTTTCAATACTTAAAAATAAGATAGCTTCGATCTTCATGTGCAATGCACTATCTTTTCATGTAATGTAATTTATTATACTATAAATCCCCACTGAAAATTATTCTTCGAGTTTTCTAACTTCCTATTTTTTTTCTGGCTCTTTTCAAATTTACACTGTCATTTCTAATTTTTTATTGTTTTTGACTTTTAACCTTTTCTATTTCACATACCATCAATGTACGTAATCTCTTCCAATTATAAATAAAACTTAGTTTTGATCATTGAACGCATTAAAGTTAATATGTTTTCGTAATCGTGTGCAAGTTAAATAGACAATTTAATTTGAGACGGGAAAATTAATTCTAAAGTTTTAAATCAACCATAAAATATATTTCTTGGAGGAGATATATTGGTCTAGTAGTAGGCAACTTTTAACACTACCTTAAAATTAAGTGTTCGACTCATGAAAATGAGAATGAGGTATTTTTATATTTGTAGGGTTAAAAAAAGGAGACTTAAAATTTTCTTATTATATTTTATTTTTCTAAAAATATGTTACATCTAAATTGCCCTTCTTTTGTAAGAATAAGACATATAATACCCATTTTGTATTTTCAGAATGCTTATATCTATATTTTATCTCTCAAAGTTGAATACGTTATGAATTTATACAATGGCAGAGCCGCAATATGCTAAAAAAAAAAAATTTGCGTACATTCTAGAACTGTAATTTTATCCTTATAGTTATTTTTTTAAATTATCAATATATACAAATTAATTAAGTTTGTCCCCTTTTAATTTTTAAGATTTACTAATAATGTTATCTTGCCCTCCCCTCTAATTTTGAAGAAAAATAATATTAGTACAATATTTTCTCATTTAATTTATATAAAAAAAGACTAATATTAAGCTTGCCCCCATCAAGCAACCCAAAAAACAAAGCCCGGCCCACCAACACCATTGACCACCGCCGGAATCTATATTTGTGGTCAACAAATGAGCCACGATTGCAACCATTGAAACCTCTGCACATGAAGGTTGGCTTCACCAAGCTAGACCCATAAGATGGAGGGAGTTGGTGTCTCTTTCATGATCAAGCAACAAATCAATATATAGGGTATGTTATTTTGGTATGGAGTGGAGCAAAGAGAAGCGAATTGTGGAGGGAATTTATTGGAGTCAGATTTGATTGTTTCTCACCATAATTATCAAACTTTTAGTGGAGAATTTTTCATTAGGAAACAAAGCATCCAATTCTCTGTGTTAATTTTTAATATGCAATAAGCTCTTTAATTTAATTACGACCCACAAATTCAGCCACCTAGTTGCTCTCTGTTTGTAAAAGTCATAAGAGGTACTCATTCTAGTATGGGGAGGAATATTATGTGTTGATTTTTGCTAATGCGATTTATTATTTATGAATATCAAATAAACTTCTTCAAAATTATTTCATTTACAAAGAAAAAAGTTTTAAATTCTATATAATATTTAAAAACTAGGTTACTTATACTATATTTTAATATGCAATGCATTTTTTTTACTTTATCTAAATATTACTTTCTAACATGCTATTAATTTTATTTACTTTACCTATTTTTAATGCAATTTTTATTTTATTTACAAAATCTAGTAAAGTTTGCATATAAATTCATTCATTTAATAAAAAAATAATAAAAAAAGACTTACATATAAAAAAATTTCAATTTTATGATTTGAGTAACACACCCGTAACTAATTATCTCCAATCTTGCACATCAAACAACTAGATAAAATTGAAGAGAGTGGTTAGTTCACTAGCAGGTAACTTCTAACTTTGTCTTGAGGTCAATGATTTGACCTATAGGGGTGGAAGTAGGGATGGCAAAAATACCCGCGAGTATGGGGAACCTGATGGGGGTAGTTATGGGGACAAATAATCGGGGGCAGGTTTAGATTCGAGACAGAGATTTTTAAACTTAGTCGGGCTGGGTATGGGTATCTCCAACCCATACCCGCCAAGATATACTTATTTTTGTAATTTGTTTTTCTTATGTATATCTGTGTATATAAAATATATATATACACATAATTAGTTCATTGTTAATTATATAAATATATAATTTCATATGTATATTAATATATATTATATAACATTATGTTATTTCTAACTTCACTATTCACTCTTCTTCTAACTTCACTCTTCTTCTTCTTCTTTTTTAAATTTTTTTTTTTTTAAAATAAAATTTGTCCAGTATACCCGACGGGGATTACCCGATATCCCAAATCGGGGATGGTGGCGGGGATGGTTTTGGGTTGTGGGATCGGGGATGGAAATTATAAAAAACAACCCGAATTTGACCCGTTGTCATCCCTTGGTGGAAGGAGTTTTTTTTTTTAATTATTTGTAAGGTTAAATGAACCTCCTTTAATTTAAAAAAAAGCAAAAGCTAAAAATTAATTATCTTTAATCTTGTGCAGCAAACACATCCATAATTAATAAAATAGGATCCGTTGGGAAGTGGCTAAAGCAGGCAAATGGGCTTGTTTATATGGTATTTGCTTTTTTTACGAATGGGCTTGTTTCAGTCTAATTAATAGTGAGAATACAGGCCCATATCTGGTTAACAATTAGACATTGACGTGTCAACAAATAGACTTTCTGATTTATCTAGTCAACTTTTAAGAAATTAATGATGGATGTGATGTAAATTTTGGGGTAAACCTCAAGTAATGTAAAATTGTAAATTTAATTTTTAGTTCCGGTGTGACCCATTTCGCCTTTAGTTAACCCTTAAAAACTTTACTTTGTAAAAAATGAACAAAAAAAACGGATTTAATGTCACAGACTCGAGTATTTTGGTGTAGAACATGCACGTTAATTGATGCATATAAAATCCATTTCTTTAGACTTGAGATAATTAGAATTTTTTTTTGAAATAAAAATATAATATTATTAATAATAAAATCCAAACATAATAATAAACATAAATAAACACTTCAAAGAGCTTATAAATATTGTAAAAATATAGATCACATCAATTAAGACGTTTAGAACATCCACAGTGTGAAACTAAAATTTAACCCCAATTTTTTAAATATAGCACTTAATCCACCCTTAAATTTGAAAATTTTAAATGAAGTTTCACAAAATTACCCTTTTTAAAATTGAATATAACCAATTTTAATAAATTATAATTGTATAACTTTAGATTTCTTTTTTATTAACATTCCTATCTAAATATAATTCCTTGTAATTAACCGATTCCTAATCTAAATATAATTCCTTTTAATTAACTTTATCTTTACGTAAAAAAGTTTGAACGGTTTAGGGTTACTTCTGCGCTTGTGTTGAAATAAATTCTCTATAAAGAATAACATATATATAGTGTGTATTAATAAATATAAGAGGGAATGACAACTCATTGCGTTGCAAATAGACCTTATCTAGTAATTTACAATTTTTTTATTCATTAATCAACTCCCAACATTATAATTTAATTATATAATTATTTAGTCCTGAAAGTTAACATGGTATAAGATTTGGTATAGTTTAAATTTTAATCTTCCGTATTATTAGTTAGACTTACATAATACAAAAACCAAATTAGTTAAGATTTTCATTGTGGGTGTGGATTTCTAAGGTTGGAATAACATATTTGATAGAGAATATGAAATAATCTAGGGTTTGTGATAGGATGAAAAAGATGAAGACGAAAAGAAGATAAAGAGTGAAGAAGAAGAAGGCTAAAGAGTGATAAAGAAGAAGAAAAAGAAGAAGAAAAAGAAGAAGAAGAGACACTGGGTCGTTACCGTGCTGCAAAGTTACATTACTAACCCATCTAAATTTTTAAAGTGGTTATACTTATTAATTTGGTAAATATTTCCATATTAAATTATTATTTAAAATAATATTTATAAAATTAAATTCATAATATTTTTTTGTTAGTTCATCCACGCTCGCGGATTAACTTAATATGTAATGCGGATTAACTTAACAACGTGGATTAACTGCAAGATTTGGTGGATAGAAATAAAATCACCCATTTTTTAAATATAGCACTTAATTTTTTGAGAGAATACAACGAGTATGGCAAAAAAATAAAATAATAAAAAAATAGCTATACAAGTGTAGAGGTAGATTTGGTACAATACCGGATCATACCGTATATACCATGTACTATACCGAATTATGCCAAATCTATTATAATTACCATACCAAATTTTTGGTATACCAGAAATTTTGATATGGTACGATATGGTATGGTATATTGCCAAATAATCAAGCTTTTAAAAAAAATAAATTCAACATAACATCATTTTAGGAACTGCTACTTTAATAAAATATAAATTACATCATTTTGCTCCTGATTATAATACAATGTTTGTCACTTTAATAAAATTTAAGTTCACTATTCAAATTATAATTTAAATTATATAAGTATTATTTTCCTTTTAATAATTTAAACTCACTAACATGGCTTAATTTGGATATTGGGTATCATTTTGGGAATCAAATCAAGTAATTAATCCAAATCAGTTAGCCATTTTCATATTCAAACAAATAACATATACCTGAAGAGAAATAAATAAAGAGAGCTGTGAAAAGTCGAAATAAATAAGAGGAAACAAAAGCTATAGAAGTGAACATAAAGAATGGAGAAGAGAGAGTAAGTGAGAGAGAGATGGGTGGCACCGTGGATAGTAAAATTTAAGTGCATGTTAAGTTTTGTCATCTTCTACCATATAGAGGTAAGTTCGCGCCTTAATTTTCTTCTGCTGCGGAACTGAGTACTGTAAGTTTGCCTATTTACCATATTTAGTGTAGATGCTCTTACAATATAAGGAAAAACCTTTGAAAAAGTGGGGGGGGGGGTGTTTAAAGACAAATATTTACCCATAAAGTACGCCTCACAATATAAAAATATTACTAAAAAAAGCCTTTCAAAAAGAGCCTTTATACACGCCAAAATGCCACTGAGCAAGTGAATCTTCATAGGATCTCTACCTGAAGGAGTAGATCTGCTCATCCACATTCCAATATATGCTGCTCCAGACACACCTTCGTATCCAATAGGAATGAGGACAAAAACTATCAAAAACCTCTTAGATTAAAAAAAAATGTTAAAAGTTACTCACATCTAAAAGTATTATTATTATATATATAATGTATAAGATAACAAAGGGTAACATGTGCCTACAACACTTTGGTGTTATTTGCCAACAATGGTTATGTGGAGACACATTGGTGTTAGTAATGTGAGGTCACGATGGATGGAGAAGGGAGAAGACAGAGTGTTGAGATATTTGTGAGAAGAATGAAGAGAGAATTTAGGGATATGTTGTGTTATAAGACAATTAACGGTTGTGAATATCTTAAAAATTTTGACGGTCGGGATTAGATTTTGGTTTTTGGCTGGCAACCTACTTTATTATTATAGATTATGGATTACTAGGTATTATTCGGGCCGAATGGCATGGCACATAAAAAATATTAATAATTTAAAAATATTGCAATAAAAAAACAGTGGCTGAACATCAGCCCAAAATATACACTAAAAAAACTACAAATTCAAAAAATCGTATATCAAAATAGTAAAGTCATGAATTAAAGATTGTTATCATCGTGATGGCAATAGGCACATCCATATAAATTATCTATCGTAGATAGAGATGGTTTGGTAAATTCAGACTCTAGTTGTCTAATTAATATCTTACCCAACCAAATGAGTTGGATTTTACACTTAAATCCAAACCCGTCTTATTGCTTCATTATGGTTGGGTTGGGCTATTTTACCATCCCTAATCATTCACCGGCATATAAAAAAATAAGTGCTAGTAAAAACACCTTTAAAATTCAGTTTTAACACCCATTTTTCTTTTTAAAATAGAAATCACTAATTACAATTATACTTTGAATGCACCCAAACCTTTCAATCATCTTTTTGGGTGTAAAATAAAAATAAAAATTCCTTCAATCATCATTTTGATTTAGCAGCACTGTTCTTCTCATCTTATTGTTTGTTGTCATGTGCATCATGTTTTTGATTTATGCAATTTCTACCATGTATATATGTGATTCAAAGTTTGGTTAAGTTGTTATATATATAAGCATATATATACAAATGCTATCATGTATATTTGATTTATGTTGTGTATGTCTGGGACTTCGTTCTTGGGTTTAGTTGTATATTAGAGTATAAAATGTTGTTGAACTTAATTATTTGAATTCATGATAATCTCCTTTAAGCAAGATCAACTTTGTACATACTTTCTTAACTGTATTTTTTTAAAATACAAACTTTATTTCATTAATTTTATTTTATTAATGAGATGGCACATTTTTTTAATATTACAATAATGAAAACTAATAAAAAAAGATTAATTTGGGTTTTAATGAAACAATAATGAAATAAAAAGGATGTGAAATTATATTCTTTCAACAAATGAATGTTACCTCTTTTAAGACTAGCACAATAGTACGTTTTTGTCATGTAATTTTGCAATTAGTTACATTAATTACTTGGAGGATAATTGCATTTGTGTTAATTATATATATAGAAATGTAATTATATTTAAAAACTGAGACAATAATTGTTATATTTATATGACTTATAGCGACACCCTTTTTCCATCGTTGTAAGTATACTCATATTAGGGTACTCTAGAAAAATTAAAGTTTTTGCATAGATGCCTATAATGAGTGTTAAAATTGATTTTTTAGGGTGTTTTTACCGGCACCCAAAAAAATTTAAATGTGATTTATAAAAATTATTAGTACAAAAACATTATATATTTCCAAAATTTTAATTATAAACATATAATACCATTCTCAGTAACATCATGTAGAAAAATAATATATTCTTTTAAAACTATTAAGTTTTATAAAATATTAAACATTTTTTTTAAAATTTTAAACTAATAAAAAAATTGAGCCCAACTCGGTTTGATTATGAAATAATCTCAATACAAATTAAATGAAAAAGAAGATGTTAATGTACTTTAAATTTGGGTTTTGGGTACAGTTAATTTGTCGAAATTAGGCTTTAAGTACCAAAGTTTATGAATATTGTATTTTGGATACCATTTAGCACATTTCTGTTAGTCAATCCATGTTGATTGCTAATTCCGTCCAAATAATGACACAAGTTACCAAAAATACCACTCATTCACACCGTTTAACACATGATCGATCAATTTTTTTATCAAAATATGTTTATATCAAAACTAAGAGAGAGAGTCGATTCTTCCCCAAATTGATTGAGCCCTAATCAAACTGTCCCAAGTCGATTGAAGGACAGGTAGGGAAGCTTTTTACATACATAAAAGCATGATTGAATATTTGATTCTTCTGTAATCGAAGGATTTGCTCTAAAAGGTTAGTTTTTTGGAATCTATTTGCTTATACAACTATTTGTAATCGAAGCTTGGAATGTTCTTTTGAAACTTGTCTTTTTGAGACTTTCTATTATGATGTTTGTGTTTAAGGAACAAGAAGAATAATTTATTGGGCTTTTTGTATATATAAGTAAAAGTTAGGGTTTTTTTGTTCGATTATGGATAAAGTGGGTTTTTTTTGATAAATTTTTGGGGTAGGGCATTTTATATAGATTATATTACCATTATATATTGTTTTTTGTCTTATGTAATAACTGATATGCATGTAATTTTAGGATTTTTCGTATAAAAATAATGTTTATGTCTTTTGTTTCTTACTTATAAAACTTTGTGTGCTTATACAAGATTTCTGCTATATATATGATTATGTTATGTTGACTGGAGATGGTTAAGAAGGCACCCCCTACCACAGTTGTTAGAAGATCACCTAAGTTGAGGGAAAAACGTAGGTTACCCTTTAGTTTTTTTCTTCAAACCTCATTTTATTATCAGATGATGAACAAGAAATTGAACATGAGTTTAGGGATGTAGACATGTACATTTTCGTTTTTATAGATGTAGTAAAAGTTGAGAAACAAACACACAACCAAATGACCATGTATGAGTTTAATTTATTATTTCCTATGTTTAACCTGATAAATGGTGTCCAAATTCCACTAGTTACTGAAGTACCTTATAGTATTTGTGGGGTTGATAATTTAGATGCTAAAAAAGAGTACTATAATGGGTTTGAGAGTGATAAGAAGAGTGAATACAGTTTTACTTGGTCTAATTCTGAAACAGAAAAAAGTGGGTTTGAGAGATGGGACTGGGAAAAATATGAAGCTGAAGATGCAGTAGATGCAAATGGAGGGGTGGAATAGACAACATATGAATATATGGATGAAGGGGTGGAAGTAGAAAATAATGAGACATACTTCGGTGGCTTTGTGGAGAAACAAATGATGTATTTAAGGATATGGATAGTGATAGAGAGCATGCTACTCTTAATAGGTCTGAAACTTATAAAATTATGGATTTAATGGAGTGGCCGACCATATCAAAGTGTAGAATTTTCTTAAAAAATCATGCAATAAATAATAAGTTTCAATAACTATAGGATTGACTTAAAGTGTAAGGATAGCAAATGTAAATGCATTTGTATTTGCATCAAGTACTAGGTAAAGAATTTATGAAACATGTTATGAAGATTCCTAATGAATTTACTACTAGGTTAAGAATTTATGAAAAATAACATACATGCAAAAGTGATGAAAATTGTAAGAATATAAATGCAAATGCTAGGTGAGTTGTTATAAACATTGAGGGTTGGCTTAGAAACCATAAAAAGTTCAAACCAAAAAATGTTATTATTCAGATTTGGCATAAATTTGGTGTGAAATTTCGTATGATTCTGCATATAACGCTAGGATTATTGCCCATGAGAATATTTTTGGCAAGTATGATGAAAGGTACAAAAAGTGTCCAGAGTTGTGTAGACAAATTATTTTAAAGAATCCTGGTAGTATAACTGAGTGGACTAGGAGTTTTGTGGACCATAAGTTTGTTGGGTTGTGCATTGCATTTAAAGCTTAATTGGATGGGTTTGTTAATGGGTGTAAACCACTTATTGGACTTGATGGGTATTTTATAAAGGGGAAATATGGGGGGTCAATTCTTTCTGCAATTGCTATTGATGGGAACAAATGGTTTGTTCCATGTTGCAATGTATGTGGCTAGAGGGGAAACATATGAAGCTTGGAGCTCATTTCTTTTTATATTGAAACCACAACTCAACAAATTCAAGAACACTGTGACCTTTATTTCTGACAAGTGCAAAGGGTTGTCAGAGGTTGTGAAGGAATTCTACCCTAACATCAGGTATAGACATTGCTTTGGGCATTTATACAAGAACTTTAAAAGCAAAGTACAAGAGGGGTCATTTAATGCATTTGAGTTTTGGGGGAGGGGGCAGCTAAAGCATATAGAGAAGAGGATTATGATAAGAGGATGACACAGCTCTTTAAGGATAATAGCATAGCTCACAAGTTTATAGATGATGCTGATAAATACAGTTGGGGTAGGCCATTTTTTGATACAACTACAAAGTTTGAACATTTGACAAACAATTTCTTAGAGTCATTCAACAATATGATCAATGGTTTAAGGGATCTTCCCTTGGTTAAGCTAGTTCAGAAGTACGAGCTTATGGTTATGTCACTGCTATATAAAAGGGGGTGTAAAGCAAATGATGGTTCCAAGGGTTGAGAAGTTGATAAAAAAAATAAAAAAAACAATACAAGGATTTCACTACTAAATGGTCAACCGATTAGATGAATGTGGCAGTATATAAGGTGGGTGCAATATGGATAGTGGACCTCAAAGCAAATACATGTAGCTGTAGAGAACGGCAAGTCTCAGGAGTGCCATGTGTTCATGGCAGTGATAATACTAGGTTAAGAATTTATGAAAAACAACATACATGCAAAAGTGATGAAAGTTGTAAGAATATAAATGCAAATGCTAGGTGAGTTGCTACAAACATTGAAGGTTGGCTTAGCAACCATAAAAAGTTAAAACCAAAAGATGTCATTACTGAGATTTGGCATAAATTTGGTGTGAAATTTCGTATGATTCTGCATATAAAGCTAGGATTATTACCCATGAGAATATTTTTGGCAAGTATGATGAAGGGTACAAAAAGTGTCCAGAGTTGTGTAAACAAATTCTTTTAAAGAATCCTGGTAGTATAATTGAGTGGACTAGGAATTTTGTGGACCATAAGTTTGTTGGGTTGTGCATTGCATTTAAAGCTTAATTGGATGGGTTTGTTAATGGGTGTAAACCACTTATTGGACTTGATGAGTATTTTATAAAGGGGAAATATGGGGGGTCAATTCTTTTTGCAATTGTTATTGATGGGAACAAATGGTTTGTTCCATGTTGCAATGTATGTGGCTAGAGGGGAAACATATGAAGCTTGGAGCTCATTTCTTTTTATATTAAAACCACAACTTAACAAACGCAAGAACACTGTGACCTTTATTTTTAACAAGTGCAAAGGGTTGCCAGATGCTGTGAATGAATTGTACCCTAACATCAGGCTTAGACATTGCTTTAGGCATTTATACAAGAACTTTAAAGCAAAGTACAAGAGGAATCATTTAATGCATTTGAGTTGGGAGGGGGGCAGCCAAAGCATATAGAGAGGAAGATTATGATAAGTGAATGGCACAGCTCTTTAAGGATAATAGCATAGCTCACAAGTTTATAGATGATGCTGATAAATACAGTTAGGGTAGGCCATTTTTTGATACAACTACAAAATGTGAATATTTGACAAACAATTTCTTAAAGTCATTCAACAATATGATCAATGGTTTAAGGGATCTTCCCTTGGTTAAACTAATTCAAAAGTACCAGCTTATGGTTATGTCACTGCTATATAAAAGGGGGTGTAAAGCAAATGAAGTGTTAGGTAATTTAGTTATGGTTCTAAGGGTTGAGAAGTTGATAAAAAAAATAATACAAGGATTTCACTACTAAATGGTCAACCGATTAAATGAATGTGGCAGTATATAAGGTGGGTGTAATATGGATAATGGACCTCAAAGCAAATACATGTAGCTGCAGAGAAGGGGAAGTCTCAGGAGTGCCATGGGTTCATGTAATGGCAGTGATACTGCCAATGAAAGAATCCTGGGAGGAGTAAGTGTTTAATTATGTGTTGAAATTCAATTATTGCACTAATATATTAATTACGTGTACTTCTCTCAGTTATTGTAGTCCATATTTAACAACTGATGCTTACAAGACTACATATGCTGGTTATATACATCTAATTGATGACTGCCATTTTGGTTAGAGGTTAACACATTTATTACTAGTGCAGTTCACATTTATTGTATATCCAGTCCATATTTATTAGATTATTTAACTTATGAATTCTTTTTCTTATTAGTCCCAATATATAGTACTACCTTCACCACTCTTTAGGCCCCTGGAAGGTTAAGAAACAATAGAATGAAGACTAGAGATGAGGTAGCTCCTGAGAAGAACAAGGAGAAAAGGTGTAAAAAATGTGGCATTTTGGGCTATAATAAGAAGATATGCAAAGGTGCACCAGCAACAAATGTAAATTGAATGAGAGGTATGCTCTATGTATAATTGTCATTTAGTTCAGTTAATGCATTACTTATGTGTAACCTAAACTATAATTTGTCAATGCATATAGTGAGGCCTAGAACATGACTAACTGAGGGTGTAACAGGTCCAAGTAGGCTTACTATGGTAATCCCACCACCCCCAGTAAGGACAGCAAAGAGAAATAGAGGTGGATCTAGAGCTAGGGGAAACTGAGGTACATCTAAAACAAGGGGACATATTTTTTATCCACCAGCTCCCAAGTTTCTTCCTCCATCATCTGCACCATTACAATCAGGTACTGGAAACAGACCTGGTGGATATGACCTAATCCACTCATAAAGGTCCTTAGATCAATGATGTAGCTAAGTGATGTTTTTGTTAAACTGGCAGCTACATTAATTAGAGTTGGTATTTTTTGTTGATACATGCTTTTGTTGCTATGAATGTAATGTGGCAGTGGCAGTAGACAAAAGTATTGTAATCATGTTTTTTTTTTTGGTATTATCATGGCATGTGAACATTTGGATGTAATGTTTTTGGTATATAATATATAGATCAAATGCTAACTTAGCTATTACATACTACACATGCATTTTATTTTTATAATTATTACATAAATCATCTAGGTTAACCTATATCTTCACCCTAATGTTTTTCTTTGAACTCTTAAACATTGCTTTCTCTAACTATTCAAAGCTATTATACTTATAACATTGAGATTTTTTTTGTCAAAATTATGTGTTTGCTTGCTTGTCAATATTTTCCTTGAACCTTCACAACCATTAGGACACATGGTTTGTTTCCAAGGGCAATCTTTCACCCACTGATTGCTTTGCCCATATTGGAAACAACTTGTTAAATTGGATGTGGAACCAGCAGCTTGTTTCACAACATCTTCCAACCTTAATATTGTTCCACAACTTGGGAATTGACACTTCAGGTATTTTTTTCCCATATCTTTCATTTGGTTTATATATGTGCATAATCATCAGGCCTTCACAATTCTTACATTTGTTGTAAATCCATTGACATTCACATGCATAATGTCATTCAACATCACACATTTGGCACACAATTGCTTCATTCCCACATCCCATTTTTTTCTGTGTATTTTATTTTGTGAATGATGTGTGTTCGTGTGTTGATTGAAGGCTTTATAAAAGAAAATGAGTGTGTCAAACGGTCATATTTACTGGGCAAAGTGATTGTTGGGCATTGTTGTAAACAAGGGTAGTTTGGAGACAAATTAATAGAGTTAACAGTCAACATGGATTAACTAACATAAAGGTGCTAAATGGTACCAAAAATATAATATTCATAAACTTTGGTACCTAAAGCCCAATTTTGACAAACTAACGGTACCCAAAACCCAAAAGATCCTTTAAATTTTAAAAAGAAGTTAACGAGAGATAAAAGTGAAAGTAAATTGATGAAATAAGACAGAACAAATTATTGACACATCTAATTAAATTTTAAATTACTGACTTTTTGATTTAATGTTTTAACACATCTAATAATTTAAAATTTATGTAGTTTATTATAACAAAATGTGAAGTACTGATTTGATAAATAAATGATGATTCTATTTCCAACCTCACTAATACTTAATTTTACTCACACTCTTTATTTGGTCATTGAGCACCGAATTTGAGCATGTTATTTGATCTTTGAGAATCGAGTATAAACTTATTATTCGGTACTTAGGGGGGTTGAGTAAAGTATTTTTAAACTTATACTTTACTCTCAAGAACCGAATAAAAAACATTTACTCCATACTCAAGTATCGAATGAAAAATGCAAGAGAAATCAAATATTATTGGAGGTGGAAATAAAACCACCATAAATTAATGATGTGATATTTTTATTTTTTATAATATAGAAGATATATAAAATCTTGAGCAAGTGGGTTGTTATTCATTTCATATTCTTCGGTGCTAAGATTCAACCAATTAAGCCGTTACGCAACCACAGCGCCCCAACGGTAGAAAAAGTTGGAGCCATTCAAAATTAAAAAATTGTCACAATTATAAATTTACAATTCAAACTTCCAACGGTCATCTTCTTAATTTCCTGCTCTCTCGCTCCCCCTCTGATCTGTTATTCCATCTTTTTTTTCGTCAAAAAGTTCAGGGTAGTAAACAAATTTCAGAAACTCTAAAGGAAGAAAATGGAGGGTTTCGCATTATCAACAACAACCACTCCATCTCAATCTGGTAATTCCCCTTCCTCTCTCAAATTATATATATATATATATATATATCTTCTTATACACTGCTGAGTAATTGAATACAGGAGCTGTATGAACATTCCGAATTTCCACTACTTTTTTTAAGAAAATTTCACCCGTTTTTCAAGAAGAACCCAAACGGCCAAACATGTGATTTAACCATGTTTTCTTATAATTTCATATTCTTATTCTATTTTTTAAAAAAATTGGTGCCAATAATAATACTTTTTCCAAAAAGATGCAGGTGGAAGTAACGAGAATGACTTAAACTCTGATGAAATGAGTTCCAAGTTACATAAACTAAAGAAGCCATTAACCAAGCACTTCATGTCACCCACCATATCTGCAGCCACCAAGGCTGCTGCTGCTGCTGTTCCTAGAAAGAAAATCTTGGCCGAGAGGAATGAATCTTCCAATTTCAACTTCGATATTTGTCCCCCAAAAAGCCCCTAATCTTCTTGATTCAAAAACTTCTTCACCCATGAAACCTCGATTCGTTCGCTCTTCTTCATCTTGGCTTACACCATCGCGCAGTGGTGCCTCTGATCCTGATGATGATAATGATGAGCAAAATATTTGTGATACAGATTCATCTCTGAAGCCTTATGACCCAGTAACAAGTTACACTTCCCCAAGGCCTAAGTTCCTTAGGTACAATCCAAATAGGCTGCACCAGGCTTTTCTTCCCCAAGAAAATGAGACCAGCAAAGAAGATCTTGAATTTGATACTAGAAGAAGAATGCATTTTGATTCCCAGATAGCTGCTGCTGAAGAAAAAGAAATTGCTGATGCTCTCAACTCTGTAGTTGATGAAGAATTTGAATTTGACACGAATGAAGGTGATCAAGACAACAATGGGGAGGAGGAAGAAATTGAAGAGACTGAGGAGGAGCGTGGATGGAGTTTGAAAGCAGTGTTGAAATTTCTGCTTGTAATTGTTGCTCTATTCTTATCAACTCATTACATATCTTCTATGAACTCTCCCACTCCTTCACCCACTGTTGAAGCGATACTAGGTCTTAAAGATGGGTACTACGGAATTCAACATAAAGTATTTGAAGCTGTCAATTTGAAGATTTTTGAAGGTGGCAATGAACCTACGGAGACACATACTGATGGAGAGTTGGAGGGAGGCAGAGTTGAAGATGATAACTGGGGACTGGTGGAGGAAAGTACTGATGAATTGGGTGAAGTGATTGAGGTTCAAAATGGGCAGAGTGAAGATTTATGTGAGAATGAATTGGAGAGCCACTGGGAGGTTTCTGATCAGTTAGTAGAAATGCCTGAAACTGAGAAAAGTGAAGATGTGTTTGATAATGAATTGGAGGGTAAAGATGAAAGCTTTGATCATTTGATGGGGAGAGGTTTAGGAGAAAGTAGTGAAGGCGCATTTAAACAACAAAAAATTGAGGAAACTTTAGAGAGTTCTGATCAATTGCAGGAGATTGAAGGTTTTCAAGATCATCAGATTGAAGGAGGTGGAGAAGAAGTGGTGGAGGATGAAATAGAGAGAGCTGAAGAGGTTTATAGCAGCGCAATTGATGAATTTGGCACGCCACCAAAAGAAAGTGAAGAATCTGATACTGTTAATCTTGAAACAGATTCAAATGAGGCCATTATCAAACCGGCAAAAATTGAATCTTTCCCCATTTCTATAATTGCGGCTCCTATACTTTTTGCAATTGTGGCCTGTTTGGGTTTGGTTAATTGGTCAAGGCTCAATAAAACTTCAGTTGAAGATTCTCCTCAACCTATGGTAAAAAATTCGAATTGCTGAATCTGAGATAGCAGAGAAAATCAGTCCGGTACTTTTCAATGTGGAAGAAGAAGAGAAAATCAAGAGAATTGAATCTAATGGGAACCCTTCGTCTTTGCTTCGCTCAACAGAAGAAGTAGAAGCATCCAAAGAATTCAGCCACAGCCACGTGCCAACGGTTGAGTTGCTTGGAGAGCTTGTGATTGGAGAAGTTAGTAGCTCTCTTAGGAGTCGTGGTGTGAAGAGTAAGTTGTTAGGAACTGAAGAGAGCAATAATTCTGTTTCTCTGTCTCACATTAGGGCTACCTCTGCAATGGAGTTTTCAACCGCAGACTCACCATCATACGGAAGCTGTACTGCCGGAAAAAAGATTGCAAAGAAAGAGGTAAATGGCTCACAATTGTTTGAATTCTTCATAGTAATTTATGTTCTTAAATGCTTATAATCTAAACTTTCTTGATTGTTGGTTTTGTATTGAAACAGGAAGCAAAAGATGGAGAAGTGAGTATGTTAATTACAACTCCAGTGAGACGATCAAGCAGACTCCGCAACCGTGCAGTCACATCTCCATGAATCGATTTTACATTAGGCAAAATTAGCAGTTTTCTACTGAAAACTTTGTAGAAGAGGCTGTCCTAACTAGTATTTTGTTGTAGTGTTGTTAGTATTTTCAATTTGTAAGAATTAGTTATCTGTTTGCATCTACTAATGTTTGGCCTATATTATCGATGGATTGGTCAGTTTTTTCTTCTAAATTGTCAAAAAAATGAGAAAGTGAAATCAATTTTGCAAATTAATCAAGTTTGAAATCTCTACTTTTTTCTCCAAACACATGAATTGAATAAATTTGTTTCTGATAATGTAATTTTCCATTGGAACCAAAAGAACACATCAGATTAAATCTAGAAAAGTGAATACCTTTACCCCTCTACATTATCATATGTTTCTTTTCCTCATTTCGATACACAATGAATTGGCCCTGAATATGAAAAAATAGGACTAGTTATTTTCGTACTCGAATCAAAGCCGATCTATAATTGATAGTTGGACAACATTTTCTTCCACAGGGAAAAGATGTCGGCGAAAATGAGAACCTTTGGATGGTTTCTTTGATATAATGGCCTTAGGATGAGTAAATGATTTATAGCTGTCCAAGCCACCTTGGTAGCTCTTACATGCCTTCATCTCCCTTCTGTTGTAAGGAGTTACTTTCTTTGCAAGATCTTCTGTGCTTTTCGCCCTCGAAAGACATGTAAATGACTGGGATCTGCCATGGTAATACTTTGAAAGCCCTCTCCTGCATATATTCAATAAGCTTAATTTAGTTCCTCAAAACCCATGTCCAAAATAATTCATATATCGATTTTCAATTTTGTTACATGTTACATACTTGATGGGCAATTGGGCCATGAGGTCTGATAAGTTGTACATAGATCCGGGGTAAGACGATGCATCGTCATCCATAGTCTCTGATGATGAAGATGATGATCCAATGGAGGATGATGATGTGGTGGTATTGGTATGTCGATGATCTTCATCTTTCGTATATAATTGGGTGCATGGACCTTCAAACATTTGCCTTTTGCCTTCACCCATTGATAGAATCATTGAAGAATAATCACAAATATGTTGATGAACAAGAAAAGGATTATGAATTGAGGTTTTTTTTTTTTTTCCTGAAAAAAAACTTCTCTTTAGTATACCTTTACAAAGAAGCAGATTGTTTTTTGGGAACTTTATGAGAGGGAGCATATATATATATATATATGGTCATCTGAGAAAATTGCATATTTGCATGTTATCAGATAATGGGTGGTCACAAAAGAATTATTTATTACAAGTAGAAAGCATCAAATTTGTATGTTCTAAATCCAAATAGTGACACGTTGACTCAACAAATTTCATACACAAATGTCCAGCAACCAACCGTAGTTGTATGCTAATCCAATAGCTTTGCTGTCATAGTAGAAAGACCATTTCTTTAGTTTTTAATTTGTTATTTACAATAATATTTTGGATTTCTTGAGAATCTGCATATTGTGTGAGATTCGGCATTATCTTGTTCTCGTCAAAGGGTAGGTGTTGAGTTGTTTGATTTTATAGTTGTAGAGGATAAGGTCTGTTGATTGGAAGCCATCCATTCATATCCTAGTCCCACACCGACCGTTTATTTCATTATTTGTTACACGAATCTTTGTCAAAGATTCGTAGAAGGAAAATAAAGAATGATAAAAGGAGAGAGAAGTTTGTAGATAAAATATGCAAGAGAAGTTGGATATAAGAGGGTGCTCCTCTACATTAATCTTTACTTGGACAGGGCATGGACAACAAGTTTACTGTATATATACATATAGAACGTGTTTGTCATGCCGGATAGCAAAAGGGGATAGGATTATATTTTCCTATTGGTGTTTGGCGTAAAACTGGATTGAAAAAGTAGGGGGATTAGGATTATATTTTCCTATCGGTGTTTGGCGTAAAACCGGATTGAAAAAGTAGGGGGATTCCTAATCCGGTTGGGACTTCTTATCCTACAACTTACAGGATTATGCAATCCCACCATGAGGGGTGGTATTGCACTATACGGTTCCTACGGGATAACAAATGTCATTAAGTAATAGTTTACATTACAACCAATTATCTGATAGTTTATGTTATAAATTTTTTGGTACTACATTTAAATTTTCATATGTGAATAATCATTTTAAATGATATTTGTTTAATTTCTTAACATACTTTTTAGTTATGTTATTAAGTAAACTATTAATTATTGAAAAATGTCAATAAGTAATAGTTTTATGGCATTTTTCATATGTGAATAAAAACGACAAGTTGAAAAAGTATGTTAAGAAATTAAACAAATATCATTTAAAATGATTATCACACAAAAGGGTATATTAGGAAAATTGAACACAAAATTTTCTTATCTGATGCACGCCAAACGCTTATCTAAGATATCCTCTCTTATCTGACCATTTAATCTGAGATAGTTCCAAACGCATGACAGTATTATAGTTTATCCGAAAGGCTCTTGTTCTATCATGTTCTATCATTATCTTATAATATCCGACCTTCTTATCCGGCTTGACAAACACACCCATATATTCTGTCCGGTTCCAATGCGGATAGGTGCGCACACATCAGGTCATTTAGCGATGAAAATTGCCGCTAAAGAATCTTCTAAAAAGTAAAAAGTTTTGTCACGACTAATATATATTAATAAGATTTAATTGTAAATCGTGGTGACCAATTTTAAGATGTATAAAAATATGAAATAAAATAAGGAGTGTTTTTAAACAGACTCACAATATTATTCTTCTTACTCTAGCGTGAGAATCCTTCAAACTTATCCTACTGCTGTTTAGGAAAATCTTTTGGTTCACCCCAGTTTATTAGTATAGAAATAAATATAAGGATGTTAACTTGCACTATCGTTAAAACAAAAATATCAAAAACAAAGGGAAGTTTAAAATAAGAAAAAACTTACTCTTCACTCCAGTAAGAAAAAACTTACTTTTCACCCCCACCAATTTTTATCAAAAACATTCAACTCACCCATCTCTTTTCTCCATCTCTTTTCTGCATGTCAAACATGCCCAGCCAATTATAATAAAAAAATTCAATTCGCCCCTTTTCTTTTCTCATGCCAAACACGCCCATCTCTTTTTTATATATCAAACAATGAAATCTTTGTTTACGTTGCACATTTATGGAAATTGAAATCTACCCCTAAATCTTCAAATGGGTCATTCATTCAAATTTAGTAAAAGAATATTATCACATTTATAGGGGAAAAGAAAAAAGAAGCCACATAAAACGAATTATTTCTTGATCACGAAGGCCTTGTAATTTTATTATTGAAATTTTCTCAGAGACGATATATGTATCAATTACGCTTAAAAATTTGTTAACTTACTTCTGAATCCCCGCCCTCTCTCTCTCTATATATATATATGTATATTTATCTATATTGTATGTTAGAATTATCAAGGTTAACAATTCATCGCATCAATCAATTTACAGTTTTTTAGTAATAAGAATGAAAGTCGTCAAATTGTATGGGTATTATGGTTTCATGGCTTTCCACGTTTCGTAAAAATAACGTTCCTCTAATTCTTATTTTAATGGACATGTTTCTTTTTTCCACATAAAATCATGCATCGTTCATCCTTTGCAGCGGTAGTATCAATCCAGGAGATGATACCTGATTATTTGATAAAATCTTGGTTTGTTTATTGTGGTTTTCTTAATTCAATGTTTCTAAAAAGATAGTGGGTGATCGAATTTACAAATGGTTCAAGAATGTTTTGGTAGTTGATTTCAATTTTATTTTGTTTTTAGTATTTGTTTGACCGTGAAAATTAGACGGGATGAGAAAAAGAATTTTTTTTAAAAATTGATGGAATGAGTTTACAAGTGGTGCAAAAAGAATAATATTTACATAAAAAGAATAGCCGGTATTGTTTTGGTTAAATTAAGTAGAAATCGGGATGGAAAAAAAGAGTTTTGTAGTAACTTTTTTAGGTTTTAATTTTGTAAAAATAAAAAGAAATGATACCGTGAGTTTATTTAAGAATACTCAAAATAAGTTGGATGAGGGAACATAGAAAACTTGTAGAAAACTTAAATCTTAATAAATAAAAAATAAATAAATGTAATATTTCTTAAAAAAGTAATGACGTGGCTAAAGCAAAGAGGATAAGTAGATGAGTAGGAGATGAGTCATGGATATATTCTATTCAATTCAATTAACGGATAGACAGTCTGCATGCATATATGTTTATATGGTAAAGGGCAGGCACGCATCCTCAACCAACACTACCACTCCATTTGACCAACTAAGACCACTGATAATTAAATAACCACGTACATACATACATAATAACTTCTTTTCTTTTCTTAAATACTCCAACTTAGGTCTATATATCAATATCAATATATATATATATATATACTAACTTTTCGGCCAACACATGTGGTTATTCATAAGTATTTTTTTTTTAGTATTTTTGAAAAAAATATATATTTATTATTTTTATTAAAACTAATTGAATCATTCAACATAGTTAATTATGTGTACTACTTGATTTTGTTGTTACTAGTACTTTTAAAATTAAAACTAAAAATTGGATACTAAAAAAACACGACAAAAGTCATAATAATTAACATATGAACAACAAATTTGGTTTTAGAAAAAGGCCCTTTAGAGTTACACGTATCAAATGGAAAACAAGCAAAGAGGGTCAAATCCAAATAAAAATCTTTCAAGATTTTAGAATTACTAATCAAAGAATAAAATAACTAAAAAAAATACCTTCTTATATTCTCTTTGCAAATTCTCTATCTTACCAACTACAATTAACAAATTGAATGACAATAAATAAATAAAAAATTATAACAAAGAATGATCTTAAATAAAGAAAAATAATAGTCGTAACCTCATACAACTTAATCACAACAATTAAGGAGAGATTGAAAACTCTATATAATGCAGTTGTGAAAAAGCTTGTTGAAAAATGGAAGAAATTAGGGTATTCGTTGAGAAATTGAAACTACGAGTACGTATTCCAAAATATGGTACGATGTAGTTTACTTTTTAAGAGTCCTAATTAGTGTATTTCATTGAGAGTTTAATTATTTAAAATGTAATATGATAGAGTAAAATGATCATTTAACTCATGGGCCAATCACAAGAGGACACGCGGCAATCAATGTTAATGTAAGACAGCGCGGCAAAGAGGTCTGGAATCCAGAGCCATGTGGACATAGAGCTCGAGAAGATGTTAGAACAAGATTTAATCAATGCTCGAGTCGGTAAACTTTCAGAGCTCGACCTCAATAGCTCTTTCATCGAGCTGTAGTGAACCCTGTTTAACTGTTATGTTATAATGGTTAAAGGCGGCATGGATGACTGCCACCAACTCTGCAAGAAGCACATGACCTCCATTAACTTTATTAAATACATACCAATTGTATTGAATGCTCCGAATTAAAGCCAAAAGCAAGGTCAGGAATCAAACATGCTGCGATGATAGAAGAATGGCTGAAAACCAACTACTCCGAGCATGTTGGATGTCTTCTTTATATATATATATATATAACGAGTCATTTACTTCCCTCGCCAACGAAGCAAAAAAGTAGAACTATAGAGAAAAAGGCAAGCCAAACAGTGAGCACCTTAAAAAAAGGATTAAAGTGCATTTAGTATATTATTCCTCTGACATTTGTATAAAGATGATAGAGTAATTTGAGAAATAAGTCGATTGTAAATGAAACTCGTTTGTTATAATAACACAGGGCGGCCCCGAGTAAAGAACTCTGTTCATAGAGGATGGTTAGTCCTTATTCCCATACATGGCGAACTTCTTCTATATATCTTTGTCTTGTTTCCCTTTGTTTGATTCTCATAAAAGTATTTGTTTTATTTGCCATGTCATCCCTTATTTGCCACGTCATCTCTATCATTACCCAATCATTTTACTGTGAGGTTAGAAAAGTTTGCTCTAGGTTTTACACCAACATAATATAATATCATATTTGGCCATACAACCATTGTCATAATAGTTTCATTTTACACACTCCATTCGTTAGTCAATGACAAAACTAAGGGCATTCTGGTCAAAACTCTCAAAATCTACTATTTATCATCTTCCACCTTCACTTTAGGCCAATACCACCACACCAGAGTCTCGCGAACTAACTATTTTTCCCTAAATTTGCCCTCGTTTTAAAAGAATTCCTCATCAAGTCCATCGCCTTAAATTTGATGTGCACAAACTCTGGTAAGAGTGAAGAATTTTTATTTTAAAGATAAAAAGGTACTTTGGTAAATGGGTATTAGTTTTGCTCTAGTTAAGTCAATATTGGATATAATTTGATGTTGTGTATAGTGTTATTGAGATTTTAGTTCAAAGGTTGGGAAAAATTTGGAGATGATGACAAATTTATGCTGATGTTTTAGACAGAGTGCGCTATGAGTGATGTTTTAGGGTATTTTGGTCATTGTATATAAGACAGTGTGAGATGTTTAAAGGTATTTTGGTTGTGGCGAGTCTCTGGCGTGGTGGTTTTGACTGAAAAAAGGAAGATAATAAATAGTGAATTTTAGGTATGTTGACTAAAATACTCTTGACACCATCATTGACTAATGAAAAAATTGGATAGAATAAGCAAAATATTATCAATAATTGAGTTTGAGTGGGTTAAATGAAACCATGTAAAATTAAGTGAGTGACCAATTTAAAATTATGATAAATAATTGAATAGGCAAATGAAAACACTATCTACTCTAATAAATATCGTAAACTTTAATTTGGACTCTTATTAGTTAACCAATAAAATGTCTCTTTAATGTAAACTCTTATAAGTAAAATAATAATAAGAAATCTATTACTAAGTTAATATCAAGGAATATATTTTACTATACAAAAAAAGGGAGTCCTAATTGACCAATGTAAATTAATATGTAGTCTTAAAAATTAATTAAATAATAAGAAATCGGTTTATATTAAATTAATATATAATTATAAAACTAAGGAGCATATTTGATCATATAAAAAAATGAAAAAAAAAACTTACATTTAGACTCTGTTTGATAGCAACATGAAAAATGAAAATAAAAACAACTAATTTATGTGAGAAGATGGAAAATAAGTTGAGGCATATGGTAAGATACTCTCCATCTCATACTCATTTTTGTGACTATATGTCCTCGATCATCCTTTAATATTTTGTGAAAAAAATTTCTCCACAATCACCTAAAGAAAATTTTGTCATGGAAAAAAACAAAAAGGAAGAGTTAATCTCACCACATCTCTCAATTTATTTTCCATCTTCTCACTTAAATTAGTTATTTTTTTTATTTTTCATATTGTTATCAAACAAAACCTTATTCATAATTTTATAAATCTATATTATAAGGGAAAAGAACCATCACATCACTAAATTATCTAATCAATGGTCCATATTAATTTGCAAAAAAAAAAAGAAAAAATTTGGATCATTAGATGTGTTTTCAACCCATCAAATCAAGAAAGTCAACAACTTTTTTATCACTCTTATTTTACTAATTTTAATCTCTTATCTTTTTTTCTCTATCTATTTTTATGAAATTCAAAATACATTAAATTTAAAACAAAATACCATGTAAGAGTTTATATATTTAAAATTTACCAATAAAAGTTTGTATATTTAAAATTATAGATATAAAGTTACGTGTATATTTAAAATTGTAGATATAAAGTTACGTGTAAGACAAAATTTGTATATTTAAAATTATAATTCACTTTTCTTACTCTTATTATAAAATTTTCACATTACTCTTAAAACTATTTCATTATTTTTTGCGGCAATTTTCTATTTATATTATACTCCGTAAGATGTATTTTTTTCTTTATTTTGTTATTATTAACTAATGGTCAAAATTTGTTTACGAACCAAAAACAAATGTAAATCCTTTACATGTGTTTTTAAAATATCAAATTATCCAATTACATAATATTTTTTTATTGTCTTTTTTCACCTTAATATAATAATAAAAATATACAATTTGAAATTTGAGATTCAAATTTCAAAATTCAAAATTTTCTCACTTTTTCCCCTCACAATTTTTTTTTATAAATACAAGAACACTCTTTTTCTTTCACCAAATATATATATATATATATTCTCTTTCTTAAGATTTTCATGGCTAAACCCATCAAAATACTTGAGATTTTTTACTCTTTTTGTTGTTTACTCTTTTGAAGAATTTAATATTTTGTGGTTTACTTTTTTTTTTTTTGAAAAAGGTATATATATGTATGGGTTTATGTAACTCATTTGAATAAGGTGATATATATTAATCCACCCTTAAATTATGTATGGTTTCACAAAATTACCATTTTTAAAATTGTTTATATACACCAATTTTAATCAAATTATAATTGTATAACTCATTTTTTATTAACATTCCTAATCTAAATATAATTCCTTTTAATTAACATTCATAATCTAAATATAATTCCTTTTAATTAACTTCATCTTTACGTTTAATTTGAATGTATATATGACGCCATTCTCTCTCTCTCTCTCTCTTTCTCTCTCACACACACACACGCATGAAAACAGAGTGAAAGAATGATCAAGTTTATTGTGTATTATATATAAGAGGGGATGACAATTATAGACCTTGTCCAAATTTATAATTTTTTTATTCTCATTATAGTTGGAACCCTAAATATTATAATTAATTAGATAGATATGATATAAGAAACGTATATTAAAATTTTTAATCTTTCGTATTGTGAGTTAGACTTACATAATACAAAAATTAAATTAGTTCAAGATTTTCGAATTGTGGGTGTGGGTTTCTATTGAAATACAGATTTGGTGATTTAAAGTATGAAACTAATCTAAGTTTGTGATAGGATGAAAAAGACATAGGTTTGGGGAAGAATAGTGCATCGTTATGCTTAAAGTTAATTAAAATTTATCAATCTAAATTTTTAAAGTGGTTAATTTCAATTTAGTAGATATTTCCCTTTAGTTTGTGTTGAATATCCATGTGGATTATAGTTTGGTGGATATAAAATCACCCTTTGAATAAAAAAGTTCATTTTTTATTAACAATTATTAACTCATTTAGTTGGAGATAATATGTATTTTTAGTTGAGGATCTGATAATTATTTGTTATAGTGGTAGCATAGGTTAAGAATAGTGCATATGCTTTTGAATTTTTCCATTTATTTGTGTTGAATATCCATTTTATAGTCAATAAGAATAAAAAAGTTTTCATGCATACATGTGAGTTTTATACTTTTTTGATATCCCTGTATAATATTATTTTGTTCGATTTTTATTTCCCTCTTCATGTATGTGAGTTTTGTTAACCTTCCGTAACATTGTCTACCATTTTATGACTCAAACTAATCCATTTTATACTCAAATTAACATGTTTTTTTATTTACGATTCAAGATTTGGCAAAAAAAAACCCGTAAACCCCACTTTAATGTCATTCTTATCTTATGAATAGTTTATTATGTGAATTTAATAAAATTGACATGTACAATTCGAACATAATTTTTTTTTATTTGTATTTAACATTTTTTTATTTCACCGTGCCGGACGGCACGAGCAATATCTAGTAAATATATATTATATACATTATATATATTATGGATCATGCTGCATCAAACTTTTTTTTTAATTTGTTAATTTTAAATGAAATTATAGCTTTTTTGTTTTAACTGCCAATATATCATATATAGGGATTTACGCGTATTGAAAGACCGGTCAATCATGAAAGAAGGCTGGTAACGGTTTCTTCTTAATAACGGTTGAAAGTTACCAGGGCTGATAACGGAACATTGACATTCATTTGATTAGTTCTTCCTATTCATTCAAATTCCGCATAAGATTTATAGAAATTTGAATTTTCAAAATCAATTCCCCGGAAAGTAAAAACAAAAACCATCCATGAGGCTTAAAACTTAGGGGAGTGTATTCGATTGAGATTTTAAAAGATTATTTATGAATAATTAAGTCAAATGAATTTTAAAAGACTATTTAAGAATATGACTTATAAGATTTTTTATACTCAAGATTTTTTATGTTTGGATTTTAAAGATTATATTATTAGAATTTATAAGATTTGAAAGAACCACATGGATTTTTTATACTCAAGACTTTTATGTTTGGATTTTATAATGAGTAATGTTTAGTTTAATGATGCACGAATTCTCCATCATCAGCCTCTACAACCCAAGCTTTCCAAATGATGGTGGAATTTTTTCTTACCAAAGATTCTATAAAATCCACTACCATTTATTAATAAAAGAAACAAAAAAAAAGTTAATAAATATTATAATTCTTGTGAAAGGCAGAGAGTGCCGATTTTGGTGTTTATGCCCATCAATAAAATTTATTTAAAATATCAATAAAATTATGCAAGCAATCTTCAAAATGAAGTTCAATTAAAGTGCCCCACTCTTCAATGGCAAGAAGGCACAAAAGGAAAAAAATAAATTGAAATACATAAAAATAGTTCAAATCTCAAATAATATGAAAACGTATACATACACACATACATATATGTATATATATAACGAGAGATGATATATATATATATATTCACTTCATAAACATAAGTATTGGTGAAGTTGAGAAAGAAAATGGGTGAAAGAAGAGGTAAATGTAAAGAAGAGAGGTGAGAGAATTGATAAATCTCTAGTAGAAAACAAAAGTCTCATGGGTTAGGGTAGGATTCTTTATAGGATTTAGTATTTATACTTTCCACTAAAAAGTCACACAAATTCCTAATTTTTAAAAAATCCATTGAAATTAGCAAATTTTTGATTACCAAAAGACTTTTTGTTACTTGTTCGAAGTCCTAATTAAATACCACTAGATTTGAACACACTCTTTAAAATATCCGTATAGTCCTAATTAAATACCACAAAACTTATTTAAATTATTTAAAAATCTTAATTGAATACCACAAGACTTATTTATCCCAAAATAGTCTTTTAAAATCCTAATTGAATACACCCCCCCTTAAGTCTATTGTTGTTTCCCGTACTTCAAACTTTTGCCAATTGATTAATATCATTCAAATTTCATATAAAAAAAATTTCAAATTAGCTTCATTTTAAAGATATAACTGCACTTTTTTTTTCTTTCTATTAGCATAAAATAACAATGATTATTATTATAATAATATATGTAATAACAAATTTTTTTAAACAAAACATTTTATTTGTTATAATATATTTTAAAATCACACTCAAAGATGAAAAATCTCAAACGCCTAGACAGGCGCTTTCTTAGGCAAGAAAGGTAAAGAATAGCCCTAAAAGTAATATGTCATTGATTAATTTATACATCCTAATCCCACTTAATAATTTTAAATAGATATAAATATAAAAATTGATATATCAAATACAAGTTAAAAAAACTTGTTAATATCCATGTAGAATTACCCCATTGCGATTCGCAGGCACAAATCTACTGATACGTTTTAGTTATATTTTAAAATCAATTACAGAGTAAGTAACAAAAGTTAAAGAACAAACCCATTTTATGTTAAAACTGAAATAACTGGGAAATAAAAAGATGCCTTTGTGTGAAATGGATTCATTCGTTATTCAATTTCAAAACAATGCGAGTGCAATTGGAAAAAATCAAGAGTTTATGAAAGGAAAAGTACATAAATATATATATATAAAGAAAAAGCAAGAAAAGGAAACAAGAAAATTAAGATATAATGTAGGGGAAGATGATTGTTGAACTTTCAATGAATAGAAATGAAAAACAACTGCCCATCTTCCCCCAAAAATTAATGTTGCAGAGAATTCTTTCGAGCAAAATTGTATATACCACAACGCTCGATACACACTATCCCTGCTTTCCTTCTTTTTCATTATTAGCAGCCCTAACCCTAACAAATTCATTCATCACAGTCATTAAATTAAAATAAAGACATTTACTAGTAAAACAGGAACACCATATCGAATCGAAAGAGTGAAAAGCTTTAAGTAAGAAAGAGAGGCGCAACGTGGGAATATATAGCGGAACATATGGAATTAGGGTTATTCTCGATTGCAGCCATTAGTGTTGGAGTACCATATATACCCTTATCAAAAATATAATAAAGGTTGAAGGTGATTAACTAAAATATAATATACTTTATTAGTTTGCGTAAATAAAAAATTTAATCGCTTTCTATTAAAAGAATAATAATCAATAATTGACTACTATATATTTAAAATCTACTAATCAAGACCAAAAAATTAAAATTAATTGTTGTTATAATAATATGTATACCAAAATTTATAAAAAAAATAATTAAAAATTGCATATAATAATATCTAATATGTATAATTATCTTATTGGTTCATTTAAAATTTATACAAAAGTTTAAAAATATACCATTATAGCATTTTTTCTTACATTTCAAGTTATGTATAAAAGTGTTTTCACATATAGTATTTACACAATAGTTGAAGATGCTCTTAAATACCAAAATTTTTATATTTTTTTAATCTTTCTTTTTCATTGAGTTAATGTATGTTTCCCGATAAAAGTAGGAACTGAAATAACTATTGTTGTCATATAAACAAAACATCATAATAGAACATAGGACTAACGATGTGAAGAAAACCTACCATTTGTGAATAGGCCAAACTAAAAAGGGCTTAACATTTGGGGACGTAATGTTTTTTATTTAGCCTCTGAAATGTTGAATTCGAAAGTATTAAACACTAATATCTCGTGAATAATTTATTGAAACTCATCAATATCTCGTGAACGAAAAGATAAGAGCAATGAGTAAATTTCAATATTTTTTTAAACATTTGGCAAGAAGAGAAGAGAAGCTTGCTTATTAATCTGGTGAGAAAACGACAATCAATTTTACCTTTTAATATTAAATAGTAGCTAAGTCATGATTCAACATTAAAAATGGATGTTATCTTAAATTCACCTACAAAATTAGTCTTTTCATTTCAATATAAGAATACTTTCTTTTCGTCCCACCCGTTTTAAAAAAAAAATTGCAATTCACCTGAATGGTTGGTTAGTTTATTGAAATAATGCAGGCACAATAAAGTTTTGTCACTAAAAGTAAAAATATTAAATAATATTAACTTTGGCATTAAAATAATACATAATAAAAGAAAATTTCATTAAAAATTACGTGTAAGTCATAGTACATATGAAAAAATATAAAATATTAATTATGATAAATACATTTTTAGCGATTATATTTCATATATTCTATTACTGATCATTCTTCTGAAATGGTTATTATTCATATCATATTTTTTTCTATAAATCATTTATTAAGTCATAGTACATATGAGACGTGCTTGTAAAGAAATTACTGATCACATCAGTTTACAATGTCCTTCTTTATTAGTCTACAATTTCTAAAATACATTGGATATAAGATTTTCCTGTCTAACTCAACCTCCACTCATCTTCCGGAGAATTATCAATAAACTCCAACTAATGGCATTGACGAAATACATGAATTAAACAGTGGTACTGAATTAGGAGAAAGGCAATCTACACAGAGAAAAGTTAAGGTTTCAACAAAAAACTGAAGAAGAAATCATGATTTCTGGAATTAGAAGTAAAATATTAGGGATTGTGTCTTACTAGAAATTGGTATCCAAAAAATTCTACACATATTCACACATATATATATGTGTGTGTGTGTGCACGTATAATGGTCTAATTAATTTTTGTTTTAGTTAAGTTGCAAACAATTTAAGGTTTAAAAATATACCGCAAAGGAAATCATGATTTGAAGAATTGGAATTAAAAAGTTGGGGGGACTTTTTTTCACTTGAAATTGGATTTATACAAGTTAAATATATATGTTTACAAGTAAATTCACATATACACATGGATAAAGCTCCAAACAATAGCAGCATGTCGGCCCTTGAAAGGATTTAATTATTAGGTATTTAAGCAATTAATTAGGTTTTATTTAAAAACAAAAATTGGTACAATTATTAGGTAGATTTAAGTTGCAGAAAATTTGAAAAAATGAAGAGTTTCAGTTGGAAAGAATGAATTTTTTTCATTAATTTTTAATTTTTAAAAATTTAAATAGGTGAGAAAACAAATTAGTGACGATTTTTTCAAAGCATAGAAGTTGGGGTGACAATAAAAGGTTTTATGCAATATTTCAAGTTAAAATTAATATAATTTTGACTTTTGATGAGTTAAGAAGACGGACACTCAAAAATAATCACTCCCTCAAGTCATTTTAAGATTAATATAGTGTTTAATTCCTACAAAATAATCACCTGCAAGTTTGTAAAACCGAAGTAATCGCCAAGTTAAAAATAAGAACTGACATTTTCGTTTTATCATATTCGAAGGCATTTCTCACAAGAAAAGGTGCTATGCAAAAAAATCCAAAATAAATGACAACCAATACTCAAATCCGACAATTAAAGCATCCGTTCCAGGGGCAATAGAAATCACGTAATAGTGAGTTTAAGAAATCGAAAAACTGTAATCATATAAAGAAGAAATCCAATAACATTCAGAATCTCACCCATCAAAACTCAACTCCGGCCAGCAAAACAGTATGGAGAATAAATACATAAGAAAACAAGTTGCAATAGGAGATAATAACAATCCTAGAAAACCAAAAATGAAAAAACTGTTTGTATCCTCATTGTTATTTTCAAGCAAAAACTCCACTGCCAGTTCAGCCATAGAAAGAAGGTAGAAGATGTAAGCAAATCAGAAATTATCAAAATCACCAACTTCGAGCAGAGACCTACAGACCCTGGTCAATAAGGTAATCCCCCAACCTCTCAACAATCATGTTACACTGTCCTGGAGTCACCGGTTCATCATAGAGTCCAAAAATCAGAGCTTGCCCGGTTTTCTTGATGGTTACGCCACCAGCACCCTGCAAATCAAATTAACAATGAATGAGAAATCACGTCTTACTAATTTTTGGAACCAAGTTTTTTCTTATATTAGCCTCCTATATAATCATGTTAGCAAAATGATAATTTACTCATGATCAGTCCAAATAAAACTCGAAAGACAAATATAGGAAAGAACCATCGAACAACTTTAAAAAATTCATGAAAGAGATGAAGCACCTTTTTGCCACGGATCACAGCATTGGGCTCTCCTTGAATTACCATGTACTTTACTCCTGCAAGGTGTAGCCCAGTAGGAGCAAGATGGCCAGGTTCGTCAAAATCTTTCATGATGCCAGTAATCTCTTCGGGCTTAACCTGCAAATGAAGAGGCAAAAGTGAAGCTCTTCTTTGACAAACAACATATCATCTCAATATCAAAAATAATAAAATCTTACAACTAGGTAAAAATGGGGATCCTCTAGAAGGAAAATCATTTAAAATAAAGCCAATTCAAAGTTACAGAAGCAGCAGTGTACACTCAAAAGGGGGATAACATTATCACAAAAGAATCAACAGTCATAAGAAAATAGAGAAGTGGAATGAAAAAATCTACACCATAGAGCTCAGCTCATCACTTCTCCAATCAAGATGAAAACATCCCATTCATTTGACAAAACCCGCCCGCATGTGATCCGCTTCGTCTCCAATATACATTTCCCCCAAATTCTTAAAATGCACTAGTAGATGACTGGCATGTGAAACTGAAGGAAATCTTGTCCTTCACTAGAAATATAATATCCCATATGTTATCGCAGATGGAGAGAAATTATAATATAATGGAGAAATTTTAAGGGGGTATCCGGGATAGACAATAATATAATAATAGTACAAAATGTGCTCGCAACCAATTCAAAGTCTGCTAATCCAACTCTTCTTGCAATCTAATAGAAAAAGGTGGAAAGATCTTCAACAAAAAATCGTAATTGATCACAAAATGAGGTGTGGCATGAAGAAGAATATATCCACTCCGGTTGCAATTTCTGTTTGATCACAAAATGTGTACTTAAATGATAAATGCAATGGAAATGAGATTCACCGAACAGCTGATCTCAATCACGGCCATTACAGAGATAACTGAGATTAGACAATAAAAATAATATGATTGATTGATTGATCCACAAACAGTTAATGAGAAAAATAGATCCCTTTGATTGAATCACATACTTACATTAGACATAACGAAGAGATCGGCGATGATAGTAACAAAAAGTAAAATATTATTATGTTTTAAAAAGATGGATAGATACCTTGGGAAAAGAAGAGCTCTGGGCCCAAACGCTGCCGTCATGTCCGACAATGGCGGCAGCGGTGAGGTGGTTGCCTTCAATGTCGCACATGAGGTGCTCATCGACGTATGTTTGCCACGACATTTTCCGATCTTCTAATTCTTTTTTTTTCTGGTTTTTTGTGCTTGTGAGAATGAATTTGGGGTGTTTGTGTATTAATTAATTAATTAAAAGGTCGTAGTAATATTAAGGGTTGTTTTTTTGTGTGATTGCGAACGGGGAGAGGAAAGACTGTGAATATAAATAGTTAAAAGAGTGAGGAGAAATTTAAGGGGGAAAAAAAATGCATTTGTCTTGACCTTTTCTTAACCGTATATATTGCCCATGATTTAATCACCTCCGTTCATTCCCCTCCACGCCACACCACATGTTGTACTCTACTCCTCCTCTTCTGCATAATCGGATCTGTTGTTATTATTATTATTATTATTATTATTATTATTATTATTATTGTTTTGACACCCTTCAGTCCTTCACCATGTGGATGTAATAAAAAGATCTTAATTTGCATTTACTCCCCTGAGATGATCCCACTTTATTTCAAATTCGTACTCTGTTTTTTTCACACATAATTAGTTTATTGACTTTTAGAATTAAAAATAAATTGTATTTTTAAACATTAATTATATTAAAATTAGCTGCTTTTTTTTTTAAAAAAAAAAGTACCAAAATCATAACAAAACTATTATTCTAAAATAAAAGCAGTAATGAATATATTTTAAATAGGTACTCACAACACATTTTTTTCAGGTCTCTAAATATTTGTAATAATTGTTGTTTCTACACTTGCTTTCCTGTATTGCCATCTTTTCTGTGATTAACTCTAAGGGTGCTTTTGATTCAAAGTATAGAATTTACATGGAAAGAAAATAAGTTTCAGGCAATTGAATTACCTAGAATTGAGTTGCATAAAAAATTCAATTAAATGTGTTTAATTGTCTTAATTTTCTACCCGAAAAATATTAGTTGTATTGGGGCATTTTTAATGTAGAAAAAATTATTGATATTTTTTTTTTACATAATTCTATAGTCATGATGGATCTTGTTTAATTGATCTTAATTAGTATATTTTAAATATTAATATTTTATTAAATTTTGAATCTTGTATTTTAAGTTATATCATTTTTAATATAGAAAATGGGTGAAATTTTGTCTCGGAAAATGTGCAATTGCCTGGAAAATAAATACAACCCCCCCCCCCCCAAAAAAAGAAAAGAAAACAAAATGTTTTCCTTATTTTGGTGGAAAATGTAAGCATGTAAGCAAAAATTAAAAAATATTTTCCCTAGAAAAAAAATCAATCATATACCCTAAGTTGTCAAATCAAGTAAAAAACAGATACTTTTCATGAAAAAAAAAAGTCAATCAAACACACCCTAAATATATTCTCAATGTAACACTTTGTTATATACAAGACGGATACACCGAAAAATTTCTTTTCTAAAAAATTGTCTGCCATATTCGACAGCCTATAATATATATTTAAACATTTTACAATATGGTATGTAACGTAAATCTTTTGTCTTTATTGTGAGAAGCATGTGAATACGTTAAATGCAAACGCATGGCATGGATATCATATTCTTTAATTCTCCGTAAGTGAATTTACAAGCGAAATTACTCCATCTGTGTACTCCTATGCAAATTCTTCCCTATTTGCATAAACATAATTTTCATTATGCACAATTAAAATATCTTCATTTAATTTACTGGTGCAAGGAAAGCACAACCAAATTGAAGTAAATATTACTTTATTTACTTCAATTTCACCGAGAAAAATGGGCCAAACATTAGGATGTATTTTTATGTGCATATACTTTTTATTTTTTTATTTTGAAACAATTTTCTAGCATATCCTTTTGTTCGAGAAATAGGCGATATCATAAAATTGCAAAAAACTGATCTAATGCTGAAGGAAGAAAACATTGCGAATTATATTCACTTTTTAACATCATTTTAAAAAAAAAAAAAAAAGCACTTCAAAATTTTCATTCCAATGTGTTGCAATTACATACCAAAATTGAAATGAACTTGTATTCCAAATTCAAGAACATAATCAGGATAAAATCTGTGACTGAAAGTATAGCTCCGGATCATTTTCTTCAAGATCATGTAAGTTCCTTTCAAACTTCAAAGCGAGGTTTCACAAAAAGAAGCCGCCAATTTTTAAGTCAGCCCACTGTCCAAAACTCAACTCCCACCAGCCAACTTAACATAGCAGTGTACACTCATTTAGGATGGAACTTGCTGTTTATGGTTTCATAGTTTGGCACATTAATAACTGCCAGAAAAGAAAAGGAAAATAATGAATATCATTTTTCTCATGCCCAAATTCTACATAAAGATTCAGGTTTAAGTAACATTGAGTGAGAGATTACCATCACCATACGATGCCATCGTAAGGGGTGTTGAAATAAGCTTTTGTGCCAAGGCAGTGATGTCCTTTGAGGTGATTTGGTCCACCGCCTTCAAGAAATGATCAAGGGGCTTCCTGAAATGATAACACAAACATTCCACTTTATAAATAAATGTTGTGAAAAAGAAGTTTTACTCCAAATAATTAGTGGAGCTATCTCACTTGAGCCAAACTAAGAATGAAGATCTAATTGTAAAACCAAACTCCAACTTTCAGTTTTTTCTAAAATGCAAGTTTTGATGAATTTAAACGTGTTTCAAACCAAGAAAAGGGGGGAAAATATATATAGGAAAATATGTAAACCAGTATAGGTCAAATGGGATGAATATGGCATGAGGAATGACTAGCCAACTTGGAAATTACCTCTCTCCATAGGTCAAAATCTGTCTCCCTATATCTTCTGATACAATTGTCTGTAGATATACACAAGTATTTATCAATCCAACAAACACAATTAAAAAACTGATGTTAAAGAGACACATGTTTTATCAAGATAAGACAACTTCAAGAGTAACATGCGTGTAGATAGAGAGAGATGATTCCATACTCTAGATTCCAGATTCATTAGAACAGCAGACATTGTGGCAGCCTTGGCACGATCTAATTCTACCTTGTCAACTGAGAAAAAATCAATAAAACCATTAGTTAATCCCCCTAATCCTGCAAGGATTAGGTAGCTTGTTTAGAAAATAAAACGAGGCAGATGCATAGCATACGTTGTCCAGGGGTTGCAACTGTGAGAAGTTCTTCCGCAGCTATTTCAACAGCTCTTGATGCATACTCAGGGTCCTAAGTCCAAAAGGTGAACATCAATAAGATAATAGAGCCATACAGAAAATTAAAAGCAATTTGAAAAAGTGAACATCATATATTTTCTCGACTACAATGAGAAAGCCACTACCCACTCCACGCCCATAATGGATTTCAATTACCCAAGCCAAAGTTTTAAAACTCTTGTGAAGCTTAGCAGTTTAAGAGTGCTCATGTGGAAAACAGTTTTCTAAATGAGCAATGAACCTAATAACTACTAGAAATGTTTTACAAGAAAATTAACTCGAGGGAAATGACCAACCATTGATCTTGAACGTTTTATGTAGCAATTTGAACATATACAACATCATTGCATATGATTACAATGGAAAATGAGGAGTGACCCTCGCCCAAAAGGTATATGAACTAGGTAAGGTTCATAAGAAACAGAAAGGAAATGAAATGAAAGTTAACTGAATCAAATTGCACATATATCAACTTACAAAAATGCAAATCAACATCCAACAAATGAAAAGATTTTAAGAACTACAAGGATATAAGTACAATCGATCTATTTAGATAGTTAAATATATATGGCCTATAAATTAAACTGATTGAAGTTCTAGAATTATTCCTTACCGTGGAAGCATAAATGCCAAAGATTCCGGTCTTATTGAAGACACTATTGAAGGCCGAAAATGATTCAATTCGAGGATACCCATTCAAGACACGAAGATCTGTATTATGAATAAGACGTAAATTTCATATGAATATTGATATACGCAATGCATTTTGGTGTATTCATAAAAACAAAGATCAATTCTTAATAAACTATTCAGCTAAATAACCCAGAAAACATAGAAAAGAAATGTCAAGTGACACTCTTCCATAAGCTCCAAAACTTTGCTGCAACTTACACAGCCGTGAGTGCATCCCTTTCCCAGGACCCCCTGCTGAGAACGAGCCACCACCCATAAGAATCTGCACGATGACCAGATAACAATAGCTTCTCATGTAAGAATGAACAGAAAACAGAAAGACTGAATAGAATACTAAATGGTTAAAAGACCAGCAAGTCAATGAAACCCAACGGCGAAACTACATAAACATGAAAATATTAACAAGGCAAAACCTGAAGAACAGTCAAAGTGATAGCCTCTTTCTCTTTATGCCAACCACCAGGAACCTCAAAAGCAATGGCAAAATGTGTACTCTGTTTGCAGAAAGGTTCATCCAAGATAAGAACAACAAACAATCGATACAGAACTAGAAGAGAAGAAAAAACAAAAATATGGTACTGAATCATGTGTAATATGCACCCCCAGATCAGTTTGACATCGATAATCCCCTCCAACATACACAGACTTTGGCTCCTCGGGACATGGCACACTAGGGATATCAGAAAGGAGTGGCTCTGCAATAGACAAAAGCTCTTCATGTTCAACTCCAGAAGCTGCCAGAACCATCCGGGGAGCAGTATAATTTTCCTGAAAATATACAAGCGGAAGCATACTGTAAACAGAGAGCCAATAATGATAAAAGGGGCAAATTCCTTAATAACATCAAAAAAGAGCAGATCAAACAAAGTTCCATTATCTTATCTTACAGAAACAAACTCTTCCAAAACGGTGCTACTTAATTGGTTTAACGCTGATTCAGGAGCCAAAAGAGGATTGGCCAGTGCACCAGAATAACCAGCAGCGTGAATAGCCTCCAAAAGTAAGCCTTGAGGGTTGTTGGACATGTCAGCAATCTCAGCTTTCACCTTCTTTATCTGTAAAATCAATTCATCAAAAAATGGTATCTGATAGTTGAAAACAACAAACTAAGAACAAGTACATCATAATGCCCAAAAGAATACCTCATTGTTGACCTCCCAATCCAAGAACACAGGGTTCCTAACACAATCAATGAGAAGCTCTACCATTTGAGGGACGTAAGTCTTTATAGCATCATAAGTATAGGCCATCTGCTCCCTAGAGGCTGTGGCTGTCACATGACCTCCTATTGCTTCTACTTCTCTCACAATACGTAAGTGGCTCCGGTTCCTTGTACTCTTGAAAGCCATCCGTTCCAGCAAGTGAGTGGCCCCCATAAACATAGGTGTCTCGTAGATGGAGCCACAGTCGACATACAACCCAATGGAGGCTATGGGACTCTGATTTACCAACCAATCAGCAGTCAATTAAAACAGGAAACTACTAACAATAAGACTGAGCACAATGGCAAGGGAATCAAAACGTACTGGTGATGTTTCTGAAGCAATTTTCACACCATTAGGGAGAGTTGTTATCTTTGTCTTGGCTGGTTCAACATAATCAGGTAGTGGAGGTGGGGTGTTAACACCCGCAAGTGGGAAGTCCAAAGCAGGAAGAGCACTAGACCTTTCCCCGGTAAGCCAACTAAAGAGACCCCCAGCAGATGATGACTTGGAAGCAACTGCACTTGAAGTTGCGTACCTAGCAGCCGCCAGGTTGCCCACTTGGCCCTAAACATCCGGTTTCATTGTAAACAGTAGGCATTTAATTCTTGTGGACCTCCCATTTAAGAAGAAATTCATTATTATATATCTATATAAATAAATATAATAAAATCAAGGATGAATGCATCCATTACACGTATCAATATTTAAAAAGAAATCCTCTTTCTTCTCCCAATAAATTCCTCTTAATTACATGATATGGGAAATTGTTGTACAGAATGGATCCTGATGGGGAATTTCATTACCAGAGGCACAAAAATAAAGTCTGGCATTCTATAACAGCAATATAATGCTTACGTAGCATGTGAATCTATTATTTCTCTTCAATCAAAAATACCACACACAATACAAAACAGCTTTTCTGAGCTGTAAAAAAAATGAACTCAAATTAACAAAACTGGCGTTTGATTAGCTTCAGTGGTGGATATTTGTTTGAAGCATTTTAAAATAGACATGGGATGAATGAATTCCGAAACGAACCTGAGATACGATACAGCAACTACGCAGATAATGCAGTTGAGAGAGAAGAACAAATGCGTTATTATTCACACACGCGTATTTACAAGTTAGTAACTAACCTTTAGATTCCTTAATCGAGAAGCGGCAGTTCTGTACATGTTGATTTTTGTTTGCATTGAAACCCTAAAAATGAAATTATTTGAGTTAGAGTTCTTCTGTTGTGGGGACGATCGAAGGAGGAGGGCGAATGCAAGTAGACTGCGAATGAGAAAGCCTACGGTACGGTACGGTTCGGCTCTCAAGTTGTTCCGGCTATTTTAGTAGGGTCTAGCCACGTGTTCATTGACCCGCCAATTATATACACCTCTAATTTATAGTTGAAGTATTATAACATTATTTGATATTGTGTTCTTTAAGAATTAAAAGTTAATTGTCTGAATTATATAAAATATAAGTTAATGGTAACTTACTGATTTGAAAGTTACCGATCATTTTGTAACGGTTCACAAAGTCAAAAATAAAATTTTGATCAAAAGTTATCATTTAAGTCAAATCGATAAAATGTTATTGAACCGAATATTTAAGTTCAATAATGAGCCACCAATTCAATATTTAAATTTTGAATGTCCTTTGTAATAGTTTTAATTATTAATGATATAAAATATAGCATTGAGACTAGCATAATATTCTAACTATAAATAAAATGTGTATATAACATCACTCTTTTTTGACATGGTTAATTAATTGTCTCCGGTTCCTCACGTTTCTTTTTTCCTTTTATCTTCCAATCCAAGCAGTGTAGAGATCTGGTCCTAGAAGGCAACTCAAATTTGGCACTTTAAAAAAAGGTGTTAATATCACAAAGATTGTAACATAATTAACATAGGGGTTGCTATTAATATACAATACTTTTTAACATTTCACCATCAGCTTATTTTCTAAGTGCCGATTATGTTCACATTTGCTTGGCCCCTAAGCACTTAGTATATGTGCACATACTCAATACTTAGGTGCAGAACTAATATTACTTTTTTTGTATTCAACAATAACTTAACCTTTAAGCACCGAGTATGTGCACATATACTCGGCGCTTATGACGGAGTAAATAGGATATAATGTTAGAAAATATTTTAATGCGTGCTAATAGCAACCCCCTTAATATATTGTACTCCTTAGAGCATCCATAGTGGGTATTGTAAATTGAGTGGACACAACTTGATAGACAAACTTAGCGTAATATGGTAGAAAGAGTGCAAACTTACCATATGCTAAATTTTACTCATACGAGTGAGAATGTACTCTTATAAGCCATACAAGTGTTGTGGGCTCGTACAAAAATTATATAAAAAAAAAAACCATAATGTTGTGGCACACTCCATACAAGTGTGTCACACTCATATGAGCCTATATATATTTCTAATTTCTCCATAGATTCATTCTCTCTCTCTCTGTATGTGAAGGAAGAAAAAGAAGATTGAAATGGTGGCAGCACCTCGTGGTTGGTAGAGTTGCATCAAGAAGAAGAAGAAGCAGCAGCAGCGAATCTTCCATAAATCCCCCCTCTTTTTCTCTCTATAAGAAATAAGTAAGAAGAAGTGGTTTGTAAGGCCTTTCGTCACCCATAACAAGCCTCTTTTTTGTAAGTTAATATTCCATACGGGTTTGACATATTTGTATGGCTATTTTTTAGTCAAAAATTTAATACCATATTTATAAATTTGTATATAAGTTTTAGTTGGTCCGGTGTGTATGCTCTTACTAGAAAACCCCGCATTTTTTCGGATGTATTGATTATTATTTTTCTATTATTTTCTAGGACATAATTAATATATCATATATGATCCTAGCAAATGAGAATTTTTGTGGATCATAAATTAAGTTGAAATTAGTTTTCAAAAATTATAAAACTAAAAGTGATGCTCTTAATTTATAAGTGTTAGAACACTGAAACATGATAAGTATTCTAAGATACTCTCAATCTCATACTCATTTTTGATGGGGAAAATTTTTCTCCACCGTCACTCAAAGACATTGTTATTGGGAGCCTACTAAGTTTGATGGGGAAGAAGACAGCGCGTTCCTAAAGGTTGATTGGTTCCACATGCTCATACAGATACTCGTATATGGGTACATGTTTTTCGGAGAAAAGAAAAATGGGTTTATCTACGTTGATGGTGGAGACAACCACATATTGTGTTTTTCACTCCTTTAACAATTGAATTTTCAAGCAGTTGCCTTGATAAAAATTTACCTTGATTTTTATTTGTGGTACTGGTATGTGGTGCCTAAATATCATCACCCTGAGGAAATCCTCAAGAGAGTAGTTGCTCTATCAGTCTAAAGTAACTATCATATAACATCTTTTATATTTGCCTTTCAATAATCTCGTACTACCCCAAAAAAACAACAAAGCGTTCAAGTGTCAACAATAGAATCCAATACAAGTGATCATAGTTCACAAAATATATTTACCGATGGTTTCTTGTAAAGCTGAGAATATATACAAGTTACCAGCTTCCTCTCAGCCCTTGTAAGCACAAAACGAAACTGTACATGAATTAATTCAAGTACAAACACAGAGAGAGGATGGAGGCTTCAATATCCGTGAGGAGGAGTTGTAAAGACGGTGTTAATAACCTCTTTCAGATTCTTGCACCCCACAATCTCCATCTTTTCTGGACCTGGTAGTGCTGACAATGATTTCACAGCTGATTTTGGTACTATGCACTTCTTATATCCCAGCTTTGCCAATGTATTTACCCTTTTCTCCATTCTTGATACCTATTTTAGGACAAAAAGATTTGCATGCAAGTGTGTGAGAAAAATACATTCATATGTAAAGTGCCAAAGTTTCCACATACCCAAATCCATCCCTCCACAACCATCTTTTAACAGGAACAAGCTAGCTAAACTGTTTTGTAAATAAAACACTAGTTTGTATAACTACAATAACAAAGCAATCAATTAATACATACCGCACGAAGCTCACCAGCAAGGCCAATTTCTCCAATAAATGCTACACCACTAGGGATAGGAAATTCCAAGAAACTGTAGTAGGAGCATACAACAAGCACATGTTTCATTCATTTAAAAGGGAAAAAACAACTACTACATACAACATGGGCAGCAAACAAAAGGAAATGCAAATCAATGCCCTATCATAGTACTACAAAATTATGATGACATGCAAGTGGGAATCTATGGTCGATAACAACGTAGATAACTTGCCTGCTACAAATTGCGGCTGCTACTGCAAGATCCCCAGCAGTCTCTGTCAGCATAACCCCACTGACAACATTTATAAAGATGCCCTACAATGCAATCATAATGAACGAGACAACCATGTAAAACAATTAGAAGCAAGTACATGTCACTGGTGGATATATTAAACAGTCGAGAAAAGGGGTCATACACTTTCTTGGAGCTTCAGACCAGCTTGTTTCATAAGAACCTAGAATTTGTGAGAGAGAGAGAGAGAGAGAGTTATACAGTGTGCAGATCTGCTAGAAAAGGCAAGATGATTTAGTAGATTGTGCACTTCTTTATATTTCTATAGAAATGGGGGAAGTGAATATTTAAAATTTTGAAACTTATAAATTTTTTAGAACACCTTAACCAAACCAAAGAGTAGATGCGGTTGAGTGACTCATATTTTAATAACACTCACTGAAATAATCATGTTGGCCCTGCCTGCTTGGACCCCATTTACTTGTCTTGGTCCTGATGTAGCTACACATAATGCCTACACAGAAGTTCTGAGTGTCATTCCTTGTTGGAAAAAAGGTGGGTGATGAGAACAAAAGGTAAGCAAAGAGCCGTTTATTATATAATGGTTAATGTCAAAATAGTATGTATACTAAAATGCCGCTAGAAAATAACTTTACAACAAAGAAAAAAGCATAGACACAAGATGAAGTACCTGGATCTCAATTACAAAACTTCGAGATCCATCCATAATTACAGCAACAGCTAGTCCTGTTAAAACATCTGAATCTGGTGGCTGCTCGCTTAAGAAAATCTCACTGGGGTTTGAAACAGCTTGCAATCCCGATTGAGACATCTCCAGAACTCCGAGCTAACAGCAAGAAACGATCTTGTTGTGTTGTCAAATCAGATGAATGGGGAGAAGGGTAAATATATATTTCCCAGGTCGTGTTTAAAAATGTTACAAGAATAACTACGCAATTGTCATACGAATTTCAATGAGCAATGGTGAGTAACATATCTCCCCAATATTCGTCATCCACAAACTACAGAATCTTAATTCCCACTCTACAGATTCTAGATTCCAGCAGATAGATCTATGTGTGTGTGGGAAAAATACAAGCCACGGCATCAGTATTATTGAATACCTCATCAGTTGATCCAAAACGATTCTTTACAGTTCGAAGCAAGCGATGAGACGAATACTTCTCCCCCTGAAAATTGTAATATAATAAATATAACAATGAAGTGACATGGGTGTGTCGAAAATTTTTACGAAACAAACTTTATATTACGCGGAGCAAGACAAGTCAAGCATGCAAAGAAGAAACAGAATAAAGGAGAAAAAGGTAAAACTATGAAAACCCCAGTAGTTTTATAATATAAACGAGTAGTTAGGTATGTATCCCTGGCCTGATCTATCCTCCCAGTACAATGCTTCAATGGGGCTAACACTTTCCTGATGGCTTTTGTACTAAAATAATAATAGAAAGGTTCATCTTCCTAATAATGCACTGGGTGCACCTATGACAAGGTAGATTCAGCTGCAGTGCAATCTGGAATTTGTGCTTCTTTCAAACAAAATAAAAACAATTAATGTTTCTGGCGAGATATAAAACTAAATAAAATGAGCTGAAATACAAACAAAATCATGCATAGGATAATCCAACGATGTAATATCTCTAGATGTCACCATAGACTCTACTTGACAAAATGCCACAGCCACCCTAAACAATAAGGCAACAATAAACATTATACCAATAACAGCAACCACACAAGAAATAAAATGTAATACAGGTACCAACTTCCATATACAAAACAACATCAACAATATGCTCCAAGATACGAGGTCCTGCTATATCTCCAGATTTAGTCACATGTCCAGTCTGAAACACAAAAAAAATAGAAATTCAATTACATCTACAGTTACATATAAAAGCCGCCTAATGGAGAAAAGGCCTCAAATATGTGGATAATATGATAAACTTAATAAGCAGTACTTCGGTCAGCTATGCTTGAAGAAGTTTCACAAACCGAAAGAGGGAAAATGGGATGAACAAATAATTGTTAGCAGAAGAAAATTGAAAAACAGAGCTGAAATCAAGTGTTCAAAATCTTGGAAAAAAATTAAACAGTTGATCAGTTAGCTATCATAATTTAATTGCTGATATTGTAGACTTACCAAAAGAACAGGGATGTTTGTCTTCTTGGCAAAACGCAGCAAAGCTGATGTGCATTCTTTCACCTATCACATTAATTCAGCATTAGTACATTCACAGATAACCAAAGCATAAAACCAAAAGGTTTACATTCATGCTATTTGACGACCTAAAGGCAGGAGGAAAAACACACAATTAAATCATAAATGATTTTCAAATGAAATAATAATAGAATTTCTTCCAATAAAGAGTTAAAATCTCCTTAGCATGATATCACCCCCTTACGTTAAAACAAACCATCCGATGTATTACCCAAACCCAGAACCTAGTTTAGCATTTCATAATCTTATAATATTCTAACCTGGGAGATACCTCCAGCACTTCCAGCCACTCCTCTCAGATAAACAGTCTGGATGGAATCAACAATCAAAGCCCGAGGGGATAGAAGCTGAGATTTTTCTAAGATGTCCTGAAATAAGGCTGAGAAAGTGAAAAAGAGCATACAAGTTCTGGAACTATCAAAAGTCAATGTCACACATGTACATAACTGATGGATCTATAAATCTTTGTAACTTGATACTGTTCAAAAAAAATTAGAATACCCACTATGTGGATTGTAAGACATTTAAAGGCTTACATAGTTAAAGACCACGAACGACAATGTGTGTGCCAAAACAGTAAGACAAGAAAAGTTCCAAAAAGCATGTTGCAAAATAAAAAAATATTCCAAAAAAGATTAATATAGCAATCAAAATAGTTCCGGAAGCATGCACCTCAACATCTGTACTAGAATATAAGAAAAGTTCTTCTGTTCCAATTCTCATACGGTCCGCCCTGTTTCCAATTTGCTCAACACTCTGCCATGAAAGAAAATAAACTAATGAAGTTGCTATTGCCACCTTTGCGCTGTACATCATAGGTGAAAGAGTCGTAAAAGTTTTGATTTATCTTAAACCTGAGAAACCATTTTTTTTCCTAAACACAATAATGCAGCTGGAAGTAACACAGAAAGAAACCATTATGTTTCTTTTTCAAATATCTACATATATATATATGATATACATATGTGTGTGTATATAGAGAGAGGGTAAACTACATGTTATTGAAAAAAGTTTTATCAGTGAGAAAAAAATGAATGCACTGAATTCTATAATGCGTGTACTAGTTCTACTTTATTAAAACAGTCCTTTATTAATAGTTTGATGTATGTATATGAACAAACAAACAAACCAAAAAAAAGGCATGCTGACACTTGGATGAGCTGTGCAACGGTACAACCCCTACCCCAAAGGCCCAAACAGACACACACACAAAAAAAAGGCCAATGAAAAGCAAAGATCAACAATGAACGCAGGTGTCAAGAAAATTTATGACCCATGAAAAAAAAAATGTTCTATAAAGGGAAGCTAAACTTTGACAGCAGACAGCCTAACAGCACTCTACTCGGCTTAACAAAACACCAACCTCTTCACCAGATACATAAACAACTGGAGATGGCTCACCCGTCTCATGCCCTTCTGCTATTATTGCAGCAACCTTCCAATAAAAAAAGAAAGTGTCAGCATTCAACTGTTGAATGAGGGAAGCAAAATAACTGAACGTTTAAATGTGATCTCATAAGCAATAGCGAAAACAAATCATAAATATCCACAGCACAAAATGTACATAAGATCCATCCAAACCTTACGACCACATACCTGTAACATAAGTGTACTCTTCCCAACACCGGGATCACCCCCAACTAAAACCAATGAACCTACAACGCACAAAAACATCCAATGGGTTTGACCATATGGAGTGGAATATGTATTATGAAAAACAATAATAAGCTCAAATTCCCAAAGCCTGTTTCTGTTTCCAAAATAGGATGTATATTGCTCAACTTATTGAGAAGTGCCCTTTTTCTGTTCTTTTTTTGATAGTAAAAAAAGTGTCTTTTTTCTTTTCCAAATAGGTTTTCCACATAACCAATATACTGAACACCCGAGTTTTTCCTAATAGAGACGATATTTGACAGACAATTGCTAAGATAACGGGCTGGCTGCTTTCTGTCCTGTATATTATTACATAGGAGTAAAAAGAGTCTACATAAATGCGTCTTGAGGTATCCCAGCGCACCTGACTACTCCCCACAGTTCAGAAATGGCATTGAAATATAAATACATGCATTGAAATATAATACGTCCATTCCACAATTTATATTCAGAAGAAATATTCTGAATAGATAAATATCCTTACTGCATCTGTGGTGAATCTTATGCAGAAAATAGACTCGTGAAAGCACACTTTAAATATCCAAAACTAGACAATGTGTAGTGTAAAATTTATGAAAACTATGTGTGTAAAGCAATTGGGCTGATAAGATTCAGTAGTAAGACAGACAGATAAATGAAACCAAAATAAGAAATTCAAACATTTATCAATGCAAACAATATAAACAAACTCTGCCAAACAAAAAATATACCAGGTACAAGACCGCCACCAAGCACCCTAGCAACTTCATTCCCAAGTAGTCCAGATCTAAAAGTCAAGCATAATAGATAGAAAATTAGAAATGGTCCTTTGAAACATAACGTTTTGCTGAAAGTCAAAAAGATAATTAGATTAGATACAGTCCATGAAACATCATCTTCTTTTGTTTTTTAAGAAAAATACCACCGTATAACTCGTAAAATAAGCAGTATAATGGTCCCATCAATCACTTGTATAAGGAAGTTATCTATAAACTTGCACTGCACATAGCGTTTGATATCGAAACTCAAATCTCTATTTATCCAAAAAATAGAAACCCCCGGCCTCAAATAAACCTAATTATCTCAACTCTGTTATTTATCCTAAAAGGTTTTTGCTTTGGGTTTCTCCCAAAAAAAAGGTTCTGCTAATTTTTATGTATCTACATACAAATTATCTCCTAATTTCTAGCAATGTATTTCTTTAAACGTGGATTATTAGAACAAATTTCTTAATGTGTTGAGCAGAAAGAAAGAAGAAACAACTATGATGCGGTCCCAAAGATGAAAGTTTTAAAGGATGCGGTCTCTCACTTATTTTTTCAAAAGGATGCTGGAAGACTGATACTGTAATGTAATTGATACTATGAAATTGAATAATCGCCAAAGGCCAATACTGTGCGAGGGGGACCGATACTGCCAGGGAAATACAGAAAACTTACAGTAGAATTCGCCAATCTGTCTTCATCCCCCTTTTCACATCCATCAACCTCAACGGAACAGCCTCGACCGATTGCTGCGGTAACCAAGTCCGTACCACGGACTCGGAAACCCCACCGGTTCTCTCTCCATTATTGTCCCCTTCCGAGAATTCTTTCATTGTACCGACACTATCACAGGACCGGCAAGACCCCCACCATTGGCCATCCGTGTGGCCGCAATCCGAGCACACCCAACTAGTCTTACTCTTCCCCTTCTTCCTACTTCCCCCATAGACCGGCCCGAAACCAGACCCACTATTTGATGTCAAAATGGTCCTTCCCATAATAAGTCCTATCTTTCTTCAAATCAGCTCCTTCCCCTTCACTAGACAATCTAGGGCTATTATCATTATTATAATTAATATTATTAACGTTAGGGTTTAGTCCATCTTCAGAATAGGAATTGTTGAAGCGTGAAGTTGAACTGGTCCATCCCTTTATGCCGTCTATGGCGGAGGTATCTTCTTTGCTGGGGCGGCAATTGGTGGAGTGGATGAAATTTTTAGGGGTGGAGTGAAAATGGTGAGGGAAATTAGGGTTAGGGAAATATTTAGACGAGGAGGAGGAGAAGAGAGAAGTGCGAGAAGTGAGTTTGTGTGGAGTGAGAGTGAGGAGGTGCTTTTGGGAGTAAAGTGTTCGTAGGGTTTGCATGTTTGGGACCATCACATACAGAAAGAGAGGGAACAAGAAGAAGAAGGAGGAGGATAAGGAAATGGAGGGTTTTAACTTTTAAGAGGAATGTTTTTTAGATGAGAAAACCTTTATTCTTGGCATCCTTTATTGGATTCCATTAATGTCGTTAGCTCGGACTGGAATTTACCGGGAATTTTTTTTTTTTCATTTTTAGCATTTTCTGCAAAAAAATTTTTTTTTTCTGGGAAAAAATATTTTTTTTCGGGATGGAAATTTCTTTCTGAACTGGGAAATTTTTTTTTTTTCGGAAAATTTCACTTTCTGGGACTGCATTTTCAATCATTTTCTGCAAAAAAAAAGTTTCATTTCCAAGCCTGGGAATCAAAATGGGGAATTTATTCCTAGGAATAAATTCCTAGCTAAAACTCCAACCAACAAAATAATTCTATGCCTCCTCAAAAACTTCATTAAGAGGGTTTAGGAGTTCGGGAGTCACAACCCGTTTTTTTGGCCTGATGCGTTTCGGACGCCAATCCGTTTACTTTCGGTTATTCGCCAAGCTTCTAACTCGTCCAACTGCAACTAAAATATACATTTCTTTGCTTGGAGTGCATAATTCAAACAATCCCTCTTGATAAGTTATTTGTAAGAATTATTGTAACGTTTATTGAATTTGGTAATGTGCTCTAACCTTGGATTACAAAGTCTTGCCACACTTAAACTTTTGTTCACCAAAAAACAAATATATATATATATATATATATATATATATATATATAATAAAATATAAATAATTGCTTAATTTGTTTATCTCTATAATGAGCTTGTGTATCACAATTCATGTAATTGATCTAACAACTTATAATTGTCGCGACTGTCAAATTATACAACATAACAATGGAGAAATTATATTAATGAGTTACAAGAATCCCTAATGAGTTACATTGCTATTACAATCTTTAGTTTACAATACAAAACTAACTAATATATACTATTACAAAGGAGAGAAACTAATTATGACAATGGGAGAAAAACAAATAAATATAAAAGATGAAAGAAGGGATCAAAGAGAGGAAGGGATCCAATGGTATCATAATAGTATTCTAGGTATTCTAACACCCCCCCTCAAACTCAAGGCGGTATGAAGAAACTAACTTGAGTTTGAAGAGAGTTAATGGAAAGATAAAGAAGAAGAAGCTACCCAAACAGCTATGGAGAAGCTGAACGGTACGCTATTGAATGATAAAAAAAGTTCAAAAATTCTGACGATCATAGTACTAAAATTAAAGATAGCACTGAGGTCAGAAGAAGGATAATCAAAAGAATTATATCCTAAAACTGTCCCGGTTGGGATTCGATGATCCGGCAACTTCCGCAACAGAACCCAAATGAGAAGATCCCCCTGAAAATCCTTCCAAACGAGCTTGGTAATCTGACATATTCGGATATGTCGAAAAAGCCCTGTGTTCTGAACGATTCATGGTAGTTTGAAGGATATTAGATGCATTATTTTTTGTCGACATGAGGAGCCGAAATAAGCCTTCGGAGCAAGGATGTCCCGACAGATCTTCATTGATCGGAAGAACCCCAAGTTATGGAAGATTCACAGTATCGGAACAACCTCAGGTGCAAAATTATCTGCCGACGATATGAATCTTGAGGAACTTCCAATAGGATGTAAGACAAGGGATGGGTTAGCACTAGAATACCCTCCTCCTAATCTAGCTTCTAATGCTGTTACCCGGGATTGTAAAGCTTCTATTTTTTGTTGAAAAGAAGTTAGGAGAGCAGTACAACTACCAACAGGATTATCGATCCTCGCCTGAGCTTCAAAATGAAACGACGTGAGAGTATCAAGATGTTTGTAGTCAGGGAACATGTTTCAAAATACTTACAATATTTTTTACCCCGAAAACAGAGAAGATGGTGTAATAACCTTGACGAGTAAGCTCACGTGGAAAAAATTTAGCCGTTTCACAAAATGGAGGACAAGCTCTACGGAAATAAGCACAAGTAGCACATGGAGTGCCTCTAGAGCGGACAGTGTTTAACATAATTTTGATAAGGAAACTAGGATTTTCAGAGTGATGAAGAGGAAAAAGGGATAAGAGACTGGAAGTTTTTGGAGTGATGAGAGAGATTGGGCTGGAGAGTTATGTCCCTGGACGGATTTTGAATTGTGAAAAACTTTCGAGGATTTCGAAACCGAAAACTTTTTTTCGAAACCAGGATTTCGAAACCAAAAACACTAACTTCCGGCTATATTTGGACTTGACAGGACTATAAGTAGAAGTGCCACGCATAAGCGTGCGTGGCTGATTTTGAAAAAACTTTGTGGGCCAAAATGAAAAATCAGAAACCTTGAATGGTGAAACCGCGACTGCCGGAAAAAGTTTTGGGGCTAAACTGCAAATATCAAAAAAAAAACTTTTGAAATCTTTTTGGACTGAAATGTGAAACCAGAAAGTTTATGGGGTCAAACAGAAAGACACCAAAATTTCTAGGAACCCAATAGAGAACCCAACAGAAACCCTTTTTTTTTAAGGCAAAAACTAAAGCACTGATTTGGGTGCTTTTGCAGTTGTAGCACCAACCTATATAATTAAAACCTTTTTTTTAACCAACACCAAACAAAGTCAAAAAAGCACTACCCATTTTGAGCTTGCCTTTTCACTGCCATTTCCTTTTCAATATCTCTTTCTCTCTCAGCAATTTTTTTTTTCTCTCCAGAAATCATCAGAGAACAATGTAGAGAAGCGTCAATCTTCGAACAGGGTTGGGTATTGAAGATTGATAATGGATTGAGAGAAAAAAAATGAGAAATCTGAGCCAGTTGATGCCGGGTTGGAGTCTGATATCTGTACTAAAGTAGCTGAAGATGTGGCACCTGGAAAAGATGGATTATCATCAGATGGTACTTCTACAGTCAGATGTGAGAACATTAAGGATGCAGTTGCAGAGCAAGGTGCTGCTGATCATCGTGGTGGTCCCCGGGAGGGTGGGTTTTGCTAAAGAGACTGAGGAAGTTGAAGCTGTCGTGGCGCAAGCTGTGAAGGCTGGAGTTGTTGCCGACGGCGAAGTGGCTGAAGGAAATTGAAGCCATGTCCATGGCTGACGAATAGATCTGAGAAATAAAAAGTTAAAAACGATCCGAGTGAGATTAAAAAGAGTGAGAGTTTAGAGAGATGGAGAGAAACATCGATTTTGAATAACTTCAGCTTTACATAGAGAGAGATAGAGAAAGAAAATGGGAAAGGGTTTAGATAGTTCTAACTCGATGGTTGACCGGGCAAGCGACAAATGGCCACATGCCGAAATAGGTGAAACAAAAAAAATATCTAGGTGAAGAAATCGAATTCCTCTTAATACCATGTCAAATTATACAACATAACAATGGAGAAATTATATTAATGAGTTACAAGAATCCATAATGGGTTACATTGCTATTACAATCTTAAGTTTACAATACAAAACTAATTAATATATACTATTACAAAGAAGAGAAATTAATTATGACAATGGAAGAAAAACAAATAAATATAAAAGATGAAAGAAGGGATCCAAGAGAGGAAGGGATCCAATGGTATTCTAATAGTATTCTAGGTATTCTAACAGTGACACGCTCAAAATTTAAAACATAATTATGATTATTTATATATCCCATTAAATTTAAAGTAACTCAACAATATCCAAATTTTAATTTATTTGCATATAAATTAACCATCTCATAATAAAGCACAAATGTTACTAATACTAAACATAAAATATATGAATAATTATAAGCATTTTTTAAGATCTAGACTTTACAAAAACACAGCACAAGTTTGGGCTAGGTTCATATTTGCATAAATTTAAGACGGTGTCATTTACACCTCCCATATCTGTCACAAACACTCATTTTGTCATCCAATACCCCCCCAAAATGCAAATTTCTAATCACTAAGACTCGTCTAATGAGAGGTGAGTGCAGATGGACATACTCACCCCACTTAGGAATAGTTTGTTTGTAATAACTTGCCTAATATTAGGCAATGGATTACTGAAGTGTTTTTCAAATAAGGCCCGTCTAATGAGATGTGAGTGCACTTACATAAACTCGACTTACATGAGAAGAATGTGTTTCTACTAAGCACTCACTTAATATCAGGTAATGGGTGAATGTGTTTGTGACAAATAAGATGGTGTTAAAATGTATTTTTAGTTAAATTTTGGAATGGAGTGTTTGTGACATATTTGGGAGTGTAATAACATCTCCCTAAATTTAACGTGTTTGACTTAACATTAATATAACAATTATTCTTTAAACACTATTTTGATATAATGGCTTGTATTTGTCATTGGCATGTTTGTAATTTATATGATAATTATAGGTGTGTACTACATAGTCACCAATTTATGAAAGTTTTTTAAGGGGATATAAAATTATTATAAGAATATTGGCCAGCCCAACACTTTAAAACCCACAGGTAATGCCCAATTCGTCGGTTGAATGGTCAAAGGGTCGATAGAGAGTCACTTGAACATTAAGGTCCACTCTATGCCGATAAGGCTGGGATCTTGGTAATTCTTGATATTATCCGCATTGCGTGGTCAACACGCTCAACAAAATAAAGAAATGTGCGGAATAATATGATAGAGCCTTAATCATCATATGGAATACATGTACAGCCACCAATTCGTGATGGAAGTCACTTAGCCACGCTACAGTTTACCCATTTGTGTATAGCACAACCACTAAATCTTAACATATATGTGATGTAAAAGTGACCGGTATTTAGTGCAAATCATTTCATAATTAATGCAGGGGGACACACATCTTACCCATCTGTTTTTTAATCATGCACCCTAATATAACATTATAACCCTAATTTTATACATATATAAATAGAAAAGGAGAGCTATAGAGGGGGGGAGTTCTTTAACCAAGGAATCTAGAAAAAGGGAGAGGAAGAGATAGTAAAAGCTCGGTAGCTTGTTTTATTGTTCATTACTCCATTGTTAAAACAATAAAAACAAACACACACAAGAGGATGACGTACTGTCAATAGACTTAAAAATCATTAGAGGAACCTACATACAAACAAAATATCGCTATCTTACCTCTCATACTACTAACAATTCATTCATACCTACAAAAAATATCATCTCTGTAGACCTAGCCAAATTTTCGGCCACCTACATTTTTTATTTATTTCTTTATCTTGTAGCTAAGATAATAACTTAAAAAAATCAATTATGAAACCTTTTAATATATTCTTATTTCATTTGAAATCTTATCACATTATGAAACGTATGCAAAGAATTTCTCCATCTGTCTCCTTCCTTGAATTACTCTAATTTTGCTAATCACTATTTATCAATTTTTTTCTTTTCTTAATTATTTATATATTACATTAATTAAAAAAAAAATTGTTTCTCACACACACCACATTTTACTCATACATTTATCCTTTAAGTTCTTTCTTGCTAATACTCTAGTTTCTCTCTATTTTTTGTAAATTAGTCAGATTTATAACTAGTATTTTTAAGAACGTGTGTATGGCAGCATGGGTTCAAGCCGAAGTTGTGTTTAGGTTTATGTAAACATAAACTATTTTATTTGACCCGACCTAAATATAATATATTTTTTTAAATACCTTTATATGATCACCTAATTTTAATATAATTATTTTTCTTTAAATATCATTATAATATCATAAAATTATAACACGTCGGGGAAGGTCGAGTTATGTCAAGATAGTTTGAGTGGCTGTGCAGAGTAAACACACAGGTAGGTGTGTAAATGGATATTCTAAAATCCGAATCCGTTTTGTATTCGAATTCGAATTTTGAGGGTATTTATCCAAATGAATATTCGAAAGAGATGATTTAGATAGTACTTTTAATTATCTGAAGAAAACGGATAAGGATATGGATAATGATCCTACTCGACTAGGATAATCCGTATCCGAGGTGGGTCATCCATAAATGCGGATATTCATTTTATCGTATATCCGTATCTACTATAATTTAACACATATAATTTATATATAAATATATATGTATATATATATCATCTCACTTTTTTAAGAAATGGGCTTTTAGTCTGGTGCCCAAAAGTTAGCCCAATATACTAAAAGATTTTTAAACCAAAAAAAACATAAAAAAGGGAAAAAAATAAAATAAAAAAGGAGAAGACCTAAGTCATAGCATCCACACATCTCACATTGCCACTTACCATTGTTTGAATTTCTCACTCCTCTTCACCAATTCCATGGAGAATATTCAGATTTTACATTCTATCTTTCTACCATATGTTAATTTTTTTTTATCATTGTAGTATATATGTTTGCTTTTAACTTTTTTATTTTGTTTTTTATCTATTAGGGTGATTGAGTTGGTATTAATTCAAATACTATATTATTATGGTTTAGGTTCAAACATCGCTACTAAAACCCCCCCCTTTAATTTGGGGATCTATAATAACTATTTAAGTGCGGGCTAAGCCTTGTGGTATGTCTATCCCCTAAACCGTGTTATTTCTCCTCACCTAAACTTTTTGTAACAAAAAAAAAATTCCCTTTGTCCCCTTCATAATTTAATTCCTATATATCACTTTTGTAAGGTTCTTATCATTCAATCAATTGATACTTGAGATATAACTGAGAGAACCTATATATGGTTTTAGGCTTATGAATTCTATTTTTCTGAATGAACTTTGCCTTACCTTGTTTATACATTTTTTATTTGTTTATGGTGATATTTGCTTTTTGGATCAATTTTTTTGAAATTGCATTATTTGTACTATGCGAAATAGTAAACTTTATAGGTTGTCCACCATCTTAATATCTTTTACACTTATATTAGTAATCATTTTTGTTATTTTACTTGTTATATATACAAAGTTGAGTTTTCTAGCATGAAATGTTCAAACCGTATCAAATTTAAACAGTAATACTTTTCAACTTTGATTTTTAATTTGAATTTATTTGATTATATTATAATTTTAACGTAAATCTTATTTGGTTATAGAATATAAATAAAAGAAATTCATTCATGCGTGCTAAGCAACTAAATTATGTTATATTGATTGTCCTTCCTAATCCGTAAGCAAATCCTTCAAATATTTACTGTACCGAGTGTTCCTCGTCATATCCAAGGCGCATTTCTAATATAAAAGGTTAGTATTTATTTTAAAACGTTTTGTAATGTTTCATTTCGCTTTTCAAGATTAATAAATTATTTTGTCTTCATTAAAAAATTATGTAGTAAAATATATTTTTTTAAAGTTGAACTAATTTTTAGATTAACAAAATATTAGGCCGTAAGTTCATAGTTAAAAAGGAAAATGGATAGGATATTATCCAAATCCGAAAGGATAAGAACAGTTGAATATATTATCCGAAGGGATACGGAATAAAGATTTGAATAATAAATTTAAAAAAGGATAGGGATAATGGATTGTATGATATCCGCTCCGTATCCGATCCGTTTACACCCCTACACACAGGTTCAAACTTTTCAATACAAAACATTCACCAGTTCAATTAAGTTGTTTACAACTGGCAACCTATATATATTGAATTTCCCTATAAATTTATGGCCTATAATATCCCTACCATAAGTTGGGCTCAAGAAATATTTTTTTAATACTATAATGATGGTATGGGTTCACAACAAAAATCCAACATGATTTAGGTCGTGTATAAATTCTACTAAATTAATTAGTTTGACCTGACCCGACTTGAATATAATAATTATTTAAATATGCATATATAATTAAATAATTACAATGCATCGAGATAGGTTGAGATTTGGCAAACAAAGTTCGAACTTATATATACAATGAACGGTGAACATTCAAGTTTTTCAAAACCAAACCATAATCAATTTTGTCAAACTCTTTCTAATAAAATATTTAAATTGGATTTTGTTATTAACTAACCAACCTCTCAAAATATTAAGTTAGGTTGAGACGGATTTTTTAGTACGAGTAGTATGGCACAGGTTCATGTTGGTGGTGTCGTAGCTACGGGTATATATAATCTACTAATAAAACACACAAAAATGGTCAAATTTGTTTATCTTCTTAACTGGTGGCTACAATTTGTCCTTAGCTGTTTGTTTTTTTATCTAACAGCTTAGGTGTTATGGAACGCTCATAATTTAAATCATAATTATATCCCAAAAAATTTGAAAATATTTCCAAGGATGTCCAATTACAGTTGTTTCCATATTGCATCGAAATTTTAATTTATTTCCATATTAACTATCTATTAATAAATCACAAATAATTTTAAAATATTGTGAATTAATGATGGACGAATATTAACTATTAACAGTATGAAAATTGCAAAATGAGTATTACCAATTTATTAGTTTCCAAAATTAAATTAAATATTTAATTTTTATTATCAAAATTCAATTTAAATTAGTTTATCTATCCCATGGAAAAATATTATATACGAATAATTGTAAAATTTAATTTCTTGGTTTCAAATAAAATATTTATTAGTACAAAAAATACTATCATGAATTAGTCTTTCGTATTAACATATGTGTCAATAGCTTCAAAAGTTATTATAGTATAGCCTCTACATGTTAATTTTTTCAATTGTTATATAGATGAAATATTTTTATTTTTTTAATCAACAAAAATGCAATGGTATCCTTTACAATTTTATTATTGAACAAATTTATACTTATCTAGACATACTTAGATTAATTAGGACAATTAATTTTAATTTTGATCGTACTAGGAGCTTTACTTGAAGTTTATTTTATTTTTATTTTTTTCATTTTGTAAATTGTATATAGTTTGTAGGACTTTGGGAACTAGGCCAATTTAGATACACTAGCCAACTATTTTGATAAAAGCAATTCTATTTTGTTTTATTATGTAATTGAATTTTTTTAAATAAGACTTAGATGTTAAAGTTTTGTTTATTCCGCAAACATTTATAAAGGATTTTGATTTAAGTTTAAATTTTAGTTTTAGTTTTTGAGAATGAGTTTTAAAGTTAATTGATATTTTTAATCTTCACATGCGGTAGTTGGATGGACGAGTATGCATGGATTAATTGGGCAGTTGCGGTCCAAAAATCGGGGTGTGACAACTAAGGATGTTTGGTGCATTTTGTTTATGTTTGATTTTTTTTTTATTTTTTATTATCTATATCATACTATTGAACCGTTTTGTTTTTTGAATTTTGTTAGTTTGAATTTTTTTATTAACTGATTTTACATTTTACATTTAATATTTAATTGCATTAATGTAGTTAATTTGTTAAACATTCATGCTTCTTTCTTGGTTAGGGCAATTGCAGAATAGACTAATTGTAATTTTATTATTATTTGAAATATAGTTTTGTCTTTTAATAAAAGTTGTCCTCAAAACTAATTTCCAAAAAAGATTGTCTTTCATTAAAAATAGAGAGTAACATTTATCCTTTTAAAAGAAGCCCCTTATTTAAATACCCTTACAACAAGTCTTACAATTTGCTACGCGGTTAGATAACACAATACAAAATCAGTACAAATTTTTTGGGCATAGACAAAACCTTATCGAGTAATTATAAATGGGTCCTAAACGAAAATTATAAGTCTTATTGTATTTTTTAACTGCAACGCTGTTGGGTGGATTAGAGGGTATAGATTGGGTCGACTTCTTTCTAACCGGTGCTTATATTGAATTCATCTAACAACTTATACATATCGTGGCATATTGGTAATTTAAATCATAATTTTGCTTATTTATACAACCCACTAAATTGAAAAAGTATTTCAATGATATCTAAATTCTAATTTCTTTCCAAGTTAGATTACTATCATCTACTAATATATAAATAACCAAATATGAATAATTATGAATGTTTAATTTATTTGTTTCAAAATAAGAATATTTATTAGTACAAACTATATTTTCTTGAATTAACCTTTTCTTACTAAATTACCAATAACTTGATAATTTATTTCCTTAAAAAAATATAAAACGTACCAAAAATGATTTGTTTATTTTTCAGTTTTTATCTAGATGAACTTATATTAATTAGAACAATTGTAATACTTATTTTCTATTTAAAATTTGTTTTTAGATTAACTTGTTTGATCCATTTTGACCCGATTTGAATATGGTAATTTTACATCAAAAATTATAGTATCATATAATTATAATGAGATCGTTAGGTTGGGGTTAAAATTTTCATAACAAAACCTTCACTTTATTAGCTCAGATGCTTTTCGATTAATGGCTCACACATATTAAATTTCGCTATATATTTCATATCGACTAAGATCTCCCTAATAAGTTTGGGGATAAAACAAGTTTTTTTAGACTAAGATAAATATGGGTTACACAAAAAATACCCGTTATAAGCTTGGGTCGAGTTTAAGTTAGTATACATTTAACCTATTTGATCCGATCCGACCTAAATATAATAATTTTTCTTTAAATATCCTTATAGTAAGTTTGACAATTTATTATACGACTTGATAACACAACAAAAAATTGGCCTAAAAATTTTAGGTATCTGTGCAACTTTAATGAGTAATTATAAATGGGTTATAAACGAATATTATAAGTCTTATTGTATCTTATAATTGTAACACTGCTGGGTGGATTGACTTTAAGCGCTGAAGTTTAGACTATGCATATTCAAAATAAACGAGTTTAGATTTTTCAAAACAAAACTGTACATATTGAGCTGGGTTCTTTCTAACTAGTGCTAATATTAAATTTTGGTATAAATATTTAACAACATAAGATAACCCCTTAATGAAACAGATTTAAGACGAGTTTTTTTTGGAAAATCTCAAAACGTGCTTGGATTATGTTCATGTTTGCATAAATTTAACATGTTTGATTTGATCCAACCTAAATATAATGTTTTTTCTTTAAATATCTTTATACCAGGCCTTCAATTTATTACACGCCCCCATAACACAACATGAAACCAATACGAATTTTCTTGATGCGGATGAAACATTAATGGGCAATTATAAAGGGTCATAAACGGATATTATATAGCTCATGGTATCTTATAAATGCAACACTAGAAGATAGGTCAACTTCGAGTATCGAGTTTAGGCTTTGTATATTAAAAACAAACGGGTGCAATTATTATGAAAACATAAACTATATCGATGGGATCAGTTCTTTATAACATAGCGTTTACAGTTAATTTTGGTATAAATATTGATCCGACAGCCTACAATATCTCCTTGATGAATTTGATTTGAGACGTGTTTTTGTTAATTCAGCATGAGTTCAAGTTAGTAGTGCCATAGGCACTAGCGTATCTAGTATATATACTAAACAAAAGTAGAAAAATAGCTTGGTGGTTAAATATATATATATATAATATAAATAAAATATAAGAATAAAATAAACATGGCAAAAATATAGCATAACTTCACTACTTATTGAAGTGCATCTGAAACCATATACTATAATATACATAGATGATTAACTATTGCAAGGTAATTCAAAACCATTCCGATGAATAAATATAGAGTTCCGTTCTACATGTTAAGACTGGCAATAATGAATGGTAAGAAGAAAATCCTCGGACTTTAGAAATCGCGAGGGTTCGAGTCCTTCTACCTTAAGAACACCTATATTGACTCCCTAATTATTTATCCTATCATCTTTATCCTTTTTGGAATGGAAGAGATTTTAGTCCCGCATTAAAGTTACATCCATGAGTAAGTGATATGGCAACCAAAATTTTTGACAATAAAAAATGCACGTATATATTAACATTTCACACTTGTATTTAGATTGAAGGTTCTTGGTGAAATTTTGGAGAGATAATATACTCATCATAGGATCATGTCCTCCAAATTTTGTCAAAATGTGCATTTATTTACCTCTTTAAATGTATAGTCATTCATTTCATAGAAAAATTATCATTCTATTTAAAAAGGAATTGTATATGTATCTAAAAATGTTAAAACAAGTGTTTGCAGAACACTCAGGTTTGATTTTCTCCCCATTCCTTTCCCCTCTAATCATCTGGATTTATATATTACTTGTATCAATATAAATATATATATGGAAAATTTTAATTAATGACTACTATTTAAGGACCATATTTATGGACCGGGCTATTTCGCATGCTTTCCAATGAATTTTTTTGATGCAATTTGGCGGGGATATTCTTGATCATGTGTAGAATATCTCCACCAAATTTCATAAAAAAATTCAATAGAAAAGTGAGATAGCTATAGAATTGAAAAATATTGAATTATATATATATATCTAAATATATATTTTGGACCAATAGTTTTCAATCCTGTTGTTAACCCACTTTCTGGTTGATTTTTTTGATAAAATTTGGTGGAGATATTCTACACGTGATGAAGAACATCCCACCAAATTCCATCAAAAAATTTCATCAGAGAAGTGTGCTAAATGGCTCGATCTGTAAATATGATCATTAAATAGTGATCCTTACTTGAAAATTTTCATATATATATAACTTAGTTCATAACCCTTCTTCATTTTTCTCTTATTCTATTTTTTTAAAGTCAGCACATATACTTGAATAATTGTCTTATTTGAAAGATATTTTTATTTTTGTAGTTTTTGGAAAAAAAACTATTAATGGGGCATTTGATTGGCCATATTTTTTATGGAAAATATGACTTTTCCACCCAAGTTGCCACTTTTGTGCTGTTGATTGTCAAATTTTCCTGGCAGTCAAACTCTCCACTTTTGGCACTATTTATGTACTTTTCCTTGTAAACAAGGAAAATATTTTCTTTGGGGGGGGGGGGGGGGTTGTATTTATTTTTCAGGCAATTGCACATTTTTCGAGACAAAATTTTACCCATTTTTTATATTAAAAATGCTATAACTTAAACTACAAAATATAAAAAATTAATATTTAAAATCTACTAATCAAGATCAATTAAACAAATAAAAAAAAATACCCATAATTTTTTCTACATTTGCCAAATCACAAACCAATATTTTTTGGGTAGAAAATTAAGGCAATCAAACACATTTAATTGACATTTTTCAGGCAACTCAATTATAGGCAATTCAATTGCCTGGAACTTATTTTCTTTCCATGTAAATTCCATGCTTGCAATCAAACGCACCCTAAGAGTATCTCCAATAGTTATGTAATTTTTTTTGTGCAAATTCTATGTGCCAAGACATTTTTATACAAAACTTGAAGTGTAAAAAAATATACTCCATTGGTACTTTTTTAAACTTTTGTGTAAATTTTGAATGAACCAGTAAGATAATTATGCATATTATATACCATTTTATGCAATTTTTAATTAAATTTTCTTGAATTTTGGTATACGTAATGTTATAAAAATAATGAATCTTGATTTATTGGTCTTAATGAGATGATTTTAGATATATAACTTTTATTAAAATATATCATTTATATTAAAAGTTATTACATTTTAAAGAATTATAAAATAATTGTGAAAAGAAAAAGCTAACGTGACGAGTGTAAACTTGTGATGCATTTTACACAAAAGCTAAATTTAAAAGCCTGTTGGAGTTCAAATTTTTTACAAATTTTATATATTTTATACAAAACCTAAATATATACTACTATTAGAGATACTCTAAGCAATCGCTTCTTCAGTTTTGGAGCCACAACCTCTCGGTTATCTAAGGGGTAAATTAAATTATTCAACTAGAAGCTCATGTAAATGTAGAAATATATTTATTAGTGTTTACACCAAAAATTATTTACTATCTTTATTTTAAATTAAAAGTTCACATTTTTTATTCATTTTTGAGATATTCTCCTAATAATAAATAATTTGCCTTTAGTTGTGATCGAGTCGAAGTTAACGTATTTTCAATGTGTAAAAATGATGACTATTTATTTTTTTAAAAAAGGAAGTGAATCATATAGATTTTGAATTAATGTGGGCATAAAATACAGAAAAATGCTAGGTCAAAGTTCTTAAAAAATGAATAGAGATAAGTGAAATATCCAAGGGCGGAACTGAAATTTGATAAAGTAGTTAGGCTTTAACCGAGTTCAATTAAAAATAATAATAACATAAATTATATATTAAAAAATAACATTTGTATAACCAAATCAATTTTAACTCATATAAATTTGGCCTAGTGGTGCCGGGGGACTGGGGGAGGGAAAAACATCTTATGTTCATGATTAATAATCCAACCTTTATATTTTTGAAAGAGGAAAATTCTTGATGTACCTGATCAAACTTAGAATAAGAATACATGGGCGCGCTCTCTCTCTCTCTCCCTCTCTTTCCTTTTTGTACCAAACCCATCTGTTTCTAGAGGGATCACTTAATTCCTCTGGCAGCCGACGTTACACAAGACAAAAATACAATTGGGCCAGCTTTAATTATGACCAAAATTAATTAATTATATAAATATACACGTAACATTATTATATACTCCAGTAGAGTCACGAATCAATTAATTAATATAAGGCCGACTTGCTTTTCTTTTCTTCTTCATGTTCAACTGTTTCTATCATTCGTTCATGTAAGAGTCGAAACACGCAGTCTCAACATCTGCATCAAAATATATTTTCATTTCCAGGTTTCTATATATCTCTCTCTCCTCTTGGACTGAATTACGTTTTTAGTTTTCCATCTACCTCAAATTACTCATTTTTCTAATACGCAACTCAGATCAAATTTAATTCGTATGTATGTATGTATGGGAGAAGGTGTTTTATTTCAGGGTTGACTGAATGATCATAGGTTTTTGACAAAGATGGCGAGAGAGAAGGGAGAGTCGAGGGGTATGGTGTTAAAATTTGGGGTGGCTTTAGCTCTTTCTATTGGCGGGATTCTGTTTTCCTTTCTCAGAACCAAACGGATTAATAAACCCTCTCAATCTCCACCTTCCCCTCGTCCTTCAGGTACGCTTATTTCAACTAATTGTCTATAAATATATGACTTTTTTTTATTTCCACTTTGGTTCATGTTTGAATAGAACTTGGTTCTCACACACACACATATATACATTACTTTTGAATACAGGTAGAGGCAATCAAGTTGATTTAGGAGAAGGAGTAGCTGGCCTACAGACTAAAACACCCAATTTCGATTCTGTTGGCCCGGATAAAAACGTGAGTTATTTTGATTTCTCGCTCTTATATATTTCTTTTTTTATGTTCTCCCATTTATTAGTTCACCGTTTTACGTTTTAATATATATGATTTTTGATTTTGATTAATCAGTCAATATGTACGACTTTTGTGTATCTTTTATCTTTTTACTATAATTTACTTTTAATTATATATATTTCTGGAAAAGCATGATTATATTATGTTACTACTGTTCATCTAAGTAACAGTGGAACTATGTGATATTCAGGATCATTCATTGTTCACTTAAATAACTTTGATTTTGATTATGTGATGATTGGCGATAATAAATCAAACATATTAAACTTACCAGAAGAAATCTCGTGAGCCATGGGAACAAAAATGATTAGGTACAATGGTCATATCAATTAGTTGCATTGCTATGATCCCCCTCAATTTCAGCTCCAATGAGTACGAAACATCTTTGTTTGTTTATTGCAGGAAGGGTCATGTCGGGCAAGAGTTATCATGGATAATTCTATCAGTCCAAGCAGCATATCTAATGGAGATAAAGATGGGTTCCTTTTGCCAGAGTTTGATGAGCTCATTAAAGAATTTGATTTGGCTACCATAAAGGCCAACATTTCTCCTAGGAAAGATGTAGAAGCACTAATGCCATATTCAGAAGCAAGTGTAAGTCATAGATGTCTTGGAAGGGATGATAAGGATCAAGAGATTAAGAGGCTGAAGAACACGGTTAAAATTCTTAAAGAGAGGGAGAGGGCCCTCGAGATGCAATTGCTCGAATTATATGGGCTTAAAGAGCAAGAAACTGCCGTCCTTGAGCTCCAAAACCGGTTAAAGATAAACAATGTGGAGGCTAAGCTTTTCAATCTCAAGATCAAGTCCTTGCAGGCTGATAATATGAGATTAGAGAGGCAAGTGGCCGATTACGCAAAAGTTGTGACAGATCTCGAAGCTGCACGAACAAAAATAAAGGTGCTCAAGAAGAAACTCAGGTCTGAAGCTGAACACAACAGGGAACAGATCTTAGCCCTTCAAAAAAGAGTAGCAAAGATGCAGGACCAGGAACATGAGGCTTTTACCTGTGATTCAGACACACAATCAACGTTCCAAAAGTTAAAGGATTTGGAGGAGGAAGCAAAGGAATTGAAGAAGTCCAACTGCGTTTTGCAATTAGAAAGATCTGATTTGTCTGAGAAGTTGGAATACATTCAAATCCTTGCAACTTCTGTCTTGGAAGATGAAGAGGTGATAAATAATAATAATTAGTTCATCCCTGGTCCACTCTTTTTGTTGTTTCCTTTATTTGTGAATTTTATTTGTAAGTGTGAGTATATATGTTACAGAGAGAAAGGTTGAAGGAAGAAGCCCACGATTTAAATAAACAAAATGAAGATTTGATGAAGGAAATTGAGCGGCTCCAAGAAGATCGGTGTGCTGATGCCGAAGAACTAGTCTATCTCCGATGGGTAAATGCTTGCTTACGGTACGAGCTGAGGAATTATCAGCCTGCACCTGGTAAAACAATTGCTAGGGACCTTAGTAAAACATTAAGCCCCAAGTCAGAGGAGAAAGCCAAGCAGCTAATACTCGAATATGCCAACAAAGAAGGCGTGAAGGAGAAGGGATTAAGTATCTCAGAAATTGATTTTGATCAATGGTTCTCTTCCCCAGCTTCTTATCTTACAGATTCTGGTGAGTTTGAAGATTCTTCTATTGATAATAATTCATCCACCAATAAAACCAATACCTCCAGCAAATCGAAGATTTTTGGAAAGCTTATGAAACTTATGAGGGTAAAAGATGGTCATCATGATAGCCGGGGTGCATCTGTAGAAGATGTCGGAGGAATCGATTCTAGTGATTCTCCAGCATGCATTTCTACTGTTTCAACAGTATGTGACGGGCATGGTAATAGGTCAGGAACTTCATCTAGACATTCTTTGGATCTCCAAAGATTGAAGAATGCAAAATCTATTGATAACAATGATTCAGAAGGCGTTCAGAGAGATACTGATGTTGCAACTTCGTTTATGCATAAGAGAATTCCTGAAAATGTTGCTGAGTCACCTCAAGTTATTCAACTTCATCATGATCAACAAAATGTTCAGAAATCTGAATTAATGAAATATGCTGAAGCTTTACAGGTCTCTCGCGGTGAATCACAATCGTTTCACAGGAGATCAGTATCATTTAGTTCTTTATGATAGTATTTATAACTTGAGCCATTGGTTTCTGGATCATATATATGCATATATTTATATGTTTATGTTTTTATAGTAAAGTTGGTGAAAACGGGGTTAGAACTCAGATGGTTTACCTTCATAGTGGCTCCCCAACTAGATAAAAAGGAGTAGTACCCAACATGTACATTATTAGAAATCAGTTAGAAACTAACTTGTAAAATATGGAGATATTATCAATGAAAAAGATTAGAGACTGTTATCTAGGACATTTTCTGGTTAAAGCACTTGTTATCATAACCAAATTACAAATATCTTAATGAATCAGCGTGTTTGGCAGCTGTGGCCCATGAGTTATGGGTTTTTGCTCCCATAAGCTTTTCTTTATAAATTCTGCATGGTAACTATTCGAAGATATGCTCATAAAATGCACTTTCTTCTCCATCGACTCCGTTAAATTAAACCCTATGTACCTGAATGAAGGGCAACTGCCACAATAAATTGAAATTGTGAAGAAAATTTTATATCAATTAAGGTCCTTTTTCGTCAGGTGAAATATTTTTTTTTTGGATAACCGTGGGTGTCTGGCCCCACCTCAACTAATCCCACGAGGTCTTGACGCTAACCGTGGAGAATCGAACGTAAGATCGTACACCTAACCACACAATCTCAAATATGCCCTTACTGCTGATGTAAACTCTTGGGGTTTAGGCCTCGTTTGGTTCACGGATTTTAGTACTCGGGAAAGGAAAGTCATTCATTTCCTTTGTTTGGTAAGCACAAATTCCGGAAACACTTTCCCGAGAGAGGGAAAAGTAGGGGGTAAAACCATTCCTCCCAAAACACATGGGATTGATTTTCCCATGTGACTTTCCAAGCATTTATTACACAAATTTTAGATAATAATACTCTTTCCTAAATACTTTCCATGGTTTACCAAACACAAGAAAGGAAATTTAACATGAAATTTACTTTCCCACCTCCATGGAAAAGATAAGGGAATCGATTTCCTTTCCGTGAACCAAATGAGGCCTTAGGGTGAAATATTTTTTTATCTAGGTAAAAAAATAAAATCGTCAAAAACATTTCACCTTTTTCGGGTAATTTTTTTTGCTCATATAAATTAGGAACAGATGCACAATCAATATTTATGCAATTTTTGTTTGAAACAATTGAAGAGAGTTCCATGTCAACCAAGTGAAATAGTTTTCTAAAATTTTACTTAAGTGTAAGTTATTTCATGCAAACTATATGGGGCTTACAGCTCATTTTAATTTCTCTTCCTCGAAAGTCGAAACTGTGGCTGGGAAATTAGTTAGAAAGCTTCCTCAACTTGTAACCATTGAATTTGTCGGAAGGGTTGATGGGTGTGAAGTGCAGGTGATACAAGGCCGATGTATCAAAATGACATTGATGTTATGTCAAAGGCAACCTGCCAATATTTACTGCGATGAAGTGGGTTGTTCTGCCTTAATGTTTATTAATTAATTGTGCCTCACCTATTGGGAATTGAATTCTCTCATATATCCAACTCTAGGGTTATCAGCTTAATATTTTCCGATTGTGCTTCAGAATTTTCCAGTTTACATCCGTCCCAAATTAAGAGTAATTTTTTTATTTTATTTTTAGAAGGGAGGTCTAAGCCTTTCTCTTTAACTACAAATAAAGAAAACCTACCCCAAACTCTCTTGTTGAGACTCGAACCTGCGATCTCTCCCAGGTCCAAGTGAGCGCCCCCCCAACTAAGCTATCCCACTTGCTCAATTTCCCGGAAACATGTTTCAACAGAATCAAATTAAGAGTCAACGTGTACTATCGTGAGATTTGGTACATTCATAGGCGGATTCAGGATTCTTCCGAGGAGTGGGCTAATAGTAATAGATAAAAAAATTAAAAAAAAAAAATTAAAAATATAACCATAGAGTGAGTTATATAAATTTAAGAGAGTGATATAAATTAGTGGACTTATAATATTTGAGCTGAGCTAAGAGATGAGCTAAAATTTAACAAAGGGGTGGGCTAAAACTTAGCAAAGGGGTGAGCTTATATTATTATTTTTTATTTTTTTTTAGTAATGCTAATAGGTTTTTCAAAATTTTGCCCTATGTTGTAGCTTGCTCTGTCCCCCCTTGGTTCCACCCCTGAGTACATTGCATAAATGAAACTAAGATCTTAAGTTGGGACGTTTTGAAAAGGAAGAGTTTGAATTTAGGACTGGAGAATAATATCTTTGTTACTGTAGAAATAATTCCCACTTTGGAGAGCAAGAAGTACGGATCAAGAACCCCAGAGGGTGGACCAAGAAGAGAGTTTGCTTCTTTAAATTTATCACTGGTTTGCTCAAAAGCTTGCAATTTGCAAGATGCATTTCTTTGTTTCTGTATTTTTGTTACATGTCAAACATGACTTGGTTACATGTCAAACATGAAGCATAACTCCAATTTCTGTCTTTGATGGTTGAAACAGAATCATACGTCTTGTTTGAAGTGGGATTAATAAGCACATGATCCAAGTTGCTCTTTTCTTACTCTCATCTGTTTATTCATGCAGTTTTATCCTTTACCCTCCATGTTATTATCTGCTACAAATACAATTGATGGCATTTGTTTCAAATCCTTAGAATTTGTCATTTAGTTGTTTGTCATATTTGTTCTACATGGGTTGCTTAATGCATCATTTTATTTTACTTTTGCACCTCGTTCATTTGAGGTTTTGTGCATTCCAAGATTCTTAAATTGGTAAATTCACATATAAATTCATGTGGAGAGATTGAATACACTTGAATTATAAGTGAATTTGCCAACTTATGAATCTTTTGCTCAAGTTCAAACTTTATATCTGAAATTACTAGTTTCTTTTTCCAGGAAAGAATTAATAAGTTGCTTATGCTTGAAGCTTTTGCAGTACAGAATACATAGGCTTAACATGTGGACTTCTTATCCAAATTAGTCTTGTAATATGTTTTTATAAATAGACAGTAATTTTAGAAGTACAGGACAATATTTTGCATCTCCACTCAGTAAACACACAAAAAGGAAAAAGGAAACATTAAACCTCCTCCGGTAAACACACACACAAATGTATAGACTCCAAAAGGAAAAAAGAAGAACATATTAAATCCCTTATCCAATGAGGTTGATGCCTTCGAGGATCAAAGCATCAGCGAGAACCTGATTAGCAGCTTCAGAAGGATGAACACTATCCCAGAATACATAGCTAGATGCATTGCTACAAGTTCCTAGCGAATGAGGATTGCACAGTAGTGTTGTTGTCTCCACTCTTCCTGTTCCACAGCATCCCTTTGTTGCTTCTACAAAACCTGCTCCCCCCAAAATAAAAACTATAACCATTATGGATCATTTGGAGCAAACCTTTTAATTCTCTAGGGAACTGCTATTGCCAGAGCAGTTTTTGGCTCATGACAACGCAATTGATGTGTTGATTAGTTTTACATTATGCTTAGGGAGATTATATTGCTCTGGCAAATGGCAATAGAACTTCACTCTTTTTTTTTTGGTTTAGTTGTAGTTGTTAAATTATATTTTCTTATTTCTTATTATTTATTTAGTTAGTTTCATTTTCCTTATTGAATTATGTTAGTTTTCCTTTTCTTTATTGAATCAGATTAGTTTCCTTTTCCTTGTTGAATTAGGTTAATTTCCTTTTCCTTATTAGATTAGTTATTTCCTTTTTTATTATTGAAATCGAGTTCTCTCTTTATGTAATATTCAATTCGCACAATTAGTTTAATAATATTTCTCTCTCTCCTATAATCTTAACATGGACCACATGGTATCAGAGGAGTAAGATCCTCAAGCTCTTTCGTTCACCGACAGGCGATGTATATCGTCGTCCGTCGGACCTCCAAACCTTGATGTCACCCATCACATCATCTAGCCGTCTTCTTGTCATATGCCATCTTCATAGCCCAAACACCATTCATTAGCCACACCGCACACTGTCTAAATTTCAGTATTCTGATTTCAAATTCAAAGATACCGTTAGCCTCACCTCTCAGATCCAGTTTTTCCAGTTCTACTCAGTTTCTTTTTTTTACTCAGATTCCAGTTTTTTACTTAGACGATTCAGTTTTTCTTTTATTCAAACGATCCAGTTTTTTTTCTTTTATTTAGACGATCCAATTTTTCTTTTATTCAGATGATTCAGTTTTTCTTTTCTCAGATTTTCTACCCAGATTTTTTGTTCCAGTTTTTCTACTCAGACCAAATTTTCTATTCCTGTTCCAGTTTTTCCAGTTTCTCTAAGATCTTTCTGTTCCAGTTTTTCAGTTTTATATTCCAGTTTTTCCTGTCGAAATTCTCGAAGACTCAGTCATCCTCGTCGGCTCGCCCGCCTCGTTCGCCTACATGTTAGTTTGTCTACCATGCTTATCCTTTTCCAAACTCAGAATGCTCTCCTAGCCTTCTTGAGTTTGAGGGGGGTGTTAAATTATATTTTCGGACAATTAAAAAAAAGGTCTTATTGGAGAAAGATTTTCACACTAAAGCCAAGTAATAATTTTTTTGTAAATGAAGGGCCTATTTTTTATTTTATTGATAATATGACATGTGTCTTTTTTTTTTCTATTGCAAAATAACATCACAACCCTTAAAATAAACTAAAAAGTACCAATATGGATTGCAATATGAACTTTGCAGTCCATATTTTACTGTAATATGAACTTTGCAGTCCATATTTTACTGTAATATGAACTTTGCAGTCCATATTTCTGGTGAAAAGTTCATATTGCAGTCCATATTTCTAGTGCAAAGTTCATATTGCAGTCCATATTTTACTGCAACGTGAACTTTGCAGTCCATATTTCTAGTGCAAAGTTTATATTGCAGTCCATATTTTTTGTGCAAATTTCATAAGGAGGGGGTAATTTAGGTAATATATAACATATTTTTATTAATTAAATGATATTTAAATTTATTCAAATACCTTCATTTAAAATATAAAACAAAATAGGTCTCTTACACTAATCACTAATTAAAAATAGGCCCTTCATTCAAAAAAATATTATTCATTGGATTTTCGGTAAAAATAAATGTGTAATAAGACCTTCCGCCTAATTTCTAGTTATATTTTCTTATTTCTTATTATTTATTTAGTTAGTTTCATTTTCCTTATTGAATTATGTTAGTTTCCTTTTCTTTAGATTAGTTTCCTTTTCCTTATTGAATTAGGTTAATTTCCTTTTCCTTGTTAGATTAGTTATTTCCTTTTTTATTATCTTGTAAGGCTCTATAAATAGAGTTCCCTCTTTATGTAACATTCAATTCACACAATTAGTTTAATAATATTTCTCTCTCTCCTATAATCTTAACAGTAGTAATACCTTGAGATGAAGGATTTTGAACAAGGTCATAGAGGGGTTTAAAGATGTCGAAGATGACAATGTTAAGGCCAGGAAGTTGCTTTTGGAGTTGAGATGCTGCTGACTTAGCCTTCTTATTGAATCCTTGGGCATCTGTGTTGAGCCTAGCCACGCATCCTTTTTCGTGATATCCAAACAAAGTGCGAGCTGCCGGTAGACATCCCAATGGTGGGAGTGAAGTCACCCCAATTTTCCTTGCTCCCAACCCATACAAATCCTGTTTTTAACCCAATTTCAGCACATTTATTTTAAACATTCAATTTAATATTATGTGTAATAAGATATATGCCACCTTTATGAAGTTCTGAAATATGCCAACGAGGTAGGAAGAGTACTGATCAGGAGTGTAGACTCTGTTGATGTATGGATTGACATAGTAGTTCTGAACAAAGTCACTACTGCCAAAGCTCACTAGGTATAGCGCGTCTTTGATGATGGATGCTGCCTTGTTACTACCTGCTACATTTGCTAGCTTGCCTTGGTATTCTTTGTAATACTCCAGCTGTTGCGACAATGGAATTGCATGCTGCAACAAAATTTATATAGAAGTTAAAACACAGTAAATAGTTTAATGAGTCAGTGTAACAATGGAATGGAAGATGAGCTTATAGCCCAATATTTAAGTCCGCCCCTCTCATCGGGGTAAAGGTTCTTTAAAGCTCGTGGATTTAGAGCAAAAGCAAGTCAAGACATCAAATAGTGGGTTTCTTTCTTTTTTCAATTAGAGGTGCATATATAAATGAGTAGCAAGTATATGTACGAATTTATAGAGTATTGAAGCTAATATAGATATAGATTTGTTACACTCAAGATGGCTGTTCTGTCATCAAAGCCAGATGCTGCAGAAGCAAAGTTGGCTCCAATAAGAAGATTCTTCCCAGATGCCTGTGGGCTAAGATAAGCTGGTGGATATGTAGTAAATCCCAGAGTATCAGCTGCCATTGTAGAATTCGAGAAATTGATGATTAGTACTAATCTTTAATGAATAAAATTGAACAAAACCCCTTAAGCTTAATAGTTAGCAAATCTCCGTTTTTCGGTTCTAGGAAAATTTACCAGTAATATCAGTGGCTAGTTTCCCATTACAGAACCTTCCAGTAGGCTTCTTATTGGCGAAATCTCTTCCGTAGGGTGGATAATCTGCCTTGAAAATTGTTGGGAGATAGTCGTTGTTCCCAACATCCACAGCGGAGTCCCCAAATGTTATGATAGCCGGAACCAAAGCGCCTGAGTCTTGAGCATCAGAAATATTGGCAATAGTCAATGCAGAGATCAAAACCAAGGCCACTCTACAATACATCCCCATTGTCTTCGAGAGATGGTTTTGAGAGCCTTAGAACCAATAATTTTAAGTGATCCAATTTGAGTTTCCTGTTAGAAGGGAAGATGAATGAAAGTGATATTAATGATGAGCCTCGAAAGTGGTTATATAGCATTCAAGGCAGCTGTACCCTAAAGGTGGCTTCAATGCTTCCTTTTATATTTATAAAGATTTTTATTTTTTTGTCATAAATAAAAAACACGCTTGTAGGGGATAACTATTATGACATTATGATCATTCAACTACTGAATTAGAGCTAAGTAGTTGGGTGGTTAATGAATGCATATGTATGTATTGGTGTGGCTACCACAAGAAATTTAAGCTGTATGTGATGGGAGTTAATTTTATGATCACAAAATAAGCAGACCGGTTGTCAAAGACATAAACGTAACATTGTGGACATATCCATTTAACAGTTGGAATTGAATTTGCCAGTTTCGAATAGTCATAGAAATTAAAATAGTTGTAGTCATTTTCATTTTTCAAGAACTACTAACATGAAGCTTAGAACTTTACGAAAATAAAGACGAGGGATTTGGAACGAATTCAATATATTCTCGTGCCCAATTTGAAGTATTTAGGATCAAAGAATCTTAGTTGAGTACCAAAAATTTAGAAGGTGAATCAAAGTATAGTGTTGAGAGAGCTGAACTGAGCTGCTGGTAGGCTGTCTAAGATCCTTTTAATATGTTTCAACTGTCACAGGAGAAATAAATTTGCGTGGATCAGGCCTTTGATGAAGTTTAGGTATGTAATCAATATGGTGTCGAAATTCTTTAATTCTCTCTGAAAAACACTTCATTTGGAAATTATAGCAGTTAGACTAATCAGTGATCATTCACGTCACATTACGTTTAATTCACTATTTGGGGCTTTGAGTAAGATTTTGGACCCACTGTATGCTGTGCGCGCTTCACTACTTTCTGCTAACATATTCATTTTTAAATCATTGGACATAGACACATCTTATTTTTATGCACGCATCGATTTAATATATAATGAAAAGAATATACAATAAAAATATTGCTAGTTCAACAGAAAGGTATCTTCATTACCGAATGTGGTGACTTCTTTTTAATAGTAATAGATGTGAAACTACCTATATATTCTCCATTTCAAATTAATTAAAAGTTCATGTTTGATTTTATCCATTCCTTTCGGAACATTCCAATAAAAAACAAAAAATAAAATTGTGTATTCTTAATTTAGGACACTGGGATTATATGTGCTATTTGCATCTCTAGGAGGAATACCAGTGCCATCAATTCCGGCATTGAGCTTTGGTGGTTAAGACACTGTAATAAATGGGCCACTCTTCCTTGAAAATTCTTTTATTGCATAAAGACCCCCCAAATTAAATTTTTGTTCTCAGGAATTAGGGATGTTTATGAACCGGACTTTGATTTGTCAATTTAAATTTTGAATGAATGAGATGTCTCCAAGATTTTGAACAGAAAATAGGCTTGTAAGTGAAACATTAAACACCCCTATTGCAAATTATTATGAGAGAAGTCATTACAAAATCAGTATATATATTGTTTTTTTTTATCCAAAATGGGGCGCACACAACAAAGATGAAGACCTTTAGTGGCGCGTCCAAGCGTCGGCAAAAGTACCAAAAATGCGTCGGGAATTCGCACCAGCAAAAGACTGCCAGTAAAAGTAACATGCCGATGCGAAAGTTGATGCGTTTGCAAAAGTGATCTTTAGTGGCGCGTAAATGCGTTGGGAAAAGTCTCCGCGCCATTAAAAGTGTTCGATACCTTGTCTTGATGGTATACATTTGCCGACGTCTTTAATCCTTTACTGGAGCGTATAACGTGCCGGGAAAAGTTACGTTTGCCAATGCCTTTAGAGCATGTCCATCGGGTATGATAAAATTTAGAGTAAATTTAGCAATTGTTTTCTAAATTTCAAAACCTGCACAAAGCGGGAGGAGTAAAAAAATTTAGTCATTCGAGTGCCCCACACTCGTATGATTTTTCTTTTTTGAAAATAAAATAAAATATCATACGAAAAGCTCTCACTTGTATGAGCTTTAAAAAAAAGGCAAAATTTTCAACCATACGAGGTTGCCACCCTCGTATGGATTCTTTTGGCATATATATATATATATTTTTAAAGTTTTCTCTCTCCTCTCTCTCAAATGAGTGCAAAAGAAAAAAAGAAAAGGAAAATGGCCATACGAGTGAGCATACTTGTATGTTTTTTTTTTTTTTGATACAGGTGTATCACACTCGTAAGAGCCATACGAGTGTGTAAAATTTAAGGAAAAGGTAAATTTACTAGTTCTTTACCATATATGGCAAATTTAGTCGCCTAAATTCCTTTACTGTAGTGTGAGGTAGGGTAAATTTAGCCATTTACCCTACCCGGTGTACATGCTTTTATGAAGCGCTAGGATAAGTGATTTTTCGTGGCGCGTGAAACGCGCCGAAAAGGTCTGTATTGTGATAGAGAATGTTTTTGTCGACGGATTGTATCACAACGTGCAATAAAAAGTTCTTTTTGCTAACGCGTTTACGCACCAGCATAGGTAATATATATACATATATATATATATTAATAATTATAAATTTTAATATAAGTGATAGGCTAATTTTTTTTATAAAATTAAATTTTAATTCAAATGTTAGGCCGAATCAATATCAAAATAATAAGTTAAATAAAATATCAATACTATGATAACATACATATTGTTATGTCTTAAACGTCGATACAAAATAAAAAAAACATAGTCAAAAGTAACAAAAATCAATATCCTATAATAAAATATGTATTGTTATGTCTTAAACGTCAATACAAAATAAAAAAAATCATAGTCAAAAGTAATAAAATCAAATACTAATTATTTAAGGGATTGTTGGAAGTGGCATTTAAAGGATTTGTTGGGGGGTGATATTGGAATCCCGGTAATAATTTTTGCATTTGAGCCAGGACATTGTTCGTCTTATTTAGCTTATTATTTTGAGCAGCCAATTGCTTTGCTTGACTAGCCAGTTGTTCTGCTTGAGTAGCCACTTGTTCTTTGGGAGTGGCAATGACTTTGTCCTTCTCATGGTCATGATAAGTGCTTCTGCTGCTGGTTGTTCGATTACCTCCAACTACATTAAGCCTTGGCATAGATCCATATCCCTTATGATGACGTGATCGTGTGCCTAAAACTTGTGTCATAATCTCCAAGTCTTTCGGCCGAGTCACCTTGAATTGTCACCAGACTCAACAGATCTAGCAGACTCAGCTGGCTGGGAAGCTCGTATATGTGTTGTTGACTTGAAAGTCACTAATCTTGTTTTGATAATAACAATAAAGTTAATCATGTGTAATTTAACTTAGTTGGTGTTTTAAGTCATAGCCACAACAAATTGATCATATGTGGACTTAACCGAAAAGCCGGATTCAAAGTCATTCATCTACAAAGTATTGCAATCCATGTCTCTCACCTCACACAACTTCCATGAGATCTCTTTGAAGAACAATGAAGCCAAGGAAGAAAAGAAACGAAGCAATACAAACAAAGCTCTCGAAGACTCCTTATTGTTTATGTGAGCGAGTGCTTTAGTTTCCTTTTGTAAAGGTTTCAGTTTGATCATTATAATAGCTCATAGAATACTTCTTTGTCATAAGATTGATCAAAACAAAGGTTGAATTAAAATCCTTTCAAAAACCCTCTTTTAAAGAAAAACCGTTTTTGAAATTAATTCATTTTTAATTGTAAATGATCTCATTTGAAGCTCTTACAAAAATAGGTGTCTTAGGAACCTATATTTTACATTTTCCAAGCATTAAAAGTGGTTTTAGAGCTAAATTACAAAAGTACAAAATTTGGATTTTTGGCCTGATGGACAGAGCCCATCAGTCGACTAAGGAGCACTGCTCAGTCGACTGATGGCCCAGAAACTAGTCATTGGAGTTCTGATTTTTTACTATTTTTGGCACCAAACTCTTACCAACTCCCTCCAAACGGCCATATGGTGTCTTAGACTATATATACACCTTCTAAGACTTATTTAAACTCACTTGAATCATTCTTACTCTATTTTCTTCATCTACACTCATTTTCAAAGATTCAAGAACATTGCTTTTGATCAATCATCTTTATTTTGAGCTATATTCTATTGATCAAATTTGATATCTCTTAGTGTGAGCTTAAGTTGTAATCTTCATACACTATAGAGCTATTGTACATTGGTGTTAGTCACCAAATCATTTCTTTCAAACATTAAGAGAGGTTTATCTCTTAAGATAGCAAGATAGTTTTTCTTGTGTGAGTATTGAGAGAATTTCAATACGTGTAAGAGTGTATGAGAAAGATACACTTGTAGAGGTTTGATCTTCACCCGGAAGGAGATCGGTTTTAGTGGAACTTCTCGGGGAACTAACCGAGCGCGGAGTAGGGGCTATCAAGCCGAACCGTGTGAACAAAAAGTCTTTGACTTTGATTGGTTTAATCTTTCTATCTCTTGAACTTTTACTTTGTGGTATTTGCATCTTGTGATTGGATTTATCTTTGTTCATTGTTTGGTTGATTGATATAGACATCAAACATTTTTAAATTGATTTTAAAAATCCCATTAAGTTTTAAAAACCCTATTCACCCCCCTCTAGGGTATTTTCCGACCTACATGTGTCATTGTATCCTGAATAGAAAAAGGGAAAAAAATTTGTCTATGTACATCAGACTACTGCAAGCCCAAAAGCATAAGACGCTATTATATTTTAGAAAATATATGCACCAGAACATTTTAATGGCCAAGTAAGTACCATAAATAGTTACAACCTGAGTTTGGTAATAGTTAAAAATAAAAGTACATATTGCATTAACTCAATCTTCCTTATGAGAGTTAACGTATGTATGTATCAATTCTATATGCTTAGAGAAAGATAAAGATTTTTTAGGCTACTTTTAATGAAGAAACATACAAAATGCTTTTCATTTAAGAAACTTATGCGTTTTTCCGTAGCATATTTATTCCTCTATTTATTTCCTTTATAATGGAGTTATTGAAATATGTCAATAACACTAAAGAGTTTACCAGTCACCGGATCAACCTTGAAATTATAAGTTAAATAGAGATTATTTATAATTTAAATAATGAATAAAATAATTTTATAGTCTTACTCCATCGTAGATATGAGCCACTATAGTATTTGAACCTTGCCCCCCTCAAGTGGTTTTTGTTTTCGACTATGTGAGTTTTGTGCTAATATCGTCTGTAATAAAAAAAAGAGAAAAATGTTAGCAAATCAAGTAATATTTCATTATATATATAGTCCATTTCTCATACGCATTGGATTTCTGCAAAAACATGCTCAACCCACTTTTTCAATTATAATGTTCTATTTATAACCAAACACCCAGCCAACTTAAACTTTAGTAAAAAAAAAACCGAGATATAGATTGAAACAATTATTTATTCAAATGCTTGTGTGGTGTTCATTCATTTTGCTTTTCTTAATTTAAAAACTCATGCTGGCTTGTTCCACAACCAAGATTCACCAGTAAACACGCCAAAATTCAACAATAAAAGCAAGAATCCAAATACACAAACTTATGAGTGCTACACATAGCCAACTCTAATACAATTTTCTTATGAAATATGAATAAACAACTAAATAAAGATTTAGAACCAACAGGGATATAAGTTTGGTCTGGATCATGTTAGTCATTTGTAAGGATAAATGGCACTTGCTATTAATATGTGTGAACACCTCATTTTGCGACCCCCGCAAGAATCCTAATTTTCAAAGAAATAAACATGCATGCACGCACGAGCATTCCTAGATGCACATGTAGTTTGTTCATGTGATACAGGTCAAAGAAGAAAGCCAAAAGGACCCCGGATGAGAAGTTACAGAATTATCGAAAATTGCCGGAATTGAAAACCGTCGAAACTCCTGAAAACTTGTGAAAGGAGAGTTACGCATTTCGGATCATCCTCAAACTTTGAGAATTATTAGACATTATCAAAAGGAGTAACATACTCAAAAATCAGCGAAATCCGACAGTCGGATCTCCGAAAATTCAGAAAATCGCGAGTTTATTTCGGGTGGTGAAATGGAGGTCTTCTCGAAGTTAAAATGGTTTGAAGTTTGGTAAGTGGATAGGCCTTATTGTGGGGAAAAGAATATTAAAATTTCAGCTTTGTTGGACATGGGATCCTCAATAATCAATTTGTCTACCGTGCAATTCCAGTTGAAATGTCCTTCGTAGCAAATTAAAATAAATAGTGGCCTTCCCGAAAATGATCGACCTCAAATTTGGACACAAGTTAGAAAACATTTGGAGGGAAAACATATCAAAAAATCAGCATAATCCAACGGTTGGAAGTTCAGTTTTCGAGGTTGTTGTACGCAAGTACGTTTCCTATGCAGGAACAAACTCTTTGTACCAAGCCAAGGAGACCGAGTCCTTCCCGAACTCCGATCGTCATCAAATTTTTACAGGGTGTAAAAGACTTATATTGGAAATACATATCCAAAATTCATCATGATCCAACGGTTAGAACTGCAAACAAGGGACCTTGTCTACAACAAGTACCTTTCCTACACGGACACAAACTCTTCGTACCAATCAGAACGAAAGGGAACCTTCCCGAAATCCGATCGACCTAAAATTTTTACACAAGCTAGAAGAGTTCTATTCCCAACACATATCCAAAAATCAGGATGATCCAACGGTGGTAAGGTTTCGCGATAATTTCCAAGAGTCCTAGTTGCAATCTCTTTTCTTGCTCTCCAAGTATTTTCTTCAACTATAAATAGACCCCCCTCCATTCATTATTTTCATCAACAATCAAGGGAATTTCGTGGTACACACCAAGAGATCCTTATTCTCTCCTTCCAAGAAGGCTCAGGTATAATTTTCTCTCTCTCCTTTTATTTATTCGTCAATTTTATAATTCATACTCTTGTTTGCATAATTTTTATTACTTAATAGCTTTTCAAAACCCTTTTTCAAATTATTTTTCAAAATTAAAGGCGTATAATAAACCCTAATCCAATTCCAAAATAGTATTATTATTTTCTTACTTTTCCAAAAGTTCGGATTAGCGGTATTGTTATACGAAGGAATCGATAATCGCTATATATCCAATCTAACTCATAGATTGCGGTGTGTATGTGATAAATACTCGATCATGAGAGCACTATTGCCATCTATACCGGTTTAATCAATAGACTTTGGTATACGATCGGTCAACTCGCCTCATATAATATCGAATATAAGATTCCACATTGAATCAGTTTCCGAAAAACCCAATGCTTTACAAAATCACTTGTTTCATTGCATCTATTATTATCAAACTCTCTTTTTCAAATCACACACACACACACACTTATTTTCAAAATCATGGGTGAATTAGGAAACACATCGTTTTCATCCCAACCCCAAAATCCCGATTTTTAAGGCAAGCACGAAAAGCTGTAAAGTAATAGCAATAGCATGCAAGAACTGAATTATAACACACGCATATCCTACTCAAGAGACCGAAAGGGCGAATTGGGTGCCTAATACCTTCCCGATTCGTAACTTAATCCCCGAACCTTCGAATCAACTGGTTTCGCATACATTGTGTATAAAAGGATATTTACCCCATAAATACGTCTCTTTTACACGAACCTTTTTGTTTGTTTAGTAAAACAAACTGGCGAATCTTATTCTTTTCAAAACCTGATTTCCAAATCAACAAACGGAATCGCCGCCCACGGGGACCCCCGGGCGTCGAGAACGCGGGCTCTCACAGTGGCGACTCTGTTGGGGATTTTTAAGAGGATTAGACTCTAAACAAGAGTAGAATATGCGTGGATAATTATTTTTGTTTGCATGCTTTCTTTTTTGGCCTTAGTCTTAGGATAACATAGATGCGATTTAGGTGGATACCTTGATTTCCTTTTTGTTTGTGATAATTGTTTGAGGAAAATCTTTTCATAAATAAAAATTGAAAGTACTCGAACAAACCCTAAAGCGCTTATCATAATATACCTCCATAATTGTTATTTTGCACGCACCCACTATCATCATGCATTATCGCGAGTGTGAATTTACCCTATCAACCTCGGGACCAAAGCCGTGATTAGGCCGTGGACTTGCGGGTCTACACTAGCCGAAAGCGCATGGGACCACTCTCCTTGGCCAAGTACCAAACTGAGGTATATCGAGTGACGAGAACACTCACGTACCCAGAATGTATATCAAAAGGTCCTTGCACGTACTCGCTCTTGGGGTATATAGCAAGACCTAGCCAAATAGGAGGGAGCCTTAAACCTTACCCCTTTCAACCACGCTTGCATATAGGATGCGTCAGCCTAGTACACACGAATTTCTGCATATTTTCTTGACCGTCGGTCGTGAGATTAGTGAACAAAAGGACTTGTCATACATACCAACTCTTGGTTTGGCAAGTACGATCGGTGGCTGTCCAACCCCGTCCGTAGAAATCCCTCACTAAAACCAGTTAGTGAGAATTTCCCTTTTACTATTTTCATGAAAAGCAACTATAAGAGGAGAGAACTTCCCGATTTTTCAAAAATGTTTTTCAAAATATTTTCTAAAAAACCGAGTCATTTTCAAAAATGATTTTTTCAAAAATTAATTTTTAAAATCGGAAGGTTATAAGGGCACCCTGGGAATTCATATTCCTACCCTAAACCTATCCACGGGGCTTTCAAGTTGTTGCCGTCGGTCTGTTTTCGCTAATCACTAAAAAGTGGTTTTCGATTTTATTTTTTTGTCGAGTCATAGTTTTCCGAGAATTATGCAACCCATGGCAAAATATTGATTTTTCGGTAAAATCCCCGACTTCTTTCTCCCCATTCTTCACCACACTCCGATTATCTACTGCTGGCAAACTAGACGACTCATGAGATCAGATTCACTACCGATCATGCATCCTCATTGCAACACCGAGCTACTACTTCATCAAATTAGGGTCGACAATACTAAGGGTAATTACGGTGAAACTTCTCATGCAGCGGATCCGCCGCCTGGTCCCGTTCTCCTGCAAGCTGAGGGTGGTACCTTAACCGTTGAACATCTATATCATCTAATCCATGATCTGACCCAGTTTATAGCCATCATGAAGGATCACCAAGTGGCTACCCGAGCCCATCTTGAGCCCTAATCACTGTCAAAACACTGGCTGAACCAAACCAAACCAATTCAATCCAAATCCATACCCAACTGAAGGCAACCAAACTCAAGACCCAGTAGCTCCACTTAACACTCGCCTCCCAATTCACATCAACATCAACCACCCACTTCATGTGCCCTTGCCAAAATCGTTGTACCACCGCCGCAAGATCCCGAAACCGCCTGGTTGAACCCTAAACATAACCAATCCCTTCAAAACCATAATCCTCCAGCCATCCTTGATGCAGATCATAACAGCTCCTCGAAAACTAGCCTCCCCATCATCATTCGCATACACTGAGGGTGCAAAGGGTATATGCACTGAGGGTATCGACAAGAAGACCCGAACAGCTCTCTGAAGGCTAGCATCACCATCATCGTTCACATACATTGAGGGTGCAGAGGGTATATGCAATGAGGGTGTCGACAAGAAGACCTGGACAGCTCCCTAAAGGCAAGCCTCACCATCATCGTTAGCATGCACTGAGGGTGCAGAGGGTATATGCAATGAGGGTGTCGACAAGAAGACCAGAACAACTCCCTAAAGACTAGTCTCACCATCATCGTTCGCACATATTGAGGGTGCTGAGGGTACATCTACTGAGGGTATCAACAAGAAGATCCGAACAACTCTCTAAAGACTAACCTCTCCATTTATCATTCGCACTGAGGATGTCCTACCCACATCACCACAACCCTATTGTTGTTCTATCAGCAGAACCAAAAACCCTGAAGGTAGAATCAAGTCTATCAATTGGTGAATCAAGTCTATCAATTGGTTTAGCAACTGAAAGCCCTTGCCTTTCTCAAGAATCAAGCCCGTCCACACCCACTCATGAAAATACCGAACATCGGTAATCCTCCTGAGACTATAGGTATGAGCAAAAGTAGTAACGCGGATGAATTTTGATAGGCCCAAGACTCAAAAAGCAAAGAAGACAGAAGCATGACACAAGATCAGCAGAATCTCAAGTCGGCAGCACTCCATTTCTCTTATCACCTTACACTCACTCACTGATTGACCGAAAATTAATATTTGTCTTTTCAGTGTTGCTATATTCTCAAAAAATGGTCGGTCTTGCATGCATCTACATTTAAGTAATTTCAAGTAGCATAACATACTCCATAAATCAGGCAACTCAAGATTCGAAACATTTTCAAAACCAAGTTTTTAAAATGTTGGTGTAATGATTTAAGAAGTATGCGAATACTTGAAATGTAGGGAAGCATGGCATAAGCATTTGCATAATGCACACACATGAACACTTGCATAAGTGTACCGCGCACCAGTCCAAGAATACATAGGCACTAAGCTCCATGGCCTACCAGACAGTTTTCACCACCGCATCCTGGTATATACCTCGATGATTAGTCACACCACCATCACCAACCAGATCGTCATGATAAGATCACTTTTTCTCCCAAAGAGGTCAATCATTTCACAAAGTCTCCCAGAGAGGCAAATCACTCCACATGTCCTCCTAGAGAGGAAAAACACAATCACAACGTCTCCCAGAGAGTCAAATCACTTCACTTTTTCTCCCAGAAAGGTCAATCATTTGACAAAGTCTCCCAGAGAGGCAAATCACTCCACATGTCCTCCTAGAGAGGAAAAAACACAATCACAAAGTCTCCCAGAGAGTCAAATCACTTCACAAGCCCTTTCTACAGGCATCAATCAAATCCCAAGCCCTTTCTATAGGCACCAATCCAAAGCCCTTTCTACAGGCACCAATCCAATCCAAGCCCCTTTTACCGGCACCAATCCAACCTAAGCCCTTTTTACAGGTACATACTAAAGCCCTTTCCACAAGCACATATTAAAGCCCTTCCTACAGGCAAACCCAAGCCCTTTCCAAAACCAAAAAGTGCCTTTTGAGAGGATATCAGAGAAAGATAGAGAGAAAGACTGGAATGATAAGATTTCGTAAAAAACACAGGGAACAAGCCCCCATAAAAAGGACTTTTGGCCTAGCTTCTTCTTGCCCAAGAAGTTTTCAAGATACGCTCCCAAAGGTTCTCGGACCGAAAATCACAAACACAGCACGACGATGTCAAATGCGAACTTTCAAAGTAAACATTCTCAGAATCGCAAGGACGATGATGCCCACGAAAACCTGACAAAGTGAGAAGGAACAAAGTAGGTACAAGAAAAAATTGAAAGAGTAGAAAAGAGGATAAATCCCACAGTGCCAAAAGAAAAGAATATTGAAAAAAATAGAAAAGGAAAAAAGATGGCAGCGAGAGCCACACCAAGAGTGACAGCTAGGCCAAAAGGCCCAGGGCTACGTCTTGGGTGAGGAAGGCTGCTGACCATGCAAAAGAAAAAAAAGTAAGCTGAAAAAAAAAAGCTGTATCAAAAAGTTTTTAATCAATCAAGGAGGAATAAGGGCACCGAAAAACAGAAAATGATGCAGGCACAAGAAATTCTTCTTTCGCGGAGTCAGGAAACAATAAGCAGAATCGCACCCTAGTGACAAGAGAAAAAAATGCCATGGAAGCTGAGCAAGAGGCAAAGTCCAAAATTCATACACGAAGTTTCGAGAACAGAGAGAACGTAACTCGATCATTTCTCAAGGAAAAAGAGGCCAGCTAAAAGTACTTCTTTTAAAAAAAAAAAAAAAAAAAAAGATCACACCGGAACTCTCTCTCTATGTCTTCTCAGAGACTTTCACCTCCTCAGCATCAACCCTCAGCCATTATCCTGGCAAGTAAGAATTCTCATTTCCATAGCAGATCATCAACCCACACATCAACCATTATCCATGCTAGTAGGAATTCTCATATCCTCAGCAGATCATCAACTCTCAGCCTTTACCCTAGCCAGTAGGAATTCTCAACTCCCCAGCAGGCCATCAATCATCATACCATCAATTCTTAGCCAGCATACAATCAATCATCATATCCCCAGCAAACATACACCATGCTAGAATCACTGACAGAACAATCCCACAAAGTCCATTAAAGCAGGGGTTCACCCTCTACACGGTTCACAAGTCCATTAAAGTAGGGGTTCAACCTCTACACGGTTCACAAGTCCGTTAAAGCAGGGGTTCACCCTCTACACGGTTCACAAGCACGGTTCACAGGTCCGTTAAACCAGGGGCTCACCCTCTGCACGGTTCACAAGCACGGTTCACAGGTCCGTTAAAGCAGGGGCTCACCCTCTACACGGTTCACAAGCACGGTTCACACAGTCCGTTAAAGCAGGGGCTCACCCTCTACACGGTTCACAAGTCCGTTAAAGCAGGGGCTCACCCTCTACACGATTCACAAGCACGGTTCACACAGTCCAGTTCCCAATCCCGTTAAGGCAGGGGCTCACCATCTACACAGTTCCCAATCCCGTTAAGGCAGGGGCTCACCCTCTACACGGTTCTCAAATTCCGTTAAGGCAGGGGCTCACCCTCTACACGGTTCTCAAATCCCGTTAAGGCAGGGGCTCACCCTCTACACGGTTCTCAATCCCGTTAAGGCAGGGGCACACCCTCTACACGGTTCCCAATCCTGTTAAGGCAGGGGCTCACCCTCTACACGGTTCTCAATCCCGTTAAGGCAGGGGCTCACCCTCTACACGGTTCCCAAATCCCGTTAAGGCAGGGGCTCACCCTCTACACGGTTCCCAATCCCGTTAAGGCAGGGGCTCACCCTCTACACGGTTCCCAATCCCGTTAAGGCAAGGGCACACCCTCTACACGGTTCCCAATCCCGTTAAGGCAGGGGCTCACCCTCTACACGGTTTCTAAATCCCGTTAAGGCAGGGGCTCACCCTCTACACGGTTTCTAAATCCCGTTAAGGCAGGGGCTCACCCTCTACACGGTTCTCAAATCCCGTTAAGGCAGGGGCTCACCCTTTACACGGTTCCCAAATCCCGTTAAGGCAGGGGCTCACCCTCTACACGGTTCCCAATCCCGTTAAGGCAGGGGCTCACCCTCTACACGGTTCTCAATCCCGTTAAGGCAGGGGCTCACCCTCTACACGGTTCTCAAATCCCGTTAAGGCAGGGGCTCACCCTCTACACGGTTCCCAAATCCCGTTAAGGCAGGGGCTCACCCTCTACACGGTTCCCAATTCCGTTAAGGCAGGGGCTCACCCTCTACACGGTTCTCAAATCCCGTTAAGGCAGGGGCTCACCCTCTACACGGTTCTCAAATCCCGTTAAGGCAGGGGCTCACCCTCTACACGGTTCCCAATCCCGTTAAGGCAGGGGCTCACCCTCTACACGGTTCCCAATCCCGTTAAAGCAGGAGCTCACCCTCTACACGGTTCCCAATCCCGTTGAAGCAGGAGCTCACCCTCTACACGATTCCCAATCCCGTTAAAGCAGGGGCTCACCCTCTACACGGTTCCAAATCCCGTTAAAGTAGGGGCTCACCCTCTACACGGTTCCCAATCCTATTAAAGAAGGGGCTCACCCTCTACGCGGCTAGTACACTTCGCTAGAGCAGGGGGCTCACCCCTCTACATGGTTCACACATCACAGCAAGACACAAGATATGTTCCAAACATCGCCCATCCATCCCAAGGAGTGAGAGAAGCAGCATAGCACAGCATCATTTGCATTGCATTGTTTTCAAAATATCATCTGTGATTCATGCGAGTCCCGCAAAATGATGCGTTCTCATTATCGTCCTGGTTTCTTTGCTTCACAAAGAACCCAGGCCGAGAGGGTCTGTGAACACCTCATTTTGCGACCCCCGCAAGAATCCTAATTTTCAAAGAAATAAACATGCATGCACGCACGAGCATTCCTAGATGCACATGTAGTTTGTTCATGTGATACAGGTCAAAGAAGAAAGCCAAAAGGACCCCGGATGAGAAGTTACAGAATTATCGAAAATTGCCGGAATTGAAAACCGTCGAAACTCCTGAAAACTTGTGAAAGGAGAGTTACGCATTTCGGATCATCCTCAAACTTTGAGAGTTATTAGACATTATCAAAAGGAGTAACATACTCAAAAATCAGCGAAATCCGACAGTCGGATCTCCGAAAATTCAGAAAATCGCGAGTTTATTTCGGGTGGTGAAATGGAGGTCTTCTCGAAGTTAAAATGGTTTGAAGTTTGGTAAGTGGATAGGCCTTATTGTGGGGAAAAGCATATTAAAATTTCAGCTTTGTTGGACATGGGATCCTCAATAATCAATTTGTCTACCGTGCAATTCCAGTTGAAATGTCCTTCGTAGCAAATTAAAATAAATAGTGGCCTTCCCGAAAATGATCGACCTCAAATTTGGACACAAGTTAGAAAACATTTGGAGGGAAAACATATCAAAAAATCAGCATAATCCAACGGTTGGAAGTTCAGTTTTCGAGGTTGTTGTACGCAAGTACGTTTCCTATGCAGGAACAAACTCTTTGTACCAAGCCAAGGAGACCGAGTCCTTCCCGAACTCCGATCGTCATCAAATTTTTACAGGGTGTAAAAGACTTATATTGGAAATACATATCCAAAATTCAGCATGATCCAACGGTTAGAACTGCAAACAAGGGACCTTGTCTACAACAAGTACCTTTCCTACACGGACACAAACTCTTCGTACCAATCAGAACGAAAGGGAACCTTCCCGAAATCCGATCGACCTAAAATTTTTACACAAGCTAGAAGAGTTCTATTCCCAACACATATCCAAAAATCAGGATGATCCAACGGTGGTAAGGTTTCGCGATAATTTCCAAGAGTCCTAGTTGCAATCTCTTTTCTTGCTCTCCAAGTATTTTCTTCAACTATAAATAGACCCCCCTCCATTCATTATTTTCATCAACAATCAAGGGAATTTCGTGGTACACACCAAGAGATCCTTATTCTCTCCTTCCAAGAAGGCTCAGGTATAATTTTCTCTCTCTCCTTTTATTTATTCGTCAATTTTATAATTCATACTCTTGTTTGCATAATTTTTATTACTTAATAGCTTTTCAAAACCCTTTTTCAAATTATTTTTCAAAATTAAAGGCGTATAATAAACCCTAATCCAATTCCAAAATAGTATTATTATTTTCTTACTTTTCCAAAAGTTCGGATTAGCGGTATTGTTATACGAAGGAATCGATAATCGCTATATATCCAATCTAACTCATAGATTGTGGTGTGTATGTGATAAATACTCGATCATGAGAGCACTATTGCCATCTATACCGGTTTAATCAATAGACTTTGGTATACGATCGGTCAACTCGCCTCATATAATATCGAATATAAGATTCCACATTGAATCAGTTTCCGAAAAGCCCAATGCTTTACAAAATCACTTGTTTCATTGCATCTATTATTATCAAACTCTCTTTTTTAAATCACACACACACACACTTATTTTCAAAATCATGGGTGAATTAGGAAACACATCGTTTTCATCCCAACCCCAAAATCCCGATTTTTAAGGCAAGCACGAAAAGCTGTAAAGTAATAGCAATAGCATGCAAGAACTGAATTATAACACACGCATATCCTACTCAAGAGACCGAAAGGGCGAATTGGGTGCCTAATACCTTCCCGATTCGTAACTTAATCCCCGAACCTTCGAATCAACTGGTTTCGCATACATTGTGTATAAAAGGATATTTACCCCATAAATACGTCTCTTTTACACGAACCTTTTTGTTTGTTTAGTAAAACAAACTGGCGACTCTTATTCTTTTCAAAACCTGATTTCCAAATCAACAAACGGAATCGCCGCCCATGAGGACCCCCCGGGCGTCGAGAACGCGGTTCTCACAATATGCCCAATGTGAACCTTTTTCATTTTAATGGGAAGAAATAAAATTTGAAGTTTACATGCCCAATCTGTCCAACTAATGTTTAAAAAAAAGGACTTTGTCCAATAGTAATGATTGTTAAAGAATAAACCAGGTGAAGAGCAAAATAAATCATTTAGTAACACTGATGAGTAAGATTGATCTTAGTCAAGGTAAAAAGTGCATTGATCTGTTTTCTCAACAATTTTTGATGAGTAAGATTGATTTTTTTTCGGACAAAAAGTGCACTGTTGGTCATAACTCCTTACCCAGAACTCGGATTTGGATGATCCACATATTGACGGAAAGCTAGTTCAAAGATCTATAACTTCTTAAGAGGAAGTTTCTTCAAATTTTGGATGGATAAATCCCAGAAATTCACCGAAAACATCACTCTGCCACGATGTTATAAAACGATCAGATTTTGCTAACCGGCTTACTTCAGACTCTATTTTGATCAACTAGGAGTATGCATTGGCTTTCAATCAAAACATGAAAGTTGTAGAATGGTTCAAAACTAAGACATAGGCGCAAACGAGGACTTAATCGGATAAGAAATGAAGAAGTTATAATATCTCAAAGTTAGTTAAAATTAAAAAATCGCATAAAATGAAAACATGCGATTAACATCTCGATTTCAATTCGGACCACCTGAATTACGAAACGATCGTTCCCGCAAACTAGATATACCAATATGACATGTTAAAAGTGTTGGATCATCTATAAATGGTCCGAAATCAAATGTTCACACCCTAACGAAGATTAAGCTTTAATCGGGCTTAAGAGGAGGATTATCATGGAAAGGAAACATGGGGTATTACAAGTATGATGAACAACACTAAGTTCCTAGGAACCGAGTAAACCTTTATCCATGGTAGAATTTTGTTTTGACGTAGTGTGCGCACTGGCCAAATAAAAAACTCTTATTTATTCTTTATAAAAAAATAGGTCTAGTAAATTCTTGTCAATAGCACATGGTAAAATTTTCTTTTTAACCAATAACGAAAAAGTTCAAGAGAAAAAGAGAGTGAACAATTAGATTAGGAAAGAAGAAGATTGAAGATGAGATTTGTGGGGGATGAGTGGTGTGATTTGTTTTTTTTGAATTGTAAAGAGAGAGAATGGAGTGGAGTTTGAGTGATTTTTTAGATTAGTATTAATTACTTTTAAAATAAAATATGGAGTGTTATGAAAATATAAGTATACTTATAAAATGTTAGAGATAAATGAAGTGTTAAAGAATGAAATGATTGTGTATATATATACTAGGTATTGCCCGTGCCGGATGGCACGGCAACGAAAAAAAATAAACAATTAAATAGTGAAATTGAGTAAAAAGTACTAATATTTAAATAGCATACAACCCGAAATACATATTTAGAAAACTGTATATGCAACTTATTTAACGGTTAAGCGCAGGGGGGAAACTTTGTTAAAGTCTAACTGGAGATACCAAAAGATATATTGGATCCGACTAGATTAAGGTGATTTTTAATTGAAAATTCGAATTTGTCCCTATTTCACCACTTCATTAAAATCGTGTTGAGTTAATTTATCACCACTAATTATTCACTAATATATACAAAAATTAATATATCCCACTATTATTATAATGGCATTATATATTTTTTAATGTCATTGTAAAAGATTAAACATTTTCAAAGAAGGAAGGGGTGGGTCATTTGCCATCCGTATTCATTCACCACATTACATATTTTCAAATTTTAATTGTAAATATATGGTACTATTGATAGTAACATTGGTTTACAAAAGTAATATTTATATATATATATATATTTTAAATAAAATAAAATAAAATATTTAAGTTTTAAAAGATTAAATAAAAACATATATCTTTTTATATTTTTGAACTAAAAGAAGAATTAGGTTGGAACATTAAATAAGTAATATATATATTTTTTATATTTTTAAACTAAAACTCATATATATTTAACATTAATTTTGAATACAAATAAAATAAAATGCACTTACGGTTGGATTTTTTCAATTTTTTTATAACATCTATGTGTAAAGTCAAATTCCATCTCATTATAAAGTTTTTTTATTTCTTTATTATTATTAATCTAAATATGAAAAGGTTTTTTTCAAGTTTTTAATTTTTTTTTCATCATGTTAACATTAAAACCCACATATATTTAACATTCATTTTGAATCCAAATTAGTTTTTTTTTTAACCCAAATTTCAAATTTTTGAACCCAAAACTATCTTAGAATAAAAAAAATAAAATTAAAACACACATATTCACGGTTGGATTTTTTCTTGTTTTTTTTACCCAAATTTGATAAGTTTTTATTTAACTTCAAATTTTAGATTCTAAGTTTTTGTTTACACTATTCACTGCGTCTTAATTTTCTACATCTATATTTAATTTAACATTAAACCCAAGTTTTCAAAATTTTCTTTTATAACATCTATATGTGAAGTCAAATTCCATCTCATTAAAACCCATATATATTTAACATTCAAAATATTAATGTATTTCTTTATTATTATTAATTTAAATATGAAAAGGTTTTTTTCAAGTTTTTAATTTTTTTTTCATCATGTTAACATTAAAACCCATATATATTTAACATTAATTTTGAACCCAAATTAGTTTTTTTTAACCCAAATTTCAAATTTTTGAACCCAAAACTATATTAGAATAAAAAAATTAAAACACACATATTCACAGGTGGATTTTTTCTTGTTTTTTTTTAACCCAAATTTGATAAGTTTTTATTTAATTTCAAATTTTAGATTCCAAGTTTTGTTTACATTATTCACTGCGTCTTAATTTTCTACATCTATATTTAATTTAACATTAAACCCAAGTTTTCAAATTTTTTTTATAACATCTATATGTGAAGTCAAATTCCATCTCATTAAAACCCATGTATATTTAACATTCAAAATATTAATGTTAATATCTACACTACACTCACTGTTTTTTTTTTGCAAGTTTTTCAATTTTTTCCCCTCATGTTAACATTAACATTCAAAATATTACATGTACACTCACGGTTGGATTTTTTTTGGTTTTTTTTCATTTTTTTTAATCCAAATTTCATACTTTTGAACCCAAACTCCCTAAAACTATTATTATAATAAAAAAATTAAAACATACATACATGAAGAGAGAGAGAGAGAGAGATAGAGAGAGAGAGAGAGTCTTGAAGAAGAAAAATTTAAAACATATATGAATAGTAGCCCAAAACTATATTAGAATCAAAATTGGTGGACAATATTAATTAAAGAAGAATAAAACTCACATGCATACACGAAAAAAAATATATGGAATAACATATATACATACATTCTTCAAAAAATGAAACAAAAGAATATATTCTTAAAAAGAGTAAACAAACAAAAAAGTAAAAGATGGGAAGTCTTAATAAAATAGAGTATTTTTTTTGTGAGGGAGAGATAGAGTATTTATAAAAAAAAATTGTGAGAGGGAAAAAGTTTGAAATTCAAATTGTTTTTTTTTTATCATTAAATTAAGGTGGAGAAAGATAAAGTAAAAATATATGATTTGATTGGGTGATTTGATATCCTAAAAACACATCTAAGGGTTCATATTTTTTTTTGTGATTTGTAAATAAATTTAGACCATTGATTAAATTAAAAAAAAGAGTGTGTCTTATGATATAGATATTATGTGAAAATAATAAGGTTGTAACATAAATGTACATTAAATAAAGGGTGTTCTTAAATGCACTCACAAAATCAGTCTTCTCACTCCATCAAATCTTTAAAAAATCTTGCACTTCACCCCAGCAGTGGGGTGAGTTTACTGAAATAATATAGGGACGATAAAATTTCGTCGCTAAAAGTAAAAATATTAAATTTTTCATTAAGATAAAACATAATAATAAAACTTACATCGTTCTTAATAAATTTTATTAAAAATTTCATCTAAATAGCACCTCCAAGATACAAAATATTAATTGTCATAAATAAGTTTTAGTAATCATATGATATTTTATATAATCTTTTCTTAAATGTTTATTATTCATATTTCAAATTTATTTACAAATTTTATTTTTATCTTTATCAAATAAGTAAATATAATACTTAATTCACTACTTCAAAAATATTAAAAGATCAATTTGTCGTTTGAAAATATATGATATCTTTTGTGAAAATGGAAAAAATTAATTGGAAAAATAAAATAGTTTTCATAAAAATAAATCATTTATTAACATATTATGTTACTTTCGATTTCTATGATATTTAATTTTTCGGAGATTCAAGAAAACGATTTCTTTACAAAATATTAAAATGATAGAGATTTTCTCACCAAACTATTTCCTTTTTCAATATTTTTTACGATTAATTTTAAGAAATTAAATATTAAAACAATAAAAACACAACATACAATACATATCTTTTTATATATATATTTATGACATATTAGACACGTGTTAACACTACATTTTTTTTAACTTTAACATTAGATAACTTAACTTGAATTTTGCTTGCATGCATGCTTAAATAAAAAGATTGAATAAATTAAGAAAAACATCATTGAAAATGTTATTGTGCCGGTGCAAATAAAAATAAAAATAAAAGTCTAGTAATCTATATAAAATTATGAGAATACTTATTATAAGCATATATTTATGAGATGTATGTAATTAAGTAAAAATAGTAGATATTTGTTTGTTGGAAGTAATGTAATTTTTTATTTTTAAAACTTTAAATGGGTGAGAAGATAAATTAGTGGCGATTTTTTCAAAATATAGAAAGCGGGGTAAGAAGAAAGGGTTTTACGCTATTTTTTAGGTTAAGATTAACGTAACTTTAATTTTTAATGAGGTGAAAAGACGGATTATGTGGGTGCATTTAAGAACACCCTAAATAAATCATACAGTAAGATCTTAACACGGTCCTGCCGTACATGAATTAACTTTCCGTACATGAATTAACTTTCCCATACTCTGTCTGATGAACTTGTAAAATAACACTTGAACATTACAACGCTATTAAAGAGGCGTATTAATTGAGATGACTTTCTTTTCCAACTTCCAACTACATACTTACGAGTTCATTTTTGATGGGGGCAAAATTGGATGGGGTTATGTGGTTTTCAATGATAAAACAACACGTGTCCACTCTCATCTAAAATTAATTTCTTTTTTATTTTTTTATTTAATTTAAATAGATAAAAATAGACACGTGTCATTTTTTCATTGGGCCCCCATGACCCCATCCAATTTTGCCCCCATCAAATTTTTTTCCCATACTTACGATCTATATAAATTCCATGCATCATTTAAGATGATAAATGATCATAAATGGGGCTAGTAAAAAAGGAAACAGCTCAGGCGCAGTCCAAGCCTAATATTTTGGCCCAATAAGCCTTGTGTGGACCTACAATTTACTTTCGGCTCCTAGCCCATAGGCCGACCTCGTGCTTTTTTTCCTTTTTTCCAAAATCAAACTCCAAACTTTCATGGAATAAATTGGCTACATCAAAATTCAAAGAATCCTCAAGTGACGACATAGGTGCATGCTGTAGCCAAATAACAATATCAAGAGTTGAACATGAAAACTTAATAAGGGCATGAGAAACGGTATTCCCACTCCTATTAACAAAAGAAAATTCTAACGATTGAGGGATTTGCGATAAGTGTAAATATCCTCAATGATGATGACTCCAACTGCCAAATCCTTGTCCTTGCTAATCAACACATTAACGATCGCTAAGTTATCACATTTAAACACTAGCTCACCTCGAAACCCGGCCTCAATAGTAAACTTAAGAGTTTCAAAAACTGTTGTTATTTCAACCACAAAAATATCCGGGCAGCATGCATTTCTTACTAAACCTAGCAAAAAAATCCTCTCATCAATCTCTAATAACAACTTCAATATCAAAAAAATTAGAACCAACCAATACCGTTGCATCAAAGTTTATCTTAAAACAATTACCATTCGAAGCTTCCTATTTACTAATAAAAACAGGGGGCGGAAGGACCCTTCCACTTCAGTAACTTCATGAAATTTGGCTAATAAATTTTTCACTTTATCGAGAATACAACTTGCATCTCACGATTCGAGTCATGCAACACAAAATTTCGCCTGTACCATTAAAACTAATCAATAATATATAAATAAAATCCTTTAAATCGCTTCCAAAAGCTCCGGCCACTGAGGCGCGAATAAACACGCCAAAACATGTTATCATGCTTAATCCCCAAAAGTAACTAAACTGCCTTCGCTGTAGAACAATCCCTTAAAGCATGCAAGGTTGAATTGAGACCTGAATTGCATATGGGACAAGTAACTAAATTATCAACAGTATGGAGATAATTGGTTCAAATTCTCCATAATATAGAGGTTCCTGATCTCTTCTTATGTTAGTATATATAAATAAATGCAACGCTAGTCTAAAATCGAAATGGTACATAATTCGAAGAGCATTTTTAACAATATAAACATGTTTTCATAAAAAAATTAAATTTCGAATAAGTTGTTGACCGGTCATTACCAATATTAGAATATGGTAGAATATTTAGATATGGTAGTATATTTAGATATGGTATATGTATAAATGGCATAGTTGACTACCACCATGATTCCTAGAATCATGGGATATTATTATTGTTTCTATGTAAAGCTCATTCAATCCCTATTTAAGAGACCTTTGTACTCATTCATCAATACAACAATATCAATTAATTCTCTCATCTTTCTCTCTAATCCTCAACATGGTATCAGAGGGAAACACAACCACAAAACCCTAGCCGCCCCACCACCACCACCACGCAAACAACCCACATATCACCTTACAACACCATCCTAAACCCTAAACCTATCCTACAACGCCCACAACCACCCACACACAACCGGATCACACTTCTGTGCATTCGTCCATCGCCTACAGACACCCATTCAAACCAAAAATCACACCTACGTCCTCGTCTTCAATAGACGATTCAGAATCCGTTTGAATCACCTCCATACGCCCTCGCACGCGCCGCCGCCGCCACCACCAACCAGATCTCCGCAGCGCTTCGTCCACGCGCCCAGTCACTACACCAGCTACCACGTCAGCCCTAGCGCCACGTCACCTGGCCACGTCACCTGGCCACGTCAGCCCGACGGACACGTCATCAGCCACGTCACCTTGACCGCTGACCGTTGACCCTGACCGTTGACCGTTGACCAACAGAACCCTTTCTGGCATTTTTCGACGTCCTGAACACAGTCGCGGCCTCAGAATTTTCAGATTCAACCCCGATCACTAGGTACTCTGTCTTACTTCAATGGATTCCAAACACCACTTCATCCAAAAGGATTCCCCCTCTCATTATTCAACTAGGGCTCCATATTCATATATCGGCCTACTACTAGATGAGTAATTTATTGATATATGGTCTCACATTGGAAATGGAGATTGCGGAGAGAAACAAAATTATCTTAATTCATTAATTCATTCAAAATTCCGAAAGTTCGAAGGTAGAAGTGGGAGAGTTATGTAAATGATAATCATTATTCAACGACGAAACGCTTGTAATGTGTGAACCAGAAATCATGATAACTACATTCGCATTAAGCACGACGAGAAATATGGAATCATTGTCTACGGCATTTCATGATGGGGTTGATGATTACGGTTTTTTCTCTTACATTTGCGCCAAAACAGGGTGGGCGACCAATATATGAATTTTAGGGGAGCTGACAGAAATATTCAGCGAGTTGGACCATCGTGATAAGGTAATTATGGAAAGTCCTACTGATGTAGAGTCGTACAGGAAGTCAGTTCAACGCTTGAGAGTCCACATTTTTCTTGCCGGGTTAGATAATGAACTCGAACAGATCCGGGGTGAGATTTTGCGAAAGGATCCAATTCCAGAACTAGAAGAGGTCTATGCTCTGGTTCGTCGTGAAGTTCTTCGACGACAAACAATAAGCCCAGCAACAGATACTATGGCTATGGTAGCCCGTAATCAAGCCCCTTCCAATTCCAATTGGCGAAATTCAGAGAAGCGATCTGGTAACCGGCCAAATGACTCTCGGGCTCCAATTCCAAATACCCTCCACGCTCTGTCTGCGGACTTACGGACACTCAAAAAAGGCCTGCTATGAAATCGTTGGCTATCCTGATTGTGGAAGGATACTCGCAATCGTAAAACCGTCCAAACACAGAGGGAGGTAACAAACAGGCCTCAGGCTTACTCACCACCACAGGTACATCAGGTATGGCTTTAATCTGTCTCTGTTTTAAATAATACATGGGTCATTGATTTTGGTGCCACTGATCATATGACATCTAATTCAAACATGATTGCTCCCTTAATTCCATCACCTCAGACCTTTGTTTCCACAGCCAATGGTGCTCCAGTTCCTGTAATAGGAAAATGATCAATCAATCTATCAGACACCATGAACCTAAGCTCTGTCCTAGTAGTACCATCCCTCGATTATAATTTATTATCTGTTGCTCAAATAACTAATGCCCTACACTGTATTGTCATATTTTGGCCTTCTCATTGTGTTTTTAAGGACATTCAGACGAAGCAGACGATTGGTTGTGGCGTTAGACGCGGAAAATTGTACTACCTGGACTTGGAGTTGAACAGTACAGATCGTTTGCACAAAGCCTTGAGCACTAGTACATCTGAAAATAAGATTGTCGATGAACTTTGGTTATGGCACCGTCGGTTAGGACACGCATCGTTTAGTTACTTAAAGAAATTATTTCCCAGCTTAACTAATAAAGTTAGTTCTTCGGTTTTTCATTATGAGCCTTGTGAACTGGCTAAAAGCCATCGTACTTCATTTAAACCTTCATTAAATAAAAGTTCAGTTCCATTTATGATTATTCATTCTGATGTATGGGGTCCATCTCACATTTGCTCTTTAAGTGGTATACGATGGTTTTGTTCACATTTATTGATGATTGCACTCGAATGACGTGGTTTGTCCCATGAAATCCAAAAGTGAAGTTAGTCGTCTGTTCCAAGAATTTCATACACAGATCCGTACACAGTATAACGCCACTATTCAAATTCTCCGCAGTGACAATGGTGGTGAATATATGAGTACAGAGTTACAGGACTTCTTCAAACTCAATGGGATCATTCACCAAACTACATGTCCTTATACACCTCAACAAGAATGGGGTTGCCGAACGAAAAAATCGTCATCTGTTGGAAATAGTTCGGGCATCATTGATTGGCGCTCACACACCAATCTCATATTGGGGCGAAGCGCTGTCCTCGGCTACCTATTGGTAAATCGCATTCCCTCCGCTACACTTGATTTTCAGACACCCTTCGAAGTTCTAGTAAATTTGTCTCGGGCCCCTCCTCGCCGTGTCAATCTTCCTCGACGTTGTGTTGTATGCGTTTGTCACATTTGTCCACTTACCAAAGGAACAACGACATAAGCTTGAACCTCGCGCTCTCAAGTGCGTCTTTGTCAGGTATGCGTCTTCTCAGAAAGGGTATCGGTGTTATCATCCTCCTACACAGAAACTGTACGTCACCATGGATGTTACGTTTCATGAAGAAACTATGTACTTTGACAGGACTAAACTTCAGGGGGAGCACTATAAGGAAGTTCAGTCATTTGGGAATGTCAATGAGGAAGAGACAAGCTCAATAACGGTAGTACCACCATTAACCGCCGAGATAACAGAAACAGCAGAAATTCTTTCAAATGAAGTTGAGTCGTCTCCGTCTCTATATAACGCAAACAACCAATCGTCCACTTCAAATATCCTAGAAACTGAGGTCTCCCAGGTATCTCCTTCTATTCCTATAAAGAAACTTCCTAACCGAACAAATAGAGGTGTACCTAAACCCACATATGACCCAGATTTTACCAGTAAAGCCAAATACCCCATGAGTAATTATGTGTCGTATGATCAGTTAACTGCATCTAACAAATCTTTTGTGAATCAATTATCTTCTGTATCTATTCCTAACAGTGTGCAGGAAGCCTTATGTGATTCTCAGTGGAAATTGGCAATGGATGAAGAGATGAAATCCTTGTTGAAAAATGACACATGGGAGTTAACCGAATTACCAGTAGGAAAGAAGAAGGTGGGTTGCAAGTGGGTGTACACTGTGAAATTTAAAGCAGATGGTACAATTGAAAGATTCAAGGCGAGACTAGTTGCAAAAGGCTACACACAAACACATGGGATTGATTATCTGGAGACATTTGCGCCAGTCGCAAAAATCAATACAGTGCGAGTGTTACTCTCATTAGCTACGAATTTGGACTGGCCTCTACAACAGTTTGATGTGAAGAATGCCTTTTTACATGGGAATTTAGAGGAGGAAGTATATATGGAGTTCCCACCTGGATATAAGATTCCGGTTGAGCATACAAACAAAGTCTGCAAGTTGAAGAAATCTTTATATGGGTTAAAACAATCCCCTAGAGCTTGGTTTGGGAGATTCGCAAGATCAATGCGAAAGTTTGGGTACAACCAGAGTAACTCTGATCATACTTTATTTTTGAAAGGAAGCCATGGGAAGCTTACGGCTCTTATTGTTTATGTAGATGATATGGTGCTCACAGGAAACGACCCTCAAGAACAACAGGCATTGAAGAAACTCTTATCTCAGGAGTTTGAGATGAAAGATCTTGGAAACTTAAAGTATTTTCTGGGGATCGAGGTGTCTAGATCATCAAAAGGCATCTTTCTATCTCAGAGAAAGTATGCTCTAGATTTACTGAATGAAACTGGGATGTCTGCCTGTCAACCATCAGAGACTCCAATGGAGGAAGGGTTGAAATTAGAGGTCGAACCGAATCAAGTACCTGTGGATAGAGGGCGCTATCAGAGATTGGTAGGAAGATTAATGTACCTCGCACATACAAGGCCTGATATATCATATGCATTGAGTATCGTCAGTCAATTCTTGCATAATCCAGGGGAGAAGCACATGCAGGCAGTTATGAGGATTATCAGTTATCTTAAAGCAGCTCCTGGAAAAGGAATTCTATTCCAGAAAAATGAGGATATTCTGAAGGTTGAAGGATACACTGATGCTGATTGGGCAGGTAATATATGTGACAGGAGATCTACTTCAGGGTACTTCACATTTGTAGGAGGAAACTTAGTTACTTGGAGAAGTAAGAAGCAAAATGTAGTATCCCGATCAAGCGCAGAAGCAGAATATCGAGGAATGGCAGTTGGTATACAAGAGTTATTGTGGTTGAAACTGCTACTGACAGATCTCGGCTTTCCTCCAACAGAACCCATGGTACTATATTGCGACAACAAGGCAGCGTGTGATATCGCACACAATCCAGTTCAACATGATAGAACAAAGCATGTTGAAGTGGATAGATTCTTCATAAAAGAGAAGTTAGAAGAGAAAGTTATTTCTGTCCCTCATGTTCGCTCCGAAGATCAGTTAGCTGACATTCTCACCAAGGCCGTGACAAAGAAAATATTCACCAAGCTAATTAGCAAGTTGGGCATGTTCGATATATGTGTGCCAACTTGAGGGGGAGTATTAGAATATGGTAGAATATTTAGATATGGTAGTATATTTAGATATGGTATATGTATAAATGGCATAGTTGACTACCACCATGATTCCTAGAATCATGGGATATTATTATTGTTTCTATGTAAAGCTCATTCAATCCCTATTTAAGGGATCTTTGTACTCATTCATCAATACAACAATATTAATTAATTCTCTCATCTTTCTCTCTAATCGTCAACAACCAAGCACGGTGTCAATTAAAATCCAGTGAGAACTTGACATTCGACTTTTTTAAAAAATATCTATAGTATTAAAAAAATTATATAAAGGTTAGTTGTAAAATAATTAAAAATATAATGGTAAAAATATTATGATATGATTGTAATTACCGGAAAAGTAATCTCAATGTATTAAAAGTATAAAAAAAATATGTAATATATAACTTAATACTTACAAAAACCCATATGTCTCTCTTTTTTATTGATGATATATAACTTTACATTACACTTAGTACAAAAATGGTTTAATTAGTGATTGAAACGGCTTGTACCCTCTATTATTGTGACGAATAAATTTCATCTCATAATGTACTCTTGTAGTGCTAAAAATTTGTTTTTTTGTCACAAATTCTACCATGAATATTATAAAAGCTTATTTGCTCCATCATAACTTGGATTATAGCATGGTTGTGTATATATGTAAAATTCAATCATTAGATCATAACATAGACAATGAGGCATTGAGGCTATTACGAAACAACTTTATTCTATGAAAAATCGTTGAGCCGGCCGAGACGATTGTAATTGTGTTCATGATGAATTAACAATCTAATTTGTTTTTCTGTTATTTTATTGCTCTTACTCAAAATTATTTCTAGCTACATCCCTAGTCATTTCAAGTATTGTTGAAGTTAATAATTCACAAATATCTCAAGATATATATATATATTTATATACTTATATAGTCCATCTTGGACATTACGTTTTAATTGGACAAATAAATCAAATTTAAAATTCACAATAAATTAGTATAGATGAAAAATGTGAAGAGAAAACATTGATTATGCAAGAATTGTTCTTTTTTCATTCTTTTTAGTGGGATCATCATTTTTATGACTTAGAATGATTTTCTTAGTTTTAATTTCCAAATTTTCAACTTGGTACTTGATGGTGTAAAATAGTTGTTTTACCTCGTGGACTAATCACATGAAGACACATGGATATTACTGCCGAAATGAGAAAACAGAGAGGTCCACTTTTAAGTCTGTGAGTCAAAAGGAGCTCGTGAGAATGTCAGAATAGTATCCCTTATGCACTCGAGGTCAGAAGGTTATGGAGCTCGACCTCCGAGGGTCCTTCGCCGAGTTGGGTTTGACGATGCATGACCACTCTGTCAGAGTGGTTGACAGAAGCATGAGAGACTGTCGGCAACCTTGCAGGAGGCGCAGAACTTCCCTCAACTTCATTAAATGCAGACCAACTGCATTTAATGTACCGAGATTCATGAAAAAGTAACATCAGAGTTGGTGGAGATGAAGGATAACTTTGGACCTACTCCATAGAACTCCCCCACACATCTCCTCTCTATCATATATATATATATAAGAATCATTAATTCCCTCAACAACAAAAGAGAACTAGGCAACAACTGAGAAATAATTAGGCAATTAAGCTTTTATTACAAGAGATAGACACAAAAGAATAAAACTCAAAAAGCACACAATAGAGCTCCTAACACAGGAAATTTGGACTATGAGTAGCTTAGCAATACTTTTTATTGTGATCTTGTGAGAATATAATAGTTAGAGATATGTTGGTAGCTTGTAATTCAAACTCATCAATTATAATATAAAGCAGTCCGAACTCCTAACTTTATTCACAAGAGGAGGACTAACCCATATTTTCATATAGGGCGAAACTCCTCTATACATCCTTATCTTTCTTAATTCAGTTCATTATTATTTTAATCATTGCATCAATCATTTGACTATATGATCAATATAGACCTGTTATAGTTTTTTGTACCAACAATACTTAAAATAGTCAATTTAATAAATTTGAATGAAATTTCGTAAGTTGGGTTATAACGATTTGCCTCCTCTATATTATTCTATCTTGTTAATAATTTTGAATTTGATCTATTTTGACGATTACATAGATAGATATTTTTTCATGAAATTGACATAAATGATCACTATAATAAATTAATAATTTATACAAAATTTTAATAAGATATAATATTCAAATCGGAGCCTAGGATAAATTTTTGATAAATATGTTTATTTACGGCCATTGATATTTTAGAAGGTTATCTCACTTAACTTTAAATTGAATCGTTTGACAAAATTCTGTTGCAACGATCCATTAAAAAAATATCTACAGAAAATTTCATAAAAAAATTATCTGCTTTATTTTTTGAAATAGATCGCATTAAGAAGTCCGATTATAATTGAGAAGATTTTTTCATGATGTAAGAAGACCTACTGGGTAGAGGTAAATTTCAATTCAAGAATAAACCTAGTGGGTAGTCTCTACTATTCACACCATGTTTGATGTGGGTCTAATTTCCGTTGGATTAATTAAAAGAACCGCTAGTCACCAAAGAATTTATATTCATAGAATATTAAATACAAATATGCCACTAACTACTAGGGAATTCATACTTGTCGAGAGTCAAACACAAAAGTATTTTTACTAATTAAATCGATCCCTATACAAATCTATAATAAACAAACTGCTAGAACTATAATTTGTAATCGTGTAATTCATTATGGCTCACGTGACCCAAAAATAAAAAGGTAAAAGAAAACGAAGGGGTCACAAGTACTAGCACGTACATTTGACAATTTTTGATTCTACTCAATATATATCATGTCTGATGCTCCACAACTTTTGATCAAAGATATCAACCACAAAAATAAATAAATAAATAGAAATTTATGCACTCTCTCCTTATTACGTCTCAGCTCTTAAACAATAAAAAAGTTAGAAAAGTTAATGTTAGTTAAGGTTGTCGCCCTTCCTTTTGTAGCCAACAAAAAAAAAAGTTATATAAGTTTCCTACATTTCGTTAATTGTTTTCTCTCTTTCTAAAATTACTGTATAAAGAAAAAGGGATTTTTTACTAGTGGAGCAACTTACTCCCTCTACTTTTAAATACAGGGTGCTTATGAAAATTCAAAATTGTCAAGATTATTTATAACGTTTAAACATCAATTTTTTTTTTTTTGAAATTAACCATTTATTTATTTTTTGTTAAGCTTAAAATATGGTACATCACTGAGAATTCTTAACACAAGTATACATTGAAGTTCAATTGTATTTTACGGTTTAACATAAGTAATAAAATTATCTTCTTTTCCCTCTCTAATTTTAGTTCTTTTTTGTTGTTGTTGTGAATAGTGTTTTGAGACGTATGTTTATTTTTTAACTTAAGAGTAAAAGTTAAACAATTATTTTTATGATATAAATAAAATGAACAAAATAAAAGAAAAACAGGTCGGTTCTAAAGTTGAAACTAAACTGTTTGAAAAAATTAAGTTGGGTACTCCGTCACTTATTTGTTTTATATGGTATAAAGTTTTTGAAAGATAAGTAAGAAAATAAAACACTGTAATAGCTAGAGCTCAAGATAAAAATTAATTGATCTCTAACTTTTAAAGTCTATACAAACACAAATTTATCTGTGAGGGGCTGGTCGGCATTTAGACAAGAAAAAGGATAGGAAATGTGATGTATAAATTAATTATTTGAAATCTTCTATATTATTATTATTATTATTATTATTATTATATATAATAATAAAATGGAAGAAGTGTCTCCATTAATGATACTATTAATAATATCATTTATATTAATTAATGTATATATATATATATACAATCTATATTATAATAATTACTATAATAGTAAAATGGAGAAAGTGTCTCCATTAATGATACCATTAATAATATTATTTATATTAATTAATGTATTTGTATATACAATCTATCTATACTTATTACACCATTCGTCTTAATTTAATTATCCACTATTCCATTTATAGATGTCCCAAAATAGTTGTTCAATTTTCACATTTAGTATGTTATTAATTATAATAATTTTTTTATTTTCAATATTATCCTTTAAGCTCTCTACACAATTTTTATTTTAGGTCCCGCCATCTTTTTTATTAGAAAAAAAAGTAAATGACATTTTTGAAAATAACTATTTTCTCTTGGAATAATAATTATGTCTCCTTAACTTTTAGTTTTTCAAAGTGTGACAATTAAATTGAGACAGAGGGAATATATATATATATATATATATATATATATATATATATAGATATATATCATATACTATTATAGTATTATAGAGGAAATAATACTATCTTTCTTATTAATTGCGATAATAATTATCGTAATAATAACACGCTTAATACCCTCTCTCTTATTAATTATTATATTAATTTCCCTTATAATCTATATTTTTTATAATAATAATAATAATAATTATCTATACTATCTATAGTATATAGTATATATGTATTATGGAGGAAGTTTGCAATTAATGTACTAATTATTTCATTCCTTTTGGTTTTTTAATTATATATTTATTTTCTCAATTTCTTACATTTTCTCACTTAATTGTTTTTTTATCTCTATATCGCATGACTCTTCACATTCTCTTTTTTTAATAATTGTCCTTATTTATCATCTCACTTTTTTTTTTCGTTAAGACCAACCAAATTTCTTTATAAATTTTATTTACACATTATTATCCTTTCTCAAATACTCTTTCACATTAAAAATCATTTACATTTTCTTTCGTAAATTTTATTTATTATTTATCTCTATTAAATCCTCCTCCTCTCACTCGGTATATCATAGAACATAAATTACCATTACACATTTTCAGTTATGTTCTTAAAATTGTTTTCTAAATTCTAATTCAGTTATAGATAGATACATCACTCTTATTTTCTCATAGATGTATAACTATTTTATAATTTTTTTGATCTCTAGATGCAAATGTGTACGTATTGAGGTTTTATAATATTCATTTCATATTATTCTTCATTAATTTTGGTTAAGTTTCGTTTTTTCTCTTTTGTATGCTTCAAGTGGATAATTAGTTTTTTTTTTAAGATTTTGTGTTGATAGCTAAACTTTCTAAGCTGTTTGAAATTCTTTTATTTTATTTTATATTTTCTTAGTGATTTCATTATACCTCTATATAGTATTTCACCATTTATTTTATTAAACAGCCCGTGCATCGCACGGGTTATCAACTAGTATATAATAGTAAAATAGAGGAAGTACCTCCATTAATGATACTATTAATAGTATTATTTATATTAATTAATGTATCTATATATACAATACTTTCATTAATGATATCATTTATATTAATTAAGGCAATTTTATTATATTTATGTCTCTATTTATTTAATTTTTGTATCTTCTCTCACAAATTTATTTTTTGAGGGGTCTCTCACCAATTTTTCTTTCCAAATACTATAACTATTTAATTTGTCTTTTCAATGCATTTTCATACATCAAAGTTAAGTTATGCGATATAATAAATGATAATACTCATGTAATAAATAGTGAATTCTGTTGTCATATAGCATATACATAACTTCAATAATGAATTTAAACTTTATATCTAGGTGATTAAGTAATGAAAGATAAGACCATCTTTAGTGGGTAAGGTAAATTGGTAAGTTAAAACGGTATATTTACACTATTCAAAAACAGAGAGGCGCAGCGGAAGAAGTGTAAATTTACCTCTCACGATTTATGAAATGCCAGGCGACGACAAGAAGCCATCGCACGACATATGATGAATCGTCTCAGCTATCTCCATAGCCACGACACATGATGTGTCGTGGCAGGCATTTATTTTTTTTTATTTTTTTTTCCTTCTTCTTCCATTTCCGAGAATAGAGTGGCATCGGAGCTTGTATATAAATAATGGAAAGAGCACCAACGGGAGCAATAATTCATGATGTGTTCCACGACACATCATGAATCGTCCGAACACAAATTCCAGCAGCTACGATATATCATATATCGTCCCATGGATATTCAATGATGTGTTGCACGACAGATCATTGATCGACCCAAGATGGTTTAATTCAAACGACACACGATTTGTCGTGAGAGGCTTGAACCCTACCCCGACGTATGATCTATCGTCCGAGCTAAAATTTTGTCGAGAGCTATCTTTGGCTTTGGTTTACACTTTTAGTTCCATTTTTACCATTTTACCTTACCCAATAAACCAATGAAAAAGCTAAATTTGGTTATTTAGCCTTTGCAATGGAGATGGTCTAAGAGCATTCATATTTAGCTTTTTATTTTTTTAATAATTATTTAAAATTAAATATACATTTGTAATTTTAAAAATAAAGTCATTTAATCAATATTTTATATTTTTAAAAGTAAACTTTTTAAATTTATAAAAAAAATATATTTAAACGCTCATGCATCACAGAAATTTAAAACTATTTATTTTTAAATAGTAATTTTATTAAATTTGAATTCAAAAATGGAAACAGAATCCATGGCAAAATTAGGAACAGTTAGCAAATCGAGAACCAGGAGCCTACAATGACACGTAATCCAGCTTTCACTAGATCTCCACAGAATATCCGGATGGCCACACCAGCCTTGCGTGGCACTACCAAAAACGGAGTGGAAATAGCGACGGGCCTTAATACGTCCAAAAAAATTCAACGTCGTACATGGACTGGATTCCAACCACACCATAGAGGTGGGGCCCAATATTAGGCTCCTAGAGATGCGTGCCAATAAAAGGTTGCTTTCGACGATCCAACGCAAAGCTGAGTCATCGCGGGACCCACATCCCGATAAATATCCAAACAGGTTTACAGTGTGACCGTCGGTTCATCGCCAACTTGCTTTTACAACTGTAGTTCTCTATTTATCTTTTCTGAAAAATATAATAATAATTTATTTTTTATTTCAATAAAATAAGAAGTATCCTTAATTGTAAAAGGGGATGGGAAGTGTTAGATTTTCAGGGAAGGACTTAGAGGCCTGCCAATTCTCGGAGAAGGACTTTCCGGCAATTATAAATACCTACCCTTCTTCTTTAAACCTTCAATGTCAACACATCCACACTTACACTCCATAATAATTCATTCCTCTAAATTTCCCCTCTCTATTAAGATTAAGGTTGTGATCTTTCTAAGCTTCAATTTTGATTCAGGATGACTATTATCATTGATCAGCCCCAATTTGGTAATTTTCACCCTTTTTTTTTTTTTTATATATTTTTCAAATTTTTTCCCCTTCCCTTTCCCCTTATCTGTTTAGAAATCTAGATCTAGAACAGGTCTTAAATTTTTTTTTTTTGACACATTATGAGTGAGTGAGTGGTTTATTGTAAACTTGAATTTTGGATCGTATACTGCTATTGGCAAATTTAATTTATTTTGACAGTAAGTAAATCCAAGACTAGAATGATCTTTAATTATTGATGAATGAATAGATTAATTTTTAAATGGTAATAGGATTTTAATTTGGGTATATGCATGTGCAAAATTTTGTGGTTAAAACAGGAGTTCAACCAGAGGAGGAGGTGAAGATCCCCAACAACAACGAGGAGGAAGAAGAATTGGTGTTGGATGGTGGATTTTCTGTTCCCGATATCAATTCATTTGGCCACAACTTTAGGTCTAATTCTTCTTTGCCGTAGCCACCATTTGTTTAATTTATTATATTTATTTATTTATTAAAAACCCCCATAAGCCAGAAAGCAAATATTTACCGGTTGGTCCTTCCCAAATCTCCAAGTTTTTAGTCTAAACAATATACCCAAAAAATAAAAAAGTTTTCTAGTCTAAAAAATGATAAAAAAACGAGGCTACATAATAACAAGAAAAAAATGGACATGTAAAATGATGATTTATTTTGATGGTGCATCATCATAAAAATGGTAAAAAATAAAAATAAATCACCAGAGGAAAGGAATATATATAAACCTTTGCTTGGAACAAGGACTGAATGACATTGCTATATCTAGACAGATGGCGTCTTCCTTTATTTGATAATGATGAGGATTCTCCACATGGAATTTGGACTCTTGGACTGAATTGAAATTTGACTAAAAACAGATAATGAGTTAATGACCCTCCGATTCACAAATAATGAATGATTATTACATGGAGGACCACCATGTATAATACAGAACCCAATAAAATTTAAAATCCATACCATAACTGGGCTGACCCATTCTTAGTTTACAGTCCATTTCCATTAAAATGGTTTTATCTGAATTGTGTTTAAAATAAAAAAATATTTATCGTTCTTTTTTTTTTTTTTTTGGGTACAGGGATTATGATGTGGAAGGTGAGAGGCAAGAGGGTGTAGAGAATTTTTACCGCCTCAATCACATTAGCCAATCTTTTGATTTTGTAAGTAGCTATCCAATAGTTATTGTATTTCTTTCTTTCTCCATCGAAGAAGAAGAAGAAGAAGAAGAAGATTTTTATTTGTGTGTATGTATTTTTATTTTTTATAAATAATTTGGAATGTATTTGTTCAGGTGAAGCGAATGAGAGAAGAGTATGGGAAATTGGACAAGGTGGAAATGAGCATATGGGAATGCTGTGAACTGCTGAATGAGGTGGTGGATGAGAGTGATCCTGATTTGGATGAGCCACAGATTGAGCACTTATTACAAACCGCGGAAGCTATTAGAAAAGATTACCCTAATGAAGATTGGCTGCACTTGACCGCATTAATCCATGGTATATATATATATTTATAAAATAATATCCACATCTTCACTTCTATACTTCTTTTTTATATTTGATATTTGATTGATAGTAAGATAGATCCTTAAGTTGTTGGGCCTGAACTTTGATACCTGAATCTCCTTTGGACTTCCCATACATGGGACATTTGAAGCCCATCCCTTAGACAAAAAAACACAAAACCCCATCTCTGATTTTCCTTAGCCGTTGACCCAATTTTTTAATTTCTTTTCTTTTTTTTTTTTAAAAATTCCCTTAGCTAAAGGGAGTCATTGTTGTCTCAAATTTAGAAGTGTTTTTAGCTGGTGAATCTGTAGTATGTATCAATTAATTTACACGAGAGTGACATGATATAAATTTTTTTGTTTGATGTTAGGCGAGTTTTTATCAACAAATCCTTAAGTAAGTTGATTGTATGCGACTGCACTTACTTTTCCGGGAGAGTTAGCGATAATAAATTTACTTTTAGGGAGTGTTTTTGACAAATATGTGGTGTAAATAACACCGCCCCAATTTTTTTTTTTTTAAAATTTCCTTAGCTAAAGGGAGGAATTGTTGTCTCAAATTTAGAAGCCTCTTTAGCTCTTAAATCTGTAGTATGTATCAATTTACGTGAGAGTGACATGATATAAATTTTTTCAATGAAAACCCTTTTTCTTGCCAACTACACACATGGAAAAAAAAATAAAAAAAATACCCCTTTAGCATTATTTTCAATTTTCATAATTTAAAATTCAATAAGGTAACATTCATCTTCTTTCTAATAAAATAAAAATACTTACTTTGACTACTACACACAAGTCCTACAATACGTTTAAATCTGCATTTCCTAATTCACATTTCTATTTATCTTTATTGTTTTCATGAGTAAACTTGTAAAATATCTTCAAAACATTTGAATACTTTAAGTATGAGTATTATTTAAATTTTGTTACCATCGTATTGAAAGAATTGTGAATAGTACCTAATATAACAATCCTATTTAAGCAAGTGGTCTAAGTTAGTTTGTAAGGTACCCACATGAATTTAGGAAATGTCTTTAAGAGTTTGAGTTTTATCTGGAAGAGATTTTCGGTATTATTGCAGCCAGGGAAGAGATTTAAGACTTCCGTTATTTTTTTTTGAAAAAGAGAAAAATATTTAACAATCCTGAATTTTCTTAGAATTGATTTAGGTTGAAAAAGATCATGCATGGATACTTTTTTCTGTGGCCATATACAAATAGTAATATAGTCTTCAATCACTAACTTTGGCTTGTGTCATTTATTTAGATCTGGGAAAAGTTCTGCTTCTGCCTAGCTTTGGAGAGCTTCCTCAATGGGCTGTTGTCGGTACGTGCCATTAATTCTATTTTATAAATATTCCCATTTGTGCCAATAGGAATTATTATTAATTTCTTTTGCTAATTATTGGTACGTACCAACATTAACAGGGGACACCTACCCAGTTGGATGTGCTTTTGACGAATCAATTGTTCATCACAAGGTCTTTCTTCAAGCACATTTCACACGCAACCACCAAAATTAATGCTTAAAATTAAATTGCAATCTGTTTTTATTCTATAATTTCTGAATTTTTTTTCCCCGTCCAGTACTTCAAAGAAAATCCAGACTATAACAACCCTGCTTACAAGACAAAATACGGAGCTTATTCTAAAGGCTGTGGACTTAACAATGTCTTGATGTCATGGGGCCATGATGACTACATGTATTTGGTACATTTCTAACCATTGCTTAATTACATTTATTTTTCTTTTAATTATTTGATATTCGGATTTTGTTTAAAAAGTGAAACACAGAGAAATAAGCTAAGTATATTGTGGTTGATATTCAGGTGGCCAAGGAGAATGGGACAACCCTACCATCAGCTGGTCTTTTCATCATCAGATACCACTCATTTTACGGTTCGTTAAAGCATATACAATGAAGAAAAATAGAAAATTGACATTGCATAGTTGAAATTAATACAAAGACAGACCATTGATTTATTTGGTTTGTTCATATATAATGCAGCTTTGCATAGGTCTGGAGCATATAAGCATCTAATGAATGAGGAAGACTTTGATAACCTCAAGTGGCTCCAAGTATTCAAGTGAGTTCTTTTCTTTTTCATCTCAATCAACTACGCATTCCTAATTTTAATGCTTCGTTTAGTAATAAGATAGAAAATGATAGCAAAATTAATTCAAAAAATTGGAAAAATAAGTTTGTATGGTATGCTATCGTCTATGTTGTGCTTATTTTTATGCCTAGATAAATGATTAATTATCCGCCCGTTATTTTTTGAAATTACTATATCAAAATAAGGGTCAATAACAGTTCAGTTATCTGTTGATATTGGGGTGCAGCAAGTATGACCTATACAGCAAGAGCAAGGTTAGAGTTAATGTTGAAAAGGTCAAGCCGTACTATCAATCCCTCATTGACAAGGTTAGCTCCACATTAGTTTCACGCCTACTGTAAATTGATTTGAGTTTATCATCTGTAAAATCTTGCTAAATGCGCGTAGTTAAGTAATTAATTGTGATTATGTTTGTTTCACGTTTCTTCAGTATTTCCCTGAGAAGCTAAGATGGTGAACACTGAAGATGGACGAGTGCACGATACCATTCTGAAAAGCGTTTTTAGTGTTCGCGCATAAGAGTATTTAGTTCTGGGGGATTTTTGTGCATTTTCTTTTCTTTTCTTTTCTGTGCCAAGGTAATGTATGAGAGAGAGACTGAGAGAGTTGTATTTAGGTACTTCTAGAATGGTGGATTTGTTTCTTCTGTTTATGAAATAAATAATTTTGCTGATCCACTTTATGCAAATCATACATGTAGTCTGTTTACCCATTGAATTTTGGTTAGCACTTTAGAAACATAATTTGTGAGAGGTTAATTTGCCAAGTGCGCACCCTAAAAGATAACATAATCCTCGTGGCTTTGTCATTTGCTATCATATGTATTCTTAACGAGTGCTCTTAGTGCAACATGATCCATATTCGTTCGTAATATATGTCTATAGCTTAATCAACATAAAAATAACTTTTTAACTTATGAGTCACATTGTAAATGAAAATGTGACACACTTGCATATTGTTACACATATATATGTTTATTGTAATTTTTCTCTATTTTAATTTCTTTTAAGAAGGAAAAAAAAATAAAAATACAAACTTGGCGGCCACCAGCATTACTCGCACATTGCGGAGATCGTTCATCATAATCATGGTGATCCATTTCCATTGTGAAATTGAGTTACATGGCTAGCGCAGTAGCAACATGGGGGTGGTGTATTAGTCTAGCAACACAAACACGGCGGTTGAGATGGCTTCTGATATACTTATGCACGTTATTAATTTAAAAATAAATATAATCAATACATTAACGTATATGATACATACGATTAACGATGAACAAGATGATGAGCTAGAATTTAGTTAATTTACCACGAGCAGTTAATCCAGTTGCTGCTTCAGATTGTTGTTAAACCTTCATATTGTAACATTAAACTTGGAGAAATAATCATCACAAACATGATTAGTGTGACAAACAGGGATTACTTAGTTGCCATTTCTTAGTACTAATTAAACAATATTTATTTCAATTTAGTGTTAGTCTTCGAATATTGAACACTACACAAATATAATGTATCCAATTGGGCAGAGTATGTATATATATATAGGGGAGAGAGAGAGAGAGAGGGGGGGGGGGGGCGTAGTATGTATATTGGTCATTGCGGTGCTTAATTAATTTTAATTAGTTAAAAAAGGTTGAAGTCCACCAATTGGTGAGTGTATGAATTATGAACGTGGATTATTTGGGTTTGACTTCGTCTATGAAGTGCAAAAAATAGAAATACGACTATGACATAAATATTTTCCGGGAAAATTCAATTCCGTTTCTCCATGGAAATTAATATAATGGTGGTTTATGCCACTTTTTTGAGACTTTGGCTTTCTTTAAGTGAGTAATTCTAGAAGTAAATAACTATGAAATGTTACCACCTTGTTAAGAAATTTCAAAGAAACTTGGGAGAATTAAATTACCCAAAAGCTAGCTTAATTTCTTAGAGGATAGGGAATCTATCGAGAACGCACACTTTTCATTCTTTGCATATATTTTTTCCCACTTAATTAATAGAGACAATGGACTAAAAGAACTTCCTTCATAATTATATTTAAGGAAATGACGCATTACATTTTCATTTTAAAATAAGAACTCATTTTTATTTACATAAAATACTCTTCATCTATTTCGTTTCTTTTTACATAAAAATAAATTAGTCACCACCGCGCATCACCACTACCACTATCCCTCTCCGAAACTCTGGCAACCATAACCGGAGTGTCATGACCTCACGGAGCTCCGGCATAGATACTGCAAATCTGTTTTTGCACTAAATTCACAAACAACTAATGATATAAAGAGGGATTCCCTCATTTTAACAAAAAGTAACAAAAAGAAGGGATGATCATTTAGAGAGGTAAATCGATAATTTTTTTTATGAAAATGTGTAGAAATGATCTATATAATGAGTAGATTACCTCCACAAAAATTCATAGAAAAATTCAACTTAAAAGTGGGTGTTTTGAAAAATTGATATATATGTACATTTTTGACCGTTAAAATTTTTGATGATCATTTCACCCACTTATAGGTTGATTTGTTTTTTGAAATTTGGTGGAAGTGATATACTCATAATATAGATCATCCTTACAAATTTTCATGAAAAAATTCATCGATTTACCTCTCTAAATGATCATCCATTCTTTTTGTTAAAGTAAGGGAATCCCTCTTTATAGCCTAACTATATATATATATATATATATATATATATATATATATATATATATTTTAGTGCAAATTTGTTTTTGCACTAAATCTGCAAGTAATAAATGATACATATTTTAGTACAAATTTGTTTTTGCATTAAATCCGCAAGTAATAAATGATACATATTTTAGTGCAAATATATTTTTGTATTAAATTCTCGAGCAACCCATGATATATTTTTAGTGTAAATTAATCTGTTTTTGTACTAAATCTGCAATCAACTAATGATATATATTAGTACAAATATGTTTTTGCTCTAAATCCTCAAGCAATTTATGATATATTTTTAGTGCATATATGTTTTTGGACTAAATCTGCAATCAACTAATGATACATATTTTAGTATAAATATGTTTTTGCACTAAATCTGCAAATAACAAATGATACATATTTTAGTGCAAATTTGTTTTTGTACTAAATTCTCAACCAACTCATAATATATTTTTTGTGCAAATTTGTTTTTGTACTAAATTCACAAACAACTAATGTTATAAATTTTAGTGTAAATTTGTTCTTGAACCAAATTTGTAGACAAATTAAGATATAAATTTTGGTACAAATTCATTTTAGCACAAAATCCGCAAGCAATTAAAGATGTAAATTTAAGTGAAAAATAATTTTTGCACAATATAAAAATTCTTGTTGGAGGTATGACAATGGTAGCCGGAACTCCGATGGACGGTGGTGGCAAAAATAGTTGGTGAGACTTAACATACAACAATGATTAAAGAAGTAAAAAATTGTAGTAAGGGTATATAATTGACCATTCAACAAAAAGAATGTATCCTTTTAGTGAATAAAGATTTTAAAATTGTCTTTATAACTAAAATAAATTGTGAAGAAAGTTTTTCATTTAGTTTGAAATAATAAGGTATCTTTAACTTGAATACAATTATGGAGGAAGTACCTAGAAACTTTTTTTTTAATTAACAATTAAATTAAACTGCTGGTATGGTGGAAAACCTGGATTTAAATGCACAAACAGAAGGTTTAAACACATTTTGCATTTAATGCTTGCTAAATGCATTTAGCACTTTCTGAACAATAACCAAAAAATGAAATGCACAACCAGAAGGTTAACTGCATTTAGCACCACCTTAGAAGGTGCTAAATGCATTTAGCACCTTTTGAACAACCACCTAAACAACAACCAGAAGGTGCTAAATGCATTTAGCACATTCTGAATAATAATCAGAAGGTGCTAAATGCATTTAGCACCTTCTGAATAATAACCAAAAAATGTTAAATGCACAACCAGAATGTGCTAAATGCATTTAGCACCTTTTGAACAACCACCTGGACAACAACCAGAAGGTGCTAAATGCATTTAGCACCACCTGGATACTAACCAGAATAGGGATGGCAAAAATAACCGCGGGTTCGGGTACCCGCGGGTTTTTACCTGAATGGGTCCATTTCGGGTAGTTCAGAGAAAGAAAATAAGCGGGTAAATCTAAGTACCCATCCCCGAAGACCCGCCCCGAAATATATATAATTATTTTTAGATTTTTTTGTGTTTTGAATTTTTTTATTTTGTATACTTTGGACTTATTTTTAATATATATATATTTGTGTTTTGGATTTGTTTATTTTGTATACTTTGGACTTGGTAGAGAGTTTATTTGGTGAATGATGAATTTGTTTGAAAATTTATTTTGTGAATGGTGGGTTTTGTTTGAAAACCAGCAAAGGGCATTGGTTTTTTTACTAAAACTATACAATACGCGTATCTAACCACCTGGACAACAACCAGAAGGTAAGTTGCACCACCTGTGAGGAATCGCTTTGGGGATCAAATTTATGTCAAATAAAATATGATATTTGCTTCTAACTATGAAGAAGCAACATTTTTTTAATTTTTTTTTCAACCTTTAGACAAAATAAATTCCTTATTGTAAAACTATCAAATTTTTAGAGTTATAAAACAAATAAAATATGAATTTGCACAATAATAGAGTTTTTTTTTTTTTTAATTTATTCATTAAATCAAAATTTTGACAAAAACGGAAATGATGATCGCTTTGGGGGAAATAAGCATAATTCAATTTTTCACAAAATTTCACTAGATGTTCTTTTTTTTTTTTTTTTTGAACATATGTATTTCCGGTTCAAATAGGTGAAATGATCATCTCAATTTTTAATGGTTCAAAATGAACATATGTATTAAATTTTTATCACACATACTTTCGGTTTGAATTTTTTGAGTAAATTTTGTGGATAATCTATCTACTCATTACACATATCATTTTCATCAAGTTTTGTAAAAAAAACTCATCCGTTTAAGAATCGACAAAATCCAACGGACGAAATTGGATAGAAAAGGATAGTAGAGGGGACTTAAATACTTAAATCTGGCCAAATGGTATTTACTGTTTAATTAGGAGGCAAGAACTTGGGTCTTGATTGTCAGCTTTCCCCTCTCCTAACCGTCATCTAATTTCAGAATGCACATAATTTTCGTTTGACCTTTGTCAATTTACACTAAAACCTTCCTATAGTAATAATATTGGGACAAAACTAATTTTATTAATATAAAAAAGTTATAACTTAATAGAGTATGTTTTAGTTGAAAAACCTATTTTTTGAACTTATAAGGGATATTTGATAACAATATGAAAAAGAAAAATAAAAATAGTTGATTTTTGTGAGAAGTTGGAAAACAAATTGAGATATGTGGTGAAATGTCTTCTTACTTGATGGTTTTTTTCATGGAGAAATTTTATTTGGTGATTGAGGAAGAAAAATTTTCCATAAAAAATTACGAAGGATGGAGAATATCTACTCATACAATGTGAGATCATTTGGGGTGAATGAGAAATTGTCACCCAAAGTGAGCTACTTGAGATGAAAAATAAAATGGGAAATGTTAGTCCCACATTGGAACTTTGGGAAAACTTTTATGAGTTGATAAAAGATAACCTTTCACTAGCTCATAAGCTTCTAAGAAATATAAGGCTCTTTCTCGCGTACTTAGGCGTAGGGGGCTGCAAATCACGGACCGAATTTGGCTTAATACAGGCTTAGCCTGTGTGCGCCTGCTCCTGCGGACACGAATGTCGCTTCGAAAATGGTCATGTTTTGCACTTAGAGTTTTCCAGTTCTTTTATTTTCTTTAAACACACCCATTTTTAATTATTTAATTTCTCTTAATTAAGAGATTTTAAATTCAAATTAATTTAAAACCGTTTGAATTAATTCTTATTAATTTATAAAAAACGTTTTTGTTTGGAGGCTTTAGAGACCTCTTTCCACACCTCTCTTCGCGGATTTTCTCTCTTGCTCTCTAGATTAGTTTGGTTTTGGTGGTGATCAAGTTCATATATAATATAAAGTTCGTTTTGCAAGTGACACCAAAGTGCTAAAAGTAGACATTCTTTACCGTTTTATCCTGGGAGACAAACGCCATAACAAACCTCGTAAGCACCGTGGGAGGCGGCGTAATTGTTTTAAGGAGATCATGTGTTACACAAGACTCGGTTTTACTTTTGTTTAAATTGTTAATTTCCGCGTTTTGGCTAACAGAACATCTACTCATAAAATGTGAGAGCATCTTATTACAATGTTTCAACTTATTTTCGAACTTGTTACCAAATTAAGTATTTTATTTTTCTTTTCTATGTTATTATCAAACGGAACTTTATTTGTAAAAAAGTTATATTGACTACTAATTTTTATTGCTCTATGAATGTTTAATTAAATTCTATAAGTACGTATAAACAAATGCAATCTTAAAAAAGTTCAAGTGGATTTCTCCTTCTTCCTCTAGGAAAACAATTACGCCACCTAAGGACATTACATACTTATTGAAAATTATTTCCATATGGAAGCCAATTTCTTTAAGATGTGATAAAAAAAATAAAATTATATTCACAATATCGAGGTTATTCTTATATATAACTAGTCCAAATTACCGACTCTTTTTTTTTTTTTTTAATTAAAGGGAGATTAAAACTTTATAGAATACGAATCACTATAGAGAGTTTTTATTGTGCCAATTATATTAAATGAAGCAGAGTCATCAGTAATAGCTTTGATGACTCCAATCCTCCCCCATATTTGTCCTTAAAATTATATCTGGGGAGAAATTTACTAAATCTCACTCTAACCCACCCTTGGTCCCTTATCTTCTCCCCATATTTAAATAGTCCCCATAATTAAACCTCAAATTTAAAAGCGAGGATAGGGGTCCCTTTCCTAAATGTTCTTGCAAAGCAGATTTTAATAATTTTATTTTGAATTGACTTTATTTTGATCCCATATTTAAGGAAAAACATGATTGGAAATCATGTTTTTCCTTAAGTTTTCCCCATTCATGAAGAAAATAGATCGAATTAACCATTGGAGAGCTTTTCTCCAAATATGACTTAGCCTTTTACTCAAATTTCACTCAGATATAAGAGAATTAACTATTGAAAAATACAGTTATATTAGAGAAAAGAGTTGAAGCTCGACTTTTATAAACTATAATCGGGAGCACATGTATGCTATTCGTATGCAATATCATAACTGATTATTAGAAATATTTTCATAACATACATGCAAATGTATTTGGCAAAGCGATTAATTCTTATCATGTATAAAGTTACGGGTTCAATTCCTATAATTAGATTTTCTTTGGTTTCTTAATATGTAAGGGTATTTTACTATCTGTTGCTTATTGACAATGAAATCCCTATATTGGGTATTATACATAAAGTGATTCATGAGCTTACATGAAATTAAAGATTTAATTTAGTGATCCATGGATGTAGTTAAGTACTTAATTGAGATTGTGTTAATTTGTTAATTTTTAATGTTTTGTGCTTTCTTCGGTGCTTAATCCAATCCCCTGAGAGGCTAATTAGATGGTGAAAACTGAAAATGGACAATTGCAAGCGTACTACACCATGCACACTGTTAGAAATGATGATATTGAATGATGATATTCTCCAACATAAATTAGCATTATTATTTGTAATTATTAAAGCTTAGAATTATTCTTCTTTTCCTTTATTCCCTCCTCCATGTTTCCCTCCTTGTCTCCTCCTTTCTTCCTCATTTTAGGCTTCTTGTTTCATTCTTTACTTGTATATATATTCATGTCAATTCCATTGTAAATAGATGTGAGATTGTAACAATGTAACCCCTTGTGGATTTCTTGCTCATTAATATAATTTCTCTATTTCTTGTGTTGTATAATTTAACATGGTATCAGAGGACAACCTCGCCACTAGCCACCACGACCTCGCCACCAACCACCAGCCACCACACAACCTCGCCACCAAGCCACCACACCTATCACCATTATCAAACAAATCAAATACGCCTCCAAACACTACTCGAATCAAACTTTACGCAGCAAACCTGTTCAAATAAAACCACGTCCAAATAATTATTATTGAAGCATTCAGCCTGGCTGGCAAGACCATCAGGTAACCACAGCTTAGTGCAAGGTTCGATTCCTACTAATAGCATTTTATTTTTCCTCTATTTCCTTACAAACTGCAACTGCCACATCATTAACATCCAGTCAGCGCCACGTGTCCACCACGTGACATCCAGTCAGCGCCACGTGGCATCCATGCCAGCGCCACGTGACATCCAGTCAGTGCCACGTGGCATCCAGTCAGCGCCACGTGTCCGCGACGTGGCATCCAGTCAGCGCCACGTGTCCGCCACGTGGCATCCAGTCAGCGCCACGTGTCAGTCACGTGTCAGCCACGTCAGCGGTTAACGCCGTTTGCTTGCCGTCAGAATTGACGGAATATTCCAGACACCGTCAGATATATTTACAATTTCACCCCTGTACTTTCTGATATTTCTATTCTAGCCCCTAAACCTTCTTATTTTCCTATTCTAACATCAAGAGCCGTTGATCTCATTGCACCACTCATCCACTCGTTCAACTTCCCGATTCTCTCCTCCGTCAATCCCAAGCAACACCGTCCATTTCCTCAGTCATACCATAACCGACAACCCCTAATCCATACCATAACCGACAACCCGCAAATTCCGTAAACTCCAAACCCTCGCCATCATCAAATGCCGACATCTTTTTGCTCTGACCTCGAAATTCGAAATTCAAATTTCGAGATCGGCGCCTTTAACCCTTTCACCAGCTTCCTGCCATTAAAATCAAAACACACCATCCTCACTGCAAATCACCCAATAGCACCATCCTCACTGCAAATCTCCCATTCAAATCCAATACAAACAGCCATGTCGATCAGCATCCGCCAGCGAGGTACTCCATGTCCTGCCTGCTCTTTTCGCCGCAGAGCTTGTCCTCCTTCTTGTGAATCAGTTAAAATCTTTCCAAATGCGTATCATCGTCGAGATTATCACACAATCTTTTCCGTTTTCGGGGTAAAAAGTGTTGAATTTTTTTTACAACACGTACCGGATCACAAACATCGTGAAACTCTCGATTCGTTTCTCTTTGAAGCTAAGGCAAGAATCCTAAATCCTGCTGGTGGATGCGCTGCCCTCCTTACCTCTCTTGATCAAAAGCTTGAGGCTCTGCAGTCACGAATGACGGCGTTGGAGGCTCGACTGGACAGCGAGTCTCCCAGGGTTAATCCGTCATTTTCCTTTGTCCCTCCTGCAAGTTCCTCAAGGGCCAATCCATCCGACTCCCTTGCTCACCCACCAGGCTCCTTCGCTTCTCCATCCGGCTCTGGTCGACGCCGCCACCGTTCGACCGGAAAACTGCCGGAGAAATCTCCAGCCTCCAGGTCATTTGCCTACCCATCAGGCTCCTTTACTCACCCATCCGACTCCTTTGCCTCTCCACCTGGCCCCTTTAACCCTCCTGCAAGTTCCTCAAGGGCCAATCCATCCGACTCCCTTGCTCACCCACCAGGCTCCTTCGCTTCTCCATCCGGCTTCTTTACTCACCCATCCGGCTCCTTTGCCTCTCCACCTGGCTCCTTTAACCCTCCTGCAAGTTCCTCAAGGGCCAATCCATCTGACTCCCTTGCTCACCCACCAGGCTCCTTCGCTTCTCCATCCGGCTCCTTTACTCACCCATCCGGCTCCTTTGCCTCTCCACCTGGCTCCTTTAACCCTCCTGCAAGTTCCTCAAGGGCCAATCCATCCGACTCCCTTGCTCACCCACCAGGCTCCTTCGCTTCTCCATCTGGCCCCTCAGAGAATCCTCTAGAACCTGGGGTTCTTCCGACCCAGGAAGATTTGTTGGAGCATCCTCACTACAAAAGTTTTTTAAAGCTCCTTTCATCAACCCCTGATATCCATCTACCGACCGTGAATCTTTCAGAACACGGGGATCCTCTGACAGCAGTGGATATGCCGGCATATCCGACTCTGTCAGATTACCAAGTTGCTTTGGATGGTTTCTCAAAGGGGTCTCCTCAAATTAGTTCTGTTGCGGAGGTTGCCGGATTAATGACTCCGGATTGGACTACCTTAGGAGATATAGGATACAATTCGCTCTCTGCTTCTAACTTCACTGATATCTTGAATTTTGGTGCTGATGATTCTCAGAATCCATCGCCTTTCTCTTTTTTATCTCAATAATGTGTGTTCCCTTCCTTCCGCACCACCAACACCCTCGGAAACCTCTCGCCTCTCATATCGAAACTTCAGTTTATCTCTCTAAAACCAAAACCAAAGAAAGGGCCATCATTGACTACTAGCACCACTGCTACTCTTCCACCTCTCTAAAAAAAAAAAAAAAAAAAAAAAAAAAAACATATCTATATATATTCAATCTCTTCAATTTAATATTTCCGGCGGGTCGCCTTTCGCTGTACCTCCAAGTATTCTGATTCAATTTCTTGTTACTGTTATACGTACTGCTCGCGTATTCAGATCAAGTTTTTTCCTTCGGAAATTCTACACCGGACCTCGCCGTTCCGTCGGCTCCCGTCATCGCCGTTACTGCCGTTCCGTCTGTCGGTCAATCATCGAACATGTCAAAAAAAAAAAAAAAAAAAAAAAAAAAACCAAAACCAAATTCCATTTTCTCGTATCCAAGCTTCGGATCCCTAAGAGCCTCATCAACAACAACAACCGCGCCACTACGCGCATCTCCGAATCCCTCCGGCGCGCCCTCTCGCAGCGCCATCCAGATACCATGCCAGATTTCAGATCTGACAAATACATTTGCTTAATCGCATCTTCTACCTTCGCTGTCTCCGCCACTGCCGCCCCCACCGCCTGAAAATACGACTCAACCGCCGACACCCAAACCCCTTCCGGGTGTCCCCTTATCAACCACCATCCCCCTCAGCTCCTTCTTAGCTCTCACCACTCCCTTGTCTTACCCAGATCCATACTTCTCCCTGGATCTCTCATACTTCTCTTTCTCTCACACCACCACCACTGCCACCGTTGCCCCTACCGTCGCCGACTAGTGGCGAACCGTCACACTCTACACCGAGTCTTTTCCACCGTCGGTTTCATAGAACCAAACACATTCTCCACCACCGGAGCCGGCGACACATCAATAGCTGTTTGGTAGCTTCCTCACCTCTTCAAACTCAAGTTGGTCTCTTCATACCCCTTGAGTTTGAGGGGGGGTGTTAGAAATGATGATATTGAATGATGATATTCTCCAACATAAATTAGCATTATTATTTGTAATTATTAAAGCTTAGAATTATTCTTCTTTTCCTTTATTCCCTCCTCCATGTTTCCCTCCTTGTCTCCTCCTTTCTTCCTCATTTTAGGCTTCTTGTTTCATTCTTTACTTGTATATATATTCATGTCAATTCCATTGTAAATAGATGTGAGATTGTAACAATGTAACCCCTTGTGGATTTCTTGCTCATTAATATAATTTCTCTATTTCTTGTGTTGTATAATTTAACATATAGAGAGATCGAATTAGTCTAGTAATAGCAGACTACGTACATATATATATATATATAATTCCCGTGGATATTATAATCCTACACTTTTATTTTAAGTTCAATTCAAGTGGCACAGGACCTTAATTATTCAATCAACCATGTGGCTTATTCGGATTAATGTTTCATGTGATTATGAAACAAACAAAATTTTGCTGCTTCTCGATCAGATCCGGTCACTCTACATATAATTAATTTATGTTGTTCCCTCTGCTTGTTTCTTCATCCATCTACTGATTTTTTCTTTGAGATTTTAATTGTATGAGCATATATAAGCGAACAATTGTAAAGATATATATACTTCTCGTTTTGCGAATGTTTCAGCTTTCAACTTCAGGTTTTTTCTTTATATGTGCATGATTAATATACCAAATATTAAGATACTATCTTCTTGTCCTAAGATAACAAGACCCTTCCAATTATGAGTCATCGTAGAGCATCAGGACCCCTCTTCGTAATATATATATATATGCTGATAGGTTAATTAATTAATCAACATTAATTGAACAAAATATGAATCGTATCTCATGTATACCTTGTAATTTATAAAGTAAAAACGAATCACACTTACGATACTTTTACATTTTTATTGTAATTTTCTTTTTTAATTTTAAGAGAGACGTACATATGAACGGCCGGTCTCCAACATTACTGTTACACATATAGATGGAGACCATTTTACAAAATTGGAAAGTTCGATTAAACTTGTGAAATGGAAGCAGAGCGCGTGGGTCATGGTGAACCATTTTGAGAGGTTGTTACGTAGCAAGCGCAATAGCAACCTGGGGGTGGTGGTGTTTTTTGGCAACACAGACACGGCGGATAAGAAGGCTTCTGATATAGTTCTGCATTTTATAAAAATAAAATTAAAGAGTTAATTTGTATATTAAAACACTTATAAACTAAGAGGTGTTTGTTTATTACCTCTGAATATTTAATGGGAGAGAGTTTTAAGTATTTAGATGTGCATTAAGCTTTTATTTTTTAAATCAATAAAAAGTTAACGAATATTTTTTAAATAATTAAGCATTCAACATTAAGAGGTACCAGCATCGTTGAATGCTAAAATCAAACAATTGATTTAAACAAACATTAAGGCTCCGTTTGATAGCACAAGGAAAAAGATAAAATAAACAACTAATTTATGTGGGAAGATGGAAAAAAAAAGTTTGGCATGTGATGGGATTAACTCATAATTTTTAACTTTTTCCAAGGAATTTTTTTCTTTTTGTAGTGATAAAGAAGTTTTTTGTACAAAACATAAAAGAGCTGAGAATGTAGGACATATAATATATACTCACAAAAATAATATAAGACGCAGAGTATCTTCTTATATCCCTAAACTCATTTTTCATCTTCTCACCAATTTTTTTTTCCTATCATTTTCTATATTAGTATCAAACAGAGTTTAAATATTTAGAAACTCATTTAGAGTAAAAACGAAAAGTACATTTAGAGCTTAATTGGATTATGCAATCAAACATGCAAAAGTGAAAAAAAAAGAAAAGAAAAGGAAACGCAAACTAATATGATAGATGTGATTACTGATGAAGAACATGGGCAATTAATTACCTCGAGCAGTTAATCCAGTTGCTGCTTCAGATTGTAACATTAAAGTAGGAGATACAACCATCATAAACATGATTAGAGCCACAAACAGTGACGTCTTTGAGGAGGAGTACTTAGTTGCCATTTCTTTTAGTCAGAAAATTGTACTTTTTTTTTTTGGGTGCAGCAGATAATTGTAGTAAACAATATATATTGCTCAATTTTAGTATTCTCTCTCAAAGATTGATCCCTTGCTACACAATTATAATGCAGCTTATGTACGTATATATAGGAGGAGGAGGAGGATTGGAGGTGGAGATTAATTTGTTTGATTGGGTGTGTAATGGGATTCGGGGGGCGGCGGAGTCTCTGGTCGTTGCCGTGGTTAATGAGTTACAAAAGGTTGATGTCCACCAATTGTTGACTATGAATTATGAATGTGGATTATTTGGCATTGACTCCCTATTCGTCTATGAAGAACAAAAAATTAATAACGATATGACTAAGACATAATGAAATATTTTCCGGGAAAATTCATTTTCCATGGGAATACGCCGAATATGCCACTTTTTTTGGACTTTTGCTGTCTTTAGCAGAAAGTAATTCTAGAAGTAATAAGTAGGAAAATTACCACCTTAATTTTTAAGAAATTCCAAAGAAACTTGAGAGAAATTACACAAAAGCTTAATTTTTTAGAGGACAGGGAAATCTAATGAGAACGCGCACTTCTTTGTATATATGTATATTTTCCCAATGGATAATCAAACAGTGGCATGGTGGTAACTGTGTTTAATAGGTACCATACGTATTATTTGACTAGCTAGTTGACTTGAACATGATAATGAACAAAATAGAAAATTATAAGAATATTAATTAATTCATTAAAACAAAATTTTCATATTAAAACTTGTGCGTGTTTGACCAGGAAATTTGAACACTAATATTCTTGGTACAAGATTAGCCTGCTTAAACAATGAGTTCGTTTTGGGGGATATTTGTTAATATCCGTGTTCATGAAAATGGTGTGCTTGACCACAATACATAGATTTAATTATATCCTATTAAGGTGTTCTTAAATGCGCTCATAAAATTTGCCTTTTCACCTCGAGAATATTTTCTTTCCACCTCACCAAATTTCTAAAAAAACTTGCAATTCATCCCAGTGGTGGGTGAGTTTACTGAAATAATGCAGGAACGGTAAAGTTTAGTCGTTAAAAGTAAAAATATTAAATAGTATTAACTTTTGTATTAAAATAATACATAACAAATTTTTTTTACAATATTCTTAATAAATTTCATTAAAAATTAAGGATAAGTCATATATAGTACCTATGAAAAAAATATAAAATATAAATTGTAATAAATACATTTTTAGCTATTATATTTAATATAATCTATTACTATTCATTGTTCTCAAATGGTAATTATTTATATTTTAAATTTGTCTATAAATTTTATTTTTGTGAAATAAGTAAATATAAATTATAATTCACTACACCAAAAACATTAAAAGATCACTACAACACTCAACAACTATAGGTAAATTTGATTATGCAGAAACCTTGACTAAATTGATGCATACTCTATAGTTGAACTAATATCAAAACACATAAAAATAAAGCAATTTATGTTAAGCTAAAACTACACGTATAATTAATAGAAAAGGAGTCTCGAAAAAAAAAGGATGCTTAAAGGCTTTGTTATTGTAGTTATTGTGTGCATGAATTAATTTAACACACAGCTTAACTATGTAGTAATTTAATACATGAAAATTAATTCAATAAAGCTATATAGGAGATAGTAGTAGATGTGAACTTTAGGTATGTCGTTATAAATATAGAGAATGAAAACTATAATATGAAGAGATCTATGTGTAAATTAATCACAATTTTTTTATTCTAACGACTTAAAACTACATTCTTCTTTCTTTTATAAAAAATGTTATCTTTCGCGAAAAGAGGAAAAATGAATTGGAAAAATAAAATAGTTTTCATAAAAATAAATCATTTATTAAAATATTTTGTTATTTTTGATTTTTATGATATTTAATTTTTTGAAGACTCAAGAAAATCGACTTCCTTGCAAAATATTACAAGGATAGAGATTTTCTCACAAAACTATTTCATTTTTCAATGTTTTTTTTTCGAGTAATTTTAAGAATTTAAATATTAAAATAATAAAAGCACAACATATAATACATATTTTTTTATGACATATTAGGCACATGGTAACACTATCTTTCTTTTACTTTGACATTGGAAAACTTAATATGAGTTTTATTGAACTCTGCATGAATGCACAAATAAAAAGATTGAATAAATTAAGAAAAATATCATTGAAACGTTATCGTGCCGGTGTAAGTGAAAATAAAAGTATAACATTCTATATAAAAGTATGAAGATATTTATTACAAACTAACATCTGTGAGATGGAGAGGATTCAAAGAAAAGGATTAAGTAAAAGTAGTAGATGCTTGTTTGTTGGAAATAATAAAGTTTTTTAATATTTAAAAATTTAAGTGGGTGATAAGACAAATTAGTGGTGGTTATTTCAAAATATAAAAACTAGAAATTAGGTAGAAGGGCTTATTATACATTGATTTTTACCAAAAATCCAATGAATAATATTTTTTTGAATGAAGGGCCTATTTTTAATTGGTAATAGTGTAAGATGCCTATTTTGTTTTATATTTTAAATGAATGTATTTGAATAAATTTAAATATCATTTAATTAATAAAAACATGTTATGTATTACCTAAATTACCCCTTTTTATGAAATTTACACAAAAAATATGGACTGTAAAGTTCATATTGCAGTAAAATATGAACTGCAAAGTTCATATTGCAGTGAAATATGGACTGCAATATGAACTTTGCACTAAAAATATGGACTGCAAAGTTCACATTGCAGTAAAATATGAACTGGAATATTAACTTTGCACTAAAAATATAGACTGCAAAGTTCACATTGCAGTGAAATATGGACTGCAAAGTTCATATTGCAGTGAAATATAGAGTGCAAAGTTTATATTGCAGTGAAATATAGACTGCAAAGTTCATATTGCAGTCCATATTTTAATGCATATTGGTATTTTTTTGTTTATTTTAAGGGTTGGGATGTCATTTTATAATGAAAAAAAAAGGCACATGTCATATTATCAATAAAATAAAAAATAGGCCCTTTATTTAAAAAAAAATTATTCGTTGGCTTTAGTGTGAAAATCTTTGTCTAATAAGCCCTTTTTTTTAATTGCCCCATATAAAAAGCGGGGTGAGAAGAAAGGGTTTTATGGTATTTTTTAGGTTAAAATTAATGTAACTTTGACTTTTGGTGGAAGTGAGAAGACGGATTACGTGTATGCATTTAAGAACACACTTATATATATTATCTAATAAGATGATTGGCCAAATGGTATTTTGGCAAGAATTTGGGTCTTGATTCTTAATTTTCAACTTTCTTACTTGAGAGTATCTCCAACGGTTTTCTATATTTTTGTTTTGTGTGAAATTTACACAATTTATAATTTTTTTTTGTTTCCAGTAGTTTTTTAAAATAGAAATTTGTGTAAAATCTGGATTTTTACAATACCACATCATTTTTCTCTATCTTGGATTTTTAAATAAAATTTTAAAATATAATAACTTCAAATGTAAAATCTGGATCTTAATAAAAACTATATATTTGAAATATTCTCATCAATACCTACAAATCAAGATCCATTGTGACTATAAAAATATTTATAAAAAAATTCAAGAAATAATAATAATAAATTACTTAAATTGATAGTTAACAAGTGTTGGAATCTTATTAGTTATTTTAAAATTTATACAAAACTTTACAAAAGTACCACTTGTGCATATTTTTTTTAGTATTCAAGTTTTTGTAAAAGTAGGTTGACATACTTTTTTTAGTAAAAAGTTTTTTTAGATACTTTCAATCTATTGTATTGGCTGATTCAATTGCCAAATTATGGACTAATTATTATTATTTTTTTTCATCTCCCCCCCCCCCCCCCCCCCCCCCCCGCGCGCAAATATAGGTCCCCAAAACGGGCAAAACAACTAAGAAACATGCAAAGCTAAAAACGCTCTAATCAAAAGATAAAAGGGCCAATGGCCTTGTAGCCCAGTGGCATCCTCTCCGGTCTTGTATTTGAGAGGTCACAAGTTCGAAACTCATGGACGTGGTATTCGAACTTAATAAAAAAAGTGGGTTGTCCACCTTTTATGGGTGGTGATGATATGTCCACCTCTTACATAGGGGTTTGTTTCGTGTGGTTGGTGATGCAGGAGGAAGCTAAAGCTGCTCTCTCGGCTCGGCTCGGTTGGGAGACTCTCATGAGGGTGACGCGAAGTAAAGCTTGCTTATTCATGTCTTTGGTCAGCGAATTATGTAGCTAGGGCAACAAAATTCCATGTTTGACTCCATGTAATGATCTTTGATATGAATGATTAATCAAAAAAAGATAAAAGGCCTAATTTAAGATACCATTTAACAGCCGAATGAACAATTCCTACCCTAGTGGCAAAAAGAAAAACCAGCTAAAGAAGTGAAGTACCAAATATATGAGTGTATTGTATCAATTAAGTAAATTAGGAACATGACATATGCTAATAGTCTTATAATATAGTGATAATAGGTGCTGAACAGTAAGAAAATTAAGAGACAAAAAGTTTATAGTTTGATTCTTATAAATAAATAAATAAGAGAGAGAGAGTAGAGTCATCCCTATTTATCAATTGTAATTCCTTGTAGTTTCAAGATGCGAAAATTGAAGGTGGGTGTTGTAATTAAATCATGAGTAATTAATTAGCACATAGAAAAAAAAAACAGGTAAAAGAAATTAAAAGGTTGAATGTGAATATAAAAATGACAACAAATATCCCGACTTAAGTTTAAATGATTGAAAGTATGACCTTGCCTGGTCGTCTTCTTCTTCCAAATTACCAAGATTCATCAACAGCTTATATCTAAAACAAATGACAAAATAATAAGCTTGATTAAAGTATAACTTTCAACCACTAAATCAACAATTTATATATATATATATATATTATATAAAATTCTACACATTTATGAAAAATGTAAACGTAAATCAGGTATTTTTAATTTATCCTAAAAACAAAGGCTACAATGGATGCACCAGATAAGGAGATATGATGTGATAGGAAAATGACTTGATATGATAAAAGTCAAAAATGGTTGGATAGAATTACATGGGATATGATGAGAAATGTCTTTAGTTGGATAAAAAATATGCAAGATAGGATGTGATATGATAAGAACCGATCACATAAGAATTAAATAAACTTGGTGTTTGATGTCATCCTGGATTAAAATTTTGGAAAAATATAACAAACTAGTGTACCTTTTGAGAATGGTTAGTTTGTTACTTTTAGTTCAATTTTTTAAAGTTCACCATTACTACCACTCTAATTGGGTCCAGAGCACGACATAACTTTTAGTGACATTTTATATAAATTTTTTGTGATAATTTTAAAACATTAAGAATCACTTTTATAATGTAATTTATTTTCTTTTATGATTTTTATATAAAACTTTGTAAAATCTATTTTTATAAAATAATCATTAACTACAATGCAAAAATGAATTGTATGGATTGAGTGCCTTAGATTTTCGGTGGTGATTTTTTTTTTATTAATGAATTTAATTATTTAAAGGTGGAAAAAAAAACAGATTAAAAAGAAAAAAAATGATATATATATATATATATATTTTATATCAAAAGGAACGGTGTAAAATAATTCCACCTGTTAGGTGTGATAATTATATCTAGTCATTTGAGATATAAGGGTGATATTTGATTGATGTTTTGAGTTCAGTTTTTAAGTTGAGTTTTTAAAATATGGTGTTCGGTAGAATTTTGAAGTATGTTGAAAAGTGGATTTAGTTTTTTTTTTAACCAACTAGAAATCTCATAAAAGAATTTCAAAAAATAGTTAAAATGGATCTTATTTTATAAATCTCGACGAATATGTTTTAAATATATATTTTTTATTTAATTTTAATTTTTGAATTTCAAGTTATGGTTTTTTAAAAAAAATTTTAAAGAGAGAAAGTAAAGTGAAATACATTTTGAAAAGTGTAAAAGTAGAGTTGATTTTGAGTTGGGTTTTTTCAAAATTTGAAGGAAAAAAAAAAAGACAGCTAACAAACAAGCCCAAGGTGTTTGGTGAGCAGGATATAAGAGGGGTTAAGATAATTTTTTCCTATTCCATTTTTGGTGCTATACTAGATAGAGTATAATTATCAAATAATAGGTTTGAACCTTATATCTCACAAAAGATTGGATATAACTATCCCACTTAAGATGTGTGATTATTTTATTCTATTCCCCATGGAATTAAAAGCTATAACTTTTTTTTTTTAATTTTATTTGTTTGCCATGTTTAAATAATTAAGTTTATTAATTAAACTGAATTTAGTACTAAAAATCTTGGGCAGTCAATTCATAATATTGATTTGTTGCATTATACCATTGATTCCTTTACAAAAATAATTTTTACAAAGTTTTATATGGTAATAATAAAAGAAAATAAAATGTCATAGCAAAGCAATTCTTATAATAATATATAATTTAACTTTTTAATTTCTTAATGAAACATATTTTTACAAAGTTTAATCATCAATAAAATAAAAATCACATTATAATTGTCAATTTTTATAAACAAAATTAAGTATACGAGTAAATAAAATATAGATAGATCGATGGTTTTATTTCGAATATCCAACTATGATGACTCATATATATATATAACTTAATATAAAATGAGGGTGTTTTAAGAAAAAAGATTGTGACTATTGCACTACAAAAACTATTCTAAAGGTATCAAAATTATCACAAAATATGCATATACAAATGTCACTAGAAATAGTGTTAGGTTCCCTAGTCTAGTAGTAATTTTTTTTTTATAAAAGAATTAATTCTAAAGGTAGCGATGTTGAGTTATTCACATCACAAAATATGCATATACAGATGTCACTAGAAATAGTGTTAGGTGCCCTAGTCTAGTGATAGATTTTTTAGAAAAAAAAAACTAATTCTAAAAATAGCGAAGTTGAGTTATTCACAAAAACTATATTAATTTATTATATTTTATCCGGACTTTTAATCCCGGATGGCACCAAACGCAAACTTATTTAATTCTTATCCAACTAATTTTTATCCAAACCTATCTTGCATAAGCCTTATCCTTATTTCTCATCCCATCCCACGTAATTCTCATCCGTATAATTTCAGCTCGTATTATATCTAGTCATTTTCTTATCCTATCATACCTTCTTATCTAGCGTGCCAAATGTAGCCATAAGATTTAAGTGGGAATAATTTATCCCCATAACATCCTATTTGACCGGTACTAGTCATGAGATATATGATAACTATATCTTATCCTGCCTATCACTAAACACATGATAGGATAATTTTATCCTATTCAATTTTAGTCTAACATTAAATACAAGATAAAAAATTTATTCTATTGCTTCCTATATTCCGACTGCCAAACACACCAACAAGAATTAGGTGCAAGGAACTAAAGTGGGTGATGACGGTCTTCCCTCGTTTTGTTGTTCATAAATTCAGACAAGACACGGAGTCAAAGGAAAAAAAATCGACTTTCGTAATTCACAAAGACGCATTAATTTGGTGGAACGATTTCAACGTTTTCTAACTCATTAAGCACGGCAATGACCAAAGACTAACACCCTCTAGTACTATGTTTATATATAGTTGTGTAATTGTGTTAAACGTTGGTAATTATATTAGGAGATCTAGAGGAATATTAAAATTGAAAAATGGCAACCAAGTACTCCTCCTCAAAGCCGGCCCTGTTTGTGACTCTAATCATGTTTATGATGGCTGTATCTCCTGATCTAATGTTACAATCCGAAGCAGCAACTGGATTAACTGCTCGAGGCAATCAATTAAATTATCCATCTCTAACATACTTCTTAATTTGTTTGACATTTTTTCTTAATAATGATATTTTTTTCTCTAATGAATTAATGCAGAAGTATATCAGAAGCCATCTCGTCTGCCGTGTTTGTGTTGTCAGAATAATACACCACCACCACTAGGTTGCTATTGCGCATGTTTCGTAACTCAATCTCAGAAAGGGTCTCCATGATTAGGACCAGTCCGGAAGTTTCAGGGTACAAGACGAAGTTCGAAAATGAAGCTCCATTAACAGTAAAAATATAATTTTTTTATAGTATACAAATATAAAATTAAAATTCTCTTAGCCAAAATTAAGTGGGCTTTTTTTTTTTTTTTTTATATATATATAACTTTTGGGCTTATATAATAAGATGAAAAATAGTAGGAAAAATAATGTATGCGAAAAGTTTGAAAATAATTTAGGAATTTGGTGAGATGTTGTCTTACTTTTTTGCTTTTTCTATTAAAAAAATTTCTTTGGGTGATAGTTTTGAATTTTTTATTTTTTAAACAAAAAATAAAGTATGATAAAGAATATCTATTCAAGAAAATAAGTATGAAATGAAAATAATCTTACTATACCTCTTGACTTATATTTCACCTCCTCACAATTTACACTAATTAATTACTTTTGTTATTATTTTGTGACTTCCAACTTAGGCGAGTGTGAAGTGGTGCACCAAGCCTAGCCCGATCCGGCGTCAAATGGGGTCTAACATTAAATTTCCTTGCTTTTGGACTCAAACTCTATAAAACTTACTTTTTTGCTCTGTTTTGTGGTGGTGTTTTTTCTTTTTTTTTTATGTTAAATTTTAATATTAGGATGTGAATTTCATTCTGCATTTTGTAGTATTTTTAAAGAAAGATACCGACCCCAAAATTTAAAATGCGAAACAAAAATATTTTCTATATAAAATTTAGAACGGGCATGTAAAATAAAATAAAAAATTAACCACAGCCCAACTGCCATACCCATATCTGTATGCAGGCCCGGAATTTTAATTGAACGGATTGGGACTTGAGCGTTACGTTTGGATCGAAAGGCCGGATTATTTATTGAACACCGTTAATCTGGTTCCGCTCGGAATCCGGGTTGGACGACTGTGTCTCATTTGTTAGAATTTTGTGTTTACCTACCACTATTTCAATTTCAACCCACATGCAATTATGTTTAAATTTCGAGAGAGTAAAGCATCACGAGATGCATGAATCAGTTTTCGCACACAACAAGAACTTAAGAAATTTCCTTTTGAACATAGAAGAGGGGTAAAAAACAAATTGTTATTTGTCAGAGTGAGAAATAATGGGTAGTTGGGTTGACTTGAATTTCAACAAATTGAGTAAATGCATGACTTGGAATAATTTTCAGTCACATGAAAAAAATACTCATACGGTACCGGTCTGACAACTCATTGTCCCTAGGTTGTTTTGTAATATAGACATATAGACATCCAAGACGAAGATGATCAAACCATCATATATTCATATACACTTTCCATCCCATACACACCAATGCGTATCACAAGATGTATGAATTAGTTTTCGCACACAACAAGAACTTAAGAAATTTCCTTTTGAACATAGAAGAGGGCTAAAAATCAATTTGTTATTTGTTAGAGAGAGAAATAATGGGTAGTTGGGTTGACTTGAATTTCAACAAATTAAGTAAATGCATGACTTGGAATAATTTTCAGCCACTGGAAAAAAATACTCATACGGTACCGGTCTGACAACTCACTGTCCCTAGGTCGTTTTCTAATATAGACAGATAGACATCCAAGACGAAGATGATCAAACCATCATATATTCATATACACTTCCCTTCCCATGCGCACCAATGCGTACGCATTGGTGCCAAACTTTCCATTGGATCCCACATAAAAGAGAAAGTCACCCATTTTTCAGTCCAAGCAAAGACTAAGGGGGGTGTATTCAATTAGGATTTTAAAAGACTATTTTGAGATAAATAAGTCTTGTGGTATTCAATTAAGACTTTTAAATAATCTAAATAAGTCTTTTGGTATTCAATCAGGATTATTCGGATACTTTAAAGAAGGTGTCCAAATCTAGTGGTATTCAATCAGGACTTTAAACAAGTAACAAAAAGTCTTTTGGTATTCAAAAATTTGCTAATTTCAATGGATTTTTTTAAAATTAGGAATTTGTGTGACTTTTTAGTGAAAAGTATAAATATCAAACCCTATAAAGAATCCCACCCTAACCCATGAGACTTTTCACGTGAGACTTTTATTTTTTGCTAGAGATTTACCAATTCTCTCATCTCTCTTCTATACATTTACCTCTTCCTTTCACCCATTTCCCTTCTCAACTTCACCAATGCTTCTGTTTAGAAGTGGGTATGTATATAGCATCCCTCTCTCTCTATATATATATACATATTTGTATGTATGTATGTATGTATGTGTACATTTTCATATTCTTTGAGATTTGAACTATTTTTATGTATTTCAATTTATTTTTTTCCCTTTAATACCTTCTTGCCATTAAAAAGTGGGGCCCTTTAATTGAACCCCATTTTGAAGATTGCTTGCATAATTTTATTGATATTTTAAATAAATTTCATTGATGGGCATAAACACCAAAATTGGCACTCTCTGCCTTTCACAAGAATCATAATGTTTATTAACTTTTTTTTGTTTCTTTTATTAAGAAATGGTAGCGGGTTTTATAAAACCTTTGGTAAGGAAAAATTTCACTATCATTTAGAAAGCTTGGGTTGTAGAGGCTGATGCTGGAGAATTCGTGCATCATTGAACTAAACATTACTCGTCATAAAATTCAAACATAAAAAGTCCTGAGTATAAAAAATCCATGTGGTCCTTTCAAATCTTATAAATTCTAATGATACAATCTTTAAAATCCAAACATAAAAAATCCTAAGTATAAAAAATCTTTTAAAAAAATCTTACAAGTCATTACATTCTTAAATAGTCTTTTAAAATCCACTGGACTAAATTATCCATAAACAATCTTTTAAAATCTCAATTGAATACACCCCCCTAAATGAGCCTGTTTGGTGGATTTTTTTTTTCAAATTTTAAAAACTCAACTCAAAATCAATTTTACTTTTACTCTTCCTAAATTTATTTTACTTTATTTTCTCTTTAATTTTTTTTTAAAACACCATAACTTTAAATCCGAAAATCAAAATTAGATAAAAAATATATTTGAAACATACTCGTCTAGATATATAAAATAAGATTTATTGTGATTATTTTTTGAAATCTTTTTATGAGATTTTTTAGTTGGTTGAAAAAAACCCAAACAAAAACTAAATTCACTTTTCAACGTACTTCCAAATTCTACCAAATAACAAATTTTAAAAATTCAACTCAAAATATCAATCAAACATCACCATTGTGTTTAATTTTGGTCTTTACTTGGACCAAAAAATAGGCGACTTTCCCTCTCACGTGGGGCCCAGTGGAAAGTTTGACACCAATACGTACACATTGGTGCGTATGGGAACGGAACTGTATTCATATATATATAACTGCGGTGCTGTTATTATTATCATATATATATATAATCTTGAGTTTGCTTGAGTTATGGAGATATTAAAATGTCTCCTGTTGGCATTGCTTACTACTGTTTTAACGGCGGTTCATGCCCAAGATGATCAATCAGGTACCAAAAACCTCTTTATCCCCACTAAACTCGATCTTACTAATTTCATATTTCCTTTTACTAACCATAAATTTAGGGAACTTTCCTGAATTTTTTAAATAAAAAAATAATAAACAAATATTTTTTGTTAATATTAATATAAAATGCTGTACCATAGATGTTATTTCTTTGGATTTGGGAAGGATGGGTCGGTCGTCGATGGGTTTTTCAACCAACGTTGTAAGGAAATTTAATAATAGAGTTCAGTTATATTGTTAAAATAGTCTTACTCATATCAATAATTATGTTTATGTGTAAAGTATCAAGTATATATGCACAATCACGTAACACATAATTTATTTTAGTGAAGTCCTAAAATGCTTTAACATTATTTTTCTAACTAAATTTAAATGCCAACTAGATAAATTGTAAAGTGAAAAAAGAAAGAAAGAAAGGAGACAGGATGTACTTACTCCTAAACTTGATCTTCTAAACATGATAATCTTATTATGTTGTTTGTTCGAAACATGATATTTATGTAAAATCGTTTTCTATTAAAAATTAATATCTTTTAAAAAAAAATTCATTTGCATTTTGCATTTTGCATTTTGCAATTGTAATTATTTTTTAATTTAATTTATATATTTATGAGTCATCACAATTATATATAATGCATGTGTACTATGATTAGCCTATACTAATTATAATTATAATTGGCTAGAAATAAATCTACTCTTTTCTTTTTTGAGTTAAAATTCTACTATATTTAATCTTTTGGTTATAAATATCTATTCTACTCAAAGTGCTACTCTATTTAATTTTTGTTTGAACTAAAATTGTATTTTAATTTACTTTTTTAGTCAAAATTCCACTCTATATAGTATTTTAAACGGGCAATTAAAATATAGGGCTTATTGAAAAATGAATTTCACAATAAAGCCAATGAATAAAATTTTTCTAAATGAATGGCCTATTTTGCATTCTATTAATAAAATGACATGTGTCATTTTTTTTCATACCAAAAAGACCACTCAACCCTTAAAATAAACTAACAATTACAGAATTACCAATGTACATTTTATCACGAAAGGACAATACTACCCTCCCATTTTCCCTCTCATTCTGCATTCCACCATCTTCGAAACCACGTAACACCAACCGACACCAGCGAAGAAGAAGAACAGAGAACACCGAAGAAACCCTAGTCGACGTAATTTTCATACCGCCGGACTCCTTTTAAACCATCAAAGACGATCATACTATCGCAGGTGAGCTTTATGTTTCTCCCTATCGCTCTTCCTCGTTTTTTAGGGCTTATAATTTGCGTGTTCATCTGCTTTTGATGAGAATCAGGCTTTCTAGTAACCGATTCTACAATATTTGCACATTTTTCGACTATTTATGATAGCTAGGGTTTCTAGTCACCACTTAAAACACTCATTTCCTACTGCAAAGTTCACATCGCACCTCGTATCGTTCTTTATGCTTAAGGATGTATCAATGATTTTCATAGATTTCTCTGATGTTTTCTAACAATTTTCACTGCAATTTGAAGTTTACAGTTCAAATTTCACTACAATGTGAGTTTGCAGTCCAAATTTCACTGCAAAGTTCATATTGCAGTACGTATTTCACTGCAATATGAACTTTGCAATCCAGAATTTTGTTGCATATTGTATTACATATTTCACTGCAATGTAAAATTTGCAGAACATCTTTTACTCCAAAAGGAAGTTTGCAGTGCAAATTTCACTCCAAAATTCACTGCAATGTGAAGTTTGCAGTGCAATTTTCACTGCAATGTGAAGTTTGCACTGAAAAATTCACTGCAATGTGAAGTTTGCACTGAAAAATTCACTGCAATGTGAAGTTTGCAGTGCAAATTTCACTTCAATGTGAAGTTGGCACACCAAAATTCACTGCAATGTGAACTTTGCACTGAAAAATTCACTGCAATGTGAAGTTTGCAGTGCAATTTTCACTGCAATGTGAAGTTTGCACTGAAAAATTCACTGCAATGTGAAGTTTGCAGTGCAAATTTCACTTCAATGTGAAGTTGGCACACCAAAATTCACTGCAATGTGAACTTTGCACTGAAAAATTCACTGCAATGTGAAGTTTGCAGTGCAATTTTCACTGCAATGTGAACTTTGCAATTCACCTTTTACTCCAACAGGAAGTTTCAAGTGCAAATTTCACTGCAATGTTAAGTTTACAGTGAAAAATTCAACACAATTTGAAGTTTGCCGTGCAAATTTCACTGCAATGTGAACTTTGCAGTAAAAATTTCAATGCAATGTGAAGTTCGCAGTGAAAATTTCACTGCAATGTGAACTTTGCAGTACAAATTTCACTCCAAAAGTTCATATTCTACGAACTTTGGTGCAAGGTTTATGTTGCAGTCCATATTTCACTGCAAATTCATATTGCATTGCAAATTTCTGTGCATAGTTTCTCTGTTTCACTGCAATATGAACTTTGCAGTTCATATTTTTTTACATATGCATTCAATGTTTTGTGACAGCCTTGCTTTCACATCTTTTAGCAGAGGATAAAGCCGCAATTAAAATCAAATGGCAAAGAAAAGAGCATCAGAAACAGTACAAAGATCTCCAACAAAGGTTAGAAAGATGAAAACATCTTCTAATCCATCGAAAATGAAGGCAAAATTAAAGGCACAAAGGAGAAGCCTTAAGAAAAAGGCTAAGACATCTTCTGATAACCAGCCAACGGTATTTCGCTGCAATTTGCAGCCGATAGTAAGACTACTTGAGGAACAAAGAGATCATATACCCCAAACACACATTGAAGCAATCATGAGAACACCGTTTGGGGTTTTCTTCAAGGCTATCTACGAAAACAAAGTAGATATCAAAAGTATAGATAGAATCTCAAAGCCCATCATGCGAATTATGGGGTTATACTCCTTGGAGAAAGATGGATTTGTTATGGGGGATAAGCTAATACAATTAACTGCCGATGACTTTGCACTCACTTTTGGGCTGCCCAAAGTAGGAAACGAAGTGGTGCTCTTTCCAAAGACAATGGTCAAAGCAACAGAATCGAAATTTATCAAGAGACACTTCAAAGATATGAATATTATAAAGAAAGATGCAATTGTCTCGGCATTAATTAAGACCTTGAAGGAAGAAGGCAAGGAACCTGCAGAAGACTTTGCTAGGTTGATGATACTGCACATGGTTGTCACTATTTTCCTGGCCAGTTCACAAGGTAAAGTTGGCTGGTCCTTCATTTCTCACATAGAGGATTTTGACAACATAAGAAATATAGCATGGGCCAAAGTATTCTACAACCACTTGATGCAAAACGTCAAAAAATATTACAACAAGCCTTTCAAAACTCCTGGCTGTGTCCTTCAAATTCTTGTAAGTATTTCAATACTTTAATGTAAAAATTAGCTACGATAATGTAATACATTCATTTGACATTTATTTTTCATAAAATTGCAGTATTGGTTCTGTGAGCATTATAAAATAATTGAACCAATTGAAAGATACAAGGGAGAAACACCAAGATTTGTTCGGTGGAATCTTTTTCAAGCTAGAGAAGCTATCTCTAAGCTTTCCTTTGACAAATTGGACAGTGAAAAGGTATTTACACAAAATATCTTGCTAATTACGAATATATTTTTTAGACTGCAAAGTCCAAATTGCAGAGAAATATGTTGGTGCGTAGTTTATCTGGTTCACTGCAATATGAACTTTGCAGTCAATATTTTCACTGCAATATGAACTTTCCAGTCCATATTTCATTCGAAAATTCATATTTGCAGTCAATATTTTCACTGCAATATGGACTTTGCAGTCCATATCACACTGCAAATTCCATATTGCATTCCACATTTCACTACAATTTGAACTTCGCAGTACATAGTTTACTCCAATATGAACTTCTCAGTGCAAAATTAACTGCAATGTGAAGTTTGCAATGCAAATTTTGCTGCAATTTGAACTTCGCAGTCCAAATTTTACTCCAATATGAACTTCTCAGTGCAAAATTAACTGCAATGTGAAGTTTGCAGTGCAAATTTTGCTGCAAAGTGAAGTTTGCAGTCCCAAATTTAACTGCAATCTGAAGTTTGCACTGCAAATTTAACTGCAATGTTAAGTTTGCAGTGCAAATTTTGCTGCAAAGTTCATATTGCAGTCCATATTTTATGTACATAGTTTTTCTGTTTCACTGAATTATCAACTTTGCAGTATATATTTTTTGTAAACACTTGTTTTAGCACAAAAATAATTCAGATTATTAATAACTGAAACTTCTTTTTTAATACATCTTCACCCTCTTTCCCTTTTTTAACACATCTAGGTGGTGGAGGTACTTGCTGATGTATCCGAAACAGAGCAAAAGCTTCTTACTGAAGAATTCAAGGAAGTCAAGGAACAGAAGCTTCCAACTGAAGAAGCATATCTTCCAACTGAACAGAAGCTTCCAGAGAATAGTGAAAGCAAAATGGTTGAATGTTTGAAACAAGAGAATGAAAGATTAACACAGGAAAATAAGGAGCTTCTAGAAAAAGTAATTCAGTTGGAGACTCTCATGCAAGTAAAGAGTGACGGGTTCTTAAAGCACAAAACAAATAAGGAACTGCAGTTAATCGATAGCAATGTAGTTGAAAGCCCTCCGATATTCGATGACAAAATCGACTACATTGACTTTGAGTGTCTAACAGCTGCTGAAGAACCTTTCACCAAACAAACTCCACCACGTAATCTTCAAGAAAAGCAGGAAGAGCCAACAGTGAAATCATTCATCCTAAGGCTAAAGAAGAGGGCAAGAATCTCAAAAGACGACAATGTTTTTATTTACTATGACAGGAAAGAGATCCCCAAGAAGGAAGACACTTCTGATAAGGATGAAAAGAAGAAAGCAGGAAAATCAAAGCTTAAACTTGATAGGAAGGGAACAAAAATTGATGAAACAAAATCTGATATTCCTCATACTGGTAGTAAAGACTCAATTGATGTCGAAGATTATGAAGCTCATCCTGGATCACCAACAAAAACCGACTTGTCCAATATCAGCAAAAAGAGCAAATTATATAAGTATTTCAACAAAGATCAACAAGATTTGATCAATACCTTTTTCAACCATGCAGATACAACGTAAATTCTTTAATCATTTATTCTGTCAATATTTATGATCACTGCAAAAAAACTTGTCTTTTGCAACAAATCATTAATGAATATATACACTGCAAAGAGAAGAAAGTTCATATTCCATCCCATAATTTTAGTGCAAACTTCATATTGCAGTCCATATTTTCACTACAAATTTTTACTTTTTCACTGCAATGTGAACTTTGCAGTACATATTTTACTGCAATGTGAACTTTGCAATACAAATTTATTGTTCATGGTTCATATTGCAATCCAAATCCTCACTGCAATCTGAACTTTGCAGTCCATATTTTTTAGTGCAAACTTCATATTGCAGTCAATATTTCACTGCAATATGAACTTTGCAGTCCACATTTATTTGCACAGTTTCCTTTTTTCACTGCAAAGTTCATATTGCAGTCTATATTTTTATTCGAAAGTCCAAATTGCAGTCCACATTTCACTGCAATATAAACTTTGTAGTCCATATTTGACTGCAAAGTTCATATTGCAGTCCATATATTCACTGCAATATTAACTTTGCAGTTCATATTTTGCACAATAATTGCTCACCACGAAGTTAGCTATATTTCTCATGTTATAATATCATACAGGACTGTTGCTTGGGAAAACCATGAAACCCATATCCACATAACAACGAGTCTGTTAGAAGACCTGCTGTGCAATGGTTTTGTGGATACACAGGTAATACATAAAAAGAAAATTAAAGGTTTTCTTATATAATTATGTTCACATTTTGAATAATAACACATGCTACATGAACACAGATAATAGATTGGTACTCAATGCATTTGAAGAAGATATTCTTTCCAAATCAATCGACAAGCATTATATTCTCCTCTATGACATGAGTAATCAACTACTTCAAAATAATCAACTTTTCCAATCTTTCAATAATGATATTACTTTGCTCAGTAATTTTTTTTTGTTAATACAGACTTTTGTTAGAGATGCTAATGAAAAAAATGCAAGGAAGTTCTTGAACGACACAATAAATGAAGTCGATGCTAGAACAAATCTGTTACTATTTCCGATGAACACCGCAAGAGACAAAAAGGACAAGCACGGATTCCACTGGACTTTACTTGTCCTGGATCTTCGAACAAGAACATGGTTACACTACAACACAATGCCTCCAAGGGGCAAGAAGAAAAACATATTCCTAGAAGATGCCAAACAGATGGTAAGGGTACAAGATTTAACAATTTTTAAATCTTTTCAAAGGATTATTAAATCATGTTCCTGAATTATTATTGTTCTTTAAAATTTTATTTAGAAACAAGCCGTGACAGACATCCTCAATATGAAACTGCTTTACCTTGGGATGACGGTACTGGAGGATAACACTAAAATCATTTCAAAGGAATGCCCGCGACAAGGATTTTTGTAAATTAAATACACAGAATTTTGTAATATATATATATATATATATATAAGTTATTTGTTTCAAAATTTGTCAAATTTATAAATACTAACACTAAACTCTTTTCATATTGTAGTGTTGATTGTGCACTCTATGTGTGTGAGTTTATAGAAAGGCTTGTCCAAGGACAAGAGATCCCAAAAGAATTCGAGGACGAAGATTTGATGTCCAAAAAACGTGCACACATAGTTTGGTTAATATTGACGGATATACCCTATTGCTGGAGGCTCGAAGACCATATCGAAAGAATGAAAACATTAGAGTTTTTGAAGAACGACAAGGATGATGACCAACAATAGAAACATCATATTTTTTGTTTATAGAACTTTAGATATTTGTTACATATTAGTCTACTAAATCTCAAAGTTTACTTTTGCACAAATGAAATTGTAAGTAATATGCAGCCATGCTGAAATTGTAAGTAATATCCAATCATGGTTTTGTGCAAATTCTTTTTTTATGTTTGTGTGTGGTGCCATTTACATTTTGTTTTTGGAATTGTTTTGTGCTAATTCAAATATGCACTGCTATGGAAAACACAGATTATGAAAAAAGAAGGTTTCAACTATGCTTTTTTTTGCTGCAAAGTTCATATTGCAGTCCATATTTTCACTGCAATATGAACTTTGCAGTCCATATTTTTGGTGCAAAGTTCAAGTTTCACTGCAATATGAACTTTGCAGTCCATATTTCACTGCAAAGTCCATATTGCAATCCATATTTTCACTGCAATAAGAACTTTGCAGTCCATATTTCACTGAAAAGTTTATCTGTTTGACTGCAATATCAACTTTGCAGTCCAGAATTTTTTGCAAAGTTCATGTTGCAGTACATATTTCAGTGCAATGTGAACTTTGGAATCCACCTTTTTACTCCAACAGGAATTTTCAAGTGCAAATTTCACTGCAATGTGGACTTTGCAGTCCACCTTTTTACTCCAACTGGAATTTTCAAGTGAAAATTTTACTGCAATGTGAACTTTGCAGCTCATATTTCAGTGCAAAGTTCATATTGCAGTCCATATTTGACTGCAAAGTTCATATTGCACTTCATATTTCACTACAAAGTCCATATTGCAGTCAACATTTTCACTGCAGAGTTTTTCTGTTTTACTGCAATATGAACTTTGCATTTCATATTTCACTGCAAACTTCATATTGCAGTCCATATTTCACTGTAAAGTTCATAGTGCAATACATATTTTTGGTGCAAAATAAACATTGCAGTCCATTTTATCTGCAATTAACATTAACATATCCAGATAAGAACAATAAAATCATACCATTCATTTCATATATGTCTAACAAACAAATATCTCCCATCATCAAAACTTCAAAGAAATCCAAATAAAAACAAAACAATTTTTTCAAGCTCTTCAAATTAACAAAAAGAAATATCAAATGTAAACTGCACTTAACAACTAGTACACAGCATATACTAAAACTAATGAATACTTTCCGAACAAGTCTTTTTGTTGTGAAACCCAAGATGTTGACACCTTCCGCACTTACGCAACTTCCTCGCTTTTGACCCAGTATTTGGAATTCGGTTCCTTTTTGGACAACCCACGGTTCTCTTCACTCCTGGAGGCAAAATATGCAATCCATTTGTCACGTCTCTCGGCCTATCAGCATTAGGGATAGGAAATATCGCATGCGAATACGATCTCTGATAATTCACGCTAAAAAAACAAGGATCACAAAAATCATAAACACATTTTCCATCGGCCAGAATTGACAACACCGCATGATTGCAAGGAAAGCCTTCAATCTTCCAAGCATTGCAACTACAATGCCGGTAGTAAAGATCCACCTTATGACTTTTTTCCTCTTGAACCTCGAAAACAAAATCAGTTGACTTCGTAACTTTCCACGTCTTGCTCGCATTAATCTTCTCAGACAAAATATTTTCCATGTCGGGGCATAACACTGTGTTCCAACTTCTTAAACTCTCACGTTGGTTGGACATCATGGTCATCAACTTCAAACGAATTTTATCTAGCATCGAGGTGATGGGTAGACTACGTTCTTTCACAATCCAGCCATTAAAGCTTTCCGCAATATTTGAACACATCATTCCATACCTTTGTCCGGGGAAATAGGCATTTGCCCAATGATCTATCGGCGCATTTTGTAGAAAATCTTTTATTTCATTTCCAGCAGCACCTTTCAAATCATTAAACGCACTTTGAAACTCAAGATGTGTAGAGGCATATGCACAATCCACAAACAACTGCAAGATGAACGATTTTTTCTTACTTTTCGCCGAGAAACAAGTACTCAGGTTGTTCTTCAAATGCCACATACAATAGCTATGATAAGAGTTTGGAAAAACTTCAGCTATCGACTTCACCAAACCCCAATGCCTGTCTGATATAAATGTGAAAACTCTGTCACTGGCCAAAATAACCTTCAAATGGTTCAAAAACCAACACCAATTTTGCACCGTCTCCGAATCAACAACACTCATGGCAAAAGGGAATATTTCTACAACAATATCAAACAAACAAGAAGATAATTATCAATTCACAATTAATGCTTTTTTTACATACTAATAATAACACAGAATAATGAAACCATGCTTGCACCGAATGATAAAAAAAGATAAGCATACCTCCATTGCCATTCATTCCTGTAGCTGCTAGCATGCATCCCTTGAACTTTCCTTTTAAAAATGTCCCATCTAAGCATAATAGAGGACGACAAAACTTAAAACCAAAAATTTGAGCCTCAAATGAGACAAATAATCTCTGAAACTTATTGGTCTCCTCATTGACTTCAAGTATGGTGTAGCTACCGGGGTTTGTCTTCTTTAAGGCCTCCAAATACCAAACAAGGTTGTTGTATGATAATGACTCATCCCCGTGTTTTTTCCTTCACAGCTAACTCTCTTCCTGCGTAAGCGTAATAATAACTCAACCGAACTCCGTAGTCCCTTCGAAAATCATCAATAATCTCCGAAGGCTTCACAAGGGGCCTATCTCTAACCAAGTCCATAATAGCATTTTTCACAAGCTTGCTACTCATAGGCGGCTTTCTCAAATCCTTATAACTGATACCGCAAGTATGCTCACTAACCATTCTTTTAATAACAAAGAAGTTCGGTAGATTAAATTTCTGTGAAGCATGAATCCTCCATTGACATCCCCTTTCCTCATCCTTACTACAAACAACCATTATTCTCCTAGCATCATTCTTTTTAAACTTGTAATCAAAACCTCTCTCAATTGAAAACTGCCTTAGCTTTAAACGGAACTCTTTTGCACCACCTTCAAATCTCTGTCCGACACCAGTTATTGCATTTGCCCAGATACTTGATTTTAGAGGTTGACGGACCTCCGAGGTGTCTGAACGAGTTACCGAACCACTTGATGCACTACAAGTATCATTAGCCACGGCATTGGAATTTGAACACTCTGCCAATCTCACAAAGACATTGACAGTATTTTCCCCCTTAATAACAGTAGCACATATCATACATCTAATTTCTTTGTCGGTGCTTACAACGATCTCTTTCTCATCACGGATAACATACATTTCAAACAAGCAATGATTAATCTCAGACCATCTTTCACAAACACATTCCTTGAGCTCGGAAAGTGAAGAATCGAGCCCTATACGAACACCAAAAGAACTACCACTAAAAGAAATCATTGCAATGACCCCACTTGAAATATCCCTATAAAAATTCAAAGAAAATAAGAACGGATAAACATCGCATCAAACTCTATTTTGCTAAATACCTACTACTCATCTAACTGCAATATGAACTTTGCAGTCCATAATTTTAGTGCAAAGTTCATATTTCACTGCAAAGTGAACTTTGCAGTCCATAATTCACTGCAATATGAACTTTGCAGTCCATATTTTTGGTGCAAACTTCACATTGCAGTCCATAATTCACTGCAATATGAACTTTGCAGTCCATATTTTTGGTGCAAACTTCACATTGCAGTCCATAATTCACTGCAATATGAACTTTGCAGTCCATATTTTTGGTGCAAACTCTATATTTCACTACAAAGTGAACTTTGCAGTCCGTAATTCACTGCAATATGAACTTTGCAGTCCATATTTTTGGTGCAAAGTTCATACATTGCAGTCCACAATACACTGCAATATGAACTTTGCACTCCATATTTTTGCTGCAAAGTTCATACATTGCAGTACATTTTTCTCTGCAAAGTTTCTCTGTTTCAATGCAACAACAACTTTGCAGTCCATACTTTCACAACAATAATCATAGATATCATTGAACGAACTCAACCTAATAATGAAGATAACTAATCCTAAACTGAACTATGCAGCTCTTACAAAAATCGTAGAAAAACTTATTAACTTTCACAGCAACAATCAAATATAACATTGCACGAAAATCAATCCAACGAACATCACTAACAGTAAAACGAAAATCAAACCTATCAAAAATAACCTAAACAAAGAAAAACATCAAAAAGCTACAAATTATTACCTTGAAAAACCTTCGAAATCCATTGAATCACTCAAGAACGAGCTACAGATAACGACTACAGCTTCATACAATAGCAATTGAAAACCTAGATCCACGCTCAGAATCACGATTGAAGGCTTCGCGGCTCACAGTTTTCGCGCGAGTGAATATGAATACGTTTCAAACCTAGAAGGGTATAACTGGGACTTCATAAAAATAACAAGGGGGTAATTTAGGTAATACATAATATATTTTTTATTAATTAAATAGTATTTAAATTTGTTTAAATACCTTTATTTAAAATATAAAATAAAATAAGCCTCTTATACTAATCACTAAAGTAAAATAGGCCCTTCATTCAAAAAGATATTATTCACTGGAGTTTTGGTGAAATTCAATGTATAAGAGCCCCTTCTACCTAATTTCTAGTATTTTAAATTAGAAGTATTTGTAATACTCAATTTAGTCTTTTGGTCAGGAAATAAATACTATTCTTCATTTTTTTTGGGTGATTTTATTTCTATCCACCAAATCTTGCGATGAACTGACAAAAAAATATTATGAATTTAATTTTATAAATATTATTTTAAATAATAATTTAATATGAAAATATCTACTAAATTAATAAGTATAACCACTTTAAAAATTTAGATGGGTAAATTTTAATTAACTTTAATTGCGGTAAAATAAGAAAAACAAAATTTAACCCCATCCCCTTACGGTTTTAAGGATTCTCCCGGTGTGTCTTCTTCTTCTTCTTCCCACTATCACTCTTTCCCCAGCCTTCTTCTTCTTCCCTCTTTCCCCACCGTCTCTTCTTCTTCGTCTTTCTCATCCTATTACAAACCCTAGATTAGTTTCATATTTTTTAAATCACCAAATCTGTATTCCAACCTTAGAAACCCACACCCACAATTTCGAAAATCTTGAACTAATTTGGTTTTTGTACTATGAAAGTCTAACTCACAATACGGAAGATTAAAAATTTTAATTATACCAAGTTTCTTATATCATGTCTAACTTTTAGACTAAATAATTATATTATTAATTATAATGTTGGGGGTTCCAAAAGATTAATGAATAAAAAAATTGTAAATTACTGGACAAAATCTATTTGCAACGCAAGCCGGAAAAGTTGGTCATCCCCTCTTATATATAATACAAACTATATATACTTGATCATTCTTTTACTCTGTTTTCGTGTGTGTGTGTGTGTGTGAGAGAGAGAGAGAAATAGAGAGAGAATGGCGTCTATTCAATTAACACAAGCGCAGAAGTAATCCTAAACCGTTCAAACTTTTTTAAACGTAAAGATGAAGTTAATTAAAAGGAATTATATTTAGATTAGGAATGTTAATTAAAAGGAATGATATTTAGATTAGGAATGTTAATAAAAAAGGAATATAAAGTTATACAATTATAATTTAATTAAAATTGGTGGATGTACTAATCAATTTTAAAAATGGTAATTTTGTGAAACTTCATTTAAAATTTTTATAATTTAAGGGTGAATTAACTGCAAGATTTGGTGGATAGAAACAAAATCACCCCTTTTTTTTGGTTAAAATCCTAGATATTAAATCCTACCCGATCTGTTTAATTTTAAAACAATCAAATAGTTTTTAATTTAAAGTACTCATAATTTCGATTTTATTTCTACTGGGATTTTAATACAAGAACTCTACAATTTTTTATTTATATCAAGATTCTTACAAAAAAAATTGCTTTAATTTTTGGTGAACTCATTATAATTCTTCTACCAACAATTTATTATATTTGGACCATAAAGTACTAATCTATTTAATTATTTTTATATCTATAACGAATATTTATTATAGTGGTATGCTTACTAAATTTATAGTTATATTTCTTTTATTTTTATTATATTTTAAGCTAAAAAGTCTGATAGTTTCAGATTCCCTAAGAATTAACAAAGTTTGAATAACATTGGACTGATTTGCTATAAATAGAGCACGTATTTGTGCTTTTAATGTTAATAAATATTATTCGATTACTCTAAATTTGTTTATGTACACCTCACATAAAATTCACCTACTAAATTATATTGTTTGTTAAAATATTAGATTTTGCTAATAATTTAAAAGTTTTTCAACTATATAATTTATATATATCATATCAAAATAAAACTTGCATATGCTATCTTTTCTTCTTTTTTGAAATTACAGCATTTATCTTTTAGTTCCATCTTTTGAAATCTTTATTTTATTTATCCATCCAAAGGCAACAGATCAAAAGGAAGGGAAAAAAAAACACTATATTAAAAGCAGGTGAACAACCTCCGGGGGAGGGCAATATTTTTTTTTTATGACTAATTTCGTATCGCAAAGGATAAATATTGAGTACGAGTGGATGTTAATTAATTTGTGATTATGTATGTGTCAATTAATTCTCTATTGAGTTCATGTAAAATATTGCAACTATTAAATTCCGTTTGATTGCAAGGTGAAAAAGAAAAATAAATTGAGTTAGTTTTAGTAAAAAGATGGAAAATAAGTTGAGTGATAGATGTGATATCCTCTTGATTTTTAAGTTTTTCCATGAAGAAATTTTATTTGCTTGGTGGCGAGTAAAATTTTTTCACCAAAAACATTGAAGGATGTGTGAGGATCAAGCGCTTACCACTGCACCAAAAGCTATAGCTGTTAGCGAAGGCGCAACTTTATTTCACCGGAGTCCGGATTCACCACGGAGAGGAGCGCAATTGTAAATTTACCTTCAACAATCCCCCCCTACAATGGCGCGCCCCAGGTATCGAACCCGTGACCTCCTCTGATACCGATTGTGAGGATCAAGCGCTTACCACTGCGCCAAAAGCTATAGCTGTTAGCGAAGGCGCAACTTTATTTCCTTGTACCCAATGCCCATTAGAGCGCCATGGCATTCGATAACCTGCACACTGGATATACCCTCCGGATTCACCACGGAGAGGAGCGCAATTGTGGATTTACCTCCAACATGATGGATGATATATACTTATAAAATGAGTAACATCTCTCATTTTATTTTCTATCTTTTCACATAAACTAGCTAAATTTATTTTCCTTTTCCATCTTTGCAATCAAACGGAGCCTTATTCTTTTACTTAGTAAATTCTTTATTCCTTTAAAATTTAACGTAAGTTTGAAAGATAATAGACATGCATTACAAAGACAAAAACATTTAGGATAAAATAAATTAAAATCATAAATCTACTATTAATCATAACTAACTTACGAGGTACTTCAAATATAATGATTTATATTTATTTTCATACTCTTTTGTACGTAGAACAAATTAATTTTTATATGGAATTGCAAGTTCCCATACTAGAATTTGTCCTATGCAAAAATTAACAATAGAACTGAGGGTATTATATTGTCAAAATAATCTGAACTAGGCCAAATAATTAAACATGTTGTGTAAAGTATCAAGTATGCACACATATATCACACAATGCATGATTTACTTTGGTAAAGCCTGAAGTGCTTTAGCACCATTTTTTTTTTTATCTATGTTTAAATGCTAACTTGATAAAAATAAAGAAAGGAAACAAGATGTGTTAACTCCTTAGGAAAAATATTATTTATCATAATCTTAATATGTTGTTTCTTTTAAACACGATATTCATGTAAAATTATTTTCCACTAAATGTCAATATCTTTTAGAAAATTATTTAATTTACATTTACAACTATAGTTATATTTTTATTTATCTATATGTAATTATTATTAATTTAGACTCCGTTTGATAGAAATATGGAAAATGAAAATAAAAACAATTAATTTGGGTGAGAAGATGGAAAATAAGTTGAGGCATATTGTGAGATACTCTCATCTCATATTCATTTTTGTGAGTATATGTTCTCCATCCTCTTTTAATATTTTGTGAAAAAAATTTCTCCACCATCACCCAAAGAAAATTTTGTCATGAAAAAAAGCAAAAGGCAAGAGTTAATCTCACCACATCTCTCAACTTATTTTCCATCTTTTCACTTAAATTAGTTATATTTCTTTTCATTTTCCATGTCGCTATCAAACGGAGCCTTAATTTCTATACTTTGTAAGTCATCACAATTACGTGCAATGCACGTGTTCTTTTTATAAAATTTGAGCTTGATATGGTTCATTACCATCACCGATACTATCCCCGACTTAACCACCTATCACTAGGTGTGGGGTTTTTAACTCAAAGGCCTCGGTGATATTAGAGGTGAACCACTTATTATTTAGTTACATGTTTTTCTCTTATATTTTACGATGTGGGATCTTACTATTCTTCAACACGCCCCCTCACGTGCGAGCCGATATCGGATCGCACAGGTAACTTAATTCCCACATCAGGAAATGGTACATTTGGGAGCCAATGCCACTCTTTTCGAAGGTCCCTAGAAACTTGAAGCCAACATCATCCTTTTCGAAGGCCCAGTATTCATAACCCAACCGGGCCAAGGACATGAATTGGAATAGAACCTCCTTTGATACCATGTAGAAATGCATTTTTCACATCGAACTGTTATAGAGGCCAGTCTAAGTTTGCAGCTAATGAGAGTAACACTCGTACTGTATTAATCTTTGCTACGGGCGCAAATGTCTCTAAATAATCAATCCCATGCGTCTGTGTGTAGCCTTTCGCAACCAGTCTCGCTTTGAATCTTTCGATTGTTCCATCTGTTTTAAATTTCACAGTGTACACCCACTTGCAACCCACCTTTTTATTTTCTGTTGGTAATTCGGCCAATTCTCATGTGTCATTTTTCAACAAGGACTTCATCTCCTCATCCATTACTGATTTCCACTCAGAATCACATAAGGCTTATTGCACACTGTTAGGAATATATACAGAAGATAATTGATTCACAAAAGATTTGTTAGATGCAGTTAACCGATCATAAGACACATAATTACTTATAGGATATTTGGCTTTACTAGTAAAATTTGGGTCATACGTGGGTTTAGGTACACCTCTATTTACTCGATTAGGAAGCTTCTTTATAGGAAAAGAAGAAGATAATACATGGGAGACCTCAGTTTTAAGGATATTTGAAGTGGACGATTGGTTATTTGAGTCAAGTGGTGACGGAGATGGAGACGGCACAATTTCATTTGGTAAGATTTCTACTGTTACCATGTCAAGGGATGACATGATTTCGGTTGTCTCTATTGCTGGTGGTGAATTCGAAGTCAACGTTGGAACCATCTCTATTGAACTTATCTCTTCCTTATTGATATTTTTCAAATAACTGAACTTTTTTATAATTCTCCCCCTGAAGTTCAGTTCGGTGAAAGTACATAGTTTCTTCATGAAATATCACATCCATAGTGACATACATTTTATGTGTGGGAGGATGATAACATCTATACCCTTTCTGAGAAGATGCATACCCTACAAAGACGCATTTGAGAGCATGCGGTTCAAGCTTGTTCTGTTGCTCCTTGGGTAGGTGGACAAATGTAACACATCTAAACACCCAGGGAGGAAGATTTGACACGGTAGGAGCTGTGATAGACATAGCTAAGACTTCAAAGGGTGTCTGAAAATCAAGTACAACTGAGGGGATGCAGTTTACTAAATAGACAACTTATGAGAGTGCTTCACCCCAATAGGAGGTTAGTGCGTTTGCGCCGATCAGTGATGCCCGAACTATTTCTAATAAATGACAATTTTTTCATTCGGCAACCCCATTCTGTTGAGGAGTATAAGGACATGTAGTCTGATGAATGATCCTATGAAGTTTGAAGTATGCTTGTAACTCAGTACTCATATATTTCCCACCATTATCACTTTGGAGAACTTGAATAGTAGCATTATATTATGTACTGATCTGTTTATGAAATCTCTGAAATAAACCACTAACTTCTCCTTTGGATTTCACGGGACAAACCAACGTCATTCGAGTGCAATCATCAATAAACGTGACAAACCATCGTATACCACCTAAGGAATAAATATGAGACGGTCCCCATACATCAGAATGAATAATCATAAATGGGACGAAACTCTTAGTCAATGAAGGTTTAAAAGAAGTACGATGACTTTTAGCCAGTTCACAAATCTCACAGTGAAAACCAGAGGAATTAACTTTATGAACTAAACGGGGAAACAATTTCTTTAAGTAGCCAAACGGTGCGTGTTCTAACCGACGGTGCCATAACCAAAGTTCATCTGTAATTTTCTTTTCAGACGTACTTAGGGGTGTTCACGGGTCGGTCAACCGACTCGTTGATCGATTTTTTGGACCGGACCGACTACTTCGGTCCATTATTTTTTTGGACCGGACCGGACCGAAGATGTATATAAAACTGGACCGAACCAAAGAGGCATTTATCGGGTCGGTTTCGGTCGGTCTATCGGTCTGAGCCTGATATATGGGCCTATTGCAAAATAAAGTTGGGCCTAGAATAATAAAAGATGTTTTAACAAAAAAGGGCTAACTTTTGCAAAAAGAAAAAAAATTAATACATAACAACATTAAAAATTAATACCAAGCCACTTTATATGCCAAAAAATATAAATACTCGGTTCGGTTCGGTTTTATAGGGTTTTTTGACCTCGAGGACCGAGGACCGGACCGAATTAAATCGGTCCAAAAAAAGTTGGACCGAGCCGACCCGCAGCATATATAAAAACCGAAAAAAAGCCTACGGTCCGGTCCGGTTCGGTCGGTCTTTTCGGTCCGGTTCGGTTCTTGCACACCCCTAGACGTACTGGTGTTTAAGGCTTCGTGCAAGCGATCTGTGCTTTTGAACTCTAGGTCCAGATAGTATAATTTTTCGCGTCTAACACCAGAACCAATCGTCTTCTTCGTCTGAATATCCTTAAAAACACAATGAGAAGGCCAAAGGATGAAAACACAGTGTAGGGCATTAGTTATTTGAGAAACATATAATATATTATAATCTAAGGATGGTACTACTAAGATGGAGGTTAGGTTCAGTGTGTTGGATATATTGATTAATCATTTTCCCACTACAGGGATTGGGGCACCATTGGCTGTGGACACAAAGGGCTGAGATGATGGGGTTAAAGGAGTAACTATTTTTGAATTAGACGTCATATGATCAATTGCACCAGAATTAATTACCTATGTAGTGAACCAAATCAAGCTCAAATTTCTACATGGTATCAGAGGAGATTCTATTCTTGGCCCAGTTGGGTTATGAATACTGGGCCTTCGAAAAGGGTGGCGTTGGCCCGGGCCTTCGAAAAGGGTGGCGTTGGCTCCAAGTTTCTAGGGACCTTCGAAAAGAGTGGCGTTGGCTCCTGAATTTACCAGTTCCTAATGTGGGAATTGGGTTACTCGTGCGATCTGATATCGGGTCGCACATGAGGGGGCGTGTTGAAGAATAGCAAGATCCCACATCGTAAAATATAAGAGAAAAACATGTAACTAAATAATAAGTGGTTCACCTTTAATATCACTGAGGCCTTTTGAGTTAAAAATCCCGCACCTAGTGATAGGTGGTTAAGTCGGGGACAGTATCGGTGATGGTAGTGAACCATATCAAGCTCAAATTCTACACTTTTACTAATATATAATGTAAGTGTGGTGAAGTTGATATCTCTTTTATTGATTTGTTAACTTCTTCCATTTGTTGGTTCTTCAAACAAGCTATAATAATAAAACTTTCTTTATCTTCTTTCCCAAGTCTACTATCAATCTATCATTCAACACTTTTTAGACTAACCCTTGAGAATTTTGAGTTGATACTTCAACACTTTCCTTGCTACCTTTCTCATATATCTAAATCTTCACAATCATTAAAGTTAACTTCCTCTTTACTATTGAACATTGCAAAGGCTAACTCGAATATCCGTTTATGCCTTATATATCATACTGATAACAATTGATGTACATCTACTGGGTTCTTAACAAATAACAAACATCGATCCGTTTGAATGCCAAACAAGTATTTGGTTAATTTCTAGCCATTTAAAGAGTATTATACCAACATCAGTTGTTCATTTAAATTCAACCATTATCCGTTAAACTCTTTATACTACTTAGACTACTGAGGTCTCGGGGGTACTCTTAGATCAAGAGACTTCCATCTTAGAAGCAATTTAGGCCAGATTTTCCCCCATCATATATTGATGTTCTGGTTCTATTTTTGCATTACTACGTACCAATGCAAGATACCTTACGGCTAGTGGTAAAGGCAAGTGGAGACCAGGTGGAGCCATGGCTCCCTCTGCAATTACAAAAAAGAGTCAGGTGTATGGTGCAATAAAAAATTCTAAAGATATTTTTATAAGTTTTCAAAGTTTAGGGTTGAGTTCGTAATTTTAAACATTAAGGTCAGTTTTGTTCTAAGACAATCATGGAGAAAATATCAAAATAAAGTTTATTTCTTCCAATGTTTCATTGTTTGTAAAAAATAAAATTAAACATGGGGATAGGAGTATTGGCATTTTTGAGAAATCTTGTAATCATTTTAAATTCATCACAAATAAAAGTAAAATGTCTTTAAAAAATGTCAGATTATATATTAAAATGCTAGATGATTCATCGGGAGTGCCAATAGGTAATAACCATAAAAAACAATACGTTTTTATATTTTAGTGGCAGCATCCTGACTCCCATCCCCTGCTAGTTAAGCATTGCTTCTACTAATTTCATCAACTAAACACGTATTAGGTAAATTAAAAATAGGTTAATGGTATTGGCGCATTTAGTTTTTAATTAGGGTACATCCCATTAAAGTAAAATTTGACTTTTACCATGTTAATTTACTATTAGTATGAGCACACTCTATAAGTAACTTTGTTTTTAAGTATTACACTAAAAACAAAATAGTTTCTCAACAATTATGGTCGTGTGTAATGATAATATGTAAAAAATCAATAAGTTTTCTCAGGTAAATAAAACAAAAATGAGGTTTCTAAATATATAAGAGCACCACTGATAAGATATTACATTATTATTTTCCTCTTTTTCTAGATATAAGACGACATACTTTAGTCAATTGACTGAGCGATCTCATATGAAAAAATATAGCAAAACAAGAAGAAACAAATTAAAAATTTACTAGAAGAATAAATTATCCTAATTAAAGCATAAGTATCCATGTTGTCAATGCACATTTTAGGTTCTCTATCATTCATATATGCATGGTTTACAAAATTCTTGCAAGTCGTGGATCAATAAGGACAACTTAAGACTATCTATCATATTAGTTGTGTTCATATCCTTTTGTTATTGTTGCAACATAATATGTGTAATTAAAGATACAATATTACAAGTTGCAAATCGCAACAATGATTAAGTGAAAACTAAAAATTAAAATTTAAAAACAAACATGGCAATTGAAAATACATGTCGGTAAGACTTCCCATATGTCCATATATGTATTTATGGGCTAGAGGTCTAATAAGGTTAATGAAAAGTTGCATTGAAATTGAGTTAACAATGTTTACTATAATACACACTTGTAAAGATAAATAAAATATACATGAAATTTGTGAAAAAAAATTTAATTTTGTTGAACTTCTTTGGCATTGCACTGAGGAAGAAATCAAATTGTCCATGAATTTGAATAGCAATTGAAAATAGAGCAAGATCACCAAATGAAGAAAAAAAGGATGGTGGAATAAAATGATAAGGATAAGATGGATACAAAATTAGGGTTTTTTAAATTATAGATGTCCCCTTACTAAAGTGATAAAAAAATAAATTTTACCTTAATAGAATTAATGTGCCCTAATTAAAAATTAGATGCACCCACACCATTAACCTTAAAAATAATACACTGATATGTTCCTCTCAGGTTTCATAAGCTTAGACTGTGGATCACTAGAAGAAGATTCAGAATATACCGACAAAACAACGGGCATTAATTACATTTCGGACTCGAGTTTCATAGAGAGCGGTATAAGCAGGACGATATCACCTTCCTACAAAACTAACTCTGTTGTACTGCAGTTGTTGAATCTTAGAGCATTTTCCTCAAGGAACCCGTAACTGCTACACACTAAGGCCTCCACAGGGGAAGGGCAACAAGTATTTGATAAAGGCAAGTTTCTTGTATGGGAATTATGATTCTAAAAATCAACTCCCCGATTTTGATCTGCATTTGGGTGTTGATAAATGGGGGGCCGTGGTGTTGGAAAATGCGGTCACTCCAGCATTGGCTGAGATTATTCACATCCCATTCAACGGATTATATCAACATTTGTCTTGTAAAGACGGGTGTTTCAACACCCTTCATATCAGCGTTAGAGCTTAGGCTTTTGAATGATATAGATAATACCATATATACAACTCAATCTGGATCCCTGCAGCTCTTTTTACGATATAATTTCGTCGACTCGAAAAATAATTATCAATCCGTCCGGTAACAATTAATTCTTTTGCACCCTCGTCAAGATTCTGCATAAATAAAAGAGAAATATATATATATATATATATACATCGCCTTTCATGTACGCACAAATGCGTACGTATTTGTGGGTAAATTTTTTTTCGCTCAATTTAGCTGGGACCTACGCCATATTTGAGAGAGAGAAAGTTCTTCCTCACTTTAGCTTATTTCCCTATGCGACCTATATTGAACCGAACCCAGCACAACACTCTTTCTCTCTCTCTCTACTTACGCGACCCAGCAGCAATAAGGGGGGATTTCGCACTTGTAAGCCTGCCTTCCAACCCTTTTTAGTTTGTGAAATTATTTAATTTTTGATTTTGATGAATCCAGCCCATTTTGGTGCGTGAAATTGCATTGAGTTGATATTAAAGCTTGCTTGTGTTCGATTCTTGTAGAAAATGAAAATTAGTTTGTGAAATTCGATTGATTCGTTTGAAGCTCGCTTTGTGAAGGATTATTGTAAAAAATAACGCCAATCGGTTTATGAAATTTGTTTGATTGGTATATTTGCTTGCTTTGTAGAAAATGAAAATTGGTGTGAAATTGGTTTGATTGGTTTGAAGCTTTGTGGTATGCATATTTACAATCGATAGTTAGTAGTGCACTCTATGAGTGGGGGATTAAAATTTGAGTTCTTGCTTTGGGTTTTTTGAATTTTCAAAATTAGTAGACTTAACCCCCTGTTGCCTGTTTTCTATCAACACAAGATCATTTTGTAAAAATTGTTAGATTCGTATAGCTAATAGTAAGAGGCTAATTCTAATAGTAAGATTCTAATTGTTATGATGTCTAACTTCCCTGTGTTATCTTGCATTTATCTGGAATATGCATATCACATGGTTTGTTACATTGTTTAATTGTTTGGTCTTACTGAAAGTGTTTAGTTATTTTGTAAGCCAGTGATTTAGACTTTTAAAAAGGTCAAAGTAGATGGTTAGGTGTTTGGATTAAACCAATTGTTTGGTCTTATGCAGACTGTTGTTCTGCCCTTTTTTCTTGTGTTTTCACATGCAGTTAGATATGAAATAAAAATAATATCAGATTCAGTAAGTTTCATTCTAATGCTTTGGGATATAAATATCTGTACGTCAATCCTGGTTGATTCTTGCAGAAGTGGGGGCAACAGTAGGGGGAATTGCATTTGCATTATTTTTTGAGCAGATGGGTGTCTAGTTACAAGTTGTAATTTACATACTTACTAACATGTTCCTTATTGGATCTTGGTTACCGTGTTTTAAGTATTCAAATTAACTGATGTGTAAATACTATGTGAACACTAGGATGATGGCAACTTTAGTTTGACAATGATAACAGTCCTGTGGGGTTGATTTTTCTAATGAATATCTCATACAACTTCGATTCTACAACTCAGTGGTTACCCTAATCTTTGTTCTGCTTCCTTCATGTTACGTCCATCTGTTTAATGTTCTTTGTTTTTATCAACAACATCGTTTATCTGTTCAAAAGGGCTATTGCTGGTTGAATTTTTATTTCATTTTTGTTTTGAGGAATTTATTTACTTTTACTGACATGTCATGCAATGTTTTAATTGAAGGGCAACTGTTCAAATTTGACAGATTAAAATGGAGTCTTCATCGACTGTAGAGAGTAATTCAAATATGGAAGTGGATATTAGATTCATGTTGAAACAATATGAGTGCGGAGAATTAGGGGAAGTGAAAATCACGAAGTCAAATAAGAACAACAATCATGGTAGAATATACTACTCTTGCAAACGGTGAAAGTGTGGAACCTTCTTGGGTTGGTGCAAAATCGCATCATCTGGAAAAACGTCAAATGTAATTGCCCCACTAGAAGAATGCAGTACGTCACGCAACTTGGTTATTGGTGAAGTTAATATGAAGTGGGAAATTTAAAAATGGAGAGATATTTTAATAATTATAGCTTTTTTGGTGTCAATTTCTTTGGCTATAAAAGCCATGATGTCACTATTATATCTATTTTCTTGTCTTTTTTGTTGGCCATAAAAGCCATGATGTAATGTAACTTTTGTTATAATGGATGTAATGGAACTTTTGTTATAATGAATGAAATGGAATCATTCAGTATGTGTTTGTTATAAGCTTTGTTAATGTTGAATGGAAGGGAATTCAATCATTTGGTATACCTTTTATTAATTCGATTAGTTTTGAATTAAGAATATCCAGCACTTCACAAGGTAGAATGTCAAACTAAATAAATACAAACAATTTCATCATAAGATTCACACAATCCATTCAAAAACTTAAAAATCCTTATATCATTCAAACACTCAATCTTGAACTTAAAAAACATAATAAACTAAAAAATACACATAATTCATTCAAATCCTTAATCTTGAACTTGAAAAACTTAATAAACTTAAACCTCCACATAATTCATTAAAACACTCAATTTAAACTTATATTATCCTCATCTTCTGTTGACGACCCATTAGCCTCTTGTAAATTTGCGTCCTCGCACGTAGAAGACCTACAAAAAAAAATTAGAAAATTTAAGATTCATACTAGAATCTGAAAATAAGACAATATAAAAAAATATCTGAAATAAATCTCTTACAAATTTGTAATTGCCGAACAATCGTTTATCATGTGCTTGGTTCACTTTACCACACCCATGGCAACGTCGATTTTTTTTACTTTTCGCTTTGGCCATTGCTTTCTTTTTTCCTCCTTTGAGCCTTTTGTCGCACCCTTTAGCTCGCACTTGATCGGGTTCATTGTAACTTTTTTCAAAAGTACAAGAAGCATGTACACTAGTCCCTGTGCCAACTGTATTACTACCAAATGGTATACTTTTTTCGGAGGAGGCCATTACACCTACACGGTTACTAATAAATTGATCAATTTGCTCATTAATGGTACGCACCCCATCGATAAATATCTGCCTTATTTCTTCACATAATAGGGCATTGTCAACTAAATCCAGAGACGATTGGATAAACTGACTACGCATCAAGACATAATCCTTGTCAACATCAATACACATGCCTTTATCATCCACCACGGTCCTCGATTTTGCAGACTTGGTCCACCTATTCAAGATGTATTTATTTGGCAATTCCTCAATATGCAGAAATTTCATCAAATATGCAATGATGTATTTACATGGAATTCCGACGCTTTCAAATATTTTGCAATTACAAGAAACCAAATCCAAATCCTTGTCATAAACAAGTTTACGAACTTTAGGGGATGCGACTTTCGTTCTTTGAGTATCATATATACGCTGATTATCAGTTTTTTTAACAAGCTGGATCCTGTAGTTGAAGCTATCAAGCACTTCACACTCAGTCTTATAGTACATCTCATTTGTGTAAATACCATCCATTTGATCCAAAAGGTCAAAATTTATTCTAAGTTTAGGCTTCTCAATTATATCTTTGTGATCGGCCATCAACTCTTCATAACGTTGGCGTACAAGTCCTCTACCAAACTGTATCATAAAATCCACCAATGAGTTGCCTTAGAAGCAAATCTTTTGAAAAATGCATGACCACTCTCCGCTCGTTGGCTACTTGACATGTTAGCTGAGAAAACGTGATTAACATATGCAGGAATCCATTTTGAACGAAGTTGATATAGATCTTGCAACCACTTGTTTCCTTGAAGCCCACTTTTTGTGACAAGACTTTCCCATTCTAATTCAAATTCTTCGGGAGTCTCCAATTTCCAAATACAAGCCGAGAACTCATTCTTGTAAATACCATATTTCACTGCATTAATTTTCTCCGAAAACTTCATTAATATATGCCAACTATAATACATGTGATAAGAATTAAAGAAAGTATTATAAAGAACGTCAATGCATATATATATTATGAAAATTTCATTTATATATGTAAACTACAATACCTGTGGAAAGTATTTGGCAGAACAATAGGGAATGCCTTAGTCATAACTGGGTCTTAATCGGTGAAAATCATCTTCGGGCATCGCCAAGCATATTTTTCAAAAATTTAGTAATTATCCATATAAAGTCATCAACGCTCTCATGATTCAAAAATCCACAACCAAAAATAATTGTTTGACCATAATTGTTAACCCTATTACTAGTACAAATATCATTCCATACCGATTAGTGTTATACGTAGTATCAAAGATTACCAGATCACTAAAAAATGCGTAAGCTCGTCTTGAAATTGCATCAGACCAAAAACAACGAGTTATTTTTTGATCATCATCAATGTCAATTTCGATAGTAAACAAAGGATTCTTGCATTGTTCCAATTTCAAATACTCGTAAAACATTTCACCATCATGCCCCTTTTCATCAGCCCGTATATCCATTTTATGGTTATACAAATCTGTTTGCGTGCAACCAATATTTTCAATACCTCCAGATTGAACTCCATGAAAACTAAATTGTTGATGCTGAGGTATATTCACCATGGACAATTGCTTAGTTAGAGACTTTGTCGCGGCTAAAACATTCCGATGAGACCTTAAAAGGTGAACCTTTGATAGGGTAGAAAGTGGGTGGATGCCCCTCATTAAAAACAGTTACTACGTATTTTTCGGAGTTTGACTTTAAAACTGCAATTTTAGCAGTACAATTTCCACCTAAACTTCTTCAATGTCTTTTGTTTTCAACTCTAGTAATTCTTAAAGATTTTCCTTATTTAAAGCAAACATACTCATTTCGTCTTATTTCGCCACTTTCTCGCTCTTTATGAGTAGTCTATGCACGTACACTAAATCCAGCTGCTTTAGCATAGACATTGTAGAATGTGACAACATCATCTATTGTATCAAATTGTTGCCCTTTTTTTGGCCTCAACTCATTTGACACTTGAGGAGTATATATCATACTATTTTCATCTGAGTCTACATCTAAATTAGCTTCATTACCCACATTTTCACATGTCTCCCTACTTGAGTGTCCAAATTTTCCATATTTCGCTTGGTTCACTGTAATACAAATATATAAACCAAGTGAGTACACATACATGGGTTGATACAAAACTGAAATTACACATAAACATATCATACTGCTTTGGTTTTCAAGACTACTGATGTGGCTGATATAAGGCTTTGCTATAGTTTCTTTTCTTTCTCTCTATCACTACTGCATTAGTCAATATATTTCACAAACCAATTTTCACAACCTGAATTTCACAACCCGAATTCACAAACTGATTTTCACAAACTGATATTAACCACTGTATACAATCTTCAATATTAACTCAAACTAATTTCACATACCAAAATGAGTTGGATTCAACAAAATCAAACTGCAGTAGTCAATATTTTTTTTGAATGAAAAAAAAACTGCTTTAGCTTTAATACCGCAAGCACTGTGTATATTGCAATACTTGAAATATTTCACAAAGCGAGCTTCAAACGAATCAACCGAATTTCACAAACTGATTTTCATTTTCTACAAGAATCGAACACAAGCAAGCTTTAATATCAACTCAATGCAATTTCACGCACCAAAATGGGTTGGATTCATCAAAATCAAAAATTAAATAATTTCACAAACCAAAAAGGGTTGGAAGGCAGGCTTACAAGTGCAAAATCCCCCCTTATTGCTGCTGGGTCGCGTAGGTAGAGAGAAAGAGTGCTGTGCGGCGCGGTGGCTGTGCTGCCGGTTACTGGTGTGAGAAGAGTCTCATTTGAGAGAGAGAGGAAGGAGCGTATGTTAGAGAGAGAGAGGAGAGAATGGAAAGAAGCTAAAGTGAGGATGAACTTTCTCTCTCTCAAATATGGCGTGGGTCCTAGCTAAATTGAGCGGAAATAAATTTACCCACAAATGCGTACGCATTTGTGCGTACATGAAGGGCGCTATATATATATACTTGCAGGTGCAAGACTTTTATAAATGCATTTTCTAACTTTGGTAATATTGTATATATACTAACTTCGAGTAGGTACAAAGATGATTTATACGATCGCATTTGGTATCCATTTGAATTGCGAAATGTAAGCACAATAAGTACAGTGTCCAACATTCTGTCCAACTCTTACCAAGTACCGTCTGCTGTAATGAGGAGTGCCAGCACGCCATTGAATCCTAGTGAGCCCTTGCGATTCTATTGGGACACTAAGAACAGCTCCGATCAATATTATGTGTACATGCATTTTGCTGAGCTCGTAAAGCTGCAAGCCAACCAGTCGAGAGAATTTAACCTCCACCTGAACAACGATTTATGGTATAAAGATGAACCGCTAGTTCCCAGTTATTTAGGAACAAACACAGTCTACAGCACGTCACCCGCAACTGGCAGTTTAAGTTATGAAGTTTCAATCAATAAAACAAGGACTTCAACACTTCCCCCGATCATCAATGCCATTGAGATATTCACCGTCGAGATTTCTACATACGGAAACTGATGACACAGATGGTCTCCTCAACATATTATATTACTATATATTCATTCAATTTGTAACTCTTCTCCTTGTCCTACATCTTTATTTTAGAAGGATTCATTTAACTTCTAATCTCTATGCTGTGATCGATTATTAAATAGTTACGGCTATGTTGAGCATCAAGTCAATGTATGAACTAACAAGAAACTGGCAAGGAGATCCATGTGCACCTCAAGCTTTTGTTTGGGATGGTCTTAACTGCAGCTATGACGGTTTCCAGCCGCCAAGAGTTACATCCTTGTAAGTTTATGCGAACCATTTAAATACTCCTTACTAATTCTACATATTATCTTAATTCCAATTACCTGTTGACGAAGTTATTATGTCACGTAATCAGGGACTTGTCTTCAAGTGGATTGAATGGGGTGATAGCTCCTTACATATCAAATCTCACAATGATACAATCTTTGTAAGTATTTTTTTTTATTATTATTATTATTATTATTATACTTTAAACTAATTAATCAGATATTAATTGCACCTTGTTGCAAATTAAGTTGATGATATGTACAACTATTTATTCATCTGTGTATGTGTTATATAGAAGGTTTCTTAATTACCATGCTTATTTCAGGGATTTATCAAACAATAACTTAACTGGGGAAGTGCCAGATTTTCTATGCCAACTAGCTTCCTTGAAGATAGTGTAAGCTACTTAACTGGGGAAGTGCCAGATTTTCTATGCCAACTAGCTTCCTTGAAGACAGTGTAAGCTACTTATTTGGCCTGTGAGTAGATTTGAAAAACAGCTTCTCATCTTTTCCTCTTTATTTTCCTATTATTTTCTCTTTTTTCAGAAACTTGAAAGGAAATAAGTTCACAGGGTCAATTCCAGCACAACTCCTTGAGAAATCAAAGAACGGATTGCTAACATTAAGGTTTACTTAATTATCAGAAAACCATGAGCTTACATAATCAAAACTTTTAACTAGGAACAATATTAGATTCCATTTGTCTTAATTCAAGACACAAAGACTACAACTTTCTTTGAAGTAAACAAAAATGTGTATGTAGATGATGAATCAGTAGGACTTCCAGTAGCTAATATATATATATATATTTGTCATGGACAGTGTCAATGGCTTGGACAGCAATTCAAATCCATGTAAATCTGGCTCATGCAAAAAGAAAAGGACCCAAATTTTGGTTCCAGTGATAGCATCAGTCGCTGCACTTCTGTTTGTGCTCTGTGCTGCATTGGTTACACTGTGGACGATTAAAAACAGAAAACAGCGAGGTATAAAGAACAATTGCAAGTCATTGCTAATGATATAATTTTAAATCCAGATGTTCTAATATCCTTAGTTACAAATATAATCTCTAAAGACCGGAAAGGGGATGCTGAACTAAACAAAAAAGAAGGTATCTTGGAGACGAAGAATCGACAAGTTACATATTCAGAGGTGCTCAGAATTACCAACAATTTAAAGAAAGTCACTGGGAAAGGAGGATTTGGTACTGTATACCACGGATATGTTGGCGACACTCAAGTTGCTGTGAAGATGCTCTCTCCATCATCAACTCAAGGCTACAAGGAATTTCAGGCTGAGGTAATATATATCGCCGCAAAAATACATATATATTTATTTATTTCAGAGTACACATTAAAGCTTGAAGAATAACACATCATGGAAAATTTTATAGAGTGATTGGTGTCATGCATGTATGCATGAAGCTATAAACTGTGACTTTTTAAATTACAGGCCAGCCTTCTTATGAATGTTCATCATAAAAACTTAAGTACTCTTGTTGGGTACTGCAACGAAGGTGCCAACATGGGAATCATATATGAATATATGGCTAATGGAAATTTACATATGCATCTCTCAGGTACATATATGTAGTACGTTGAAATCTTTTACTATAAATGCCCATATCTTGGCATTTCTAATACATGAAATCTCGTGGATATATGCAGATAGAAATTTATACACTTTGGGTTGGGAAGAGAGACTTCGAATAGCAACTGATGCAGCACATGGTTAGCATAAAATACATAATGCAAACATTCTTTTACTTGTTATTTGTTTCATTTATGTATGTAAGTTTAACAGTAGATGTGAAATAATGGTAGGTTTGGAGTATTTACACCATGGCTGTAAGCCACCAATAGTCCGCATAGATGTGAGGTCCAGCAATATATTATTGAACGAAAAGTTAAGTTCCAAGCTAAATTGACTGATTTTGGCCTGTCTCGAGCATTTCCAGTTGAAGGTGACACTCCTGTCTCCACAATAGTTGCTGGCACTCCTGGATATCTTGATCCCGAGTAAGTATACAATGTAACTGACTCTATCTTATATGACAATAATTTTAGAAGGGCATAAATAGAACATAAAATTTACAGATGGTGGTGGACATGTATTGCAGAATGTGGGGTTTGTTTCAGTTACATCCTTATCAAAATCAATTCTAATCAATGAGTAATTGCCATATTGATATGCCATTGTTTTGTGTCAGATAAATATGTCCATGTAGAAGCACTATCTTATAAACATAATGTCCATCATGAAGATGAAACTTTGACGTTTGCTTTTCATTTTCTCATAGGTATTATACATCAAACAGATTAACAGAAGAGTGACGTGTACGAGTTTGGGATTGTTCTGTCGGAGATAATCACAGGGCGTCCAGCAGTAGCAAAAACACAAGACAGGACACACATAGTTAAATGGGTTAAATCAATGCTTCAAAATGGAGACGTTAGCAACATTGTCGATCCGAGGTTAAAGCTAGGGAGATTTTGATGTTAATTCTGCCTGGAAAGCTGTTGAAATAGCAATGGCTTGTGCATCTAGAGTTTCCTCAAAAAGGCCGACCACGGACACTGCGGTGATAGAATTAAAAGAATGTTTGGCAACAGTTTGCGACAATGAAGATGCATCATACACAGAATCAAAGGATTCGATTGGGTTGATATCTGTGAATGTGGAGAGTGGGCGGGATCCTGGCGCAAGGTAGATAGTAGGTTTATTTAATATGTTGGGCGTTCAATAATTGATCCATGTTACATATGAATGATAACTGTAACTTGCTACAAGTATCTACGTATTTTTTGTAGCCGCCATTGCCCTGTAATGTTTGAAAAGAATCATTTCAATAAATTTATAAAATGATACAAACTATTCGGATCACCGAATGATTTTCTCGAGATTACTTCATGATCATTTGCTTTGAAATTTGTTCAATATCAGTAAGACTAGAAATTGTGTCACGCTCGATTTATATGTAATATTAAATTGCATAACTCTTGATATTATAAACTTCACTTCAAGAAGGTAATTTCATAGAGTTTGGCCGATACCCTAAATTATTATAACTTTTTAAATCTTAATAACTAATAAAGAATAAAGACTTAATTATATGGGCATATATAACACCTACTAAATTAGTTGACCTCTTAAACTTCCAATGGTATCCCGGGTGAAGATATATATATATATATATATATGTATGTATGTGTGTATGGATATGATTAAGCAACTCAGAAAGTCAAAGGTCTAATTAATCAAACTTAAGCTCCTCTAATAAAATCCAGAATCTCTTCAATCATTATGAGTGATAAATTTTCAACAACGAATGTTAATTGTGGAATATATTCAAAGAATCTGTGTATTAATTAACATTACAACCCTTTCATCCAGAATTGATTCTTGTAAGCCTAAAAATTATCAGCTCCTCCTGTAGCACGTACAGTCGATAACTTTTATTTTATTTTGGGGCAATTAAAAATAAAGGGCTTATTAGAGAAAGATTTTCACACTAAAGCCAAAGAATATTTTTTTTTAAATATAAGGGCCTATTTTTTATTTTATTGATAATATGACATGTGTCTTTTTTTTCATTATAAAATGAAATCTCAACCTTAAAATAAAACTAAAAAATACCAATATGCATTAAAAATATGATTGCAATATGAACTTTACAGTTTATATTTCACTGCAATATGACTTTGCAGTCCATATTTTACTGCAATATGAACTTTGCAGTCCATATTTTACTGCAATATGAACTTTGCAGTCCATATTTTTGGTGCAAAGTTCATATTGCAGTCCATATTTTACTGCAATGTGAACTTTGCAGTCCATATTTCTAGTGCAAAGTTCATATTGCAGTTATATTTATTTCACTGCAATATTCATATTTTTTTGTGCAAATTTCATAAAGAGGGTTAATTTAGGTAATATATAACATATTTTTATTAATTAAATGATATTTAAATTTATTCAAATACATCCATTTAAAATATAAAACAAAATAGGCCTCTTACACTAATTACTAATTAAAAATAGGCCCTTCATTCAAAAAAATATTTTTCATTGGATTTTTGGTAAAAATCAATGTATAATAAGCCCTTCTACCTAATTTCTGGTTTTATTTTTCCAAAAAAAAAAAAAAATTAATTATAAATTAATGTATCACTTAACACACCATTTAGACGAGTAATTTAAAATTTTACGCAGGTTCATGCATCATTGCTCTATTTGAAATTGAACAAATAAAAAGAAAACGTTTTAGACGACTGTATAGTACATGGCATCATTCTTTCTTCCTCTTCTGTTTTACAATTGTTACGCATACGTACGTCTAACATCATTTTGATTTCGATAGTTCTGAGTTATGACTAAGAACGTGCACGTACGTAGTAATTAAACAAAAACTTATATATATATATATATATATATATTCCAGTTGATGAATATATATACACTAAACATGGCCTTAATTTGAGAGAGAACAATTAACTACTTTCGACAGCTAATGTGAAGACATTTTCATCACAAAGATACTTAACTCCAACGTCCAACTAATAAATTATATATATATTAGGAAGGAAATTAAAAGAAAAAGTCTACGTTGATTAATTTAATCAAGAATATATGGTAATAATTAATACCCCGAGCAAGGAGTGTCGTCAAATACTATCAGAATTAATTAAGCTTAATTTATTTTTTTATATTTAATATTCCCTTGTTCTCTTCTTTGCTTAGCAAACATTTTGGTTGAGATTTTAACTTAGGATTTTTACATTCAAATGGATGCTTTTTGGGTGACACAATTTATGAATATAATTTGATGTCACTAATTATGTATTAGTTATATAACAGTAGACTTTAATTATATCGTGATAGATCCACGACGAATCATTGTAATTAATATATATTGTAAGTTTCCTCAAAATATGTTCAATGTACGTAAAAATAGTCAGTTTGTTCGTAAGGACTAAAAAATAATTGAAGCAGGGAGAGGGAGAAAGTATTAATATCTATATATATAGTTGGGAGTGTTGCGTACGAATGCTCTAATTTTCAAAGGAGAGTTGGTTGGTGGCTAACGTGCACCGTAATGGTTACTCAGAATCACTTAAATTATGTGTATGCAGATTCGTTTAGATATTTACTTGGGGATTATCAAATATATTCCTTAACAGCAATGCAACTAGCTATAATTTTTTGTTTCACATAGTTTGATGGTCAACTGTACGTACGTTTAAGGGCCTAAAACACGGAATGAAGTAAAATATATATATTAATAATTTGATCGAGTTGACAGAGAAAGTAAAAAAATGGTCATTCTACCGCCATGTAAAATTTATGAGTTCGCCATTTCCATTCTAGCTAGTTTTACTATGAATTAAACCACCATATATATATATGTGTAAGATATAAGATGATCAAACCACCAAATATATATATATATATAGTCATACTCAATGTTATATATCTTCAGCTTGAAGAACAGTTAATGTTGGTGCATTATGGAGATATTAAAATGTCTCCTCCTTGCATTCCTTACTGGTTTTGCTGTCACAGTACTTGTGGTTCATGCCCAAGATGATCAATCAGGTACCGAAAAAGCCCACGTTGCTGCTAAACTCTCACTAATTTCATCTACTAAGCACGTCCTATTAAGCTAATTAACTACTCTATTCCTCGCAGGTTTCATAAGCTTAGACTGTGGATCACCAAAAGATTCAGAATACACTGACAAAACAACGGGCATTAATTACATTTCGGACTCGAGTTTCATAGAGAGTGGTTTAAGTAAGACGATATCACCTTCCTACCAGACCGACTCCGTTCTACAGCAGTTCTCGAATCTTAGAGCATTTCCTCAAGGAACCCGAAACTGCTACACACTAAGGCCTCCACAAGGGAAGGGCAACAAGTATTTGATAAGGGCAAGTTTCTTGTATGGGAATTATGATGCTAAAAACCAACTCCCCAATTTCGATCTGCATTTGGGTGTAGATAAATGGGAGGCCGTCGTGATCGAAGATGCAGCCACTCCAACAGTGGCTGAGATTATTCACTTTCCTGCAACAGATTATATTAATGTTTGTCTTGTGAAGACAGGTCTTTCAACACCCTTCATATCAACATTAGAGCTTAGGGTTTTGAATAATACAAATACCATGTATAGAACAAAATCTGGATCCCTACAACTCTTCGTTCGCTTGAATTTCGACTTGGAAACCAAGTTGCAATCCGTCAGGTAACCCTCTTTTACCCTCGTCAAGATTCTGGTTAAAATAGTACTCCCTTTGTCCCAAATTAAGAGTCCATGATTACTTTTTGGGATGTGCCATATTAAGAGTGCACTTTCCACCAAAGCTCGTTAATATAGAAAACAATGCTTATTCTAAACTATTGATTGTGATGAAATCAATGCACTGTTAAGAACTGGTTAAGTCAAGCTTAGACTCTTAATTAGGGATGCAGGGAGTAGTACAACAGTTGTATCTGCAAGTGCAAGATTCTATGAATTCTGTTTCTAATTTAAGATAAACTAATTAACTTGAGCAGGTACAAAGATGATTTATACGATCGGATATGGTCTCCTTATGCATTTTCAAATGTAACAACAATAAGTACAATATCCGATATTTCGTACAACATTTACCAAGTACCATCTGCTGTAATGAGGACTGCCAACACCCCACTGAATGCTAGTGAGCCCTTGCAATTCTATTGGGAGACTAAGAACAGCTCCGATCAATATTATGTGTACATACACTTTGCTGAGCTTGTACCGCCAAAAGCCAACCAATCAAGAGAATTTAACCTTTACCTAAACAACAAATTATGGTACGAAGATGGACCGATAATTCCTCGTTATTTAGTTACAAACACAATCTACAGCAATTTACCGTCGACTGGAAGTTTACGGTATGATGTTTCAATCAATAAAACAGCGACTTCAACACTTCCCCCTCTCATCAATGCCCTAGAGATTTTTGAAGTCAAACAATTCCCACATATGGAAACAGATGAAACAGATGGTATATCCTCAAACTATTATGTATATATTCAATTTCTAACTACTCCTGTCCTAAATCTTTATAAGGATTCTTCTAACTAATAATCTCTTCCTTTATATACTTTGAATTTAATTAGTCTCGGCTATGTTGAGCATCAAGTCAATGTATGAACTAACAAGAAACTGGCAAGGTGATCCGTGTGCACCTCAAGTTTTTGTCTGGGATGGTCTCAACTGTAGTTACGATGGTTTCCAGCCGCCAAGAATCACATCCTTGTATGTCAAGCATTTTAATATGCTTACTAATTATACAGTTTATCTTAATGCCTATTACCTCTTGACGAATTTATTACATTGTGTAATCAGGAACTTGTCTTCAAGCGGATTGAATGGGGTGATAGCTCCTTCCATATCAAATCTCACATTGATAGAAAATTTGTAAGTTTTTACTGTGTAGTTTAAACTAAGTAATCAGATATTAATTGTATCTTGTTGGCTGGAAATATATTTAATTCATCTGTATGAGGTTTTCTAATTATTTACCGTGCTTATTTCAGGGATTTATCAAACAATAACTTAACTGGAGGAGTTCCAGATTTTCTAAGTCAACTGACTTCCTTGAAGACCATGTAAGCTACTTATTAGGCCTGGGAATGGCTTTTAATTAATGTTTCGTGTGATGCCTAAAAAAAAGGTTGTCATCTTTTCCTCTATGTTCTGCAGAAACTTGAAAGGAAATAACTTCACAGGGTCAATTCCAGGACAACTCCTCGAGAAGTCAAACAAAGGATTGTTATCATTAAGGTTTACTTACTTACCAAAAAACTACGCGCTTAAATTATCAAAACTTTTAACTACGGATTTTAACTCTAGATTTCATTTCTTCCCATTTCAAGCATGCATAAGTCAGAAAACTACTACTATGTTTCTATAAAGTAGTAAATTAACATAAGGTGAATATAAATGATATACCAATAGGAGTTCAGTAGTTGATAATTCCGTTTTAACATATTTTTGTCATTGACAGTGTCGATGGTATGGACAGTGATACAAATCCATGTAAATCTGACTCATGCAAAAAGAAAAAGACCCGAATTGCAGTCCCGGTAGTAGCAGCAGTCGTCGCTGCTGTTTCATTTTTGCTATGTGCTGCATTGGTTACATTGTGGGTGATTAAAAAGAGGAAACAGCAAGGTATAAAAGAACAAGTTTAGTCATTGTCGATGATGTAATTTTTAGATCAAAATGGTCTGATATCAATATTTATAAATAAAATCTCAATAGGAGGGAAAGTGGATGTCGAATCAAACAGAAAGGACGGAATGTTGGAGACAAAGAATCGACAATTTACATACTCAGAGGTGCTTGGTATTACCAACAATTTTGAGAAAGTTATTGGGAAAGGAGGATTTGGTACCGTATACCACGGATTTGTTGGCAACACTCAAGTTGCCGTCAAGATGCTCTCTCCATCCTCAACTCAAGGCTACAAGGAATTTCAGGCTGAGGTAATACCTGTCATTGCAAAAAATACATATTTATTGATTTCAAAGTGCACATTAAGCTTAGAGAATAAATGTGAATGAAAATTTTATAAAATGATCGATTTTTTATGTCATATATGTATGAGGCTATAAATTGCGCTTATGTAAATTACAGGCCAGCCTTCTTATGAGTGTTCATCATAAAAACCTAAGTACTCTTGTTGGGTACTGCAATGAAGGTACTAACATGGGAATCATCTACGAGTATATGGCAAATGGAAACCTCGACCAGCATCTCTCAGGTACGTAAATTAATGTAGTTAAATTGTTTTACTAGAAATGCACATCTCTTGGCTCTTCTAATACATGACATGTCATGGATTTACGCAGATAAAAATTTATACGCTCTGGGTTGGGAAGAGAGACTTCGAATAGCAACTGACTCAGCACAAGGTCAGTGTGAATTGCATATAGAAACGTTCTTTTACATTTTATTTGCTTTGAATTTGTTTCATTCAAGTATGTAAATTTAACACTACATGTGAATTTTAATTGTAGGTTTGGAGTATTTACACCATGGTTGTAAGCCACCAATAGTCCATAGAGATGTGAAGTCCAACAATATATTATTGAACGAGAAGTTCCAAGCTAAATTGACCGATTTCGGGCTGTCTCGAGCCTTTCCAGTTGAAGGTGACACGCATGTCTCCACAGTAGTTGCTGGCACTCCTGGCTATCTTGACCCCGAGTAAGTATACAATTGACTCTGTCTTATAAACGTAATATATAAAATATCCACCACAAATTAAGATGAAAAATTAACGTTTTCTTTTCACTTTTTGCCCATATATAGGTATTACACATCAAATAGATTAACAGAAAAAAGTGACGTGTACGGATTTGGGATTGTTCTGTTGGAAATAATTACTGGGCGTCCAGCGATAGCAAAAACACAAGAAAGGACACACATAATTCAATGGGTTACTTCAACGCTTCAAAATGGGGACGTTAGCAACATCATGGATCCGAGGTTAAAGGGAGATTTTGACGTTAATTCTGCCTGGAAAGCTGTGGAATTAGCAATGGCTTGTGCATCTCGAATTTCCACAAAAAGGCCAACCATGAATGCGGTTGTGATGGAATTAAAAGAATGTTTGGCAACAGAGATGGCTCTCCGCAACAATGAAGAGATATCATACACAGAATCAAAGGACTCGAATGGCTTGATGTCTATGAATATGGAGAGTGGAATGGGTCCGGGCGCAAGGTAGATAGTACGAATTATTTGATATGTTGGGTGGAACATTTTTTTTTTTTTTTTTCACTTCAATAATGTTCAGTGTTACATATGCATATGTGTAATATTTGATTGCAACTTGGTAGAAGTATATAAATATTTCTAGCCACCATCGTCCTGTAGTGTTCTCTTGGTACGTTTAATTGTTTTCCTTTTTCTGGAGGAAGTTGTTTGTTTGAAATGAAACATTCCTTATTTTTGTGTTGACACCTGACTAAAATATACTCTTGTTTTTTTCTACTATTTTGCATCTTATTATCAAACGGAGTATAAGAGTATATAATTATTATCACTAGAGGATTGTTCGTCACAAAATTATCAATGATGAATATAGGATTAGTTGAAAAGGCAATAATATCAAATTTTTGACAATGAAGGAGGGGAGCCTGGACAAAATATAATTATGCCTTGGCAAGCCTTATGCCAAGATGGCTTGGTGTCACAGGGTGTCATCTAGCACTAGCAATCGTATCAAGCTATCCAGCATTAACTAATGGTTCTAGCCTTGCATTTTTGCTAGTTTTTTTGGAGACTTGTCTCATTATATGTAAATATTGTTTCCATGTAAATAGATCTAAGAATTTTCTTTGTAATCATTTTTCATTTCCTTTGTAATCGTTTTCTTGTAACTTTTGTGAGCCAACGTGCACTGCTACAACTTTGATGTTTTCATTAAGTAGTTATATGTGGGGATAAGACTATACACCTCACACCCGGTAGGTTCACATTGACTAGCACTTTGTTTCAAGCTCTTATTTTCTTTCAAGTTGTAATAATTTTCCATGTAATCTAGTTTATTGCAATGAAGTAATTTCAATTTATGCTCAACCTCTCTTTTAAATTACAGTTGTTGCATGTTGGTTGTTTGTTGTAAATAATATTCTAGTGAACTTGGCTGGGCTAATGGTTAGCCCAGTCACTCACACAGCCTCCTTTGGGCCATCAAAGGAAGTCACTTGACAGTTGGGTAGCATACAATAATTGTATGTTCGGTTCATATGCATAAAGCACACATTTGCATTTAAAATTTGGAATATATGATTCAAATGCATTCAAAAAAATTCTTTTTAAATGCTAGTGGTAATGAAATACGTTATAAACTCATATGAGCAAGATCAACTCACAATTATTTTTAGTCAGAAGATTGTTTAAGATAAATTTTTAGAACTAGTACTTGTGGCACATTCAATATGTGGCCGATATTATACTTAGTAACTTTTTATATTATATAGATGTTTACCGCACTTTAAGTTCGTGCAATATTTTCATGTGCATGCGAAAGTAATTGCAAAATCTCCTCATATACTTTATACAATAGATAACATATATAGAATGAATGAATCAAACTTATACATATTTTGAGGTTGCCTATATCGAAGGTCCGCTCAATATGCTTATCAAAGCAGTAAAACTAACAAAAGGAATCAAACACCTTACTTGGTTATAGGCCCATTTAAGATTGCCTCAAATCAATATATAGTTAAACATAACAAATTAAGATTTGATGATATTTCAAAATTAAAAGTTGTTTATAGAATGCTTTTGGATCAAGTAGCACTACTCTTATATTTTAATGTAAATCATTAGGAATCTTATAAATCAACTCGTAAGAGTGGGAGAACCTCATAATTGTCCTAACATTTGTTACCTCAACTCCGTTATTACCTGTGTAGAATTTTTATTATATAAAAAATTAATACACAAAATACATTCAATTAGCTAAATATTGGACCTTGCTAAACTTTATCCGTACACATACTGCAATACTAGAAAAGCAAATTAACTTATAATATCCCTAGAATAGTTGATTATTCAATTTATAATATTAAGTTGCCAGGTATTACTATACAAAAGAGCAAATGCTACAAGAGGACAAAATCAAGTGGTGCTTAAAAAAAGTAGTTAGGTATTACTTGTGCCAAATGGAATAGCAACATAATATTTTTTTTAACAATTTGAAAATAGATCGGGAAAAAAACCATTGATTGAACATCCCGAAATATACATTAAAAGAATTACATATTCAAAAAATCTCACAATAAAATAGCAAAATTATGAATTAAATATTGTTATCTTTAGGATGGCAATAGGCCGGAGTTTACTAAACTCAAATAAATTATCTATCATAGATTAGAGATGGTTCGGTAAATCCATACTTGGGTTACCTAACGAATATCTGACCCGACCCAACCTGACTGAGGTGGATTTTATACTTAAATCCAAACTAATCTTTCTGCTTCATTAGGTTGGGTTGGGCTCTTTTGCCATCTCTAATCATTCACTAATATATACAAAAATATAAATGCGATTTATAAAAAGAGTTACTTGTCATTGTTGTCAATAAAATAGAAAATTATTAGTACAATAATATTATATATTTCCAAAATTTTATTTATAAACATATAATACTATTCTTATAGAAAAATAATATACTTTTCTTAAAACTATTTTAGTTTGTAAAATATTAAAAAAATTCTTTTTTGTTTTTTTAATTTTTAAATTCACGGAAGAATTAGGTCGCAGCTAGGTTTCACATCTATTTAAATTGACAATACAATGATCTGAATGCAAGTTAAGTGAAGAAAAAGTTGGTTACAATAGTTTTTCATGAATTTTAGTTTTTAAATATAACTTTATAGTCATGATAGATTTTATTTTTTAGATCTCGATAAGTATATTTCAAATATATAACTTTTAGTAAATTATAATTTTTGTATTTAAAGTTAATGTACTTTAAATTTTAAAAAGAAGTTGATGAGAAAAAAAAGTGATAGTAGGTTGATGGAATAAGGGAGAGAAAAAATTGTTAACTTTTTTAATTTGATATTTTAACACATCTAATGATTCAAAATTTATCTATTTTTATAAAAAAAATGTGAACCATTGATTTGATAAGTTGGTGATGTAATGTTTTTGTTCCTTATAAGACTAGGTATTGCCCGTGTCGAATAGTGTAGCGTTATAAAAAAATATTAATAATTTAAAAATATTAAGATAAAAAAAAATTAGTGGCTGAACAGCAGCACAAAATATACATTAAGAAAACTACATATTTAAAAAAAATCACACAACAAATCAACAAAGTCATGAATTAAAAGTTGTTATCCTTGGGATGACAATAGGCCGGGTTTTATTAAATCCACATAAATTATCTATCATAGTCATAGATAGAGATGGTTTGGGAAATCCAAATTCGAGCTACCTTATGAATATCTGATCCGACCCAACTCAAACCGACTAAGATGAATTTTATACTTATCGAGTTGGACTCTTTTACTATGCAAAATTATTCACCGGTATATACAAAAGTTTATATGAAATTTATAAAAAGAGTTACTTGTCATTGTTGACAATAAATTTATTAGTACAACAACAATATTTATTTCCAAAATTTTAGTTATAAACATATAATACCATTCTTAGTGACCAATGTGGAATAAGTTTGAACTATATTGATTGAATTTTTTAATAGCGGAAGAATTGATTGCGTATTTTGGTTGAATCAAAATTGTAATCGGTAAAATTGATGTGAATTTATGTTTAAATGAAGAAAAAGTAATCGAGTTTTTAGTTATTTCATGAATTTTATTTAAGCATAATTTTAGGTCACGATAGATTGTTTTAAATCTAAAATGTGGTTAGTACATTTTTTTAATTATGTATTTTAATGTATTTAAAATTATTATTATATAATTTTTTAAAATTAAAGAAGGGGTGGGAGAAAAAATTGTTAGAGTTGGGGGTTTTAGATTAATTGGAAAAATTGGGTTAATTATAACTTTTTTGTTTTATGGTTTAATAGTTTAAAAGTATTTATTTAGTAATACCATTCCTTAAATAATTGATTTAGGAACATGGAAATTAAATTTTTCCATTAAGTTACCTATGTGAGTCGGTTTGTTGGTCCTTCAAGAATGAACTCTGGAACTTGGTTTTGATATTCTGTAAAGAGAAAAATAGACAAATGAATATGAGTAATTTGGGAAAGGAAAGCAAAATTATAATTACTTTTCCAATCATTACGGGTTGACATTCTCATTTAATTGTGGATATCTTAAGCAATTAAGGAATAATTTTTAATGAGTATTTGTAAAGTGAGAAGTAATTCCCTCTGCTTTAGATATATGTATTCTTTATTAAATTTTCATGCATGAATTTTATTTTTTGCATGTTTTTGAAAAAAAAATTGAAGAAGACCTTTCAAGTTTAAAAAAAAATGAATAAAAAAAATTCAATTTGACTATAAAACAAAAAGAAAGTACAGTACAAATTTACATATTGGATTAGAAAATCAATGATTCTTTGTGTAGGGGTTTTAGAATGGCAATACTTTTGTATACTCTAATTATTAGCTATAATTTATTGCTAATGTTGTAAAAAAGTAGTATTGTCTACAAGAAAAATGTCATTAAAGAGTGAGTTTGGATGCTAGATTGATTCACTTGGAATGCTAATTAACAGCGGTACCCTTCATCAAATTTCGTTTTAATTACCTGACTTTAAGTTTAATGGTTAAATGCATTTTGCAGTACCGAAATGCCATGCGGCCCATTATGCATGTTGTAGCTGAAGATTGGAGAGAAAGACAAAATACAATATATGTAACTAGGATGTTTTACTTGGGTTAAACATCTCAAAGTAGTTGGCGGGATATTATTCAATGATGGTCGTTGAGATTCGCTTATATGCTATGAAATATATATGGACATTCAATTGATGATGAATAAATTGGTTAGACTTGGACCTGTTCTACTCCATATATTTAGTTCACACACATGTCAAACACCCATTTTTCTATGGTAAATACTATTGTTGATAATATACTGGCAACACTGTCACCAACTAATAATGTGGCAACACTGTCACCATCCAAGTTTAATAGAATACTGTCTATAAATTGTATAAGATGAACCCCCACAGAAATTGTACATTCAGCTTGAAGAATCTCTCAAATAGTGTGAAGATGTTCGGAGATTTCTCCTTCAGATTATTCTTTCTTGGTTTTCTCATTGTTACTGCAGCAGTCGTTCATGCCCAGGACGATCAATCAGGTACAAACCTTCATTTTACTACCCTCAACATTTAAAACAATTTCCCACTTGAAAAATGAATATATAGCTAATTACGCATCTGTAATCTCTCAGGCTTCATAAGCATAGACTGTGGAATACCTGAAGGCTCCAATTATACGGATGCAATAACAGGGATACATTACAGCTCAGAAAAAGGCTTCATCGACACTGGCTTGAGTAGGACCGTATCACCAGAGTTTAAAGTTGATGAAATTCTTGTACAGCAGTTTTTGACTCTCAGAAGCTTTCCTCAAGGAACCAGAAACTGCTACAACTTGAGACCTGCTCAAGGCAAAGGTAATAGATATCTGATAAGGGCGAGGTTTTTGTATGGAAATTATGATAGAAAAAACCAACTGCCGCAGTTTGATATGCACCTCGGAGTTGAGTACTGGGATACAGTTACATTTGATGAAGCATCGAGTCTTATGAGGTATGAGATCATACACATACCTACCTTGGATTATATAAACATCTGTTTCATAAATACGGGTTTTGGTATACCTTTCGTATCATCACTAGAGCTAAGGTCTTTGAGTGACACCATTTACGTAACTAAATCTGGATCACTTGATTTCTTTCTTCGGTGGGATCTCGGTTCAACAACTGACGAATACGTGAGGTATGCCATTTTTTTTATTTGTCAATCTATGTAGCAAGAAGACAGTAAAGAATCTTCATGACAGGTAAGATTAATGAATCTAAAGTCTTTTGTTGTAACGTCACTCAGGTACAAAGATGATAGTTATGATCGCATATGGAGGCCCCGCGACTCACCTAATACTACAACATTAAGCACTCTGTCGGAAATTGACAACAACAACTACCAGGTACCATCAAACGTTATGAACACTGCCATCATGCCTCAAAACTCCACTGAAAGCTTGCAGTTCTCCTGGAGGCCCGATAATTCCACTGATCAGTTTTATATCTACATGCACTTTGCCGAAGTTGAAGCACTACGACCCAACCAATCCAGATTTTTTAACATCTATCTAAATGGGGACCTGTGGTATGGACCTTTTTCTCCGAGAAATCTGTCAGCATTTACCATATACAGCCAATCACCTGAGAGTTGCATTGGTAATTTTGTGTGTCAAGTGACAATAAATAGAACAGAAAATTCAACTCTTCCACCCATCATCAACGCCCTCGAGGTTTATCAAGTAATACAATTCATAGAACCGGAAACGGATGAAAATGATCGTACGTCCTACAATATTAGTTTTAGTATTTATTTTAATATAGTGCTTAAAGTTTGCGCCCTAACTCTTGTTTAATCAACATACTTGTAATTATATATAGTTGATGCTATTACAAACATCAAGGCGATGTATGGTGTGACAAGAAACTGGCAAGGGGATCCATGTGCACCTAAAGCTTATATATGGGATGGTCTCAATTGCACCTACGATGGATTCAGTGCCCCTAGGATCATATCTTTGTACGTTTATGAATTTTAATAGCCATATGATTAACTTTTCATTTAGTCCATTTTACCATGCCCTCTTCCTAAAATATTCACCTTGTACGCAGGAACTTGTCCTCGAGTGGATTGACCGGTGTGATAGCTCTTCACATATATGATCTCAAAATCTTACGATCTTTGTAAGTACACCGTTTTCAAATGAACCAATCAATAAAGATTATGCCAATCAAATTGCCTCCAAATTTTCAGCAAAACCAATGATGAAAACAAGCCTTCTTTTGTTGATAATTTCAGGGATTTATCAAACAATAGTTTAACTGGACAAGTGCCTGATTTTCTAACTCAACTGGCTTCCTTGAGAGTCCTGTAAGTTACCCGGCCCGGAACTAGATTGTGTTACTACTTTTATGGCATATGCATGAATATCTTGAACCATATTGTCTTCCGTCTGTAGGAAGTTGAATGGAAACAACTTCACGGGGTCTGTTCCGGCAGAACTCCTAGAGAAATCAAAGAATGGATTGCTCTCATTGAGGTTTGTTCTACTGCCAGTATTTATCAGATGAATTTGTTTATTTTAGCTCTTTGAAGTATTTGAATGAAATAATAGAATATACTGATAGATAGCTACTTTAGTTAGGAGTTTCAATGTCCATGTCTGCTATTTCCATGTTTCACAGTTGTTATTAATCATAAACAGTATTGATGGTCTGGACAACACTACAAATCCTTGTCAGTCCGTTCCATGCAAAAAGAAAAAGAAAAATTCTGTTGTTCCAATAGTGGCATCAGTAGCAGCTGGGTCTTTGGTGCTCCTGACAGCAATATTGATTTTCCTGTGGATGGTTAAGAAAAGAAAGCAACGAGGTATGATAATAATTTATTCATTCTTAATAGGTTGGAAAGTTTTTGATCAGGAGACAATGTTATGCAAATATACTCAGACACGCTTTATATAATCTCAGTTACCAGGAGGGTGGAAGCTGAGTCGAATGAAAACAATAGCACCTTGGAGACAAAGAATAGAAAATTTACTTACTCAGAAGTCTTGAATATGACCACTAACTTTCAGAGAGTTATTGGGAAAGGAGGATTTGGAACAGTATACCACGGATATGATGGTGTGACTCAAGTTGCTGTGAAGATGCTCTCTCCTTCATCCATTCAAGGGTACAAAGAATTTCAGGCCGAGGTAAATTAAGTCACTCAACTTTCTCTTCTAAATATTCATTGCATTAGAATAGTCCTAGACCATAATCTGTAACAGAAAGGTTTCTACACAGTATTTTAACTAAATGATAGGGACGCATTCATCATAAAAGCTCAACTAATTAAATGACACTATCACAGGCAAGCCTTCTTATGAGCATTCACCATAAAAACTTAACTGCTCTTGTTGGGTACTGCAACGAGGGCACCAACATGGGAATCATCTACGAGTATATGGCTAATGGAAATTTGGATAAGCATCTCTCAGGTACGAGCTACATCCCCCTGTTAGCCAAAAAATGCAGAAATTAACAATTTAACAAAAATGAAACCGAGTCTCGTGTAACACACGATCTCCTTAAAACAATTACGCCACCTCCCACGGTGCTTACGAGGTTTGTTATGGCGTTTGTCCCGGAAAAACGGTAAAGAGTGTACTTTTAGCACTTTGGTGTCACTCGCAAAACGAATTATATTGTGTATGAACATCACCACCAAAACAAAAACCTCTTCTAGAGAGTAAGAGGGAATAAAGTGAATAGAGGTGTGTGTAGACTTGTGTGGAATGAAATTCAAAGCCTTCAATTTATACAAGGGGGAGGAGCCTTTGTATTAATCATGCATTAATTTTTTTAGTGTTAATTACAATAATTAAACAAAACCGTTTTTAAGAATTAATACAAATTAATACAAACGTTTTTTGAATTTAAAATTTTGAATTCAAATTAAATCTCTTAATAAAGAGTAATTAAAATGGGTCATTAAGGAAAATAAATGAACAAAAACTCTAAGTGCAAAACATGACCCCGCAAATGTGATTTACACTGAAGCTTATGAGCTATGAAAGTTAATACTTTATAAACTCATAAAAGGTGTGGGACTCATTTCCCATTTTATTTTCCATCTCAAGTAGCTCACTTTGGGTGACAATTTCTCATTCACCCCAAATCCGCATACAAATACACGATCTCGACTCACGGAGGAGAACACGAATCTATAATTTTCTTCACAACCGAGAAAAGGAAAAAAACTTTAGGTCCCTCCACGCTTCCTCCCCGAAAAAAGTGTACTTGGTTGGAATTTCATTATGCATTTCTGATAAATCAAATTTAATCTTGCCCAGAACTATAATTGTCATTTCAATTCCTTGTTTTTGAGTTACATGTGGTGTTCATTAACCACATGGTTGCAGTTACTTTCAGGAAAAGGAAAAAAACAGGCAGATATAATTTGAAATTTCATTGATGCAGATAGAAATTTATATGTTATGGGTTGGGAAGAGAGACTTCGAATAGCAATAGATGCAGCACAAGGTTAGCAGGCCGGCGACATGCAAATATTTTAATTTGCTTCTTTTTAATTACCAAACATAAAATTAATGTCTGAGTACTAAATGGCCGGGACTTGCGTTGTAGGATTGGAGTATTTGCACCATGGTTGTAAGCCGCCAATCATTCACAGAGATGTGAAGTCCACCAATATCTTATTGAGTGAAAATTTCCAGGCCAAACTTGCTGATTTTGGGCTTTCTAGGGTGTTTCCAATTGAAGGTGACACTCATGTGTCCACAATAGTTGCTGGCACGCCTGGTTACCTTGACCCAGAGTAAGTACAACTAATTCTTATAATTATGAAAGTCTTCTTCTGATCGATATCATTTTCTTCAAGTTGATCACATACTTATACAACTGGCTGTATTCTGGTTGAAGGTATTACACATCGAACAGATTGACAGAGAAAAGTGATGTGTATGGTTTTGGGATAGTTCTTCTGGAGATAGTTGCAGGGCGTCCAGCAATAGCAAAAACTCAAGATAAGACTCACATAATTCAATGGGTTAGTGCAAAGCTTCAAAAGGGGGATGTCAAATATATAGTTGATCCAAGGTTAAGGGAAGAATTTGATGTAAATGCTGTGTGGAAAGCTGTGGAATTAGCAATGTCTTGTGTTTCACGCACTTCAACTAAGAGGCCTACGATGAATTATGTGGTGATGGAATTAAAAGAATGTTTGGCAGTAGAGATAGCTAACCGCACGGACTCCAAGGATTCGGTTGGATTAATGTCTATGAAGAATCTGGAGAGCGTAATGGGTCCCCGAGCAAGGTAGTAGACTTTTGCAAGTGTTTGACGTCATTTACAAGTTTTATCAACTGCAACTTAATTGTTGAGTGTGTTTAAATACTAATTAATTAATAATTGTGGCTATTATGGCCTTGGAACTGTAACGTTCCTTTTCTTTCTTTCTTTCTTTCTTTTTTCCTTTCTACTTTTACCCTGTATTTGAATTTTTATTTTCTTTCTATTTTTATCCTGTATTTGGATGAAATAATTTTCAAATCAATCAAAATTATAAATGATAAAATTTAAAATTTCATCATTTAAAATTTCAGACGTCTTGTATGTAGAATTTAAAAAGTGACGTAAATTACAATATCACTTGTTTTAAGTTGTTTGAAAAATAATGTCATGCCTCATACTACAGAATTTTATACCCAAAACAAATCAATGCGCTGACCAGATTGCGCTATTGTGGGGCAAGAGCTAGCGCTTCCTCTTTTTCTTTGCCACCAGAAACCAGGAATTTTTGAAGCAAAATATCTTGTTACGCTCGTCAAAATTTGTAAAAGTCAAAATCTAACAAATTTACCGCGTGTAAAATTTCAAATTCCTTAATCGCTAATTTTACCAAATGATAGATTTCTACTTTCTTGTATTTCAAATCCCGGCTTTTGGTTAAATCCCAAGTTTTTTTTTTCTCCACCCAAACATAGAGTTAAGAAAAGAAAAGAAAAAAGGTCTACAATGAGACTCGAATCTGGACATTGGCCGCCTCATATAAGAAGTGTGTTGTTTGTAATCAAAAACATATTTTGTGCATTTACAATGATTATGGAATGGAAGACGGTTACGTACTAGCACACATGTAGGGAGAAACAAAGGACCTAAAGGTGCTTTGATGTTTCATCCACGTATAGGTTTGAGTAATTAATAATTTACCTCTTTAAAGTTTATTTATTTTTTTCCCTTTCATTCATGAAATTCATTTTGTATAACGTTCATCTTTAAAGTTTGTTCTTATTTTTACTTTAGTCCAAAACTCCACACGCCGTAAAGTTTTTGAACGGAAAAGAATATGTACTTTAATTTGCACATGGGCACTATAGCAAAGTAAAACGGTTAAGCCACCATAATACTCTCATATATGTTTATCTGAAGATCAAATTAGGGTAAAATCAAAGCGTGGAGTTGAAAAAATAGTAGAGAAAAAAATTGAACACACATGGTATAATGCCCACTTGCAACACACATGGTATTTTTCATCCAAAAATCTAACGAGAAGAAGAGTTTCAGACTAAAGTAAAAATGGTAATAAACTTTAAAGACGACTGTAATATAAAATGAACTTCATAGAATAAAATACAAAAATAAATAAATTTTAAGGGGACAAATTATTAATAACTCTATATATATATAGGTGACTGATATTTAATTACTTACACACATATCCTTTAGATAATAAACACACAAGTATATATAATTAGTTGTGAATGTATAATTACGAAAGACAAGCATATAAAATAAGAACGAAGAGACGGCACAAAAAAATCAACCGAGCACAAATCGAAGAAGCACGCGACCTATAAATATCCTGAATTAGAAATCACCAAATTAAACTCCAGCTGGAGTGGTGAACAAAAATGTAAACAATTCATATACGGAATCTCTTCAACCGACTTTAAGTTAACTATCTAATTAAAGATTATCTATTTTGAGAGGTAAATTGAAAAATATTTTTAAGAAGAGGTAAATTAAAGAATATTTTCATGAATTTGGTAGAGATGATCTCTATAATAACTCGATCATCTCCCCCAACTTTCATCATAAAATTCAAACGAGAAGTGGGTTAACTAAACATCTTAAATTTAAACATCCAAAAATGCACGTAACGGGAAGTGGGTTAACTAAACATCTTAAATTTCAACGTCCAAAAATGCGCATATATATCAATTGTTTAGTTAACCCATTTTTCGATTGACTTTTTTGATGAAATTATGAAATTTGGTGAAGATGATATTCTCATTATAGAGATCATCTCTATCAAGTTTTATGGAAAAAAATCATTTGTTTACCCCTTTCAAATAGACTATATTTAAGATAGTTAACTTAAAGACAAGTTTCAAGAGAAGGGTTCTCATTCATATATATATATACTACTAGAGTGCAACCCGTGCGATGCATAGGCACTTTATAATTTATCACAAATATTGTAAACGGTTTTTCTTTAAAAAATTAAAAACGTGCAAACTTCAAGTGGCCATTCTTGCTTACACAATAAAAAAAAGATAAGCTTCTGTCAAGTGCAAAACTTGCACCACCAAACTCCAAGGGAAAAGAGAGAGAGAGAGAGAGAGAGGAGAGAGAATGGTAAACTTAATGTCTAAATTTGGCATTGGATTTTAAAATGAACCATATTATTTTCATATCCTTTGGGGTTGAGTTCGCGGCTACCCCGTCTTACTTCAATAATTCAATTTATTTTAACCTACAACAAAATTATCTTTAAAAACCTTCTATGGGGTAGCGGGCAACATATGCAAACCATTAGAATAAATTATAAATAATTGGTATATATGATTATAGTTTATAGACAACATATATCTTCAACGCTCTAATGCCACGAAATTCATAGAAGTTTAATATTTAGTGACATTTTATATGCCTATTTTTGAATCTTTTTTAGAGAGTTATTTATTTGGAGTCTTAATTGTGACACCCCACAATATCCAGATCTATTACATCATTAACACACACGTATTACATAAAATTCACAAAATTGATAACCCTAATTATTATGAAAAATGATAAAAAGTTTGATAAATAAAAAGTTTAGACATGAGTCACCTAGGTTGTAGAAAATTGAAATCGAAACACATCAAATTCATAAAATAACTTAAAATAAAGACACATACCAACTTTCAGATCTTTACCTCTGCCTTGGTTACAATAATTCGTAGTTATGCAACATGCCAAACCTATTAGAAAACCACCCACAAACAAACGTATACAAACATAAATATAATAATATTTATTATTAAAAAAATAGTAGAAGTACAATAGATATAAGATCGAATTAATTTTTAAGTCTTGTAAGTTTTTCAAATAGACATATTATAATATGTGGGAGAGAAAGGAGTTTACAATTACTGAGAATTTTAAGTATAATAATGTGAAAATTGAGAAACCACACAATATGCTTTATTAAGCAGATATTTGAAAACTTTCAGAAATGATGGAACAAATAGAGGGGAGTAAAACAAACAATCACCAATTAATTAATCAATTGTACAACTGCTACAGCACTAATTTTAACAAGCTTTACAAATCATTATAAAATAATTTACACACACACATATATATAGAGGTCACTTAAATATAAATAAAGGATGTAGCAATTAATCAACTATATCAAAGAATATTACTCTATATTTGGCAGAATCCCAATAAAAGCATACTGGAGGGGACCTTTGTCATGCACAAATTTTTCTAGCAACAATTTTACTTTAAATCTTCTTTTACTTCCTCCAGGGAGAATAACAAAAATGAATAAAAAAAAGAAACAAAATAGGAAAGTGTCTTAAGTTAACAATTAAATTACGAATCTTGTAGAAGCGGAAGGATTCTGTACAATGAATCCAGAGCAATAAAAATAATGGATGGAAGGAGATGAATAGAAGATAAGTAAGGGCTGAGATATATAAGTGGGATTTAAATGCTCAGTGTAGATAAATAAGGCTGATATTCATTTACAAATACTAGTGGGATTTAAATGCTCAGTCTAGATAAATGAGATATAAATGCTCATTTGCTGTGAAGACGACACGTGGCACTTCGGTGGTAATAGAGGACTGTATTTTCATTAGTTTTAGTAGATTAGAGATAAGCACCATCTAATTAAACTAATTTGTATATGATTCAACTACTAGATAGAGTCGAGTCCTATCCATCGTAAATGATACACTCTAGCCCAAGTAGTAGTAATTATCCTTTTGCATGTGTATTTGTCTTTTCTTTCTCTTTTTTTGTTTATCTCTTTAGGTGCTTATCACATCCCATGTACGTACCAATATAAATTTTGAAATTCATTTCATAATGTGTTTAAAAAGTTGGGGTTTTAGAATCTTGCATTAAATTACGGAGTATGAATTTTATCTATCTCATTTTAGTTTTGTCTCTCACTAACTCTATCTAAAACACGTAAATGGATAAAAATCCTACTCAATCTTAACTTACATTACTATATTTTCATAATTTATAAAATATTTATGAAAATTTCTAAAAAAAAATTAAAAAAAAGAATGTAAATTGAAAATCATGAGATTTTAAAATTATAGATATTAAAATCTTATAATTTATAAAATCATATAATTTCAAAATTTTATTAAAAGAACAAAACCTAACACAATTTTACATTTCTCTATATATGGTTTCCTCAGCTAAAACACAAAAATCAGGAAACTCCATGCAGCATGCACTATCCATGAATACAGAGGGCAGGTACGGTATAATACATGCGTGTGATTAGTGGTAGAGCCAGGAATTAAAACCAGGAGGGACCAAATTAATGCACTTTTAAAAAAAATTGCAAGTACTTTTAATAAGGTGAAAATCAAAATACTATATTAAAATATTTAACATCTTATACGTCAAAATTCACATATTTAATTACAGTATTCCCTTTTGAAATTTCATATTTTGAAAATGCTTAATAATATCTTCATTATCAATAACTTCATATATTAATCTCCAAGCCAATTTTTTTTCTCAAAAACATCTTACTATATAAAATTCAATTTTTACTAACCCATTATTAAATCAACCTCAAAAGATGAAAGAATAGAAAAAATAAAACTGATTTTTACATGAGATACACCTATTACGGAAATCCACTCCGAATGTTTGCCGACATATGATACACCTTCCTTGTACTTAGTTACAAAATCCTGTCCCTGTACTTATGCACCAAATCGCACATTAGCCCCTCATCCACTAAACTTTTTAAATTACACAAATGCACCCTGATTTTTACACTGCTGCACGAAAACCCCTGTACTCAGTGAAAACTTGTGAAAAGTCCAGATGCCCCATGTGGCTCCGCCCCTGGGTGTGATGACACTTGTGCATAATGTCATAATCGGCTTAACTGTATTGCTACGTGATATTCTATATCTACAAAAAATCTACTCCCTAATTAAATGAATTGGTACACTATCAATAATTAAAAAAAAAAAATTAAATCTTAAACACACAATTATTTAACCCATTTATATATTTTTAAAATTCAAAATTTATTACCTTTATCATATGAGTATACATAGACTATACCACAACCGTGTAACAGAGTCCAATAATCTACGTGCGAGTGCCAACCAACCAAATATGAAGCCATTAGAAATCCGCAATAATTGCTTCACTTTGACAACCTTTTAAGTAGTTGTCAACTTGATGGAAAGACAAAATTTTGAAGTAAAGCCAAGCGAGAAATGTGACTTCTTTTGCCATAACAGAATTTCCCAAAAATAGCAACACAACACCCGCAAGAAACCCTCTTCGATCACTTCATCCAATCGCAACCAATTCTATCAATCCTTACAATACAAAGCCAAAACTTGAACAAAATGTCAAATTCTACAATACCCACATTATTATTATTATTATTATTATTATTATTATTATTATTATTATTATTATTATTATTATTATTATTATTATTATTATTATTATTATTATTATTATTATTATTATTATTATTATTATTATTATTATTATTATTATTATCATCGTCATCAAAATACACGCATGCATGTGTGATTGAAAAAAAAATCGTCGTAACAATTAATTGCATGTATTTATATATAATAAACATCGATTTGTTTCTCTTATTAAATAATTATTGTAAGATCAATAAATCTTAAGGTAAAAAATGTTGCTCACACACGAACTTAGCGAAAGAAAGTAAGTAAACAAGAAGAACGCACAGATTTTTGACAAGGGTAGTTCTCCCACCTAATCGGATAGTAGATTTAATTTATGTCCAACTGATTGATATTCTGATTGATAACGGTTGTAGATACAAGTTGATAAAGGGTGGTTTTCAATAATTCGATCATCTCAAATGCTAAAGGCTAGTTCCTTTTATAGATACAAGGAACTAGCTGCTACAAAGTGATAAACCTTACACACCACGTTTGATGGGAGTTGAGAGAAAGGTGATGATTAGTTGGGTAGTGGAAAGTTAGTAACCAGCCGTTAGGCATGTTGACCATGTTTCCATTATGTTGCTGCCACGTGTCAGTCTCTGGAAGGCCACTCCTCATGATTCATAATGCTTGGAGCTCGGTCGAAATACTTTTATGCCCTCCTATGATTAACGAGAAAAATAGGTAGATATATGAATTCGACCTAACCATATATATTGTAAAAAATATTTTCTATAGTGACTTTGACAAAAAACTCAGCAGCCAAAAACAGAAGAATAAATGAATAAATAAATAAATTTAATAAACATGTGCTTAGCAATAAGGTTATTGGGGGTGATTTTCAAGGGGCACGCCTTGGATTGAATCAAGGAGACAGGACCACTGACTAGGGCTCACTTATCTTTAAGAGAATGTCCCTTGCATTGGTTAGCTAGCTTAACTAATTATTTTTAACATTAAATTAAGTAAACAACAAACACAGAGCATAAAGACATCTATCTCACCAAGAAAAATTGAGCTTTTCAATTAAGTACAGATCGAGGATGACACTAAAGAACTACGTCCTATTAATTAAACAAGATGAATAAAGCCTCAATGACTAGCTTTCTAGCCCTTCATGTTAATCATAGGTGCTATAATTACTTCCAAAACTTTAATTCCCCATTAAACTTATCAAAATCATTGCAAAATGATGCTGGAAACTTGGAAAGAAGCAAAAATTAGTCAAGTGGGTACATCAATCATATCATCATTATGCTACTCATAATTAAAAGATGATTATCGAATAAAACTCGATCTTGACAGCAGAAGAAAATATTGTAATGGGAGGTTATAACAATTAACTTAAGACTTTGAATAGCAATTCATAAAACAGGGTTTTGGGTCTCTGATCATTGATGATGAATCTTGATGATCCAGTATATGGGGTGGGTCTAGGGTCAATTAGGCTTTCTTTAACTTATGGCTTTTGGGGTTTTTTTTTTTTTCCTTTTATGGATTGGGTTAGGGTTTTGAAGGGGGAAATGGGTTAATTTGCATGGGATGAAGAAATGAGTGGTTGTAGGGAACTGAAGAAAATGTATGGTACTGTGGAGAAGGAGTAGTAGTGGGGTAGTTGACAAAATCAAGCTTGTGGCCTAAAGTTTCAAGTGCTTTAACTTGTGACCTCAGAAACTTGAGATAATTAGCAGCCTCATCAAGCATAGACGCAGTGTCCATCTTGCTCCCACCGGGTACCAGCCTTTGCAAAACCCTAATTTTCTCACTTATCCTCTCTCTCCTCTGCCTTGCCGCCACCGTTTGTGGATCGCTCGATATCTTCACATTCTTCCTCCTTGGTTTCTCCACCACCTCTGCCCCCAAATTCACTGGCCTAAAAGCCGCCGCTCTATAAATCATCTCCTTCATTTGTGCTATGGCCTCCGAATCTGGCTCTTCCTCAATAGAGGCTGATGAACTCGGATGCTGGAAGTTGATGTTGGAAGAGAGAGGCCGCTTCTCGATTTTAGGCTTCTTTGATTTTGGCAGCTCATCTGGAATTACAAGGTGGAAATCCGACTGAAGTGGATCGGTATAGTAGTCATTGCTTCGCTTTAAAGTGGCGTGCATTGTTTGTGATGATTGAGAGAAGATTTCGTTGTTTTTGGAAGAATTACTAAACGACTCACCAGAGGAAATATTGGAAGTGAAGTTCCATAAGTTTTTGCAGTCTGAGAAAATGTTCATTGAGATGATCTCGTCTTCCTCGATAGACGTGTCAGTGTAGCTGTTAGTACCTGACAGCAAGCAGTCGAGTGATTCCAGAGAGGCAGTGGCAGTAGGCATGCCAAAATCGGCCATTAGGCCATTTGTCGAATACAAGTCGGCGGTTAAGGCCTGACCCCAGCTAGTTCCTGCTGCTGATTTTGCGAGCATGGAATCTGCAGCTAATCTTTCGGCTTCTTGGCGCTGAGTCTGGTTCAGGTTTGAGTTCATGTTTATGGAATCCAATGCTGGTGTTAACTGGTGAACCATTTGGTTCACTTGGACACACTTTGAATTATTATTGTCAGACGTGTCAACTTTCTGGAGCTGTTGAATTGAGCTAATTGAAAATGTCTTGGGGAAAATTTTCCTCAACTCCGTGCTGCTGATTGGCCCATGGGGATGATATATTTGCGAGCACTGGTGAGCCATTCCAACTCAAACCATCCATTGATTTATGAGCAGTCAAGTATTTTTTATCTGCAAAAAATAAGTTAAATCAACCACAATTCATAATGTACACATTGCTCATATTAAATTGATTATAATATATATTAAGAAGAAAACAAATTGAAAAAAAGAATAGGAAACTACTTAAGTTGGTTATAATTAATGGGGCGTACCAAGTTCAGATCAAGCTAGCTAGCTACCACGGGAGGGAGAGATGAAGAGTTTGACTGGCAAAATCAGAAGGCAATTTGGATCGGATCAAACCTCGGTTAACTTTGTATATATATATATATATATCACTCCTTGTGTTCATCATCTTTTATGACTTATATCATGAAAACTGTGAACAATAATATCAAGAAGAAAAGAACAAAACCAATATTGCTAACGTCAGTTTTAGCAACTAAAATTTGTTTCCAGTATTTATAATAGTAACAATAGAGACAACCAGGCCAAAAGATCAATTTCGAAAACTGAAACAACAATTTGGGTGCAATTAATACAACTACACCATTTTCTGTTGAGCAAGTTGTTGATGAAGAGAGACTTTGGTTACATGAGCTTAGCTACCATGGAGGACCAGCCTTTGTATATATTTTGTTTGTTGAGAAAAGATATATATGTATATATATGCATGTATATAGAAGGTGGAGAAGTACTAAAGATTGGTCTAAATTATACAATAAACATTACTACTTGTACTTAAACATGTAAAATAAAGCGAGCAAAGTTGAATTAAAATATTAGTTTCAAGAGTTGAAAGGAGATGTGATGAGAGTTTGGAAATTAAAAGATAAGGGTTTTTGGTCAGTTTGGTGGGGCTGTAAGAGAGTATTTTTATTTATTTTTGCAGATGGGGGAGCATGAGATCTGACGCGAAGCATTTTAAATATTCATTAGTTAATCATTCTCATTTTATTACTATATTTTTGTACAATTTAATACATTTATGTGTGTGTGCGTGTTTATATATTATTTATTAATTTTGTTATTTAAGTGGGAAAAGCTGTAACATCCTTTTGGTTGGTCATGTTATTCCATGCGCTCTGTAAAGTTTCAGTACTAAAACCGCAGTGAGAGTGTGCTTGGTTCGGAGCAAAAAAAAAACATTACCACTCTTTCTTTCTAAAATATTTTCCAATATTAATCATAGTTTTAATCATAGCCATTGCTTCTGCTACTTTTTTTTTTTTTTAATTCACTATACTTTCTTTCCTCTTTCCAGCAAACAAAAAATAGCAGCCCCAAGGATGATTAATTCATTGTGACCTAGCTTATGATCGAAATAGTACACCCGCAAGCGGCAAATGAATTCTTAATTTGATACTGAGGGGTGGGCTAATAGCTTTCAAAAATGATAGTTATGTTGACTGCCATTAGAAAAAGAGAGGAAAGGTCAGGAATTCAATTTTCATTATATTATGTTTGGAAACTCGATTTTAAACTTTAAAATTAGAGCAGAAATTTAAACCTATATGATATATATAATATGTACACGCGTATAATCATATATATATATATATAAATATATGATAATTGCAATTTCATAAAGCTAGGCATGTATCTACCAACTGTTTGAAATCTCTATAATTGGTTCAAATTGTTTGTATTTCTATTTGGTTCGATCATCATATTTTCTTCCTTAATTCTGCAAACCACTTTAATCTATCTAAATTAAGCTTGTATTTAAAAGAGATTTAACTGAGAAATTAAGTAAAAGATTATAAATTAAGTCTAGCTAGCTAGATGGGCCAACTTAAAACTATTACTCATGTAACAGTAGTAGCTAGCAATAGCATTCTAAAATGTTTTAAGCATTCCAATTAGATAGAAAGCCGGGCCGGCCGTTGCTTTGTGTGTAGTAACTATATATATATAGACATTTACATAGAAACCGGGAATTAGGCTTATATTAGTTTTGGATTTTAAATAAAAAAAAAAATTGTTTTGGTGCACTATATATATACATAATTAAATTATGAAATTGGCAGACAAGCATAGGAGATCTTAACAGATGGCACAAGCAACTTGCTCCTCCTATATATATCTAGCTATGACTTTTGTCTTTTCACTTCTTTGCACTCCCTCTCTCTGAGAATATGTATATATTAACAACTATATATATATATATGTCTAAATGTGTATATATATATATATAGGAAAAAAATAGAAAGAGAGAGAGGGATCTCTGATGGGGGAGGAATTCTGAGTAGTAGCCACATGCGGCCCATGATTACAGCTCAGTGAATAATGGGTTCCCATTGCATTTTTCTTTCCTTTTTCTCATCCTAACATATATACAGTCGATCTATAGCTAATTATAACATATACACACCATCTCTTCCTTTCTATTAATATTGTCAACTCTCTCTCTCTCGATCTCTCTCGTGCATGTTTTTCTTCACCCTATAGCTGGGCCAAAATATATCTATATATATTATGAACCGTAAATATTGCTCGAAATTTAGCACATTAATTCGATATTCAATTATTAACTCCCTCTCACTTAGAGAGATATGTTTCTCAAATTTTAATAGAAGTGTAAGATGATCAAATGATATCTTTTAAGTGTAGCAATAATTGAGGGTGAGGGTTTGATTCCTGCAAGTTTTTTTTTTTGGGAAAAAACAATATCTTCAACGATAAAATAGGCATTTCAAAAGTTTGATACAGTTTTTACTTGTAGTTGAAATTCATATTTGCTTTATAATATAGTATATATATATATATATATATATATATGTTAGTAAAAATCTATCTATTAAGAATAAGTGAATAACATGCAAGTATGCAACCGTTAGTTCAAAACAATCACCAATATACTGATTAAAATAAATAAATAAACTATTAAAAATGTGATATTAGAATTAACAAACAGTTTGATCTAACAGTCCGTTTGGATTGAAGGTGAGGAACGGAAAGAAAATAGTTAATTAGGAGGGGAAGGAATGGAATAGAATGGAAATGGAAATGAATGAGTTTAATTTTAATTGTTGTTTGGATAGTTAAGAATGGAATGAAAATAAATCTTGTTTGGATAGAAAGAAGAAAATAAAGGAAAGGAATGTGATTTAATATATTATTAACAAATTAGGGTTAAATTTGGAAAAACATGAAAAAATCATTAAAATCTTTTCCTTTCCCTCTCAATCCTCCCAATATTGGAAGGAAACAAGATAAAAGAATAGAGGGGATTGGCATTCCCTCTCAATCCCTCCGTTTCATCTCCACTCCCTCTTATAAATCTATTCAAACGAGTAAAATGCAATCCTTCCTCCTCTTCTCGTTTCCTTTCCTTCCTATTCCCTTAATTCAAACGGACTATAAGTTACAATACATATAAATATATAAAACTAACCTTTTAAAAAAAAAATTCCAAAGTTTTATACATAATTTTCGAATTAATAATTACAAAAATTATTAATAATCATTTTATTATTTTTATCATTATTAATTATATTTCATAATTGCCTGAACTTTCTCGTGACTTTTCCTCAAAATCATGTGATTTTTGCAGAATGTGTTTTGCAAGAAAAGTTTTCCCGTGGGAAAGTTGTAGGAAAATTCTGGATACACTTTTCTGCAAACCAAATACGCCAAAAGTGCAGAAAAATGCACCTTTTTTTCACTTTTCCTTCATCCAAACGCATCCTAAGAAAACACGTGTGAATATTGTGATGAAGAAGCACTTAGCTAAATATTATTTCATCGTGCTCTAATACCATTTTGAGGCCAAGGAAGTATATAGTTATATATATATGTATATATCAATTTGTTGAAAACCAACATTATCATCAGTAATAAAGAAAAAGCCTTGGGTATTAATTAGTCTTACCTCATTTGGTGATAAATCTTGAATATGTATAAATTTATATGAGAATGACATAATACAAATTTTTTCAAGCAAAACTTCTTTCTTGCCAATTATTAATTATTATGGACAAAAATTCCCATTTAACATTATTTTCAATTTTCAAAATTTAAAATTCAAATAAGGTAACATTCACTACTCCCTTCTTTGCAGTTATATATTCATATCGATCTTGTAAATTTCACTGCAATTTATAAAAAAAATTCCATTAAACTCCAAAATTTCACTAGATATTTTTTGAAAACTTGCAATGAATTTTTAATTTTGACGTTTTTTTTTTTTTTGTAACATTGTAGTGGAGAACATAATTTTTCTAGCAAACCTACAAAGAAATTCACTTCAGTTTCGCAGTGGAACCTCTGAATTTCGAAGTTTTATAACGAAGTTCTTAAAGGAATTTATTATTTTGGTGTTGCCTAATGAATCCAATAAGTATAAACAGAAATGTAAATTAAGAAATAATTAATGTAAGAAATGTAATTTGAAAGTTAGGAAACAATTCATGATAAAAAAAAATTATTTTATAATATATATATATATATATATATATGTGTGTGTATTACAATATATATTGATATGGGTACATATGTCAAATGTCAATATAATTAATGTAAAAAAAAATACTATAAATTATAATAATAAAAAAGATTTTTATTATATTAAAATATCTTATCTTAAATTCTTCATAAAAATAGGAAGAACCCTCAAATAATCACTTAATTATATATTTGAAGTAGTACTATGATCGTCAAGTGGACCACCGTTTGAGAAGCCAATGGAAATGGCAAGATGACTTTTCAATATATTTGAAAATTCCACTCTCTCTCTCTCTGGTAGACTCTAGTATATATAGTAGTAATGTAATGTAATTAAATTAAGCTAATGAATTAATTAATTAAGAAGTCGAATTATTATTTAGTTCACTTGGGCCGTCGTTGGCAAGGCCCACTAGAAAAGTGGTCCATCATTCTGTCCGTCCAAAATGTCAAAATCCGTTATTAAAAAGCCCCTGTTTTCTTCTAACCCGCGTTTGTTTATTTAAGACCGACGTGAGTTGTCGCCTCGGATGACGTCACCTTCGAAGCCACCCCAATTATATTACAGAGCTGGTTGGTTGGGTTTGCGTCCCGCACGTGAACAGTCACACGTGGCCGAAGTTGAGTGGTGGACAACCTATGAGATAGCAATCTCGCACATGGGGGGGAATCTAAGGAATTGAACAGTGGGAGTTGGAGTTGTAAAACGGGACCAGCTAATCTGATTCTCTAAAAGAGAGTATTGGGAGTTCCAGCTCATTTTATTTATTTATTTATTTTTATATATTGCGTTACCAAATTAAACGTTATCCTCTGCAATTTTACAACCCAAACTTTATATCGTCTTTTATGTCAATGTGTTGACTTGAGAATCCTATTTCCAGTTTTAAACTTAAGAATTACAGTTATAAGTTATAAATTTATTTATTTTTCAGTTTCCAAATTAAATTGAGAGGAAAAAAAAAAGGCAGACTGACACTACAATATATATTTAGAATGAATTTGAGCAGTGATATACTTTTTGCATAAATCAACTAAATATTTTTATCGATGTGTATTATACAATTGTACTTTTGCAAGATATAACTTGTGATATACATACCGGTAATTAATTTGCCAAGTAAAAAAGATATGTGCTTTTGAATTTTTGATTGATATATCTAAAAACGAGAGAAAATAATAGCACCCACGTAACAGGATTTTTTGCACGTTAGTTGGAGGATATTTTCAAAAGTAAGATTACGTGTGTTTCTAATGCTTATTAATTACTCTCTCCCAGTTTTCAGACTTTAGAATAATTGTGTTTTAAAATGCATTTAAAACATCACTTTTAACATGTTTTGTAGCGCCCGTTCAATTTAATCATATTAGGGTTTGGGTTTTTAGCTGATATAAATAGAGCTAAGCTAAACAAACGCAAAAGGCAAAGAATCCAAAAGCCCGTGGTGGTGGTGGTGGGGGGGGGGGCTAAGTCAGAAGGAGGGAGGACAAGTCACTTTCACAGCATAATTCTTTCTTTTCTAGAACTAAATAGAAGGAGAAGAAGAAGATGCAGAAGAAAGCGGAGTCCTATCCCTATCCAACTTGTAGTAGTAATCCTTAGATTTCCCCAAGCTGTCTACACGGTGTCCCCCATGTCATCAATAGGGCCAACTCTCAATTTTGAGCGCCTTACGCGAACAATTATTTTAAGAACCAAGCTGAGGTTTTTTTTTTTTTTTTCTTTAAATAGATGTGTTAGACCATCTCCAATGTAGCACCATCTCACCAAATTTAGTGCTATTTCTACACTAAATTGTTCTAAGGAAGCACCAAAAGCTACACCAAATTTGATGCAATGAATAGTGTTACACCATATTTGGTGTTCATCCCACACCATCCCACCATTTTTTTTTGTTTTTTTTTCTTTAATTTTTATCTTTATTGTTATTTACTTATAAATATCAATTAGGTCATTTTTATACTTCTAATTTAATTTTTTTAGTTTATTTTTTGATTAGAAATATTAATAATTTGTTTTATTAAAAAAATTAATTTATTCTAATTAAATTTATGTATATTTTATTGTAATTAATATTTGTAATATATAATAATAAGGACAAAAAATTTAAAACATTTAAACTTCATAAATTTAAACTTACATTAAAATAATAAAATAATTAGTAAAATATAATAATTTATATGATGATATAAAATAATAGAATAATAAAGAGAATATTCTTTTTGGTGTTAAATTTGGTGTTAATGGTTGGAGTTGAAAAAAAATATGGTGTAAAAATGACACCATTTTAGTGTTAAATCAACACCAAAATGGTGTTTTGGGTTGGAGACGCCCTTAGTCCCTTCCTCTAATTAATAAAAATGAAAACTCATACCAAAACTCCAATTGATGAAATTTAGACCTATAATCTCTTCTAGACTCAAGTAGGTGCCTCCCTAAGTAATATAGCCCCTTTGCACACATGGTGGTTAAAACAAAAAGGAATATAATTATAAAAAATTGAAATGTATTTTGTCCCTTTTTCTACTTTAGTCACTCTAATTGTACTTTCAATTTTTTACACTGTTTGTATTTCGTTGGCCCAAACTTAACGAATTTGCTATCGTGGCATATTCTTGATGACGTGGCACACTTACTTAGCTAATAAAACTGACTTGGCAGGCTAACTCATCTTCTTCCTCTTTATTTTACCCTAAACCTTAAAATTGTTTCAAACCAAAATACTCCATCCTCCATTAATTCATCATCTTCATCTTAATCTTCCACTCTCATCTCTTCCAATTCACAACCCAGTTCATTAATTTCCCACCAATTTGATTTTGACCTTCCATTAAACCCTAGAACTCCCCCCAAATCTTTAATCTTTCAATAATCTCTATGCCTCCAAGAATTCGAATCTAACTAATTAAATAAATATAAATTGAACTTGAACCCTAAATTTCAAAAATTGCAACTCCAATCCCTAAATCCGTATGTATATATATACAAATGTGTGTGTGCATGAGATCTACAATTGAAACCCTATTTAAATGTGATTTGTATATTTTCTCTCTGAATCTAAAATGATTTGTATCATCACGCATATATACATATATACTAAAATTTCTCTCTAAATCTAAAATCAAAATCTTAAATATGATCAGTCCGTACAGACCGATCCGCACCTGATCTTGACCGTATATATATATATATATGTGTGCATAATAATATTATAATAGGATGAATCAATTAGGGCCGGCATTTTAGACCAAAAAACAATAAAAAAAATTTGAACCAAACCAAACCGATTTTCCTTTTTTTAAAAAAAATAATTATTATTTATTACAAATTTAAACATACTCCCACTCTTATTTCACTAAACCCTAAATTTTGAGTTTAAGAGCTATATTTCTCTCTAAAAAAAACAAGAGTTGTTGCTTCCTCCACTATAGAAAAATCCATCAACTCATTCCATGGCAACTTCTCCTCTCACTATCTCTCATCTGTCAACGATCACGAGTCTCTCGCCGTCAACCTTGCATCTCTCTCAATGGCTCCACCTCATATCGGATTCTTCTTCTCAACATCAACCTTATCGTAACCCTAACACAACCTGAACCCAAAAAAAAAAAAAAACACTTTTTCTTCATATTTGATTTCTGCTAGGGATTCTTCTAATCTTCTTCATTTCTCCAATTATTTGTGTATATACCTCATTTAATCTGTGATTTACTTGTTTTTGTATATAAAGTTTGAATGTGTACCAAATTTATGCGTACTTGGAACTTAATTATTTGATTTTTTAGTTTTTGCTATGTTTGATTTTGGATTAGTAATCATAGGTTCGGGAATTATTGTATGATTTTGGATCTATAATTATTTTTTACAATTTCGATTTTACCAAAGCACAAATCGATTCTTCTCGGTTTAGGATCGGTTTGTGTTTTGGCATCACTAAAATTTTGGTTCAGTAATGATAGGTTTGGTTCGATTACCGAACCGATTCCAGCCCATTATTTTCCAATTCCTAGGTCATTTTCTTCTTGATTTCTTATCCCTTCAATTGATTAACCGCAAGTTTAAGCTTCGAAAAAACAACACATGATTTTAGTGAGGAAGATCTGAGGCCAATTGATTGAAGTAAGGTGAATGTATGACTATCTACGTGTTTTTCTCCCTATATCAGCACTATGTCTATATATGTGTGGAGAAAAAAAAACGATTTACGATTTTGGGCAAAGAAAAGAGGAAGAAGATGAATTGGGGTGCCACGTGAGCTATTTTTGCTGAGTTGGCGTGCCACGTCAGTGCCTCTGTTAACTCTCAACTAACAGTTTGCAAATGGTTCAAAAAAATTGAGTATAATCTATTTTACGTAAAAAAAAGAGTTCAGTGATCAAAGTGGAAAAACAAGCAAAACACGTTAGTATTTTTTTTGTAATTATTCCAAACAAAAAAATAAAAGATAGAGTTTCATTAAAAAAAATAACTCAAATTAACTCATCGATCAGCATTAGCGGCTGGCGAAGTGAAGTCGATCATTGTCACTGTGAACCATAGAAAACTAAAGATATAGAGAAATAAGAGAAAAAAAAATGTCATGCGTTGAAAATGGAAGGACATGTACAAAGAGTTCTTGAAAAAGAAAAGGAGTTAACTAAAAAGCTCGTTAAAAAATATTAATTATTAGTTAAGTGATAGGGCTATGCTTGATTTTGATTTAGTGCAGTATGGTTATTTTAATTTTTTTGGTGGTTAGAGTTATTTTAATTTTACCTAAATAATTAAAAAAGAAAAAAAAATGGGACACCAAGTGCTCGAATTCACAAGTAGACGCGTAAAAAATATTTCAACTTAGCTCCCGCTATTGTACCAGTTACAATTCAAATAACATTTATTAACCGTAAAATGTTTTTGAATATTGCTATATATATACAAAGGTTGAACAAAATCGAGAACCTTACTATGTCGAGGGACCCTTGGCGGTGGCCTAGGCCGATTATGCCCAGGGTCGGCCCTAGTTTTCAACCATCACTATTATTATTGTTGTTGTAACTTTTGGAACGTCCAATGCAATATAGTATCGAACGTCCTCCTAATAATTTTTTTTTAATAATTAGGAGTTCTGAGGCAGGCTATCGAGCTCTATCTCTCATGTATCCCTTTATTGCCATGAATGCGTAAATGTTCTTGGTCCTCTGGTTGTTGCCAGCTTGATTTTTGGTTAAGCTTGGTTGTTAAGGGAAGTAAATGTTTACCGTATATATATGACGGAGGGGTGGCTTGTGGTAGAGCTCTTAAAGCAGGTTCAAAGCCATGCCCTGAATACCACCTACTCTAACCTTGCTTCTCCCTGGATTCAAGTGCATTAAATGCAGTTGGCATTAAATGCAATTGGTTTGTATTTAATGAAGTTGAGGGAGCTTCTGCAGTGTTGGTGGTGTTGGCAGCGATCATCCATGCTGTCACCTGCTCTGACACGATTGTTTGGGAGAGAGCCCCAGAGCTCGCTGAAAGAGTTCTGGTTCACGAGCTCCATCACTTATTGTACAAACATAATTCATGGCATGTTGTATAAACTTCTGGGAGCTCATGTGATGCTTGAAACAAGCTCCCATAGCCATCATCGTTTTAGTGCGCTAGGCTGCTGACGTGGATTGCCACGTGTCCTCATGTGGTTAACGGAATAGAACAATTCAGTTATCCTCCCCATTAAAATTTATTAAAATTATAAAAATGTAAGTATGTTTAAAAATATAATTCTTCAGTGGTACAAAAAATCTTATCAATAGTATTGTCAATAAAATTTCTATTAACCGTATTTATAAAAAATATGTATCTTGTTTGATACGTCTCGGTAAATATTTCTAACAATATAAATTTTATTGAAAATATAATTAAAAATTAAAAGTTAAAATATTTTAAAGTTTAAAAAACAAAATATTAAAGTAAAATGAATTAGTGGCATCTAGATATTGTCTAAGAGACCCTATAAATGTAGAGGGTACCCTTATAATGTCTTCCTCTCTTTTTACACATTACTTCCATGGTCATTATCCATATTTGTATAGGAGATGGGTTTTTTTACCCCATTATTTATATATCCTATGTGGCACTCCATTTTTGTCCGATTCATAGTTGCATTGGATATGCTCTTATACAGGAATTATCGACCAATTTATTTAAGCAACCACCATTGAGATTCCATGGTAAAAGGCAAAGTAAATAAATCACCAAAAATTAAGGCTTTGTTTGATAACAATATGAAAAAGGTAAGAAGATTTATGTGAGAAGTTTGAAAATAAGTCGAGATATGTGATGAAATGTTCTCTATGTTATGCTCAATTTTATGAATAAATGTCTTACATCATTCATTATTTTTTGTGAAATTTTTTTCTTTCCTAACTCTCAAAGAAAATTTTTCTATGAAAAAAGCCAAAAAGTAATATGATATCCTACCACATGCCTCAATTTATTGAGTTAATTATACTTTACCCTTTTCAACTATGCCCCTACTAGCACTTTGCCATTTGAAATGCCAAAGTTAGCAATTAATGTTACCAACTATTGAATTTATTGCAATTGACCTATTTTGGCTAATAGTGTTAAAATTCTTAACGGTAGAGAACCCACATGCACCTCACATGAGTTTTAATGAGGGTATAAATGTAAATTTGCGTTTGGCTCATCTTCTCTTATTTTTTCCAACTAAAAAAAATGGCTATACATTTGTTATATATCTTTGTACAATTGATACATTTATATACATAGGCGGAGCCATGTAGGGCAAAGTGGGAGCGAATATATAGGGTATTTTTTTTACCAAAAAAATATATATAGGAATTTATGTGCAGAAATTTTTACTTGAAGGTAACCAAAATGTAAAAAGCAAAACTATATATAGAGAGCTTTATTTTTCTTAAATGCTTATCAAGTTTATAAGATGTAATCTCTTATAACACCATCAATTTTTTCACAAAGTTCTCATGTAGGACTTAACTATTTTCATTATATTTTTCTATCTCAAGTAGTTTGATTTGGTTGACAATTTCTCATTCACCCCATAACCATTTTTGAGCAAATTAACAAATATACATTTTTTGTCCTCACGGAGGAAAACACGAATCTATAATAATATTTTATAACCAAGTGTGAAGTCCCACTAAAAATTACCCTCAAAAATCAAAATGGCTTGAAATGGTATTTTACTTATTTTTCTAACACTACAAAGGTAAATCATTTCTTATATCTAATTTTTGATATTAAGGTATAGTTTTATTTCTTAATTACTTACGCAATATTAGTTTTGTTTCTTGATTAATTGTATAATATTAATGATGCTATTATATATGTGTTGTATTATTGTAATTTCTCATAATAGTTCATATTCGCTATTTGAGTTGTATGAAGTATTATGTTCAAATTTTATAGTTTTAAATATATCTTTTTGTGTTTTGAATTTCGCTCTCCTAGCCAAATTCCTGTCTCCACCACTGTGTTTTGAATTAAGGTACTTTAGAGAAGAGGGCAATGGATTAGGAATGTGGGATTTGGACCTTTAATTGTAAATGTGTAAGAGTTAGGGTTTTGTTCTAGAAGACCTGGTGAGAGAGAGAGATGGGGGGGAAGGCTTTCCATATTGTCACTATGTGAAATCGAAGGAGAGTGCCGCTGCAAAGTGGTGAGCCCTAAATTTGGAAGAAAAGTAGGAACAGAAAAAGGGGGAAAAGGAGAGGTATCAAAATTTGGCCCAATGTCCTTTAGGCTAAAACAAAATTATGAAACCAGCGTATAAATGGAATGTATGCATTTTAGCTCTGTTTATTTATTTATTATATATATATATATATATTGTAAGGTTATTAAGAAATGGTATTGGAATGGAATTGTTTAAAGTTATGTTATGCATGCATTTTAGCTATGTTTTTTGTGTAAGGTTACTGAGCAATGGAATGGTTTAAAGTCATGTAATGGAATAATACTCTATTTTATGAGAATTCATGTATCATTTCAAAACATAGTTCAAATTAAATCATGAAATGGACTTCACATATAATAAATTAATAAGGGGTCCAATCCATTCATTTGTTCTATGTTAACGGAGAAATCTCTATCTACGTTCTCTCTCTATCTGCATTCTCTCTCTACAGATACATATACATCAAATGTGTATAGATGTATAAAAAAAAGTGTAGCCTTCTTTCTTGGCCAGAAAAAAATAGGAGAAGTGGAGCCAAATGCAAATTTACATTTATACCCTTATTAAAACTCACGCAAGGTGCATGTGAGCTCTCTACTGTTAAGAATTTTAACAACATCAGTCAAAACAAGTCAATTACAACAAATTCAATAGTTGGCGGCGTTAACTATTAATTTTGGTAGTACAAACGATAAAGTGCTAGTAAGAATATAATTGAGAGGGGCAAAGTGCAATTAATCCTAACTTATTTTTCAACTTCTTATAAAAATCAACTGCATTTATTATCATTTTTCATGTTATTATCAAATAAATCTGAGGAGTGATTTAATACCTAACTAATTTTAATGAGAAATTAAAAAAATAAAAATTTTGAGTATACATTCTCCAATTTTTTTCTAAAATTTAATGGGAATTTTTTCTCACTGCCACCAAAGAATTGAATTCCACTAAAAACTAAAAAAGCAATACAACAAAATCATATATCTTAGTTTCTAACTTATCCTACAAAATAATTGCTTTATCAATAATTTTTCTTCTTTATAATCAAACGTAGGGCTGGATTTGGTTCAATAATTGAACCGAACCTATTATTACCGAACCTATTCAGTATTATGAAACCACAAACTGATCCCAAACCAATTATTAAACGCTAACCAAAAATTCGTTACAGTATTAAATAATTTTTGGTAATATAAAAATTGAAAAAAAAAATACCAACCTGCTAGCAGTATGCCAGTAGCACAGCACACATAAAAAAGAGATCCAAATTAATATATATTCCAGCATTCTAGCATAGCAGCAAATTTAAAAGATAACCAATGAAATTGACTTTATCAGTTCATGTTCATCTATGATCTAACCATAATATATATATATATAAACGAGATTGAGTTGAGTACCTTGAAATTTTGAATTTTAAGGAAATATTTAATTTAAGAAGAGAGATATGAATATGATGCCGAGAGCGGAGAAAGAAGGAGAGCAAAATGTAGCGGAGGCGTAGTGGCGGTGGACGTACAGTGCCCGGTGAGCGAAGGCGTGGTGGCGGTGGACTATGGCAGGAAATAATGGAGTGGACGGAGAATGCAGAGCAGAAAGTAAAGAGAGAAACTGAGAGCATAAACAAAAATGCAAACCGTGAGAAAGTGAGAAAATAGATGGGAGCCTGGAATGTTCAAATTAAAAGCATCTTTAAATTATTGTTTGTTTTTTTTAAGAAAACAAGGTCAGTTCGGTTCTGTAAAACCAAACCATACATATATGCTTATGGTTTCTATGTTGAAATGAATTTTGAAATTGAAGTTCGGTTACCATTTAATTTCGGTTCGATTCAATTCAATATTTTTTTGCAGGTCGGTATTTTCAAATCAATTTTCAATTTTTGAGTTAAAAATGCCAGCCATTCAAATGCACCTCAAATCTTATAACTAAACATATATATCGGAGGAAAACCCAATGTACAAATATTAGACAGTGAAATAAGCGGGGTGGGGCTGGAATTAAACTCTTTTTAGGCTGGGCCCCTTATTATTTTATTTTTATCAGAAAGAAGGTTTAAAATTTCGTTCTTTTGAAAATACCACTTGAATTAAGCTTGAGAAATTTTGTATTTGCACCTCACATTTTAAAGGGTATTTTTAGTTTATATCCCATATTTTATTTTATTTAACTTTGCACCCCACCATAAGTTGATTCCATTAAACTCCGTTAATCGTTTGCTAAATTGACCAAAATGCCCTCCTTTTAGCTTCTTTCTCCTTTCAACAATCCTTGTTGTCTTTGTACTATGTTATTTAATTTATTTTCTTTATTTTTAATATATACATAAATCAAATGTACAATTCACATAATAAATTGCATTCCACCATTCATTATATTTATTACTTTTTTCTTTCTTTTCTTTATTTATAATTTTATACATTTTATACATTTACTTGCATCATCGATTTCAATCGCTTTTACTTTGGGTTTTTTAGTATTGTTCGAGAGTGAATTTTGTTGTCCTAAATTATAATATAATTAATTTCTCTCCCCATGGTACTACTATTACAATACCACTATATACGTATCACATACTTATATCTGCAATTTCCAACAATATTAAGAAAGACAAAGTAAAAAGCGATTGAGATCGATGATGGAAGCAAACATATAAACGAATAAAATTATAAATAAAGCTTTTTTCCTAAAAAATCCCAATATGAAATGGAATGTATAATGGCAACATATAAACCTTCTCCTAGAGTAGAATCAATCTTAGGTCATTGTTTAGCAATTAAAAAAAAGTAGGTTGAGTTTAATGGATAAGTAAAATATGACGGGGATTGTTGGGTTATTTGGGTTTTGGTGTCCATAATTTTAGAATTCTTGAGTTAGAACAAAAAAAAATATACTCTCGAACAATACAAAAAAGCCCAAAGTAAAAGCGATTGAGATTAATGATGCTATAAAATGTATAAAATTATAAATAAAGAAAAAAAAAAGAAGTAATGAATATAATACATGGTGGAATGTATATTTATTACGTGAATTGCATGTTTGATTTAAATATATAAGTTAAAAATAAATTAAATAAATTAAATAATATAATACAAAGATAGTGAGGGTTGTTGAAAGGAAAAATGGGCTAAAAGGAGAGCATTTTAGTCAATTTAGTAAATGATCAACGGAGCTTAACATAATCAATTAACGGGGAGGGGAGGGGGGTGCAAAGTCAAAAAAAAAAAAAAATTATGAGACGTAAACTCAAAATACCCCTCAAAATGTGAGGTGCAAAAACAAAAATTTTCGCTAAGTTTTAATATGCATATATAATATAGTTTAATGACAAAAGACTTCTGCTATCCTACTGTAAGGAAAAAAAAAGGTATTCTTAAATGCACTCACATAATCAGTTTTCTCACCGCAGTGTGAGAATACTTTCTTCGCACCCCATCAAATCTTTAGAAAATCTTGCATTTCACCCCAGTGGTGGGGTGAGTTTACTAAAACAATATAAAGACGATTAAGTTTTGTCGCTAAAAGTAAAAATATTAAATTTTTCATTAATATAAGACATAATAAACAAAAATTACATTGTTCTTCATAAATTTCATTAAAAATTTCGTCTAAATAATACCTCTGAAAATACAAAATATTAATTATGATAAATACAGTTTTAACAATTATATAATATTTCATATAATCTTTTATTATCCATTACTCTTAAATAGTTCTTATTCATATTTTAAATTTGTCTACAAATTTTATTTTTATCACATAAGTAAATATAAGTTTTAATTCACTATATCAAAAATATTAAAAGATCAAAAGTTGATCCATATATATATAGTAGTATGCTTGATATACAAAAGAAATTTGAAATATTTACTCCGTTTTCAATTAAATTTAGACCATCCTTTATTTTTTAAGCATTTTGAAAAAATTATTAATTATTTTCAACACAATTATAAATAAAACAAAAATTAAAGTAATTCTTTTATAATATATATGAAAATTTAAACATTAATTATAATTAAAGAAAAGCCCGAAAAAGGCCTTAAGCTATTTTTTCTTTATTAACATTTTTTTATACATACTTACGTAAACTCTCACTCTCTCTCTAAAACGTACATGTGAGCTTATATGGAGTAATAAGTTAGGTTAGATTGCAAAGGCTCGGAGAAGCCGTTGAAGTTAACTAATTAATTAACAAAAGTAATAATTAATTCATATATTATATAAATATGTCTTAATTCACTGCATCAAAAATATTAGAAGATTAATTTTATTTTTATCAAAAATACTAGAAGAAAGATAAAAACTAGCGGGAAAAAAGTGAATAGCTATGATTTTTTCCAAGTGTTCTTAAATGCATCCACAAAATCTGTCTTCTCCACCCTGGTTGTTCTTAAATGATTTTTTAACGACTTAAAAACATTTTCTTCTTTCTTTTTTAAAAAAGTTATCTTCTTTGAAAAGGGAAAAAATGAATTGAAAAAATAAAATAGTTTTTATAAAAATAAGTCATTTATTAAAATATTTTGTTGCTTTCGATTTCTAAGATATTTAACTTTTTGGAGACTAAAAAAAACGATTTCCTTGTAAAATATTAAAATGATAGAGATTTTCTCACCAAACTATTTTATTTTTCAATACTTTTTTACGAGTAATTTTAATAATTTAAATATTGAAATAATAAAAGCACAACATGCAATACGTACATATATATATATATTATGACATATTAAGCACATGTTAAGACAAAAAAAAAAATTTAACTTTGACATTGGATAACTTAATATAAGTTTTATTGAGCTCTACATGCATGTACAAATAAAAAGATTGAATAAATTAAGAAAAATATCATTGAAAATATTACTGTGCCGGAGCAAATAAAAATAAAAATCTAACACTTAATATAAAAGTATAAGAATATTTATTATAAACTTACATTTATGAGATATATGTAATTAAATGAAAATAGTAGATGATTGTTTGTTGGAAAAAAAATAAATTTTTTTTAAAATTTTAAGTGGGTGAAAAGAAAAATTAGTGGCAATTTTTTCAAAGTATAGAAAGTGTGAAAAGAAAGGGTTTTATATTATTTTTTAGGTTAAGATTAACGTAACTTTGACTTTTGGTGGGGTGAAAAGATGAATTATGTAAGTGCATTTAAAAACACCCAAAAAAAAATTATATTTAGTTTACTTTATTCTATATCAATACCCTGTGATACATGAAAAGAAAAAAACATAAATAGTGATGGCTTTGTTCAAAAAAATATAAAATAAATAATAAATAGATAGTGATGGCGCGTGAGGATATTTTTCTCTGAAATGCTACAATAGAATAAAAATAATCGTATATAAAGATTAAAAAATTGTCCTCTCCACTGAGAAGATTATGTGTACCGTACGTAATGCCCGTGGAACAAGATATTGTAAGCAGATATTTCGTATTTAACAGATTTTGTCTAAATATATAGATTTATATTTTGAGAGAAGGAAGAACAATCACGTGTGGATACAAGAATCACTCAACTTTCGCTAACCCTGTTAGAGAAAGATAGAGGGAGAGAGAGACTCGGTCACTCCCACCACATCCCTATTTATCTGTTTTCTTTCATCCCTTAAAAAAGAAAAAAACTCCTTTTTTACTTATATATCCTCTTTTTGCCCACATCCTTAATTTTTGTTACTATACTTATTCCCTCTTTTTTAGTTGACGTTGATCCTCTTCTGAGGTTCTAAGCTTTATCTTCCCTTCCCCCCCCCCCCCCCACCCAGTCTCTAGCCCCCCCACCTCAGAACTCACCAAATACTCTGTTTTGAGTGTTTGCACCATTGTAAGTTCGAAAAGATATGATATGGTGAGGTGGATTAATTTTGGTCACTCTCCCACTTAATTTTATATATGTTGTCAAGAATTTCATTTTGTTTGCTCCAACCAGTATTAAATCCAAAAGGGTGTTCCAACAATTGGATTTTCCTAACAATATCATGTCTTGTTTGGTTTATTCTGTCTTTTGAATTAAAATTGCTTGGAAATGATTGTAGCATTGTGCTTCCATTACACTTTCATGTGTTCTTGTTCTCCGATTGTGTTTTCAAGACAAAAGAAAATTTGCTCTTTTGAGGTGGGTTGATTTGTTGGGGGTACTTGACGTGCGTGTTTGGAGATGGGATATTCTTCTGAAATTGGGATGAACATGTATGTAACTGCAACCACTGGGGGGTATTGTGTTGAAGGGGTTAGAAAGAGGAGGATGAAAGATGAACAAGAAGAGAAACAAATGGATCCTCCTCTGTTTCCGAGGCTTCACATAAATGATGCAAATAAAAGAGGAGGAGGAGGAGGGCCAAGGGCACCTCCAAGGAACAAGATGGCTCTTTATGAACAACTCAGTACTCTCTCTCCAAAGGCAGCTTCTCCTTCGGTTTCTATGTTGCCTCTTCCGCCCCACAATAGCGGCACCACTATTTTGGTTCCTCCCCCATTTTCCAATCATGCAAGTTTTTTTAAACCATGGCTTAAGCTTGAACTTTCTTCACTATCCACCCACAAAGATTTAGGGCTTTATATTATTTCATTTTGATCTGTACTTGTTTGTTTCTTGAAATTACAATTGCATTTTTCTATGTATTTGTTATGTATATTTCCTAATTGCTATTGCTGTGACTAGAAGAGTAACATTTTGTATGAAAAACAAAGCCCGGGAAGTAGATAATGTGTGCTCCTTTATATCATCTGCTTACCTCAAGTCATCAATGGTTGTAGGATGGTAATCATCTGTACGGGACACTTCATTCTTATCATTCTAGAGGCGGCTTGAATTTGAATTCTACACCAACAACTCTTGAACAACATTCAAAGGAGTATACAAGTTATCAAATTTCAAATGCCATGTGCATTTGAAACCAACCACCGAGTGTAAATTGTTTCGACCCATCAGTTTTTCCAACACTAAGAACACTCTGAAGAATCTTGGAGACGAGGATGACTATCAAGTTCCAACTTCTGCCCGCTCACCGGGGACTCCAAATTACCGGAATGATCAAGAAAACACACACAGAGCAAAAATCACTTCCTCCAGACTGAATGCTTGTTGGCAACCAGTAACAGCTTTTGAAAAGCAACTAAAACAAACTGGCACTGCAGAACTTAACAAGTCAAGGCAACATCATCAAACGGAAGAGAACAAAACACAGTCTCTAAGCCCAAAAAGGAGGAGTTTGGTGGATTATATAACTAGATTAGGGGATTCCAATACACAGTTGCACCAAGAGTACAGCGTTTTCAAAGAAAACAAGGCCCTTATTGATGGTGCTTTCACAAAGCCGAAAAGTGCTGCAAGAAAGAGGAGTGCTTCCACAATGGAAGATCTTTCAGATGCAATGCCATCACTGGGAGATAATCATAATAATAACAGAAATGATGAAATCTCAAAACTACGAGCAACAAACTCTACACCAGGTTTGGATATATCTCCTGACAGTGTTTTAGGAGTGATGGGACAGAAGCAATTTTGGAACACAAGAAGTACGATTGTCCAGTAAGTATCTCTTTCTGATGGTTGCTATTACACTTGCTACCGCTTGGCAGTATTGAAATTAAGAAGTCTTGCGTTCTATCAGAAGAATATTGCATTTTTTACTTTTGACTTAAATCTAGGGTTTTCTCCAGTTTTGTGCACGTATTGTTGTGTCCTTGTGACTTTACGCCATCAGTTTTCTTAAGTAATCTATTGTTGTTCTCTTTTGAGATAGTTATTGCATTGACTTTATGGTCTAAATCTATTCCGCTACTTTCAGTCAGCAGAGAGTCTTTGCGGTACAAGTATTTGAGTTACACAGGTTGATCAAGGTAATTTTCTTTTTCCTTACTATTCTATGAAAGGAGATGTAATTTTCTTTTCCTTTTTCCGTTCTTTGTTCTTTTTTGCCTTCCGGTGTTGGGAAGAGGAATTATACTAGTAGTTGATATTGAAACAGGTGCAGAGATTGATTGCAGGATCACCCGAGCTAATGCTCGAGGGAAGCTTTTATTTGGGGAAGCCTTCAAACAAACTCTCTCTTACCAAGTTGCCCTATGAAAATGTCCTTGAACACCCACCTTTGATTCATAAGCCCTATGAAGATTTACTTGAACCACCACCTTTGATTCTTAAGCCAAAAATTGATGATGAGATCCCCAAGCCTAGTAATGACTGCACATCAGAAAGTGCAGTTACAAAGATCCCTCTTCCTTCTCTCAAAAATCATACCAACAAAAGAATTACTCGTCGATCAGATGAAAACCCTTATACCGGAATCCAACCACCAGCTTCTACAGCCACTGATGCCAAATCAGATGACAAACCTTGTAACGGAACACAACCAGCCTTTGCAGCCACCAAGGCCAATCTCCCACCTTTGTGTTTCCACCCGCCACCTGGCAACCAGTGGTTGGTTCCCGTAAGGTCCCCATCTGAAGGACTTGTTTACAAGCCCTACACTGGAGTTTGCCCTCCGACTGCAGGACTTGTGGGACCCATTTATGGTAGTTGTGGGCCTATGGCCCTAACTCCAGTACCCGGGGACTTCTTCACCCCTACTTATGGAGGAATTCTTTCTGGGACCCCACTTAGTCAGACCTTCTTTCTGGGACCTCACATGGTCCCCTTTCCCAGAGTGGAGTCAAACGGGATGGACAATCAGTTATCTATACAAGAAGTCAATTTCGCCATACCTTATCAAAGCTCGTCTAACATGTTGAGGCACAAATCTAGAGAGAGTGAATTACAAGGCAGCACTGCGAGTAGTCCTACTGAGAGAGATGCACTTCCACTCTTCCCTATCGCACCGGCGGTTCGGGTTCCAGACCAACCGGCTAAGACTCATAGTACTGAGAAGCAGATACGGGTGATCAAGGTTGTACCTCACAACCCTAAATCAGCATCTGAATCAGCGGCTCGGATTTTCCAGTCTATACAAGAAGAAAGAAGAGTGTATGACTAGTTTAAAAAAGACTCGATACTATAATGAGACCAAGACAAAAGCAATATATCACTATGCTTGAAAAAAATGTTCAACATGTGACTTAAGAGTATGTTTATCTTCAGAAGGTCGTATATTAATTACTGTAAATACATTTATGGAAAAGGTAAAAGCCAATTGGTATTCACTCTGCTGCTTCATTTTTTTTTCCTTTTTTAATAAGGTATTGCACTAATATCTCTTTTAGTTGTATTATGTTCGATCTTTAGTTAGCTGATTACCATTATTTTGAGACTTGTGTAAAATACTAAAGTCTGCATCACCATAAAACATGTAATACACTAATATGATTATATTACAGTCCAAAACAATTAAAATATGATACTGCTATCAGACCAAATTTATTGCTATACCAATATCCTCATGAACATCAACATTTTTCAATACTATCAGAGTGGTTTTGTCTCTAGAAAATCTACCTGGAATGAAGTTAATTGTGCATGAACATATTCTAAAACATCAACTTTTAGAAACCTTTATTGAGATTCTGTTCAGTAGTATTGGAAAACTTAGCGAACTGTGAGTTTAGTTCTTCTTTCTGTGGTATCCATGAAATATAAGTGGTGATTAGACCAACTTGAGGTCCATATTGTTTGTCAAGAAGACAAGGACTTCAAAAAGCACCTTACAATTCATCGCGCCGTTCCCCATTAAACAGATGAGTTTCTGGTTGAATTCCAAGAACATTAATATACCTAGCAGCCAATGATGCGTGAAGTGCAGCACCAAAAGGAAGAGCGTCTTCATTAAGTTTAAAATAGGGGGAGTGGACAGATGCGGGCTTTCCATTTGTTTCATTCTTCATACCAAGGAAGAAGAAGTACCCGGGTATCACTTCTTGGTAAATTGAAAAATCCTCAGAACCCATTAATGGTTGCATGTCTTTAATATTTGAAACGCCAAGTAAATCCCCAACAATGTCTTGGAAGTGTTTGTGCAAGCCTTTGTCATTTATGGTTGGAGGGAATATAGGCTTCTCTTGTTCAAAGAAATTGACAGTTGCATTACACCTCTGTACAGCAGCTTGCCCTATAATAACCTGTTAGTGAAGAGCATTAGCTTCTGTAGAATCAAGGGTAATAATTGTATTTTGTCATATAAAGCATATTCACATCATAATTCATATAAATGCTACCTCCTCAATTCGCTGCCTGAGCTGCGTAATGCTTTCCTTTGAGAAGGCTCGGAAAGTGCCTCCAATGGTGACAGAGTCAGGAATAACATTGAATGCACCACCTCCTTGGAATTTAGCAACTGTAACTACCTGCAAGATATGATTGTCAACAAAAACCACAAAGATTAGAAAATTGTACATATCAAATGTAATGAGATAGGGAACTTAAAGTTTTTTTTTCTAAGAGAGAGAGAGAAAGAAAGGGTATACCTGAGAGTCGAGAGGATCGGCTTCTCGTGAAACAAGATGCTGTAAACTGACAATCACATTTGAAGCTGCTATTATTGGGTCTATCGAGTGCTGAGGAATGGCTGCATGACCCCCCTTCCCACTAATTACAGCTTCAAAAAAGCCACTCCCAGCTAAAAGAGGACCAGGTCTGGACGCCACTTCACCCACAGGTAAGTCTGGAGAAACGTGCAGACCAAAGATGGCTTTAACATTTTCTAGTACCCCTTCATCAAACATTTTCTTTGCTCCTCCACCTCCTTCCTCTGCTGGTTGAAAAACAAGAACTACCGTCCCCTGTTGAAACATAACAAAATTTCAATTTTCAAACTACAAGAAACAACTTGTTTTTACTCAAGTGAGGATTGAGGGTTTGGTTATTAGAACGGCATACAATTATTAAACCCAAACCTATATTATTCCAAAAGTAGGATTTTGAACCTTGGAATTTACCGTCTCAAAATCCCCAAAACCTTTACAATTCAACTTCATATTCAAAAGTATCTTGTATTTCAACCAAGTCAATTCTAGGCTCTTCAATTATCTTTTTTTCAGAACATAGCATAGTAACATGGAGAAAACATCTACCATCTTTTTGGCACCACTTAAAGATACTCCAATTAAATACAATAGAAGAGTTCACAGTTCACCGACTGCAATACCGTACAAAAAATAGATGGTTGAATCTCTTCTCATCTTGCTTACTTACATAACAATAATTTGGTATAAATTTCCCCCTCTCAAACCATATTATCTGTTAGAATAACCATTTCAAGTTTTCAATTGAGGTAACCAAAGACAACCTAAGCAATCTGGCATTAAAGCCTCCATACCTATCCTTCAGCCGCTATTATTAAAAATCATTTGACATCTGTTCCCCCAGAACCAAACATCCTTGCAAAACCGTGCATTTAATGTATAAGTGTATAACCAAGTAAATTGGGCGTGTCTTCAATAAGCATGCTCAAAGCCTCGAATTAACGAACAGTGAAGCTAATTAAACTTATGAAGCACAAACATAAAGAAATACACCTTTAAAGTTTGACGATGCTCTTGAAGAATCTTTGCAGCACCAAGAAGCATAGCGACATGGGCATCGTGCCCACAAGCGTGCATCTTCCCAGGAATTTTACTCTTGTGCTCCCACTCCACCATTTCCTATTAATAATAACACCAAAATATTTTTAGACAAAGTGGGTACAAAATCATCTTCTTCTTTTCTTTTCTTTTCTTTTTTTGTAAATGAACATTCTATTTGGGGAGAGAGAATAGTAAAAAGATACTTATACTCTCCCGAACTCAATTCACCACTCCACTTCCAAACTTCATTAGAAAAACATTTTTTTAAGGGGGTGAATGGTGATAATTACAATATATTTAGCATTGTGAGATATCAAACTAAAATTGTCGAGCTTTTAAGGAAACCTGCATAGAAAGAGCATCCATATCTGCCCGTATAGCTACAAACGGAGGATTGCCGGAGCCGATGTAGCCGACAACACCAGTAACAGCAACAGGGTACTTGTAGGGAATACCCATCTTATCCAATTCTTGTCTGATAAGCTTACTGGTTTCAAATTCCTCATAACCGATTTCTGGGTGCTCGTGTATCTTTCTCCGAACACTCACCATCCAATCAAACACCTCAGCTTTCTTGGCAATTTTGAGGAAGTCTGGGGGAATTTCGGAGATGAAAGAAGAATCTGAGAAGATGGGTATTGAACCAAAAAGGGACGGAAGGAAAATCAACAAGACCCATTTGAAGAAGCTCATGTTTAATTAATAAATTTTATATGAGCAATTTAGGGGTCGGAGGTATCGGAGAGAAGAGCGGGGAGATTGACTAGTGGGGAAAAAGCAAGAAGGAAGTTGTTTTGGTGAGTTTTCTTTGAAGAGTGAGAAAACTGTGTACCATTTTCGCATAGAGTAGGAGATGCAGAGGCCAGAGGATAAAATAACAAATATTTATTTATATAAAACGTTAGTGTGTGGGGCTGATTTTTTGGAGTTGAAAAATCGAAAGTCCCTTTTTCTTTGACTGTTTTGAAGGGTAACGGGCCCTAGTGGCCTTACAGCCGACTGCACGTGCTTAATTATTTTTTCATGCGTTTTTGTAAATTAATTTAATGCTTAATCGGACCGACTCCGCCGCTAAATTTGGTTAAATCTTATTTTTGGTGAGCTTTAATTATATTTGTCATACCACTCTTTAACACTTTATTTTTTTATAATATTCTTTTGATATTATTTTCTACTTACTAATATTCTCATCACTATAATATTTAATTTTAAGTTAGTTATGATTGCAAGTATTCGATTTTATACAACCAAATATCACCAACTTGCCTCGATTATAAATAATTAAAATTTTACACTTTTACTTCGGTTTTATAAGGCTGAATGGATATGAAAAAATTAAACTGAAAACATTCTGATACCATTAAGTTCTATACAATCGATTAGCTCACATTTACTTTAGTTGTAAAGAACCGAATATGTTCATTATTAACTCGGCTATATATAACCGAGTACAGTTGCGTGCACATCTTGTCACTCTATTTTCTAGGTATTTTTGCATTCAATTTATATTAACTGATTCAAGACGAAATAAAACATAATCAAGTAGTTACAAAATAACTATAATACCCTTTTTGGATTAGCATTATCTTGAAGTTCCCCTTAAACTTTCTGTTGATGATGATCTTTAACTCTCTCTCTCTCTCTCTCTTTCTACACTTATTTCATTACACATTATGATCTCCACACTTTAATAAAAATAAATAACAATGATGTTTATTTTCTTATTTAGATTTGGGATGTTTGAAGGAAATGAAAACGAAACCGAAAGTGTACGTAGTTCATCGGTTGTGTAATGGAGATATGGCTTAGAGTGGTGGGTTTGTCCGTCTGTGGGTGGGTGTGTTGATTTAATTTGTGTTATTAATGTAAATGATGAGGGTTATTACTTAAGATTATTAATTAAAGTTAATGGTTAATGATTGTAATATATCTAAAAACTTGTGTGGTGTGTAAATAGAGTAATTGAGTGTGTTAATGGTATGGACTATTATAGAGTAATATGTTGGGTGTAATTAGCGTGCACCTTTTTTTCCCTTCCAAAAAAGGGCTACAAGGCACTTGTATTATATTATCATTACAAACCTCCGTCCAAACAGAATGAGGTGGATTATCAAGCCAAAATCGTACTATCAGTGGTTACAAAAATGTGTCATAACTTTGCTATACAGTCAGCAATAGTAATAAAAGAGCGAAGGATAAAGGACACCGATGAACTTCACACATGCTTGTGTAGATTTCTGCATTCCAAAATCAAAGCAAACTGCGAATATTGATCATCTGGAAAGCCATTAACAACGCCTTAGACGAATCAGATTCGATGATAACTCGTAATAAACCATTCCGATGCATGGCCAGAAGACCCTCTTCTATTGCGAGCAATTCCATGTGTAGGATGGAAGCGCCTGAGGCTTTGACTACGAAGCCCAGATCCATTCACCAAGATGATTTCGAAGCAGGCCACCATAAGTACTATCCCTATCACGTACACTACCATCCACATTTAGTTTATAAAACCCTGAAAGAGGGCTGAACTATCGTCTATTAACAAGGTCAAAATTCAAGCCTTGTGACGCTAGAAAAGGAATTGTCATATCATATGCAAATGCGAAAGACTTTCGATAGATAGCCAAATGACAAACTGGAATTTGACTAAAACAAGCGTCATTACGAGCCTTCCAAACATGTTATATCCCTGCCAAGAAAACATGGTGCCAAAACAAACCATGAACCTTCAGAAGATGAGCACTGACAGCATTAGTGTGGATAAACTAGTCAAGCGAGACACAAAAAAAATCCCATCTAGCAAATGAAATGATAGATTCCCACATGGTACCGGAAGACCAACAGTCATGTAGCATATGCAACATCGTTACTGAATATTGGTGGTAGCGATCACATAACTCTGTATCTGATACGCCAATGTGATGATGGTACGCAATGATCGAAAGTTATTCATGCATGAGAAGCCAAACAAAAAACTGTAATTTTTAAGGGCAATCAAGCTTCCAAATCCAAGCCCACAGTCGATATGTGGAATCATTATCATCAAAAGATATAAATTTGAAAAACGAAGGAGCTGTAAGAATTCCGTCAGCATGGCCTTTCCAAATTTGAATATCACAAGATTCAGGAATTGAAGGAAGCTGGATATTAAAAACACCTCGCTAAATTGAAGGTGGCAACTTGGTTTTAAAGTGCTGAAGCTGCAATTGTCCCTCCGAGCTGATGATATTCGAGGCAGTGTATAAAATTCCACCCTGGATCAATTTTTTTAATAAGAAAACATAAAGGGTCATCGAAAAGCCAAGCATCGAACCAAAGTGATACACTACTTCCATTGCCAATACACCAACCAAAACCCCCATGAACATAAGCCAAGCTTTTAACTATACCTTTCCACGTTGATGAGTCAATGAGACGAACTACACAATCAAGCACAGGTTGATGTTTGATATACTTTGAATTTAAAACATGTGCCCATAATGTATTAATTCCTACTACTAGCTGACTAACAATCTTAGCCAAAAGAGCAATATTAGATCGCCTAAATTCTCGAATTCTCAGTCCGCCCTTTTTCTGTAGCCTAGTTACGACACTCTATTTGAGCAAATGCATTCGCTTACGATTCGAAGTGGACCCCCAAAGAAAATTCCTTGATAAATTGTCTAAGGTATTTCAAGTTGATTGGGGAAGCCATGCAGATTGCATGGCGTAGGCAGGAAGGCCAAAGAAAATCGATGAAATAAGTGTACATCTATCCGCAAGAGAAATAGTTTTGTACTTCTAACCTGTAAGTCACTGTTGGACCTTTTGAACAATGTATTGAAACTTAGATGGAGAGGCCCGACCTACCATCAATAAAATGCCTAAATTATTTACTGATATTATCCGAAAATTGAATTTCAGTAATGCTAGTAATTTTGTGACTTTGCTTCGGGCACGAAGGCTGGCAAATACCAAGGATTAATCCACGCTAACACATTGCCCAGAAAGTTAGCAAAAGATAGTAGTAACATCTTGTATGAGCCGCATGATGGGGAGCATCCACCTTTACAAATAGCAAGATATCATCTATGAAAAGTGGATGAAAAATATAAGGTCCGTTTTGACATAACGAAAAAGGCTGCCATTTGCTATCATCAACCGCTTGTTGGATTAACATAGAGAGGCATTCAAAATAAAGAACAAATAAGTATGATCACAATGATCCCCTTGATGTAGTCCTCGAGACGGCGTGTATGAAGTGGTATGCTCCCCATTGCATAATACCGTAAGAGTGGACGTAGAAATACCCTGCGAAATTAACCAAATAATCATTGGAGGAAACCCGAATAAATGAAACATGGCTTTAATAAAGTCCCAATTGACCTAGTCATATGCTTTTTCCAAATCTAATTTTACCATCAACCTGTTAGTCTAAGACATGGACATTTGAAGGCTATATAGAGAAGTTATTGTGCAATTATAACATTATCGGTAGTGTGGCGGCCTGAGACAAAGCTCGTTTGAAGTGGATTGATGAGTTTAAGAAAGCAGCTCCTCATGGGATTAACGATGACCTTCGACAAGATTTTGTAAACCATATTACATAACAAGATTGGATGGAAATGAGTAATGCTCTCAGACCTTTCTTTCTTTAAGATAAGAATAATAAAGGTAGTATTTATGGAAGAGTGAAACTCGTCCGTTAAAAAAGCTTTCTGGACAAACTCATGCACGGTAAAGCCAATAACGGGCCAAAATTTCTGAAAAAATAACGGTTGATAATTGCCAGGCCCAAGAGCTTTAAATGGCTTCATAGACCATATAGCACAAATGGTTTCCTAAAATTGAATAAGCCGAGTTAAATCAGCAATATGTTCGTGCTCTTACATAGGATGCGCCGTTAACAGATCGGGAACCATCAAAGGAAAAGATTCTAGATAATCACGTGCATGCACTTTAATAGCTATAGGATCTGAACAAAACCCTCCATTAGACAATCGAAGACATTTTATTTTATTTGACTTACGGCGAGCCACTATAAAGAGGTGATAAAAATGCGTGCTACGGTCTCCTATGCGCATTCACTATATACGAGATTTCTGAAACCAGTGTGATTCCTCTCGTTAAAGCATCATTGAATATTTAGTAATAAGCCTTCGTTCCAGCCCGTAGATAAAAGAATTGGTTACATAATTCGGAGAATTTTTTGAAACACAATTTCCTCCGGAAAACCCAAAGAAGATGAAACACAATTTCCTCCGGAAACATAAGCCTCCAGGAAACATTAGTAAAAGTGCAATTCAAATGTTCATGCACCACCATTTATCCCCGTCGCTTCTTACACTAAGTGAAAGGTGACCTTAAAAACCCAAGTCTAAAAGATTACATGAGTTAATACACTGATTAAAAAGCCCCAAGTGGTGCGCATTGGAAGAAGCTCTTCCCATTTTTTTGACAGAGTGGCAATATCATTAAAGTCTCCCGCAACTAACTAGGTTATAGTGATGTGAGAACTAACATCGAAAAGAAAATCCCATAGCTCCTGACATTGCGCAGGAACAGGGTTAGCATAGGCAGCAATGTACATCTATTGTTCATCATTATTAAAACTAAAAAACATGTGAATTGCCTGAGTGGTATAACCTATAATTTCAATATTAACTCTAACATAATCCAAAAGAACCTAAAGACCGCCTACCAACCCAATAAAAGGAACTCGAAAATGATCTGTGAAGCCCAAAGTATAAATAATTCTCTGGGCTCGACGTTCTGAAACACGGGGTTCCATAACCACCATAACATATGGTTGATAAAAAAAACTTCAAACTGAGGCAATGGATGTTAAACGCTCGTTTCCCTATGCCCTGACAATTCTAGCTGATAATCTTCATTTGAGGACGAGGATCCGTGGGTGGTTCAACAAGACCTACCATTTCCCTCATCTACCTATTGAGTGGGTGTTCCCCCTCAGATTTTCTTTATTCAAATGAAAATGCATCAACTCCATCTTTTTCACTACAATGTTCAGATCTTGAATTTCGTCTACGTAGATGGCCCTTTGAGACCGCGATAAAAGGGATCTACTTCGATGGTGGCTAGCATATGTAATCTGAAGTCCATTGCTATGTCCATATCGAGAAATAGCATATTGTTGGTGCTAGAAACTAAGAGGGTATCTTAGACCACACAGTGAAATGATTGGATCACGTTATTAACTTAATGAGTGCAACAAGCCAACAGAGTCAAAGATGTATAGATAAAGTTGACCTCGTATGAATATACGGGTTAATCATCCATTGTGGAATAGAGTTAGGAGCTCGGTTTGCCTTTGTATTGATTATAAATAAACAAGTATTACAAACTCCCACAAGCCTTTCTAACTATTCTATCCTCTTAATATTATAACAGGAGTATGCTCAAGCTACACGAGCTCTGACTTTCCTACTCTAAAAACTCTACTGAGTACTATGAGCTTTTAATTAACTCTTGACTTCTTGCTATTAAATGCAGAATTCTCATCGCTCTTAGGTTTGTCTATATTAGTTGAACTTGGTTTTTGAAAGAAGTAAATGCTTCTTGTATATATATATGATTGTGAGGAAATGTGTGGACGAATTTTGCATGCGTATTGGAGGCCATGCCTTGATCATCACCCCTTCTCTCCTTACTTTTCCATGAAATTCGGTGCATTAAATGCAATCATAGTGCATTTAATGAAGGTGAGGGAAGCTATGTGGCTTGTGCATAGCAGGTGGTAGTCGTCCATACCGTCTGTCAGCCACTCCGTTAAAGTGGTTAGGCAAGAGCCCTAGAGCTCATTGGGAGAGCTCCGTCACTTGAGCTCTGCTACCTATTGTGTGGAATCAATTTTTAAGCTGGTATTCCCCCGCTGGGGAATTCCGTTCTTTCCGTGGTGCTTGAACAGTGCTCTTTGGCGCTCATCCTATTACCGCGACATGGTTGAGAACGTGTCCTCTCGCGGATGGTTGGATAAATCAAATTATTAATTCACACCATCACATATAAATGTCCGGCATGAAAAGTTAAAAATTTGCCAGTGGCCACACAAGAAGAAACATCCAGCCGGGTGAAAGAATTTGTAGGTGTTGAGGGATGGGAAGGGGAGGTTCGTGTAGACCTTCGGCCATCATGGAGGGAAAGGGTGGAAGAAAAAATATGAGAAGAAAATAAAGGAAACTTAGTGGAGCTAGTGGGTTGCATGGTATAGTGGGTTGCTTGGTATGAGAATCCCGACAGAACCCCCCATTGACCCAATATGGGTCGCGTGTGCTAACACATTGTTTTTTATGACCAGAGTCGCCAATAATTTTTTTTGAAAAAAGGGTCACAAGTGTGTTTTGTACCTTTTTGGGATACAATGATGTTTGCATAACCAGAGTGAGATTGGGGATTGTGTTATGATATGGGAAGGTTTTTGGTACCCATATCGCCCTTTTGGCTTCTAAATGAACATGTTTGTTTTCATATGTTAAACTATTTTTCTTACAATTTTATAGCCCAAAATTCGTATAAATGAGTTGCTAAATATCATACAAGAATCACATTATTTTTGGCGTGCAAAATGGCCTTCTAGACAGAAAGCCCGTCAAGTTAATCGAATTCATTGCACGGTCAGTCCAATTCACTGCACAGTCAATCTTTCAAAAAAATTCAGTTTTTATTCAATTTTTACTCGTAGTTCATACATGGAAATAAAACAGAAAGACATAAGCAATTTAGGCGATTTTGTATAGAATTACAAAGATTAAGTATTATGACATGTATATAATATTTATATACAGATAAAAGTAAAAGCTGTATGAATAGAAAAATTATATAATATGTAAATGGGTTTTATACCTTTACGAAAAATATAAAATTTGATTCAACTTTATTTTTTTCAGAAAATAAGACTGCGTTACAAACTATTTACTATTCTAGTAAATTTGAATACAAATCTCTCTTTCTATTTCTCTCTTCTATGCTTTTCTCTCTGTTTAATACTAAATTTTCGAACCCTTGCTCTTGAAGCCTTTTTTGGCTTATATAGCAAGTGATACTGCCTTCGACGTTAGATTTTTTGTATGGTCTTTTAATAATTTGTTTCGGTTAGGGGTGTTCACGGTCCGGTTAATCATCATATTTTTGGACCGGACCGGCTACTTCGGTCCTAAAAAATTTTAGATTGGACTGGACCGAAGTACCCTTCAAGACTGGACCAGACCGGACCAACTTGAACAGTCCAGTTTTACTCGATCCATTCAATCTGAGCATTTGGAGAAGAATAAAAGTATATTCAGATATATACCCTTATTTTACAACCAACAAATCCATATATACAAACATATTTACAATATATATACAAGATCAAGAAAAAAATATATATTTACATAAAACATTTCTTAGATATAATTATCTAAACATGTGCATACATACCTATATATACATGCATACAGAGAGAAAAAAGAAGAGAAATAACAAAACCCTTCCATTTCTTCGATCTTCTATTTCTTCGTTTTTTAATTATCTAAACATGTGTATATAGTATATGCATGAATATATACACGCCTATAGAGGCATATGGAGAGAATTTATGAAGCCATGAAAGGTTAAGAAAATGCAAGAGAGAAATAAACATTAGTGGGAAAGGGAGGAAGAAACTAGAGAGAGACTTTGGGCATGTGAGAAAATAAAAGAAAAAATGAAAGAGGTAGATGGGAATCACGTGGGTGGGGGGGAGAAATGTGATGGGTGGACAGGTGGTAGCTTTATAGGGAAGAGCAATCTAAGATAAAAAATTGACATATTGTCTCTCTCTTTGGTAAGATATTTTGAAAAATAATAATATTTTTATATATATAATCGGCTTGATCCGGTTTTATAAGAATATTTTTACTCATAAGACCGGACCGGACCACTACGGTTTACGAAAAATTGTACTGGACCGGACTGTTCTGGAAAAAAATCCTATTTTTTGGTCTGGTTCGATCGGTCCAATCGGTTCTGTTCAATTCTTAAACACCTCTAGTGTTAGTCACATTTTATGTCGTTCAGGGCAAACATTGGCATGACTTCCTGGCTTGAAATCGTACTGTTTACCCATTGCCCATACGGTGAATCGTATTAGCAGTACGGTCAATCGAATTATCCGCACGATCAATCAGATCAACGACTCGAGTTTTCCCTGGCTCTTGGAATTTTGGCCCATTTGCTTGAGTCTGAATTATGTAATAGCGGAGTCCTATTCGGGCCTTTAATTAAAAACTGTCTTGCACAAAAATTTAAGGGTCACAGAATGAAATATCTACAGGTAAGAGATAAAAAACAGCCGTGATTATCTAATGCTTGGTCAGAGGTAATCATTAAGTTACCATCAACGTGTGTACTTGTCAATGACTTGCCGTGCACGTCTGCATAAGCATGGGTTAATACTGGTGGAGCTACCACGTTATGGTCCACCATCAAATTACGCTGAGTTAGAAAGTTAAAAGTGGGTTAGGTATTAAAACAAGTCTTGGTCCAAGAACCTTCCCCTTCTTCCCTAAGTAAAGATACAAATTGGTTTGGCTGAGTTATAGTATTATCCATATAAACTTGGGCATTATTACGAACATACGGTGTTAGCTTATTGACTATTTTTCTAGACTTGTTGACCAGCATCCAAGGTCCATATATGGGAAGCAATTTCCCACCCCCAGCACGTGAAATTTGTATTGGTTTGACGGGATCAACTTTCAAACTTTTTTAACCTAACCCATTAGAGCAATGTTCGATCCGATGGCCTATATATATGTCAAGAAATTAGTATAATTTATATCACTAATTTATGCTTTGGAGAGCCGTTGTTTTAGTAATTTTATTTATTTTTGCTTTAATTTATTATGTTATAGGTATCCCGGAAGAAAGGAAAGAATCATACTAAATAAGGAGAATTGTGAAAGAAAGAGAAATTGAAGACTAAAATAATAAAAGAAATTCGAGCATAATTAAATCATAAAGAAGGTCTAGCTTAAGTGGGAGTGTATAATGGATTAAGTGCATAGCTACAAGGTCCCAAGCTCAAATCTTGGCTCATTCATCAATCAAAATATTGAAGAATTCTAATTTGAGTGGGAATACAAGAGCCTGGAAAGTTAATATGCATATATATATATGGTACGGTTTGGTACAATACATTACCAAAAAATCAATCTTGTAAATAAAAAAGAATTTTTTTTTAATTTAACTGAATTTTTTGAATTTAACTAATTTACAAAATAATTGATTTATTGTTAATTAACGTAAAACATAGGCTAACTTAGCTTAGACCTAAATTTAACTAAAATTTTCTGAAAAAAAATTAGACATGATTTGTTAATATTTACATCTGTACACTTTATTGTCTAAAAAAATAGACTAAATTACTAAATAAATAAAAATGTGTTAGTACTATGATGGCTCATATTTATCGTAATGCAAACTGATTAAGTAAATTGAGCCATCATAATTTAAATGGATTAAATAAATTGTGACAATTTTCGCATAACTAAAAGGATGATGAAGAACTTAGAATCCCTATGACTAAGCAAAATTGCAGAATATATACATATATATATATATATGATTTATATATCTTAATCCTACTCAACTAACTAGGTTCCCAAATTCAGAATAAAACTTACGACGCTCTAATTTATTTCCTTTACTTGACATCATCTATTAAGACTATACACTGCTATAACTTATTGTGAAAGAAAACGCCTATTGTGAAAGAAAACAAAAACCAACATTTTCTCATCATCGATAGATATTATATATGTCAAAGTTCGAGTGCATACTCAGTGAAACAATTTAAATGAACTAAACAATATTAAAATGAACCGACAAAATTTATTTAAATGGAATATTTATATGGAACGAGAATTGTTATCTGATTTAGAACTGAAATGAGTCTAAAAAGAGAATGAGATTGTTGACAATCTGGACCGTTCATTTAACTTCATCTATATCTAATTGTGGAATATTGATAATTAGGTATTTATTTAGTATTTGGTATAATGGCACATCTGGTATTGGTATGGTACGGTATACCATACCGTACCAAAACATCGGTACGGTACGGTATACCATCAGTAATTAATATAAATACCAGTGCCGTACCAAAGTAACTCAGTATGGTACAATACCGATTGATATTGTACCATTACTAAATTTTTGGTACAATTTGGTATTGGTTCAGTTTAGTACGGATTGATACGTTACAAATGGTATATTTTTTCCCACCCCTAGGTACAACAGAGGAGAGAGAGAGAGATTGCAAAAAAAAAAATTTCTTCTTTTCTTTCTTTTTGCCGAGAGCACCATAGGGTTTCTTTAGTTTTTTTTTATTAGTTTCATGTTAGTTGATTACTTTGAAGACTTGAAGATTACTTTATTTATTTGGAGCAAGCTTTTTGGTTCAATTTAATTCAAGATTTAGCATGCTTTTAAATTAATTCGCTGATCCAAGTAAGTATTTATTTTTATGCAATTATGAGTTTTATTATAAACATGCGCGGCTAAATTCTTTTTAGAGTTAGGATGAAGTTACATGCCTAAATTATTGTGTACGCTCATGTGGTTCAAATTCCCTAAAACTTTATTGATTTAAATTAAACTAGTGTTTTTCTTATTCACTTGTCTGTTTTAATTGATTTATTAAAAGTGGATTCTCGTTGTATTTTGTTGGATTCACCTTATGATTTGTTGAAAGCGGATATAGGGTGTGTTTTGATGGATTCAATGAGTGTTTCAATCTCTATACATAAGTTTGACAAAAGAAGAACCAATTTTATAAACTAATTGGATTAAATTGGGGGATTTAATAAAACATAAGTGAACATAATAATTAATGGTAGTAGTGGATTCCAAAACCCTAAATCATTCACTTATTGATTTTTATTATATTATTCATTTTAATATTAGTTTAGTGTATGCTTTATTTTATATTGCCTTATTTTACTTTATTTTTTTTTATTTGAACCAATTATTCTTGGCTAGATTAGGGATTAGTGAAAAATTAACAAGACAAAATTTAAACAAATTGTGTAAGTTTCTGTTGGATCGATCTCGCTTATATGCTTTATTAGCTATATTATAAATTGATTCATGCTCTTGCGAGTATATTAAAATTTTAACACAACACTATACGACCACATTTAAAACAAATAGCAGAAAAAATTTCATATTCAAAATTAAAAAGTAAACCATCAACCACGACTTTACTAAGCAATGGTTTCATAAAATCAATTTCAACACAAATTCGCACGTATTTCCCACATGAAGCTTAAAAAGTATTAGTATCAATTTTTAACGGAGTACCAACTGCGAGAATCCTGGCGGATCCCCCATCGCCCTGGTACGGGGCTCGTGCACTTCGCTCATTGCTTTTAACTTAGAGTCGCCAGTATGTTTTTTGAAAAAATGGACAAAAATGTGTTTTGTACCCTTTTGGGATACAACGTTGTTTGCGTAACCAGAGTGAGATTGGGGACTATGTTACGATATGGGAAGGTATTAGGCACTCACATCGCCTTTTTGGCTTCTAAATGAACATGCTTGTTTTCATATTTTAACTATTTTTCTTATTATTTATGCCCCAAAATTCGTATATATGAGTTGCTAAATATCATACAAGAATCCTACTGTTTTTGGCATGTAAAAATAAAATTCTGAACCAAAAATTCGTATGGTTAATCGAACAATCTCTCAAATTTTTCCAGCGAGTATAAAATAGAACATACATGAGGGTTTTAAAATATGCAGAAGATGCTTTTTGAATCATACCATCTTTAGTTTTAATCAATTTTACACATAGTTTCTACGAAAAGACGAAATGGAAAGGCTAAACAGCCGTTTAGGCATATATTATATTCAATGCAAAATTCAGTCCAAGGTCACATGTATAGCAGTTCCGTTTAGGCTCAATTAATACAAATAGGCGTATGTCAACATATGCAGTTAAATATTTACGATATGTATACAATATTTATATATCTATATATATATAAGTAAGGGGGGAGGATCTTAAGAGAACCAATCTTTTGGTCCTTAAATGCGGACCAATCATTTTGAGGGGGTAAATAAATGAATTTTTTAATGAAACTTGGTGAAGATAATCTTCATGATTAATAGATCATCTCCACCAAATTTCATCGAAAAAATCAATCGGGAAGAGGGTTTACTAAAAAATTGATATATATGTGCGTTTTTTGCCGTTAAAATTTAAGATGTTTAGTTAACCCACTTCCCGGATGAATTTTTTAATGAAATTTGGTGGAGATGATCTACTATCATAGAGATCATCCTCACCAAGTTTCATAAAAAAATTCATCAATTTACTCCCTCAAAATGATTGGCCCACATTTAATGACCAAATAAATGGTCCTCTTTAGATCCTTCCTCTATAAGTAAAAGCTGTTTAAAAATAGAAGAATTACATAATATAAATTGAAAGTATACCTTCGCGAAAGTATTAAGTTTGATACAACTTTGTTTTGAAAAATGAGATTGTGTTAAAAATTCTTTACTAGTCTAGTAAATCAAGATGCAAATCTCTCTTTTAGTTTATACAATATATTATTTTCTCTATCTTTTATGCTGGTTTTTCCCCTTTCCAGTCTAAAATGTAGAACCTTGATCTTGAATTCTGCTCTGGCTTATATAGCAAGTGCCATTGCTTTCGATAACAAATCATCCGTACGGTCTATCTGATAGTTCGTAAGGTCTTTTGGTAAACAATTTAAGTCACAATTCCTGTATTTTGGGGTAAACTTTGTCACGACTTTCCGACTTAAATTGCTAGTGTTACCTTATAAACCATACAGTTTATTGGATAATTAGTACGGTTTTTCAGATATGCCATATGGTTAAATCCATTAACCATTTAGTTTTCCCTGATTCTTGGAATTTTGGCCTATTTCCTTGGGTCGCAAGATTCTGTATTGGTTAAGTCTTTTTCGAGCCTTTAATCGAAAAAGTCTTATACAAAAAAGCATGGTCATAGAATAAGGTATCCACACCGACACAAGTCCCTAAAAAGTAGAGTAAATCATTGTTATAAAACTCCATGGGAAAATCAAGTACTTGTACCCAAACACTAGTGGATGTAATTTAAGCACAGGATGCACAAAACCCCATTTTTCAATGTTGAATGGTAACATAATTGCCGACAATAACCCGTAGGCCTCCAATAGGGATCCTATCTAACATAGCAACATCGACATTTTTGAATAAAAACAAATCATGCCCAAGTTCCATGAACTGGTAATCCCCTGTTAACTTCCACAACTGATATAGACGATTATAGAACATAGTATAAGAAACACTTCTCCCGATAACCTTAATGATCACCGCCTTCCTCCATTGCGACTATAATGACGCTTTAAAATTAAGGTCCAGCGAAATTGAAGGATAAGGGAGGGATTCCAATGGAGGCATGACCGAAATCTTATCCAAATCAAGCAGAACCTTCTTTTAAAGTATTGGCTCATGATGATAAATGTGACCATGGCTGCTGAGAGCGTTTATGAATGTAAGCTTAGACGGAGAGCCGCTACCTTTTTAATGGTTCCTGCATAATAGAGCAAATCGAACAGCTGTCTAAACTTATCCAGGTTAACAGAAAATTGAGCATGATCCTTGTTATCCTTTTGATTCAAAGTTTCATTCCAAAACATACTATCCCTCAAAAGACAGAGATAATGCCCTACCTGCTTATCATCGTTGCCATAGCTATTGATGATGCCTAAAAATGGATGAGCTCCACGCTGGCGTGGATGGAGTGAGTAAGCATTAAAGAACACATAAACATGAACAGTAAAGAGAGATGTGTATGAAATATGCAGAATCGAAATGAGACAAGTATTTATGTGTGGTTCGCCTCGGAGAGAGGACTACGTCCACACGGGGAAATATGGTCTGAGCTATATTATTATGCAAGGATACATGGTGGCCATCGTTGGTATTTACATCTGATTTTTTCTCTCTGCAACTAGTATTCTTAAGGAAGAAGAAGACTTTCTCTCTCTACAGTAATATTTTTTGAAGTTTCTTTTTCATCCCTCTTCAACGAGGCCGACCCCTCTATTTATATAAAACATAGAGGGGACAGCAGTACAATAGTGAGTGGAGGGGATCTCGTACAACAGTGAGTGGCGGTGTGGTGAGCAGAGCATATACTCTCTGGACCAATGAGACGCTTTCTTCGTACAAGGTCGTTATGCCACGTATGAGAGAGTAGACAAGCGCCGGTACGTGCCGACGATTCGTCCTTGGCTGTACGGAAGATACTATTCACCTTTTGCAGTATTGTGTAGCGGTGGGCCGAGGTAGGTTAATTCGCTCTCAGATCAAGCCAAGCTGGTCTTTAGGCCAAGGTGTGATCACTTGGGCCTAGCTCATTTTAGGCCAGAGTAGTCACTCGGGCCTGGCTCATTTAGGCCAGAGTGATCACTAAGGCCTGGCTCATTTAAGGCCAGAGTGATCACTTGGGCCTGGCTCATTTAAGGCCAGAGTGATCACTAGGGCCTGGCTCATTTTAGGCCAAAGTGATTACTTAGGCCTAACTTATTTAAACCGAAGCGAACTTTCCACATCTTTGAGTCGGACTGTCTGTCTCCGGCCCAACGCTTTACCCTCAATGCCCGTCTTTGCCACATCGGTCATTTTATTAGGCGGGCTCGGTCAATCAGTCGCTGCCACCTTAATATACTATCTCGACGTGTCACGATGATGAAATAGCCCCACATCAGTTGCCCCCTATTCTCATGGCTGAACTGACTTTCTTGGTTCTGGCGTGAAGAATAATAATCCATTATTTCCATCCGTGGCCGAGGTGACTTTTCATGGCCAAAAAGTTACTTCGCTATTACCCCAGTTGTTGTCTCTTTATATTAAGGGACTGTGCTAAAAAAATAAAAAAATTTATAGTGAAAGGTAAGCTAGCTCTCCTCCAACTAACTGTCTAGGGCAGCGTGGAGAGAAAAAAAAAAGAAAAGAATTTTTTTTTTTTTTCGAGGTGTACAATGAGGCATGGAGGGGTGATTATTCAAAAACCTTCTAGCCACTCTTTTTACCATTCTCATATATCTAGGCATTTTCTCTCTCTAAAGAAAAAACCCATTTCCACCATTGTTAAAGAGCCTCTTTGCTTGGAGCTTGGAGCTTGAAATTCTTCATCTTGATCGACATTCCGGGCGTCCTTTCGTCATTCGGGTAATAACCTAAGCTTGATCTTGATTTTTACATCAATTTAGATGCACCATTTTGTTTGATTTAGTTGTATTTTTGTATACTCTCACTTTGTTTGTTTGTGTGTGTATATATATATAAGAACACCCAAAGCCCCATTTTGATCCTTCTTTTTAATCTACAAGACTTGTCAATATGTTTATCATCCTCCTTAGATTATTCCACCCATCAAAGATAAAGAGATTTTTTTTTTTGGCTCGCTAATAATAAAAAAAAAAAAAATTTACAGGGCGTCCGGGGTCCGATTGACGATGGACGGTACGCCTAACAATACCATTGACGCTTTCTCAGATCGGGCCAATTTATTACAAGAAATTCAGACTGGCTCTTGTTTTGGCATTGTGGCGCCTCCCAAGAGCTCGTCTAATATTTCCAGCGAGGTCCCACGATTAGGCTCGGTTATTCCGGAAGGCGAACTTCTGGTAGTCAGACCGGCCATTTTGGAGGGCCAGGGCACGCTAGTGAGACAGGCAGATTCCGAAAGCGAGGTTGCACGAATGAGCACAGCCCACCTTACAAAAAAATCACGCGCTGCCCCCAAGAAGAAGAATGCCATTTCATCAGAGTTAGTCAAAATCGTCGAGGCTGGCCCTTTAGAATTGTCGAAGATAAATGCTCACAAAGTGTCATTACGGATAAAGTATTAAGACAGATATTGGGGAGATATTGTACTCCGGGTGTTGAGCTCCGTTGTGCTAGGAGCGCGGAACGCGTATACGCTGAATCTGAGCATGAGATTGGATTCTTCCTTGGAGCTTTTGAAGCTGGCTTTAGATTTCCTTTCAGATACGCGATCCGGGATATCCTTCAACGATTTGGGGTTGCTCCGGCCCAACTTCACCCCAACGCTTGGAGGATTATTTTGGGTTCCATGATTATCTGGCAATTAGCTAATGGGGATGATCACCCACTGTCCACTACTGAATTTATGTCGATCTATCAGCTCAAAGAACAAGACGGAGCCGATTTTTGTTATTTGAGCAATCGCCGTACTGGGGAGGCTTTGGTCTTGAATACCCCCGCTAAAGTTAAAGATTGGAAAGATAAATTTTTCTTTGTGGGGGGATTCAACTGGGAATTTGAGCAAGGTGAGACGAAGGAGATGAGACAGGTTGTAATCTTGCGCAAATGGAACCGGCCAAGCATTGAGGGTAACCATCATGATTTACATACATATATTTTTTGCCTTGACTTTTCCTTACCCTTAAAGGCCGCCTCCCTTGAATGAAGAGCAGGAAGGGCGTCGTAAAAGGGCGTTTGACCTCTCTCCTTCAACGAGAGACTGGAAAGCATTGTTTACCTGAGAAAACATGGGGAGGATTGGTTATCCCCAATGGGCCAGTCATTCTGGGATAAAGAAGAGAAAACGTAGTTCCATCCGTGAGCTCGCCTTTTTAGGTATATGTTGTTTTCAAGCTCCCCATACTTAAGCATTTCATTTAATTCACAGGATTTCCTTAGTGATCTTTTCATTGGTATGTCAGTTACCCGAGTCGTTTGTGGCAATGTGGACCGGGACATTCTAGCCAGTGTCGTTCAGGGCCTGGGTGGTACTACGAATCCACCTGTCGCTGAGGGCATCGCCACTCGTCAGTACAGAAGAATTAAGAAAGCTACACGAAAGCCCTCTGCACGTCGCGTGGTGGTTTTCGATGAAGAGGATTCTCCCCGTGCGGAGGGGCCAATCAGACTAGTTAATGACTTTGAAGGGGGGCCTGTGTCTGATAAGGGAAAAGAGCATGAGTTTGTCCCCAACATAGATGATGATGAGGTGACTGAGATTTCTCCCTCGACTTTATGCCTTGGAGGCCGGACTCCTTCATTTTCAGCCGGGGTAAGCTCTATTTTTTGTGTCCGTCTCTTTTACAACTGTGATTTTTCCATGTCGCGCATTTCTCACTTCTTTTTCCCTTTTATAGCTTGGTGGGACGAGGAGAGCCCATGGCCTTGTAAGTGGCCATCATTCCACATATGCTCCTCTAATTTCATCGCAAAAGGCTGGAGATGCGAGTGGGCGCGAGTCTTCCCCTTTGATTAGCGAGGGTGACGAGGACAGGGTGATGACGGACCCTTATGGAAATCCCGTACATCCCATATCTCGGCTATGCATGGGTTTTACTACCAGAGGAATTCGTGATGTCGACCTGCTTAAGGTGCCTTCCTTGACTGGTCCGGACTCCCCATATGTAGACGCGAACCTCAGTATTGCAAGAATTCAAAAAATGGCACACTGGCCCGATGTAGAAGAGATAGCTAAATGGACCACGCCACAAATTGGCACTGACGTGTTCCATAATCATATCAAGGTACATCACGTTGTTCTAAATGGCTTTTCTCATTTTCTTATGAGTCTTTCTTTTGGAATAGGCTTCTCTTTACTGAGGTTTCGCCGACTTAGGCTAGACTGCTTATTTGAGCCCTGCTGGGCTTGCCTAACTGACTCAAGCCAAGGTGACCACCTGGGCTTGTCTGACTTGAGTTTGGCTGATCTAGGCCTGAGTGATCATTCAAGCCTGGGTGAGCTAGGCCAGAGTGGTCACTGAGGCTTAGTTGGTCTAGGCCGAAGTGAGCTCTTCGTTTTCTTTAAGTTGGATTATTTGATCCCGGTCTAGTACTGACGCTTTTAAATTTACTTGTTCATTTTTACCGTATGCAACTGATGGAAGGCAATATTGCTCTACTTAATCATGCGATATCGGCGGAGACAAGAGATTCAATGCGCATAGGCCGTTTGAGGGATGAATATCACGAAGAGCGGGCAAAATTGGCTAGGGAGATAGGGTCTGCCCGGACCAAGGTGTTATCCTTAATAGAGGAAAAGCAAAATTTAGAGGAGCGACTCCGAGTCTCCCACGAGGAGCTTATTACGGTTAAATCCGAACTTAAGGTACTAAAGGCTGAGAAAATACAATGGGATAGCTCATCTTCATTTTTTAATGCGGAAATCGGGAGACTCAAGGATGTCAATTCTCATCTTACAGCTGAGGTTTCTCGCCTTGAATCATCAAACACTTCCCTTGAGGCGACTATGGTCAACTTAGAGAAGGCAAGGGATGCCTCCGACTTGCTAGCATCTGGGTGTCAGGCTGAATTAAAGAAACTGAAAGAGACTATCCCCTCCCAAGTGTCTGCTGCCCTCGAGGGGTATAAGGTGTCCCGCGAGCACAAGGTGGCCCTGGGACAATTCTTTGCCAAGGGTTATGCCGAGATAAAACTTCGCATTATAGAGGCTACCGAGGATCCCGTTCTACTAGAGAAGGTCAGGTCGTGGGAGCCATATGATGAGACGGCACGTAGATTGGGCAGGCTTTATACTGGCTCTACTTCGAAGGCCCAGGTCGATGGGGGTGTTGGTGATGAAGATGACGCAACTACTGGGTCGTCTGAATCGGGAGATTCTAAGGGTGATGGCACCGACGACGAAGATATGGTAGATTATGGTCAAGGCATCAAGGACCATGGAGATGATGGAGAGAGCGAAGGAACTGATGATGGTGAGGGCCTAGGTGATACTTAGATAGCTGCCCCACCTTAGCCCCCCCTCCCTTTTTTTTGTTGCACCTAGGAAGTTGTATATTCCCAGTTATTTTTTGCTTTTTACAGTTTCATGTAATAGGGTGCTAGGTACTCACTTTTGAGCTCTTATTAATGTACCTTCACTTTTGCCAATGGGATCTATTTCTGTATTTTCTCCTAAATATGCTTGAGTGCTGATGTTGCTATTTTGGATGCTTTTCTTTATTTATGTGCTTTCTCCATGCTTAGATATTTTATGGGCCTGGATCATGAAAGGGTACTATTTGTGGCCCTGAGTGATTTTGGCCAGACTCATGCGTACAGACCGGTGCGGTCACTTCCTCGCTTTGGCCTCAAATAATCCAGGCTAGGCTCCAGTATCTGGGTTGGGGCGATCGCTCCAATTCCTAGGTTCGAAAATTTTCTTCTTCTTCTTTTTTTTTTTTTTTTGAAATGTCATAACCTGTCATGAACTTTGGAGCTTATAGGACAACCTTAGTTGTGTATGCCCTGAAGCTTTATTAGGAGCCTGTCTGTGGAGGTGGTTCTCCGTCAGGCCTAACCTCTTTTAATATATATATATATATTTTTTTGATGAGGTTAGGCGCCTCCATCCAGGATGTGCGATACCAAGCAACCGATCCGTGGATTCCCCAATGATTTTCAAGTTCGGGTGTTGTTTCCCGTCTTAATCAGTTGGGACCTGCCCCGGGCGCCTAGGGTAGAGGTAAACTTGGTGAGACCTACCTAGGGCCGAGCTTAGGGCATGATTTGGCTATCTATTTAGCCTTTGCCCCCTAGTTTATCCGAAGTGTCTTCGGCCACGTATGACCTATCCTTGGACAGAAACTGGGGGCTGTCTACAGGTGCTTGGCCTGTCTCACCTAAGTGCCTGGGTTAGACGACCACTTAGGCCTACCCTGGGCGGCACTTAGGCCGAAGTCATTGTTTAAATGACGTAGGGGGAGAGTTGAAGATACAATAGTATAAAAAAACATCTGAATTAAAACTCATTTCATTCATAACATCAAGTACATATTTTTTCTCGAGACTATTACAATAATCAAACTACTGATAGTATTTTCTTAAGTGATCTGCATTCCAAGGGTTCTTCAACGGCTTTTCACCCAGAGTCTCGAGTCTGTAGGCTCCTGGCCTAACTATCTTGCTAACTTTGTAGGGCCCTTCCCAGTTGGGTCCTAGCTTGCCATGATGAGGGTCTTTGGTATCTTGAATGACTTTTTTGAGTACTAAGTCACCCTCTCTGAATTGCTTGTGCTTCACTCTACCGTTGTGATATCTAGTAGCTCTTTGCTGGTATGCTGCTAACTTGATCTGGGCGCTCTCCCTTTTTTCTTCTAGAAGGTCTAGGTTGACTCTTAGTTCCTCTTCATTGAGTTCGTCGTGGTGATGAGCTATCCTGAATGTTGGGAGGCCGATCTCAGTTGGGACCACTGCCTCAGTCCCAAAGGCCAGCGAGAATGGAGTTTCACCTGTTGGGGTCCGAGCTGTTGTTCTGTAGGCCCATAAGATGTGAGGGAGTTCATCAACCCATAGGCCTTTTGCATTTTCTAATTTCTTCCTTAGGCCTTGCTTGATTGTTCGGTTTGTGACTTCAGTCTGTCCGTTAGATTGGGGATGTGCTACACTCGCATAATAATTTTTTATTCCCAACTGACTGCAATATTCTTTAAAAGGAGCACAGTCAAATTGCGTGCCATGGTCAGACACCAGAGCCTTAGGAATTCCGAATCAATAACATATATTTTTCATGACAAAGTCCTGGCACTTTTTTTCGGTCATGGCTATTAACGGCTCAGTTTCAACCCACTTTGTGAAATAATCCACTGCTACGATGATATACTTGTATTTATGCTTTCCTTCGGGGAAGGGTCCAGCCAGATCGAGTCCCCATTGAGAGAAAGGCCAGGCCACTGTAATGCTGGTGAGGTCTTCAGATGGCCTCCTGTCAATGTTAGCATGCCTCTGACACTTATCACATTTTTTGACAAAGGCCTTGGTGTCTTCCTTCATCGTTGGCCAATAGTATCCTTTAGATAGAGCTCGCCTAACCAGCGCTCTTCCCCCAACATGACTTCCACATATGCCTTCATGAATTTCCCTCATTACATAGTCGGCCTCATCCGGGTGAAGGCACCTCAGGTAAGGGAGCAAGTATCCTCTTTTATAGAGGACATCATCAATGACCGCATATTGGGCCGCTCTATATCTCATCTTCTTAACTTCGTTTTTTTCTGACGGGAGTTTTCCTTCTTTTATGTATTCCATGACGGGGTCCATCCAACAGGGGGAGACATCAAGTTCCATAACCTCTTCGGTTATCACTATACTTGGTTCCATCAGTACTTCTACTGCGATGGTCCTTTTGAGATCATAGCTAGGAGCAGAGGCCATCCTGGCCAAAGAATCAGCATGGGCATTTTCAGCCCGAGGTATTTGGGTGAGGACCCAGCTTTTAAATTGGCCTCCTATCCTCTTCACCTGATTGAGATATGCTGCCATCTTTTCATCCCGAGCTTCATATTCCCCTCGAACTTGATTCACAATTAGCTTGGAGTCACTGAAGGCCCTTAGCTGTTGGGCTCCCATGGACTTTGCTAAACGAAGGCCTGCTATAAGGGCCTCGTATTCCGCCTCATTATTAGATGCTTTGAAGTTAAAACGCAAGGCATACTCTACACCCACCAGGTCCGGAGAGGTTAGAATGAGACCGGCCCCGCTCCCAGTTGAGTTGGAGGAACCGTCAACATGAAGAGTCCAAACGGGGAGAGCGAGGTCAAAGCCCGGTTGGACGGTCCTCTCTAGAGGGGTCGCCTCTTTCTGCAGTGTCGGGCTCTGTGGTTGTGCTTGGTTTTCTGAGACTTCTTCGACATTAATGAATTCTACAATGAAGTCTGCAAGTGCTTGACCCTTAACGGCGGTCCTGGGTCTATATTCAATTTCAAACTCGCTTAACTCCACTGCCCATGCCATGAGCCTGCCCGACTTTTCTGGCTTGAACAACACCTGCCTGAGTGGTTGGTCAGTCGGTACTATGATGCTATGAGCTTGGAAATATGGCTTTAGCCTTCTTGCCGAAGTAATTAAAGCAAGAGAAAGCCTTTCCAAAATGGGGTATCTAGACTCTGCCCCTTGGTACGCTTTGCTCACGTAGTACACGGGTCTTTGCACTCCAGCCTCTTCCCTGATCAGGGCCGAGCTGACCGCTGACTCTGAGACTGCCAGATAGATAAACAAAGTTTCTCCTACAAGTGGTCTAGATAGGAGAGGGGGAGAGCCGAGGTAGGCCTTAAGCTGTTGAAAGGCTTCCTCACATTCCATCGTCAATTCGAAAGCTTTTTTAAGAACCTTAAAGAATGGGAGACACTTGTCGGTCGCTTTGGAGACAAATCTGTTTAGTGCGGCCACTCTGCCAGTCAGGCGTTGTACATCTTTGATACCCTTTGGAGAATGCATTTCGAGGAGGGCTCTGATCTTTTCGGGATTGGCTTCTATACCCCTCTGATTTACCATGAATCCCAGAAATTTGCTGGCTGTTACCCCAAAAACACATTTGTTAGGATTAAGCCTCATGTTGTAAAGCTTCAGTGTTGAAAATGTCTTGCCTAGGTCTCTGATGTGATCCCTAGCCTTAAGGCTTTTTGTCAATATGTCATCGACATACACCTCCATCGTATCCCCAATTTGCCCTTTGAAAATCCGGTTTACCAAGCGTTGGTAGGTGGCTCCGTCATTCTTTAGTCCGAAGGGCATGACGTCATAGCAATAAGTGCCTTTATCAGTTATGAACGAAGTTTTTTCCCTGTCCGGGCTAAACATGGAAATTTGATTGTATCCTGAGTAGGCATCCATGAAAGTGAGGAGTTCGTGCCCTGCCGTGGCGTCCACCATCTGGTCTATTTTTGGGAGGGGGAAGAAGTCCTTAGGGCATGCTTTATTCAAATCTTTGAAATCAATACACATTCTCCACTGACCATTAGATTTGGGGACCATGACTACATTTGCCAGCCACTCAGGGTAATGGACATCACTTATGAGGAGCTTGTCCACCTCTTGTTCTACTGCCTTGTTAATTTGAGGAGCAAAATTTCGCCTTTTTTGCTTAACTGCTTTGAAGCTATGATCAACATTCAATCGGTGACACATGACTTTTGGGTCAATGCCTGGCATATCTTCATGGGACCACGCGAACACTTCTTTGTTTGCCCTTAAAAATTTTACCAGCTCCTCCTTTAGTTCAGGGTCCAGGCAGGCCCCTATTTTCACAACCCTGTCTGGACAGCCTTCCTCTAAAGCAACCGAGATAATTTCTTCAGCGGGCTCTCCTCTTTTGAGCTTGGACTCATCTCTGGGATCAAGGGTGTCGATGTTCAATGTCTCTTGACTCGCATGGCCAAGAGGCTGTGCACTGAGGTTCTTAGGCACTTGGCCGGCGTCACTTGCATGTACTTGGACGAGCTGATTAACCATTATTCGGACAGGGCCTTCATATTGGACGGGCTGGACAGGTTGGTCAAAGTGACAAATTTGCTGAGAAGACTCATTGGGCCATTCTTTCAAGGGGTAGCCACTCGAGAGGTGGTCTTTTCTCTGGTTATGGGTGCATGTGTTGACTTGTCCCGTCCTAAAAGACACGGGAGAGTCTTCCTCCATAGTGCCAAGTGTGAGACACGGTCCTTCAACTTTCTTTTTTCCTCGGTTCCCTGCCAAGGCAGGCAAGGAGTCTTTACCAATCTTAATTGCTACAAGATTACAACTTCGGGCCACTCCTTGGTCACCTCGAACTTCACCCACTCCTTTCTTTGTTGGGAATTTCATGACTTGATGATACGTGGATGGTACCGCCTTGAGTTGGGCCAAACCACTTCGGCCAAGGATAATGTTGTATGACGAGGGTGCGTTGACGACCACAAAGTCAAAGGTTACTGTAACTTGCCTTGGCCATTCTCCAGCTGTAACTTGGAGTGCAATGATCCCCAGGGGGTAAGACTTTTCTCCCGAAAACCCAATCAGAGGAGATAGGTAGGGCCTGAGTCTTGATATTGGAATTCCTAACTCATTGAAGCAATGCAAAAACATGACATCGGCTGAACTACCGCCATCAACCAATATGCGATGAATGAGGCAATTAGCTATCAAGAGCTCGACCACTAGAGGGTCATCGTGTGGCATTATAACTCCGGTCAAGTCATCATCAGAGAAAGAGATGGTCGGAAATTCTGACTTGGGAGCTTTACAAGGACGTATGTGGTTGATTTCAGGCAAAAGATCGTCTAAAGACTTTCTAACCCGAGCTTCTCGGACATAAGCTTTCCTTGAGGAGTTGGACTCACCTGCTAGGGTAGGCCCTCCCGCTATCATTGCGATTTCTTTGACATGCTGTTTTTTCTGCTCTGGGACGGGCTCTTCGTCATCCTCATCATCCTCTATATTCACCCTCTTAGGAAAGTCATTTCGGTCTCTTTTTCCCAAACGGTCTTTAACCCTCCCCGGTTGGTCATTCGCACGAGTTTCGCCATTTTTGACATACTGGCCGTAGTACCCTATTTGGACAAGGCCCTCTATTTCTGCTCGGAGAGCCCGGCAAGTATTGGTGGTATGACCATGGTCTTTATGGAATGCACACCATTTACTCATGTCCCTTGAGTCAGGTGAGGATTTGAGCTTGGGCGGTCTCTTCAGCTTGGGGTCGGACTCATTCTCCTTCAAAATTTGGTAAATTGGTTTGTTGAGAGGGGTAAACTCCGGCCTCTGTTTCCCCTCGTTACTTCCCTTCTTGAAGTTTTCTCCTCCACCTTTGTTTTTGTAAGAGCTGAGTTCGATTCGGCCCTTGCCGTGTTCGGATGACCCCAGTCTGGCAAACAATGTCTCTTCACCATTGATGTGTTTCTGAGCTTTCCAGAGGAGCTCGTTCATTGTTGTTGGGACGGCCTTAGATAGGGAAAAAAATCAGCTTCTCTGACCTCAGCCCTCTTATGAATGCTGCTATGGTGACTTTCTCATCGTAGTCTTCCACTTGCAATTTATCCTCATTGAATCTAGCCAAGTAACTCTTAATTGATTCTCCTTCTTCTTGAATGACATTGAACAAATGTGTGGAGGCCTTCTTTGGTCTCATACCCCCCACAAAACTAGCAACAAAGCGCTCAGAGAGCTCGGCAAAGTCTTGGATTGTGCCCTTTGGGAGTTGGCTAAACCAGGCATGGGCCGACCCGGTGAGAATACTAGAGAAAGCTCTGCACATCATCTCGTCTGGTGTGGCATAGATTTAGGCCAGAGACTTGTATTTTTCTATGTGTTGGACCGGGTCTGTAGTGCCATCATACGAGCTCATCGAAAGAGGTTTAAACTTAGCTGGAGTTGGGAAGACATCTATTCTCGGAACGAATGGAGAGCCAGTGGCTAGAGCTAACCTCATTTTGTAATCCGATGTCTTATTGTTCAGTAGTGCAGTAACTTGTGCCTGAAGGGCTTGGAGTTGGAGGTCAACCTGATGTTGAGGGGGGAGGCCTTGATGGTCTGGCTGTTGGTTTTGAATGGATGTTGACTTGGTCACCCCCACATTGGAGGTGCGTGAAGGAATAGTGGGAGTGTAAGATTCATCTTCGAACTCATCTTCGTCAGATTGCTCGCCCACAACTTCGATCGGTCTGTCATGTGCACCATTCGACAGTTCTACAAATTGAGGGGGAGGAGCCCGGCCTCCCGCTAATGTGATGCCCTCAGCCATTGGTCTAGGCCAAGCTCTCGTGCCATGGACTCTTGCCTTGTTCCGTGCAGGGGTCTTGGGGTCTGTGACTCGGGTCTTTTGAGTCATTTGCATGGCCATATCGGCGACTTTCTTTTGTAAGGCATTTTGGTTTTTGGTGAGTTGGAGGATGGCTTGGAGGATCTGGTCTGAAGCACTTGGTTGGGCTGAACTAGTAAGTTCTGTTGGAGGTTCCATAATGGACGGGGCGAGGTGGTGTAAATCTGGGTTAAAGGTATTTGAGAGGTGTGAGGGCAGGAATTTGGTTTTTGGTTTTAAGGTTTTCTTAGTTTCCAAACAACACAGCCAGAGTACAATGAAGATTGGAAAATGTTTTATGGGAAATGATGATTGTTTGGGTGCAAGAATCTAAGCAGGATGATTTTCTCGAAAAACGTGATGAGTTTTCCACGAAAATGTCAAGAACTATGTGGATGGGTTTTTTGGGCGAGGTGATTTTCTGGAGAAACGTGACAAGGTTTTCCCAGAAAAAGCAAAAACATGGTGATTTTCTAGGAAAATAAAAACATTTTCTCGGGAAACATGAAAGGGAACCCAGAAACTTAGAAAATATGATGGTCTCACCAAAACCTCAAATAGAAGGAACTCGAGTCTGGAAAAGAGCACAAACTTCGTTTCCCACAGACGGCGCCAAACTGATGATGCCTAAAAATGGATGAGTTCCACGCTAGCGTGGATGGAGTGAGTAGGCATTAAAGAACACATAAACATGAACAGTAAAGAGAGATGTGTATGAAATATGCAGAATTGAAATGAGACAAGTATTTATGTGTGGTTCGCCTCGGAGAGAGGACTACGTCCACACGGGGAAATATGGTCTGAGCTATATTATTATGCAAGGATACATGGTGGCCATCGTTGGTATTTACATCTGATTTTTTCTCTCTGCAACTAGTATTCTTAAGGAAGAAGAAGACTTTCTCTCTCTACAGTAATATTTTTTGAGGTTTCTTTTTCATCCCTCTTCAACGAGGCCGACCCTTCTATTTATATAAAACATAGAGGGGACAGCAGTACAATAGTGAGTGGAGGGGATCTCGTACAACAGTGAGTGGCGGTGTGGTGAGCAGAGCATATACTCTCTGGACCAATGAGACGCTTTCTTCGTACAAGGTCGTTATGCCACGTATGAGAGAGTAGACAAGCGCCGGTACGTGCCGACGATTCGTCCTTGGTTGTACGGAAGATACTATTCACCTTTTGCAGTATTGTGTTGCGGTGGCCGAGGTAGGTTAATTCGCTCTCAGATCAAGCCAAGCTGGTCTTTAGGCCAGAGTAGTCACTCGGGCCTAGCTCATTTTAGGCCAGAGTAGTCACTCGGGCCTGGCTCATTTAGGCCAGAGTGATCACTAAGGCCTGGCTCATTTAAGGCCAGAGTGATCACTTGGGCCTGGCTCATTTAAGGCCAGAGTGATCACTTGGGCCTGGCTCATTTAGGCCAGAGTGATCACTAGGGCCTAGCTCATTTAAGGCCAAAGTGATCACTTAGGCCTGGCTCATTTAGGCCAGAGTGATCACTAGGGCCTGTCTCATTTTAGGCCAAAGTGATTACTTAGGCCTATCTTATTTAAACCGAAGCGAACTTTCCACATCTTGGAGTCGGACTGTCTGTCTCCGGCCCAACGCTTTACCCTCAATGCCCGTCTTTGCCACATCAGTCATTTTATTAGTCGGGCTCGGTCAATCAATCGCTGCCACCTTAATATACCATCTCGACGTGTCACAGTGATGAAATAGCCCCACATCAGCTATGAGCTTTAGTCTTCTCAGTACTACGTGCTAGATGGTCTTCATCTTCCTTCATAGTTGAATGTTTCGCTTTTCTCTCCAGACTAGTCATTTTTCTTTCTTTTTTTGGCTCACTCAAGAAGTTTTAATTTGGTTTAATCTTTAATCACCAATCATATCCATTTCATATATTCATATGCTAACATCATTTCTATTTGCTTTTTAGATTGGATTTTGTTACTCTCAAAAAAAATTAATAGTCAGTGGTATACTATCTTACAAATAGAAATTAGTTAAAATGCGCAAAAATTGACCCAAACACACTGAGACTTAGAAAAAAACACTAACAACGTCTCTATTGATTGTACAGTTGCATTATTGTACAAATAATATATATAATTTACACATGTATAAAAAATTTAATGTGTTAATAGTTATGTAATGCATAAGCTTTTACATAAAAATTATATGCAATCACTAGAGATACTCTAAATTACTTCTGTATGTTATGCTTATGTTATTTGTATTTATGGAAATTTTTATACAAAGCAATAATTTTACAATACAACATTTTATATATAATATAATATTTTTCATACAAAGTATTTATTTACATCTACCAACCCAGAACATTTATGTTACGAGAATAGAAAATACGCAAAGATTTACAACCTAGAAAGCCGCTGGCTGAAGTCTAATAATAGTTAATTATGAATGCATTTAATTTCCATTTATTGAGATAAGATAAACATTCAAAAAATTAAAATCTAAAGGCCTAGACCCATTACCGAAATCGAAGGCTAGGAACAATTACTCTGGGGTTCGGTATTATTTTGGGCCTTAGTAAGAGAAGGGGGGAGGGGGGGTGATAGATACACCCCGTTTTGTTATCACTAACAGTCTCTGTAACTTACGCCCCCCATTTTTAAAAAAAATTATTACAAACACCCCATTTCACCACCCTCTAACTTAATAATTATAATTATGTTAATACTCTCTTGTCATTGAGAGAGTATATTTATTGGTACTCGCTCGACATTGAGCATCTGGAATTTCAGCAATAACTTAAGTTACGGCCCATTTTTTGAAATATACTCGTCCAATTTATGGTGAGTAAATGTAGTAATATTCTCCGGTCATTATGAGAGTATTTTCATTGTTACTCGCTCGACATTGAGCATCTGAAACTTAAACAGATAAGTGAGTATGATTTTTATTTTTTTTAGAAGAGATCTATATATATATACATTTTTTTCATTTGTTTTTTCTTTCATTTTAGAATATAAGTGTGTGTATGTATATGTGTATGTTTTGAATATATGTTTGTGTGTATATATGTTTTGAAGGAGGAGAAGGAGGCATAATCCATATTATTTTATTTTCGAATCTATATATATTTATGTATATATGTATGTTTTGAAAAGAGAAGGAAGAGGAGATGGTGGTGAAAAATTGTATTATTGTTTTATTATAATTAATGATTAATTAATTAATTAAATTAATTAATAGTTAACTTTTGTTTAAAAACAATTAACATAAGAGAGTGGTAGAAATAAAATAAAATTTAATTTAATATTAATAAAAAAAATTTAAAATATTTATAATAACAAAAAATAGTACATTTATCCTACCTTAGTAAATGGGTACACAATTAATAGCTCCTATTGCTCCAAGGCCGACCATGGGTAATAAACAAAATAACCACGACCCCTCTCCTCGCTGGCAGTGGCATCTTTTATTATTAAACCATCTTGTTGACGCCCGAAGTTGTCCGTTTAAGAAACCCTAAAAAAGTTACAGAGAGAGAGAGAGTTGATTGATGATCGACATCTTCTTTTTACGATCTCTCAAGCAATTGGATGAACAGGTACTTCCATCGTCTCTCGCCTTTTTTTTTTCTTTAATTCATTCAAAGTCTCAAACTTTGCCATAATTTTTTTTTTCTAGCTTTTATAACACATTTCGATGGCTTAAATGTCTATATATATAGATTACGTCGTCCAAATGTATAAATGGACCTTTCGTTATTCTGACATGGCATTGAATTATTTTCTTCTCTTATTCTCCTCATACATTTTATATTTTTATTAGTTACTTCTTGGGGCAGGGTTAGGGTTGGTAATTGTTATCGTTTTGCATATAATACTGAACGACCATGGAATTGAGTTTCACTGCTGAACTTTCTGAAGCGGTTATCATACATTCATATATATATATATATATAATTGTTGGGTGATAATTGTTGTCAATTGAAGTGTTTATGGCAATTACACATATATGTACATATAATTATGTATGCTACAGGTTCTTACAAGGTGATCAAAATGTTATGGAATAGAGTTTCACAGGAGAAACTTCTGAAATGTACATATAATTATGTATGCTACAGGTTCTTACAAGTTGATCAAAATGTTATGGAATAGAGTTTCACAGGAGAAACTTCTGAAGGGGAATCGATCTGCTCGCAAATTGAAAAGGCATACCAAGTCCAGGGAGTTGACAATCGATACAAAGCAGAAGAGATATATTTCAACAACAAGGAGACTGCTTGCAACTGACAGGAAGCCAAAGAGAAAGTTCTCGCACATTGTGAAGAATCGAACACGCAGCAAAAAGAAGCGAAAGATAGGTGAAGTAATCGGGATGGACAGAGCAGTTGACACCATGGACCGAATCTCAGAATTGCCCGAACATGTTATCCATCACATTCTTTCTCTACTTCATTCAAAAGACGCTGCTCGATCTAGTGTATTGTCCAAAAAATGGAGAAGCATTAGGGATTCGTTCCTTACATTTGATTTTGATCAAAAGAGCTTTCAAGCAGGAGATGAAGGGAAAGAGAAATTTATAAACTTTGTTGAAAACTCCTTAGCGGCCAGACTGGAGCCGTTGTATTCTATACAGAAATTCAGGCTGTACATTACTTCCTTGGATACTAGATTGGCATCTCGAATGAACCGTTGGGTAAGTGCTGCTATAAACAAAAATGTGAGGGAGCTCGAAATCCATGTGGAAGTGAAGAAAAAGAGACGTTATATTTTGCAGCCGATTGTCCTTGTGGCAAAGACAATGACTTCATTGAAGTTATATGGTTGCAGGTTGGATAATTATTTTGACATAAAGCTCCCAAATTTGAAAGAATTGTCTATAAAGAATGTTCATGTAGATGAAGATGTAATCAAGTGTTTCATCAATAGCTGCCCTTTGATTGAGGATTTGAGATTTGTATTCTGCAAGGGAATGAGGTCTCTACAAATTTCAAATCTTCTTAAGCTCAATAGGATTGAAGTACACGAGTGTCATGGCCTTAAGTGTATTGAAATCAAGTTACCTAATCTTCAAAGTTTTTGGTTCCATGGGAAGAGATCTAACGGTCAATGCAAAATCAACTTGGACGGTTGTGATGATCTGAAAATGTTGACATTGAAGGATACATACATGACAGACGAGTTGTTTCAAGCTCAGGTCTCTCGATTTCCGGTCCTTGAGAAATTGGTACTAAAAGAGTGTAACAACCTGAAGAGGATTACAATTTTGAGTGGAAAACTCAAGGGGCTGGTGCTATTGCGATGTCAGAGATTAGCAGAGGCCATTATTGACGCTCCAAATCTACTTTCTTTTGAGTATACTGGTGGTCAGATGCCCTTCTCTTCCATGAATATTTCAGCTCTGAATGAGGCAAAGCTTTGCTTTGAATCCATGCGTTGCAAGCCTCAAATAGCCCAAGAAATTCAGAAATTTCTTGCAAAATTTGATCGATCAAAGGGTCTGAAGTTAGTAGTATGTGCCGATAAGGTATTATGTTAATTCTCTAGGAATTCAAAATTTTCACCAACTTGCTTTATCTTTTATGGATTTCCTTGTGCTGATTTTTGCTCCATATGGTGGTTGTTGAAGAATGTGGCTATATATGAGGAACTCAGAGAACTTCAGTTTCCTTCAACTAGTGATTTCAAGTTAGAAATCACTAAATCATCTTTGGTATTGAAAGAGCATTTCGATAGTTTGTTGCGGATGTCTTTCCCAACAAAGTTATTCGTAATATCATCTCCCAGTAGTGAATTGCTTAAGGTAATTCTTTACATCTACTTATATTAACACTTGACCAGTAAATATTTACATAGAACAAAGCCAGAGCCACTCCTTTTACATTATATGTCGTTTTTTCTTGCGTGTGCATTTTCTGTTTTTCTTGGGGGATGTTATAGACTTTCAGAAATTCGCTATGATTTTGTTGTACATGCTATATGTCACATGGCTAAAGGTGGTGTGTTTAGCTTAATATGTGGTGTTTTTATAGAGTGATTGATTAGACCAAAACAGAGTAGTCGAAGGCACACCACAAGACCTACCTTGGCACACACTTAATGCTTCTTGATGTCTTAGGCGAGGCGCATTGCTTTTTACCTGGGCACAAAAGAGATGTGCTTTTGAAATTCTTTACAAAAGTTACCAATAAACGCTTTGTATCAACTTATTTGTTGAATTTATTTCTATTGCACATGAAGTAGTGAAATAACCATTTCTTTACCAACCAAACGTGCAAAATTCAGTTTTGTAGGTCTTTTGCAGTTTTTTTTAAATTGTCAGACTGGATGTGGCTGTTAATCAAGACTAGGGGTGGCAAAAAAAACCAACCTGCCGGATTACCGATCCGATCCGATCCGTTTGGAGCGGTTTTGGGACGGGTTTTTTTTTACCGGTTCGGTTTCGGTTTTTCTCTTCTTAAACCCGCCCGAACCGACCCGAATATATATATAATATAAAAATATTATTTTATATGAAATATATATAGTCCTATTAAAAACCTAACCCTAAAATATATATAGTCTTATATATAAAAAATGCTACATAGCTACTTTTATTTGAAATTGTTATTGTTCATTTTTTTTTTTAAATAATGGTTATTCGGTTTGGGTTGGGGCGGGGCGACCAACCCGTAATTTCGATATTCGGGCTGGGGCGGTTCGGATTCGGTTAACCGTAAATTAATTCGGGGCGGTTTCGATTCGGGATAAAATAAAACGGTTCGGTTTCGGATTTACGTAAAACCGTCCCAAAACCGCCCCGTTGCCATTCCTAATCAAGACCTGCTTACTATAAAGTTATATAATATACTTTTTCACATATCTTGCACAACGTGCATGCATTATTCTGTTCAGGTGCATACCTAGCCATGGCCCTAGGTTCTGAGGAGTGAGGAGAATGGAAAGCGTAGTGCTTGACACTCAAAATTTCTCCCCTTATTCAGAGCCATAACATGGTTCAGATTTTAGAATTTTTATGTTGCCCAGGATAAATATAAACCTAGGATATTCTATCCATGCTCTTCAAATTTTGTTCAGTGTTATTTTACCTGTGTATTATACAGTTCATACAAGAGAAGATAATGGTGGGGCGAGAAGCGAGGTTTCCAAACTGCTGTAGCTATTACATAAGAAAATGTTGGCGGCATTACTTGAAGGATGTTGAAACCGAGGTTATTCAAGGTGGGGTTGAAGATGAAGATGAAGATTTAGCCTGGAACCCTTGCGTAACATCATCATCTGCAACTCTGCATCATCAGACAACTGTTTTTAAATTTGAATGGACATCTACTGCACATTCATGCATTATTTGCGACATAACCAAGAGTCAAACCATACTTCCTTTGTCCACTTAAATTGTGGAGATCTAATAAATGGAATGGACGGGCATGTGGACATGCTTTGTAAGTTAAATTGGGTTATTTTTTGGTTTTATTTTTCAGATAGCTCAGAGATATGAAAACATTAAATTAACTGGCTGTTACACTTCCTACTACTTCTTGTCCATAGCAAAAAGACTTTACCATAATTATTATTATTCTTGTTCTGTTTTTGTGAAAGGTTCCTGTGGATATGAATGTTTCTTTAATCATAAAATTCCGAAGTGTAGGATGTAATTATTTCTGGTCTGGCTGAAAGTGAAATGAATGAAAGAAAGGTACTTTACTAGGGCCGACATGCATGTTCATGACAAAATTTTGTTGAACCCAGCTCATTCCACTTTGTCAAAAAAAAAAAAAAAGCAGCTCATTCTACATAATCATGTTGCCGTGGAGTATATACTAACTGAAGTTGATTCGCATCTTCAATTGAGATATTGTGAGAAGTAGAAGCTTTGGTGTAACTTATATATGGCTTTTACGTGTTCAAAAAGGAATAACAAAAATTCCCGGATGGCACTAGAAATGGAATGAGATGCCCACAGAAGGGCGATATAATGGAATCAGGTACTATAATAGGATCTTTATTACAGCATTTTAAACCCAGCCATTCCCCAAGTAAGTGCATATTGTTGCATCTGTAAATCAGTTAGCTGAGCCTCTCCGTTCGGTTACCTGGGTAGTCGACATGGTATTAATTTTTTAATTCCTTAATTTGTCAGCTTTACATATGGTTGTTTAATTCTGGAATTTTCCTCTTTAAGGTATGGGGTTGCGCTTCACCTTTGTTTAGATGAAATTTAGATCACCTGCGTACGTACTTTATTGAAAAGATAAACCGGATTGGACTACACAGTTTTCCTGGTCCCGTCAGTTTGTCGGGGAAGGGCCTGCACCATTTTTATTGTTTAGTCACAACTAGATTAGCCTGCACAAGCCTTGTATGTAGCATCTCACTCGGAAATTTCATGTGAAAATAATTAATCTGATTTACATGCAATCATTAATTGTTACATCGTGTATAAATAGAGGGTAGTACTTTGCTCAACAAATGTGTTTTATTGTGTTTTGAGCATACCCTTAGGCCTTAGAGAAGGGAATTTGTGCACTGACTTTTTAGGCAAGGGAGAAGAACAAGATGAAAACCTACTCTTTTCCTTTTCTTTGACAGCTTGCCAAAACGCGATGAATGTTCTGCTAATGGTGGACTGTGTAGGCGTGGCCTCTCTTAGGTCTTAACCTTTCATTTTTATTTTTTTTTTGCTTTCTTCCATGTAACCAGAAAACAAAAAAACTAAAAAAAAGAAATCAAGTTGAAGAAACATGATTTTTATACAAGCCAGTAACATATAAAGGTTGGGTTCATCGAGATAATTCATGAAACAGGAAGGTGGGGAGGATCAGAGTTCTGGAAAAAAAATGAACATAGTAGTTGGACCCTGGGGAGGCAATGGAGGGGCCGACTGGGACGATGGCAGCAGTTACAATGGCGTGAGAGAAATAAAACTCGTTTATGACCGTTGCATCGACTCCATCCGTGTGGTGTACGATAAGAATGGTAGACTTGTTGCTGCAGAAAAGCATGGAGGTGTAGGAGGAAGTAAAACTGCTGAGGTGAATTATTTTACTTAAAACTGCTGCTGTTTTGCCTTTTGTTAACACACAATAATTCGCCACTAGAAATCCAGTTTCATCACTAAAGATTCATTACTTGGCGTATTGTCTGTAGATTAAGCTGCAATTCCCAGAGGAGTTCTTGACAAGTGTGAGCGGTCACTACTCTCCGGTGGTCTATGGCGGCAGCCCGGTGATACGATCAATCATGTTCAAGAGCAACAGAAGGACGTTCGGACCATATGGGGTAGAGGAAGGGACCCCTTTTTCGTTCTTGATGGATGGAGGATTGATAGTGGGTTTTAAAGGGAGAAGCGGCTGGTATTTAGACGCGATTGGGTTCCAGTTAACTCGGCCCCAAACTAAGAATCTGTTTCAGAAGCTTCATAGGAAGCTTAAGAAACTTGCAAGCACTGCTTCTTTGACCGAAAGATAATGAAGATCAGACTCCCCAAGTTAAGCCAACCAACAGACGTTGTTATTAGGATTACTATGTATGTTTGGAATTATGTATTGTGCTATTATCAGTCAATGGAATAAAATTGTATAAGAACAACATGCTCTTAACCTTTATGATCTTCACTTCACGTCCACAAATAATACAATGACTCGACGGCAATTCTGCAATTGCAATAACTAAAATACAGAAGATAGCAAATTTGGTGTTTCAAGTGAGCAGCTATTGACTCTTGACCTGAACTAGGCTACCATAAATTCAAAGGCAACAAGCTAAAACAGCTAAGCAAACATTCCTGTTCATTTTCTAGACCCTGCTAAAGTACCATTGACACACATTTCACAGAAATCCCATACCAATTCAGTCCCCGTTCAAGACATTATTAAGGCAGCATATACATAAATATATATATATATATATATATATTCCAGAATGCCGGGCCACATACATATAAATAAATCAAGAACACAAACAAGCACATTTCGCATAGATGCCAGATGAAATAGAAACTTAACAACATCATAAAATCCAGTACAATTACGCAAAACCTTATAAAAATAAAACATCAAAATCAACTAGAAGTAAGCATAAAGTTCAATCTAAAATTTACATATAAGTTCCTTCAACATCAAAATAAACCACAACATAATAATAATAATAATAATAATATAAAACACGAGAATTCCAATCCAATCAATAGTTTTACCCACGGGCCTTAAGCTCGGCAAGGCGCCTAGTGAGATCATCCTCCTCGACCTTCTCGGTGTTCTTGACCGGCACAGCATGTGCAGCAGGCTGTGGTAGGCCCACGGAAACCTCGAGTCCATAATCATCGGCCACTTGCTGCATCAAACTATTAACTTCTCCCTCCGGAGTAGAAAGAGAAGTACTACCGGACATCGAGCTCTCCATAAACTCCGCCTGCACTTCCATATTAACAAACTGCTTCTCGAAAGAGTCCATAGTCTCGGACATCTTCTGGAGATTGCCGGTAGAGAGAGTTGACTCTAGGGATTTGACGATGGAGGACATGGACTTGCTGATGGTAGTCATTTTGGCCTGGGTATCGAGCCTGGAAACGACGGCGTCGAGGCGGGAGGATAAGCGGAGGTAATTCATCTGTTCGTTGCGTTTGCGGATGGCGTTCTCGGCGTAGATTCTGGCGCCGTCCATGTTGCCCTTTTCGATTGCTTTTTTGACCTTGAGTTTCTCGGATTTCTCGTCTTTCTCGCATTTTCTGGCTTGGCGTTGGAGGCTCTTGGCTGTGAATTTCAGCTCCATTATCTGGTTCATTAATTTCTCTGCGTTTCCCATTTCGTTCTAGGGTTTGAAGGGGGATTCGAATTTGGGATGATCGTGGTTTGATTTGATTTGATCGATGTTTCTGATATGTTTTAGGGTTTGGGGATATTTCCAGGAAATATCTGATACCGTTTCGTTTGACGATAGCAGATTAAAGGGAGACGGTACTATGGTAACGGTAGTGTAGATTAGATTAGATTATATTAGATTAGATTATTCGCCAGTTGGAGCGGGAGCGCGTCGTGCATCAGTAATCGTGTGATAGGGGGCCCACTAGCACACCTGCTTTTGCTCAACGGACATTTTCTAAGTTCCTTCTTTCCTTTTCGGGTTATATTCGGCCTTTAGTCCACGATTAATTATTTAATTTCGGCACCCCAAACTTTATAATATTTTACTTTTAGCCTCCATTTTAAAGTCCAAAAATTAGTCATTTTGTTAGTCGAGCTAAATTTATGTTCAAATGGCCCCAAACACATTCTCCCGTTTTCTTCCCTTTCCTTTAATTACGGCATTGAAGCTCAGCATGAAGAATAAGAAAAGTAAGCGATATTCTCAAAACCCGAGACTAGACAAGAATAAAGTGGATTTGAATAATATTTTTAAATATTCGAAAAAATTGATGTGGATATAGATATACATAATAATATTATGTAACCTAGATAATCTGAATAATCAGTATCACTACAATTTAGTAAATATAACGTATATATACATATAAATATTCTCTCACTCTTAAAAAAACGAATATACTTAATCTAATGTTCATAAGTTGACATAATTTACCAAAATCTTTTAAACTAATTAAAAAAGGGGTTACAAAAGGGAAATTGTGATGTGTAAGTCTCGTTTAACTTATTGAACCAACAAATATATAATTTTAGGTAGAAAATGTTATATAGGTTTATAATGAATTGGGTATTCGTAAATGACTTGGCAAAGTATTTAGATAAGGAAAGAGATGACACAAAAATTATAGAGGTGGTTGCGCACTACAACATATTCACTCAATTATTCGGTAAATTCTCTATAATAAGAACAAGTAACTTCTTGTGGGACAACGAGTATAGTACTATAATATTCTTCACGAGTGAAGTTATCAAATGCTCTTGAATGATGGTTTATATCATATTTCTTGTTATCATCCGTGATCTCTTTAGGAGTAAATGCTCTTATCTAATCTATCTAATAGTTATATTATAAAACGGGAGGAGTGAAAAAGAGTTTACCAGCGATTGACACCTGTCAAAATTAAATATGCTAATTAAATATGCTCTTTTAATTCCTTTTCTTAATTTCGTTTGCCCTTCGTCTTTCCTCTCGATTCCTCCGTTTACCTTACGCGGTTGAAGCTCCTCCGCTTCCCGTCCTCATTCTCTGTATCAAACTCTTCCGCTTCCGAGCATCATCAAGACCGTATTAATGATAGAGAAGCCTGCATGTTATAAATCAAAGAGAATGAACATTGTCGTTGTGTTTTGCAGTTGCAGTTTTTACAAGGTATTGATACTTAGGTTTTTGTTTTCTAAATCTGTTAATTAAGTATAGTGCAAATTACTTTGTTAATTAAGTATAATGTATTGATACTTTCGATTGGAAATTGTTTTCCCCAAACAACACAAAAAGCTCAGGTGTATTACTATTCTTACGATTGGAAATTGTTTTCCCCAAACTATTGAATACTAATTGATATCGTATACTTATGATTGCAATTAACAAGGTTTGATTAAACGCCATGAAGTTCTTCACTCTTGATTTGGTTATGGGACAAACCATTGAATACTAATTTTTTCCCCTCCTGTTACATTATCTAATTTTAATTATCGTTTAAAATTAGAATTACTAATATCTAATTTGTAATTATGTTGTATTATTTCTTAAAATTTCTTAACAGTACACCGGATTTCTCCCACCGTAGCTGCGTTCTCTTGGAGTTTGCATAATTTTTGTTCCCATGTAAGTTGCATTCCCTCTGTTGTTTGATTTTAAAATGACTACTCTTAGTTCTTTTTGATAATATATAAGCTATCTATATATATTTACATTTTATTTAAAAAAAATTAAAAAAAGTGCATATGGATTACCATGAAAGCTAATTTTGCTGTATGAGCAAGTTATATTAGTTTACCATTATGTTATATCTTCTATTTTATTGTCTCTTGGAGTAATGGTGGTTATTTTTAATTAATATCCAATGCCTGCTTGCGAGTTCAAGAAAATTTGATATGTTTAAGTTTTTTATTGAAACTAATTTCAGACTCTATTGTTAATTCTGATTTGTTTTAGTTTTGTCCTTTTTTTTTTGGCTGTGTGTGTTACTATTCTTCTTTGCTGTTGTCATGTTGCTAACTATCTGCTAAATATGTGTATTTAATCTAAGTGAAATTATTCATTTAATAACTATATTGTGGGTGTTATGTGTACACGGTAGAATTAGGTGTTAGAAAAAGGGGAAAATAAGGATAGTTTCAGAGCTTTGAGTTGCATACTAATTCTATCACTATTGATGAACATTTAGAAGAACATATGGTTTTGGGTTATCATCTACTCCTATGGTAACATCTGTGTAACACATGGCAGATTCTCTTCATTGGGACAATATTTTATAAGCATCTGTAAGTTATATTAATCTTTTGCATCGATAAAAGGGTAAAGTTGCCTAATTACAGTAAAATGGCATTACTTTAACATAAATAATTAAATATACAAAATAAACAAAAATAAAGAACCATGCACAAAGAAAAGAACTAAAGAACTGTTACTACTGATGAGGAATAAAACAAGTAAGACAACGTTCAATACAAAACCCCATAAAATTTATATCATTTTCCCTCTACAATTCAGCATCCAATTACAAACTAATCTATTAGCCTTGCACCAAAAAAATAAAAAAATTACCCGTGAACCATTATCACCGGCTCACTATTCCGACCAAAATTCCGTTAAACAAATTGAACTCTCCGTTCCTTCCTCCGTTACGTTCATGTCCGGCATCGTTTCCTTAAAGATGAAAAACATAAAGCATCTTCTGTGGAGGCACACATTTGGGAGTGAGAAAAGCAATTTGCATTGTGACATTCGAAAGGCAATGCATTAAGAAACTGCTCATCACAAGGAGTTTTGAAAACCCCTTCTCTGAAACAAGCAGTATTGATCGAAATCCCAAAAAGATCAGGCTTTGTGCCACCCAACCCTGTTGAAAATAATTGTGGGCCTATCTTTGTTCAGTGCATAAATGCCCCATATACATGGTCCAGCATATCAAGCAGCGTCCCCAAATTTACAGTAACTATATTTTGATACAAATTGCAGAACCCAGCAATTGAAATACCCCCAAACCACCTATATTTAATTTGAAGTGCAAAACCCACTAATTCAAATACTCCGAATCACAATGATTTTATACAAACTGCAAGACGCGTCAATTCCAATCCCCTCTTATCACCAAGATTTAATATAAACTGCAACACCCACCAATTCAAATACCTCAAATTATCAACATTTGAAATGAATTCAAACTCCTAGAATCACCAAGGTTTGGTAGAAAGTGTTCTTGGAAATTTGGAGTTATCAACTTTTTACTAATGTTATTTATAGTTAATATTGTCCAGCAGTAACAATAAGCCTTTTTATAATTTACTCACACTAGGAAATGCACAAAATGAGAATAACTTATTTCCAAGTTGTATAATGGAGATATTCATTAGATGATGTTTATAAAGTTTGAATTGGGATATGATTGTTTACTTTTAATTCTATAGCGTGGCCATAGTGGCTGGCCATTTTACATTTTAGATATAGTGGATGTTAAGTCTAATGTACAGTTAAAATAAACTATGAGTTTTGATTAACAGTCAATATTTCATCATACTGTGTTTTGACAATTTATTAACATAAATTCATGTGCTATACTATGTAGTCTATGTTATCAATTCGAAATGTAATTTATTCCTACATTCTTCATGAATGCATTTATTATTAGGTTCTTCAAGGTCTTCACACTATTGGTATGTTATATCACCATTAAACTTATATGCTCTTTGGAATTAGGAAACTCCATAAAGAAAGCCAATTCATCTAACTCATGCCATGTACTTCGTATGTACATATTTCGCTACTTACTTCTTCAACATTAGTAAATAAACGGGATCTTCTACACGGACGCTCCAAAAGTTTACGGAAGAATGGAGATTAAGTGGAAATGCAATTACTCGAAGTTGGATTGAGATAATTTCGGCATTTCTCCTGCACTTATTACTTTATACACTTGAACTTTGTTTTTTACCTTAAACTTATTACTTTATTTACTTCAACAACCTACAGTGTTTTCAACGAACTCATTTGGCGGATTTGATTATTCTAAAATAAGTGTTCTACCTAATACCATGTTATAATACGATTCTTTATATTTATATGTTTTATTTGTTATCAGTTTTGTGACAAAACCGTCCGTGCATCGCACGGAGTTGCACACTAGTTTATATAAAACTTAAAGCATGGTTTATTTTATAAAACCAGGGTTCACCTATACTAGAACCCTGCTATAGCTGTTAAACCCATGCTTTGCATTTGAGTACCTCTAATAATTCCTCCGAAGCATTAAATATAGTGGTTGGAAGGCATTAAATGATGTTGTGATGGTCCAACGGTTGACTGTACTTGTTGCCAAAGCAAAGCAAAGTACAGTTTAGTTTACTCCTTCTGCTACCTTATTTTAGACCTCCAGGAGGCATGTTGACCATTTCTAATTCATGCAATAGAATTTTTATCATTTTGCAAATATGCTAAGAATGTTTGAAGAGCTGGCAGACCTATCCTAGCTCTCCCAAGTCTGATGAGTCATCCGTGGAATTTATCGATTTTACCAGCATGGCTTTGCACGTAGGTTTCAAGTTTGTTGATTGGTGTAACCCAAATTCGCCCTCATCAAGAAAAGAAATGGAAAGACCAAAGTCATATTTACAACATATATGATTTGCTAGCATCAAAGGTTTGAGACCGTATTAAATTTAAATGGTAATGATTTTTAACTTTGATTTGTCAATTAGATTTATCCAGCAGTTAGCTTATAATCTAATGTGAATATTATTGAATTATATATGATAGATAAAAGAAATTCATTATTTGAGTTCAAAGTTTACTATAAAATGTTAGTCTTTATTTTAACAAATTTCATAATGCGTCGTTTTACTTCTCAAGTTATAATTTGTAAAATATGTCGTATTAATTAATAAATCAAATAGATAAATATATATTTTTAAAATTGAGCTAATTTTTAGATTAACAAAACAAAGGACAATGTATATGTAATTATATAGAAAAATGGATATGAATATTATCCGAATCCGAGAAATCTAATGTAACAAGGATAAGAATAGTTTTGCCTACTATCCGAAAGGATACAAATAAGGATTTAAATAGCATAGTTAAAAAAATCATATGTAGACAGTTTGATATTCAATCTAGTCTAATCTATTTACACCATTCGATATTGTAGAAGTGGATTTAAAGTAAAAAATTAGAGATTTGGCCTTAGAAAGATAACACAAATGTTATCTTATTAGATTTATAAAAAAAGAAATTGCAGAAGAATAAAAATTAAAGATCAAAGAGAAATAAATTAAGAAGTTAAATATATGTTCCTACTGGGGGTAGGAATTGGTACGGTAAAAACTGAAACTGAACCAAAACAGATATGAAAAAATTTGTTTTGGTTTTACACATTTAAATACTGAAAAATGAAAATACCGAAACCAAAAATGCCAACTTTCTTTGGATTGGTGTTGGTTTTAATGTTTGCAAAACCGAAATACCGAAAATACCAAAACTTAGAATGTCGAAAATAACGAACCAAAAGTACAAAAAATAAGGGTAAATAATATATTTAACTATATTATTTTAAGAAAATGTATTTATTAATATTTATTATAGAATATATTTGGCTTTATATAGTATTTGTATAATTTAAAAGTTTATTAATAAAATGTTATATGTGTGATTATAAATTTATCTAAAGGGACATATGAGATATTCTAGGATTATTAATATACTTACTATCTAATTCTTAAATTTTTTATCTCGTTGGTTGCAAATTTTGTATATTTTAATGTTTTCATATTCATGAAATCATTATCATCTATATGTAAATTTATGAATTAATATACTCGTATTTGTTGTATTGAGAAAAAAATATGCTAGAAATAAAATCAACTATATATAACAAAAAATTGAAATAAGTAAATATCGAAAATATATTGAATAATACCAAAAAATCCGAAAAACCGCATGGTAAGGTTTTAGTATCGTGTTTTGAAAAATCAAAAATATTGAAAACCAAAATTACCGAAAATCATGGTTTTAATTTTGGGATAGGCCAATTATCGAACCAACTCGACTGATTCTCACCCCTAGTTCTTACACGAGAGAGGGAAATTTCAGGTGCTTGTTTAATATTTATGGTCAACATATCAAAGAATTTGTTAGAAACATTTTGAAATGATACCTAAAAAGATTTATTACTATACATTATAGTTTAATGGAAGAAATAGATACATTAATTAATTATTAATTATTTTTCTTATATTCTTAATGGTAGTAACATTAATTATTCATTAATTATTTTTATTATATTCTTAGTGCATAACAAAATAATAATTATAATATTTTTTAATTTACTATTTAGTATTACGGAGGAAGTAGCATCATTTATTATACTTTTTTTAAAATGTTTTAAAAATAACAGTCATATTTGTAGTTTGCTATAGCAAATAAATTGTATTCGCAACCATTAATTATATTGAAAATTAATGTCTTCTAAAACAACAAAGTAAAAGTTGCAAAATTAATTTAAAATGGAGGCAATATATATTTTATTCTCCGTACGTAAAATATTTAAGCTAATTATTTGAAAAAGCTATAAGACAAATGCTGCTGAGGTTGCAAGTTTTTTTTAATAATATGAATACATAACTTATATAATAGTAATATCCATAGGAATTAAGAATCCGAGCAAAAGAAATAGATTTTTATATAGTGTTCAATTTGTTTTGTATAATATAATCATTAGTTTTATATTGACCTAACATTTTTAAATAGTACCCACTAATCCACCCTAACTCAAGTCTTTAGTAGGATTTGAAAATAAAATAAAATATGCTTTTGATTCATTATTCACTTTTAAAGTTTTACTCATTGAATTAATATGTCATAAATATATAAAATATATCATATTTATTTATGTGTCGTGTTAAAATTATAAGATACTAATAATCATGTAGGAACGTGTTTTTTTAAGATTTAAATATACACCGCCCACTTTTTTTCTATTTAATAATCATATGCATTTGTATATATAATTATTTTTACTAAATTGCATAATACAATATATGTATGTGTAGACATCCCAATCCGTGATCTCACAAGAACCCTAAAACTATCTGAAAAGCACCTTTTGCGAGTCTGGGACCTACCCGTACACTAGAAACTGTTTTGAAAAATTTGTTGTCTAAATAAATATGTTTTCAGAAGACTTTGTCACGCGACAAACCTTTTTGTCGCACGATAAACCTCCATATATCGCGCGACAAGTTTTTCAAACACAAACCAACCACTTCTTGACAAATCAGTATGTCCGAAACATCACTTCAGCCATTTGTCACACGACACATGGCCAATTGTCACACAATTTTCATATCTTTTGACAATCACGCCCGAGCACTTTTAAATAAGCCAAAACCCCAATGGTTTAAGGACAACAATTTGGAAGTGAAAATTCTTTATTATTCTCTATAATTTTCTAATATTTGAAGCATTCTCAAATGTCATATATGATCGTCTAATTTATGAGGAATTATCGAATCTATTCTCGACACTTGGTGTGTTATATTATAGGTTTAAATTCTCGAAAATCTCTGGAGAAGAAAAGCTAACATCCGCCGAATTATCTTATGTCGTATTATATTTTCTCTCTTTTTTTCTTATATATATATCGTCGGGAAGGTAACGAAAGTTTTTTCTAATCTTAAAATTATATATCTGTGAACTCGTTTTCATTTCTTATATATGTTGTTATATCCACATTCTAATTGAATAAATTTATTTTTAAGTTACAAATATTCTACTATCTTTAAAACAAAACCTTGATAAAAACCGTTTGTGAAATTAGAAAAAGGAAGTACATTATCGTCCGGACTAATAAAGTTTACTTATAAATTAAAATCGGATATAGCCTATCTTCTATATATATTGTAATATACCTGATGCACCCTCCTCAATAGTTCAATTTCATATCAAATTAATTCCAACAAGATTCAATCTTTTCTCAAATAAACCGAAACAAAGATAAAACTGATATTATCTAACGAAACAATACTGGAATATCTTTATTAAATTTCAAAACGTATAAACTTTGTCATTTGTACTTAGATTTCAAAACCAGAACATCGGATCACATAATACAAGGTTTGCACCCCTTCTTCCGTTTTCCCCAAAATCAGGTTCTCTTCACAAATTATTTTCGAAATGTGAAAAACTAATAGTAAAAGCATCAAAGTTCTTAAACATAGAATAAATATATAAAGCCACTAGAGACTGAAAAGGTAGAATATGTGTTTAACACCTTCTCAAACGTATTATAGTTCTTGAACCCTATAGAGCCTCGATTTCATAGACAATTGTTTGAGGAAAAGGCTTGCCTACGATCTTTCCTCTTACAATAATCTTTTTGTCCGTTTTCTTGTAAAACGTTATGGCAACTCTAAATGAGCTCTTTTTGCATTTAGAAATAAAAAAATAGGAATGTGTGAACACTTAGAAGCAAATGGAATAATGAAAACCTTTCCGATATTTCAGACTTCCAAACTAAAGGTTGAGACCTAAGGGTCACATTTGTGGATTCTCACAATATGTATATTTACAAAAAAATTTAAATTATATATACATTGTTAAAAAGAAAATTTGTTAAATACTGCATCGCACACGTTATTAATTAGTAATATCGTAAGTTTTGAGTATTAAGACCAATTATGGCACAATTAATGAGAATGAATGGCCAAATAATCTTTCCTTTTTTCACTAACAGTTTCTCAACTTTGTGCAAAGCGATTTTATGCCTAAATTACCCGCTGTAAACTTTTAGTTATTCAATTTCTTCTTGAATTTCATTTTCCTTTTCAAACTTTTCTCTAACATTTTAAAAATGTATTGAGATTCGGACAAAAAGATAATAATAAATCTTACACAGAGGTAAGACATACTCTGTATTCTATAGTTTTTTGAAACTTTTTTATAAAATAAATTTATAACAACAGTGAATTTTGTTTTATATATCTCAACAACCAATGTAAATATATAATTTTTATTATATTTTGATTTTAAATTTTAAATCATGGTATTCTATAATTTAAAAAGTAAAATGAGACAAAGTTAATTTATTATTTTTTAAAAAAGTATTCATTTTCCACATTCTTAAGTTAATACTATAATATATACATTTTGCTCACAAAATAACTAAACATTTTCATAATAAATTAAAAAGTTAAACGAAAAGGAGAACTTATATCTATATTATAAGAAAAAAAAAGTCAAAGTTATTTTAACTATATTATTCCACTTAATCAAAATATTCATTTGTAATGTAATGGTACACATAAAATCTAAACCCTTAGATGTAATTTCACTCACATAAAATATCATATTATCACACTATTCTACATTTTATACACACAAAGATATTGTTAGGTTAGAAAAATTGCTTTGATTTGTATTTTAATTTTAAGTAAATTTAAGATTTATTTTAAAAACAAAATAACACATAAAAATTATAATAAATAATTTAGATAAAAATAAGGAAACGCTAGTCGGCTAGCCTGTGAGAGTGGCTATAAGTCACTATCCTAATGACAATATCGCCTCTCTACGCGCAGGTATTGACGATCAATATAGTCCCTAAGATAAAACCCATAAGCTCGTAGTGTTGTCTCCTCCATGTGCACGTTCACAAGAAGACGATGAACCAATCCAATTATATTGCCCAAAAACTCGTAAAAGTATATTTAAAATAATGATATAAAATAACATAAGATTTAAGAGAAAGGGAATAATATCATTCTATGATAGATCCTTTCCTATTAGAGTATATCCTATATATAGGTGAAATTATAGGTGAGTTATTAATAGAGAAATTAAATCAAATAATTATAACATAATAAATCTATTTAACTCCTCTAATTATGAGCATAATAAAACCATATAATAAATTCCATAAATTTTAATAAAATTAGAGGTTAAAACACAATAATTATCCTCTTAAAATCACAAATTAAAAATATATACTTAATTTTGTAACTCATAAATTAAATTTATAAATTATTATTTGTTATTTTATTGAAATATTCCAACAATCTCCCACTATTTTAATAAAAATAACACAGTAGGACTATAAGATTTAAAACAATTTGTCATTTTTGAAAACTCCCACAAGATTTATGATTTTGAAAACATATTACAAAATATAATAGGGCAACTTTAATACTGTGCAATAGGTGTAGTAGTCATTGTGACTTAGAACTACATTTATTGTTGAATATAAAAAATCATAGTGGACTACGCCTGAAATTATGTCCTATGATCAAGTGTCACACGCACAATATTGATATGGGACTTGGTTCGCGAGTTTGCACTATTAATAGTCATGCGCATTATCTTGATTCTAATAAGAGTTTTTAGTGAATAGCCCAATTCTTACGGTCGCAACCACACAAAAACTCTCACTTAGATGAGCCTTCAGGGTATATATGACCCATATCCTACGAATGTTTTCCCAATTCGGTCTCATTCAGGACATTTGAATGACATTCCTTAACGTCACACGTCACCATAACACTTATGTTATAGGGATGGGTAAGAGGGAATCCATTTTTTTCTAAATTTCTTCTTATAAAATAGTGCTATCATTGAGTCACACAATATGAATTGTTTATACCCGTTAAACTTTCTTCATGGGGATCTCCAATCACAGAAGACGGGTTACCTCCCTAGGTGACTCCCTTGGGGGCTTAACCTCATCCCCCTCGACATGGATCTAACCTCCTTATTAAGATCCTGAGGCAATTACTCCTCATAATAGAATATAGTTTTATCATACCTTAATAATTTTATCATTATTTCATGAACATCTCAACCGTTATATAACAATATTAGGCCCATTAAGAAAATATGATAATTTACAAGCGTGCAATATTTATTTTCACATCAGCCAATAAACTTTTATTAAGGATCTTCTTTAGTCATATATACCTTATGGCCAGTAATTTACTCACCAACTATGAGCCATCAATATATATATATATATATATATATATATATTATCTCAAATGAATACACTTTCTCATTTGTAACAAAATATTTCTCTTATATATATATATACACATCACATTTTGATAAATAATAATAAATTTGCAATAAAAATTTAGTAGTTCTATAAATCTCATTTAAAATGCTGCACGGAGAACCTATATTAATTGGTCTCAAAATAAAACTTTTTAAAATAATAAAAGTTCAAGATTTTCCCTCATATCTCACAGTTGTTTTTTTTTATTATTATTATCAAAAACTTATTTCCACCATATATAAACACACAATTCATAAAATTGTTAGTAATAATAAATGATCTTCGCCTTCACTAAGTTTGAAAAATTATGAAATACCGTGTAAACCTTCACATGTCAACAACTTAAATATTTATATATATATCTCAAAGTTTGAAACTTAAAACATGATTAATAAGATTTATAATTCAAAAAACAAAGTATGTATAAATACTATCTTATATAAGGTATCTTTTTCTTTTATTAAAACCGAAAATCAGAAAAAATGTATACCCTTTTTTTTCTTCGTTATGGAGACATTCATTGGTAAATATATGACCCCCACACTTCTAAAAAATAATAGAGTATAAGCATTGGGAACATAATTTTATTAATATCAAATTTTCTCCTAAAGTATTCATATATTTAAATAAGTGATGCAATATAACTCATTTATGTAAATATGTGCAACTTTAATGTCTATATATTCATATGTGTATATATATATGTATCAATTATACCACATATTTAATTTCAAGATCGTAACTTCACAATTATAATAATTGTTCCATCAAAATTAATGAAATGAGATAAGTTACAAATAAACATTATTTTTATGAATTCTCCTAATAAGTTGTCATAAATATTAAATATCGAGTTTCAGGAAAAATGAATAAAACAAAGAATTAATCAAATATTGTGGGCAAACATAACACAATTATATATTTTCTATAGATTGTCATGTTTGCATATATTTTATGGATTTCAAAAAAAAACAAAAACAAAAACAAAAAACTTTTATTTGTCACAAACTAAGTATTTGTATATCCACTTCTCAAATCTTATAACTAAACTTATGTTTAGACATATTTTACGTTCACAAGAATACCACACAAAGCATTTACAAGACATCAAAATCAAGTAATCATTTTTTGTCAAAAAATAAAAATAAAATAAGCATACGATTTTCAATAGTTTTCAAAATATCTTAAATCATTTTTCAAGGAACTTAGACTAAGATTGATATATTTTTATTTTTTTGAAAAATAAAAATGAAAAGTTTTAAAATAATGTGATTGTACACTCTGTCTTTAGCTTCACAAACTTTAAAAATGAAGTTTGTTTTTCCTTTGATAAAACCATCAATATGTAGCACAAAATACAAAATGTTTCAATTTTATAATGAATTTAACGTAAATTCAAAAAGTAGTAACAAATCATAGCATTATTACAAAGCTACACAAATCTCATAAAACAAATTATATTAAAGCATTTATATCACTTAATGCAATATGTAATATTACAACCCTAAATGCACATGAAAGTAATAATCAAACATTCAAAACTTAGTAATTTATTCATAAGAAGTTAATGAAAATATCATAGAAATTGTAATGTCATAGTTTAGGTTTTGTCTTTTCTTTATTTTTCTTTCTTTCTTTATTTATTTAATATCTCAAATTCTAGTAATGATAATATATATCAAGAGTTTTCTTCTCTACATATTAAGGAAACATTTTTTTTTACGGTACAGATAAAAATATAAGCGTTAAGCTAAATAAATTATAGTCCAGATAATGATTATGGCTATAGGTTGCAATATATGGATTTATTTTAATACTTCAAAATGATAATAAAACCTAATAAGTATTATAACCGACAATATTAATAGTCACAAATTTATAATATTTACACATCATTATATCTCTACATGAACATATTATATACCCATAGCTAAAAAATTTTGTGATTTAAAATTATTCATGCATGCAAGTAGAGTTTTTCAACTCTGATATGGTCAACGTTTACACAACATTTTTCTCTTAAAATTGTAAGATTATTTTACCATATTTACAGAAGTACAACATATTTCTATGCCAACTCTAATCTTAATCATATAGCTATCGAAGTTCATTATTGAAACAATAATGATAATTGACAAATAATTAAATTTTAGAATTAAACAACAAATACATGTTTGACTCCTTTACGTACTAGATATTATTTAATTAGACAAACTAATTTCATAAGGCTTCTCTTTTTCTACAAACTTAATTTCTACGTTTTATATCGAACAAAAGTACGTATACATGATTTTTCTTTTATAAAGAAAATGGTTAAAAATTTAGATTAGATCATTTTGTTTCTCCATAGAATATACTCTTTAAGTTTTTACTTCTTTTTTGTTATAAAAAATGTAATAATAATTGGCCATCATGTACTTATAAGTAGAAACGCTAAAAAACGTACATACCTTGACGGTTCATAATTGATAATGCACTACATTTTTACTCAAATATTCCACATAAAAAAAATGCCGCAATTTGAATTCCTTCATGTTCTAAGTTTTACAAGTGTTGTACTCATTGTTCAAACTCCACCACAATTCACATACATATAAATCACACACTCATTTAATTAGATTATAAATCATCGTAAAATTGATATGCATTAAGAATAATATATTACTTTAAAACACATATTTTAGATAAACTCAAAACCACAGAGGCAATTGTTATTTTTTTAAAAAAAATTACACTCAAAGTTGCAAATATTAAGAATTTATTCATCATAATATAAATCTATTAAGCAAAAAAGAATTTTTGTGCATGTCATATAGTTTACTTGCAAAAGTAAAACTAGATATTTTCACTACATCAAAATAATTTTATTCTCCAAATCAAAGCACATATTGTCTTTAGATTGTCGAAAAAATTGCTTTGATTTACATTTTAATTATAAGTAAATTTAAAATTTATTTTAAAAAAAAATAACACATAAAAATTATAATAAATAATTTAGATAAAAATAAAGAAATGCTAGCCTGTGAAAGTCGTGACAAGTCGATATTCTAAGGATAATATCGCCTCCTTATGTGTAGTTATTGACGGTCTATAGCCCCCAAGATAAAACCTATAGGCTCGTAGTATTGTTTCCTCCATGTGCACGACTACAAGAAGATGATAAATCAATCCAATCACATTGCCCAAAAACGTGTAAAAGTATATTTAAAATAGTGATATAAAATGACATAAGATTTGAGAGAGAAGGAATAATATCATTCTAGGATAGATCATTTCTTATGGGAGTATATTTTATATATATGTGAAATTATAGATGAGTTATTAATAGAGAAATTAAATCAAATAATTATAACATAATAAATCTATTTAACTCCTATAATTATGAGCATAATATAAACATATAATAAAATCTATAAATTTTAATAAAATTAGAGGTTCAAACACAATAATATCCTCTTAAAATCACAAATTAAAAAATATATACTTAATTTTGTAACTAATAAATTAAATTTATAAATTATTATTTTTTATTTTATTAAAATATTCCTTTACAGAAAAAGAATAAAGAAACTAGTATTCCAAATTTGAATTTTAAATTTTGGGATTTTGAAATCACTTTTTCAGTAAAGCTTCTAAATTTGCATCGTGCACATGCGTGTCATGAAAATTTTGAAAATATGGGTACCCTTCTTTAATAGGTATTGATGCTACAGTCATATTCCAAGTTAAGAGGAAGACCGAGATTTTCGCTGACGAGGTGCGGTGCAACTGTGTTGGATTTTTTACTTTTCGGTCAACATTGAAAGTTCATAGAGTGAAAAATAAAAATAAAAATTTAAATGTTAGATGAAAATGTCGAGAGGGAAAAAAAGAGAGGGGGTAAATGTTGATTTCATACAAGAGATATAGGGAGTAAAAAGTGATTTCATACAAGCCGGTATATACATGTTAAATTGCACTAGTGTAATAAAACTTTAAGATACTATAAATTGCGCAAGTGTAATAAAAACTTAAGGTACTGTGACATTTTTGTGAAAAAATTGAGTGAATATATTCAATCCATATATAAGATAAAAGAATTAAAAAAATGTATTATTAATAGAAAAGAAAATTAAAATAAAAAGAAAAGACATTAAGGCCGGTAAAAGAAAAAGAATAATTTTATTAATTATAAACAAAGATTTAATATATTTATATAATAATTTACGCACACCAAGAGTGAGCCACGAGGGCAGTTCTAAAAAAGAAAATTCATCAAATATTTAAGGATGAAATATTGAAGTCCAACATTTGAACCTTGGAAAACGGTCCAGAGCAAAAGAGGGAGAAGGAATATACAGAATCAATTCGACCAGGCAGCCGCAACTTGCAATTGCAGGCATGAAAGAGGCGTGACGACTGGATCCCTTTCGATTCATCACAGAGACTGATGGCGCATTGGCACTTGTGCCTTGTTACCAACCGAGAATGATTACTTTCCTCGGAGGATTTCCAGAAAAAAACAGACCATACCACGTGTTTACCACCTCCTCCTACAAACTCTTCCCCGGTTTACGATAACGCTGACGTCTGTCTCGCCTTCTCTCTCTCTCTCTCTCTCTCGCTCTCGCATCAGTGTTGTCGTATTAGCGACAATGGGCCTAGGCGGTTGATGGGTGCTTAATTCGATTTTAAACAACGGAACTGAAATTTACAAGGAATTTCACCTCTGGTTGATTCAAGAATCGAATCTTTTCTTGGGTTTTAAACGGGTGAGTGAGTGACCCATATCAACCTTTAAATAATCGACAAATTTACAAATTGGGGTCTTTTCAAGCTTCAATTAATTCCTGATAAGGAGACCCTTTTGACCTATTGGAGTTCCTCTCTTTTTTGGTTTTAGGGTTGTCATGGAGGGTCTGGAAATGAAAGGGGATGGAGAGGAACGACAAACTGCTTATGAGATAGGGTTGGTCATTCCCAAGAAGTACATTGCGAAGCAAAGAAATGCTGAATGTGATTGTGTTGAGGTTCTCGTTAATGAATTCGAGGAAGCGGGTTTAATAGTCGACAGAGTTTTTGGCCTTCATGATCAATTTATCAAGGTTCAACGTGCACCGCACCCCCGGTTTTACCTTTCTTTCTCTCTGGCTTTTCAAAGATATAATTGATCCTATACTTAAATTCTCGTTCTTCTATAATAATGAATGAAATTAAAATATTGTCAACAAATACTTTAAATCCACCCGTCAAAATAATATTCCAAATCCAAAATATTAGTGACCTTTTATCAGAACTATATTTGCTCTAGGTGTTTGACAAGTATAAATCCTTGAGGATTTTTTTCAACCAAAGGACACAGCATGCGTGTTGGTGCATACATGGTGTGCTGAAATAATGTCACCATATAGACCGGTTAATTAATGTTTACAGTTTACTCACACGTAGAAGAAGCAATTCAGGATTTTTTTCTCTCGGGTATGTTAATCTTTCTCATAGATGAAATTGTACCTTAAGTAGCTTGAAAGCAGGCAGCATGCCGGTTGTTTCAAATTAAGGATTCCAAAATGATAGTACCTTTCTTGGAGACGAGCTAAATGAATTTCGAGATTAGCCTTGGTTTTATTTGTTGTTTTACTTCATATAGAGTTAAATTGCAAGTGGCTAATGAGTTCAGTTAATACATATGCTGCAGTGTAATTTATCTTTATTTCAGTTGGCAGCTCCTTTGGAAATTTTGGGTAGGGCTGCAGCCGAGCTACAAATGAAGAAACGGACTCATATTGGTAATAGCTATTTTGTCTTCCATCCGCTTCTATGAGCATACCAGAAAAGTTGATGATATTAAATCATTGTTGAATACTTGATCTTGGTTTCAGGAGTGGATTTGCAATTCGAGTGGGATGAGGTTGAAGCTTTTATTAGACAACCTGATGGTTCATTGTTCAGTTGGTGTGAACGTTTCCATTGCTATCGTCACATCATATACGGAATTGTGAGTTTTATGATGTACTCTATCTTTCACAGTATTCTCTTGTACTTAATCAAGTTCAAGTTAAAATTTGATGTTGTGTACTCCGTATTCCGCTACTCCTTCCTTTCTGTAAGTTACTAATGAAGAAATTGTTTGCTTCACTTTTGCTTATTGAAGCTTCGCCCTCTAATTTTCATGGTAAATTCTTCCGTAACATGGGTTGTAGGATAGTGCAATAAAGTCGAGATTGGTTAGGAAGGTACTTAAGAATGACTAGACCCCATTATATATGACATTTTGTAGATAAGGAATGAATTTAGTGTTGCCAATGGTATTAACTATTAACAAATGTATTATGGGATTCTAGTTATTCCGTTTACTGTTTTCCTGCAGATTCAACTTGGCATCTTTTATTAAATTGATAATAACTCTGAAATTGACAGGTGAACAAGGACGAGACAATCATATCATTGAAATGTGATCACAAAGAGGTCCACTGGGAGGTGGGGGAGCCTCTACTACGGAAATTGGAAGCGGAAGGGATTGTTAAAGAAGTCTTTCCTTTGCACGGTATTCCATCTCTTATTTTCTGAATATTTCTATAGTCACAGGGGCATTCAAAATCAAATGAATTGTGGTTTATAGATGAAATAAAGAGGAAGAAACTTCTTAGAAGTTGGGCATTGAACTGGTGGGATTTCACAAATCAGCCTATTGACGAGATATATTCTTATTTTGGGATGAAGGTAAATGTGATGCTACTTGTTACAATCGCAACCTGTATATACATACTATTTTTGAGGCAATTATCAGCTGTAATCATAAATGATTTTTATATTATAAATTCACATTTATATATTCGTTTGTTTAGTTTTTTGATAACATAATACATTGTAGGTTGCAACTTATTTTGCGTTCCTTGGAATGTATACAAGGTGGTTGTTGTTTCCAGCTGCGTTGGGGCTTATCTTGCAGTGGATTGATTTTGGGTAGGCCGTTTTGAAGTTCCTTAATTATACTGGCAAAATTTTGTGAAAATTATTTGCCCTTTCTAATGAAAAATATATGTGTTCTCCTATTGCTTTCTTCAGAACATTGCAGTTATTGGTGCTTCCTGTTTTCTTTGTAATCATAATATCATGGGCTGTATTATTTTTCCAATTCTGGAAGCGAAAGAACTCTGCTTTATTAGCTAGGTAATTTGTAAAGCCTGACTATTTCCATTAGCTAGGTAATTTTGTATAGCCTGACTATTTCCATTGGTGTCGTATATTAATATAACTAGGCCTTCTCCTTTTCGTTTTACCCCCTTTTCTTTTGGATTTTCTTCTTCTGGTTATCTGCTTAACCTTTACTATTGTTTTGCTTTTGCCTTTTCACTTTTTCCTGGGGTTTCATAGGTGGCATATTAGTTATTCAATTGGTGCAGACTCTAGATACAAATATTTGGAACAGGAGTGGAGTTCCTTCCAGTCCCCTGTGGAACTCATAAGGAAATGGGGAACTGATAATACTAAACACGAGAAAAAAGTGTTGCAAAGAGATGAATGGTTTGGGCGTATGGTGAGATTCCGAAATGATGCCATCATTATCTTGAGTATCATATGTCTACAGCTGCCATTTGAATTGGCTTATGCTCATCTGTATGAGGTTCTTGCATCTGATCTGATGAAGTAAGAAACTATTTCTTTTTTACCCTATTTAATCTTTTTTACATGTTGATCTAAGTTTCTGATCTAATGCAACTATTGATTTTGACTTGCTTGGATGTTAAATTTGTTTTATCTTACGGAAATCTTGCAAATCATTTATTTTCAGGTTTGGGTTGACAGCAGCATACCTTTTTGTCATTCAGTATTTTACTAGAGTTGGGGGCAAGATATCAGTGAGCCTCATTAAGTATGAAAAGAATAAAAATATAGAATACAGAGCTCGCAGCTTGGTTTACAAGGTAATCAGCATGAGCTGTTATGATGATATGATCCCATTAGAATGTGATTTACTTACTTCATGGATTTATATTCTTTGGCAGGTGTTTGGGCTTTATTTTATGCAGACATACATTGGGGTTTTCTATCACGCGCTTTTGCATCGCGATTTTGAGACCCTCCGCATAGTTCTGATTCAGCGTCTAGTTGTATCAGAGGTATTAAAAGTTTACTGATATGTTTTCGGTTTTGATATTTTTTTATCTTGGATTTACTTACTTGTGTCCCTGAAAATGTTGCCCAGGTGCTGCAGACCCTGATGGAAAGTTCTTTACCTTATCTAAAATATAGCTATAGAAAATTTAGAGCTGTACGGTAAGTCTCTTTCGTTATCGGGTACCCCTTCCTCAGTACCTTAGTTGGGCCACGATAGCTTGATTAACTGAGAGTTCTCACTTATGTAGAAACAAGAAAAAAAGAGAGAAAGGCTCATCAGCAGGAAAGACCCAGTTCATTTCTAGGGTAGAAAAAGAGTACCTTAAACCTGCTTATTCTGCAAGTATCGGCAAGGAAGTTGAAGATGGGCTCTTTGATGGTAATATACGGATCCGTGCAACTATAAAATAAAGGTTTACAAAAGAATGCCAATAGCCTTGTAGCACAGTTGTAAGTGCTGGCTGACATTTGTGAAGAGTGGGGAGGGGTCTCGGGTTCAAATATCATTTTTATAACTCAAAAAATATAAAATAACAGTGGCCCCAGGAGGATTGGGACTCTATTTGGTGAAGATTTAGATCAAATCTTGCAATGAACTTGTGTGGTCTGATGAACTGAAAGCATTTGGGTTGTTTCATTTTCATGTTTTTCAGAGTTGATCTTTGGAAGCTTCAATTTACTCATTTTCTTCAACTGATTAAAAATCAAAACCGCATGCAGACATTCTGGAGTTGGCATTGCAGTTTGGGATGATCATGATGTTCGCCTGTGCATTCCCCCTTGCCTTTGCCTTTGCTGCTTTGGTAAGTAAAGATTTTAGTTGTTTTTCATACATGGAAATTTTATTGCTCTTTTAAATAGCTGCAACTCGTGCGAGGTAAATGTGATTTAGCTCTATATGGTTTTCCCCTGTAGACCAACATTACAAGAATAAGAGCAGAGGCACTAAAACTGCTTGTCATGTTCAGAAGGCCTATTCCTCGTGCTGCTGCAACTATTGGAGCTTGGCTGAGCATATTCCAGGTACCAATTATCTTATTCTTCTGGATTTTTTTTTTCAATTTTCTTTATATAACTGGGGTACTTGTATCTTTTCGTTGGCAAACCAATTCATTATTCTTTTAATTCCTTATTCGCGTTACTCGTTAACAACTGTGTTACTGAAAGGGGGCTGCGCTTGAATTTTCAGTTTCTGATTGTGATGTCCATATGCACCAACTGTGTGCTTCTAGTATGCTTATATGATCAGGAAGGGAATTGGAACATCTCACCGGGCCTTGCGGCAATCCTCATCATGGAACATGTCCTCTTGCTGATTAAAGTTGGATTTTCTCGGATTGTTCCTGAGGTGATTTATATTATGCTTTAGTGTATAAAATATCTCTAAGGAGCTGAGATCTAGAAGCAAATTAATAATGACTAACCTAATTTTTTTCATCTTTTATATAGGAGCCCGAATGGGTAAGAGCTAACCGCATGAAGAACGCAACTCAAGCACAGGACATGTGCTCGAAGCAGCTCTTGAGGACCATTTCCGGCGGTGAAAAGATGTTTGGCGCATGGCAAAAGGATGAATGAAAGATGCTTGGTGTATGGGAAAATACCAAGTGGTAAGGGAGATTCGACAATGTGGTGCGTGCACTTAATATTGAGTATTCGAGTTGACGATGGTGCTTCAGAGGAAAAAGAATTAAGAAACCATGACATCTTGACCATCTTTCGCAGAAAGACTTGTTAAACAAACCCTCAATTTCCTTTCATCTTTATTATAATCAAACAGAACAGAGCCCAAGTAATTAAATTTACATAAAGTACATCCAAATTAACCTGCAGGAGTGGGCTTTTTTTGTCACCCTTGATGCTGCATCTCATGCACACATAGCTTTTAGCTCCCTCCTCCAGCCAAGTATGGAGACCAATTTGCACATTTAGGAGTGTTTGGCTGTTTGCTTTGTTATCAATCTTGGCTTAATGAACTCAAATCAAAGATGTTGATGTTGATGATGAACCCCAAACATTGAAAATAAACGAGCTTACAGCAATAACTATAAATAGTCAATTATTAGCGGCGGGAGCTCCCAAAGTGATCGCTAACTTGGCGAGCATAAGATACAACAGCTTTAGCCCATCTTTTGATGCTGGCCTTGAACTTCTTGGAATCGAGGTGCTTGAGTGATTTAATACCAGGTGGCTCCATGGATATTTCCATGAAGGAGGAGAGGCAACTATCTGAGTGCTGACGCTTTGCTCTGTCTTTTCTCTTGTCCATTTCACCATTGCTTGCACCTATGGAACTATCTTCCATTTGCGAATTTATCGATGACACAATTAATGGTAGTTGGGAAGCGTTTGTTTGTTAATTAGAATGAATTTTGTCAGAGGGGAGGATTCGTTGATGTATTTATTATTAATATTCGGCGGCGTGTACCAAACAAACTCCATTGACTTTGACTTTTCAGCACAAACATTCCCGTTCCGTCATCATAAGCCGAGTTTTTTAGACCAAAGCTTTGTTTTATTTTCAAGGCGCTGTAAACTCAATACCCACCTACCTACCAATCCGTCGGACACAAGGGCAGAAAGAAAACTCCCCAGAGAGTCGAGATTGGTTTAAAATTAAAAACCATTTTTTTTTTCTTTTGGAATATCTCAAAATAATAATAATAATATCATTTCCCTTTTTCTGTACATAAACCACACAATATTATTTCTCCGCTCATCATAGCAAATAAGACTATTTTTCACAATCAACTTTAAGTACTTACTAAAAATCCAATAATGATGTCATCATTAGCCTACCAAACGGTTTTTCTCAAACTTCTACAACGTTTTTATCATGGCAAAAATTACTTCTACTAATTATTCTTTACACAAAATGATTCTTCGAAAAAAAAATTCAATCCACTACAAATTTTGTTATAAAGGGCAAGCGTACCTTTAAGGTAGAAGTTAATATTTACCGTAAGTACATAAATTTCAAGAATTTAACGGGCTCTAATAGAAATGAAAACAAATTCAAACCATTGCGATCAAATTCAATTACCGTGATATCAAACAAAGCAGACAAAGTATGTTATATATTACTCTAGTCCAAAACCAGATCACAATGCCAAAAATAAAGGAGAGTTTAAAATGGTGGGTAAAACGCAAATAAAAACTTTCATGAAAGTCTAAAAAAGACTGCATAAGGCAAAAACTGATGGATAAAGGAGAAGCTGCCCAAATCAACCTCCAATTCACTTTCTACCATGGATCCTTGTGGCCTGTCTGTTCCTCTTCTTGACACCAGACTTGGCAACCTTGAGGCTCCTGCTCACAGCACTCAACCTTGCAAGGGCTGCCTTCTTCAGATCTGGCCTGTAGTAGTTGTCCACTACCTACAATATATATATATATATATAATCCACAAGTAGCAGATATATCGGACGCCAATAAAAAATGGTTAATCCAGTATATTAGCTTAATCTATAGCCTAATGTATGAAACATGAGTCTTGATTCGAGAAGTCACAAAAAGGGATTACGATTCTTAAAAGCGAGATCAGGTGGTGTAACATTCTAAACCTGCATTCCATCGCAAAAATCAAATTGAAACCTAGGAGGACACTAATGCTAGGTTTGATAACAAGAAGGAAAATGACCGGATATAATAGATTTGTGTGGGTAGTTGAAAAATAAGTTAAGAGATGGGGTGAGATGTTCTCTTATTTTTTGAAAGCTTTTCCCATGGAAAAAAGTTATTTGCTTAGAGGGGACGAAAAATTTTCCAAACAAAAAATAGAGTGAAGGACATCTAATCATAAAAAATTGAGACCATCTGAACACATCCCTCAACTTATTTTCCAAGTTTTCACACGAATATGTTGCTTTTCCTTGTCATTTTCCTTGTTACCAAGCGGAGGCTAAAGCTCTGAATCCATGAGCAAAAGGGTACATTTCACCGAATAAGCAATCAAATAGGACTCTCATTTGTTGTAAATAAATTGCCGCCTTGTCACTTGTTATACTTGATATTAGCACAATAAATTATCTTAAAACTGACTGGAAATCAAATACTACATATTAATAATAAATGAGGATGCCAATGCCCAATAGTTTTTGAACAAGATTTTATCACTCCTAGCCCAACGGTGTCAAGACTACAAACTTGCAATATGCAAATAATTGAGGATGAATAATAACATCTAGGTCTAGGCAGAGAGTTCAATCGTAACGAAAGATATTTTCTGCAGACTGAAAACCAATGAACTACAGTCCACCAATCCCAACATTATAGCCTTGCCCAGTGCCAAAAGCCAACAATAAAAATATGCAATGAATTCTAGATAAACGTGAGTTTGCATGTATAACTGACAACCTTTCGTACCTATCTTCAGCAGTGACCAAACATTAGATTTATTACACAATCATCAGTGGCATTGTATTGTGAACACAAATTGGAAAACCTAATCAACTTAATTTCAACTTCTGATTAATCTTTCCTAAAACCATATGATTATTACATAGACATTATTATGCTCCAGTACTTAACATAAACATTCAAACCAAATCATTCTACAAGTCAGCTACAATTTTAGTCAATTAACATCCCAGGCATTTAAAAATAAGTGTGGCTGACCTGATTTTTAACCGCCTTAGCCATCCGGCTGAACTCCTTCTTCATGATAGACTTGTTGAGCAAACTGGCAGGCTTGTTCTGTTTCTTGGTCCTTGATGTTGCAAGCAACACTGAATGATCTTTACCTCCTGGCTGAATGGTTACAGTTTTCTTGTTTGCCAACCCTAACAACCAAATCTCCGAGAAAATCAGAAGATGAATGAAACCAGTAGAACAAAATTTTCTTTGATGAAACACACAAAAGTATTAATTAATAAAGAAGATTGATTTACCAGAGTGCTTGTAGGAGTTGAGGTTGTAGAGATTGTTGCTCTCTTTGCTGAACTGCACACTCTGAGTTCCATTGCCGAACTCCTTCACGAGAAAAGAGTTGTTTTTCTTCACGATCTCCCATATCAGCTGCCCTGGTACTGTCGCCATTTCCCTGCATCCACAAAATTTACTTATTCATTTTACCTAACAACATGTAAGCTTTTATATATAGAAATGGAGAGAGGAAACCATCTAAATCTAAAAACATAATAAGAAAGGGATATTAACCAATAAAGGATTAAGCTTTTCTAGGGTTTTTGCTTCGACGGCCCTCTCGGAAATTTTGGAGAGTGGGAGGTGCTGCTGTGCCAACTTAAATTACATTATATATACTAAGGTCGTAACCCTAGGTATGATCCACTGAGCTAGTGACCCATCAACGAATCGAGCCCGTCGGTGTAGCCCGAAAATTCGATCCTAGCCCGCTTATAAACCCAATCAATCTAATTTATTATTTTTTGGACTTTGGAGTGGAAAGCTAAACTATACATGCCCAGAACATCACTCCATCGAAATCGAATTGAAACCGAGTCGAATTGAACCGAATCTAGTCACACTATTCATTAGACTCGTTTATATTTTTTTCTTTTTTTGGACATTGCCCCATTCATAATTCAACAATCCATTTTTGTTTGGACTTTTTAGGCCTGATTTATTTGCACTTCATTTTTTAAGCCAGTTTGATGAGGGTTTGAGAGGATTTTCATAAATTTCTCTCAATTTTTTTTTTAAATATTGGCAAATTAGGGTTTCTCTTCTTACATGTGGTCGGTTGTTAATTGGTGATAAGCTATATGAATTAGGAGATTCTAAGTTTGAGTATTATCAATGGTAAATGTTTTGATGACATAATTTTTTAATAATGCAAATGATTTAAAATAATACTTGTTATCTATAATAAGCTTTGGTATGCCAATTTTGTTTTGAAAAATAAAAACGAATTCTTAATTTAGGATATTCAAAAAAAAAAAAAGTCAATCCAACCACCAGTTTTGTCAGACTTATTTTAAGCATGCGATCTCTTTTTTTCATCAAATTATATTTTTTGTAGGACTCAAACTTTTTCTTCCAAGCAAGTTATATATACTCCACCCTTATGTTACTAACTATTCAAATAAAAATATATATGCAAATTGTACCACAGGTCATCACTTACTATTTTGGTTTAAATTTTATATTATGAACAAATATATACAAATTGCAACTTTGTATTTAGGAGTTTAGGAGAGAAAAAAAAAAGAAAAATATTAATTGGAGGGAAGATAAATGGAGAGAAAACAAAACTATTTCATATCATTCATTTGGAAGCTATAGATGAATAGAATATTACTTTCTCTCCTTGTTTGTAAGTTGAAAAAAAAAACAAGGAGAGAAAATATCTATCTTTTAAAACCTATCTTGGATTTTAAGGATAAAATAGACAATACAATAAATTTTCATTAAAAATTTTTATCTTATCTTCAGTTCTCTCCAATTTGGATAAAACGATTTGGAGATAATGTTTAAGTAATTTTCCCTCCCTTTATCTACAATTCTTCCCCAAAACTCCTAAACAAAAGAATTTGTAAACTTTTTCTCTCATTATCTCCAAATTGAAACTCGTAAACATAGAGAGAGTACCACACACATATATACTATTATAAACGAAAAGGGCCCTTAGTGATTATGGCATTAAATTTGTGTTTTTAGTTTTGCCCTGTTTTGTTTTTATAATAGGAAATTAGTAAAAACTCCACGTTTTTTTAGAAAAAAAATCTAGGGATAGAGCATGCTTTTTCATTATTCTTAGAGCATCTCCAATGGGGCTATGTATGATTGCTGTATAAATCCTACATGGCATGTGAGTTGTACAAAAAAAAATTACACAGACCTATTTACTCTCCAATAGTTCAGATTAACATTCTTGTGTAAAATGAAGTGGTCCAATCAAAAATTGCCTCGTGAAGAATACAGAACTACATAAATCTTTACTATCTAATAGCTTATTTGCGTTTAAAAATCACACGCGCTCTGATATACCTTTTATCTTTCGTTCTTTGCACAAAGCAACTCAAGCCTCGTCACTTTCTGAAAGTCTAGGGTTTTTATAATCTTTTAAGATCAAGTGAGTACCCTTCTTGGATCTTCATAAAATATTTTTTATTTATTTGATTATTGTATGCAAGAGTATTTGGGACTTGAATTAGTTTTATTCTTGATTGTTTTTTTACTTCTTCCCTTAGAAATGATTTCAGATCCTATCAAAATCGTAATATTCATTTACAATTTTAATGGGATCGGGCGTGTTCATCTAAATCTCACATGTTCTTTTAATTCTTTATCAGTTAGTGCCATAGATAACCTAAATCATCTCATATTCTTCTTCTCCTTTTTAATGGTAAGTTTTGGGACTCTTCAAATTGGACATGTTTAGAGTAATATTTTAAGATTTCGTACAAGCATATATCTTATGTGCCAAAAATTAGTCCGTTTGATTCCCACCATTGTTTAAAATTATATTGTATATGTTCCTAAAATGGTTTTAGGCTTACAATTCCGTTGTTGAAGTTAATTAAATTTTAAATAAGTAGGTTTATTACTAAAAACTCTTAATGCTAATGGGTGAGAATAGTTATGTAGTATAATAAGACATTGTTTTTGTGTACTTACTAAATCTTGTATACACATATAAAAGTTTAAATGAATTTGATATGTCAGGAAACCACATAAAACAGTGGAAACAACTCCTAATACGCCTAAACATTCTTATTAGTAACATGTCTTATTCAAGTGATGATGAGGATTCTATTTTTGATCATTTTGACAAAAAATTTGGAGATGGTGCAATCGATTACTATGGGGATAATATTGCACTCAAAGGTTTACGCAACATCACGGCGATGGCTATTCCAATCATTCTTATGCTTTTACAAAATGAACAAAGTCGAATATATGCAATGAAGGATGTTGTATAACCGCCAAAGGGAGTAGGCCCATAATCGAATATATGCAGATTATTTTGCTGAAAATGCAAAATACCCGCTTTCTTATATTCTGCGTCGGTTTCGGATGAGACGCCATCTTTTTCTTCGCATCCTTCACGATATTAAATGTTATGACTCATACTTTACACAACATTGTGATGCTACTGGTAGATTAGGATTGTCAGCTTTACAAAAAGTGACAGCTGCAATTAAAATGCTTGCGACGGGTTGCTCAGCTGAGAGCCTCGATGAATATATTCAAATCAGGGAGAGCACATCAATTGAGAGCTTACAGTATTTCTATAACGCAATTATATGTCTCTACGAAAAAGAATACATGAGAAGGCCTAATGAAACTGATATGGTATGCTTGATTGCACAAGGCGAGGCTTCGAGGCTTTCTGAGGTATGCTTGGTAGTTTAGATTGCATGCATTGGGTTTGGAAAAATTGTCTGACTTCTTAGCATGGAACACATGCAGGAGCACCACATAAAGCCCCCACCTTGATTTTAATTAGAAGCAGTTGCAAATAAAGACTTGTGGGTTTGGCATGCTTTCTTTGGTATGTCTGGTACAAATAATGACATCAATGTATTGGACCGTTCTTATTTGTTTAACGACATCATAAATGACAAGGCTATTCAATGTAATTATGTGGTTAGTGGTCACGATATATTATAGGGTACTATCTTATTGATGGTATATACCTGAGGTATGCTACTCTTATGCAATCAATTGCTCAGCCAGTTGGGCCCAAAAATTGCTTATTTGCTAAAATTCAAGAAGTTGTAAGGAAAGACGTGGAACGGGCTTTTAGGGTTTTGCAAGCAAGATTCGCTATTGTAAAAGACCTTGCTCGTATGTGGCAACCAAAAGATATTACTCAAGTTATGAAAACATGCATCATATTGCATAATATGATTGTTGAGGACGAAGCGTGATGAAAACATTGAAAATTGGCAACCTCCTACTACTGAGGCATCGCAAATCGTGCAAGTGGAACATGATGAAAATTTACTTGTAGCCAGCACTAATAGCTAAACTGAACAAAGTTCGTGACACGGCACTTCATGATCGCCTCAAACGTGATCTCATTGAGCATATTTGGGCTCAATATAGTGCTGGAAGACTAATGTAGTTTCATTTTATGTACTTTGATGTTATGAAGACTTATGCAAATAGTTTCATTTGATGTACTTTGATTTTATGGAAGACTTATGCAGCTAGTTTCATTTTGTATTATGTTATGGGAACTGCTTAATTTTCCTAGCTTTTTATTATATTTTTTCTCCGCCCTAAATTTTATTCGCTGTCATTCTCTGTTATATTTTGTGTAATGGTTTTTTAAGTATATGGCAACTTTATAGGAATAGTCCAACTTCAAAGAAGACTTAGTTCATCTACATTATCCTTCAATCCAATTTCGTTCAATAGGGTCTAGCTTTAGAATTAAACGGATTCATTTTTCCATTAAAGTGCAATTCTTACACCAAAAAAGAAAGTAACAAGTACATGATCAATTAAAAGATTCATTTGGCATTTTAGAAATTAACAACAAACTACCCACCACATATCTATTGTTCAAAATGTTACTATCCATATTTCCAAAACAATCTGAATAACATCATAAAAGATGACCAACAATCTATAGAAGTGTCCTTCAAATCATAATGGCAGTGTGCCCTTTCGTTGCCATTTTGCCCAAATGTCTCGCTGAATTTTACGAAATATTTCTGCTTGCTCATAATCTATTTATCTAAGATATTTCTCCAATATCTCTTTCTTCGCTTACCATTATTTCTGTCGCATCATTTGGTCTTGTTGTCGAAGAAGTTCATTTTTCTGGTGGAAATGATGCTCTTTCATTTCTTGATCTTTGTGATGCATATCTTCTTTACTTATAATTTCTTTCTCAGAAATTGTAAGTTGTTGCACCGAAGCATGAAATTTTGCCACGAAATCAATTATTGCCATAGAAAATGGCCTATCAACATTTATCCCTAATTTCTTTCTCTCTTTAGCATTCTTTGTTCCAAATTTAGGCCTTACTGAACCATTTTCATTTGTGCTAGGAGTGATTGGATTGCCATCACCTTCATGTTGAGTGGGTGAATTCGATGTGGTTAAAGTAGATTGTGGAATACTATCAATATTGACATATTCGGTGTTTGGAGGTGATGACATTTCCAAATTTTGTTTCCTTTTCGGAGCAACATTCCTTTTGTTCCACTTTGGATTGTCTTTTAAAATCTTCCACAATTCATCCATTTTGAAATCAGAATTTTCACAAGCACGAAACATCTTCTTTGCATCTTCAATCTTTTAGCAACAAATGTAAAAAAAAAATAAAAAAATAGTATAAATATGTCAAGAAAATAATTTACCCGATCATTAAAATTTGTGTTACTTCTCGGATTTTGGTCAATGATAGCAAAATAGCCACAAAACTTGTTCACTTGGTGTTATACTGTTGTCCAATGACATGCCAATGAATTTGGAGATCTATCAAGATCATCCTCAGGATTTTGGATGTCCAAAAATTCATTGAATGTGTTATAAATTCAACTCCATAAACTGATACCCTTTTGGCTATTGCCAATAATTCCATCTCCTGATATTGCTATCCAAGCTTTTACAAGTGCTTCATCTTCTTTGGGAGTAAAATTTATAGTTCTTCCCTTTTGATTAACCATTACACTATTCCTAGATTTCACTGATTTTTTCGGTTGTGATGTTGTTTGTAATTGAGGGTCAAGTAGCGGCACTTGAAGTTGCAATGCATATGGGAATGTGTATGTTGGTTGTAGTTGCGTTAGAGGTTGGAATTGGTACGGGTAGGGTTGTTGCAATTGAGAAGCAAATTGCAGTGAGTATGCATTTTGGATTTGGGATGCTTGCCCAGACTGGGTGGATGGAGATAATTGTGGATGTTGAGAGGATTGCTCATAAGAGATTGATTGTGAACATTGAGAATATAAGGATGGTGTAGAACCCTGCGTGGCTAAAAAAATGCATAACCAAATAGCCAAAACAAAGAAAGTCATTAACATTCAGAAGTGAACAATTCATCATTTACTAATTTTGTTATTGTATATATGTTCCTATAGAATTTTTCTAAAATATACAACTCCAGCTGAAGGAAGACCAGAAAAACTCATAATAATTTTTTTTTATTCTTTTTTCAATTCCATTTTCTTTTTGGGATATGATGAATGTAATAAATCTCATAATAGAGAATATTAATTGTATCATTTGCAGTTGTGTTTTCTTAAAAAATACTATAATCAAACTGAGATTATCAATGTGAGACATCAAATGCTAAATTTGTTTCCTTGGTTTCTTTCCATCATTTTCTAAAAGAAAGGGGGAAACATAACTCATCAGAATTAAGCAATTCAATTATTTTCCACATTTTACTTTCCCTTGCTCTTTCATAGACATAGTTTATATTTGAGGCTAGCACACCAATTTCATATATTAGTTTCATGATTAATCCTAAAAGGTACAAAAAGCACAAATAATAAACTAAAAAAATTGTACATATCGACTCATCTAAGTAAAGTGAAGAAACAGAGTAATCCCATGAAGTCTCTGAACATTTATATAAAACAGAGTTTTGATATTATAATCCTAAATGTAATTGTGTGAACAAGCTATATATATATACATTTATGTGTACACAGACATAGATTGGAAAAGATGAGAGAAACAAATTGGTCTTATTGATGGCCTTAAATTAGAGCAGATTGCCTTCTCTGAACTTCAATTTTTTTTCCGTCAGAGTTTAATTTGATGAAGAATAGAGACAGACCAACATTTAGCAAATAGCCATGGCGGGAATTATTTGAGAGAAAGCGAGGGAGTTCAAACTATTTTGGTGATGAGAGAGAGATCGAAAATTGGAAGGAGAGAGAATGCACACGGTGTCTTCTAAATAATGATGAGAGAGAAGTAGTGGGTGGAGAGAGATCGTATGTGGATGTGTAAAATGGATGCGTAAAATACACAGCCATTATACACAAGAGCTTAGGTGGCATGTATTTTACACAGCTCCATTGGAGATGCTCTTAGTATATGATCATTATTTATCGATTGTGTTTTAAACTAAGGAATTTGGTCAAATTGTATTTTGTGCAAACTTAACTTTGCAATCTAAAAAATTTAATGCAAAATTTATTTTGCGTGATGTGTTTTTAAAATTTTTAAAAGTATATTTTTATGTTTTACCCATGTAACTCTAAAACAATGTTAAATAAATCTTAATACATAATAATGCATTAGGAAACAAGGACCGTAAACTTAACCTTGCCTAGCCCAAAAAAGTTATCATGTTTAATTTTGTCAACAAGTTGATTTAAGTTTGTAACTTGTTGAAATAGCTCTAAAGTAAAGTCAATTAAACACCTAGACATTGTAATATGCTAAAAAACATACAATGCAAACTTAATTTTGCACAATACCGTAAAAAATTGTAATCCAAAAATTTACTACAAAGTTAACGTTGTACTCCTTTTAAAGCTCAGAAAAAAATAAGCTCGTAATTCACAAAATATTATTACTTCATTCTTTTACATAAAACTTTATTACACAAGTCTCGTTTTCTAATATCTTGCTTTTATAAAGAAATAAAAATATATTGAATGAAATCTGATTTTGCAATTTATAGATTAAAGAAAAAAATACTTTTAACTGGACTATTTTCTTGTGCATTTAATATTTTCCAATTTAATTTTAGATATTTTACTTGCACCATGTTTAGTTTTGTAAAGAGTATTTATAGTATCTTTAAAGAATCAACTTTACCATCCTTTCAAAACAAAATTTAAAAGAAAGTTATTTACAAAAATTACCCTTAAAGTTTACATTCAGTCTCATTTCGGTTTGCGAAGTTCCAAAATGTATAAGTTCATACATAAAGTTTTACCCGCGTTTCACTTTTTACCTTCAATCTCATTTCGGTTTGCGAAGTTCCAAAATGTATAAGTTCATACATAAAGTTTTACCCGTGTTTCACTTTCTCCCAAAATCATATGGGCCGTTAAAAAAGAACATGGAATTATGCTTGTGCAAGCCACATGATTGTTTATGAGGAGCAAAAGCAGGAAACAATGATTAATCTCCCACCAAAGCGGAAAGCACAACTCTAATGATATATATAGACGCTTTATTGGAAAGAAAAAAATAGTAAGTTTAGTGGGAGAGAAATCGAAGTGTGATGAGCCCCATTGTGATTGCATAAAGAGGACAGTGGTGAAGACTTTTTAAACTGATATGAATCTTGGTAAAAGATTAAGTGCATGTGATAGTTTGGGGTAAGATATACGATTTCCCCGAATTTTTGTTTTATTCTTATTTATAAAAAATCCTCCATCTAAGTCACAAACTTATTCCTAATATTGTAGGAAGAATGCGTGTAAATATTCACAATGGATTGATCCCGTATGTGTATGAGATCTAGATATTATTTTTGAACTATTAAGAATAGTCAATAGAGGTGTAGAAGAGCTTGGGATGAGGGGAATATAGAGGGAAAAATGGCCATTATGTTTATATTTGTTGTAATGTTATATGGCCTTTTCTTTTAGGAAGATTTTGAAGTGAAACGCAACAATATTAAAAGCAATACTTTCCATTGACCGCGATAAAAGGGTACATTCCAAAATGTAAGTACAAGCCATTTATTACATCAATAAATACAATACATAATCTTTCTATTACTTGTTTATTCAGAAATCCTCGGATATATTATTATCTTGCTCTTATTATTATTATTCACTCCATAGCTTAATTTATCTTCCATCTTATGGATATCATGTAACATACTTATGACAAGGGTGAGCTCTACAAGCCCTGTGATAAATACTTATTTTCTATTCTAATGGTTAGCAAAATATTATTATACCATGAAATTTAAAAAGGTATTTCAGAATAATTTATCACATAATCATAAATATTAAAAATAATTTCTTGTTTGATAACCCACTTCTAAGGTCAATGAATAACTCCTACTGACCGCGGTTTAATATTTCATTTTTCAATTAAAAGATTGGCCAATAATGAACTTAGTTTAGAACAACACCGGTATTTGGCACGCCACCCAATTATCCCGAGAATAGTACATGTCAAATCATAAAAGTGGTTTTTCAATAAAATATATCATCAATAAAAATATCATTGCAGTTGAGAACAAACAATTTAATTATAAATATACATAATAATATTTATTTAAAGCCTTAAAATAGAGAATATATACTACTCACCTTCCTGAACTTAAAATTTTTCCTGGTAGAAAATTCATGATCCTAAAAATTAATATCGATTTATGAATTAAAAACTTAACGAAATTTCTAAATTATTATTATTATTATTGTTTTTATAACTATTAAATACCCTAAAATGGATCAAGTAATCATAATAGTTATGTTCAAGTGTGGTATGTATCTTGTCTAAAAAGAACACCCAATTTACTTTTATTATTATTATTATTATTATTATTATTATTATTATTATTATTATTATTATTATTATTATTATTATTATTATTATTATTATATTATTATTATTATTATGAGATCAATAGTACGTGTAATTTACATATTATAATAATAATTATTATTATATACATACACACACACATATATTCGATTCTTGTCCAAAATATGAAGAACAGAAACCGGTTTTTTAATGTTAAAAACGGTTCGATTTTATGCATATTTTTTGAAGAACCGAAAATGGAACCGAATCAGTTGAAACGGTTTGATTTTAGTGGTTCTTTGGGTAACCGAATTAATCCAAGAACCGTTAATTGACCGAAAGTAATTATTATAATTAATCGAAAGTACATTTTAAACCGTTAAAGAACCGGCAACAAAAGGGATATTATAATATAATTAAGTTAATTATCCGAATTAAGTTAATTATATTATAATATAATTATAATTATAATATTATATATATATATATATGTATTTATAGTACCGGTTCTTAACTGGTTATTTCACTTACATTTACTAAAGAACCGAAAACTGAACCGTTATTTTTTAAAAAGAATCGAACCGTTAATACACATATTTTATTATTAAGAAATGAACTGAACCTATTTTTTTTGTTCGGTTTGATTCGGTTTTTCGGTTCTCGATTTATTATCCCAACCCTAATGACAAAAAGACATACCCTCTTTGTTTTAAAATCCAACGGCAGGTGACTTTTTCTCTCTCTCTCTCTCTCTCTCTCACCTTTTTAACTAATTACTTTTGTGAAATTTGTGGTCCTAGATAGTCCACTATATAATACAAAGATGAACAATAGTAATCATTTATAGGAGATATTTCTTTGATCAGGTACCTCTTCATATGCCAGCTTACTCCCTTTTCTTGACACTTGTTCTTTTAGACCTCCAATTGATGCCACGTACCAGCCTTTCTACTTTCTTCATTTATCCTCTTTTATACCCATTATTTACCCAATGTGTACAAATGAAGGCACCCTAGTCATATGTTTGTTAATTTTTGTATTTTTAGTAGAATACGCATTATCTTAATGTAACAAATAAGTTTCTAAATTTTCATAAACTACTAATTTTGTGTGCCCAAAATTATTCTCTCTTTTTATTTTTTGGGTATTACAGGAAATGTAGAAGAAAAAGGTTTATTTTGGGTTGTAATAGGCTTGTACTTTATTTTAGAGATGAAATGAATTAGGTTTTTTGGCTTAGGTGGCGTTTAATAAAAACACTGAAAAAAAAAAAAAAAAACTGTTTGTTTAGCACTAAAAATTATATCTGGAAAAATGTTGTTTGTTTGAATATAACACATCTAAAAACTGAATTTTTTTTAGCATTACAATTTTGCCCTTATCTTCATCTTCAATTCACTTTACCCTTTTTTTCATTAATTACAACTCCCTCTGGTCAAATCCACTTCATTGTTAACAGGTAAATGTATGTGTTCTCCTTATCCCTGTTGAATTGAGAAACAATTACAAGTCTCTGTGATATGATATGTATTATGCCCTTTTAAATTTTGCTTCCTAAGATTAATTTGTTTCTATTTTAGGTAAATTTGTTTCTATTTTATCTATGTTGAATTGAGAAGCAATTACAAGGTTCTTCAATCAGTCAATATATACATATATATAATATGTATGTATATGCGTCTCTTTGTGTATGTGTTAGAGAGAGAGATATATATATCATCCTGAAGAGAGCAGGGTATTGAGCTGCGATCGTGGAGGAGGAGATGAACGGAAGTGAGGAAGTGGGAAAGGGTTTGCTGAATTTGATAAAAGAGAGTGGTAAAATGGACATTTTACACCATTTAAAATTAAGTTTCAGATTTAAGTGAACAAAGTTGCCACTTAAAATTTTTGATGAAAATTTTAAGTTTTAAGTGGTAAAAATTAAGTAGGCCACTTAAATTTTTTTTGGTTACTAAACAACTTTTTCTACCACTTAAATTTGAAAATTTTAGGTTCTTATATTTATGTGGTATTTTAAGTGGGTAGTGAACAATCCCTTAATTTTTGGGTTGTTCTTTTGAGGTGTAATGTTTGTTTTAATAAATGAAATGAAAATTTCACTCTCCTGAAATTGGCAATAATTAAATGTGTTGGTTGAATTTATTTTCCTTTAAACATACAAATGCAATTGAATATGAAAAAAGTTGAAGAACAAGTTACAACAATATCATAATTGAAAGTGAACCATTTAACACAAAACTTGAATTTGACAAAAGAAAAACATTGGATAATTGTTGTTTTTCTACTTTTGCCTCTTCTAAACTTTTATGTAGTTTGCACAAGCCTGATTCCGTGTGCTATTTTGGCCGTCGTCTAATTTTAGGAAAAAATAAGACGTGGACAAAATTATATATATGAATTTATGCATTTTAAAACCATGTGAACAGAAAGTAAACTTGAAAAGTAAATATGTAACAACTCTTTGAAAGATGAAAACAACGTAGATATGTGTTTCGGCACCTGTTCTCATCCGCATAACCTGTTTCACAATCCTTACGGTAATTGTGTTCGTAATCGGAGGGTCGCAAGACGATCTCTTTTTGACGAGTAAAGTGATATTGGATAAATGGCAAACACTCACACAATAGTTTCCGTGTGAGTCTATTCTTGTCTAATCAAATAAAAGGTGATACATGCAGTTATCAGAGTGACCTCTCTCGATTACTCGTGAAGAGGATAGTCCATAACTTCATCTGAGTAATACGCCCCATCTATCATAAAATTTGGGAGGGAGAACAATTAGAGAAAGAGAGAATTGGAATCAACAGAAAAAAGTGCATTAGTCGGCCATGGCAGGTAACTCTATTTGATTATTTTTCATACCAATTTCGTCCAAATTTTGAGTTATTTATTAATTTACAATGTTGTTCCATGATGATCGTGCTGTTTCTTAACAGAAGGCTTGTTTCGATTATCGATAATAACGTAATTTTCTTATGTATGTATTTTTTTGGGGAAAATTTGAATACTTTATTAAGAATTGATGGTCTGATACTCTTTTTTTTTTTTTTTTTTGCTGCTTATGATTCAGCTTGTTGCTGTGTGAAATTTGTTTTGTTTAAATCACACCATGTTTGTTTGAATGATTCAAATCGGTTTTGTTTGTGCCTTGATTTGAGGATGTTACGGGGGTGTGTCGTCTGTTATCTATTCATTTTATGAAAAATCATACCGGAGGTGTCGATAACTTAGATTTTTTCTTGTATCATATAGCTACTAATGTGAACTTTTGACAAATTGGAAAAGGCAAACTACGAAACTATTCATGAGATTGGAACAGATTGATTAAGCATAAGTATTGATTGTGTAGAATATGACCTTTACTTGGTCTTTGAATATGGACCTAATGGGAAGATATAATATTATTTTATTTAAAACTATATTCCTCTAGTCAAATATTTTATAAAAGTTGTGTACTAAGATTTTGAGACAGAGCGCGTGCAGGAGCAGGAGATGGAAATTGAAGCACTGGAAGCCATACTTATGGATGATTTTAAAGGTTCTTAATCCCCGGGATTTCTTACTCTATGACCTAGAACTGTTTTTCTTTCCCAACAATTTGATGACCACTTTTGCCTGTTTGAAATATTTGCCAGAAATTCACTCTAGTGAAAGTGGGTTAAACACTTCAAAGCGCTGCTTTCAGATCACACTCTCTCCTCAGGTGCATATATCTGCTTGCCTGTTCATAAACATCCTTAAAAACTTATATGGACTGATTGATAACACTTGTTCTACCTTATCAAGATTAGAGGATATTTCTTCCCCTATTCTTTCCTCCCGTCAGAATGGTCAATAAATTTTTTTGACCAACTGTTTGCCAGAAACATGAAGCTGGAAATTGTCTTAAGATTCATGAAGAACTGATGAACTTCTCATCAAGTCTCCGAATATCTTGTGTAGCATGTGCACACGCACGTGTACGCATTTGCATTTATTTTTATCATTGCTGATATGTCACTCTGTGCCTGATGCTTCTGCTATTTGTCAAGCCATCTAAGGGGATCTGGTGCTTCTGTATTAGGGGCTTGAATGATGAAAGGAAATGCATGAACTTATTAGACCTGTTTTATCTTTGGAAATTTTGAATTTCAAATGAGAAACTGACGGATTACGTGGAAGGAAAGCAATTGGCTGAATCTGATGTAATATCTTGGAGCATGTAAACAACAATATCTGTTAGATGCCTTCTTATCTAGTTAGCTGTCATGGACTTTGATGCTTAACAACCCACTGCAGGAGGTATATTAAACTATATCTCATTGAATTATTCTTCATGTAAAAGAATAACACTAAAAAGGTTCTCCCAACTGCTGTTGTAGCGAAGAACAGCCAAGAAGCTATTATCGAGTTTTGGTCCAAACATTTAGGCATCGGGAGGGGTCAATATGCTACCAAGCTAACTTCAGTTTTACTTCACAAAGTGGCTACCTCACGCCTAACAATGTTAGATCTATCTCAGTTCTCATCCTCTGTTGATTTGTGCTGGATGGTTTCATGTTGCATTGTAACTCGGATTATATTTTTGAGATGTAACTAATACCAGTTGGCCTCTTTGTGATATCTATGGCATCAAGAAGTAGCCATGTTTATCAAGAATGCCTTATTTGGGTCTACGGACTACATATTGATTAACATAGTGTGATATAATCTCATCAACTTCTGGCTGTACACGTGTGAAAGCCTATGAAGCATGGACACTCTCTTGGAGGCCATGTGTTGGGCCCGACACTTGTCGGACAGTCTGACACTCTCCGACACTTGGGATTTAATTATAATCTCTAATACTTGATAATTGATTTAGAGACTATAATACTTGATGAGGCAACTAAGCCGCTTTTTATATTCCCCTTTTGTTTTCTATCATTCTATGGAACAATTTAGTCTATGTATACTTTCTGATGCTTTAATTATGGAACAATTTAGTGATCATGTTTTGAGTATTTGGGTTATTAATGCAATCTAGTTTCATTTTATTGAATTCTTAAATATTTATAATGTTTATTGCATATATATATAATTAATTAAGAACGTGTCCCCCCCCCCCCCCACGTGTCGTGTCCTTCATTTTGGAAAAATTGTGTGTCGCGTGTTGTGTATCGTGTTGAAATGCGTGTCGCGTGTCGGGTCTATGCTTCATAGGTGAAAGCAAACCAACAAGGAAAAACTTGTGGAAATCACAATATAGTTTTATCATTATGTGGACCACCCATTGTATATGCTTTAGACTTTAGCTTTTGATAGAAGTTATGTTTTCCTACGACACATATTTAGAGTTCTCCCTCTTGTCTTGTCTCCTTTATACAGTTTTTCACGTTAATGATTTTGTCTGTACTTGTATGTTTTATAAATATATTCTTCAACTTATTTATTTATTTATTTTGATATGTTTCGATGGAGATGCCACTGGTACAAGTCTAATCATGAACAACAATAGAGCATTTTCTGCAAGGAAGAAGAATTGTTGGTATAATTACTGGGAAATTGGGAATGTGTGGGAGGATATCTTGTGTATTCTGTGTCATGCTCCTTAAGATATTAATAATTTCATTATCTGTATCTTACGTTAATTGATCTTACTTTGTGTTCAACAGGATGATGATGCAGATGAATCAACGATGGCTCCAGGTTTTTCACCTTACATTGGACTATTGTCTTCATCAGAGTCTTCTTTGCAGGTTTCCTACTACAGGATAATTATATCCGAAATAACATTATCTATTTTCCAAATTGTATTGCAGTTCAGTTGGCTTTAATTTTTGCGCACACAGAAAAATATCCAGATGAACCTCCACTTCTCAATTTGAAAAGGTTACTGCCTAGATCTTGTTGCTTATCACTGTCAAATAACCATTTATTCCCTTGTATTCATAGTTATAACTTTATTTTTAATAGAAATTAGAAAGGACCCCTCTTCCTCTTATTATACCCTATGAAGCACGGTCACAGACATGCAACATGGTACATGACATGACTAGACGTGGCAACACGAGTTCCAATTTTGTGTACACTATATATGCAAACCACCCTTTCTGGCATAGTCATGGATGTCTATGGCCTTACTTCTGTATTCTCTGTACATTACAGTTTTTCTTTATACACGAAAAAATAGTCAGCTAGGAATTCTGGACTTCTAGTTGGTAATCATTATAATTACGTTGGTCAGTACTCATTACCTTGAACGCTTTGTTCACATTCTTGCACAATAAATTCTAGTGTCTCTTTTTAATGCTCGTCTGATCCACCTACTCTATAGATAAAGTAATATATGTGATATTTTTGGAATGAAAACTTGCTTTGCTATACCCTAACTATGTTTTTTTTACGTCTTCCAGCTTACGAGGAATTCAGTCGGGAGATCTCAAAATCTTGAAAGAAAAACTAGAACAAGAGGTGGTCTTTTTTGGCACCCTTCCTTTCATTCACTCTTCTGTTATATTTAAAAAAGGTATCATGAGCGTGTACTTACAGTGAGCATCCACCAATGATCATCCAATGAACAGTATGTTGGCCCATTAATACACATGACATTGAACAGTCATGAGCATATTTTCATTTCTCCATTTGGAATCAGTTCACGCCTTCCAGGAACCATGCATCTTTTGTAAGTAGACCAATACAGGCAGTTAGTGTGTTTTTTGTTAATCGCAGGATGTTCTCAAAATGGCATGACTTGTACAGAAACAAGTCAAAGAAATTATAGGTATTTAAAAAATCCCCAAATGAAATATAGAGATGGTGAAAAGCTTGAAACGTTGGAATTTTGAGAACTGGAATGAGATTTAGAAACTTTGCTGATTTTGAGGAAAAGTCTCAGGAAAAGAGTTGTCTCACCACCACCCTCCTGTCCCCACTCCCAACCCCCAAAACACCCAACAACACCACACACAAAACACACACCCTCCCCAAAAAAAAAAGAATCTTCTTCTTTGGGGGTAATCTGAAAAATGAAAAAAAAAAAAAAAAAAAACCCCTACTATTTCTCTACCTGGTAGCATATGCGGTAATTATTCCTGAAAGCAGTTGCATACCTCGTGGCCCTTGATCAATTATAGTATTCTACAGGCATCCGAGAATCTTGGTATGGCCATGGTGTACACACTAGTTACATCAGCTAAGGAGTGGCTTACTGCAAAATTTTCTCAAGATGCTGGGATGGAAAACAATGAAGAAGAAGAGATGGCAAAAGACGATGTATGTTTGTTTTTCCCTTCCTTTAATATGTTTTTCCCCCTAGCCTTTTCTTATCTCGTGCCTGCAAGATTTCCCAACCAGTTTAGTATATATATTAATTGTTCATGTTATAATATTTCCCTTGTTGACGTGATACATCACCGTTAATGAAATTATCTCTGAAGGACCTTTCTAAATTCTAACTCAGCCAACTTCAAAACTTATCTAGCACATGAGTTTGATATATTTCTTGATCAAATGAAAGGAAAATGAGGAATTAATATAAATTACATGTAACAAAGCCCTCTCTGAAGTGTTTCAACGAATAAGAAGGATAACCACACATATATGCCATTAAATAAATTTGATTGGAAAGGCTTGTAGTTTTCTGAAATATTTGTTTGCAGCTTTTCTTCTTCTTTTTTATTGGGCCCTGTTTAGCTTTTGTGACAGCCCATGAATTGAAGGTCATTGCCAACAAGTACTGGAAATACCTCATTCTCTCCATTTCTACTATTCCCTATGGATTCATATTCTACTTGTAATGAATATTACACCAACATCATATCAGCATGTTGTCATTCATTTTCAATGGATTCTTCTTGATTCAATTTTAACCTGATGATTTCAATTGTGTCTTCTACTAGTGTTAATGGCCGATGCACCATTTTTGGTTTTCAGATAGTTATACCTCACGGAGAAGCAGTCACAACTGATTCATTTTTGGCATGGAGAGAGAGATTTGAAGCAGAATTAGCCCTAGAAAAAGCCAAGTAAGTTTAATAAATAGCAGCACTTGTCTTTAGTTTTCCTTGTCTAGCGTCTTTTTTGACCAAACTTCAATTCTGAATTTGTATGCCATTATGCAAATCATACAAAACCTAGAAACCAATGATGGTTAATGTTATTATTGACCTCAATTTGGATGTTAGTTGATTTTCTTCTAAAATGAAACTTAATCGAACTGGTTCCCCTTCTTAAAAAGATTTTGGTCCTCCTGAAAACTGCTTCCATATAATTTAGAGGAGGATATTTTCCGAAGTATAGAATTGTCCATTAACAAATAATTTTTGAAGACGTTAGTTTTCACCACTACAAGAGTAGGGCACAATAGTAGGATAAGCAACCAATCTCATTTTATTTAGATAGTGTGTATATAAACATAAAATGGGTAAGATGGATTGGCATTGATTCTATTGCTTATTCCTTCCCAAATTACTTGTCTCTATTTGCCAGTCAATATTTTAAGAAAAGTTGCCTTTAAATTAACCAATGTTGAAAATCATAACTTGTTTAAATATTGTGAGGAGTACATGGTCTCTTTTAAAATGTGCTGCTTAGTTTAGGACGTTCCGCCTAAGAAAATGTTACTCTTAATTTCGGGCCATCAATCAAAAGTGTGGGTTCTTTTGTCAAGCTAAAAACAATATAAAAGAGGATAATTTTAACCACCAATAATCAATTTCCAACTTCCAGGTTAATGCCTGAGACAGCACTTGCAGCACCCAAGGAAAGGAAGCTAACAGGCCGGCAATGGTTTGAAACGGGAAGAGCTTCTGCGGTACGTCACTCCACCTCTTCTTTATTTTCTTTTGCTGATAGAATTATATTTACCTTTTGATTTAACATTCTCATGGTTTATTTATTTGTAGAATTATGCAAAATACATCGAAATTCTTATTCAGTGTTACCCCATTCTTATTAAGAGAAAATTTGGGCCACAAAGAAATCAGGCTGTGAAAGCAGAATATCTGATGAAACTCAAGGCAGAATCGGAATGATGGGAAACAATCTGATTTTATTGGTTTTGGTACAATATGATTTGTGTATGATTCCCTATTGCCATGTTCAACTTCAAACTGTTATTAATTTAATGTGGATCAGTGGATACATAGTAACATATCCGCAGATCAGGTTTTCTCAGTCTTTTGCGAGTACATTGGAGAGGCGAAATATACTTCACAATAAGGAAAAAACACTAAATCGGGCTTGTTTGCTATCTTGTCCACAGAGAGGTGCAGGACATATCACCAAAGGATCTGATGAAGAAGAGGAGGAAGATGTTGACTTTGATGATGATGACTTAGAAGGTGAATCTCCAACTACGCGTTTATTTTATTTTTTTACCAAATCCTAAAAATACATACATATATACATAGGCGGAGCCACATTGGGGCAAGTGGGGGCACTTGGTTTTGGATATTTTTTTTATTGTATACGGGGTATTTTTTGAAAATATATATATATATAAGAACTTATGTGCAGAAACTTATACTTGAAGGTAACCAAAGTGTAAGGGAACAAAACTATATATAGGGATCTTATTTTTCTTAAATGCTTATCAAGTTTATAAGAGGTAATCTCTTATAAACCCATAAATTTTTCCACAAAGTTCCCATGTAGGATTGATTCATTTTCATGCACTTTTTCTATCTCAAATAATTCACTTTGGGTGACAATTTCTCATTCAGCTCATAATCATTTTAAGCAAACAAATATACGATTTTGATGTTCTCACGGAAGAGAATGCGAATCTATAATAATATTTCACAACCGAATGTGGGGTCCCACTGAAAATTACCCTCAAAATGGCTTTAAAATGGTATTTTACCTATTTTTCCAACACTACCAAGTTAAATTCTTTCTTATATCTACTTTTTAATATCAGGTATAATTAAATTTCTTAATTCCTTATATAATATTAGTTGTGATTTTTCATTAATTGCATAATATTATTAATACTATTATATTTGCATTATATTATTGTAATTTATCGTAATTGTTCACATTCTCTATTTAAGTTGTGTGAAGTATTATAATAAATACTATTATGTTTACGTTCAAATTTTATGACTTTAAATATATTTTTGTGTGTTTTGAATTTCGTCCCCACTTAACCAGATTTCTGGCTCTGCCACTGCATACATATATATATACACAAACCATTTTCTCTTGGCTGGGTGGCAGATGATGATGAGGAAGATATGCTTGAGCACTATCTGGCTGAGAAATCTAACTCGTCCTCTATTTCTTCGTGCAGACCTAATTAGCGTCAAAATTATGACTTTCTGTCTCGCTAGCATTAGAAAGTTTAATATACTATATGTAGCTTCTACAGGATTTGTAATGTTTGACCAACTCTTTTTGCAAGTTTTGACTAAGAGCTTCTCCATTGTTGCGAGGCCAAGTTATTAAATGTATAATGTCACTTGCATGTATGCCTACAGTTATTATGCGAGTAAATACTATTCTTGGTCATTCAACTATTGGCATAGTTTTAAATTGGTCACTCAACTTTATGTAGTTCCATTCAACCCATAAGTGGTTCTATTTTGCCCACTCCATCTAAATTGTTTGTTTGTCAATGATGGAACCCGAGGTATTTTGGTCCAAACACCCAAAATTCATAATTTATCATCTCCTCCATCACCTCCGGCCAGCACCACCATGCAGGAAACCTGCCGCTGCTAGCACCGCCCACACCATTCCACCTCACCTCCTTCTAGCCAACGCCTCTACAACCACCATCTTCCTTCCTTCATATATATAATTAATTTTGGGTTTGGGTTTGCAATAAGAAAAGAGGGGCAAAGAGTTTTAAGAGAAGTATCAGTTTAAACCCAATAATCTCCTTCATGGTGGATGGGTTGCAAGTATATTCCGTCAATAATTGGCAAGTGGTGGCTACGGTGGTGGAAGTGCGGGCAGCAAGCATGAGTGTGGTGGTTGACGAGTGACTGATGGGAGAGGTCACGGACAATGGCCGGTGAGTGGAGGAGAAATAAGCTTTTGGGTTTGTACACTTTTGTAAGTAGAAAGAGAAGCCGCCGGAGGAGTGGTGCTTGGCCGGAGATGACAAAGGAATACGATAAATAGTGGATTTTGGTTTTTCTTACCTCAATACCCCTAGTTTAGTCGTCGACTAACGGACAATTTGGACAGCGGGCAAAATGAAACCACTTATATACTTGAGCTAGTCAAATGGAATTATATAAAGTTGAATGGCCAAGTCAAATGACCAAATATAATATTTACTCTTACTATGTAAATTCCTCGTTAGTGCAATTATAGCGGAACCAGCCTCACTGTGTTCTGTATCCATCATGGACATCCAAAACAGAAACCATTTCATTCCCTTTAACATCCGTTGGGTTATATAGCATATTTCACTTAGGCACTCAAATGTGCAAATTGACTCCTCGTAGTTCTGACACTTTGTGGTTATTTGATTTTTAATTAATATCCTACCGGTTCCACTAGAAAAACAGACTTCTCAGGGAAAGTTGACTTCGAAAATACTAAGAACAACGCATGCAATTAAGAACACAAATCACAAAAATAAACAAAGAAAAATGTAATCGGTGATAATAGTGGGGGGACGGACCAACTACATTAAAATATATGCAATGGATCGATGATGTTCCAAAGAAAAGCATGTAACATGGATAAATCGAAAAGACCGCACAACTAGCTACCCTAGTTTTAATTGCAAAATTAGTAATAGTTAACTAATTTTGCCTATAAATTGCACCCATATATGTATGTATACACTTTCTTCGCATCGGACTCATTGATAGTCAACTTCTTGGAGATAAGAAGAAAACTTTGATAGAACAACTATGTTTGTTATTTATGTTACCAACTTAACGGTAAGCCCGTTAAAAATCGAAATTTTCATAAACACGCATTTGGCTCTGTACTGCTGTTTTGTCTCCGTAGCTTCATTCGTTGTCTGAGAATACAACTATCGATTTTATATGTACAAGTTTCAAGTTGATTCTCGTATCCAAAAAATACCAAAGAGAAAAAAAATCAACAACTGCACAAGAATTGTGAATCTTACATCAAGACTCCCTCCAGCATCCCGTGCCAATACTGTACCCATCTCACCCTGTCCTCCAACGAATATGGTTGATAATATCTGCAAAGGGAATTTACACTTCTCATTTGGACTTGGATCGTAGTTTACTACTATCCCGTATTTATCAAAATTGCATGCATCAGCTGAAAGAACGTCTTGGTTTCGATTCTGGAAGAACATATTAAATGCGTAAGACAGATTACTCTTCATGTCCAGACCGTGACAAGACGATCCATACGCCAAGCTCGAACAATCTGATTTGTTGCATGTCCATTTCATAAGTTCTTCAGCTTTTGCTGGATCAATATTCTTTTTACTATCAAATATGCACCACCGTTGGGGCATATAAGAAACACCCTGCGCCGATTCTAGCTGTTTCCTTTGCCCTCCTTCCCCCTTGAACTCAACTGTGAACTTCGGTTTTCCATCGTAATTGTAAATGCCATAATGACGTTCAGATGGACCCCTTATTTCAGTCCCCTTGCTATTCTCGTCGACCAGTTCGTATATGTACAAGTCCAATGGCCCCCTTTGTAGTGGAGTTCCAACATTACCGTCTATTTTCTTGAAGAATCCTTGGTAGAACCTCGTTGCAGTTGAGACGTTTGCGTAAATATCCCCATCAGTTGGCCACCCAATCTGGCCCACGACTATCGGGACATTGTCGTACCCGTACTTTCTCTTGGCCCAAACAAGCGTGTCGTATGTTGCATCAAACACATTGGTGTAGGTATTATCTCCGTCTTCAATTGTGAACTTCTTGTCCTCTTCAAAATAAGCAAACTCAAGAGGGAGATTCTTCTCTCTAATGATATTAAGCGGGTATATGTTTACGTTAAACGGGGCTCCTGTACGGTTGATGTGCTCGAGGATTTTAAGAACCTCGTCCTTGATATCGTCGCGAAAATCACCCTCGGATGGTTTCTTGATATTGGGCTCAAGTATGTCGGTGTAGAAGGAAACAGCTGCTTTGATCTCCGGTCTACCTAACAATTTCAAAGCTTCTTCAACGAATCCCAATGCAGGTTCAATTATGGTTTTGTAATAGTCATCACCCAAATCGTCCTTCACAAATTCCTTGCGATCGTTTATCTTGGTATATGGCTCGCTCCCGATAAGAATATGGGTTATGTTGACATTATTGTTGTGTGCATATTCGGTTATATTTTCTTGGACCCAACGTCTGGCTTTTGGTCTAGAGTCTATGATTCCCACTTCTACGTTAGGAATGGTGACCGTGATTGAAATGTTTGAGCCGGCAAACGCACTGAGGACGGCGTGATTCAAGCTGAAGAACTTCACCTTGTCCATTTCATTAGCCAACAACATATCCACCACAGCCGAAGGTAGCAATTTTTGTGAGGTTTGCCTTCCCCAGCTAACCCCAATTCCTTCCCCAACATGGAAATTGGAAAAAACACACCATGTCCATATCATAATAATCATAATAAACAACAGGGTCTTGCGCCGCATTCGAATGCAATGAAGATCCGGTAATTGATGAAGGAATGAGATCGAATGCTTTTGTTTGGTGTGTGAAACTATATAGCTAGGTTTGAATGATGAGAGAGACGGAGAGAGAGGAGGGAGAGAGGCTTGATTAGTATTAAGAGTTTTATGGACAAAAATTGTGTTAGCTTTCTCAAATATACTGTTCTGCCTTCCTGGAATTTTCTAATATTTGACTAACTATATTAGTATTCTAAATATGGCTTCAATTCTTGTACTGCTTTGCTGTTGATCTAATAACGTTTTTCAAATTTCACAAATATATATATATATATAGATTCTATAGTTGTTATTTTTCAAGCAAATAAGATATATCTAGCAAAGCTATATAGTATTGGCAGGGTAAAAACTTGATTGGTTTGGTAATCATATTAACTTTGTCTCCTTTTCTCTCTCAACTCTTATATCTGCCACTTTGTCTATTCCTCGCTCTACTCAACAGAGTTTTCTCTACCTTCAATGGCTTCCTCCGCCATCAACAGCAAAAAAACAAAACAATTAGCCTCGAGCGAGCACTCATCCCTCAGTACAGTATTGATGGTTGTGGGGACAATGCTGTAACTTTACATTGCCAAACATTTAGGTCATATATATGATTTTAGTATAAACTAGTTTTTGTGCACGTGCAACTAGTAGAGATTAAATTGTATTAAATAAATAATAAATTGTATAGCCTGATAATGTGTAAGTTAATATTAAATAACTATGTAATTTTAATTCGGTTTATTAAATATACATACTTTTGTGGTGAGTTTTGAAAAACACCTAATTCAATACAAAATCTAACTTATATAATTATTTTAACCAAATAAAGTAGAGATTAAATTTATTTAAAATACTAACACGAATATAAAATATTATGGAGTTATACACTTTGAAGTACTAATACTAATATAATTCTAACTTGTTTAATTAGTTTAATTAAATAAAGTAGAGTTTAAATTTATTTGGAATACTAATACTATAATATAAAAATATATGAAGTTATATTGTTTTTTTTTTTAATGTAAATCTTAAAATCTTGTGTTTAAAATCAAGGGCATATTTGTCTCTACAAAAAAAGGAAAAACACTTAAATTATTCGTACTTTTATATATAGTATAGATTATAACAAGATTGTACAATATTGAGCATGACAGAATTCACCATCAGGACAGACGAGTTTGGCTGTTCCCTCAAACTGTCAAATGATCTTTAGTGGCACAAAAGTGCAAAACAATATTCACACAAATAGATTTTGGCCCAAACAGGGCAAGTCTGAGGCCGAGTTATCAAAAGTCAACCACATTTATTTTGCAAAGTCCTCAGTAGTGTAATTGCAAAGGAACCAACTAAATGTTTACTTCATCTATTAAGAACATCCAAAATGAAAACCCTTCATTCTTTTTAACCTCTGTTGGTTATCCCGTATTTCACCTGGTCATTCAAAATGTGCAAATTGATTCCTTATGAGTGAACCTTCCCACCAAATAATCAAAACTAATAGAAAGAATCAAAGAGTTTCATACCGATTGCCCATATCACTAGCCATTCCATTCGAAAAACAGACCTCTCATGGAAAAGTTGATCTAAAAATAAAATAAAATTAACAACAATGCTAATAGCCGCCATCAAAGCTCATCCAAATATAGGCCCATGGTTAATCTCTGGAGCCCAAGCTGCTCTAAACCGAAAACAATGCTAGGAACACAAATAAATGTAATTGGTGATAATAGTGCGAGGACCAACTACTTGAACTACATTAGAATGCAATGGAGGTTCCAAAAGCTAAACATATAATTTGGAGAATAAGAAGGAAAATTTACATATGGCCCAAAAAATAACACAATCAATCAAATAGAATCCCACACTTGATTCCGGCACAGATTGAAATGCCAAAGTTAAAAAGAAACTGAGTCACCAATATTCCTAAAATTTATTAGCAAAATCAACAGAAATCTTCTCATGGCCTACAGCTAAGGGTTTGTGTTCTAGCATACGTATAGGTCTTGTGGTCAAAAAATGCCACAAATGTACAGAACAACGAAGGAAAATACAAAAATTATTCATTTCCCAAAAACTTAATAGAAGTATCCGAGAACCTGACCACCCACATTTTGTTGAATTGCCTCTTCATGATCCAAAACCCCATTTGGAGTTGAAATCACAACATAACCCCACTGCATGAGAAGTAAGTAAACAAAATTTAGCTATAGTTTATCATCTCTTTTTTGTCCCGCAGTATTTAAATTCCTTGTAACATGAACAACTGGAAAAGACCACAAACAACATAGTTCTGATGGCTGGAAGGAATTTACATTGATTGTTTCATAAAAGGATAATAACAAAAGCTTCGGAAGCATGCAGCATATCCAGAAAGAACTCAAGGGAGGATATTCCAACTCACATGACTACACCAAACAACATGTAAAACAGTTTTCTGTTATGACATCTTCAGCAAAACAGTCAGAGATGAAACTACCCTAGACTAAAAAAAAGTATCACAAGAAATCACCACCCACAAAATTACTACAAGAAATCACATAAACAGAAAATCTTTAACTCTGATGTAATGAATAATTTATGACTAGGAGTGGCTATTTTGACACATGTTATCAAGTTAGAATAGACATCCTAGTTACCAGATAATGAATTGCTTGGGATGAGCTTGACAATGTCGCAACCCCCAAAACAAATAATGAAATAACCTAAAAATTGCAAGAACAAACAACATGCAATGTGCGGAGAAAGTATATGATACTTTCAATAAATATTGTAAGAACTCTTGGAGCACATCGTAAAGAGAGAAGGAGGTCCTAGTCCTAAGTTCTTCACTCAAGGTATATGAATGTCAGCGATCAAAGGAAGCCTTCTCAGCAACCTCTCTTTGACACTTTTTTATTACATCATTATTTGTCATAAGATTAAAAAAAAAAAAAAAAAAAAAGAGTAAAATTGGCTTCAGCATGCTGCCTCCTGTGATTGCTTTACAAAAGATGAATGATTAACACCAGAAGAGAAAAGTTATAAGCTATGACACACAGACACCGCACAGCTGTCTTACCAGACACAATATGGACAAGCAAAATGACAAGTCTTGCAAAATCTGGACACTACAAGGCAAGAGATGCATTTCAAGTTTCCTAAATTATGCACTTCAAAACTAAAACATAAGTTTCAGAAACCCCCCCCAAAAAAAAAAGAAGTCAAATATATCTTAAGAACACGCAAGCAGAGTCAAGTGTCTTAAATCCATCTAATATTAGTACTAAATCCAATACTAACAACCAAAATACAGAAAAGCTAAATAATTTTATAACAAACTTTCATATGATTTTATATTATATATGCTAGCAATAGCATTGCAGATATTATATATACTAGCAATCATCTTGCACTTGCAATGCTACCCAAGCCGTAAAAAAGGAAGATGAATACTCGAGCATATTACACTACCCAATCCAAGGGTGAAATACCTGTGTCTGTGACATTATCCTGTCCTAGGACATGAGATGTCTTTACATTAACAGTGAATTGTGAAATTTTGTTGTCCAACAAAAATAAATTGTGAAATTTTGAAGATACATGAAATTGTGGGAATGGGTCACGGTTTAGGAACTTTGTGTCTTGTTATATATACAAGTGCGTGTTTATTTATGTAGAAAGACATGTTGCAAATGCTAAAAAAGAAGGATATTGCACAGACCTGACGTGTTGGAAGTGCCCGTAAGCGATAGTTCTCAATATCTTGAGCTTTGAGGTCTTGTCTATATGTGAGAACCCGACAATTATTAACCCTGCCATGCAGTTCAACAGTTATCTTTCCGACTCTGTGGGGATCATGTACTTGGAAATCTTTAATATATCCTGCAAAGGCGATTAACAAGGCGGTATCGTTAAAATTAATAAGTCAGTTTTAGATCGTTTCAAGGTACTAATACATGGTTGCGCACATCCTTCTGAGATGATTATTTTTTCAATTTAATTGAAGATGCCGCGGGCACATCCTATATTACTGGGCATCCCCGCAAAATGAACCGCAATGCAACTTAAACCAATAAAAAGAAGTTCAAAGGGTTGTCTTGCCTCCTTCTGTAAGGTTCTTGTTTCCAATTCTATGTATACTACTACGTAGCTTGTAGAATCTGAGGACAATTTGGTACAAAAGGTCTCTCTTCAATTAACTAATACGTATTAACTTGCTATACATTTTTTTTGAGCAACTGCACCTGGAGGGATTAACTTGCTATACCTGAATTTGTGGTTTTTCCTACTGTATTTATAAATTTAGAAATCAAAATAACACAAAATATGGTGAATGTCATTAGATTGCCAAGAATTGCAAGTACTATTTGGCATGTAAGAATTGCAAGTATTATTTGGCATGCAAAACATTAATCAAATTGGAAAAAAATTAGGGTTTATGTGTATACTATATAGAGATACCTCGGTGCTTCATGATATTGAGGAAGGAGGAGATAACATTGGAGATAGGTTGAAGGCGAGTAGTCGCGAATCCTCTCCTTTCAGCATTAACGATCGTACTCAAAGCCTCGTTCAATATCCTTCTTCCCATTGTTCACCCTCTAGCTTACCTCTGTAACCACAAATATATAAATATATACATATAGTGTGTATACTACAATATTTATATATATATTATATAAAGTCCAAGGGTAATCGACAAATTTAACCCCAAAGTTTGGGGTAAATTGCAATTAAATCTCGTTGTTTCAATTTTTACAATGTTAACACCAATGTTTCTAATTCGTTGCAATCCAACCTAACCGTTACCTTCTGTTAATATACAATTAATGGCGCTGACGTGGCGCTGACGTGGCTGTCCGAACTGGCGCTGACGTGGATGTTGTTACTATGGGCATCGATAATTTTAACCCCAAAGTTTGGGGTCAGTTGTAATTTAAACCCTGTTGTTTCAATTTTTTTCAATCTCAACACCAATGTTTCATACTTGTTGTAATCCAACCCAACCGTTCTCTTATGCTAATATACAACTAACAGCAGCTAATATACAATACACTTTTTCGTTGGCGAGTGAGGAACATACGCTTACGTCAAATTATCTAAGCCACATTTTTGAGTCACAATCCTAAGTCCCTCTATATATCAAAGGCCTTACTGCGGTAGGGCAATCTCTTGGTACCCAACATCCAATATTACCATACTTCTTTTCTCCCATGCAATATTAGGAAGTGACTACATTACAAAAGAAAGGAAAAAAAATAAAACCTTTTTTTAGCCTCAAAAACCAGGAAATAGACACAATATATTCATGAGCACATACAGAAAGATAATCCATGAAGAGAAAAGATGATGCAAAATACTAAAATAAAATAATTAAAAATTATAGGATTAACAAAAATTTATAGATGAAATGGGAACCGAAAAAATAAAATAAAATAAAAAGACATATGATCAAGAAATGTAAGGTGATCACCATCAACCTTAACCCAATTTTGATGCAATAATTATGATTGCCAACGAAAAGGTGTGTTATATATTTAGGAGTGCGACTCAAAAAATTATGATCGCCAATTTTGCTACAATAATTATGATCGACAACAATTATTGATCGCCAATGAACAATAATTATAGAGGGACTTAGGATTGAGATTCAAAACGGTGGCTTAAATGATTTGACGTAAGCGTGTGTTTCTCACTCGCCAACGAAAAGGTGTATTGTATATTAGCCGCCATTAGTTGTATATTAGCATAAGAGAATGGTTGGGTTGGATTACAACAATTGTGAAACATTGGTGTTTGACATTGAAAAAAATTGAAACAATAGGGTTTAAATTACAACTGACCCCAAACTTTGGGGTTAAAATTGTCGATGCCCATAGTAGCAACATCCACGTCAGCGCCAGCTCAGACAGCCACGTCAGCGCCATTAGTTGTATATTAACAGAAGGTAACGGTTGGGTTGGATTGCAACGAATTAGAAACATTGGTGTTGACATTGTAAAAATTGAAATAACAGGGTTTAATTGCAATTTACCCCAAACTTTGGGGTTAAATTTGTCGATTACCCAAAGTCCAATATCTATCGCAAGCATCTCAAAAGTAATTTTTTAATCGGTAACACTTTTTAAAATTTGTCTAATGATAAGTAAGTGTAATTTACACACTTGTCTCATTTAATAAGAAGTGAGTACACTTATATAAAATTAAGTAATAAATTATTGAAGTGTTTTTTAAATAAGGCACACCTAATAAGAGGTGAGTACACTTATATAAACTCAGTTTACACGAGAAAAGTATGTTGCTAAATACTCACCTAATATTAGACAATGGAGAGATGCTTGAGATAAATAAAGTGGTGTTAAAATGTGTTTTTAGTTAAATTTTAAAAAGGGTGTTTGTGACAAATTTAGAGGATGTAAATAATACCACCTATTTAAATAGTTTGAAAGCCATAAAAATGGGTTATGTTTCTAGGTATCATATACTAATTTTTTAACAATTTTTTTTTTATAATTAATGATACATAAAGCTTACACATAATACTCTAGTGAATATATATATATATATATATGGCCCGCTTTTAGTACGAACCAATCCTTACGTATCGGTCATTTTACAACAGTTTTTCGTAATAAAAACATTTGAGGTGTTTTTTATGACGCAAAATTGACATAAAAAGGACTAGTCCGTATGGATTGTTTGGCACTTAAAATTTTCCATATATATATAAGGGACTGCTATTGACACACACCATTTAACTCTATTACTCCATTTCTTTCTAACACTCCAAAAGCATATATATTTTTTTCCTAACACTCCACTTATTTTTAAAATTAATTAATATTAATCTAAAAACACTCATATCTCTCTACAATTCAAAGAAATAAATTAAATCACTCTACTGACCTCATAAATCTCATCTTTAATATTCATCTTTCAACTTCATTTTTCACAAATGAATCAATCATTCACGGTTCAATTAAATGCAATGATACTACTAGATCTTATGTTTACAATCATTTATGACATGGTGCCACTCATTTTATTGCGAGAGAGAAAGATTATTCAAGAGAATTATTATGAAGGTTTCTTCGTATCTGCCATTAATGAAGGTTTACTCGGTTTCTAGGAACCGACTAGTATTCATCATACTCGGCCCAAAGGAATTGAGTAAAGCACACGTTACTTAGTCCTAAGGAACCAAGTGGAATTGAAAAAAATGACCGAAAGCTTAACTCGGTTCTTTAGGGCTGAGTAAAGTGTGCTTTACTTGGTTCTTTTGGGCCAAATATGATGAACAACACTCGGTTCCTAGGAACCGAGTAAACATTCTTTGTGCCTAATATTTTATTTTATTTTCATTTGTTTGTATCAAATAATTTATAAATGAAATGAAATATAAAGAAGTAACAAAAATATAAGTATCCTACTTCTTTTGAAGAATTATGATGATTTGGATGGTGGTGGTAGCGATGGCGGGGAGGAGAGGAATGAAGAAGAAGAAGAAGAAGAAAAGATTAATAATTAATTTAGGTTTAAATGATTTAAGAATTATTAATTTAAGTTTAATGTTTTTAATCATTAATTAAAAATAAAAATAATGATGTGTGTTAATAGAATAATCAACTTTTTTTTAAAGGGAATGTTGGAGAGTAAAATTGTGTGTGTCAATAGTAACCCCTATATATATACATGAACAACCCCTCTCAACCTCCATAATATATTTATCCTATTTATTTTATTTATTGAAATAATAAAATAATAGTATGATAAAATAAATATAGTAAAATATTTTAATAAAACCATGAAAAGAAATAAAATGAAAACAATGAAAGAAAAAAGATAGAGAAAAAGTATTTCATTATTTATGTGGCAGAAGATAATTGAGTTTAAGCAATTATATTATGCGATTATTAAACCCCATAAGTATTATTATAAATAAGGGTGTGCAGAAATTAAACCGAACCGATTAGACCAACTGAGCCAGATCGGGCAGTAGGTTTTTTTTCGGTTTTTATTGATAATGCAATCTAATCCGATTTTGATTTTGCTGGACCAAAGACATTCGGTTTAGTTTTCAATCTCTTTAAAAAAATTGGTAAAATTGGAACGATCGAATAAAAGATATTTAATTGATGTATTTACCTTCACATAGATTGCTTTTAATTGGTGTGATGCCAGCCGTTGATTACATTCAAATCAATGGCTCATAAAAAAAAGTTTATTCTTAAAGGATGAAAGAGGAAGACATACTTTTACGTTCTTTCTCTACGAAAATCCTTAAATCCATCTTCAAATTTTTTAGTGTCTTTTTGCGATTCAAATTTTCTAATCCTAAAAAACTTGAAAATGTTGATAGGTATTCTTTAGAACTGGAATATAATAGCTTTTTCGTACTCAAAAAATTTTAAGATGAGTTTTCTATCTATGTATCTCTATATATGCACAAACATATGGATAAACCCACATGAACGGATACAATGGTGGATAAATCTTTGCTATTCACATATGTTATGATTAATTGGTTGGTTTAAAGTACATTTTAAAAGTGATATCCATGTTGTGCTTAAGATATTGTTTACTACTAATGAAATTTACTAAAAACTTGCCGGTTTATAATTGTATTTTTGGATTGACTATGAGGATGAATCAATTGGTGGAATCCTTGCCAAGCTAAACTTTTAATATATGTGTGTGTGTGTGTATATACATAAAGAAACCACCTTATTATTGAGTTGCTATAAAACCCACTAAATTAGTGAACCCGGTTATTATATTCTTAACTTGAGTTTAAAATAACAAACTTGGTAGAGTTCGCTTAAGTATAACATTAAGGTCATTACACGATGATGTAAAATACATTCTACATAAGTATATAAGCATGGTTTTCCATTACCCTTACACATATTGTCTAGTTGATTAGTTTCGATACGAATTATTTTATTATCTAGATTGGTACAATTGTTCATCTGTTGAGTTAACACACGTGTTGCCTAGATATGTTACTGCACTAGTTTATGTTAGGTCCTAGGTTTTGGTCTCATAGGAGAGGGCCAGGATAGTGGGACTCAATTTCTTGGGTGAAGGGCCTAAAATTGTGCATGAAAACTAACGTGAGGGCTTTTTATAACGTGTGTGAAAAGCCACGAAATGCAGACTTTGTTGTATATTTAAATAATCGCGGATTATTGAGACGATTGTCTCGGATGAAATACTATTATATTATACAATTATTAGTGCCAAGTTTTATTATCTAGTCAACGATTTGTATATATATACAAGTTGGGGGTTCACATTTAATGTGCCGAGCGCATACTAACTTTCTTGCATTATCAAATATAAAAATATATTTTTATATAAAATGACACTAGTGTGTGGTTTGCTAATGGTATTTTCTTATAACAAAAACCTTATAATTCTCACTAAACTTGTGCTTGGCTCGCTCCTATTTGTCAAACCAGTTTTGTGTATACATCTTTAGGAACCACACAAATATAGAGTTTAGAGGCCTCTAATTACTTTAGACATTTGTAATCGTCCGTAGATGACTTGTACTTTATGAGTATTGTATATTAGTACCATTTGTATAATTAAATTTATATTTGATTAAATATATAATTATTGAAAAATGATGTAAGTCTTTTAATTAAAGTTGGGACTTTTGTAACACTATGTATTTTAAACTTTTGAAAATTTTAATTTAAAACCTTAAAATTTGTATTGTGCACTAATTTTTACCTCGATTACTTCTAGAATCCTGAAGTAAGTTATGTCTTTTCCGAGAAGTCATTTATATTTATTAGAGTAATTTTGAAAAGTATCATTGTAATTGGGAAGTGGAATGAGCTAGTTTGGCCCTTTTTTTTATTTTCCAGAAAATTACATTTTGGTCCGAACTGCTAGTTTGTTTTTACATTTTGGTCCAACCTGACAGCACAGTTTTTTTTTTACATTTTGGTCCACATCATTTTTGACGAATTTACCAACTTTGACCATCTTCTTTACTCCTTTAAACACCATTCCTGAACTTTTAGATCAGAGAACAAGCTCATATACTTCTAGAGAGATGGTTATTCATGGGTAATTTCTAACTCAAATTCAAGAATTTTGACCCAAAATCTCTAATTTCACTAGCTTTTCGCGTGGCGAATCCAATTCCGGGGTCAGTTTTATCATTCGGTTGCTGTAGGTGGTCTATTAGGAGCTATACATTTCTGTACATAGGTTATTAAGGTGGGAAATTTCCTTCATTTATTCACTATTTGCTTGAAAATTGTTATATGAGTAGTAATACTAGATTTTCGGTACCAAAATCATACTTTTCTTTGCATGCATAAGGTTTATACTTGATATATAAAATCTGAGCATGTGATAATTATTATATGAGTTGTTGATGATGAAATTAAGGGCTAATCGTAGTGCATGCTAGTATTTATGGGTTATTTTGAGATTTTGGTAACGAAATCGCTAGAAACGCCGCTTGCATGTTTAATAATAGAATTTTCATCTAAATTTATCAAATTTTAGAATGTTAATCATCTTAAAATCGTATTTAAGTTTGAGGTTAAACATGCATGAGGCGTTTGATAAGGTTATTAGCGGGTCTAGTATTACTTCTCTCACTAGTTTTTGCTAAATTGTAGAAATTGAGAAATTTTGACTAAGACAAGTAAAATTCATGAAAAAAATTGAAAAATTGAATTATGTTTTATTATTATTTATGGTTTTATTGTTGATCCTTTTCGGTATAATGACATGATTGTAAAAGAAAAGTACTATTCTACTAAACTTTAGCGTTAAAGGGGAAAATTGTGTAATTAATCCAAGAATTGTACTATAGGTAAACTTTATAATTATTTAAGCAGGTGATAACATATTATTTAGTGGGTAACATTATTAAGATCACATGGGATACACTTGTTGATTTTGTAAATATTACCCTGAGCACAACTACTACCTAGTGGTTTGTTGATTACATTGAGATTGTTGGAATCGGATGAGCACCGGTATAGAAATGCTTGAGTTATGTTATTGTACAGACCCATGGTAAAGATGGGGTGCCAAAAATATGATTACCAGTGCACAGGCCCACGGTAAGGTGGGGTGCATTTATGAGCGTATTATTCCGTCTAGTACCGGTATTAGGTCGAGGAGGAGGAGGAAGTGGAAGTGGATGGACGTTTATGCAATTACCGTGTATGTTACACGTGGATAATGATCGACATATATTACGGTATAATAAACGGGTTTTCCTTATTAATTAATGTAATCTTGAAAATTCTTGTTAATGAATTCAAGGTAAATCGAATTTTTTTATATTGAGATATGTCCATGCATTGCATTTCCCTTTTCCTATAATTCCCACTGGGCCAATCATAGCTCATTCTCTCATTTTTCTTTCAGGTACACCTCGTGTTTTGGGTAGAGGTCGTGATTCAGGTCCGAGTATCTTAGAGTTTTCTCTGATGCCTCTATGGATTTAGTTGTCATTTTATCTTAATTTGTGGTACTTGTAATATTGAATTTAGTTTGGGTACTTTGTGCTACATATGGATGTATTAATTCGTAATACTGTCGGACTTGGATTTGTGTTTGAATTTTAGCCTGTTCGAAGGTTATGCTTGAATTGTTGTATTAGACTATTTCGTATTTGGATTGAAATCCAGTTGAGAAGTATTCTACGTAATTGCTATGTTTGTCAACAGGATGGTTTTTCTCGCGTTACGAATACTTCATGCCGAATTTTCGTTGGATTTCTCTACCTTTGATTAAATCATCGATTGTATACTTTTATTTATCTATTGTTAATTAAATGTAACATCCATTAACACCTGCTTAATTAGGCAGGTTGTTACAACTTTGTTGGATAAATTGTTTTATATATAGATGTTTGATTTCTATATGATTGAGAGTTTAAAATTGTGGAGTTAAATTTTTAGTTAAACTTTATCTTATGATTTATAAATTTGAATTTATTAACTTTATGACATCCACATGCTAATTTTTTTATAAATAAAGATTTAATTTAAAACATAATATGTTTTCGTTAATGTTTTTAAATTACACACTTTAAACCCATCATTGTGTACATTAACATGATTAACCGGGTCTCAAAGATCTAAAGTTTATAACAGAATTTAGGGCATCATAATACATGTATGTTTAGATGAGTTTTCTATGGTATTTATAAATTTTTAGATGATTTTATTTTTTGTCCACGTATATGGATGGCAAAAACAACCAACCCAGTGGGTTTTCGACCCGACCCTTATAGGGCAGGTTTGGGTGTTTTAAAAAAAAACATATTAGGTTTGGGTTTTACCCTTTAAAAACCCAACCCAACCCGCCCCGCCCCGACCCGCATACATATATATAAATATAATATATATATATATATAGTGTTTAATAAGAAAAATTGAAAACCTTAACCCTAGCTTGTCCTTTGCCTTCCATTTCAAATTTCTTACAGCCGTTCTTCTCAGTTCTCAGACCCACAAGTCCTACCACCACAACTCCCACGCTCTCCCACTCTTGTCATTGACGTTGGATGCTATTCTCACTTGTTTTCTACAAGGATGCTCCTCCTCCTCCACTTTCACCTTCCGTGTAATTAGTTGTCATCCACACCCGCTCTCCCACTCCCAATCTATTACTTAAAAATCAAAAAGAGATAAGTTTGGTTAATTTGTCCTTCCACCAGCCAATAATTTATCCTCCACTCCATTCTCACTGAGTTAATTTTGCTTAATCTTAAGTTTTTGCATGTGTTGATTTAGCAAGATTTAGATAAAATTAATTAGGGGTTGTAGACTTCTAATGTTCAATACTATGAATGAACTAAATTTGGGGTTTTTTGTTGTTTGATATGTGTGGCTTCTTGTATTATGGAATTTGAGTATTGAATTATATTTTGGTAGAAGATAGTGAATAAGCTTCTTATTGTTTAACACGGGGCGAGGCAGGGCAGGGCTCTTAGGTGTGCTTGCGGGGCGGGTTTGGGTTTCTAAAAAAAAACAGTCTCAAGTTAAGGGCAGGTTTGGGTTTCTAAAAAAAACAGTCTCAAGTTAAGGGCGGGTTCGGGGCAGGTTAGTGTACATGTGGGTCGGGTTTGGTATTGGCCAAACACGCCTCACACCAAATCCGTTGCCATCCCTATCCACGCATATCTTTGTTACTTACAAATTTATTTTAGATCTAGCATATAACATATGTATATATATGTGCATGTATCGATTGTTCTTTAAGAAGAGTGGGATATATATATATATATATATGTTGATTTGCTATCTTATTGTCATTCATTTAATCATTTTTAAATTTGATTTTTTTTTTAAATCGATTTGTGCCCAAAATTGATGCAGCTCAAACTTGATGATTTCTCCTCTAGTCGGTTTAGTTACAGGTCTGCATTTCTTGGGGACCGAGAGTATTACTCGGTCCATATTTCACTCATATGGGTTAATTGACTGACCCATGTACACCCTTAACTGTAATGCAATGTGTTCATATACATATTACTATAATGCTTCGCACTAAATGCCTTTTTATTATGCGGACGGTAAAAACTTAAAGAACCTATATATGCAATACAATTATTCCATAATACAATGTTTTAATTTATTAGTTTGAATCGTTGCGTGTGTATGTAGAGTAAACTTACCCACTTATCCTATATATTTAAACTATTTTGGATGCTCTTTATTGGTGTGAAAATATGGAGTAGATAATTAACAACACAGTTAATAATGATTAGTTTAATAAAATGAGTTTTGTGATAAGTTGGCAACATGGATAATACATCAACTATATAATAATTAGCTCAAAACGATTAACATAATAAACAAGATAGGATTTATAGAGGATGTTCGACCCTTCCGTAATTAAACATACTTCTCATATGCGAAATAGTTCTGAGCTTTGAGGATCTTTATATATAAGGTAATAGTGTAAAGCAGAGCTCTGCTTATAAAAGAATGAACACTTTTTGGCTAGTCTAACCATTACAATAAGATGTTAGAGTCTTTTATCTCACTAATGATTACACAAGTGGAAAATATCTAAGTTGAGGAAATCTCTCTGATTCTGGTTTGAGTAAGGTTATTCAATGCTCAGAATTTCGGTTATTTTAATGAAGTAAATGCTTTATATATATATATATATGAGTGAGCATGTCCAAAGATGGAGTGGTTAGCCCAGAGCTCATCCTCCGTTATTGTAGTGGTTGATGAAGCATGCTTATCTCTGATCTTACTTCTCCCCTTAATTCGAAACATTAAATGCAGTTGAGGTGGCAGGTGCACCCATTTCTGTCATGTCTGCCAGTTGCCCATGTTTCTTTCAACTATTCTGATGCAGTTGCGTCCAAAGCTGTACTTAGCTCGTTGGCATATAGACCAAATCGTGAGGCCTTCTCGTCATATTAAGTAGAGCTCACGTAGGCATTAGAAAGAGGTCTATCCTCGAAGGAGGTTTGTTTATTAATCTTGGTTGAGGTCTCTTGGCACGTCATGATGCACGCCTATGTGAACTACCACATGTCTTCCATGTTTATCCAAATAGAGTAAATTAATATTTTACACTATCACTCTTAGATATTATATATCCCAAATAAAACCGAATACAACTATCCCATATAAGATGTTGCATTAATTTGTCTCATTTTTTACATAAAAACAAGTAACTTTTTTAATATAAAATAAAATTGGTTCTCCTTATTTGCTGCCTTTAAATAATTAAATTGATTAATTGAGATTTTTTATTACTGAAAATCTTGGAGACTTACTCATAAAATTCATTTTTCTTACTATATTTATAATTTTTAATAAGAAGAATTTTTACAAAGTTTTATATGATGTTTGTGAAAAAAGGAAAAAATTACTTTACCAAAGTATTCCCTGTAATATATATATACATATATAAAGATTTAGCCTTTTCCTTTGTTAATGGCCGGATTTCAAATTTATCAGTAAAATAAAAATCACAATAGAACTATCGATTAATTAGTTAATGAAAATCGAATGTATACGTAAAATATAATATAATATAAATTAATTAATAATTTCTTGTTTCAAGAGCTAGCGCGATTGTAACCAATTCAATTCAGACATGATCTAATGCGGGTTTTCAAAAGAAAAAAATAAGTGCCGCTATTTAGGTGTAAAATTTATTCTTAATCTATATAATAACGACAATAGTTATTGAATCTTAAAAATGTATAAGAAATAAAAATTGTGTAATTAAGATAAAAGATGCATTTTTAAAAATTGTAGTGTCTTGCATGACACAGGTTCCTATACCATCGGAAGAAAATTGTCATAAAAGATGTATCATGCATGTAAATATCACTAAAAATAGTTTTGGATGCTCTAGTACCTATTTGAAGTGCTAATGGACATATAATAATAATAATAATAATAATAATAATAATAAGAAGAAGAAGAAGAAGAAGAAGAAGAAGAAGAAGACAGTATATTTCATCTTATTTGGACCATTCTCAAATTTTAAACTACTTTATTACATCTTATTTGGACTTTTAATTCAGAAAGACGCCAAACATAAAGTTATTCTAATCATCTATCATGTTCATAATTCTGATATAACTGGTTTATTTCCCATTCTACCTTACATAATTCACTGACTTAGGCTTTTATCATATCCAATTTTCCTATCCTACCACATTATCTAGCGTGATAACAATTTTAATCACAAAAAGAAATAAAAAAACAAAACTAAACGTACTAGACACATTGATCAACCCAGTAATGCTGCTGCTTTTTTTTCCCCCTAGCTTTTGTTTTTTTAGAATACACACTACAGGAAGTATTTTGTACGTACAAATTTCAAGTTGATTCTGATTTCGAAAAAAAACCGAAGAGGAAAAAAATGAACAACTGGACAAGAATTGTGAATCTTGTTAAAGGCAGTTCAGGAAGAGTCTCTCCGGTATTAGCATCGGGCAATACCTTACCCATCTCACCCTGTCCCCCAACGAATATGGTTGATAAAATCTGCAAAGGGAATTTACACTTCTCATTTGGACTTGGATCGTAGTTTACTACTATCCCATAACCCATAAAGTTGCATGCATCCCCAAGAACGTCTTGGTTTCGATTCTGGAAGTACATATTAAATGCATAAGACAGATTTCTTTTCATGTCCAGTCCGTGACAAGACGATCCATACGCCAAACTCGAGCAATCTGCTTTGCTGCACGTTGAGTTCATCAGTTCTTTAGCTTTTTCCGGATCAATATTCAGTTCACTATTAAATATGCACCACCTTCGGGGCATATAAGAAACACCCTGCGCCGGTTCTAGCTGCTTCCTTTGCCCTCCTGCCCCGTTGAACTCAACTGTGAACTTTGGTAATCCATCGTAATTGTAAATGCCATAATGACGTTCACTTGGACCTCTTACTAGAGTCTGCTTGCTGTTCTCGTCGACTAGCTCATATATGTACAAGTCCAATGGCCCCCGCTGAAGCGGGGTTCCAACATTGCCATCGATTTTCTTGAAGAATCCTTGGTAGAACCTCGTTGCAGTTGAGATGTTTGCGTAAATATCCCCATCAGTTGGCCACCCAATCTGGCCCACGACTATCGGGACACTGTCGTACCCATACTTTCTCTTGGCCCAAACAAATGTGTCGAATGTTGCGTCAAACACATTGGTGTAGGTATCATTACCGTCTTCAATCGTGAACTGCTTGTCCTCTTCAAAAAAAGCAAACTCAAGGGGGAGATTCTTCTCTCTAATGATATTAAGAGGGTATATATTTACGTTAAAGGGGGCTCCTGTGCGGTTGATGCGCTCAAGGACTTTAAGAACCCTGTCTTTGACATCGTCGCGAAAATCACCCTCAGATGGTTTCTTGATGTCGGGCTTGAGTATGTCAGTATAGAAGGAAACAGTTGCTTTGATGTTCGAATGTGCTTTGTTCAAAGCTTCTTCAATGTACCCCAATGCAGGTAAAATTGTGTCTACGTAATATGTTTGATTAAAATCGTCCGGCACAAACTTCCTGCTTTTGTCTATCATTATCTTGGTATATGGCTCACTCCCGACAAGAATATGCGTGATGTCGACGTTGTTGAAGTGAGCATAATCGGTGATGTTTTCTCGAACCCATGCTGTGGCTTTATCTTGAGAGTTTATGAGTTGCCATTCTACGTTGGGAATGGTGACTGTGATCGAAATTTTTGAGCCTGAAAAAGCACTGAGGACAGCGTGATTCAAGCTGAAGAACTTTACCTTGTCCATTCCATTAGCCAACAACATGTCCACCACAGCCGAAGGTAGCAATTTTTGTGAGGTTTGCCTTCCCCAGCTAACCCCAATCCCTTCCCCAACACTGAAGTTGAAAATGAAAATCACACACGACGCCCATATAATATTAATAAACAACAATATTGTCATGCGCTCCACCATTCCCATTCTTATGCGGTAATTGATCGATGATGAAGTCGAATGCTTTTGTACCTTAAATTTGGTGTGTGAAATTATATATATATATATAGCTTGGTTTGAATGATGAGAGAGGAGGGGGCCGGGGAAGTTAATTAGGTTTGATAAGAATTTTATGAATTAGCTAGCCCTTCGCAAATAATGTACTTTTCTAGAATTTTCTAATGGCTGGTTAACATAAAAATAGAATTATGCATTCTAAATATATATGGATTCAATATAATATATATTGTGGAGTGGCGCGCTGGGTAAAAAAAGCTTTCTTAATTTAATTGGTTTGGTAACTCATGAAGCTCGATAGGTTTGGCAGTTATTGTGATCGACAAAAACAAGAAGAAGAAGAAAAGAAGAAACATATATAATTTGAAATAAAATATATATATATAGTTAATACGGAGCCTGAAAATTATTGTTGTTTCTTAGATTGATCGATCCTTTTCTTCTTGTCTCTCTCAATTCAACTTTTATAATTAATTGCCGCTTTTTCCTCTGTTTCTCTTTCTGCTCCTCAACAGACCATTCTCTCTCTCGATCTCTCTGTCTTGTGGATATATATAATAACTAGTATCAATTCCTCCGCCTTCGTCGATCCGTACGTCCAACTCGATCGGTCGTTCGGCATGAACCGACGCGTCCCACCTTGGGTCTACGTCGGTGCCGAACGGCGTTTTTTCCGATCCCGATGAGATTCCTATGTTTTGTTTAACTTTAGATCATCGAATTTGAGAAAGAGAGCAGAAAAGGCGCAGGGTCCGAATTAATAAGAGGAGAAAGAATGGCAAAGGCCCAAGAGATAAACAATAATTATTGATTAATTATCCCCATCTCCCATATAATTGCAGCTTTCAAGGATTGTTGAGTCGAGGTGCGCAAATAGCGCTGCACTTTAATTTCTAAACCATCTAATTAAGGATGTGCGGTATTCTTCTTGCACACGCAATGCATCCAACCATCTTCAAATTATTATTAAAATAATTAAATAATATAATACTAATATAATACTAATATTAGTATGTGACATAGTTTTAACTATAGAATGAAACACACTATTAATCTAAATAATAAAAATATAAATTGTCCAAAATAATATATGTAAATTTATGCATTTTTGCTTAAAAAATAAAAATGATATAATTTGCACTTAAAAAATGACATGATTTTCATAAGAAAGGAAAGGAAAAAAACCACGAAACAGTAAAGATCGAGTACAATAAATAGGTCACACATATAAATATGGAAATTAAAAGAGTTAAAAAAAAGGTGCATAAAGAAAAACTTTTATTACTACAATTAATGCACTTCCTCCATATTATTATTATAACTAGTTAAGAACTCGTGCGATGGGCATTTAATTAACTTTGTTTTTAATGACGGAATAATTTAAAATTATTTTCTATTGTGTATTTTAGTAAAAATAATTATACATACAAATGCATATGACTATGACTATCAATTTGAATCTTAAAAAAAGAAAAACAAACAAACAAATTTCTACATGACTATTAAGATCATATAATTTTAACATATATGGCGCATAAATAAATATGATATACGTTATAAATAAATATGACAAACTAATTCAATGAGCAAATCTTTAAAAGTGATTAATGAATCAAAAGGAGGAAAAGCTTTTAAATTCTGCTAAAAATTTGAGTTAGAGTGGATTAGTGGGTATTATTTAAAAATGTTAGTTCAGCATAAAACTAATGATTATATCATACACAATAAATTGAATATCGCATAAAACTCTACTTCATTTGCTTGCATTTTTAATTACTATGGACATTACTATTATATAAGTTACTTATTCATATTATTAAAACAAACAAGTAACTTTTGTCTGATCGCTTTGCCAAATAATTGGCTTAAATATGTAGCTTACGGAGAATAAAATATATATTATGTCCATTTCAAATTAATCTTGCAACTTTTAATTTGTTCTTTTCAAGAACACATTAATTTCAATCTAATTAATGGTTAAAAATACAATTCATTTGCTATGGCAAGTTGAAAATAAGACTATTAATTTTAAGCCATTTAAAAAAATAGTAGTGTAGTAAATGATACTACTTCCTCCATAATACTAAATATATACTCCTTCCGTCCCACAAAGACAGTCGACTATTCCTTTTTTGTTTGTCCCAAATTATAGTCTACATGCCTTTTAAAGAATGCACTAAAATTTCTTTTTTCCTAATGTACCCTTATTTAATTACATTGTTATCAACTCCAAAATAATTAATTTTACCTAATACATACCCATCTCCCATAAGAAAGATAAAAAATATATGTTCATCTTATAATCCAATGTATTTATTATAGTAGAATAAATGAGGGTATAATAGGAAAAATGTGAAAAAAAATTATGGTTCCAATTACATTAAATGAAGTTTCTTAATCTATGTAGAAAAAAAAATGGGTCTATCTTTGTGAGACGGAGGGAGTAGTAAATTAAAAAAAAATGTTATAATTATAATTTATTATGTATTAAGAATATAAGAAATGTAATTAATAATTAATTAATGTTACTAAAATTAAAAATATAAGAAAAGTAATTAATAAGTAATTAATGTTACTACTTCCTATATAATACTATATAGTATAGTATAGATTATTAGTCAAGTACATTAGAAACTCTTCAAAATAATAACTTTGTTAAATTAACAAATTTTATCAGTCCCGACTTGAGTTCAAGAAATAAATGAATATTTTTGCTAATTTTTTAAGATAATACTTTTTTATAAGATCCCCTTAAGCCTATCGGTTATGTAAATTAAGAATTCACCTTTTTAGATACTTTTTGCTGAAATTTATATTTGCCTCAATTTCATCTTTAACTGTTTGTATCAAAGCATGTCAAGTGTGCATTTTTCATCTTGTAAGAGAAAATTATTTAGTGTCATTATTACTTTGATGACTTCTTTTCTAGAAACAATCTACATAGTAAAACTACCATCCTTAACTTCGTCTTCTTAATTATTTTTTTGTAACACTATCAATAATCTCTTCGTCAATTAAAATCTATGAGCTCTTTATAAAGGGAGTTATTGCCACTGGGCCAGCTTATGATCATGGGCGTGATAGGTTAGTTTTATGGTGTTTAGGTCTTGAATAGACAACTGAGGCCTAAAATTGCCCAAAAACAACTTGGAGAGACATCTTAAGTTTATGCAAGAGTTGGCTTAATAGTACGTAACTTTTACTCTTGTCTTGAGGTCTAGGGTTCAACTCATGGAAGTGTGTGTGTGTGTGGGGGGGGGGGATTTCTTTGTTTATAAGGTTAAAAGGAGAATCTTAGATTCTTAGACCTCTTTTAATTTTAATTTTTATTTAAAAGGAAAAAAAGTCTATGCAAACAATAGGGAGTATTATAAGGCCATCTACATTGTCAATAGCACAAAATTGGCGTATTTTATCTCCGACCACAAGTGAAAAAATGTTAGAAGCGTTTTGTAAATGCTAAAAGCAAGCTAAAGTTAGCGGTCCGATACACGTAGGGTGACACATGATGTCTTGTCACAAATTTATAATATACATGAGACGAGATATGATCTATCGTCCCAACGGTAAAATGGTACATTTAGGATAGATAGCAGCATCTTACAATAGGTATAGTTGTGATATAAGAGCACTAGCCATCATATCGGTCACAATTTCCTCCACTGTACCTGTGCTACACAAGTTTATACGCGACTCTCCCATGTAGATGGTAGCAGAAAACCAAATACATGATATACAAATTATACGCGACTCTCCATGAAGATGGGCTGTAGCGGACCATGCTTTTTAACAATGGTTTTCTGTCCCTAATATATCTCCTGGCTAGATAAAACAATCACTAAAATCCCAAACCGTGAAAGGACGGTTTGAATTAGAGACGGACTGGCTAGTTCAAATTATGTGAAGACTGCAACACTTTTAATAAGGTAGGATCAACACGGGTATAAAGTCCTCCTATAGGAGTTGCGGGAAGGAGACCTTCAATTATTGTCATAATTTGCAAAAACATTTAAGGAATATTAAATTACGTCACAAAGGATTATCAGCATTTAGAACAGCATTCAGTTATTATTCCTAAAAAATTTTAGTGGCTAATTCAACACCTTGGTAGAGCTCTAGAGCAATGTTTTTGGGTGCAAACGACTCTCACAGAGAGATTCCTTTTATTAATAGCGTAAGCAAACCATTGAAAATTCAAGAAAATATCAAACGAACCACTCCCATCTTAAACTAGTAAACAGAACTCAAGGAACCAAATGCAATAGCTTCATTTTACCACACAACAAATCCATGGAAATAACATTCATTTGATTTCTTTTACAAAAGAAAAGGAGAAAATTACTTTAATTAGTGATGTATAACAATACCAGACTAGAATCATCCTAAAACAAATTAATTGTATCAAACAAAATGTAAATCGCTTGAAGCCCCTGGAAGTTAGCAGCAACAGCAACTCCTTTCCAGCAAGAGTAAGAGTAAAACTACACTTAGCTTAGAACTAATGGCAAATATTTGGAGACATCTTTTAGTTTTGATCACAGGAGCGCTACAAATCCCATTTGTTTTTCCTCTCTTCCACCCAACAAAATATGGGAAAATAATAAAAAGGAAAAAGAAACTGCACTTTCCTTGGGTAAGAGAGGTGGAAAAATAAAATAAGATCAAAAATAGAAGGGCGCAGGCGCAGCATAAAATGGGAAGAAACGAGTAGTGTGGGACAAAGCAAGGTGTCTGCGGAACAAAGACTTGTTAGCTTTGTTTGTGAATTCCACTACCGAATCCTCACATTACGGGGTGGTTTAATGCAAGAATGCTGGAAGCTTCTTCAAGCTGTGCTCGGTAAAGGAGGCTTCACCATCTGCAACCCAAAAATGTTAATAAACCAAGCAACACATTTCTTTCTGGATCCCTTTTTTCATGCATAGTACATGTACAAGCTGTTTGCAGCAGCACACGCAATCGAGTTTTCAGTCGGATGCCAAGCTAGGTGGAGCAACTTCGTTGTGAAGTCAAATGAATTTCCATTTGCATCAACCCCTGGGCTTTCTGCCCCTGCCATCAGTAATCCCACCAATTAAAAAACCCGAATAAAGTGAAACAAATTCAAGTGCGTAAAACAACGTAAACTGTTAGAAAGATGAAAAAAAAAAATTTGCTGTGCTGACCTCGCCTAACAACACGTGTTATGCTGCTTAGAGATCTTGATGGCCTTGAAGGGGTCTGAACTTGCCTCCTATAAGAAGAGCATATCAAGGTTTCAATTATCAGTTTCCAGAGGTGCATCCATGCTAATTGTCAAGCAGGGGACCAATTTATGCGGTCCATAATAGAAATTAAAAACTGAAAAACAAAACAAATAACATAAATTTGTCCCCATATATCACAGATGACAGTAGGTTTGATTTGACTGCCTCTAGTCTCCATGTCAAGTAACAGGGGGTTTAAGGACCAAATTTTGATGTTCCATCAGTAGAGTAGCATAGACACCATTAACTACCAGGTCTCTTACTATAACATAAATCAACTCAACTCTCATACATGTCAGAATAACACCTTCTCCTTTCTCATAGATACCTACCTCATGGGGTTTTTGCTAGCTTCTAGAGTAGTAGATTCAGTGCTGCCGGTTGCGCAACCAAACACGCGGAATAAATTGCTGAAATCGTGTAAATTGGATATCAGATGTATTGTTTAAGGGAAACAGTACTAGTAATAATAATAATAATAATAATAATCAGGAAACAGAAATTTCTGACCTGTAAGAACCAGTTGCTACCCGCAGACCATCACCACTTGAGCAACACTCAAATTTATCAAAGATGGAATCATTTTCATATAAATCACACAGCTGATAATTTATCATACAGCATCATCAGTGTTATTGCCTATACTAGCATCAAAAAGGTTTGGGGGTAAAAAAAATCTGAAAAGAAGGATAATTACCTTAGGCCTTAAATACTCGTGAACCTGGAAGGTTGAAACTGGACCTGAATCCATATTAATGTCCCAAAGCTGAAACTCAAAGACACGGATTTCAGTAAGAAACCAAAAGGTATTAGCAGACAAAATGTAGACATCTGAATGGAGGATTTCACAAGAAGAAAATGCAAGGCTATATTTAGAACTCTGGATCCATCTTAATATTTATTGGAGCCTGCATAAATATGTTTCCGCAGAATGCTAAATAACACAGAAAATTTAAAACAAACATTAGTCTACAAACTCAAATCATGAACATCTCCAATGATTTAATCTGCCAAATTTTAAACTAATTGTACAGCTTAAATAATGAACAGAAAGTCAAACCTTAAGGGTCATGTAATCACGACTTAATATATATCTTCCGCCTTTTCCAAATTTAATATCGGAAATTGATGCTATTATTTCAGTGAAAAATGATCTTGAACCAGGTGCCTCCTGTTCCTCAAACCTGTACAAAGGGAGTATCACTATTTCATCCATGTGACTAGCATCAAAATTAATTTCAACGTACATGCAAATAGAACATAAATATAATTCTACGTATTCCGAAAATTCCTTCTACTGGTCCCATTTAAGAATCGTTGATCTCTCACTTCTTCTGACTTTTGTTTCAAGCTTCCACAAATGAGATGCTCACATGCATGATTAGAGAATGGAGAGCCAAACACTTACAATTTGGAATGCGTATCACACAAAGCTGATTGCCGCAAATCAATGAGACGGATTGATCCTTTTGAACTACTGTATGCTAATGTGTTACAATGTGTAGGATGAAACTCTGCTGACGTTATCACCTCTGCAATAAACAATAAATTCACTTAAAAAGTTAAGCATTTTTTTCAAAAAATTGATAAGCTAGGGTCTACAATCCAGGCTCCACGTCAATTTATCATTTGATTCATAATAAGACTGATATTGAGGCTGTAGACGTGATATGGGGAGTAACCGATTCCACATTGCCTTCGAGCCTTTCTTTAAGTAATGAAACTCTAAAAAGATTATATTTTTTGCCACCGTAACTTCTTACTGAACTTCTAAAAGATATTGACTTTTCATTCAAATTTTTTTAATTAAAATACTATGTTTAAAAGGCATCCCTGGAGATTTATCAAAAACAAGATCCATGTTCCACAGAAAAAACTGTTAAAAATTTAAAGTATGGATAGAGAAATAGACTCTTAAATAACACCGTCAGATTTCTGTTCTGGAATTGTCAATGGATGCTAAAAAGATGCCAACTAGACAAGATGGGTCTCTAAAAAGAGCCTTGACACACAGGATAGAAAACACTCCCACGCAAATCGTTGACGAAGAGTTGAGTTGGTTTGAAGAAGTCATGTTTTCTACCTTTATCTACAGGCATACTTCAGCTGCGTAAAAACTATGTCATTTCACAAACAAAGACTGACAAGAAACCAGTCAACCTTAACCTCATTTTTTGGTTCCTGGAAGAGAACCGACTCAACTAACCTCTTTCTCTTACCACCGAAAAAACAAAAATTGAATCCAACAGGACATAAATTAAGAGAACAGCAACGATGTAATTCATAATGATGAACACCAAGTCGACATGCATTTTAAAAAAAAAAAAAATTAAAAGACAAGAACAAATAGGGACACAACTTCATTTTACTAAATATATAAATAGAAAGATAACCCCGGCCGCATCAAATCAGGATTGCTGAAATTTCAACAATAAATGAAGTAGAATGAACAAAGACAAGAAAAAACAGGGACATGCTGAACTAATTTAAAATTCCATCAAGGATTAGAACCGTACCAGTAAGATCCTCCATGTTTGTAGGCTTCACATCAACAATATTGAAACTCTGATTACTAATTTCCAAGTTCCAAAGGTTTATTCGAAGATCATCAGCCGAAATAAAAGTTTCACCATCGCTACAAATGTATATGTGAGAGAAATAGTAAGGAAATTTCATAGGAACCATGTTGTAAATAAGACACCGATGCAAAGATCTGTTCAGGAGCTGTGAGGTGGATAATTAAGTGACTAAATGACACAAGAGTAATTCGGTAATACAAGTTTAATTGCAAAAACCATCTTCACTAAGTTTTTGTAATGACAACTTACAAGTCAAGTCATACTGGCTTGAAATTTGCTGTGATCTTTTCTCTTTCCAATGTTTGATGCAAGTAGTACAAGTACTACTGCTACCAATTTTTTTATGAAATTTGAAGACGATCTCCCTACTTGCATCATTGAAACATATAATCAAAGGAAAAAAATCAATCCTATTTCTTTTCTACTTCTCCGTCTCTATTTGCCTCGTCATTATTACCCCACTCGGATTTGGGAGAGATCCCAAGTTCGAGTATCACCAAGGGGGGGATTGGGGTGGGTTTTCTTTGTTTGTAGTTTAAGGGAGAGACTTAGACCTCCCTTTTAATAAAACAGGCACTATATCCAAGAGTGGGTCCAATTTGGCATGGCTTTTTGTAATAATATATAAAGGTTAATCTACATAAGTTACAAAAGGGAGATATATACATATATCATACGTGGGTGTATCCATCTTTAATAAGTTTCATACATTTGATTATCATTACAAACACATACTACTGATTTGTTGTAGTTATGTGTCATTTGTAACATAGATAGTATCGTAGACACTGGTTAATATGTATGGTGCCATAAGCACGAATAGTGGCTCATTTGTAATGGACAGTGCCGTAGGCACGAATAACTTCTACAAAGGTAGATAATGCCATTTGGCACAGGTTATGCCTAGAGTGTATATATATGTGTGTGGCGTGAGAGAGTATCATTATGTAATAAAAATACAATCAAACTAGAGGCCAACCAATTGCCACAGAAACTTAAAGCAACAAAAGATCATTGTCTATAAAAATAATTAAATCAGAATGAGACTGAGAAGTCTTAACATGTCAATGAAAGGAAGCAGTTTTAACCTGTTGTTTGAAATGGAATTGATATGATAATCATGTGCATGAGCGTATACTCTTCTACATCTTGCCACAAGGCTGGTCTCATTACTGGCTACCTATAGATTGTACTCAAATGTCACATTAAGGCAAAAGTAATTGAAATTGAACGCACACATCAAATGAGAATAACCAAGTGAAGTCTTAATGTCACCAAAACTTCTTCAAAAAAGATAGATAATCTCAGTTCGTCTAAAGATTGGAGACACTTGATGCAATTAGGTTTTCAATAAATCAAGTGTAACGTGCAGTCTACTTTCAACATCAATATACCAATTGTATAAATACACCCGTTCATTAATATATGAAAAAAAAAAAAGGTTTTTGTAGATCTCTCTAGCACAAACAGTGGGTGCTGGTTCAAATTCAGTAATTCACCCATTTTAGCTAACAATCAAGATCATCTCCCACGTTCTTCACCCCCCCCCCCCCCAAAAAAAATGCCACAAAGGAAATCAAATCAGGACACTCAAAACTCTTCCCTTCCCCCACATTTTTGTGCGCTTTCTCCAAGATATTTTTCTCCTAATATATGGTTATGGATATTCATATATATATATATATATATTTAATATATTATTTATACATGTATGTGTGTGCGTGTGCTTGCATGTGTGGTATAACTTTTCTTTGTGCCAGCCCCACACCCCAGGAAAAAAACTCCCCTTACATGTCTTTTGGTGATCAAGTGACTTCCATAGCATGGCCAAGTCAGTTTAGGCAAAACCGAGATGGGATAGTTCAGGGATGCGGATGTGCGTATGCCCGTGTGTATATATATCAGCATGCACATTACAATTTGAACTATCATGTCCCTACAAGAAATAATATAGCTTCAGTTGAGTACAACTACCACGGGTAAACGTAGAGATGAAACGCCCCCAGGTGGGAAAGAAAGGTCGTTGCTCAAGGAAGTGTAGGCTCTATCCAGTCCTCCATTTGCAAGATACGATTTATGGCTAGAAGAAACACTTGAACTGGTAACACTACCATTTCCAACAGCTTTGGAAGGGTCTATGTTCATGTCGGAAATTTTTTTGACCTTCTTCTCTTGGACCTGTTTATCTTGAAAAGATAATTAGAACACATTCACTAATATAGGATATAACGGCCATAATATGAAAAAATGTGAACTAAATATTTACTGAAGATACTGACCAGCAAAGGTAAACTGAAATGTTACAACCATCTAGTGGGTGTAGTTTACGAGATAAACTAATATAAATTATCTATGACACGGAATGTAAATGGGGTCCGTTGAGACTTCGGAAGGAATTCTTATTATTTTTATTCATCTTTACATTAACTTACAGAAACTGAAATGTTACATATGTGTGTGTGTGCGCTCTTTTGTTTTTATATTGTGCTCGTTCTTTCTCTTCTTTGACTCTTCCTTAGGGTCATCTTGTCCTCCATCCTTGTCTTCTTTTTAGTTTCATGTAATAAAGATTATCTACCTTGTAAAAACAATAAAATAAAACACCACTTATCCATGGTACATGATCTATCTGTTAAATTAACTTATCAGATAAAGAGACAGCGTCGATTGTTTCAGCTTCTACTGGTTTAAAAAATGCACTCTGTTGTTCCATCCAATAACAGAAGATTTGATACCATAACGAGTAAACAGAAGGTTCTTGTTCAATAAGAGAATGAACATGATTAGTTAAGATATCAGGAAAACAGGAAGAATCACAACTGTTGGTACTACAAATCATACGTGGCAACAATATGTTCAATAAAATTAAAATTACCTACCTTCCAAAACTTAATGGTTTTATCATTCGTGGACAGAAGAAAGAGGGCACCATTAGCTGTTTGGCACCATCTGATCTTGTTGATTTTCTCTTCAATCTCCAAGCTCTTGAGATAATCAAACTGAATGCAAAAGATGTAGTTGCAAAATGAATTAAAAGAATCAATAATGAATAACCTGAAAGAAACCAAGCTAGAGATTCACAAATTGAAAACAGGTTTGCTGTTAAGCTTATCTTCTGGTTTTGAAAATTTATCGGGGACTATATAGTAGTCAAGTTCAGTGAGGTAGAAGTTGCACTTTACAACTTGTACGCTCTTATATACATATATGGAAAATTTGTCTTTTCTCTTTGACTAAGTTTCTCAAGTACACAAAATTCATCCTCTGCTCATTTGTTTTAGTGGATTGCTACACACCCACCCCCAAAATGAGAATGAATGAGAGAGAGAGAAAAATACCTCAGGTTCGTGGCTCTGGAATTCAGTTTTATAACGGAACTCTGGATGCCTAGTAATTGGATAATCTGTCTTCTCTAAATCCCTTCGACTTCCACCATGCTACACATTACGTTAAGAAATAAATTACCATGTTACCAACAGTAGGAAGAGGAAGGAAATGCAAGAGCATGACCTTCAGATGCAGACAAAATAAATCCACATGCATTTCACAAACTGACCTCTTTTGTATCAGTCCTTTCAAATAATACTACCCTGCCACCACGGTCACCAGTAGCAAGATGATCGCCAGATTTATCAAACTCAATAGCCGAAATGATATCAACTACAAAATTGAACACAAGTAAACCCACAAAAATTAAGTTTTCAAAATACAAAAGGAGAACCAGTTAACTCCACAGCAAGTAAACAGAGCTGCCAAAGTAGAACAAATAGGAGGAGAAACAGTTAACTCCACATCTTTAAGGACCCTTTAAACCAGATAAAGCTTCGAATAAGTGTCAAGATGAAACTTAATCTGATTCCTTTGGAAGCAAACAAAAAAAAGGTCTTAATGCTTGATCATGCCATTTAGATAGAGTGCAAAGCTACGCAGAAGTTTTTCCAAAATGCAGAAGTTCATAGACTGCCAACAGATCTCTGGAGAAGAAAGGGGTAGAAAAAGATTAAGAGAGCTGTCGAAGAGTGGTAGCAATTGACAGGAAACGTTGCGAAGATTATTTGTTTTGAAGAATAAGGAGAAAGATGGAGCCAATGATTTCATTTCATCAGAAATTGAGATTAAAAGAGATGCTGAAGTTTGTGGTAACATTATTTGTTAAAAATGGAATGGAGGGATATGATAGAGAAGTTAGAATGTTTCTGAAATGGTGGCCTTGTTAACGAACCAGTGGAAGAGAAAACAGAACTGTGGAAGTTAAATAAGTGGGCTTGAATTTGATTACGGATAAACTAAATGGGGCCCTGTGGGGCCTCCCAAAATGGCCCAATAAGTTGAAGGTCGGATTCATAGTGCAAAAGGGCAAAATGACGTGTGGCACAAAAGGAGTCCGTGATGCATGAAGCTTTGGTGAGACATACTTGTTCTATAGGATTAGGCCAATCTATGGTGACTGTTTTCAAATCAAAATTCCAGACAAGTTCAAGATATGCACTTTATTCAAGAGCTCAAAAATACAAGCAAAGTTCTTAAGTTCTTTTGATGGACCTAAAGCCACTGTGTTCTGGGAGATTAGGTGATTCAGAGAATAGAAGGGTGTTGAAATTCAATACTTCTTTATGGGCCTCAGCAATAAGAGCCTTTAGGCAAGTTCCTCACTTTTATATGCACATTATTTTGCAAATCAGTGGCCAATGGTCGGCTGCATATTCTCTCCTTTTTCCCCCAGACTAGAGACTTCTTCTCCTCCATACTTCAATCTTCTTTTTAGTTATAACATGTTTCTATATATATCTCATCAACAGATGCATACACCAGGAAACCTAATCCTATATATGTCCGGTAGAAGATAAGGTCTTAAAGTTGACACCTAATGCAAGTTTTAAATGATTGAGAAGTCACTAGTTTCTCTTCCCGTAGTTCTTAACATAGTCAAAGGACAATTATACATGCCCTCAACCATATTAATATATTTACTATCAGTTCCTTTGGTATCAAAAACTCACCATTTATATCTCCAAAAATTATCATATGCATTCTCCCTATTAACAAAACCATACGAAAACATTTCTCTCTCTGTAGCTTTCCACTATTCTTCTTGATGGGGATGGGGTTACATTGTTCAAAAAGTAGAAGTGGATATGAGTGCAGGGCCAGAGAACACTATTATTGAGGTTTGGAAAGTGCTAAGGATAGAGGGAAGTGGTCAATATAATTTTAAAATTTTATGAGCTTATATGATGACTAAGGTATTGGCAGACGCTAGAGAGGCGATGAAAGAGTATTTCAGTACTTATCCAAGATCTCTCTATCTATAAAAAACAAAAACAAAAAAAGGGAGAAGAAGAGGAAGAGGAAGAGGAAGAGGAAGAGGAAGAAGAAGAGGAAGAAGAAGAAGAAGAAGAAGAAGAAGAAGAAGAAGAAGAACCTTGATACTGAAAATTGATAACAGTATCTTGGTTATTAGATTAATGGGCCATACAACGAAATACTAAGAGCTGAGACAAAAATATCAGAGAATCAATTTTGATTTATGACTCAGTATAACAATGATCATAAATAAAAACCGCTCGGTCTTTTATCTTCTTGCTTTCAAAAGTTTGTAGAAGACATCTTCCCTCTATTTTATCCCTAGTCAAATTGTGAACTATCATAACATCTCTTGTTGCTTCCTTAATTTCTTGTTTTGCACATTTATATCTCCCAAAAGCTTCCTTCACTTTGGGTTTTTTTTTAATGTTTCATGAAACACTCATTGTTTTTACTACTGATTGGAACATCATTCCACCATTAAACCATTACCTAGTAATCGACTTACCTTTGATAGATCAAGAACATCCAGTCGTGTTCCTCTAATACACTCGCAGACTCGCTCATACTTTTCACATTAGCTTGGTATCGTTTTCGACATAATGGTTTCTTCCTTCCACATTTTTTTAATGATTTCAGTTTCTCCGCTTTGCAATTCCATCGTCATGTTTTAGGTCCCTAACTACCTCGATAAAGTTCAGTCACATACTGCCATTTGTCAATTCCTTGAAATCAATAGCTCCGTCAAGTTTAGTTTCACGCTTGCATATTGCAATTCCTTGAAAATAGAAAATCAAAAGAAACTCCACTGAGTTCAGTAGCAGGCTATCATTTTCCACTTCTTTGGTCAGAATACTCGGGCATCAAAATACACGGACAGCTATCTATCAATTCGAATTCCTAAATCTAATTGTTAAACTTTATCACCGATAAATTAACAATTATGAGATCCCAACAGAACAAAAGAAAAAAAAAAAAAAGCAAACAGATCAAAAACACCTATCCAAGCCCTAATCATTATATACAGACAAAATTATTTGTGGATCCAACAAGGTTAGAGGTAATATTAAGTATATTACCTTCCTGAACCTCTTCGCCAGCAGTTCGTTCACCGAAGACCTGAGAGAATTTCCAGTCGAGCTGCGGTGGTGGGCCCGCCGGAGTTGCCGCAACCTTTCCATCGCCACCATTCATTTCTTACGCGATTAATCAACAGGCCAAATACAGCGGCCAAAAAACAAAATCACTGCATCAAGCGATCGCACTTCGATGGTAGATCACAGCCTCGAAATTTCCAACAAATGCATGAAAAATGTAGGCTTCAGATTCAACCATTCCAAGTCCCCAAGGACAAAAACAAACAATACAAAGCTACAACATAGATTGATTCAGATTCTATTTTTATTTCTGCATACACTAGTGGAAGGAGAAATTTGGGAATTGCAGTATCGAACCGTTCTTTGGCCTCCGGTTAAACAAAACACTCCTCTTCCTCTCTGTCTAATAAGCTCTATCAATAATACATATGATCTCTCTCGTTTTTATATTTTTCCTAGGTTTGTTAAACTTACCACTAGAGTGACGTACATAATTCAACCGTCAAATACGATTGGTTAAAGTCCGAGGTGAAGTTGTGTTTTTATTGGTGGTTGAAGTGATTATTTGACAGTCCGTGATGTTAGTGAAAGTTGATTAAAGAATATGTTACAGAAGTTCTGTACACGACCGGGCGCTTTTGGAGAGGACACGAGGTGAAGCCAGTCTTGAATTACACTTTTCTCCTTGTCTTTTCATCTCATGTTTTATTTGCATAAAGGACGGTTTGTTTATAAAAGCAAGTGTTGCTTTTTATTATTTATTTTTTTTGTTTTATGATACGGTGTTTCAGTCAATTTTTGTATATTTAGATTAAATTTTAAAAAAAAAAAATATTAATTGTTAGTCATTAAAAATTTTACATTTGTTGAAATTTTACTTAAAGAGTTTCCGGTCAAATTCAATTTTTTAAATAGTTTATAGTATTGACAATAACTTGTCAATAATTATTTTATAAAATTTAAAAACCTTATTAAACCAAACCAAACCAAACTAAACAAATATCGCAAAAATTATAGGATAGAATTTATGTTTCTAACATACTTTAATAACTGTCAATATTGCTTGAATCTCCTTCTATTCTTTCAAGGAGTTAGGTAAACTAGGGCACACTCAAATGTATAATATTGTAACAAATATAAAGGTTTTTAAAAATGTGATTGAATTGCGTAAAGTTTTAAAAAAGACGATTTCACCATACCTGGTTAAATATGAAGTGTCTATGTGTACCTTGAATCAAAGTAAAAGGAACTGTTAAATGTTTAGAATTTTGTTTAATACAATTCTGTTTCTTATTTTTCTCACTCTCGTCTCAAATTCCAATTGCAAAATAAATGTTTAACTGGATGGTGGTTACGTGGCCAATAACCAGCCCGTATTGGCCCATTCAATCTTTCCCTAATTAGGATAATAATAAAATAGTTTGATCCGTTAAAAATTAAACTAACGTTTTCAACTAATTTTCTATTCTGGCCCAAATTCACAGCAACTTTTAAGTCCGCACACCTGCTAACTTTTTAAGAAATAATATACTCCCTCCGTCCTAAATTGCTGATCCCTTTTGAGAAATCCAACTTATTAAAAATTTAACATTATCATTGCACTTTTTGCTTAATCTACATTGACTTTCTCTTTTTACTATTTTTATTCAAATCTTTTACTTGAAAAGTGAAAATACAAAAAGGCAAAATAGTTATGTATTTGTCTTTTATGAAAAGTGCACATTTATTTTGGGACATCCAAAAAAGGAAAGAGAGACCAGCAATTTAGGATGGATGGAGTACTACTTTAAGTGACAAAGTTGATTCGAGTTGAGTTTTTTTTTGACATGTCCAACTTTGTACCGGAAAGTCTCTCCTTGTCCAAATTTTTATTCATTCTCATTACTCAACATGAATTTATAAGGTATTACCCTTACTTGCATTATATATATATATATAAAAATAAGTTTCTTTTTTGTCATAAAAAGTCTTATAATATATGTCAAGCAATGGTAATTGTGTAAATACTATATGTCAAAACGAAAAAAAAATAGTCACAAGCCACGATACAAAAAATTGGGTTTCAAACAAAATTGAACTACTTATCTTATTTCTCAAAATTTCATAAGAAACACTCTCTCTTATTTAAATTAATTGTTCTACACTATTACTATCTTTTACGTGGATTTTTATAGGATAAGATATTAATTTACTTTATTTTAGTAGACCCTAAAAAACACATGGAAATCCACATATGCATACACCATGATGTAGCAAGAGGCTTCGATCAGGTCTGATAGCAGACGCATTTGGACACATATCTCGTTTGAATGTCTCAACAAGTCTCACTTAGTATGAAGATGATACCCATCAAAACCTGATATTGCATAAATGTATTAATGACCTAAAAACAATTTTAAACACAATTGTGTCAGAGTGGGTAAAGAAAGCATGGGCAACTAACTGATGGAACAGTAATGGGTGCACATACCACCTTAGTTGCATTTGTTGGTGTGAAAATATCTATAGTAGACCTTTTCAACCAATTAGTCAAATATTTTGTATTTTTATGTGATGGGAATAGCAGAGTTAAGAGACACATGTTATATTTCAGTCAAAAACTGAAATAGCAAGCCAAGTGTTTATAGAGGATTTGTCACCCTTGTAAGGAATAATCCTCCTCTGGTGAAATGAGCTCAGGGCTCAGTGGCCTTTATACAAATAAACTGAATATAGAGCTATGATCTGATTACAAGCGAACAACTCTTAAGCTAGTCTAACAAGCTATATTAATCCATAATGAGAAAATTCAATCACAAACTTAGGTGTTGTACTAAGTGGTTGAGCTTTAGAGTTTCTTCCTTGTTAAGTTTATCAATATATTTGCAAGTAAACAAGATGTATATGCTCTCAGAAGAAAACAATCATCTCTCTCTAAGAAGCTAGTCAGTTGTGTGGACTAAATGTTATTTATATATATAATGAAGAAAAAAACGCGTGGGAGAATCCTCAGAGCAGGTATAGAGCCATCATTCATCATCATGAACTCTGATGTCGTTTCTCCTGGTATTCCGATATATTTAATGCAGTTGGTGCGCACTTAATGAAGTTGAAAGTGGTTTTATGACGCTAGCGGAATTGATGACAGTCGCCCCATGCCGCCTATGTTTATTCTGACACAATGGTTGGCCAGGGACCTCCAAAGCTCGCTAAAAGAGTTCTAAGCCTTTAGCTCTGAAATTCGGCACGTGGGAAGAGTATCTAAATTGGGTACGTATACCATTAAGAGCTCTGGCTTCGCGTGGTGTTCAGTTCAGAGCTTTTGGGTTCTTCTTGCCACGATGGACTTGACCACTGCATAGGCATCCACATGTCCTCTGATGAATGGTTAAATAATTATATAATTATTTCACTCTATCAGCATTTAATGCTTCGGATTATAAAGAAAAGTAAGATCATAAATGGACATGCCTAGCTAATTACTACAATTAGGGGTGGGAAAAATACCATTTATACCGTACCAATCCGTACTAAACCGAACCAATACCAAATTGTACCGAAAATTTAGTAATGGTACAATACCGAATTACTTTGGTACGGCACTGGTATTTATATTCATTACTGATGGTATACCATACCGTACCGATTTTTTGGTACGGTATGGTATACCGTACCATACCAATACCAAATGTGCCATTATACCAAATATTAAATAAATACCAAATTACCAATATTTCACAATTAGATGTAGATGAAGTTAGATGAACGATCTAGATTATCAACAATTTCATTATCTTTTTAGACCTATTTCAGCTCTAAATCAGGTAACAATTCTCGTTCCATATAAATATTCCATTGAAACAAATTTTGTTGGTTCATTTTAATATTGTTCAGTTCATTTAAGTCGTTTCACTGAGTATGCACTCGAACTTTGACATATATAATATCTATCGATGACGAGAAGATGTTGGTTTTGTTTTCTTTTATAATAGGCAATGACAGTTTATAATCTCAACAAATGATGTCAAGTAAAAGAAATACATTAGAGCATCATAAGTTTTATTCTGAATTTGGAAACCTAGTTGGTTGAGTGAGACTAAGATATATAAATTATAGATATGCATGTATGTATATATTCTGCAATTTTGTTTAGTTGCACGTGTTCTAAGTTCTTCATCCTCCTTTTAATTCTATAAAAATTGTTCCAATTCTTTTAATACATTTGAATTATAATGGCTCAATTTACTTAATCGGTTTGCATTATGACAAATATGAGCCATCATAATATAAAACATTCTTATTTGTTTAGTGATTTAGTCTATTTTTTTAGACAATAAAGTGTAAAGATCTAAATATTAACAAATCATGCCTAATTATTTTTCAAAAAAATTTAGTTAAATTTAGGTTTGACCTAAGTTAGCCTATGTTTTACGTTAATTAATAATAATCAATTATTTTGTAAATTAATTAAATTAAAAAAAAATCATTTAAATTAAAAAAAATGTTTTTTATTTACATGATTGATTTTTTGGTAATGTACCGTACCAACCCGTACCATACCGATATTTCGGTATACCGAAAGTTTGGTATGGTAATGGTAATCAATTTTGGTGTACCAAAATTTCGGTATGGTACTCGATATAGTCGGTATGGTACGGTATTGTACCAAATCCACCCCTAACTACAATAATGAAATAAGCTTTAGATTAATCACTAAAGCTTTATAAACCTCGCCTCACCTTACTATATATGAAACATTTACTCCATTAGAAAAACCCGAATTTGTGAGCATTTAATACACTTACCTAAGCCATAACAAAAGATATTTCCTCACTTAAGAATATTTTTTCTACTTGTATTCTATAGGTCTGAATAAGCATATTATAGTTTGAAGAATTGAGTTTCAATAATTAATCTATAGGAAGAGATATCCCAACATCCTATTATAATAATTAGATTAGCCTGAAAAGCTCATTCATTTGTAATCAGAACCCTGCTAGACATTATCACAATCTATAAAGATTTCCCAAGCTATTTAACAGAGAACGAATATGCCTTATCAAACAAATGGTCTAACCTCTTTTATAATCCTAATTATCTACAGTGTTATTTGAGCTGATCATTTTGATGATGTGTCATTTATGCTGCTAGTCCCTCGTTATCTATTTTCATTAAGCTAATCAATTTCGACGATATGGTTAATTATCAATAGACTTGGTGGTCTTATTTATGTTTTAGAACATGATGATATGCCAACAATCCATAAATTGAAAATATTTTTTTTATAAATATTGATCGTTGATAATATACCAAAAATTTCCTAACAAAGAAGTTTAGAAAAAAAATATACATCTCCATGCCGAGTGGTTTTGTCGAGACTATCTTTTATTTTATATATATATATTATTTTTTTTTAAAAAAATAATGCCAAATATATATCTTATTTGATAGCTCTCGAGGAATACTTTATAATATTTTTTTTATAAGAATTGAAAAGGCTAAAGCGCGTGCATGCGGAAATAAATTAACCTTAAATTTGTTATTCGATAGTTGTTTGTAAAACAAAATTTTAATATTTATGAAACAATAAACCCTAAGTCTATATTGGTTTAGTTATTTCTAAAAATGAGTTAATCTTTTTTAGCATGCCGACACAGTAAAACAATAAAACAATCAACGCACAACAAAAAAAATAACAAGTTATCCTTATTTGCGTAAGACTAATCTTCAGGACCAACCAACATAATTCCACTATGAACAATAGGATTTTACAGTCTTGAAAAACCTAATAATGACTTACGAAACTTGAATTGCATAAGCAGCAATTCAATCACAATCCCCACCTCTGTTGTTCCAAGACCCCTTCTCGAATAACATGATTAGGGTCATAACGAATCACAAGCTCGGTATCGCACCGATATATTGGCCACTTTACTCTTTCAGTATACGCTTGAAGAAGCTTGATTATGATCGTTTTTGTTCTTATAAACGAATAACAAATAGCATTAAGACAAACATTAAGTGGTGGATTTTTTCAAAGATGTTTTGAGGTTTTGATTTCTCTAGTTGGTTTAGAAAACCATCTCAAAAGTTGTTAAAACACCTAGATATAAGTTTTATTTATAGAAAAATATATGACAAAATTTTATTCCAAAATGACTTAAAAACATTTTAAAACGCATTTTTGTGACCAATTTTTGCCTAAAAAGTATGATCGGATCGATCCAAACTTCACCCGATCGATTTGAAGTGGAAAAATAAATTATGAAACTTTTTTAGTGCCGGTTCAATCCATGTTACCAGAGTTAGATCAATCCGCCTTAGTGGCAAAAATCTGGCCTTTAGTGACTACTTCCTGGTTTGCCACTATAGTTATTTTTATTTATTTTAAATCTGTTTGAGCTCCAATTTGTCCCAATTTTTCATGGGTACTCTTGGAACATATTATGAACATAATTCAAAAGTTTTCTCATCACTTTATGTGAATGAAACTTCTCAGAATTGGCAAAACTCGGTAAAAACACTTAAAAACTAGTTTAACTCATAAAGCTTTTGTTTTCTTTTTACATGCTTAACCACCACTTATAATGTAATACCCCATAATGTAATTAATGTAAATTAGACACATATTAATCTCGACTAAGTAAATTTTTTTAAGAGTTTAGGAATTTTGGTTGAGTATAGACTAAATTGTAAAGTTGCAAAAGTTTAGGGTTAAAATAATAAAGTTATAAAACTTCATGGTTAATATATTTTATATCCTTAACACCACCGACCTGCCTTGCCTTCAAATTATGCTTCTCCATTTTATTCTTTTCAATTGTTGTTGCCGAGAGACAAAAAAAAAAAATAGGTACAAAAGCTTTCTTTCTATAAATTGGTCATCAAAACTTCGCCGAATCGAGTCGAGCTTTAAGGAAAAGTTGTTCTATACTTCGAGGGCTACGCAACGGTATAAGAATTTTAGAGTTGTGCTGATTGGGTGTAACACCCCCGCCTTAATTAGTAGGATAACACATATAATTAAGACCTGGAGCGTTACTAACCTACCTTAGACGAGCTAAAGTATGTTTGAAATAAATAATAAAATAATAAATCCAAGAAAATCACATAACCTGGAATAAACAACCCTGGTACTCATGCTATGGGCGATAATATAAAATATGAGTGCAATATACATCTATACACAGATATGAAATCCAAAAGACATACACACTATGTTAACATGTATTATAGAGTAAACAATAACTCAGGCTAGCCGTGGCTTACCATGTACACACCTATATAACAAAAATGAGTCAGTATCAGAGGTTCTCTACTTCGTTCCCGACCCAGTCGCTTCTTCTGTCGTATCCGTCTCCTGGATACCTGAATTTGTTTACATAAAAAGGGTGAGCTCACAGCTCAGTATGAGAGTATAACAAGCAATATTATGTACAAAATGTAATTAATTATTTAATCATAAATCATGACTCAACCGATAAAATAATACATGCATGTGCATGTGCAGATGCAGATGCATATGCATGTTACCTCCCTTGTGTCAACCATTATACCGAAAGAATACCGAGGCCGAACCGAATCATAATAATGATAATAACAATGGGCCTGACCACCCCCAAGAGATACCGAAACTGGGATGAACTATAAGCATAAGAAGAAAAACGGGCATGACCGCCCCCAAGAGATACCGAAGCCGGGATGAACTATAAGCATAAGAAGAAAAACGGGTCTGACCGCCCTAGAGAATAAGTCGAACATAATCACAATATAATATCATCCAGCCCATAAAAGATCATCATCATATCATAATATAATTGGACCACATGTCCATCCATATCATATCACAGAATCACCAGTGCTTTGCCGAGGTCTAGATTTTCAGGCTACTCACCGCTGGCTCTAGACAACCGACTTCATTGCTGTCCCCCGGGAGTTTAGGGATTTTCAACCCAAGGGCATCGAGTCCTACTTATTTTCACATCGACAAGTACTAGTCAATACATATTTCTTTTATCATCGAAGGGCCACAATACAAATCATAATTCGATCCATCATGGGATCATATCACGTCACATAATGATATAACAGACATAAGAAGCTTTCGACACCATAGATACAAGATATATGCCCACATGATAGGTTATAAGAATAATCTGAACTTGCCGAAAGGTCTCCAAGAATTTGGTTGACACAATAACAATGCACAGTATGCATAACATGCTAATAAATGAATATTTGAAACAACTTATGCCATATAACCACAACAAATCTCTATACATGTCTCTTAATGTATATAATTCATCAATTAATTAATTTAATAAATATACAATATTTATACATCTAAGGGATATCTCGTGTATATTAAATAATACAAATGTATCAAGTATAATGGCATATATTGCTTCAAATCACATGCTCATGGCTTAATAAATCCCAAAACATCATCATCCTCATTATATAATAATTCTTAAAACATAGACAATTAAAATATGATGATTCATATAAAATAAAATTATACTATCGGCTTTTAAAAATAATTAAATCCCAACCTCATAATATTTAGCCCTAAATAATGAAAATTGAGTTGATACCGAAACCCCGACCAGCACAACTCTAAAATTCTTATACCGTTGCGTATCCCTCAACGTATAGAACAATTTTTTCTTAAGGCTCAACTCGATTCGGAGGAGTTTTGATGACCAATTGCTAAGACGTAATCTTCGTACCTATTTTCTTTATTTCTCTCTATCGCTCGGCTAAGAAAAATGAAAACAAAAGGAATGAAAAAAAGTGGAGGAATATGCATATGGTAGAGTCGGTTAGGCTTAAAAGGAAAGAAAAAAAATCTAACTTTTGTTAAATTACGGCATTTAACCCTGAAGTTTCATAACTTTATTATTTTAACCCTGAACTTTTTCAACTTTACAATTTAGTCCATACTCAACCAAGAAATATGTGTTTAATTTTCACTAATTATATTACGGGGTATTACATCGGGGTTTGAGTATCAACTCAAATTTTATTATTTTAAACTAAATATTTTAAGGTAAAGGTTTAATAATTTTTTTTAAACCCGATAGTATAATTTTATTATATATAAATCATCATATTTTAATTGTCTTTGTTTTAAGAATTATTATATGATGATGATTATAATAGTTTATGATTTATAAAGTCATGAGCATATGATTTAAAGCAATATATGCCATTATACTTAATATGTATGTGTTAATTAATATACATGAGGTGTCCTTTGGATGTATAAATGTTGTATATTGATGAATTATATACATCAAGGGACATGTATAGAGATTTGTTATAGTTATATGGCATAAGTTGTTTCAAATATTCATTTATTAGCATGTTTTACATATTGTGCATCGTTATTGTGTCAACCGGATTCTTGGAAATCTTTCTGCAAGTTCGAATTATTCTTATGGCCTATCTTGTCGGCATATATCTTGTATCTGTGGTGCCGAAAGTTTCTTATATCTGTTGTATCATTCTGGGACATGATATGGTCCCGTGATGGATTCGATTATGATCATTATTGTGGCCTTTCGATGATGAAGGGAATATATATTGACTAGTGCTTGCCGGTGTGAAAATAAGTAGGGCTCGGTGCCCTTGGGTTGAAAATTTAGACCTCGACAAAGCACTTGTGATTATATGATATGATATGGATGAACATATGGTCCAATTTTATTATAATATAATAATGATCTTTTATCGTCCGGAAGATGTTATTTTGTGATTATATTCGATTTATTCTCTGAGGCGGTCAGGCCCGTTCTTCTTTTTATGATTATGGTTCGGCCCAACTTCGGTATCTCTTAGGGGCAGTCAGACCCATTATTATTATTATTATTCGGTTCAATCTCGGTATTCTCTCGGTATAATAGTTGACACAATGGAGGTAACCTACATATGCACATGCATGCATTGTTTTATCGGTTGAGTCATGATTTATGATTAAATAGTTAATTACGTTTTGTACGTAATATTGCATGTTATATGTTCCCTACTGAGCTGTGAGCTCACCCCATTTTATGTAAGCAAATTCAAGTATCCAGGAGACGGATAAGACAGAAGAAGCGATTGAGTCGAGAACGAAGTAGAAAACCTCTGATACCGACTCATTTTTGTTGTATAGGTGTGTATATGGCAAGCCATGACTAGCATGAGTTATTGTTTACTTTGTAATACATGTTGACATGGTGTGTATACCTATCGGATTCCATGTATGTGTATAGATATATATTACACTCATGTTTTATATTATCGCCTACAATATGAGTATTTAAGGTTCTTTGTTCCATGCTATGTGATTTTCTTGAATTTATTGTTTCATTATTTATTTTATACCTACTTTAGCTTATCTAAGGTGGGTTAGTAACGCTCCAGGTCTTAATTATAGGTGTTATCCTACTAAATTAAGGTGGGGGTGTTACATAGAATTTGAATCAAACCAAATGCAATGCTCACCAAACTTACTTTTATCCCATTCATTCTATGAATTCGATCCTAGAAGTTTCAAAAGCTCAGCTATTCAATTCGTGTTTTCTTCACGTAATCGCATCTTTACTTGAGGTGAGCGACTTTAAATCGTAACAACTCTTTTGACATCGGAATTAAGCCAATCAAAATTAAGTATTTACAAATTTAGACTTTACAAAAATGACTAAATTTTTTATATTAATGATAAAATATATAAAAAAAAACCATGTGATAAGTTTAAAATTAGAGGATTTTGCTTATATATACAAAGGAACTCTTTCCCGTTATACTATTTTTTATTTGTCAGATCAAATTCATATTTACACTTTTACGATTTATGATGACATGTCATTTTATTTATTTCCAATTAATACTTGATGCCTCCTAAAAAATATGAATTAGTAAGAAAAATCAGTATTATTTTAAAAAGTACTAAAAATAATGTGAGAGTATGAATTATAGGCCTGAACTCGGTTTGGTTATCAAACCGAACCGAAATTTTTGGTAACACCAAAACATAAATCGATTCAAAACTAAATATTAACCGGTTATTGAAATTTTGGTTCGGTATAAATTTATTTTTGGCAAAATTAAAATTGCCCAAAATTAACAAAATGTCAAAAAATGAAACAACAACACATTAATGCATAAAAGAAACAAAAGTGCAGCATTCCAAAATTCAAACGCCAAAAGAGAGATAGGGGAGTTTCTTTATTTCCTCAAATACCGAATTCAAACCAAACCTTAAATATTAGTCTATCTTATGGCAAACTAGGTATACCCGTGCCATCCGGCACGGTAAAATAAATGATATCAAGTAATGGGATAAATAATTTATTACTTTTCTAAATCAGGCGGATTTTAATTAATTATTTAATTTTGAGCACACTGTTTAGCCTAATCTAAAGAGTTTTGAACAACCAAAACATAAGTTCAATATTCATTATGAGAAAACTAAAATAGACTGGATTGAATAGCCTTTAATCTTTTAATGGCACTTTTAATCATATTTTAATCTTATCAAAGTTTTGGTTTAACAAATTAAACTTAAGGCCATCTTGATTAGTAGATTTTAAGTATATACATTTTATTAAAATCCAAATTGTTATTGTGTGTATAAAAGATTTCCAAGGCTATAAAACTAAGGCTCGTTTGGTTCGAGTTTTAAGAATGGAATAGTTATACTTGATTCTTGGAAAGTTTTTTTCCTGGCATCCTACATGCCAATGTTTGGTTCAACCGGAAAAAGGAATGGAATAAAATATTAATTACAAAAATACCCTTCCTTTTATAAGATGAGAAGACATCTCCTACTAATTTTTCAAAATGGTCAATTACTATAATAAATTACAAATGCCTAGCTAATAACTATCCTACAAAAATTACAATTTTTGTAATTTAAAAAAAATTACAACAAGAAAAAAAAAAGAAAAAAGTTCCAAACAATTTTTTTTTCTTTTTTGTGCAGCATACGAAAAAGTTCCAAACAATATTTTCATACACAAATGGGAAAATAATTATTTATTCATAAGGAAGGTAGTTATTTTAGTCATAACATGAAAAATTAAAAAATATGCCAATTGGTAATGGCTTATTCCGTATGATTTAAATGGGAGAACTTAGGGGGAAAGGTTTGTTCCTTGAATCATTTATTCTGGACCTAAAACTTAAACCAAACGCGGGATTTGTTTTGGAATGGAATTTAGCATTCCCGGAATGGTTTAAATCTTGAACCAAACGAGGCACTAAGGTACACCATAGTATATATATTTTTAAAATTCGAATTGTTATTGTGTGTATAAAAGATATCCAATGCTAAACAATTAAGGTACATCATAGCATATATATTTTTAACCATTCAATTTTTATATTTTTTAAGAATATATATATATATTATCAAACTTGATTTTAATGATATAGATTAACATGTTTCAAATATGTTAAAATTTGAAATTTAAATTTAATTTTGTTATATTCTAATATTTAATCAAAAAGTTTACAAGAGAGTAAAAATGTGTGATAGAAAGAAAAAGTTAGTACGTATGGATAATTTGACATCTTAATATGATAAAGATTAATACTTTTCAAATATGTTAAAATTTGAATTTTGAATTTAAATTTATGATATAAAATTTAATTAAAAAGTTGATGAGAGAGTAAAAATGTGCGGTGGAGAAAGAAAGTTAATGTGTATATTTTGTGTGTTAATAAATCTTTTAATGATTTGACATCTTACTGTGACATCTTTTAATGATTACTCCGTATTTCCTAACTTTGCAACGGAAGAAGAGAGTCCCCAAAAATAAACGGAGAGAGAGAGAATGCCAAAAAAAATAGAGGGAGAGATTGATTGTGATGAGACTCGACATGCACAAGTTTTGAGTCTTTTACATTATTACTGTTACGCCCGCATTTATTCATTTGTGTCAAAAAAAGAAGAAGGTGTTTACTCGTAACAACTACGAATGTTTACTTGGACACTTTTATGTTATTTCTTTCTTTCTTTCTTTCTTTCTTTAATTGTTTATTTTTATTTAAGACGGAGATATTAACACTTTAAGGGTGTGTTTGATTGGCAATTTTTTGAGTTTTTTTTTTAACTATGGTTGTTTATGAACTTAATTAGTAAAATATGGGAGTTTTGAACTTATTTGTAAAAATGGGGTTATTTTAAATCGCTATTGAAATTGGCGTTTTTTGCGTAAAAAACGCTAGTGCATGTGGCGTTTTTAAGATGGAGAAAATTTGGGTAAGTAAAAAATGCTTAAATGAGTAGCGTTTTTTGTCCTAAAATTGCCATACAATATGGCATTTTTTCTGCTAAAATTGCCATACATTATGGCATTTTTAAAGCTTAAATATTTTTCCGAGCTTCCTGAACAAGATAAGTGTTGGTTGAGTATTGGCTTCACGTGATTTAGATAATTCAGAACTGTTGTTTTGGGATAAATCACGATATTTTAAAATTTATCCGCTTAAAAGGTTGGGATTTTAAGAATCCCACATACTCAAAATAATGCGGTATTTAATATTTTCATTTTTTATATGCTCTTGTTGTTTATCAAATATTTCTCCTACAAAAGGGAATTTTTCTCATGTCCATTCCTATGATGAAAACAGTGATACCCGTAAGGCAAATTATAAGCTAAGCTTTTAATGATTCTTATGTGTCGATAAAATCGAACGGAGTAATGTGGGCTACTTTTAATTAAGAAATCACCTATATAAGAGGGAAGAAGGGCCGCTTCCAAGAGAATTGCTTAGGACACAACTCTTAGTGAACTCTTGCAGAACCAGGCGTATGTTCATGGCCATAAAGAACATAATAGTGAGAACTAAAATGTGTAAAGAAGACTCATGTATGAGATATGTCATCGTTTACACAAATGGCAGAACAGTTCAAGGACATCGCGTTCACTGTTTCGTTAGTAGAGTAAACATATCTTCATAAGGGAAAGGTTCAAGGGGTAAAACCTACCTATCCTATGCACGTTTCAACCGTCGAACTTTATCACCTTGTCTATCGTGTCTTTGGTCTCCAATTTTCATTCATGCGGGGAATTGTTGGAAAAAATGGTTTTGATGCCTTTTTAGGATAATTTTAAATGGGGTTTCACACTTGGTTGTGAAAGAAAAATATAGATTCATGTTCTCCTCCGTGAGTACATCGAGATCGTGTATTTGTTTGCTCAAAACGGATGTGGGGTGAGTGAGAAATTGTCACCCAAAGTGAGCTACTTGAGATGGAAAATAAAATCGGAAATATTAGTCCCACCTTAGAACTTTGAAAAAACATTTATGAGTTTATAAAAGATAACATTTCACTAGCTCATACGTTTCTAAGAAATATAAGGCTCTATCTCGCGCACCCAGGCGCAGAGGGGGTGCAAATCACGGATCGAATTTGGCTTGACACAGGCTTGGCTTGTGTGCGCCCGCACTTGCGGACAAGAATGTCGCTCCGAAAATGGCCAGCCGCGCGGGGTCATGTTTTGCACTTAGAGTTTTTCAGTTCATTTATTTTCCTTAATGTCACCAATTTTAAATTTTGAATTACTCTTAATTAAGAGTTTTTAAATTCATATTAATTCAAAAACGTTTGAATTAATTTTTTTTAATTCTAGAAACGTTTTGTTTAATTGTTGCAATTAAACACTAAAAAACGGTTTTGTATTAATGTATAAATTAATTCAAATGATCATCCCCCTTGTATAAATTTGAGGTCTTAGAGACCTCATTCCACACATCTAAACACACACATCTCTCTCACGAAATCCTCTCTCCTTCTCTCTAGACTAGTTTTGTTTGGTGGTGATAAAGTTCAAACACACGCAAAGTTCGTTCCGTGAGTGACACCAAAAGTGCTAAGGTTGACACTATTTACTGTTTCATCCTGGGAGACAAACGCCATAGCAAACCTCATAAGCACTATGGGAGGCGGTGTAATTGTTTTAAGGAGATCGTGTGATACACGAGACTCGGTTTTCTATTTTTGTTTAAATTGTTAATTTCTACATTATTGGCTAACAAATACGACTCATCTCTAATCACATGTCAGTAGGTTTTGGATGGACATTGATCCAATGGCTTCGCTGCAGGTCGAGAATTGCTTTGCTCATGACTCCACTTTTATTATTATTATTATTATTATTATTATTATTATATAAGATATATATATATAGACATATTTTCTTTTTTTTGACATGTGAAAACAAGACAAGCTCATTCACACATTGCTTTTATTCTGCTCTTTATGATTTATTTTGGAAGGAGGTGGACCTTACAGTCTGTTTGGATTGAAAGGAGGGAGTGGAAAAGAAATGATTAATCATGAAAGAAAGGAAAGGAAAAGAAAGGAAATGAAAGGAAAATAATGGAATGAAATGGAATAAGTTTAATTTTGTTATTGTTTAGATAGTTATGGAAAGGAAGGAATAGAATGAAAATAACTCCGTTTGAATAAAAAGAAGGAAACGAAGGAAAGGAATAAAAAGAATGCAATTTATTAAAATAATAAATTATTTATTAAAAATGTTTCATTTCTTTCCTAATCCTCCCAGTATTAAAAGGAAATAAAGTAAGGGAATAGAGAGGAATAACACTCCATTCAACTCAATTCCTTCTATTTTATTCTTTTTAAATATTTTATCCAAACAAAAGATATACAATCCTTCATTTTATTTTCTTTTCCCTTCGTTCTCATTCCTTTAATCCAAACGAACTTTTATTGTTCACTTGTTTGTGTTTTTGCATGTACAGACATCAGGTGCTAAACAGTGGAAAATTGATAGTTTTGAGTAAAGTTTAAGAGAAGGTTCATCAAGTTTTTTGGATTATGTGAATGAATTGAATGGAAGTTTCTGCAGCTTTTGGATGGAATATTCATCCAAACACTCGTCTATTTAAGTCCCATTCCATGGGTAAAAAAAAGGTGTTCCCAAATTTTATTGGAGTGCTGTTGAGGGCTTTTTCATTATTCGGTCAAAGTTAGAGCAAAAATCTGCTATGTTCTTTTCATTTACTTGATAACTTTGCTGGCCGTGGTATTTTTATTCGGAGTGGGCTAATGAGTCTGGAATTGAAGTTTGGGAAGCAAGAAAAAGTTTCAAATGGCGCGGAGAAGATTGTGGCGACTGTTAAGGCGTCCAGGGAAATACCAAAGAATGCACTAGTGTGGGCACTCACTCATGTGGTTCCATCTGGCCGCTGCCTTAACACTACTTCTGCTTGTTCCTTCCCAAAGTTCCGGTAACACAAGTTTTCTCTCATAATGCCATAACCTAATTATCCCCCATATATATATATATATATATATATATATATATATATATATATTTTAAGCGCTTGATGTTGCAGAGTTTTGTTTAAAAATTTGGGTGTCTGTGACTCTTGTTAAATGATACGATTTTAGAACTTCTATACTAGGAATATATACGATTCTTGTTTATTCTACATTCTTATTTTTATTAGAAATTAGCGTCACTGTAGTTTTATGTTTCTTTTGATTAGGATCACCACTTTCTGCTTCTTTTGAATTAGGATCATCACTTTCATTATTCCATTTTGTAGAGATTTATTTGTTGTTTATTCTACGATTCTTGTTTATGAGGGTCTGGCGCATGGGTAGTTTGATATAATGTTGTTGAAGTTTAAAGTAGATACCATTATCTAATTTCTTTTCAACTATCTGTTTTTTTTTTCTTAGATTCGGGTTGTGGAGGCTGAGCCTCCTTACCTGATACGCCTGTTGTTGTCAGTTGCAAATGTTACCCTACCCATGGCAATACATGGTCTCGTCTCGTGCCTATGGCTAACTATTCATGCATTTCTTGCTGTCGTCATTTTCATGTTGTACATGAATTTTGTAGAATAGATTGTGGCAGCTAAAGATTTAGAAGCCTCGTTGATAGATACAATGATTCCCCCACTTATTCAGGTCGAAAATTATGGTGTTTCCCAATATTTGCAAAAGACTGTGCCAGTGGGCACAAAAGGTCTCATGCAGGAGCAAGTTCAGATCAGAAAACAGAGATTTTGGATTCCTGCTCGCAGACGATCCTTCGGCTTCATGATGTTTATGACCCTGATAAGGTCAGCACAGCAAGTTATGTCTTAAGTTTGGAGTTGTACTATCTCTCTGGTTAGTGATGTGTGTTTCTTGTCCTGATTCTATTATAGATAAACGTGAAGGTAAAAATTGTTTATGGATGTGGGGCAGTGGCCGCAGAGGCCAAGAGAATTCAAGCTACTTGGATTATATTGGACAGGTAATATTCTTTCTTCTGTATGTCGGATTATTAAGCGATATAGCTCCATAAGTGACAGCTTCCCTTATTTTATATAACTTTGTATTCCTTGCAGACAGCTCAGACGTGAAGAAAAACTTTGTATGGAGGAGATGTAATGCAGCATTGTGGTTATGACGAAATTAAAGCCAAAATTTCTCAGCGTAATTTAGTTGGATCATCCAAAAAGGAACCTGAGGCAGCCCGTTCATTACCTTTTAAGCTAGATAAATCTTACAAAAAATAATAAAAAAGCAAGAGTGAATTGTTGCGTTCTGTTCTAAGACTTCTGGCTACCCCGACAAGTAGTCCCGAGCTATATACTGCTACCGACGCTGGAACTTCATCAGTTTCAAGCTTCGATCCGGGAACTTCCCCATTTTTCATCCTTGAAATTAATGAATCCCTTAAAGAAAGATTGTCACCTGGAAAATAAGATCAGTATAGTGACAAATCAATTTCAGAAACGAATAGTGAAAACTTGTCTACATCTTCCCCAAGTTTAGGGTATCAACTATGTGTGGCGGAGAACATCGCTTCACCTTCTTGGTCAAGTTTAGGGCTTCCGTCATGGATGGCAGACGTCATGAGTTTGCACTATCAACGCTTACAGCGGATGGAAGAGAATTCACAAAGCTCCAATAACCAGGCTCAAACTTCTACATCAAAGCTCTCATGTAATAAGTTATCTGAACTTAATAGAGAAGCTGGATTTGGAAAACAATATGTGGGATTCAGGGGAAATGTTAGAGAAGCAATTTCTCTATCTAGAAATTCCCCTCCTGCCCCACATCCCTTGTGTTCAATATGTCAGCACAAGGCCCCTGTATTTGGAAAAACCCCTAGGTGGTTCACCTATGCTGAGCTGGAGCTTGCTACCGGAGGATTTTCAAAAGCTTATTTCTTGGCAGAAGGAGGATTCGGCTCTGTACACAGAGGAGTACTCTCAGATGGGCAAGTAGTTGCCGTTAAGCAACACAAACTAGCAAGTTCTCAAGGGGGTCGAGAATTTTGCTCATAAGTGGAAGTCCTTAGCTGTGCTCAACACCAAAATGTCGTAATATTTGATTGGAATCTGTAGCGAGGATGGAAGAAGGCTGCTAGTTTATGAATATATATGCAATAGATCACTGGATTCTCATATTTATGGTAAGTTATCTTCTCTCACCGCCTTGTCTCACCATGTTTTGTGTAATCCACCAACAATGCAATACGCAATTATGCTGGGATTAATATAGATTGCTCATTGCACCCTCTGTATGTTTTTTTTCCTTCTTCCATATTCAGCAAACAGCATTTCCGAGTACAATGTCATTACTTAGAAAGGCCTAGATTCTAAACAATGGCATATGAAGAGGTTGCATGATTGTCTCTCTTACTAAGGTAGCTAAATGTGTTTTAAGTATTAAAAATATCTTGCTTGGTTGAATTGAAATCAGCAATACAGAACCTGTTCAGCCCTTACATCGATTGAATCCTGTCTTTATAATCTCATATATTCATTGCTGCATGAACTGACCAAGCTTGAGAGAACTTCATTCCTCAGAGCACTCTATGCTATTTATAGCTCCATTTATATTTTTAGTTAGTGTATATAATTCATTAACCTCTCAATTATTTTTGGATGGTAATTGTTAATATTATTTTTATTTTTGGATAGTAATTGTTAACTATTAACTTAACAAGGGACTATGGCGTATTTAGGGCAACGCCGAGATACATTAGAATGGTCTGCATGTCAAAAAATTACTGTGGGAGCTGTTCGAGGACTACGATATCTCCATGAAGAATGCAGAGTTGGCTGCATTGTCCACCGTGACATGAGTCCCAACAACATTCTTATGTGATTCATGCACACATATCTATCCTTTTATCTTCTATGAAAACTTTAGATTCATGCACACATATGTGATTATTATCGCAACATAAATAGTCATGCTTTTGTCTTTTCAGTTCATATAAGATATCTTTGTTCTGAGGGCATCAAATTTTCATTTTAAACATATGCTTGCTTAGGATGTGTAATTGGAAAAGAAGAAGCTATATGTAAATTCCACAAACAAAAGATAATTTATAATTATGAATTAACAAAAAGGGAAAAATAACTGTGCATCATTTCACATTCGTTATGTTGAAGTCTTATTTATATTTCCTTTTGTTTTTTGAGATTTTTTATTGGTTTTCAGGCTTGATTTAAATTTTTTCTAAAATGAAAAAAATGTTGCATATATTATGTAGAAATAAGGTTATATTTCAAGTATAGTGATCTGACTCTGAACTTTGTTTGCAAGGTTGAAGACTTTGGCCTGGCAAGGTGGCAGGCAGATGGAAGCAAGGGTGTGGAAACTAGAGTAATTGGAACCTTTGGGTAAGTCCATTGGTATTTTTGTTTATGATTTGCACGATTTCAAGCAATAAACAAAAACAATACGCTATTGTTTTCCAAATAGATACTTGGCTCCAGAATACGCGCAAAGTGGCCAGATCATAGAAAAATCTGACGTTTATTCTTTCGGGGTGGTACTGGTGGAACTTGTTACTGGACGAAAAGTAGTGGATCGTAACCAACCTAAGGGCCAACAGTGCCTCACAGAATGGGTGAGTTTTTATAGATTTATAGAAGTCCATCTAGTTCACAATCTGGTGCTACATATACCAATCTCCATAGAAGCACTAGCAGGAAAGTGGGAGAGTGCCTAGTAAAAAATATATATAACGTTACGAACAAACAACCTTTACTTCAAACACAAACTAATACACTTGCATGATGTGCGTATATAAACATGACTTGTGTATGTACATATATACATAACATGCTTATGTGTTGCGAAGCATTGCCATTTGTTATAACTAGACACTTATGGACAAAACTTGCCCAAACACTAGATTTTTCTATGTTCCTAAAGCTTTTTAATATTTATCAGGCTCGTCCGTTAATGGAGGAATATGCCATTGATGAATTGGTTGATCCTCGGCTAGGAAACTGCTATTCAGAACAGGAGGTCTACTGTATGTTACATGCAGCCTCCTCGTGCATTAGGCAGGATCCTCATTCACGGCCTCGCATGTCACAGGTTAGAAACATTTGTATTTGGATGAGAGACCTACAAATTCATATTTCTAAATACTAAGTTCCTTTTGGCACATAATCAATGCTCCAAATCTCTAAATAATAAATATGTTTTGGATCCACTGGCTTGCCAGTTTTACTTCATTCATATATGTAAACAAGAGTGCCAAAAATGGGCACTAAGATTTTTCACCAACTGTTTTGCTAAAATAATCTTTTTGGTTAAAGGTGCTACGTACACTTGAAGGCGGCATGATCTTGGACTCGAGTCACATGTCAACACCTAGGTCTGACATAGGCACTATTAGAGGAAGTTTTATTCCATATCAGCAATAGCAAGAACGATACCGTTGCGATCCTATTATGAAAAGAGGCATCAAAAAAATTTAGCATGAAGTTGTCCATGGACACAATGAAGTAGGGTCTTATGGAAAGGGACAAAGCCAGGAGGGGTTCACGTGATGATGATTCGTGAAGAACGGATTAAATCAGTTGCATTTTATGTTCAAGATATATATTTTATCCCCCTTTTATCCATCTATGCAATTTTTGTCCTCTTGTAAAAGGAAGTAGGAATAGTAATGTGATGTGATGTAATTCACACATAATGAAGTGAGCTACCATTACCTAATAGAGTTTAGGTTAGAGTTGTACGTAGTAAATATTTATGTATGTATAATTGTATACACACACATATATTTTAGTCTTGCCTTGGATTTGCAAAGCTATTCGTGGCATTTATGCATCAATTTTTTAAGTCAATATTCTTCGAGATTTTGTGTGCGCATGAGAGTATCCGGGAAATCATGGCCAAGGAGTTGGCTCGAGGGGCTACGGCAACACCCTCTTTCTTAGGTGATTATAAGATCAAATTATTTTTTAACACGTTTAACTTTTGATCTAATTAGTTGCCTGAGTGATTAGTAAAACTACACAAATTAAAAATACCATGAAGCATCCGTTCCTGTATTGCTGAAATGCATGACTTCGGTTACATTTTTTATTCGATTAAAATGATTGCTTTTTGAAAAAGTAACGCAAATAATTCGAGAGAGATTAATATTTCACTTAATAGTATAAAATAACGGTTGTTGAGCGGCACCCTGAGTTTGGACCACTACTTTCAACTTTATCCTATTTTTTTCAACTTCTTTATTTTCTCAACAGTCTGGTGTGAGGACGTCTAATTAGGGCAATGTGTCTAACCACTAATTAACACTTAATTCTTTTATAAAAAAATTGCATCACTACTCAGATAATAATTTTTTTGTTTAACACGTTAAACGTGTGGTTCCACCCATTTATTTAAATTGTGACACGTCTAACTTGCACCGAAAAAAATATGTAAAAAAAACGGTTGGCAGAAGTTGGGGGGCTTCGTGTTCACTCATTCTCATCACACTCTGAACCTTAGTATATATCAGACAAAATTCATTAATGTACATCCTCTATAAATAAACAAAATTACTCCACGTTTGCCTCGGCAAAAATGATAAGGCCTAAACGTTCACAGATGAAGGAAGACAGCTGGGTTTTTTTTAACCTGAAATTTAGAAAAATATCAATCTTTAAGGTGTTATTAACCCTTTTTTAAGGTTGAGGAGACCAAAATATGTAGGAAAAAAATAACCTATCATTAACTTGAAGTGGATCACGTGTAATGTGTTAATGATGATTGTGAGTGCCACGTTACGCGAATACACCCATACTATGGAGTAAGGAAGCGAGAAGAAAGATTAAATTAAAAAAAATGGAGGGACAAAAATATATTTAGAATATGAGTTTTCGTCAAAGGTCTTAGCTTTCCTTAAGTCCTCCTTTTAGATTTGTAGTGCTCCCTCAAGTGTAGAACTCCTTCAAGTTCGAGCTTCCCCAAGTGTGCAGAGCTCCCTCAAGCATGGAGCTCCTTTAAGTCCGAGCTCCCCTAAGTGTACAGAGCTCTTTAAACTTCATCTCATGAGATTAGTAACAAACACAGGATACGTGTCAACACCAGAATGAATCGTGAAAAAGACTATTCTCATCAACAAATCACTCAAACCATTTCTCTAACATGATCTCCACTTACTTGAATCATGGAGAGTGGCCCTTATCACCATTTAAGAACTTGTAAAACTAGTTCCTTATATCTATAAAAGGAATTAGCTATCAATCAAAGAGGGGAGCCATGAAAGAACCCACCAAAACTCTATTTATCTATTAATTGCTCTCTCTTTTGTAACCACTATTAACACCATCAATATAAATACCAACACCATTACTAAGGGTGTACGTACACCAAACCTGCCATCCATGGGTTAGAGGAACTATCATACCAAAAATATTATGTCTCTCACGTGTGTGTGCTTGTTTCTATTTGCCATTATCATTGTTGTAAGCTTCAATTTATTTACCCAAATTTATTGACGTTACAATTGACGTCGTCTTTGGGAACGACGTTCACAAATCACAACCCATGTTGTCTTCAAGTTTTTCATTATAATTTTACATACAACACACTGTCATGAAGGAATTTGCAAAAAATGTAGCAACATGATTAATTACTTTCATCATTAGATAAGACATTTTATCTTCATTTTATGAGTGTTTATTTACTTTTAATATTATTATAATATTATTAGTTCCTCATTACCAACTTGCTTCACAAAAGCTCACATATTCACTAATTCAACGTATTAATTATATTTGTGTTAAAAATGAATTAAAACTTTGTAGGGTAAAGCGGAGCTGAGTTAATGAATTGATTGATTTACAGCCAACTCAGGTTACTATAACCATTATGGGGCAAAGATGTAAAAATCATTGTAACATATTGCCTTACTCAGTTGGTCCATTGTTTCCTCTTAAAACAGATAGGTGTTGAGTACAATTCCCACCATCGCAATAAATTTTTCGCAATAACATAGCTTGAGTTAAGGTACAGGGTTCAAAACCCAGCCACCACAAATAATTTTTGTTAGAGTACTTACTTTAATGACCAGGGCCAGCTGACCTCACTATATTGAAGAATAACGCAAATTAATCCCTAATTTCATTTAGCTGAGCGAGTCAACAATCCAGTTTACTGCCCATATGTCACGTGTTCGATACTGGGCAGCTACCAATTTTTTGTTGAGCTCGCCTTCCTTGAATGGCTAGAACCATCTGATTTTCTTATATTATAAAAGGATGCAAAAATGAACAATGTAATGGACTAGCCGAGTTGGTAAGGCGTCAAGCTCGTAGGTACCGAGGTACAAGGTTCAAAACCTAGCCATAGGGGTTTTTATTTACATAAGATGCAGAGATATTTCACAACATGCTATCTAGTTTAATTGGTTAGCCATGAAGCTCACAGCCTGAAGGTTGCAGAGATATTTCACAACATGTTATTTAGCTTAGTTGGTTAGCCATGAAGCTCACAACCTGGAGGTTGCAGGTTCAAAGGAACATTCGATTCTTAGAACTCAAAGGAAATGAGGGGTAAAAGCCCAAAGTTTTACGACTTATCACTGAGAGGTTAACGAGTTTCTCGTGTTAATGTTTAGAGCTTTCTGACTTGCGTCTAAAGCACAGTAAGCCATACACATCAATGTATCGAGCTCAACGATTCGTATCCGAGTGTTACTAAAGTTAACATGATGATGTTCCTTGAACCACGACTTGCGACCACGGTTTAGTCAGCCATACACATTAATGCTCTGAGCTCTATGTTTATGGCCAATGTAACGCCTTGTGTTTATATTAATGTAAATTATGTTTTATTCTGTGTATTTAGTGTGAAAATTGTTGATAACTGATTTTAGTATACTTCTGATAAATATTTTTCAATTTTGGATGTAACAGGCACCTGTTATAGGATATAAACGACTGTTTAGGATGGTCCTAGATTATAAATTGCCTCGACATTGGAGAGACTCATGTTAAGGGTAAATAGGTGCCTGTTGGTGGCTGGACAGGCGCCTATTGAGGCCACCAGGCAACTGTTGTTGACACTACACCAAAATGGCAGAATTATCACTGAATCACACGGAGACTTTATCACGGTTCATAACCGTGACAACGTGTTATAACGGTTTCAAACCGTGACAAGACTTTTAAATCATTATTTTTTTATATGTAACTCTTTGTTATTAAAAATGTCACGTTTATAAACCGTGACCACGGGGATTAAAGGGAATTCTCGATTTTGAACCGAGACAATGCAAAAACTAGTGTTACTATTTGTGGGCGGGAAAATATCCCTCTTTTATTTTCACTTATCTCTCTTTTATTTTCACATGACCCAACTTTCAAAGCTCATTTCATTTCAAAGCTCACCTCATCGTGAAGAGCGATTCCAAGGCATTGTGAAGATCGATTCAACGCTCACTTCATCGGAAACTAGCCCTAATCCATTTTTAGTTCTTTATAATTCGAAAATATGAGCCCTACTCCCTAATTTTTTCGTCCCTCTTTTACCATTGCTAAGCCCTAATTGATGGCGACTGGGTTTATGGTAAGTTTGTTTTCAATTCCGAAGGATTTGATTTTTTTGTATGGATGGATATTTGTTTTATTAATTGTGGGTAGTTATCTTCTTTAATGACAATATTAAAAGGACTCAAAACACACGATCAGTTCTTTCTGTTGTAGGAGAATTAACGAGGGCATGGGGAGAAATGAATTAGTCTAACAGTTCAAAAAAATGGTATAAGGACCACTCACCTCACGTGTATGTTTCTAATCGGGAATGGATTTTTTGTGCGTGTATTTCACTGCTCAGCTTGCTCGTTTTCATGACTTAATTGTGTATTTCAGTTTCGCATTTTTTACAGTATCTATAAACAATAGTTAAATAATTTATTTATTTTCACAAAATTAGCATTCCTTTTTTCTTTATTTGTTTTTTCCCCATCTACTTTGTTAATTAAAGTCTCAACTTTTGTGCTTCTTCTTTATGAACTTCAAAGTGCTCTACAGATATAGCTGCAACGTGATATGTCTTCTTTTTGGTACTTTGTTGTTCTGCTCATGTATTTTATTTTATTTTTTACTGTAAAAAAAATTGTGAGTAATTTATATAGTCAGATTATAGGGCCGCATAGATTTTAAGTTGATGTGGGTTACAAATCTGCCACTTAGGCTACTGTTTCTTTTTTTAAAAAAATATTGTAGCTTTTAAACTAACTATTATCAAGGATATGTTGTTGCTAAATGTACTCTTCAATATATATAATAAATATATATTGTAGTTTCTAAATGCACTGTGGTGATGTTAGGATTATTTGATTATTGGAAGACATGTGTCTTTTTCAATGCATATTCTTGGATAATACCATGAACACCGTCAAATCACCACTCTTACGAAATTCCAAAACAGAACTGTAAATAGCTTTTTATGTAAATTTCATTATTTGGTTATGATGATGGTAAAGTAAGATAGCGGTGGGTACTACCTAATTGCCTGACTAAAATTAATTATTGACGCAGCATTTTGTGTACTAGTTTTTTATGTATATTTTTTTTCTGTTTAGTATTCTTGTAATCCATTCTTAAAGAAGCAAAGAGATCTATGATATCTTGCAGGCCCAGTTCTGATATATGAACTCCCGAATTAATTTTTATGACATGCTACGCAATTTTTGCTTAGAGATGATAACAACTATTACACTTGAGGATGTGAGAAGGGAGGTGAAAACAGCGGCGGATGGAAAGAACACCCCTCGAGATTTTTGAAAATTTGATTAGTACCCCTTAGGTTTTTGAAAATTTGAGTAGTTATTACTATTTATTTTGTTTTGTATATACATGTTACACCTTGTTGGCCCCTTTCAAGTTTTTTTTATAAGTATAACCTTTTAGGATTAAACATATAAATAACAACTCTAATCTTGTATGCAATATAATATACAAGAAGAAACATAAGGACAAAACAACATGTAACAATTGCAAGTCTTCCTCGATTACCTTAATTTTTTTATGTTAATTACTTTTATGCTTATTTTTTTTCTTGTACCCCCCAATAAAAAATAAAATAAAATTAAAAATTAAGGATCTAGCATCGAGTGAAAATATTGCGGGACTTAACAAGACAGAGCAATTTTGCACAGTTCTATGATGCTTTTGAGGACCACGATAATGTCTAAATAGTGATGAAGTAAGTTTGGAGAAATGCATTTGGAATATATACACTTGGTGAATTATTAGACGTTAATGTGTTATTTCTTGAAGTAAACTAACATTTACTGGACAGTTCAGCACGAAAGTAACTTTTGGATATAAAACCTATGTATACCAACTTAATAAAGCCCAAATGACGTGCCAGTAAGTGCAACAACCCTAATGCACTTTTTGAAAGGTCAGTTGGGCTTTTAACTTGATTGTTTAAGTTGGTACCAATAACATTATTCTATGTACTATAATCTTTTGTATTAAACTGTGGTTTTATATACATATTAGATATTGCATGGAAGCTGATCCATTAGTTATGCATATTTCAGGTTGTGTGAAGGAGGGGAGCTCCGAGATAGATTTTTTACAAGGTATTTCCTTCTTTTAATAGGTGCCATAACGGACCATTTATTCATATGGAGTATATGCGTTATAAAGTATGAATTTTTTAAAATTATTTATTCATTTTTTGATTCATTAACGAGGCTATTTGTACTGATCATGCAACCTTTTCTACCATATACAAGGATAAATAAATAAAATAAAGTTGGGAATTTGAAGCATTTGGTATTTGTAGGACCAAAATATTATCAACTAAAGTTCAAACAACATCTTGTTTATTAGCTTAAAGCTCAATTAGATTTTTGATTTTTTTGATTTGAGTTACTTGAGCGAAGTTCTAAATAATTGTGTGAACTCATTGCTTCAGTTATTGCAACTTCTTGATAGAGTCGTTAAAGTCGGAATTAATTGCATGGTGTATTATGTATACCTTGTGTCATATTTTTTTTTCTGGTAAGACTTGTATGTTGGTTTGTTTACCTCATTTTCACAAATCACATCGCGATTTTGAATTTGTTTCCAAAAAGGTTTTACAATTGGTTACAAAGATTATTTTGTCTTCTATGTATTTGTTTTTAAATTATTAGAGTGTAAAAATTTCAAGTACAGAATAATACCAAGATTGGTGTTTTTGGTTGTTTTTGTTATTGCAATCTTTCCTAGGTCATTTTTAGTAGTAATGTGTTGATAGAATTTTACACATCCCGGCATTTAGCTCCTTATGGTGATTTTATAATGTGTGGTCTTGGGAGTGTTTTTTTGTAATGGGCTGGACGAGACACAGTCGAAGCCGGCATGAGTCTACTGAGCATTGTTTTGCAAATTTAAAGTTCAAATTCGTGAGTTTCTTAGTAATCTCTCACCCAGTTTTAGTGCAGGATTTGGAGCACATGATTCTTGCAAATGTTATTAGAGGTAGGTTCAATATTTTGAGTGAATTCTATAGTTGAATGGATTTAATTACATACAACGGTCTGTATATTATGTAGGTTAAGATATATTTATTTATAATACATTCTTAGCAAAATCAATCCAATTATTCATCTCCTTGTGAACGTATCTAACGCTCAACTCAAATTTTCAGGCACTCTTGAGATTCCCATCAAGCGCTTGAAAAAAATACTATGAAAAATATTGATGTATTTTGTTCTAGTTATCCCCTGCTAAATACCGATTTTTCCCTACAAACCTTTCTTTTATCCATGTTATTTATCCAAGTCTAGCAAAACTTTCTTTGTATTGTCTTTTGCTAATTTCTATTGCATTTTAGGAAAAAGATAAATAAACGAGCAACTGCTGAAGGCAAAGGGAAGAAAGGATAAATTATAGGTATCAGATGGACTATATTTAATGCTTGCTCTAGTTATTTTATTATTGCTTGGTGTGCTACAATTATTGTCAAATTCATCTCCTTCGGTTTTCACAGCTATTAACTTTTGCAATTTGCAACGTAAGGCATTGGTTTGACTTTAAAAAAGTACACATCATACTTAAACCTTTATTTTGTGTTCATTGGTATTTAACACCTGCCTATTATATATATATGATGGATTTGATTCGTTATATATATATATATCTTCATTATTACTTAGTATGTTTATTTGATTTGCATAAAAACTTTTTGCTTTTGTTTAGGCTTGATAAATTTTAGTTGCAGGAACTTGAAGAACAGTCAGTTTATGGGGCATATCTCTTCAACTTTGACGCATATTCCTAAAATCACCGAATGAGGTTTCGGTATTCATCTCATTCTCTTCTCTTTGGCTTACTAAGTTGAGGCAGAGGTTAAATTGTTTTTAAAACTCACTTATACGATTTTATTGTACAATAATCATCATGTTTAGATTATATTTGTTTCAAAAAAAATTACACGATGAAGATATGCCATTTACACTTGATACATGTGTGCTGTTTAATTCATATGAGATATTCCTTATTGTATTAATGTTTTATATTTATGAAATTGATGAATTGAGAAATTATGTACACCAAGGAATATGAATTAAGACTTGTTGAAGTTTATATGGCATAAGTTGTTTCAAATGTTAATTTATTAGCATGTTATGCATTTTGTGCATCATTAATGTGTCGACCAGAATCTTAAAAATCTCTCGGCAAGCTTAGAGTGTTCTTGTGGCCTATCATGTGGTATATATCTCGTATCTTTAATGCCGGGAGTTTTTTATATTCGTTGTGACATTCTGGGATGTGATATGATACTGTTATGAATTCGGTTATGATTTTGTTATGACATTTTAATGATGAAGAAAATGTGTATTGTTTGGTACTTGTAAGTGTGAAAATAAGTGTGGCCTGGTGCCCTTGGGTTAAAAATTTCTAAACCTTCGAATGGTAGCAAAGCGTCGACGGTTTAGAGCCAGTGGTGGGTAGCCAGAAAATCTAGATAACGGTAATGCATTTGTGCTATATTGATATAATATTGATGGACGTGTGGTCCAATTCTATTATGATGTGATGGTGATTTTCTTTGGACCGAAAGATGTTCTATTGTTACCATGTTCTTATGGTTATGTGGGCGGTTAAGTATATTATTATTCTTATGATTATGATTCAATTCGGTCTCAGTATTCTTTTGGCGATATGGTATCATAGTTGACACACGGGAAGTAACCTGCATATGCCTATGCACGCATTGGTTTATAAATTGATAATTTTTGAGTAAATTTATTGATTGCAATTTTGAATTGTTATTAAACTACTATTATGTTTTAAATGTGATATTTCCTGTTGTATTTTTCCTATTGAGCTGTGAGCTCACCCATTTTTTATGTAACAAGTTCAGGTATCCAGGAGACGGATAAGACTAAGGAAGCGACGGGGCCGGAAACGAAATATAAGCCTTTGATACGAACTTATTTTGTTATGTATATGTTCTTATAGCAAGTCATAGCTAGCCTAAGTTATAGTGTAAGCTAATCTACATGTTGGCACGATTTTATATGCCTTTTGGTATATGAGTATCATGGTTATTTGTTCCATATTATGCGGTTTACCTGTATTCATGATTTTATTATTTATATTATACCTGCTTTAGCTGGTCTAAGGTGGGTTAATGACGCTCTAGATCTTAATTACGGATGTTATCTTGCTAATTAAGGTGGGGGTGCCATAGCCAAGCTCCAGACAGCTCCATACATTAATGTTTGAAATTTTATGACTTTTGATCAAAGCTCAAAGAAGCCCTGCGCGTCAATTTTTCAAGCTTTCCTCATGGCTTGCTTACATGAAGGAATTAAATGCTTGACCTCAACCTATTGGCTGAACTCAGACGCTTAAAGGGCTATTGGAGGGCAAAAAATATAGCTAGAATCAAAGCATTTCCATCAAAGGTCTGAGCTTCCCCTAAGTGTGCAAAGTTCACTTTAGGCGTGTAAAGCTCCTTCAAGTCTGAGCTCACCCAATTATGCAAAGCTTCTTTCAGGCGTGTAAAGCTCCTTTAAGCATAAAGCTTTTTCAAGTTTGAGCTTCCCTAATTTGGACTCAATTGGCACATGCCATATTGCACCTCCTTAGGACCTCGCAAATAAGGTGGTGGTCCAAAGGTAATTTAAACCTAGCATGCTCAAATAGCGTGGTGTAAACACCATTTTCCCCATCTCTTTCGACAAGTTCTTTGTCCCAGAAACTATAAATCGACCTATATTTACAGTTTTCCCTCTTTTATATAAACTGCAACTCTCAGAAAGGAGAAATAATCGAAATCAAAAATAGAATGAAGGATGGGGAGACTTATAGTAATGGGGATGTCTCTTTTGGGAACACGAATCATGAATTTGGGTTATGAATTTTGTTCTTCTCTCGCACGAAGGAAAAAGGGAAAAGTTTTTTTCTAGTTAAACTTGGGAATAAAATAAAGGAATGGAAGAGTAAGAAGTGAGGCGAAGAGTTTTTTCAAAATGGCAGTTTTCCTCCTTGAAAATTGTGCCATATAATGAGAACGCATTTAATGCAAGTCATCTTAATCCCCCCACCAGTTTTTTTAAATTCAGACTAATTGCAAGACACCACGTGGCGTGATAGCCCCTGACAACCTTTTGGGGGTGAACACATGGCAACAACACAGTAGAAATGTGGCCAACACACCCAACGGCTAATTGCCAAGTTCCCACTACATAACTAACCTTATATTTCTCTCCACTCCCCTCTAACGTGGGAAGTGAAATTTATCACCTTATAATAACTAGTTCCTTGTATTTATAAAAAGAACTAACCTCTAACATTTGAACCCATTAAATCATTGAGGATGTTATCTTTAGCAACCAGTATTTACAACCATTATCAATAAAAATCATCATCAAAAAGTTGACATAAATTAGACCTCTATTTATTGGCTGTATATGTTCATTTAGTTTATTTTCTTTTGCTTATTCATAAATCTTTGTGCAAGTAATTTTTCTTGTTTAAAAGATTTATTGACCTTATAAAACTTACAATCTATTTAAATTGAATGAGAGTAATGAAAAGGAAATCATCGATTAGAAAAGAATGGAATGGAATAGAATGAAAAAAAAAATGAGTTTAATTTTATTATTATTTAAATAGCTAAAGATGAAAAAATTTAAATGAAAATAAATCTTGTTTGAATAGAAAAAAAATAAAAATAAATACAATTAATTTTATTATTGTGTTAATAGTTAAAAATGGAAAAGAAAAAAAAACATAAATCTTATTTAGATAGAACAAAAAAAGGGAAAAGAATCTAATTGAATATATTATTAATAAATTATAATTAAATTTAAAATAACATAAAAAATTCATTAATTTTTTTTTCTTTTCCTCTCAATATTAGAAAGAAAAAACATAAAAGAATAGGGGATGGGCATTTCATACCAATTCCTCCGTTTTCTTTTTGCTCTTTTTTATAAATCTATTTAGATGAATAAAATGCAATCATTTCCTTTTCCTTTTTCACCTTTACTTTTCATTTTCTCAATGCAAATGAACCGTAAATCTTTTCAAGCAAATGAAATGTACCCTCATATCCTTTCCTTTCCTTTCTCATTCCCTATGTCCCAACCCAAACGGACTGTTAGGCTCCGTTTGATTGCAAAGTGAAAAAAGAAAATAAATTGAATTAGTTTTGATGAAAATATGAAAAATAAGTTGAGTGATAGATGTGATATCCTCTTAATTTTTAAGTTTTCTCGTGAAAAAATTTTCTTTACTTGGTGGTGAGTAAAAATTTTCTACAAAAAATATTGAAGAATTGAGAATATATACTCATAAAATGAGTAGCATCTCTCATCTTATTTTTTATCTTTTCACACAAACTAACTAAATTTATTTTCCTTTTTCATCTTTGCAATCAAACGGAGCCTTGGATACAAAATAAAGAGGCAAATCGGAAGAGTCGCTAGGAACATACGGATAGATAGAAAATCAAATCAATGGATCATGAATGCATAACAAACAATCAATCAAACAAACCACAGTAATTAGAGAAATTGTAACGAAATAACAAAAAATAAGCACTAGATCTGATCTAGCAGAAAAAGCAAACACCTCCAATTGAAACAATAAACTGAACGTCAATCTAGGAAGACGGCACAATCTTACTAGTCAACAAGCCACTAGTCTCGGCAGCCTCTTCATCCAAGAACAAATCATCCGTCTTCCTAAAAGCCGAGTGAACCAGCACAAGCACCACTCCAATCAAAAGCGACACCAATATATTGAGCGTAGCGTGAGTCAACAACAACAGAACGATCGTAACAACCGCCAAAATAATCATCACCACTCGATCGCTGATCGTACGGTTGAGAATCACCAAAGGCTCGTCGCGGAGGAAGTAGAGGAACAACCAGGCGGCCATCATCGCAACGAAGACGATGAGAGAGATCGGATGCCAGAGAAGGCTGAGGAACAGAATAAACAGCACTAAGATGACGTAATTCATCTGGAAGTAACCGATGTTTGTTTTGATCCGTTTGATTGCGTCACCGAAGCCTGAAGGAAGGCCGATGGATCGGAAATTGAACATCTGTTTCCATGGACGGCGAGCGCCGAGTCCAGATTTGAGGCGTTCCTTTGCGCGGGAGAGGTACTCTAGGTTTGATGAGCCTCCTCCCGATGACGACGGAATTGTGCCGTACGTCGTCATTATATTCCGGTGAATCAGAGTGAGAACCTTCTGGAAGTGTTAGAGGTGGAGGAGAACAAGTTGGTGAAATGAGAGATTGTAGGAAGGGATGTATTAAACGAAATGAATTCAATTCAATTCAATTCGATTTTGATGCGGTAATAGATAACTAGATATTTTGGGGTCCCTGGCTTGTCCATTGACCACTTCATAAAAGATTATCTGAAAGAAACAACTCTAGTAACGCATTATTTCTAATTTTACCTTGGAGTTGATGAGAGAGGAAAAAAAAATATTAATCATGGAGAAAAATCTTTTTTTATCTTTTTATGTGTTGTTTGAAAAGTTAAGAATGGAATCAAGCCTCTTAGCTTAGTGATATAAGATTATTATTAAGACAACTTTGTGTCAACTTGAAACTTTTAAGGTCTAATTCCGGCGTTGTCAAAATTCCCGACGTCGTCAAAATAATACTCGACAAAAAAATAAGTATGATTATCAATTTAAGATGGAAAGAATTATTTTTTCAAAACTAACGACCCTTCAAAAGACATAATTTTTTTAAAAAAAATTTCAACGATGAAAATTAAACTATTTAACTCCTTATTCCTCGACTTTTAATAGTTTAACCAATTTTACTATTGTATTATAAAGTTATTCGCCTTGATATTTTATATATTATATTATTTTATTTGCTCAAATCTTATTTAATTCTTAAATATTATAAAACTTATGTGAAAGAATGTTTGGATTCTACAAAGTTTTTAGGTCTCTGGCTAATTGCCCCAAATAATAAGAGATAATGGATTATAGGGTATCGCTCCGTAATGTTTTATTATTCTAAAGACGGACTCATATTTAATAAAAAAAATTAGTATTAATTTCATAATATGGGTTTACAATAAGGATATTTTTCATAATATTAATTTATTTTAAGAAAAATGATAATTGTTGATGGAAAAAAATACCCCTGATACATTACATTACATGATTATTATTAATAACAGCCCCCAATTTCCTTTTTTACCATATCATATCCTCCTCCTTCTCCTTACTTTTTAATTTTAGACCAACAACACACTCTTTCTGTTTTTCTCTCTCTTTCTAGAAGGAATAAAATTGAAGAATTTGGAAGGGTGAGAAATGTCGGGAATAAAAGAACCGTCCGATTATTCATAAGAACCTCCTCGTCACCCTTGCTTTCAGATTAATTCTAAGGCTATCTCTTTATCTCTCTATGTATATATGTAACGTGTGTGTAGTTGTAAAATTATTGGTAGAGGTTATTTGGTTGTTACTTTGTATATATATATATGGGACAATAGGAAAGAAAGAGATAATATTCAGAGCACATTGCGATGAAGAATTTGATTTGCTGCTTTGTTTTTATTGCGATGAAGTTGTTTAAACAGTGCCCTTAATTTGTTAATGGACATGTGTTGCTAAAACTATTTTAGTACATTCAGTTTAGTTATCTGTGTTCACATGTGGTGCTAAAACTTTTTTAGCACCATTATAATGTTGGACAATTAGTGCTAAAACTATTTTAGTACAATGTGATTATTTATTTTGTTATGTACAATTGATGTTAAATATATTTTATCACCTTGAATTTAGTTGTTTTATGTTTGTTATCGGTGTTAAATCTATTTTAGCACCTTGAATTTCATTATTCTTTATTTTGTATTGGTGCTAAAACTCTTTTAGCACCATTTCAGTGTTGAACAATTTGTACTAAAACTATTTTAACACCATGTGATTAGTTATTTTGTTCTGAACAATTGGTGTTGAATCTGTTTGAGCACCTTGAATTATATGTGTCTACTTGTGGTGTTAAAAAAAGTTTTAGGACCATTCTAATGTTGGACAATTGGTGCTAAAATTGTTTTAACAACATGTGACATTACATAAAAAGAAGAAATCAATCAATAAACATGAATGGATTTGCTAATTTTTGGACATAGAACATAAAATTAATTCAACTATTAGCTGATTTTTTGGCACTTACGTAGTAGTTATAAAACCATCTTTTGTTCTTCTAACTTCCAATTTATGTTGACACTGCTGAGGTTTTCTATTTCAAGTTGTCTCATAAATACTAACCATTAGTAATTTAACCAAAAAAAACAAAAAACGCAGCACAAAATTAAAATTTGATGTATGCGTTTATAAATCCCCACGTTCTACCCACCGAGCGGCCTGTGAAAAGAAAAAGAATAAACAATACTAAAAAGAAAAAGGATTATTGTATTATTAGTTAAATAAAGAAAGAATATTATTATCTTTTTTTTATAGTATCCTTAATTTACACTACTAATTTATAAGTATCATTTATAATTATGTTGCTATTTGAATAAACCTTTATGTCCAATTGCCTTATTTAAATAATAAGAGTCATTTGGATTTTGATCCTATTTAATTTTTACAATAAAATTTTTCTATCGCTTGCTAATTTTTAGACAACCCCCAACCAAAAAAAATAAAATAAAATAATCCGAATTTATTAAGTCAATGGATTAAACCGTCAGTTGTCCATAATATGTGCCCAATTTTCCAAAAATACCCTTGTTAAACCTTGGGCATCTCTCCATTCTCTCTCTTTCTCAATTAGTTGTTCTTACGTGGGAGAGAATGGTGTTCACACGACCCCGCCAAAAGACAACATCCACCACCACATACAATTTTAACCCAAATGTGTTAATTTTTCCATGGCTTTTATTTTTTTTAGATTAACTATTTGTAAACCCAAAAAATAAAAAGAAGAAAACAGAGGAAGCATCCATCTTCTTGAGGATCGTCAATATGTCAAGGCCATTTTTAACTTTTTAGGGAGAATTTGAAAAGGGGGGTTGGATCTTGATTTTGTTGTTATTTCTTGTTTTTGTCTATGTGGGTTTTCATCTAGCTCTTCATCTTCTTCGGTCTCTTGTTCTTCTTCTTTGGTTTGGTCTTGTACTTTTGTTGTTCTTCCATTGATTATCACTTGTACTTAAAATGATGGATCTTTTTCTGATTGAGTTTCCAGGGTTATAGTTGATGATGATCTGACTTTTGCTTCTTGGCCATGTAGAACAAATTCGAATGGAATTAGGATTTTGTCTCATGATTGGCTTGAGTCAACCTTTTTATTTGGGTTGCATCTTGTTTTTTTGATACAAATTGAGTAAGGTGACATTTGATAAAACATTTGTAAATCGAACTGAAAATTAAAACTGAAAATATTGTTTGTTTACTTTTAAAAACTACATCTAAAAGAATCTTGTTTGTTTTAATATAACACATTTAGATTTTTTATTTTTTTAATATGACAATTTTACCTTTATTAGTGTATTTATATCACATGATTAGGGCTTTAATAAAGGTAAAATAGGTATTTTGTAATGAGGAGTTTTAAGTTTTCAAATTTAAGTAGCAAACTTGCCATTTAAAATTTTGGATGCAAATTTTCAAATTTAAGTGACAAATCACTTATTTTTTTTGGCAAACAAATAACTTTCACACCACTTAAGTTTGAAAACCTTCTCAGATTTAAGTGGACAAAACAAACAACCCGTTAGATTTTCTAGTGAACTGTTTTTGGAGAAGAGAAGATAAGAGGGTGGAGTAAGGCCATCTTCGATGGTAATTTTTATTTTTTTTATTTCTATTTTATGTGTCATGGATTTTATAAAAACAAAATTATATCTATTTGGCAATATATTTACATGGTTAGAAAATGATAGAAAAAATGGTCTCTAATGGTATACCATTTTTTTCATTACTTGTCATTTATTTAAGAAGAGAGATAATTAAGGAGTTTAGTGATATCGAAAAAGATTGTTCTATGTTATTTTTTTTTTAAAATATCAACAGTTTTACATGTAAAATTGATTATAAAAATTTTCTATATGACTCACCTTCCACATGATATAAAAATAATTATAGAAATGAGCATTGGAGCATTTTTTTCCCTTCTCTCATTTCTAACATAAAAATTCACTTAGGATATTTTCGGTACATTGGACATATATTTTACCCAATTAACTCTTTGATCCGTTGACTTGACAACTCCGTATAATTTGGAGATCAAAGCCCGATCTCTTACTATATGGTAAAATGAAGGAAGTATAGCAATTAATGCAATCTATATAGTAATTAATGCAAATTTTAGTTACTTATTAATGTAATATTTTAAAGATCATGTTAACGTGTGCTCACTATATGGTAAAATGGAGGAAGTATAGCAATTAATGCAATTTTTAGTTACTTATTAATGTAATCTTTTAAGGATCATGTTAACGTGTGCCCTAAGAGCGCATTTGTTAAATATTCATTTTTGAAAATAATTAACTCCCAACTTGCATTAAATATGATACAGTTTCTCATACAAGATTTCATTATTTTTATTTATAGTAGCTTTAACATATGTCATAAGGGCACATGTTATCATTTTTCATCTTTTAATTACTTCTATAATTCTTTTATCTTCCTTTAGTTATGATAATATATATGTACTTAATTTATCGCTATTTAAAATTATATCATTTTCTTTCAACCAGGTATATTAGTTATTTTGTACTAATTCAAAAGTCTTTTTATACATATCATTTTATTATTATTATTTTATATAATTGGGTTGTTAAATTATTTGTTTATTTTTAATTAATTTACATTTATATTTTTGTATTTACATTACGCGGGTATTTTTATATCAGTATTTTTTTTTATCATCATACCCTATAATTTTATATTTATATAATTTGAAACATTTATATATTTCGTTAATTGAAATACCCACACAACACGTGAATTATATACTTGTAATTAATAAAAGTGTGAATTAAATTTTATTATAAAATTTAAATGAGGTTCAAAACCTAAATGACCCAATAATTGAAAAATGAAACGAGAGACCCCACATTTGTCAACTTAACACGTTTTGCACAGGGATAACTGAAGAGAAGGGAATGGAAGGGAAGGGATGGGAAAAAAAATGAAAAGGGGAGTGACGGGAAGGGTAGTTGAAGTTGAAGCAAATAAGAGCGGAGAGACTAATAAATAACAATGATGGGGACGGCGATCGAGCGAAGACGGCAAGATAACAACGAGGCCGACCATCTGCACCCACGTGTCCTGTTCCCAAACTCTCCCATCATTATTAATTTTTTTATTATTATTATTTCCCAATCAACCCCACTCACCTTTCTTTCTTTTCCCCTGTTCAGAAATCATTCACAACTACTTTCTTACATTTTTATAATCGAACCAAAATTTACAAATCTCAGCTATCTATACATCTACGTTATAATGAGGAGTAATAATTTTAAAATTTTAAAATTATATAAAAAATTGTGTTATTAAAATTTACTTAAATAATTGATAATACTTTTAACACAGATTAACCATCTATTTGAGTGAAAAAGTCATGCCCATTTTGACAAGGTAATTGATCATTGGCATCCAATCCCTCTTTCTCCCCAAGAACATCAGATCCATCAGTACAATACAGTGTAATTCTCTTGCATAAGTTCCACTACAAATTGATCCAATTAGTTGATCAATATTAGCTTTCCCCTTAAAGGGGTTGATTACATTGCATTAACTTTCACAACTTTTCCACTTATTTTCTACAAACTCCCGTTAATATTGATACTTACCAAAAAAGGTAAATAAGCTACATGGTGCAAGTAAGTTAACTTAGTGGCAAAAGCGCTCACACAGATTCCGAAGATTCCAAGTTCAAATCACAATTTAGTACGGGGAGAGCTTTTATTTTTTATTATTATTGTTGTTAAACTAAACCAACTACAAAAATGAGAACGAACTTCTTCTACCAAATTAATAGTCAAGTTTAATTTTTAAATTTTTAATCAACAGTAATAAAATTTGTTTAGTTATCACGAGATTTCATACATTCACTATGTCCTTACAAAAATACTTTCAATTAGAGAGATCAGGGGAAAAAAATTTGATACAAGATATATCGCAATGTTTATAAAGACACCAGAATCACGTTTCTTTCTTTAGAACTGAAAGTTTGATAAAAACATTCTTTAAAAAGCACTTACACGGCATGCTACACTTAATCCACAAGACTCGCACCCTGCCAGAACGAAAGAAAGAGTTTTGGGTTCAAATTCAACTCCCCGTACTAAAAAACACAAGCAGTTTTAAGTTCAAGTCGAACATCTTGTTATAAAAAGCATAACTTTTAATAAACTAGGGTATGCCCGTGCCCAAGGGCACGAAATAGCAAAAAAATTAAATCTATACTTATAATTAACGGAAATTATTTTTAAATATGTACAATCCAACATAGTGGAATACAAAAAATATTTATTTATTTCCATTTGTTGTACTTATGGCATGATAACTTACTTGTAGTAAAAAGCTCAATTTTTACTTTTTTTTGGTATGCCCGTGCCCAAGGGCACGAAATAGCGAAAAAATTAAATCTATACTTATGATTAACGAAAATTATTTTTAAATATGTACAATCCAGGATAGTGGAATACAAAAAATATTTATTTATTTCCATTTGTTATACTTATGGCATGATAATTCACTTGTAGTACAAAGCTCAATTTTTACTTTTTTTTTCCTAACGTAAAATTGTAATAAACTCAAAACTTATTTAATTATTTTTTTTTGATAATTTTAATTTCTAACATTTTTTTATTCAAAACATTAAAAAGGAAAATTTCTCATTGTCCGTCAAAAGTAAACCTTATTCACTTATCGCAAACAATAAAATAATATTACATTGTTGATCACTTTCCAACCGGATCCATCATAATCAGTTTAAAGTTAATACAAATCAATAAATCGTATTCGTATTCCAATGTCAGCATCAGTAGGATTTGCAATGGTTATGTATTCAACTTGGTTATCTCAGATTATTTGTTAAAATAACAAATATAGTTTGAATATTATTTGTTCACCAAGGAAAAAAACAATTATTCATTTAAATCCGAAACGATAATACCTAAAATTCGATAAAGTACCATATAAACACGATCCAAATCAACTATTGACATGTTTAGTGAAAAGACCAATTAAGAAATACGGAAGGTTAGTGACCATTTGTTAAAAGATTAATTAATTAAGGAAACGATTGTGTTGGATATGCTTCACACAATATAAAACATTTTACTTATTTTACCACCAATCAATCTACATTTGTATTACCACAAATTAAGGGTTTTAGATAAAATATATCGCAAGGGGGAAGGGGAGAGAGTGTAAGGTTGGGGTTAGGTGATAGGTGTAAGTAAAGAAAGGTAATGAAGTGAGAAAAAAAAAAGTGGAATTTTTAGAATATATTTGAATAAAATAAGTGATGTGTGATTTTAACCATTGGATTGGATGAGAAATATGCATTTTGACCTTTAGATTGTCCATGTAGGACAATAGTCACATCAAATATCCTTCATTATCTCTCTCTACTTAATGGTGATTAAACTTAATGGTTGAGACGGATTAATTTAACAAAATCCCAAAAAGGGAATTAATGGGAAGAAAACAAAAATAGCAATAAAATCACCTGCAAAAAAAATAATGGTTGAAGGTTGAAAACAAATCATCTGAATTGTACATATTTGAATTGAGAGGTTCAATGAACCAAAACACAGCTTTAGTGTAATTAAGTACATTATATCTTATTGGTTCAACATTTCAAAAATGCCATTGAAAGAATTAAAATGTTAACCAGAAAAGTATCATTTCAGCGTTAGAATAATCAGTCATGTTCTAATCCTTTATGCTGAAAGTAAATGCATAGAAGGAGAAAATGGAAGTTTTTAATTTTACATTATTCTTCAAACAAATAGTACATAGATATATCTGATGCTTAACCACGGGGGAGGGAAAAGGGAAATAGGATTCTGTGAAAAATAATTAATATATGTATTTTTTTTGTAAGTCTATCTCAACTGGTGATTAAACTAAATTAATGGTGGAGACGGATCAATTTAATGAAATCTCAAAAATAGAATTACTGGTAAGAAGTCGAGAATAGTAATAAAATCACCTGTAAAAATATAGTTTTTTAAGGTTGAAAACAAATTTCATTAAATTGAGAGGTTTAATGAACTAAAAAAACAATTTTAGTGTAATTAAGTATATTATATCTTATTAGTTTTACATTTCAAAAATACTATTGAAAGAATTGAAAAATGCCATTAAAAGAATAATTAGTTATGATCTAATTTACAAATTTTATTTTCCTTTTCAACCGTATTAAATTATTTTTTCTGACGTACATAACTAATGTACTAAATCCTATGGTAAAAAGAAATAAAAAATATTATCTCATGGAATTAATTAGATTAAACTTAGTATAATTTTAAAAGGTCCTAAAAATGAAATAAAATTATTAGTATATCTGAGTTACGGTTCCCTTAGTAAAAAAAATTTGCCAATAACCAAAACATAAAAAAAAGTTATAAAAATAAAAGATAAAAAAAGAAAAAAGAAAAAGAAAATAAAACTAATAAAATAGTTAATTTTACATAGAAGAAGATTTAAAGAGGGTGTTAAATAAATATCCTTATACTTAGCTCTTGTATCAAAATAGTAAAATACCTTATTAATTTTAAATTATGAGTGTTACTTTCTATTCCAAAACATAACTAAATAAATTAATATTCTAAATGTATTAATTTTGTAAGTTAGAGAGGAAAACATAACTAAATAAATTAATAATTAACAAAAAAAAAATTCCCAATAACCAAAACACAAAAAATAAAAGCTATAAAAAAAAGTAAAAAAGAAAAAGAAAATAAAACTAATAAAATAGTTAATTTTACATAGAAGAAGATTTAAAGAGCTTGTTAAATAAATATCCTTATTAATATTCTAAATGTATTAAGTCAAGAATCAATCTTGACCATTGAATTGTTGAATTGATTTGTGACCTTTGGATGATAAAAGTTAGTGGTCATATCAATGAATAGTGTAATCCTTGATTTGTATTATAGATGGGGCAGCAAATTTAAAAGACTAGAGATGATTACAAGTTTTTCTTTTTCTATGTATGTATATATGCATGTACGTATTTCAAAAACCCTTAAACTTAAAGCAAAGACTAACGGCACAATTTAGGATTGCTGCTAAGACTAAACTGGAGATGTTTACAAGTTTTTCCAACTGCCAAACTCATCACCCATTCAATTGTATTCCAAGTCTAGCCATTGATTTCTCGTATTACAATAACAGACTTACCAACCCTTTATATATGTTGAAATGTTTATCATATCACACAATCCAACAAAACTTCTCTCTGAAAAGTACACAAAATTGACCAAGAAAATAGTTTGTGGGAGAACTATAGCAATGGAAGGAAAGAACAAGTTCTTCCATGGAACACTTGAAGCTACCATCTTCCATGCCACACCTTATGCACCTCCTTTCCCCCTTAATGTAAGTTTGTTCTCTACACTATCTTTGGATATAGGAAAGTAACGAGGAAATTGTGAGAAAAGCAAAAGAAAAATGTTCCGGAGGTAAAATGCACATTTTTCGTTTCCCTCGCACTTTGGCTTAACAAACTCATTGTATGAAATTATGTTTTGCAGTGCATATTTGGCAAGGGAATGCCCTCCTACGTGACCATCAAGATAAACAATAAAAAGATAGCATCAACAAGCCATGAATGTGATAGAGTATGGAACCAAACCTTACAAATCCTCTGTGCTCATCCTCTCGACTCAACAATCACAATTACACTGAAGACAAAGTGCTCCGTCTTGGGGAGAATCCACGTCGAGGCTCAACAAATATTAGACAAAGCAACTTTGATCAATGGGTTCTTTCCACTCTGCATGGAAAATGGAAAACCAAACACGGAAATGAAATTACGCTTCATGTTATGGTTTAAGCCGGCAGAACGTGAACCAAGCTGGGGCCAATTACTTGATAATGGCGGATTCCACGGGCTAAAAAGCGCTACATTTCCACAAAGATCCAACTGTAGTGTTACAATGTATCAAGACACACACCATTGCTCTACTTTCCAACCCCCATTTAATCTTTGTGGACCGCCAAGAAGACTATGGGAGGACGTATATAAAGTAATTGAAGGTGCAAAGCATTTGATTTACATTGCAGGGTGGTCTTTTAACCCCAAAATGGTGCTGGTGAGTTAAAAAGAAAAACATCATTGTTCCCTCATTTTCATGCCTCTTTTAATGTGCAAAACTCACACATTAGCGCAGGTACGTGATTCTCAAACAGTTATTCCACACGCCCGAGGAGTGAAGCTTGGCGAATTGTTGAAGAGGAAAGCAGAGGAAGGCGTGGCAGTGAGAATCATGATTTGGGACGACGAAACATCATTACCCATCATCAAGAACAAAGGAGTAATGAGAACCTGCGGTGAAGATGCCTTTGCCTACTTCAAACACACCAAAGTAGTATGCAGATTGTGCCCTAGATTACACCACAAGTTCCCCACACTCTTCACCCACCATCAGAAAACCATAACAGTGGACACCTGTAGATGCTTCTCTTCAAGTAACCGCGAAATAACAAGTTTTGTTGGGGGTGTAGATCTTTGTGATGGACGCTATGACACAGAACAACATTCCCTGTTTCGTACACTAAACACCGAATCCCATTCTCAAGACTTCTATCAGATAAACCTTGCTGGAGCTAGTCTTCATAAGGGCGGCCCAAGAGAGCCTTGGCATGATGCTCACGCGTGTATTACTGGGGAAGCTGCTTGGGATGTACTCAAAAATTTCGAGCAACGGTGGATAAAGCAATGTGATCCTTCTTTACTAGTCCCAGTAAGTGCCTTAAAAGAACTCACTTGCGAGACCATTCCTTCAAGCATACCCAGTGACAGTGATTGGAAAGTTCAAGTATTTCGTTCTATCAACTATGTGTCAGCAAGCAATCTACAGAAAAACTTAACAGTTGAGCGAAGTATCCATGACGCTTATGTAGAAGCAATTAGGCGCGCAGAGAGATTCATCTACATTGAGAACCAATATTTCATCGGAGGATGTCATTTATGGGAGAAAGATCAGCATTGTGGCTGCAGCAACTTAATCCCTATTGAGATTGCACTAAAAGTAGTGAATAAAATCAAAGCAAAGGAGAGGTTTGCAGTGTATATTTTGATACCAATGTGGCCAGAAGGAGTATTGGATAGCGAATCTGTACAAGATATATTGCACTGGACAAGGGAAACAATGAAGATGATGTACAGGTTAATAGGAGATGCTATACAAGAAATTGGAGAAGCAGGGCATCCAAAAGACTACTTGAATTTCTTCTGCCTTGCTAACAGGGAAGAGGTGGGCAAAGGAGAGTTTGTTCCTTCACACTCGCCTCATCCTGGAACTCAGTACTGGAATGCTCAAAAGCACAGGAGGTTCATGGTTTATGTCCATTCGAAGCTCATGATAGGTATCAACCACAGCATTCTTAATTATTTGCTCCTGTCTCAAATTCAATCATATTTCTAAATGCTTAATTTAATTTTATTTTAATGCAATTTTTATTTTTTTTGAAATCAATTTTAATGAAATTTTATTCCCATGCTATCCTTGTTCTTTTCATTCTGTAAGTATTGCTGTATATCATAATAATAAGGGTAAACTATACAAGGTCATGCATTCAGCATTTAGAGTTGAATAAAATCAAACGCATTTTTCAGATGTTTCGTTTAGCATTAAGAGGCTTACATATTAACTCCCATACACTACACTTTTATGTGTGGCTTGCATTTGTTTTTGCTACAGTGGATGATACATACATGTTGATAGGATCCGCTAACATCAACCAGCGATCTATGGATGGGCAACGCGACACTGAAATAGCAATAGGATGTTACCAGACGAAAAACGGGGAACACAAAATATGTAACGGTGATATTCATGCATACCGAATGTCGTTGTGGTATGAGCATACTGGACAAGCCAAAGAATTTTTCCAAGAGCCTCAGAAATTGGGATGCGTGCAGCATGTCTGTTCGATAGGAGATCAAATGTGGAAAATATATTGTGGTGATGAAGTAATAGATATGGAAGGTGTTCATCTAGTCACTTATCCTTTGACTATAAGGGAGGATGGTTACGTCGAGGATGATGTGGAGGGTGGTGGTTTCTTCCCAGACACAAAAGCACGAGTAAGGGGAAAGAGATCAAAAGCTATACCGCCTATATTCACCACATAGTTGCAAAGATCTCTTGTTCCTGTTTGCTATTGTTGATCAGATCGCTTACATTTGCCACTTCAGAATGCACCGAGAGGGGATTTTTGACCCTGAAAAATAACCCACATTTGTAAAGATTAAGAAGCATATCGATTGTACAAAATAACTAACAGTGCAGTATATCAAATTGTTCATACAAGCTACAATGTGATAGGGACCTTCTTTCTTTTTGGGATTATTTTCCATAAAAATTTGTAATAAGAATGAAAATTTACGTCTTTTTTACCAAATAGTGACAATCATGTTGCCACATATAATGTAAACAATATTTCAAGACCATCTGATCAAAAAACGTTCAACACTGGAGTTGCTGTGAGCTAGGAACATGTAATTAATGCAATTTTAAACAGATCCTATCCTCTATGTAATATGTTCATCCATTGTATGTCATAGAATTGAGGAAAAGGTAAATATCATAGGAGCTGGAGTCGACAGGACACATAAAGAAATTGGCCATTTAATACAAACATAAGTAAAAGGCTAGAAATGAAAGTAGACGCGGAAGATTTTATTGGCACACAAATTGTGCTCTCTCTGTGAGTGCACAGTTGCACTTTATGCATATTGATTTTTCAGTTATTTGAATTTTTAGTATCAAGTTGCAGCGCAACTAGCTTTCAGATGACCCATCTAGCGTTATTTTTCCTTTTTCTTTTATCTTTTAAGTAATCTATTCATCTTCACCAAGACTGAAACCAATACTAAGCCATAAGTTTAGACGACTAAGTTTTTGGCCGAACAGTGTCTTTGAACCATCTAAACAAGTGTCTGCTTGCAATTTCAAAACAGTAATGGTTGATCCTCAACCATTAGCGGGCCAATAAAAGACTTGATGCTTCAAATTATATCAAGAAGAAACTCACAATACTTGAACCACTCCAGCATTCCAGGTCACTAATGTCGTACAAAAACATATTTTCTTCACAACAATATTTCTTCTAATTTCCGCAGAAATTGTAGGCAGTAATTGGAAGAAAGGCCAACAACATCATGGAAAGATGGTTTGCACTTCCATCCCCCTTCCTCCCTAGAAGAGGAGTTTGCTCTACCGTTTCTGCTACTACTTCTGCACATTATATCCTACTGTAGTCCTAACTTGGAACTCCTCTTTAGCCTTTACTGCAAATGTCCATTGCTTCTCAGGTTCAATTTCAACCAGAACTTAAGAATCTCTGTTTGACTGTTTGCATCTTCATTGTAGAATCTACATGTAGCAATCTATCCGTGTTGAAAATTAATTTTAACCCTGTGAGGTTTATTTATATATATATTTTCCTTCTACAAAATCTATTGAATTTGCAGACATTTACCACTCAACATGCATCTGTTCTTGACAGAAAATTTAGCTATGAGATATACTAACTTAAAAATTACAAACATGTCATACAGGACCCATGGAGCCCACATATAGAGAGAAACAGTATCTTGCCTATGAAGTTGAGATCAGATGGCGGCCCCTTCTCAAATGGCACACCTGCAATCCTTCCTTCAGATACGCCAAGCTGACATCAATGCAGAAAGTAGCAACTCATCTGGCACTACGGCAGCAAAAACAACTTGACTACTGACTGCTATTGTAGAACTACATCCATAGGAAGAATTAAATGGAAAAAGCACCAGAAGAAGACAGGTAAGGATACAGCAAATGTCTAAATGGCTGAAAAGGATGTGCCAAACTCCTTAAACTTAATCCCCAAAAAAAATCTATTTTAAACTTTTTTTACTTGTTATTTTTGTTTGATTGCATAAATTTTTCAAAGGATGGTACTCAAGATGGAATAACAGAAGAAAAAATGTTGAAAATAAGCCATCAAACTGAAAGGATGTTTCGTCTTCCCTTCTATAATAGCCCGTGAATGATGAGAGTGGCATTTATCTTAAATAACATCAATCCTCGTAGAACCAACGTTAATGATCAACACCAACAAAAGCAATAAATAAACAAAAATATATCAATTCCAACCTCTACTCATTTCAAGTAGCATTCAATAACTTTACAAATGGAAGGCAAAGAAAGTTACAGAATCAGCTTTGGAGGATGATAGCAAGCAGCAGCCTGACATCAGACTTCTAAACCACAACCTTCGAAATATTGCAGGTGATTCCAAGCATAGGTTAATTTAATTAATTAGCTCCAGGGGCGTCCAACGCCGTAACCCCGTCCACGGTCTCGAAAATTTCCATGACCTATTTAAAGACAACCACACAATACATTAAATAGAAACTAAAAGCAAATCAGTAAACGCTTGAATCCGAAAAAAGCTCAAAAGAGGACAGCCACCAGAAGTCAACTAACCTGAAGGGGGAGGAGGCGCACCACGCCCCATTGCCACCAGCTCAGGACTGACCTTCTGTCCAGCCTCCTCAAGTATGTTAATGAGTTCTTTTGCAAATCTCGCATTTGCAGCTGTGAAGAAAGTGTATGCAGTTCCTGTTGCCCCTGCCCTTCCTGTTCTACCAATGCGATGAACGTAATCCTCGAGAGATCCCGGAAAGTCATAGTTTATCACATATTTAACATCCTTCACATCTGCCATCCATCCAAAAAAAACTATGTTTTAAAAAAAAGAAAAATTGAAAAATATGCGGCTTTAGATGCAATTCCAGAAACATGTTCAAAAGTGGAAACAGAAACCCTAGAATACGTTGTCATTAAACTTCCTCCTAGATAGGCATACCTAAACCACGGGCTGCAACATCTGTTGCAGTCATTATAGGACTTTTACCAGGCTTTGAATTCCGAGAGGACCCAATCTCTTTCTGCTTGACTCTTGTCTCCATGAATAGAGAGAGCCGGCCAACCATCCATTCGTAGCTGCCTAGTGATTTGGTCACACCCTTTTTTGGTGTCCATAAATATCAGAATCCGGCTTCCATCCATAATATCCTCCAACAACTTTACCAGCCTGAGTTATTAAGAATATTGGTTTATAGCGTTGTATCCAAACCCAAGTGATACAGAGTACGTACGGAAATATTGAAAACGTAAAATACTAAAACTAAAAGAAAAGATAGGCCTACTTATTATATTTTTTATTCTCAGAAACAATGTCCACATGCTGGCAAATTGCATGGTTAGCCTTCAAATCTGAAGAACCAATAATCACCTGCGCAGAGTGCAAGAAGAAAATAGATAAAATAATGCACATAATCTACATTTAAGTTAGAACCCAGGTAAAGTCTACGACTAGAACCCAGGTAACGGTCTAGGACTAGACCCCAGATGTTGTTACCTTAACAAACTAGAAGAATATATTTTTCAAAAGTTCCGAACTTATGTTATGCCACTAAAACAAAGGTACGAAACTATGATCAAAAAGGTTTTTTTTTTTTTTTTTTTTATTTCTTACTTGTTTTCGAGAAAAGCCAAACACTCCCAGATACAAAACAATGTGAATATCATAATGGACTATTGCAGGAACTGAAGGAAAACTTGCCCTCGCAGTAATTGTCCACCAATATAAGTAAGAACCTTACCTTGTATGGGTTGTACAGGAATTGCCTTGCAAGTTGTTCAACCTCCTTAGGCCATGTAGCACTCCAGTACAAAGTTTGACGATCCGGTCGAATCTGCATAAGAGAACCCATTGAATAACAAAAAATAAATATCTAGAATAAGACATACACACACAGAAAAGGGGGGGAGGGGGGGGGGCTTCTTTTGAAACTTGAAACAATCATTTGCTGCAAAAACGAAAATTGTGATCCACTGATATCATATGACCAAATTTAATCAATTTTGGATACTCTAATAAACTTGAGCGCTGCTAGCATGCAAGTGACAAACATAAACATATTGAGGTATGACCTGCTCTGTAGCCTGCCGGAGAAATTCAACAATTAAGAGGAACCAAATTAAACATTATATCACAGTAAAAGTAGGGTTTAAAGAATACAACACTGAACGACGGAGGATGTGAAGGGGAGAGAAATTTACGTTATTTATTTCTTGAACAGCAGCATGGACCATTAGCTGCACGCAGTGGTGCCAGAATTGTGTAAGTGAGAAAGAAAGAGTGATATAATGTGGTACACACACGTATCAGCATACATATGCGGGTATACATATATCGATATAGATCGCATATACCTGTAGATAGAAAGGAGGTGGGGTAAAAGGAGCCAAGAAGGAGCAAGCACAGAGGAGGATGGTATATATTTACATGAGCTGTTCGGAGAATTCCATGTCGTTAAATGAGCTGCCACTGCAGATGGTCTTTTTTCAGGGGCGGATGCATGGAAGGAGGAGCATTTGATGAACTAGCAGCACGTATTCTTAGTAATTATTTTTCAGCAAAAATACACAAAGTACCATAAATGAGATCCAAGATTTTGAACTATAAACTGTTACCAGGCTATTCTCCAATTTGAGAAAATAATTCAAAACATGGTAGGACTGGCAGAATGATGTGTAGATCAAAGAAGGAAATATGAAAATAGTTATGCAAGTACAAACTACCTATCAACAATTAATAATATCAGCTAAGGATTATGAAATGATTCCTCAATAACTCGGGTTAATTAAATACATAATACTGATACGTTGTCGTAGAAAACAAACCTGAGAAACAATTTTTCGAATCTGAGGATCAAAGCCCATGTCTAGCATTCGATCCGCCTCGTCCAACACCAAGTATGTGACCCTTCTCAAGTTTGTATGATGAGATTCCAACATATCAATTAACCTACCCGGTGTAGCAATAACAATTTCAACACCTAAACCAGAACAAAATTATTATTATTACGGCGGCGGCGGCGATTAAAAAATAATCCCACCGTCTCAGATTAATAGTCCCACTCTCCTTTTCAAGATGTCTCAAATTAAAAGTGTATTTCCTTTTGGGACATAATCAATGTACCACATCTCACTATAGATAATACGTTGTATTCTTGACTAGTGATTAGGTTCAAACTAGTGTTTTATTCAAAAGTACTAAATTTGAAATGGCACTGACTACTAACTTGACAGTTGACATGGAGGGAGGAATATAAAATTAAGAAGCAGAAGCATTAGAGTATACCCGATTCGTGAACATCACGATACGGTAGTAAAGTCATCTTGAGCTTATCACCACCTACCTTTCTGAAGGTCACGAACTTGAGGTCCCTTTGGAACCCCACCATATATGCAGGTATTCTTAATCCTTGATGATGAACCAAATTTAGTAGCTTCTTGTTGTATTTGAACAGCAAGTTCTCGAGTTGGAGCCAAAACTAACACAATTGGACCATCTCCATGAGCTGAGAAAGTTCAGATAAACATATCCAGAATTATGTTCAATCAATAACCAATAGATAAAAGGGAAAAGAGTGAATAGAGTCTCACCAAGGGGGGTTTTGGGGGGTGGGTTTTACTTTGTTTGTAGTTAAAAGGGAGAGACTTAGACCTCCCTTTTTTTTGAAAAAAATAAAAATGAATGAATAGACAAGGATACCTAAGATTGGCTGTGCATTAACATGGACAATTGCAGGCAGTAGGTAGGCAAGTGTCTTGCCTGATCCTGTTTCTGCAATACCAATGAGATCGCGGCCCTTTAAAGCCATTGGCCATCCTTGAGCTTGAATAGCCGTAGGTTCAGAAAAGCCAGCTTTTAGAACTTCGTCCATAACATAATCTGTGATCAAAAGGTTTGGAACAATATTATTGCACTTGTAATATACAAGAATCATAGACAAGTGCAGATAGGGTCAATAACCTAATTTCAATATTGAATAGAAATAAATAAGGATCTTTAACATCTCATTACAAGAACACAAAATTGCCTTATCCTAATGAAAATAAACGCCCTAGGTATTCTAACCTTTTTCTATGTATAAGGTCCTTTATCCCAGCTAAAACCGTAAGGGTATGTTATTTACTATCTCTATTCAAGTCAATTAAGGTTGAAACTTCATACAGGCTTCAAACTATCAGTTTAGGCTGAATTTAGGTTGAATCCGTAGTGGTTGAACTTTAATAGGCATTCATTGTACTTGCTCACCAAGTAAACAAAAGAATAGCAAAACTATCAGTTGTCTATCCTAAACAACCTTCAAACTTAAACCGATTTTCCCAACCAGTTCTATCAGATCAATATACACATCACAAACAAATTACAGTGGTAAAAAAAATAAATATATGTTATGCATTCTCGATATATAATGAAAATGGCGTTTGTATTCACAATACGATAATACCTGGAAACCGTATGTCTTCGAAAGTTTTAACAGGCTTCGGCACGTCCCGACCTTCAACGGTGATTTCTCTACGCCGCCTGTACTCGTCCACCTCGCTCTCGGACATTGCGGATATAGTGGGAGACTCTACATAGAAGTTCTTCTCAAACGGAGTCAGCCCTTCCAAATCCAACTTTCGAGGTGACTCCGTAGTGTCGAAGTCGACCTTCCTGCTCGATGAGGACCGGAATCCACCGTTACTCGAACTCCCACCAAGTCCTGAATCACTACACAACCCCACAAACAAATTCAAGTATATTTCTCAATTTTGATTCTTATACATCGTAAAATCTTGAGATTAAACCCTAAACACAATTATACAGATAGAGTAAGTAGGGAGTTGCTAGGGTTACCTTTTCCGGTCACGATACGAACCTGGGTCGCCGGGGCGGCTGTCGTAACGACTCATATCGTGTGCGGTGCGGAAGTGTTGGGATAGACGAGGAGTAAAAGTTTTACCGGGAGGTTTTCCAGAGACAGCTCTAAATTTTCCGCTTCGCGGGGGGAGAACCGACTTTTTAACAAAATCAATTATTATCCAATTGGCCTTTTTATCTGCATTTTTAAATTAATTTTATGGGACATAAAAAATAAATAAATAAAAAGTGTCTTTAAAGATTATTTTAGGGTGACTTGATTTTTAAGGAGTACTACGCCCTACAAAAATTACATAGAGATTTTTTAAGTTTAATTGTAAATATTTATATTATTATAGCACATGGCATAGATACACACGATGTAATTAATCTGAGTTAAAAACATTAACATTTTATATAATTAATCATGAGGACATAAAGGGTACTGCAATAGATTTAAAAATTTACCCCTTTGACAAAAGAGAAAAATAAATGTAAACAAGGGCGTTAATGTAATTAAATTTTGATACAAAATGGGTGGAATTCATTTAATTAATAGTAAGCATAAATAGAGATTATAATCATAATAATTCTATAATTATACACTAATTTTTTTGTTACTCTAATTACTATTTTTTTAAAATAATACCTGATAATACTAATAATATTTTTCTCTAAATAATTTTTAATTAGTTTTATTGAATTATCATTTCCTAATGTATATGTATATATATGTGTGTGAAAGCTAGTTAAAAATGTTTTTATTCATTTTAAAGGACACCACTTGCAACTTACAACTTGTGATTGAACTGCATACTATAACATCGTTGCTTTTGCCTCTCAAATTGAAAGCAACAATTTTACATGGGTAGCTTTTAAAGAAACACTAATTTTAACAAAAATATGATATATGTTGTATTGCGAGATTTTGTAAATTCTCTATGTTAAATTAAACATAAAATATTATAAACAAAACAACCCAAAGGGGAAAAAGAAATAAAAGATTAAGTCGGGGGATTAAAGCATCTCTAAAAGAAAGCAACAAGTTTTACTTATTTTTTATACGTCGATTTATAGGGCAATTTTTTACTATATACACAATTATAATTTTAATAAACTATTTAAATTAGTATATCTTATCTTATTAACGGTAGTTAGGTCACGTGACTATCACATAACCTAATTAAAGGTATTTTAGTCAAATTACAATTTATTATCAAAGTATTAAACCCTTAAAATTGTCTTTCACAAAAAACCTAACCCTCAAAGCTTATAAATTCCTTAGATTCAAAGCCAAATTATACAACAAAATCCGCCAAATCAAGGGATGAATTAATCATACCAAATGGAAATTTCTCAAACAAATACAAAATCGAAGTAGGAAATCAAAGAGGAGTGGAAGTCGTACACAGCAGTAGCAGCAGCATGAGGAGTAGAATACTAATTTCGGAAAAAGAAGAAAAATAAGAATAATTTCAAAATAAGAAGAAGGAAAGAAAAAATAGGAGTAAATAGACTTAAATGTTCCTAACATATCACGTGACAATCACATGACCCAGTTCCCGCAAAAAACTAACTGTGAAATTTGACATAATGACCATTGACAATACTTTTTAAAAGTTTAATGATTCGAAAGTAAAAAATTGAAGTATAGTGGTTACTAGTAAAACTTGTCAATAGTTCAGTGGCCATTTGTAATATTTACTGTTCAAATTATTAATAAAATTGTGTTCACACTATAATCGTTCTCTTCCCCCCATGGAATTTTTCTTATTCATATTTGTATTTTCTTTGGTTTGTATTCATAGTTGACTTATATTCATATTTAATTGCTATTATTGGTTTAAGCTCTCAAATTTTTCATCACGACCTTTCAACAAATACATTTTTATATTATATTTATTTACTTATATTATTTTTCAAATTATATCATATCATATAGAAGTAAAATGCTTACTTTAACAAAAGGTTGCCACATAATAATATTATAAATGCTATAAATACACAACTTTCTAGTATTATAATACTCTCAGTTCCTTTTACATTCCTCTTCCATCGTTTGTAACTCTTATATTTAATTATTTTAATATCTCATTTGTAACTTTCATATTTAATTATTTAAATATCCAACTATTGATTTGTACTTTACCATTCAGATTGTTCTTAAGGGGGGGGGGGGGGGTGCAACGATGGAGCCAAGAATTTATCCAAGGAATGGCAAAATTCAAAGTACAAAAAAATATATTCAAAACCATCAAATTTTAACGCAAACATGATAGCATTAATAATAATACTTTTTACAACTCAAAGTCTCAAATATATTATGCAATTAATTAAGAAATATACTTATTAGTTTAATCTAATTTTTCAATTAAAACCTAATATTTCATCAAGTAATGAAGCTTGTGAAACACCTAAAGTGAGTTACTTTAGATGAAAAAATTGAATGGAATATTGTTATTATAAATTCATGTTATCTTTTGCGAGTACGTCAAAATTGTAAATTTGTTTGCTTAAAATGGTTATGGGGTGAATGATAAATTGTAACCAAGAGAGGAGCTACTTTAGATGGAAAAATTGAATTAAAGAATGAGAAACATGAAAACTTTGTTAAAAGATTAATGAGTTCATAAGGGATCACATCTTGTAAACTTGTTAAGCAATCAAGAAAAATAAGATACTTTCTCGCACCCACCGAGGGCGCAAATCACGTATCGATGAACCATACAGCTCATGTGAGCCCGCACTTACAGATATGAATGTCGATATGAAAATGCCCAGCCAATCATGACTTTGTTTTACACCCAAAGACATTTTATGCTTTTTTAATTGATTTGGCTGCTTCACTAATTAACCAAAACGTTTTGGTGGACATATATTGATGATCCTCATATTCCATTACACACACTTATATACCCTGAAGTTTCAAGTTCTATACATAAGCCCTTTATATATATATTTCAAAAAATACGCTATACATTGTTAAAAAATTCCAAATCAAATGACGAGCGATTGCCCAACCCCTTGCCCCTACCTGCGTCCACCCCCGTATGTGTGTGTTTTTCCCTCATATTTCGTCTAAACATTTTGTAATAACATCTCCTTATTTTATCCTTTTATCTATTTTTTTCCCTCTCTTTATATTTTTAATATGGATAAAATAGAAACCAATCCCTAAATTTATATTGGGAACCAACTTTTCGAGAACCAAAATAACGGTTCGGTAAAATCGAAAAAAAATTAAAATTGATCAGATGGTGGCACTACCAGAGTTATTTGATAGTATAAACTACTTTAAAATAAATAATCATCACCACTATTATTCTTGCTAGGACCAAACCCCTATTAAGTTAGTGTACGTATTTCTATCAATCTATATATATTTGGTAATCAACAAATGACTTAGTTTATACAAATCTGATTTTGTTCATACAAATATGAAATTTTATTAACGAGTGAACAAACCACACTTTTTTCCCAAATAATCTACACAATATAGTATAAAATCTCAATAGTCTTTATTTATACATAACATAATTACATAACAACATGAAATTTCTATATTCCGGGTTCATATTAAGAATAAATTTCTCTAAAATAAAATAAAGTTTTAAGGCTTACTTGGTAGATCTCGTGTATTGTGTTAGGGCTCGATGAGAAGCACGACCGGTGGTGGTGAACCGGAGGCGTGGGCTAGAGGAGAAGATGCGGTGCCATGAGCCCGTGAAAGTGTGAGAGACGGGAGTTGGGAGTGTAAGAGTGAGAGTTTTAAAATGAGAGGTGGTGGTGGTGGTGTTGGATCAGAGGCTGGTGGTGATGGTGGATGATTTGTGCCGTGGGCTAGAGACAAAAGAGTGAAAGACGGGAGTGTAAGAGACCGAGAGTGATTGAAAGCTTTTTGTGATGAGAGAGATCGTGAAAGTGGGTTTTGAGATGAAAGAGATACTGGGAGTGTGAAATTTTGGATTTGGGCGTCGTTTTTAATGTGTGTGACAGTGGACTATTTTTTTTATTTCTTTATTTTACACATTTAAAAAAATATTGATTCGGTTTGGTTAAACTGAACTAATTGAGTTTTAAAATCGTTACTGTACAGGTTTTGAATTGGTTCCCGATTTTAATAGGTTTGGCTCAATATTTTATCCATTCGGTTCGGTTCAATATTTCATCCATTCGGTTTAGTTTTTTATTTTTCAGTAAAAAATGCCAACCCTACTTCCTCCATCTAAATTGAAGAACATGGTACAATTTGAGGATTCTACATCCGAAATAATACTAGAGGTTTTGTTATGTATATATGATTCATGTTAGATAGTTTATTGTTGAAGATATTGAATATTATTTATTTGCCATTTCAATTAATTTCATTTGCTATATCTTTTAATCAATAGAATAAACTACGAAGCAGATTTTCGCAATGTTAAAAATCATTCATGACTCTAAATTTTGATTCAACATTTTTCTCTGAAATTGAAGTATTTATATAACAATATAAGACTATTTATCTTTCTTCATACAAATTCTATTTTAACTATTACTTAATTTTTTAGTTATGTAGTCTCAAAATATATACCGTTAAAATAATTTACAAGCATAGAATATGATACCTATTTAATAATTTTATTGTTAAATATTTAGGCATTGCCTGCTTTACACACTAGTTTTATTACATAAAAAATGCATTACTTAATTTTTTAGTTATGTAGTCTCAAAACATATGCCGTTAAAATAATTTACAAGCATGGAATATGATACCTATTTAATAATTTTATTGTTAAATATTTAGGCATTGCCTGATTTACACACTAGTTTTATTATATAAAAGATGCAAAAGGTAAGATATTTATATAATATTATTTCTCACACTTTGAACAAGCTAAAATTGTTGATTTTAGTTTTTATATTTAAAGTGTCAAACTTTGCTTTAGAGAAAAAAAGCCACAAGTAGCAATAATTTATAAATTTTAAAAATGTATAAGACATAAAGATTTATTTTTTTGATATAAGCAGATAAATATGGGTAGCTCTTAAAAAGAAAATTGCGAAAAGATTTGAACTATGATGCTTCCCGTGAAATAACACACATTTAATCACCTAGACTAAAGATTTATTATTTTTTTAATTTTTTATTACAAGTAATTAATATATTCATCATGAGTTATGACCAATAAAATAATATTGAGATTCTATTTAATAACAACATGAAAAATAACTAACTTTTAATAAAAAAAAATTCTTTAAAATGTCGGTGCAATTTTTTCTTCCATAAAATATAAAAAAAATAGTAACAAAAATAAATATAAGATAAAATATATTTGATCACAAGTATCAACTTATATTTTATATTTTTACTTAAATTAATTATTTTTATTTTTTATATTACTAGAGCCTGACTAGGGCTGGTAATTCGGGTTCGCGTGTCGTGTTCGGGTCGTGTCAACACACAAGTATTACAGTATTGGTGTCAACCCGAACACGACCCGTTTAACTAATCGTGTCATTTATATTAGCTCGAACACGACCTGTTTATTTTACAGGTTACACGACACGACCCGACTAACCCGTTTAATAAATAAGTCATGTTAAATCTGCAACTCGACAGGACACGATTAACCTTTTAAGATTATAATGACAATTAAGTCTCATGTAAAAAAAAATTAACTTGTTTTATAATAGTTTTAAATTTTTAATAAGTAATAATAAGTATCACCCTATATCAAAATTCAATATTAATAATCTAGAGTCAAAATATATAACATTTCATCACCGAAGCATAAACATAAAAAATTAGTAATTTATCTATCATTAAAAACATAATAACTATCATCTACTACCAATACTCCAAATAAGAATATAATTGTTCAAGAAAGATGGCAAAATAAAAAATATATATATATAGCTGTAAAAGAAAATAAAAATAATAATCGTGTTAATTGTGGATCAATTTTGAGTTAGCAGGTTAACCCGAACATGACCCGTTTAATTTACAAATTAAACGTGTCTGATCCAAAATTGACACGAACCCGTTTATGCCGACCCTAAGCCTGACCCATCGAAATTTGCAAGTAAGTATGAGCGATTTTGAAAAGACGTCGGTACAGAGAGGATAGAAGTGCAAAATTATCACTTCTGGGGCAAACTGTGCGATGTTGGTCCGTTAAGGCATGGCTGTTGCTCTTTCTTCTATGTCTATGTCTATGTCTATGTCTATGTCCATGTCCACGATGATGATTTCACAGAAGTTAAGTGTAAAAGTGAGGGCTTCTTCACTAGACACACAGCAAAGACTACCCTACAATCCCCACCGCACCAAACCCAAGAAACCCGCACCCCCTCCCCTTCCTCTAACCAACACACGTATAGACTTATCCCTTTCAAACCTTCTCAGCCGCAACCACCCTCAAAACCCTAACCAAGGTACACTATTCACACTCCCCCTAACTTCATACCAATTCTATTGTTGTATGTATTTGTTGACTTATCTGCTCTTAATTCGTTTGGTATAAACAGAGGGTTTTGATGAAAATTATTTGGGTCACGAGACGTGGTTGCCGAGTCCGCCCCAGGTAGAGAAGCCCAGGTCGATATACAATGCTGCCTCATTAGCCTATATTGGTGACTGCATCTACGAGGTATGTGTTTGGTCTGCTCCCACTTTTACTGTTTTTCTACTGAAGATTTATTTGTTCACGAGAATTATTTTATACTTGATACTTTACGGTGGAGTTCGATAAAAAAAAATTCAAAATTAAACTAAAAAACGGAAAACGGAAATTGAGAAATTTGTTTGTTTAGTTCTGAAAACTAACTGTATTAGAAATAAAATGTTATTTGTTAGAATATAACACATATCAAAACTGAATTTTTTTTAGCATGGAAATTTGCCCTTATTAAAACTTTTTATGAAAATTTTCAGTTTTACGCACTTAATTTTTTTGGTTAACAAATAACTTTGAAACCAACTTTTCAGATTTAAGTGGTGCAAAGCCGTCATATGCTGGGGAGGTAGACGAAAACCCCTTTCCGTTAAGGGTACCAATTACCCAGCTTGTGTCAATTTGACATATCCAGTACACTCTGATAATAAAAGTACGGAGGAGTGCCAAAATGACACTTTTCACTCAACTTTCATTTCCCTGAATTTTGATCACCATTCAAACCACTAGTTAGAACATATTTCCTTCTACAACTTTCATGTTTTGACCGAATTCCGAATCACGCATCTTGAGATTCTAATTCCGAATCACGCATCTCAAGAGTCTAATCAGCCGCTGAAGTTAGTTGGGGATTTCCATACACAAGTGCTACTGTGTTAATCCATGTAAGCCCCAAAGTCCTCGAGATCCATAATTTAGAATTCGGTCAAAACATGAAAGTTGTAAAGAGCTATGTGGTCTAACTGATTCAAACGGTGAGTGACATTGTATGAGAAAGTTACCTACCTGCAAAGTTGGTAAAATCTCATATTTTTTTTCCGAATTGGTTTTTTTTTTTAATTTCTTTTTTCTTTTCTTTCACTAAAATAATTGAATAAGGAAAGCAAAGAGGGAAAGAGAAAAGAAAAAAAATATTTAAGGAAAAAATTTAGAAAATGTTGGTTAAATATTTAATTGAAAATATTAAAATTTGTCAATAAATAGCGTGTAGTTTGGAATTTGGATTGACGTAGAGAGTGATTAACTTTATCCACTGTAACCAACATAAACTCAATCTTATTTTAGTAATTCAAAATTTAAAACTAACTTATCTCTTTTAACTATATAGGGGGAGTTATGTAACTCAATTTATCATTCTTCAAAAAAAAAACGTTATTCTTATTCTATGAGAATTCTTATTATCTTCCTCTTATTCTCAATATTTTCTACCCTGAAGGTTCTAGATTCACATTGTCAATGGATTATCTAATAATTCTTATCCTCTGGAATTTCGTGGTCTAAAATACTCATTTTGGAGACCATCAACTCCTTCTCAGTGAGGAATTCTACTGGAAATTTTGTCCAAATATTTTTTGAAACATTGTTGTCCCGAATTTTCATTTTTCCATATGTTTCAAATTAATAGTTTTATTTATATTTCAAACGTTGGCACGTACCAAATACGGCAGTAAAAAATAACTCATATCATTAACTACTGTAGCAGTAATGTGTATTGACCTGGCTGCTTGGGTCGACCTGGTCTGAATATATTTAGTGGGCTAAGAGCATCCAAAGTGCTTATGCGTCAAATTTGACATACGCGCGTTCATAGAGCGAAAGAGTAAATGGATTAGACTCGTGTAATGCATACTGGTAATAATAGAATACCGAGTAAGAAAAGCATTTTCCTGTTTAGTAACCACAAAAAAATTTAATATTACCGGGAGTGTCCAAATCAAAATAACCCTTTATATTTTTCAGTTGCAACTAGGATGAAACTACAATGTCATTTTAGCAACAAATGCATCACAAAATATAAACGGAAGTACAAGACTGATGTATCAAGAGAATGCCGTCTCCCCAGAAAAGTGACAGAAGTACAACGTTTTTCAAAAAATATTTAGATGAAACTTCCTGCACCATTCCTCACATTCAAGGAGTTGATGGTCTCCAAAATAAGTATCTTTAGATAGACAACGGAATTTCAGAGGATAAGAATTTAGGAAATCAATTGGCAATGTGAATCTCAAACCTTTGGGGGGGGGGGGGGGGGGCAATCCAGATTTTTGCAGGCATGTAACTCTGTCATATGATGTCTAGATGACTCACCGTTTGAATGGTTAGTTAGACCACATAGCCCTCTATAATTTTAGTATTTTGGCGGAACTCCAAATCAGGCATCTCAAGGGCTTAATCAGCCACTGAAGTTGCTGTGAATTCTATTGGGTTTCTGGGTGTTCCAGCCCATTCACTTTGGAAACTGATTCCTGATGGAACTAGTATGCAGGATGCACAATATTTTATGCAATAGAAACTTGCCATGAAGAAACTATACAGTTCAGTCTTTAAAACTGCAATACTAAAAGTCAAACGACAACTTATCAGGATATTAGCTCCTATATATGGTATCAAGCCCGTACCGATCATAAGGTCTGAAAACATGAATGTTAACGTTCTTTCGATCATTTGCACGCACAATTAGAAAGCATCTATTTATTATAGCCTTGAAGGATAACCCCCATGTTCCTAGATTTGTTGTTACTCTTTTAGTAGTTCAAATAATTTTGTTATTATATTTTTGAACCTTAACCTTTATACCATATAATTCTAGTTGTCTTTTGAAATATATGCAGCTATACGCTCGTCAGCATTTTTTGTTTCCTCCATTGAATATTGAAGAGTACAATGATCGTGTGATGGCAGTTGTACGCTGTGAGGCCCAAGTATGAAATATTCTTATGCTATTTTTCCAGTTGGTATTTATACATCTTATTTCTTATATTATTTTTAGTCACAAATTATGCTGTTAAAGAGTTCAGTTATTGTTTTTCTTATTCCGGGTCACTTTTTCTTTGCAGAGCTTTAAGCAACATCTTTTTATTTTATTTTAGCAGAGTTCATTTTGTTCTCATTATCAAGCAAAAAAATTAACTATTTGTGTTTGATGTGTTTCAGGATTCAATGCTCCAGAAACTTCTTAATGATAATGTATTATCAGAACAAGAGAGGTTAGTTTTACATGTTATGCTGTTATTCTAATTCATAATGAGTCGATTAACATGTAAATGACCTGTGATCTTTTGCAGAATCAGGAAATTCTCAAATCCTTTAGAAATGGAGGCTGAAATCTGAATTAGAAGTGCAAGCCTGATTTCTTATATTTGACAGAGAAAGGGACATTTAAAACCTCAGTTCAAAGTTTGACAAATACCTCTACTAACTAGAGCACGTTTAAACCTAACATTAATTTACAATGCCCCACTACTTCTGTCTATCCAAAAATGTTGTCACATCGAAGCATGGTTGCACCTATGAAACTTTCATTTTTTCCGGAAAATGTTGAACTAGGTTCAGAATTTGGCTCCGATAGTCTTCTTTTATTTTTTAAAATTTAATTGGTACCAAAACTGCAAAAGTTTAGTGCCACATGGCTTATGAGGCTATACAAGTTGCTAATCCACATTTCATCTGCTGCATGAGCCCTCCACATTTCATCTGTCCTGGTAGTTGAATTTCATTAGGAAAGAAAGTTTATTTTCTGTACTACTCCCTTTGCCTCAAACCAATAGTCCCGCTTTGAAAGTCAAACATTTTTTGATATCCATAAATGCCCCTCGTTCAATAGTTTTTTTCCAAAGCGATATTCTTAAAGAGAAAAAGGTGCCCGCCCGGATTATTACTTCCATTTATGAAGGAACTAGTGTAATTGTAGGAAGTCTTTCAAACTTGCTGCGAACGACAATTTCCTATCAAATTTCATGCCTCTGGTTCAATTGTTTACTCATTGCTGTACCTTCTACCCCGTTAATGTTAGTAGTCTTTTAATGGAAATAGGAAAATTAATTTGAGACGGACACAAAAGGAAAGTGGGACTATTAATTTGAGCTGGTGGGAGTATTTGCTAATGCTGAAGCATAGTTTTCTAGAGAAACAAGGAATTTATTATTCTCTATGTTCTGATGATAAGAGAAAATCTTGCTCTTATCATTTGCAAAATTTGCTATTTTGATCATAGCATTTGATAAGCATACAATTGCAGGGATGTGCTTCGTTGGGGTAAAAATATTGGTGGTTCAGCTAAAACACGGACAAAGAAGCGTGCGGGTGTAGCCGTGTACAACAGAGCATCTTCACTGGAAACGCTAGTAAGTTGTTTCCCCTTCTATCGTATTGTTTTATTGAATATATGGAGTACTATTTGATTGACTCAACGGTTCATGTTATTTATACAATATTTTTCTCAGCAGTGCAGAATTTTAAAGAATCTTGTTTTGGTTTATTAAATGTAGGTTGGTTATCTATACCTGACAAATGCAAAACGTTTGGAAAAGATTATGCTGAAGTTAGGCTTCAGAGATGGTGCTTCTACCTAAGTTGATCCGTCAGGAAGCAAATAGTGAGTTAGCAAATTCCTATGTCTAAATTGCTCATTGATTCACAGTTCAATTTATAACCATCACATTTACTGTAAGCATACTTGCACTTATATGATCACCGACAATGCCTCTCTCACGTTACTCAGGGGATGCATCTGTAAATATGAGTAAAAATACTATAGAACACTTCTCTTGAGGGTCTATTCCATCTTATGCGACTGGGTTAGGTGAATGTATGCTTCTTGTTACCCGATCCAATTGATAGAAAAAAAACTTTGACATTTGAGCATGGAAGTTACAAAAAAATTGCATACAGCAGTACAGATGCACTGTTTCAAGCACAGGTTATAACTAGTAGATATATAAACCGACCCCACTAATAGTGTTTTCTCTAATCAAGTGGTGTCAAATATTCTGACCAATTCGAATTACCCCAAATATGTATTAAACTTAGCGGCATGTTTTTAAAACTGAGTGGGGTCCTGTTCCCATCAATGTAGCTGCGTCTCGTGCATATTGGGATATTAAACTTGCAAAAATTGCTATTCAAGATTGGTAAAAAGACCATCCATGGCCAAGCTTGAATGATGTTCGACTCTCATTAGTTGCTGGTACATCATTTCTCCCTCACTTCGATGAGTAATATAAAGAGAGGGGGAGAGGGGGGCGGCATCGGTCGGTTGGACGAAATTATGTAACATGGATAGTCCTCATTAAGTCTCAGTATACAATTATGAGTAATGCTATATTTATATGTAAATTTTATTGGCATACATTATATAAGTTGTACCGTTACAATATACAATAAAAATGACTTATTTAATGTATTTAATAAAAATTAATGATAAGATTTATTGGCATACATACGATGTGGTTTATCTTAAGAATCAATCCACATCATTAGATTCTTTTGATTTTACATAATCTCTAGCATTCAATAGAAATGTACATATAAAATAAAATGATATACATTATCACACACAACCACAAACACTCAACCATATCAACTTTCTCTGTCCTCACACTTTTAGAAAACTTTGAAAATATAATAACTTCTAAGCCAAATTTTAAATTTTAATAAAAATTATATATTTTAAACATACTCATTGAGATTTATATAACAAGATTCATTGTGACTATAAAATTACGTAAAAAAAATTATTTTCTAATAAGAATTATATATAATGAATTTATTAGAATTACCATTTTAATTACATTCTTAATCTTTAGTAATGGCAAGCCATATATCGATACACCCGTTGACATCAACTTTGGAAGAACGGGAAACGTAATTAGAGTTATCGAGCCTCAAGCTCTGATTGGTTGGTTGAAAAGTCGATCATCTTGCTAATTTTGTTACACTCAACTGAATATATCTTTTGTAATTTTTTGTAGCATAATATTAAATTGAATCATGTACTTTTTTTTACAATCACATCCAAAAAAAAAACATTTACAATAAAAAAATTCTTTGAATTTCATTCTTTTATATGTAATTTTTTTGAATAAATCTTAAATTTAATGATCCATTCTAAATATTTTTGATTAAAAAAAAAATTAATGCACCATATCGGATGATACAAGCAGATCCTAATTTTTAAATATTTTTGTAACACTTTTAGCTTGCAAATGATCAAAATCTTTGTCTTTTACATTCTTGGTTAATGCTTTAAATTATTAAATAATTAAACGTTAGGTGCGTGGGATGTCAGTGATGGTGACCTCACGGCAATTAAAAGTTATTATTATGATAATAATTGTTGGTATTATCATAATTTTTAAAGTAATAATCATAATAGTTTCATCAGCATGAACATAATTAATTAGTTGCAAGATAAGAAAATTTGTTGCACTATTCTCCAAAGAATCTTGAAGTGAACGCGAAAGAGGACATATATATTCATTACACTAATATATCATTTAAATTTTTTGAAGAATTTTTGTAAAGATAATCTACTCATAATAACATAATAGTTTCATCAGCATGAACATAATTAATTAGTTGCAAGATAAGAAAATTTGTTGCACTATTCTCCAAAGAATCTTGAAGTGAACGCGAAAGAGGACATATATATTCATTACACTAATATATCATTTAAATTTTTTGAAGAATTTTTGTAAAGATAATCTACTCATAATAAATATTACATACACCAAGTTTCATAAAAATAAAATTATTTGCCTATTGCAATGAATAGTTCTTAAAGTTGTTAAAATAAGTGATTTCTTTACAAAAACATTTGCATATATTTATATATACATAAAGAAGAGGATTCAAGTTATACTTCTGTAAAAGTACACCTTTTTTTAGTCCATAGATTATTTAGTGATCAACAGTAAACCTTGAGGCTATAATTTTTGTGAAAATCAACTTTTGTTAAGGTAATAAATGTAGTTTTGTTGGAATAATAGAGGGAAAGAAGAGAATAAGGAAGACCTTCAACTATATTTATACTAAGAGTTAACTCTCGTATTTTTATACAAAATTTATGTGGGACAATAATATATATATATAATATGTGCTATCACATTTACTCATAATATCAATGTGGGACAAGTTAAACATATTAACATCACATTTGGACATTCACATATGTAACACTCTCCTATGGGTGTCCAATATGCCATCGTTCAATGACAGTTGACCCATTAAAACATTTCTAAAGAAAAACCCAGTGAGGAAAAAAAAGAGTACAACATTCTTTTGGATTAATTGAAGTGGCATCCACTGCACAATATGCTACCTAATTAAAACTTTTACTAAAAAAACTCGATAGAATAAAACTTAGTCAAAGAAAAAATAGTACATCATGTAAATCTTGAGTAACATAGCTCCCTCTAATTATTTACTCCTCTCAATGACAACATTTATATAGTTTAATTATAAAGTCGATCCATGCCAATATCATAAACTAACTTATGAAATATTGTCTTTAGTAATGACTTCGTGAACAAATCAACTAAGTTGTCACTTTGAAGGGATTTACTTGACTTCAATCTCTTTATTCTTCTGAAACTTGTGAGTGAAAAATAACTTAGGTGAAATATGTTTAATCTTGTTACATTTGATGAAATCTTCTTGAATTTGTGCTATACATGCTGCATTATCTTCATAGATAATACTTGAAACATCTGTAATAGAAGACAACCGACAAGAACTACGAATATGATGGGTTAGAGATCTTAACCGCACACATTCTCGATTAATTTCATAAAGAGCTAAAATTTGAGAATGATTAGAAGAAACTATTACTAAAGTTTGTTTAGTAAATCGCCAAGAAATAGCGGTATTACCACTAAGAAATATATAACATGTTTGAGATCGTGCCTTATGATGATCATAAATATATCCTAAATATGTACCCTATTAACTCAAAACCATTAGAATTATGTGAATAAAATAAGCCTAAATCCGTGGTTCCTTGTAAATATCTGAGGTCATATTTGACAATAGTCTAATGTTGTTTAATTGGTGCTGAGTTATATCAAGCAAGCAAATTAACAGGGAAGGAAATGTCTGGCCTACTACATTGTGCTAAATATAACAGGGGATCAATTGCACTTAAGTATGGTACTTCAGGACCCAATACTTCATTATCATCTTTTTTAGGATGATATGGATTTTTCTTTACATATAAAGATAAAAACAAAATTATAAGAATGCTTAGTGGATGTGCTTTTTTCATACCAAAACGTTTCAATACATTCTCAGTATAGTTATATTGATGGACTAATATTCCACTAGCGTGTCTCTCGATTTGCAAGCCGAGACAAAATTTTATTTTTCTAAAGTCTTTAATTTCAAATTCTTTTTTAAAGTAGTTAGCAATTTTTTTCGAGCTTTTCTTAAATCTCAATTAGATTAATTTCATTCACATAAACTGCTATTATAGAAAATTCTTTTAAGAATTTCTTTGTAAAGACACATGGGCAAATGAGATTGTTTTTATATCCTTAATTAGACAAATACTGACTAAGACGATTGTATCACATTCTTTTGGATTGCTTAAATTCGTATAGTGAACGTCTTAGTTAGTTAGTTATATCGAGTACGTACTTCTTGACTTTGTTTCACTCTTCTAGAATTTTCATATAAATGTATGTGTTTAAGTCTCCATATAATTAAGCAGTTACAACATCCATGAGTCTTATATCTAGTCTTTCAGCAATTGTTAAATTTATCAAATATCTGAAAGTTATTGTATCCATAGTAAAGGAATATGTTTGATCATAATCAATTCTAGGTTACTGTAGAAAACTTTGTGCTATAAATCGTGCCTTGTATCGTGGGATTTCATTATTCTCATTTTTTTCTTTAAAAACACTTATTTGTAACCTACATGGTTAACCCTTTTTGGGTTTGTACTACAGGTCCAAATACACCATGTTTATTTAGAGACTCAAATTCTGCCTTGATGGCAATTTTTTATTTTGGCTAATATTTTCTTTGTTGACATTCATTTAATGTACATAGTTCTGTATCATTATCAATATTGCCCTTTGATACTTCAGTAGCTATTGCAAATGCAAATATGTCAACGATGACCATATTTTTTCTATTTCACATATCTTTCGAACAAGCGTAAAGTATAGAGATCCCTTTATTATTTAGTATCAATGTTCAGGGGCTTAATTTTATATGACTTTTTATAAAATAATGACATCTTTTGGGGCCTTAAAGAGAGTGGGTTTTTCATGACCTATTTTTGAGTGAAATGGAGAACCTCTTCAAGAGTGTTCTTAGGGCATGATTGCTCAATCTTCCTCTTTCGTAGAGCTGAATCTTTTGAATCAATAGGTCTGCTATGCTTCTGGCGTGGTGTAGATTCATTAGTTGCCATATTTTGATTTTGTCATTTAAGGACATTGATTTTGACAGGTACATGTGTAACTAGCGTATGTGATTTTGTTAAATTCGCTGTATCATTGAATTCACTAGGTAATTTGTTCACTATTTCTTGGAAATATACTATTCTCCGTACTTCTTTTTCATATTCTGATGTAAATGGGTCCAGATGAGACAAAGTGAAATTATTTCACGATATTTCTCGCTGTTTTTCTGGAACGAGTAGTTCTGCAAGAACTTTCTCATCTCTCTATAATGGCGAGAATACTGTCTCATTAAATTAACATTCTGGAAAACTTGTAGTAAACACATCTCTTGTCATTAGTTCTAAATACCAAATAATGGAAGGTGAATCAAAACCTACATAGATCCCTAGTCGTCGTTGAGGACTTATCTTAGTGCGCTGGAGAAGTAGGAATCGAAACATGAACTGCATAACTAAATTTGCACAAATGTGATGTGTTTGGTTGAAAATCGGTTATTAATTGTGCACGAGAAAATGTGTGATAGGCTTGTAGGTTTAAATCTGATTAGTTTTAATGCATCTAATATAGCATGTCCTTGGGCGCTAGTAGGTAACCTAGATTGTATGAGTAAATGCCTTGCAATAAGTTGAAAACGCTTAATCAAAGATTCAGCTAAACCATTTTAGGTGTGGACATGTGGGACGGGGTGTTCAACTTCTATCCATGTGAATAAATAATAATCATAAAAAACTTGAGAAGCAAACTCAGCTACATTATCAAGTATTATAGACTTAATAAGTTGTTTAGGAAATTGTGACCTACGTTTAATGATATATGACAATAGGCGTGTAAAAGCAATATTTCTAGTATAATGTAGGCTTACATCTGACCAGTAGGTGGAAGCATCAATTAAAATCATAAAAATACCTAAAAGGTCCACTTGAGGGATTTATAGGGTCACAAATATCGCCTTGTATTCTTTGGAGAAAATATGGTGCTTCATAAATAATTTTAAAGAAAGAAAGTTTTGTGATGAGTTTACCTCACGAACAAGGGGTACAGAAATATCCACTTAGTATGGTCAACTGATGGTTTGCCAATGAGTGCACATAAGCTTTATCTATTATCTTTCTCAACATGGTTGTCCTTAGGTATCTTAATCTATCATGCCACAATTTTAAGGCCTTGTGATCACTAAGATTCGGTATTTTGGACTTGAGCTTCTGGCTCATGACTAAGTGTGATTCAACATTAGATAATGTTGTGTAATAAAGACCCGATGAGAAAGCGCTTAATTTTTCTAGTGAGAGCTTCCGGCTCGCAACACTATTAGTGATGTAAAAGAATTCTTTATTATCTTCATTTGTCATTTCAATGTGATACCAATTCATTCTAATGTCTTTAAAACTAAGCAATTTTTTTCTAAAACTGCTTGAAAATAATGCATTTTTGATAAATATGCGGGTACCATTTGGTAACATCACATGGGCTTTTATAGAGCCTTCAATTATTTGTGCTCTAGTTATGGTGGATACTTTGCGTGTATTAAACACTAACTCAGAGAAAAACTTATGATTGTTTAATATAGTATATGTTTTGACAATGTTTACTAGACAAAAATCGTCCTTGGTATCATGCATTCCATAATCTATACTTTAAAAGAAATATTATAAATAAACTATTTAATAACTCAAACATATTACAAAAGCAATTAATTTATCATGAATATTAAATATAAAAACAAACTATAGTTCCTAACCAAGAGTGATAAATATCAAAACAAAATAATAATTCCTAAAACATGCCCAAATAATCAAATATCTAAGACTATCTAAATGCATAAAATAAGTAGTGATGATTTACGTTTTCTGGATCTAGCTAGGTGATGCTTCCAACATCTCGTTAAACTTTTTGTTAGTAATATGATTGCCTTTAGTATCTTTTAAAAAATTATTTCAGCTAAATAATATCAGTGGTTAATGTGATTGCATTGATCTCTTCCTAATCTAACCAGTTTTTTTCTGTAGCATTAATAGAGTACTTTTATTGAATCCACCACATGGTTTTGGTGCACGGCAAGCACATGATCAATGCCCACCTTTTTCATATTTATTGCAATTATTATTTGGTGAAATATGGTTCTTATTTTTTTTCCAGACCACTTCTGGTAGTTCTTGAATTTTGTTTTGTTGTGCGGGCCTTTGTAACTACCTCTGTTGGGGTAGTTATTGCGTCCACTTCTTCAGGTGGAGTTCTTATATCCACCTCTTTTAGGGGGATTATTGTGCCCATTTTCACGACCTTCATTTTGACCAAAATTAGCATTTGCTTCAGGAATTGCCTCAGAACTAGTTGGTCTAGAATTATGATTTTTAAATAAAACTTTGGTGTTTTGTTTTGCAACTAAGGGAAAACTTACAAGTTCAGCATACTTTGAAAAACGATGTTTTCGATATTACTATTGCAGGAGCATATTTTGGGCATGAAAAGTGAAAATAGTATTCTCAATCATTTGCTTGTTCAGTAACTTTTTCACCTCATAATCTCAGATGAGCAATAATGTTGAAAAGTGAAGAGTTATATTTAGTCATTGTCTTAAAATTATAGATTTATTCACTCATTGCGAGCACTAAGCAATATGACCAATTTCTGGTGGTCATATATATCCTTCATGGGATTGCTAGAGACCCAACGGGTCTTCCTTATTCATGTACTCATTTTTTAAATCACCATGAATATGATGACGTAGGAAGATAAGAGTTAAGGCTTTGTCCTGTGAGGACAATTTATTTCCTACTACGATAGCGTCACCAAAGATTTTTGACCGTTAAATGAAGCTTTAGCATCAAATTACCAATTTAAGTACTTCTTGTCATTAAGCTCAATTGTCTTAAATTCACATTTAGTGATATTCGACATTATGATTGCAAAAGAGAATTATTAGAAATTAGTTACCAATAAAGGATCAATAAAGTCTAATGGATTTAGATATTTTGACCAATTATAATTTCATGGATAAGAACTCCAAGTTCTTAAAATATGAGACTTCAAGCTCATTAAAAATTGTAAAACTTCAAGTTCTTGCTTTAAAAATGAATATGAGACTTTAGGCTCATAAAAAAAATTATAGAACTTCGAGTTCAATTAAGACTTCAGGCTTGTAAAATATGGCCTTATTTTGATCCATTGTATTTGAAGTCATTTAATTATTAAGGTTAAAAGAAAAAGGAAAAAATGTAAAATAAACAATAGTGCATAAAAGCAAAGGAAAGAAAAGCAATTTATACAAAACGTATAAACATATATATATATATATTAAGATTTTCATGCCCCGAAGTTAATATCAAAATTGCAGATTTAATTATTCAAGTATGTTTTTATTAAACTACAAGTTCCAAATAAATATTAGGGATCTTCAAATCCCTAATATAATTCATGGATCTTCAGGTATATAACAATGATTATGAAATTTCATGTTCTAAATAAATATTAGAGAACTTCAAGTCCCTAATATAAATCTTGGATCTTTAGGTCCAGAATAATGATTATAGAACTTCAGGTTCTACTGTTGTAATTATGGAACTTCAAGTTCAGATTATTTATTTATGAAATATTTAAAATATATAATAAAAGACCAAATAAAATATTTAACAGTAGTGGCCTATTTTCACAATTGCCTCAAATTGACTATAGAACAATCGTGCTGATAACGTGTTGGAATAATAAAGAGAAAGAAGAGAATAAGGAAGATTTTATTCGAGAAATAAATAAATTTTGGTTTTATTTTAAGATAAGCCCAGATTTTTTTTGTCCATTTCCAACAATCTCTCTATTCATGTTTATCCTCCTTTTTGTTTTTCTGTCCATTTTCAATGAAATTCAATCTTGATAATTTTCATAACTGAAAATGCACGTTCAGATGTAGCTACTAGAATTGGCGACATCAAAACAAGGCAAATTAACTTATCGAGAAGAGTATAAATGATCGACTTTCTAAATTTCACGAACATTTGGCACAACTCTGAAATTGTCGATAAATTTTGGAACTTTGGATAGCCCAGAATATCAGGCTTGTAGTTTTCTAATTGAAATTCCAAGTGTATTTTTTCTTGCTCGGTGAAATCTGCATGATAAAATTTATGAGCAAGATTGCAAATATTATTTACTTTGAATGATCTATAAGCATCTCTTGTGAACTTGAATTAGTCAAATTGAGAACTCAATTTAGAAGCATGGAAAAAAATGGGAATGGAAGTATGTGTTTTTCTCTTGATGCTCTGCTTCTACTTTGTATAGAGAAAACCCAAATAAACTTAAACATTTTTCTACCACACTTTTAGTATATTAGCTTCTAAAATATTTGTGAAAAGACTTGGGGCTTCTTAATGAAGCCTTTTATTTTTGGTTTATATCTATATTATAAAGGAAAGAAACATCACATCACTAATTTATTAAATCAATTACTCACATTTAGTTACAATAAACAAGATAATTTTTAGGCCATTAGACGTGTTTTCAAAATATCAAATCAAATAAGTCAACAATTTTTCTCTTTATTTTATTCGACCAATCTAGTCTCTCTCATCAAATTCTTTTTAAAATTTAAATATATTAACTTTAAATACATAAATTAGAAATTATTAAATTTTGCCTATTAAAAATCTACTTGTCGATATCTATAAAATAAGTTCAATTATGATTATAAAATTATGTGTAGAAGAAAAAAAATTCAAAAAAGTTATTATAACCCATTTTTCTCTTTTTAAACACATATATAAACACTTAGTTACAATAAATAAAATAATTTTTGGGCCATTAAATGTGTTTTCAAAATACCAAATCAAATAAATCAACAATTTTTCTATCTCTTTTATTCCACCAATTTATTATCTCTCACACTTTTCTCTCTCATTAACTTCTTTTTAAAATTTACATTAACTTTAAATACATAAATTAGAAATTATTAAAATTTGCATATTGAAAATCCCACTTATCAATAACTATAAAATAAGATTAATTATGATTATAAAATAATGTGTAAAAGAAAAAATAAATTCAAGAAAAGTTATTATAACCCAATTTTCTCTCTTTAAACATATTTTCTTCATATAACTTACATTCAAATCTTTACATAGTTTACTTCTTTTTTTTATATAGAAAAAACACATTACTTTTGTAAACCAATTTTACTACTACTGTGGTATATATCTACAATTAAATTTTAAAAATATGTTAGGGAATGCAAATGGCACAACCCTTTATTTAGTTTAAAAATATATATATGTTTAATCTTTTACAAATTTAAATAGTATTTTTTTAAAGAAAGCACGTTACTTTTGTTAACCAGTATTACTACCAATGGTACCATTAATTTGTAATTGAAATTTTGAAAATATATAATATCATTGTAATAATAATGAGATACATTAATTTTTTAAAATTATTTATGTTGGTGAATAATTAGGGATGACAAATTGACCCAACCCAGCCTTAATGAGGTGGCGAAACGGATACAAATTTAAGCATGTCATAAATAGGGACAAATTCGAGTTTTTCAATTAAAACCACCTCAATCTAGTCAAGTCAAATATATATTTTGGCATCTTGAGTTTAGCTTTAACAACCTCTCCCGCTTGAATGTTAGATCAATTATCATCTCTATTTATGATAGTTCATTTATGTCAGTTTACAAAAAGTCGGGCTTATTATAGTGTGATTTGTTGCGCATATAATTTTCTTAATATATATTTTGGGTTGCACGTTATTTAAATATTATGTATTTTTATTCAATCTCACTATTTTATAACTGTTATTTTTTTTATGTCGCTGTGTCATTCGGTACGGAAAATACCTAGTAATATATATGGCACAAAAGGGCTATGTACTTTTAACCTCTTTCATTATTATTTTAAAAATAAAAGTACAACTATTCTATTATTATTTTAAAAGTAAAATACAAGTTAATTTTGATATATAAAAAGATATATATTTTTCATATACATTTGTTGCAAAAATGTAAAGCTTATATATTAGTTGTATGCTTTTCAAATTTAAATGACCGGGGATCTTTAACTTAAAAAAAATAAGAAAATTGGACTCACCCCATACTTAATCTTCTCAAAATATTTTTTTTTATAAATACAAAATTTATACTATATCTAGCCTATTTTTTTAAAAATTTGGACTCACCCCATACCTTAGATCCATCCATGTCCCTCTCGCAGGAATTAAATAGAAGCCAATTATAAGAATTTGAATCAAATAATTTAAATCTAATGATAAAAGGAAACTCAAGAGAATTTTTTTGTCACTCTAGAATAGTCGAATTTGTATCATTATTTCTTCATTGTAACCTAGTAAATTTGTATCAACATTATTAATTGATTTATTGACTCTGAATATATCCACATTCCAGTATTGAGATACGGATTTAGAGAGAGATTGAGAGTCAATTTTCCTTTTTCACTTGAGCAATAAGATTGGTGAGTGTGAACATCTCATTTTGCGACTCCTTGCAAGAATCCCGAATCATATGAAAATGAACACGCATACATGCACAAGAATTCATACATGTATACATATCATATACATGTGACACAGGTCGAAGAACGATGCAAAAAGAACACCCAGATAAAAAGTTACGAAAATTACCAGAAACTGCCGAAATCGAGAACCGTCAAAACTCTTGGGAATATAAACATGATAGATCTTTATTCATGATCATCCTAATTTTTTGAGGGTTATTAGGGGTGCCAAAAAGGAGTAACATACTAACAAAATCAGCTCGATCCAACGGCTGAATTTTTGAAAATTCAAAAAACTACGAGTTCATTTTTGGTAATCAAGCGGAGGCCTTCCTGAAGTTCAAATGAACTCAAATTTGGTCAGTATATGACTTTCATCATAGGAAACAACATACTAAAAAATTAAGTTAATCCAATACACCGTTTGGCTGAAACAACAAAAATCGTCAAGGATAAATAATGTATGTCGTGTGGCCAGATGCTTGGGGGCATTTGGCCACATGACACATCCTTATTTCCCAGCAGTTTTTGCTATAAATAGCCCCCATTTCTCCTTTTTGAGGCAAGAATCAAGGCTGAAACTTCAAGAAAAGTGCTCTAAAATTTTCCATTTCTATTTTTGAAGCTCTCAGGTAATTTCTGTCGCGATTTGAATTAATATTTTTATCTATGTTATTTTCAAGTAATTGCATGTATAAATAACTTTTTATCTTTAAATCAGTCCAAATTTTATAATTAAGCTTTGTTTTCAAAACTAAAGGTGTGGATTGAGCTAAAACCATTTTTTGGACATAATTTTTTACCAGTTAATTACTGGTTTTATCAGTCTTAATCTACAGAGGAATTAATTAGCATTTGTATCCGGTTTAATCTATAAATCACGGTACTTATCTAAATATCCAATATGTGAGTTTTGAATTCGTCAAATGCCAATTTAAATAATTAAATTGTGGTAAATTGTTTGACTAATAAATCTCGAGAATTACTGGATATTCAATTCCAAATTGAATTAGCTTCCAAAAAGTCTTGAACATTGGTAAAAACACATGTTTTATTATTTATCATTGTCCAAACTATCTTTTCAAAGCATACACACACTGGTTTCTAAAACTGTCAGGGCGAAATGCGAAGCATACGTTTTCAACCCCCATCCCAAAATTTCAATTTTCCAAAATTATGGGTTGATATGTAATAATATCAGTAAACATGTGAATCTTTGAATATAACTACATGCATATTCTACTTAGAGACCAAAAGGGTAAATCAGGTGCCTAACACCTTTTCAATTCGTAACTTAATCCCCAAACATTTGAATCAACTGGTTTTCTAATAATTATGTCTAAGAGATCATTTAATTCATAAATGCTTCTCTTTTACACAGACTTTTGTTTGTTTAGTAAAACAAACTGGTGAGTCTAAGTTTTCCTATAAATATCATATTTTTCTAAAAATAATAAAAATAACCTTGTTTTTTCAAATTGACCGAAAAATCGGAAGAATCGCTGCCAAAGGATCTGGCGTCAAAAACGAGGGTTTTCATAGTGAGGTGAGGAAGACGTCGATGAAGAAAGAGACAAAGTGAGAGTTAATAGAGTTGTTAGAGATGGAGATGAGGAGAGAGAATTGGATTCGGAGAAGATGGAGAGGGAGAGAGAAAAAAAAATCATAAAAATGCGGAAGTTACAAAAAACAACAAAATACTACATTTATTACCTTAATTAGTAGAAATTGATTCCCACTTAGAAAGTTTAGGCTCAAGATCTACCATTGATCTTTGAAAAATCTATGGATCAGAAAAAGTGTAAAACTAATTAGTTTACACCAATATAAATTGAACCCTTAACCCATTACCATATATATAAAAAATTGATTCCACTTAATTAATTTCAAGTTGTGGACAAAAGAATCTAATACATACCGACATAAATGTGTATATATACAGACGTTGGCCTCTTAACCATCACCGTGTAGTAATCTGATGATTGGCACGCATATATTAATTAATAATACAAATATAAGTTTTATGTATGCATTAGGTAACTTGTCTATTCCGATAGACTAACTAATTTGGGATGTTCAGTTAATTAATTAATATGTGCATTTGACCTTTGTTTTATGCCCAATCCACAGACTATAAGAAACTTAAACTTAGGCATAAGATTAACTAAATTGATAGATCTGAAATGTAGACGAGAAAAAAAGAAAAGAAAAGTAAAGAGTGTGAGACTAACTAGACATCAAAATTAAACGCGATGAATACTTGTTGTGGGAGTTCGTACTGCATGTGCGAAATAGTACGTACGTAACGTTTTAGTCTCTTTAATTAGTTTAACAATAAAGACATACATAATTAAATTAGAATTAGTGACATTAATTTTTTGGATTGCTAGTCACGTACCGCACCAACTGAATATGAAATGAATCCAAAACATTAATCTCTTACACGTACGGACGAGATTATGTATTGTCATCGTACGTTACATATAGCTGTCACTTGCATGTCAGAGCTAGCTTGTTTGATTTTGCTTTCAGGGAGTACACACAAAAATATTTGTGGGCATACAAACTGTGGCTATATATATAATATTGCCTGTTCAAATAATATTCCAAAATCAAAGATTACGTACCACCAAAAACGTCATAAATTAAATGATTGTTAATGTAAACTGCGTTTTTCTTCTTAGTGCATATATTTTTTTGACACATTCTTAGTGCATATATAAAAGTTCGAGTTGCATAAGTACGTGCATACTTTTCATATATAGCAAATCAACATAGAATAAACCAATCTAGAATAAACAAAGCAATTTTCAAAAGGTTCTGGACATATTTTTATTAGGATCGATAATTAGCAATGGGTAAAGATGGAGTGTTTAGGGTTTAAACTTTTGTCCAAATACACTTTAATTAATTAAACAACCCCAACGCTTAAAGTACGAGATATACTTGACCAACTAAGTTGACGTTACCATGGTCAAAAGTACTGGCTTATTATATAATCTCTCAAAAATTGAATACAATTGCAATATTTTCAATTCCTCCTGAAAAGAGTTTCTAGACCTATTTTTAGTGCTTGCCCATTACTTTTAGATTTTCGTACAAAATATACAGCACAAGTCATAAGTGGGGTGGGGTTAATTGGGGGAAGAATTGCAATTGCATTGATGATTGGCGTAATGGAAAAACTTGGAAAAGGAGGAAAGCCATGCCAGAGGCAGGTGAATGCAATCATGCATGGGAAGAGTAGTGGAGAAAGTGCATGCAAAATCCAAAGCCCCTTTTCAATTCTCCACTACTTTTTTTGTTTAAGGTCTTTTTCTCTTAACAGAATTCACCACTAAAGTGAAGTCTAACAAACCCAATGTTGCTTCCCTCTCTCTCTTCTTCTTTCTCTTTCTCTTTCTCCTTCTCCTCCCGGCAAGTAAACTTTCTACTAGCTACCCCTTTTTCATTTCTGAAAGTGAAAGCTACTATCCTTTGTCTCGTATTGGTTTAATCATCTTAATTATACTAGTTTAGTCTGGAGGCGATCATGTTAAGAGAGAGATTTTTTTCCACCTTACATAATTAATATATCATATCTTAATATAAGTGATAAATTTTATTTTTTATTATTAATTATTGCGGGCTAGCTCTAAGCATAGGTGGCCTAAGCCGCCATCGAGGACCCCTCATGTATCAGAGCTCCCAATTTATTTGGAGTCTTCTATGTAGGTTAGAAAATACCCTAGAGGGGGGGGGGTGAATAGGGTTTTAAAAACTTAATGGGATTTTTAAAATCAATTTAAAAATATTTGATGTCTATATCAATCAACCAAACAATAAGCAAAGATAAAATCAATCACAAGGTGCAAATAACACAATAAGAGTTTAAGAGATAGAAAGATCAAACCGATCAAAGTCAAAGACTTTTTGTCCACACGGTTCGGCTTGTTATCCCCTACTCCGCGCTCGGTTAGTACCCCGAGAAATTTCACTATAACCGATCTCCTTCCGGGTGAAGATCAAACCTCTACAAGTGTATCTTTCTCACACACTCTTACAAGTATTAAAATTCTCTCAATACTCACACAAGAATACTCTCTTGCTATTTTAAGAGATAAACCTCTCTTAATGTTTGAAAGAAATGATTTGGTGACTAACACCAATGTACAATAGCTCTATAGTGTATGAAGATTACAACTTAAGCTCACACTAAGAGATATCTAATTTGATCAATAAAGTATAGCTCAAAATAAAGATGATTGATCAAAGGAAAATGTTCTTGAACCTTTGAATATTGAGTGTAGATGAATAGAATAGTGTAAGAATGATTTAAGTGTGTTTAAATAAGTCTTAGAGGGTGTATATATAATCTAAGACAACATATGGCCGTTTGGAGGGAGTTGGTAAAAGTTTGATACCAAAAATGGTAAAAAATCAGAACTCCAACGGCTAATTTCTGGGCCATCAGTCAACTGAGCAAAGCTCATCAGTCGATTGATGGTCTCCTCTGGTCTGCTGCCAGTTTGACCAAAAATCCCATTTTTCATACTTTTGCAAATTAGCTCAAAAATCAATTTTGAAGCAAGGGGATACTTAAATATGAGTATCTAAGACTTCTATAACGAAAAGAGTTCCGAAATGAGTTTGTTTAATATTTAAAAAATATTTGTTCCAAAACGATTTTCCCAAAAATAAGATTTTCTCAAGGAAACTTGATTCAACTTTTGATTTGATCAATCTTATAATATTGAAATATTGTATGAGCTATGATGATCAAATGAGAATCTTTACAAGGAAACTAAAGCACTCACTCACATATGCAATAATGAGTCTTCGAGGGCTTTGTTTGATTCTTCGTTTCTTTTCTTCCTTGGCTCATTGTACTTTAGAAATCTCATTGAGGATGTGTTGACAAGAGATGTGTGAGATGTAAAACTTTGATTGCAATACTTTGTAGAAGAATGATCTTGATTCCGGCTTTTCGGTTAGATCCACGTGTGATCAATATTGTGTGGCTATAACTTAAAACATCAACTAGGTTAAATTACACAATATTAAGTTTATTGTTATTATCAAAACAAGATTAATGACTTTCAAGTCAACATTCTATATATATGTATTTTATGTGGGCAAAATTATTTGGCATTAGTAAGGTAAACAAGAATGACCTTTGATCTAGTTGCTAGTGGTTTAGGCAAAAATTATATCTGTTGAAGATCATGATATATATTGTTGGCCCACTGTTTAAACAATTTAAATTTTTGTGTAGGATGGTTTTTAACATGATATTAGAGCTCAGATTCTACAAGGTCTCAGGTTCGAATCCTCTCGCTTGCATTTGCTTCCCCCATGTTTGTGCAGTATGCATGCTTTTTTTTTCCCTGTTGAATAAAACTCTATGTTATTTTATTACTTTATTTGTGTACTTATATTACGTGAATAAACAAAAATATAAAAGAGCCCTGCACCAAAACTTCTTTATTAACTTTCTTTAAGGAGATATTCAATAATTAATTGCATTTTTTTTTAACAAAGTCTTCATATTATTTAATAAATCCTTCTGTATCACAACATACAACACTTTCTCTATTTATTTATATATATATCTTTCATTCTTTTGTTCTCCCAGTGATTTCTCTTTGTAATGAATTGATTTTTTCAAAATAAAACTCTATTCATTAACTTTTGTGGTGACTAAATTTTATATTACTAAAAAAAATTAATTACTTTTTTTATAATTTTCAAATATCATTGTTATATGATTTTTTTTTTCCTGTTGCGTGCTTTATTGGTGTCCTTGTATGATTTTTTTTTAAATGAATTGATTTAAAGTTTAATTTTTTTTATTTTTTTTGTAAACCTCTATCTTTTAGTTGTTTGACTAAATTATGCATGAATAAAAAATTCTAATTACTCTTTATATATTTTTTCAAAAGTCATTGTTATATGATTTTATTTATTTTTGTTTCAAATTTATTACATAAAGATACAAAAGAGGCCCGAAACAAAAATTTGTCTAGGACCTTCAAAACTCAAAGCCGGCCCTGATGGTGTAGTATCTGTCTCTTTTAAAAAAGTATAAACATTGAGACCTTTAATTTCAAACGTCCAGAAGAAACTAATTAATGGCAATACAGCATGATGTAAAAGTAACATAAAGACTCCGTTTGATAATAACATGAAAAAAAAATAAAAACACTTAATTTATGTGAAATGTTAGAAATTATGTTAAAACATGTAGTGATATATCTTCTTACTTTTTTTATAAAAAGATTTATGTGGGTTAAAAAAGAAAAAAAAATTCCTAAAAAAATAATGAAAAATGGAAAAGATCTATTCATAAAAAAAACTATCATGTGGAGACCATCCCATCACATGCCTCAATTTAAATTTTAACTTCTCACATAAATTAATTTTTTTTTTTTTCATTTTTCATGTTATTATTAAAGTGAATAAGATTTACTATAAGTAACCACCAAATTTATAATTCATGCATAATGATAGATACTAAGCGTGGGCTCCATCACGTCACCTTAATGGATGATGATGTAATTAGCAAATTGATTTGCGCTTCTTCATCAAGGGATTGGCGACCTCTAACTACCTCGACCCGTTAGTTAAATTATTTTAATTGGCATTCATTATTGTTAATACTCAAGTTAACAATGATTAATGATTAACATTAATACTCAAGCTAAACTAATTACTGATTAAAGCATCTCAATAGGTTTAATGATCATGTTATGCTTCCACCAAAAAAAAGATCATGTCATGCTCAAATAGAGACAAGGTGTATAAAAAGTCACCTTCAACTTTGTATTAAATATTTTTCTAGCACAAAATAAATGTGTATTTCGCACATCTAAAATACACAATTATATCCCCACATAACTTTGGTATTTTGTTCTTAATCATTAATCAATCATGTTTTAACCATGATTAATTTTATACTTGCTTTAAATGTGCACAAATTAAAGTGTTACCTCATAATTAAATAAAAAATTTTATGTGAAGCCAATCTTATCCTAACGATAAAGTGACGCATCATCTTATTATACAATTTTTTTAGTGTAACTATGCTCTAAAGTTGTTCATGAAAATTGCGAAAATCTAGTCAGGCCTATGTAGTGTTTGGGTCAATATTACCAGAGAAACAAATATAAATCTGGGGGCGGAAAAGTAGGACCGACCATATTGGGATTGGGTAGAGAATCTTGGTGCTATCGAAAGAGAACACGCATTGAAGACAACTTTGTTCACAGCGTCCAAGCAGTTCTTTTAAATCTTCATATTACAATTTAAATATGGAAAATTATAACTTGTGAACCTAAAAGCATCAATAAAAATAATAGGTTTTATACGTGAGAATATGTATTTTATTAAATATATGTTTAATTTTTTTTTATTATAAATAAATTAATAACATCTATAAAACTAAAAGTACAACATGACTCTTTAAATATAAATTATTTCTTCTCAGAAATGAACAAAACATCGTTTTAATATTATAAAAGTAATGCCAAAATGGGTCCAAAGCAGGTCCCGCCTTCACTTTCCTTTGTATTTAAAAGCACCAGTTTTTGCAACTCCCGAAATCTCAATCCACCCAATTGAATTAATCACACTTACTCCTGCTCTGCAAGTTTCTCACATTTTCTCGGACAAAAAAAATAGGAACAGTAAAAGTAGAGGAAAAATACAAAAACAGCTAGTTTCCTTAATTCCTTCTCTCTGCATACTTTCTCATGTTGGAAGAAGTTTAGAATAAAGTGCAAGGGAAAAGAATAAGAGGAGAGAAGGAAAAAAAAAAGGAACGGTGCTTTGTTAAGGCAATTGAGAGAGTGAGAGAGAGAATATCATATGGATTTGAAGAATGTAATGTTGAATGTTGTGGTGGTGGGTTTGGTGTTAATGAGTTCTTGGGTTTGTTGTTGTAAAGCCTCTGTAACATATGACCATAAGGCCATCATCGTTAATGGACAAAGAAAAATTCTTATTTCTGGTTCCATTCATTACCCACGTAGTACTCCTGAGGTATATTTATCTTAATGTACTTCATTCATGGGTTTAATCATAAGTAGTTCTTTATGTTTTTTCCTCTGTTTTTTGCAGTTTTCAGCAAATGGCCCCTCTCCCTAGAATTGTACTTTGGGTAATTAATTTTCATGGGTTTGTTGCAGATGTGGCCACAACTTATTCAGAAGGCAAAAGAAGGAGGTTTGGATGTGATTCAGACATATGTTTTCTGGAATGGGCATGAACCCCAACCTGGCAAAGTAAAGAAATTTTATTTCTTCTTCTTTATTCTCACTTCTTAGCTAAAATATTGTTAAGGTTAATAACTTATTCTTTGTATTGGTTGGCAGTATTATTTTGAGGAGAGGTATGATTTAGTTAAATTTATTAAGCTGGTGAAACAAGCAGGACTCTATGTTCATCTCAGGATTGGTCCCTATGCTTGTGCGGAATGGAACTTTGGGTATTTTATAACAGATGAATTGTCTTCATAAAGAATTAATATATATATATATATGTGTGTGTGTGTGTGCCACAATGTTACCTGAGCACTCTTTTTTCTCTTTTCTTCCAGGGGCTTTCCTGTTTGGTTAAAATATGTTCCAGGTATCAGTTTCAGAACAGATAATGGGCCTTTCAAGGTGAGTCACACTCTTGTAGCATCTGAAGTTTCAATTGGATCTATATTGTGTCAGCTCCTATTCCATTGATGTGACGTTTTTGTAAATATTCAATCTAATTCTTTGGTTTCTGAAATGAAGGCCGCTATGCAAAAATTTACTACAAAGATAGTGAACATGATGAAAGCAGAAAGGTTATATGAATCTCATGGTGGTCCAATAATTCTGTCCCAGGTAGTCGAATTAGTCCCGTTCATTCTTCTCTTTTTTCCTTCTCATGTGAATGTATTGCTCTATAATTTATTAGTTCACTGCAGCCAATCTAAAGTATTGCATATATTTGAGAAATGGTGTTTAAATTGTACGTAACAGGTTGAGAATGAATACGGGCCCATGGAGTATGAACTTGGTGCACCGGGACGAGCTTATTCGAAATGGGCAGCCAATATGGCTGTGGGTCTAGGAACAGGAGTACCATGGGTCATGTGCAAGCAAGATGATGCCCCTGACCCCATTGTAAGGGTCCCTTTCTTTTTGCAATTTTGCAGTAACATTTTATTGTCTGGTTCAATTTTTTTTCCTCTTGCACATGCTAAGCTATGATGTTTGTCACTCTTATTTGTTCTGCTTTGTCCTTATTTCCTATCCGGCCGACCTCTGAATTTTGATGTCGGGTCAACAGACATGTTTCTTTGATGATTATAAATATGTCTTTTGTTTATAAACAATCATTTTCTATTTTTTTTCCTTCTAATTTGGGTAGCAACAGAACTACAGAAGTAGTAATTTGTCTTGGTTCAAACAATTGGGATGTTATTATTTTGTTTGCCTATCTATTCGTTCAGATTTGTCTTGGTTCAAACAATTGGGATGTTATTATTTTGTTTGCCTATCCATTCGTTCAGATAATAGGATCTTAATATTTTTTTCAATCATATATCAGTAGTTCCTCCAACCGACGCACTTACTCAATATTTTCCCTTAAGTTCCACTTTGACGTATTTTATGTTCACCATCAACAGATAAACGCTTGCAATGGTTTTTACTGCGACTACTTCTCTCCAAATAAAGCTTATAAACCCAGGATGTGGACAGAAGCTTGGACGGGCTGGTAATTTTCCAAATTTAGTTATATATAACACGATTAATCATCTGTATCTTTACCCTGTACACACGAGCCACAAAGCTACAATTCTTGGGTGAATAATTGTTTAATTTGTTTTCTGCAGGTTTACCAAATTTGGAGGTCCAGTTCCTCACCGTCCAGCTGAAGACTTGGCCTTTTCAGTTGCAAGGTTTATACAGAAGGGGGGATCTTTCATTAATTATTATATGGTAAACTCGTTGTTTGGTATATTTCCCTTGTGGTCCAGAAGGCACTGTAAAAATTCTACTAAGATTTGTTTCTTTGTTTCCGCTTTCAGTATCACGGAGGAACGAACTTTGGCAGGACCTCTGGTGGCCCTTTTATTGCCACTAGTTATGACTATGATGCCCCTCTTGATGAATTTGGTATGCAATTTAAGTACTTTAGATTGTGAAGCTAATATTTCTGTAGTAGTTTGTATTTGAATCAAAAGAAGGGCGGTTTTTTTTAATTTGGATAAGTTTGGCCTTCGTAAGTATTTACCATCACACTTTGAGCAAAATCCAAGTCGCTCATGTTTGATTTTTGTGACCAAAGTTAAAAACAATTTTCTCTTGTTGTGCCTAGGACTATTAAGGCAACCTAAATGGGGCCATCTGAAAGATCTGCATAGAGCAATAAAGTTGTGCGAACCTGCTTTAGTATCTGGCGATCCCACTGTTGCACCACTTGGCAACTATCAAGAGGTTAGATTTTTTCTTCAGTTCTCTTGGAACCACCTATCATGAATTTGAAGACAAAACCAACGCTTAATTTCATATTTGCTATACAGGCTCATGTATTTAAATCGAAATCTGGAGCTTGCGCTGCATTCCTTGCAAATTACAATCAGCACTCATTTGCTAGAGTGGCTTTTGGGAATATGCATTACAACTTGCCTCCTTGGTCAATCAGCGTCCTCCCCGACTGCAAGAACACTGTTTATAATACTGCAAGGGTAAAAAAGAATCTCTTATGTCAAAACTTCTTATTTTTGTTTTAAGTACAGAAAAAAAAAATGAACTTCTAGGGAAGTTTTGTGGTATACAAAAATGATGTTATCGAACTGAATACTATTTGTACAGGTAGGTGCTCAAAGTGCACAGATGAAGATGACCCCTGCTGGTGGCAGATTCTCTTGGCAATCATACAATGATGAGACAACAACTTATGGAGACAGTACATTTACCGCAGTTGGGTTGCTAGAACAGATAAATACCACTCGAGATATTTCCGATTATTTGTGGTACTTGACAGAGTGAGTGCCATATCCCTATGGACGGTCCCTTTTACCAAGGATTTCTCAACAAAATGATTTTTACATATAACTATAGTGAATGATACCTATGATCTTTTCTTTTTTTGGTCTCCAGTGTCAAGGTTGACTCTAACGAAGGATTTTTGAGAAGTGGAAAATGGCCAGTTCTTACAGTCTTTTCAGCTGGACATGCTCTGCATGTTTTCATTAATGGTCAACTATCAGGAACTGTCTATGGAAGTCTAGAGAACCCAAAAATAACTTTCAGTGATGGTGTGAATCTGAAAGCTGGTGTTAACAAGATTTCACTCCTAAGCATCGCGGTTGGCCTACCGGTTTGCTCTCTCTCTCTCTCTCTCTCTCTCTCTCTCTCTCTCTGATGTTTTACGTAGTTTATAAGTTTGACTTATGTCCTTCGTATTCTACCTTTGTTTCTCAGAATGTTGGTCCACATTTCGAGACATGGAACGCCGGTGTTCTTGGTCCAGTTTCACTAAATGGTCTTAACAAGGGGAGGAGAGACTTAACATGGCAGAAATGGTCTTACAAGGTTTGCCTTTGTAGACGAATCATTCTACAATCTTGTCTAAATGCATAATCATATATAATAATTTGATCGTGTGTTTTGGTTCAGGTTGGCCTAAAAGGAGAAGCTTTGAGTCTTCATACTCTCGGTGGAAGTTCATCTGTTGAGTGGGTAGAAGGTTCTTTTGTGACTCTGAGGCGGCCACTCACATGGTACAAGGTTGGTACTTGGTAGTAATTCATTCCTCAACACAAAGGCAAAATCTTTCCTTGTTAAATGCATGTACCCCTCTATTTACCGAGTACTATGGGTAGATTGACAATTTTTATTTTTAAATATTTGTAGACTACTTTCAATGCTCCATCTGGTAATGAGCCTTTGGCTTTAGATATGGGAAGTATGGGTAAAGGTCAAGTGTGGATAAACGGGCAAAGCATTGGGCGCTACTGGCCTGCATACAAAGCATATGGTACTTGTAGTGCCTGTAGTTATGCTGGTTGGTTTGATGAGAAGAAATGCCTTAGTAACTGTGGGGAGTCTTCCCAAAGATGGTGAGAAAAAAATATACTGAACTTGCTGTCTTACTCTGTTCTTTCTCCCAAAGATAATGAAATATGATGATGATGATGATGATAATTTCAGGTATCACGTTCCTAGATCGTGGCTTCATCCAACAGGGAATTTGTTGGTTTTGTTTGAAGAATTGGGTGGAAATCCATATGGGATCTCTATGGTGAAAAGAGAAATAGCAAGTGTATGTGCTGATATTTTCGAGTGGCAACCAACTCTAATGAATTGGCAAATGCAAGCCTCCGGTAAAGTCAACAAACCTCTAAGACCTAAAGCCCACCTATGGTGTGCTGCTGGTCATAAAATTTCATCCATCAAATTCGCTAGCTTTGGAACCCCACAAGGGGTTTGTGGAAGCTTCCGCGAGGGCAGCTGTCATGCCCATAAGTCCTATGATGCCTTTGAAAAGGTACATACCTCGATACACATGTTTGATAACTATTGGCACGTTTTCCTGAGTTAGATAGGCTATATGTTTATTCAGTTACTCTTGGCAGATCTCTTACTTACGGTTCCATTCTTTTCTTCCATGCGTTTTTCTTTTCTTTTCTTTCTCTTTTTTTTTTCAGTATTGCATTGGGCAAGAATCATGCTCAGTAATGGTAGCACCTGAGCTATTTGGCGGAGATCCGTGTCCGAATGTTATGAAGAAACTTTCTGTGGAGGCCATTTGCAGCTGATAGACTAGAATACTCAGTAAAATGATAAAAGATGATGTCCCTTGGTTTCTATCCAAGTAGCTAGTTCCTAATAGTATCACTATTAAGTGCTCATTTGGTTCTTTTTTTTACCCTTTTCAAGGATCTTAAATTGGTAAACTCACATATAAAGTATCATAATTCATGTCGAGAGCTTGAAAACAACATGACGAAGCTCAAACTTTGCATGTGAAATTACCAGTTTCAGAATTCAGGAAAGTACAAAAACTCAAACCAAATGAGCATTGAATAGCTTGTACACATGTCCAAATATCATTGCGACCATTTGTTGTGGCTTTGGTATGGTGAAGTTATACAGATATAAGACCCACCACCTGGCCTATATATAGATTTTTAAGAGGATTGAGGGGAAGATCAACGTATATAGAGTAGGAGTTGTCTGGATTTTTGCCTGCAAATGTAATATTATTAAGTTGGTGGTGAGGGGTTTAGGAGCACATAGAGATGAATAGTAATAGAGTCCATGTGCCTGTGTGTTTATTCTTAAAACATGTAAAAGCTTCATGCTTTAAAATTTTATATCTCAATGTATTTTTCCCTTCATTGCTCTATTCTAGTTGTAGTTTAAAACATGGAATGGTAGCCAACCACTTTGTATTGTATCCTGGTTGGCGAACCATTATTGTGTTCACGTTGTTGCGGTGACGGCCTCCCCCAACATAAGAAAGAAGAAGAAGAAGAATTATATTGCAAAACCATCGATCGTATAAAAAGTAAAAAAAAAAAAAAAAATTGACACCAATTGTTTTAGAAGGTAGTGAATAAATTCAACCCCCATGTATTGAACATCCTTTTGTTAAAAAATAAATAAACAAGTTTTAACTTCAATATAGGTTTTTATATGCTCATAATGTTACACATGCGAGAGTATGCAGTGGACAAGAAGAAAATGATGATAGAGCATCAATCAACAGTGAAATAGGAGGAATTTGGTCTTAGGCTTTTTGTAATATAAAACTAGACTAGATATAAAGATGACAGAGAAACTTGAAGAATGAGTAAAATTTAAAGATTGGTATACCTCGTAGTTGAGTTGTTGAATCTTGAAAGTATGAAGTCGGACATATCTGTTTCAATTGACTGTCGCCCATCATACTTTGAAAACGTTGAGGACCTAATTCCCAAGAACATACATACGGTGATTACAACTTAATTGGAACCCAAAAATACTCCGAAGACTATTGTTGAGTTCTTTGGAAGCCCAACAACATACTTTTTTACTTAGGTCATAGCCGTTTTCTTTCTATTTTATATTAATGAAGATTGTATTACTACTTTTTATTTATATTTATTAGGGACTAGAAAGAAAGTATTTATTAAAAAATAGTTGTGAGTCAGGTGTTGAGTTTATTACACTTGGGGCATTATAAAAGAGGCTATTATTTACACCCCTCATTTTTGTTACTAACACTACCATTGTCACAAACACTTTTCTCATGCCAATTTTTAGTTACAAATACTCACCACTCAATTAAAAATTAATACAAACTTTAATTAAAAATAAAATTGCTTAACAGAAAAAGTCATTATCTCACTTTCTCCTGCTTGTCTTTCACTTCTCCCGCTCATCTCTCACTTCTCTCGCTCGTCTTCCACCCGCTCGTCTCTCACCTTCTCCCGGTCGACTCTTGCCTTCATAGCTCTCCCATCGCTCATCTTCGCGCTGAAGGACAATCATTGACGACCAATAAAAACTATCTCCCACCTCCGCGATTGTTGAAAAAGAAAGAAGTCATTTACGTCTCTCACCTAATGACAAGTTAGTGGATTCACACATACTCACCCCACATTAGGTGAATGTGTTGTAAGTAACTCACCTAATATAAGGCAATGGAGTGCAGAGTGTACTGGAGTATTTCTAAATTAGACTCACCTAATGACGGTGAATGGATTCACACACACTCACCCCACATCAGGTGAATGTGTTGTAAGTAACTCGCCTAATAACACACACTCGTCTCACATGGGATGAGTGTATCTGTACACACTCGTCTTATTTGAGGAGAGTTGTAACTAGATTACTCTCCTTATATAAAGCGAGTCAAGCCTAGACAGAACCCGTTTTATACTCTGTTTTAGAGATTGCATCTTTGTTTCAATTTGAATGTTGTAGAATGATGTATGAAAGCTAATATACACATTAATACACCAATAATAACAATTATAATACATCTTTGGCTTCATTTTGGAGTAAAATTTCATCACCAACTTTTTTGTGAACTTCTTATTTCTCCACCATCTCATGAACATTGTTTTTTGTTTATCATAATCCAAGCTTCAAACTTTCCACTAATAATGTTTGTGCTTCGATTTGATTGTGATTTTTTGATTTTGAGAGCTCAAATGATAAAGAAGTGAGTCTCTTCTCTTTTTATCTTTTTACTTGAAGCAATGAAATTTGATTGTGAATGGGGGGAAATAGGAGATATAGGTTTAATTATTTGGGTTAATGTTTGATTAGTTTATTAAAAATGAATAAATAGATAGGTTAATGTTTTAAGTATTGGGTAAATAAGTTAAGTAATGGTTAAGTGAAAAAGTGTTTGTGACAAAAAAGTGGGGTGTTAAAAAATGAGTTTTATCAAATTATAGATGGTGGTGTTTGTGATAAGATTGAGGGGTGTAAATAATAGTTCCCATTATAAAAGCATCTACAACCTTTTTTCATATTTTTCTAAATTTGACCAAAAGGTTAACTATATTTTCTTCATGTTGGGGGAATCTTTAATTATGTTTTTTTCTTTAATCATTTCAAGATAAAATCATTAAGATACTCTCATATTTGAGGAGATTCATGGAAGCTCTTCAAATATGGAGAAATGATAGGGGGAGTTGGAATAAATTTTTATAAGATTTATCCTTGATTTAAATTTAGGGACAAATATAAGGGATATTTGAAGTTGCTCTAACAACTCAAGTATGTTATTTTGTTTTTGGAATTCAACAAGTAAAATCAATTACAAAAATAAGGTTACCAGTGGCTAAACCAATTGAAATATGCTTAATAACAAGGTTGTGTGGTAAATATTGCATCTTCCTAACACAAAATTACATTACAAATAATAATCATAATATATATATATTTTTTTAATTCAGATCATCATATCACTTTACTTTACTTTACTTTACTTAGCAGGTATAATCCATATCTCCCAGAATATTTATGTTTACAAGTAAATAAAGGAAAATACACACCGTACTATGTTTACAAGCTAATATTTATGATTAAGATGACAGGACGAATAAAAAGGAGAAAAATACAATAAGAGAAAGAATAAAATTTCGGGTTCAGCCAATCGGTTTAGAGTAGGGTAATAACGTAGATTATTGATTTAAAAGACGGTTCAGATTTAACAAAATATTTTTTTTTGCTCTCGTGACAACTTCTTTTTAAAATAGAAGCTAGGTAATTCATAAATGATTCATATGCGTTTAACTCAACTTAGCACTATAGGGGAACCTAATGCTATATAGTCTACTAAATATTAAATACGTTAAAAAAATGACTCTTTAAAATAAAAAAAGAAGAAGAGTGTTTATCATTTAACGTGAAAAATTGATGAACACTAAATAATATATAGAGAGAGAGAGATTTAGTATTGTAGGTATATTTTATTATAAGTTATGTGGAAATCTTTTTAAATTTGTAAATTTTTGTTATATTTAAAAATGATGATTCGTCAAATATTGTTAAAGCATTTACAACAAACTCTTTAAATATGAAACGTAATTTTGTTGGAGCCAATTTTACTTATGTGGCTCTTTAAAAAAATTGCACTTTAGTCATTTGAAGAGCTTCTTAGAGATGCTCTAATATTACCTATATATAGTATGATTAATATCTAAGCACTTGATATCTCTGCTATAATTTGTGATAAATAATGTTGTGGATGGTATTAGAGGCATGCCCAGGAGTCTGGCTAAGGGAGGCAAAATTTAAAGCAAACAAAAACATATTTAAAGCCATAAAATTTTAATACAAACATAATAACATTAATAATAATACTTTATACATTTCAAATAGCAAATATAAACAATTATGATTAAATACAACACAAGCATAATAGCATTAATAATAATACTTTATACATTTCAAATAGCAAATATAAACAATTACGATTAAATACAACACAAGCATAATAGCATTAATAATATTATGTAATTAATTAAGAAATACAACCAATATTATGCAAATAATCAATAAATAAATTATACCTAACATTAAAAAGTAGATCTAAGAAGGAATTTATCTTGGTAGTGTTGGAAATTTATGAGTAAAAAATACAATTTTCAAACCATTTTGATGGTAATTTTTAGTGGGACCCCACATTCGGTTGTGAAATATTATTATATATTTGTGTTATTGTCTGTGAGGATATCGAAATCGTATATTTGTTTACCTAAAGTGAGCAACTTGAAATGAAAAAATGGAATGAGAAAGGGTAAATCCCACATGAAAACTTTGTGAAAAAAAATTGGGTTTATAAATGATCACATTTTATAAGCTGTTAAGCATTTAAGACAAATAAGGCGCTCTCTCAAGCCTGCAAGGGTGCAAATCATGATGCCAAATTATAGTCACGTGTTCAAATGTCAACTTGGAAAAGGCCGAACCATGTGACTCTTGTATTCGTAAACTAGACCAACTATTTTTAAAAGGTAAATAGATTAATTGTTTGACCAAACTTAATGAATATGATCTCTAGTAGATCATGTCTACCAATTTTATCAAAAAAAATTAACTAAAAAGTGTATTAACTAAATATTTAAAATTTCGACAACCAAAAATGCTCATATATGTTAATTATTTAGTTAACTCACCTTTTAATTGCATTTTTTAATAAAATTTATTAAGCACAATGTACTAAGCATGAAAATTATTTTTTATCAAATTTTATTAAAAAAATCATATGTTAATCCACTCAAAATAATTAATCTACAATTAAAAAACAGAAAGTTAGGGCCGTATTTATCACTACTTGGAGCATCTCAAACCATTTTGTATAATTTTGATTTGTGTCATTTTGATTTGTGTCATATTTACATATTTTGTAAAAGAAAAAAAAATGGTCTCCAATAGTTTTTTAAGGAAATTTGACACTCATAATTTGTGTAAAATGGTTATATAAAATAGGAGAAAATATTCAATACAACAGTTATAATTACACATGTTATTGCATGTTCAATGAGATTGCGAAAAATTAATGACTCATGTGATTAAGGTGAGAGAAATGCACACTTTTCTGCAATTTGATTAAATTGTGATAACATGTGGCGTTATAACTATTGTATTGAATATTTTCTTATAAAATAAAAACTCAATTTACACATCTCATCTTTCTTTCTCCTTACTTTTTTTATATAAAAACTTTAAAATGATATAATTAAAAATCTAAAAATTAGTTTTTAATATAATTTATATTTTTGAAATCTATTCATCAAGAGTTACAAAATAAGATCTATTGTGATTATAAAATTATTTATAAAAAAATTTCATACAAAACTATTGAACATCACGTATAATGACATATTTTATTTATATAATTTTTATTAATACATTTAAATTTGACATATGAGAACTACTCCCTCCGTCCTAAATTGTTGGTCCCTTTTGAAAAATTCAACTTATTAAGAACCCAACATCATCATTTCACTTTTTGCTTAATTTACATTGACTTTTCCTTTTTACCCTTTCTTTATTCAAAACTTTTACTTGAAAAGTGAAAGTACAAAAGGGCAAAATAAATATGTATTTATCTTTTATAGAAAGTTGACATTTATTTTGAAATATCTAAAAAAAAAAATGACTAACAATTTGGATCAGAAGGAGTATTCAATAACAAAATAAATATGTATATAACCTTCGTACATAAAATTATATATAAAAAATAAACACAACTATGCGGTTAGAATTTGCAAAGCATTTGATAACAAACAAACAGGAAACGTTTGTCACTTTATTAGTTTAGCTTCCCTTTAGATACAATACAAACTACAAAGCATCACTCACTCCTTCTTTCAAAAAAAAATATATAAAAAAAGGCGTCCATCTTATTTACGTGACGCGTTTTAATGGCGGCGACCACCCTTATTCCTTCTTTGTTTTCTTTTTCTTTTTCTTCTTCTAATTCTAATCCTCCTCCTCCTCCTCCTCCTTCCTCTTGTCTTTATTATTATTGTTGTCGCTCAGCAGAACTTCAACACCCCCGTATGTCTTCTATTCTCTTCTTTCTCATAGCCTCTCTCTTCTCTTTCTCCATTCTCATCTTCTCTCTCTACACCCGAGCACTCAAAAAAAGAGACTCAATCATCAATTCTTCTTCTTCTTCTTCTCTCCTCTCTCAACAATCCCAACAAATACTCTAGATAAACAACAGACCCACGAATCCAACCTCACCCATTCTCTTCTTCTCGAGATCTTGCCCTCCAATTCCCCCAAATGGGCCACTCTCTTCACTGACGACGACCCCGTTCTAAACGGGTCGGCTTTGGACAGGGTCGTCGATTCGGGTGGGGAAGAGTGTTGTGGGAAGAAAAAGAAGAAGAAGAGAGCCAAGAAGAAAACGCCCAATTCTCCCACTCATATTTCCAATTCTCAAGAACAAGAGAACAACAAGTCTGCTGGTACTGCTACTGGTAATGGTATGAAGCCTAAGGTAGGGTTAGGTTTAGGGGCAAAAGAGAAGCAAGAATTGGCGTGTTTGTATCCCTTTACGTCGTCGTCTAGTGCAACTCAGAGGAAGATCAAGCAACAGTATGATCAGCTTGTCAAGTCCCATGAGTCCAATGGCTTGACTCTTGCTCAGGTTCTATTACTTCTTCTTCTTTTATTTTCCAATTATATGAGTTTAATTGTTCACTTTTTGCTATAGACCTTTATTTTTTAAGTCTGTTAGTCTCCGAATATGTTATAAATGCTTCCCTTTAATGCTTTACTTCGATTGTGTTAGATGATGATTTTTAGTATCAAATTTCTGTGTAATTTTATAGTATTGTTTGGTTCAAATATTTTATCAGAATTTGACGATATAATTCTTTATCATTTGAAGCAAGATATTCCTTTCTTATCAAATTTTCTTTTGAGTATGTTTCCCTGAGGAATTCCCTCGTAGAATATCCTACTATTTGCAGCTTCAGTTTCACTTCAGAGGAGATGCTTTACCGCCTTTCTGAATTACTTTAATTTTTCCCCAAGTTAAATGTTAGCGTATATTATGTTAGTTCCTTACATTTCGCACAATTCTTGATCCTCTTGCCTCTGTTATGAAGGTTCTTATTGAATTTTATCAGCTTTTGTGAAGACTTGAATGCTTCATAACCTAATCGGCTTGGTCCCTATGATTTCTTAAACTTTTATTTGCAATGGGAAAGGGCTAATATGCAAGGACATTATATTTATTTCATGAATTTCTGATAGTACTTGCTGCATAAGAATTATGCTTTTTGTGTTACAAACATCCACAACTGAATACTTTAGAGATGGAAATATATGAAGCGTTAATGTCGTAATGGTATTAATTTCATATTAAAATACTTGAGATGAGGCTGAAGGTTACTGTGATCCCATATTCTCATTGTTATGGTGTGTAACTTTCTTTGGCACCTGAAAAATCCTCTAAAAGTAGGATGCAATTGTATCTGTCGGAGCTGACATAATTTCATTAGTCTGGCAATAGAACCATTCAAGCTGGCAGTCTAGCATCAAATCGATAACATAATCTATGTTTCTTGAAATGGGATAACTGTTTACCCCGAGTTACAAAAAGATGGATTTTGAGATAAAACTACATGTATTTTAGGGTGTTGCACCATAAATTTTCTCAAGTTCTCCCTCAAGATTCAGCCCCACTCAATTCAAACATTTGCATTAGGAACCAAATGGTCGCCAATTGTAACTTTGTTACAAATTTTTTTTTCCTGCCAGTTTTAATCCTCCTTCAAGCATACACGCTCTATCATAATAAATTCTTTGATATGAAGAGACATTATATACAAGTCTGGTGCATTGTTATCATGGTTAAACGACATTGTTTTGGTCAAAGACTCTGGCATCTAATTTTTTAACTAAGTATTGGTCAAGAGGAGAGAATACACTAAGGTCAAGAAAGTTACAAAAAAAGTAAAATAATAGGACTTGTTGAGTCAAAAGGGGGCTCATAAATCGCCTGGAGTTGTAGCTCCAGCCATAAAAATGGGCCAGCATCAGAGTCTAGTGTGTTTAATTCATATATTGGTATAGGTAACCGTTTTGGAGGAGGGTACCGAAACCAAGACGTCTAGGCCGTTTCTGATTGGTTTTGCCCTTGTCTTTGATTAGTGCGGTGCAGAACCTTTTGTCTCATTTTATGAAGCTTGTCTGCTCTTTTAGAATTAAACCCTCGATTGCATGCAACCTATGGAAAACATAATAATAGCACCATGTACGGTTATTTATATCTTACTCATACTTGACAGGTTGGACAGTTTGTTAACTGCTTGATTGAGGCAAGGAATGAGCTACAACACAAGTATGTATTTGCTTCCTTTCTAAGGGTGTGTCTGGTTGCTCCTTTTTTCTTCCATAAAGGATGCTCATAATTGTATGATTGCAGAATTTTTTGTGGAATAAGTTTCATGGTACAACTTGGTTTGGCCTATTTTTCTCTTTTTTCTTTCATATAATTCAAACACCTCTCTCACAAGTCTTTGTTTTCAATGAGAATTTTTTCTGTATAAACCAATTCCCAATTAAGTGAATTGTTCTCTATCTAATTCAATCACACGGACCCTAAATGACTGAACTTGTTGTCTTTCATAGTAAAAGCATGTGCGCATGCATCTTTAACTAGGGCTTTTAATCCTTCAAAATTCCTGTTAGCTTGTGATGGTTCTGACAATTTTCTCTTGAACCACGAAATATGGCTAACCTAATTGAAAACACGTTCATATAATGTAAAAGTATAATTAAATATTTTGAGAGGTACCAAAACTGAGTCAACTAATTAAAAAAAAAAAACTACTCAACAATGACATTTTTATTTCATCAGAATTTGAGTTCTCTGAAGATACATTAGCGGTATGAATATTTTTGCCACCATGGATCCTAAATGTTCTAGTGTCATTAGATTTTGAGTAATGTTTGGTTTTAAATAAATCCAAATTTGAATTAGTTAATGACTTTGAAACTGTCACCATGATTATAACTGTGCGTACTATGGAACAGATCTGAGGTCATTCAACGTAAATTTACAATAACAAAGGCTCTATTATTCAAGGCAGACAGGTCTTCATTTGATCGCCTTCGTCAACAGGTTGGCTACAAAATTGGTTGCGTACTTCCAATTTCCGTGTGGCAAATGAGATTATGTTTCTAACAAATGAACATCCCTGATGTAGATATACAAGCTAGAACTAGAACAGAAGAGATTAGAAGAGGATGCATTTGTATATAACTGGCTCCAGCAAGAGCTTAAGCTTTCGCCAGCATACAAGAAGGTATCATTCTTCTAAAGAAACAATTAGTACTGTGAATATCCCTTACTTGATAAGGCTCTGACCTGCTCTCTCTTTCTCTCTAAAGATGCTTGAAATAGGAGCTTGCATGGAGTTGAAAGAAAAATCGGGCAAGCTGGTGGAAAGTACAGATACTGATTTAGATGATATTTCTTTTGAAGAGTTGCTAGCGCAGGAGAAGAAAGATTCTTTTTGGTTAGTTTCTATTCTTTAAACCTCTAACTAAATAATAAGTATTGGTCCGTGTTTGTATATTATAATTTGTCGGATATATGTAATGCAGGCAGAGAAACGGGAAACCTAGGTCGTGCTCGGGCTGATGAAGGTCTTGCTTAGCTAACTGTAGTAGGAGGGTTTCACTAATGGCGGCAGTATGTATGGTCCGAACACCCAAAATGATGCACTGCCGCTCAGGTTTTTTATATGGCTGCCTGTGCCCTTTTGGATTGCTCTTCGAGTGCAAAGTGTGACTGTTAACGTTTCCATTTTGGATCTAGGTTCTCTTGATGAAAGCTAATGCTGATCTAACCATCTTGCTTATATAATCTGTATACCAAGTTTGCCATGGATTTTTTGCCTTTTTTTTGGCTATTAACTGAACTTTTTATCTTAGCCAGAGTTTAATCTCATCCTCCCTCCTTTCCTTTTAAAGTTAATAGATTTGTTATTTCAAAGTTAAAACACCCGTTGACCGAAATACTAACTGTAATGTAATCAACGATCCCTCTAAATAAGTATGTGTTTTCATTGCAAAAATAATGAAACTGGCTATCTTCAGATTGGATTTTCAATTGGTTTGACGCTATCTGAATAATTGCTTGTGATTTGGTGCATCTCACAATCTTGGTCCATCGAGGACTTGTGGTTGGCATGGACAATCAATGCACCAAATTTTCTTCTTGGAAGTAGTTTATTACAGCGTGTTTCTTAGTAAAGTGTGAATTCAAACAAAGATTCTTAATTTGAAACATATGGTGTGCTCATGTTATTACAGCGTTCTCATTTTAACAATTACAACATACGGACTATAAAAAGATTTGAACTTTCATTTTCTCATTAAAAAACCTTTTGAATGAGGGGCCCCGTACTGTTTAGGTCCACCACTGTTGTAAGACAAAATTTAGTTTTTGGACCCATAAAAAAAGTTTATAGATAATAGGCACTCCGATTTCGTATTTAAGTTATCATTGGAATTTTTAAGGTCATTCTCAATAAATAGTATAAAAGTGAGCATTTAACCTATTAATTTTATGTACTGCACACCAGGTAAGTGTAAAATTATCATAGGACGATACATCATGTATCGGACAAAAAAAATAAGCTTTCAGAAGACACAAAGTGTTGGCCCAAGGAAAAATAAAATACTTTGGGCCAACACATGATGTGTTGGCCCAAGATAAAAATTTGCATGGCACGACACATGATTTGTCGTTCCAAGGTGTCAGCAATCGAACAACACTTCATATATCGCGTAGTGTAAATTATTGTCGGCTACTATTTTTACCTTTGGTTTAGCTTCTAACCTACACTATTGGCATAATTTAGAGCATGATATGGTAGGACCAAAGCTAAATTTAGCGTGTATTAGCTTATGGGGTGATGATGGCCTAACACCACAAACTTTAGCATTATTAATCATTGGCCAACAAACCCAATGATTGTTGGGTTTGTTGGCCAATGTCAGCAATTTATTGCCGTGCAATTTTGTCACTACTTCGGTTGTATTGTACCCAATGTTTGTGTTATTCCTCAGTTGAAAGATACCAAATTTTGTACATACATTCAATGACGAATTGCCAAAGAGCAACGAAAATTAATATTTTTGTCTCAGACACCATGAATTAAAATTATTACTTTTTTTAAGTTACAGTATTTTAGCTACAAAATTTAGATACTAATGTCATCACCCTAGAAAAACGCCACAAGTAGGACTCAAACAAAGAAAACTCACTTCCAACCAGCGAAAAGTTTTGAACCCCTCCCCCATCGATGAAATTGTTAAAAGAGAAACAACGAAAAATCCAAATAATTTTCAATTAAGTTCACTATTATAAACTATCAGACTAAAATGCATGTGTAAAGAAAAGTTACAAGAGAGGATACTTAGTGCCATGAATTAAGTATGTTACTCAATTCGGTTTTGAGTAAATTTAGAAATATGTTTCTATCATAAGATTAAAAATTAGCTTGCTTTGATACTTAGTGTCATGAACTCGTACATAATCTTGCACCCACAATGGAACTTGCATCATGACATTCATTTTCAAGAAATATTTTTCTCCAGCCTAAATCATATTCTCTTCCTATGCAATGCAACAAATACGCATTTATTATATCTACGTACAGACACGCTGCATGATAAAACAACTGTGGTGAATAGGAAGTGGAGGGAGCTTGCTTGATTTAAAGATTTATAGCAACTCTCGCTGCTGCTTTGAAACAAGGGAATTTCCTCTCAAGGACAACATCTCTACCAAAGCTCTAAAACCCAAAATAAAGAAAGAAAATAAAACTACAAATCTATATCATAAAAATAAAAAGATGAGAAACAGTTTCAAGACAAAGGAACGTACAAAGTATAGTCTTCATCCTGCAAAAGTGGAAATGCCTCTTTTTTTGATTTTTTTAGACAGTCCCCCATACATTCTATCCTCACTAATAATAACCCCACCCACCCCAAATTGCCAGCCATTCCATCTTTACACTATCATTCAGTCAATCTTAACGGAGGAGTAAATCTTTCGAACAAACCAAAGGCAAGCATAGAAACCTATGGTCCCCGTCAACACAAAGAAACCATATGAAGCAATTGACATATACCCAAAGTAAAGGATCCCTGATACCAGCTTCGTTATTTCCAACTTTGTGAAGAAGTAGAAAATGGAGTAGAGGAATAGGTAAAGTGCCGAGGAGCCAGCAGTGAGGTAAGCCCTCCACCACCAGTTGTAGTCTTCACTGCACAACTGGAAGTAGCACAGCACTATTGTTATCTCTGCGCACGTTATTATTAAGATCACAAAGACTATGAAGAGGAAGCCAAATATGTAATAGAATTGGTTCAGCCATATGGATGTCAAGATGAAGAACAGTTCAATGAATACGGCCCCAAATGGAAGAATGCCTCCTATAAGTATAGAGAAGACAGGTTTCATGTACCATGCCTGCTCAGGTACCTGCCTCGGGATCTTGTTTGTCTTCACAGGGTCTTCAATGGCTGGTTTTTTGAAACCCAAATAGCTGCCCACAAACACCAGGGGTACTGAAATCCCAAACCATAAGCATACCAGTGCAAACATAGTCCCAAAGGGTACAGCCCCAGAAGATTTCTCCCCCCAGATTAGGGCATTCAGCACAAAGAAGATGGAAAACAGAATGCCCGGAAACATAAAAGCAGTTTTCAAGGTGTTCCTCTTCCACTCGGTGCCCTTGAACATTTTGTATAGGCGTGCAGACGAATAACCGGCAAATAAGCCCATAAAGACCCACAAGAGAACCATGGCAGTCATAAGTCCACCTCGGTTGGACGGAGATAAGAAACCTAGCAATGCAAATAACATTGTCACGAGGGTCATTGCAAGGATCTGAACACCGGTGCCAACATATACACAGAGTATTCCAGCGTTTGAGGGTGCCCTGAAAACATCTCCATGAACTAGTTTCCATCCAGTTTCTTCTTGAGCTTCATCTTGGGTTTCCAATTGATTATAGTTTGCAATATCTCTGTAAAGAGTTCTCATCATGATCATGGCCACCATGCCAGAAAGAAATAGGACGATCATCAGAGAATTTATGATGGAAAACCAGTGAATCTGATCATCGTTCATTAGGAGATAGGTGTCCCAACGTGATGCCCATTTTATATCACTTTCCTGAAAAGAGAATTTGGTAAGAGAGAAATACAGAAGCATGAAAGAATCTTAAAAATGAGGGCTGGCAAAATGTCTAAGTTCTGTGGGAGTACCTTGAAAGAAACATCATATGTAAATATAATCTCCTTCCCTGTATCAACTTCCTGTGGAACAGTACTACCTTGAACTATATTTTTAGTGTTTTGGTTGCATGTTGTCAACTGTGGGTTCTTCTCATCCCATTCTTTGTATTCATGGTTAATACTGTTCATAAGATATGAGTGAGAAGATATTAATAATAAAGAAGAATCCATTGAACAAAGAGAGTAACCCATGCTGACAAACCATGTTCAATATAATGGAAGCCACTGTGAATAAGTATTATATTAATAATTGAACAGTTGAATGCAGTAACAACCTGACCGGTGGTGAAGTTACAAACAACAGATACACTAGCCATGATGCAATAAAGTGAACCATCCTCTTTCATAAGAAAGAAGGAAAAATGTATTTAACATGCCAAGATTGGCTCACATATTACAATGCACTTCTAAGAAATGAGGATGAGGTGTCAAAACGTTCCTTAATGACGTGATCATTTACTGATTCACATGAAATTACAAAATGAAGAAACAAGCCTGTATAAGACTTTCTTCTGGCAGAACCTCACTCTTTCAAAAGCCCCTAAAAGGGTTCTTAACATTTTAATTGTTTTCAAGGAAAATTAATATCATCGAATCATGAGGAATAATCACATAGATGTACTCAAAATTCAACATAACACACGGAAAAGAAAAACGAAAATGAACATGAATTAATTTCCGATGGAAAGCACAGACCTGTTTGGAGTAACTTCAAACCCAACAATTCGCGCAGAATCAGTCTCAAGGTCCTTGTGATACATGACTCTAAAGCTCAAGTGGTTATTGATAAAATACTTCTCCTCTTTGCTCTGCATAATTAAATTTAGTGGGTAAAAATACAAATTAGCATCGGTGCGCAAAAGTAATTAACCAACAGGAAATTGCATATTGAACTTACCCCTGCATAATTTCCTTTGAACCCAACACGGAAACCATGTTCATAAGTGGTTGACGGACCGCCATCCCTTCTTTGTCTAAGAACGGCGACTGGAAGGTTATCCAGGATCCTGCATTCCCGTTTTTTATTTTGGTGATTAATCAAAAAATGATACAAAGTTGTTGTTGCCATTGAAAAGCACAAAAAAGATGTTCTGTTGCTAAAGAACAAAACGCATAAAGGAACAATATTTGGATAAAACCACAACAAAATGATTCCAGTGACACTGATTGGTAGTACACACATTGTTGTCAGTACCTTACAATGCATAACACAATATAGGACTGAAGTGGTACGATATGGTATCTTTTTCCATCCGCATCTTAACATGTGTTCACTGCATTTTGAGGTAACACGTACACATGATACAAAATAGATGTGTGCTATCTTAGATTGTGACAGAAGATAGAAACTCATAATTTTCAATGGTGGTCTAAACATCTGTCTAGGTGGTACCTAGCTGCCAGGCCAGGCAGTAACTAGGTGGGCTCGCTGGCTGCACTGGCTAAGCGGTTTTTGAACTCTTTTCTGAAAGTATTTTCATTTGTGTTTGGATTATGAGATATTTTTTAATGGAGATTCCTATACTTTTTACTGGAATTCTTATATTTTTATTGGAGATTCATACACCCTTTTCAACAACCAAAGTGGTGGGGTTATATTTGTAGTATAATAATTATAAAAAACAAATCCAAATTTCACCTAGGCCGCCTGCCATCCCTTGTCTAGTGCTTTTTTCAAAACGTTGTGTAAATACACACCAGTACAATACCATTCGAGATCCTCTTCCCTATTGACACCTAAAATGTACATAAATAGAATTAAAACATAATGAAGTAACACAGAATTCAAAACTTACATGTTAACTCTGTATTCATCATCAATTTTTTCCTTAAAGTTCTTAGCAGATAATGCATCGAGATTTATTCGACATACAGCTTTGCATGGCTGCTCCTCCCTCATAAGAAACTGGGACGGAGTTCAACAACATACACCCACATGTCAAGAATTAGCAAATAATAGATGGCAGGAGAGAAAGTTCAACAAGAACTTAATAATAAAGAAAAGCTAATAGTTGCTCACGGTATAAACCGAGTTCTCTATGCGGTCACCTCGCAGGACCTCACCCAAATTTTCAGCACTGTTCATTATTTGGGTGGGCTTACAGTATTTTAAGTAATAGAAGTCATATGGAAGCTGTGTCTTTGTAGAAGATAATTTGTTGACTTTAACTTGAAGTATATCACCCTGTTCATGGGAAAGAAAGCCACAAACAGAATAACTAAATTAAAACAGATTTTCAAGAATTGCAAAGAGCTGCACAATCAAAGTTCTTCATAATTGAAAAGAAGGAAAACGGAGAAGAGGGAAGGGTGACTTTGAGAGAGAGAAAGAGAGTGTGCGTGTGTGTGTGTGTGTTTTTTTTGGGGGGGGGTCTGCAAGGCAAACTCTTTTCTTTGCAACCTAAATCTTCAACTTTGCAAATATCAATTTCCAAGTAATCAAGTCTATGTTTTGGAATGAAATCAGAAAAAGTTTGATTGAGCTAGAAATTTTTCATATGCTTGTGCATTTTTTTGGTTGCTCTGGTGAGTTGCATTTACAGCATTTGCCTTATTCTTTTCTTTTCTTTTTTTCCATTTTCGATCTATGATCTGCACTTTTTCATGTGGTTACACAAGGAGCATTGTATACCTTTTGGATCCGTCTTCTGTAGATTTTTTTTTAGTTAGATCTTAGAGAACTGACTTAATGTTATTTTATTTGTTTTCGTCTAGTTTTTTTGGGGCTCTTTGTTTTTCTGTTTAGGTGGCAGCTTACAAGATAATTTTCACTTATTTTAAATTGGGTATGGCTATTGGCGCTCCAAAAAGTCCCCTAGCAATCCAAAATCCATCACAAATGCAAACAAAGTGTCGCTAAAGATCGGACTGTAGTGCTATAAGACTGATTTGGAGTGTTAATAGCCATAACCTTTTATAAACTCATAAATCAAGAGAACATTATGGAATTCCAAGCATATTTACCAAATACCAATGCATCTTCATCCCAAGACCGGCATACAATATAAGGAATAAAATATACAGTTGAATAGGAATATACAAGTTTAGTCTACAACTTCCTTGCCATGAGTTGATGAAGTAGAAGATTTTGAGAGCTCTAGCAGCGTTTCATCAGTTCTCTCAATAGAACTTCTATCATTCTACATGAATTCTCTTTTGATTTAGCCCTTCATCTCCTATTAAATTAGAACTAGAGAACATGCAGTCTTGTAGCCATAAACCAAACAATCTTGCTGGCCATGTAGCTACAAGTACACTATGTATAAATAAATAAATAGGTGCAAGTAAATCTGGCAAGGGGAAAAAACTAGAAAATGGGAAAATCAAACTAGAAAATAGGAAAATCAATGAATACAAGCATGTACAAAAGTCCAGTGCTGTATTTTGAAAATTTATAAGAACAAACTAGATCATGAAACTACACACGCATAATCAAACACCGGCAATCTTTTGAAGGTGGTTGCTACACATTATACAAGAAAAACATGTCTCCAGTTAGAGAGAAGCACAGCACCCTGGTGACTAAACAAACAATAATCGGGACGCCAAATGCCTATTTGCCGGAACCTAAGGGTGAAACAAGAATAGACTAGACCGTCAACCTGCAAATGTGGGTGATTGGATGCAGATTTGAGGCGAGCCCTCATTTATCCTCAATACTTTGGCAAAAAGAAAGAGGATTTTGGTAGCCTGCCTAATCAAACCACACGAATGCAGGAACAGACCGAGAATTATTTATCGCAACTACATAATCGCATCCCCCAAAACAAAACGTCAAAAAAGGAAGAAGTAATTGAATCATGACTTGGCTACCAAAATGAAACCAAAACCCTAGATCCAAAGATAATCCATCCATAACATAGGAATTCACCCGGCGAATCAAAACAAAACCCTAGATCCATCCAATATTATAAGGATCAGAATTCAGAAGACAAACATAAACATAAACATAAACATAAAAGGGAACAAAAATGTCTGTGAATGAATAAAAGAAACAAAGTGATAACAGGATTAGTAGATCTGAAGGTGGTAAACATGGTTGTTTTGAAGAAGGGAAAAGAGGATACCCTTTGAAAATCACGAGGAGCGACGCCCGGTAGATAAAAGGAGTGAGCAGATGAGAAGACAAGGATGAGAGTGATGAAGATGGTTGTGGAGGAGCTACCGTGCAACATCTCCATCTTCTTCTTCGATTCTCGACGGAGAGAGAGACAGAGAGAGACAGAGAGAGAGAGAGAGGAGAGAGTTAATGAAATAAAACTGAGAGTGCCCCTGGTTCGTTTCTTCTGTTTAGAACTTGAACTAGTTTTCCTTTTTTTCCCTTAATTAATTATTTCATTATACTTTTTTTTATTTATACTCACTAGTAACTAGACTTCGTATATTGATGATTGGTTATATCAAGAAGCTTGGGGCTGTGCGTGCAATCCACAATTCAATAAGCCATGGCTCGATTACAATATTTCCTAAAATAACCAGCCACAGGTGTGACCAACGCTTGTATCACATTGGACATTCCGCTAGCTAGCTTCAATCCTACGACCACATGCGCATCTAGTCAAGTGGAGTGACTTGGAAGCAAACTACCTTGATCATCTTATGAAATTTTAAAAAAATCTGCTTATCAAAGGTTGTAATGGCGATTAAACTATTAATTAGACATGCGGTCTACACTATATATGTACACATTATTTATACGTACGCATAAGATTCAAGTTTTGTCCTAATTGTTAAGAGTACGGGAATTGGTGCCACAGTTTAAATCGGTGATGAGTTTGAACTTCAATTACTCGTGTATTTTTATTTAAAAAAGTAATAATAATAACGAAGCAAAACAAGAACTATCACATATTTTAGTGTCATAACGTCAAAATCTACTTTGCCTTTAATAATATCTATAACGATACTATATAAAGTGTGAACCAAGAATTTTTTGTGCACATAAAAAATGTTCAAAATATTATTCACACTTCAAAAATTACAATAGATAATGCTTTAAGGATGACTCGAACTCACGACCTTAAACATAACAAACACAAATCATAATCGCATAATTGTTTATTTTGTTTTATAAATCTATACACAAGATGAAGAATTACTAGGTATCACATATATCAAGTATGCTACCGATTCTAGTAATAAATGATAAAATATGACAATGATCTTGTACCACAGTAAAATTATGATGTCTTGTTGATATAAATATTGATAGTTTATTATTTATTTATTTTTAAACCGACTTTATTACTAAAACAGATGTGACTATTATCCGTTTAAAAAAAAATGAGTTTTGTTTAAATATCTACAATAAAAACTCATGATATATTTTTTTCATCGTTCAAATATTATTTTACTAAATTATTTTGACTCTAGTTTTTTTTACAAGGATGAAATAGTTATTTTTTCATTTAATGTGGATATCTATTACTTCACTTTACTATATTGTAAAATGAAAGAAATATAGCAACTAATACAATCTTTAATTACTTTTATAATTAATTCTTTTGTTTTGCTCTTCTTTCTCTTTACTATTATAATAACATTGCTCATTAATAAGTTCATCATTTTCTCTCAACTAGATATATTAGTTATTTTGCACTAATTCAAAAGTCTTTTTATACATATCTATTTTTATTTTATATAATTGGCCAGTTGAATTAATTGCTTATTTGTATTTAATTTACATTTATATTTTTGTAGTTATATTACATGGATATTTTTCCATGAGTATTTGTATTTACCATTATACATTATATTTTTATACTTATGCAATTTGAAACATTTACATATTCTGTTAATTAAAACATCGACGCAACGGGTGATTATATAACACACTCGTGCCAAAAAAAGATGGGAGCTATTTTGTTTAACGCCCTGAGTAATATAATATCTAATCAGACCCAGCTGAATTATTTTATTTTTGAGTCAGGCATAGTGGAAGCTGGGGAAAAGAGTTTTGGACATCAAATACAAGAAAATCTTATTTGAGATCCACAAATTTAGGATCTTATTACTGCCAACAAAGGTGCAGGCTGAACATTTGAATCTGTGTTTCTCATCAACCATTTATAAGGATTTTAATTAACAAACACACAATTCTACAAAACTGTTGTATTTATTACTATTCTTCCGCGCTTTTCTAAGTTAAATCAATTAGGCTTACTCATGAAATGTCATTGAATGCTTCGGCTTCAGCTTGGAATGATGATTGGATTCAAGCCGATGATAACACCATGGTGGGCCGTCAATATGTTAAGTTATAACATCGCACCAAACCGATACACATACGATTTATACAAAGAAAGATACAACATAAATTCACAGCAGCATTCAGTAAACTGCAAATATCAAGCAGCACATTCTTGAATGTGAGATTTAAATTTATCCAGTTCCGCAAGAACCTCGTCTTCTGGTCTGTGAATCAGATCTATCATCCGCCATATCTGCACCCAAAAAAAAAATTCACATCTTCAGCCTATGAAACTACTTTGGTAATAGCAAGAAAAACATGCAAGATCTAGGTATCATTATTTTCGTTAATTGTTTACAACCTTTGTCCACCACTCAACTAAGGTCCATTATTGCGCTTTTTACCCGTGGATTTTCATCTTCAGTTGTGTATGATTGCCTTAATGTTTCTAGGAATATATTTCCATAGTACACATTGTTTTTGCCTAATCATTATTTTGCCATGGAATCGTACCTCTTCCATGAGTTTTTGTTTTTTAGTACTTTTCTATGTCAACAAAATTTAAGAGAATGAAATCCATTTCCACGTTAAACAATGTTGTAGTGCTTTTATAATAACCAAAGCTCAATATCAAAATATAGTGCAAGGCCCATGAGACTTCATGCTTTCCTCTTCTCTCCTCTCCTCTCCTCGTTCTCTTTTCTCTTATTTAATATGGTGCTCAAGCCATTAAACTAATGAATACACCTGCGGCTAAAGCCATTCATTGATGTTCAGAAGTAAGGAGAATTCCTTTATTACCTGTAGTGTTCCACCACCACCAGTACTTTCACCATCATCAGACACACTAACAATTGTCCATGGATCACACGTATCCCAATGGAAGTCGACAACCTTATCCCTACATTCCATAAACAATAAAGGATTCAATTCATACGAGCAAATGAAAATTTTGAAACATAAGTTAAATGTTTATCCCATAAATAAAAGTTTAAAAAATATAAATAAGCAATGACGGTTGACGACCAGATCACCAGAAAAAATGGAAATCAAGTAATTCCTTGTCTTCCTTAAAAAATATATAGAGTTTTTTACTTCAGTTAAAGAGAATTGACAATGGAATTGAATACATGGCCTGAATTGATTGCAAAGATTAGCAAGTGATAATACTAGACAAATACTTGCAGAAGCACTTTCTACATGTGGTGGACCGAATAGTACTGAAGATGGAAAACTCCATACCTGTGCCCAGAATGTCGGAAAAACAAGCCCGGGGGAGAATTAGGAGCTTTGGATCCAGCATTGTCTTGCCTTTTACCAATCTAAATCAGAATAAATTTTGTTGAACATGCAATCAAATCATAAAGCAAATCCTATCTATATGGTTAGTAATCCGAATCAGGAGGAACTTTTCAAGTTTGTTAAACATAAACAACCACCATGTAACTATGGTTTTGATTCACATTGCAGACTGATGAAGCCTAATAACATATTTCCCCGTATATTTTATATGATAACATTCATGTTTCTAGAGGGGGAGAAAAAGTCAGCAGATCATAATTATTAGGAGCATAAAACAGGTACAAGATGCCACCTTTTCCTGATCCCAGATGTTCAAGATGCCATCCTCAGCAGAACTTCCAAAGACAGAGGACCTGTCTGGGGACCACTGAAATTAACATTTTTTTAATTAATTGATATTGGCAATATAGAACCAAACCCAATTTCTGGATTCACTAATTCAAAAATCAAGAAAAAAGATAAGTGCATGATGTCTGCTTCTAGTACCTGTACACAAAGGACAGCAGCATTGTGACCCTCAAATATATGGATTGGGGATCCAAAACCCCCAGAAGTGAGCTTTCGGCGGTCAAACATACGAACAGAATTATCAGCAGACCTGAAGAAATAGCACAAATTCGAGGCTATAAAAGGTTTACATTAAATATTAAAAAAATTAGACGAAAATAAAAACTCGCTAACAAAGCACTTACAGAACCAGAAACTACGGACAAAAGAAATACTAATTGGTGAGATCACTTTATAGCTATTGAAGAAATCTAATTTGTGAAAGCATAACAGATACTATTTTAAGTGGTTGGACAAAAGGGAAGGGGTAATATGGTACCCAGTCAGTATGAGATTTACATCATGAGGATTCCAATCTACACAATGAAGATCGGCATCATGAGCTTTCTCAACCTGCAAGAAGAACGCAACCAAAAGCTCAAAAGGAATTTCAAATTGGCTTCCTGCTCAAATTCACCGTACAACAACCTCTGCAATCTAAATTTACTATTATTGGAAGTAGTGAATATCCTTAATAGAAACTAGAGTAAACTACACTAATAGCCCTTAAACTATTGGCCTAGTGTCATTTTGGCCCTTAAATTAAAAAACGCGCCACTTTAGCCCTTAAATTATTTGCGAGTGTCACTTTAGCCCTTCCGTCCAAATTTTCTATTAAGTTGGACAGAAATGGGGAGCATTTTTGTCATTTCAATTATTTTTTAAAAAATATATATATTTAATTAGACTTTTTATTAAAAAAATTATAAAAGAAAAAAAGAAAGAGAGAAACGCATATAGATATATATATAGGTTACATACACCACCATCTTCTCTCCCTCTCTACCACTCCCAACACCACCACCTTACCCCGCCAAGATGAATTGCTCCAAAACATAATCATATGGCAAGATCCATGGGGTTTTAATTTGGGTTTTGATTTGTTGGGGTTTTAATTTGGGGTTTCACTTTGTGTGTGTAAATTTGTTCCAATTGAAGGAGGTGGAGAGGGTGAAATGGTGGTGGGGGGGTGTGTGAGAGAGAGAGAGAGGTGGTGAGGTTTTTAGAGAGAGGAAGAGATGGTGATTGTGATGGCGGTGCCGCAGTGGTGGAGGAGGTTGCCAGAGGTGGCAATGGTTGAGATGTGGTGATGGCCAGAAGTGACAATGGTTGTGCATGTATGTGTGCGTATGCATAGGCAGAGCTTATGCATATGCACACATACCTGGGTATATGAGGTATTTTTTGAAAATAAAAATATATATATAAGAACTTATGTGTAAAAACTTATATTTGAAGGTAACCAAAGTGTAAGGAAATAAAACTATACACAGGAATCTTATTTTTCTTAAATGCTTATCAAGTTTATAAGAGGTGATCTCTTATAACCCATCAATTTTTCCACGAAGTTCCCATGTGGGACTAGCTCATTTTAATTCCATTTTTTTATTTCAAATAATTCACTTTGGGTGACAATTTCTCATTCGCCCCATAATCATTTTAAGCAAACAAATATACAATTTTGATGACCTCACGGAAGAGAATATGAATCTATAATAATATTTCACAACCAGGTGTGAGGTTCCACTAAAAATTACCCTCAAAATGGCACTAAAATAGTATTTTACCTATTTTTCCAACACTACCAAGGTAAATCCTTTCTTATATCTACTTTTTAATATTAGGTATAATTAAATGTCTTAATTACTTATATAATATTAGTTGTGATTCTTCATTAATTGCATAATATTATTAATATTATTATATTTGCATTATATTATTGTAATTTCTCGTAATTGTTTACATTCTCTATTTGAGCTGTATGAAGTATTATCATTAATACTATTATGTTTACGTTCAAATTTTATGGTTTTAAATATATTTTTGTGTGTTTTAAATTCCACCCCTACTTAACCAGATTCTTGGCTTAGCCACTGTGCATATGTGTGTGTGTGTGTATGAGAGAAGAAATTTTTGGGTTTTTCTCTCTCTTTACTGTTTCAATTTGAGGTGCAATTTGTTGAAGAGTATGATATACACTGTTGGCCCACCACCTAACAGCTTAAGCTTTTGGGAGAGATGGTTTCTAACTTGGTATCATGGCTCAGGTTCTGCATGGTCTCGGATTCGAATCCTCCAGCTTGCAATTTTTTCCCCATTTGTGTTTGTGTTTGTGCAGTATGCACGTTGTTGTGTCTATCCACATGCGAGTGAGGGTCGCACGTGAGGGGAAGTGTTGAAGAGTATGATATACATTGTTGGCCCACTACCTAATAGCTTAAGTTTTTGGGAGAAATGGTTTCTAATAGGGTTTAACTTGCTCCAGTGCAATTTGGGTTGAACGAGCGTGTTGAAATCGGGTGATTTAAAATGGTGTTTGATACTATAGTGAAAAAATATAGAATGATGGTGGTGGTAACGGAGGTACAAGGGGGGTGGTGGTGGTAACGGAGGTACAAGGATGATGGTGATGGATTTAAAAAAACCAAACTTTTAGATCCAAAAAAAGCTTTAAACCAATGTTAAAAAAGATCAAACCGGTTTTTTTCTTGAACCAACTTTAAAAAAATATCTAATCCAACTAAAATAAAAATAGTTAAAATGACAAAAATGCCCCCCATTTCCGTCCAACTTAACATAAAATTTGGACGAAAGGGCTAAAGTGACTCTCGCAAATAGTTTAAGGACCAAAATGACACTAGTCCAATAGTTTAAGGGCCATTAGGGTAATTTACGCTAGAAACTAAATATAAATGGATTCAGATATAGAAAGAAATGGAAAATCAGAAACAACCCACTACTAGCTCCAAAGCAAGTATTTAGAGCAACAGCAAGCCCCAAAAATCTTTCCTCTATCCATATCAAGAGAGCTTCCATACATTATTTTGGATTGTGTTATGCGTAATTGTCTACAAATTACAACTCCATCACACCTCCTTTAACACAGTAATGACAACTTCGGGAAGGATTGAAATAAGTACACAGTTCTAGGGGTCATCGTAAAAAAAGGTCACTCTTTATGCAGAACTCGTAACTGCAACTAGTACACTAATAATGGAAAATCAAAAGAAAATTTTAAGAAGGCTAGGTTCCATCACCAGTCAGCTATCGGAGACTTGTATACAAAATGGAAAAGGGTAAAACCAAGGGATATCAAATTTAATATCCTATGTAGTACACGAGAGCATCTGTAATTGTAATACAAAAGAACTTGTGGACTCATAAAGTTAGATCTTTCTAACTGAATAAAACTAAAGGAAGAAAGTTAACCTTGATGACTGGATTCGAACCAGTTCTCGCATCCCATAAAATAAGGCAAGAATCATCCCCGACACTACAAAACTCCTGCACACTTCAGCGCAGAAAAAATAATGAAAGTCAGCAAAAGCAATTGATTCTATAGCACTGTCCTAAACAAACTACCATATCAGCATGTACAATCTTCAACTGAAGTAATATTACACAAGGAATCACAGTCCGTCACAAATGCAAGTATGAATTATCCAAACACAATAAATAGATTTCACTGTGACCTTGAGGGGCAGAACTGCACATCTTCAACAGTATCCTCATGACCTTGGAAAGTACCCCGTGCCTGAATAGAAGGGGTGTCCAGAGGTTTAGTGCCACCAGATCCTGGAGACTTTGCGGACCCCGATTCTGCTGCCAAAGTAGAAATATGATCATGAATACTCCACAACACTACTAGCTTGTCCTTCCCTGCCACAACAGTTTATTTATTAGCAAAATAATTAAAAGGAGTTTAATGTGTCTGTGCATGTATGCAAGTCTCATTTTTTTACAACCTATTCAAATGAAAGGAGGGGAGTCATCGAACTGGATCCCACAAAATAAAAACATCAACAATGAACGAATATACGTCCGTCTAAATTGTATCATCGAGCACAATACCAGAGCAATCATTCTTCTGCAAATGGTGGGTGGTGCAATCTATGAAGTTGTGAAAATTATTTGAAAGGAAACCATACACCAGATACTATTAACATGACCTGACAGAATGTTATTATGAATTTCCATCAAGTCAGATGAAAATTGGTATTGTGGTTTTTTATAACCAAAATTTATTAATGTACCCAAAAAAAGGAGTGTACACTGAAGATGGAGCAGCAGTCGATCAAGAAGAAAGATAAAAACCAAAATGAAATGTAAAGGTGGTAAAAAGCAACCTAGAATTCATACTATCAGACCGCGCCAGACCGCAGAATTGATAACTAAGGGCTAGCAGCTTTCTCATTAACCTAACAAATCCACTCAAATTTATTCTGCTTTTGCATCAAATTCTGCTTCAGTAACATCTTGGGTATTTAGTCATCTCTATAGATCAAGCCTTTCCTTGTAAAACAGAAGGGGGCTATAGGTTAATATCCTAGAAATTCATTTTTGCTACAAAATTTCTGGGAATGATATGATACATCTTGTATCATTAGTTTACCGTCTGTTACATTCATAACCTACTTCGTTTAGATTCTCTGAATAACTACACCCACACAATGGCCTGCTATCATCCAGACTTCAAAGCAAGTACTTGTACCTCGTGATACTGCTACTGGTTTTAAAACCCCTTGGGTTATAAATCATTCCTAAGCTCTTACTATACTACATCTAAAGTGAGTGAGGAGATCACAAAAATCTACTGAAAAAGAATTGGCATTTAGTTTAAGCATAAACATTTCAACCTCCGGAGAGCACAAAGGGTTCAGTTGGACACATTGCAAGAGCAAATTCTGCATTATCCTGATGCCCAGTCAATACCTGCAAGATGATAAGTATCAAGTTAGCAGGCACCATGCTAGTAGAAATTAAAACAAATAACAGATGGCAAAGGAACAGAGAATTTATTAAGTCAACTAATAGATTTTTTATACTCTAGAAAGAAAATACTAATTACTTCACATTGAAAACGAAAAACAATGTTGGCAGTAACGAAAACCCTCATAAATGCAGAAAGGTTGGAATTATTGTTCTATGCAGAAGACGCACCAAATCTGGACGAGACTCTGTAGCTCCCAAGACAGCATGACGATTAGGCTGAATGTCAACATCCCAAATGAAGACCTGACTTGAACATTTCAAGAACTTTTATGCTATTTTTAACTGTAATTTGTAGATATTTAAACTGGACAAACCAACTATATGGGCCAAAAGAAACTGAGAAGAAAGGTAAATGAGTTATATGAAAGTAAAATGCATACATCAGGACGGTCAGTATGTGTAGCCACTATCTTGCTGTTTTGTGGAAGTTCCCTGATTCGGTTTACCTGCAGTTAATATATCATATCATATGCTAATTAAAAGTCAGAACCCTTCATTTATAATCTAAGAACAACTCTGAAATGAACCAAAAGAGCATTGCACTACAGGATCAAGCATTATCCCACTAAGAGCAATATATTTTCAAATCAAAAGTCATAGTAAAAATTTAAACCACTGCCTCTACAATTTTGTGTTGCAAAAAGCTCTTTTCTTTTTATTTGGCAAATAAGTTCTACAAGAAAAACTTCCAAAATGAGCAGAACTCAATACAAAGGGAAAAGAAATTGGAAAATTGTGTACAGTGAAAAAGGCTACAGCTACATATAACATCAAGCCTCAAAATATCACGTATTATCCTCCGAAATTTATATTTTCCTATTAGTCCATATGTGACATTAAACGCATGATATTTCATTGATTCTTTCCACAAGTATTTGTGAGTCTTTCCATATAACTAAGTAATCATAGCTTACATGAATCTAGGATGTTACCACAGCTCATGAACAACGTGAAAAAGAGAAGAAAAAAAAGACTATAGAAGGGTTAAACTGATAAATACCTCTCCTGGGTGTATAATCGTTTTAAACTTCTTTACAAAGGGAGAACGTGCTTCTTCGTTGAACTGAGATTTGGACCAAGAGCAAAGTACATTTTCAGCAAAAGAAGTCCAGACAGGTCAAGGACAGGAAAATGTAATTGAAGAATTACATCAAATCAACGTAAGTTCACCTGTGATATATACTCTGCCGCAGCAACCCTAGGTTTTACAATTTCACAGTTTGCTATGACAAGTGTATTTGGCACACTACCATCAGTCTGGAAACATAGGTGCACAAACAGAAAAGAAGAATAAGGCAACAATCAAAAATTAGTATAAAAGCGACCAAGAATGATGCACAAGGAAAGGGAACAAGTTAATAGACAAAAAACTACCCATGAGCATGCTTGCACCTGCCTAAAAAGAAGCATAGTGAAACATACAAAGCTTCACCTCCTTATGAAACCACATGAATAGGGAAAATACCAATTGTCCAACAAATCCAATCAACTATTCCAACAGGTCAAACTAAAAAAATTGCTTCTACAAGTTACAAGAAAATTTTTAAAAATAGTTATATTTGAAATGGTAAGCTATGTGTTTGCTACATCAGCTTTTTGTTCATAGTATTTTGATGTATTGGTATTGCTTTTTGGACTGCAGGCTTTGGCTCCTAGTCCACAAGACAGTCCATTTTACATTCTTTTGTAAATTTGTAAATGGCTTCATGCCTCTTGTGTTTAAGCCTTGGAGGTGGGCTTCTGTCCCCTCCCTCTTATTATATTTTTGTTTTTGGAATGAGAATAGCCTAATGCCCTAGTTTGAGGTTAGAGGGTTTTAAAAAAATAAAAAATAATATGAACAGTGGCAAATGGAGATGCAAAGCTCCCCGCAGGCCTTCACATAAAAAGCTTAGAGAAATGATACGAGCACCAGCTTAAGTGACCAAGTTACGAGACCAAATAATGAGCTAAACGGTGCATTGGTTACTGTGTAGGGTCCATCTAAAACACTTAACCACTACACTATTTACCAACCACGTAGGTAAATCAAAGCACATTTAAATATTGCCGGAAACTGTAAATCCGCCTAATTTAATTTAAACATTGAAGAAATGATACCCGTCAATGCACTTAACATAATTTTGAAAGAGCAATATCTCGTGAAAATTTAAAATCTGGCATGTGTGCTAAATATAGATTCCACTACACTGGTGGTTTACCTACTTAACTACTAATAAGTAGATCAGAAAACAAAGGGAATGACAGTTTTGACACGACATTCGTAAATCCTATTAATGAAATCCTAATTTCCATCTTCAGCTAAACCTGCCTGTGGAGTTTTTCATTTCAACTTAAATCCAAACAGTGAAGTACATCATCTAAGAAAAACCACAACTAGCATATAAGTCTAAGTAGAAATCATGGAAGAAGAAAGTAAAGGATAGCTTGCCTGTTCAGAAAGATAGAGTCGTTGACGATTCTTGTAAGTAGCTTGCTCTATCTGTGGGCCCCAGCTGCCCCCAAACATGAAAATGGAACAGAAGCAAATTAAAAAAAGGCCACTATATACATTTCATATTATAATGAATAGTGTTGTAAAGCCCTGGTATAAAATCCCCGAAAAACAGAATTAGCTTGGGAGTGTTGGGCGGCAGGTTCAAATGAGCATGCGTAAATTACTTAAGTTAAATAAATTTCATCAATTTGTTTCAGTGGTATGGAAAAATAAACCCTAGCGGGCAGAGAAAGTGGGGTACCGGCAAGAGAGAGAGGGCCAAGTGAGATTGTGGTTGGCGAGCCAGTCGTAAAGGACAGGGATGAGTGACTTCCATTTCGTGTAACGCTCATCCACCGATTCCTGCCCCCCTCTTCCTCCTTTCCCACCATTCATCTTCTTGCTCTCTCTCCACCTTTTTCCCTCGTCTCGTCTAATCGCTCGATTTTGTTTCTCCCGCGCTCTACGGCTGTGTGTAACACTGCCTAATAATAACATGGATTCAAGTTTCTGTTTAATACATTTTACCAGACGCCCAAGAATGTACGCTTTCCTTTTGGGTTGAAGGCGTACTAAATACATTTTTTATTTAAAAAAGTAAAAAAGTAAAATAATTAAAAAATTGATATCATGACTTCAGAAAAATAGGGAAGCGTGGTCATTTTCTATAACCAGAAATTAGGTAGAAGGGCTTATTATATATTGATTTTTACCAAAAATCCAATGAATAATATTTTTTTGAATGAAGGGCCTATTTTTAATTGGTAATTTGAATGAAGGGCCTATTTTTCATTGGCAATTAGTGTAAGAGGCCTATTTTGTTTTATATTTTAAATGAATGTATTTCAATAAATTTAAATATCATTTAATTAATAAAAACATATTATGTATTACCTAAATTACCCCTTTCTATGAAATTTTCACAAAAAATATGGACTGCAAAGTTCATATTGCAATAAAATATGAACTGCAAGGTTCATATTGCAGTGAAATATGTACTGCAATATGAACTTTGCACTAAAAATATGGACTGCAAAGTTCACATTGCAGTAAAATATGGACTGCAATATGAACTTTGCACTAAAAATATCGACTGCAAAGTTCACATTGCAGTGAAATATGGACTGCAAAGTTTATATTGCAGTGAAATATAGACTGCAAAGTTAATATTGCAGTCCATATTTTAATGCATATTGATATTTTTTTAGTTTATTTTAAGGGTTGGGATGTCATTTTATAATGAAAAAAAAAAACACATGTCATATTATCAATAAAATAAAAAATAGGCCCTTTATTTAAAAAAAAATTATTCCTTGGCCTTAGTGTGAAAATCTTTCTCTAATAAGCCCTTTTTTTTAATTGCCCCTTTCTATAATAATATTGATAGATATGCATAATGCATTACTCCGTATAAGTTTTAAAGTGTGTAAATATAGCTTTTGTACTTTAACATTCTTACTTTATTGTAATTTTCAAAAGGATGCTAGTAAAAGTACCATTCTTTTCTAGTTTTTGTACCTTTTTCAAAAAAATATTAAGGGTGTCTTAATTAATTAACAACACTTTCGTATAAATTTTTTTTACGATAAAAAACAAATGTAAGCAGACTTAAATTTATGCTTTCATAAGAAGATAAAGGTGAAATTAAATTTGTTATTTGTAAAAAAATGTTCCTCATTTCTCTCCAATTAATATCTAATTAAACACATTGTAATTAGACTTTATCAAGCAAAATTAAAGTGATCGGAGAATTAACGAGGAAAAAAACAATTATTCTCTCAATCTTCTATACATGAATCTGCACCTTAATTTTAATAATAATGTTAAGAAAAAAATAGAAATGGATTTCTGGTATGAGCCTTATTAATATAGATAGGTGTTTGTTTAGGCATTCATAATTCTTTTTAAAAAAAAGGTGTTAAAATTAAAAAACACGGTGCCTTTACCAGCACCCTTTTCAAAATGTGTGAAGATTAACAACTAGTATCTTACTAAAAACTCTCGCCCTTTAAATATAGTATAGTAGTTGTTAGTGTTAAAAACTAGAAAGGTAATTTACACTACACAGTTAAATAATTAGAATAATAAACACAACAGACTAAAAGAGTAAAAGACGTATATAGGAGGTTGGCTTTGTATTAACGTACGGGTTTGTCCTCTTTTACGAAATAGAGTTAGTAACTTTGTTTTGAATTATCGTTGATATAACTGAGTGGCTGTTACAAACTCACAAAAATCACTCTAACTAGTTTATCCTCACAATATTACAATGATAGTACCCCTTGAGCTACACAAGTTATAACTTCTTTATGTCAAGAGCTTTGTTGTATGCTCATTATCTATATTCTTCTTGGTTAATCACTATTTTTACTGTTCTCTTAGTATCGTTCTTGGTTGTTCAGAATTTGTTGATAGAAGTAAATGTTTCTTATATATATATGACTGAGAGAAAAACGTGCGAGAGAGCTCCCATAACAAGTCTGAAGCCATGCATTAATTATCACCAACTCTAACATTGTTTTTCTATGAATTTCGGTACATTACAGTTAGTGTGTATTTAATGAAGGTGATGGAGGTTACGTGTGTTTTGCAGAGCAAGTGATAATCGCTCATGCCTCTGCCAACCACTCCGGTAGAGTGGTTATACAAGAGAGAGCTCCAGAGCTCTGGCATTCAAGCTCCATAATTTGATTCGCATAATTAATTATTGAGTCGGTATTCAACTTATGAGGGACTTCATTTTTCCTATAGTATTTGAGTAAGGTTCCTCCGAGCTCTTCCCATTCGGATAGGTCTGATTGCTGACGTGGATGGTCACGCGTCAACTCATGATTAGCGGAACAAATTATGTTACTAATTTGTACAATCAGTACTTATTACTTGTAATCAAAGTTACCAAATCAAGTAGACTAATTAAATATTTTTCTTTTAACATTTGAATACTATTTTCCCTATCCAAAGCACTTTTGCCACTACCAAAAATTATAGCTTGCATCGCAGTACCCAAGAGCTAGTGAACAACGGAGGTTGGTGGGATCTCACGACCACAATGCTTAAAGAAAAAAGAATAATATTTAACAATGTTAAAATTTTCGTTTGACAAAATGCGAGTGTAAACATGGACAATTAAGTTAGCTAGGAGGACCTTTTAATTTATTTGTGTGCCTACTTCCTTTGCAATGTACTTTAGTCATAAGAAAATTTTACTCTGTATATGTAAGTTATGAGACACTAACTATTGCCTATTAGCAAAATTTTGTTCCCATCATTTGCAATGTACCCAAAAAATATTTGTGGTCGTTAGGCCTTACCAATGACCTGAGAAGGTTCAGCGATTTTTTTCTATTAAAATGTACCTATTTTTTTGTTGTTTTGCTATCACTCTAAATAAGGTGAAACGGTAGAAAAAAAGATTTCACTTATTTTCTAAAGGAAATCTAAAGTTTTCTTATTTACTTTGTTAGTTACCGGGTTTTAACTTTTTAAACTAAAATTTATTTTTACGATATTTTGCTCTGAGTCCATTTTTTAAGGCCCGTAGAAGCTCAAAAATATAAAAAAAATAGTTCAGTGAGTAATGTACCTCTTATGCTTTCTTTTCAGGTTGAAGGCGTACCAAATACTTTTTTCATTTAAAAAAAATAAAAATGATATCATAACTACTTTAAAAAATAGGTAGGGGGGGGGGGTGTTCATTTTCTATATTAATACAAATATAAATTAAAATTTTTAAAGTGTGTGAAGATAGTTTTTGTAATATCACATCTTGCTAAAAACTCTCACCCTTTAAATATAGTATAGTACTTGTTAATTGTAATCAAAGAAAAATACTCTTCAATTTATTAAAAGAGACCGGGCTCAAGAGCTTTTGTTTAAGTGGCCTCACCTTCACTTCTCTCTTGAGAAGTTATGGTTCTATTTTATTCTTCATAAAATTTGGGTGTGAAATTTAATTTAAATTTGTGACCTTAAATCTAAATATTTTGTTTAGTTAAAAATTAAAATTTTAATTTATAAACCTATTAAAATCATGAGATTTTAGTCATAACTTTCAAATCTACCATAAGGGGATTCTTTTCAAATCCAAATCCAAATGATTTGGAAAACAAAACAATATTAGCCTAATAACATTATTACTACTACTACTATTATGGGGAAAATACAATAAACTTTTTTGATGGTTTATCGGATTTGTTGGTTGCCTTCTTAGAGTCTTCATTTATAAAAATTGCATGTATGGGTAATTCTGTTAACTTCAATAATAAAATTACACAAATGCACTTGTTAGGTCCACACAGGTGGACCAATTTTAAAATTTCCTTCTCAAAATGGGTTTATATGTATGGGTTTTATCTTGTGGCTTTTTGTTTGTTTTCAATATCTACAATCTATGATGGTTTATCGGTTGGTGATCCAAGTTCGAATTTTAATTGTTTTCTTTAATTCTAATTTTTTGTTCATAATTAAAAAAAAAAAAAAACTGATTTGCATATATAGAATATATACACAGCAATATTCATGCTAAAGGTTGATGACGAGAAGGGCAGTGGTTTTTCTTTTTTTTGGCTCCGTTTGATTACAAAGATGGTAAAAAAAAATAAATTTAGTTAGTTTGTGTGAAAAGATAAAAAATAAGGTGAGAGATGTTACTCATTTTATGAGTATATATCATCCATCTTTCAATATTTTTGGTGAAAAATTTTTACTCACCACCAAGCAAATCAAATTTCTTCATGAAAAAACTTAAAAATAAAAAGGATATCACATCTATCACTCAACTTATTTTCAATCTTTTCACCAAAACTAACTTAATTTATTTTCTTTTTCCACCTTGCAATCAAACGGAGCCTTAGTGTCTCTATTTTATCTATGAACAAAACTCCACCTCAACCCTCCTTAGTGAGACACTGAAGACTGGAACTTGAGATTTCTCCTAAGTTCAAGTGAATTTGTTGTAGCCTGATGAGTGAGGAAGTAGACTAACAAGAATATATAGGGTTTAAAATTTTGGTAATGAGTTTTATTTACTTAGGATTGAAATCTACTTAACATATAATATAAAAGGGTAATGTGGTCATTATAACTAAAAATTTATCTATGTGCTTCTCGCATAACCCTTTTTGCTAAATTTAGGATGGAATTACTAGAATTGTGTTGAAGTATTAAAATTTAATAGATGAAGGGATTTATTGTCGATTAAAATTGAAGAAGAGGTGACCCGTAAACAGAAAGAATCACAGAGGGTTTATTGTAATTTCCCGTATTATTATTGTTATTATTATCGTAAAACACACGTGATATTAACTCCTTGCATACAAAGTATATTAATTAAAAATTAATCATAACAATAATTGATATGTTGGTATGATATCTACATGACCCTTAAAAGGGCCTAAGACAAAATATTAGGTTAAATTATTTTTTTTTCAGAGTAAGTCCGTTAATTATATTTAAAATCTACAAAGTGTGGTGTTATTAATAATTTGATTATTATTATTATCATCATCGTAGTTTCTAGGTTATATCAAAAATAAAAAGTAATGTATTTCTATTTTTATTTGTATTTAGCAAAAGAGTTTTTGGAATTATAAATTAATTTCATTATACTGTTTAAAAAAAAGATCGAGGAGTATGTGATTTTTAAATCTAGGATTTAAAAATCACAAATCCAACTACATTTCCGCAATCCAAGCATACCTAGATGAACATCTTGTTTGATATTTGTTGGGCGCACGTTGGGGTTGGGTCATTTCCATGATAGAGCACTGGCCCATACATATAGTAACTAGGAGTAGATTTGGTACAAATTAATACCATATTAAGTGTATCGTGTATCGTATCAAAAATTCAATACGCCAAAATTTATTACTATTGTCATACCAAAATATCGGTAAGGTATAGTATGGTATTGTACGGTACATTACCAAAAAATCAATCCAAAAAAAAAAACTGAAAACTGAAAGTGGAGTGGACAATCCAGTAGCATTGCAAGCATTTACAACAAATCGACAATAGCACCACGTGTCAGCAATAGCAAACAAAATAGAATTGTAGAAAGTTGACAGTGCACATACATAAACAAAATAGCTGATGCACTAGGCAATTTACACTTGAATTTTGTTAAGCATCCTAACCCATCAAGTGATCACTAGAGCTTCTTCTTATAGGTGAAAAGCAAGAAAAATAAAATAAGTAATAGAAATCAGTTTGAAACATCCAAGGACGAGACCATGATACTTAAAAAAAATTAAAAGACATTTTTAATGTTTTTATAGTGTTTTATATAGAAAAATAAATTGGTGAATGATTCTTTATGAAGACCGGAACTCAATAATCAATAAATTTAATATTTTAACATTAGTTAGTTATTGAATAATTAAGAGGATTACTTAAATATGATTGCACAATTAATATTAATTAATTACGCGAATACACAAAATTCAAACTGTTAAGAAAGATCAACCACACAAATGGCTATTCCTGGTTCTCCATCTCGACCTTTCATATCTTTAATTCAAATCTATTATATTACTTTTCATTTATTTTCATACTCTAACTAACTTTACAAAATCTTTTTTTTTTATTTTAGTTGTGAGATATTGATAATTTGGTATTATTTTAATATTTGGTATAATGGCACGATTGTTACGGTATAATACGGTATATTGTGGTAATACCAAAATTTTGGCACAGTATGGTATATTATCAGTAATGAATTTGAGTACCGGTATCATGCCAAATTTATATTTTAGTAATGGTTCGGTACGGATTAGTACGTTATAATATTTAATTCAAATCTATTATATTATTTTTCATTTCTTTTCATACTAAATTTATATTTTGGTAATGGTTCAGTTTCTTACGATATAATTTGTACATTTTTCCACCCCTAATAATAACCATATTATTCCTAACTTAAACACCTTTGACTATAGGTGTAGGGTTTTATCCAAAATGTTTCATTGCTATGTGGTGATACTCGTCGTCTTATAAACTCGTTTTGAGTTGTACATTTTTCCAATGTGGAATGTTTATAGGTTGAACAACTTCCCAAAATACGGAACCCTCTCCCAAAGTTAGTATTCTCAACAGCATAGCTTTCTAGTGTTTCGTTAAGATGCATTCGCAGAGTAACATTGACAAATTATAAAAATGACGTGTATTAAAGTAAATAAACAAATAACACGTTAGTTAATTTACCCAATCCATCTCATTTCGTGATTATTAGCTACAAATGAAATGATGATGAAACTAATTATTTGATACTGCGATTGGAAATATTACGGGGTCTTTGCAATTAAAATACTGGATTGCTCATCGTATTTGACGGCAACAACTTTCCACAATATATCTCTCAGTCGTTTGGTTTGCACCATTTATAAAAATCGATATTTACAATAATATAATATATAAAAAAAAACTTCATCCTCAGGTGGTGTCATATTAACTCCGCAAGATTTAGACATAGTTCAAAGGATAAAATTATTGCCTTTTTCCCCCCTCTTTTAGATTGTGTGGAACGATGGGTTGGTTTTAAAATTGAAAAGGTTAATTGCAATGTTAAAAGTCAACTGCTAGTGAATTTAAAATACGCCTATTGGACAATATATTGTATTGTGTCCCACGATGAACACTTTAGACAAAATACTGTATAACGTCCTAATATATATATATATATATATATATATATATATATATATATATATATATATATATATATATATATATATTAAATTTCTTGGATGATATATAGTATATCAGCCAAAGCAGTGTTAGAGTTGGACGATATACTATATATCGTTTGGCTAAATAGTTTGCTAGCTGCTACATTTGGTTTTACTTTAGTTATGTACCACTTTGACAATTTAGCTATTGTGTTATGGAACAAAATAAAGTAAATTTACCTTTTTATCTCAGCTAGTGCAAATGGTTTAAAAGAACGCAAGATTTATTTGTAGTTATTATTTTTCTCTTGAACAACAGGAGTAGCTTGAATGTTTATTTTATATGTTACTTATTTTAAGTTGTGCGATGCTTACAAATGGAACTCATTGAGTGGCGTTCCAATTAGCTAGATATAGATTTAACCTTCAATTGTAGAGGTGGAAACTTACACAAAAGTTATCTTACCATACTGTACATTATTAATTTGTACCAAATTTCGATAATGGTAAAATATAAATCAATAATTGTACCATATCGGTATAGTTTGGTACGTATTGCTAGTGATTTTCACTACCAATAATATATTGTATCACACTGAACAATTGATATTATAATTACTGTACCAAATTTTCCATTACATTTTGTACCAAAATCACCAATATTAAATTACATCCCTTTAATAATTAATAGTCATCAAAATGTAATAGTTATACAATATAGATTAACATTACCATTAGGTTAACTTTTCACAATATTCAACTCTCATTTGTTATACTTAAGCCTCCATATTCTTCCCTTCATTTCACCCAGATTTGTTAAAAACCCTTTCTATATTTATTCGAGCTCATATGCCTTTGTATTTTGCTATTTATATTCGAGCTCATATGATTTTATTTATGTGTATAAGTGTATTTGTTAATAATTAGGATCGTTCTTAATGGTTCTTAAGTAAGTTATTACGTTTCTTCGTTTGTTATTTGAGTTATACTTTTTTTCCCCTTTACCACCACGTTTGTTAGAAAAGAAATAAACATCCCCGCTTTCGCCCTTAAAGGATACTTGTTGGATTTTAGTCATCTATTATTTTCAATTCCCTAATAAAAGAGCCTCAGAGCATCTCCAATGCAAAAAATGGTTGGAGAGTTTCAAACCATTGGCATGTAAGCATATTTTTCTTATGTAGCATAAAAAAATTTGTTGATGGACAAGTCTAAAAAAAAACATCTCCAATGCAATTGACCAAACGATTATTGATTAGGAAATTTACAAAATAAAATTAATGACTTTATATGCAATATGGATCTTATTTGGTAGATCTTTATTAATACTTTTCAAAAATTTAATTTTTACAAAAAAATATTTTATAAAATAAAAGTTAAAATATTTAAAACTCGAAAAATAAAAGTAGGCAGACGTAAAAGATAATGTGGTATTAAAACATTGTCTAAGAGACTCTGTAAAAGTAGATGGTGATCTTCACAATATCTATTCTAATTTTTGCCATATAAGCTTGATGGTTGCATTTAAGAGCATTTTTTAAGAATTTTGTGTATTTATTCTATGTTGCATCTCAATTATTTTGAATTAATGATTGCATTGGAGATGCTTTTATAATTTTTTGCACTTCCATTGTTCACAAATAAAACTAATTGTATTCCATTTTTCATGTTTCTCAAAAAAATTGAAGCAATAAATAATTGTATATTTTGTCTCTTATCTCTTAATGTGGCTGCCACTTTTTTGTTGTTTTTTCTCTTTGTGCGTAGGTTATCATGATTAATATGAAGACAATTAACTAACTTATTTAGTATTTATTAGGTAGATAACTAATAATAGCTTATTTAGCATGTTTTAAAATATTAACTTGTTCATGATACGCCAACAAATTCATGTCCACTTGTAGTTGTTTCACTTATCAATCACAGTTTCAAATTATTATGGAGTGAGTAAGAGTAAAAGCGGAGTTAATTCGACAGATGTTACAAGTTGTACAATCGTGAATATGAGTTCATTTGTAATTATAAATTGTTATCAACAAATATGGGATTTTATGTTCATTAGAGTTATTTAATAAAAAAGGATAAATTTTTTGATAATTAATTTATGGTATGTTAATAGTAATAAATTTTAGTGTACAGTTGTAGACACCCCGATCCGTGACCCCCGCAAGAACCCTAACGACCTCCGAGAACTACTATTTTGGGTCCAGGACCCACCCGAGGACCCGGTACTACACTAGGTGGGTTTGTTGGCCAACAAACATATTTTTTAGAGAGATTGTCGCACGACATATCACATTGTCGCGCGACAATCCCTGATATGTCGCGCGACAATCATGTCTTGTCGCGCGACGAACCCCTCTGCACCCGACCAACCACTTTCTGACACATCACAGTGTCAGGACCCATCACTTCAGCCGCTTGTCGCGCGACAAACCCACTATGTCGCGCGACAATCTCTCTCTGCACCCGACCAACCACTTTCTGACACATCACAGTGTCAGGACCCATCACTTCAGCCGATTGTCGCGCGACAAACAGATATGTCGCGCGACATTCTCCTTTTTTAAGGAAATGTCGCGCGACAATCTCTCCCGAGCAGTATAAATAGGCCAACACCCCCAAGGGTTCAAGGAGGCAATTAGAATCCGAGAATTTGGGGCTTTAGATCTGATTTTTGTCAAGCATTTCTTTACTATTATCTTATTTCTGAAGAATTCTCGAATCTATTTTTAACACTCGACGTGTTCCGTTTCTGGAATCGATTTCTCGGAAATATCTGAAGAAAGAGAAGATTACTATCGCCAGAGATCCCTCTGCCGTATTATATTTTCTTTCTTATTATTATTCTCGTCGGGAAGGTAAAGAAAGTCCCTTCTAGTATTTAAAATTAGATATCTGTGTACTTGTTTTACTTCTGTTATTCTGTCCACGTTTTATTTGAATAAACTTATTGTCAAGTTCCCAATAGTCTACCGTTTTCAAAACAAAAGGCCCTGATAAAACTACTTTTAAAACTAGAAGAGTAAGTACATTATCGTCCGGATAAACCGTGTTTTCAAAACCCCGGACCGATAAAGACTTATCTAGGAATTAAAATCCACATATCCTGTCTTTTTCATAGACTGCGACGTGTCTGATAAACTCTCCTCAAAGAGTTCAAATTCCATATTGAATTAGTCCCGACATAAAGATCCGAACCTTTTTCAGAATAATCACAACTCGAGAAAACCGTCATTATCTGAGGAAATAATACGGAACACTCTTTCAAAAATAAAAGGTTTTTGTCATTTGTCATTTACATCTTTTAAATACAAAAACGTCGGATCTCGGAACACAAAGGTTTTCATCCCTTTCCCCGTTTTCCCAAATTAGGGTTTTTCTTCATTTAGAAAGTAGTAGACTGTCGGTAAAAGCATCCAAGTTTTTCAACATAGAATAAACATATAAGACCACTAGAGACCGAAAGGGCGGAATGGGTGCTTAACACCTTCCCAAACCGTAATATAGTTTCCGAACCCTATAAGAATCCCGGTTTCGCAGACAAACGTGTAAAGAAAGGCTTGTCTATAGCCTTTCCTCTTACACGACCTTTTTTGTCCGTTTTCTCGTAAAACGTACTGGCGACTCTGAATGAACCCCCTTGCATCTAGAAATAGAACGTAGGGACACTTGATATGAATCAAATGAAAACGCTCCAGCAACTGGAACGACGGAATCAGTTCCGACGTCCCAGGACCCCCACCACCAACGGGGACGAGACCCGGGAGGTCGCATTTGCGGATTCTCACAGTGGCGACTCTGCTGGGGACAGTATTAGAAAACTAGACTCTTATATGTGGACCTTTGTTTATCTGTTGAAAACTTGCTTTTACTGCTTTCCCTACTCATGTTAATTGATTGAGAAGAAACCTTTTTCTAAAAAATGGGAGTTTTTCGAAAAGACGTAATAAAGATAATGATATTTGTGAAACCAACCTTTCGAACTTTACACGCACTATCACAAATCATGCATTGGTTCTACGAGTGTGAATTTACCCCAAACCCTCGGAAGTATTATAAGTGAGTAGGGAGTTGGCTTGCTTGGGCCAACATAAACCGAAAGCATTTACTTCCACTCTCCTTGGCCAAGTACGCCCCCGAGGTATATCGAGTGACGAGAACACTCACGTACCCGGGAAGTATATCAAAAGATTCTTGCACGTACCCGCCCTTGGGGTATATCGCAAGGTCTTGCCAAAAAGGAGGGAGCCTGAAGCCTTAACCGTTCGAACACCTGCGCTGCATCTAAGATTGAGTCAGTTAAAACACTTGTCATACAGCTGTAGGGGATGTACCACTTTACGGCTTACTTTACCACACCTATTTTCCGAGGTTTTCTCTCGACCATTTTTAGTGATTCTTTTGGCAAAAATCGAGTCGCATCATAGTCTCCCTTCATCTTCGCCACGTGGTTTCGTCTACAGCCATAAAGCGGCGTCAGTCTGGAAGGTTGGGCCGGTCGAGATCATACCGGAAGACTAGTAAGACCAAGCATACCTGAAATGGCCGATGGACGAGAGAATCAGGAGACAAATCAGAGCCTAGCCGAGGCGTCTGCAGTTCAACCGACTTTAGCAGAGATGCACCGTTTGTTGATGACCGTCAGCATGAATTTGGCAAGCCTCACAAGTGAGCAACAGAACACCCGGATTCGAATGGAAGAGTTGTCAGCCGAACGGACCGCACCACCCGGGTTTGAGCAACTACCACCGAATCGAGATCCGAATCAAGGGCAATCTTCACAAGTACTTCCCCCAATCCAAGGAACCAATCCACCCCAAACGGGCCCCAACATGGCCGGTCCCGTTCAAACCGACCCCAACAATCAGAACCAATGGGCCCCGGATTCAGGCCCCACATACCAACAACAAGAGCCACCCATCGTCTGGCCACAACCTCAGCAAGGCCTCGATCCCCAATATCAACCATGGCCACAAGTCCCCGCAAGACCTATTCCACCAGCCCCAATAGCCCCTCCCAATGAGTACCCAGACATCAACCGACTCCGGGCAGTATACGCAGAATCGATGATAGCCCGGGAACAGCCCGATGAGGTGTCAAGAGAGAGCGAAGAAATGAAGAAATTGAAAGAGCAGATGAAGGTTCTGCAAAGAGGTGTTTCTCTGATGAAAGGGGCAGACGAGATCACAGACATGAACGCCTTTTCCCTCTACCCAGAAGCCAGACTACCTCAAGGATTTAAGCTCCCCTCTATCACCAAATTCACTGGTACTACACCCCCCAAAACCCATCTCCAATCCTACATCAGATCCATGCAAGTGTCCGGCTGTGGAGAGCCGGAGCTGGCTCAGGCTTTTCACATGACTCTCACGGGGGCAGCCCTGAGATGGTTCTTCGACCTAGAGAAACACCACACGAAAACTTGGGGGGATATCGTCAAAGAATTCATGACCAAGTACGGGTCCAACGAGAATTTGGAAATTACCCGTAAACACCTGGAAATGGCCAAGCAAGGCGAGAAAGAAAGCTTCAGCGACTTTGTCACCCGCTGGAGGGAAATGGCATCCCAAATGTCCAAACGGCCCGACGAAGAAGAGCAGTTAGAAATCATACAGAAGAATTTTACTCCAGCTGTATTGAACTGCATGGGAAAGCATGTATTCCCACACTTCAGAGCCCTGTTGAGTATGGGGTCACAGGTAGAGGAAGAATTGGCCAGAAAGGCGGACACGGATACCAAGAAGGCCTCTTACACTGGAAGAAAGACGGCCACTCCAGCCGTAAACCAACTAAGCTCGTACCCATATCAACAAAACCCATTTCAGCAGTCACCGCAGGTCCCCCCAATGAGTTGGCCTACGCAAGGAGACTCTTCAAACACCGAGGTCAAGAAAAGGAGAAATTTCTGCACCCTCCCCACTACTCTGGTCAAAAGCCTGGAACTACTCCAAAAGGCCGGACTAGTCACCCCACTCAACCCACGCCCTCCACCAAATCCTATTCCCAACACTTGGAGAATGAATGAGAACTGTGCGTACCATCAGGCGGCAGGCCATGACACGGAACGTTGTTTAGCTCTCCGCCATCGTATTCAGGACCTCATTGAAGCCGGAACCATCCCCGCACCCGGCGGGCCCAATGTTACCAACAACCCCCTCCCCAATCATGCTCCACCTGCAGGAATTAACGCCTTAACCACTGACGAAGGCTTTGATCCCGTAGGACTCATTCGGGACGATTCAGCCTATAAGGCACCCGTTATGCTATCGGCAAAAGCACAAGTTGCCCCAGGCCTCAACCCAATAATTGACCAATGGATGGCCAAGATGAACTTCCTATCTGGGCAGGGCTTAGGAAAGACAAATCAGGGGATCTCGCAACCACTCACCATCAAAACCAATCCTGGGAAAGCTGGGATAGGATGGACCCAGGACAAGAAAAAACAACCATGGAAACCCCGCCCCCCTCATAAGGAGACAATCTGTATGACAGAAACCTCCCCCGGGACTTTTAGTTGGTCGGCAGAGCCAGAGTCGTCAGAAACTTCAGAGGGATCAGACCCAACATCCCTTTGGATACAACAGATTACCCGCTCAGGAAAGGTATACCAGCCACCACCGATGGATGCCGAAAAATCACCGCCTCCAAAAGAAGTAGGAGAAGACCGAGTACTGGAACAGTTGAAGAAAACCCAGGCACACATCACCATTTGGGGCCTCTTGGTTGCCTCCAAACCTCACAGGACCGCTTTCATTAAACTCCTGGATGAGGCTGTCATATCGCCGGACTCCACGCCCGAACAACTGCCAAACATGATCGGGTCACTCACAGTCCAAAGAAGTCTGTCATTTTCAGATGAAGACTTGTCTCCGTTGGGGAGAAAACACAGCCTGGCTCTCCATATCACCGTCCGAACCCGAGGAAAGATCTTGCCACAAGTTCTCATCGACAATGGGTCGACCATAAATGTCTGCCCCCTAAAGACTGCCAGATGCTTGGGTATCTCAGATTCAGAGCTCTCACCATCCGCTGTAACCGTCAGGGCCTATGATAATACCAGGAGGGCCGTTCTGGGGTCTCTGAAACTTGATCTCATGGTTGGTCCCGGAAGCTTCCCGGCCGACTTTCAAATCATAGACATTCCTTCCAGTTTTAACCTACTGTTGGGAAGAGCATGGCTACACGACATAGGAGCACTCCCCTCCTCCTTGCACCAAAAGATCAAGATACCGTTTGAAGGGAACATAATTACCATCCAAGGAGATCCTGAAAGGACCTTGGCGGATATGGAGTTACCAGTTTTGGGAATCGGGAGCCAGAGCATACAGTTAGGAGGCTTTTCTTACGAGCCTCAAGTGCAAACTCTTAGCACCCAGACAATCAGGTATCTTCCCCCTGACAATATCCCCGGTCTCAGCACCAAGATTACAAATATGTTGAGAATGATGAAATACTTGCCTGGAGCCGGTCTGGGAATGGGACAACCAGGACTACTTCAAGCATTGGAACCAGTAGCAAGGTACGAGAGGGAAGGTTTGGGGTACCAACACACTGAAGAGGACGATCAACAAAAAAGGGGTCGAGGGCATCAGTATCCGAGTTTCAGCTCTCTGAACGGGTTCTTTGTCAAAGAAGGAGAGGACTTCCCCTTTTGCGGCTTCCAGGAGCCTTGGAGAAACAGCGACGGAGAGAACCTTCCTGGGTGGGAAATCTTCTATGAAGAGGACCTATATATCAAAGAAAACACCGTACACAGCTTCGCTACCAAGTTGACAATCGGGCCGAAGGAAGAAAGTGAAGACATGAAAGGCGAAGAGGAAGAAATGATCGGAGATCTCTTCGACATCATGGCTCTGGGAGATGATGAGCCAGGAGACGACCCTGTACACTTGATATACGCTGATCCAGACTACCAAGGGGAAAGGGAAAAGAGCGAAATTGTAAGGGTGAGAGATAAGAGTGAGGGTAAGGATAGGAAGGAGTCACTCCTAAATGAACTTTTTAAACTTGTACCTGTAAATACTAGTATCAATAAAGAAGAGTCTATTTTGCGTTATCCTGTTATTTTTAATTCTGTAATTGCTTATATGGAATTGGAAAGAATGAACGAACACCCTGAACGGGAGGAGCAACGTATACAAAGCGAGGAAGGAGACACTCTTGTGATTAACCTCGGAACAGAGGAGGAAAGAAAAGAGGTCCGCATTGGGGCAAGCCTAAGTGGGACAGAGAAAGAAGAATTCACACAAACTCTGAAAGAGTATGTGGATGTCTTCGCCTGGTCTTATGCAGATATGCCGGGTTTGAACAGTCAGATAGTCATGCACGAAATACACACCAATCCAGAACTTAGGCCCGTCAAACAGAAGCTGAGGAAACTTACGCCAGAATGGTCCTTGAAAGTGAAAGAAGAAGTAATGAAACAACTGAGTGTGGGATTCTTACGGGTGATCGAGTACCCCTCGTGGTTAGCCAACATCGTGCCTGTTCCAAAGGCTAACGGGAAAGTCCGCATGTGTGTGGATTACCGGGATCTCAATAAAGCTTGTCCAAAGGACGATTTTCCATTGCCCAACATCGATTTGATAGTAGATAATACTGCCAACCACGCCCTGAAGTCATTTGTGGATGGTTTTGCCGGATATAACCAGATCAAGATGCACCCGGATCACCAGGAGAAAACAGCATTTATCACACCATGGGGAACATACTGCTACACCGTTATGCCGTTTGGGCTGAAGAACGCCGGGCAACATATCAGAGGGCAGCTACGGCTATCTTTCACGACATGATTCACAAAGAAGTAGAGGTGTATGTAGACGACATGATAATCAAGTCAAAAGAGAGGGAAGGCCACGTGCCAGCCTTGCGAGCCTTCTTTGATCGGCTCCGCCAGTATCAGATGAGACTCAATCCGCAGAAATGTGTGTTCGGGGTAACCAAAGGAAAACTCCTGGGATATGTCGTCAGTAAGAAAGGAATCGAGGTGGACCCCGCTAAAGTTCAAGCTATCCAAGACATGCCCGAGCCTCGTACCGAGAGAGAAATCCGGGGTTTTTTGGGTAATCTGCAGTACATCAGTAGGTTTATCTCTCAGCTCACTCAAAAGTGCGAACCCATCTTCAAACTCCTGAGGAAGTCTTCAACAGGAGAATGGAACGATCAATGCCAGGAGGCTTTTGACAAAATCAAAGATTACCTCTCCAAGCCCCCAGTGTTAGCCCCGCCTCAGACCGGACTACCACTAATTCTGTACCTAACCGTCACTGATTCAGCCGCAGGAGCAATGCTAGCCCAACACCTCACCGATACCCGGAAGGAGCAGGCCATCTATTTCCTCAGCAAAAAGCTATCCCCATTTGAGATAAACTACACACCATTGGAAAAATCGTGTACCGCTCTCGTCTGGGTAACACAGAAACTACGGCACTACATGCTAGTTTTTCCAGTCATCCTGGCATCACGGATTGATCCGTTGAAATACCTCTTCGAGAAACCGGCTCTCTCGAATCGAATGGCAAAATGGTTATTTCTACTCTCCGAATTCGACATCACCTACATGACCCAGAAGGCAGTCAAAGGCAAGATCATAGCTGATTACCTGGCCCACAATCCGATATTGGGAGACATGATAGAAGAAGCCGAATTCCCGGACGAAACCATCATGAACGTCGAGATCAATGAAGACTGGAGGTTGTACTTTGACGGGGCCGCCAATCGGAACGGAAACGGGATAGGCATCCTGTTAGTCTCTCCAGACCAAACTCACTCCCCGGTATCATATCGACTGGACTTCTTCTGCACCAACAATATGGCCGAATATGAAGCCTGCATACTCGGGTTAGAGATCGCTTTTCAAAAGGGTATAAGGAGGATACAGGTATACGGAGATTCAGCACTAGTGGTCCATCAAGTTCTGAAGGAATGGAAGATCAGAGATGAGAAATTGGTCCCTTACCTCGCCCGACTAGAAGAAGTCGCAGGAAGGTTCGAGCGTGTGGAGTTTTACTATATCCCCAGGTCCCAGAACAGTTTTGCTGACGCATTGGCAACCCTGGCATCTATGATCGATATTCCGGAGGGGATGGAAGAAATAACCCTCACGGTACAAAAGAAATCAGGACCCGCGCACTGCATGACCCTTGAGGTGGAAATTGAAAAAGACGGTGACTCAACCGTTTGGTTTTATGATATCTGGAACCTGCTGAAGAACCATCAGTATCCCGAGAAAGCAGACAAGAGAACACGGGTCACACTCAGGAGACTAGCATCAGGATTCATACTCTGTGCCGGAAGATTATATAAGAGGAACTACGACGGGACTCATCTTCAATGTCTCACCGAAGAAGAATCAGTTAGAATGATGGATCAGATACATGGGGGCGATTGCGGACCTCATATGAGCGGGCATACGCTTGCCCGCAAGATCATCAGGCAAGGGTATTTCTGGTCTACCCTACAAACTGACTGCGCTGATCATGTACGCCGTTGTCACAAATGCCAAATTTATGCTAAGTCCCAGAAGCTTCCTCCAAAAGAGTTGTACAACATGACTGCTCCCTGGCCTTTTTCAGCCTGGGGAATTGACGTCATTGGGAAAGTCTCACCCAAAGCCAGCAACGGCCATGAATTCATACTAGTAGCCATCGACTACTTCACCAAATGGGTGGAAGCCGAATCTTACCAAACCCTGGATGCCAGGAAAGTTGCCCGATTCATCAAAAGGAATATTGTCTGCCGATATGGGGTCCCACACGAGATCATCTCAGATAACGGCACCCACTTCGAAGGAGAAGCTAATACAGTCATGGAGGAATACGGTATCACCCGACACAAATCTTCGCCATATAGACCACAAACCAATGGGGCAGTTGAAGCCGCCAACAAGAATTTGAAGAATATCCTAAGCAAGATGACCGACACCTGCCGGGACTGGCCGGAGAAATTACCATATGCATTGTGGGGATACCGCACCACCGAAAGGGTCTCTACCGGGGCAACCCCGTTCTCGCTTACATACGGGATGGAAGCAGTCCTCCCTGTCGAGTTAGAGGTCCCTTCCCTCAGAGTAATGCTAGAGAATCAGGTCAATGAACTGGAGTGGGTCCAGGCACGTTATAACGAGCTAGCCTTACTAGATGAGAAAAGATTGAAAGCCGCATACCACCATCAAGGATATCAGAAGAGAATCGCTCGAGCATTTAACCAGAGAGTGAGGACTCGGGGTATCACTGAAAATGACATCGTGTTGAAAGAAATTCGAGAGCCAGCCAGAGATCCGAGGGGAAAGTTCGGGCAGAAGTGGACAGGGCCGTATATCGTCAAAGAAATCAATACAGGGGGCGCCGCTATACTCACTGACCTAGACGGGCAGTTACTACATTCACCAGTCAACATGGACCGACTGAAGAAGTATTATCAATAAGCACGACATGTATAAGAACTACGTAAACCTGAGCCCCAACTCGAATATTGTATTTTCTGGAAAAAATCAAAAAGGGGGGAACGTAGGCAACCTGAGAAGTGACTTCAGGCCCGGTTTAAAGCTTTGTAAAGAAATTTATTTCTCATAAAAAGTCCCTTCATATATTATTAAAGAGGTGGTTCAGAACACCGAGAGTTACAAAGGAAGTACAGCATACAAAGAAGAAACTAATCCCTAGGGGTTGGCCACACTGGGTCCTCAGCGGCCAAATCAATTCGAGCCTCATCCAAAATCTGGTACGCAAAGACAATGCCATCCTCTGTAGGCTCAGAATCCATGAATCGGAACCACTCCATTTGAAAGGGGTCATCAATCAGCTCTCCTTCTAGAGATTGCCAGCAATAGCGGATAATGTCAGCCCGGAGGGGCCTGGAAATACCAAAACGGGCATAGTTAAACTGACGAGTCAGTCGAGCACGCCACATCCTCTCTACCAATAAAGAAACATGTGGGGTCACAAATTTAGACTCAGAAGAGAAGTTGTTCAGACCAAGGGGAACCTCCTGAGGAATGTTAAACTGCCGAAGAAGACGCCCAGGGAGGTAAAAGGAAGTAAACCAGAGCCCGCGGAGCCGAACGTAGTTCTGACCCCCAGTACTAAGTACCATCGCCCTCAGCTTCCACCAAGGAATGTTCCACCGGATAGCCCGAAAGTTCTCCGAAAACCACACCGTCCAATCAGAGGAAGACATGGTCAAAGCACCAAAGAGAGGCCGATGGAAGAAATGAGTCGGATTGTCGAGCCGAACTCCGCTGAAACCCACCGATCGAAAGCGCTCTAGCAGCCACATGTATAGCAGACGCGGGCTCCCCCGGAAGAAGGGCGAGGCCCCCCGTTGAACATCATCAAGACCATTCAAGGTCTCTGCAAGAATGATCGGCACTATAGACTCCCCATTTCTAGCCTGGTAAATCAGACTCAAGATAGTCGGATCAACACGGGAAGAACCTGTCACCAGCAGCATATCAGAAACCAGGCAAATCAGGGCCGCTGCAGTACGCCCCACGCCGTAAGAGGCCCTATCTTCATAACGATGAAAGAACCTCACCATTTTGTGGAGGTCAAGGAGACCGTCGACAATGAAACCATCGCAGGCCGCTTGGGGAATGGCTAACAGAGCAATTAGCATGTCGCGGGGACCGATTCCTTCTATAGGAACTGCCATCGGGAGACGAACGTCAGAACGTAACAGCCAGGAGAACTCCTCATAGGTTGGGCAGAGCTCATCTAGTCCAAAACGGAAGAGATGGTCCGCAGGACTCCAGAAATACAAGGCACCTAAAAGAAAGGAGAAATCTACAGGACGATGGCACCAGCCCGCCAAAGGACTGAATGCACCAAAGTTCAAACCATTTTCAGAAGATATCAGAGCATCTCGAGCTTTAACATAAGAAAAATCAGAGTTGGTACGGTAGGAAGACATTTTGGAGAGGCGTGGATGAAGGAAGGAAGATGGGTGTATTTATAGCAAAAAAGAGGGTCCTGTACCTGTTTGTCGCGCGACAAACCCATTTTCAGGGGGAAGTGTCGCGCGACAAACCCATGACCAGGAGGGATTGTCGCGCGACAAACCCATCTGGGGGGCACCCTACTTGTTTCCTTATACATAATGGTCATTTTTGCCAAAAGAATCACTTCTGGATGCCTTTCTGTTCTCACTTTGTTCTTTTTTGCAGGAAACATAAGTATCACTACACTACAAGGTATGACTTTTAAATTACCGACTCTTATATATATATGTGTATATATCTTGCACAGACAGAATAAAAGTATAATCAAACACAGATAAAGATATTTTATAAAACCAATAAAAGAACAGTTTTTAAATATCTGTCTAAGCACATCTGTCCAAAACTAACGACTTAGTGCAGAAAGGGAAAACTAATCTACTCGGGCGCGTTTTGACACGCTCCCACTATCTCCCGAGCCCTCCTCGGGGGTAAGATCAACAACTGGGACGCCGGGAACAGAAGGAACTGCCGCCTGAGAAGGCCCCGTGGACTGGACCGGTGCCGTAGGACGGATCACCGACGATCGGGAACGCCTGGAAGTCCGACTACTGCTCCTCCGAGAATCCGTCCGGGCATGGGAGGAAGTCAGGGGGTCGTCCGGCCGTAAGGAGACGTCGATAGCCCTCTGATAGTCGCGCATGTATGCTGGAGGGTCTCGACCGACGTACTGGAGCAGGTTCCAGCTGTAGAAATACTGGGAATACCAGGCCCGTAGGTCTGCCACCCGTACACCCACTCTCTGTGAAAAGACATAAGATAAGAGGAGAGTCAGCACAGTCAAAATAAATAGATATAAACAGGAAAGTATCAGGAGAAGTTGAAGAAGATACCTCATCATCAGAGCGACCACCCAAGAAATCAAAAGTATCCTCGGGAAGGGGATACTCCGGGACAGAATATCGACATAGGCCCGCGCCGACATAAGAAATATCTCTGGGGAGTGGAGGTAGATCTACCCACGAAATAGATGACCCCGCAGGAGCAGCTGCAGAAGAAGACCCTCCCTCCTCACGAATGGGGAACAAGGGTGGACGAGAGGATGAGCCGCCAAAGCCCGGAGATCGGGGAGATCGGGCGGGAGGCCCCATGACAGTCGCCGGTAGAGGGGTCAACGTAGCATATGTTCGGACCCCCGGAGGATCCACCATGGCCGTCGCCCCCAAAGGAGGTACCCCACTAGAAGGAGTAGTCGCCGCCGCGGGAGGAGTCCGCCCAAACTGATCAAAATCTGCCCCAAGGTCCGCGGGCTCCCAGGACCTCTCAGAAAATCCCGCTCTCCCCTCAGCAGCCTCAGCAGCAGCAAAAAGGCCCCCCGGAGACGCGGAAGGGCCGGTGGGAAACTCGAAGCCCTCAGCACGCTGCTCCCCCGCAGGTGTCGCCTGAGGTGACGGCTCCGGAACGGCTGTCGCATCACCTCCCTCGCCCTCTGGCCGACCACCGCCCTCAGCCGCAGCAGGAACATCCCTCTCTCCCTCAGGATCCTCATCCTCAGAATCCGGAATGTTGTCCCTCTGATCGGGGACAGGTGGCAGATGACCCGGAACCACCCTAGCTAAATGGGTCTGTCCCCGTATGTAATGAGGATCACCCCCCAATGCCCGATACCTCTCATAGAAGACCCGTCCCCGAGTCCCCTTCGGCTCCCTCATCAGGTAACGGGCAGCAAAAATAGCATAGTCTCCCTCCTCGACGAACGTCTGGAAGCCGAGTCCGTCAACCAAAGCCTGCACCGTCACCGGGTCGATCTCGCCCGTCCGCCTCATCAGAACAGGAGGGAACAATGGAACACGAGGCCACTGGGATGGCGTGTGCTGACGAATGACCCTCTCACCCAAGTAGAAGAGAAGGCCGTACTCATCCCGGATAAGCCGCCTGGTCCTCGAGGCGGTCAGAGCACGGCCATACCCATAATGATGACCCAGATCACCCCAAGGGGCCCACTCAATCTGAAAAGAGAATAAGATTTTATTTCAGTATTTTATATATTCTACTCTATCTGACTATTGAAAAGCAAGAAAACTAAAGATATTTTACCTGCTCCTCCCGCAGATCATGAACAGCAGCAGCTCCGGTCTCCCGAGTCCGGTATACATAGGGAGCCCTATAGTTCCCCGCGATGAATCGACGGAGAAAAGGGAACTGGTCCTCGTTCTCAACGAGGAGATCCACCTGGGCGCGACCCAGACGGGTATAAGCTACAAACCAGCTCTGAAAAGAAAAGATAGAAGAAATCAGCAATGATCAACAAGTAATGAGCAAAGAACTGAAGCAAAGACAGAAAGACTAAAAAATGTACCTCCCACAGCAAAGAAAAGCCCTTGAGGTTCAGGGCTAAATGACGAGAGACCTGGTCCATGGCATCGTAAAGGACTGCAAGAATGAAGCCTCCCCAGTCGTAGTCAAACAGGAGGCTAAAGTCCCGAAGATAGGGCAACCACCAAAGATGAGCCGTGTCCCCACCACGAGCCTCGAATAGATCATGAAGTGTCAGTAGAAGGAGGACGCGGGCATACTGACGCGCCTCCTGACGGGTCATAGGAACCCCTGAAGCGACTAGCCGAGCCCTCTCTGTGGCTAAACGCGTAACCAAGACGCCCCGAGGAATCGTGTCACCAGAACTCCGCCGCTCCGGGAACCATCCTAATGAACTAACAATGCCCTCGGCTGTCAGACGCAGGGGAACGTCGATCTGAATAGGGACCCCCCCTGAAGGAATCCCGGTCAGAGCAAAAAGATCAAGGGGTGTCATCGTCATCTCACCCCAGCTCCAGTGAAAAGTATGAGTAGTATCCCACCAGTGGCAAGCCAATGCCGACACCAAAACTGTCGCCCTAGAAACCCGCTCCGGGAGGGCGTCGAAGAGGGAGCCAAAAGGAGTCGCAAGAATCAACTCCTGGATAGGGGCCGGTGCCCGTCGCCACTCCGAAGATATAGTGTTGGGGGAACCCCAACCGCGGCCAACCCACTGCAGACAAAGGAACGAATATGGGGTTATGAGGGTACTTTGGTGTAATTATGAGAGTTATAGGGCTATAGGGGTAAATTATGTAATTTTCTAAAACCTGAGGGTACTTTGGTGTAATTATGAGAGTTATAGGGCTATAGGTGTAAATTATGTAATTTTCCAAAACCTGAGGGTACTTTGGTGTAATGGGGTTATAAGGGTAAATTATGTAATTTCCAAAACCTGAGGGTACTTTGGTGTAATTATGAGAGTTATGGGGTTATGAGGGTAAATTTCCAAAACCTGAGGGTACTTTGGTGTAATTATGAGAGTTATGGGGTTATAAGGGTAAATTATGTAATTTCCAAAACCTGAGGGTACTTTGGTGTAATTATGAGAGTTATGGGGTTATAAGGGTAAATTATGTAATTTCCAAAACCTGAGGGTACTTTGGTGTAATTATGAGAGTTATAGGGCTATAGGTGTAAATTATGTAATTTTCCAAAAACCTGAGGGTACTTTGGTGTAATTATGAGAGTTATAGGGGTTATAAGGGTAAATTATGTAATTTCCAAAACCTGAGGGTACTTTGGTGTAATTATGAGAGTTATAGGGGTTATAAGGGTAAATTATGTAATTTTCCAAAACCTGAGGGTACTTTGGTGTAATTATGAGAGTTATAGAGTTATGGGGGTACATTATGTATTTTTCTAAACTAAGAGGTATCACAGGTAAAAGTATGTGTTCGCTAAAAATCGGGCGTTATTCCTAGTCAGACATGCATACTAACACTATCTAAAACGAATACAGGAAATGACAAGAAGCAGAACAGATAAATGCACGAAAGAAGACATACCAGAGATCGACGACGAATCTCGTGAGAAACGGGCTCCATCAAGAGCCACGGGACGTCCGGGACCGGAGCAGCTCGGATAGCATCCCGATAGACCACCGCCCGACCGCGGTCTATCCCATCCTCATCATACCAGTCCAAATCCGCCCAGTCGTCGTGATGAGGGCTGCAGCGAAGAACGCCCTGAGCGTCAGTAAAGGTGACCTCCTCCTGGTCACCCTCCAATCGGTCGAGATGAGTAGGGTCCATCAATATAGGTAGAATATATGTGAAAAGGTCGGAAAAGTCAAAAACACGGCAGAGCTTCCGCGCTTGGGAGAGAAGAGAAGAGAGAAAAAGAGAGCTAGAGAGAGAAAGAGAAAGGAGAGAATGAGGTGGAATGAGCTCAGCAAAGGGTTTATATAGTGGGTCAGTTTGTCGCGCGACAAATGGCCACATTGTCGCGCGACAAAGAGCCAGGCACCGAAGTGTCGCGCGACAATCCCCCCTCTTCCCTGATTTTTTGACCTCTGTCTCATTTTATCTTCTGCAGAGGCACTTCGGAGAAGCAGTTTTCGGAAATTGCTAAAAACCGCACACCCATGATAAAAAGTTCAAAGAGAAAACTTCCAAATCATCTCTCCGAAAAAATGCGAAAACAGAATGCCGCGATTAAAAGTAGTCTCTGATCTCACAGAAGGACCGAGACCATCAAATAATGAGAAAAGGCAGAATGCCACGATAAAACGGGAATGGAAAAAAATTGAAAAAGTAGAAAAGAGAAAGAACCCGTATGAGCGCCCAGAGCGAGCGAGAGAAACAGAAATGCAGAGTGACAGGGAGAGCCACACCAAAAGTGACAGCTAGGCCAAAACCGGCTCAGGGCTTCGTTTTGGGTGAGTAAGGCTCCTGATCACAACAAAGGGACAAAAGGACTCCTGGTCAAAAACAGAGAGGGCCAGGAAAAGTCTTTCCCAAAAGAGGGAGAAATAAGGGCATCGAAAAAACAGAAAACGATGTGGGCCCACCAAAAGAGAAAACTAAGAAAAGAATAAAGATCAGAGATTGAACTTTCAAACAAATTTTCTTTTCAGCACGATACAGAAGAGATGATTTGGAAAACCTCGGACCATCACTCTACGGAGAGCGAAGAAATCCGAAAACTGCCTTCTGAGTGAAACATCTTCACCCGAGGAAAACATGAGAGTAAAGTTCAGAAAGATACGGGGAAACGGACATCCGGAATAGACCCTGAGAAGCTCTTTTTACCTTCGCAAAAATCTACTCTCTCTCTCACTCTAGCAGTCTAAGAGAGGCAATTCACCAACACAAGCCCTCTCCGGAGGCAATGCACAAACACAAGCCCTCTCCGGAGGCAAATTCACAAACACAAGCCCTCTCCGGAGGCAATACACAAGATCACAAGCCCTCTCCAGAGGCAAGAGTTACTCATGAAAGCCCTCCCAGAGGCATTTTTTTTTCCTTCTTCTTTCAGGTCTAGAAGCCCTCCCAGAGAGGCACAATGGTAGTCCTCCCACCTGAGGCGAAGCCCTCCCAGAAAGGCACAACGGTAGTCCTCCCACCTGAGGCGAAGCCCTCCCAGAGAGGCACAAACGGTAGTCCTCCCACCTGAGGCGAAGCCCTCCCAGAGAGGCACAAACGGTAGTCCTCCCACCTGAGGCGAAGCCCTCCCAGAGAGGCACAATGGTAGTCCTCCCACCTGAGGCGAAGCCCTCCCAGAAAGGCACAACGGTAGTCCTCCCACCTGAGGCGAAGCCCTCCCAGAGAGGCACAAACGGTAGTCCTCCCACCTGAGGCGAAGCCCTCCCAGAGAGGCACAAACGGTAGTCCTCCCATCTGAGGCGCAATGGTAGTCCTCCCACCTGAGGCGCAAAAAAGATCAATGGTAGTCCTCCCATCTGAGGCAAGTGGAGCAAGTCAAAGCCCTCGAAAGAGGCAACGAGGTAACAAAAGCCCTCTCCGGAGGCAAAACCAAACACGAAGCACTCTCCGGAGGCACTCACAAGCACTTTTTGCATAAACACTCCGATAGAGTTCATGCGGGAGCCATGGATCATGGTCTCTTCCAGTCGCCTCAATTCCTTGCAAGCAAGGAGCTTGAGTCGAGAGGGTCTGTAGACACCCCGATCCGTGACCCCCGCAAGAACCCTAACGACCTCCGAGAACTACTATTTTGGGTCCAGGACCCACCCGAGGACCCGGTACTACACTAGGTGGGTTTGTTGGCCAACAAACATATTTTTTAGAGAGATTGTCGCACGACATATCACATTGTCGCGCGACAATCCCTGATATGTCGCGCGACAATCATGTCTTGTCGCGCGACGAACCCCTCTGCACCCGACCAACCACTTTCTGACACATCACAGTGTCAGGACCCATCACTTCAGCCGCTTGTCGCGCGACAAACCCACTATGTCGCGCGACAATCCCTCTCTGCACCCGACCAACCACTTTCTGACACATCACAGTGTCAGGACCCATCACTTCAGCCGATTGTCGCGCGACAAACAGATATGTCGCGCGACATTCTCCTTTTTTAAGGAAATGTCGCGCGACAATCTCTCCCGAGCAGTATAAATAGGCCAACACCCCCAAGGGTTCAAGGAGGCAATTAGAATCCGAGAATTTGGGGCTTTAGATCTGATTTTTGTCAAGCATTTCTTTACTATTATCTTATTTCTGAAGAATTCTCGAATCTATTTTTAACACTCGACGTGTTCCGTTTCTGGAATCGATTTCTCGGAAATATCTGAAGAAAGAGAAGATTACTATCGCCAGAGATCCCTCTGCCGTATTATATTTTCTTTCTTATTATTATTCTCGTCGGGAAGGTAAAGAAAGTCCCTTCTAGTATTTAAAATTAGATATCTGTGTACTTGTTTTACTTCTGTTATTCTGTCCACGTTTTATTTGAATAAACTTATTGTCAAGTTCCCAATAGTCTACCGTTTTCAAAACAAAAGGCCCTGATAAAACTACTTTTAAAACTAGAAGAGTAAGTACATTATCGTCCGGATAAACCGTGTTTTCAAAACCCCGGACCGATAAAGACTTATCTAGGAATTAAAATCCACATATCCTGTCTTTTTCATAGACTGCGACGTGTCTGATAAACTCTCCTCAAAGAGTTCAAATTCCATATTGAATTAGTCCCGACATAAAGATCCGAACCTTTTTCAGAATAATCACAACTCGAGAAAACCGTCATTATCTGAGGAAATAATACGGAACACTCTTTCAAAAATAAAAGGTTTTTGTCATTTGTCATTTACATCTTTTAAATACAAAAAACGTCGGATCTCGGAACACAAAGGTTTTCATCCCTTTCCCCGTTTTCCCAAATTAGGGTTTTTCTTCATTTAGAAAGTAGTAGACTGTCGGTAAAAGCATCCAAGTTTTTCAACATAGAATAAACATATAAGACCACTAGAGACCGAAAGGGCGGAATGGGTGCTTAACACCTTCCCAAACCGTAATATAGTTTCCGAACCCTATAAGAATCCCGGTTTCGCAGACAAACGTGTAAAGAAAGGCTTGTCTATAGCCTTTCCTCTTACACGACCTTTTTTGTCCGTTTTCTCGTAAAACGTACTGGCGACTCTGAATGAACCCCCTTGCATCTAGAAATAGAACGTAGGGACACTTGATATGAATCAAATGAAAACGCTCCAGCAACTGGAACGACGGAATCAGTTCCGACGTCCCAGGACCCCCACCACCAACGGGGACGAGACCCGGGAGGTCGCATTTGCGGATTCTCACAACAGTGTAAATTTAAGTTTGCATAGATCTTAATATATACAAATATAATTGTGGATATAACATTCATGCATCTATACAAATTAACATACGGATCTTAGACTAACATAATTTTACGTTTATAAATTAATTGAAAAGATTTACTAACCTCAGTCCATAGCCATACCAATTGATGAATATATTGATTGCAGCATTCAAAACACGAAGATTAGGTTTAGATTGTTATTCTGAATAAAATCGTAGAGTTTAAAATTTTGTCATTATTTATTTATTATCTTAATAAATCATTCGATGTGATATATGGTAAGTATACCAAATCCACTCATATTCAACCGGGTTCCATTATCCCTTCCCTTTCTTCTTCTTCTTCTTCTTCTTCTTCTTCTTATTTTTTTTTTAATTAAGGGATGTCTAAGTATCTCCCTTAATCCTATAAATAAAGAAAAACTCTTCCCTTCCACCCCATAAGTCGAACCCTTGACCTCAAGGCTAGGGTAGAGGTTGTCTACCACCGGGCCAACCCCTCTCCTCAATTATCATTATCCCTTCCCCTTTGCTAGCTCTTTTGTAACTTTTGGATCTGTTCTTTTTTTTTTCCTGTTGAAAAAAAAAGGTGGTAATGTAAGAGCATAGGATGACACATTTTTTCTGGTTGAGTGGAAAAAAAAAGAGTAAAACTTCTTTTAAAATATAATATAATAATAAAAATCAATTGTGAAGACAGTAAAATAACATAAACAAAAGTGAAATATTTTATTTTCTTATTTTCTTTCCAAGTGGGGACACAAGAAGCTGTTAGTAGCTTTAATTAGAACCCGTGCTCTACCACTCGAACATCGTGACAAATGATAAGAGCAAATTGGTTGTTGTTTTAGTTCTATTTCTCCTTTTTTTTTTCTTTTTTTTTTTTTGATTCTTAGTAGAATAATGTAAACTTTTTTCAAATCAAAGTGAGAATGTTTGGCCCAAGCTTTTTAAAAGTTCAACTTAATATTCTCTAATCGCAAAGAGGCCACAGATATTTTTATTTTTTATTTTTTTTAAAGAAAGGGGCCAAAGAAACTTTTAGTTTGGTACGATGTGGCATTCGGAGCGAACAGCAGAGATCGCACAAAGCTCGGTAGGGATTGGTTCGTAGCTAGCACGCTCTCCAAGTGCTCTTTACTACGCCGTTGTCCTTTACTGAAAGTAATGAAATGGACGGTCAGTGGGACCCTCAAAAGTCGGTGCAGGTGGCCGTGTCAATGAATTCCAAACCAACCCACATTTTGACCCAGGTTGGATATTAGCACGTCAATCAATCCGAATCAAATGTGTGCGCCATCGGTTTTTTCATGTACGAATATACTTGTCAATTGGTCGGATTTATATCGAATTCGATATAAATTTAATTTATTTAGTTAGATACAAATTAAAATTTATAATTTATATATATAAATTTAATTTAAATTTGTTAGGTCTTTGATTAATAAATTAAATATAAATTTATGTTGATCTAATCCGTTTGTAATTTATTCTGATTTAAAATACACATTTATGCTTTAATTTATTATATTTATATTTATCACATTATTATTAATACAATCATAAAAAATAAATATAACCCAAAAAATATTAAATAATTTCTTTTTATAAGAATAGAATAAATTTGATTGTTGTTAAGTTTAATTTTTATATTAATTTCATTATTTTTGATATATTTACAAACTAATTATTATATAATTAAAATTTTAAATAGGTCGGATATAATCCGATCCGAACAAATTTGGATATGGATCGACATTTTAGTGATTCGTTACACGATCCGATCCGAACCTGATCCATTTTTTTTTTAAATATGGATTTTAATTAACCTTTATCCTATCCAAATTCGATCCGTTGACAAGCCTACATATGAATTAAGATTTTTGATTCGTAAATCTGATTTTTATTTAAATAACGTTTCATTGTAATATCAAATATAAATATATATATATATATATATATATATTATATATCGATCCAATTTATTTATAATTCTTTCTATTTAAGATATATATATATATATATATATATTTGAATTTATTATTTATATTTACGACTTATTATTATTATACTTGAAAAAAATAAATATAATTTAAATAATTTTTTTTCTTATAACAAACTAAGATATTTGACTATTGTTAGATTTAATTTTTGTGCTCCTTTCATTACTTTTTATATATTTATAAATTAATTATTACAAATTAAAATTTTAATTGAATCATATATAATCCGATCCCAAATCTAATCTGATCCTGAATTTAGTCCAAATAAATTTAGATATAAATCAATGTTTTAGTAATCATTATTTGATATGATAACTTTTTCATAATTAAATTTGGCTAGTTGTATATTATTTAACAATTGCTATTGTTAGAATAATAGTGTATTGTGTTTAAAGTGTAATATATAAATATGTTTATATATAGAGGCAATGCATATTTATTTTGCTTTCATGATAATAATTGGTAATTTCTTCTTGGGCTCGAAGGCAGTGTGCGAATAATATAAACTTTATAAAACTATCTCAATGCTCTTTATTAAGTATGTAGCACATGCGATTTATAGTGATGTTTTTAAATTTTAACAAAAAATATATAAAAATTACAGTTTTGCTTGATGTCAAGAAGTTGACCAACTCAGAGGTGAAGAGCTTAAATCCTAAGATTTTAATTATCATAATAAAACATGGGTTTATACTTGAAATATAACTGGATGTTTTTACTTTTCGACTTTTTTAAAACGTAAGAATAATTATTCAAGGTTATAATATTAGAACTCTACAAAAAATATTCTATCACTTTAAAATTATTTTTTTTTGAAAAGTTTAAAATTATTTTTAATAACAAAAAAATATCATATAAAATATTATTAAAGACAATTTTCAAGTATTAGAATACGTATGTGAAATGCTAATATTATTACCCCTTATAAAATAATATGCTAATAGAATTATATGGAATTAGTGTCCATCGTTGGTTCAAAGTAAAAAAACCATTGTGAACAACTGAACATAATTATGTATTTATACATTGTTGACAAATATGAGATGCATTATAAATTTCACATAAATTAAACGTTAACGTATCAAAAAAAAGAAAAAGAAAAAAGAAGAAGCTAATTCTTCAACAACTTGTTATTACTATTTATTTATTTATTTATACTAGCTTATTTTTCTTTCTCTAAAAAAAGGGGAAAGACATGTGAATGATTAAGTAAAATTATAAACACCTTTCAGGGTTCGTTTGGTTCGAGTTTTGAGAATGGAATGGACATGGAATGGGGATACTTGATTCCTGTAAAGTTATTTTTCTGGCATCTAGGATGCTATGCCGATGTTTGGTTCAACCGGTAATAGGAATGGAATAAAATATCAATTACAAAAATACACTTCTTTTTATAAGATGAAAATGCATCACCTACTAATTTTTCAAAAGAGACAATTACTATAATAAATTACAAAAACTACACATGCCTAGTTAATAACTATCCTACAAAAATTGTAATTTTTGTAATTAAAAAAAATTTACAACAGGAAAAAAGAAAAGAAAAAAGTTTCAAATAATTTTTTTTTTCATTTTTGTGCAGCAGCGTAATTAAAAAAAAAGTTCCAAACAGTATTTTCATACACTGATGGAAAAAGAATTATTTATTCATAAGGAAGAGTGTTATTTTAGTCTTAACATGAAAAAATCAAAAAAGATGTTCATTGGTAATGGTTTATTCCTTATGATTTAAACGGGAGAACTTAGGGGGAAAGGTTTGTTCCTGGAATCATTTATTCCAGACTTAAAACTTGAACCAAACGCGAGAATCGTTTCGAAATGGAATGTAGCATTCCTGGAATGGTTTAAATCTTGAACCAAACGAGCCATCAACATAACAAATATACTCTGAAATCACTATAAAGTTGGAATGGTTAACGTAACACTAAAGAATTTGTTTGCACACGCGACTTGCATGCAATATTATATATAATAATTAATCATATTATATACCTTTAAAGTAAAATAAGTCTAAACGGTAACATTTTATCAAGTGATAATTAACTATGTTCTTATGTGAAGTCATGGGTTTTTAAATCATATATAATACAAACAGTATTAATTTTTTCTTTGAATTTCTAAATATTATAAATAGATGTGCACGCAGAGCATATGTATAATTTTGCCTCGTTTGGTTTGCGGATTTGAGGATTTAAGAAAGGAAAATCTTTCATTTCCTTTGTTTGGCAAGTACAAATTTTGGAAACACTTTCCTGGTAGAGGGAAAAGTATGGGTAAAATTATTCTTCTTAAAACTCATGGAATTCATTTTCTCTTGTAATTTCATAGCATTTATTACAAAAGTTTTGGACAACATTACCCCTACTTAAATACTTTTTTATGTTTTACCAAACACAAGAATGAAAATTTGATAGAAACTTTAGTTTTTCACCAACATGAGAAATATAAGGGAATTGATTTTCCTTTTGTAAATCAAATGATGCCTTTATGTCTATAGGAATAAAAAAATGGGAAAAATAAAACGTAATATACTATTTGCTCAATAGTTAAACAGTCTACTTTAACCTTGAGGTTGCGGAGTTCGAGCCTTATAATTAATAACATGTTTTTTATAATATAATAATTCAAAGGGTAAAATAAAACACCAAAAGTTTGATGTAATGGAGATAAATTTTATATGTTTTGGAGCACCATTGCATTTTTTTTAGTTCAAATAAGTATTCTTAGAGAATTCACAATGCTAAACTTAATGGTATGATAAAGAGGTGCGTTTATCTTACTTAATTAAACGTTCAAATAATATTAAAATAATGATACTAATAGAAGAAGAGATAAAATATATATCATGTAGTATTTTAAGAGAACATATAAAGAAATATAGTTAAAAAAAAATATAAAATTGGAAAAAGAAACATCTTAAAGGGGCCTAAATTTTCCAAACACTTCAATATGTCGCATGAGTCACCCAAAACCATAATACGTAATGTTTAATATTAAATTTAGTTGATATTGATACTTAATTTCTCATTTTCACGCGAAATTTTAAATATTAAGTGTTTGTATAATTTTTTTTTTAGCATTACGTGTTCAGTAAACTAATATCTCTTAATACTAATACATAATTATTAAAAAAATATAACTATCTTCTTAATAATTTTTAAAAACAAATAATTTATTATACCTCCCATTAATCATTTAGAAGTACAAACAAACGGGCTTAGTTATGCTACCGATCGATGTTCTTACGGTAATTAATGAATTAGTTTATATTTTTTTTGAAAAAATCGGTTGACAGTCAAAACAGCAGAGCCACCTTTAAAGAGGTTAATAATATATCCATTTTGAGATCGTATTTTATTTTTCTTCTCGTATTCTTCAATCGAACATCATCATCCCCAACAAAATTCCTCAGGTCTCTCTATCTAGCTATCGGAACAATACCTTTCATCCCGTCGCTCATATGGGTATGCTTTCACCTTCTTATGCTCTGAGATCTGTTATATATCTAATTTATTCTCAATTCATCACTTTTTATATCACAATCGCAACATTCAACCCCTCAGATTTAATGATCCGCCTTTACTTTCATCGCTATTAATTTCTGTTTATTCATGGTTATATATTTCTCACATACATGTAACCGAATGGTGGGATTTATTCCCCTTTTACGTTTTTCTGTATTTTTTTTTTGGCTTTTCAGTTTCTGTTATTAAAATGTTTCATGGTTAGAGGTTTATTAATTCTCGAGAACATTGATTCGCTCCAACTTGAAGGGCGGGGGGCTGTCCATTTACGGGCCAAAAAAAGTGAAATTAGGATCTTATGCCCATCGCAGATCAATTTAAATTTATGGATTGTTGAAAATTTTAACTGACATTAGAGCTGTTTTCTTGTTCAATCACGAGGTGTTATGATTCGTTCTTTTTTTTTTTTGTTATTAAGGAAAATATGGGAAACCATGAAATATTTATTAGATAATAATAATTGAATATTTGAATTCCTTCTAACTATTGGGCTACGGAGAAAAGGAGGGGTGCAGGTATTTGAATTCCTTTGCTGTGTGGTTTGTTTTTGGAAATGGGAACGGAGTGCTTGAATTTTTTATAGGATTTCCAGTTTTTCACATAAATGTATCAATTATGCTAATGCAAAGAGATGAAGCCTGATGTAGTCAATGTACTTGACTAGTCCAATTTATAAAAAAATAATTTTTTTTATCAAGCGATATTTACATATTTGCTAATACGCATGCTTATCTTTTCAGATAAAGAATGTTGCTCCACTCACCTCATAGATGGTGATGGTACTTTCAATGTCGATGGACTCGAAAACTTTATGAAGGAAGTGAAACTCTCCGAATGTGGACTTTCTTATGCCGTAGTCTCAATCATGGGCCCGCAAAGTAGCGGTATGAATTACTATGCAGACAAGTAACTCACTCTTATATTTTGAGTTTTGACCAGTCCAGCTTAGTTACTTATTGAGTATCCTAATTTTCTAATCGACATTCCAAATGACCACCTTTTGGAATCACTCATAACATATAATACTTGTAAGCCTGAACAATTATTACAAATTTCCTTTTACTCCTTGCCCCCTAAGCTATAGGTTTTTGGGGGATATGCCTTCCCCTCTCCCAGAGGTTACATTCTGTTTCTGCGCCAACCGTAACTGTTCATTAGAAGTCATGTCTACACTAGTTAATGCTGTTCTCTTTTCAATAATTTGATGATTTATTCTTCAACTCTGACAGGGAAGAGCACACTACTAAATAAGTTGTTTGGTACCAATTTTAGGGAGATGGATGCTTTCAAGGGAAGGCATGTACTTGTAAAGTTATTGTCAGATTACTATTGCTTTAACTATGTTTAGCAATCTTACTGCATCAAGTTGTTTTCAGGTCCCAAACCACGAAAGGTATTTGGATGGCAAGATGTGGTGGCATTGAACCCTGCACCATTGTGATGGATCTGGAGGGTACCGATGGAAGAGAAAGAGGGGAGGTGCTGTTTCATACCCTTCTATGTCGAGATTTCTTTGCATTTATGATATTAACAATCACTAAATAGCTCGTACTCTCACATGATTGTAAATTATCTTCACCTCATGCTTAGGTTTTTCATCCTTCAAGAAGTCAATCCATGTATAGTGGACATTCATTTACATGCGTGGTTGTTTACTTATATGAATGTGAACATGCACGAGCTTGGTGTTAGTACAAGTTCAAATTCAAAAGCGATGTTTGATACGCTTGGGTTCACTATATGCCTACAAGTATATACGTTTTTGTTTACTTTAGTACATGTTTGAAATATGAAAAGTTACTTTGTGCAAACTACGCCAAGGGCCTGCCAGCCTTCTGTGTACTTGTGTTTGTTGCTAAGATTAAGGCCCCCGGGCACTCCTTTATGTCTTGTAAAGCTGCTCTTGGAGTTATATATGTTGCCATTAATATACACAAGACCAGAATTTTTTCAGTGTCTCAAAGGCAATTTGGGAGAAGATAATCCTCTCCATCAAATTGCAGTTTCTACTGGAGTTATATATGATGCCGGCATGCCACTGATTGCCTCTGGATCCATTTATTGAAGCTTAGGTTTAAATTGTAGGCTTGTCACGTGTCCATCAATTTAGTTCACATGTGATTTTCAGAAGAGGCGCTTGGCTGTCGGGAACTTATCATGCGATATGATAAATAGCTGTTCCCATTAGCTTGAATTAATAATACATAAACTGCCATTTTTATCGGCAAAGAGGGCATACAATTTCCCTTTCGATCCAAAGCTGCATCACTTCACATCTACAATTTGATGTACAATGTGTCGCTTCTTAATTGATTTGTGTCTCTTTGCTCCAGTAAGTATTGAAAAAAAGTGGTCAACTGGTTGAATCATTATTAATATATATTTTTTTCTGTCCAGGATGATACTGCATTTGAAAAACAGAGTGCCCTTTTTGCCCTTGCTGTTTCAGACATAGTGCTAATAAACATGTAAGTTTGGTCTTTCTAGAACTAGTGTACAACATGGATCAGAAAAGTTATCAAAATTTGGACGATTATTGAGGATCATCTGAGTAATTATTATAAAAAATGCAGGTGGTGTCATGACATTGGCCGTGAGCAGGCTGCAAATAAGCCTCTTTTGAAGACTGTATTCCAGGTATCTCCTGTGTGCCTGTGTAGTTAGAGCATTTTTTTGAATTGCAAATGTCTCAAGGGTTCATTTTTTTAATTGTTGTTCTACAGGTCATGATGCGACTATTTAGTCCACGAAAAACAACTTTGATGTTTGTCATTCGTGATAAAACAAGGGTATGTTTCTCATCGTCTCTCTTATTTCAAGTTGCTTCTCATTGTGATCTTTTGGGATAGAACTTAGATAAGTTTAATAGAGGTTGAATGTACTTATCCCTTTTTTTTGTAGACACCACTGGAAAATTTAGAACCTGTTCTCAGGGAAGATATTCAAAAGGTATAATTGCGCCATTTCTTTCACATATACAGTTATTATGTTGTTCATTTTTTAACCCTTACTTTGCCTGCAGATATGGGATTCTGTTCCTAAGCCACAGGCCCACAAGGAAACCCCACTAAGTGAATTTTTTAATGTATGATGCCTTTTGCTCAAGATTAGATTTATCTTGTCCTTTTCCTTTATAATATGGAATAGTTACACCTGTATTCTTGTGTGTTAATGATTAAATGTTTAGGTCGAGGTTGTGGCTCTTTCAAGTTTTGAAGAGAAGGAAGAACAATTCAAAGAACAGGTGAGTTAGATGTGCACAATTTATATCTAATTAGAAATATCTTGACAGTAGAGGAAATGAAGTTGATCTTTTGTGTTATATAAACTTCATAGCACGCAAGTTGAGTACATTTTATTCCCTCTCTGACTTCACATATAAATTCTGACATATCTATAAGTCACCTATTTAAACATTCTGTAACAAACACGATCATTTCACGAAGATTTATTCGTGATTTTTTACGCCCTTATTTTGTTGTATCTTAAAATACAAAATATGAAACCAATCCATGATCATCTTGCTAAATGTCTCTTAGTTGTAGTATTGCTAGTTATGGAATGATTCCTGTACCTTCATTCAGTTTGTCCTTCTCTTTGTCCTTCCTCTTTTTTTTTTTCCTTCTTGTTGTTGCTGTTGTAGAAATTTTGGCTCCTAAATTTGTGTGCTTTAATTGTGTAAAAAAGGTGGCTAATTTGAGGCAGCGATTCTTCCATTCTATAGCACCCGGTGGACTTGCTGGAGATAGACGGGGCGTAGTTCCTGCTTCAGGGTTTTCTTTTAGTTCACAAGAGATCTGGAGAATCATTAAGGAGAACAGGGATCTTGACCTGCCTGCCCACAAAGTAATACAAGAAATCTAATTGGTAACGTAATAATGTCGTGCTTTAGTCTTTAGATAAACTGTCTTGATGTTTGTGATTTTCATATATCTTAAGGTCATGGTAGCAACTGTGCGCTGTGAAGAAATCGCCAATGAAAAGTATTCGTCCTTTGTTGCAAACAAGGTACCTTGTTTTCAACTATTGTTATTCCCCCTTTTTTGGGTTCTTGAGGACATTGAAACTAGTGAATTTGTTTATAATTGTTGTAGGATTGGTGTGAACTAGAAGAGGCTGTGCAGTCTTATCCTGTGCCAGGATTTGGGAAGAAGCTCAGTGCAATTCTCGAGACATGTTTGTCAGAGTAAGTGCATCTCCTCTACGGGTATATGAACACTAGTCAATAGCATAGTCGGTTAATCAGACTGATCTTTAAATACAGATATATGTCTTGTTTGAGTTTAGTTATTTCTGAGTCTTGAGTTGGTATGAAATGGTTTACAAGGTTATTCTTGTTAATACAATTTTGCCTTTTCTTTTATAAGTAGAAGTAAAACGTAATTTAGGGGTATATGATGAAGTAAGCTAATCTAGAATTCCATCATTGGAACGAATATAAAATTGAGTGTCAAGTGTTTTGAATTGCGTTCAGTAGCGTGTTCTTTAGCATGCAAAAGTGTTTTCTCCTGTATAACTGTGCTTCACGCACACTAAGTTTGTGGCTTGCCACATAACGTATGCTCCATGATGATGTTGCGCGTTTTTCTGGAATTTAGTATGTTTTTAACTAAAATAGCACTGTATCTCAGATGAATCAGGTCCTTTTTGTTCCTGATCACATATTAAAACGGGAAATTGTTTTTATATCAAACAATTTTCTAATTATTCTTACTCTGTTTGGATTAATTATGATGTGTGCATCAATGGTATGAGTTGTTAATGGATACATTTTTTTAGGGCATCAATGGTATGAATTATCTTTGGCTTAATTTACTATTTTCTTTGCTATTAAATTCATAAACCTTCCAATTGCACACATCCTAGTTTTCAAAGAAAAACTAGAACTATTAAGAGTTAGACAGGGCAGCATAGAACCTTGAAGCCCTGAAATAGATAACTGAGGATATGTGGAGTTGTACAACCCATCACTTGCAACCTTGCCAAAAAAAAAGTCTTATTCTAATGTAGATCCTGCAAACAGCATTGATAGAGAACGACAAGGACAATGAAGATCTTGAGCAAAATATACCTCAGCTTTACCTTTCTTATGTGTATAATTCACACCCAATTTGGCCTCAGATGTATGTGGTGCAATACTCTATAATCATTAAGTTCTTTATCAAAATTTACCTTTTCAGGTACGATGCAGAAGCTACATATTTTGAAGAAGGTGTTAGAACTGCGAAACAAAAGCAATTGGAAGAGAAATTGCTGCAAGTAATGCTCCTTTACTATTATCTCGTGTCATATTAGGTTGTTTGTGCCATTCCTTATTTAGTTGAACTATGCTACGCAATGAAGCCAAATTATATGTCACTATTAGATGATTAACAACCTCTCTAACCTTTACACAATATCTAGTAAGGAAAGTCATCTTATCGATACTTTTTAAGGGTTATATGCAAATCTAATAGCTGGTATTGCGTAAGTTTGCTCCATTGTGATCCGGAGTTCATGGGTTCCAACTTCCAAGTCACGGAAACAGCCCTAATGCACAGGAGTAAGGATCTGATCCTCCCCAGACACGGTAGTGGCTGGAACCTAGTGCAATGGGATGCCTTGTTGTTCTTTTTATTATTCTCATTTAAGTTTTTATGTTGCAAATTCTCAGCTCCATATGTAGACTTGTCGTGGATAACCTTGTGATTAGAATGTCTCCTTATTAATTGTCCTTTTCTGATTTATTAGCTTGTCCAACCTGCTTACCAATCCATGCTGGGACACTTGCGTACTGGAACACTGGATAAATTCAAAGATGCATTTGATAATGCTCTGAATGGGGGACAAGGGTTTGCTGTTGCTGCTAGTGATTGTACCAAGTCTTTCATGAAACAGTTCGATGAAGGATGCGCAGGTACTGTACAACTACAAATGCAGTTTCTTAGCTACATATATGTTTAGAGCAATCTGCGTTGTCCCTTTCTTCAGCACTTCTCCATAATTCATCTATAGCAATATACCCGTTCTTTGCCTGTTCCATTTTCATTAGAACTGATGCTATTTGCTATGAGATTTTTCCCTTTGTTTTTTGAAGTATTGGTATACTAGAACTCCTATAATTTTTCATTTTATCACTAATTTCAACGTTTGGAGTTATCAGCCACTCGACGGTCTCTGTTTCTTTTCCCATTATATCTGTTACGTAGAGGCAGTGCCATTTGATTTAGATGTGATGGGAGAGTCCAAATTGCCACTGCTCTTGAATAACTTTTGCTTTCATTAACTGCTATAACTGCGTATGACCACTTACTTTTGTTAGAGCCTTATTGTTCCTGTTCTTTAAGAAACAGAGTAGTATACTGTATTTGCTGAAGATCAAGGTTTAAAATATTAATAAGCTGCATAATGATAGGAATCCATGCACTTGTTCAGCTCATAACATTTGGGACTCTAATCCATTAGCTTTACAGATATCATCATCAAGCAAGCAAGTTGGGACTCGACTAAAGTAAGGGATAAGCTCCAGCGTGACATAGAAGCACATGTCGCTGCAGTTCGTGCTGCCAAGCTCTCTGAACTTACTACATTGTATGAGGTAATTGTAGTTCTTATTTGTGACTTTTGGAGTCAACAAATTTTGGCTTGGGTATTTTGAAAAAAGCACGGATAGCTATATGTAAGTTTTGTAATTTGACCACCTAGAATTATAGGCTACTTTAACATGCTAAATAATGACTTACATATAATTGTGGCATAGTAAAAGACAAATTAGTTCCCATGTTATTCAATTCTTCCACAACGAATGCTACCGATTATAAGCATTTTTATGCAGTCAAAATTGAACGGGGCATTAGCTGCTCCTGTGGAAGCTCTTCTAGATGGAGCTGGCGATGATACTTGGCCTACAATAAGGAAACTTCTTAGGCGCGAGACTGAAGCAGCTGTCTCTGGGTTTTCTGTTGCACTTTCTGGTTTTGAAATGGATACACAAACTAAGGAAAACATGCTCTCAAAGTTGGAGGATTACGCAAGAGGAGTTGTTGAAGCCAAGGCAAAAGAAGAAGCTGGGAGAGTTCTAGTCCGTATGAAGGATAGGTACAGATTCCTTGCAACATTTTGGTTCTGTTTTTTCAACCACAATCTATTTGTTATTTGACCTTCATTTCTTTTGAATTATTCTCATATGGGTCGACTTCAATTATCCACAGGTTCACAACATTATTTAGCCATGATTCTGATTCAATGCCACGGGTTTGGAGTGGGAAGGAAGATATTCGAGCAATCACCAAAACTGCTCGCTCTGCAGTATGACTCGCTTCTTTTGGAAAGATTTCATTGGTTTGATCATATTATATGTGGATCTCTTGTGATTTCACTAAATGGTTTATTATTTTCTTCCAGTCTTTGAAGCTGCTCGCTGTAATGGCCGCTATCCGTTTAGATGATGAAACTGATAGTATTGAGAATACTTTAGCTGTTGCTTTGGGTGATGTTAAGGCTGGTGCAGTAACCAACAGAAGCACCACTTCGCTTGACTCACTTGCCTCGAGCACCTGGGAAGAGGTGATTTGTACTTGCCATGGAATCCGTGACAGTATTGTTGAGTTATTTATTTTCTTTGTATCATAGAAACTAATTTTGTTGGATTAAAAGAGGGAACTCTATAACTACAAACTTTGTGAATGTCTTTTTTTTTTCCCCTAATTTTTTTCTGCGATGTCCATCAACTGGATAGAGTTTTTTTTTTCTAGCATATAACAGAAAGAACTCTTTGAATAAAAAACAAAACAAAACTTATTCTTACAAACTAAAATAATCATATGTTTTTAACAAACCTGCCCCCCAAATATTTCTTTTGCCGAGGCACGCACATATGTTAGTGTGATTGAACACATTCATTTCATTTTTAATTTGAACACAGAGCATTGTATTACAACCCATTTGCTTAGCCTAGTGACTCTATTAACTTATTGTGGATGATATTTGCCAACCCAGGTTCCACCAGCAAAAACATTGATAACTCCCGTCCAGTGCAAATCTTTGTGGAGGCAATTTAAGACGGAGACAGAGTACAGTGTCACTCAAGCTATTTCTGCTCAGGTATTAGTTCATAAATGTTATGCTCCTCACAATCCTCTTAGGCCATCTTTATATTTGGTTCATCGAAATTTTCAAGAACGTAGCCGGATTTTGGCTCTTGTTTGTTACTTTTGGTGGGTTATGGAAAACAGTGGCCAGAAATCCTTGGTACACTTGTGTGATAGGACATGTGAGTAATTGTACTAAATAAAGTAGAATGCCAAGACTCGGTGAGGTAATGGAAAAAATAGCATAGTAATGCCAAACCAACTAAGCAATTTATACTAGAACCATTGGCCATATTTACTAAGTGCAAAGGAGGGGAGGTACTTTCACCGCTGAAGGGTTTGTTAGTTCGTGATACCATATGCTTTCGCCACCTTTAAACTAATACTGCTTTTTTGTGAAGTAAATATATCTCTAATATTTGCCTTGTATACTCTGAATTTCAGGAAGCTAGCAAGCGTGGTAACAACTTTTTGCCACCTCCATGGGCTATTGTTGCCTTGATTATCCTTGGATTTAATGAATTCATGACACTTTTGAGGTGCGTGCTTAGTTCTGCATGCATGCTCTTTCTTTTAACCATTTGTTTTCCCCAGTCATCCATTATTGACTGTACCACTATACTTGGGTTTTTCTTGATTATGTCAGGAATCCGTTGTATCTAGGCCTCATATTTGTTGCTTATCTACTTATGAAAGCCCTCTGGGTGCAGCTCGACATCTCTGGTGAATTTCGCAACGGTGCCGTAAGTATCACTACTAACATTTAAATTTTCTATTCCCCCAACCCCCAATGTTCTCTTGTTATGCTTGAAAACTTTTTATTTACTTAATTAATGTTAAATTTACAGCTTCCCGGGCTACTTTCCTTATCCACCAAGATACTTCCGACTGTGATGAACCTTCTGAGAAAATTAGCAGAGGAGGGCCAAAAGCCCGCAAGTAATGATGCTCAAAGAAACCAGTCGTCGTCACTAGCATCAAAGACATTTAGAAGTGGAGACAACGACGACAATAGTGAGATGACATCATCGAGTGCTTCATCTGGGGTAACAAGTTCAGAAAATGGGAATGAATACTCCAGCCCTTCAATGAAGGACAAAATGAAGTAAATTTAGCTTTGCTGTTCTGTTCAAAACTGAGATCATCATCCTTCTTCTCTTTTTGATGATTCTTCTGGTTGGTTGATATGCTGCTGTAAGATTAGGGTTAAATTGGATCATTGAACTCTCACCACGACCAAGTGGGTAGGAACGGTTAATTAAGGTCCGAAGGTATCGATTTTTGTGTAGGTGCCGCATACTGGGGATGCTTTGGCTTTTGTGAAAGAGCTCCCCCATGGGATAGTTTATTTTTTTTTCCATGTACTTTTCGGTTTTATAGTTAATTTTTTATGTTTGCGTTGGATGGGGGTTATAGGGTCCCTTGCTATTTAGTCTACCTCGTTTTTTTTTTTATTATCAGTTTGCTTCATTTTTGTCTCGCGAGGAGCATGATGTCTTCCTTGTCTTTGTATTTTTTAATTATGATTGTTATTTTGTATTTTACTAAGAAGTATATATATATATATATTGGTTGCAATGGAAGAGATTTGGATTGTTTTGATCGTGAATTCTTTTACCATGAGATTGAAATTGAGCTTCGGGTTAGAGAGAAACATCAATATTTGTCGCAATCGGCAACATTGCTTTAATTGGTTTTTCTGTACTGTTACGTTCTTCTTGTTTTGCACATGAAAGTGTTTACTAAAACTGAATGTCTTCTAGTTAACTAGAAAACTTGGTACTTACAATTTAGAAACATGATTGATTTTGAAAAAGAAAAATTGGACTACGATGTGAGGGGAGTATAATCTCTTTAGGCCTAAACATATTTGTTTAAAGTTTAGTCAAGAACATATGTATACAATACACAAATGTGTGTGTTAAGATATGGGCTTAAGTTCAAGAGGTTGAGCTAGTTGAGCGGGACGAACTCTTCTCAATCTATATCAATATATAAATTGTAAAAAAATAATAAATGTTTAATTATCATTTAAGAAAAAATTGTTTGTTCAATTCTCATCGTAAAAACTATTAAATCCTACAAGCTCTGGTGATATTATGGTTTTCATTAACGGATGATTTATAACAGTTAATTTTTATATTGCATTAGAATTTTGATCATGAAGTATTCTTTCTCTCATTTTCATTTGTGTTATCACGTTATTTATCAATTAATTTCTTCTTAACATATTTTCGTAGTATAAAATATATCACTAACTTAATTATCAAATGGGGCAAAATGAATAATTTGTCACCATACAAAATTATTTGCAAATCCTTGGTAATATCGGTGTTTTCAATATTATTCACATTTAGTTTATCAAAAAAAATAAAATATTATTCACATCTATAAAAACTTATGTTTATTTAAATCTGTTTCTGCTTATAAAAGATCACTTTAGGCTACCACATCAGTAAAAAATTATATAGATTAATCGTGTATACAATGCACTTACATTAGTTTACTCCCGCCTATTTCCATTTGTAATAGTTGTTTTCAAAAATAGTCATATAGATTATACATATGCGTACATCAAATCTACTTTTGTAATGTTGTAAAATGACACTTAAATATTGTTATAGAAGTCCAATAAAAATGGAGGATTCTTTCTATATAATGCATGCAGGTACACCCATATAATTTCTATGAGCAGCCTTTAGTTTCAGCAGTAGGCTATATTAACTATGCGGTGCTGTTGCCCATCTGTTTTCGTATTATTGGGAGTACTCAAGTTACGTGCAGTAACTGTTGGTCCCCCCCACCCACCCACCCACAAAAAAAAGGTACATGTCAATAATTTTTGACGCAGTTCACTAAGGAATGGGATGTTATGAATTGTTTAATTAGTATCCGGGGTTGGTTTGGAAGGAGCTGATATTTCAATTCCTATCGTTATAATTAAAAGAATAATTAAATTACGTGTATCAGTTTTTATATAAATAAAAGAACAAATCACTAACTATATTATATTATATTCTTATAATAAAATAAGACGGCAAATGAGTCAAGCAGAATAGTAATTCATATATGCAAAAAATAGTAGTTCATATATTACAATATATGCAAAAAATTCTTAAAAACCCTACTAATTTGACCCCTCTTAAATATAATTTATGCCTCTGCCCCTGTAAACTAACACATGGCTCTAAACACATGATTGGTGGGAATAATAAAATGCTCAAGAAAAATTTCTTTCAATTGGAACCTACTATTCTTGAATTATTAATGCTAGTACACATTTGAAGTTCAAATAGTGGGTTTATTTAAAAAAAACTTATTTATCGGTCTTGCTAAGGAGCCCTAGTTAATACTCATCAACATCATATGCATGTTTAGAATGATTGCAATTTAATTTTGCTTAAAATTGACCCTGTTAAAATTTCTATTATTTGTCTTTTGGTTAATTTTTACCTTTTTTTTTTTGTCATTAGGAGAATCAATAGATTAAAATTCACAAAAATACTAAATAATTCATACATTAAAATCTGGCAAATTCTTTTAAAGGAAAAAAAAATATGTCAAACTTTATATAAACTTAAAACAATTCATAGATTTGTTGAAGAATGAAACTTGGGGGGTTATAATTCAGTTAAAAGTTGGACTGATTTAGTGTTGGTCGCTTTTAAAGAGGTATAGTTTAGGGCCGAGTACCTCAATTTTTATCCTCATCAGCTCATCGATTGAGTTTTTTTTTTATCAATTTAAGGAAAACTTGCTCACTTCCTTCTATTTTAGAGTTTCGATCTGTCATTCTGTTGGACATTTTATATATTTTAAAAATGCATTAATTTGTTTGTACTACAGCCGTGGTGTCAGTTGGTATTTAAGGTTTGGGAGAAGAGGAGTCACCGATGTCATTCAAAGAAAGAAAAATAATACATTAATTGCACATTTGCACTAGATTAATAATTTAAAATAAACTTATTTGTTATCGTAAATTTGTTACATCGATTAAATTTTAAGAGAAGACAATTTTCTCTTAATTTTGTATGTACGAGGTGAGCTAATTAGTTAAACTAACATTTATAAATAAAATATCAAACAAAACAACTAAACAAGTTAAACATCTAAATGTATTCTCTTTTACGTTTCATAACATAAAATGGAACGTTAAGTTTTCAGAATTGTATTATGATTGAAATTAGTTTATAAATTGACAACTTTGGAATTGTCTAATGCACATGTCCAATTAATATACAATTAGTCCTTTTGTTTTTTCCCGAAATATTTAAAAAATTGTAATCACAATATATTTGAATCACACATTTGCATTAAAATTTCAAAAGAGAGAGAAAATTAATGAATGATATATTTAGATTCATTAAAATGATTGACAACAATAAACTTTTACGACATCCGGAAACACAAAATAATATGTCAAATGTTTTAGTTGTATTAAAACGATTGACAACAACAAAAAACTTTTACGATGTCCACAAACACCAAATAATATGTCGATGTTTAGATACATTAAAACAACTGACACAACAAAACAACCACAAAATAATACAGTACGTGACGAGATTTATATATAAATGTGATTATTGTAAAACTCTCAAGGATTAGTTAATTGGTAAAGTTGAGTCATGACAAATGTCTCATAAAATATATGTCATGAGTTTAGAATTTTGATGTGCAAGTAAACCGTCCGAACACCTTACTGTTACGTTGAAGAAAAATACAATTTTTGGAGGACATTTTTTAAGAAAGAACACCACAAAATTGGCCAATATAACTGATACCCTGGATCATGTTTAATGGGCTACTAATTTTATGTTTAATACAGTAAATGTCAATATATATTTATATCAAAAAAAGTTGTATGCATGTTTTTTAGCAAGAATCTAAAATGGAGCCATGAACTTAGGTACTTATATTTTGCTGAGAGTATCGTACAAAGCATAGTTGCATCCATTCATTCTTCTTTTTAATGTACAGAACAGAGAAACTAATATTTATTTAAAGCATAATTACATCCATTCATTACATAATCCAAAGTCATGCATTAATTGTAGTAAAATTGACAAGACACTTTGCAATGCGCGTGAAAATGCCGTTAAATTCTTAAATATGTATAATTTTAAAGGGGCACAACTAAGTGATACATTTGTACCTAAGTTTTTAGTCAATTATATGTCGCTCTTGAATTCTTCATTTAATATTTATTTGATTTAAGGCAACGGCGCGAGTTTTAAATATAAACAACTCTTTTTCCCAGCTAGATGGCTAATTAATTTATTAATGTGTAAACGAATGTGTATGTGTAGGTTTGAGTTGGTGCTCAAATGTATTGAATGTAGTGTTGTTGCAGGCTTTATGGATCTCCCATGGTGTTTGAATTAGTATATATATATATATATATATTATGATATGTAATTTGAACGGGAACATCATTGTATTTGCACGTTCCCTTCCTTGCATGTACAGGAGCATTCTCAATTGCAATATAATTATACTCTCAATATTGAATAATTTTAACATTCCCCAGCACTTACTTTGCCTCATGCACATCCACACGAACCGGATGTTTGCGATATTGTAACTAATTATATGATAAGAAAGTAGGCAAAACTGAAGGAAATAAAAAATAAGAACGGTGAAGTTTTCTTCAACAAATTTGTTTATTTGGTACGAGGGATGAAAAAAAATAAGAATTTTGGAATGAAAAGGAAAGTGCTTTCTTCTTACTCCTATTTTTTTTTCTTGTACCAAACAAAAGAAACTTGATAATTCCTCCACTTTTTTTTTTTAGTCACCAAAACTGAGTTGTATAGCAAGAGTCTTTGTTGAAAACCAAAAGATTTTTAAGTTAAATTTCTGGCACTCTAACGTTCCATTTCTCCCCTGCAGTGTAGAAATTCAAAAGCTCTACACTACTAGAAAAGTTGGTTGTAAGTACGGCAAAGTAATTACAAGTAGTTAAGCATTTTTCGGTGGGAATTAACTCTTACCAGTAATTAGACTTTTAGCAAAGAAGAGGAAGAAGAACAGTCTGCACCGCTTAATGCATTGCATTAGAAGCTTTTTGGCCATGTTTGTGTGTGAAAGAGAGCTGTCCACATTAAAAGTAATAAGGCCACATTAAAAGTAAAGAAATCCCCCCCTCCCTAGTGTAAAATTTTGCATTCATTGCCATTCCAACCGTGACATTCATTTCCTCATTTATTATTGTATTAGATTTGGAGTTCATGTAACATTTAATTCCCCCCATCTATGAGAGAAACAAAAGACAGAGAGAGAGAGAGAGAGAGAGAGAAAGAAACAGATCGAATAGGCATCCCCTCCTCTGCTCCTGCTGATTATCTCATCATTATTGGTATGTAGTTCTAGGTGTGGTGGAATAGAACTCATCATTATAGGCATCCCCTCCTCTGCTCCTGCTGATTATCTCATCATTATTGGTATGTAGTTCTAGGTGTGGTGGAATAGAACTCATCATTATTGGTATATAGTTCTAGGTGAGGTGGTCTATTCTATTCTCTCTCTGTCTCTCTCTATATATATATGTATATGTCAATGGTAGATTACACAGAGAACAAGGCCAACCAGGGATAGCCACATCAAATTTGGGGAAGAAGGGATAACTGTTTCTCTGAGAGTATTGTCTGCTGCTGATCATGAATATGGCTGTGATTTTCAAGCTCTCTCTTTGTTGCCTCCTCAACACACTCATTTCCTGTCAAGGTTTTTGTTCCCAATCCTTCTCTAATTTTATTTCTTTCTTGGTTTCTTTTATTAATCTCTCTCTTCCCCCCCTCTCTTTCTCTCCCTGTATATATTTATATATAAATATTTTTTGGCAAGTTTTGTGTTCTATTATGTATGGTACTCCTCTTAAATATACTTTACAACTCAAAACTATCAACGTTAATTCTTCACTCTATCATGTTTTATGGGGGAGAAGAAAGATGGACCGTTCTTATTTAATACATGTTTGCCTTTCCATTACCTTTGCCTTTTCACTCACTTTCCTTGATTTAGCATAAAGAAATTATTAATAACTACTACTACTTTTGGTCAAAGGCCGAAACAAGAAGATTCCTTTTTTCTATTATCTTCTTTTTTTTTGTTTTCTTGTTTGGGTTTGTTAATTTTCTACTCCAGTTAGTAAGCATAATTTAGAAATTAATAGTGTGGGGACATTACATATACATATGATCATTATATATCTAGCTACTCATTTTAGGCTAAAGCTTAATTAAGCAAAATTTTGTCTTGTAACATGATAATGGAAATTCCATTTGGAATAATACAGGTATGGGATATATTTGGGAAGATCGGTACCCGTTTATAAAGAAGGCAAGTTCATTTTCATCACCATCAACTTCATTGAACGGTGGAGATGAGGCCTATGACTACATAATTGTAGGAGGTGGAACAGCAGGGTGTCCCTTAGCTGCCACATTATCACAGAATTACAGCGTGTTATTACTGGAAAGGGGGGGAGTTCCATTTGCAAATGTGAATGTGTCCTTCTTGAGAAACTTCCACATCTCTCTTGCAGACCTTTCATCAACGTCTGCTTCTCAGTTCTTCAAATCCACAGATGGGGTCTTAAATTCTAGGGCCAGGGTTTTAGGTGGAGGCACTTGCATCAATGCTGGATTTTACACCCGGGCAAGCACAAGGTACAACTCTCTTAGCTGTCAATGTGTACACATATGTATATGTGTGTTTGTATTTATCATCTAATTGCTTATGTGGGTTGTTGCAATTGAATGACTACAAACCATAATTAGTTAGGTTGCCAATTTCACCTAACTTTTAACTTTCTTATAGTTTGTGGACAAAAAACCTTTGCGCTAGGTAGAACTATATTTTGACAGGATTTAAGTGCACTCAGAGTTGGTTGGTTGCATAGGTAGAATTTATGAAAACATATTTACTCTAGGAGTAGGACATAGCATGTGGTATTCTGCAAACAATGTGGACACAACATGTATGCAAGGTGGGTCCTGCATGTTTCCAACGCGGGGAGACCTGAGCGTACCGTCTTAAAAGCCACCTCACAATCTCGCATTCGTGTCGTGCTTGAACTAGTTGTGCAGTAGCAGGTCCTGTGTTTTCAGCGTACAATATTTTCTCTCCTTTTCGTCTAAGACTGCACATACCTATCAACGCAATGCAAGTTCATTATCTAAGTTTTGTTGCTTCAAACGGGTCAAAAAGTGGGTTGGGTAGAAATACTCGAAAGCATATTCTAGGCTGCTATTTCAATAGCATTCTTTGCTCACGTCTTGCCTTTTTTGCATTAGTGGTTTTAATTGTTCAAAATCCCTGATTTATGCACCAAAAGTAAAGCTACTCATGTTCAATTACGAATCTGAATCACATAAATGCTTAACTGATTTAATACAGTCATGGATGAATATGATGGTGGATGTCATTGCCAAAAAGTATTGGTATGCATAAATTAGATGTTCATATAATTATGTTGATCAACAATATCATGGGCTCATGTTTGATGAATTCATGGAACTAAAAGGGATTAGTTGGGCAAATCATTTATGATAGTCATGTGGAGAAAGAAACAGCCTTACAAATTGGCCCCTCCATATTCACTACACTCACCCACCCTTACTCCATTTACAGAAAGCCCATAAATCGCATTCTTGCAACTCAACCCACAACATGTCTTAATTTTGTCATACAACATTATCGTTTTCCTGTTCTTTTTACCACTTGTGTTCAGATGTTTAGGTCGTAAGTTGACAAGATATGATTGACTTGGATCCATTTTAGAGAATTTTGAACTCATAATACGGTTACACACAATGTGCGAGAGACAAACTTTGAGCACATTAATGCCATAAATATTTTTTATTGAGAATATGCTATAAAAGCATGAAAAAATTAATTCTAGTGATGTATATAGAATGTTGACATAACAAGCGTTTTCTTTCTCGATCTTCTATATAATTATTAGAACAAAAAGAAATATGTGTTGGTGCTAAAAATTTCTTGGCTTGCAGTGATATTAATAAAGTAGGTTGGGATGCTAAACTGGTGAATGAGTCTTACCCGTGGATCGAGAAACAAATTGTTCACCAGCCTAAGCTTGCACCCTGGCAGGTGGCGGTCAGGGATGGCCTTTTGGAAGCCGGGGTCTCACCTTTTAACGGATTCACCTTCGATCACTTATACGGAACCAAAGTCGGTGGGACCATTTTTGACAAGTATGGTCGCCGTCACACCGCTGCTGAACTACTTGCTTCCGCAAACCCTGCAAATCTTAATGTTTTAATTCATGCAACGGTCCAAAATATTATGTTCGATACGACAGGTATTTTATTTTAATCAGCGTATATAATCCAAAAATATGTTTTCAACTGTTAACTGTGTACCGGGTGAGTTGATAAATGTCTTATACAGGGAAGAAACCAAAGGCGGTTGGAGTTGTTTTTAAAGATGAAAATGGGAACCAACACCAAGCACTTCTCTCAAAGAGGAGGGGAAGCGAGGTTATATTGTCCTGCGGAGCTATTGGGAGCCCTCAAATGCTACTACTTAGTGGTATTGGACCAAAGGCCGACCTTAAGAAGCTAAACATCTCGGTGGTTCTTGACAACAAGTTTGTTGGGAAAGGCATGTCTGATAACCCCATGAACACGATCTTCGTTCCCACCGATGAAGCTGTGGAGCAATCGCTAATTCAAACTGTCGGAATTACGAAAAAGGGCGTGTACATCGAGGCTAGTAGTGGATTTGGGCAGTCCACAGATAGCATTCATTGTGATCATGGACTTATGTCAGCTGAGGTTAGTAACAATAATTACTCTTTGTTGAGACTACTTCGTAATAACTTGAGAGACTCATGTTAGTGAATTTCCCTTTGCGGCTATATGAGTAGATTGGGCAGCTCTCCACCATTCCACCTAAGCAAAGAACAAAAGAAGCCATTCGGGACTACAGCAAAAGCAAACGAGACCTTCCACATGAAGTATTCAAGGGAGGTTTCATATTAGAAAAGATTGCGAGTCCCTTGTCGAAAGGGCATCTCAATCTGGTCAACACGAATGCTGATGACAATCCAAACGTCACCTTCAACTACTTCAGCCACCCACGAGACCTAAAGCGTTGCGTTGACGGTATTCGCCTTGTAAAGAAGCTCGTCAGCTCGAAACACTTCAACTTCACGTGTGACAAAAATAATTTTGAGAAGCTGCTTAATATGAGTGTCAAGGCTAATGTTAACCTTATACCTAGGCATACTAATGACACGAAATCCATAGAGCAGTTTTGCAAAGACACTGTCATCACAATTTGGCACTACCATGGTGGGTGCCACGTGGGCAAGGTGGTGAGCCGTGACTACCAGGTTCTTGGTGTTCGTCGGCTTCGAGTAATTGACAGTTCGACTTTTACCGATTCCCCAGGCACAAATCCCCAAGCCACTGTAATGATGTTTGGCAGGTATATTTCATAAGCAGCTCTACTCTAAATTCTGACGATGAGAGTGAATATTATTGTGCTTATGGTTTCTCTTTTATATGTACTGATTCAGGTACATGGGAGTGAAGATTCTAAGGCACAGGTTAGGAAGAGCTGCTGGCTTATAAAAGGCGAACACTCCACTCGTATAATTTGTTTATTCTATTTCTTAGCGGAGCCAGTTATATGAAGAGGTAGGCTTTCCTAGAAAAAGAAATGGAAAAAAAATGAGTGCTTCCTTTCTTTGTACTCATAAATATGTATCCCGAAGTACTTGTGATTTTGATTTTCACCCATTGTAATAGTTACTGGTATGCATCACCCTTATTCGCAAATGTTCATTTATACTCTCCGTCGTTGAATCTTTTGCTAGCTTCTTGAACTAGGAGATGAATGAAAGTGACTTAAACGAGCAAGAATTAATAGTGCTGAAAATTTAAGTAGCCTGTAAAAGTTTATTCTGTCTTGATTTGTTATATAGAAGCCGAACAAGAGCGAAGCAATTTTTCAATCATAAAATTTTAAGCTCTTGAGAAATTAATTGACAGTTACAAAACTTGACCGACGAACAAGAAAATAATACTCAGTACAATTATGAACTGGTTCAACCTTAAAAAGGGATTTGGAATCACTTACAATTCAAGTCACATTTCAGTATAATACTTGATTTGCATGGTACCTGAAGTCTAAAACACATACCTGAGGCACTATAACTACACACTGTACAATAATTCTGTGATGATGAAATGCTTAGTTCTACGATAACTCATGGTCGCTCATGCTGCCTCTAGATATCCCTCTTAGTCTTTGCCAAAACCTCCTCCTTTTCCCCATTTTCAGAGGAGCAGAGTTAGATTGTCTCCTAAAAGACCCAAAATCCTGTCCCTCAAATCCAGCCGATACACATCTCAAATCCGAAGCTGACATAGGTATCTTAGTGTCAAAAATGGAATCATAGCCCGGCATAATAGGGTAATTGGTCCCTGAGGCTTCCACTAGCTCCCCTGAAGCTCTGCTGTTCTTATCTATATCAACGGAAAACTCCTCCTGGCTGCAACTTCGAGATATAGGCTCTTTTATCTCATCAAACTCGTTACAGACAAGCTTCAAGGCTTGAACAACTTCACCCATAAATGGACGGTGAGATACTTCTGGTTGCACACACATTGATGCAATTGCTGCTACTTTGGCCACGCTATCAAATGGGATGTTCAACTTTAGAGTTGGGTCAACGATTGATTCTAAATCCTCTTTGGCTGTGAGGAGTGGGCGCGCCCAAGCAACCAGATTTTCTTGACCGGGTGGCTGTGACAAGTCAATGGGTTTTCTTCCGGTTAGGAGTTCAAGGAGAACTACACCATAGCTGTAAACATCACTCTTCACAAGGAGATGGCCAGTCATTGCATACTCTGGAGCCAAATAACTGAGAAAACAAGAAGTTCAAAGAGAAAAATCAAAAAGTTAAAACACAGAAGCATCAAAGCATATACAATGTTATTATTGTTTGTTTTAAGTATAGTTGGTGAGAATGTACATACCCGAACGTTCCCATAACGTGTGTGGAAATGTGCTGTTTGTTTCCGTCATCCACTGCGGATCTAGCTAACCCAAAATCCGAAACTTTAGGCGTAAAGTCATTTTCTAACAAAATGTTGCTTGACTTGAAGTCTCTGTGTATAACACGAGGGCTTGAATCTTCGTGCAGATAGGCTAAACCCCTAGCTGCACCCAGGGCAATCTTCATTCGGACACACCAATCAAGAGGAGCCGTTTCCTTGTCAACTCCTTATTAAGACCACAACATTCAACATATAATCACACCAAATATGAAAAGAACATGGCAAAATAATAAAAAAAAAGTAAAAAAATAAACATTAAAGAGTACATATTGTATTAGACTTTTATATACCATGTAGATGGGATTCTACGCTTCCATTAGGAACAAGTTCATAGATGAGGCATCTGCAATGTTCCTCTGTGCAAATACCGATCAATTTGACTAAATTTCTGTGGTGGAGACGACTAAGCATCTCGACTTCTGCTAGGAATTCACGGCCGCCCTGCTGATCATCTCTCTTGAGAACCTTCACAGCCACCTTCCTTTCATCATCAAGAACCCCACTATAAACAAGTCCAAATCCACCTTCCCCTAGAATTCTTGAAGAATCAAAATTATCAGTGACCCTCTCTATTTCATTCAAGCTAAAAATCTTAGCAGTCCCTGTACACGCCAATAGGCTAGAACTGAAGGACATTGATGCAGCTGAACTCGGCCTGCTTCCCAACGTCAATGACCTCGCCGCCCCTGTTCATTTATATATTTTGTTAATTCTTGAAGAATTAAAGTTATCAAAGAGCATGCACACATTTGACTTTCTAAACAATTTGTGGACTTGTATGATTTCGCCATAATGGTAATTAATTACCTGATGGTTTTCCGGAGGAGGATATAGGAAGCATTTGTTTGGGTTGACAAATGGAGCATCCACATTTCAGCAACAAAATCCAAAGAACTCCCATGCAAACAACAAAAGCTGTCACAGATGATAAAACGACTACAGCAATTGTGCTTCCTCTAGTCCCATCCTTTCTTCTTGTTGGCACATCAACTCCTAAAGGTTTTATTGGCATTCCATCATTGCCATTGCTAGGATACGTCAGATCATCTATAGTAGCAGGGCTTGAGGGAATCGAAGGTGGAGAGGGTGGAAGACCTGTTTATGAAGCAAATTATTGACTTGATGAACTTGAACCAATATCTAAGGCAAAACAAAATATTATAATTGAAATACAGGTAATACTTCATTTGATTCGGAAACGATAATAGGACCAACATATAACCTGGATAGTGAACATACACCACTTGGTAGGCCCCAAATAGGGAACTCCTTATGAAAACCCGTCTCTCCCAAAACTTTTTGTATATTGAAAATACATGAGTAGGATCAAAATTTTCTTGTAGTGGTACCAAGTGGACAAGGACAGTGGTTTCCTCTAGCTGCTGGACGTCTGCATTGGCTCCCATAATCCGCACTTGACTTTGGTTTAGTGAAACACCGGCTGCAATTTCCTTAGCCAGCTCGGAAACCAGAGGAAAGAATGTATATAGGGCAACCCTAATGCTTAATCTAACTTCAATAGGCCACACACAACTGCACTGAGTTCCGGCAGGTGTATAGGTCAATGGCTCCGTGCATCTCACTGTTGTACAATCTGCAATATTTTGAACACGGCATTAGGGCCCTGTATATCTCAGGACTGGCTGACTTGAGATAAGCTGGGTTAATTGTTTACATACCTTGATTAGGAGGTGGAGGCAGTAGTAACATAACTGGCAATGGTGGGGAAGCCTTCTTTTCTAGGGAAGAGCTCAACGGAGATATTGTAGGCGGAGGCATAGGAACTTGCAAGCACAGGCAATATATGATATGTGTCAATAATTACTACTAATGAAATAGAGGAAACCCTACTAAACCCAAAGGAAACAAGCAAGATTATACATTACATTCCCATACTTTCGAATTGGCGCGATGGTATTGTTGTTGATGGCGATGGAGTGGGTGAACTCCAGCTTTTTGATGAAGTCCAAGGAGAAGGAAGCGGTGCTATTAGAGGACCTATACATTTCTTAAAGGATTAATACGGAATGTTAATCACACAAATTCACGAAAGAAAAACATGATGCAACAAGAACGATAACATTTTTCAGTTGGAATGGCCGACCTTGTGGCAAAATCTGCTTTGATGGCTCTGGGGCATGGTTGCTGAATTTCTTTCTTTTGTAACGATGTTTATAAACTGATACCAAAGGGGAAGGTGCACGAGAAAGCGTATTATTATACTGAGTTGGAGCTACAAAAGGAAACAATATTTGATGATTAGAGTGGGAAGTAGGCCTGAAATCTAAACTCCAAATATTTAGTGTTTCTTAATGATTCAGCTGAAAATTGGACAAATGTTTAAGAGTCGTGCTGAATTTTGATGAAAATAGTTGAATCAATGACAAGATAGAATATCTAGCCTGCACAAATCAGATTCTGCCTGAAAATTGAACAATTTGGGTAAATTTCATATCCAAAGAACTGAGATAGCAAATTGAGTTTGACAATTTTAGATGATGAATAATATAAAAGTATTGAAACGATCCCCACTTAAATTCATAATGGGAACTCCAAAATTTTTGCAAAAAATTCTGACACCGCACCTCCACTGAACTACTATTATATTCGACTTCGCGAGGTATATTTTTGAAGGTTAATTCATTCATACAATACAGTTTCTTTTCTTTCGTTTTGAATTGGTATTAAAATATAATTAAACCCCTAAGCCAGCTTCAACACATCATCATTACGACTTTGGCACCAAGAATAATAAAGAATTTATACAATCAGATGGCCTTATATTTTCTCTCTGTCGATTACACAGTAGTATCACTTTTCAAGAACCCAGATCCCAAAAATTTTTCCACTTCAAAGCTCTTGAAGCCCCTTCATGGAATTAATCATGCAGGTACGTTGATCAAACTAAAAAATTCTAGTAAAAAATCAGCTAATTCAAGAAGGAGCTAATTACAGAAGGAAAAACAAACCAATTATCACCTGAAGATCCAAGAACTGAGATATCACTGATAATTACAAAGAATGTCATGGATAGGAGAATCACTGGCATCCCCATCTTCCTTCAAATAAAGTATATATTTTTAATCAAACTTCAATAAATTTGATTATACCTCGTTCTACCATTCAAATTAAGAACAGTATACGAGAAGACAGCGACAGATTCACTGAAGTGCTTAGATGGAGAAAGACCCACAAAGAGTAATATTGAAGCAATGAGACGATAACAATTGATTAGTTGGAAAGAACCAAAGTATTGTTCTTTTGTTGAGGCTAATAAGCTCTGAAATTTGCAGAGCTTTGAGAGCCACTAATGGAATAGTACTTGTTGACATGAGCGATTAAAAACTAATAGGCCAAACAGCAGAGCCAAAATAACAGAGACTTTGAACCAGAATTGAGTGGATGGGTAGGGAAGAGAGAGGAGAAACGGTAGGCTGTTAATTAGTTGAAACTTGAAATTTTGGGCATTTCTTTGGTTTTTATTTAATCCAAATGCCTAACAAGTTCCAAGTTGCAATTATAATTGCAATAAGAAAACAATGGAGTGTGACCATGATAAAAACGGTCCCACTATATCACCCACCAATCAGCACTCCTCTATTTTTTTTATTAGTATGTAATAATTGAATCAACTATAACAGGTCTAGTAGTTAACTATTTTAGATTCAAAAAATTGGACTCAACTGAGAGTTTTTCTGATCGAGTTTTGACAAATGTAAAATTTTTGATACCCATCGGTGAACACTTTTCGCGAATTTGATTAGTCAAGATGAGTGAAAGTTGAGCCAAATACCTTGATATTAAACAAAAGAAAAAAATACTAATAGAATGAGTAAGGTGTATCCTTGGTCTGAATTTTTGTTATTTTCTAAAATTTAAATAGTAATTTATATAAAAAAATTAAGTCTAGTCAATTTTTTTTTCATTTAAATTATAAGAAATTAATTTAAAATTACAAGAACAAATACAAATTTAAATAAAACGGAAAAAAGAACCAAATGTCAAAATAAAAAACTTTGAATATATTATGTCAGCAGAATCACAAATTTACTTGATAAATACGTTTATAAAAGAAGATTTTTTTATTTTTTTTGGTTATACCGAGGTTGAATAAAAGCAAAGAGGCAAGGGAGAAAATCTGAATCATGACAACATTTCAGAGTTTTCAATTTATTAAGCTAAGGGTTGAATCTCATACATTCCAATATAAAAGAATGGTGCTGATTGAAAGTGCCCACCAAGCATATACAATCCAAATTCGTAAAAGCTTGGTTGTCTCATAATGACAAATGATGCTTCGCTGACCCCTACCCCTACCCCTACCCCTACCCTACCCCTACCTCCATCCCACTACACATTATTATTATTATTATTATTTACAAACTAATTTTCTCTATATGTAGAGGTGGGTCGGTGAGAAAGAAAATCGGCTTTATTCTTTTTCAACAAAGTTGGTTTGTCGATCTATTGTTCACTACTATTTTTGATATATTTACACATTCTAAGGATTTATTTGTCTAAATTTAAATAGATAAATCTGAAGAATAAAATTTGTTTTAATGTTTGTAAATTAAATTTGAAAAACTTATTTATTTTATTTTTAATTATGACATTGAATATGTATTATTTGTTTGAGTATATTACAAAATTTAAATACTAAATTAATGTTATTTGAATAATTTTGCTATTATCCTCTTATTTTATAAAAATGATGTAAAAAAAATGACGTATTTTACCTCTTTAAAAATTAAGTGTTGAGAAGGAGGAGAGTCTTTTAATTTTTAAGAGGCAAAAACATACTTTAAATCTAAAATTTAAGACTAACAATTTTTTTTAAAATATCTCAAATACTATTTAATTAGATTTTCAAGACGCAAACAAATTAAACAACACATAAAATAAATCCTTAACTTGTTTTAAGACTGTAAATAGGCCGAATCAAATGAAGTCAACGTGGGATGAAGTCTTGCATTTAAAATTGTGTGAAATATTTGCTTTGAGAAATTTCGGAACTTCAGTGTGCTTTGGTACCGTTCGAAAGTGAATTCGAAGAATTAGATTTGTGTTCAATAAAAAAATATTCAGCTTCGAAGTATTGCCTGGTTGAATTTGGGCTCGAAGCCATACACACTGTAAAAAAAAAAAAGAAAAAAAAAAAGAAACTTGTTGACCCAACTCACTGACGTTTAGCCAATTTTTTACGTATTAACAAAATTTAGTTAAAAAATTTATATCTTGAAGCAGAAAGCGTAGTAAACTATTGTTTTAAATTTAATAAGTGCAAAATATTTAAATTGAAATTGAAAATAAAATCAACTCAAGAAGAAACATCGTTAAGTTTTATATTAAAAAAGGAAGAGAGGAAAAGGGAGATTGAATGACATTAATCAAAAATTTTAACATTGCAATAAAAATAAAATCAAGACAATTTCAATCGTTTGAAAAGAATTTAATTTGAGATTAAAAGAGTAATAAATGTTATATTTTTTTTTTTCAAAAAAGGGTCATTTGGTGATAAATCCAATCCTTAATATGTACGGATTTAGACAATAATAACATGATATAGACCTTTTCAACCAAAACACCTCTCTTGCCAAATTTATATTGTTATAGACAAAAAATGCCCATTTACCATTATTTTCAATTTTCAAAATTTGAAATCCAATAAGGTAACATTTATTACACTCTTACTTAATAATAATAATAATAAACAAAAAAAAACTTACATAGAATACTACAAACAAATATGTTTTAGAATAATTGAAAATTTATAAATTTACAATTAAGATATAGGGGAAGCACAAATTAGGAAACAATTGACTATACTATTTTCCATGTATTCATATTTTGTGCAGTTAAATTCATAATTTTCTATGCAATTCATATTTTTCCATTAAATTTGTAAATTTCACTACATTATTTTTGAAGAACTTGTAGTAAACTTCTAAATTATGAAATAATTTTTTTTATATTTTTGCAAATTGTAAATTTTTCTTTCAATTTTCCGGTGAAACTTGTAATCTTTAATTAAAGTTTTGTAACTCAATTTTCAAAAAAAATTTATAGTTTTGTATAGAAATTTGGTGTTACCCAATTAATCTAATCAAGATAAACAAAAATATAATTAGCAAATTAGGAAATAAGTTATGGTAAGAAATAATTTGTATCTATAATATATATAATAAAATATATATTGATATGGGTACATATGTCAAATATCTTGAAGCTAATTCTAATTTCGTGCTTTTTATTATTTATAGTAATAAAATATGTTATAGTCGTATTAAAATATATTATCTTAAACCTTTCATAGAAATATGATCATATAAGTGATTTTTCTCCCCGTATCCCCCCCCCCCCCCAAAATAAAAAATAAAAAAATTAGTCAAGAACTATTGTGATTTTTTTTATTAAGAAATTGCTGTGGACTATACAAATGAGGGTAATATTCTCTAATTAAATTGCCATTTAAAGTGATTTGAAACTGCTGTGATAGAGTTCGAACCTACATCTTTACTGTCCTCGAACTCTTTTATAAATACTTGTTTTCGCTCTTAAATGTTAAAAAACAGAGTCTACATTCATTTCAAGACACAATAAAAATAGCAAAACTCACAATAAAAATAAACTTTATTATAATTAATTATGATTACATTAATATATTTTTAAAAAAAATTATAAAAATAAAACATAAACTTTTCATAAAAGCTTTTTTATAATAATTACTTTGTAATTTCTATTTTGTGATCGACGAAGACCCCGGATGACTCATGAGTGGTAAAGCATAGTTCAAGTCCTCCCACCTTTTCTTTAAAATTTGAATAACCGAATTTATGATTGGGCGCACAATAACATGCATGAAAAGAAAACAAGTTGTAATCGTTGAACATATTTTACGACACATCATGCAAGACGGGTAAAGTCACTATTTAAGATGGGACAAGATTTAAGTTTTGGTCCAATAATTAAAAATATAATAACCCACATAGTACACCGCAATTCAATTAACCTTCCTCGAAGAACCTATGCTAGACTTGTATCATTTGATGATGGCACGTGAATCATGGAAAGCCAAAATCTCTATAAAGCAAGGAAAATAATACTTATGTACAGCGGAGCCAAGAAACGGAAGAGCTTCATCTTTTTTGCAAGGGAAAGTGGTTCACGTGCTAGCTTGAGGATGTAGAGGTCGAACCAACTTTTTAACTGTTAGGTTTAGTTGGTTCGTAGATTTGAGCATTTAATAAATTTTATTTTTTTTATTTGATAAGTATAATATCTATACTTGAATATTTTTTAAATTTTATCAAATACAAAATAAATAAAAAAGCCTGACATAAACTTTAATTTTTCACCAACACCAACACCAACAAAACAAAAAGAATTAATTTTCCGATTAGGTGAAGAAAGGGAACGCAAGTGCAAAAGACTGTGTACCTAAGGCCATTTCCAATGGTGGTTTCTATTTTTGCATTTCTATCCTATGTGTCAATATTATTTTATAACATTTCTATATCTATTGGCAATATATTTGAATTGGTGTAAAAGGATAGAAAAGATGGTCTCCAATGGTGATTTCTATTGTTTCATTTCTTTCTTACTTTGTCCCCCTATTTAATGAAGAAAGAGAATTAGTGGGTTTACAACAACCAATGAAAATTTGCTGTGTCACATAGAAAATTTCTATCACTATTTCTACATATAGAAATGGTGATAGAAATTTCCAATCCTATTAGACTTCCACTTAGGATAGAAATGGAGATAGAAATACTTATTGGAGAAGATTTTTTCTATTATTCATTTCTATCATAGAAATTTGCTTGGGTAGAAAACACCATTGGAGATGGATCTTCCTATCCCTGTAGAAAATCAAATCCCTGAAACTATATTACCTATAACAAATCCTTATCATGTTTTTCAAAAACCATCGTTAGAGTTGTTTTCCAAAAGAGTCAGACAGTTGGCCTCATCAGAAAAATCTAAACTTCCAGTTAAAGAATTTGTCCAGTGTACCCCGTTCGATTCTTTGTTCGTTAAATCTGGTCATGAAGAACAGTTTTTTACTGTTCCTATTTCTCCAGATATTTCCCGTATGGCCTTAGCACAAGGTTATACCCACATGCATTTTGGAACTATTAGATTTGCGGTTACTTTCCATGGTCGTAAAGGATTACAGGCAGTGGTTAGAATTGCTCTTGTTGATTCTCGTTTTACAAATTATCAGCAAGCTATTCTTGGAAATGTCCAAGCAACTTTGAATGCAGGAACTGTGTTCTTTACACTTTATCCGAATTTCAACATTCCCCTTTGTGATCCATTTGTCTGTTCAGCTCTCAAGATTCAGGTCCAGATTACTGGCGTTTCAATGGTTCCAGGCACAACAGCGGCAACAATTCACCAACATATGGTCTACCGTGTACAAAATCACTCATATGATATTTGCATACCAGGTTCTTCCACGTCTGAAGCGTTGATGCTTACTATTGACTCAGAAACCGCCCATACCGCCAAGTATGTTCCACGACAGCTCACTCGTGATGAACTTGTGAAGTTGTTACCAGAAGTTTGGGTTACCTCCTATGAGAAACTCCAAGAACAAGCAAATACAGAGTCTCTTTAGCAGACTAATCCAACTTACATTCGCCAGCCTGATAAGCAAATAGAGATGCGATTCAACAATAAAATCGCTACAGCTTCTCCTGACAAAAATCCTTTTTAAATTGAGCTTCTTATGATGCAAGAAATTCGCAGGTTACCTTCAGACCCTCTCTTGAAGAATGAGCTTATGGCTATTCTTTATTTTGATCCGCAAGGAAATCCAGTTTTTCAAGCTAAAGATAAAAATGGTCACATATGGTATGATACATGCTATTGTGATGCGTGTGAAGAATTAACTTATGAAGCAGAGTTAGATCCCAAGGGGTTGAAGCGTTACAGAAAGAAAAAGACAGGAAAGGCCTTGTTGTCCCAGGAACTTCTCTAACAACGGTATGAAGCAGGTGATCAAACCGTTGGTCTTCTCGGTGAACCAAGTGACAAGTTTGACTATTTTGTCACTTATGGTGATAAACCTTTACCCACTCCACCACTAGAAATACATTCATGCCAACTACCTCCACCTCCAAATAACCCCGAGCCTCCTAAGAAACCTCCTCAACGTCTTTCTCCATATACCCAGAACGCCCTGAAAGCTCTTGGCAGACCTTATAAACAATCCTATACCACTCCTCATCACCTTCCTGTTGACCAGCCACAACAAACCCCAATTACCTGTTACCTGATGTCCCAAGAAACTGAGGACTATGGTTTTCCACCTTCAGAGGATTTTGATAATCTCTCTACTCAAACCAACCACAAATGGAAGATTCTAAACCCCACTTCCATTGGTTCTGACGGCTAGATCAAAAAGATAATAGCAGCAGAAGCATCCCTTAATTGGCAAGCAGAGAATGCCCTTGCACAGAATAAAGTTCTCGCCCAAATTGCTCAGTAAACAAAATAGATAAATTCCCGAGTTCCATCCATCTCCACTATGGAAGAGGCTATTGCTGACCTAAAAATGAGAATTTGAGTTCTTAATGATCAAATGCGTTCTGTTTCCATAACGGTCAAGGAATTTGCCACTACAGCAAACTTTTTCAGAGATAAAGAGAATGAGAAAAAGGCTCTCCAAGCCCAGTTAGAATCTTTTGAAAGAAGTGAATATGCTCAGCGCCAAGCTGCTCGTCCCTCTCCAAAATCTTTATACCCAAGCAGAGATTTTGCTGATTCCTCACTATTCTACCCATCAGAAACTCCGCCATCCTCTCCCTATGACCTTCGTGATTATACCCTCTCCATGAAAAGCACTCCCACAACAATCAATATTTGGGATGAACCACCCAAAAGGAGATTACCCCCCTGGTCTACCTCTCCACCAAAATTTAAACCAGTTTTCAGACCACCCAAATCAAAGTATAAATATTACTGAAAATCATTTATTCTTTTCATATAAAAACATTTATCATAATATCAAAAAAGAATTGCTTATATCTCAAAACCTTAAAGTTATAAGTTTTCCATAAGAAAACTACTCACAAGAAGACATCGAAATAGCTCTGATACCAATTAGGGGAGGGAGATATTCGTAGTTATGGGACTACGCAATACTGGGGGAAGAGATACACTCTAAACAAATGAACAAGACAACAAAGATAAACGGAAACTAAAATTCTAACAACACGGATTATCCCAACAACATGTTTCTGGATCAAAACAACAAATCATATGAGTGACAGTAGCACAATAACAAAGACAAAAAAGAATAACACATGAACCTAAGAAAAATAGAAAACCAAGGATTATATAAAATAAGATAGGCATCTTACAAACTTGAGAGAGACTCTCGTGGAGAAAGCTTACAACACTTACAAACCAATAACTCCTAGATGACTCCGATATTAGATTCTTCATACTAATCAAAGTATAAATATCACTGAGAATAATTTATTCTTTGATTAATATGAATAATCTGATCTCGGAGTCATCTAGGAGTTATTGGTTTGTAAGTGTTGTAAGCTTTCTCCATGAGAGTCTCTCTCAAGTTTGTAAGATGCATATCTTATTTTATATAATCCTTGGTTTTCTACTGGGAGTGGTTGAGAAGTAGATTGCTGAGCAGAATATATTTGATCGAAGGATTCAAACAAATCTTCTGATTGGGCTTTAACAGGTTCTCTATCAGCAAAGGCTTGGGCTTTTAGGAAAGAGGAGATATGGTTAACAGGTTTATTCTCATGGATTTTCATAGTAAACATATCCATAGGTTTTGTGGAAGCACCTTGGATAACATCACTAAGATCAGTTGGAGAACTATACGCTGTTGGCTGTATGCTGGGTGAGGTTTTAGCGGTTATTTGAGAAGGGTGAGACGAAAGAAAAGTAGAATTAGGTTCTTTAAGAACAATAGTAGAACTAGGTTCTTTAAGAACAATTCCTCTGGCTTCTCTGGCTGTAGGTGGGGCTTGAACACGCTGGATAGTAGTATCTGAAATTTGGCTGGGATGTTTGGCTTTAAAGGGATAAACACGGCACCCATTGCCTCAACAAGCCTGGCGCTCAAACACCTGTCCTTAACTTCACAAGTTCATCACGAGTGAGCTGTCGTGGAACATACTTGGCGGTATGGGCGGTTTTTGAGTCAATAGTAAGCATCAACGCTTCAGATATGGAAGAACCTGGTATACAAAGATCATATGAGTGGTTTTGTACACGGTAGACCATCTGTTGGTGAATTGTTGCTGCTGCTGTGCCTGGAACCATTGAAACGCCAGTAATCTGTACCTGAATCTTGAGAGCTGAACAAACAAATGGATCACAAAGGGGAATGTTGAAATTTGGATAAAGTGTAAAGAACACAGTTCATGCATTCAGAGTTGCTTGGACATTTCCAAGAATAGCTTGCTGATAATTTGTAAGACGAGAATCAACAAGAGCAATTCTAGCCACTACCTGTAATCCTTTACGACCATGGAAAGTAACCGTAAATCTGATAGCTCCAAAATGCATGTGGGTATAACCTTGTGCTAAGGCCATACGGGAAATATCTGGGGAAATATTTGGGGAAATAGGAACAGTAAAAAACTGTTCTTCATGACTAGATTTTACGAACAAAGAATCAAACGGAGTACATTGGATAAATTCTTTAACTGGAAGTTTAGATTTATCCGAAGAGACCAACTGTCTGACTCTTTTGGAAAACGACTCTGACGAAGGTTTTTGAAAACATGATAAGGATTTGTCATAGGTAATATTGTTTCAAGAATTTGATTTTCTACAGGGATTGGAAGTTGGGTAATTTCAGAGATAAGACATGCTTTCTTAGTATTATAATGAAAAATTATTCTGTGTTTAGAAATAACTGAAAGTTTCATAGATCTGAGATCCTCGACTACCTTTTGTTACAACTAAAATCTATAATATCATATTTGACCACAAACTGCGAGCATTTATCAGGCATAAACACGGCACCCATTGCCTTAACAAGCCTAGCGTTCAAACACCTGTCCTTATATGAGAGTATAACGTTTTGTGAAAACAAAAGATTTTCCCAGTGATCCAGTTATGATTAATCCTTCCTTTTAAGCTTCCGTTATGGCAGGTTCTATCATATGATCATATTGTCTAGTAGGATTGGGAATAGTAAGGCCATCTCCAATGGTGTTTATATACAAGCAAATTTCTATGATAGAAATAAATAATAAAAAAAATCTTTTTCAATGGGCATTTCTATCTCCATTTCTATCCTAAGTGGAAGTCTAATAGAATTGAGAATTTCTATCACCATTTCTACATGGCAAATTTTTATTGGTTATTGTCATACCCACTAATTCTCTATTTTCTTAAATAATACCCACCAATTCTCTCTCTTCATTAAATATGGGATAAAGTAAGGAAGAAATAGAAGAATAAAAATTACCATTGAAGACCATTATTTCTATTTTTCTACATCAATACAAATATATTGTCAACAGATATAAAAATATTATAAAATAATATTAACACATAAGATAGAAATACAAAAATAGAAGATGGCCTAGAACCCTACGCACTCCAAAGATTTTTAAATTAAATGAAACCCCGCTCCTAGTAGCTAAATTTTTATAACTTATCTACACTTCAACAAATAATCGAAGCGAAGCACTCACTCTTCTTTTTTTTCGATCAATCTTCGCATTCGTTCTGAAACCCACCCCAAACGCCATTTCTCTTTTGGTTAAATTAAGAGGGGGCATCCGGCATCATGTATCGGCTCGCTGCAGCCTTTGCTTCATCATCGATCAGGTATATTTTATTTGTTTCATCATCCATTTCTATCATTCTCTGATTCTCTTGCATACATGCGTACATTTTTTTTTATATTATATTCTCACTGTTTATTTGCCTTCTTCTTTGTTTCCAGGTCCACTACTTCCAGGAGTCTGGTTAGTCAAAACCCTACTTCATCTTTTCATACATCTATCTCTTTTATTTGCTGGAAAAGAATATATATTTTTTCAGTTATCGCTATTTTCATTCCTTGTTTTCTTGGCAAGACGCAAATAATAGCTAAGGTAACGTTTGATAAAACATCTTAGAACTGAAAATTGAAAAAGCTGTTTGTTTACTTCTGAAAACTGTATCTGAAAAAAATGTTATTTGTTTGAATATAATACATCTGAGAACTGAAATTTTTTTAATATGACAACTTTGCCCTTATTACTTTATTTAGATGACATGATTCTAAATGAAAATAAAAAAGACCATATAATTTAAGAGCACTAAATTCACAAACTACATAAATCCATAAAGAAAACATAAAGTCAAAGTTACAAAACAACAAAATAAAACAAAACAAAATCACAAACTCCATAAATCCACAATACTAGGAAAATATCAATTACAAATGATAATTTGCACTAAATAATTCATCTGCACACATTAATACATTACCAATGAAGAATATGAACATATACTCAAGAATTCACTATTTAAAAATCGAATACCAACCATCATCTTCAATCCTTGCATAAAGAAAAATCATTATAAGGATGAAGATTGAAGAACGAAGTCATTATCTCAAAGCCATTCTCCATCATCTCAAATAAAGTACCTCCGGTGAGAGAAGAAGCTACGGGCTGTGGGAGAAGGAGAAGGAGAAGGAGAAGGAGAAGCGGCTGTGGTTTTGTGTTTAAGGATGGGCGTCGTTTTAGGAAGAAGAATGAAGGAGCATCGTGTATTTTGATGGTTTGGATGAGGATAAAATAGGTATTTCACAATTAAATGGGTTTAGTTTTCAGATTTCAGTGGCAATTTTGCCACTTAAAAATTTGGACCAAAAAATTCAGATTTAAGTGGCTTAGCACTTATTTTTTTTTTCAAACAAACAACACTTCTACCATTGAAATCTGAAAACTCTGAGTTTTCAGATTTCAGATGGGCAAACAAACACCCCCAAGTTTGATACTTTGATCTATTAATTGATCTGCTAAACCTAAATACCGTTTATATGTGGTGTAATCGTGATTCTACTCAACAAATCAGTGCGGAATAAATATACTTGTTTGAGCGTTTTGTTTACTGGCAGTTACTTTGACTTGTATGATTTAACATTTAACATTTATTTTTTGTTTTTTAATTATTTTGAACTCCATAGGTATGTAGTAGGGTTATATCCAGCAGAAACTACGTTGCAAAGGATATTGATTTTGGAACTGGGGCTCGGATGGCCATGTTACAAGGTGTTAATGAGCTTGCCGAAGCTGTGAAGGTCACAATGGGGCCCAAGGTAATGAACTTTTTCTTCCCATGATTCTTTCTTCCAAAAATTGGTGATAGTTATAAATGAAGAAACATTGTCAGGATCATTTCCCAATAAATAAATAGTATATAAATAAAAATTCCTAGACAGAAAAGGTTAAAATGATCAACATAAGGTAGAAGGGACGTAATGAAACCATGCCATCCAGTTTAGACTTTAGAGTGCCAATATTGAGTTTGACGTCATTTGGTGCTCACTAAAAGGGCAACCTGCAACACTAAACTGCCTGCCGCCTGATAGTAGTCCCGTTGCAGGGATTGGGAGCGCTCATAGTGACTTGCCATTGTAATGGCCCTTCAAACAAAAGAGAGTCGGAGTCACTCTCACCAATTGCCACCTGGCAATGGATCGTGCCATTTTGTGTTTGTGTGCTGAAAAGTCCATGCACAGGTGTGCATAGCGGGTTCGTGTTGAGTAACTTCGAGTTTGTGTCATTGTTTCAAAAGCTTGTTCAACATCTTATCCCATTAATGTTGTCAACCAATTAAGAAAATAATCTTAAACTCGATCAGAGCCAACATAATATTGTCTTCAAAACTTGCTAACGTGTCATATTGAGAGTAGCTAGCTGTTCATACCCGCATAATGTGCAAGTGCTGAAAGAAAAACAGAAACAAAATTCCATTGCCTTAAACTCCTAATTATGAAATTGGTTTATGAAATAGAAGAAGGCTATGACTCCATAAAACAAAATAATTAGTATTGCACTCACAACTAAGTGAATGACTTCTTTGTTGTACATTGAATTCAGGGTCGTAATGTGGTTATTGAGAAAAGTCATGGGGGTCCAAAGGTCACAAAGGATGGTGTGACAGTGGCCAAAAGCATCAACTTTAAGGAGAAGGCTAAAAATGTCGGTGCTGATCTAGTGAAGCAGGTTGCCAGTGCTACTAATTCTGCAGCAGGAGATGGTATTTGCTGTTTTTTCTTTCCTTTATGTTGCAGCAGTTCTTAGCCTCTAATGAACTTAGTTAAAGAGTCGTTCACATAGTAAGAAACAAAAGGAAAACTATGTCAAAACTGCATATACTTGAAACTTTGGAAATAGTTTTGCAGATAACCTTTTTTTTTTTCAGCTTTAGAAGTTCTGCCTTGACAGCAGGATATTTTCATATACCAAATTGTATGGCAACATCTTGCATCAGTTGGCAGTTATCTTTATTCCCCCCTCCACCTACTTCAACAATAATTGCTAAAACCATGGACGCATATCCTGTTATCGCTGCTGTGCACACTGCCACTGCACAGTTTTTGCAGAACATTCACCATTTAATTTACACAATCTCATGTCATGCATTGCCACCATCCTTTTATTGAAATCAACATTTCATATTTACAATTATTAGCGCATGTGCATGGCCACTAATGGAACCAACAGGCTCTTTCTCATATCTCTATGTTAAAATTAGCCTTGTTCAATGTTCAAACAATTTTGGGTAAACTAGCCTAAATGCCTAATGGCCCATTAAACTATTCGTCCATTCTCACATTGGCCCTTAAAACTTTAAAACGCTTCATTAGGCACTTAAACTATTAAGCAAGTCTCACTTTGGCCCTTCTGTACAATTTCTCCATTAAGTTGGACGGAATCAAGAGAAAAAATGTCATTTTTTTAAAAATAATAAAAAGGAAAAAAAAAAGACATTTTCAGTATATGTATATATGCAGAAATAACTAATTACAAAAACGGGCACACAACTATACATCAGTTTCAATTTACCCACTCATCTTTTTTTTTTCTCTTAATTGACCACTCAAACTTATGAGTGCATTTCAATCTCATAAACATGCCCTCAAACCAAGGGCAAAAAAGTCATTTTAGCCCTGCCCACCTTTTCCCTTCATATTCAGTCCACAATTTGGCGCCAAAAAGTGTGTACATATTCACTATTATATATAGCATATACGAGAACAGAGCACCAATTTTTTTGGCAAAATCAAGTACAATCGCTCCAAAATGAAGTTGTCCCCTCTCTCATCATCTCTCGTTTTCAGATTCACCATCGTTAAAGTTGGCCTTAGTTTCATGAAGATGATGATATACTCACTCCTGTAATTCTGTTATTAACCTTTTGGAGTTTCGGCACAAAAAAAAATGATGATGGAAGTGTTCAGGAAGACATGGGAGATGGTAGCAACATACAGTGTGTGGACCGTCCTTTCATAAGCAACACCCCAGGTGGGGTCTATGCTTTTTGCCTACAAGAAAAGCTCCGCAAGCTTGTCTCCTCCTCTTTCCCTATTGCTGTTTTCCCTTCTTCTTCCTCCTCTACCTCTCCTTCTTTCAGATCCTCTGTTGCTACTGCCACACCTTGCCGTGACGTTCATTTCCCTGGCACCGGTGAAGATTACAGCTCTCAGAAACGTACTTTCTGGCCATTCATGTACTTAGCAAAGCACTTGTCAATGAGAAAATCGGATAGGAAGAAATATCAATGGCCATTGGTGCTTTATCGAATCACCGATCTCGAGAAAAGAAACAAGAGTTTCCCGCTGTGGAGGAACCTAAATCGAACAAAGCTTCATTTGATTGGAAAGTATCTAGATCTAGATCCGTTGGTTGTGGCAGCTGCAGCTTCTCTGGCGACTTCTTCGAGTGAATCTCCACTGGATTCGGTGATTGCACTTTTCAGCGAGTTGAGTCGCAGCGGGAAAAGTCCGGCAATGGTGGTGGTTGGCAGGGCGGGATTAAGGAGAGAATGAAGTGCGGGGGCTTGTTCAGTGGATTTATGATTACTTCGTCCTCCTCGTCGTCCTCAAATTGGGTATCACCTTCAACTGAAGATAATGTGGCTGGGGAAACTCCGACGGGAAGGGCTAAAACGACCTTTTTGCCCTTGGTTTGGGGGCATGTGAGGCACACATGCCTATTTTTTTTATGTTAACGGTGTAATTTGGATGGAATTATGAGATTGAACCGTACTTATAAGTTTGAGTGGTAAATTAAGAGAAAAAAAAAGATGAGTGGGCAAATTGAAACTCGTTGTATAGTTGAGTGACCATTTTGGTAATTTACTCACCAATAAATTCACAAACCTAAGCTTCCTCAAATTAAACAATACACCAAAGGCAAAAAAATATAAATTCTCTAGAACCAAAACCATAAATCAGAGTGAAGAAAACCTAAACATACATACCATTCAAAATTGGGCCCATAACATTGAAAATCAATCAATGAATTATCTCCATGATGCTTTTGACTTTAGGTGCATAGAGCGAATAGACTGAGACATGCCGTCGGTGAAAGCGGCGGAGATAGAGGAGGGATCGGAGAAGGATTTGTTGTGGCAAAAGGTGTCGATGGTAGGACGATTGGTGTATTCTTTGATGTTGTAGTCACTGAATTGACGTGCTGTTTTCAGGAGTGAATGGAACAGTGATAAGATTTCTGTGAGAGAAGGCTGTGGCACTACTAAAGCCATTTGTTGCAGAAAAGTGCAAATTCTGATGAAGAAGAAAGAAAGTTCACAAGCGTTTAAGATATACCACGACGGGAAGAAAGAAACTTCACTAGGGTTAGTTAAAAATATTTTTCTTTCTTTTTTATTTTTTTACTGAAAAATGACATTTTTGCCCTTGATTGTGTCCAACTTAGCAGATAAATTGGATGAAAGGGCCAAAGCAAGACTCGCCCAATAGTTGAATTGCCTAAATGAAGCATATTAAAGTTTGTTAACCATGATATTCATTACGGTTCCTTCTCCTAACAGCTTAAGCTTTTGGGAGAGATGGTTTCTAACATGGTATTAGAGGTTGTATTTCTAGGAGGTCCAAGGTTCAAGCCTTGGCACCTCCATTCCCCATTTCTTAATCCGAAATTCGAAATTCGAAATTTGTTTGCTCTCCACGTGCGAGTATGGGGTCGCACGTGAGGGAGGGTGTTAACCATGATATTCATTACAGTTCCTTCTCCTAACAGCTTAAGCTTTTGGGAGAGATGGTTTCTAACAAAGTTTAAGGGCCAAAGTGAGACTGGACGAATAGTTTAGGGGCCATTAGGGTAGTTTACAATTTTCAACCAAGTTTTTCACTGGAGACGCAAAGCCTGGACTTTATTACACTTTGTTTTAAGCACCTGGGAACATGGAATAATAGCTGAGCCTGTAATTATGATGCTGATAGTTTTGCTATGTAGTAAAATTTGGAAATCCTTCGTGTGTATGATCTAACGTTAATATGCTTATTTTGTACCTCCAGGTATGTGCTAGAAAGAGCTTGTATCTTCATTTCTGACAAGCTAAAACCTGAGCTATATGCCATTACGTATCTTTAAAACTATTAGATTTAAAGAGACCCAGAAATGGGGCAGCAATCTCTCAAAATTTCTCGACTAATTATTTTCTCCCTAATGCACATGACATATTGAATATGGATTTGATGCACATAATTGATTTACATTTATGTATAGCTTTATTGTGCTTGTAATTTCTTGACATATAATTTATGGCATGGTTTGTCATGTCAAGCCATGTATTTGCATATGGACATGAGCAGCCAAGATATGGTTGCGGTTGTCACTTCCCATTACCCTTTTGCTAGCCGGTGTTCCTTTCTTTCATATAATTACATGGTTTTGTAATGTTGTGGGAATTGATACATCTGGTATGAATCAAAACCCTTTTAAGTAGAAATCTTGTTTCATTCACACAGAAAACATATCTTATTTTGAGTGCAGGTACCACTTGTGCCACCGTTCTTACTCAGGCAATATTCACGGAAGGTTGCAAGTCAGTAGCTGCTGGTGTAAATGTCATGGATTTGCGCTCTGGTATCAGTATGGCAATTGATGCTGTTATAGCTGACTTGAAGAGCAGATCACTAATGATAAGCACACAAGAAGAAATTACACAGGTAAGTTTTATTGTTGTGGTTACATTTGGTGTTGAGAATCATCTCACGGCTCATAATTGGAGCAGAAGAAGAGTGATCCTTTGTACAAAAATGTGAGCATATATTTTGTTACGGCCCTTCTTTTTGAAGCTTGCCTGAATGTCAGCTGCCTAAGTTAACTTTTCAAAGTCTAATATTTTACTATTTAATTAGGTGGCCACTATCTCCGCCAATGGTGAGCGCGAAATTGGGGAATTGATAGCACATGCAATGGAGAAAGTTGGGAAGGAAGGAGTCATTACAGTGGCTGTAAGAATGACTCACTTTTGGCGCCTCTGGTGTATAGTGATCAACGTGTGTTGTTAAAGATTAAATGTTTTTTACTTGCAAATTATGCAGGATGGAAATACTTTGGATAATGAACTGGAAGTGGTGGAAGGGATGAAGCTAGGCAGGGGTTATATATCTCCTTATTTTGTTAATGACGAGAAGACCCAGAAATGTGTACGTACAGCTTCTGGTTAATACTTTAATTTGTAACAGTGGATATCAAATCAATCTCTGGCAAAATATTGTTTTACCATGTTGAAGAGCTTTTCTCTTCAATTGATGCGAACAGTTACTTATTAAATGATTTGCTTTCGAAAACAAGGAGCAGCTAAAGCTTCAGATCCTAATTTCATTTAATGGTCACCTTTCACTTATTCTGCAATTTCATTTAATTATCTTCCTGATGCTTGATCAATCATTTGATGCTAAACGCTCTTATATTATGCACTAAGTTTTAATGTTAACAGTATGTGAATTGTGGTTCGCATGTAGGCAGGAATTAGAAAATCCCTTGATCCTCATTCATGAGAAGAAAATTTCGTACATGAGCATACTTGTGAGAGTATTGGAGCTGGCTGTAAAGGTAACTGCGTTTTTTTTTCTTCTGAATAAGCTATTTTGAGGTCTGTAATGTGAAGATGGATCAAATTCTTAGGTGAGATATTTATTGATCAATAATTAAATTCTTTTGCATCACTTTCTTAAATAGAAAAACCGCCCCATGCTTATTGTTGCTGAGGATGTAGAGAGTGATGCACTTGCTATGCTTATCATTAACAAGCACCGTGCTGGGGTTAAGGTAAGGGATTGTATTGCTTTAGAGCCACACTACTGGGTTACACTTTTGATAGTACAAAATTGACCCCATATATTATATGCAATTCATATTTAGTGCAGTTTGCTGTTAATAGTAATCAATACTTGTTGGATTTTGCACTGTCAAAAACTCAAAATTACTTTGTAGGTTTGTGCCATCAAAACTCCTGGTTTTGGGGATAACAGAAGAGCCAATTTAGAGGACCTTGCTGTTCTTACTGGAGGACAGGTGAGACAAGCACTACATCCTAGGTCTTCACATGATGCATGCTTATGAATGCCTGAGTATATATGCAGGTTATCAGTGAAGAACGCGGTTTCAGTCTTGACAAAGTACAAATTGATATGCTCGGTACTGCAAAAAAGGTTTGTGCAACAGTTTTTGTATGCTTGTGCGCCATTCTTAAATAATCTCCTTTGGACATATATGAGTTTCTATGGACCAGGTCACTGTTTCTCTTGATGACACAATAATTCTACATGGAGGTGGGGATAAGAAGCAGATTGAAGAGAGATGTGAACAGGTTCAGTGGATTTCCATAAAGAATTGCAGATCTTAATATGTTTTGCCTTTTTGTTCATTTTTCTTTTAGTGCTGTTAAGCTGTCCAAACATTAAATAATATAAGGAAATAAATTTGCATCAAGGTCATATACATGAGTCGTGACAACCAATAAAATTCCCTATTAATATAGAAAACCAAAGAAAAATGAACACCAGTAAAGTTCATTTACATTACATCACTGTGATATTCGGTGCCGACAACTGTGTGTGCATTCTATATTGTATGATTTGTTAATTAAACTCAATACTATCCAGTCTTTTTATGGATCTATTTTTGTTTATTTTTTAATAGTTACTTCTACAAAGATGTTGGTGATATTCCAATCTTTGTCTGAACATGCCTCAGAATATCAGGAATTGTAATGAAGAATTTTCTTTATCTTGTCATACTTACCTATAACTTAGTTACAATGTGCTCCAATTATAATTTTTTTTAATTTACTTATAATGATAGGGAAATAAGTCATGTACCTAAAAACGAGATTGGTCTAATATATTTGCATTAAATGGGAGACACTAATGTCTACGTCATTGTTTGAACAGCTAAGGGAAGCTGTTCAGAAGAGTACTGCCATGTTTGACAAAGAGAAAGCACAAGAGCGGTTATCAAAACTATCTGGAGGTGTTGCGGTTTTCAAGGTATTCAATACTGTGTGGATCTCGTTTACTTGTAAAAAAAAAACTAAGGAAAAAGTTCTTGGGTTCCTAGGGTTGCATATTTATTTCTGCCCTAAACTTCAACATTTTCTTTCAGGTTGGAGGTGCCAGTGAGGCGGAAGTTGGAGAAAGGAAAGATCGGGTTACCGATGCTTTAAATGCTACAAAAGCTGCTGTGGAAGAGGGCGTTGTTCCTGGTAAGTAGAATTTTGAATTTGGTTTAATATCTGTTCCTCCATGACTGATATCCCACCTGACTGTTTCTTATAGGCGGCGGGGTTGCTCTTTTATATGCCACAAGATTTCTCCAGAACCTTCAAACTGCAAACAGTGACCAGAAAAGAGGAGTCCAAATAATTGAGAATGCTCTTAAGGTTCCATGTTATTGAATTTGTCTGTTGTTTCTTTCAGGTGGATTTATGGATTTGTATTCCCTGATGTTAAATATCTCTTCTTTTAGGCACCAACTTTCACAATAGTCTCGAATGCTGGTGGTGATGGTGCTCTGGTTATTGGCAAGCTATTGGAACAAGATGATCTCAATTTAGGTTATGATGCTGCCAAAGGTGTGTTCCACTAGATACTACAGATTATTCTCATCTTCTTAAGAATCCCAAGAATGTTGAATAACTCAAGTCTCTAAAATTGTGAACAATATCATTTTTTTTGCCAAATTTACATATTATGAAAAGGGCAAATTGGCCTCAACTTCCCTCGAGCTCTTTGAATGTGAGAGCCAATCTTGGAGTGTTGTATATAAAAGATGAAATGCCATGGATACATGTTATTTCTACATTTTCCAATTCTAATGTTTCTCTGTACAAAATTAGAGCTTTTATGTTTGATCACAAAAGGTAATCTTATCTTACTATCTTGTTAAATACATTTCCCATTCCAGTTAATGAGAGTTCTGTTAAACCAGAGCCCATGGGAAAGTGATCTTATCATAAATTAAGGGGAAAGTGATCTTAGTTTTCCTATTGCCCTTGTAACATCAAGTTGAACAAAACATTTTTCACTGCACCAATAATTTTGTTCCTAACCTGATTTGATTGTCTGATGTATGCTGCTGCCTCTAATTTGTAGTTACTCATTCAATCTTTCATCTTTGTTTTATTTATTTGCTCTTTCCTTGTTCGCCCTTGTATCTATCTCTGCTTGCCACAAATATTTTTAAGCTTGAGTTTCAAATGTGTTCTACAATGATCAAAGACTAGAAAGAAAACCCAATTGTGTTCTGAATTTTTTTGATAGATTAGGATTGATGTTTCCAAGATCAAGTGTGTTTGTATTTCTACTGATGACATTTCTGTCGAAGTTGATAATATTTCGTAATTGAATCATATGATATATATTGTCCAAATGGCCTTCTTCATAAGCACTTGAGCATGCTTCTCGATGAAGCAGGTCGATACGTGAACATGGTGGAGGCTGGAATTATAGATCCACTCAAAGTTATTAGAACAGCCTTAGTTGATGCTTGCAGGTGATGATCATAACTCAGATTATTGTTATTGTTGTGCATTTATACAGTCTTTTTTAATAATCCCTAATAACAAAACTTTGGTCTTGGTTTGCAGCATCTCATTATTATTGACAGCAGCCGAGGCAACTGTTGTTGACCTTCAAGGAGAGAAGAACCCACTCGCAAATCGTATGCCCAACATGGACGAAATGGGTTACTGATTTCGGTCACATAAAAATTGAAGATATTGCATTCTGTTAAAGTTATGCATCCCCTGTACCACATTTTTGAGGTCATAGTTCTTTTCTGCCTAGAGTTGAATTTTTTTTGAAAATTTTTCCATATTGGAAAAGGATTTTGACAATTTTGACTTCCAACACGAATAATTATTGATTTGTTAGTTAGAAAAGCGTCAATCTCCTTTTTAAAGGAGGCTAGATCTTCTTTTCACCAATTTAGTTCAATTGAGATTTCATAATGGGTGAATGTTGTACAAGTCCGTATATATTGATTGTCTATTGGTATTATTAGTTTGCTTTAGGGTTAAATTGGGTTTTGAGTTTATTTGATGCAGCTGTAGATTAACCTTTTTCTTTTATATATATATAGAGGAGTGTAATGGTAAGTATTTTTCACTATAGGTTATGGTAAATATCTCTCTAATTTTGCACATTTTTGTTTTACTCAGGGACAATGATTCGTCAAATATTGTTATATTAATTATATATACGGTGATTAATATGATAAATACTTAATGTTTTTACTAATTTGTGGTGGATAAGGTGTGATGTAATTTATTATGATATACATGTACACATCATATGAATATTTTATAATACTTAAAAAATCAAAATAAATAGTTTCAATTATGAAAAAATCTCAAATTGAACTATTGATGTTTTAGCATCTTGTAAACATAATTAAAATGTTAAATCAATAGTTTGAACCCTAAAAATGTGTTAATTTAAAGAAGTATTCACCATAGCCTATGGTAGAAAGTATTTATCATTCCACTATTTTATATATAACACAGTAATGCTCTTGTAAGGTCATTTTCAATGGTATTTTTTTATAAATTCATTTTTATTCTATGTATCATGGTGCTTTTAGTACATTTATATATATATTTGTGTAGATAGAAAAGTATTAAATAAAGTTTCTCTAATGGTGCTACTTGTATTTTTATCTTGCTTGGCATTTATTTAAGAATGAGAGAATTAATGGGTTTTTTATATCTAATGAGGATGTGTCATGTCACGTTGAGGAATTTCTATCATGTAGAAATGGTGATAGAAATTCCTCATGTGACTTAACTTCCACATGACATAAAAATGGCAATAGAAAAGTCCATTGTAGCATATTTTTTCTATTTTTCTTTTTTATCATAGAAATTTGTATGGATAGAAATGACCATTAGATATGGCATGAGGGAATTCATAATAATGCTCTTATAAGGGAATCAATTATTTTAAAACCAATAAGGATTGTCTATTTTAAAGGATAAACAAATGATTTTTATGATAAGTAGATCTTCTAGAAATTTCATTAAAAAATTCAAGGGTGCTAGTAAAAGCATTTTTAAAATTTAGTTTAAATACCCTTTTAATAAAGAACCATTGAAGTAAAAATTGTATTTTGAAGGGACTCTGATATTTTAAAAGCTAATAATTCAAAAGGTGGTTCAATGACAACAACTTTTTTTCTCATTCTATTCACTACCTACTAAATTTATTTCTCGCAATTTTTTCTACAACACAACTTCACTTATTAATTATCCCTAAACAAGAAGACATAAGTTACATTAATGTCCATATTACTTTCACACATTTTTCTTTGTACACACACACATATATGCATATATCTATTACCATACATATATTCATATATGTAAAATTTCTTCTTGCTATATATAAATACGTATAAATGTTTTATCTTGGATTTTTTATTGTATATTTTATTTTATATTATTGTTACGCTTAGTTGAAATTTGATTTCAACTTGTTATATGTAATTGATTGAGGTTTTACCGTGTTAAAACTAAGTATTTGACTATGTTAGATTTTGAAAAGGAGCAATTTATAGACTAATCACATTCTCAATTGTAAGCATTTTATAAAGGAAATTTCTTTTTCATACTCTTGATTGATGAGGTTTTCAAATTTTATATAACAAAAACAAAAGTAGAATAAGATTAATTTTAGTTTATGAACATAATAAATTAATTTTAGCGAAATATGGTTTCATTGCTAGAATAACTAATACGAGTACTTTTATAAAAAAAATAAAATTAAATACGCAGGGCCTAAAAATGGGTGTCAAAATTGATTTTTAAGGTCACTTTTAACAACGCCTAAAATTCAAACTAGAAGTGGAGTGGGTGTGGTGAAAATGTGACATATTATGTTTATTTACATCTGTTGATATTTTATGTAATTACATTATTAGCTTTTAAATTGAGTTTTTTTAATTTTTATTAAATTCGGTCAAAATGATTTACTACTCATTATATAGATTCTCTTTACGAAATTTCATGAACAAATTCATTCGTTTATCACTTGAAATAGTCTTTATTGTTCTTAAAGTAAGAGATTTTCTTATAAGAGCATTTTCATATATATATTAATTTTTACAAAATGTTGGATAATTTTTTTTATACAAGTGATAATTTAATTTTTTTTTTTTTAAGTTTTATACAATTTTGTAATTGCCACCACAAACGGGTTGACGTAACACATGATTTAATACTAAGTTCACGTGGAATGAATATTTGACTTATTATGAAGACGAGGATAATATCAATTAAGTTACAAGAACGTTAGTAGATAAATATTTGATGATACATGTTACATTAATACTAATTTTTAATATTCCTAACATGTCTCTATAACTAAATTTGTATAGAAAAAATAGAATAAAATTTCATTATAAGGATTATAATTGTAACTTATTCTTTTTTTTTTTCTCACCACGTGATATAACAGGAATTTTCACTGTAGATGTATACGATAGATACGTGGACTATTATAAATCCATAACAGACACATTTTTCATGAATTGTGTAATATTGTTAATGACACCTATCAAAGCCAGTTATATCAAAAGGGAATGCCAATTAATAAGGGCGCGTAATTAATTTGCGCACACGCTTATAAAATATATGTTGATTCGGTACACATGCACTCTACATATATATAATTGTTATCGTTAAATATAAATGAAACAAGTGTAACCTGATGTACTAACTAATTCAGCAAATGAGTTATTACAAGTTTGTTAGATATGCGCCAAGTCAATATTAAAACTAAAACAAAAACAAAAACACATTCGCTCCGTCACTTCTCATATCATCCACCCAAACCAACCCACCTGGCCTCTAACCCAACAAAATTCGTTTCCACAACAACCAAATTCGGTTATCATCTCTATTACCTCCTCTCTCTATCTAAAGCTCTAAACCTCCCCTCCCCTCATTTCTCTCCACATCTCCCATTTTCTCACAAACCCTCGCTTTGTTCGCAGTGAGAAAAGAAGGGACAAAACAAACAAACCTCCATCAACAAACGCCAATTTCCCCATCCCCGCCGGAAACGCAGCCTATATCTCCATACTTCTCATTTCCACCATATTAGCATGAACAACAACACCACCACCACCACCAATAAAACTAATTATCTTATCAACAATAAGAATAAGAATAATAATAATAATAACATATCTCATCATCATTCGAGTAGATCATCGTCAAACGGAACCACCACCACCCAAGCTTGCGCAGCTTGTAAATACCAAAGAAGAAAATGCACCCCTGACTGCATCCTGGCCCCCTATTTCCCACACGATCGCCACCGCCAATTCCTCAACGCCCACAAATTATTTGGGGTATCCAACATCACCAAAATCATACGTGACCTCGATCAGCCCGACAAGGACGAAGCCATGCGCACCATCATCTTCCAATCTGATGTCCGTGCAGCAGACCCCGTTGGCGGATGCTGCAGAATCATATGTGAATTACAGCGTCAGATTGAATTCCACCAAGCCGAGCTTGACATTGTCCTCCACCAGCTCGCCTTTTGTCGGGCCCAGGCAGCAGCCCAGTCGCAATTATTATTAGTTCCCACTGATCCCGATAATTCCTCCACCACCAACCCTTCTACCCTAGATAATAATACTAATAATTGTGATGTTATTAATGTGGATCAATTCTGTTCTTACGATCCATTTATGAGTTATAATCAGGATCAACAGCAACAGCAGCAGCAGTATATTTTGCAGAGTGAGGATGGGGTGGCGGTGTTGCCATTGCAAGATCATTTTAGTTGTTGGGACATTCAGGATTCAACGACCACCATCACGGAGGATTTGTTACAACAACAACAACAACATTCTTCCTCTGCTGTTAACGAATCGTGTGATGGTTCAAAGCCACCAATTCTCAGTGATTCGTTTGTGGATGCTGAGGCTGGCATACACGAATTCAAATTTGAGTTTGAAGACACGGCCGAACGCAGGTTTGTACGTACAAGTTTGACATATAAATTTGTTATGTGTCTATCTCAATCATCACGTACACATACGGAGTAATCACCTATAAAAAGTGATGGATACATTTTGTAACTATATATAACTTCTACTATGGATATTGCATAAATTGGTGTAGCACCATTAATCAAATGAATTAATTGGCGGCTAAACATTTAATATGGTGTTTATCTTTTTATCTGATTAGTTACACGTCGGTTTATTTAATATAACAGTTTATAAAGAAATGAATAAGAATAACACCACTCTTCCGAAATGATTCCAATTTTTTTTTTAAAAAAAATTATCTATAGATTAATACGTCTATACTAGCTACGATCATGAGCAACATATATTACCTTCTGTATCTAGTTTTTAAATTAAGAGCAAGTCCATGTTTAACTTTTCTGCTTTTTGTTTCTTCTTTTTCTTGACAATTAATTAAGTTGAAATTTGAATGGATGTGAATTTGCAGCGAGGAGGCCTTTTATAGAGAGGAGAGAAGTGTAATAGTGAAAGAAGAGAATGGGTCATCCTTCCATCAAGAAGAAGATGATCTAAAGAGCGCAGCCACTTTATTCACCACCACTAATTAACTAATGTTATATATATATAGCTATAGAGATTATATATATATATATATTATACGACATTAGAGATTTTGTTTGATTTAGTGCACCTTCCGCTACTCATAACCTGGGGTTTGAGCCAAACTTTCCACATGCAAACCTCAAATTTCTTTAGGAGTAGGTCGATCTTATATTACATACTTGAAATAGTCGCATCTGTATGCATTATGTTTATGCACGTATAGATGTAATTTAAAATGGAAAAAATAATATATAATATAAAGGATTTTACTTTTTACCATAACTGCTTCTACTATCTTTTTGCTTAATATATTAGAGAAAACATGTATTCTATTCAACAAGAAAATATTTAATACAATAGTAAGATTATAACGATGATACATGTCATCACAAACGTTGTTTATGAAAAATTGTGCTTTGCTCTCTCCTTCATCACATATGGTTTTCCACATCATTGATTTCTAGTATTTTTATTAGATATATGATAATATGTCATTGTTATATTGAATCTTATTATATTATATATTTAGTAAAGTTGCCATGTGGCGCTCTATTAAATGCATTAATTAAAGGGTGCTATTATATACACCCCTATTTTGTAGCTAAAACACTAAAAAAATTAAACAATCTAGTTTTTTTTTAGGGGCAACCAAAATATTAACCATTTTGTGGTGTTTCTACAAATTAGGGGTTGGTTGTCCCAATACATAACATACAAGTCAATAGCAAGTTGCTGACTTAAAGGTCAACATTCGGTGGCAGTTTATCGAGTTAGAGGTTAAAAATTCGGTAATATTTAATGTGCCGAAATCAAATGTCAATGAACTATTTCTAAAAATTAAATCGGCCAAAGTTTGCTGAATGTCAAGTCGGTGGAAGGTTACTGAATCAATGTCAAAATTCGACAACGAGACACCTACTCAATGCTTAAATTTGGGGTGTCACCATAACATTCGGTGGTAGTTTACCAAGTTAGAGGTTAAAATTCGGTAACCTTTTGTCGAGATCAAATGTCAATGAACTATTTCTATAAATTGACCCTTCCAAAGTTTGCTGAATGTGAAGTTGGTGGAAGGTTACCAAATTGAATGTCCAAATTCGGTAACAAGACACCAACTTGGTGCTTAAATTTGGGGTGTCATCGTAACATTTGATCGTAGTTTACCGAGTTGGAGGTTAAAATTCAATAACATTTTGCCGAGATCAAATAATGTCAATGAATTATTTCTAAAAATTGACTCGGCCAAAGTTTGCCGAATGTTAAGTCGGTAAAAGATTACCAAATCGAATGTCAAAATTCGGCAACAGAAAACCAATTCGGTACTTAAATTTTGAGTGTTACCATATGGGTGCCATGGTGCCTATAATATCACCCTTAATTAAATATTAAAAATTAGATGTAATATAATATTTTCCATATGTATATATATATATATATATATTTTCGAGGCTATATTTTCTAGATTGAATGTTATTTATTTTATTTTATTTTAATGCATGATTTAAACACTAAACATTAAATGCTCTATTTTCTAGATTGTTTGTTCAGTTTTAATCATATAATATATGTAAAACGCTTTCTTTCTATCTGGTGCTAGTATGTGCTTGTTGTTTAATTCCCAACTGTTTACACCAAAAAATTTTATTTGTAAACCAACTGTTTACCGTCATACTCCACTTCGCTGTGTTTATTTCTTGAATGAATTGTACATTTAATTTCTCACAATGCGTTAAAGTTTTCTCTTTTGCGTGCAAGTCAAAATTAATTTTGGCAATTAAATGGAGAAATATTTAATATCTCTATGTTAGTTCATTCTCTTGCACATTAGATTAGATAATAGTAAAATGCTATCTTTGAGCCACATTTTGCCACATGTACATGCATTTATTCATATTCAACTCTTCTATCTTTATATTCCCATCTCTCTCTCGTACTTCTCTTAGGCCTCGTTTGATTCAGGTATTAGAGTAAGTGAGATTAATAATACCAGTATTAATAATACTGGACTATTAATCCTGGTATTAATTTAATACCAATACTCTGTTTGATTCATGCAGTATTAATATTGTGATACTCATGCTGATGTTAATACTATGTTTGATTCTGTAACTCGTATACATGGATTATATTTTGGACTAACAAAATAATAAATAAATAAAAAATTTTAAAAAGGAAAAATTAAATTTTTTTTAAAAAAAATATTTTTTTTTTTTAAAAAAAAACATTTACAAAAAAATTTAAAATAATAATAATGTAGTAGTAGTAGTGGCATTTTTGAAAATATTATAGTAGTAATGGCATTTTTGAAAATATATGGTTCATTTTTCTTAATCCTGGATAAACAATACCACCTCCCCTCTGGTATTAAATTATACCACAAAGAGTGGTATTAAGTTAATACCGGTATTAGTAATCCTAGCACATTTGTGCGAATCAAACAAAGTATTATAAAAAAAGTTGTATTAACAATCTCATCCCACTTTTTAATGCCCGTATCAAATGAGACCTTAAGATACCCCCATCTTTTTACATTCCAACGGTTTTGATATTTACTCACCCCTCTCTTATTTTTAGTTATTCACCTCTCTTTCCTTACACTTGGCTTTTGTTATTCATTTTTTTTCGTACATAACAATGCATTAACCAATACATATTTTCTTATTTCTTTGATATTCTCTCTTTCATTCTTCCTAGCTTTAACTCTATTATGAATATTAAAATAAGACTATATATACATCTATCTACCATATAAAAATACAAATTTATTTCTCTAGAAAGAAATTTTTAACAAATTAAGTATACAAAAACATATTTTTTTTGTTCAAAATTTTAATAAAAATAAAAAATATATTATATTAAGTTATGACTTACATAACTTAATTGTGTGTAATTTATGCGAATTGATTATTTTGTAATGTAAAATTTTATGAGTCTTTATGTAGATTAATTAATAGATTTATGATGGTTAAATGTTTGTTATAATTGCTTATACTATTTAAAAAGTCTCCTAATGAGAGGAAAAATTATTGAGTAATTATTCTTCTCTCCAAATTTTTTATATCTGTTTTTGTAATTATCATAAATTTTATGTTTATTGTACAAGTTTTGGACAACATGATTGGATTGGTTCATTATGTCATCTTTTACATGTGCATATGAAGGAGACAAGGAGCTGCGGTTTACATTTTTCCTTTATCCCTTCTTGCAATTTTTAGTACATACATCTTATAGGCTCGATGAAAGTGCATGTAAAAAGATGTTTTGATCCTAATATATTTTTATTTTTCTAGTTTTAAATGTTGTATATGTACAAGGTACCATTTATTTTAAAATGTATACATAAGAATTTATAGTGTATACTGTGTACACTAAAGTTCACATAATTGTTAATTGTGAATATTCTTACCTTTTGCCTTTTTCACTTTTGTTTTTTTTACAATGTATCTATTATTGGTTTGAATAAGATCGGGAAATGAATACATTTTTGTTCCATTTGAATGAGTGGTTAAAGTTGTAATTAACTAAATAACCAAACTTATAACGTACATTCATGCCGCATCGCGCAGGCTATATACCTGTACTACAAGGGTGCATGTGTTTGACGTGCTAGATTAAAGAGTCTGATAGGATTATTTAATTCCACCAGGACAAGATAAAATTTAATCCCTTTCACAGTGGAATAAAAAGTTATTAGTAGTGTTGGTCGGAAAACTACCCTAGAGGGGGGGGGTTAATAGGGTTTAAAAACTTAATGCGGAATTAAAATATTTTTAAAATATTTAAGTAAAACAACTTAGCTAAGTAACAATATCAAGAAAATAATCAATTTCAAGCAATCAATCTCAAGACAAGAAAATAAGCAATCTCAAAATACAAACAATAATATAGCAATGAAAAGAGAGCTTGAGTTTAGAAAGATTAAATCAATTTGAAGCTCAAGACTTTTTGTCCTCATGGTTCAGTTTCCTAAACCATACGTTTGCGCTCGGTTAATTCTCCAAGAATTTTTACTATTCAATCTTCTTCAGGTGAAGATCAAACATCAATACAAATGTTGCTATGCACACAACACTCACAATGTAGCTATTACCCATTACACTTCTCACAAGATATGCTCTCTTACTCTACAAAGAGACAAATTCTCTTTTGAAATGAAGAATGAATTGTTTATGGTGATACACACCAATACAATAACTCTCAAATATATTTGAAGATTACAAATGAAGCTCACACTAGAGTTATCAAGATTGATAAAAATATATATAACTCAAAAGATGAAAGATTGATCAAAATGTGTTCTTGAATCTTTGTATATTTAAATATATGAATAATAGAGTATTAGAATGATTCAAGGTATGTTAAAACATGTCTAGGACCTCATATATATAGCTTGCAATATCATATAACCGTTGGGGGTGATTAAGAAAGGTTTTGGGTCAAAGGTATACATTTTCAAACTTTTCAACAGCTAGTTTTGACAAAACAAATCAAATTTGTTTTGATAATTTCTCCGAATTTGATCGTTGGATCATGCTCAAATTTTAGTAAAAAGTGCTAAGAGATGTTGTATAACTACTGTAAAAATTTTAAAATGATCGAAATTTGGGAAGGCCTCCATCATACCGTTAGATCAAAACTGTGCAAAAACTGGGCGAATTTTAAATGTAAAATAAAAATATTTTTGCAATTTAGCAATTTAATTCCAAATACAATTCTAATGATTTGTGAACCTCAAAGATATGTTTTTAAAATACCTATTTTTATTAGAGCTTAAAATATGATCATTTAAAATTAATATGAATTTATTTTGAATCTCGGTCTTTGTAAAATGATGCTTTTCAAATAAATTCAATTTAAAATTATTTGAATCAATCTTTAAAAGATGCATGAATACGATTGAGTTATAAGAATTTGATCAAAAAAGTAACTTTACATAAATCTTAAGCACTCACTCAATTATTGAATTAACGAGTGTTCGAATGCTTTGATTTGTTTCTTCGGATTGATCTTCATTTGAAGCTTTTTCCTTGAAGTTTTTCATATAGTCTTTTGATCATTTGTGCTTCATGATTTGCATTGAGAGATTTGATCTTCCTTGTCTTGTCCAATGATCAAATAGTGAAAGAGTGATCATTGTCACGTTTTTCTTGAATTTTTTAAGTAAATGAACTGTATACTTATATCAAGAAATATGTTAAATTACATATGATTGATTTATTGTTATTATTAAAATAAAATTAAGACCTTAGGTCAACAATTAGGATAAATAATCCGCCCCGATATTCAATCCTGACGAACATTAAACATAGAATAGGACAAAGTTTGACCTAGAGATACCTACTCATTATTTATTTATTTTGGGACAAATTAACACTCATTTATTTAATTATCTTTCTAATTATAATAATTATATATATATATACAAATATATTTGGCGTATGCCTACTCACTGTTTATCTTTGTAATTATACTGTGTCTATGCAATTATATAGGTTACAATTATACAAATTGTAGGTGTTTATTGCACATAATGGCCATGATGATCGAGTGAGAACGAAAAATAAATGTTTGACAATAGTATGATTGATTTTTTTATTAAAAAAAGAAGAAGAAGAAGAAGAAAAAAAGTAACAGTGTGCGGTAGAAAGATTTCTTGCTTTATTCCAATTTCAAGATTCAAATTAAGGAAGATTGTTTTTATCATTTATATATTAATTACTAACTAAATATTAGTTTATTGTGCCTTAAATGTTTTTTGTTCTTAACACTCTGCTCAAACTTTGTGTTACATTTTTTGTTCTTAAAGCTCCTCCATTTTTGTGTTAATCACGTGCGTAAGTGTTGTCCCTATCATGAACTTTTTTTTCCTTTTGTATTTTTAATTATTAAATGTACACGAGTAAATGCGGATTGCAGTAAGGAAGTAATCCCCGTTTTAGCAAGTCTGAATTGCAGTAAGGAAGTATGTAGTCCCTATCTTAAATAATCGTTTTGATCACTCTTTCTTAGTAATTTCTTAAATTAATAGTATCGTTAATATTTTATTTTCGTTTTTATAAAATCAATTTCAAAATTTCAAAATAGAAATAAGTTATATTTACTATTGATTATGTTGAATTAGAGTTCTCTTAAAAATACTAAAGCCAAAATAAGATAATCTATCAACTTTTTTTTTTTTGGCCATGCCCCGGGGTATCCGCACCTTCGGTCCGACTAATCCCCGATCCTCGTATAGGCCACCGCTGTACAAGGTGACTAAACCCCATGGAGGACGCATTGGCATTAAATGTCGGCCCGTTCTCTATGAGCGATGGCTGGCCCCAAGGTGTTGGTACTGCCAGGATTCGAACCTGAGACTGGCTGCTAAGAGCCTTTAGCCCCAGGTCGAAGCCAGTAGACCAACCCCTTGAGGTTAATCTATCAACTTGAAACGCATAGAATTTCTCAAATTTAGTAGGCACTACACAAAATAGTTGATGTGCAAAATGACATATTAATAGGATTTTTATAAAATAAAATTATATAAGAAACTATATGTTAAAATGCCCACGTATCACGTGAGTATTAAGCTAGTATATGGTATAACTCGCCCAACAATATTATCTCTATTATCTCTGGCTCTTCCTTTTTATATTTTTTATAATTCTGTGAGACTGCATGCTTCTGAACAGTTTCACATGTTTCATTAGTTATTGGTTACCTAAATAATTAATCAATTGTGAAAAATCTCTATATATAATTTGTTATTTTCCATGCATCCACCAGTTTGCTAAAAATGTACGAGTTATATTTAGAGAAAACTTATTATATATAGATCGATGATTAACATATATATATAATATGTACTCTCCCAATCTCGATCAAACGGGGTGTATATCATTAATTTTCCTATATATTTAACATAATATTAATCTTAATTCATTTGTTTTTATATATATAGTGAAATAATTAACATATATATATATATGTAGTGAAAAATGGTGGAGGTGCTCATCGATCTATGCACACTTTTCAGGAATATTCGATCTTTCCATCCCAAGAGAATCCTATGCTTTTCGTCCTGTAATTAATTAAACACATGCAGCTCCCGACCCCCACCCTAAAGAGACGTACAGAACCTGGTGCATGTGTTTCAACCGGCTATTTGAGATAATTGGGTTTTAATCCTTCAACTTCAACAAATTAATAACGATATACTAAAAATTAAATTAGTATTTTTTTTGTCCTTATTTGCAAAACATTATTTCTGCTCTCGGTAAACATTTTATACCAGCTGCATGTTTTGCAATTTTTTTATTCTTTATTCATTTATACTAACCGGAAAAGAAATTTAAACTGGAGCATCCAGCAGAAAACTAATAAATAATAGATAAAATAACCCTACTTTTTCTTCTTCTTTTTTTTTAAATAGTGCAACCTTGAATTCAAAGGTAGAATTTATAGTCTCAATGTAATTGGCTGTGTCGGTAGTGAGACACATTAATTATTTAGTTTACAAGCTAATTAAGTACCACACGTAATAATACGCGCGACAAGTAATATTTAGGCATATTTTTACCTTTTATATATGACTTCATTTTGTTCATGAAATGATGAAAATCGTATCACTAGCTTCTGTATCAAGTCTTGGATCACCTTAATTATAAAACATGATACTATGAAAACAATGTTTTTTCGGCCATAAATTAAGAGTATTACGATCTGTATGATAATAAGGTGGAAAAATAAAGTAAAATTGTTTAATTAATTTGTGTGAAAATTTGAAAAATAAGTTGAGAGATGTGATGAGATGCTTTTCATTTCATTATCATTTTTATGAGTAGATGCACTCCATTTTCCTTTATTTTTTGTGAAAAAAATTTCTTCACCGCCACCCAAAGAAATTTTCTCTCTGGAATTGAAAAGACAGAAAAACAAGAGAACATTTCATCACATTCCTCAACTTATTCTCTAACTTACCACAAAAATACATTGTTTTTTCTATCGTTGCCAAACGGAGCCTTATTTTTAAAATTGCCTTATTTTTAAACTTTTGATAGTAATTTTCATTTTACAGAACTAATTAAAAGTAGTGTTAGCAACTTTCTTCAAACATAAATTTCAGTAGTAATTTGGATATATGCGGGAGGGAATTGAATATGTAATTTGTTGCTGGCCGGCGTAGCTGTTTTAGCACTACATGTATATATATAGGCAATTGATGAACACTAGCTGTACTCAGAAATTCCAATGGCTAAGAAGCTTTATTAATTAATTAAGATCTATATATACATACTTAGAAAGAATAATAGATTGATTCTTAATGTGTTGGTTCATCAATTAAAGGGATGGAAATATTGTATGAATCATTCAAATAATGAACTGGACCTCACTTTTCTAATAATAATTTTATTAATTCCTTTTCAAAATATTACTATTTAAGTTTCCAGGATCATGCAATCCATATAGGATGGAGTGCGATCGATGTAAAGTAAAGTAGTCCAACTTTATTCAATGGTCTAGATATGATTAACTCTTCAATACCAAAACAAGCGCGCATTCAAATAAATCCAATATATTTCACATGATATAATAGTTCTTATTTTTGTCTTAAATTATATCAGAACCTTTATAATATTAAAGTTAACTTTCTTTTGCGAAAAATAAGTAAATTTTAATGCAAATTTTACTTTGGATGGTTAAAGGGTATGTGAGAGGAATAGTAATTGAATGTGAGCGTTTTGCATGAATATTTATACTTTTAACAACTCGAGCTTAAGCTCATATGTAATGCACATTTTACTTTGAAGTCTTTGAAGTCCGAGTTATTGTTATTCCTTCATCACTAACATACAACATATCACTGTTTGTACTGAACTGAAAAATAAAAAAAATAAAAAGGAAAAGAAGAGAGAGGTGGTGCTGATATATTAATTGGCTTACTTTTCAAAAGTTCTACCATATATATATATATATATATGATAACCCAACATATTACAAAATTACAAAGACAAAAGGGAGGACAAAATAGGACATGTAAAGAAAATAAAAAGAAGAGTTAGCATAATAAGCTTAAATAAAGAGCTAGCGCGCTAACTAACCTTGCCATGGTTTATGGTTATGATTCTGAATATGATCTTGAGAATTAGTACTGCTGTTCATGCAGTTACCAATTGTACCACCAGCTCCATCTGCTGTACTCATAATATTACTGCCAGCTGAGAATGCTCTTAGTCCCAAAAAATCTCTCGTCATACCATCATTATTATTATTATTCCCTTTTTCATCACTCTTATTATTAACATTATTATTACTAGTAATAATAAGATGATGATTTTGACTTTGATCTGTCATAAATGTCTTTGGGAGATAATTCTCACTGAAATTAGGATAGTACTCCTCTAATTTCTTTGAACCCAACAAATCATCATAACAGCCAAATGCATGATCTTCAAACGTTGACCCATCAAACCCACTCATCATCATTTCTTGTAGAAAAGAAGGTGGTGCTGCTGCTGCTGCTGTCATAGCTTGTACGTTGTGGTCCGCTAGAGTACTACCACCACAAGCAGCAGCTTTATTCCCTATTGAGGCCAACTCTTGGTCACGTGAGGACAAATTCAGACCAAACCCATTTGTATTATTGTTACTATTACTATTATCGCCAGAATTGGCAGGCACGTGACCTTGGTGGTGGTTGAAGGTACAAGTTTTGCTGCTCATTGTTGCACCCATCTGAGCTGCTTTTTGCAGCAATGCTGTTGCAGAGGTGTGTGGGTTCGGCTGGTGGTGGTAGGGAGGTAGGGTGGGCCCAACACTAAGCCTAGGGTTGGGATTAGGGTTAGGGTTTAGGTTTTGGTTCTCATGATGGATTAGTGATGCAAATTGATCTTGATGATTATAGATTGAAGAGCTAAGATCAAATGATGGCAGACCCGAGTAAGCTAGCCACGGAGGAATCTCAGTCCTTGGATTCGTACTAAAATTTTGTTCTTCTCTTTTCACCAAGAATTGACCGTTAGAAAATTGTTGAGTCTGAAGATTAATCATATGATCAGATGGTGCTTGAGAGGGCACCATGAGCGGATTAGATCTCGAGCTCTCTTCCGCTAGAGCATCACAGAATGCTCTGTGAGTTATGAAACTATCCCGCCTGATCAATGATAAAACAAATTAATAAAACGCGCTAAACAAATAATTGTGATAATGAAACATATATATGTACGAACAGGCTAGCAAAACTCTAAACTAAGCAGGTTTTATGCTTGCAGACCAGTCCTCCTTCCGTTGCCAATGGCATTGTAAATTAGTACATATATATATATATATATATGCATTGGTGACAGAAAATTAAACCGTCATGGTTGGCGAGCAGATTGACGATGGTTAATTAATTAATTCAGATCGAGATAGACAGGTGGTAAGTTTACCTAGAGAAAAGAGTACCACAATCACATCTGTACTCTCTAGTGCCACAAGTTTTAGAATGAGCTTTCCAATCGGATTGAACAGCGTAACGCTTTGAGCATTTATCACATTTCCACTTCTTCTCGCCGTGCTTTCTGAAAAAGTGCTTCTTGATACCGGTGAGGTCTCCTAGTGCCCTCGATGGGTCGTGGTGCACACAGCTTACCTCTGGGCACACATAAACCTTCTTCCTCATCACTTCTTTGCTGTTTCTCTGCTTTAGCTTCCATGGCAAATTGTGCCCTCTCCTGTGGAGTTGTAGGTTTTGGTCCCTTTGAAACCCTTTGTTGCATATTTCGCACATAAATCTGTTGGTTGCCATTAGGGACTTTGGGGATAAAGCTATTACTTCTGCATCTGGATCTGATCAAAATATATACATATATTTATTGGTAGAACAATATAATTAGTTATACCCAATTAATTAATAGTTCTTTTTTTTTTTCATTTCGAGAATAATAATTTTACGGATGTATACTTTATTTTTTAATTTAAACATATTTTTTATACAAATTGACATAACACCACTCAAATATAAATAAAAAAAAGATAAACAAAGCATATATGGCTAGCTCACAAGTGATTTGTATAAAAAGTTGGTACGGAAATTGAGTACGTTTGGCACTACTTTACCTGGGTTGCCAGGTAGATTTCTCTTCTTCCTGGGTGGTTGAGATTGAATTGGAGGAGGAAGGTGTTGTTGATAGATGGTGGCATTTTGGTCAGCTCCAATATTGCAAGAAGAAAGAGTACTACTAGCTTCACCAGATGCAGCAGCAGCAGCAGAGGTGAGATCGGACATGTTCTCCTCCACAAGAAGTGGCTGTTGTTGCTTGACTGTCACTTGACCTTTCGTCAACATCATCTTCTAATTATCCTCTCTCTCTCTATATATATATATAATTGACAAAACAATACATGTTACTTCAAGGGGTAACAGAGATATGTTCTAGATTTTATGTATCAGAGAGAGAGAGAGGTCTAATTAAATATAAAGACAAACCTGGAAAAAAGAGATGATGAAAAAGTAGCGAAAACAGGACAAAGGAAAAGAGAGTATATATATATATATGAAGCTGCAGATCGATCGATCGATGGATGGATGGACGGAGAGTTGTACGTTTTAAAGGTTTTGTTTGAACTCCATCATATCAATCCCAACTACACCCTAGCTATCTAGCTAGCTAAGCCGCCCTCCTTTCATGGCTTGCTTTCTTTATTTCTTTCTTTAATTCGCATCACCCTATTCATATATACATATAGAGAGAGAGAGAGAGACATAATATTAATTAATATTTGTTTTCTTTTGTTTTAGGCAAAACAAAAGAAAGCAAGACAGAGAAAAGCTATATGTTCTTCAATCTTCATGTATATATTATTTCAATTCAATGGCTTTTATCAATTTGCTTCTTTTCCAGAGAAGAGAGAGAGAGAGAGAGATGCGGATGCGGATGTGGATGTGGATGAGAAGGGGATGGGGATGGGGTGTGTGTAATGTTAATCCTCCACAAAATTCAAAGCCCATGTAGCAAAGACTACAACTCTGACGTGCACTTTCTGTCTTTTCCTTTGTCGCTCTCCCCTCCCCAAAACCCAAGAAAAATCTCTCTCCTCCTTTCCTTCTTTAATTTATTGTATTGTATTTTTAATTACTTTTTAACAAAGTTCATTTCTTTTGTGTTAATTCACTTTTTGCTTAGTTGCAATCATCTTTCCCTTCTCTCATAAAGCGTACTGTTAATTAACAAAAGTAGTACTCGTGTAAAAAAAGAGAGCTGGCTAGCTTCATTTATTTGTGAAGGGGATATATATATATATATATATATGTTGGTAGAGAGGGGCCGGGGGTTATGATTTCAATATTTTACGGTCCTTGAGTCCCTACTCAACTTTCTACATTTACACGTACTCACATGATTGAGTCACTGATTACCGATACTTAATATATTTACGGTTAGTGTGGTTTGAGTTTTAAAATTAGATAAAATGAATATAAATTTTATTTTATTTTAATATTTAAGATGTTTAATTTGCTAATATTTAGTTCTTATAGATTTTTTTTAAAAAAAAACATTGAATTATTTCACTATATTTAGTTGAAATAATAATATGAATGAAATATGTGTGAATTATTAAAATATTTTTTATTTTATAAAATTAAAAAAACAAGTTTTAATAATTAAAAATTCAAACCAAACGAGCCTTTAGGGTGTTATTATTCCCCTCTCCAATCTAATATTATAATATTCCAAAATTAATCGTAAAAAAATGAATAAAAAGTATCACTAGATATTATATTAAAGCATTAGAACGCTACTTTCTAGTGTTAATAAACGTATCATTAATTTAACCTCTAGTAGTCTCTATATATATCTTACATGTAAAGCCTGACTAACTTTTTGTATGCCAAGTTCTATCATAATTAATTATATTTAAATTTATTTATGTTGCCATTGGTTTTGTAGTTTAGTGGCATTCTCTCTAGTCTACCTCTTATGTGGGTAGTGGTTGATAAAAGAAGCTGAAGCTTCTCTCGCTGTTCATTTCTTCATTTTAATTTATCTGTATACACGAAATGCATGTGCATTATTTACGAGCAGAAAGTTAATAAGTATTATTATGTTAGAGTTAGAGTTAATATACGTTAAACAACACCAAAAAATTAAATTAATCCATGTGAGTGGTAGACAAAATGGCATATTAATTACTAGATAAATCAATTATTTAATAAATTCAAGCTTTATGTGCCTTTGTTTGTCCAAGCTTTATGAATTGAATACAAAATATAATTGAGAAGAGGAGAGGAGAGGAGAGGAGAGTTGTTCCAGAATAAATAAGGAGCACGTACAGCAATTAAAAAAAATGACTATACTGGTCATCAACACTTACTCCAAATATATATATATATATATATTAAATATACGTAGGAGAGAAAAATATTAATTTAGATGTATATATAATGTGTATATGACATATATATATATATATATATATATATATATATATATATCTCTGTTGCTGGCGCTACATAAATATTTTAAAGATCGAGTCATTAGAGTACTTGGGAGCTGCATGTCTTGGTTTTATTCTTCAAAAATGATATTAGTTTTTGAAATGGGAGATTTACGTTTGCCCTCAAACAAAGTACTCACCTCTCTTAATTTACCTCTCCTGATTCAAAAAATTAACAATTATATATATATATATATATATATATTGAAAAAGCATAAAGGTTTTAAATGATTGGATGTAAAGTATGAAACAGAAAAGCAGTCTTGCATGTTATGATACATGTTCATTACCTGTGATAAAATTTTGTTACCACGTGGCATTATTTGTCAGAGCATACGAAATGATTTCTTTTTGAGATAAGTGAGACAAATATATAACGCACTAGGCAAGGGAAGAATAAATTATTTTAGACTAACAACATAATGATAAAAGAAAAATACTTAGGAAATATTTAAAAAAAAAAAAAAAAAGTTGTCTAGAAAGTAATGAATTCAAAATCGTAGATGCGGGGGAATCTATATTTTGTTACGGAATTACCATGTGTGGCCCACTCACAAAAAATAATCTGCTAGGTCAAAGATTGCGTCTTGTCTGTCCCTCTAGAATCGGACTCACTCAGTAGCTACTGAATTTTATTATTCTCCCTCTCCCTCTCCCTCCCTCGGCTGTATCGATAATAATCACCTTTGTATTGTATGCGTTTAAATATTTACAAGTGTTTTCGATTTCCATCAAAAAATAAATTACAATATTTAAAGTTCAGTTTTGGTCGGATTGAGTTTTGTTTTTTTAATTTTCTAAAATTAAAATTTGAATTAAATTTTTCAGTTTAATTTTATTCTTTTTTATTTATTTTTTTAAAATAAATAAATCGCAAGATAACATTTATTTTGAATAAAAAAATATTAATTCTGATATTTATAATATAACTCTAATAAAAATGATAGTTCAAATGTAAATTTTGGCTAATAATGTATATTGTGTATCATTTAATATGTGCATCATTTAATGTATATTATGTGAGATTTCGAGCGGCGAAGTCTCATTGAATTTGATTCATGTTATTGGCATATTTACAAGCATACAATATATTTTCATGATAAAGCAAATTCATCTGCATTAATATATGATAAAGTACTTTCATATATAGCATCAGAAAAAAAAAGTATATGACCATATCAATCTTGTATTTTGAAATCTAATTCACAATCTTAAAAAATAAATTATCATAGATGTACTCATGACTATGTTTCTTGTATATCAAGATGGTCGACCCAACTCAACCCGAATTTGACATTTTGGCCTCAGAAGGACTTGAATACCATCGGTGGATTTTTGATGTAGAAACCACCTTTGTGGCTAAAGAATACTTTACCACACTTGCTGACCCTAAAGACCCCACAGACAACAGTCCGTCTAACAAGATGAAAACAAATGCATTAATGTTTTTAAGAAAACATATTGACCACAGCCTACGCTAGGAGTACCTTCAGTTGAAGACACCTAAAAAACTATGGGATGCCCGTAAGGGACGTCTTGGGAATATTCATGACATCAGTGGAATGGAATCCACTTGCTTGACTATAAAAGGATTAACGATTTCAACAATGATATGTTACGTATAAAGGCACGTCTCAACTTCTGTGAAAATGATCTCACAGAAGATGATATGATTCAGAAGACTCTTTTCACTTTCCCTACTTCAGCACTTATACTTGTGAACCAGTATAGGCTTGAGTATGATAACAAAAGAATCATAACATTCAATAAGTTGATCAATCTACTACAAGTGGCTGAAAGGCATAATGAGGTTCTTTTGAATAACAATGGCAGGCTTTGTCGGGACAAATAAAATTCCTGAGGCTAACTATGGTAAGATAAATAGTGGAAAGAACCTCAATGCAAAGGGGGTTGGACGTGCTGCTCCCTACCCACGTGGCAATAATGCACAACATGGAAAGGGACATGGGAGTCATGGTGCAGGTCGTGGAGGCTCTTCTAAAGTATGAAGAAGAAATTGTGCTATTGGACCTAATAGTTAGGGAAATAAGATTAAAAAATATACCTAAAAACCCTCCGATCAAAAAGAAAAGAGTTGACGATAAACCATATTACAGGTGTGAAGTTGATGGACACTGGTACAAGAACTGCCATGCAAGCGCTAAGTAGCAGCGAGTTACAAGAGATATCGATAGTCTAAAAAACAAGAATCTCATTTTATGAATGAAGAAGATAATGACGCTGATGTCAACTTCACAATCGCAGACTTTAGTGGCAAGAAGGACTTTGCTCAATCAATGGATGCACTTGATTTTGACTGATCTGCTTTATTCACTTTATTTTTCAGAAATAGTTGAACAAACATATTGCCTTATTTTTAATTAAACTATGGTTTTGTCTTAAAGTTTATAATTGATTGGATGGATTAGATTTTTGAACAAGATATTGGATTGATTATCGTTGATTTTATTAATTAAATTTCAGACTTTATTCTGATGTATTTAATATATTTGATTTTTTTTAAATGGTTCAAATTTTATAATTGATTTCATTATTGTATGAATGACTCGATGAGAACTTGAATGTTTAGTTGATTGTGCAACCACCCACACTATTTAAGGAATAGGAAATTATTTGTTGAATTGATAGCCCATAATTCTTTTGTGACTAGAATGATCGGATCATCGCAAATAATAAAAGGGCAAGGTACTGTCAAATTTTTGTTGCCTAACGGCACATTATTTAAAGTCACAGATGTTCTATGTACATCAAGAGCGACCTGAACCTTACTGAGTTTCAAAGATATCCATGACAACGATTTTTATATAGAAACTCATTGTGAGAATGAAATAGAATACATTTATACTACCTCTAATGAATGTGGAAGAAAATGCATTTTAGAGAAATTGATGAGTTGATCTAGTGGACTGTACCTCACTACTATTCGGATTCTTGAATTGTATGTTGTTAGTAATAATGAAATGTGAGATACTGACTCATACAGGCTTTGCCACGACCGCCTAGGACATCCTAGTCATGACATGATGATCCGTATTTTAAAGAACTCATACGAACATCTATTCTTTAAGTAAAAAATAAAATGGGACAAAAATTTATCACACTACAAAGTGTCGATTCTAAAACTGCTTAAAAATATAACTTATCTTCTGAAGTACCAGAAACACTACGCCCCTCCCATTGTGCTTCTTTGACCATGTAAAAATCATATCACTCATTTTGCAAAGTCCGCTCTTTAGCAAAAACATGATCGAGATCTTCCTATGCTAAAGATACAAAAGAAAATATACCATTCTTATAAATGATACAAAGAGATATTTGTATACCTATCCATCCAAAATGCGGACTATTTAAGTACTTTATGTTTCTAGTGGATGCTTCAACACGCTGGTCACACGTCGCATTATTATCCACAAGAAATGCTGCATTTGCAAAACTCCTAGCACAAATTATACATTTAAGGGCTCACCACCTTGATTATCCTATTAAGTTTATAAGGCTTAACAATGATGGAGAGTTTACCTCAAAAGTATTTGATGATTATTGCATGTCTATTGGAATCGATGTAGAGTATCTTGTTCCCCATGTGCATATACAAAATGGTCTCACAGAAGCCACCATTAAAAGATTACAGATGGTGGCCAGGGCATTGGTTATGTGTACCAACTTACCTATATCTGCCTGGGGTTATGCAATATTACACGCAGCTTTCCTTATTCATTTTAGACCCACTGCTAACCAGCTATTTTCTGCATACCAGTTGATAACTAAATATGAGCCTGATATTTCACACTTACGAAAATTTGGTTCAGCAATATATGTGCCAATTGCGCCCCCACAACGCAATAAAATGGGTCCCTAGAGACAATTAAGTATTTATGTTGCATATGAATCCCCAATAATTATTCTCTATTTGGAACCCTTGATAAGTGATCTCTTTACCGCTAGATTTGCGAATTATCACTTCAATGAGACAGTCTTCTCATCGTTATGGGGAGATAGAAAAAATGATTTTCCAAGAGAACGATAGAAATTATCGTGGTTTGTTCTCACCATGTCCCATTTTGATTCCTGCACTTCACATTGTGAAAGTGAAGTAAAAAAAATAATCGATTTTCAGAACGTAGCAAATTCGATGCCTGATGCGTTTACTAATATCGCAAAAGTGACGAAATCACATATACCAGCTGCAAATATGCCTGCAAGGTTAGAAGTCCCCCATAAGGGGTACAATGTCACAGACAGAGATGCTGCAACCACATTTAGTAGATGTGTGATTAAGACCCTGGCTCCCCAAAAGAATATGGGGAGGCCACTTGGTTTGACTGACACTTCCCAAATGAAGAAAATGGAGAGTAAGGCACAAACCAATTTATTAATCATCAATGAAAAAAACCTTCTTATGAGATTATCTCTGATTATAGTTATGTCTATGAATCAGTACTGGAGGACGCTCCGATGTTTGAAATGATCCCTGAGAACAAAAAAATCTCAATGGATTATGAGAGGGAATATGAGTTGATGGAAAGATCTTCCATATATATTAATGATATATTTGCATACATTGTTGCTCTAGAAATCATAGAGCACGATGATGTCAACCTCGCTCTGTTGCAGAATGTCAACAATAGCAAATTAGCCTAAATGAAAAGAAGCAATCCAGGCCAAACTAAATTCTCTGACAAAAAGACAGGTATTTGGTCCGGTAGTACTAACCCACCAAGTGTAATGCCTGTAGGTCATAAATGGGTATTTGTTAGAAAGCCTAATGAAAAGAATAAAATTATAAGGTTCAAGGCTCGCCTTGTGGCGCAAGGTTTCTCACAACGCCTTGAAATTGACTACAATGGAATATACTCTCTCGTAATAGATGTTATAACATTTCGCTACTTAGTTAACTTGGTAGTTTTCGAATGACTGAAAATATAGCTCATGAATTTGGTTATTGCATATCTCCAAGGGGATATTAATTCAGAGATATATATGAAAGTGCCTGATGGCCTTACATTACCCAAGTCAAGTGACTTTAAACAACAGAGTGCGTTTGCAATTAGGTCGAAACGCTCACTTTACGGATTAAAATAATTCGAACGGATGTTGTATACCCATCTAAGTAATTACTTTATTGGGAAGGGATATAAAAACGATGAATTATGTCCATGCGTATTCATAAAAAAACAAGTTTTGAATTCGCAATTTTAGCTGTATATGTCGATGATATAAACATAATAGGTACTATCGATGAAATAAGATAAATCACTAGCTACCTCAAATCCGAATTTGAGATAAAGGATCTTAGAAAAACTCGATTATGTCTAGGTCTTGAATTAAAACATCGAGCTTTTTGAATATTAATCCATCAGTCTACGTACGTCCAAAAGATGCTCAGGTAATTCAACATGGACAAAGCGCATCCTGTTAGCACTCTCATGATCAGTCAAAGTTTGGATCTAAGAAAAGATCTATTTCGTCCAAAGGAAGAGGTCGAAGATGTGTTGGGAGCTGAAATTCATTATCTAAGTGTAATAGGCGCGTTATTGTACTTGGCTCAATGTACTCGATTAGACATAGAATTCTCAGTGAACTTGTTAATTAGATTTAGCTCAGCGCCAACGCAGCGTCACTAAAACGGTATCAAGAATATTTTTTGATATCTAAAAGAAACCATTGACTTGGAACTGTTCTTTCCATACAGAGAGGCAAAAGTAATTGCATATTGCACGACAATCTCTAAAATAAGTGTTGATATCAAAAAGGCCAACCCCTACATTAAAACCCCAAATGATATTTTGGTTAGTTTTACTGATGCATGGTACCTCTCTGACCCATATACAGGTCGTTTACAAACTGGTTATGTATTCACTATTAGGAACACAGTAATATCTTGGAGATCAACAAAGCAAACTCTTGTGGTTACCTCCTCGAATCACTCTGAGATCATCGCTCTACATGAGGCGGTTCGTGAGCGTATATGGTTAAGGGCTATCATTACACATATTCGAGGGACTAGTGGTTTGAGTTCTACCACTGAAGAGCATACTTGTATTTATAAAGACAATGCAGCTTGCATCGAACAGATGAAGCTAGGTTATATCAAGGGTGATAATACAAAACATATATCTCCAAAGTTTTTCTATAATCAGTAACAACAAGCTCTCCTCAAGATTCAAGTGAATCAAGTAAGATCTTAGGAGAATGTGGCAGATTTATTTACCAAATCTTTGCCTAAAGCTATATTTGAGAGCATGTGAAAAGCATAGGAATGCGTAGGCTTTCCAAACTCCCTTAATCGATGTAAGGATCAGGGGGAGTGTAGACTTAAGAAGAAGTCTAACACACATTGTACTCTTTTTCTTCGACCAAGGTTATTTTTTTCCCACAAGGTTTTGTTACTTGGTAAGGTTTTTAACGATGCAACGATTTATGCATAAGCTTTTCAATTCCTTGATTAATGCAAACATCAGGGTGAGGTGTAGACTTGAGGAGGAGTCTACCATCGACATGATGTTACGTTATACTCTTTTCCTTAGAAAAATGTTCATTTTTTCCACTAGGTTTTATTACTTAGTAAGGTTTTTAACAAGGTAATGATACATGCAAACTCTATTGATCGAAGTAATGATCAAATGGAAGTACAGACTCAACGAAGAAAGTCTAATATAATTATCATAATGTTGTACTTTTTTTCCTTCGATCAAGGTTATTTTTCCCATAGAGTTTTTACTTGACAAGGTTTTAATGAGGCAACAAGACATATATCATTCTATCTCCGACTTAGCACAAGGGGGAGTGTTGAAGAAAATTACACTTAGTGTGCTATCGTATAGATAGAATATGTATTAGGAATTTTACTATATAAATTATGCATTATGGGCCATATTTGACTTTCTTGTTAACCCTATTTATTATTGTATTTGTGCCATATTTAAAGGGTTTATCTAATGAAAGGTTGAGTAGAGTTGTTCTTACAACAGATAGTTGAATAATATTATTTTTGAGTCACATATGAAATGATTTGGTTTGTTTTGGTTTGGTTTTGTAATATCACATGCAAAAGTTGAACCAAACATATTCGGTTCGACTTATTTGTTTCGTTTTTTTTTTTTGTTTCATATTTTACAGATCAATTTGATTTGGTAAGGTTCGGTAATTTGATTTTCAAATTCACCACAACTTTCCGATATATACTAGTAAAAATATTCTTCAAAGATCCACTTGATAACAATATAAAAAATTAATAATAATAATTAATTTTTTTATTATATTATTATCAAACATAATCTTAACTTTATAGAGTAAGTATTTGATGCATGCGTAGTGTTAAAATATTAAAAGAGACGGAAAGCGATTTTATGAAGAAGAAACGGTAGAAGACTAGATGTGGATTTGGAAATTTGGCTGCCTTCAGAAAAATCAATTTTTTGTTTGGCTGATAGTTCGTGGAAAAATTCTAACTAACCAATACAGGGCGAAGATTGGTATCACCAATATAGATGCATGTCCTAGTTGTAATCAACAAGGTGAGTTTATCATCCATATGTTAAGAGATTGCCCGAATTCAAAGCTTTTGTGGGAGGGATTTATACCACAAAGTAAAAGAAACACTTTCTATTCTCCTCAAACTTTTTGATGGGTAAAGCAAAATGTTGATGATGTTTATCGAATTGGGCAGTCTACAAATTCAGAATGGAATTATCTCATTATTTCCGTTATTTGGCACATATGGAAAGCAAGAAATGAAGAAGTGTTTGAAGGGAAGAAATTTTGTACGATAAAATTGGGAAAACTATACTCAATCTATGCCACAGACATGCAAGTCTCGATTCAAAATTTTGAAAGTTTTAGTATCGACCCGTTAATAGTAGATGGATTTTACCTCCTCCGAGATATGATAAATTAAATGTGGATGGAGGTTTTTGTGATAGACAAGGCTCTTTTGGAGGGGTCCTTCGTGATGAAAAAGGAAAATGGATTTAGGGTTTTTGGGGTCGAAGCTGCGCTGAAGACTCGATACATGCCAAAATCATTGCTTTGAAGATGGGGATTCAAGCTTTGGTGAGTAAAGGATGTGGCAGAACCATCATTGAAACTGACTCTTCTACTACTGTTAATTTCATGCAAGGTTTCGCATATGATGAGCACCCAAGAGTAGAGCTCATAAAAGAATGCTAAGATATGCTTGCTAATGTTCATTATACTGTTGTGAGTTTTACGCTCATAATTTGTAATAAATGTGCTTATGCTTTGACCCAAATAGATTATAATTTTACCTAAAATAATGTGTATTAGGTTAATGTTATCCCTTCCTTAATAAGAGATGTACTTTTAGAAAATATGTATATATAGTTTGGCTTGAGCCTGTAGGCTCTTTTGATCTCAATATATATATATATATTAAAAGAGAAAACACGTCACATATATATATTACATATAGATGGTGGTGAGTGGGGATGGGAGTTCACGAGAGGAGGCAAATGAACAGCAAATGGGTATGGGTCCACCCCTAAATGATTGAGAAACAGATATTTTAGAGGACATACCCAGAATTCCCGAAAGTGAAATTGGTAACATAATCTCAGCACCAATTATTAGTCACTAACGAATGCTAATCTGTTAAAGAAATAAAAATAAAAAGATAAATGTATATATATATATGTATTAGTTTTCAATGTCATACTTGATGTTTATTAGAATTTTGTTCATTTATTTATATTCTAATTATAAGCTCTTATCATATGTATATATTATTTTATTATATCATATGTAGATAAAGATGTTTGCTTGAAACTGTTAAATTCATTTTGTACACTTTTAAAGCATTATCGTCTGATACCCAACTAGATTGTCTTAATTTTGGGTTTGATACTTTTAAAATAACACAGATTTTAATACAATAAACGGTCAAAAATACAAACTTTTTATTTATTAATTCTGATAGTTAATATATTAATTATATTCAAAAGAAGATAAATTATCAAAAAAAAAAAAAAAAAACCAAACTATCAGTTGAGACGAAGGGATCATATGCATGCATATCCAAAAATATGGATAACTAATTCAATTTTACCTTTTCCCTTAAATGGGGTGGGAGAGAAATTACCACTACAAGGAATTTACTTGATCTTGTCCTCAATTTGATTACCATAACAACCGAGATTATAACACTAGACGGTGCTATTATTTTAAACAAAAGAATACAACAGAAAGACGCTATTTTTTGTTTGCTTACAAAAAGAATAAACTACTTTAATAATCTTTAAACTCATTTTGTCCTTTAAACTCATTTTGTCCTTTAAACTAAAATAACATTTAAATTATTCACTCAGTTTTATTTTAACCTTTAAACAAAAAAAAATTCTCACTTAAAATGTTGCAATTTCTTTGTTTATACAAAATCAAAGGTACTTTTGTCATTTCAATAAAAAAATTCAATTTAATTAGATTTTTTTTTAAGTTGATTGTAAGAGAAAACCAATTTAATTTTTACCAACATCGATTCAAAAACTTTTTTATTGATAATATGGATCAAAAAAATTGATTTCTTTAAATCCCAACATAACATCAAATTAAACATCTTACACATAATATATATATATATACACACACACATAAACTACCCTCGGGCCACCTCTGGTACTACCATCTCCAACACCTCCAACCTTCTTTTTCATCCCATCACTATCACCATCACTTTTTTCTTTCCCCCACCACCCCCTCATCCCAACCATCTCCAGTCACCCCCACCACCACCAAGAATGGGAAATATCTATATATATAATTGCATATTATTAAACCTAAATCAAGATTAAACTTAAATCAAAATTGAAATTGAACTTTTAATGGTATAAAATAGTGTTTTTACCTCGTGGACCAATCACAGGAACATGGACATTGTTGTCGAAATGAGAAAATAGAGCTGAGAGGTCAATTTTCAAGTCTGTGCATTAAAAGAAGCTTGTGAGAATGTCGGAACAATATCCTTTATGCACTTGAGGTCTTAAGTCTACGGAATATGACCTCCAGAGGTCCTTTGCCGAGCTGGAGTCGATGCCGAACCACTTTGTCATAGTGGTTGACAGAAGTATGAGAGACTACCGCCAACACTGCAGGAGACGCAGAACCTCTCTCAACTTCATTAAATGCATACTAACTACATTTAATGCGCCATAATCCACGAAAAAGCAATGTCAAAGTTGGGGGAGATAAGGGATGGCCTTGCACCTGCTCCATAGAGCTCCCAGCACGTCTTATCTCTATCATATATATATATATGGGAAGCATTTATTTCCCTCACAACCAAGAATAATTGGACAATTGAGAAAGAATCAAGCAATTAAGTCTTTATTACCAGAGAGATGCAGAGAAACAGAGCTTAAAAGCACACTACATAGCTCCTGATACAAGACTCTGAATGGCTTAGCAATACTTTCATTGTAATCTTGTAACCTAGACCAAACCAAACCAAACCAAACAATACATACACAAACAAAGCTTGATAAGAGTTCTCGTGAATTAATGGGTAACGTGAATGCAAGATTGGGATTTACATATTTGAATGTATGAGGAGGGTAATTGATTGTTGAATTTTAAAATTGTGATGGTGGAGGTCAGCGGCAGACTTATTCAGCCCCTCTACTTGGGTTTTAGGAATTTCTTTGATTAGGTGCATTTGTGTGATTATAAATATAGAGTAGGAGTTCATATTTAAACTTAGTTAGCGGCGAGCAGTATTTGTTAGCGGCGGGTGTCTGTAATGCTTTAAAAGTTCAAGGTCAGGTTTCATAATTATCCATTATTCAGGGTAAAAAAATTGTTTAATTGAAAAGAATTCATACATATCTGTTCGTATATATGCTCATCAAGTTTATTTTACTTTTACCTGTTGTAATTACAACAGTTGAAAGGATTTTTTTTATAATAAAACTAATCAAAACTCAATAACAAAATCGATTGAAAAATAATTTCATGAATGATTGCTTAGTAACATATCGAGAAATATATTTTTGAAGCTATCAACAATGAAAATATCATTAAGCATTTTCAAAACATAAAGTCTCAAAAGAAAATATTGTAACTAAATATATAATTTAATTTTTAATGTATAAAATATTATGTATTTTAATTTTACCTTATTATAGTATACGCAAAAATTTCTTAAGAGTCTTACTAACTTGGCCCCCTCTTGAAATTAATTCTTGGGTTCACACCTAGTGAAGGTGATGCGGGAGGCAAATATGGTGGATGGTGGTGATGAATGAAGATGGCTACGGTAATGACGGAACGAAGTAGATGATGGGTTTCTCTCTTCCTTCTTGTCTTTTCCTTTATAGTATTTTCCAAACAAGAAAATTATAATTAAAATGATTTTTAAACAATATCTACTTAAAATGACAAAACCCTCGATTATGTCTACCGTAACGGAAAGATTGGATAAAAGAGTTAAAGTAAGACTCGCTCAATAATTTAAACCCCTAAGTAGAACATTTTGTAATTTAAGGATCAAAAATAAACAAAATGAATAGTTTAAGGCCGAGTTCATTCTTACAAAAATGAGCACACGAGCCTTATGGAGCGATTCAAGTGCCCAACATATTTCACTGGGTCCCAAAACCTACGGTCCACTATGTGAATCAGAGTTCATCTCTCTCGAACAACTTGATAAAATCAGTTAGGTTTTCTACTAGGATCCTCATACACCTCGAACCACTAATTTATTGGCATGCTACCATCACTCCAAATGTAAAAGGGTGACCAAATAGCAGTTGCTACGGGGCCAGTGAAAGTAGAAATAAAAATAAGAATCAGTAACAAGATTTTAAATTAAATTTAACAACGGGAAACAAAACCCACCATCACAGGGCACAACCCGAAACAAATGGTTCACTTCGAGGTAAACCAAACTAAACTCCCCTTAATTTCCCCAAAACATTCAACTTCTACTCAAACCAGGTCCACAAAATTCCACCATTTAAAAAATAAATAAAGCAGATAAATGATTACCTAAAGACGACATAAATTTATCCTAAATAATAACCTAATAAAAAGGAGCAGCCATGTAAACACCAGCCAACTGCAGGTACCGGCCTTGACTTCGTGCACTACCAGAAATGCCCACTGATATAGGACGACAATTCATAACACCAAATATACTTCAATATTTCCTCTGATATACCAGAACAATCGTAAGCCAATAAAATCTAAAGTGACTTTCACATTTGTAGGACTCGTCATATATGAAACAAGGGAGGAGGGAACAGACTAGACAATTTCGATAAAACAAGAGGAAAAGGAAAATCGAAAAGCCAAACCGTCCAGACAAATGAGGATCACCAACTCACCAAGACTACATACACCAAATGTTGTGTTATCGACTTTATAACATTACTGTTGCTTGCACTCAGGAGGACGTTCACCCTGTTGACCTTCCCCATCCTGTGCTCTCCCGATCTTCTGCAGTTTTACAGAAAATAAACATTCAAATTGTTAACCACAATCAATTTAAAGGCTTATTTGCATTTCGTGAAAAACTTCAAAACTAGAAGTATAGTTGCATTATCTCACCTTTGTTCCAGATGACTGCATGAATAAACGACGAAAGGAAAGAAGAAATTAGCATACTCAAAGATTGAAGATAGTGATTTAAACCAAGGGAAGGAGAGCAAATTTTAAGTCTTTTACCTTCTTCTTGCTCTTGCCCTCATCTTCCTCTTCATCCTCATCCTCGTTGTCACCATCATCGTCCTCCTCGTCATCTTCATCTTCATTTTCATCATTATCATCATCTTCTTCATCATCATCATCATCGTCTTCAATATCTTCCAATTCATCACCCTGAACAGCCTCCCCAGTAAACCATGACACCGCATGAGGGATAATCTTGTCCCTTATGGTCGAACTGCAAACAAGTAAAACGTCGCGTCATGACAGTTCACTTCAAATGATCCATGAAAAGTCACTCTCTTGTGACGACTTCTTTTTCAAATTTTTCATTGTCCATCTTGGTCATTAATACCCAACTCCAATACTTTTTACAAGGTTTAAAATTAAGTTTTCATTTTTCATTAACGATTTCAAAAGATAGCAGAATAAACACCATAATTCCATTAAAATGCCAAAAACACCCACGACAAAATATTTAGTAGTATTAAAAATAACAGCAACTCGTATGGGAGACTTGGTACCAGAGGACCTCCACCACCCACTGATTCCTGGACATTCATTACATAGTTGAAAGAGCTCTGTGGACTTACCCAATGTCATAGTCTTGTTCCATTTGATTCTGCAGTTCTTCGGCCTGTCATACATATATTTGTACCAGTTAGGAAGAAAGTAAAAGCTTCAGATACTTCAGCAGCAGAAATCAGCTTTTTGCAGCACGTAGAGTTCCTAAACTTACGGTATCCTCATCAATTTCCTCTTCATCCTCGGGGACTTGTGGTGGGTTAAAGAAGTTGAAGAAACTCTCACAATTTTCGGTCTTGGTAATTGGCTTTGCGTTTTTTGACCCCTTCTTTGGCTTCTTTTTTAAGACCTTCTGAGTCAAGCATTTGCCTGGAAACCATTCAATGTACGTCCTACAAAGGAACCAAAGTACATATGAAACAAAAAAAAAATGACCAAAAATTATACCACAAAACGAGTAACTAGCAAGTTACCCTATAGCCTTCTCTAAAATAGGTTCATCGTCCTCAATCATGTGATATGTTTTCGTCAAAACAGAATTCTTGAAGAAAGGATTGGGATCAAAGAAAAACTCAAGCTTAAAACCCTTTGGGTTATCAATCCTGCACCACTTGATATCTTTCAGATATTTCAGAGCTTCTTCATCACGCTCAGATATCTAAACAAACATCAAAAAATCATAAGCAGACTGTTTTAGAACACAAGCATGATTTTTAAAACTAATTACAAGATACAGATGTAAACACGAAGTAAAACGACATGTAAAAAACCCAACCTCCTCCGCCAATATTTCATTTGTCTTCATTGCAGTAACCCAGAAGTCAGGAACACCTTTATCTGCATGAATCATTTCAAACATCAAGCTCGTATCAATGCCTCCACTCGAGACAGAAAACATAACGAGAATATGAAAAGGAAAGAAGGGGAAGAAGAATGTATCGGGCAATAAGTATATGTCACCATCTTTGGCTTTATCCTCTTCCTGATCCGTTGTAGATTCACCCTTAACTCCATCAACTTCAACAATGCCGTTCACAATTTCATATCTCTGCGGTTATAATAATAGCATTAATATATCAAATAGTATCAAATATAAAAACCACTAATAATATATTTCATCCATAAATATAGGTGAGATCATAGTGATGCCTAGATTTAATATGCAGGTCACAGTTCCATATGCCTACGAGAATCTCTCGTACCTTTGTGTACATCGGTTCATAAAGTTTATGGTACTTGGCTTCAAGTGCCGCTCTCTCCTCAAAAAACTTTGCCTCTAACTCATCATGTTCGCTCTGCAATTAGAGAGAATACATCAGCTACAGCATACAGCAGTACATTTTGACACAACCACCCAAATAACAGAAGCAATCATGCTGTCTCAGACATTAAAGATCTAACAAAAACATGTCATGCTACTCGGACAAAACTCTGCAATAATGTCCACATTATCAGCATTACTTATGGAAGGAAGAACATGAACAATGAAGTACTCAGCCTTTCATCTTCAGAGAACTGTAAGAATTATTACAAACACATCTAGATGCATCAGAAAAAGAAAATTTTGAAGTTTCAGTTTCAAAAATTATAACCAAATTCCCTTGGTCATAATAAGGTTCATTAGCCATCTCATGCATCTAATCATGAACCAATAAAAATATACATGACTACAAAGGCATCAAGCTTAATCTACTGGCCCCGTCTGAGGACCAATGGCCATGCGTGACTAAACGACATGAAGTTGATGCCCCTTGTGACATTCTTCACGCCATTTAAACTGTCTATCCAAGAAATTGCTGTCAGCTGAGTTATATAAATATCAGGAGAAAAAATTGACAAGTTTCTTTCGTCTCCAATATATCACTTGTAGTTTGGACAATCCACTGAGAACAACCCAGGTAGGGATGGGTACGGTGAGGAAAGAGAGGGTCAGGAACTTGGCCAGTTAGGGATAGGGTGTACTGGATGCAGAAGTTAAGGATAATTTGGTCAAGTCTAATATCAAAATATAGAGTAGGGGCAGTCCTAGAGTACTTGTAACGAATGGCTGACCTCTTATACCTCATGAATGGGTGGCAATACCAGTAGTTATGCAACCAAGTGAATCACTCGAGTGAAACGATTACTAAGAAAAATGAAAGAGACAGGTATAGAAATGGGCTCGCTGTTGACACATGGCCCTGCCGCACCATGTTTAAATGGCCATGATACACCAGCCCAGTGTACCTTGGCACGAACAGGGGATGTTCCAAATACCAAAAGAACAGGAGACACATATGGTACCGTACAAATATGCGAAACTGCTGATTAGGGGAATTTTGTATCTCAAGCGTCTACAAAATCTTACCTAATCACACATGCCTATCACCTCCCTGGACTTCCCGCACTCTGAACATTTCAACAGTGCAATCAGGATCCCTGGCCACATTTATTAACATCTACATAGTAACCCTACCACACTTACCCCTCCAAATTTCCCTCAGTGGACTACCTTCTATAACAAGGCTGAAATCTGATCAAACAAGAACACACAAGACACAATCAGAGTTTTATGGAACGCTATTTATTTTCAATGTTATACATAGACCTACCAAATTGCGAGACTTCAGTAGGTATACTAATCCCACCACCAACTCAGTAATTACTGCTACCTTTGATATCTCATACAAACAAGCTAACATAAGATCAACGAGTTTAGTGCTTAAATAATCAAAACCCGTAAAACCTAATTAAGAACTGAGATTGAATACAGATCCTTCTTCACACTTAAATAATTACTACTGATAGGAAAACAAACCTGAATCTCTCTGAGAACCTCGACGCGCTTCCGAACAGTAGGAGCGAGTGTCTCAAGAACATCGGAATGTTCTCCGGCCAGATTCTGGAGCTTGTTCTGCAAAAAAAAAAAAAAAGAACAATCATATAAAAAAATAAAGTCTTTTTTGGGATTAATGAAGGAAACAGTAGGAAAATATATAATTAACTACTGACCTTGAGGGCATTTACAAGCCCGGCACGAGCTTCTGCGCTGAGAGCTGCAAAGTAAAAAGAGAAACAAATTAAAACTTGAGTTAAACCTAAAAGAGAATCAGAGATATAAGTGATTAGGGTTTAACAGAGGGTAGTACCGGCTGCGGCGGCGGGGAGGGAGGCACCAAGATCGGACATGTCGAATTGATCTTTGTTGGAGTTACTCATCTTGATGGAAATAAAACCCTAGAAAACTGAGAGAGAAAAGGAGGGAAAGGGTTTGAAGAGAGAGAGAGAGAGAGAGAGAGAGAGAAAGGGGGGGAGTAGGCGGTGGTTGTTTCACTCACTCTATCTCCTCTCCCTGGTGTCGCGGTCTACGAGAGTCGTAGGATGTATATATGGTGAAGACTCTTATTAATTTCACGCGCTATTGAGAGCGTGTAGTAGGATTATATAGTTGAGTTGGCCCCCGGCCGTACTGGAAAGAAGAACATGACAGCTATGCATCTAACGGGTTATTTAATTCATCATTTTTTTGGTTTATGTACCATTACTTTTCTTTTTTCTTTTTCTTTTTTTTTTGTAGAGAGAGTATTACTTTTCATTTTTTCAGTGCAACAATTCATGTATATTTAAGGCTTACAGAAAAAAAATATAAATTGATATAAGTGAAAGGGGTCTAAATCCTTTAAGCAAGATGTTTCGGACCAGATTTTGGTCACTTGTGAAGAGAGTAAATTTTGTTAGAAAGATTTTCACGAAAAACTCATGACCGTATTTCGAGAATATGTTTAATGACTATAGTTAATAATAAGTGAATAAAAATGACTACCAAATGTATAACTAAGCATTAAAAATATGTTAATTTAATTACAATTAATGCACCTTATAGTAAAATGATGTCGCAAAACAAATTATGAAAAAAATTATATTGGATTTATGAGCGTTGTTAGGTTTTAAATCCCATTCACATGCATCGATCACACTACTTTTAGTTAGACATTTAATAATGTATTAGTTTTTTTGAAAGTATTTTATGCAAGGTATTTTTTAATTTAAATGTTGTTTTGAGTGTTTTAGACTTTTACACTGTATAATAGTTTATGGGTGCTTATTTATTATTGTTTAGTTCTTTGCAAACTTATTGACCATGCTTGTTAATCCTATATGGGTTGGTTCGAGCCCGTATTAAATTATGAATTGAGTTTGAACATATAAGGTGAGTTTTACTTTTGGTCGATCTCTAGCTTAAACATGCTCAAAACAATTTAAGCTAAGCACTAACAAATTAAAAACTTGATTCATATAGTTTAATTGACGGGCCTAAAAAGGGATCGTCGAATCGGATTAAGAACATGTCAATTTGATATATATGTGTATATATATAAACTTCCATTAGACGTTCTAATAAATAATTCTTGCAGTGGCTTATCTAATTTTTAAATACCTTGCAATCGGAATCGAGCTTTGAGGATTTGAGATCTTGAATCCAAATATTTTACTTGGCTAAAAACGAGGACTTGGATTTACAAATACTAGCCTATGGAGCACACCCTACGTATGTGAAGTAGATGGAATAAATTAAATTGTATGCAAAATAATATTTTTATATCATAGGTACATAATCAGTTATGACCTCTTTACGAAAATTTTTAAATATGAAATTAGTTCACTTACAATTAGTCAATTAAACCTTTTGCATCTAAAATGATTTAATTTTACTTGATGGGAGTGTTTGGAGGAATTGAAAATGTTATAAGAAGATGTTTTGAAACAAGGTGTTCTTGTATACATTTACAAAGTTTTTTTTTTTACTCCATTTGTCTTTTTCTAGTTTTGATAAGTTCGCAACCAAACAATCTCTTATTTTTTATTTACAAAAGAAAGGGAAAACAACCCTCTTATTCTTTAACACCACACAGAAAACTTTCACATTGGTGATTTATTTCAAGCCAGCGGTTATGCACGTATTAGCTGTAAAGGTTACATCACATATAATCAATTTTCACTTTTCAGGACTCAATTGTGTGTATAAATTCATCAGACGGCTAGTGAACGTTGTCCTCTTCACTAGCATCGGCAACCTTATTCGTTAAAGGAGTTGTTTATTTTTTCAGGGTTTTTGAATTGAATTATTTCTTAAGGTCTTGTTGTTTATAATAGGCTTAAAGCATTAAAAAAAATTAAACAATATAGAAAATATTTTTCTTATTATTTAGTTGACGGTGTATATTTCATTTGTAATCTTCAATCACTCTTACTTGAGATTATCGATAGAGTTAGTAAGAATCTTATAATTAAAATTAAATTTTCTTTGAAACTCGACTATCTAAGACAAAGAAAAATCTAGTAGTATATTTCGGAAAGAAGATTTATTGAGTAATTAGAAAATATGATAAAAAAAAATTTGCCATAACATCAATTAGTTGTGGTGTCAAACAAAGTCAACAATAATCATAATAAGTAAAAATGGATGTGGTTTGATAAAAATAACGGTCAAAATTGTGTTGGATACTCCTTATTTGGAAGTTGAACATAAAATGGGGTGAGTTGAAAGTTATTGGTTGGGTGAAAAAACTGTTTTTGTTGATTTATGTTAAGAACACTCTTTAAAATCCTATATGTTTCTTAAAATTTTATGTAGAGTTATCAATATAAAGTGTATATACTATATTCCTTTAAAATATATAGTTGGACTAAATTTTCAAGATCAAAAAATAAGTAATTTTAAGTTTTACTTCAAATGATCCAATTTTAGTTTTCATGATGAGTTTTCATATTTACAATTATTTAATTTTCCTAACCAAGCACAAATCAATATAAAAATTATAAATTGTCTAATTCATATTTTGAAGGACAACTAAACAAATCCTTATTGTATAAAAAAGTAACTCTGAAATAAATAAATATATTTATGTAAATATCATATTTAATAAATAATTTGTACATTACATATTATAAAAAAGCAAAGACTGACTATAAAATTGGTTTAAATGTTCATTAACATAAGTTTGTAAATACATGTTTACCTATCCTAAAATAGTATTTAGTTTTTTTTTTTCATTATATTTCTCCAGATAACCAAAATACCCATCTATGCTAAAAAAGCAAATAAATTTCACTGTGGGATTTAAAGATAAAATAATTTATTAAATTATCCTTGGTAGGAATAAAGGAAAAAGAATGGGTAAGACACATTAATAATTGAACACAAACACCATAAAAGGATTTGACCAAGAAGTAACACTTTTATAAGAAATTGTTGTATTGTTCAAGTGGTAAGTAAAAATCTTAATGTGTGATGTTATAAGTTCAAATCCCATAGGGAAATTTTATTTCTTTTCTCAGTATAGAGGGGTATTTTGGTAATTCAATTGTCACACTTACAAATATATTTAAATCATAGATTTTGATATTTTGCTTTAATTCATAATTTTCAATTTTTTTGGGAAGTGGGTGTTATTTCCAAATCCAAAACGGAAGGATTCAATGATTATACAAGGCCGGTGAACTCATATAAACGTCCTTCACGTGTAGGAGATGTCAACGGCAGCCAAGCAAAAACCAAGTCATGTGTATGTAGGACTGTTAGAAGATTGAAGCTTACAAATCTGAGGATGGTAGAAAGCAGTCCACAGTTAGAACAAGAAGGGCTAAAAATTGACACGTTGGACCTTAGGGCGAAGAAAATGAGTTAAGGGGGAAGCCATTTAAGGAGCTATAATACATCATCATAAACCCAATTAAACCTAAACAAGGCCTGCGCATAAGCAACCAACTCAATTAACAGAACAAGGCAGAACTGTCACAATGTTTAAAAAAGAACATTAATGTATTTCCTTATAGCTATAGTGACTTAAAACGTCTCAACCTTAGTCTAATGGTTTATAGGTTGAATGTTGATCCAACCTTCAAACTCGTCAAACAGGAAAAAAAATGACTATTAAAACTGGAAAAAAAAAGAAGGTTGCCAGGGATAAAGTCTGAAAATTTCTCAAAACATGGTTCATAAGGGAATTTTAGTACCTGACATGGCTGTCTAACGTGGTGTTGGCCAAGAAACACAATGGCAAGTGGAGAATGTGTGTGGACTTTAAATACCTTAACAAAGTCTAACATAATGATAGTTATCCACTCCTAAAATTCGAGCAGCTATTTAATGCAACAATAAGACATGAAATGTTAAGCTTTATAAACACTTACTCTGGGTACAATTAGGTCAAAATGGCTTCTAAAGATGAAAAGAATACTTCATTTATCACAGACAGTGGAACTTACTACTACAAGACTATGTTATTTGGTATAAGAAACACTTTAGGAACATATTAGAGGGTGATGAACACTTTCTTCAAATATCAAATTAAAAAATCCATGGAGGTATACGTAAACGATATGCAAATCAGGAGGAAGCATGCATCAACTCATGTTACAAACCTGACAAAATATTTTGCAATCCTTCAGAAGAACGGTGTGTCTTTAAACCCTGTAAAGTGTATTTTTAGGTTAAAGGTGACAAGTTCTTGGGCTTTAAAGTAACTCAAAGAGGTAATGAAGCCAAGCCTAAAAAGATAAAAGCCTTAATGGACATGAAATCTCCAACCAAATTGAAAGATGTTTAAAGCCTTGCAAATATGGTAGCAACCTTAAATAGATTCATATCCAAAGTGACTGACAAATGCCTACCTTTCTTCAAAACCCTAAAGAAAGCCTTTGACTGGACAAAGGATTATGAGGAACCTTTTCGAAAACTAAAACAATACACTAGAACACCTCTCATCCTTAGTTCACATTTGAAGGGAAAAACAATCAGCTTGTACTTAGCAGTTTCCTAAACAACAGTTAGTTCAACCTTTATGAGGAATGACAATGAGGTTCAAAAACCAATTTACTACACCAATAGAGTGCTAAGATATGCTAAAATCAACTATCCATGGCTTGAAAAGCTAGCTTATGCCTTAATCCTTACCTTGAGGATGTTAATGCATTACTTTTAAGCTCATGCCATCGAAGTACTAACTGATCAGCCATGAAGACAATCACTGAACAAGTTTGATCAATCTGAAAGGTTAGCCATCTAGACTGTAGAGTTACGATAACTTTTTATCAGCCACGGACATACATAAACGATGTCAGAAAAATAATACATCCATAACGACTCTCACCTTAAATTTCAAACACATCGCAGTTACAAGAGTTACCACACCTATTTCTCAAGGTACCAATTTTGATTGTCCATGCTGATTGGGCCTCCAACAAACGAGGTTCAGGCACTGGCGTTCTATTAATCACTCATAAGAATGGTATTCTATAAACAGCCTAGCAATTTTATTTTAATGCCTCCAAATATGAAGCGAAGTATGAGGCAATTATAACAAGCCTTAAGATTGCCAAAAACCTTGGCGCAGATCAAGTTATGGTTTACAATGACTTATCTGTTGCTGTAGGCCAAATTTTGGGTTCAAGTACTGTAAAGGAAAATCATTTGGCTGCCTAGTTCTCAAAGGTTCAAGTCAGAGTCAAGCAATTTAATAACTCAATCTTCATCAAAGTTCTCAGAACAACAAGGTTGTCAAGCTAGCCAAATTGGCCTCGTCAAATAACCCCATAGAGAGAGCCTTGATATAAGAGCTCAAACAGAAATCCATTAATAAAGAATAAGTCCAAGTTGCCCTAGTATAGATCTGTAAGTGCTGGACTAATCATATTTATGATTATCTAAATCAAGGCGCACTTCCTGAAAATCATAACGCTGCAAGGGGAATCAATTATATCTCAAACAAATATATAATCAGAGATGTGTACTATATAAAAATGATATGTTCAGCCCTTTTATAACCGGCCTGCATCGTCACAAAGTACAGGTTATTCTCACATATATTTATCAAGGTCTGTGTAGGTGCCCCTACTACTAGGTCTTTGGCAGTAAAAGTTAGAAAATTGGGCTATTTTTAGCCCACTATGCTGAAAACGCAAAAGAGTTTGTCAAGAAATGTAATAAGTGCCAACGTTTTAAAAACGTTCAATATTTACCTGCAATGGAGATAACTCCAATCACCAACCTTTGACCTTTTTGCAATGGGGATAGACCTAGTAGGCCCTTTTTTAGAAGGTAAAATGCAGACGAAGTACACAATGGTTGCTATTGACTACTTCACAAAGTGGGCCAAAGTTGAAGTAAGATCCAAACCTTTGTTTGGAAGAACATCATTTACAAATATTGCCTTGCCAAGAGTAATCATCACTGTCAGTGAAAAATAATTTGATTAAAAGTCCTTTAAAGAATTTTGTGAAGGCCATGGAATATAAATCAAATTTAGTTCTCTTGTTTACCCCCTAACAAATGGTTAAGTTAAAGTCACCAACACGGCTTTACATAATGTTTTAAAGAATAGGCTTGATGATGCTAAGGGTAGCTGGGTTGAAGAACTGCCCTTCGCTCTATAGGCCTACATGACTTCGATCGGAGGTTCAACAGGAAAAACTCCGTTATCGCTTGCTTTCGGTATTTAAGCAGTCATCCCAGTTGAAACGATGGTTAGATCTTACAGGGTTGTACTTAATAACCTTGAACGAAATAATATAAAGTTACTAAACTTGGCTCTCTTAGAGGAAAAAAGAGAACAAGCTCATACACAAGAGTTGGTATACAAATAAAGAATGGTGATAAATTATAATAAAAAAGTCAAATCCAGAACCCTGTAACTTGGAGACCTGGTCCTCAAGAAGGTCAATTTAATGACTAAAATATCAAGGCATGGAAAGTTATGTGCAAAATAGGAAGGTCCTTACATCATCTCCAGGGTTGTCAGGTCTGGAACTTACTACATAAAATTTTTTAATGAGGAATAACTATCCAAGCCTTGGAACATCGTTCATTCAAAGAAATACTACCCCTGGTTCTGAAGAAAAATATGTTATTTTTTATTTGTTTTTTGTAAACTTGTTATATTGATCGTTAAAATATATACATGTGTTATTTCAACAAGTTGTAAATGTTATTACTAAATTTTACAAAAGTCAGTTTAAAAAGTGTAGTAGGCCCTCGAGCTCTTATTTTCGAACCGAAAGAACTGTTAAGCACAAGTATGCCTTAAAATAATATTGTGGAATATCATTACGAATACTTGTGCTTAGGGAAAAAGTATAAGGCTGAAATTTTGGATTTTTTTTTTCGTTTTTTACACAAGTTTTAGGGGTGAATCCAACTGAAAAACTTGTATGAAAAATTGTAACTTTTTAGCCAAGTCCTAAAGGGGTCAATCTAACTGGAAGACTTGCCAAAAAGAGTATTTCCATAATAAAATAACAAAGTACCCAACAAAGGACCTTATAACAGGCAGGGCTGTAATACCTAAGGGACAAAATTCGAAGGCATGTCACACATGCCTTCAAATAAAATCCCTAAAGCAAAATACTTCCCTAAAAATTCTTTATTAAGAGGTCAAAAATGATAATGTTAAGGCTGCAACAATAGCCCATCAACATTTTTGAAAAGACATACGTAAAGGCAAAAGAACTTTCTAAAATAGACCCCTTTATACCAAGTCAAATAAGTAAAATATGTAGTACTACAGTGCACTATTTTGCATTTTGAAAGACATATTGAATAATGGAAAAACTAATTTAAAAATTTATAAGTCCCACAAAGTTCAAGGCACTTTTAATTAACTATTTCCTTTACTTTACTTTTTTTTCTTCTAAATTTCCTTTTTTTTTTTGGGGGGGATGGGTTAGGCCTTTGAGCTGCGATAACCATGCCTCTTGAAAACTAAGATTTTTTTTAAAGAAAGACAAAAAGAAAAACACACAAGTAAAATAGGCAAACAACTGTATCAAAAGTAATTAGTCATTGATTATATATGATTTGGATTACATAAAGGCAACTGCGAGGGATAATTGAGGTCCATTATAAACATAAAACATAAGAAAATAAAGGGAAAAAATCCTAAGAGCTTAATCATGGGTATGAGGCTTCCTTGTTCTGACCAACCTGCTGATTGAGCCCATAAATTGTATTTTTAATCTCATAAACAAGGCTCAATTGAGCCCAAATATCCATAATCCTTCAGTTTTTAGTATAAAAAGAAGGCATTGTATTGTATTCCTATGTTACTAAGCCATTTTATAGGCCTAAAGCGGTTAAGCAATTAAGGTTTGATGCAAGAAAGATGGTTGAATGAAAAAAAGTGCAAGAAGAAGGTCCGAAAAAGAAGTCAATATCTATTCCGAGTCCTAAAGCGAGAAAAACTCAACAAACTACCTTCAAAGCACTAGCAAGAAGAGAATAAGTAAGTCTCCAAGCATGAAAGAAATGAATACAAGTGTCCAAGGATAATGCCAATAGAAAATAAACTCAATTGAATCAATTCGTGAAGTTTTTGAAGAAAATCGAGAATTGTCGTAAGAAGCCCAAAGTTGTAGCTAATCAAAGTTTTTATCCATTGAGAATTTAAAGAAATCTCAAAAAATAAAAGTTGTAGAGTTTTGAATTACCTACACGTTCGCGAAAATGAAGTATCAATCGGAGTTCAAAGCAGAAAGTTATGAGCAAAATAAGAAGTTAGCAGAAAAATGGACCAATATCGATCCCCGCATGTGCGGATCGATCCCCACACCTATTTTTGGCCTATTTTCACTTTTAAGCTATTTTTGGCCAGTTTCTTCAAGGATTATTCAAGCCACGACTTAAGACACATGTGTATCATATAAAAGGTCTGATATATCATATTTTAGGGTATGTTACAATTTAAAGTCAATTAATAGAGAAGCAGAGAATATTATAACTTATTGGGAGCTTTTTCGCTGTGTCTGACGATCAAACCTGAGTGTTTTATTATTTAATTCCTTAAAATAATTGTTAAATTAGCATGTTTATGATATTTTGAGACTAAAACTTTGATGTAATCAATATTTAATTCATCATTTAATAAAGTTTTCAATTTAAGTCTCAGTCGTTGTAACACCCTCGCTTTAATCTACAGGACAACAACCGTAACTAAGACCTGGAGTGCTAGTAACCCATCTTAAATTGACTAAAATGGGTGTATATATATATGCACAAAGAAATTCAGATAGTAATATCATGCTCGTCAAACAACTGCTTCATAATCATGCTGAAGATAATAGTATTGTACATAAACATGCATACATGCATATAGTCGTTACACAAAACTAATCAAGTAAGTCCAAACTAATATATATCACTTCAGGCTAGCTGTGGCTGCCCGTGAGAACATATACATGACAAAAGTACATCTGTATCAGAGCCACTAACTCGTTCTCGATCCCGTCACGTCCCTGACCTCTTTGGACTCCTGGCTACCTGTAAGGTTTTAGAAAAACGGGGTGAGCATATCGCTCAGCAGGGGGAAAGGAAAGGGTGCAACTTTGAAAACATAACTTGATTTGTTATTATAAACAAAGTAAATCATTTCAAAGTACAATTTAAACATTAATTGTAACATATCGTAGACGCCATTAGTTCATGATAATGCGTGTTCATGCATATACGAGTTACCTCCCTTTGTGTCAACCCATCTCCAAGCCTTGCTGATACGTGCCAGTGAAAATCCAAGCCAACATGGCCTTATGGAATCCATCCGCTCCAAAAGAATATAATATAACCATAGTTTGCTTCAATAAGAATCCGAACTGGCGTCACAATATAAAATTCGTCGCCTCAAACAGCATACCAATATCATCATACCCAGAAAGTGGAACAACAATCCTGTTCATCTTCCTTAAAAAATAATCGAATTCATGGTGCGTTGCCAATGCCAAGGTTCCCGGGTCTTTCGCCGATGTCTTATTGGCGGCCAAACAATATCCCCCAGGAGTTTAGGGCTTTTCAACCCAAGGGCACCGGGCCCTTCCTATTTTCCCATCCCGGCAAGCACCATAAAAACAGTATTCATACAGAATTTACATCACCCTTGGTCGTCCATGACCAAGCACAATCATTATCCAAAAATCAGTCAACTAATCATATCCGATAAGACAATAAGCTTCTATGAAGCTTCCATGAATTGCCATGAGAAATAAGCTTCCATGTAGCCTCTGAACAGATATATATATATATATGAAGCTTTTAGCATCATAATAAGAGGTACACGCCCATTCGATAGGCCAAAAGAGAATCCGAGCTTGTCAAAGAATCTTCAAGATTGCGGTTGACACAATAGTGGTGCACAACATGCATATATGCTCTTTATGACAACTAAAAACAACACATGCCACTTAAACTTCATTCATTATGTAGCCATGTTCCTTATCGTATACATAACCCATTTAAAAATCCACTTGAAAACAAGCAAGCATGTATATTTAAAGAACATCGCTTACTAGTCTATATTATGTAGATATCAAGTTCAAATGGCATATCTTGTCCCAACTAATGCCTCATGTAGAAAATAGAAGCTATATATGCCATATAAACTCTATCCAATTCACGTCCATGTTCTTTGGTGTATACAAAATCCTTTACTAATCCTTTTCTTGTCAAACAACCACATATACATCTAAAAAACATCCATATGAATCAATAACATGTAATCATGGAGCTTAGAAGGCATATCTTTCTTCATATCGTAGAATCATAGCTTAATCATGCATAAGTCACAAATATCAATTAGCATGGTTTTCATAATAATCATACATGCATAAATCATCCAAGGATACTCAATAACAAGGAATATATACTTTGTATTAAACATATATATATGTAAAACCATTCATCTTTTTATAAATAAAATCATAATATCGAGTTTTAAAAAGATATAACCCTTACCTTAAGTTGTAGGCCAAAAGAGAGAAGAAAATATGATAATCGAAGCTTTGTTCGATGAAACCTCGAGTCTCTCGTGTCACCACATTTCTAGGATAGCAAACCCCCCAAATAATGAAGCTTATACTCCAACCCATGTGGCCTTAGCTTACGCTCGAGCTCCCATGGCAGATAATTAAGATAATAGATGATGAATAGTGCTTTGGAAGTGGGTTTGATTGATTTGGAGCTTTGATTCTTGAATTGGGAGTGATGTTTGTGTAGAAATATCTTCAAAAATCCTCTCTTATGAGCTCCCTTCGCTCTCTAGAGTTTTCTAGAGAGTTGCCACAAAAATGGAATGAAAATGAGTGAAAAATAGCTTAAAAACGAGCTTAAGTCGGTGGTGAATAGTGACTGGTGAACCGGTATGAAAAATACCCAATAACGGTCTGCAAGGGGTCATTTTTCCCAAAAATTTGGTGTTGGACCGGTATGCAAAAACGCTATATCGGTCCTCGCTATAAATTTTGGGCTCTGGAGCACTGTTTTTGTTTTTACCATAACTTTTCGCTCGGAACTCCGATTGAGGCGTTCTTTATGTCCACGGAAAGGTATTTCAAAGATATACAACTTTCTAAAAGAAAGTTTTCCCAAATTCTGGATATATTTTTTCTAGAAATTCACCGAAGACAGCGCTTTGCCGAAACGCTACCAAATTACCAGAATTTTGCAATGGGAATACTTTGCGCCCTGTTTTGACCCACGAGGAGTATGAATTGGACTTCGGTAAAAACACAAAAATTGTAGAATGGTACAAATACTAAACACCATCTCGAACGGAATCTCATTTCGATAAATAGAGAAGAAATTACGATAGTTCAAAGATAGCTAGAAATAGCATATCGCGAAAGACCAAAATTTTTTATTTACCAACCAAAATCCATTCGAACCACCCGAATCACCTAAAGATCCCTCACATTAGTATAAATAAGATAATATAATTCAATTTAAAATATTTTTAAGTACAGGGTATTACAGTCGTGATTCGGGTAAATCCTAATTTTCTGTTTTCTTTTAATTTGATTGTTTTTATGTACTGTTTTTGCCGTAAAATCTTCGTTTTAAATTAGAATTGTAAAATTTCGAAGCCAAACATTTTCAAATATGATATTCTACATTTTTAGATATGTTTTTACTATTTTACATGATTTTTAAGATTATTTATATGTTTATTTTGATTATGGCTAGTTAAATTCTTTATTAGGGGTCCGTAGTAAAAAATGTGTAATTAATCTTTGAATGTAATCCAATTTAGGTTTGAATATGATTTTTTTCATTGATTATAGATCACCTACTAAATTAATGAGTATTTTCTTATCTTTGTATGAATTAAAAATACGTTTCCTTAAATTAGCTCAAAGTTCCATTTGATGAAGAACCATAAAAATGTTAATTCATGAATTGTTGCCCCAAAATCTTAACGTGGTTTATTTAAGGATGGTATTTATCCTCTAATTAGTTGAGCTAGTTTTTTAAGTGAATTTGTTGATTTGGTGCTGTTTTGGTGTTTATTCACGTAAGTGTCGAGAAAGTGCCGGTTTTGACTTTCAGCATTCTTTTTAAGACGAATTTGCTTTGAATCACGTTTATTCCTATTCAAATCGTATAGGAGTGTTAGATTAATGATTTTTGAGAATTTTAATTAATTTGATTGTTTTTGTCACATACTACTAATGCTAGGTTTTAAATTACAATTTTTCGAAGTCAAAATCTTCACTGTCGAATTCTATTGCTTAAAGTTAGTCCATATAATCTTTGTCAAGCATGGACTATCATATACTTGTAGTAGTATTATAATTGGATGGTAGGAGAGTCTAGGAGCTGAATCTTAAAGAAAAATCTTGTTTAAACTTAGATTTGGATTACCCGATTGGACTAGTTTAGTATTCCCCAATTATGGATACCCATAACGCTTGTTTTTTATCGATTTAATTTCATTTAATATTATTTTTTTTATTTAAGTAGTGCATTATTTTATTTGTTTTATTTATTTTTAGTTTATTTGCATGCTACCTTAATGCATTTAGGAAGTATTTTTCAGTAAATAACATGCGTTTGTGGATTCCCTTTGTTTTTGCACCTTAGGATTAAATTTTTCTTTAGTTTTAGTTTAGTTAATTAGTAGTTTTAATTTCATTTTTGATTCCCCAAGTCTCATATTTTTTTTTCTTATTCCATCTAATAAAGATTGCTAGAAAAATAAATTCCTTGCATTCATTGCAGTTCGACCTTGCCTTCCCTGTGGTTTGACCATGAATCTTCTTAAGTATACTATAACTTGACCACATGCGCTTAGGTGTAATAATTTGCTCTTTTTGGGTATAATCACTTGCTGGGAGGCTTGGGCTTTATTAAAAGGCTCTTTTGGAATGAGGGAGGCAACTCCACTCTTCTATTTGGCTAGCCCATAAGGAGCGTATTCTTTAAGGTACTGGAGGACATTAAGAGCGCCAAACCTTATCTCTTTCACAGCTTCGTCCAACTGAGGGGTTAAGTGGAACTCTGAAGGGACTATAAGATCAACAATCCTAGAGGGGTTTTCCATGGTTACAAACTTGCAGTAGGTAAAGACTGTGACGAATGAGTAAAAAATCTTCAACCATGGCTTGTCATTTTAGCATAATGCGTCAATGGTTTGTTAATCCGTTTGGGGCAGACTAACATTTAGACAAGCTAAATTTGTCTCCAACCCGTGGACTTTTATTATTTTGCTTGTTTAGGTCCATGTAGAGCAACTGATTCCTTTTATTATCCTCCTTCAGCTCTACTTGGGCCGCCGCAAGCTTGATGGCCATTTTTTCTGTTTGATCCTTTGTAACCTAGGCCTTTTTAGCATTGGCCCGCACTTTCAGCTCCCACCCAATCTATTTTCCCTCATAGTTAACTTTGATTTTCCATCTGTGCATTGGCCAATGCGTTTTTCATCCTCTTGTACTCTGTATTAGCATACTTCAACCTATTCTTGGTCACCTCTTACTGGCTTTTCAATTCTTCCACCTTAGGGCTGCCATTCCTAACTTCTTGTGCCACACTTACTAAAGCACCAAAAAGAGCGTGCACTATAAAAAAATAAAGAAAGGCCGGCGTAAGAAAGGAAAAAGATTAAACTAATAAAAAAAGGGATAAAATTGAGTTACCGACCTAAAAAGCATGATAGTAAATCTCCGAGATGACCTTCTCCAACCCTCTTTTCTTTGTCAAATGGAGTGAAAGAGACCCATTGAGCTAACCAGCTTGAACCGTCGGGGGGGATATCAATAACTGCTCTTCAGGGGAAATGTATAACTCCCCCTAATCTCAAAGAGAAGGTCTATAGGAAAACCAAACCCGGAACCCAAGCTTCCATCCCTTCTAGGTGCAGTATGATGCAAGGGACTTCTTCTCTCACCACCAGTACCATGTTGGCAACTTTAAAGACCTTATGCTATGCCTTAGCGGATGCCTTATTAGAGGTAGTCATAAGGTCAGAAAAATTGAAGGCATTCCTCTAGCTTAGGGAAGTCATGTGTGTCAAGAGGATGAGGAGTGCTTATTTTGGAAGAATGATGAGGGATATCTACTTTTATAATATGAGTGAGGGTTGTTTGTGAATGGAGAGGGAAAATTAAATCAATTACTAGGAGGATGGAGACAAACTGCTTCAATGGAAGCTTATTTATTTTTCTCCTAAGTCGTCAGAAGACCTAACATTTGATACAGTGGTTAGTGGCTTCTTCGATAAGGCTTGTAAATCAAGTAACTTGATGAGATGTAAGCTCAGAGATCCTGAAAAAAAGCAAAGCTACAGATCAAAACTAAAGAAAAAAATATAAAATAAATAGTTATAGGAAAAAAAACATAATTAAAGAGAATTAACCCTTACTTTTTTTTTCAGCCTTCAACCTGCCCGAGGGGCTCAACATCTAAGGATGGGACGTCATCATCTAGTAGGATCATTCTTCTAGAAGACCTAGTCCTCAACTAACTTTCACTTGGTGCCACTTAGGCAACTATTTGTCCTTAATTCGGGGGCATACACGAACGCTTTAAGACTTGGCTACTGTTTTATGCGAGTTGTGCCACTACATCTTCTTTCAACGCTCTGAATAAAGGCAAGTCCTTTGGAGTGACGGCGTGGGCAAGCAAATTGCGAGTCCTAGGGCCTGAGCCAAACCTCTAAAGGCTGGCGTGATCCAGAATCTCTGTGTACTAGAGGGAGTAAAAGTTCTTCACCTTTTTTGTTTAGGCATTCTTAGCATGCGTGATTAATTCCTAGCCTGTTAGTCAAAGAAAAAGAAACGAAAAACCTTTAAACAAAATACTATCAAATAACATAACTGAAATTAAGAAAAAATGGGGGGGGGGCTTGATGAGAAAGCGTGTTTAATACTGTAATACTTGACGTTATTTAGGCTAGGACAACCCTCATCATGCTCCCAGCCAAAGCCAGATACATGGAAGAAGCGAGTATTCTATTCCGACCACAAGCCAACAGGAAGTTTTTACACAATATTTTCAGACTCAGCCTTGATTAGGAAAATGTATAAGACCATAAACTAGTGACTAATCTTATTGGGATGTAATAAATTGAGCTACTACTCCAGAGTTATCTCGTGCTTACCTTTAGTAATGGCCCTAAACATGAGGATAGGGGCTATCAAACATGCGCAAGTTTTAGGATGAATTTGGTAGGGAGCAAGATTAAGAGTAGAGAGAAACTATTTGACGGTTTCATCAGTAGAAAAGCACAACCCTCTTTTAAATTAAATTTTATGGAAACAGGGCTCATCAGGCCTATAGAAGCTTGCACACTTGTTCTCTTCTTGAATGTAGATTCAAACCAATGGAGGAATTTGGAAAGCTTCAGTATCCTAGGGATGTCAGTAATCCCCATACTTGAGGCCATGTAAGTGGCGCTTTGTTTATCCAAAAAAGAAGTATATGCCTTCATGGATGCCAAATCTTCATTAACATTGGGAGGAATAAAGATCTTATTAGTTAGAGTGCTAATAGTGTTGGTATAGTTAATGGTCGTGCTACCATTGATGTATGTTGTAGCCCCATTTATTGCATCAGTGCTGGCTTAAGACTCAACGATGGTGTCTTTAAGATGAATGGCTTGAGTGGGTGGCGGTGTGGTGTTTGTGGGTGTTAATGTGTTAAAGGGTGAGGCTGTTTAATCTTATGAAGGGTTAGTTTGTGATGGAAACTCGGATATGCGAACCATAATGGGAAGAAAAGAAAAATAAGGGGTTTGAGGGAAAAAGTAAGGGATTAAGGGCAGGAGCTCTGGTCCCTCTAAGCTTTTATATCTGCTACACAACCACTGGGAAATCTTAAATGTCTCAAACGACCCTATTTTTACAAAAGGGATGGGAGGGCTGAAACGATAAAAAGCTGGGATTAGGAAAATTTAGGGTTAAAAGCTTGATATTAAAAGAGACAGTAATATAACAAATTTGCTAAGGGTTAAATCAAGTTTATAGGAATGAAGAGGCGCGCTCAACAACCTTCAAGTCTAATTGTTATGTTGGTTTATCCACTAACTGCACAATTACCAAAGTGACGGCTTTGCAAAAACGGTGCAACTTCTAAGGCAAAAAAATTCCCTTTTTATCATAAATTTAACGTTTTAAATTAATGGTTGAGAATGTTTCATCTTACAGGAGTAATTAATTTAAAATTACCCTAAAGAATAAACGACCATATAGCAGGCCTGTGAGAATGCCATGGCACGTAAGCAATATCGGTAAGAATTAAATTCACCCCTACCAATAAAATGTCATCCATTCCCAACTTTTCAAAGTTATAAACATATGTCATCCACTCCCATCCTATATATATAATACATTTAATTCTTCAAAATATAAAAAAAAAAGAAAAAAGAAAAAAAAGGATGAAAGGCCAAGATGATAGCAATCTAGTCGAAGTATCGTAAAAAACATGACAACCAATAAACAATTGTGCATTCTTAAGCATTAATGGAGAGTGAAAAATACGGTTTTAGTGGCCCAAAAACATTTAATAATTAGACCTGCTGATAATATTGAATAAATTATTCATTATCTCACAGTCTCCACATATTTCTAGAGTTCATAACGTGTTTAGATTAGTTAGGCGATTATATTTATTCCCGCTTGTAATAATATTTTAATACAAATGTTCCTCTGAGTTTCGAGCTCATTCTACAGGGGTAGAGTAAGACCCCTTACAGGGCTGAACCACTTATATATATATATATATATTGTGTGTTATTACTACTTATCTCATAAATATCCAAGCCATACTCCATGTAAATCGAATACTACCACATAATATTAAATAAATGATTAAATAAGTCTAATAAGATTTATACACTATTATGAAATAAAAAATCTCGGAACAAAGTCATTATTTTTATATTAATATTAGCACAATAACAATATTATTATTGTTGTTGTTGTTATTGTTATCATTATTGTAATTATTATTATAATAATAATTATTATTATAATTATTTATCTTTAAATCTAGTATCGGTGTAAAACAAGCATGATAAAAAAACCCTACACATGTATGACATGCATAAATCAATTAAACAATAATGATATGCATTATGTTATCAATAAAATCACTTAGTACTAAAATAAAGTCTCATATATAATTTTTTTAGAGTAAGGGTAACCTTTGATTATTAGATGCTAATTACTGAATGCTGAGTGCTAAATGTTGAATTCAAGTTATAAAAATAATGTTTGTTTTTTGTTATAAATGAAATTCTAAATATTAACTTTTTGTACAAAACAATAGTTTAAATTCATAATTAAGCATTAAGAGGAGATAATACTTATTGGTCGGATTTCAACCCTCAAAGGGGGGTAAATATGGTTTAAAAACTTTAATGCGGAATTAAAATTTTTTCAAAAAGTTTAAGTAAAACAAATTTACTAAACAAGTTTATCAAGGAATGCAAACAATAAACAATCAAATAATCTCAAAGCGAGTAATAATGTAGCAAGCAAATAAAGAGACTGAGTAAGAAAGATTGAACTGATTTGAAGTCCAAGACTTTTTGTCCACGCGGTTTTGGTTTACCAAACCATAGTCCGCGCTCGGTTAGTTTCCCGAGAATTTTCACTAAAATCAATCTCCTTCCGGGTGAAGATCAAACCACTAAAAGTGTATCCTCTCACACACTCTTTACAAATATTGCTTGACCACAACAAGAATCTATCTCTTTCTAACCTTGTGAAATTTACCTTTTACAAAAACTAAACAATAATTTACCTTCTTGTTTTTCCTATAAGATTTACATCTCATAATGAATTCTAATTGTTTGGTGATTCACACCAATTTACAATAACTCTCTCAAGTGTGTAAGGAATACAATTTGAAGCTCACACTAGAGTTATCCTATTTGATCAAGATGATATAGCTCAGATGATTATTGATTGATCAAAATAATTTACTTGAATCTTTTAATATTGAAGATAAATGAAGTATGAAGTATAAGAATGATTCAAGGTAGTCAAAATGTGTCTTAGATAATGTATATACAGTCCCAAAAGTGATATAGCCGTTTATGAGGTTTGGTACAAAAAATAGTTAAAAATCATAAATCCAACGGCTATATTTTGGGGCATCAGTCGACTGACTGATCCTTCCTGCTTAGTCGACTGATGGGCCCTATTCATTAGGCAAAAATCTCAATTTTTGCACTTTTGCATTTTAGCTTCAAAATTAATTTTAATTCTTGGGATAAGTCAAATATAGGTTCCTAAGACACCTATTTTCATAAGAGCTCAAAATATGTTCAAATCAATTTAATATGAATTTATTTTTAAATCGGTTTTTGCAAGAATGATGTTTTGAAATGATTTTTGATTCAAACGATTTTGATCAAACTAAGAAAGATGAAAATTCATGTTTGAGCTATATAATCAATCAATTAAAAAACTTTACAAAAATCCTAAGGAAATACTCAATTACCGAATAGGTGAGTCTTCGAATGTTTCGATTTGTTTTTTCAAATTGATTCTTCACTTGAGGCATTTCTCTTGAAGCTTTGGCATATGATCATTGATCTTTTATGCTTCATGGATTTGCATTGTGATGATTTTGATCTTCTTGCTAGTCCAATGCTTCGTTGACTTGATCGGATATTGATTGAACGATCATTGTCAAACTTCCTTTGAGCAATCATGCTATTCTTGATTTTTTAAATAAGATAGCTATAATCTTAAATCAAGAAACATGTTAAATACACATGATTGATTTATTATTATTATCAAAATAAGATTAAGACCTTTAGGTCAAGAATATTTCTTAATGCTTAATCATTAAAAAAAAATAGTTGTCATCCTCTTAATGATTTTAAAATAGTATATTGCACTCCTAAATGTTCAAAACTCTCCCATTAAACATTCAAAGTAAAAAAACAAACATCCCCTAAAGATATGTTTGTCACGCGGGATAAAATTGCACTCGGGATTAATTATCTTTTTATCCCACTAGAACCGGATAAAACTATACCGCCCCTATAGGTGTTATTATTTTATCTTGTGGTTACCAGATAACAAAAAATATATAAAAATAAAATTTTAATTAATTTATTTTTATTTTGATCTTATTCTTTATACCCTTTAATTAATCAAATTGATTAATAAAAATTTTCGACCAACCAAAATAACAGTAACTCAATTAATAAAATCGATTTCTCATATAATATAGTATTTTTCTTTTATTAAATGGATGTATTTATAAGAAACTTTAGTTTTATAAAAAACTAAAATTCACATTATAATTTGAAACTGTAATTAATGCATAGTTCGTAAATATTGTATCTAATGTAGAACTTTTATCCTAAAAGAGTTTTTAAGAAACTTGTTTATAAATAGGAGAATCACATTAGCAAAACAAAAATAAAACCGTGGTCAACAATTAAAATTGCATGTATTTTTAAAATAAAAGCTAGTTGTGTTATATAATATCCAGACTTGTCATCCAGGATTCCATTAAATGCAAAGTTTATTAAATTTTTATCCGACTAGTTCTTATCCTGTTCGATCCCGTTTAATCTTTATCTGACTGATTGATTTTCTATCCAACTGATTATTATCATATTCGGCCTTTATCCTATCCGATCATACATCCTAATCTGGCGCGCCAAACGCACCCTAAGTGTATTAATTATTTAGTTTGTACGTCATGTTAAGAACTAGAATAAATAGTTACTAATGTTTAGCAAAGTACTATGTAGAATTATAAATCAAATTCCTTTGGTTAAGCTAGGCCCAACAATTTACAACACGACACAAAATCAACATGAATTTACCGGGTTTAGGTGAACCCTTAATGGGTGCGGGTTATAATCAGGTTGACTTGTCAAATTCGTTTATTAAACAAGTCGATTTCGTGTAAATTCGAGAGACCCAAATAAAACTCGTCTAACTCGGTAAGAATATAAGTCAATTTCGGGTCTTGTAAACCCATTAATAACCCTTATAACCTGTAACGACTCGAAATTTCTAAAATACTTATTTACTCCAAATTAATATATGCATATATTATAAATTAATATGTGTTCTCTTGTTTGTCTTGTGGTGCATTTATTGTGTGGCCAATTTATTATAGTGTGTTAAAAATTATAATTTAAAGTATATATGATTAGTTTTGAAACTTAAAGTTTTGATACGTTCTCCTTTGAAAATTCATATATTTTATTATGTTATGTGAAACCAATTTTGTTTTAAACTAGACTTGATGAGCTTCAGTTTGAGCACAAATTTCACTACATTTAGACTTTTAATGAATTAGTTATATTTTTGAAAGTTGACTTAATCATGCTGTGAGTTTGACCTAGGGGAATTAGAGAAAAATAAAATTTATTTGAGGTCTTGAGTAATTATAATTAGATGGGCCACTGGGTTAATTTAATGGGTTAATTTATATGTATTCTTTTATTTGTTATAAGACTTATTTTATTTGTCCTAATTGAGATGAGAAAACCCTAGTATGAATATAAGTAGGTTATTAACACATATAGGGTTTCAGGGGAGAGGAGAAAACTACGTATCATAGTACGGCCGTTTGTGGAGAAGAAGAGACGCAAGAGAGAGCCCGAGTAAACGCAGAATACTTTTGGTTCTTCCCCTTTCGATTATCTAGTGAGTGTTTCTCACCTTTATTCTGTGGATTTCGATACATGCATATATATATATATATAACTTATTTGTTCTGAGTCAATTTATATTGGCGGCTTTTTTAGATATCTTTTGGTTCATCAATTTAAGTTTTACTATTTATAGTGAGTGATTCTCACCATTTTCTTGTGGTTTCTATTCGTACATATTGTTTTGATTTTCTTTTGACCTAATTTTTGAGAAAGTGGTTTATTTTATTTTTATTCAATTGATTATAAGTTTCCTAACGACAAACCTCAATCATATACCTTTATTAAAATCTCAGGAAAATGCATAGACTAATCTCATGAGTTACAAGTATTGTGGATTTGGAATTGGAGTAATATGATTTTTAATTTGAGAGATATTGACTTTACAAAATCATGGTGTTAAAATACCTAATGTTGATCAGATTGCTGTCCGACATCTGTAGTCTTGAGTTCGGTTAGGGTACTAAACTTTTGTGTAAAATTCTGGAAATATTTGGCAAGTTAATATCATGTGTTAGGAGAATCTGGGCTTTGAAATTGGTCAGATATGATTTTTATGTTGAAAGTTATTGAAGTTACAAAAACAGTGCGCGGCAAAATCTGATGCTGGACAGATCGTATACCTGTTAGCAAAACATTCATAACTCCTATAATATAAATGATTTTTAGTTGAATCCAACTGAATATGAAACTAGACATGGCTGTCTATATTGTGTATTTTTTCTGGAATTTTTATATTGTTCGTTTATCCTTAGAATTTATGTGAAATTGATGGTTTTGCCGATTTAAGATGTTGTTTGTGTTCTTGCTTTATTTTTTTGCGCAATGTAACTTATGTTTTAAAATAATTTGATTAATAGCCTTTAAAATTGTGATTATGAGGTTCTAAAAGGATTTGTGGTATGATTGTATTTAGTTTGTGAAATTGTTTACTTGATTGACGTTTGGAATACTATGAACAATACATAATTGGTGGAATTATTTGTCTTAAGCTTCTAGACGTGATATTTAGTCAATGTTTTGTATGATTTTGTTTTTGGGACAAATCTACATTCTTGTTGATGTTGAGAGTAAAGTTTTTTTTTATATATTAAGTATTAGAGTTGTATCGACTATGAGTCGGTTTTATTAAAAATTGACTAGAGAAGTCATAGGAAAATTCCTTAATTACGCCACTGCTCCCTTGTTATGATTTTATATTGGATTTGATTCAACACTTGAGTGGATTTTTCATGATTTTTGTGAAAAGAAAACTTTGGTGAAAGCTAATGGAATTTTATGATCATGACTGTAAGTTAGATGGTGGCTTGTGATGTTTGTTGTACTCGTTCTTTTGTCGAATAGACGAGTGGATTATATGTGGTTTTACTCGCAGAAGAGCGAGTGTTTTGGTGCGCAAAAGTATAACTAGCTTTCCGAAGAAGGTCAAAACTTTAGACGATATGCCCGTGTGAGTTCTGGTTCGGAATGACCGCTAGTTATACGGGGAGACACAGGGCAAGATGATCTGTGTATGCCATGGGAGAGTATGGCGAAGTGGTATGTAATTAAGGTGCACACGCTAATTTAAGTGTCTAGTGGTTTCAAGTATAGTATTTTCAATATGACATGCTTTAAATTATGTGATGCTTTGCTTGGACGATAGACAGTTTGTATCGTCGTGTTAATTTACTTTTGCAATCTTGGACACTGTTATGGAATATTGAATGGTAGAATTTAACGAGTTTTCGCGGAATTTTATTGGAAACAACATTCTGCATAATTTTCGTTCTTTGAGTTTCTCTAGATTCTAAATGATTTGAACACAAAATGGATATTTATGTTGATGTGTTTTTCTTATTTATTTTCGAGTAATTTAGGTTTAACATTGCTAATGTAGAATGGTAGGCCGTACTAATATTTTTGCAGGTCTTGGCCTATCGTATTATAACGGTATGTTATTAATAGTTTTGGTAAGTGTACGGGGTAAGAAACTACTTATTACTACTTTGTCAATAAACTACTCTTTTTATCTCGAAAAGTGTGTGGAATTATTCGTCTTGCCACGTATTGAGATTTGAGTTAATTATATAAGATATGAACATATGAATTATGTGTTTACATCATGGACTTATTAGGTGATATAGAATCAACTCATACCCGTATTTATATACTGACCCAAGTTGTCTCCATACTTCTTGGGTACGTTCTCTTTACGAGCGTAGCCTAATTTTGCAGGTATTAATGTGCTTCGTTGATCGTGCTAGGAGTTTTACTTAAAGTTTATTTTCTTTTATTTTTGTAAATTGTATATAGTTTGTTAGACTTTCGGAACAGCACCAGTTTAGATACTCTGACAAACTATTTTAATAAAATAATTCTATTTTGTTTTTATTGTGTAATTGAACTTTTTAAATAAAGTTTGGACCTTAAAATTTTGTTTTTTCTGCAAACATTTATAAAGGATTTTGATTTAAGATTAAATTTTAGTTTTTGAGAATAAGTTTTAAGTTAATTACTTTTTTTAATTTTCACCCACGGTAGTTGGACAGGCGAGTACGCGTGGATTAATTGGGTATTCGGGGTCCAAAAATCAGGGTGTGACGCCATATATGATAAACAAATATTTACTTGAGGTTTTTAAAAATATTTAAATTAGATATTAAATATTTTATCTTCCATCACGACCTTTCATTTTCTCCACAATGATTTCACGCCCTCCAAATTACCGACTTTCCAAAATTTTAAATTCCAACACAATTACAATATACGATAGTTTTTAGTTACTATTGTTGCATATATATAAATTATTGAGTGTGTATATTTTAGTTGTTAATTACTTAATTGAATTATTAGCGGGTCACTGTATGTTATTCGAATACAACCCAAATCGAACAATTTATTTTAAACGGGTTAAAACAAATCGGGTCATATCTTTCATTAATTAAACAGGTTGTGTATGAATTTGAATTTTTCACCCGTTTATTAAATAAACTGTGTACAGGTGGAGATACTTTTCACTCGATACGATTTTAACTTGACATGAAACCGACATGCTCACGCCCATTGTCAAGCCTAGGTTAAGTAGTCAAAATTTCAAATTTTTGCAATCACAAATATGTGATTTTCAAGCCCTGAATTTGCAAATTTTAAAACCAATTACACGATCCAAATGGACAATAACTAAACATCACAATTCTTTAATTTGGAGTACTAGAACTACCAATTCAAATTTATTAACTATAGAATTTGAAGTCTACCGCCTTGTATCATGTTGGTGTTTTGTTTATTCTTGTAATAAAAAAGTTTTGTATTCGATTCGCATATATAAACTTGTCGAATTCTTTGTAAATGTGAGAAATCATTGCTTTGTATTAAAAAAATTGTGATACTACTACCGATATAATTATATTTATTCTTAAAATAATGTACAACTTTGAAGTATACAATACAATTCTAGTACTCCACTTTGGTAAAAAAATAAATTGTTTTAATATAATAAGTTAAAACATGTAATAAAATACTGTCTATTTCATATTTGTTTTATAAGTAAATATTTTATATCCTTCATAACTTTTTTTAAAACAATTTTTTTTTTTATCACAAAATAAAAATTCTTCGTAAAATAGCCCGAGCGTAAGAATGACATTTTATTACATATTTTAATTTATTTTATAATTTTTTTATAAAACTTAATTATTTTTATTTTTTATATTATTATCACATGAATCGATGGACATATTATTTTATAAATCTATTCGGCATCATTGTATAATCGCGTTTCATTGATGTCGGATCGTCGGTTGGAAAACCAAAAAGATACGGACACTTTCTTCCATTATCGTACCGAGGTGTTACGCAAAGTATTAATGGATCGGTTTAGCAGCCATATTTCCTGAGCCCGGGAGGTAATTGTGATTTGGATGGAGTTCAGTTTTATCGCGCATTTCTCACTCGTCAGTTTATCCGCGCGATTTTTCAACAGTGAAAATTCGAAAAATGGAAATAGAAGGCGAGGATGGCTCTAAAACCCTACTGAAAGAGGGCTTTACGAGAGTATTGGGAAGAGGGTTAGGGTTTAAATCTAATGACCGAACCGTATCTCGTCGGCACGTTTCCTTGCAGCTCCAATCGTCTGCTCACACTAGGGTTTCTTTCGAGGTTGTTGGGAAGAACCCTGTTTGGGTATACAACAGCACAAGTGGTGAGATTAGGGTTTATAGGAGGTTTGAAAGAGGGGAAATGGAAAACGGTGACATGTTCTGCCTTTCTGCTAACAACCCTTTTTGGTTCACTTTGAAAAGAACCGGTTTGGAAAACAGAGTTGATTTAGAGAACAAATTGGCTGAGAGCTTACAGAGTAGTAGCGGCTTGACTGGGATTGAAGAATTGGAGCTGGAATCTGTTGATGTTTCAAATATTGACCCTATCAAAGGTATGGATTTTAACTGCTTCGCTGAAATTTTGTTATGCTTTGCAATTTTGCTTCATTTGACATTTTAATTTTGATTTAGTAGGAAGATAATTGATATTCCAAATTCAAGTTTTAATTGACCCGTACTTATGTAATTTCAAATTCAGCTCTACAGCTATTTTCAAATGGTTGGAATTAGGTATCTATATATGTTGGTTGTTTGTGTTTGATAGCAAGCATGGATTATGGTTGAAAATTTATAAATTTTAGGCAATTGCACTCCATTTTTTGATTATAATTATTTTTTAGTTGGAAAAATATAAACTTTTTCCATGTGACATTTTCCAAAATTTTGGTGTTTGATTGCCCACTTTTTACCTAGAATTTAATATTTTTGCCTTTGAGCTATTTTCCTTTGTACATAGGACTTTTTTTCCTTGGAGGTGGCTAAGTTTTAGGGTTCATTTGTTTTTTTAGCTGTTGAATGTTGAATATTGGATGCTGAATTATGATGTTTAATGCTCAATGGAACTTGTGAAAAATGTTTTCGGTTTTAATTAGTTTTGAATGCTAAATTTATGGTACGTTACAATTTTACCCTTATAGTGTTTTATAAATCAATGTTTACTGACTTAAAAGAATATGGGTACCAATGGAATAAAATTTCATTAAAGTTAAATTAAGTATTCAGTGCATGAATTACCTCTTAATGCTTAATACTGAATTTTAATTTAATTCAGAATTAAGAGGTAAGAAAACAAACACCAAGTATACCTCTTAATGCTGAATAGACTTCCATTCAGCATTAAGAGGTAAAAGCAAACACCGCCTTAATTTCCTACCTTTGTAAATCATGTACTTGTATGCTGGAACTAGATGAAATTAGAGTTAGCCTAGAAAATTTCACAACCAAACACCATCAAAAGATGGACAAGTACCACATTTTCCATTTTTTGCAAAGTTTTCTGTGGACGACTTTGCCAATCAAACATACCCGTAGTAATAATGCCTTTCTTAATTATGCATTGCAATTTCTGGGAAATGCAGAATTCAGTTTTGTTGTAATGGGGAAAGAGTTTGACGTTCATCCTAAGAAAATGATCCGTGATATCAAGGATTGGAATTGGTTTCTCGAGGAATCTGGAGTAGAGAGTGAGGATGAGCAAGATGTCGAGAGAAAAGGGAAGAAGGTTGTGACGAAAAAGAGGAAGAAAGGTAAAGGGAATGACGAGGACGATGAGTGGGTGGGTGAGAGTGACGAGGATAAGGAGCTAATTGCAAGATCAAGAAAGGTTCCGAAGCCCAAGTATTCAACTAGATCAAAGGACCGCAAAAAACCTGTGAAGGACACAAAATTTAGTAAAAAACCAAGACTGGAGAAAACTACACGTAAGAATGGAAAGGAAATTGAAGAGGATGACAACGACGATGATGACAAGACGCTAGGAGGATTCATAGTTGATGATGATGATGATGCTGGACAAGTGGAAAGTGAAGACGAGGATGAAGACGAGGAGGAAGATTTTGAGGGGGAAGATGAATAAATGATGAAGTTACAAGGTATGATTCACGTTCATGGTTTGTTCTTAGCTGTGAAGTGCAAGGATAAGTAGTATATTATTAATTCTACTATTCTTATTTTAAGAGTTAAATTTTATCATGTATCATATGTTCTGTTTCGTTTTTGAGAAAACAATATTTGCATTCACCGTAAAAATCTGCAAAAAGAAAGCTACATTCTCAACGGATAATGAGGGACATAAAGACTACTCCAAGAACTAGAACAAAGGGATAAAAAGGCTTACGAGAACCATCCTATTCCACATTTTCATCGTTATAGCGGACTCTTAATTTGAGAAATAACAAAAAGGATAATGTAACTCTTAATTTGAGAAGGATATCAGAGTAAGCCAAATAGAAGAGAGAAAGATCCAACCAGCTCAAACTCAGCAGCACTAAAATCCAAAGAAGCCACATTGTAATAGTGGCAAAGATGGCAAATTCCCGGATCATATATGATTAGTTCTGCAGGTAGGACTAGAACTCCAAGTGACAATTTTTTTCTTTAAAATTGTAACTATCTGAACCTATTTAACAAATTAAAGAATACTTTTTTACTGTATATATAATTGCGACTCCAAAAACTCTTCAAAGTTTTAAATTATATTATTTTAATTTCAAAAATTATAAGAGAGAGAATGTAGACACTTGTGTACCCATATATTATCTTATTTTTCACATTTTTAAATAAGTTGAAGGGGCAGAAGTTTTGCTCTTTAATTTGTAAATTCGTTATGAAGAGGTTGTCCGAGTAAAAAAGAATGACGTGGCTTTACAAAAAATTGTAAATTAGTCATTTGAAGAGTTTCTTGGAGATGCTTCTACGTGCCAAAACTGTTTCTTCCTATTTATTTTAACTAAGCATTTCATAACATATTTTTTAGAAATATACATGCCAGAGCCATAAAGCATTTCTAAGTATAAGAAGATTTCAAGTGAAAGTTGATATCCTTATCACTCGCTATCTTCTTCCGTAGGGCCTGCTATTGAGGACAATATGCCAAAAACTATGATATTAATGAAGCCATTTTTTTTTCTCATTTGTATCCTCCAAATGCTTGGTGTACTGTGATCTTTTAATCTCCTCCTCATCGTAAACATCTTTTATTTTTCATCTCTTGGTTTCTAACATTTAGACTCGTAATTGAGATTTTCATCTCTTTACAGTCGTACCTCACACGAATAATAGTATAACACTAAAAATTTCAACTATTTCTAATTTCTTATATATTTATAAGCTTTTCATCTCTTTACAGAAATACTTTACCCCACAAATAACACGGCTTTTATCTCTATGCAAGCATACTTGGCGCAAATAACAGCTTCAGCATTAATGATTTCAACTATTTTTTTTTACATTTATAAATTTTTCAGCTTTTTACGAAATACTCTGAATATCACTAACGGTTTTTAACTAGTTCTAAGAGTAATATACTTATGCTAAATCTTGGTTTATCTCTAAATTGATTATGCACCTCCCTTCTCAATGCTTTAGTGATCTCATCCAGGAATATCCAAGAGGCACCCCGGGTTTGAAGACCTTTTTATTTTATAGGTCATTACTTGTCTCTTCCCGCACAATTTATCGCGTGCGTGTTGCTATTAAATTTGAATACCAAATCAAGTTTGTGTGTTATGTTCCTCGCAATATATAAATTAATTTCTATTGATTTTAAAGGATGTTCCATTTCTAAAAACATATTTTTTCATTTTTTGATAGTCTTTTTTCCCCATCTGATTGTTATATGCCTTTGAGGATTTGCATTTTGGTTTTTAAAATTGTTTACTATACTTTATCAAAAACATATCAAATGACCTTGAGAAACAATTTTATCTTATTTTACGACTTTAGCTAATAATAGGAATGGAATATTGGATTAATCGATAAAATGAGAGGTTCGACTTATAAAAGAAATATAGTTCATTGCACAACATTAAAATCTATACTTGATAAATTGTACAAAAGTCTACAAACATTCAAATTATTTTTCAATATAAAAAACTCTACTACTATAAATAAATAGCTTGAATTGATAAACTAAGCTCAAAGTATTACATTTAATATAATTTTACTTGCCCGCACAAACATTTAATCAAACTTGAGTAACGTACCGAGTTTATATCTATATATATATATATATTGTGATAGAGTTGGTTTCGCGAGTTTTTTTGGCAAAATGGGTGTTTTGTTAAGATAAAAGGGAAGGAATTTAAACAAGCAATTGCATACTCAAAATGCATAAAATAAAAATTTCAATAATTGGGGGGGGGGAAGAGAGTCGAGAATGATCAAAATGGTTTTACTTTACAAAGTTAGATTTAATGTTGGATGTTGAAAATGTTAAAAGAGGGAAAAAGAAATTGAGATTCTTGAAATATAAATACGAATTATATTATCATAGACATAATATGTTGAATGAGGGGGGAAAAAATTGAGGTTCTTGAAATATAAATACCATAATTTTAAAAATGACACCAATTTTTTGTACTTAAAAATTGAGGTTGATCTTAGACCGGCTCTGGGGGCATATGCAACTTCGGCCGTCTGCCTAGGGCCTCCGACATTATTTTTTTGGAGCTTTATATATATATGGTATATTTTAAAAGCATGTGACATTGATTGAGATCATTAAGAATCTTTTGGGTGTGGGCTCATGTACTCACACCTTGGTAGTGGTTTTTGTTTTGACTAACAAATTTTAGTTACTTTCTTTTATAATTTTTCAAATGTCATTACTAGCCTAAGTTTGTTTTATGTTTTTCTTGAATAAAAATTCTATCTTTTAATTATTGTTTATACCAAAATATATATGACTAAGAAATTTTAATTACTTTTTTTTATAATTTTTCAAATGTCATTACTATACTTTTTTTTAGTTTATTGTACAGATAAATATACAAAAAAATAAAAAGGTCTTAGAACAAAAAATATTTATTAAAATTTACCCGAACCTCTCAAAACTCAAGGCCGGCCCTTGGTTCATCCGGAGTAGAAAAACGAAAAAAGGGCACAAACAAAATTTTAATAATGACACCAATTTAAAAATTGAAGTTCATTTGGAGTAGAAAAAAGAAAAAAGAAAAAAGAAAAAAAAAGGCACAAAGAAAATTTTAATAATGACACCAATTTTATTTACTTAAAAACATTTAGAGCATCTTCTTTGTGTAAATTCTATGTGTCAAGACATTTATACACATAACTTAAAGTCTAAAAGAAGTATATTCCAACAACACTTTTTTAAACTTTTCTTTTGTAAATTTTGAATGAACTAATAATATAGCAATAAATGTTGGATGTCATTTAAAGCAATTTTTAATTTTTTTTCTTGAATTTTGGTTTATATAATATTATAATGGTCTTGATTTATTGGTCTTAATAAGTAGGTTTCATATATATATATATATATATATATATATTAAAATATAAGTTTTGTATTAAAAATTATTACATTTTAAAGTTTTATAAAAAAATTGGGAAAGAAAAAGTTGACATGGCATTGTAAACTTGAGATGTATTTTACACAAAAGTTAAATTAAAAATACTATTAGAGCACAAAAATGTTACAAGTTTTATATATTTTATACAAAATTTAAATATAACTATTATTAAAGATGCTATTAGGCATGCAAATATCCATACATTTTGGAAAAAATGGTAAGACATTCTATCGTGTCAGCCCTTTTCAAATATTTTGTACAACTAGTTGACATTTTTTTTAATCTATAGACATTATTTAAAACAAAGTCTCTCCAATAATTTTTGTCTATTTATATATATATAATTCATGTATGTTATAAGAAGATAGTAGAGAAAAGGGTTATACAATTGCTAAAATAATTGTGTTTATTGTTAGAACAATGTATAATTTTAAAAGTATATGATACAGCTTCTTAAAACAGTACTATAGTTTAGCAAATAGATAATTATTTTGACAATATAAGTAATTAAAAGAAAATTGTCATTTTAGCATTGTAGAGACTAGAGAATCCTATAAACAACTAGGTATTGCCCGTTAGAAGTAAGATTAACCCCTCGTGAATAAAAGTTTTCCTTGAGGTATTTCACATTACAAATATAATTTATTTATTTTTTCTTTTTCATTGGATATTTTCGTATCACATTAGATGTAAGAGCATCCATATTAGGTATGTTAAATTTCCAAATTTAGCATATTCACTCCCACACCATAGCAAAGTTGATAGGTAAACTTAGTTGTGTTTGGTAGAGATTGGCCAAAATTACAATTTTATTTTTACAAGTTTATCTTATTCATATAGGTTAAAAGAGTGTGATTTATCTATATGAAAAATAAAAATAAATAATTTTATAAAATATATTTTATTTATATGAATTATATAAATAAACTACACTCATATAATAATAATAAAAACGAGCGTCCCTTGCTCATATTACATTTTATTTAAAAAAAATAAATTTGAGCATCCCTTACTCATAAATAAACTTTATGCATCAATGGAATGTATCAGCAAAAGAATAACACCAGCGGGTGAAACTAAACTAAGGGTGCGTTTGATTGCGAGTATGGAATTTGCATGGAAAGAAAATAAGTTCCAGGCAATTGAACTGCCTAGAATTGAGTTGCATGGAAAATGTCAATTAAATGTGTTTGATTGCCTTAATTTTCTACTTGAAAAATAGTGTACTTTTTCATCTTTTGGTGTTTAATAGACATTACTTTCTATGGTAATTGTAACTTTTTCCAATTTTTGTTGTTTGATAGCTATTATTTTCCATGAAACTTGAACATTTTTTCATGAAACTTGTATCTTTTTTACATGGAACTTCCTAAAAAATCAGATTTTTTAAAAACAGTTTCTTTTTTTTTTACAATTTTACTTCATCAAAAAACAGTATTTTGATTTTTGAACAATTTTACTTCATCGAAAATCAGTTTTTTTGAAAACAGTTTTGGGTTTTTGAATAATTTTACTTCATCGAAAAACTGTTTGTTTGAAAAATATATATATTTTTTTAATAATTTTACTTCATCAAAAAATATTTTTTTTTTAGACCATACTACTTCATTGAAAAACAGTTTTTTTAAAAACAGTTTTTTAGGGTTTTTTTTAAAGGACAAATCTCTTACTCTCTTTCTAACGAAGGACATTCAATTTTTAGACTTAGTTCAAAGGACAACTTTTTAACTAAGGACCGAATGAATTTAAATTAATTAAAAATAATAAATAATCAAATTTCCAATAGTGCCCTTATTAAATCTAAAAACGACTTTTAATATTAAATTAAAAAAATAATTGTATTTAATAGAAACATAAATTCAAAATAAACTAATCAATCCGCCAATTCAAATTTAAAAGTTAGCTGTGTCTTGAGTCAACAAAATATGATAAGAAAAAAATTTGAAACTCACAAAACTACTGAGGCTTTATCCACGCAAAAGATTCAATAGTAAACATCAATCTAATATGTCTAATGTGAGTAGACAGAATACACACAGAATTATTATTTTAAAAAAAGGAAGAGGCAGAATGCACAAGTCAAGCAGAATATAGATATGGCAATAGACAACTAGACTTATAACTTAATTAGCTATATATACATATATATACATACATAGCACATTAAAGAGGCAAAAAAAAAGAGATGTAGTGGCAATCAACCTTTTTACATAAAATTGAATCCACAAATGTGCGGTGTAAACTTGAAGTAGATTTATAGCCACCATACGTCTCGTTCAACCTTGTTTAAATTTCTGTCTTTTTTAATATCTTTTACACTATGTTTTGGCATTTGGGAGAAAAAAGAGGATGATCAAGTTTTAATCGGCGACAAGAGCAAAGATGGAGGTGGAAGGAGTAGCGTAAAGCAGTGATGCCGAGGTCGACCACAATGGAGACAGAGTTGGGCTTTCAATTTGGGAGAGAAAATGATGGCATTGGCAGTGGCAAACGGTGAGAGAGGGGTTAGGCAATGGCGAGCGAGAGGGCAAGAGTAGTCGACTGCGACCTTAAGGGATAGACGGTGACATAGAGGCGACGGTGAGAAGGGGGATATGGCACATACTCGATGGAGAAGAGTGAGGTGTGATGGGCTGCAGCCCACCTCCCGAAAATGAAAGAATTGCTAAATATACTACCCCATCTTACCTTAGCCTAGCCCATGATGCCTAACCCAATTAATTCTCTCTATCATCAGTCACCAACAAAGCAAACCACCATTCTACCCCCCACAAAACCAAGGTAATTTCATCTAAGCCTTTCAAACAATCACGATCCCCTTCACAGAAAATTATCATGGTCCTCGACACTGGCAGTGAAGTTTCAAACTTAAACAACTTTCTCACTCTTAAGAAAAAATGTAAATAAATCCATCTCTCTTTATCTCTATCCCTATTAATTCCTTTTTCTTTTATTTTTTTAATATTTTGATCTTCAGATTAAGATGTTACAAATAACGGTGTCATAAATTATTGGTTCCTAGTTATAAAAACTATATAGAATAATAAAATGCGATATCTATGCATAATATACCTAACATAATAAATTCATGGGATACTACACTAAACAATATCATGCACAAAAAAACTAAATTTATAATCTCTAAAGAAGGGTACAACTTCATATGAATTTTATTAATTTTTGCTACATTTCATTGTAATGCTTGTAAAATAAATAAATTATTTTATAGTAAAAATTTATCTTCGTATTAGCCCACCCCATCGTAAAATTCTAAATCCGTCCTTGAAGATATTTCATAGATAAAAACGTGATTTCTCTCACACTTTTAGAATTTTTTTTTTCTAATTGTCAATTCGCTTAGAGGCGGAGTCAAGAATTAATTTTAAGAGGGGCCAAAATTAATAGATTTAATAAATTTTTTTTGCATATATTATAATAAGGTCAAATTCAAAATATTATATTAAAATACTTAGCATCTTATACGTCAAAAATTAGAATCACATATCTAATTACAATATTCCCCTTCGAAATTTCATGTTTTAAAAAACACTAAATAAATTTTTCATTGTTGATAGTTTCATTAATATATCTACACAAAATATGTCTAAATAAATTAAATTCAAATTATGTATAGGTTATATGATTGACTAATATATACGAAGACTGAACAAACATATCTAAGTTATTAAAATGTCTTTGTTAGCCTGTGTAAAAATTAGGACCGATAACCGGAGAACCGGTCCTACCCGAACTGATAAAATATCTAGGCACTAATGTATCTACACACAATATGTCTAACATTTACCCAAATAAATTAAAATGTCTAGGCACTAAAATATATCTGCTTGCTATTATGGGATTATTGTATTTCGAACATATTTGTAATTTCAATCTCAATATGTCTGGTTAGTCTAAATTATTTTCCTACTTTAACTTTTTTTTGAATAATTCTTATATTTATCTTCTTATTTGATTTTTATGTGATATGTGTTTGAAATTATTTGAATTCCTAATTTAATTATATATTTACTTTCTTGTATTTTATCTTTAAGAAGGGTAGTATAGGAATTCAATTTAATTAATTAAAATAATAAATTAATTGATATTTTGTCCTCTATTAAAAACTTGTCCTTGAAACTAATTATAAAAATAGAATGTCCTTGTTAAAATCACTATTATACTAATGTCCTTAATTATTATTTTCTATTTTTTTAACAATTTTACTTCATCAAAAAATAGTTTTTTTTTTTTTTTTGAACAAATTTACTTCATCGAAAAACAGTATTCTGGTTTGCCTGCATATTTTCTTTCAAGAGAACCCGGATTTAAAAATAGTTTTTTTTTAACAATTTTACTTCATCAAAAAATAGTTTTTTTATTTTTGAACAATTTTACTTCATAAAAAAATTGTTTTTTTGAAAACAGTTTTTGGTTTTTGAACAATTTTACTTCATCGAAAAACTGTTTTTTTTTAACAATTTTACTTCATCGAAAAACAGTTTTTTTATTTTTTTAACAATTTTACTTCATCAAAAAACAGATTTTTTTTAGACCACACTTACTTCATTGAAAAACAGTTTTTTTTTTTTTTATGTTTGAAAATAAATTGTCTCGACCCTTGTGCGAATTGCCTGGAAAATTAAAACCACCCCCCTTCAAAGAAATATTTTTCAGCTTTACAAGAAAAATAAGATAAATAGTAAAAAAAGTAAGAGTTTGCCACCATAAAAAAGATTTACAATTAAACACTACAAAAATAAAAATTTAAATAAAAAAGCCATATATTTTATAAAAAATATGACCTACCAAACACTTCTTAAATAAATTATACCTTGCCGTGTATACATAAATGCTAACGCCTGCGGGTGAATGAACGCCCTTCCGTAGCAAGTGGGAAACACGACGCTATCTGAATTTGCGCCTGCCCACACGTTCTGGAGCAACAAATATGCGCGTCTCGGCTCCCACCCATTGTTTGTTAAATCTAATTTTGATTAATCCCCTCCATTATTTCTTGGCTAATTTAAGATTTAAACGAATAATTATTTTTTACATGGAGATAATTTTATAAAATTTTTAAAAATTAAGTGAGATGATAATATAAAATTTTAATAATGATATATATATACAGAATTTTTTTTATGGGAACTACTGTTTACGGATTGGCCCATTTGACACGCTTTCCAATTAAATTTTTTGATGAAATTTGGTGGGGATGTTTTTCATCGCGTTTAGAACATCTCCACCAAATTTTATCAAAAAATTCAACTGAAAAATGGGTTAACCACATGATTGAAAAATATTGGTCCAGAAATAGATATATAAAATTCAATATTTTTCAATCATATAGTTAACCCACTTTCGGGTTGAATTTTTTGATGAAATTTAGTGGAGATGTTCTACACACGATGAAGAATATTCCCATCAAATTTTATCAAAAAATTCTAAAAGCGTGTCAAATGAGCGAATTCGTACCAATTTGTGAACAGTAATCCTTATGAGAAATAGATTATATTTATATATATAATATATTTTTTTAATAAAATTTTGTGCGGAAAAATTTATCACCGTTGCTTCTCGGCCTTGGACCATCGGTCCCCTGTTGAAGAAACAAATTACTACCTTTCTCTCTCTACAATTCCCCGTTATATATCACAAATGTATCTATATCACTCTTATCTTGTATAGATATAAAAAATATCATCACCTCTCTCTCTCTCTCTAAAGGACGCCGTTGGAACGGGTCTATCCATCACGTAGTGCAATAATCACAACACTTTTCAATTTTCATCGCTTTATTGCCCTGCCCTCTCCTCTCCTCTCCTCTTTTCCCCCCTTTCTCTCTCTAGGTTAGGGTTTTGATTCTTCAACTCTAACCTAATCTAACCTACTCCTATTCCCCCCTTTCCCTCTCTCTCTACAAATGACTACCTCAGCCGTGAAGAACAATTTTTTGCCTCCAGGTCTTGTATCCAATCTTCAGGAAGTCCTAAGCAGAAAGAACGGCCAATTAGACCAATCCAAAAACAAAGACGAATCCACGGTGCCCTCTTCCTCTGATAGCCTTGAAGAAAATCCGGATATAGATAGGTCAAAGCCGATTATTGTGGTCACAAATGCCGATGGGATTGAGTCACCGGGCCTTACATATCTAGTTGAAGCTCTCGTTCAAAATGGAATCTACAATGTCCACGTCATCTCTCCTCAATCGTGCGTAATCCCCTAATTGCTGAATCTTTCAATATATATTATATATATACATATAAATGCTTTCAATGTTGGTTTATTTTTTGCTTCTTTATTGGTTCATTTGGGCATTTGGATTTTTATTTTGATTTGGGGAACTTGTGCTTTATTGAGTTGTTGGTTTAGGGATAAATCCTTGTCCGGTCATTCTGTGACTCATCGAGAGACAGTTGCAGTCACTCCAGCTGAAATTAAAGGTGCCACTGCTTACGAAGTTGCTGGTATGTTCATGTTTTTGTTACTTTTTTTTATATGTTGTTTCACTTTTTTCATGATTCGGTTCTGTTGTTCAGTGTTCTCTATGTTACCGAACTGGATCTCTTTGACCTGATAGTGTGATTGATGCAAGTTTTCCCTTGAATTCTTGGGTTTAATAATTAAAGGCTTCCGTTGTCTCATTTTCTAGGAACTCCTGTCGATTGTGTGTCGTTAGCATTATCAGGAGCATTGTTCTCTTGGTCGAAGCCATTGCTGGTATGTTTATATATTATGTTGTCAATGAGATTATTGATGCGTTTGATCATGCTTTGAGGGCTTGCATTTCTATTTGATATTCAGGTCATTAGTGGAGTCAACAGGGGTTCAAGTTGTGGCCATCATATGTAAGTTACTTGCATTTGTATGCATGACTTTGCTTTCTACTTCATGGTCAACTTTTCTCTTCCTAACAAACATATGCCGATGAAATTTCTCTTCTAGCCAGAACAATGGTTGAACTCATGTCATTTGCTGGTGGGCTGAATATAGTGATTTATATTTCATATTACCTTGTAATTCCACAGGTTGTATTCAGGGGTTGTAGCTGCTGCTAGAGAAGCGTTGATTAGTGGTGTACCGTCTATATCCATATCACTGAATTGGTAGGTTAATGTTGTTCTATAGTACCTCGTTGCTTATTTATTGTTACTATTTGACTTGTGTTATACATTAATACATTGGTATTTCCAATAATTTTAGGAAGAAGGATGAAAGTCAAGAAAGTGATTTCAAAGATGCGGTGTCTGTCTGTTTGCCACTGCTAAATGCTGCCATGAAAGACATAGAGAAAGGAAATTTCCCAAAAGGTTGCTTACTGGATATAGAAGTTCCTACCTTCCCTTCAACAAATAAGGTTCGCCTAACAGATTTAATCTAGGAACTTTATTAAATGCTCGCAGTTTCGATTTCCATATCCATGCTTAGTAATCAATTACTTCTTTTTCTTATGGTGTTCCATCTGCATTTATATTTCCTTTGGCCTCTGTTTTTCAGTCCATATGCATTTGACTACACTAGCATGAGACAGGTAAACTTTTGTGTTAGATATTATGTGATTCAATAATGCTTGCTCTCTTGGAGATGAAACCCTAAGTATCAATAATGCTTGCTCTCTTGGAGATGAAATCCTAAGTAAATTAGTACCAAGTGGTTCAAAGCAGACTGGTGTTGGTGTTTGTTGCTTTGGAATAAGGAGTAATTATGTGGGCAGATGTGATTTGGCCTCCGAAAGCTCAAGGATTATTTTTCTAGAACCTTTTTGGACACCTCTAACATGACAGCGGAAAAAACATAAAATCAGGAAAGAAGATTAAAAACAAGAAATCTAAAAACCGAGTAAACAATGTTTGAACCCTCGCCTCAGGGAGGACAGTTAGAGGCAAGTGATGAACAAGGATTATCATCAAGTCTTATCAACCGTTCACCATCTTTCCAGGGTAAGGAGAAAATAAAGATGGAAAAAGGATTATCAGTGATGAAAGAATAGTTGATTTTAGTTTGGGGACTATTTCTATTATGTAATGAATGCGCAATGAAATAATATAACAGATCCTGTTTAAGCTTAAATTTGGTCACTTCCACTCTAGTATATTTACACCACCCCTCTTTTCCCAGTTTTAGCTGGAATTTTGATGCACATTGTGCTCATTTGGTTCGAGTTTTGGTTCGTTCTTGGAACCCAAAATGATAATGTCACATGGGAAGTTTCAAGTTCATCAACATATGATTCAACCTCTTGACATGAACTATAAGAGATTTTTAGTGTGAATTTACCATTTTAGGATTCTAGGAATGAACCAAACCTCGAACCAAACAAGCACATATTGTTTAGACTCTTCTTATAAGCAATCTGTCCATTTGATCGAAGTCAAGATTGCTATCCTCTGGATTTTTATTACGTTAGGTATATAGTAATTTCTGTTCTGAACAAAAGCAACCCAAATTAGCAGAACGGGGGTTGGGATCCTTGCTATTAACACCTATTGCTTAGATTTGAGTTACTACCTTTCTGTTTAACTCTATACCTTTGTTACAGGGCAGCTTGCCAACTCCTATGATTTTTGACATATCTAGTAGACAATTTTAATAGTTAAAGAGATATAGATACTAGGATGCTGTTTATACTCTGAACAAAGCATCACTCAGAAATCGTGTCACATCTCTCTCTCATTACTAATACTATCCTCATACACACTATCTGTATTTATATAACATGCAAGATAAGTGTGGGTTCCAAATAAACAATATTTGAGGGTCAATATACACTCAAAAAGGACTATATATATATAGAGAGAGAGAGAGGTTTGTATACATAAATGAAAAAGAATTATCTAATCATTACAAAATTGATGAGAATAAATTGCCGTAGGCAAGTGTAATCTACACACATTCAGAAGGAGCATAGATAGAGCTTTGTGTATATAAACATACGCAAACAGTGTTAGTCTATTTAACTTACAAATATGTACGAAGAATTTTTGTAGGCATGGATAGTTGCTGTAGGCACGAGTAGATCTCTATAAAAGTGGATAGTAGAGTAGGCATGGGCAGCCCTACAGGATGGGTTCTCTGGCCCCTTTAACGTCCCCTTTTTCTTAGTTTGTTTTACTTTGATTATTGCACTAACAAGTACATTTTCTGAGGCATTGTATATCATATATCACTCATGTTTGTGTAATTAACTTTAATCTGATAGGGACTCAAATTAACCAAGCAAAGTTTGTGGAGGTCCACACCTAGCTGGCAAGCTATTTCAGCCAATAGGCACCCGTATGCTGGACGTTTCATGTCAAATCAGCAAAGTCTTGGTATGCAGCTTGCACAGCTAGGTCGAGATGCCTCCGCTGCTGTAAGTAAATTCCAAAAGATCACTTGACTGGTCTTTTTTTATACCTTGGGTCATGCGTCTTCTTGTTCTCATCTTCTGAATTTTCCCTCAATGTTTTCTTTCTTCAGGGTGCGGCTCGGCGCTTGACCACACAGAGAAAGCTTGTGGAGGTTGAATCAGTAGGTGTTGCAGGGAAATCTGACTCCAAACGAACAGTGAAGTACTTCCGTTTAGAGGTAAGACAACTTTTAGTTCTATGATTACAACATAGTATCTAGGATATACTATTTTGAAATTTGAAGATCATATCTCTAGGAAAATCTGAATGTAAGATATGTTTCCTTGCAAGCTGCTTTCTGCTGTACCCAATAACAAGTATTGTAGATTGCATTAAGCATGCTTTCTTAGACTGTGCTTCTTAAAGTTGGGTTATCATCTTCATTCTTCTGCTGCAATTTTATTGGCCCTTATGGTCCTGGTATTTAGTTCTTTTTCTATAAAATGGTTGTACAATGAAGACATGGACACTCTTTATTATCGACAATTGCAGTTTCAAGACAAGGAGCAGGATGATGTGGACGAGAATCTAGATTTCAGAGCTCTTGAAAGTGGATTTGTAAGTAGAGCATACTCTTCTTTTTAGGGGAACAAGGACTTAGAATTTGGTGGTTTTGAGTCAATTTCTAGGAAACAAAATGTTCTGTTTTCTTCTCATATCATTTTCTGGATTAGAATCTCCGTGAAACAAAAAATACACGTGTTGGTTTCAAATTTTGAAAGATTCCCCCCCCCCGGGGGAGTACTTTTATCTCATTTCCATTAATGATGACGAGTAGCATTTTCATAATTTCCTTCCCGTAATTAAGAAATAAAATTTCATTTTATATAATTATTCGTGTATCATCCACCCATGGTTTTTCATTTCCAGTAGTCCTCCGCTCACATTGTTGTATTTGAATTTACACCAAGGTAGGTCTGGAGTTGCTTTGAACTCTACACGATCAAATTATTGGGTTTGTTAATTTGTATATTTTATCGGTGGATGATTGGTGCATTACGTTGGAACAGGTGGCAGTCACTCCGCTATATCTTTCTTCACATATAGAGTTGGACACTCAAGCAGCGGTTTCTGATTGGATTTCCAGTGCCTTTCAAACCGATGTATAGAGCTTCCAGGGATCCACATTACCAGTAAATTATGTACATTTCACGATGAAGTTTATGTCAAATCTAGTCACTAAATCAATATTTATATTGTTTGTGGGTTGGGCCGTCCTTTTAATCATCACCTTTTCGTTTCATCGCCTCCCACCAGTTGGTGCTGTAGTTTTTTTTTCCTCTGCTGCAGAGAAAATGATCTCCGGATTAATTAATTTACAAGGGTGGTATGTTGCTGTAGAATGCCAATCTGTCCGTTGTTTTCGTCTCATCACTGACAAAATGTGTCTCGGTTTGGGCTTTTTTCCTTCGTATGGGTTCTTTGTGGAAAAACTCACATGGTTTCTTCATAGTAGTGTGTAACAACTGGGTAAATGACAACACGGGAAATGTTTATCTTTGGTATTACCAGATTCAAATATGTACCACCGTTTTCTATTTATTTTTATGTAATTTGTTTGTTTGAAGCAATGTTGTGATGTGCAACTTTATGTAAGCTTTTTGATACCATGTTTGTCCATATGTTTCTTTTATTGTTACTGGATTTTTAATAATTCCAAAATCTGAAAATAGGATTTGCACTCTTTTGGGACGTTCTGAATAAGAATCTCGCTTCTTTTTTAGTAATAATTAATGTATCAAATCTTTTAATAATGAATAACTTGTGTTTTTGATAGATTGGCTAGTTTAAGCTAAGGGCATATCCTAGAGGGTTTTCAATAACTAAGGCTCCGTTTGATAGCAACATGGAAAATAAAAATAAAAACAACTAATTTAGATGAGAAGATGGAAAATAAGTTAAGGCATATGGTGATATACTCTCCATCTCATACTCATTTGTGAGTATATGTCCTCCATCCTCCTTTAATATTTTGTGGAAAAATTTTCTCCACCATCACCCAAAGAAAATTTTGTCATGGAAAAAAACAAGAAGCAAGAGTTAATCTCACTACATACCTCAACTTATTTTTTATCTTCTCATCTAAATTAGTTATTTTTCTTTTCATTTTTCATGTTGCTATCAAACGGAGCATAATTTGTAAATTTTGTACTAAGCCAAGTCATCTTTTACAGAGCCTTTTAATATCATTTTGAAAGCTGAAAGAGCAACTTTGGCTCTTCAAATAAGAAGTGGGGTTAGTCTCTTTAATTTATTGGAAAAAGTGAAAAACAATATTATAGATGCATAATTTTTTTTAGTGGCTAAACTGATATCAGCCAACTAACGAGAAGTAAAAGGAAAATGTATTTGAAAAACTGCTGAATATGCCGTATATACGGTTCAGTGCGTTCAATAATGGTTGAGGTGATGTTAGCCGTGAGAGTTAGAGCATCTCCAACAATGCTCTCTATTTTAGAGATCAATTTTTTCAAAATAGAGACATTGTTTGAAATGAAAAATGTTGTTTGAAGAATGTCTTCAATAATACTCTCCATTTATACTTCTATGAAGACACTTGTCGCAATTTAATTGGGTGTAACAAATAAAAAAAAAATTGTGATATTTTTAATGCAAAAGTATAAAATAGAGAGCCAAGGAGATTCTCTAAATCTAGAGAGCCAAACTAGGTTATCTACTCTAAATTTCTATTTAAGCTATGTTGTTGGAGTCTCATTTGTTAGTGTTGGCTAGTTATTATAAAGATGATTAGTATAAAAGAGAGTCTCTTGGAAATGCTCTTATAGATCTATTTTTATTCTAACTTGGTATTTATTTTTTCTGGATGGCTCTTCTATAAAGGAGGATATTTTCCTTCTGCTAAAAAAGTGACGCGAGGGCAGCTCAAATGCTCAATACTATAGGATTCTCGTGCTCCATTTAATAATAGCATAAATAATAATAATTAATTTATGTAAAAAGTTGAAAAATAAGTGGAGGTATGGGATAAAATTAACTCTTACCTTTTGGAATATAAATTTTTTCTTTGGGATTTGAGGAATAATTTTTTTTAATACAAAAAAAAGGAAAGGGAGCCATATAATCATAAAAATAATAAAATACGGAAAACGTCTTACTCCATGCCTCTTATTTTATAACTTCTCGTGCAAATAAGTTGTTCTGTTATCAAAGAGACCCTAAGCTCCATGTGATAACAAGATTGAAAATGATAGAAAAAATAATTGATTTGTGTAAAAAGCTGAAAAATAAGTTGAGGGATGTGGGAAATGTTGTCTTACTTTTTGTCTTTTTCCATGGCAACATTTTCTATGGGTGGTGACAAAGAAAACTTTTTCACAGACTTATTTTTTACATCATTTTTCATCTTATTATCAAACGGACTCTTAGACTCCGTTTGATAACAATATGAAAAAAGAAAATAAAAACACTTAATTTGGTAAGAAGTTGGTAAATAAGTTAAAGGCATAGTGATATAATGCTCTCCATTTTATGCTCATTTTATGAGTATATGTTTTCCATTCTTCATAATTTTTTGTGAATTTTTTTTCTTTCTCAACTACCAAAGAAAATTTTTCCACAAAAAAAATTACAAAGTAAGAAGATATTTCATTACATGTCTCAACATATTTTCCAACTTTCACAAAAATCAACTATTTTTATTTTCTTTTTCATATTGTTATCAAATAGACCCTTAATGTTCACTATTTTTTTAAAATATTGTCAATCTTAAGAGTCGGCTTCCAAAATTAGACATAATTAATATATCAAGTTAGACAATAGTAAAAATATTTTATTTTTACTATTAATATTTTTAAAATTATATATTGGGTGTGATGATAGTAAATAATTTTTATTTTTAATTATATTAAAAAATTAACCTTTCTTTTAATCCAAAAAATTGAAAAAGCGTAAAAGAAATTGAACAAAAAGGAATAAAATATGAATTCAGATGGGCCCGGTATCAAGAAATGGGCGGAGCTTAGGCCTCGTTTGATTCACGGATTTGAGCACTTAGGAAAAGAAAATATTTTCTTTCTTTTGTTTGATAAGCATAAATTCCGAAAATACTTTTCTCTCAAAACTCATGAGATTAATTTTCTCTTATGATTTTCCAGCATGTATTACAAAAATTTTGGACAACAATACACTTATCTAAATACTTTCCATACTTTACCAAACATAAGAAAAAAAACTTTACAGGAACTTTAGTTCCCACCTCAATGAGAAAGGTAAGGAAATTGATTCCCTAATCAAACAAGGCCTTAGTTTGGGCGGTTAAATGGCGAGTAAACCCCCCGAAACCGGTAAACCTGTGTTATTCACTTTATTTATTGTCGTAATGATAATAATAATATATAAGATATGATTACTCTCTTGCTATTATTTTAACATTAATTTCAACAATGGCGAATTACTACAACCATCGGGTACGTTTCTCTCTCTCTCTCAATGAGACACACACCTCTGGTAATCTTTCTTAAAATTCTCAGATTCATGTAATAATCTGCAATTTAATTAATTTTCACAAAGTTTATTTATAATAATATATTTGAGGAGAGATTGATCTGATCTGATTATATGATCTTACTTAATTATTATTAATAATCACGCATTTTGAATTCATAATATGTGTTATATCCACTCGCTATTGTTGTATATATATATATATATATATGTCCTCACTGATGGCTTAACAAATTAAACAATTAGGTTTCCCTTTTCGAAGCAAACATTGTTTTATGTGAATGGAGGAGCTAGCTCCTTAATACCATGCACATTCATCCGGCCATGTCTCTATACATACATGCACCAATTAATGCATGCATCTATTATGTGGTCGATCTGCATGTGCAAATATATACAACATTCATCCATGACTGATGATGACTCCATTTGATAATTAAATAATTGTGTGTGACATTGACATACCCAACTACAATTATTAATTATCTTTAATAAGTACGTCTAAATGGAATATATATTTCTCTTTAATTTGCGAGTTTTGGATTAGTGATTGATTTTCGAAGTTGCATCAATCGATCAATGCAATTATATTGCATATATGGTTCGTTCATGATGATATATAGCTCATAGCTGTACGTGACCGTTCGAGTTTTACATGCAGGAGGCCAGCCTGCCCTATTATAAAAAATATTCTTCTTTTGGATTCCCAAGGAAATTAAGCGTCTAGCCGTTAAATATATACTATTCAGATGATTGGTCAACAAACAGTGCAAAGTTAGCTTTCGAAAAGCCGGTGTTTACGAAAACTAATAAGACAAATGCCAGGATGGAAGGTAAGATGCATGCATATATATTGCTGCTCGCTTAATATAATCTAGCTAGCTATATTAATTAATTCGGCCGGATGATTTGAAAAGATATTGAATTGGCCGCGCCGGCAATTAATATATAGCTAGCTGACATATATAATTAATTGTGTGATACTAACCATAAGTTGGAATGTACATGCACACGGTGATTTTCTTAATTAGCTTGTTCAATCCCAAAGCTTAATTACGGTGTGACCATGCACCTGATTTAAGTTCAAAACCGTTCCATTCTTGTTTCTTTTTTGGTTATTTGACATCCCATTAAACATATATATATATATATGCACATTGTTTTTTCAATGTTATGTACGATATGCAGCGGAGATAGCAATGTTGGAGAGCAGCGTTGTTGTGTGTAGGTTTGCCCAAGACCTGCGCGCACTTCTTTGTGACTGGAGGTGACGATGACAATGAATTAATCCTAGCCACAGTCCTTCAGGGGTTCTTTGATGCAGTTACGTACCCTTCTCCGATCCTTAGGTTAATTATTTTTGTTCATCAGCAGGACGTACTTATGATGACTTAGTTAATTTCCTCTTCCAAGGCCGATTGAGTCTCAATTTCTGCTTTATATATATATATGCTAATTTGTCTGTCTGTTTTAGGAATAATGTTGACCAAAGGGAGGCACTTGAGAACTTGGATCTTATTCTTTTATGCCTTGACGAGATTGTATATATATATTGTGACCCTACTTGGTGGAGAGTCTGACGAATTTGAATTTCTTATCCATCAGTGAATTCACCAAATTGGTATTGCCCAAACTATTTGCCTACAAATTAATCTATATATAATATAGGGGCAATGGTTTTTTAATATCTTAAAAATTAATGTATAAGGGATAAAAGTAAGATCGTGTGCGGGTTGAATTGAAGATGTTTAGTTTCTTCTCCAAAGATAAATAGTGCCTTTGACCTAGTGTTTATAGATGGCTGAAGTGTAATATATATATATATATATGTGATTTCTCACCCTAGCTCTAGCTCTTTCTCCTTCACCACGGCACGCAGGATGATTCTCGAAACAGATGGCAGTGTTGTTGCTGGAAAAGTGGCCTACTCATAGTATCGATGATGGATACCCCTTGTCTGAGCAGGTAATTTTAATAATCACGTACGTACGCTCAAAATTCTACTTTGCCTCAGCTCACCACCATATCCGAGAAACAAGTTTTAACTTGGCTTAAACTACTTCTTATAATAAATAAACTTGGGACTGCGTGCTTTATATATATATAAATATAAATAAACTAACTAGGCGCGAATGCATGCATGCCAACCAATATACTTTAATTTCAGAAAATAAAACTTTAATAGCTTAATATAATGCATGCACATTGATATATATTAGGCTATATAATCTTGTAACATGTCTAAATATTTTCCCCATTTTTTTTTGTGTGTCGTTAATGTAATAAGCGAATTCTTCATATATATTTAATTTTGAATATATGCAGACTATCAGTCAGGCATTGGCTACACCGCGGGAGCATTTGACTAGATCACGTACTTCTCAGATGAGCTGAGGCTTCTTTCCTCACACGCATAAAATTGATCGAGCCGGCCTGGCCTTAATTATATCTGTACTAATTTATTTATTTTCTCAATTGGTAGGGAAGTGTTTGTTGTTTCAATTCCAAATCTATCCTGATCAGACGGATTCTCCTTTTTAAATTAGTTGTTTATAACTGACAATCTGCCACTAACTAATTGGTTGGTTTGATTTTTGCATGCACCTGTTACCTTGTGATTGCAGTCCACGCACACCACACAAGGGTATTAGTTGGAGATAATTAAAGGTCGAGGGCTGGAATGTTTCTCTTTCGCTAGTATTGTTTGGCTTCCTGTCAAAAAAATTCACAAAAATTTAATTTATATACAATATATAATTGACAACTGATCAATAACATTAATGCCAAGTTTTAAATGTGTTAATTTGTAAAGTAATTTTTTTTTTTTTTTTTTTTTTTTTTTGTGTGTGTTTAAACATTTCTCTTCATGTTGACCACTGGCACTTGGCACCTCAGGTTCACCGTTCACGTTCACATTCGAGATCAACCGGGTTAAGGTTTTCAATTTAAGACTTCACGGAAAAACACAGAAAAATTTGAAAACTTTAAATATCGTGAGTATCAGATGCATAAGTTGCAATGTCTGTCTTCATCATTTTAAATATAATCCAAATATTTCATGTCAAATTACAACCGGAAGTTATCTTAGACATAAATCACGAGGTTTAAATTAATAGGTACATTTATTTCAACCATAAACATAATGTTATAACAATATATTTCTGTCATAACAATTTCTCTATGTAATTAATCAAATAGCAGATAATTTCCTAATCTTGAGTGAGTGGATAGTCTAATGCGTAAAGTGCTTATCGAATCAAATTCGAGACTCATTCAATACGAGAAGATTTTTGTTATTATTATAATAAAGTGAAGAGACTTAAACCTTTCATTGCTTTTCTTTTTTAAAAAAAATCTCCTCACCCTCTTCCTTGCTCCTTGATGCCCAACTACAACTACCGCTATTTTATAAAGTTATTTAAATGGAGAAAATTTACGGAATATTTAAAAATAGGGCTTGTTTAAAAGAGATTTTTGTAAATAAATAAGAGAATAATATTTTTATAAATTAAGGGCCTATATTTGACCAAATTCAAAAAGAATGCAAAATTAACTTTGCAATATATTTTCGAATTATACTTTTTTATGAAATTACGCAAAATTAAGTTTGTACTACATGTTGCATGGTTAGCATATTATTATAAATAAGTGTTTAATTAACAATGCTTTAGAATAATTTTAACAAATAACATATTTAAAACCTATTTATTAATAAAATGCACATACTAATTTTGTCGAAGTTATGCAAAGTTAAGTTTGCACTCCTTGTTTTCTAAAACATTACCATGTATTTATGTTTATTTGACGTTGTTTTAAAGTTTTATGAATGAAACTTAAGAATGTATTTGTTAAAAAATATAAAGATATCATACAAAACAAATTTGTATTAAATTTTTTTGATTGCAAAATCAAGTTTGCACAAAACACAATTTTTTGTAAAGTTAAGTTTATACTCGGTCAAAGCGCTTATTTTAAAATACAATTGATAAATAAACTCTTATTTTATAATAATAATAATAATGATAAACAAGCCCTTTTCTAATTTAATTGTGTCGTCCGGCACGGCTAATACTTGGTTTATATTATAAAACACAAGATTTGACCAACTAATTAGCTTTAAAGTCTCTTAATCTAAAGGTTCATATGTCATTTAATTGGTATATAATCAATATTAACCCTTAAATATGATTTCCCTCACATTGAAACATCAAATAAATACCCTTTTTTTTTGTTGTTCTATAATTACTACCACTTCCACTCACACGTAAAACACACACCCAAATCTTTATTCTTCTATACACTTTTTTCCTTATCAATCTTTAATTTTTTTTTTGAATTGTCATAACTTAAAATTAAAAAATAAAATTTTATCCCATTTATATTTTTGAAATCTATTAATTGATATCTATAAAAAGAGATCCATTATGAAAAAAAATTATAAAATAAAAAAATTCAAGATGAAGGATAGTTGTCAATTGCCATTGATTCAAGCTTCGTTTTTGCATTTAATGTTGTATAATAATTATATATTATTTTGAATTAAGTTTGTTAGCAATTTTATTTTTCAACTAAAAATTATTGTTGGTTTTATTTATGATGTCATTTTATACGGTATATTTATTTGTAATTAATGGTGCTGTCTCTCACAACAATACCTAGTATAAAACTAAATTAATATATATATATATATATATATAGGTCATAAAGAGGATTTTTTCACTTTAATAAAAAAAAAGGAATTTTTATTTAGAGCAGTAAATTGATGAATTATTTTTTGAATTTTTGTAGAGGTGATGTATATTGTGAATAGATAAGAGATGTTATCGAGTTTTTGACAGCGTATATATGCTTTGAGTAAGATGGATGGATTGAGCGAGCGGAAAAGGCTTCGTTGGCCCAAACCGACCTATCTGTTGATTTTGTTTCGTCTAATTCTAATTATTAATCTCACGTTAATTTTTTTTCTCTCTGTCAATGTGATCTCTACAACAACTCGAGAGAGCTCGATTGCATTATTATATTATTCACATTGCTTAATTTCCACCTCCGTAATTCTTCAGCGGTCGCTCAAGATGGGCGACCCCTCCTCCTTCCAGGTACTACATATTTTTTTGATCACCTCTTTCACATAATTCAAGTGCTGATTTACCCTATATGTACGTAAACATTCTTTTGAAGAATCCTTGTTACGGTTTTTAGCTGGGAATGGTATGGCTTTATTTGATTTTTCGTTTTCCGTCACCTTTTGAGAATTTTACAGCTAATGAATGTAAATGTTAGACGAAGGTATATGAGACTGGGTATAATTGCTGATTATAATCCTTATTTTTCGTTTTCTTTTTCCAGCTAATTTGGTTTTGAGCAATGTTCTTTTAATAAAAAGGATCTTTGTAGTTTCTACTTATATTCAATTGTTTAAAGCTCAGAGTTGGTAATTTGTACATTTGTGGATGGAATGCTTTTTGTATGTAAAATTGATTGTCTATTTAGCCGTGCTACCTGGGATTCTCTTATAACAGCACGGTTTCGTTAAAATGCATTATTTCTTATTTATGTTCTTGGTGTTGATGCATTCTCCGGCTATGTTCTGCTGGAAATTTTGTAATGGATGTTTTGTGTCATAATTCTCGTTTGGGACTGTAGAATTAAGTCACGGTGGAAGAGTTTTATTGTGCATAAAGAGTTCCTTCAATTATTGCTGTGAAGGGACAAAGTTGATGATTTTATTTGGGTGCTTCTGCAGTAATAGTGGTTGTATTGAGCCGAAACTTGAGAAATGGCACACGGCAGAATTAGGGCAAAGATCCGAAGGAGTAGTCTTTACACGTTTGGATGTGTTCATACGCCTCCTACAAAGGGGCCACATCAATTGCAAGGCCCTGGATATTCACGAATGGTCTACTGCAACCAGCCTGATATCCACACAAAGAAACCTCTCAAATACTGCTCGAATTATACATCGACAACCAAATACAATATCATAACATTTCTACCCAAGTCCATCTTTGAGCAGTTTCGTCGTGTTGCCAACTTATATTTCCTCTTGGCCGCAATTTTGTCACTCACTCCCATTTCGCCATTCTCAGCTGTCAGTATGATTGCCCCTCTGGCCTTTGTGGTTGGGCTTAGTATGGCAAAGGAAGCTTTGGAAGATTGGCGTAGATTTATACAGGATATGAAGGTTAATCTTCGAAAAGCTAGTTTCCATAAAAAGAATGGTGTATTTGCTTATAAGCCTTGGATGAAGATTCACGTTGGAGACGTGGTGAAAGTTGCCAAGGATGAATTTTTTCCCGCGGATTTGCTTCTTCTTTCTTCTAGTTATGAGGATGGGATTTGTTACGTGGAGACTATGAACTTGGATGGGGAGACAAACTTGAAGGCTAAGAGAGCTTTGGAAGTAACCTTACCCTTGGCTGATGACGGAACTTTCAAGGACTTCACTGGAACAATTAGATCCGAAGATCCCAACCCGAATCTTTATACTTTTGTGGGTAATCTTGAGTATGACCATCATGTTTATCCTCTCGAGCCTAATCAGATTCTCCTTAGAGATTCAAAGCTTAGGAACACTGCTTACGTGTATGGAGTGGTGGTGTTCACCGGTAAAGATAGCAAAGTCATGCAGAATTCTACAAAATCTCCTTCTAAAAGGAGTAGAATCGAAAAACAGATGGATAAAATTATATATATCCTTTTCACCATTCTAGTGTTGATCTCATTGATTAGCTCGCTGGGCTTCGGCGTGAAGACAAAGTTGCAGATGCCAGAATGGTGGTACTTGCCCCCAGATACAGAGGGTCTTTATGACCCGAGCAGGGCTACCGTATCGGGATTTTATCATTTAGTGACTGCTCTTATTCTTTATGGATATTTAATACCGATCTCGCTCTATGTTTCAATTGAGGTTGTGAAGGTCCTGCAAGCATTATTCATTAACCAGGACATTCACATGTACGACGAAGAGACGGGCACTCCTGCTCAAGCGCGTACATCAAATTTGAACGAGGAGTTAGGCCAAGTTGACACAATTCTATCAGATAAAACTGGAACTTTGACATGTAACCAGATGGATTTTCTGAAGTGTTCCATTGCTGGAACTGCTTATGGCAAGTCTTGCAGTGAAGTTGAAGTTGCTGCTGCAAAGAAAATGGCAATGGATCTTGATGGGCACGATTCTGAGATCTCAAACAATCCCATGAGAAATGATTCAGAAATTTCGTGGAGTAGAAGAAGAGACAGCTGTGAGTCATCAGAAATCGAGTTGGAGGCTGTTATTATTTCTAAAGATGACAAGTATCATCAAAAGTCTACGATAAAAGGGTTTAGCTTTGAGGACAATCGCCTAATGCATGGAAATTGGTCAAAAGAACCCAATGTTGATATGGTTTTGTTATTTTTTCGGATACTCGCAGTTTGTCACACTGCAATTCCCGAGTTAAATGAGGAGACTGGGAGCTACAGCTATGAAGCAGAGTCACCAGATGAAGGATCTTTTCTTGTTGCAGCAAGAGAATTTGGGTTTGAGTACTATAAAAGAACTCAGACAAGCATATTTATTCGTGAAAGAGACCCTTCTTCTGAAGTGCTTATTGAAAGGTCAGGTCATGAATGAATCATTTGTTTAACTATTTGGAGTTTATATCACTCTCTGCCCTGGTATTTCGGTTTCTTGGTATCTTATGCATCTCCCTGGACATTTCAGGGAGTTCAAACTTTTGAATTTGTTGGATTTCACAAGCAAAAGAAAGCGGATGTCTGTCATTGTCCGGGATGAAGATGGACAGATTCTTCTCATGTGCAAAGGTGCAGATAGGTTTGGTTCTTTCCATTCCTTTTCCTTGTTAATCTATTTCTATATAATAAGTGAGAGGAGAAATTTGGTCTGTGCTTTTTTTAAATGAGAGTGAAGACCTCCTGATTTTTATTAACAGAAAGCTTTGGTCTGTACTCAAAATTACGAAATTACCCTTGATGCTTTGGAAATAAAAATAGTGTTTGAACTAGTATTTGAACAATGACTTCCCATATGAAGAAAACATTTTAGCACCATTTGGCCCGTTGGCCGAATGCCACCACATGTTCTTAATGTGTTTTAAAAAATCTGCATAATGTGAAGAATTACCCGGTGTAATGTTGTTAGGCATTGAGTGTGCCATGAGTTCTAGTTTCTTTTAATTTATTCATATGAGGTCATAATCATTGTACAATGATACAATTAAAACAACCCTTGCATTTTCAGTTGCATTACTACGGTGTTGAGGAATTGATTAACTCATATCTCCTAATTGTTTTGATTGTGATGCATTTACCTTGTGTTTGGATGAAGTAATTTTAAAATCAATCGAAATTGTAAATGATAGAACTTAAAATTCTATCTTTTAAAATTTCTTCAATTGCAATTTCCCATGTTTGGATGTATTGTATGTAGAATTTTAAAAGTCACGTGAATTACAATATCACTTGTTTTAAGTCGGAATTTGAAAAATAACGCCTCATAACATGGAATTTTAAGTAGGAATTTTTAAAAGCCAAAATCTGACAAATTTACCGCGTGTAAAATTTCAAATTCTTTGCTAGTTTTACCAAACGATAAATTTCTACTTTCCCGCTCTTCAAATCCCGACTTTTGGTCAAATCCCAAGTTTTTTTTCTCCATCCAAACACAGAGCAGTAATCAGAAAAAAGCCTTTGATAAACTTTTATGCTTTATAAATTGGTGTCCCGTTATAATTTATATCTTTTTATCTAGAATGTCCTCAAGCTTTGGTGGATTTGTTATGAAATCCAATGCATTGTTCCTATGTTTGAATTATGCAGCATCATCTTTGATCGGTTATCACAAAATGGAAGAATGTTTCAGGAAGCTACCACAAAGCATCTGAATGACTACGGGGAAGCTGGCCTGCGTACGCTTGTACTTTCTTACAGAAAGCTCGATGAGGCCGAGTATTCTGCTTGGAATGACGAATTTCTTAAAGCAAAAACTTACAGTGGCAGTGATAGGGAGGAAATGCTTGAACGGGTATCTGATATGATGGAACGGGATTTGATCCTTGTTGGTGCAACTGCTGTGGAGGATAAACTGCAGAAAGGGGTACGGATTCTTATGCCTATAGAGCTGTAATTTAAGAAGTCAATTATTTATGGATCCTTTATAGCTCTCCCCCACTCTATCTCTTCTCTAGGTGCCTCAATGTATAGATAAACTGGCACAAGCTGGTCTCAAGCTTTGGGTTCTGACAGGTGATAAGATGGAAACGGCAATAAACATAGGGTTTGTCTCTAACCAACAAAAAAGATGTCTCTGTTACATGTATAGTTACTTTCTGAAAAGAGTTTAAAGAAACAAATTTCTTGTTTGTGGGATGCAGATTCGCATGTAGTCTGCTTCGACAGGGCATGAAGCAGATCTGTATAACAGCTAACATAGACAATTCTGCGGAAAACTCTAAAGAGGTACTTCTTTTTAGGAGTACACTAATATTTTCAAGGTTGAATCAAACTCATGTTAGGCTTCATTGACTTTTCTTTTCCAAGTAGGAAACAAAACGGGATACTTTGGCGCAAATTACCAATGCCTCTGAAATGATCAAGGTCGAAAAGGACCCTCATGAAGCATTTGCCTTAATTATTGATGGGAAAACACTAACTTATGCTTTGGAGGATGATTTGAAGCATCGGTTCTTGAATTTAGCAGTTAATTGTGCATCTGTCATATGTTGCCGTGTCTCCCCTAAGCAGAAGGCCCTGGTAAGATCCATTTACTCTTTTGAAAACATTTATACTGGTGCTAATCATGGGAATAGAGATATATTTGTTTGTGGCAATTTTGATAATTTTGGACTTTAGGTAACGAGATTAGTAAGAGAAGGAACTGGGAAAACAACATTAGGAATTGGTGATGGTGCAAATGACGTTGGAATGATTCAAGAAGCAGACATTGGAGTTGGCATCAGTGGGGTGGAAGGAATGCAGGTTTGTGGCATATATCAAACTCCTATGCATCATGCTATAATTAAGGATTTCCGAAACCATATAAAATTTTCTGTATATGTACTTTTAGAACATTTTCACCTGAGAGAGTAATGATCTTTGGGAAGAACAGCCACCGAAGCCTTGGGAAGGAATCATAATCCGTAATCCATAAACCTTTAATTTGCTTTTATATAAAAAGCCCAAATAATTGAACTTTTATGTCAAAGGCCTACATACTCTCGCTTTCCTATAGTACGCAAAATATGAAATTTTTGGAGAACTGTGCTCTTCTCTTTTGTTCTATTGTAATTACAGAAGACATGGATGTCAAGTTATGAAGCCCTAAATCCCGTTCAGAGGTTTAAACCTCCAGGACCCGGTTAATCACGAATGCCGTGTGCGACAGCGGGTTTAAGTAAAAAAATTTTACAACTTTCAAAAAACTTTTCTTGTAAAATGTAACATTGAAATCATGGTATGTGTGGAGTATAAAACCTTGTATAATGTAAGACATTTACTTTAAAAATGAAATGACTATTTCCACACATTTGACGAATCCATTTGTAGAATAAAATATCAATACATCAAATATACAATCCTCCAACGAGGTCCTAATGTAGTTATTAAAGTCTTTATAATATTTCTTATAAATGGTACATAACAATTTATAAAACTATGTCCTTCAATGTCGAGGACTTTCATGAGGTCTGTGGATTCATAGGCAACTAAGATTACGAGAGCACATGCTACCCTAAGGTTCTACTTATAAAACTGTTAGAAAAATTGAAGTGAGCCAAAACCGGGCTCAGTGGAAACTAATATAAACTTTTATAGAAAATACACATTGCAACCAAACATGCGCGTGAAATGTACCAAAATATTTTTTGTACCTTTAATAATAAAAGTCGTGCAATGCGTCTCAACAAGCATGATGAACCTATCCACTAGGATGCACCTCCTAGTAAGTTGAAGCTAACCCGCTACCCAAGCTATCGCATCGCATCTAATCAAACGATATGGTATTACCCAACAACCTATACACAACGTCTACGGTGGACAACCCATATGTGGTAGCTTATCTTAGAGCCATAACCTTCCTCAGGTTCATCATACCATTCTAGTGTTCCTCCAATTAGGTAACATTACTTGTACATTATCTACTACCTCTAAGGTTCACTTATGGAAACCTATTATCTTCTGATGTCAACAATCATCAAACTTAGGCCATTTCATTATTGATTTCCACTTTATTATTAAGTACATTATATAATCAAGCTATGTATCATCTTACTAACGATTAACTATATATATATTCTCTTGTTTAATCTTGCCACTTCAATTATTAGTTCTTTATGTACATTATGCAATCTGGCCTTATGCTTAAAAGACAACATCCTTGTCCGCCAACAATCTTATAGATTAGCAACTGCTAAATAGTGTGTATAGATATATATTAGGTGTACATTCCTAAGTTAAATAGTTTCCTAGTTTAATAACGATTCCTCTTGTATAAATAGGAGCTCTCATTATTGTAAATCAATATAACAATTTCTCATTATTCTCTCACATGGTATCAGAGGAATTAGTGAGGAAAAAAAACCCTATTACAATTTCTGTTGCTGTATTTTTCGTTCCAGCATTCATCCCACCAAACCCTAGCCGCCAATAACCAAGGAGTTGTTCAAAACCCTAGTTGTTTCGCGTGTATCCTACCTCTTTCACATCACACCACCTACACAGAGGTGGTCGGAATTCCCAGACGAGTCCACGCCAGAAAACTCATCGGAAAATTCCGTCCCACGCGCCATTGCCGTCCTGCGCGTGAGATCCACGCGCCACTGCTTCTAGACGCGCGTGTAGGTGCGTGAACAATAGACTCTCGACCGAAATTTCCAGATCTCCTTTTTGGCTCGGACCCTATTGTTTTTCAGTATTTTCCTGGTATTTTTTGGCCTTTAAATTGTTACTTGTGTTCATTCTTAATGAGTAATCCTAATAATATGTTGCCTAGCAAATCTTTCCTAAGTTTTGCGACCACTCCTATCATATGTTCTGAAAAATTGAAGGGCCCTAGTAATTATATGTCATGGTCTACCTCTGTTGAATTGTGGTTTATGGGCCAGGGTTATGAAGAACATTTAGTAAAACGTGTTACCGATATTGTTGAAAAAGAACAGTCGCAATGGAAACAAATTGATGCATTTTTATGCAATGTTCTATGGCAATCTATTGATTAAAGTCTTGTTGGCCAATACCGACCTTATCGCACTTGTTATGAGGTGTGGCAAAAGGCTAAGAAACTTTATTCAAATGACATAAATCGTCTTTATACTGTTGTCTCTCACATGAAGACGATTAAGAAACATGATCATGATATGCAAGAATACCTAGGCGAAATCGAGACTCTTCAACAGGAATTTAATGAGTTAATGCCCCTCTCAACTGATATTACGCAACAAGAAGTTGATCGTGGAAAGTTCTTTATGGTTCTTACACTAGCAGGGTTGTCTACTGAACTTGATTCAGTTCGCAATCAAATTCTGGCGAATCCTGGGGTTCCTACTATGGATACAATCTTTGAGCAGTTGATTCGTATTTATGCAGCTCTAAGCATCCCAAGCAATTTTTTCACTTCCACTGATTCTACTATACTTGCCTCTCAAGTGACTCCTCGACGGGATGGTAAAAACGGGCAGTGAGGTCGAACTCGCCCTAAATGTACTCATTGCAATAATCAGGGCCATACAGTAGATCGTTGCTACAAGCTTCATGGCTATCCGTCTAAGGTTGCCAACATTTCACAATATGATCCATCTTCTGGGGATACACGTAGGACTATGACTGTACCTGCTGCTGTGTATGCTGCATTTCAGAAATTTAAGGAGAATAACCAGTCGTCAGCCATAGCCTCAACTAGTCAAACTGGTAATCATATTGCTTGCATCTCTCAATCATCGTCTCTTGGGTCATGGGTACTTGATTCTGGTGCTTCCGATTATATGTCTGGGAACAAGGATTTGTTCTCTCGTATTACTTATTCTGGTACTTTATCTATTGTTACCTTAGCTGATGGTTCACAAACTAAAGTTAGAGGAATTGGACAAGCTATTCTCTTGCCTTATCTATCTTTAGATTATGTTCTCTTCATACCAAATTGTCCTTTTAATTTAATCTCCATTAGCAAATTAACCAAAACATTGCCCTATTCTGTTACATTCGTTGCTAATTCGGTTCTTGTGCAGGATCGGAACACCGGGAGGACGATTGGAGTAGGATGTGAGTACCGTGGGTTATACTACCTTTCCCCACCACCACCCCTTGTAGCCTGTGTTGCCATTGATCCACCCGCCATCCTCCATCACCGTTTGGGACATCCTAGCCTACAGAAGTTACAAAAGATGGTGCTGAGTCTTGCAAGTCTGTCTTCTTTAGAGTGTGAGTCTTGTCAATTATGGAAGCATGTTCGTAATTCTTTTTCTAGTCGTCTCAATAAACAAGCAGAGTCACTTTTTGCTTTAGTTCACTCAGATATATGGGGTCCTAGTTGTGTTAAATCTACTTTGGGTTTTAGTTATTTTGTTACGTTTGTTGATGATTTTTCTTGTTGTACTTGGTTATTTTTAATGAAAAATCGTTCAGAATTATTCTCAATATTTAAAGTTTTGTTCTGAAATTAAAACTCAATTTGGCACTACTATTCGTACTTTTCGAAATGACAATGCATGAGAATACTTTTCTGCCCCTTTTTAATCCTTTATGGCCTATCAGGGTATACTTCATTAATCGTCCTGTGCTCATACCCCTCAACAAAATGGGGTGGCAGAAAGGAAAAAATACACTTAATTGAAACTACACGTACTCTCCTCATTCACACTCATGTTCCGCTGCGTTTTTGGGGAGACGCTGTTCTTACTGCATGCTATTTGATATCGTATGCCGCTCTCAATTTTACAAAATCAGGTTCCTCATTCTCTGTTATTTCCTAATCAATCACTGTATTATTTTCCACCTGGTGTCTTTGGGTGTACATGTTTTGTTCACGATCTCACTCCGGGAAAAAATAAATTACAGGCAAAGTCTCTCAAATGTATCTTTCTTGGTTACTCTCGTTTACAGAAAGGTTATCGTTGTTTCTCTCCTCACCTTAAACGATATCTTATCTCCGCCGATGTCACATTCTTTGAAACGACTCATTTCTTTACTACTTCCGAACATACTGAGTGTTTGATTGATGTTCTCCCTCTTTCAGACACTAGTTCTGTTCCACTGGTTGTATTATCTCCTGACCCTGTGACTCCTACTACAGACTCGCCACCTCCTCTACTCACCTATCATCGCCGGCCACGTCCCCCTCCAATTGCGAACCTTTCCACCGAACCTACCACCGCGTCTACAATCGAACCTACGACCGACATTGCTACACCCCCTTTGACTGAGTCCACCAGCCCTGAAAATCCTATATCTGGCCCAGTGGACTCATTTTCTACTCCGATCACGCCTTCCGTTCCGGTCTCTGACTTGGATCGTCCCATTGCCGAACGTAAAGATATTCGTTCTACTCGAAATCCTTATCTCATTTATAATTTTTTGAGTTATCATCGTTTATCTCCATCCTATACTGCCTTTGTGTCGTCCTTGTCCCCTGTTTCTATTCCAAAAAATGTAGGAACAGCTGTTTCGGACCCCGGTTGGCGTCAAGTGATGGTTGATGAGATGTCTGCGTTACATTCTAATGGCACTTGGGATTTAATGCCCCTTCCTCCTGGGAAATCTACAGTCGGTTGTCGTTGGGTTTATACTGTCAAAGTTGTTCCTGATGGAGCTATTGACCGGTTGAAGGCTCGATTGGTTGCAAAATGATATAACCATATTTATGGGCTTGATTATGGCGACACGTTCTCTCCGATTGCCAAAATGGCCTCTGTTCGCTTATTTCTCTCTATAGCAGCCATTCATAACTGGCCCCTCTATCAGTTAGATATCAAGAATGCTTTTCTTCATGGTGAATTGCAAGAAGAAGTTTATATGGGCAACCTCTTGGGTTTGTTGGTCAGGGGGAGTCTAGATCTCGATTGGTGTGTCGCCTCCGACGTTTTCTCTATGGACTTAAACAGTCCCTCCGAGCTTGGTTTGGGCGATTCAGTTCGGTTGTTTAACAATTTGGAATGACCCGAAGTGAGTCTGATTATTCAGTGTTTTACCGCCACTCACCCTCCAACCGATGCATCTATTTGGTTGTGTATGTGGATGACATTGTGATTACCGGAAATGACCAGGAGGGTATACAGAAACTCAAGCAACATCTATTCCAATACTTCCAGACAAAAGATTTGGGCAAACTCATGTACTTTTTGGGAATAGAAGTTGCTCAATCCCAACATGGCGTTTTCATCTCCGAAAGAAAGTATGCCCTGGATATCTTAGAAGAAACAGGCATGTCCAGCTGCAAATCTGTCGAGATTCCGATGGATCCGAATGCTAAGCTTCTACCTAATCAGGGGGAGCCTTTACCAGACCTGATTAAATACAGGAGACTTATTGGTAAACTTAATTACCTCATGGTAACACGTCCTGATATTGCATTTCCGATGAGTGTTCTCAGTCAGTTTTTAAGTACTCCATGTGATAGCCATTGGGATGCAGCTATTCGTATTCTAAAGTAGATCAAGAGAGAGCCAGGTAAAGGCATGTTATATGAAAACAAGGGGCATACTCAGGTGATTGGCTATTCAGATGCAGATTGGGCAAGCTGTCCGTCCGACAGACGCTCAACCACTGGATATTGCATTTTTGTTGAGGGTAATCTCGTGACTTGGAAGAGCAAGAAACAATCCGTTGTCGCTCTATTCACTGCTGAAGCAGAATATCGCGCCATGGCTAAAGCAACATATGAGCTCATATGGCTGAAACAATTACTCCAGGAGCTAAAATTTATGGAGGTTCAGCAGATGAAGTTAATATGTGATAATCAAGCAGCTCTCCATATTGCCTCTAATCTCGTCTTTCATGAGAGGACCAAGTATATAGAGATTGATTGCCACTTTATTCGAGAGAAAATTCTTTCAGGGGACATTGCTACCGGATATGTCAAGTCAAATGACCAACTAGCAGATATATTTACAAAGTCTCTCAGGGATCCTCGAGTCAATTATATTTGTAACAAGCTAGAAACATACAATTTGTACGCTCCAGCTTGAGGGGGAGTGTTAAATAGTGTGTATAGATATATATTAGGTGTACATTCCTAAGTTAAATAGTTTCCTAGTTTAATAGCGATTCCTCTTGTATAAATAGGAGCTCTCATTATTGTAAATCAATATAACAATTTCTCATTATTCTCTCACAACAATTTTAACACATGAATTATACAATAACATCCAGAGATATGATAGTAACAACAACAATAATAATAAACAAATAAGGGTCAACAATCTCATATCTCTAGTATAAAGCCTTAAGCTTACATCCCGTGGTGTTTTAGGCCTATAACTTAGGTTCTCAAAGGACCCAAACTTTAAACTAATCATGTCTCTTCCAAGTGAGCAAACCGCCCAGGGACTTGGTCCTATCTTGTAGTTAATTTGGAGTTATATCCAAGCAAGACATTTTCCCGAGAATTACCCTCTAAATAGGTAAGAAAAAGGACACCCATGCAAGTAAGTTCCTTCAAGGATAGAACTACTTCTCGAAATATACAATTCTGTTGATAGAGCCACACAAACTAATTTACAAGCCGGGGAAGTTACTAAACCCAGGACTACGACTACTCATATGTTGGAATGCAGTATACATCAAGTGGGCTCTCCTTCGTTGGATTTCAACCATGAGGCGGAGTAATCTATTATTTTATTAGTGCACGGTTTATAGACTTTCACCCATGGACAGTAATAGGTGGTCCTGTAACAAGCCACACGATCGCGACCCATGTGCTCGGCAATCAATCCAACCCGTATGTATGTTCATAAGTATATCATGTATCCAATCCAATTATATAACCAGTCTACTCACAACCACAACACACATTTGGTTAACAACAATAAGTAAATACAATGCCAAATACATAAATATATAGTTCACGGTATAATCAAATACCAAATTATTATTTATTAACCAAATGGCCTTATCACTATGGTAGTCAAGACTCTACGTTCATCATGGCTTTTAGTTTGAGCACCCCAAGTGGCTAACCACGCCACCATTGTGTTATACAATTTTACCTTGAAATAACCATTTGTTTATAATTAATTCTTGCCATAGGAGTATATCAACTGATCATTAAAAGCCTAATAAGTCACATAAGTTATATAGGCCATACGACAAGTAATATAATATTCTTTTCCAATTCCCACTTAAACGGGTGCTTACAAGGCTAAGTGCATTGTTCCCGATTAAGGTCAGTTGACTACATTATTCCAAATCCAATACTATGCATTTCTAGGATGTATTAGCTTAATATTCTCATCATTAATTCCAACGACATACGTATGCCATTAGACCCAAAACTAAAGTACACGTTTCCATCTCTCGGTTGATTTTAATGTAAATCTCTAGAATCATGACTTATATGTGTAATTCGTTGCATAAATGTATATAGATTTATGGATCATAACCCCTAATGAATCATCAATTGTGGGTAAAACTCAAAAGCCCCAAATTCTTGTCTACACATTTAATACAAAATGGGTTTGTATGAATCTTTAAGTATACTAGCATTGAAAGTGTGATTATTTATTCATTCATGTAAAACAAGTGATACTCAACTATTATCAACAACTAATTGGAGATTTATGCAACCCAACCTAACATGGAATCAACACAACCTAGGGTTTATAAGAAACCTCTAAATCTTTGTAGAAAATGCTGACGCAACACATAATAATTTAAAATCAGAGTGTTCCTACCTCTAAATAAACTTTACAACAATAATGGAATGATTTGAGGATGTTCCCATGGCTAGACACAAGGAAATCCAAGCTATCTCTAAACTCCAATGGTGGAAAATAGTGAAGAAGAAGATGGAGTTGGTGATGATGATGACTTTTGGCCAAAGCTTTAATTAATGGATGAAATCTTTCATAAATCCACTAAAATCCCCCTACAATTTCTCTTTTTGGAGCTCTCAAGTGTATCTCTCAGTTATGTCTGAAAATGGTTTGAGTTTGGGTGTTTGAGGTGTTAAAATCGAGTCAAAATAGGTCTGTACTGACGAGCAAGATTGATCTTGGTTTAGGTAAAAAGTACACTGGTTGGGTTCTGTCAACATTTTCTGATGAGCAAGATTGATCTTGCTCCAGGTGAAAAGTGTTTTGTTTTGATTTTGCTCAAATTTCCTTCTAACAAGATCGATCTCGCTCGGCTCAGCACTAAGTTTATTTATTGCTTTGACCCCCAGACCTCCGAGATGTTGGAATCTCATCTTGGGCCAAACACGAAAGTTGTAGAGGGGAACAAGACTGCACTTTATGTACTGACGGGGACTCATTTAGACATCGGATGAAGAAGTTATGGCCTTCCAAAGATGGCCAAAATTTTAGAAATTGCGTAAAGTCAAAACATGCGATTAACATCCCCATTTCAATTTGGACTATCCGAATTGTGAAAGGATTGTTCTTGCAAACTTAAAAATGCTTAATATGACATGCTAGAAGTGTTGGGTTAACTATGAAAGGTCCGAAACCAAATATTAATGCTCTAACGGATATTAAGCCTTAACAAGGCTTAAGAGGATGATTGGCTAGAAAATGGAACACGGGGTATTACACAAGTACTTTCTTTGGACCTAAACCCTTTGTACGTCAGAGCCGGTTTTGACTATTTTGAGGCCTTGGGCGAAATCTTATAAATAAATATATTAATTTTTTATATTAAAAAAATAAATTAATTTTGTTTCAATGATAAGAGTTCACATACCACCAAAAACACATTCCAATTGCAAAGAACCTTGCAAAAACACTACGATTAAATATTTAATTCTCTCTTATTGTTTTGAAATCAATATAAGTGAGAAAAATCTTGGTGCCCGTCTAATTATCTCTTATAGCATGAGAAGATTGAGATTAGATTTGGGAAGAAAGAATCAAAAAAGAGATGAAGAGGCCGTTTCCCTATACGTTGTTAGAGTTTTGGAAACTTGAGTTATTTTCTTGGAAATTTGCATTAAATTTTTTTTTCTTTTTTAATATATAGATATAAATAAAATATTGGTGCCTCTTAATTTTTGGGCCCTGGGCGGTCGCCCTGTCAGCCTTACCCCAGGGCCAGCTTTGTTGTACATGCTTATAATTTCCGTACAAATGGCATGCAGTTTTTAGAATCTTATGTATTTTATGCATGGGACTTCAAATTTTTTCTCTCAAGTACAAGTGTCGATGCTTGAGATGCTCAAGTAGCCAAGTAGAAGTGTACTTTTTCCAATTAGCATGCATTGGTCGGGTTCACGAAATTCTTAGCTTTTTTCAGGCTGTGATGGCTAGTGACTTCTCAATTGCACAATTTCGGTTTCTGGAGAGACTTCTGATTGTCCATGGACACTGGTGCTACAAGAGAATTGCTCAGATGGTAATAATAAAGAAGAAACTATATTTGCACTGTAAATTTCTTCGCATATTTTCAAAGGCTCGTTTTTATAGCATTTCTTTCCAATAGAATGATCAAATTTCCAGATTTTCATCGCTAGTGGTTTTGTTTTGCATCAACTTTCCATTGAATCAATTTCCATCGTAAATAAATCAAGCCATTTCTATTTTTGCAGATTTGCTATTTCTTCTACAAGAATATAGCTTTTGGCCTTACACTCTTCTACTTTGAGGCGTTCACCGGTTTTTCTGGGCAGTCAGTTTACGACGATTGGTACATGCTGCTGTTCAATGTCGTGCTTACCTCGCTGCCAGTTATTTCGCTTGGCGTCTTCAACCAAGATGTTTCTTCTGAGGTTTGCTTACAGGTTAGTCCCATAAAGATTCTAATAGTATATTCATACCGAATTCATCATATGTTTTCTCACTTACACAACCCTTTCGTACACTTCAGTTTCCAGCACTGTATCAACAGGGCCCGAGAAACTTGTTCTTTGATTGGTATAGGATAATTGGGTGGATGGGAAACGGCCTCTATTGCTCCCTCATGGTTTTCTTTCTCACAATTATCATATTCTATGAGCAAGCCTTTCGTGTTGGAGGCCAGACTGGTGACATGGCGGTTGTTGGCACGGCAATGTTCACTAGTGTCATATGGGCCGTAAATGGCCAAATTGCCCTTACAATGAGTCACTTCACATGGATACAACACTTCCTTGTGTGGGGAAGCATTGGGGCTTGGTATGTTTTCCTATTACTATATGGCGAGATATCTCCCACTATTTCTGGGAGCGCGTTCCAAATCCTGGTGGAAGCACTGGCACCTGCTCCAATGTACTGGTTCTCGACCCTCTTGGTAACAGTAGCCTGTAATCTGCCGTATTTGGTTCACATATCTTTCCATAGATCTTTCAATCCTATGGATCATCATATCATCCAAGAAATGAAGTACTACAAGAAAGACAAGGAGGATCGACACATGTGGAGACGAGAGCGGTCCAAAGCAACACAAGAAACCAAGATTGGGTTCTCAGCAAGAGTAGATGCAAAGATTAGGCATTTGAAAGGAAAGCTGCACAAAAAGCATTCATTGGTGACTCTGCATGCCTCAGGGTCCCCAAGATAATTATTGCAGCCTCTGATTCTTTTTCATCTTTTATTTGTTGCGTAGTTCAGGGTTTTCGCGCATTTGCAAGTTTATGTTGTACTCTTTTCCACTTCCATTCATTCTTTTGTCCAAAATAGGAGGGGTTCATTGTAGTGATTCATTGCATCAGAGCATTGATGTTGTTGTTGTTCTTGTATGTATAATATATACAGGCTTTGATTGCACCATGTGAACGTAATTCTTGCTCATTTCTCGTATTTACTACCTGTTCATTTGTGATTTAATTATTTTACTTCATCTAAGTACATTTCTATTTTTCAAACTGGCTCTGCAGCTTACGTAATTCCAAATTCATTTTCAAGACGTGCTTTAATCTCATGAACTGGTTGCAGTAGGTTAGAACGATGGGAACGTCCGATCCAGTACGTTTCAGTCCCTTTCGCCCTCGTTTTCGCCTGTATTGTTATTAACACACCATTACTATTTTGTGAACTAAGATAATAATCAGAAAAGGCAACATAAAGGAAAAGGGGACTCCGGAAGAAAGAGGTAGTGACGACTTAGGAGATGATGTACGGCTGATATACAAAGGAGAAAGAAAATGGGAAAATAAATTTTCTTTTCTTAGGCAAATTATTGCACACATATTACCGCGGGCTGATATACTATCTTTGTTTATATTTTCCTAATACGGGCTTTTAACACATTATTGAAGATGCTATTAACTATTTAGGAAAATACCAAGTAAATTGTCGTCCTAATTTTGAGGATTAAATTGACTCTATTTGATAACAACATAAGAAATAAAAATACTTAATCTCTGTGAGAGTCAAAAAGGAAGAAACATCTCGGTATATGCTTCAACTTATTTTTTCAATTTCTCAAAAAAATTAATTGTTTTTGTTATCATTTTTCATATTATTATCAAACAGATCCTTAGTAACACTCTTTTACGAAATTGGCGATATACCAAAAAAGCAACATTTTCTTTCAAAATTGGGGAAAAACGAAAAATTCTCCGACTTGTGAACATTCGTAATTTCGTATTTTTTGTTCTATACATAGCAATGGATTTTAAAAAGAGTGGGGAGGGATACATATCTTTCATTAATTAACAATTTATTAGCACAAAAACTTCTTTATATTAAAATAATTTACATTGGCTTTAAAAATTCAAAATAACAGTAAATTATATTGTATAATTAAACCTTAAACGTATCAAACAGGCAAAAGAAAAAAGTTAGGAGGTGAGCCCAATTTTTTCCAAAATTAAGAATGGATGCGGAGAGGAAAATAAAAATAAAATAAAAATTAAGGGGTTATTTGTTTTGATATGAAGTTTGAATAAAATATATTTAGTTGTTTTAAAATTCAGGCCTAATTATTTAATTGTTTCTTAAAAAATAAGTAACACATTTCCCTCTTAATACTCATTTCTTAAAGATTCAAAATATTTTTTTTATTCTTAAGTCAATTTTATAAAATAAAAAAAGAATGATGAATTTGTCCATATAACATTTATTCAGTATTCAAACGTGATATGTCCAAACAAATAACACATATTCAAAAACTAAAAATAAATTGTTGGTGTAAAAAACTAAAAATCAAACAAATAACACATATTCAAATGTGATATTCAAACAAACCAAATAAATTGTTGGTGTAAAAAACTAAAAATCAAGAAGAGATGATTAACTGCTCGGTCAGTACTAATTACTTTGATAAAAATTATTTATAAGATGGGCTATTAATGTAAGTGACTTGTTAATAATAATGAAAAATGTTAAAAGGACTCTGTAATAAACTTTAAGATAAGACTTATTCCACCTCTGTAAATGAATTATGGTTTCTAAGAACTTTTATAAATGATAATAATAGAGAGCGCAGTTCTAATTATAACGAGATTGTAACTTTTGACTAATCTAACTATCATAATTAAAGTATCTTACTACACCACCTATCTAATACCAACTATCACAATTAGTGTGGCTAGCAGAACTGTTAACTAAAGATAAAATATATTTTTAAATGTAAAATCACTCTTATTCTAACATGAACAATTGCATTCAATGCTTCATATATATATATTGGGAAGAAATTATATCTGTAAAGTTAGAGTGGTTAACTTTAAACAACTCTTTCAACTGTACGCATTTAATGTAATTGTGGTGGTCTACACATCAACTATTATACCTTTAGTCAATCGTTTATGCCTCTTCTATCTATTATGACATAAACTTGCTCGGGATTACTTTAACTCAATAGTATGTTTTGGGAGAAATTTTATGGGTAAAACCACGTGGATATCAAATGAGATCTGACTTTGCTAAAAACCTTATTACCAAACATAATTTTGAGTTGTTACTATGTTACGGTATTTGTTCATGCAAATGTTACGTGTGTGTATACAATTAATAATATTTATATTTTAAAATCTAACTTTAATTTTCGGATTTAACTTTCAAATTTAGAGAAGTTGACAAAACCATAAAAATAAATTCTATAGAAAGAGAGGATTGGACTTAACGTAGCGCGAGGAGAGGAGTTGTGATATCATGATGACTCCTCGTCCCTTTCCTTGATTGCTGCTGCTTTCTTTCCGTCTCTCTCTCTCTCTCTCGCTCCTCTACATAGACTTTCCATTAAACTGAACTTGTAAATATCTATAAATAAAAAATAAAAAAGGAAAAACAATCGAAAAAGACCCTAGTATTTCTTCTATTATAATTATAATTCTGTTGATCTACCTCAACAATCTCTTTTTCACCCTCCATCAAACAATTTTGTTCAACTGCTATTTGCAGTCCTTGAATGCTCCTTCACCGCTGTTTTTTTCTCTTGATCGTCCAATTGCTCGAGTTGCAATTGAATTTTTCGTTAATTCCTGGCGATTTTTTAGGTTTTAAATTATAGCTAGGGCTCTCTAGTCTTGATTTCGTAAGAGTTTGATGGAGCCTCGTGTCGGTAATAAGTTTAGGCTTGGCCGGAAGATCGGTAGCGGCTCATTCGGAGAGATCTATCTAGGTTTGTTGACGATGATGACGACTTGCGATCGTAGCTGATAATTTATTTATTTTTTGTTTAATTCTGTTTGATTGCTGCAAATCGATAATTGTATTGTTTCTCAGGTACTAATGTTCAAACGAATGAAGAAGTTGCCATTAAGCTAGTAAGTTATCTGTTCCAATTGAACTTGTTGGTTACTTTTTTGATATACTTTTGCTTCGTATATGTTATTATCCGATTCATATTATTTTCTAAGTCAATATGCAACCAAAATGTACCTCCTGGCTTGATGTACAGGGAGCTGACAATGAGTGGTATTTCATCTCATTTACACCTATAAAACGCCAATGCAAACTCGGCCTAGCACGTATAACACACGGATGCATATATGATAATGATAAAGTAGTCAGGACCAAAAATTTCACATATTGATATAAATACTATAATATTATTGTTTATGGTATTAATCATGAACTGAGTGGTGGAGAATGTAGCTAGAAGTTGCTAAATGCTAGTTGCAATACATGTAGTTTTAGTGTATACATTGTAATTTGGATTCCTGTGGACGCTGGATTCAGCTGCACTCTTTGAGAGAAATTGGGATGTTCTTGGTCAGCCTGATAGGATATTGGTGGTCCTGACAATATTTGTAGAAGTAAAAATATTTCATTGATTCCATGCTCCATATCATTTGCCCAAGCTACAGAGATTTTTGTTTTGCTCCAAAGTGTGTTTGTCCCTTAACTTAGTCCCTGTATAAATCAAAGTGAAAAGGTGGAGAACCATAGACTGTAGTTGTGGCCCCAACGTTTGTTCGTAATATGAAAATTCAAGATTTTAGCTTATTCGATTGGTCGTGTGAGGGGTCTAGCCACATTAAAGGACTTTCAGTTACTTTGTTTCTGTTGGCAATATCTGTCTTACATCTTATTAGTGCCGTCACAATCAAGACAGATATACTAATTGCAGTACTTTTGGATAGGAGTGCATGACATCACCACTGTGCAATGACGGTGTTATGAACCAAGTCCCACATAGAAAGATTAGTAAAGTAAATTTGGGAGTAGTATATAAAGCCCATGGGCACCCTTCCCTTGCAAGCTGGTTTTCAGGGCAAGTTCTACCCATGCGTTTGTAACAAGTGGTAGCAAGACTGTGCTACGGCTTGGGGCATCCAACTCGAAAGGGGTGACGTACAGGCTGGATTATAATGACTTGGCATTCATGAGTCCAAACCATTGAATACTGGTAGATGAGGGAAGCCACCAAAGTGGAAAGGGTTACCACCGGCAGTGCCAGTAGAGTGGGCCGTCATGGATGCACGGAGCGTGGTGGTGAACCCAAGTTCCACATGGAAAGATTAGTAAATCTGGTAGTAGTATATAAAGCCCATGGGCACCCTTTCCTTGCAAGCTGGTATTCAGGGGCAAGTTCTAACCATGGGTTCGTAACAGGCAGCTGCCAAAAAGTTAATTTATTGTACCTTTTGAGGAACATTTATTCATTTTGCACCTTGAAGTTTCAGCAGTTAAAATCGTTGTCTGCATAAGTATTTGTGTTATTGCAGAACTTGTTACTGACAGTGAATGTTGTAAGTTAAACATTTTTGTTGCTGTTTCTCGTACTCAGGAAAATACCAAGACAAAGCATCCCCAATTGCTATACGAATCCAAGTTGTACAAACTACTCCAGGGAGGAAGTAATAATGACGTTTTTCTTATTCTCCTTGCTAGTTTTTTCATTTATTCACTATTTCTATGGTTGATATCTCATCAATTTTCAATATTTTTGGTTTTGGTAGCTGGAATTCCAACTTTGAAATGGTTTGGAGTTGAAGGAGATTATAATGTTCTTGTGATGGATTTACTGGGACCCAGTCTTGAAGATTTGTTTAACTTCTGTAATAGGAAGTTGTCTTTGAAGACTGTTCTTATGCTTGCAGATCAGATGGTAAGACTTTGTCTATTGGTTATTGCATGCAGCAGTGCATATTTTTGAGCATTCAACTTCTTTTTTGTTATTTTCTGATGATTATATTCTTGTCAGATTAACCGGGTTGAATTTGTTCATTCAAAATCATTCCTTCATCGAGATATTAAGCCAGACAATTTTCTTATGGGTTTAGGGAGGCGTGCAAACCAGGTTTCCTATTTAAACCTCTTTTACCTTTTATTTTTTGCTTGTTTGCTTTCATAATCTATCTCCATTCGTTATTTTGCCATTCATTTTTGTTTAGGTCTACGTCATTGACTTTGGACTAGCTAAGAAGTATATGGACTCATCAACCCATCAGCATATTCCATATAGGTGAGCTCCCTTGAACTTTTAAATGCATAATATTTGGTCTTCCTGCTTTACCTTGTGCTTTTTCTTAGGGCATCTTATACTGTTTCTTACTTTCTTCACTCAATTTAGAAAACTTCTAAATCACTATCATATTCCACTAACATGATGTCACATGAATGCAGAGAAAATAAAAATTTGACTGGAACAGCAAGATATGCTAGCATGAATACTCATCTTGGCATAGGTATGCTCACTGCTTTGTTTAAACTTGTCTTTACCTTTTGTGAACATTAAATTGCTTATTTCTTTTTAAGCATATTTTTGATGCACAAAATCTTTGAAAGGGTCAATGCACGTGAGTCGAACCCTGATTTTCCCTGATACGAACCCACCTCCTACCTAATTTTATTTATTTTTTATTAAATTTATTTAAGGATTCTTGTGAGATTCTTGAACAATTGTATTGAATATCAACGAATCCTAGAATTGACCATTTACTTTGAAGCGCAGAATCTTTGGAAGGGTCAATGCATCCAAGTCAAAACCCGACTCTTCCCCGATTCGCACCCACCCCGTATCTAATTTTTCAACAAAATTTATTTAAAAATTCAAGTGTGTGAAGCTGCTTGCCTAATTTGTCTCTGTTTGCATTTGTAACAATTGCAGAGTAATAAATGCAACTCCATTCATTATTACCTAGTACTAGTCTATCATGAATCAAAATATTAAGGAGTAATATAATGTATCTTAGATTATTATTTTACTAACACCCATACAATATTATTTTCTTTAATCCCCACACCTGCATCGTGTCGCACCCGCCTCTGTGCTTCATAGAGCATTGGTCCTGTAGAATTTCATTTTCCCTCAAGTTGTTGCTTTGTGCTGTGTAGAACAAAGCCGGAGAGATGATCTAGAATCACTTGGATATGTTCTTATGTATTTTTTGAGAGGAAGGTAAACATTTCCACCCCACCATAATTTATGTTCTTCTTTTCACCTATAATTTGCCCACATGACAACATATATTTTGTACTTGGTAGCCTCCCTTGGCAGGGACTCAAAGCTGGAAACAAGAAACAAAAGTATGAGAAGATCAGTGAAAAGAAAGTTTCAACCTCTATTGAGGTAATTTGTAGTTTGTGAGTATATTCTTATGCCAGAATAGGTATCTTGCACCATGAAACTTATAGAAGACCAAACTGCATCCCTAGGTTTTATGTCGGGGCTATCCTTCGGAATTTGCATCATACTTCCATTACTGTCGTTCACTTCGGTTTGATGATAAGCCAGATTATGCTTATCTGAAGAGAATCTTTCGTGATCTTTTTATTCATGAAGGTTTGTATTTCTTTTTGTTACTACGTATTGGATTATTTTTAAGATAGAAGCGCAATGAAGATAGGTATATTCATTTGCACAGTTATATTATTTCCGAATTTAGCATAAATCCATGCATTTTTTCTCACCTCAGGCTTTCAGTTTGATTACGTGTTTGACTGGACTATTTTGAAGTATCAACAATCACAGCTTTCAAATACCCCGTCTCGTGTAAGTAGCACATTCTGATTAGGCCTTTCATTCTTATGGTTCATTTTACATCAATAATTGATATTTTTGGACAGCTTGCTAGTGCAGGAACCAGTTCTGGTATGCCTCCAGCTGTTGCCAATGTTAATAGACAATCGGGTGGGTCTTTAGCATCTTCTTTACTCCAAAATATATGTGAAGTTCAATCGAATTGCAAAGTCTATTTCATTTATCATGCAGTGTTCCTTCTTGGACCATCTTTGCTTCCTTTGCAACACTTAGTCTGGTTTTTTCCTTTAGCCTTTTTCTTTAGCTGCATCTCTGGAGGCGAAGGTTAATGTGATTCATGCTATCGACCTTTTAGCAGGTACAGAAGAAGGAAGGCCTACTTTGTCTTCTGCAAATCCTTCTCGGATTAGAAGCACTGGAATGCCATTTAATGCTGGAAGCTTATCTAAACAAAAAAATCCAGTTGCAAATGAACCGAACATGAGTAAAGAAGTAGGTTCTATTTTAGTTGCCACAAGAACATTGGATGTTTTATTTTCCTGTGCATATTGTTACTATCCTATGTCACAGTACTTGTACCTACAGCAAATTATCCGCAGCTAGATGAATTACTCTTGCCTGTAGCATATTACATGTTTGTGCCTAGGAGGAATTACCTGTCTTCTATCAATTCTATTCACGCCTAAGTTGAATTACTGAACCCAAGGCACATCCCTAGTCCAATATTGAAAATTAAATAAACAATGTTTAAATGAATATATAGTTACATTTCTTAGTTTCAAAGTTATTTTTTAAGTGAAGAGACAATATTCTAGAAACCTATTTAGTTGGACAACCCTCATGAACGACATAAAAATTGGGTAAATCTAGTCAAAATTTGTTTTATGTGTATTTAAGATGCTTTTGAAAACATGCATCAGCTTGCTATGCATACATGTGATTAAAGTGAAAATTAGCTTTATGGGGTGAAAGTGAGAAGTAGAAAACAAAATTTTTGGTCAGAAAATTCAAATGATCTCTATATTACTCCATAAAGACATTTTGAGATATACAATTTTTCTAGCATCAGCCTTTGTTTGTTGAAGAAATTTCAAAATGTGATCTCTCTTATTAAGAAGATAAACAAGCTTTAGTTGAATTACTTGATAGAAGCTATTTGGTAATTGATTGTGTTTGTTTTTAGTTGGTTTTCTTGTAGCTGTCAAAGTGCAGTCAGGATATATATGTAGACTATGTCAATTATCTACATTTGTTGTTGCCTCTTGCATTTATCCTCGTTTATTAATCAGAAGGCATTTTGTTTCCTTCCTTTTGAGGAAGATCAGGATGTTTAATTATCTTCAAATTGAGCGTATAGAGGTGGCAATCCACCTCAAAGTGCCATCCTCCACTCCCCCAGTACCAGTATTTCAATGTTGATATTGACATCAGTTTTACCTTTTACTTGGAATACATGTTATGCCATAGGTTTGTGAGCTTTTGAGCATATATCCCGTCACATCAACCTACTTGTCTCTATGAACTTTGTTTACGTACTTGCACAGTGAGTTGTCTTTAGGCTGCTTGAGTTCAACCTGTTTAAAACAAGCTTTGTTTTGTTTAGGCTTCAAAGAATGGGAGCTGGAAGAATTGTTGGTGTTTTTGAAAAGATGTACGAGGTGACTTCATGTTTTATGAATGCGAAGCTCGTATCTCCATCTAGAAGGTTGTTCCTTCTTTGAACAGCCTTAGACCCATCTTAAACTGTAGATTTGGAAGCTAGGTTTAGACACTTTAGGATCAAGATCTATCTATTTAAAGCGAAAGAGCATTCAAGTAGGTGTTTATTCGTTTGAAACAATGTTTACGATTGAGGTGGACCCTTGATTTGAGAGGAAGTGACAATACAATGGTTGAAGCTTTTGGTTTTAGTTCCCTCTTTTTATTTTTATTGTTATTATAAATTCTATTTTTACATTTTTTTGGTTTGGGGAGGGATGCGGAGTGTAATGATTCAATTTTTTTTGTTGAGCTCACAAGAGGTGTGTAACCTTTTTGGATGGAGCCCAGTCTTTTAGTGGGCTGTGTGATCTGTTAATAGGAATTTAATTTGATAGTTGTACCTTGGGCAAGAAATCCCCCCCCCCCCCACCACCCCCCCTAAGAAAAAAAAACAACACATGGTATATTTTCCAAAATGCAGCCAATTACAAACAAATTATAAAATCTGTAGCTAACTAGTTACCCTCGGGGCTTGCTTTCTGGGTTTCAGCTGCATTTGCCAAAACAACTTGATATGATTGAACACGTGGTTTTTTAGTTGATGGTAAATCACAACCTTGCCGCTTGTTTACTTCTCACTTTGTTGTATTTTTGATTGTGCAGCTATCTTCTAATATTTTGCGGTCAAGTGGTTCTTCAAGGCGACCTGCTGGATCTAGCAGTCGTGAGCCAGTGATTGTTGGGAGTGAATCAGACCCCTCTCGCGGCCGCATCACCACAGATGCAAGCCCGGGTACACTTAGAAAAACTTCTAGTGCTGCACAAAGTTCACCAGTTCCATCATCATCAGATCATCAGAAGCGCACTTCTACTAGAATCACATCTAACGTCAAGATCTTTGAATCCACTCTCAAGGGTATCGAGGACCTCCATTTTAACAATGATGGGAGTTTGCATTACTAGCCATTGATCACTCTTCATCTCACTGTTAATGTCAAAATATCAGTTATATACTCTATTAACCTACTTTGAAGGAGTGTTCTTTGTATTGTTTTCAAGGAGTGCGCGAGGTGAAACCTAAATTTCTGATTAATGCAAGTTGTTCAGTTGGGTGTTATGGCTCGAAATTGAATGTAATCTGGAAGCTATTCAATAGGTGCAAAACACCCAACTGAGAACCGTCCAAGTCAGGATCTTTCGATACCCTAAAAGTTGTGTTGGCAAATTAGATTTACTTTTGTTCGTGTCACTTTCTTGTTTCTTTTCCTCGTGTTCATTTATAGAAATTTATTTGTTGCGTCTGAGGCATTGTATTGATTTGCTGTCATTATGAAGCTTAAATTTGTGTTTTACTCTTAGATGCTGCGTAGTCATCCAGTGAGCGATTTTTGTAGTAATATTGGTGGTTTGGGGCATGGACGGAGGCACGGAGCCACCTAAGGAGGGAGGGCTCAAGTCCCAACTCAACTCAACTTTTCTATTTCTTTTATGCTGTATATATAGGCTCGGATTATTAACAAAATGAAAAATTATAAGAAAAATAGTTAATTTGTATAAATTGAAAAATAAGTAAATTTTTTATAAGTAGATATTATTTATTCCTCTTTTTTTCACCATCACTGAAAGAAATTTTTTTTGTAAAAAAAACTAAAATGTTAGAAATATTTTATCACATATTTTAACTTATTTTTTATTTTGGTATGATTTCAACTTATTTTTTAACACATACTAATTAACTATTATTTTTTTTTATTTTGTTATCAAACAGAGTTGTAATATTAAATAAGTGGTATGTGTTGGTGTAAAATTTTGGAGCAGATGACTACCCACATAGATTAGATGGTTATCTTTTTTTTTTTTTTTTTTTTTTTAAATTAAGGGAGGTCTAAGTCTCTCCCTTAATCTTAAAAATAAAGGAGTCGAACCCTTGACCTCAAGGCAAGGGTGGAGGTTGCCTACCACTGGGCCAACCCCTCTCCTCGATATTACATAAAATTGAATTGTTACTGCCCATAGATAGATGGTTATCTTAATAAAGTGGGTTTTGTGATGAGTCGTCAATAAGGATGATACGTCAAATTATACAAGGACTAGCTCAAAAGATTAAAGCAATAAGCTAGAGGAGGGTTATAGAGGAAGGTCGACCTTTTTTGATAAAGCCTACTTTTTTCGAAAGAGCTTTGAACTATGAGAATCTTTATTTATGAGGTAATAATATAAAGCTCTGGTTACAGTAGAATGAACACCTTTTAACTAGTATAATTATTACAACAAGATAGTTGAAGTTTCTCCTTTCACTAATTACCCATTTTCACTTAAACCTCTATAGTGTGCTTCTCAGACTTATTTATCACAAGTAGAAAGCATTTATATTGAGGAAATCTCCTTTGTTTTTGCCTTAGCATATGTATTTCATGCCTAATACTTCGCATGTTATAATAGAGTAAATACTTTATATATATAATAAGGGTGGTGTTATTTACACTCCTCAAATCTGTCACAAACACCCCACTCTAAAATTTAACTAAAACCACATTTTAATACCACCTTATTTGTCACAAACACCCCCCTCCATTGCCTAATGTTAAGGTGAGTGCTTAACAACACATTCTTCTCGTATAAGGCGAGTTTATGTGAGTGCACTCACCTCTCATTAGGCGAGTTATTACAAACAAACTCTCCTTAAGTAAAGCAAGTGTGTGCATCTGCACTCACCTCTCATTAGACAAGTCTTAAGGGGTATTAGTAATTAGAAGTTTACTTTTGGGGAGTATTTGTGATAGATTTGGTGGGTGTAAATATCGACATCCATAATAAAAAAGAAAGCACGCATGTGGAGTTGGAATGGTTGGTCTAGAGCTCCTTCTATCATTACATTGGTTTGATGAAGCATGTCCATCTCTCATCTTGCTTCTCTCCTTAATCCGGAGCATTAAATGCAATTAAGGTGGTCTATGCACCTACTTTTGTCTCATTTGCCAGTTGCCCATGCGTTCTTCATATGCTCTGATGCAATTGCGTGTAGAGTTATATTTAGCTCGTTGCCACAGGCCTGCAGGATCAGGCCTGCAAGAGCCTTCTTTTTATATCAAGCAAAACCCATATAAGCATTTGAAGGAGGTCTGTTTATCAGACTTTGTTGGGCCTTTTACCATGTCATCATGCACGGCTACGTGGCAATCCAAATGGAGTAAATTGGTATTTCACCCTATCAGTAAGATTGTTAGAACTTTAAGTGAGTTATTTTATACTTTAATATTACTTTTAGTGACAATTTTTTTGTACTTTAAAGACACTATTTATATTTGTGATTGATTTTGGAGTGCCAAAGGAATTCTTGAAATTGGAGTCCCGGCACTGATAACTGTAAATAAATATTTGGTAGTTTTGATGCGATGTTTTTCATATTTTTCTCTTTTTTCATAAAAAAAATCCACACATCATTAAAAATTTGTATTCCATAGAAAATCTAAAAATTAATAATACAACAAATAACTTGTCTTATTTTTTAACTTCTCATTTATCCAGTAATGTTTAATTTCCAATCATTTTTTTAACTTTGCCAATAATGGTGTGAAATCTCTCCCTCTTTGGCTCTCATAATATTGGTGTCCCTCTTAATTTTTGGGCCCCTAGGCGGTCGCCTTGCCCCAAAGCTAGCTCTACTAACAATCCCAACCATCAAATCACATAAGATAGATGCATTTTGCTTGTGGAATGGTCGTTACAAGATAGCCTATAGTGTGTTATATGGTTTGTGTATTTGTGTTAGAAAAGGTAAATATACTACTTGATTTGTTACTTGGCCTAGCGGTTTTTGCCTTGGGTTTAGTTTTGGGGTTGACAAGTCAAAAACTTTATGTTATCAGCAGCGAATATGGTCTAAACTATGATAGAATATTAATGGCGTAAAAACTGACCCATACATTGTTTAAAAAAAAAGAAGTAAATTGATAATTTGTATGAATTCATATTTTGTAATTTTAATCTTAAGAGTTAGCCTAGTGGTAAATCACCAGGCCACAAGTCATCGAACCTCGGCTCATGTAGAAAGTCTAAGTGCGAACAAGCTAGCTCAGACTTACACACTATTCATTGAAAACAAAAAAAGAACACACACATATATATATATATATATTGTAATTTTACTGCCCCTACTTTTGTTTTCCGCGGAAGTGCGGTGCCTATGACATCTTTCAGCTAAAAATTATCTTCTCTTAAAAAGAGTGCCGGTCGTGGTTGGCTAGCTGCCTAAAATCTGTAAAAACCTTACACGCTTGTCTTTAATTTCCACTTCATGAAATTCAAGTATCAAAAATGAAAATTCACGTCGTCTAATTATTAATTCTTTTCTTTAAACAAAAATTTGTAGTGAAATACGCTATTGCAAAAATATGTTTTTGGTTTCCGTCAAAGCAAAATTTACGCTAAACAGTATGCTTTAAAGATTGTACTATTTTATATATTTTGACAGTAAGTCAAAATATGCATCCGCACCGGAGCATATATAGTTTAGTTGCTCCATTGTTATTTGGAGATGATTCGGAGGAAGAAAATACGTACAACAATGCATGCTATTGGGAAAGAGCAAAAAAGACTGTAATGGCAGTTTTGGAATCATCGTCTCTCCTTGCAAGGATATATGTATATTTATAATATTTTTATGAATGAATATATAACTGAATAAACTCAACTTCTTCACATTCACAGCCTAAATTTGGGTGCTGCTAATTATTATTAATTATATCAGCGTCTGTAAATTGCTCGGATAAAACAACTTTACTCTTATCCCTTATTTGGGAAAACTCTGTCCCATATCTCTTGCTTTTTTTTTTTCTAGAAAAAAGAAAAGTAAAAGACTAGGCCAGAAATTTTTTGTCAACCCAACTTAACTATGAACTGAATTTTATTTCCTTTTGTGGACAAATAGTTGAAATCAATCAGATCGTTGATGTGAAAAACAGAACAGATTAATGTCCAAAGTCAATAAATTGAGAAATACCCAAATCCACAACCAAAAAAAAATAAAAAAAAATGAAAAAGAAAGTTGTCAAGCACCAGTCTCTTTTACAGGTATGTAGATTGCAAAATTCATAATCAAAAGCAAAAGCACCCCTTAATTAACAACCACAAGAAGAACAATACACTCAACTCCAATTTACATAATATCTGGCATAGAAAGAACTTCGCAAATCCATACAAAAAACTATCAAGAAACACAACAGTTATCTTCTTCTTGTTCTTTTCTTTTTTTAAATTTAAAGAAAGAAATATATATATATATATATAATAAAAATGAATACCCAAAAGAATAGAATAGAATAATCATCATCTCCATCCATAGACTATGTCCTTGATCCACCTAAAGCTCTTCCTAAGAGAGCCCTTCATCTTTCCCTCAACAGTATAGACCTTATAGCCAGCAACCCTCTTCTTCCTCTGCAATTCTGGATCACTAAAACTCCAACTCTTTAAACTTGAAGATCCTCCTCCTCCTCCTCCTCCTCCTCCATTGTTGTTGTTGAACTTGCCTTTCTTCATCTTTACAACCTCTTTCATCCCCATATGGGTTGTTGGTACAACTGATGAAGCATGAGAAGTACTGTAACTTCTCAGATCATGCATGCTATTTGGGCCTTGCCTGTTGCTGCTTCCTCCATTGTTGTAGCTCTCTATTTGCATCTTTCCATCTCTACATGATTTAGATCTAAATTCCTCCATTCCTTAACAGAAAAAAACACAAGGAGAGGTGGAGAGAGAAAGGGGGTCTATTTGTATTGGCTTTTGATTCAAAGCTCTATTATTTTTGTTTTTATTTAGAGCAGGGTAAACATTTAATAGTTTCTTTCTTTCTTTTTTTTTAATATTCTAAAATCTGGAGTGATTCCATGGTCTCAGATCGGATGGAATGGGTCGAAATACGTTTATTAGAAAAAAAAATTAAAATTAATCTTAAATGTCTTTTCAATTTCAAAAACTCAAAAACTCAAAAGCTCTGAAATTAGAATTTTTGGAATCTTACAATTTCTTAAAATATTTTGAACTATTTGAAAAATTAGTGATGAGTTCTATTTTTTTTTCCAACTATATTATATAAAACATAAATCAAAAGTTCCACATCATAATAATATAAATAGTGAACAACTATTAGTCTTAAAATTAAATTACATATTTAATGTTAAAGTTAAATATAATTAAGGTTCAACACAATAACAAATTTAGGAAATTCACAACTACTAGTCTTAAAACTATATGTTTAATTTTAGAGAAAAACATAATTCGAAGGAGCAATACAGGGTTTTCAAAATATAGAATGCCAATATATGTTACTTGTTAATATTAGTACGTAGATATAAATTAGTGGCAATAATGTCCCCTTTCAAATAATGTTTAATTTAGAGTATATAACAATATTAAAAAATAAAGATATAATTTCATAAATTATATAGGAAAAATCCTAATGGAATTATTCAAAAAATATGGAATGAAAATTCAAATATAATTTCCAATTCAATTCCATATCTTTTAGGATAATTCAAAAATTGGAAATTTTAAATATCGTTCAACTTCAGAAAAAAAATGTCGGATTGGAAACGTCAAAAGTTTAAAACTTTTGAACATCCCTCCATAAAAGCTCGATTTTTTTTAAGTGACGCTAAATACACAATTTTTACCATCAACGCATGTGTAATAAATGAATAAGCACATATTTGTTGTATATGCACTAGGCCAGTATATTTTGAAGTAATTAACGGTAACTTTTTTTAATCCATCTAAAGAAATGGTTGGTTGGGGGAGGAAATAAGTTGTCCAACAATGTTACTAGACGGGTTCAAATTGCACTACTCTATGCAGTGATATAAATTACTCTTACTATTAGAGCACACTTCATTTAACTTGAGACATATAATAACTTAAATGAGTTGTTAAAAAATATTTTATGCGTTGGGTTAAAGCATTTACTAATGTATTTTTTTACGTATCACTTAGGTCATTAATTTGATTATTTAAGTTAATGTGTTTCATCATATAAAAAGAATTATTTAATTTATTGAAAAGTGTATGGATTACTAGTTTAAAGATTACAAACCATAACTAGGAAAACCCATTTGTTAAATTGTTAATATAATAATTTAAATTAAATCAGTACATCTATATTACTCTTTTATTTATTTATTTATTTTGTGAAGGTGTTTGGGGATCCCGGGGGACAGCCAAAAGGCCAGGTGCTCTAAAGGTTTTTCTTTTTTTTTTTTTAGTTATTTACAAAAGTCGCCCTTAAAGTTTATCTTTTGTCTCACTTTAATCCACAAAAGTTCAAAAATACATAAATTCATACATGAAGTTTCACCCATGTCTCCCTTTCCCCCATTTTTGGACGAACTATTTAAAAAACTAACGGAATTAATCATATGTAAGGCACATGAGGGGCAAAAGCGAAAAAACACTATTCTAACTCCATATTCTTTCCTTTCTTCTTCCTTAATTTTATCCCCTAAATTAACACACAATTCCTTATTAAAAAAAATACATTAACGCAATTAGAAGTTTTAACTAAAATCAAAGTAAAACATTGTGATCGGAATCAAAAGCAAAATTTGAAATCAAAAGTCCCAATTTTCTCTCTAAGAAAACTCAAAGGTGCTTTATCCATGTTCTTATTTGGCCCGAAGGAGAATTGAAATAATCTCTCTCCAAGCTTCAGGCATTCATTAATGGTGTTACCCTAATGAATGCTCTTTCTCTGCGATCATATCTTAAACCATCATGGTTCAAAAGTCGCCGTTTTGGAGGCCAACTCGGACACTCAATTTTTAACTCGGATATCGGTATCGGTTTTGGCGATATGGACCGATTTATTATTTAAAAGGTCCAAAAAATTACAAAAAATATGAAAAAATTATAAAGTATGAGATTAATAAGATGGATCAATTATATAAGCATAATAACATTATCTAGTACAAATTACATATTTTACATCAAAATACAATCATTTGTCGCATTTGATAATAAAATATTACATCATAATTCAATAAATATATAACAATACAATCTTATAAAGTACAAATATCTTAAATATAAATTCAATTAGGCCTAGAATAATGATATAGAATATAATTATCATCATTACTCAAGAACTCCAGTGATGAAAAATAAGGATATAAAGGAGGTTGGGAATTAGCCCTTATGGTGTAAGGATGAGAGGAATGACTAAATGACCTATAATCAGAAAAAATTGGTTGGCCATGGTGATAATAATACGCAAATCCCCGATAATTGCTGCTACTTGAAGATCCATCATAATACGTTCCACGACCACTTCCATAATAACCACCACGAGCAGCAATACTATTATTTGATCCCCCCACTACTAACATAATTTTGTGCAGAACTTTCATAACTAGTGCCAAAACCATAACTAGATATTCCGCATTCGGAAATGCTATGTCTACGACTATCATAATCATAGTCGTATTCATATCCACCGTAATAGTGTTAGCCTAAATTTAAGCTCTACAATTGATCATCAATGTACCGATAACTTTGTGAATGAGGATCATAGTCACTAAAATACTCATCATAACTAGAGAACCTAGTTAGATCTGTTAGATGTGTACGCTTCTTTTGCTTTATTTTTTTTCTTGCTTATTTTCCATTTCTTTTTCTTTTTTCTTTTCTTCCTTCTTCTAATCTTCTCTTTTTTATGATTAAACCAATTTAATTAAGCAAAGATTAATAAATTACTTTGGAATAATTGAACAAATCAATATTTTTTTTAATAGTTGTTAATTTAATTAAACAAAGATTAACAAATTATTTTGAAACAAATCAACATTTTTTTTCAATAAATACCAATTTACAATTCAAGTCTCCAAAGTTCAACATGGAGTAACTTTTTTTTTCTTTTTTTTCTTTAACTTTAGTCACTTTATTCAATTATTCAATACGGAGTGAAATATCGGTGACGCAGTGTGATTTGGGTAAAATATCGGTGATATTTCAAAATACCGCGATTTTAATCATATCGAGTCATAATAGCGGTTCGGCACCCCCTATTCTAACTTTGTATTGGCCATCTCGGATCGGTTTTGGCCGATACTTTGAACTATGTAAACCATAGACTCAAATTCATATAATGACATTGATGATGCCATGAATATATCTAATGACTGGTCATAGTTATGTCGACAAAGGTTAAGAGTTTCTTCAAAGCTCCTTTGATTTTTAAATCTCGTCAAAAATTGAAAAGATATCTTGTTTGTCATAACCAAGGTATTTGTTCTAAAAAGGAACCCATGAATCTGTCCCTAAAAAGAGCACTAAACCCATAAATTTGTTCGAATGGGCATTAAACCCACGAATATGTTCGAATTGGATCAAATTTGATTTTGATTTCATGTTTAAATTGGTTTTAAATTTCGATTTACCTTTCGAGATTGGTTTTAAATTTGGGTTTTCTTTTCCAGATCAAAGCAATTATCAATTTTGATTTAGATCTGGGTATAATTCATTTTTTTAATGTGTGTATATATATGTAATATATATATATATATGCATAAAATAATGTTTTCTCGCTTTTGCTCTTCATGTGCCTTGCACATGACTAATTTCGTCAACTTTTTAGACAATCAGTCCAAAAATAAAAAAAAGTGAGACGCATATGAAATTTCATATATAAACTTATACATTTTCAAATTTCATAAACTAAAATAAAATAAGAAATAAATTTTAAAAATAACTTTTGTAAATAACTTTTTTTTTCTTCCTTTGATGGAGTGGCAGTGTGTCATGGGGCATACTTTGATGGCACAAAGGAGGCCGCGTGAGTGACCGTGCTAACCGATAGCACGGTCGAGTGTGATCGAATTTTATTCACAATCAACGAACAACATGCAACAACAGTAATTTTAAAGAGAGCGTGAGCATAAATTGAGATTACTTCATTGCAAGAAATGAGATTACATGCAAAGTTATTACAATGCGAAAGAAAGTAAGAGCTTGAAAACAAAGTGCTAAACAACGTGCACTAGTAGGCAACTCGGGTGTGAGGCAGATAGTCTTATCCCCACATATAACCACTTAATGAAAATACCAAAGTTGTAGCAGTGCACGTTGGGTCTTACAAGTTACAAGAAAACTTATACAAAGGAAATGCAATACAATTACAAAGGAAATTCCTAGATCTAATTACATGGAAACAATATTTACATATGAGAAACCTAAACATAATAAAACTAGATGACGCTGGATCGCTTGTTGGGCCGTGCTGCGCTCGGGCGCAAGCACAGTGCTAATAAAGTGTAGTCGTTGTCGGTCACGAGTGCTGTTGGAAGGCACCCCGTGACACAGTGGTATGTGACTTTTATGATGGGGTTGGTTGGTTGGTTATATATATTTTTTTTTACTTTTTTTCACCTTCAAGTTGCGTGAATCTGCTGAGCGTGATGGGTCCACTGATTGCTGCTTTGACACGTGTAAAAGTTAAAGTTGACCCCTAAAATAACAAGACTGAAAGCGTTGATAAAGGAGAATACACACGGGTGCCACAAATTTGGATTAATAACACATGACCTCCCAAATCAAAATTTTGCTTTTCACTCTATTAGTTGAGTTATATAATATTTAAAATATACTTTTTAACAAGTCATTTTTATCTAATAATTTAGGTATTTAATTTTTGTCTATTTATTATTACTTCTAGTTTTTCCATTTTATTTTAAATAACACTAGTGCAATAAAAAGAAAAGGGAAACTATAGTATATAATCGCATATGTTTCAATATCTAATATTTGTCAAAATTAATTCAACAATTTAAATCTAACTCCAAAGCAAAAATGCATTGCAATAGTCGATTATGACAATAGGAGACTCTTATTGATACACTTTAAATAATTTTTTTAACACTCTCCATCAATTAAATAACTTTATTCCTATTAACACACTTTCCTTATTTCTTTTACTCCAATAACCCATAAAATCCGCCGCTCCAACTCATAAACCCCCCACCCTAATTAAACGAGGAACAACGTACACAATCATTTCCATTTTCATTTCCTTCGAAAATTCAAAATCCAAATAAGAAAAAGAAGATTATTGTTGGTAATGCTGTGATTGAAGTGTAGAAATCATAATGGGGAGTGAGAGAAAATAGATCACGAATGTGATGTTTTAAAATATACTCAGTTGTTGATGACCGAATATATATGGAATCATTACCAAATACAACAATTTTGTACCGATTGCTTAAGAATGTTTATTCGGCCCTTAAGAACTAATTACAGCACAAATCACTAGATCTTAAAAAATTGAGTACACCTTCATCTATGACAGGATATTTGTATAAGTTTGTTGTGAAGAATCAACGCTGCATATGAATAGATGCACAGAAACAACTCTGTGTAGGGACTTGCGATGAAAAAGATTTATATATTTTGTACAGAAGACAAAAGAAAAAGAGATGGAATAATTAACTTGTGCGTTTGTTTGTAATTAATTTGTTAATTTGAATGTCAGGCCAACCGACATTTTCAATTCCAGTACTGGTATTTGCTTATACAATTCTTTGTGGACATACACATAAATGTTTGAAATTCGTAAATTTTTTGTCATACGCGCACATGGAGGGTCATTTATTGAATCCTAAATGCCAAACTTTTATTATGCAGCAACTAAAACAATCTCGTATATTTTTGTTTTGTATATAATTTATAAATAATTTTTTAAAAGTGAAATTTGTGTAAAATAATTATGTAAAATACACTTTTCATTTTACACTATTATATTAGCTTTCTATCTCCTCAATTTTTTTAATTTAACTTTAAATAGAAATTATGGATTCTAATAAAAATTACATATTTAAAATCTAATTATCAAGACGTATAAATCAAGGTACATTGTAATTATAAGATTATGTATAGAATATTCAAGAAAAAAATAATAAAAATTATATAAAAATAACATATGTTGGTATCTTTATTGACTTTTTCAAATTTTACACGAGTTTACGAAATTACTATTGGAGCATTTTTTTTTAGACTTTAATTTTTTTACAAATTTAGGTTGACACATAAAATATATACTTCAATTTTTATACAATCATTAGAGATCCTCTAATACACTTAATGTTTAAAATAATATATTTGTATATATATATATAGATATATGGGTCGCATTATTGCAATAACTTATATTATCATAATAATGTAAAATTTTACAAGTATATAATATAACTTGTCAAAAAAATAATATGCTTTGATAAATAATATTCAACTTCCTAGGATATGTAACATTTGCCGGAGAGTCGAGAGTAGTTAAGAATAAATATACATAATGATTGCAAGACAAAGATTGGATATTGTATATATATATATATATTTGTATCTGCTGGTGAAGAAGAAAAGATACAGCACTTTCCAAAATAAATATTCCTAATTAAGTGTTGGTCAGAATTTTTGATCCTTCGTGGAATTTAAAATAGTTAACGCGGAAAGTGTAAGTGTACGCAATTTTTGATTCAATTTTTAACATTAACTATAACACTATACCAATTTAAAATTGTAGAAACGAAACCAACACCAAGAATTTATTTTTAAAATATAAATAAATGCCATCAACAAAAGTTTAGGAAATGGAATGCTACATGTATAGTTTTTTCAAACTTTAGCCTATTATGAAAGAGAGTGATGGTCAGCAATCATAACTCTTCAAGACAGCTACACGACCGCAACCATCAATGAGGAGGGCTCATTTTTCTCTGTCTAATGAATAAGAGCCCAAAAGAGAGGGGAGGGGGATGGGGGTGGTTATTACTTAAAAATCTTTAGATGGCCCCTTCTCACGCGAATCATTCATAATGTCTCGTTTACTGCTTTTACCTAATTAGACACGTCTTTACATTTATACATTCCTTCTTAAAAATCAATTGGCCCTTGAAGTGAAAAATGTCATGGTGCTGGATATTTTAGTGAAACTTGAGATTAGTTTTAGTGTCCCTGGGCTAGCTCTGCTTTCGATGGTGTGTTTTTTTTTTGAGCCCTGAATGGTGTTTCCGAACCTAATTCATTAGAATCAAAACATGCATGCCATGCCAATAACGAAAATGGTTGACAAATTTGTTCGAAACAATGCAATCAATCAGTAGCCAATAAAGAATGAATTAATATGGCAAAAGCCAGCAAGGTGACAACAAAACAAAACAAAACAAAAATCAACCTGTTTGACAGCGTCTTCTCGCTTCTGGAAATAAAATAGCCCCTAAATATAAATAATAAATCGATCCAAACTAACAAGCCTCCACTCGAAAAGGAAAAATAGATACGTTACAAACACTTACCTGCAACAAAAATTCCTACGGTACTAAGACCAAAATGGGTAGCTTTGAATAAATGTTTCATTAGAAGTGGGTAAAAAATGCCAGCTCTGCTTAAGAAATTCCATACCTTAGTGAAACCTGTAATATCATAACTTCATTAGAGGAGATCGGCAACATTTGATGGCAGTTCTTCCACAACCACATTATAGAACTTCTGAATATCGAACAACATTCTCTCGTCTTCCTTGGTCACAAAGTTTATGGCAACGCCCTTTCTTCCAAAACGTCCACTTCGTCCAATACGATGAAGGTAATTCTCTGGCTGAGTTGGCAGATCATAGTTTATGACAAGGGAGACTTGCTGAACATCAATGCCACGAGCCAATAGATCAGTGGTTATAAGAACACGAGAAGAACCAGAACGAAATTCACGCATGATTATATCCCGAGTATTCTGATCCATGTCTCCATGGGTAGCTGACACTGTGTGGTCTCGGCTCCGCATTTTGTCAGTGAGCCAGTCAACCTTGCGCCTTGTGTTCACAAAGATGACACTCTGGGTTATGGCCAGGGTCTCGTAAAGATCACAGAGGGTTTCAAGCTTCCAATCCTCCTTTTCAACATTAACATAGAACTGTTTGATACCCTCGAGAGTTAGTTCATCTCGTTTTACCAAGATCCTCACAGGCTTATTCATGAACTTCCTAGTGATCTCAAGGGCTTCAGGGGGCATTGTGGCTGAGAATACTCCAACTTGGACTTTGGCTGGCAGCAGCTGGAAAATGTCATAGATCTGACAGAGATGTATATAGAATATCAGTGCACAATCTATCAAAATGCGAAGAACATTATAATATAATCATTGTAATGTAAGAGTGGTGAAAAAACTAAATTGAAGTACCTGATCCTTAAAACCTCGGGAAAGCATTTCATCTGCCTCGTCCAAGACAAACATTTTAATATAATCGGGCCGAAGTGACTGTCTACGCAACATGTCAAACACACGACCAGGGGTCCCAACAACGACATGAACACCGCTTGATAGAATACGCTGATCCTCACGAACACTGGTCCCGCCAACACAAGCATGAACCTTAACACCAAGATAGTCCCCAAGAGCCCTCATAACCTTCTCAATTTGTTGTGCAAGTTCTCGAGTGGGAGCCAGAACCAACGCCTGGCATTGGACTATACCATAATCAAGTTGTTGCAAGATTCCAGAGCAGAAAGTTGCCGTTTTCCCGGTTCCAGATTGAGCCTGCTGAATAACATCAAGGCCCTTGCAGAATGGAACAATTCCCCTCTGCTGGATTGCAGAGGGCTTTTCAAACCCTTGAAAAAACAATATGGAACCTTAGATTCAGCAAACATGAGAGTAAACTTTAACTCATTCTCAAATTATATAAGAAATCTCAAAACTTAATGAACGATCTTTATAGAGAATCAAGCTGTGAGGTAAAACATCACACATGACAGTATTCTAGTTCAACATAAAATCTTTGTAGGATGATAGATCACCAATCAAGCAACATCTTGACAAAGCTGGTCAGTGACGGCCTATCATAAATGGTAATTCCTCCATCAAATTAATAGTCAATTATTCCTTTTGGGACATCCCAATTTAATGTAACCTTAATTTGGGCGGAGGAATCCAAGAAACAAGAAGAGCTTTGAATTCTTCAGAAAAAGGGGAACAAAGCAATATACCTACCATACGCATAAATCCCCCTTAGTAGGTTCTCTTGCAACCCCATAACGTCAAAGCTGTCATGCACTTCATCATATGATGTGAAGAACTCTTGTCCATCAGATGACAGCCTGCACAAATAATTCATTAAAACTAGTGTAAGTGTTAACATCCACAAGGCCACAACTACTAGGCCAGATATGTAAAATACATCTCTAAAAGATCCAAACAACGAACTTACAAATCACTCATTTTGGCATCATACTGACGAGCATCAAATTGTGATCCTTCTGGAGCCAAGCCTGCCATGTTTATATCTAGAAAGATGAATGTAACATTAGGTAATATATTTTATTTTCTAGCATGCTGGTGAGGGAGTGGACCTATGTAAAAAGATTCAAGTCACCTAAAGAAACTTGATCAGGTTACAACTTACAGAACCACTATTGAGCTGTAAAAATACCATATACAAATGTTTAGTTACAGAGTTCTTAGAAAGAAGCCTGGGAGTAGAAAGCTCGAAAGCTAGTCTACGCCTCTGTATGTGGACAACTTTTTTCAGCTCGGTCTCAGTGAGCCTTGCCCCTTAGAAATGAGAGAGGTCATGATAACAGTTGATGTAAACAACGATCTTTGTATGTAAAATTTGATCCCATAATACAACGGACAAGCACAAATGTATAATATGTGTAATACACATGATATAAAGCAGAGTGCTTAAGAATAGAGAATAGGAGGAAGCTTGGACTAGGGCAGTCAAAGAGACGTTGAAAAGAAAATGATAGGCCCTGAGAAGTAAGCAACCCTTTTTCTTCACAGAAAATGTCACAGAAGAGCCAAACTTGCAAGCCGTGCAACACAGAGTGCAAGCATTAAACTTCTGTTTCAGTATTTGGGGAAGATAATCTAATAAGCAGGTGGCTATCTGATGAGCAGGATACAAATCCCTTGAGCGAAAGAGGCCCCTTTACCCTCTCCCCAAAGTTCACTAAGACTCATTAGCCAAGAAAGGGACAATAAAAGAGAAAAGTAGAAAAAAACTAAACAAACAGAATTCACATCAGCATTCATTGGGATGGAGAAAAAAAGAAGAAAAAGAGCTGAAATACAAGAAGATCAAAGCATAATCATGAACTATGAAAATCGATCTGTGTCTTAAAAAGCACCAAGAACTTCTTTTCTTTTAAAGGCAACGTCCCAGAAGGGCCAAACTTGAAAGCCATATAACACAGAGTGCCAGCATTAAACCTCTGTTTCACTATTTGGGGTAGATAAGCTTAATAAGGAGGTGACTATCTGATAAACAGGATATAAATACCTGCAGCAACACAAGCCCCTTTACCCACCCCCAAGGTTCCCCCAGACTCTCATTAGGCACAAACTGTAGTGAACCAAGGGATAGAGTGAGGGTACTTTACTCTTTTGCGCTTTTCTCTTATTTTTGTTTTTCTTTATTTCTTTTATTGTTTTTGTGAGAGGATATTATTGTGGGTTTGTCACGTGGGCAATTCCCTAGTGGGTTGTGTGTGCAGCAGGAGGTATATAATCCTGCCCTTCTCATTGTATTTTCTCTCAAGTAATGAAATATATTGTTTTGGCTCTATACATTAGAGAATTAGGCTTTATGGTGTAGATCCCATAGAGAAATTCCACTATGATTACTTGTGAAGCCTTCAGTAGAGCTGGGTTCACAACACAAACAGGTATTAAAAGAGAAAACAACTTAATGAAGTTCACACTATAACATTTTAAGGATAAGAGAAAAAGAAAGAAAAAGTATACAGTCACATGTACTAACTTCCTCGGTCACTAATCAGTAGATATGGTATTTCTCGGTCACAGTCTACAAATATTATTTTTCTTAGTCACATGTACTAATTTTCTTGGTCACTTATGCTAATTTTCTCGGCGCAAATATTGTATATGTGACCCAGAAAATTAGCATTTGTGGCCGAGAACCAAAAAAAATAGTATCTATAGAGACTACATCTTTTAAAAAAAAAAGTTGGAGGGCCTCTTCCTAAAAAGTTTATGTCTCAAGATTGGATGCTAATATTTTCTTTATCAAGGAATTAATTATCTCCTGCTCTATTAGTATTAATGACCTCAACAGTTACACCAGGAACATCTTCTCCCTCTAAATTCCTACCAATAATATTGGAAAGGGAGACAAGTCTCATCCTGAATTATAAGCCAAACACTACACTTAAAATAAAAAATATCAAATTTTGATTAGAATGAAGTGTTTATATACATTATCACTCATTCACTCGCAAGAAAAAACAGTCAGCTTTCTAATTTCAAGATTCTGAACAATCAAAGATTATTTTTTTATCGTTTTTGAGCCTACAGCTAAAATCACGAGTGAATGGAAAATAAACATATTCATTACAGGACAAGAAAAGTAGGAAAAAAAACAGAAGAAAGAAAACTAAAAATAGATCGATATAAACAAAACTTGGGAACGAATAGATAAGAAAGCGTAGAGGAGGAGGAGGAGGAGGAACCTGGGAATGATATAAATACCTGCGATAAAAATAATCCAAAGATAGAGAAGGGGTGTGTGTCCGTTGCTTTTTGATAAAAAAAGAGAAGAGGTTAACTAAGTTTCCAACTCCTCCGATCTGAGCCGTGGAGTTGAAGGAACGAAGACTGCCGAGAGAAAAGGGCCGAATGCGAGATTAGGGAAGGGTGACTCGGCGATTTGAGCTTGGGCCTTTTTATTATTATTATTTATTTTATATGCGTAAAAATAAAATAGAGAAAGGTCAGGTTTATTTGGGCTTGGGCCTTCCTTTCTTTCTTACATATTTGGATTTTGTATTATCTGTTCTTCCTTTTCCCTTTTCGTAATAAATTTTATATTTTCCTTATGTAAAAACCTTTTGCGTTTCTTTAACCTCGTTTTAAAAAGGGAAAAAAAAAAAAAAGTCATTCATCTGAAGTGATAATTGATTGATCAGTTTGTGAAATCATGTTGAATTTTGTTTACTATGAGTATTATTTCTATCAACTAATTTTATTTAAAACCAAGTAAAATGATAATCAAAAAGTTAATAATATAACTTTTTATGCCAATGGGTTATGTTATATGAGACAAACATCTCAACTTCGAATTTCACCGATGAGGATTTATGATAAATTTTCGTTGTTTGTAATTAAAAAAAAAAAATCATACCCTCCATTTTATTTAAAAAAAAAATGAATAATCAACCGCTCATAGCAGCAGGGGTAGTTATCAACTGTAGGAATGAAATGTTTACATATGTAGTACGCTTGCATGTTTGATTTTGTATTGAAATTTTGATTCTAAAAACGCATGCAAAAGCTTATCTTAAAGATTCTTGTTAACTCCTGATTTTTAAAATCAGAACATCACAATAGATTGGTGTCTCATTTGTTTTCTAGTGGGTTGGTTTGTTTGGCCCTTCTTTCTGTTCAAAGAAACAGATTTGGGATAGAAAATTTCATAATGACTGCTAAGAGGTCAAATTTAAAATTGGCTGTTTATTAAGACTTAAAACTCTGCAATATCCGGAAAAACTAAAAATCTAAAATCCAAGTTCAGGAAACAATTAATTGAGGACAAAGATTTGATAAGATACATAATTTAGATCACGTAACATTTTGGAGTTTCAAAAGGATGGTGCTATTGCGACAACAAATTTAGCTTTTTACTAAAACAATGGTACAATACAACTGTAATACCGATTCCTAATGTACAACTCTTCATGGTAACAAATACTTTAACCGAAATCAATATAGCTTTGGTAATAACACTTGCATCAAGGTAATAGTTAAGTCTACTGGTAATATTAATAGCATGGTCACAAGATAACATTTTTCTTTCTTATAATTTCTTATACATTCCCAGCTGTTTTTCAAGGATGTTTCTCCTACTTGCTACAAAAAAAAAAAAAAAAAACAGAAAGCATCCCTTTTTTCTCTACTTAAACCCAACTTTTATGTACATAACACAAAAGACATACAAACATTTTACCTGTACCCACGAACTTTAAGAAGAAAATTTTAAGCCATGAGAACAATCACCTCCCAAACCTGAAAGAAAAAGCCAAAAAAGTTAAAAACATAGATCTGTTTCAATTGCTACAATGTTCATAGATCTCTTTGATTAGGTGTAGCACTGCCTCGGCATCTTCGGCCATCTTTGAGACTCTCTCGGCCTCTTTAACTGCTTCAGCTGCAAGAAATGACTTGCTTTCTGCATCTGCAATCATGTATGCGGCACTCAATGCAACATCTTCTATTGTCTGGCTAGGGATGATTATACTAGAATGCTGTGATGGCCTAGGCCTGACATCTTTTTGTTTAGGGCTAGGTGTTTTTGTTCCAAGACCTGTGTCTGTGATCTTGTAGCAGTTCTTGATCTGCACATTCATGGTATTGAAGAATAGTTGAGTGCTGGTGAAAGCAGGGTTCAGATCCGAATAACTGTGGGCTATATGCCTATATGATTTATGGTTCCCTTTTGTACCCTTTGATGAATAATTATGATTACAGTTCTTTGTGAACGCAAATCTCCATTTTGACATCCCAACTCCGCCAGATTCTCAAGTGCATATAGCTGTGTTCTTATTTGATGAACCCACAAGCACAATTATAAGCTGTTTGATTGCAAAGTTGGGTAATAATAGACAAAAAAAATAATTTTTATGAAGTTTGAAAAAGAGGAGTGATTTGGAAAAAGAAAGTCATTCACCTTTTCGAGTTTCCCTTGCAATACAAGTCTTCTAAACTTTGAACTCAATGATCTTCTAAAATTTTGTGGCACCTCATGCCTTTGCTGCAGCATGTACATAAAGATCAAAAAGGGACCAAATGTCAGTTCTTGAACTTGAATGTCCCGAGTACAGAAAACTAAAGAATAAATTTATTATAAGAGGGTAACATTGTAACAAGCCTCCTTGTGTATTTCTCAGGGCGGAGTGGGGAGGTTTGTCCTCCAAAGGAGATGGGACATCCAAATCCTAACCACCCATTCCACCCTGCACCCAAAAGAAAAAAGTTATATAGACAAATTTAACAGTCTGCCGCATAGAATCATACCATACTGATACAAAACTCTTATAACTTACTGAAGACTTGATAATTTCAGTATTTTGAGTTCTAACTGGTGCAAGGATAAGTTCAAACTGGTGCAAGGATAAGTTCAATGTTATTATATATGTATAAAATGTCGTACAATATTTTAAGACATCCTTATTGTATCCGTAAAGGCCAAATCGGCATATCTGTATCTCGTATTAGTATCCATGCTTCCTAGGCCAGAACCTTAAGACAGATCTCTTGGGATAAAACCAAGTAACCTGTAGAAATGTTAATGAAGAAAGTGAGAGATGTCTGATTTGTCTAACCTCAATAAAGCTAACAATGGTTGCAAGATCCGACCCATTTGAATCTTTGATGGTTGAAAGTGCTTCAAAAATCATGGCATTGTACCTGGTAGCAAAGCAATAACACCGAGCACCAGTTGAAGAGCCAATGGTCAATAGGAGATACACCAATATTTAAAGAAGATGCTCATACAGAAAAGCAAAAAATAATATGGTCTTACGCAGTGAAGAAAACAAAGGAATTATATCAAAAATAAGTAAATGCGCATACAAGAGTAATGCAGCATGAACTTTGCATGATGCATATTAAGTAACCAACAAAGATTCAACCTCCTTAGTTGCAAAATACAAATGAGACAATGCAGGAGTGAGATTGCTTGAAGCTCCATGCCTAACAGGCAAGCTGCACATGTTGCAGTTGTTTCAAACCAAATTTCGCAATCTTAAACCTTCAGAAACCATATTTCAGTTGGACCTAGTAATGAGGTTTGAAAACTGCAGTTCAAACTTCAAACCATGTCAACCAATTTTAATATGACTGTTTTAAAAGGTCAGATCCATAACTGATTCTCATAACCATTGATAGTCTCTTTCTCATATTTATTCTCTACGGTCTATATATCGAGTAAATAGAGACCGACGCAGAGCCATCTGAGAGAAAACAGTCCTTGCTTTTTTTAAATAGAGAATCTTAAAAATTTTGTAAGAAAATATCACACGTCAATAAATTCACTTCTATTCTCTCAATCTTTGTCCAAACCCTTGAAACATATAGTTTTTGTTATGTCCTTACACGTGTGGAGTAGTTATCTGCATACTAAGTATGCATCCCCCCTTGCAGTAGTGTATCAGCAAGTTACAAAGTAAGATCTTCCTTTCAGACTGCAGAACACAAGGGTATTAGAAGAGAGTGCCTTGATGAGATCTCTCTATCTCTAATTGTTAATGTTTCAACAGTTGTCAGTGGAACGCAATAATTTAGATGCATGTGAAATGCAGGGAATCCTGGTATAGCAATAGGCAATTGCTCATTTGCAACAATATTATAGGCCTATCATGTACCATGAAAATATAAAAAGTAATTCAAAACATTGAGCCGTGAAGAAATCAATTTTGAACACTAAAAGAATAGAGGCCAACGATAATGGTTTTAAAAACACACAGCATTCCAAAACATTGAGCCAAGTTGATCGACGTGCAAAAGTATTTCCAAATGAAGTCTAGTGTGGAGAAACTCAGCCATGAATAAACTCAATTATTTTGCTGAAACTAGCATATTTTCTAGACAAAACTAAAAGATCCCATCAACGTATGTTACTAGAGGAGACTTCTTGTATCACTTGTACTTCTTTTTGGAATCAATTATTCCCTTCTTGTCTACAAACTTCCAAGTGGCACATTTTTACGAGAGATATATTGTCGCACCATAATTGTTCCCACACCAAAAATGCTGACAAACAAATACTCAAATAGCAATACTGACATAATAAATATTATAGTCTATGGACAGTTAGTCAAGTTTTATGGAATATGCATTCTAAAATATACTAGTGCTATAATGTGTTGTCAAGTACTGCAACCCCATATCAATGCTTGTACGAGTGTGCCAAGAGAACAGAGAGACCCACCGAGGAGCTGCCTTCCCGTTCACCGGACTTTTGGCAGTATCACCTATGACATCATCCGCATAGAGAGGTACAGCAGAAGCAGAGTTCTGAGCACCTGAAAGTGGACCAGCTGTAATTGCTTTAACTCTAGGAACTGTAAATTGCACACCATTGCTACAACCCATGTTGCGCCATTTATCCTGGTCATGGAACTATGATTAGCTAATAAATAGCACGTTGAACATCCAATAGTTATCTCAATTATAAGTTGAACAGAAGCAAAAAATGCATAAGAAATAGCATATACACAATGAAACTTTACTAATAAAAATAAAATACCAGTGCTGTTGCCATAACACTGTACCCAGTAAGGATCCAGAAATTCAGAAAAACAGTGAAAGAAACTGACAGGGACATCCAACTTCATCACTGAGACTTATTTTTTGAAAACCACCAATAACACCTAGATTCTTCTTATTTTCTGGAAGCAGGTGTTTGCCAAATAGGCTCAGCCAACACTCTTGGTCACCACCTTCCTTGTTATACTTCAATGACATAGCGCAAAGAGTACAATGAAAACAGCTCAGGTCATCTTTAACAGCATCAATAACCTTTTTGTCAAAAAAACTCACTTCCCATTCAGAAAGGAGGCCTAGAAGAAACACAGGAAAAGAATAGTTGTTACAAAAATTAGACTCGGTCAGTCTAATAGACTGCTGGGTAGGACTCATACCGAGTCGAAAATCAGATGGCAGAGTCTGGCCGAAAACTATGCTTTTCACCCCTTCTTTGGCTACATGACACTGTTAAGTACATATTGACCTTTCAATTTCACAAAAAAATGAATATGATAAAGGATTACTCAAGAGCCGTGTAAAGGCCCAGATAAGCGATAACCTACTAGTTAATGCGTCTTCTACCAGAAATTAACTTTTGAATTACACCCTTAAGCACTTTTTGTATTTTACTTCTCTTTTAATTTGTGTTAATTCAAGACCATCTCATTTAACTTTAGTTCCACACTTCCACAAATTACTATCATTCTTGCGACCACTTCTTAAGTAGTCAGCGGGAACATGGATTATGGAGACTTGGACTAAGAGTCCTGAAGTTAAGTAGGGGTTTCTACCCTGCAGTACAACACCAGTAAAGCAGCATATTTCAAGCACACTGGCCTATAGGTAATGGTTACACGACCAGTGAAAGGCAGTCTTTGGAGTTCCCTCGCCTTCAAGAATGGGACATCAACTCATCATCCCCATGGAAGAACACTGACACGAGAGAGAGAGAGAGAGAGAGAGAGAGAGAGCACTTGGTTTGAAGGATCCCCACTTGGGGGACAAAACCCCTTTCAAGCAACCTGGTAAAAGTAAAACCAAAGCAGCTGATGGCTCAAGCAATCCAAATGTAAATTGAATGACTATTGAAAGGAATGTCATCGAGCAACATGTTCAAAACATAAGTAGTTTAGCTTTTTGTAGGGGTATACTTTTCTCTCTTTTTCTGGGTGGAGGGGTGGGGGCAGGGGAGAATGGAAATAAGTAAAGCAACAAGAAGGATGGAGTGACACAGGGGCCTTCCCAAACAAAGGAACACTTCAGACAAACGCTGCAGGACAACAAACTAAATTAAGTTTTCATTAAACCCCATCCCTTTCACAAAATCCAATTTCACTCTCTCCAAGTAGTAGACCATTGGAATTTAAATGGCATCAAAAGTTAGATCTCCACCACTTATTAACTGAATTTCTTTTAAATCCTAAGAGCCCCTTGTCTGAGCACAGACATCTTCAAAGAATCATATACTCAATAAAATAAGAGAACCACTAAAGGCATCTATGCAAGATGAATTGCAGGTACTATCTAGAACTTTGGATTTCATGTCATACGTCCAACAAAAAAAGTACTTTTTTTGAAAAGAAACAACATCATCGACCAATTTGGACAGTCATAAGCCAGTAAGCAAGTCATTTCTTTACAACCACGCCACAATACCACGACTAGGACCTACACCAGGATTCGTTCATTGACTAGGTTTGTTCCATCCAACATCATTTGTGCAAGTGTAATTGTTATGTCAGTCTGGTACCTTTTCAAGTTACTATGCAAATGTGGGTAGAGTGCCTCCCTCTTGTTTTTTCCAAGTTACTACCGGAGTAGCCTAAAAAGAGTTTCTCCAGTTTCCAAGTCAATAGCATCAAGGTGCAGATGGCCTTAAAGGCTGGTCTGTACAAGCCCCTCCAACTCTGCCTGATTCAAGCTTAAACCAAGTTTATGTGCATCTCTCTTAAGCTTTGTTGGTGATGCCTTTGGAGTGTGAATGAGGTCCCTTTTTGAACACCTATATGATGTCTCTGTCTACGGTTGTGTCCAATGGATTATATGTTCAAGAACCAACATGCCACTGAGTGGGGTCTGTGGGTGGTTCCGTAAACAATGCAGACATAAACCAACAGATGCATCATGCATATCCGTTCACCAATACATCTATATATATATATTGCTATCAAAAGCATGGTCTGGCATATAGGGCTATATCACAGGTCCAGGCAGTCCTCTAGAACTGATACATAGACCTCACAAAACACGAATTTTAGGCTTGGTCGTCTCAACTGGGTTGCAGGGGGTTGCATTGAACATTTAGCTTTTTTTCGCTTGCCCCATCTCTTATTTTATCCATCAATATTTTTATAACCATTTGGCATTGGATGGCAAACAGGCATCTCAAGGAATTGCATAAAAAGTAAAGAGCGATGCAGTAGTAGTTTTACATATACTTGCTCCTACTTCTAGGTGATACTTTGATATATCCTGCACATGTGCAAGGGTGATGAAATATTCCTAATCAGCATACAAATTAATCCAAACGATTATCAAAAGAAAGGGATGAGTCTAATTTCAAGAACAAACATGGTACCAAGTAAGACAAACACTTACAAAAAGGCAAATACTAGCCTGTGTATGACCTCAATTTGAACCCAATCAAGTCAGTAACTCTAAATTTCAAAAAAAAAAAAATAATATGGCAGATGTCCAACATGAGAAGGTGAATGCTAATGTAGAAGGTAACGACAAGCCTTTTAATATTCAATGGACGTCCAAAAAGGCTTACGAGAAAATATAGAAAACAAATAACAATCGGAAAATAATAATATTATTACCGGAGCAGGAAAATCATGAAGGTATGTATAAAAAGAGAATATTGGAGATAACAGTAAAATAAGTAAGTAAAGGAACCTTGAGGTCAATGTTGGAACGATGTGATAATGATGAAGCGAACTCGGGATCCATGAGGATGTTCTTCCACCTGCCTGTGCCGTACTTGGCCACACCTGCTTTTAGGGCTTCTTCTTCCTCCGGCTTCCACTTTTGCTTTTGGTTCCCCATCTCTCTCTCTCTCTCTCTCTCTCTAGATACCCCAAATCTGATTCATACTCCGGCTACGAAAAATCGGAGTTATCCTTTAGCTGTTCAATCTACCCGAGTGTGAATTTCAAGCTGTTAACATTCTCGCTCTTTCTCTCCCGCTCTATCCGTATTATTTGCCTTGTGGGTATTTCAGTCCTTATTCATCATATCCTTATTTTAAGGTCAAAACCGGTAATAAACAGTGATCAGTGTTCAGATTTGGATGCAATTCTACCTTTGAATTATTCAGAAATAAAATTAACAATTAACCTTAGTCAAATAAACACATTTTAACCCATTTAAAATCCCATTCAGACTTCGAATGGACATAACAAATGCCGGTCTCAAAATTTTGGATCACCGTACAAGAAAAATGTAGTGTGCAGTGACAAAAAATAGAAAATGGTTAAGCAAATCACAGCCAAAACAACCACAAGCTTCAGACGGAGTTTTGTTTAAATGATAGTTCCTATTCAATTTGACCATTGGTCCGGTGTACGACTGCTTTTTGTGTGTTTGCACACTTATAATTTTTAAAGCAACTTATAAAGCTTACAAATGGAGTTACAAAGCTATTCTGGTTATTGTAAGACCATTTGTATTGGGCAAGGTAAATAGTTAAATTAAAGCTATTCTGGTTATTGTAAGACCATCTGTATTGGGCAAGGTAAATAGTTAAATTAAAGCTATTCTGGTTATTGTAAGACCATCTGCATTGGGCAAGGTAAATAGTTAAATTTAGCTATTTTGCTGCCCCATTCGATAAGTTAAATGGGTAAAAAGCTTGGCAAAAGTATAAACCGAAGCTAAATATAATAGCCGACCAACTTTTAGCTCATGCGATGAATGATCTATCGGGGAAGACAATGAACCTTCTCACGACACATGATGTGTCGTGAGATAGAGAGATGTGTGGCCCGATATATCATATGTCAGGAAACTCATATATGGCCCGATATATCATATATCGGGAAAGAGTTATATTACTCTTGCACGACATATTATTTGTCGTGGGAAGGTTTATTTTTTGTCCCGACACTTCGTTAATTATACGATTATAATTTAACTTTTTCCTAGTGCAGCTCTTGTTTAACTAATAGGCTAAATATACATCTTTAGCTTACACTTTTACCTTATGCACTAAAGATGGCCTAGTGTGCTCTATGAGGTTCAATGATTTATAAGCATAGATTTAAGATTTGTACGAGGGGTAATTTACTAAATAATGTATTGAGGGGTACTACTAGATTATGTAAAGTTTAAAATTGTATTAACTTTATTTTTTCAACAAAAACACGTTTTGTTATAAATTGTTTGAGTCTTTCAATATTACTTTTAAAGAATTTTAAGCAAGCCAAACTACCACAACGGTACATCGAAGGGTTACATAAAAAAAATATGGTAAGCATTGCCATTTGAATTTAATTTCATATGTGGTATTTTTCAAAAATCTTTTGGGTCGAACCAAATTAATGAGAACTCTTGGATTATGTTCGTAACATGTTCCTAGAGTTACTCCAACAATTTGGGTTAAATCGGAACTCAAACGGATTTATCACGGCGAAAAACAAAAACAAAAAGAAAAGAAAAATGAATTAAAAAAAGAAATAAAAAAAAAAGGTTTATTAAATATAATAACAATAAAAAAATTACACATGTTTTAAGAGAGTTTTTCGAATATTAAAGATAGGTCAAAACATCAAAACATAAAACCACCTTTGGACTTTTAATTCATGCCAAACAAACGTTCTTTTTTTAAAGAACAAATCAAATCTCAGAGTGCGTGTAATTCACAAAAGGTGTGAAGAACACTGCAACATCCTGGCGAGTGATTTGTTGTGAACTTATTCATGTGATTTGGATAGGAGGACTATACGCGCAGAAAATGAAAATTTTTGCTGGCGGCTTGTACGATTCAAGTTGTGTGAGTCTGTACGATTTGAGATTAATTGAGTCTATAAACTTTTGTCCATGTAGTGGATTGTTGAGAAATCGTCCTGCAGTGTAGGGATACCTCGTTAATTCTAATGTTTTAATTATTGGTTTAATTGTTTTATTAATTGTTGCATGTTATAAAATATTTAACAGGTTTTTCATAATTAAAATTCATAGACTTTTAAGTTTACTTTCTGATTTGATTAAAATTGATTTTTGAGAATCCAATCGCTAAATAATAAACCTATGATTAATTTATTAAATTGTTAATTTGTTTCCACGTGCTCTAACCCACCAATTTTTCATATTATTTTATAGCTGCCCAAAATCATTTTCACACTAAAATTAGCATTATCCTTCTTCGCATGGGAAGTAGTATCATAACTTTAACACATCACATTCTAGTTCAATATTTTTTACTATATAAGCCTATTTATCATAGCGGTGCTAAACTCTATATTTACCCGATCTACTGGACCAAACTACCATATTGGTTAAAGCCATGCTTTGAGTTTACTCGCCCTCTTTTACGATTATATGTCAGTCTAAGCCTGCTCAACTCTTATGTATATGGTCGGCTATCCATGGTTAGATCGGCTTGACCGTTTGTTAGCTCTTAACTACAGCGCAATTCATTTTTGTTTAGTCATGAGTTGGTCCAAATAACAAGAGTCGGCTTCATTGGCCTAGAAGCTACATGTGTTCGCTAATTACTGGGAAGATTATAGAAATCTTACAACAATTAGCCCTTGAAAACAAAATGTGTAGTTAAATTATTGGAAAATTGTTGACATAGTATATCAAGTGGCAAATGTTTGAAGAGATTTAACTTCAAGTCTTCATATTTCAAAATTTGATACTATTTAACTCCTATTAATAAAGTTTTTTATGTCACTTAAGAGTCTTCCGCAACAATTAATTGTTGAACGTTGTCAAACAAGTTTTTGCACTTGTTATTGGGCCACATTTGTTTTATTTATCTCTTATATTTTCTTTTCTTTCTTTTTTTTGTTCCAAAAGGCAAACTTTATATTATATACAATCTTTACATACCTCGTCCGAAATGGACGAAGGTGAAGCATTTAACCATATTATACTAAACTAGTTACAAAAGTTATGCCCTAACTTCATTATACAATTAGCACTACTATTATACGACCTATGAACAAAAGATACATAACAACTCCACATTCTCTTGTGAAAGGATTTGCATCCAAGGATTAAAGAGAGCAATGGGTGAGCCGAATCCGAAAAACCATGAATAAGATTTACAGCTTCAAGGGAATTATTTTACACAATAACTTAAAATAAACTCTTATTTTGGATTGTAAGGAGCCATTCCTTGATGGCGATTAGATCCGTATGGAGAGGCGTGGTTACCCATGAGTTGAGTGGTAAAGATAAAAAATGATCTATGTACATCATGGTGGATTTATTTATTTATTAATGAAAAGGTGCTATGTTTGTTTGGAATTGATATTATTTCCTACATTACAATACAAAACAAGAATAGTTGTTAGCTACGCGCATACTTTGTGTATTATTTCACAATCACTTATCGCTTCAAAAATAATTTTCATCCTAAAATCTTTAAAAGCTTGAACATCTCCAACAAAATTTTATATCTTTGTTTTGTGTAAAATTTACACAACTTGTATATTTTTTTGTCCCTAGCAATATTTTAAAATCAAAATTCGTGTAAAATGATTATGTAAAATACACTTTCATTTTATAATGCCACATCAACTTTCCTTCTCTTCATTTTTTTTAACAAAATTTCAAATGTAATCATTTCAAATGTAAAACATGAATTTTAATAAAAAAATATGTATCTAAAATCTACTCATTAATACCTATAAATCAAAATTTACTGTGAATGTAAAATTATTTATAGATATTTAACATGTGTTGAAATCTATTAGCTATTTCAAAATTTAGACAAAACATTACAATAGGGGTGTGCATAATCCAATCTAATCCGCTCAAACTGACCAGTCCGGTCCGGTCTAATCCAATCCAATTTTGATTTTATTCGGTGAAACTATTGGATTGAATTGGTTTACATTTTAGAAAACCAACTAAACATTATATCGGTTTGGTTGTCACCTTGGCGAAACCAATATCAAACCGATTGGATCAACCTCCATTAAAAATGACACTTGCCCTTACGTAATTGGTTATTATTATACACTAAATTATTAATATAGACCGGGCTACACCTTATTATTGTTGCGTATATAAAAGAATCTAAAAAGTAAATCCTAATTTAGTTATCTTTTATTTTACTAATGAATTAGACTTTAACATGGATTGACTTAATTTAGATTTTTATTTTAATAATAAAAGGGAACTTTTTATTTATATTATCTTGGTCCTTGTGAAATTGATTGGATTTATTTTTTATGTTATTGAAACTTAAATACTCTTTACATATAAGTCATTGGTTTCGAACTAATCTAATCCAATTTGACATTGGATTTCGAAACCAAGTCGGATTATATTGGATTCTAAAATATAAAATAATGTTGGATTTGATTGGTTGATGAATTGTAATAAATATATTAGTTTTGAACCGATGGACACCCATACCTTACAAAAGTACCATTGGAGCATTTTTGTAAAAATGAATTAACACATGTGATTTACAAGATAATTTTTACATTATCATTGGAGATACTCTTATAGCATCAATAATGTTTGTGTAAGTGAGTTTTACACATAAATTATACACGTATCCATTTTGTGCTCCAATGATACTCATATGTAGAATTTAAATCGATCAATGAAAATCACATAAATGAAATGTATTATTATATGTAATGTTCAATAATTTTGATACGTAATTTCATATCCACAGTGGATTTTATTTTATAACTCTTGATGAGTAGATTTCGAATGTATAAATTATATTAAAACTAATTTTTAGATTTTTAAGTTATTTTATTTTAAAGATTTTGTAAAAAACTAATTTTTTTATCACACAAATCCCAGGTGTCAAAAGTTCTAAAAGACTATCGGAAACTAATTTTTTTTTTTTTTTTTACAAAAAGTGTAAATTTTACATAAACCAAAATTAATGTAAGATGATTGGAAATTCTGTTAGTCAAATACAAAAAAAAAAGTCATTTATTGAAAGTTGATAAACTTAAAATTAAGAGCGCATTCAACAGTAGTATATATTGTGGTTTTGTGTATAATTTATACAATTTGTAAAAGTTTTCAATCTCCAGCAACCTTTTAAATTTGGCTTTTGTGTAAATAAAAGTGTAAAATATACTTCAAGTTTACATTGCCATATCAGCGTTTTCTTTCTCAAATTTTTTTATAAAACTCTAAAATGTAATAACTTTTAATATAAAATATACATTTTAATAAAAATTATATATTTGAAATCTACCCATCAAAACCAATAAACTAAAATCCATTGTTACTATAAGATTATGTATACAAAAATTTAAAATAATAATAATAGTAATTGCACAAAATAGCATTAAACATGTGTCGGTGACTTATTGGTTTATTCAATTTTTACAAAAAAGTTTACAAAACTACCATTGAAACATATTTTTTAGATCTCGAGATTTGTGTAAAAGTGGTTTGACACACACAATAGTTTTTATACTATAGTTGGAGATGCTCTAAACCTTTTATAATTAGCAAGTATTTCATAAAAACATGGGTTAAGTTTATTTTATTTTTTAAAGGATACATGGGTTAAAAAATTAAAGAACAAATACTTTTAAATTTAAGTTTATCAACTTTCAATTTGTATTAAAATATTAAAATTAAAGAGTCATGCAGTAGGGGTGTCCAGAATCCAATTCAAACCGAGGAATCGATCAAATCCAATCCGATCCATTTTTCCTAGATTTTATGGTTGGTTGAATTAGATCGGATGCAAAATTTGAAAACCGAAAAAATTGGATCGGTTCCGGTTTGATGTACTCTAGGAACCGATCCAATCCATTATTAGAATTGCCACATGTCTCTCCATCATGGATGACTTTAAGAGTTGAAGGCTTGAAACTTTGTAGATTTAAAATCTCTATCTACTACTCTTTTGTTGCATCATTTAATCTTAGTTTGTTATTTAATATTTAGTTTAATCATGTATGGTTTGTCACTTGGTTTAATTATGTATTTTAGGTTAGACAGTGGACATTTTAACTTGAAGCTATTTGGTTGAACATTTGAACTTTATTTGTAATGGATTTTTTTAATTTACCAGTAGTTTACGTCTTGTCTTACATTAGAATTGGACATTTCATTAATATAATATATCTTATTTTAAACTTCTAATTGGATCGGATCGAAACCAATCCAACCCAATATTTAATCGGATTGGATTGGTAAAGTGTGTTGGATTGGATTTGTAAAGTGTGTTGGATTGGATTTGATGCCAAAACCTAAAACCGATATCGGATCGAAACGGATGGGAATGGTTTAAAATGATTGAATCGGATCGGATGGACACCCCTATCACGCAGTGGACTATAAAGCTATTAACAACACAATCAATAATTTAAAATAATTTTATTAGTGTAGTAGGTTTTGTTACATTAGTTCTATTTTCAAAAGAAAAATATATTGTTAGAATTAGATCTTTGAAAAAGAGAATAATAATTAACTCGTTTTTTTTGTTAAAGCCACATAATATTTGGTTCAACTTTTACGCATCTCGATTAATTTTTGCTCATGGGAGAACATACTACTGGCAACCAAAGGCCTCTGGCCACCAAGGGTTTTTGAGTGGAATTCGACTAGAAAACTGTGGTGGATCTAGAAATTCAGTTGAGTGGAGGCGATATGGTTTAATTAAATAATTTATTTCATTAATTATTGTCATTATTGCGACATAAATATTCAACTTACTTATACAGATCTAGTATTACAAGCACAAATTTATTTATTATGAACTTTGGTTATGCCTTTGTGCGTATAATTTATTAAAAGCATAGTAATAAATATGAAAACGTATCTTCATTCTGTTTGTGCGTATTTCACAAAATAAATAAATAAATAAAAAATCATAATTACAACAATTTTCCATTCTGTGTGTGGAATATTCTTTTATTAAGAAGGAGCAAAATTTTTGGCGGCTACTATTGCACACTATAAAATATTTGAAAACATTCTACTTGTTCATTGGCACGATAAAAAGTGAATAAGTCCATATTATTCGTCTGATGACAAGTGAGTAAAAACTTGAACATGCCTTACTCGCTTATAATCAGGCAAGTATGTAGACTTTATATTAACTTGTTATCGGGTAAGTAATATGCAGTTACTTGCCCGACATCGAGCGAATGAAAAATAAAGTGTTATTAAGTATTTTGTGAAATCTTGGTATTGCAGCCTTCGGGCCATGGTGGCTATATAATAATTACTTTGTTCGGAAAGGAATGACTACTACTTTTTTTCTTTTCTTTTCTGTTTTTTTATTATTGGTTACAAAAGACTAAGGTATTGTTTCATAACATCATATAAATATGAAAATTTAAAATTATTTGTTAACAAAAAGAAAAAAAATTAAGTGCCAACTTAATTTATTTCGCTTAAAACTAAAATTTTTCATTTAAAGTTTTAAGCAGTTAATTCCCCACTTAAATTTAAAATTTTAATTTTAAAGAGTGTAAAATATTTGTTTTACTTTTTTACATTTAACTAAATTATCATACTGTCCGGTAGCTTTTTAACTTTACTTTTAACTCTTTAGAGAAAAATTGTCGTACTAAAAAAAAATTCAATTTAAAAAAAAATTATTTTTTTCAATTTTTTTTTTTTAAAATTTTTTTTATGAAACCCCCCTAATTGATCGTACACAGTGACTAATTATATTTTATGAGAGGGAGCCCATGAGGTTGTTAATTTTCTAATGGTTTATTGCATGCCAATAACTTTACCGAACTCTAACTCAAGTTGCCACATCGATAGCGAATTTAAAGCTGTGCGGGTATGCGCATTACTTTACTTGAGATTCAATTCCTCGTTGATAGCGTGAGTCGGTCGAGCAAGGAAAATTTTTAGTGAGGGTTCAATAGTTGTTATTTTGAGAGAGGAAAAGTGGAAAAACTGGTTTCCTTCTGCCTCAACAACCCCATTCATATCGCTCCAAGTTCGTGCAGACGATCACAGTATGTTCTTTCTAGTTGATTTTTAGCCCTGCTTTAGAGTTTCCATTTTTGATATTCCCCATTTTACCGTAATTTAATTTTGTCTTTTCTATTCGGACGTTTCTCTAGTTTTTGACCCTTGATTGTTGATGATTGGACGTTTGATCTTCGTTTTTTATATACAATGCACTCGTTCATGTAAAAAGGGAGATAAAAACGGTTCACTCAGTTCTGGCCTTGGGTATTAATACTATTTGTTGAAATTGGAAGCAATGGATATAGGTTGCATCTTTTTAATGTACCTTACTCACCTTGATTCATATTTATCTCTTAAATAGTTCTAGAAAAAATCATCATCTTTCAACGGACCATGTTCCCTATCTGTTAGTCAGCTTGACAAATTTTATTTTTTTTGGACACATTGCAAGTGACCCATTGACGTGGAGAGCTTGCTGCTATTGGCACCATACAACACTTCCTTTTTGGTTTCTTTTTCTTCACAAGAGATGTTAGTCATGTTGAGATATTGGGAGTCATTTTGTGTGCATTAGCCATTGTCACGACATCATTACTCTAAAAAGGTGCAATGACGTGCCGAACTCTGACTTGGACCATTGCAATACTGTTACACAGGACTTTTAGCCTAAACTGTTGAACAATGACGTACGCGTCTCGCATCTTCCAACACTCCAGAAAGGTACATATTTAACCATTTCTATCCTTGTATATATATTATAAATGTAAGCATGCATTAACACAGCGCATTGATTTTATAAATCAGTTATGGATCTAACTGTAGAATCATTAATGTTTGGTATCATGAAATTTGTTCTCTCACTCTGGAAACTTACAGTTCCATTGGTGTAATTACAAGGACGACGCACCTATAGCATAATATGTAGCTTGAACGTAGGATACAAAGAATGAGAAGTTTGAATTTTATCGATGGTGCATGGTGGAACAGGCCTCTTGGTTAGGGAGCTCTGTGTTTACAACTGCACAATATAAGAGCATATAGCCATAATAGAGACGGTTGGGGGTAGTGGTGGCATTGCTGTTTATATTTTTCTTGAGTACTAGGTCTAGTATAATAGTATACCGCTCAATGCAAAAATGGAGGCATTGTCACGTGATTGTTATGTGACACAGTGACAGTAGGATGAGAATCGTGAGCATCTCTTTCTGTCTGCTCTACTGCTTAGCAGTTGAAATTCTGAAAGTTCTCTATTATTTGAGTTTCTCCTAAAAGTTTATTTTATCAATTAGTTTCTGAACACATATTCGAAGGAAGTAAAACTTTAATCATTAACGGAAGTTTATACTGAAACATGTAGATTGTGTTTCTATGTCCTAAATCCTAATGATATTGTTTTGTATGTGTTTTTTAACTTACAGTTGAGAAATGCTCCTGGCTTGCTAAGGCATGATCATGCCATTATGGTCCGCTGGTTTATCAGCAACGCATGTCCCTCCGTGGACATAGGAGATGGTAACCGATCCTTCTTTTATACAAAAATGATTGGATTCCAACTATTATTGCCTATTTATTCATGTTTTTCATATTGTTTTACCATAGCCACTACACATGCTAGTAATAATGTTGTACGCATTATCACTTTATGGCTTGTACTAATAAAGTTCAAAATACACAGTTTGGCTTTATCTCCAGTGTTTTTCTTTTAATAAAAGAAACTGTTCTTAATGACTTACATTACTTTGCAGATATCTTTAAGTTCAGTAACTTGTTATTGTGGGCCTGTGTAAACAGATTTGGTTTGGAAGTCTTCCAGTGGATGCTCTTCAACTAAAACGAGCTTTGGTCACAGATTTAGAGTGATAAATCCTTCCACATTGATTTGATTATTTAATCATTTTATCCTCTTTGCCCTCCTTGGGCTTGCCTCTCCTATTGAATTATCCCGCAAAGTGAATATATGCATTAGAATAAAAACAGTGATCATTAATACTTACTATGGTAACTTGCATTTTGTAGGTCACATTGGTGGGGATTAACAAGGGAAATGGTTCAAGGAAAGCAATGAAATTGGAAACTACAACAGCTGGATCAGTCTTCAGTGGAAGATTTTCATGGTAAGTTGTGCATCTCTTTGCCAATCCTCTTAATTGTCTTACTTAAATGTCCTGATTCGTATGTGTATATATTAATTAATTATTTGTATTATCAGTTCGCAGGTGAAACCGAAGAGAGGCTATTCAACAGATTCAGGTATAAATTTATTGTATCATTTTGTTATTAGGAACTGTTTCCTACTGTGTTAAGTTGTTCATGTCTAGCTACTTATTGAAATATTAATACTGTGCCTGTTTCTTGAGTAGCATAAATTTGTCAAAATTGGTTAATTGTGTGAATTACCCTTTTCAATTGCATAGAATAATTTGTCCAATTTCTGCATTGATATAGATTGTCCTCCTGCTTACTCAGTACTTGTCCCCTTTGGTCATTAAACTTATCAAGGATTACATGCCTTATCTTTCAGGCTTTCCCCCACATCAAGAGATTGGGATGCCTTCTCTTTCACCTACAATGTCAGAGGCATGTGGCTTTCTAAAGCTCGGGAGAGCATCACACTGTACTTCATCTACCATCTTCTTTTCTAAACGATTGTTTCTCAATGGAATGTAGGGTAATATTGCTAGGTGGTTGAAGAAAGAGGGCGATAAAGTTTCTCCTGGTGAAGTACTTTGTGAAGTTGAAACAGTAAAGCCCTTCCTTCTGTCTATTGTTATGTTTTGCTGCTGATAATTGTTCTTTTTAAAGTGTCTTACTCATCACTTAAGGCTGACGTGCATACATTCAATATTTTTAGGATAAAGCGACGGTAGAGATGGAATGCATGGAGGAAGGATATCTAGCTAAGATATTACATGGAGATGGAACAAAAGAAATTAAAGTTGGTGAGGTATTGATTTAATATGGTATTGGGGCTAATATATTGTTCTTATATTCTACTACCGACAGTTATACCCAAATCACCTTTGCACATCCCATAGTCACCTGACTAAGAAAGATGATTCTCTTGTCTTTTCCTCATCTCTGAATCATATTATCCAAATAGCGTCAACTCTGGGAGTACCCTTCTCATGGCCCCAGTCCACATTGGCAGCCCTGTTATGGCCTATATGTATTACTTGTCAAATCTTGCTTAACGTTTCTTGATTGTTTGACAGTCTGTAGAGTAAAACATGTCTTACATTATTTAAAATAACACACAGGTTTATTGTCTTTATTGAAAGTAGCAATTTCTTTAATGGTCAGTGAAGGAGAGTATCAACGTGATGCGTAGGGATTTGTACATGTTTTCCCTTAGGTGATTGCTGTAACAGTTGAAGAGGAGGAGGATGTTGCAAAATTCAAAGAATATAAACCTTCAACATCGGATGCTGGAGCTGCCCCAAAAGGCCCCCCTGTATCTACCCCCTCCAAAGAAGAGACAGTCGAGAAACCTGTCAGTCTACCAGAGCCAAAAGTTTCAAAGCCCGGTGCAACTCACGAGGCAGATCACATTTTTGCAAGTCCTCTGGCCAAAAAATTGGCCGAAGCACACAATGTATATTTTTGATCAAATTTATCCTTTTGTTACAACAGTGAGAATAGGATTCCTATATTATCGTCGAGGCATTTCTAACTGTGCCTTTTGATATATTTCCATGAACAAATTAGATACCTCTCTCAAACATTAAAGGAACTGGTCCTGATGGAGGCATTGTGAAGGCTGATATTGAAGCTTATTTCGGTTTGTTTTTATCTTCTTTGCCTTTTTGAAGGTATAATACATGCTTATAGATTCAGCCGAGTAAACACAACCTATTAATTGTCCCCCTCCTCCCCACCCTTTTATGTAGTTTCTGGTGTGAAGGGAGGCCCATCAGCAGTCCCTAAGGTTCACCCTACAACTGCTGTTTTAGATTGCAAAGATATCCCTAATTCTCAAATAAGAAAGGTAATATTTGAAATCTCTTACACAACTCATTATCTAAATAATTTCAAGATTTGGAATACTCAGTTCCTTTCACCTACAGACCCATATTTTCCCCCTTTGAGGTTTCATATTTTAGCTTAGAATCTCATATTCTCTATTTCTCATTTCTAGAAATGTTGTCTTCCTCTCTTCAATTCATGAAAATAATGGTGGCAGGTCACAGCTTCACGGTTGTTACTCTCAAAGCAAACTATACCACATTACTATTTAACTGTAGATACATGTGTTGACAAACTTATAGAGTGAGTGTTAATTCAGACCTTTTCTTATATCCTTAAATCAATTTTTCTATGATTATCTGAATCAAATGCTGTTTCATCTGCAGTTTGCGGTCTAGACTCAATTCCCAGCAAGAAGCTTCAGGACGGAAGAAGATATCCATTAATGATCTAGTAATTAAGGTATTGCTTTCCCTTGGTTTGATGATGTATTTGGTCATTTGCTTCTACATAGGGTTATATTTGGTGTTGAGTGCTTGGTCGCCACTAGTTATGAGCTTATGACCTTTAAACTGCTAGGGCGAAATCCACAGAAGATGAATGGATACAAGCCTACAAATCATAACAGAATAGTTCCATATTTTGAAAAAATGGATCAAAATCTAAAGGAGAAAAAAAAAAGGCCTCGTTAGAAGTAGAATTTCTCTCTTTTCTTTCAAAGTTATGCTCTACTGAGAAGGTTAAACAGAGATCAGATGAGAAAAATTTCACTGTAATACCCTTAATGCTCTCTAGTAAAATAACAATCATAAAGTAAAGACATTAGATTATTTTTGTTGATATGTTATATTTTATAGGGATGCATCATTTCATTTGGTTGTGAAGGGGGTGGTGTTGGCCTAATATGTTGAAATGTTCTGAACTGAACTTCCTGGAACTTTTACTGCAGGCTGCTGCTTTGGCTCTTCGAAAAGTTCCCCAGTGCAACAGTTCGTGGACCATTGACTATATTCGCCAGTGAGTATATATTTTATTGAACTTTATAGCTTACCCCACGGCATTGAGTTCGAGAGTTTTTCCCCATGATTAATAATCCAGGTATCACAACATTAACATCAATGTTGCAGTGCAGACAGATAATGGGCTATTTGTTCCTGTTATCAGGGTGAGTTCTTGGCCGCGTTTAACTACGTTGAACAATCTTATTCCCTATAAAATGTTTGATTCTTATTTTTAGTCATTATTTTATGTTGAGATCTGCAGGACGCTGACAAGAAAGGATTATCCAATCTTTCGGAAGACGTCAAAAACTTGGCCCAGAAGGCCAAGGAGAACAGCTTAAAACCTGAAGATTATGAGGTTAGTTTTGCTTTTCTTATCATCGAATATTACAGATGGTGGATGTTTAGTTGTTTATCTCATGGCATTCATTTTGCAGGGAGGTACATTTACCGTGTCGAATTTGGGAGGGCCATTTGGCATCAACCAATTTTGCGCTATCATCAATCCTCCTCAGGCTGGGATTCTAGCTGTTGGGTCCAGTAAGATTAGTCTTTACTGCCTTTTTTTTTTCTTTCTTTCTTGTTGACTATCATCAATATCTTATGTATGGTCTCATCACAAAATTATTCTTGAGCAGCTGAGAAGAAGGTTATAGCTTCTCTGGGTCCGGATCAATTCAAGTTCGCTTCTTTCATGCCCGTGTCGTTGAGTTGTGATCATCGCGTTATTGATGGTAGGTTTGCTCGATTAAAAAAGACTTTTAGAATCATTAAATTGTCTCTGTCCACCTTCGTATAAACCTTTGATGATTTCGATCTGGTGTTTTGTATTAGGTGCTATTGGTGCGGAATGGCTGAAAGCATTTAAAGGCTACATTGAGGACCCGGAGTCTATGTTGCTTTAAAGCAATTAATTCTTTGTTGCATTGCAATTATTCCTTTTTCGTGTGATCAGTTAAGTCCAGTCCAAAGGAGGAGAGAATCAACCTGGGTAGCTATAGTTATTGCCCATAAAGAAATAAACAATGGGTAAAACAAGATTTTTATATAAAAGGGGAATTGAGGCTTTAAATAAATCATGGACTTCAATTTTGCTTATGAAGAGTATTTAGACGCCCTGTATGCAACCGAGTATTTGGTTGAAGGAATAGAAAGCAAATTTTATAATTGTATTGTACCTTTCACTCCGTCCAAAATTAAGGGATATGATTCTGAAATTCATATACCAATTCTAGTGCGGTTAAATTAACAAGATTAGGTTCCTTGCTGTTGATTGCCGACATAGATCTTTCAAGAAATCCTTGATTGAAGAAATCATACTAAATTGACAGAAGAATAATAATTTCCAAGAAAAGGAAACCTCATCCACCACTCAGACCCAAAAAGAAAAATGCCATTGGCATCTTAACAGTGACAATAAGGTACAACCAAATATAAACAGAAATCATAATAATGAATCATCTATTCATTTGAATTGAATACGGAGACACATCAACAACATTTTTCAAACAAATTCAATTGCCAATAGCCCTGTAGATGAGCACTTGCCTCTACAACGCTTTTTTTCCTGTCACCGCCAATCCAACCACCATCCCATCGAAGGCCCCAGCCACCACCGCTGACCTCAGCCCTGCCGCCGCCTTATATAGTGTTCTGGTCCACAATCCCACCACCGCACAATTGACAATATCATCCCTATCTCTCACAGCCACCATACCACTCACATTCCTACGTACATTAGCCAAATCATGCCTGCCCGGTTGTTGAACATTCTACCCATGTGCCACAAAGAGTTGAGGATTCGGTTAACCTTGAGCTTAGCGGTGTCGCCCGGCTCTAGTGCCATCGACGAGTCCCTTTTCGGCACCGGTGAAGTAGCCGATTCCAACGTAATAGGTGAGGTTCTCCCCCCATGATCGGTGCTAAGCGACAGACTCTTCCTGGAAAAGAAATTCAGGTAAGGTAGGGAGCTTGTATAGGGTTTGGATAGGGATTTGGCATGGGTTGTAGAGTCGACGAGTGTGATGTGTTCATCTTCTTGGTGATTCGGCACGCGTAAGGGTTAGGGTTTTGGTGATTGGAGAAGTTTGATTCTTTGGGGTTGAGAATCAGCTTCATCTGTAGGTTTGTAGAATTAGACTTGGCCCAGCAGTTAGTCAGTTACTACCCTATGTTCAGTTTTGGGTCAACTGAGAGCTCCACAGGTTAAATCCCAATGACTGCAAAAACATTATATGGTCAATAGCAAGTGTGGTCTAAGTTGTAAATGAGGATGAGAAAGCTGATTCGGGCGGCGCCGGGTATAAACCCAAAAAAAAGAAGTAAAAAGATGCTTCGAGTGTCAACAGCAGCTGGTTAAAAAAGTAGAGGTCGATTCGAGTACTTGACCAATTAGTGTGGTGGGAGAGTTGGATCGGTTCAAAATAAACAATCGAAAAGGATAAAAACTACTTCAAGTTTTGGGTTTGTCCACCTTTATGTAATGTAAGAGCATTCAAGGCTCAGCTATAAACTGAGTTATGAGGAGACAGTTATAGCATCAAAGAAAAAAACAGTTAAAGGTGGACGTAAAATTTATTAGTTTTGGGTTTGAAGAATGTGGTGGATTGGAACAAGGCTTGTATGCTTAGGCACTTGTGGGATCTTGCTAGGAAGAAGGATTCCAAATGGTTAAATGGTGTCACACGTATAAATTGATGAATAAAAATCTGTGGACTGGGAATTTTGGTGGTGTGTCATGGACTGGGTTGAAAATTTTGAAGCATAGAAGCATTGCTGCAGGTTTTATCAAATATAAGATTGGGAACTGGTAGCAAGTGTGGAAATGGCTGGATAATTAGCATCCTTTGGGTCCATTAAAACAAAGGTTTGGCGGAAGAATCATATATGGTACATGTGGTAGGAAAAATGCTAAGATGAGTGAGTTTATTGGAAGTAGGGACTGAAATCCTCTTGCTCCTGTTTCTAGTGACTTAGAGGGGTGTATTCAATTCAGATTTTAAAAGACTCTAACTGACTTTTTAAAATTTGTGGATTCTGTCAAGTCTATGGATTGTTTTAAATCCTTATAGAATTTGACAGATTTTAATGCATGGATTCTTTTGAATTTTTGCAGATTTTAATAAGTCCATGGATTTCTACAAATTTTAATAAGTCCGTGAATTTCTACAGATTTTAATAAGTTCATCAAAAAAATAATAAATCAAAAGGCAAAAGACAAAAAATAAAATAAATTAATTATGAGTTTAAAGTAATATTATCAAAAATGTAAAGACAATTAACGAAATACATTATAAAAATTCATACAGCACCCACAAAATTAGACTTCTCACCCCACTAGTATTTTTTAATGAAATTGACATGAATTGCTTTAAAAAATTTGAACGATAATCAGTGGTCTAACCATTTGAAATTATGTTAACGCGTGATAACCACATTAGTAAAAGAGAGAATAAAGACTTTATAGGGACGAAGAAAAAATTATAATGCTTTCATCACATAATAAGAAATTTGGATTTTGAGAGAGAGGGGGGAAGGGGCGAGAGAGAGAATGTTGAGTAAAGTTCTTAAAGAAATTATAAATCCATCTGAAATCTCTGGATAAGTGAGAAGATTTCAAGATGGATTTTTATGTATAAAAAAGGTTTTACAATCCACTAAAATCCACCACTAATTAAAATCCCACTAAGTCATTAGACTTTTAAATACCATAAGATTTAGATGAATTTTTTAAAATTTTAATTGAATACATCATGATTTTAAAAAACTTTTTAAAATCTCAATTGAATACATCATAATTTTAAAAGACTTTTTAAAATCTCAATTAAATACCCATAAACTTTAAAAGTCCATAAAAATCCTATAGAATCCAATACACCCCCTTAATGGAGGTAGTGAATCAATGGCCTAGGTAAAGGCCTAATTTGGAGGTGCAAGTCTATGTAGAGTGGACTCTACCCTATTTAAAAACCTACCACTTGCAAATCAGCTTACGATGATGCTCTTACAGCATCTTCAATATAGATGTTAATTTAAATGTTAAAGATTGATGTTAGCTAAATGAGTATAAAATTACTCCAATGAAGCTGTTAATGGTTTGTTAACTGACACATTTTTGTGTCATATGCTAAAATTTGTGTTAATTGTGGCCAGCCCTTTAGCTAGCCACGCTAGGGTAATGTTGTAAACTAATCTCGAAGGAAATTACTTTTATTTAAAAGAAGATATTCAGGTTTATTAGAGAGAGAAATTTGGCGACCACCACTAGAGTTCACCTTACAACCCGGATTCTAAGCACCCAAACTTAGATTTGGACCTAAACAAGCGCAATCGAAGTTTTTCTTCACACATTGAAGAAGAAACTAAGCCAGATCTATAGAGAAACTCAAATTTGCGAATACCGGCGTAAAGGTCTCGCCGAAAACCCTTTTTCTCTTTTGAGTGGAGGAGAAACCAAGCCAGATCTAGAGAGAAAAACTCAAATCTATGAACGCCGGCGTAAGGATCTTGCTTGAGAGCCATTTTCTCTCGCTAAAAACCCATTTAGGAGAGATAAGGTTTGCAGAGAGAAATCCACGAATGCCGGCGTGAAGATCTCGCGAGACCCACTTGCTAGAAAAAAAGCTCGTAGTTAGAGAAAAAAATGTCGAGAGAGTGGCTTTTTGGCCGGCCTTAACTCATTGATTGGGGTTCCTTTGTTATTAAAAAAGGGAACTGATAAATGCACCCCCATTTTTTGTCACAAACACCCTCTACACCTTACACCCCTAAGTTTTTAAAAACTTATCACAAACACCCTCCTTAACCACCCTCCAATTAACAACCATAATTAATTAATTAAACTAATAAAGTTAAATTATAATTGAACTAAACCCATAAAATAAAAAGAATAACAGGGGATTCAAACACACCATTCTTTTTCCTATTACCGTGCTCTTGTTTCAAACTCCCATCCCAACTGTTGTTCCCGTCATCTCCGTCTCCACCGTCAGTCTCTCTCATTCTCCATTTCCACTGGTGGATCTGTTTCTCCATCTCTCCTTCGCCCTTACTCACTATGCGCTATGCACACCATTGCTGGCAACCCATCTCTGTACGAGTGTGAACATTCTCCCGTCCTTCATTGCTTCATCACCAACAAAACTCCTCTCTCTGTGATAAACCTCAAAGGTAGTCAATCCTCTTTCTCTCACTTCAAATTTTTCTCTGTTAGGCGGCTCAAAGCACAACACCAAACTGTATGGGTTCGATTTTACCCCCAAATTTATTGTACTTGAAATAGGGAAAAAAATGAAAGAGTGGTTGTGTCAGGATCTGGCTTCAACAAATCCTGAACCTAAAATTATAAAGCAAACTAATGAAGTTAATATAGAGAAATTGGGGAGAGGAACAAAAATTCTAGAGTAAGAGAGTTTAGAAATGAACAAGAGATCTAGAAAAGAATTTAGAGAGAAGCAGCAGAATAAGAAAATGTAGAGAGAAAGAAAACAGAATTTTAGAGAGACAAAATTTTTCATATATATTTTTCCATGCCTCAATAGAAATGGAGATGAATTTATAAATGATTGTTTAGTGACGTACATTGAACAAGACATTTTTAGCGAGATTAAGATTAAAGATGTCTTGCGATATTTTCAAAAAATAAAATCTCGTGAGATGTTAAGTGTAATATGTAATTCTAATAATTTTTTTTGTTGGATTGTGTGAGACTTGTTTTACGTTTGCATTAAGAAATTTGTTCTATTATTTGTTTAATCTTTCTCATAAAAAAATCATTGTAGACCTCAAAATATTTCCGAGCTCATAAAAATTCAGTGCCGACCTCAATTTATTTTCGACCTTATGTATCTAGCCTCTTTATTGGTAAATGTCAACTTATTAAATGTATCAAGGATGTGAAGCTTCTTTCTAAAATGAAAAAAATTCACAATTTATACAGTGTACCGAGCTTATTATGAAGCCTGTAATCCTTGAGAAATGTTTCATATACTTCCCGAGCTTGTAAAGAAGCTTTCTTCTTTCGAAGTTAAAATGTTAACATTATAAATGGTATCAATCATGTTAAACTTCGTCCTTAATTAATGAAAGTTAAAAAGTTTAACTTATGAAGCATGTATTCCCTTATTAATGTTGTTGAAATGTTTTATAATTAGGCCGAGCTTAATTAAATATATCAGTCCGAGCTTGTAAACATCACCTGAAGCGATTAAACTCGTCACACAACATTCCGACAAAACGAAACATCAATCAACACCACATATATGAAAGAAAAGCAATGCATTTGATAAAAGATGTCCATTACAAAAAGAAAAAGAAAAAAATAGTTGAAAGCCTAATCCAGTGTGATAGAAGGGTTCTGAGCACCAGTATCCTCCAATTCACCCTTTCCAGCCTGTTCCCCATCACTAACCTTGCTATGAGCAGCCTGACCATCAACAGGGGATTGAACTTCCACCACCTCCCTGCCTTCAGCTTTTTCCCCAACCTCAGCTGCCTCGACCGCATGCGCCTTTATAGCATATTGAAAATCATCAGGAATGATAACAGGAACCCTCAGATCGCTCATACGAGGCACCTGGGCAGCATCAAGCCCCCGATCATACCCAGCCTGGTACAGCTTCGTCTTTATTGACTTGACCTCGGCAACACTTTCCTCGAAGCATATATCATAGCCCCTCTGCTCAACATTAGTAATTTATTGGTCCTTGTTCGCCTTGAGGTCAGAGTTCTCCTTTATCAGGCGCTCTACTTCTTATTTCAGACACTGATGGTCCGACCTCAGAAAAGACACCTCCCTCTGAGCACTCCCCAACTACTGGTTCAAACTAAATATCAGCCCGTTGGCGGTGTCCAGCTCTTTCTTCTTTGTCTTAAGCTGTTCATTCAGGCGTTTCTTTTCTACATCCAGCTGCGTCAGGGCCTCATTCTGGTTCCTATTGACGACAGCCCTCCTATCGTCTAACACCATGAACTTCTTGGCAGCCTGCTCAGAGAAAGACAAACAAAATGACAAGGAACAAAATAAATTGAGAACTATCAGAAAAAGAAATAAGCTCGGATATTCACCTTCAACATATCCTGCAGAGCTTTATTCCTGAGTTGAACAGTGGGGATGTCTTTGAGCTCAAAAATATCATCAGCCTTTGTGATACCATATATAATGGTGGCTGCAACGGAGGGAAGAGTGATATATGAAATCAGACTCCAGCAACTCACGGCCCTGGTACCGAAACACAGGACGCCAACTACAGTCTGGCTCTTCTTCTACTTATTCGGCTACCTGACCTTCAATCCTTTGGGGCTGATCTTTTTCAGCTGAGAGGTCGGCGGCTTCTATTCTCTGACCAGCTGAGGGAGAGGATGGTGGGGTAGTCACCACAGCTCTGTAGCCATAGCGAGGCCTCTTTTGAGGAGACGACGCAACAACTTGCCCTGCGTTGGTGTCATCCTGTATAGCTTGGCTTAAGTTCCTTCTCTTTAGAGCCATCTCCGCAGGATCTTCAATAGCTTGGTAACTAGTGCCTTCTATCTCCTTGTAAAGTTGAACTAAGTCAAGGTCGGTTGAAGTGTCCGAGCTGCTGTTACTTTGCTCGACAGCTTTTCTTTTCCCATTATCTTCACAAGGAGCCGACATGCTAGGGCCACCCAAATCAGCAATCAGCCCAGTTACAGTGACATCCGCTCTCTCAACAGGGCCCTGCCTAATCACAATCCCTGTAGGAATGATAGGCCGGGATTGTGGGCGGACTTTAACCTTCTGCCTATCCTCAAGTTTGCTCGGCCTTTTAGTGTTGCCAACCCAATTCGGTTGATTGCGTCTCTCCGTCAAAAAATCGGTGTCCCAGGGGGTGTAACCGAGTAAGGTGTGAGCAGCTCGGGGGTGATCAAGAACACGAACCCCTTTAGACCGTTGAAATTTATCACGAGATTTATGGAGTCCTAATCAATAACCTTATTGCTCGGACGACCGGGCTTGACTGCAAAACAAACACGAGATTTGTATAAAAATCCAATACAGAATAAAACACGAAATGGATAACAAAAATACACCTAAAAATCCTACCAACACGGTGATGTATATATCTTTTTATCTTAGGTATATTACCATCATTCCAAGCACCACCAACCACTACCAAGCTTTTGCCATATCCTTCTTCAGACTTTGTTAAACACTTCACCAAATCGGGAGCCCTAACCCGAGCTCGAAAATAATAACGAGAATGATCACCTGGATTGTTACAGAGGGAATAGCACCAAAAAATCTCCCTCCACGTTAGATTCACCCCCAATAATCTATTCAGGGCTGCACAACCTAAGACTACTCTAACCCCATTGGGACTTAGTTAACATAGCGCCATGTTGCATCGTCTCAACATATCACACAATATGGGGTCTAAGGGCAGTTTCAATTCCGCCTGTTCAAATAGGATAGTATATATGCCAATCTTCCCATCTCTTGGATCAATAGTGGGCTCCTCGTTTACTTCTGGAAGCCTTACCGTACACCCATCGGGGATTAGTCACTGAGAGAAGGCAGCAAGTTCTTCGTCCCCCTTAACTAAATACCTTTATAGACTCATCTAGTCTATCTAAACCCTAACCCTCTGAAAGAAAATTTAAATGACGATACAAGAGTGGGGGATAGGGAAGACTTACAGTGAGAGAAAAAGAACTTCGACGAAGGAAAATCGCGATTTCAGATCGTAACTATAGTTCGTCGGTTGTACAGAGAAAAGAGGGAAGAAAATCGTAGAGGAAGAGTTTGTGATTTCAAAAATAAGAAGGAAAAGTGGGTAAGTTGGACAGTTTTTGTCCAACACAGAGTGTTTGCCCTCTAAAATTGCGCCTAATGATGAAATTGCATTTAATATGGGTCATTTCAATGCTGTCGACAGCTTTTTTGAAGTACGAGCCAGCCGCGAAGTGCCACGTGGTGCCTGACCCAGTCTCCGATTAAATCATCCGAGCTCCATGCAGTGCCGAGGTAAACGCGATGTGAGATAAAATATGTATCCAAGCTTATTTTCAGAGAGAAATGTACTTCCGAGCTTAGTACCCCCTCACGTTGACCATGTGGAACTTCAATACTAACTTAAACATGATGTGAGATAAAAATATGTATCCGAGCTATATTCCGAGCTTGATTCTTTTGGACTTCTAGCGATAAAAGGAATTTTTTTTTATCTCCGAACGAAAAAAAATTTCGAGCTTATTTCCAGATAGAAATTTACTTTCGAGCTTGGTCCCCCCATGTTGACCATGTGGAACTTCAATACTAACTTAAACACGATGTAAGATAAAAATATTTATCCGAGTTATATTCCGAACTTGGTTCCCTCGTACTTCCAACGATAAAAGGAAATTTCTTTTTATCTCCGAATGAAATGAAATTCTGAGCTTATTTCCAGATATAAATGTACTTCCGAGCTTGGTACGCTCCCCCACGTTGACCATATGAAAGTTCAATAATAACTTAAGCAACTGCAAACCCAAAGATTCATATAAAAAAAATTAAATTACAGATATATCATTTGTAATGACAAAAAACCATAAATAGTAATTTGTTGATTAGTTTTCTAAAAAGTTATATGATAGTTACATCTTTACAAAAAATTACATAGGAGATACATCATCACAGATTTACAAAAAATGAAATTCTGAGATTTGCATCATCATATGAATTACATGAGAGTTAAGATTGACAAAAAATTACATGTGAGATACACAAATTCATAAAAGATTGTCCAATCATAATCCTTTATTTATGATTGGATAATCTTTTGTTTTTACCCCATAATTATCCATTTTTTATACAATATGAGTCTATTAGTAAAAGTTTCTTCCCAAACAGCCGCCTATTCTGTTCGAAACCTATTCCACATGCTTGCAACAGGTGGGAGCGGTGAATCAGCCTTCAAATGAACTTTAACAAAATGATTTTCATGTGCAAGTGCTATTGCTAGGACACGAATGTCACTTCCCTACCACGGGCCTTCATCGTGCGAAAAAAAGGTAAGATTTTGTATTGATGAAAACATCACGACGACATAATTATAAGCCGACGTAACAAGGAAACCCATATCGGGCATCACTATCCAGTGCTTGTCATCTTTGCATATGGGTTCAAAAAAATCAAGTACATATCGATTATCATTGTAAAACCAATCTCCCCACACGGTGTCATACATATGCTTGTACCTTTCTAGGTCCGCAATCAAGTCATTTCTTACTAGCAACCAACCCATTTCATCCTCAGACCATCCCATGTGTTCACTAATGGCTCGAAAACCATAATGACCATCACCTTTAACATTTTCTATATCTGCGATAAATGGATGCATGATTTTGGGGATGAATTGGAGATAATGTTCGAAAAAAGTTTGGCTAAAATCGGCCTTCCCTTCTTCTTTCTTCTTCTTTATAACAACTTTCCTTGTCTTATTAGTTTGGGATGATTGTGTAACGACTAATTGTGCATCTTCTTTGGTCTTCGCATACTCAAACCCTGATGGATTCCGTTTTGTTAATGATTCATGTTTCATTTCGTTTTGGGACAATTTTCTATTACTCCCTTGTGGTCTACCCTTTGGAATGACGGGGATTGACTTTTTGAGTGACGTTAAATATGGCATAGCAAGGGCCTTTAATTTTATCAAAATTGCCTTCTTCTCATCTAGCGTCGATTGATCATACAATTTCTTCAACAAATAAATCTCGATCGTTTTAAAAAGATCTTCTTCAATAAATTCATCCTCCTTTTTTTTGGTACGATTGTCAACCTTTGCCAATGATCATCAACCGCATTCAACGGTATGGGCCGATTTGCACGACGATATAATACCAACTCGTGTGCACATGGCAAACCATAAACCGTACGAAGCACGTGATCGTATGACGATAGATCTATACCAATATCATTTGATCTAACATCCTCATCCTTTATCAAGTCCAAAGCAAAAAGTGAAATATTTCCCCTAAGTTGTTTCAATAAAAAACTGCCATGTCTTTGTTTTATCGCATCAAGGATTCTCTCAAAAACGGCTTTAACTTCATTAATTTGTAGACACAACATATTGGCCATCCCCGCAAAAACAGTTAAGAAAGTTCCCTCACCCGACTCAAGGTACCTTTTCAACTTGCCGTGTTACCTTTTGGCTCTATTCGTCGTCCTATTTTCACGATATTTTATCTCATTCGTTCATGCTAACACGAAGAACTCTCTTTGTTGAAACCAATTGTCCGACAAGTACCCTATTGCATTTGAAAACTCCTCCCAGTCTTTCTTGAATTCTTCCCACCTTAGAAAGAAGTCTTCTTTCAACGATGTCATCATAATAATACTCTAACCTCGAATGAATGAATTTCAAACAGCACCCGATTCAAATAAAAGTTTACATCTTTGTTATACATTTTTTGAAATATGGAATGAGCACAACATGCGACGGGCATCCGAAAAAACATTACCGATGGCACTAATACAAGCGGACTCCTTATCCGTTACAAAGACGCTTGGAAGTTCATAGGGTTCGAATAACCTTTTTAACATTAAAATAACCCATTGATAATTCTCATCCTTCTCCTTATACATAAAATAATGGGCAATAGAGAACGTTCTGTTTGTCGATGGCATCTTGTACTTCTTTGTTTTATAAGTACAATAACTATAATCATGGAGAAAAATTGCTTCGCTAACAAAATACAATTGGGTTCAGCCCAAAAGAGGTCCAAAACTTCATCAGTAGTTTCATCACATCTGTGCCAATAAACATAATGGTTATCCACTAGAATTTTCATCAATTGTTGAATGACACTCCTTTTCTCCATAGCATGCAATCTCATCTTCGCCTTCGCATTGTAAATAGTCCTCATCGTGGAAGCATTCGCCTCATCACGACCTTTGATTTCACAAAGAACATCTTTCGGTTTTACGCCAGCAATTGTCATTTCACTAAGAATCTTCTTTTCATGTTTGTTCAATCTTCCCGCATATGGATGCCCCACTAAAGTTTTTGGTAACTCATGATTATGAACTCCACATTTCACATATACCTTCCATCGATCCCCACCAAGATTCAAACCACGAACTAAAAATGGGCAATTATATTTTCTTGTAGCACTATCTCTCTTCGGTTCATATTTTTTTCCTCTTTCATAACCCAAAAATAACCTTGGCCTCCTTTTACTAGTACCGTGGTCCGACTTTTGGGTCACGATTATAGTCTTGATCACCTTTTCTTTACTTTGACACCAATCTACTAGAACATGCCGAGATTCAAATATCTATCGAAACCAAAATTGAATAAATTAATGATTTTAAATTTTATAGAAAATAAGTACTGTAAAATTGTAAGTTAAGTACTCATTATACTTTATTTATCTGTTATAAACACATGAGTCACGTCAATAGATTTTGTGAGGTTATAGTCGTTCTCCATAGAATCTAAAATATTAAAACTATTATACACACTAACATTAAATGACTGGTCACCACAAGTCGGATTAATAGGCTCTCCATCAATGAGATTCTTTCTTTCGTCGCCATCCAAATTAAGGTTAGCACATTTCATTTGGCTTTGAGAAAGAGGCTCTATTTTCATAGCTTGTTAATCAACATCGAGATAAAGAACTTTACTAGTTGCTTCTAATTGAATTACGGTAAAATCAATTTCTTCAAGAAAAGAAATATCATTCCAAATAGAAGAATCAAAGCAATTTAGGTCCTGCAATATTTTAATTATATAAGTAAGAAATTATCCTGAACATACCAATACAGAGCTCTATTACATCAATTTAAGATTTTTTCAGTAGCAGCACATACTCAGCCAATGTGGGTTGAGTGATGTTCATATCACTCGGCTAATGTGGGGAGAGTAACTGATGGGTTTAAAACCCCTAGCTCTGTTTTACCTCTATTTTTTTTTGACAAACTTTTTCATTATGATTTTGCAACATTCATCAAATTAAAAATTAAAATGCACAAATATAAGGTAACATTGAAACAAATATACCTCTTTTGATCTATCTTTATCATTTAGGTCACCAAATATAACACCATCTTTATCTTTCTCTTATACTTCACCACCATCTTTGAGCTTCTTCAAGACTTTTATTTCTACATTATTAAACTCATTAACCATGATTTTTTATGCTTTATCACTTAAACAATATTGTTAGTATTTGATTTCTTGTTCAAAATAGATTTTTTGTGGGTGGAGATGGAACCTACGACAGAACACATGGTTACTCGGGAGTGGGAGTTGTGATGGGTGGTGGGTGTTTTTTTTATTTGGTTAAGTTAATTACATTATTAGTTAATAGTTAACAGTAAATATTTATATTATAAAAGTTAAATAAGAGGGTGGTAGAAATAAACTTTAGTTTAATATTAATAAAACTTCTAGAGGGTGTTTGTGACAAAAACTGGGGGTGCATTTATTAGCCCCTTTAAAAAACTATGGATTAACTGTGATGGTGGCGTTTGATAAAATAACTAAAAATTGAAACTAAAAGTTAAAAATTGAAAACTAAAAATTGAAACTAAAAGTTAAAAATTGAAAACTAAAAATTGAAACTAAAAGTTAAAAATTGAAAACTGAAAATCTGTTTGTTTACTTTTGAAAATTGTATTTGAAAAAATGTTATTTGTTTGAATATAATACATGTGAAAACTAAATTTTTTTTAATATGACAATTTTACTCTTATTATTTTATTTAGATCACATGTAAAATGAGAAACAAAGAGAGTAAAATAAATATTTTATAATAAGGTGTTTTAAAGTTTTAAATTTAAGTGGCAAATTTGTCACTTAAATTTTTTGGTTAAAATTTTCAGTTTTAAGTGGTAAATCACTTAAATTTTTTTAACAAATAAATATTTTTAAAACCACTTAAATCTAAAAACTTTAGTCAAACGAACAACCCTAGTGTGCTGAGTTGGCTCTTTAGTGTGGCACTAAACATGTGAACGACCGGAGATGCTCTTAGGAAGATTGGAATTAATGTTGTATGGCACTACTTTAGTGTGGGGAGAAGATTCAATTAATGCATAGGCACAGTTTCATTCTATGGTTAGCTTGTAGAAATAGACTCATAACAAAATTTTGACATAATTATATAAGATTATGTTTGTGTATATATCACCGGTTGATGTACGTAATATATATACATATATATATATAAAATAATCAGTTCAGTTCATAAAGATATAGTTAAGGACATGAGGATATTTTAAAAAAATTATAATTTTCTTATATGTAATATTAATATTGTTTAGTGAGATAAACTTCTAGTGGCAGTTTGATTATAAAAAGTCCAAAATTCCTTATTTTTAAGGTGGATGAACTTAGAGTATCTCCAACTGTAGTGTATAATTTTGGTTTGCGTAAAATTTACATGTTTTGTAAAAAAAAGGTCTCCTGCAGTCTTTTAAGAAAATTTGACCCTTAGGATTTGTGTAAAAAAGTTGTGTAAAATAAAAACCTAATTTACAGAACCACGTCAGATAATCTCGCGTTTATTTTCCCTCGTCCCGTGTTTAGAAATAAATGGATTTAAAAAGTAAGGGAATAAATATAGGACAAGTTACACTTGTGCGTATCTAATTGGTAGTTTAATATTTACACAAAAGTCTAAAACATACTGTTGAAATACAAAACGAATTCTTTATTATTTTTGTGTAAATCTCACTTAGGATTTACACAAAATTTATACAAGACGATTGGAGATGCTCTTCTATATTAGATGGATAGAAATAATATCACCCCTGATAAAAAGGGTTGATTTATTCACTGAGTTGTAAAAGAAAGCCTAAGTATTTTTAGATGTTTTTTTAAAAGAATTATTTGTTATTTTTAAAGTGACCCCAATAAAAAATTACAAAACTTATCCTATCGTATCCCGCACATATTTTATAGGTATCTCTTCCGTATCCAAAATTTAAAAAATAATTCAAAAAAAAAATGGATACTCCAATATGTATCCCGCCGTATCGATCGCGTATTCGTGCATGATACGTTCCAATATCGATACTCCAACCCTAACTGAAGTATCCGTACTTTAGAGGTTTTAGGTTACTGTTGTATCTGTGCTGTTCTTTGTAATTTGCTTGTTTGTTTTAATAAATATCTAAATTTACCAAAAAATAATAATTAATATTACTACTAATTTTTGTAAAATTTAAGAGAGTGGTGTGGGGACAAAATAGTTGGTATATATATATTTTAATTTTTTCAAGAGAAATTTAGAGCAATGTTATATTTATCAGGTATTCTTATCACCTATTTTTGTCGGTAAGCATTACATGGTTCGTACTTTTATAAAATATTACAAAGATACAACCCATGTAATGCACCTATTAAGAATATGTGAGAAGAATCATAGGCAAGAAAAACATTTTCCAAAAATTTAACACTAAAAACACAAAATTTTAGAAAATTGACATAAATGTTTTAGGCAAATATTTGTGTCACATAAAAAGAAAAATTGACAATATCTATATCTATATTATATATAAAAGTACGAATAACTTAAGTGTTTTCCCTTTTTTGTTTGAAGACAAATATACCAGTCGATTTTAAATAAATGATTTTAAGATTTACATTAAATTAAATAATAAAATTCCATATATTTTTATATTAGTATTTCAAATAAATTCAAACTATTTTATTTGGATAAAATAATTTAACAAAGATTTTAAGTTAGATTTATATTAAATAAAATAGTATAAATGTATAACTTCATATATTTTTAAGTTAGATTTACATTAAATAAAATAGTATAAGTTAGATTTATTCCAAATAAATTCAAACTCTACTTTATTGGCAAAAATAAGTAAGCAATTTAGAGTTTGTGTTGAATTGTGTATTTTGTATAAAAAATTGATTTTAAATAAAAGATTTTAAGATTTACATTAAATAAAACAGTATAACTCCATATATTTTCATATTAGTATTCCAAATAAATTCAAACTCTACTTTATTTGGCTAAAATAATTAAACAAAGGTTTTAAGCTAGATTTATATTAAATAAGATAGTATAAGTTTAGAGATAATGGGCTCGAGGGCCACGCTTCGTAATATTTTATGACTTTAAGGACGGACTCATGTTTAATAAAGGAAAGTAGTATTAATTTTATAATTTGGTTTTACAATAAGAACACTTTTCATAATATTAATTTATTTTAAGAAAAATGATAAATGTTGATGGACAAATATACCCCAATATAAATCAATTAAGAACAATCAAAATCCAATTCATAACCAGAATAGGAATACAGCTTCCATTCGAGCCATATGTGTACATATCTGTGCATAAAATATATATATATATATATATATGTATAGAGAGATAGATCGATTTTGAGAGTTTATTAACAAATATGGCCGAATCTAAGGTATGCTTTGCTATCATTCTCCCTCATTTTATTATTATTTATGTACATAGATTACTATTTGAGGTCGACAATTTTTTTTACATTGATGGTATTTTCATTGATCTGAACATTCTATTAAAATATAGCAAAATAAAGAATGAAAAATCCATGTAGATATTTGGTGCTCAAGCTGCTTTAATACTTTCAATTTAGTTATATGTGTTCACATATGGTGCTAAAACCTTTTTAGCACTATTCTAGTGTTAGAAAATTGATGCTAAAATTGTTTTAGCACCATGTGATTAGTTATTATGTTCTGTACAATTTGTGCTAAATCTATTTTAGTACCTTGAATTTAGTTGGTTTCTGTTTGCTATTGGTGCTAAATCTGTTTTAGGACTTTGAATTTCGTTGTTTTTTGTTTTGTATCAGTGCTAAAACCTTTTAGCATCATTCCAGTGTTGGACAATTAATGCTAAAACTGTTTTAGTACTAAGTGATTAGTTACTACTATGTTTTGGATAATTGGTGCTAAATCTGTTTTAACACCTTGAATTTTTTTATTTTTTGTTTTCTATTTGTGCTAAATCTATTTTAGCACCTTGAATTCTGTTGCTCTATGTTTTGTATTGGTGTTAAAACCTTTTTAGCACCATTCCAATGTTAGACAATTAGTATTAAACATGTTTTAACATTATGTGATTAGTTATTTTTTTCTGGACAATTGGTGTTAAATCTTTTAGCACCTTGAATTTCGTTGTTCTCTGTTTTTTTATTGATGCTATATCTGTTTTAGTACCTTGAATTTCATTGTTCTCAGTTTTCTATTTGTGTTAAATATGTTTTAGCACCATGAATTTTGTTATTATCTATTTTGTATTGGTGATAAAACCCTTTTAGCACCATTTCAGTATTGGACAATTTGTACTAAAACTGTTTTAGCACCATGTAAATAGTTATTATGTTATGGACATTGTTGAATAATTGATGATCGATCGTTGTGAATTTTGTGAGAGAGAAGGTTGTTTGGATTTTAAAATTTTTGATTAGGACCGGTTCTAAGTATCTTTTGGAGACATGAGATATTATATTAGCATTATTGTGTTATTAGTTAAACATAGTTAAACAAGAAAGGGGCATTAATTTCTTTTTTGTACAATGTTCTTAATTTACACTTTTCAAGAAGGAGGCTGTTTAATAAATCATATTAAAATTAGAAAACTTTTAGCATGAATCAGAATTTCGTTCAAAAATTCACCATAAAGGTATGCTTATTAAACTGTATTTTGCTTGATTGTTTTTAACATTATAATAAATCAAATTTATATTAATTTATGTATTCTAAAACTTATTTGTTTATTCATAACTATGTTTAATGTTTAAAAAAAATATGAATATATTGTAACTCTGGCTTAGTAAAACATTTGTGTTAATTTGTTTTTTTACTATTTTAATATTTTTGTTGTTATATAATATATTATTTATATGAGTGTTATATTATTATTTGATATTATGGTAAAACGTTCATATTAAACATTATTGGGCTATATAATCAATTATTTATATGTCTGTTATATTATTATTTGGTACTGTGCATAATAATCCTTATATGTTTAATATAATTAACTATCTACTAATTCTAAAAACTTAGTAAAAATATATTACTCTCTTATATATCTAATTAAGAGTCTGCATGGTCACCTTATGTACCAAAAAAATTCAATACAACATTTTTCTATAGTTGACCGATTATATGATTTTCTTATAATTATTAATTTAATTTTACACTTGATGCTATGTTTTGTTTATATGTTATTATTTTTATTTCATACTAATTATTCAATTCTTAGTATATACGTATTTATTAATAGACTTAATGATATTTGTTAAACACTAAAATCACGTGCAACACACTTGCACAAAAACTAGTATATTAAATATATAATCCTGCCAATTTGTTGAAGTAGAGCAACACCAGGCATATATAAAAGTAATATATATATATATATATATATATTTTATTTCTACATAAATATTGAAATAGGGCTTGAAATCAGCGAGGCTAGATTGCTAGCCATGTTAAATTAGTTTATAGATATTTTATTAATAATATTAAGAGCATTTCCAACGAGCTCTTTCAAGAATTAAAGAGCAATATTTTTAAAGAGTCAAGGTCAGTGGCGGATCTAGGATTTAAAGTTGCGGCGGGGGGGGGGGGGGAGGGCAAAACACAATATAAAAAATATGATATTCTATAAATTTGTTAAGAGGAACCACAACCACTTAAATTTATTGAATATTTATAATATAAATAATAATGGGTATAACTATTGACACTCCATAAAAAAAATTAACACTCTAAAATAATTTTTAGAGATAAAAAATTTTATAACAAAATAAAAATACATAATTTTATTTAAAGAGTGCCAACAACTATATTTATATAAAAAAAATACTAATACTAATGGGGGTTTAAAATATCTCGGAGGGACCCGGGCCCCCCATTCCCCCCTCCATCCGCCACTGGCCAAGGTTGTAAAATTAGTTTTAACAAAAGTAGTAAGATTAGATCACTATCTTAAAAGAGTTATTCTCTTTCTTCAAATTTGGATGGTAAAAAATGGTTCTTCAAATTTCTTTTTTGAATATCTTATTTGATAGAAGTTTGTGTTGGTCAAATAACATATTATCCTCATTAATTGCTCGGAACAAAAATATATTATCATTTGAATAGGTTGAAAGTGCTTCTCAAAAGTATCTCTTCAAATGGCTACGTAGTATAACTTTTGAATTTTCGATTTTTATAGATTATGTAATGTAATAATTGTCAATACAATTATTATGTTCTAAAGCGAATGGATAAGATAGTATATTAATTTTTCTGAATTTTCAAGAAAATTAGTGAACTTTTAAATTATTATTTTAATATTTCTTATGAAAAGTAATTATTGGGGGATTCAAAAACCAAGAGTGAGTTGAGCGTGTACGGGTGGTGATGAAATGAGATGCAATGCGAAGCGGCGGGGAGTGGAAAGATAATTGTTGCCATTTGAATTGGATTGTATCATCCTCGTATTACTACCAGCTGCTGCTTGCGTAACGTCACTTGTGAGCTCAGTCATAACAATAATATTATTATGACGATGACGATGACGATGATCGACCACCACCACGACAGCAGCTAGCTCATCCATTAAATGTTGGAACAATTTCTACAAACTCCACCAATAAGCCGCAAGGTCTCCCGCCTTCTTCTATAGACACTTCTATCTTCCTAATTTGGATAAAAGTAATAATATAATCAATTTTTTACTTGTCCATATGTTTGTTTGTTTGTGTTACAGTTTTTTTTAGGATAAGCCGCATTACTTAGAAAAGGACTGGGGATGCTACTTTTCAGATGATAACACAAATACAATTTCCCCTAATCGAAAGGCAGTTTAATTTAGAGGTTTATTTACTATTTATTTATTTATTATTGGGAAGTGCGTTTTTTTTGGATCGCAATGGACTATTCCAATTGTAATTGATACGTGCAACATATCTCAAGAGGTTTAGAGAGAATATAATTCTTCATCAGCTGGTAGTTGGTTGGTTACCTTTAGGATTTCTTTTGTTATTTATCTTTATTTTTCTTGTTTATCTAGCTATTTATTTATCTAGTTAGTGATTATCTTCAGATCAAGATGTATAAATTAGGAGGATCTTTTTTGAGAGGTGAAAAATTCATCAGACTTTTTAGTGTTAATGGGTTCCACTCGGGTATTTCTTCTCGATCTCCTTATCAGTTGGTATCAGATATGACGGTTCTCGACCGTGGTTCTAACCAATGACTCTGGAGACTAGATATATGGAATTAGCGGCTAGATTGGACGCTATAGAAGCTAGCGTGCGTGAGTGAAATTAAGGACATGATGAAATCGTTGAACGTGAATGAATAAGAGATCTAATGAAAACTTTGGTGCGGAGGAGCGAGATGCTGCCAACAGATCAAACATAATCATCTTCTGCCAATCGAAGAGTTGTGGTACAAGGCTCAACTTGGGGACAAATGGGCATCTAGACCCATTAATGGGTCGATTTTCCACGATTTACGAGTGAAAACCCAAAGGGTTGGGTATTCTGATGCGAAAGATTTTTCGACCTCAACCGAACAAAAGACAACAATAAAGTACATCACCTTCATTAGTCTTGAAGGAAGAGCCCTAGAATGGTTGTAGGGGTACTTAAGTTCGCATGGAGTTCCCACGTGGTTGGAATTCTCTCATGATGAGTGTATGCGATTCGGGCCTAACGTCTATGACGATGACACCGAGACTTTAAACAAACAACAACAGATGGGTTCAGTGAAAGACTACCATGAACGTTTCGAGGAATTATCAAATCGGACCAAATGGCTACCAGAAGATTTTTTGTAAGTTGTTTCGTTAGTGGGCTAAAAGAAGATATTTGACCGGACGTTCAAATGTTTCGTCTCACAACCATGATTCAAGTTGTGGGGTTGGCAAGACTCCAGGAAGAGAGTGTAGATGCTACAGGGAAAAATAGTGCAAAGCCAACAATGAAGTCTAAACCGAACCTAGGGTATGATAATGAAAAACTTCCACTAAAGTATTAATTTAACTAAAGTTGTTTGTCCTTCTGGAAATGAAATGATCTAACTGCCCAAACCATTGATAGCACGTACTACTCGCTACGGGTGTGCACAGTTCGGTTAACTGAACTGTGCAAATTAACCGCCAACTGAACCGACTTGTCGATTTTAAGATAATTGTCAACCGACCCGATCCGCTACCTACTTAAAACTGGTTGGGGTCGGTTCGGTTATTGTTGGTTATTGTTGGTTCGCTTAGTCGGTTATTATCGGTTTTTGGCTTATATATTTTTTATACATTTAATATTTATCATATAATATATATATATATATATATAGTAAAAGAAATAAACTTAACCAACCAATAGGAGCACAACAAGTGTTATATCAATTTGGTTATTACCGGTTTCGTAACTCCGCTAACCGCCAACCGAACCGACCTCTATCGGTTTTTATTTTTTTCAACTGAACCGGACCGAAAACCGACTAAATCGGTTCGATTCGAGCCGATTTTTCGGTTTTTCTGCACACCCCTACTACTCGCTATAACCTTTTGGCAACTTAAAATTTCTGACTTATTAGTATTTCTTCTTTTTGATTTTTTGAAATTAAGGAGTCAGTGTTTCTATGATTAACGTCAACTCTAAGATAGTACTAATTTATGTGGATGATATTTACTTATCTTTTTAAAACAATTCCTTTGTTAGTAGCTATATATGGTAAAATGGGTCATATAAACACCCACAGAAAAGCAAACGGCAGGCAGATGCAATTGTTTTATGGCATGAGATACGTGGACGATACATATTGGGCTTGGTATAATAGCAGTGTGCATTTCGTAGTAGATAATAATATATAAATAATATAATATAAGTGTACTGGTATCAAAATGAATGGGGGGGGGGGGGGGGGGGTGAAGGGAAGGGATGGCGGCAGTGGCGGACCCAGAAATTTAACCAACTGGGGGCGAAATTCAAAACAGACAAAAATATATTTAAAACACATCAATAACCGAGAACAAATTTAACCACAAATATAATCGTATTAATAATAATACTTGATACAATTAAAAGTTTTAAAATACTTAATACTTACAAATTACAATAAAATTTTACGAGATTTTATATTTTGAAAGTATTATAGCACGTGCTTCTTATTAATATTATTGAAGAGGAAGAGAACAAAAAAAAAAGAAAGAAAGAAAGAAAGGAACAAAGGAACTAAAAGAAGTCTGATAATTAAATGAAATCTGATCTCGGCAGTGGAAACTAGCAAGTGGGTGTGGGGTTTGATAATTTTGTTGTTATTACACTTAGGTACCCTCAAATATAAATTTATGCACATAAGTCCTTATAATTTTTTTTTTTTAAAAAATACCCTATATCTATTAAAAAAAATTAAAAGCCAACTGGGGGCAATTGCCCCCATTTGCCCTAGTGTAGGACCGCCCCTGGATGGCGGCAATTCTTGTTGATTAAGTCCCATAATCTGACAAATATGTAATAGATTAATCAACTCTGAACTTGTTAAGACCCTGGGCCTATCCCGGGTGGTTAGAACTATTTTCTTTGACGTAGATGGCCACAGGTTCAAGTTTCTCGCTCTCTCCTCTACACTAGGCCTAAAATTGTTGTTTTGCATCACTTCATTAAAATTGGGATAACCTTATTTTATCGAGGGTTCAATAGTTCGTGCTGATCTAATTATTTAGTTAACAATGAATTTACACCTCAAATGTGAGGGCTTTTAATCTTTTATGCAAATTAATTTTAGAGCACCCAAGGATGTCAATGGAGTGCAATAGTGCACCCATTAATAGTCATATCACTGACTCAATATTTATGGCAATGACTTTTAACGCTACCTACTAATTATAGATTAATTCAAGTCTTACGGCGTGTTAAAACTTACCCCACCCACCAAAAATGACCCTTACCCTGATATTTATCTACAGCTCAGATCTTCCATATGAGATGGTTAATTACCCATAGTAACTTGTACATAATCAAAGGTGGTACCACAAACCACTTTATGGATCCATTAACATTTGAAATTTGTACCATTTTGAAAACAAATAGATCAAAGCAATAGAGGAAAGTTATTTGTTAAAAAAAAATATAAGAAAATCCCATTAGTAAACTCTTCAAAGTAAGATTTTCATACGGTCGAAACTAAAAGTTAGTAAATCAGATTACATTTACAATGTAAAAATATAAAATTTCTTTTAAAAAATTTAGGAGCAGAATCATCTGTTTGACACGTTCCATGCATACCTGATAATTGAAAAATATCCAAAAAGCATTTGGAATTATCCTATCTCTGTTAACTCCTTCAAAATTTCGGTACAAATTATTTTACCTATTTATCTATGTAACTATAATCAAATAATTGAAAAAGAATTATAAGTTATTGTTTAAAAAATAAACTTAAAAACTTTAAAAGAGATGGGAAAGATAATACTGCTCCACACATTGAAATAGAGGAATCTTTCTAATTTCAAATACCTTGACCCACCAATATTTAAGAAAGACGAGACTCCCAAAAATACAATAATACTTAGAGCATCGTTATACCTTGATGTGCCAATATTTAAGAAAGACGAGACTCCTAAAAATACAATAATACTTAGAGCATCATTATACCTTGATGTGCCAATAATTTAGAAAGACGAGACTCACAAAAATATAATAATACTTATAGCATGGTTAACATTTGTAAAAGAAAAGTAGATTTGAGAGTACAAAAGAAATAATAATACTTCTTTCACCTTAAATAATACTCTCTTTGTCTCAAAAATATTGTCCCACTTTCCCTTGGTACTTTATAACTAATCAGTGGTCAAGACTACCACTCATTTTTTATTGTGAGGTATGGCACATTAATTATGTCCCGAAACAAAAATAAAATAATCTACTTACGACATTCCGAAAAAGAAAATAGGGCCAATTTTTCAAACGGATGAGTAAAAGAAAAAAAAACACAGAAGTGGCAAGTAATAGTTACACGTATAATCATTATTATAATTCCATGTTCAAAAGTTATGCTAAGAACAATATATTCCTTTTGCATAATATTTCAGAACAGTACCAAAGAAGGCAACTAATAATCAAAAGTATCATGTTAAGTTCTTAAGTAACTCTTATCATACTTAAATGATATGCAGCAGATTTTCAACCCAATCATCATATTATACAAAGTACAAAAAGGATTGTTATCAAATAAACCATCATCAAATAAAGTTTAACAACACCTAAAACTTGTAAGTTATCTCATCTTAACAAAAACCTTAAATATCAAAATAGCTCAAAGATCATCACTCCTACAATAAAAAACCATCGAAGTAAAACAATTACAGAGATATATTGTTCTTTTGTTGTGAAAATCGCACATTACAACGTTGACGATGTCGAGCGATAGTCAGCTTACAGCCTTATCTTTCTCATTTCTTTTTTTTAGTCAATTGGATCAATGGTGGGGCAAGGGATAAGAATCTACCACTGCTACAATTTTATCTATTTAAAATTGGTGAAATTCTTTTGAATTCATAAATGGTTCAAGGAACAATTTTCCCAAATATCGTATGTATTTGGAAGGAATCTATGGGAGTTCTACTCGTTAAAATGAAAAAGTAACAATAATTGATAAACATTGGCAAACCCATGTTGGGTGTATAACATTTCAATGATTTATTTTATAATGCAAATGTCTCATCAATAATGTTTACCTATAACTAAAATAAACTGTAATATTTAAAAATTTTGGAAATGTTAAACTAGAAAGGGGATATATATTAAACAAGTGAAGGATGAATTAATAGTAATGATTTAAAAGATAACGAACACAATGCTGTTTTAGGGTTTCACCACTGTCTAAACAGATTGGAGCTCCAACCCCATAAGCACTCGATTGATCATAATAATTCCAAAGATTACTTGGTGTAAAATATTCAACCTTTTCCCTATCCAAAAGATGCCAAGCCAAGCTTATTTACATCTTAATTTCACTCTGCACACACACACACACACACATATATATATATCAAAAGAAATAATATCAAAAGAAAACACATTTCATCATATATGAAATAAAAGTATATAATGGGTGGGTTATATTTGGAATTGTTTTTCTTTTTTCATTTTCGTTGAAGAGATAAATTGTAAAGACACAAAAATGACAGAGCAAACCGTGGGGAGGAATTAGGAAGGAATAACTGATATTGTGCAACCAACGAAGCATTCTAGGTTTGATTCGTTTAATCCTTAGTCTAAAACCATGTTAAGAGGGAGAGAGAGGAAGATAAATACAAGGGGGTGGAGGTCTATTGTTCTCTTTTTTAACCCTGTAAATAGAGGAATAAACTTGTAAACTGCAAGAAGCTGTGCGTCAAAGAGAGAAAAAGACGGGGAGAATACAGAACCGTATTTGGACGCTCAAAACATTATGCAAAAAGCGAATTAAGCAGTTGGAGAAGAGGATGATTATTACGCATTTAATATGTAATAAATTGGAGAGAGTCGAGATGTAATAATAGAATATTGGCTTTGGAATATAGGGCATAAATATGGTTTATGGTTAGAGCTCTCACTTTTAATTAGGGGCGGATGTAATTAGTAAACAGGTGCCCCACCATAAAACATAATTGCATTTTACTGTTTTCCATGCAATCTGATCCTTGAGGAGTTCTTACAAGAAGTGCCATACTTGATTTTAAGGTGCTTATAGAAAATTTGATTTCCCAAGAATATTTTTTTACTTTCTTTTTGTTCTTTTCAAAATGTCCCTCCTTTCCTCTATTTTTAACAATTGGATTTGAACACAAATTGTCACTATAAATTATAAAAATGGTACTAAATATAAATAAAACGGTATACAAACGTAGTCTTAGCTTATTTAACAATCAGATTTGAACACAAATTGTCGCTGTGAATTATAAAAATGGTACTAAATACACATAAAACAACACAAAAATGTAGTCATAGGAAATGGGGGCATTTTGGGAAGAGAAAAATCAACTAAAAGGGTATTCTTGAAAAATCATTAAGTGAACAATAACTTCTATTTTTGTAATAAGTTTTGTTATTTTGTTATATAATGTAATTTTGAAAATGGTGATAATAGATTTGTAAATTCAATACTTGGTTATGCTATTTTTGTAATTGTCTTTAAAACTTAACTGTGAGCTTTTGGTGCAAGAAAAACTTCCTATTTCATTATTTTTTTTAATTATATTATATCTGACAACTTCTAATATACCAATATCAATAATTTTTTAATACCAAAAGCAATAACTTACCAAGAATTTACATATACTCATTTTTACAAAGGATAGTCGTACTGTCAAAATAATATTATCTTTGTCAAAGTATAATACTAATTTGATAAGTTATACAATATATTTCTAAAGTTGTATATTATTTTTACAATAAGTATACTCGCTTTGGTAATGGTACCACCATTTTTAAATTTGATAGTTTCACTTTGTATTTAGTATTATTCAAAAAATATCAATGTTAATATAAGCAATTGTATTTAGTATTATTCCAAAAATATTAATTTTAATATAACCAATTGTCAAGAATACAATTTATTTTTTATTGTGAGTTGGTGCAACTTATTTGAGACATTCCAAAAAAAAAGTAAGACAATCGATTTAAAAATTGTATATTTAACTTTATACATACCGGCTATTAGTACTCCACATGACTATTCTAACATTCCAAAAAGTATCATGAGCTTGTTTGGTTGTCATCCAATTTCCGAATTATTATTATTATTTTTGCTTAATTCATGAATAATCTAATTTGGGTGTTTAGTTAAAAAATGAACTAGTATATAAAGCCATAAACTTAAATTAATATTTAATACATTAAATAAGAAATCATAAGGGGATAGTTGAAATTACATAACTTATAACTATCATATAAAATCATATGAAAAAAATCATTGCATATTTTTTTTTAAAATGAAAACATTTAAAATTTGTTAATTTACAACGAAACAATTACAAATGAGCTAATTTACGCACCCAAACAAGCCAGTAAAAATGTAAAAAACATACGCATAAAGTGTCAATAATAATAGTTTTTTAGTGCTAAACTATTTACTTGGAATGTTAATAACATACTCTTTTAAAAAATAAATTAGAAATTAAATAAGGTCTAAGTGACTAGGTATCTCCCTTAATACTACAAACAAAGAAAAACACACTCTACCATTCCCACGAATCGAATCATTGACCTCAAGGTAAGAGTAGAAGTTGCATACTATTGGACCAACCCCTATCCTCCTTTACCCATACTTTAAGGGTGTGCTTGACGCGCCGGATTAAAGAGTCGGATAAGATTATTTAATCCCATCCGGACATGATAAAATAATCCCACCTTTTAGGTGAGATTCGTTAATCCCCCTCTCGGTAGGATAAGAAGTTTTAGTGAGATAAATAATCCACCCGGATATCCAATCCCGACGAACATCAAATATGAGATAGGATAAAGTTATCTTATCCCATCCTATCCTGCACATCAAATGCAGCCTAAGTGTTAATGGTTAAATAAATAATTTTTAAAAAAGACAAAAAAATTAAAAAAACTAAAGAAATAAAACATAAAGTTTCAAAGCCTATAAAATGTACTGACTTGAATGACAAAAACAATAAACCAAATGACATGTCAAAAAATACTTGATTCAATCTATTAAATTGGTACTAGTATCATTATTCTTATGTCCCACCTATCACATATTTATGGCTCCACCCTGGCTTCCAATAAGGAGTTTAGGTATTCTTTCATGTTATGTTATTGGTAGGTTGTAAAAATAAGGATGCTTAAAATTTCATTTTATTTAAAAGAAAAAAAATTAGAATATAAGATATTATCTTCTTTGTATATTAAAAAGAAAACCCTCTTTAAAAATGGATTCACGTATATTAAGAAATTAACTCAGTTACCTCAAGTACATTTTATGGGACGATAAATAAAATGTGGTGATATTAGTACCCCTATAATCTCTTAGTAACACTCTCACCAAAAAATAGGATCATTTGTTATTTTCACCCCTATAATCTCTTCGTAACACTCTCGGTAAAACAAGAGGATCATTTGTTATTTTCACCCCACTTTTTTTAATTTAACACAAAGGTTAAGTAACCCACTAATCATATAATTAACTAAACTACCCCACATTCAATTCCCCTCCAAAATTCTTCCACCATCTTCAACCGAGTTTAACAACAAATTTCAGTTGGCCAAAACAGCAACCAAAAACCTCCATTGACGCAATGCAAGTTAAACTTATCAAATTTTAATTCGAAGCAAAGCCCTAAGTTTAAAGATTGGTAGAAAATAAAGAAACTACGAAACAAATGAAGTTTAACAAGCAATAAATAGTTAATAGTAGACATGTTTTTATTTTGTTTAATTATTCATATTATTTTTATAACATACACAACAAATATATGCGTAAACAACATAATGCGAGCTGCCCTATAACACGAAAAAGGTTCACTCAATTATCCGTAATCGAGTTTTAGGTCCTTACACTTGGTTACAGGGAACTGTGTATGGCCTTTTATGTGCATGCTTTAAGAAGACTTGCTCTGTTCTTGATCAGGGACGAGTGGCTAGGCATGTTACTCAATTGAGAGTAACTGAATGAAAGTCCCGCCAAAGGTTAAATTGATAAGATCTCAATATTTTTGTTCGGCCTTTAAAAACTCACTAGTTTAGACCTTCCTCGGTTGTGATTTGCCAAGAGTGACTAAACATATTCGGTGAGGTTCCTAGCCCTTAAAGCAAAATACCACGATTGCCAAGTAAATTGGACATACTCGATTTCACCAATCGAGTACATGCGGTCTACCTTAGTTATGGTCAATTGAGTACATGCACTTCACCTCGGCTACGAGCAACCGAGCCCAGTTGCATATGGGTTCAATTTACAATTCCAACTTTGGGGTTTTAGTAGTATGCGTAAGGTAAATTATGAACCTTTAGTAAACAACTTGCAATATTTTAAGGTTTTACATCAATTTTGAAGATTAGAGTTTTATATCAAATTTAAAGATTAAGGTTGACGAACTTTCTTGAATTTTTTTAATGCTACTTTCAACCGAGGAGATGGATATGGAATTGTTTGTGATGAGACAAAGATGGCCCTTTAATTTCTTATGCTTTCAATTAAGGAGATGGAGATGTTTGTTTTTGGCGTGATAATGATTATCATTTACTAATTGAGTTATGGATTTATTTTTAATTATAATTAAATTTTAACGGTACGTATTAGAGAGTGTGAGTGGTATATATAGGAAAGTGAGTGTTACTAAGGAAAAATTGTATAAGTTAAAAAGTTATTAAAAGTAAAATTACATCAACAAATTTGTGGAGTGTCAATATCATCGACCTACATAAAAAGCCACAATTAATCTGAACATTTTGTATATTTTTCTGAAATATTATAATTTTTATAATGTTAGCTTGGAGTAGTGCATTGGATTCCCTGAGGACTGTGGTCATGACTCGTTTCTCATCCATGAAGTGATTCTTTCGAAAAAAATTCCACCTATACTAATGTCTCATTGTCTAAACACTGCTATACTACGGAGATAACAATTCAATTAAGGGTGCGTTTGATTGCAAGCATGAAATTTACATGGAAAGAAAATAAGTTCCAGCCAATTGAATTGCCTAGAATTGAGTTGCATGGAAAATGTCAATTAAATGTGTTTGATTGCCTTAATTTTCTACCCGAAAAATATTAGTTGTATTATGGCAATTTTAATGTAGAAAAAATTATGGGTATTTTTTTACATAATTTTATAGTCATTATGGATTTTGTTTAATTGATCTTGATTAGTAGATTTTAAATATTAATTTTTTATTAAATTTTGAATTTTGTAATTTAAGTTATAGCATTTTTAATGTATAAAATGTGTAAAATTTTGTTTCAAAAAATGTGCAATTGCCTGAAAAATAAATACAAGGCCACCCCCCCCCCCCACCAAAGAAAATATTTTCCTTGTTTGCATGGAAAAGTACATGAATAGTACCAAAAGTGGGAGTTTGACTGCCAGAAAAATATTGACAATCAAACAACACAAAAATAACAACTTGGGTGGAAAAGCCATATTTTTCATGAAAAATATGGCTAATCAAACGCACCCTAATACTACTAATACATGAATTCTGAACCTATACAAACCTCTTTACATCTCTAAAGTCACAACTTAAATCTAAAAATAATATATTTTTGTTTATAAATTTAAACAAAAAAAAAGTATTTTCAAAAGAAAATTGGACCACAAATCATTTCATTTCTTCTGCGCTATGCTGGCCAATGGCATAAAGCATTTTTTTTTCCCTAAACATTGATCAATTAAAGTTAGATAATTGAAGCAATACGGGTCGACAAAAAAAATAAATTAAATTTATTAAATTTATAATTCTTATTACTTATTTTTAATAAATGTATTATATGAGTTATATTTGTGGATATATTATATATTGATAAAAATAAGTACTGAGATTACAATATTAAAAATATTATTATTAAAAAAATAGGAAAATGGGTAAAGCATTTCCCAGGGAAAGTCTCCATCCTCTCCTCTCTCCTCTCATTCTCTCTCTACGGACAATAAAAGTCACAGGAACAAAAAGAAAGGCATTACAGGGCTCTGGAGTTCAACTCTCCTTGTGATGGGTGTTTTTATTGGTAATTAAGCCCCTTTCAATTGTTTGTTTATCTAATTCTTATTTGTATAAATTTCAGTTGTCTCACTGAACTCATAAAAGATTTTGTTGTATTTATGTAATCACTTATTAGGTTACTGATTTGTTACCTTCGTTTTATTGGAGGTAGAACAAATTAAAGGAGAAAACCCCCTTAAGAGGCTGAGATGGGTTGCCTCGGATCCATGAAACCCAGGTTTTATCTGCAAAAAAAGCTCCACGTTCCCTTGTGATTCTTGGGCTTAGTTTTCCTTTTCCTAGGTTCTTCTTTCCCATGAACCACGCCCTTTCCTTTCCTTCTTATCTGTAAGGGTTTAATTTTTGGCCTTTTCACGTGTTGGTAGTACAGATAGGATTTAGGTATTCCAGGTTTTCTTCTTTCCTTTTTCCTCTCTCTGAGAATAATTTGGCAAACTTCGAATTTCTATTTATAGATGATAGACTTGTCACTTAGTGCTTTCAAACTTTCGTCCCCATGGAGAACACAAGAGTTTATAAAAAAACTTTATATTACTCAAGAACACTTTACAATGCTTATAATTCAACTCACTCTCTATGCTCAACACAAATGAACCCTCCACCTATTTATAGGTTCAACACAAATGAGGCCTTCCCGAATGGATGGTCGAGATCGATCCAATCCAATGGTCTAGATTTACATTCCAGAACTTTCTATACAAATATCTCTAACTAGAATTCTCTAGAATAATCTACCAAGATTATTTACAACTAGGCTATTCTAGAAAGTTCTACATCTAGGCTCTTCTAGAATACATAGTCCACCAGATCTGCTTGCCCATCTTCATTTTTTTTTTCTTTTTTAACTTTTTATTCATTCGACCTCTACTTTGTTCTTAGTGTTTACTTAGTATGTAGGAGATTAATGGCTTCTTAACCCAATCTTTAATTTATGCTCATCTTTAGCTCATTCCAAAGTCAATCTGTGCTTCTTAGTGTTATGACTTGCTTTGTTGCTCAATTATTGGTTGAAGTTTTCAGCCACGGGGAGTGGACTTCGCAAAAACATGTTGCTCCTTTCTCAAGTTAATTGCTGCAAGGATATAGGTGGATCAAAGAGTGACTGATTATGTGACTTTTGTGGGGGTTCAGTGGCAATCATTAGGTTTTGTTTTTGATATACGAAGAGGGGATGATGGAAAAGATTTCTCCAGCTCTTGCAGTTACACTCAGTTTAAGTAATCCTATCTGCGATACCTCTGGAGCCACGAGCCATGTAGAAATAACTCAGCTCAAGCTTATGGCTGAGACGACGAGTTTGTTATCAGACCCTGCACCGGTTATCCATATTGAGTCTGTCACTAGCTGGGATGAGAATTGCAATGGTCTAGAGAGTGGGCTAAATATGGAAACCACACGCAAAAATGGGAGCAATTTGGTTTCTAGTGATGTTATGATTCAAGAACATGAAGGCGATGAAATTTTGTCGGTAGGGGATGACCCGCAGGGAATTAATATCGAGGAGATGCTTGCTTTGGGTTCTAGTTCAGAAAGAAGCTTGCCGATTGCTGTTGAATTCCAGGGAATTGGCAATGGTCAAATTGTTGCTAAGGTTATTAGTTTGAGAGAGCAAAGTATGGAAACGAAGCTGGCTGATGTTTTGTTAACCATGGCGGCTAGCAAAAACGAAGAGTGTTCCAGTGGGTCTACTCTAAAAGCATCTGTGATGGCTCTTCAGTTGCCTACAGAGAAGAATCCTGCCAAAGGTGGCATCAAAAGTGTTTTCGAATTGAATTATGTGCCCCTTTGGGGTTCTGTCTCTCTATGTGGAAAAAGGCCGGAGATGGAAGATGCTGTTGTGGTTGTACCTCAGTTTACAAAAATTCCTATTAGAATGCTTGTTGGCGATCGTGTAATTGACGGGATGACTCAAAATTTGAGTCACCTAACAAGTCATTTTTTGGGGTGTATGATGGTCATGGAGGCTCTCAGGTATTCCCTTTTCTGTATGCATGGTTCCTTTGGATTCAACTTTCAGTTTACATCGATATCTTATTAATTTACTTATTTTAGAACTTGCATTAGCGGGTAATACATGTAGTAAATTAATGTCTATTATTGCTAGTTTAGGGCATTCCATGTAGTAAATCATGTTTATTTCTCGACTACAAGCGTTATGGTCAAAACTAAGAGGTGTTTGCTCATGCAGGTAGCAAACTACTGTTTTGATCGGATCCATTTCGCTTTGGCAGAGGAGTTAACGGTTATGAAATATAATTCGGGCGAGGAAAGCACAAGAGACAGTAGACAGTCGCAGTGGGAGAAGGTCTTCACAAATTGTTTTCTAAGGGTTGATGATGAAGTTAGTGGAAAAGTTGGGAGAGACATCTCTGAAGACTCGTGTAACAGTATTTCTGAACCTGTAGCCCCTGAAACTGTTGGGTCTACTGCTGTGGTTGCACTAATCTGTTCATCCCATATTATAGTTGCAAACTGTGGTGATTCGAGGGCAGTGCTTTATCGTGGTAAAGAGGTCATTGCCTTGTCAATTGATCATAAAGTAAGGCTAAAGTTCTACACCTTTTTGCTGAGTCAGAATTAAAGGTCGTCCTCACAACCAATCTTAATATATGAATCTTCCCTTACGCATCTTTAATTTTTTTGGTAAAATCAGCCGAACCGAGAAGATGAATATGCAAGGATTGAAGCATCAGGGGGCAAGGTCATACAGTGGAACGGACACCGTGTCTTTGGTGTTCTTGCAATGTCAAGGTCCATAGGTAGGTGGATGTTGTACTTTAAATTTTTATGGCTACAAGAATTTTTTTTTTAATCAATTTACTGGCATCGGGATTTGGGACAATTCCCTGAAATTGAAGTAGCATAAAAATTAAGAGTTATCTCGACCCAAAACTTGATTACACTTGGTCCAAAACATGTGAAATTTTCTTTAGTGCTTATTTTCTTGTTTGTGGGAAATTACATCATATTTTGATTGCTTGGCTATAACAATGAATGAAATAGGAAAGAGTTAGACAGGAAACAAAATGAATCCAGGAAATGGAAGTTCACTTGAAATATGTTCCCTTCAATCTCTACATATTGTTTAGAGTGAACTTGTGGACAAACAAGTGGGCTAGCCTAGCTGGAAAAGGCACCCATCCTAGGAGAGATCCCGGATTCGAGTCTCACTGGGGCCAGGGGATTTGGGGGATTTTCTTTCTTTGTAGTTAAGAAGAGATTTAGACCTTCCTTTTTTTTAAAAAAAAATACTTGTGGGCACTATTTTCAGTTTTTTGTTTAGCTGTTCTATTTTCTCATGAAACAAAGAATAAATTAGTATTTCTTCAAGTGCGTGCTGCATATTTTAGACATATTTGAAAGTATGATCGAATGAAGTAATTGAACAATTGCATTCCTCAGGTGATAGATATTTTAAACCGTGGATAATACCGGAGCCAGAAGTGAAATTTGTAGCAAGAGCAAGAGAAGACGAGTGCCTTATTTTAGCGAGTGATGGTCTATGGGATGTGATGACAAATGAGGAAGCATGTGAAGCGGCTAGAAGACGGATTTTGCTTTGGCACAAAAAGAATGGGGCTAGCGGGGTTGGGGTAACGGCTCTTGAAAGGGGTCAAGGGGTTGATCCTGCAGCACAAGCAGCAGCAGATTACCTATCAGGGCTTGCCCTCCAGAAGGGAAGCAAGGACAACATTTCGGTGATTGTGGTGGATTTGAAAGCTCAAAGGAAGTTTAAGACCAAATCTTGATTAATATGTCCTCATCCCATGCATGTTGCTGTTATAATTTTACTATATATATATATATGTGATACAGTTTTGTACAATATAGACCTGCGTCGTCTCATTATTACATAGTTTGGTCCATTCGTTTTTCATATGGGCTCAATGGGTGTTGGTGCGAGAAAGAGAGTAGTAGTGCTTAGGAGGGCCATCTATGATAGACACTAAAAAAGGTTTGTGTTAATTCCTGAATTTTTGTCATGTATCTTTTAACAAGTTGTGGTTATGTAAATTGAAGCAGTTGTAATTTGTTTTTCCCTTTTTCTTTTCACCTGTTTTTTTTTAATTATAATTTATTTATTTGTTTTGGTCAAAGGAGCTTAAGTTTCTTGAATCTTCACCTCTGTATTTATGCGTTGGTGAGCTTAATGCTGTGTTATGCTATGTGTCAAGAGTGATGAACCAATTGAAAGCTTCTTAGAAATCACATTTCACCAATTGAAGTAAATTTCTTCTTTCATTTTTTTCCCCTAAAAGAAGGTCCAATTCTATATGTATCGTGGTTTTGGCTCTCCTCCTGTACTGTTGTTATATAGGTATCTTCTCTCCTGACCTTTTTACTCTTACCTAAGAAAGGACCATTTTTTCAATCGTCAGTTGTGGTTTAATATTAGGGGTTTTTGGTTTATATTCATTTCTCTGCCCCTTGATTTCATTTGATTGTTTGCTTTAGGAATTGGTAAGTAGTTTAATTGTATTAAACTGGAATGATTACAATTTGCAAATTGCTGTCTGCTAATTTTGTATTAAATTTTTTGTTACTTGGTCAAGTTCTCTTATGGGGAGGCAAATTTTGTTGTATTCTAGAGGTGCGGTGTTATCCAGACAAATCTTATGCTGTGCAAAATGACCATGCTTGATCTAGTTGCCTGCATGAATGACTAATTTTCAGAGGAATGAATAGCCCTGAAGAGAGGGATATTGAACAGGTGAAGTAACTTCCTTTAATTCTCCAACTGATGTTATCTACTTTAATGATGTATCTTAGTAGTTCATAAGCTAATATGATGCACCATAACTATTTTTTTTAGTTCAAATGGGTGTTACTCTTTCTTTTATCCTAGACATATATATTTCTTTCTTTCTGCTATATAGCGCCTTTCTTTTTTGATCGATTCTGCTATATAGCCTGAAGAGCTTCTTCTGTTGGTGTGATGACAGGGATTTTCGATTTAAGCATGCAAGTTTCTTTGAAAGGATTAGCTTTGTGCTTTTCTCCTTTTGGATTAAATAGAAGTTTTGCATTTAGCTAGCTTGCAGAACTTCTAGTTTCTTGGCATCAATGGTCAACACTCAGTGCTTCACTCAGTGCTTCATATACTTGAACAATTTCAGAGTTTTGCATGGAAAATGTGAAATAAATATTGTCCAGCTAGTGTGATGATTTATACAATTTAGGATCCATTTATGGAACTTAAAATTAACTTTACAGGTTTAACTATATTTGTCTCTATTCTCCCTATCCTGTTCTCTTCCGCTGTTGGTAAAGCCAGCATGGATTTGTTAGGCTAACCAGAAATGGATGGGATTACTATGCAGTGAGTGGGCCATAGCACTCTTAGCGTAATGTCTAATAGTAGTCACATAGAAATGTGCATACTTAATTTACTTCATGAAGTCTAGCACAGTGTTTAGTACTAATATCTTATCCTTATTGTGAGCCCAATGTTCCGTCTCTTATTTTATTGAATTCATCTTATGTTTTCCATTTAAATAGCAGGCCATTGCAGCCTCGAAGAGAGGAGATGGTCATTTCTACTAATGTATGTACATGGAGGAAAGCCAAGGTTTTGCCCGGGCTTTCTAATGTAAGTTTTACTGTATTTATCGCCAATAGTACATGTTTTCTGTCTTTTCCCCTGTCCTTGCGATTTGCGTAAAAATTGCAGTATTTTTAAGATTTAACTCTTGATGTCTATATTGTTAATTGCAATTCCCAACTATTAAACCAATACGTTTATTTCGTTCAAATGGGATATAAGGAAACAAGCCAAATGATTTTAATTATTACAGCCTCAAAACCACACTTGCAGTACAACAACGATAGCAAAAGTCCTATAGAACAATAGCAAAAGACCTATAAAAATAATAGTCCTATACGTGCCGCACTTTACAAAACTTTCTGGATAGGTCACTGCTTGCAGGGAGCCCACAAAAACAACTCATGTACAAGGCATGTGCAAAATCTAGCGCACTAAGAGCATTTTCTTGGTATTACCTTTTTTGGAACTTGCTACTGACAACCAGAAACTCTTGTGCTAAAACATTCTTGTCAATTGTCAATTGTCAATCATGAATCTTTTTTAACAAGTTCTTTTAGAGCTTTGAGTACTTCATTTATATTTATCTTCTGCTGCGCCGTTTGTCTCAAGGGAAGCTCGGAGGAGAAAACAATGAGTAAACCATCATCGTTGCCTTCTCGAACATCAGAGTTCGGCGAATCATGCACCGTTGTAGAGTGAACAATGGACTTCAAAACCGTTTTGTGGCATGTATTAGCTGCTTTTTCTCTTTTCTTTTGAACCTATTTTTTGAGTTGGACTTCCTCCTGGACCATTGGCAGGTGAGTTGGATAGGCAGCACCCGCTACTTTTTTTTCGCTCTTCAAAGTTTCCTTTTCCTTCTTATGGGCCAAGTGGATCTCTTCTTGGACAATTGTCCTCATTTGCTTAGGCAACTCAGAAATTGCAGCGGCTACTTGAACGACTCATACTTCACCTTTCGAACCTCTTTAGTCCTAACAATATCCCGTTTCATTGCTGCGGTTTTCTTCTCCAACGATTTTGTTGTGCACTAGATTCTATTCACGTCCTCCCCCGTTATGGAATCATAAGTGCCCTTCAAGGCAGCTTGAATGCCCTCTGTCTTTGACTTCTCAATTTTGTGGTGTATGTTTAAAATTACACAAGCTGATGGGCAGATGCTGCCCAATATTTTGAGGCATTGAGCTTTTGGAATCAAAATCAAATTAGTGATATCGAGTTCTTTCAAAAGAAATTTCCCCTCTCAAAAAATCTTATAATCGCCTTACAAGTATCATGGCCTAAAATATCCCAATGCTTAAAATAAAACAATCCTAGAAAATCATCTGGGCTCCGTACCTTGAAAGCATTTGCAGCCATGAAAACCTCTTCATCATGAACTGGTCTCAACAAAGCCTTAATGATTTCACTATAAACCACCTGGTTCATATAGCTAATAAAATTCGAGAAATCTCTATCCCCAGACGATTTAAAGATTCCCTGAAAATGATGTTCAATTATGGATTGGATTTCACTAGGATCATCAAACCAGCTTTTGAGTCCTCTTCCCCGAGGCGGAGGATGAGATTCCTTTGTTTTCTCTGCGATGTCAAAATGTGAAAGAAACAGGAATTTTTGTCGCCATAATTAAGCCAATTAACTTCGGAATGTTGATGCCAATACATTTCCTCTTGTTTGAGAATATCATCAATTTTCCGCGCTACCCCCTTCCACATGAATCACATTGCTGTCAACAATGTTCTGATATATAGACGAGATCGAATCAGAATTGGGGGCTGTAAAATTACAAGCCCTAGAGTCACACTTCAAACTTTGCCAACCTTTTTGAGCTTTGAACTTCCTAATCTCTCTGGATGGAGTAAAATTTTCCCTTGAATTCAATTTCTCCTCTTCTTCGAATGTTACAATTTCATCAAGTACCTGTTCTTCAATTAATTCTGTTGATATGGAAAGTCACTTATTAAAGAACAAATGCCCATTCTCTCTCTTTAGACATTTGAAAGTGGGTTGGAGGGTCCAGTCCCATATTCGTTTAAGGTGAAAGAGTTTTTATCTCAGATGCCAACATTTCGTCCATAAAGACTCGGATAGTGGACGCAGGTGACTCCACATTGGGACCAATATTATTTGATGGTAGGCTTTCAGGGGGTTCTATTACAATGTAGGGCTGATTGTTTCTTTTTGGGCCATGGTCTAAAAGAAATTTAGTGAAGTAATAAGCATTACCTGAAGGATTAGGGACACTAGCTAAAATTTGGCCTATGAGGGTATGGTCTTTTCCAAGCTGGTCCACTTTGTCATCTTTCTTGCTTGTCATTAAGCCGCAATCATCCTTGATCTCTGATTTGTCTAGCAGCAACGTGCACTTCCACTCCCTTCACCCTCTGAAAAAACAAAGGCATTTCTTTCTGCTGTCCCCTAAAGGGCACGTGGCTCCTCCCTACTCGAGCTCCAGATTTTCCTGTGTCCCCTTCCAAAATTTGTCTCCGGCATAGGAAAATTCCAATTACTCCCTGACGGTTTGTCATAGTAAGCCTTCAATTCAGGGCCATATTGCTACTTAGTCTGGTTGCCTTTGGAGTTCCCGTAGCAAGAAGAGTTGTGACCTATGATGCAAAAACACTCTCTTGGAAGCCACATGTCCTGCCTGACACGTGTCGGAAGGTCCGACACGCTCCGACACGGGTGTCGAAGAGTGTCCCATAGTTTATTATATTTTTTTTAGGCGGACACGTGAAGGACATGTGAGAGACACGTGAAGGACACGTAAAAAGGGTCAAATTACAAATAACCAAAAATATATAGGTTCAAATAATAATAAAACAAACCTAACAATCTTTCTCTTTCCTGTAAAACCATTCCCCAGCCACCATCGAAACAAAACCCTAACCCCAACTCTTAGCCATTGACGACTTCTCAGCCTTAACTTCCCGTTGATGACTTGACGACTTCTCTTCGGCATCCCATATCTCCGTCTCTCTCTAAGTACACCACATTTTCAATAGATCGAGAGAAGATGGGGAATAAATGCATACTATTGTTGTTAATTGTGTGGAGCAGCTAATGAGATGTAGAGGCAGAGGATGAGGGTGAGGAAGACGAAGCTACAGTGAGTGGCTAAGGAGAGGAAAATGCAGGCTGGTGGCTGAGGAGATGAAAGCTAGGGTTTTGTAACCAAAGGCATTTTGAAAGACTATTTTTTCCTGGTGGAAGTGTTAAAAGGTTAACATTCTCTTCAAACTAATTAAAAACTTAAATAAAAAATATGTTTTGACCCTTTAAATTACTACATTTTTTATTTTGACCCCTTAAACTACAACGAACTCCCAAGTTATTTTTATTTAATACTTTTACCCCTTAAAACTAAAAAAATTGATAATGTTTATTGAATTCTTAAATATTTATAATGTTTATTACATATATATATATATATATATATAAATATAATTAATTAATTAAGAATGTGTCTCCCCCAAGTGTTGTGTCTTACATTTTGGAAAATTTGCATATTGGGTATCGCGTGTCGTGTCGAAATGCATGTTGTGTGTCGCGTCCATGCTTCATAGGTCGTGACCCAACCGACCATAAGCATAGCAGAATATAGACAGTTTTTCATACTTAAAGGCTATCCAAAAAGGAGAGTCTCTCTCCGTGTAACATGAATCCTGCTTTTAGAGGCATAAAGATAATGATTTTAACCCTAACTCTTATGAAGCTCTTGAAACTTCCTTTTATATTTCTTTTGTTATCTATATCCATTAGCGCACCCATTATAGTAGCCGTCTTTTTTATATTATTCAAACTTGTGAATGGGAATATTGTGAGTTTGAATCCAAAACAGAGCTGAGGAGAAATCCTGTTCTTCTACGACCTTCCCAATTTCTCAAGTAAGGTGACCCAGGAAGAACCATGGACGCTCTTTGATAATCTTCAGTCGATCACCATCACTTTTGAAATGCAAGTATTATCCCCCTAATAGGAGAAAGAAAATTGTTGCTTCGTCTGCTATGAATTCGTTATGATATTGCCCACCCCTTTCTTGTTGAGAACATTATCTGAAATGATTTTCCCTAATGAAGAGAACTTGGTCAGTTTTTCCACCGTACCAGCATTATCTTCCAGATTCAGGACCTCCATGAGGCCTTTAAATAGTCATGAATGGGAGGAGTCAATGGATGAAGAGAGCACAAACGGGATAGAAAGTGAGAGTGTGAGACACGAGAGAAAAGTGATAGAAAGTTACTAAGAGATTATGCTGGAAACCAAGGAAATATCCAATTAGGAGGAAGTATCTCAAATAAACAAAGATTGGACTGAAAAACAATAAAATAGCACTGAAGGGAAGGGAAAAAAAGGATGGTGGCAGAGGGCTGAGACATGTTCAGAGAAACTCTCACTTAGAGAGAGAAAGGTCAAGTTCTGCATTTAGCTAGCTTGTAGAACTTCTAGTTGTTTGGCATCAGAGGTCATCACTCAGTGCTTCATATACTTAAAGCAATTAGAGGATTTCAATTGATCCTTTCCTGAGAATTAGATGTTCTTCCCAAATAGGCCTTTTATTTGGTAGGTACCATCGAACAATTTCAGAGTTTTGTACGGAAATGTGAAATAAATATTCTCTAGCTAGTGGGATGATTTATGCAATTTAAGATCCATTTTTGGAACTTGAATTAAATTTACAGGTTTAACTATGTTCATCTCTATTTTATCCTTCTCTTTTGCTATTGGTAAAGCCAGCATGGACTTGTTAGGCTAACCAGAAATTGATGGGATTACTATGCAGTGAGTGAACCATAACAGTCTTAGCGTAATGTCCAATAGTAGTCACACAGAAATGTGCATACTTAATTTACTTCGTGAAGTCTAGTACAGTGTTTAGTACTAGTATCTTATCCTTATTGTGAGCCCAATGTTTTCTTTTGTTTCTCATTTAAAAAAGCAGGCCATTACATCCTTAAAGAGAGGAGATGATCATTTCTACTAATGTATGGACGTGGAGGAAAGTCAAGGTTTTGCCCATTCTGGCTTTCTAATATGTTTTACTTAGGGTATAAAGGGGTGTTCGAAAATTTGAATTCGTTCCGAATTCGAATCCTTATTTTGTGGATATTTATCCGAATGGATATCCAAAAAAATGGATAGGGATATGGATAATGATAGTATTCGACCTGGATAATTCGTATTCGAGATGGATTATTCATATTTGCGGCTAAATATTCATATTCGCTATAATTTAGTATATATATCTCTCCCCATTTTAAAAAAAATTGGATATGATTTATTCTGGTGTGCACAAGCTGGCTCAATTTACCAAAAATAAATAAATTAAAGCAAACCAAAAAAAAATTGAAAAACTATTTACAACATATGTGATTTGATAACATTAAATGTACGAGACCATATCAAATTTGAAATTGTAGAGATTTTCAAGTTTGATTTTTCATTTTGATATGTGTGGTTAAATTATAATTTTATCGTAAATTTTACTGGGTTATACAATAAGAAGAAAAATCATTATTTGAGTTAAAAGTTTGATATAAAAAGTTAGTCATTATTTTAATACGTTTTGCAATGTTTTGTTATACTTCTCGAGTTACAGCTTGTATAATGTGTCATTTTAATTAAAATTATGTAATCAAATATATTTTTAACATTGAACTAATTTTTATGTTAGCAAAAAATAAAAATATATGTATATAATTATATAGAAAAATGGATAGGGATATTATCCGAATTCGAGATATCCGATAGGATAAAAATAAGAATAGTTTTATATGCTATCCGAAGAGATACGAATAAAGATTTGGATAATAAATTTAAGAAGGGATACCTATAATGAATAGTGTAGTATCCGGTCTATATTCGATCTGTTTACATCTCTAGTTTTACTGCATTTCGCCAATAGTACATGTTTTCTATTTATTACCCTACCTTTGCGACTTGCGTGCCTTGCGACTTGCATAAAAAGTTGTAGTATTTTTCAGATTTAGATTGTTAATTGCAATTCTCAAAAGGGTATAAGGAAAGAAGCCAAACTTATATTTATTATTACAGCCCCAAAACCATAATTGCAGTACAACAATAATAGCAAAAGACCTATAAAACTATAGCCATACACATGTGTAAGGCATGTGCAAAATATAGTGCACTCCAAATTGACAATAATAGCCTCTTCTTTGTATTACCTTTTTTGACAACCAACCCTTGCACAAAAGCCTTTTCGTCAATTGTCACTCATGAATCTGTTTTAATAAGTTCTTTCAGAGATTTGAGTATTTCATTTTCAAGGCAATCTCAGAGGTGATGACGATGATTAAACCCCCATCCTTGTCTTCTCGAACATCAAAGTTTGGCGAATCATGCACCGTTGTTGAGTGAACAATGAACTTTAAAACTGTTTTGAATTAGACTTCCTCCTGGACCATTGGCAGGTGAGTTGAGTTGGTAGCAACCTAGTTACTTCTTTTTCACTCTTTAAAGATTCCTTCTCCTTCTTACGGGCCAAGTAGATCTCTTCTTGGACAATTGTCCTCATTTGTTCAGGCAACTTGGAAATTTCAATGGCTACTTTATCGACTACATGCTTCACCTTTTGAATCTCTTCTTTAAACCTAGCAATTTCCAGGTGGGTTGGATTGGCAGGCTGTAACCCCAGCTACTTAGGATTTGCTCTTTAAAGCTTCATTCTCCTTCTTATGGGTCGAGTGGATCTCTTCTTGGACAATTTCCTGTTTCATTGCTGTGGTGTTCTTCTCCACAGTTTTGTTATACATTCGATTTTATTCACGTCCTCCCCTATTATGGAATCATAAGTGCCTTCATGGCAGCTTGAATACCCTCAGCCTTTGCCTTTGCATACTTGTGGTGCACATTTAAGCTGAATGCAATTGTAGAAAGAATGGCAGCTAACGTAGCTGCCGCCTGGGTAAGTCCTGGTTTCTTCCAAATGGTGGCTAAGCCAGCTGCAACTTGGTTGATTTTACACATACTTTGTGTACCTAGAACAATATTCAATATTCCATTGATTTTTTCAATTATTTTATGATGCACAGAAAAAACTCACAAGATTCCAAAGAATTTTTACCTACAAGGTGATAGGCAATGCACTTGTTCCTTGAGACGGTCCAAAAATTAAAGCAACGACAATTATGAGGTTTAACCCTATTGCTAATCAAGAAAGCATTAGTGAGACTACATTTCTCAAAAATAACATTGCATTTAAGCATTCAATATTAAATTTATTTTTTCAATTATTTATGTACAGAAGAAACCAGATTCGAAAGAATTTTTATTTAGTATAGTGATAAGTGATCAGTAATGCACTTGTTCCTTGAGACAGTCCAAAAAATAAATCAACAATTATGAGGTTTAATTCTTCAACCCTAATTGCTAATTAAGAAAGCATTAGTGAGACTACATTCCTCAAAAATAAAATTGCATTTATTTTTTCAATTTTTTTTGTACAAAAGAAACCCTTAAGATTCTAAAGAATTTTTTACCTACAACGTGATCGGCAGTGCACTTGTTTCTTGAGACAGTCCGAAAAATAAAGCAACTGACAACTCTAAGGTTTAACCCTAATTGATAATCAAGAAAGCAGCAATGTTATGAATGTACCGACCACAATTGTTTGATTGTTGATTCTCAATAAAGAAAAAAAAACATCCCATGTTTCAAATTCAATACCCAAATTCTGAAGAAAAATAAAGTGCTTACCTAATAAAAATGATACTTCTTTTTTTAGAGCTTCGCAAAAGAATCCGAGACATATATAGACAGAGATAGTTGAGAGAGTAAAAGAAATGATGAATTAGAGGAATTTTGATGAGTTACTGTTTGAGAGTTTTGTGAGAGTAAGCAAGGTGTCACGAACCGCTCGATTTTGTTCAAGAAAATTGAAAAATTCCGGAATACTACGGAGGCTTATAGAATTTTCTAGAACTTTATGGAATAATGGAGAAGAGCCTCCAACCTTCTAGAGCATTCTAGAAGAGCCTTAATATAGAACTTTCTAGAATAGCCTAGTTGTAAATAATCTTGGTAGATTATTCTAGAGTATTCAAGTTAGAGATATTTGTATAGAAAGTTTTAGAATGTAAATGTAGACCATTGGATTGGTTTGATCTCGACCGTCCATTCGGGAAGACCTCACCTATAAATAGGTGGAGGGTTCATTTGTGTTGGGACATAGAGAGTGAGTTGTATTCTAAACATTGTAAAGTGTTCTTGAGTAATATAAAGTTTCTTTTATAAACTCTTGTGTTCTATCTTGCCTAAGTTTCATTCGGTGTGTTCGTTATTCTGAAGCCATTGTGGGAAGGCTGACTTAGTGTAAATCCGTATGGACGAAAGTTTGAAAGCATTAAGTGCCGCACGTGTCTTGAAAAGGTTCAAGCCGTGGGCTTCTTTTTGAAGTACCCAACTCCCGTTCACCATTAAAATCCGTTAAGTGGTTAGTCCTATTTAGTTTTCCCAACATATTTCAAATTATTTCAACAATTTTTAATATAATTTTAGGGCTGCTCGTCTATTTAATAAATTTCCATTTTTTTTTATGACACAAACCCTTGGTATCAAATATTTTTGTATGAAATATACCCCTGGTATTATATAGTTACTAAATTAATAAATTAGGAGCAAAATTTAAGGGTTTTTTCCTCTTTGCACGGTCATCTTAAAATGATTTGACAAATTGTAATGTAAAATGCTTATGTTATAATACGCATTTGCTAGTTATAAAATGTTTGTGTTGCTCTGTAGGATTTTTTTTTTAAATTGTTTTTGCTTATTAAAGATCATTGTTTTTTGCTTATTAAAGATCATTGGTTTTGTATAAAACACATGTACTAAAATGTTATATCAATAATCATCAATTTTAATTAAGAGTGCACCAAGTAGATGGTTCGGGTTTTAACTAAAGCGGTGTTTTTTTTTTTATATTTAATCAAGATTCTTGAAATTAGTCTTCACTTTTTCAAGGCTAAAAATAGGATTGAGCCACAACCAAATAAAAGGGGGACAATTGCCAATCTATAGTTACTTTTAAAAAATGAAAATATTAGTCACGTTTTCCCCCTTTAAATTTACTAATAATATTAATCCTGCCTCATAATTCTAAATAAAAATAATATTAATACTATTTTTTTAATAAAAATTGACATTATTGTTATTAAGCTTGCTCCTTTAAAAAAATTCTTAACTCTTCCACCTGCTGAAATTCTAGAATGAATGAAAAATTAAGGATTTGAAATTTTCATAAAATAAAGCAAATAATGACTGGAAAATTATAAAAACCTTTTTGGCTCAAAGGTCAAATCAAATATGGATAAAAATGCTAAAAGAAAAGTTGATGGGGGTAAGCGGAAGTACATAGAGGTTGAAGTTTTAGGAGTTCATTCCGTACACTTTAGAAAGAGATTTAAAAGAGAGAGAAAGGAGAGGGATATTTAAATCAAAAATTAAGAAAAATGTTGAGAGGGTAAAATGAGGAGAGAGATACATGGTTTGTGTTCAGATTTTAGAGAGATACATAATATATTTACCCAAAAAGGGTGGAGAGAGACGATTAAAAATAAAGTAAAAGGGAGAGTGAGAGACAAAGAGGCCCACAATTTTTTTGCTTTCATTCTGAACTAAAAATAACCATTATTCTTGGATCTTTTAGATTGAAAGCATTCTTAACTCTAGGATATTACTTGTTATAGTTACATCAATAATACTTAATTTTGCACTATAGACAAATATTAGGTAGTGCCCGTATCGAATGGCATGGGCATTGCAATGTAAAAAAAAAGTTAAAAAATAGTGAGATTGAATAAAAAATACTTAAAATAGTATAAAACCATATACGCAACCTATTTAATTGTCAAGCTCGCGTAGGGGGTTTGCTAAAACGGATACCAAATGATATATCCGACCTGACCAGATTGATTTTTTTTAGTTAAAAAATTGAATTTGCCCCCATTTTTGATATGCTTAAATTTGAACCCGTTTTGTCACCTCATTAAGGTCATGTTGGGTTAATTTGTCATCCCTAATCATTCACTAATATATACAAAAATAAATATTTGAAAAAAATTAATGTATCCCTTTATTATTATAATAACATTATATATTTCTAAAATTTTAATTATAAACGTATGGTACCATTGGTAGTAATATTGATTTACAAAAGGAATGTGTTTTTTTTAAATAAACTATTTAAGTTTCTAAAAGATTAAATAAAAAAAATATATCTTTTTATATTTTTAAACTAAATGAAGAATTAGGTTGGAATTGGATTTGAAACAAATAACTTGTGTAAAGTGATTTGAATATAAGTTATATTTAGAGAACATATGTTTAAAGAGAGAAAAGTGGGTTAGAATACCTTTTCTTCAAGTTTTTTTTTTATTTTACAGATAACTTTATATTTATAATAGATTTTATTTTTATGGCATCGATAAGTAGATTCAAAATATGCAAATTTTAATAATTTTTAGTTTTTGTATTTAAAGTTAATTTATTTTAAATTTTAAAAAGAAGATAATGAGAAAGAAAAATGAGAGTAGATTAGTGAAATAAGATAGAGAATTTTTTTTTACTTTATTGATTTGATATTTTGAAAATATATCTAATGGCCCAAATTTTATCTTATTTATTATAACTAAATGTGAGTTATTGATTTAATAAATTAATGATACGATGTTTCTTTCTTTTATAATATAGATATATATTGTATATGGATGAGGTGAAGAAAAGGTGAAGCTCTCTTCTCTCCTTTTTTTTTCTTTATAATATATATATATATATATATTAATTTTTAAGTGAGGGTGAGAAGACAATGTGACAAATTGACAAGAGTACAAAAAAGAACCATAATACATTGTCACACACATCGTCTAAAATGGGGTTCATCAACGAATATATTGTATAAAAAAGTGCTTTTTGTTTTTGACCCCCTAGATTTGAATTCTTTAGCTTTCAGCCCAACTTGTTTCCGAAATTAGTTTTTGGCCCAAAATTTGAATTAATTACGATTTTGAAATTTTAAACATTTATTTAATTCTTTTAATATTAATTTTTGTTCATCCAATCTTACCCTTTATGACTTTTTTTAATTCAAATCCAGTTTTTCTTAAAATTTAGCTCACCTAAGATTTTGGAAAGTATATTAATATATCTTAAATATTTTCAAATTCAAATTCAAGCATGATATGAGATATTGAAACAATTTTTAACTCGAATAATTTAGTTAATTCGTAAAGAAATTGTATTTCAAATCTTACCCTTTTTGAATTTTTAATTTCAAATCCAGTTTTTCCTAAAATTTAGCTAACCTAAGATTTTTCAAAGTACATTAATATATCTTAAATGTTCTCAAATTGAAATTATTACAAGATCTAAGATATTGAAGCAATTTTTAACTTAAATAATTTTGTTAATTCGTAATTTAAGGAAATACTTTGAAGATGTATTCAACAACACAAAGTCAAAAGAAACAAATATATTAACCATTGCAATTTGAGTGGAAGAGACTCAGTTTGCAGAGGTGCACCTTGTAGATTTTTTTGCGTCAAACTTAGTAGTTCCATTGTGCGTGAAAGAGACATATTAAGATAAAATACATACCATTCTTGAATAAAGTAACATAATTCTTGCATACAGAGACCCATTTAAGTAACATACATATTACAAATAATTTGTTATATGACTGTCAGGAGATGTAAAATTATTATATACATAATATGTCTGTATAATTAGTAATTTGACTGACAAAAGATGTAAAATGTAGGCATAATACTAATAATCAGTAATCTGACTGTCAGGAAAACAAAAACTTAAAGGAGGCGTGTAGATTCAAAAAAATAATTTTAAAACAATAGTGACAACCAGTTAATAAACAATACACACAATTAAGATTTTTTCTAGGTAAATAGACTAAGGAAAAGTGTCAAAAGATGTCATACACATAAATCACTTGTGCTTACTATATAAATATTGCGACAATCTTTGCCCATAATAGATTATAAGTTTTATGTCGATTGGTATGTACAAATAGATTGAACCAAGACATATATCAAGGATGACATTATTGGATTACTCGACGCATCATCTGTTGTTATCATAACCTTATCCATGGATCTAAATTACTCCAATTTATCAATCAATTCATTTAAGGGTGACTGATCCAAGCAATTAATGAGAGGATAAATGAAATCAATCTATTTACAGATTTTTCCTTACTTAAAGAATCAATCAAATATATCATATCATATGAGATGATGATCGGTGGTGTTGAAAGAGGAGTGCATTTATAGGCACTGCAAAATGCAAAAGGCAGAGATTGATGAAGACATATGTCACACCTCTCGCCTCTCTTTTTCTCTCTAACGGAGGGGAAGAGAGCTGCGCAATGAATGAAGAGGCGTTTGACCAAAATTTGTATATGTGACTAAGCATATATGTTGTGTCGTTCATCACAATTGGATAATAATAGCCTAATGTTATGTTGACAGAACAGTGTAATGTGTGATAAATTGATTAAATTCATAATTAATTGTATAGATAAATTAATTTAATCCTAACCAAATAAAAACTCACACAAAAAAGAGAATACATGGTTATCCAATAATATATTAAAATTCTTAATAAATATAATTTGAATGGAGGGCATAAAGATAGAGAACATTTGAAAAAAAAAATAGTTTCGAAATTGGGATAAAAGCAAAATAATTGGGGTAAATCCTAAAATTTGATTGTTCACTAATTTGTTAATCGTGTTGGGTCTTGTTTTACAAAAGCTCAAAATTTAGGATTAAAACCTAAACCTAATTTGCTATAAAAAAAAAATAACCCCTCAAATTTAGTGGGTCAAAAACAAAAAGTCCCAAAAATAGCAAATTAAGACTTATTCCTAAATATTGAGCCCTTTTGTAACAAGACCCAACCCATTTAAGAAATTAATAAACAACCCATATTTTTGTTTTTGTACCATTTTTTTTGCATTCAACCTAATTCAAAAAAAATTTTATATATATATTTATTAGGTAAATGTATGTTTTGTCATTCATGGATGATTAGGGTGATTCTGTTACCTACTCTGACTCAAACTAGTCAGTTACCATGATAAACCCCCTCCCGATATATATATATATATATTAGATCCTAATTCTATTGGAAACTTCGATTCCATAAAATTAACATATTTGCTTTCCATCGAGAATGTTTCTCCAAAACTCTTTGTAGGCGGTGCAAAATTTAGGCCAAACCCATAGTAATGATTTGAGAAAAAAAGTTTTGTTATGGTAGCGAGAATGTGAAATTGGACAAAGGATTTTTTGGGTATGGTATGTTCCCCCAACAGCGCTTATGTTAATCCGGCAATACATCCTCCATTTGTGTGTGTGATTGTTATACTGAGCTTTTAAGGCTCTCGATCAATAAAGAATATGGATTACAAGCTGTCTCTCTAAGAGAAAAAGCTAGCCAACAATCTACTTAACGTACAGCCTGAGTATTCAACAACCAACCCTTATCTTGGGCCCTCCCTCTTCTATTTATATGTATAAAATTAGGATTACACTTACTCATTAGGGTTACAGTAAAATGGGTAAAGAGGGTAAGACTTTGGATAACACTCCAGCCTTCTCTCCCTTATCCACAACTAATAACTTCTGAAAATTGTACATTTGTAGTGGCGTAGTGGAGTTCAGTACGATTATGTACAGGTTCGTGCAATTCGATATAATTCCCCTTACACACTTTTCACTCAGTATGATTCCGCTCATGCACTTTCCATGTATGATGAGGCCACGCGTGCCATTCCTTGTCAAAGTCGACCTCGGCTTGGCCGTCTCAACAATCTTGGATGTCGGCAACTCGGTGTGCCATTCTACTAGTTCCCTTCGCTCATGCCAGGCCTGTAGGCCTGGTTTGACATATAGGCTCCTAAGCATATTGGGCCGGCGCAGCTTGCCTTAATCAAATTTTATGCTCCCTCACTCTCATTTCCTTTTTATTATGCAAATTAAAGGAAAAATGGTAATTATGATGGTTTCACCACAGTGTTGTGAACTAAAAAATCGAATAGTCGAACTGTATTGAGCCAAACCGATCCGATCAATAAAATACAGAAACTAAGTATGTTTGGGGCATGACAATGTAAAACCGAACCGAACCAAATTAAACTGAATCATTAAATATGTGACTAAAAAACAATATTACTTTACTATTTAAAATTTTATATTCTTGAAATTTACAAACTCTAGTAAGAATGACTCTTTAGCCATCATGAATATTAAAACTATATTATAATTGTAAAAGTTAATATTTTTTCAATCCGAAATACCTATTTTTCTAACAAAAATAAGTACCGTCTTTTCTAACAGTAAAGTTTATCATTTAAATGGAGAATTCTCGGATCATGCTCCTTTATTAGGTATTTTTATTTTGAAGTTCAAGATTGACAAGGTGGATGTTTTAAATTTCAATCTATGTGGTTGCATCATCATGATTTTCCGTCGGTGGTTAAAAGCAGTTGGGAGGAAGATCTGCAGGGCTGTCTTTTATATGTTTTTGTTGCTAAGTTGAAAAGGCTTAAAAATCGCCTTATTCAATGGAACAAAAACCAGTTTGGGAATATTTTTAATAAAGTTAAGGATGTAGAAGAAATGCTTTGAGAAACTGAAATAAATGTTGAAATTGATAGTTCTATTGAGGCTCTTGAATGTCTGACTAGGGCTAAGGAACAGTATAACAAGATTCTTGGTTGTGAAGAAACTTTTTGGAAGCAAAGAGCTAAGGTTAAATGGCTTAATGAAGGGGAAATGAACACCAAATTCTTTCATGCTTCAGTGGAGATGAAAAGAAGAAAATCTCGAATTTTCAGAATTCAAAATGATAAAGGGGAATGGCTTACTGATCAGGCTGATACGGCTAACGCTGGGGTTGCTTTTTATCAAAATCAATTCACTTCCATGCAGTCTACTTATGATTTCCTTTTGATACTAGATTTTATTCCCAAGTTGATTACGAATAGCCAAAATTTAATACTGATTGCTTCCCCTACCATGGAGGAAATAAAAAATGCTGCTGTTGCTTTGAATCCTAATGGTGCTTCAGGTCTTGATGGTTTTGGTTCGCATTTTCTACGTTAAATGTTAGGAGATTATTAAACATGATATGTTTAAAGCAGTGCAAGCTTTCTTTTAAGGTACCCCTTTACCTAAATCATGGATCAGTACGTTAATTGCTACTCTGCCTAAAGTTTCAAGTTCCAAAAACTTTGGGGTATAAGACCAATTTCTTTATGTAATTTATGTGCTAAAATTGTTTCTAAGATTGTGGTAGATAGAATGGCTTCGGTTCTTCCTTTTACTATTTCTACTGAGAAAAGTGGCTTTGTTAAGGGCCGAAACATGACTGAGAACATTCTGTTAACTCAACAACTAACCGACAAAATAAATGCCAAAGTGAGAGGGAACAATGTTGTATTGAAGCTCGATATGGCTAAAGCCTATGACCGAATTTCTTGGTTGTTTATTTTGAAGAGTTTAAAGCAATTTGGGTTGGATAAGAAGTTGATTGATATGGTTTGGAGGTTATTATCAAATTGTTTTTACTTATTGGTGATCAATAATAAACAAGAAGGTTTTTTTTTCTTCATCTCTTGGGGTTTGTCAATGAGATCCCTTATTTCCATGTCCTTTTATTATTGGTGCCAAGGTTTTTAGTCGAGGTATTAAAAATCTGGTTGATTCTAAACTTGTTATCCTCTACTCCAAGCCCAATAAGTGCCCTCATATTTCTCATCTTGCTTTTGCGGACGACATAGTTATTTTCTCTAATGGTTCTAAGAGATCATTGCAGAATCTTATAAACTTCATTGCTAGATTTGAAGAGGAATCTGGTCAATTGGTTAATAAAACGAAAAGCTATTATGTGGTTGGGGATACGACTAATGTTAGTAGATATCAGTCAATTGCTCAGACTACTGGTTTTATTAAGAAAACTCTGCCTATTAAATATCTGGGTTGTACCTATACAAGGGGAGAGAGCAGATTCATTGTTGCTAAAATCGAGAAAAAATTGGTTGGGTGGAAAGCAAAACTCTTGCCTCAAGGTTCTCGCATTATTTTGATTAAACATGTGCTACAGTCTATTCCAGTTTATACTATGGCTGCTCTTGACCCTCCTAAAGCTATTCTAAATAGAATTGATAGTATTTACAGTATTTTTTTATGGGGTAAAAGGGATTATGGTCTGAGATATCACCGGATTAAGTGGGCTCAATGTTGTTTGCCCACTCAGGAATGAGGTATTGGTGTTAGATGCATGCAGGATATTTGCAAAGCTTTTAGTATGAAATTGTGGTGGAAATTTAGAACAGATGACTCTCTTTGGTCTCGGTATATGTTCCATAAATGCTGCTCTAAAATTCATCCTATTGAGTGTGTTAAAGGCGTTGGGGGATCTTATACGTGGCATAGAATGGTGGAGAGTACAGATTTGACTGAATCTAGTATGGTTTGGATCATTAGTAAGGGGAATGTCAATTTCTGGAAAGATAGGTGGTTTAATGACCAAAAGTTGGGTAAGGGAGTAAACATTCCTTATATTTTGCAAAATCTGATTGTCAAGGAAGCTTTGGTGTATAATTTACGTAGGAAGGTGTGTTGGCCAATAATGTAGATTATTTTTGCATTTAGGAGATTAAAAGTAAAATAACTAATCTTTGTGGGAAGAGGATATTTGTGTTTGGTCAGACCAGTCTAATGGCAGATTTTCTGTACAGTCCGCTTGGCAGAAATGTAGGTGAAAGAAGTGTTATCTCTGCTATAAGTAAAATGACGTGGAGTCATTAAGTGGTCTTTTCTCAATTGGCTTGCATATAGAAGCAGAATTCTTATCGATAATTGTTTGCAAAAAGAGGCATCCACTTGGCTTCCAAATGTTCCTGTTGCAATGACCTTTATGTTGAAACGTTTAATTATCTTTTCGCTTCTAGTCCTACTACTATTAAAGTCTGGAATTATTATGAGCAGAAACTTCAGATTCACAGTTCTACCAATTTTTTTCAAATGAAGCTCAGTGATTAATGGCTTGCTAAAATTCATTCTCGTTGTTAGGCTTGCCAATGTGTCGTGTACAAGTTGGTTTCGTGTCGGGTTGAAATCGTGTCGGGTGAAAAGTGCCTCCACCCGTACACGACACGTTTGATAAACGGGTGAAAATTTCAAATTCATACATGACCCGCTTAACTAACAAATGACACGACCCGATTTGTTTAATCAGTTTAAGATAAACGGTTCGATTCGGGTTATATATGAATGACATTTAGTGGCCCGCTAATAATTCAATTAAGTAATTAACCACTAAAATATACACACTTAATAATTTATATATATGCAACAACATTAAGTAAAAACCATCATATATTGTGATTGTGTTGAAATTTGAGAATTTAAAAACTGGAAAATTTAGGGGGAATGAAATCAGTATAGAGAAAAGGAAAGGTCATGATTGAAGATAAAAGATTTAATACAAAATTTTTAAATTTTTGAAAGCCTTAGGTAAATACTTGTTTATCATATATGGGTTACATGGGTTATTAATGAGTTTACACGACTCGAAATCAACTCGTATTTTTACTAGATTAAACAGACTTTATTCGGGTCTCGCAAATTTACACGAAATCGACTTGTTTAATAAACAAGTTTGACGGTTCAATCTAATTATGATCCGCACCCATTAAGGGTTCACCCAAACCCAGTAAATTCGTATCGATTTCATGTTGTGTTATCGTGTTGTAAATTGTGGGGCCTACTCCTTGTTATTAAGTAATTTTATCCTTGATCCCTAACTGTAAAATTTGGGAATTGTGGATTGTTAGGAACAAAGTTAAATATGAAAATGTCAGTGCTCAAAGTACAGCTGTTATTTATATAGTTGATTTCTCCATCAAAGCTATTCTCAATAGTCAAGCTATCGTTAAGAAGAGAAGTTGGAAAGATGGAGACATCCTGAGACGATTGAAAGTGAATACCGAAGGGACCTTAACTACTCATGTTGTTATTACTAAATGGCTAAAACCAAATGCCGGGACGGTTAAATTGAATTTAGACGGTTTGTTCTAAGGGAAACCCAAGGAAGAGTGGATGAGGTAATCTATTAAGAGATTCAGCTGGCAAGCTTTTAAGGGCTCAAGCAGATTTTTATGGCCACATAACCAACATGTTTGCAAAGATTAAAGCTTTGAGGGTATTCAGGCTTGTGTGGATTATAATTTCTGTAATGTTGATTTTGAGGTTGACTCTCTTGCTCTTTCTAACATTGTGCAGAAGAATTGCGCTGTTCCTGGGAATATTGTTTATATTTGGGTGATTTACCTTTTGACCCCAATTTATTTACTCATATTCTACTTTAGTATCCAAAATTTACGTTAATTCCCATTTGACACCCGTTTGGATGGATTTCGTCTAGTCAAAAAGTTAAACTGTTAAGTGCATTTTTCAATACTAAAAATACTCTGATAGGTAGATTTAAATGAAAACAAAGTCATTTTCACAAGGTCATGTCTCACTCGATTCACATCCAAATGGTGCGATCCACATATGGTTGAAAAGCTCTTACAACGTAGATTATAAATACATTAATAATATTCAATAATAAGCACTTTAAATGTCTTTAAATCGCTGCCAAAGTTGGTAAAAAATCACATTTAAAAAAAATTACAAAACCATTTTCACAAGGCCATATCTCACTCGATTTATATCTAAATAATGCGATCTACATATAGTTGAAAAGCTCTTGTAACATAAATTATAAATACGCCCATAATATTCAATAATAAGCACTTTATATGCCTTTAAATCGCTGCCAAAGTTTGTAAAAAATCACATTTTAAAAAAAAAAGTTTCACGAAGCCATTTTCACAAAACCATACTTTACTCGATTCACGTCCAAATGATGTGATCTACATATGGATGGAAACTTCTTGTAACACATATTATAAATACGCTAATAATTTTAAAATATAAGCACTTTATATGCCTATAAATCGCTGCCAAATATGATTAAAAAAAATCACATTCTTAAAATAGCAAGTTTCACGAAACCATTTTCACAAATCCATATCTCACTTAATTCACTTTCAAATGATGTGATCCACATATAGTTGAAAAGATCTTAAAACATAAGCACTTTATATGCCTCTAAATCGTGAAAAAGGCTAATGAAACTTATCATTTTAAAAAAGTGATTTTTTTCCAATTTAATGGCATATAATGTGCATATTATTGAATATTACTAGTGCATTTATAATCTATGTTGTATGAGCTTTCTAACCATATGTGGATCGCATCATTTGGATATGAATCGAGTGAGATATGGTCTTTTGAAAATGGCTTTGTGAAACTTGTTTTTTTTAAATGTGATTTTTTTGTCATTTTTGGCAGCGATTTAGAGGAATATAAAATGCTTATTATTGAATATTATTAACGTATTTATAATCTATGTTGCAAGAGCTTTCCAACCATATGTGGATAGCATCATTTAGACGTGAATCTAGTGAGATATGACATTTTGAAAATGGCTTCGTGAAACTTGTTTTAAAAACGTGTTTTTTTTTTTATCATTTTTTGTAGAAATTTGGAGGCACATAAAGTGCTTATTATTGAATATTATTAGTGTATTTATAATCTATGCTGTATGAGTTTTCCAACCATGAGCAGATTGCATCATTTGAATGCGAATCAAGTGAGATATGACATTGCGAAAATGGTTTCGTGAAACCTTTTTTTTTTAAAATATAATTTTTACCAACTTTTGAAATGATTTAGAGGCATATAAAATGCTTATTATTGAATATTATTAGTGTATTTATAATCTACATTACAAGAGCTTTCCAACCATATGTTAATCGTATCATTTGGATATGAATTTAGTGAGATATAGCCTTGTGAAAATGGTTTTGTGATTTTTTTTAAAAATGTGATTTTTACCAACTTTGGCAGCGATGTAGATTCATTTAAAATACTAATTATTAAATATTATTAGCACATTTATAATCTATGTTCCAAGAGATTTCGAACCATACGTGGATCGCATCATTTAGATATGAATCAAGTGAGAAATGGTCTTGTGAAAATGGCTTATTGTTTTTTTAAATCTAGCCACATGGGTATTTTTGGTATTGAAAAATGCAATTAACGGTTTGACTTTTTGACCAGATGAAATCCATCTAAATTGATGTCAAAGGGGAATTAATGCAAACTTAGGGTGCCAAAGTGGAATACGTGTAAACAAATGGGGGTCAAAAGGTAAATTACCCTTTATATTTTTAGAGATTTAATGGTTTTGTTGAGGCATTGTAATTACTCTATTTAGCATACTTTTAGAAAGAACAGCATGGCAACTGATTATTTGTCTAATATAGGTTGTAAAGAATGAAGGAGATTGAGGTTTAATTGTAATACCCCGTAATGTAATTAGTATAAATTAGACACATATTAATCTCGACTAAGTAAAATTTTTGAAGAGTTTAGGAATCCTAGTTGAGCTTGGACCAAATTGTAAAGTTACAAAAATTCAAGGTTAAAATAATAAAGTCATGAAACTTCAGGGTGAAAAGTTGTAATTAAGAAAAAGTTAAAATTTTCTTTTCCTTAGCACCACCAACTAAGCCTTGCCTTAAGTTTAAGCTTCTCCATTTTCTTTTTTTCATTTGCGGTGGCCGAGAGACAGAGAAAATTAATATAGGTACAAAACTTTCTTTTTATATATTGGTCATTCAAACTTTGTCGAATTAAATCGAGCTTTAAGGGAAAGATGTTCTGTACATCGAGGGCTATGCAGGGATATAAGAATTTTAAAGTTGTGCTGGTCGGGGTTCGGGTATCAACTCAAATTTCATTCTTTGGGGCTAAATATTTTGAAGTATGAGTTTAATTATTTTTAAAATTCGATAATATGAATTTATTCTATACAAATCATCATATATTAATTATATTTATTTTAAGAATTATTATATGATGAGGATGATGATGTTTTATGATTTATAAAGCCATGTGTATGTGATTTAAAGCAAGATATGTCAATATACTTGATATATATGTGTTATTTGACATACATGAGATATCTCTTGGATGTATAAATGTTTTATATTTATGAAATTAATTAATTGATGAATTATATATATCAAGGGACATGTATAGAGATTTGTTATAATTATATGGCATAAATTGTTTTAAATGTTCATTTATTAGCATATTATGTATATTGTGCATCGTTATTGTGTCAACCGGATTCTTGGAGATTTTTTGGCAAGTTCAGACTATTCTTATAGCCTATCATGTCGGCATATATCTTGTATCTATGGTGCCAAAAGCTTCTTATATCTGTTGTATCATTCTGGGACGTGATATGGTCCCCTGGTGGATCTGATTATAATTGTTATTGTGACCCTTCGATGATGCATGAAATATGTATTGACTAGTGCTTGCAGGTGTGAAAATAAGTAGGGCTAAGTGCCCTTAGGTTGAAAATTCCTAAACTCCCGGAGGACAGCAATGAGGTCGTCTGTCTAGAGCTAACGGTGAGTAGCCCGAAAATTTAGATCTCGGCAAAGCACTTGTGATTCTGCGATATGATATGGATGGACGCGTGATCCAATTCTATTATGACATGATGATGATCCTTTATGGGCCGAATGATGTTATATCGTGATTATGTTTGATTTATTCTCTGGGGTGGTCAGGCCCGTTCTTATTCTTATGATTATGGTTCGGCCTAGCTTCGGTATCTCTTGGGGGCGATCAGGCCCATTATTATTATTATTATTATTATTATTATTATTATTATTATTATTATTATTATTCGGTTCGGTATTATCTCGGTATAATAGTTGACACAAGGGAGGTAACCTGCATATGCACATGCATGCATTATTTTATCGATTAAGCCATGATTTATGATTAAATAGTTAATTATGTTTTGTACGTAATATTGCCTGTTATATCCCCCTACTGAGTTGTGAGCTCACCCCGTTTTATGTAAACAAATTCAGGTATCCAGGAGACGGATAAGACAGAAGAAGCAACTAGGTCGGGAACGAAGTAGAGGACCTCTGATACCGATTAATTTTTGTTATACATGTGTGTATATAGCAAGCCACGGTTAGCCTGAGTTGTTGTTTACTTTGTAATACATTTTGACATGGAGTGTATTCCTCTCAGATTCCATGTATATGTATAGATGTATATTACACTCGTGTTTTATATTATCGCCCACAATATGAGTATCAGGGTTGTTTAATTCATGCTATGTGATTTTCTTGGATTTATTGTTTCACTATTTATTTTAGATCTACTTTAGCTCGTCTAAGGTGGGTGAGTAATGCTCCAAGTCTTAATTACAGGTGTTATCCTACTAATTAAGGCCGGAGTGTTACATTAATAGTTGTAATATTCCTCGTAAGCTGAAGGCCATTTTGAGGATTGATAAGTGTGGTTCAACTAATTAGAAAATAATGAAGAGAGTGTAATTGTCTTCGCTTTTAATAAAATTTAGGGCTGTGGCCTTTTCTGGTAAAAAAATAATATATTGTCTTACAATTTATTTAATTTAAAAAAAATATATGAAAATTGAAATAAACCAAACTGAAACGTTTGGTTTGGATTCGAAAGATTTAGAAACCGAAATCGAACTTTCAAATTCAGTTTGGGCCTGGGTCTCCAAATTTTTACCAAAAACACCCATAGTTTCACGCACAGGAAGATAACTCTAGCGTTCAATAATAACTATTTTCGTTAAGTCAACTTAGTTTTAATCTTTTTTCTTTCATAGTTTTCCTTTTCTTGGAATCAATTTGCTTAAATTGAAGTTTCCTTTTTTCTTTCCAATTTAAATACCCACATTTGGGTTTGAAAATTTACACAGATCCACTGAATTGATAATTCATAGACGTGCCTACATGAATTGATGTAGAGATATTGGTAAGTATTGATTCATTATCTTTTTTAATCATTTGGGATTAGGGGTGTGCACGGTCCGGTTGATTGGACCGAACACCAATGGACCAGACCTGTAACACCCCCGCCTTAATCTACAGGACAACACCCGTAATTAACACCTGGAGTGCTACTAACCCATCTTAGATTGACTAAAATAAGTATATATATATAAATACATAAAGAAATACAAACAGTAATATCATGCATTTCAAACATCAAGTTCATGAATATACTGTTGATGATAGTACTGTACAAAATCATGCATACATGTAACCAATATACAAGAGCAAACTAAGCATGCACAAGTCAGTAGATAATATTTAGGGCATCCAACAAGATATAAGGTGATATTTCTTGTCAAAAACATACATGCGTGCATATAATTGTCATACAAAACCAACTAAGTAAGTTCACTAATCATATATAACATTTCGGGCTAGTCGTGGCTTCCCGAGATAACTTATATACAATAAAAATGAATCCGTATCAGAGCCTTCTATATCGATCCTGAACCCGCCGTCTTATTAACGTCAAACGTCCCCTGTGTACCTGTAATAGTTAGAAAAATGGGTGAGCATATCGCTCAGTATGGGGGAAATATAAGGGATAATGTGTTTGCATAGCTTAATCATTACTTTAGTAATAGTTTATACTTCAACCATAATTCTATGAAACAATGCAACTTGATGATAATCTACTTCTTAACCATCAATCCATGTAATTATCATGATTTCACAAAAATAATGCATGCTCATGCATATGCATGTTACCTCCCTTTTGTGTCAACCATTATGTCGAATCACTAGAATAGACTATGGGCCACCTTTCCAAGAAAAGTGATAAAGCTAAACCAAGCCATGGTGATCATAATAATGGGCCTGACCGCCCTCAAGAGATACCAAAGCTGAACAGCTTTATAATCATAACGACAATGGGCCTGACAGACCACAAGAGAAAGAGTATCAATATCATAACACATATAACTAGAATATGGCCTCTCCGTCTCAGGTGAATATCAATCGATAATTAATGATTGGACCACAGTCTGCAATATCATATTAATCGATCATTACCATATCAATTGTCTCAACAATTGTCTACATTTTCGGACTATTCACCAAGGGCTCTAGACAGCCGATGACTCACTAGTGCCTTGCCGTTGTCTAGATTTTCGGACTATTCACCGCGGGCTCTAGACAGCCGACGACTAAAGGACCACCCGGAGGTTTAGGGCTTTTCAACCCAAGGGTACCAGGCCCTGCCTATTTTTCCATCCCGGCAAGCACTAACCACATCATTCTCTATCACCTGACGGAAAGCCAAACAGATACAGATAACCGTGGACAACATCCCACCATATATATATAACCGAGAATAGATGCCATGCAGAACAACGATCTCCAGAGAATGATATCCATATACGAATGAATAACTGCCAAAGAGAGATAATCACATGTTCAAGTATACCACACGAGCATAGACAGCCATCCGTAACACGGATATAAGATACAATTCTCCCAAGAAGCATATCATTCTCCATATGCCATGAAGGTACTTCAAGCTTGTCCAGAATATCTCCAAGAATGCCATGTTGACACAATAATTATGCATTGCATGCTCTAAATGTAAACTAGAAACAACCCATGCCACTTAAACTTCATTCGTCATGTATCCATGTTCCTTAGCATATTCGTAACCCATTTACAAATCCACTTGGATACAACCAAGCATGTATATCCAAGGAACATTACATACAAGTCTATATTACATAAATGTCAAGTTCAAGTGGCATATCTTGTTTCAACTAATGCATCATACAGAGAATAGAAACTTCATATGCCATATAAACCTCATCCAATATCATACTTGTCCCTTGGTGTATACCAAATTTTTTTATTAGTTCAATCATATCAACTTAACACATATACACCCGAGGGACATCCCATACATATCAAATACTACGCGATAATTGAGTTTATATGGTATATCTCGCCTTACTTTATGAAATTCATAACTCAATCATACATAATCCATGAATATTAACTAATATGATTTTTATCAATAACATACATGTATCAATCATTGATTCATAATCAATAACAATGAACATATGCTAAAGGATGAATATTGAAACAACTTATGTCATTTACACTAGAACCAATTTCATTCCCTATTCCTTGGTGTATATAATCCATCAACCAATCCTTATAACAATAAATAAGATCCATACACCCGAGGAATGGATCATATAATGCAATTAATACACGTATATAAAATGTAAATGGCATATCTTGCTCCAAGATACATGTTCATGACTTTAAACATCATAAGTCATTATTTCCTTAATCAAGTGGTAGTATTCTAATCACACATAGTTCAAATGAAATGATTAACATGAGTTTAAATTATATTATTGAGGTTTGAGAACATATAACCCCCTACCTCGATTTATTAGCGAAGAAGAAAGAGAAAAGATGAAGCTTTCTGCCTTCCCCAAGCAAACACCACGAAGAAGACGATGAATAATGAACGAGAAGATGATTCGGAAGATTTGGAGCTTTTATCTCGGATTGGTGTTGAAAAATGAGTGGGAATCCTTCAAAGAACCCACCTCTATCTCTCTCTAGAGCCTTCTAGTTGATAGGAGAGAGCTTGGGTCAAAAATGGTGTGTTATGATGATAAATGGTGAGAAAATGGGGTTAAAACTCTAGAAAATTCGACACCCAGGGCTCCAAGATCGATCTTGGGAGCTCTCAGCCAAAGCTGATTTCACAGCACTGACCACTGTTGATATTTTGGTCATAACTTCTTGTTCGGAACTCGGATTTGGGTGATCTTTATGTCCACGGAAAGGTAATTCAAAGATCTACAACTTCCTAAGAGGAAATTTTCCCAAATTATGGATAGATTATTCCCAAAATTTCTCCGAAGGCAACGCTCCGCCAAAGTGCTACCGAATGGCCAGAATTTAGCGATGGGCCTACTTTGTGCCCTGTTTTGACCCACAAGGAGTACTAATTAGCTTTTGTTCAAAATACGAAAGTTGTAGAATGATACAAATAATAGGCACACACACGAACAAAATTTTAATCGGATAAATAACGAAGAAATTACGATAGCTCAAAGTTAGCCAGAATTCATGAATCGTTAAGAACTAAAAATTCCTATTTACCAACCAAAATTGATTCGGACCACCCGAATCATCAAACAATCACTTGCATGAGTATAAATAAGCCAATATAATTCAATTTAAAACAAATTAAAGTACAGGGTATTACAGGACCGGACCAGATATTTCGGTCCTATAAATTTGTAGACCGGACTAGACCAAAATGAGTGTTAAGACCGGACCATACCGGTCCGGTTTTGGTCGGCCCATTGTGTCTGGGCTTTTATTTTTGGGCCTAATTTTTTTTTTTTGGGGGGGGGGGGGGGGGGGCTTTTTTATGATATGTCATATTTTAGTTGGATGGTTGTCCTATGGATACATGGTAGTTGCCCAGTTCCATGTTAATTCATGCCTCCATCCCTAAGCAGAATCTATTTAATTATATTTGGTTTGAGTTAGAGTTAGTCTTTAAACAAAACTCTTAAATTATTACTTGGCATGATTGCATGTATACAATTTTATAAAATTAACTTAGGCCTCGTTTAGTTCACGAAATTTAGTACTCGAAAAATGAAAGTCGTTCATTTCCTTTGTTTAGTAAGCACAAATTTCGGAAACACTTTCTCGATAGAGGGGAAAGTAGGGGGTAAAACCATTCCTTTCAAAACACATGGGATTGATTTTCCCATATGATTTCCAAGCATTTATTACAAAAAAAATTGACAATAATACCCTTACCTAAATACTTTGCAGGCTTTATTAAACACAAGAAAGGAAATTTGACAGAAAATTTAGTTTTCCACTTCCATAGGAAAGATAAGGGAATTGATTTCCCTTCCGTGAACCAAACGAGGCCTTAAAGTGTTCAAAAGAATCAAATGGATAATGGAGATGAACAAAGTCTAGTTCAAATCACCCCATTTTCCTTTCATGTTCTCCATGTGGTCAACCACCAAACTATAAATAATTACTGAGTTTTCTAGAAATTGATATACTTTAAAATAAATTAGTAAATAATCTAGCAATCCAAGATTATACCCAATTCCACTAATTTTGCAAAATTTATAACATGTCTAAAGCATAAATTAGCAATCGAACGCAAAATTTAGAACCCATCTAAAGCATAAGTTAATAATTGAAGGGTTTGAGTTATAAATAACAATTAATCATAAAAAAAAAAAGATTACATGAGTAAAATATGTATGTATTATTATTGTTTTCGTTGGCTGGTCTGTATGTAGATTACAAGAGTAATTTCTCCTGGTTGAGAGAGATAGGGAGAAAGATTTACCGGAACTTCGGGCATGGGGTCGGCGGGGGCGGGTTCAATTGGTGAAGCCATGAGTGTCTGACGGTGAGATAATAGAGATGATCGGCGACGAAAGAGAGAGAGAGGGAGAGGTTTCAGGACGTGAGGGAGAAGGAGAGTAGTAGCGACGAGAGAGAGAGGACGTGAGGGAAAGGGAGAGGAGCAGCGACGAGAGAAAGAAACATAAGGGTTTCAGTATGTGAGGGAAAGCGAAAGAAGCGACGCTGTGTGTGAGAATGTGGGATAGCAGTTGTTAGGTTTTAATTTTAATATTATATATTATTAATATATATTTAAATATATATATATATATATAATATAAATAAGTCCGGTCCGGTCCGACTGACACCTTCAAAATCTAATACCGGACCGGACTGAATTCAAATGGTCCGGTCCAAATCGGTCTATTTTTTGGTCCGATTGTTTCGGTTTAATGGGTTGGTTCAATTTTTGAACACCCTTATTTGGGTCCACTAAATTGGTGATTTATTCATGAGCATATGTGAACTAATGATGTAGAGATATTGATAATTGTTAATTCATTTAAATAAAATAAAGTGTTATTGCATGAACGTTCAACTATATGGGAATATTAAACATATTATATCCGTTATATTACCATATGGAAATGTTAAGTATATTATACAATGGTCATATTACAAGGTATACTTAAACTTCTTACTTTTTAAAAAACATCAAACATCAAACATTTAATATGTCTATCACATGCTGTAATATGACTGTTTCATAAATCTCTTTCGGATCTAATATGTTTGCAATAGTAGCATAATTTGTCTACATTATGTTTAACTATGTTATCTCTAATTTATTATACTTAAATTTTTATTTTAAATTTCAAAAGTGTTTGAATTTGAATTCCCAAATGGATTGTATTTTAAATGTATTTCCCATATATGAGGATTCCTAAATTGTAGGATAAATTAATTTTAATTAATAAAAGTTAAAAGGGAGGGCAACTTTGGAAAACACAAAATAATTTAAAAAAAAACATTTAAATAATTTTATAAAATTTGAAAAGATGATTATCCATAATTCAAATTCCTTGGGCTAAAAAAAACCTTAAAAGGAATCTATATATTGTGACATGGACAATTTTACCCCATTAAATTTTTAAAAAAACAACTAAGTGGGATCAAATGGGGTTAATGATCCAATTTCTTCGATTACATTTTTATTTATTACACTAAGTTGATGATGCTTGTTAAATTACCCCCTGACAAAAAATTTCTGCCTATAGCACTGTGTATGCATGTATAATTATTTGTGTTACAAATCAGAGAACCTAAAATTTTAATTACAAATCAATATAAAATTAATAGTTTCAGTGCCTATGGGTTTTATTGATTTCATGAATCCGCTTCTATTTATTCTCGATTTGGCAACCCCTCTTCGCTATAGGCCAGAAAATGCCTTATCGATTGACATAGATAAAATTTTAATTTTTACAGATAAAGTTGTTAAGGTTTGTTTGGCGAAAAGAATAGAGTTTTTTGATAAGACAAATCTCATAGATGCAAACATGACTACCTTTTTTCAAGTGAGGGTCCCATTTTTTTCTGAATTGCGCCACTGCTTTGTATAATTTCTTTTTTTATTTTTTAATATCTAAAATACTTTACAAAATTTATTTAAATAAAAAATATATTTGTCACACTCGTACTTCTAGGGACCGTGACATCGGTACTTAACTAATTAAATTCACTCAAAGGCATTACAACTCTTAAGGCTAGGGTTGGATAAAACGATAAATAGTAGCAATGATGTAATCTGGACTAGTTTGTCTTTGTCCTTAGAGAAGAAATAGTTCATATTCCATAAAAAGAGACTCTTTTTTTTTTTTTAAAGATTTATGAATTATCATTCCCATTGAATTCAGGGAGTAGATGGCCGTTAATCAACAACCAAAGATATTCATAAATTTAAATTTGTGTTTGTGTTTGTTCGAATCACATTAACTAAAGTAATTTTTTTTTTTATAACTTTTCCTCTGACTCAACAACTAAAAATATTTATGAATTTAAATCTCTTTGTTTGTTCAAATCACATGAACAAAGAATCTAGTTACATATGTAACCAAAGTATTTTTTTTGAACTTTTCCTAAAAAAAGAATGTCATAAGTTAATCCTTGTTGAAGATGTTAGTGAAAAGTATTTTAATTAATTATTTGCAATTTAAATATTAAATAAAATTTAAAAAGTTATAGAGCTATAGTTTGACACAATAATATTTCGGTGAACGACGACCGAGGCTAGAGTTTGACTCTATTGCCTTAAGGCAATTTCTCCCCCGCAATGTTGTTTACAGTCTAATTGCAGTTGCCTTTCAGGATACAACAGTCACCTCTTGCAGTAAGAGTATTCTAAATTGGGAGGGACGGCGAACTGAGACTTGTGCTTAAACTATATCTATATGACTTTTATCGGAGCATGAAGAAGATAAAAGAATGGAGGAGGGACAATGGTTTATACACAGAAGGCTAAAAATGAATGAATAAACTAAAGAGAGAAATCTCCTTTTTATAGGCAAACAAAGGTGACGGACTGACGGTTGGAGCCAAAAGACACAACCGTTTTCTGTAACCTCCAGATTCAAAACCATGTTTGGCTGTGCCAACGGGCGCATGACCGTTTAAGGCCATGTTTGGCCAAAGGGGAAGTGAAACAATTAGCATGTGGGTAAGGTTTTAGGCTTGCTAAATTTATTAAATAATAGGTTAGTGCATCTTTAATGGAATAATCAAAATGACTTTTAATTATTTATTTAGTAAGTTATTAAAGTTAACAATGTAGGTATTTTCAATGGCTATTTTTTTTCAATAACCAAATTTGTGAGGTCTATTATATTGATTGACCAAAAATTAATCAATATGAATTTTGCTTAAAAAAAAGGAGGGAAAGATGATTTAAATTTGAAAAAAATTCTCTTTTATCCAATAAAATTAGTGGATCCTCATTTTGGTTATTGAAAAAGGTTGTAAACTTTGATTATAAAAAGAGTATGTTTGGTTATTGGTAAAAATATTGGTAACATTTGATTATACCATTCAGGCAATATTTTTATCTAACATTGTTAAAATTAATTATAATTATTATTTTAATTATACCATTAGAGATATTCTAATTAAACTTTATCAAATGGAAGTTCAAATAACGACCCACCTCTTGTTTTTCCCAAGCCCAACAGTTTAATTTGGTTACTTTGAGTATAATTTTCATTCACCCAAAATTTTTGGATATTAAACAAGTTATGACCCATACTCGAAGTATTTAATGTGTGATACCCACATTAACAAAAGTCAAAGATGGTCAAGACTTTATTAATTTATTTATTTTAAATAAATTTCCATCAAAAGATGTATTAGAATATCTATAATGGAGAATTTTGTAGTATGATAAGTAGATTATATTTATCTTACTTGAATGTTAGAATAGTCGCATGGTAAAGAGAGATGTAAAATAAATATTATGTTGTATTTTAAAAGAAAGAGTGTACAGAAATAGAATAAAAGTATGAGAGGAAAACACAGCAAACGTTACACAATGTATCGTATGATAAGAAATTTAATTAGCTAAACTTAACTTTACCATTCCCTTATACCACTAAACAGTGTTTCACCATACCGGGTAAATTTTTCAATTTTTTTAAGTAGGAAAAGGACCTACAACAACAGAGAATGCGAACCATCTTTTTGTTCCTAGCTGTCAGTTATGAGTCTGAGAAGCCTTCTCGGAATTTTTGGTCAAAATATGGTACTTTTGAAACCTATTTCGCAAACTAAGGTACTTTTGAGCTTATTTGGGAAAATGGGGTTAATCATAAAAACGTGAGATCTTCTCTCTATAAACACATACATGATTATTTACAAATACGCAAAAAAAATCACCTTAACACATACTTTTATTCTATTTCTGTACACATACATGATTATTTACAAATGTTACCCATATAAACACATACATGATTATTTACAAATACGCAAAAAAAAAATCATTCTCTCTATACTACCTCTAATCCTTGTAATAGATCTTTCAAAATATCATATAAAATCAGTTAATCAATAGGAGAAAATCAATTAATGAGATTACCTTGAGTAGATCGGGCGACGACGACGAGAAGATGCAACGGGCGGGCAACTCGGCGAGGGGTGCTATCAGATTGGCGAAAGGAAGCATCCAAGAGGGGAAAGGGAGGTAGAGAGATAGAGAGTGACCAAACGGAGCCGGCGCTGGCGACAATCGGTGCTGGCACGCCGGCGACAAGCTCGAAAATGGAGAGAGGCAGAATGGTGGGGATGGAGGTGGCTGCAGAGAGGAGAAATTGATGGGGAGGGAGAGAGAGGTGACAGAGGTGGGCGGTGGGGACGGCGAGGTGGAGATGGAGGGCTTGGTTGAAAATGATGTCGAAAATTTTGAAAGGGGATTGATGGTTTTACCGTCTGTTTTTTTTTTTAACTCAAATAGATTTTTTTTGAACACAGATGGGGGAAAACAATTTTACTCATCATAAAAACGTGAGATGAGGTCACGTTTTTACACATAAAAACGTGATAATGAATCACGTTTTTACACATAAAAACGTGAGAATGAATCACGTTTTTACACATAAAAACGTGAGAATGAATCACGTTTTTATGGGTAAAAACATGAGACCATCTCACACTTTTACAAAGTGAATTTATTTTTTTGTTATAAAATAGCCATTCGATATCACGTTTTTACAGCTAAAAACGTGAGAGGGTCTCACGTTTTTATGATTAACCCCATTTTCTCAATTAAACTCAAAAGTACCCTAATTTGCGAAATAAGTTTCAAAAGTACCCTATTTTAACCAAAAACTCAGCCTTCTCAACATAAGTGATCCCTCCAAATAGAGAAAGGTAGCCGGGGCTTCCGCAAGAACCTCCCCCCTTTATTCTTGGTCAAGACAGATGGGAAGGAGCCCTGTCAAGGCCATAACCAACTTCTTTCTTTATGTACGCACACCTTTATTTAAGGGTGGGGACGCCCTTCCTCCTGCTAATCCGACCATTTTTGAACTTGTCTTTCTCACTCCATTCAAATTCATTATTAAAATTTTAGATGATATATAATACTTTCACCTATTTTTAAATTAAATTTTCTGTTGAAATTTTACGGAAATGATCTATTCAATTTTAACATTATTTTCATCAAATTTTATGAATAAAATTTATTTAGTTAGTCTTCAAAATAAACCTCGTTGAAAGAAATTCAACTAAGAGATATTGGAATGGAGTTAAGTTCATTCTTTTGCTTGCAGCTTATCTTAAGGACGAAAAATAGTCCGCCCTGACCTAAATGGGACGGGTCTCTTTTAATCTAGTCGGGTTTGAAATTAGGCAAAATAAATTTGTTTGACCCAAGCTATCTCGAATATACTGTTTTTTACCCTTTAATATCCTTACAATAACCTATAATTACACTGAGCACGGGGCAGGTCAATGTCTGTCAATACTAAACACACTAACAAACGGGGTAAGGTTAAGTTTTCCAATATAAAACCCACCCTGAGACGGTTTGGGTTGGGGCTATATCTAGACAGATCAGATTCCGGTTGACCAAACCTACCCCAAACCCAAACCCAAACCTTTCTCATCCTAGATTTTCCTTCCATAACTTTGGTTTGTGAATAATTAAAATATTTCCTTGCTTGGTTGGCCCTGGGCCGAGGGCCATTGGAAATTGGGTGTGGCTAACTTGCGCGTGTTGCATGCCGGCTAAAGCTGGACCGGGTGTAACGGTTTGGTTTGAGCCAGTTGGTTGACCCTTTTTCTGGGTTTTGGCTTGGGCCCAATGCTTCCGTCAGTAGACCAGGCATACATATTTTTCATATATGATGTGATTTTATTCTTAGCCCAACTTATATTCAAGGAGCCAAGTACAACCACCTATTTCCTAATCCTACTTATATTTGGTTTGGATTTAAGTAAAATAGTTCAGGTTCTAACGGTGCTTTTAGCGTCGTTCTATCGTTTGGGAATCTCGGTGGCTGGCTTTGCTGATAGTAAGTACGTTTTTCAATTTTCATTGACTTTTTCTTGTTCAAGTTCCTTTTTCACAAACAGTAAGGCCATCTTTAGTGGGTAAGCTAAAAAAGTAAGTTATAAAGGTATATTTACACTATCAATAAATTAGAGTTGCAATGGGAGAAAGCTAAATTTAACTTGCACGATTTATGAAGTGTCGGGGAACCATTTTAATCATTCCCACGATAGATGATATATCGTCCAATGCTATTGCTTCCCACGACACATCATGTGAGTGGCAGGCATTTTATGTTTTTTTTTTCTTCTTCCATTTCCAAAATTAATCCTTCCCACGATATTTGAAATATCGGCTGAGCAAAAATTTTTATTTCCCCCGATACATCATGTATCGGCCGAAGGATTTTTGTTTCTCACGACACATCATGTGTCGTGAGAAGGATAATTCTCTGCCACGACATTTCGTGCATCGTCCGAGTTAAAATTTTGTCCGCCGCTAGATTTAGCTTTGGTTTACACTTTTACACAGATTATTAGCCAGCTAGCCTATCGAATGGGGCAAGCAAATAGCTAAATTTAGCCATTTAGCTTGCCCAGTGGAGATGGTCTAAAGGCTATTTAATTTGGGTGTTGTCATGTTCTATTCTTAGCATCCATAATGGCATATTTAAAGGTATGTGTAGTATTTATTTATCCTACTTACTAGAGTGTTCATATAATAATATGATAAGAATTTGATAAAATAGAGATATAAAATTTAATATAATGTAGTATTTTAAAGTACAATGTATAAAAATAGAATAAAAAATGAGAATAAGTGTAGAGGGAGAATAAAAGGGAGAAGAGAGAAATGTATCATATGTTGGATCTTTAATTTAACATTGAGCTTATATGCGTAATAATTATATGTTGTGGATTGTCGTAGGTTTAAGCACATTTTAAAAGTGATCAACTAAGGTTAAATTATTTAGATTTAAATGTATCTAATAAGGTGTGGGTCTTTAATGTATAGAGACTTAAGGATAATTTCTATTTTTATGATGAACTAAAATAGAAATATGTAATATATAGATTTTAGGGTTTACTATCTATATATTATGGTTTTGGTTTCCAGATCGCACGTACATATTATATCTCTATTGAACCCCCATCATCACAGAAAGTATAGAAAAAACTCAAAAAAAATTCTAAAGAAATACGTGTAGATCTGGAAGGCAAACCACTCAGTTACAAAATATACGCTATGAATTTAAGTACGCTTCCCCATATTAATCTTTTGATTCTTGGTGAATGGTGATACGATATAAACGATCATAGGGTTTATAACTATTTTGGATCTAACATCCCATGCTAATTAGATTAGCATTTTGGGGAGAACGGCAAATGTATTTGGCGTTTTAGTGGCAAACGCTAACCTGTGTAGCTTGACCTTTCTCACGCAAATCAGTGGGCATGTATTAAAGAAACTTAGCAAAAAATAATTTTATCATACAACTATTTTACATGAACAATGTTATCATATATTTATTTTACATAACAGTGTTATATTCTACCTATATTATTTGTTGTATGTTGTTGTAAGATAAATATAATCTATTTATACTATTTATATTGTCTGCTGTAGATACTCTTATAGTGCACTAGTTATTGGTATCTTTATAAAATCAATACTTTTGTACGGAGGCTTAAGAAAATAGTGCTAAAATTAGTTTTTTAAGGTACTTTGGTGGACGCCCTTAGTTAGTTCAAACCTTAAACTAAAAATAGTTAATGGTTGGACTAAAGGTTGATAGTTGTATACTCACAAAAGATGTAATTCACTGCAAGATGCTTGAGTATTATAGTGGCGAAAATTATTCATTTCACATGATTAAATTGACACGTTTTTATTAGTGTACTTTCAAAGTATTAAAATTATATGGAGTGCTTAATAAGGGGTGTTTAAACTAATTTTTGGGTGGTATTATTTCTATCTTCCAAAATACTTCGTTATACTCCCATAAAAAAAACGTGTAAACTCTTGTTTTCACCCCTCAATTAATCACTTCCACCCAACTAATCACTCATTAACATTAATCATTATTCTTTTTCTTCTACATCTATCGCATCATCTACCATAGCAAGATACACTAATATTTAGATTTGGAAATCAAATTTAGAAGTGATAACACAAAAGTTTGTTATAAGCAAATTTTGGATTTATATAAACAAAAAGTAGCTACTTTATAAATAAAGTTTAGTCCAATACATGAAGACTAATATTAAGGATGGGGATGGCAAAAACTTATATTTATAAAACAATGGTAAAAAAAATCTTCCAAATCCATATTCTTCGTGCAACACACAAAAACGAACCTGAACACACGAAAAAGGTTATCTCGGTTACGAGGAAAACTGAGTGTAAAATATAAGTGATATATAGTGAACAATGATTATCAACAATATCTTATGGCTAAGCACCGAGTAATAGATTTTTTCTAGACCATCAAAAACTGAATAACAAGCATCAAGTAATAGGCTTATTTTTGTTTTTTTTGTCCAGCAGTTAGTTTTCATTTATAAAAGGTAAGAACATGTTCCCGGTTTTTAAAATTTAGTAATTTCGTTTTTGGTTTTATCATTAATTTAACTTTAATAAAAAATATGTAATTATTGTGGTTTAAACGTATGTCTAATTTTATTCTTTCCATCTGAAATTTGTGATGAATGTGCATTTAAAAAACGTGTGAAATGTATTGCCTGTGTTTCGAATTTAGTATTAATAAAAACCAATCAACTTCACCGTAAAAAGTAGAGCAACTTATTTTGATGCCCCAACTAAACGTCAACAAAACATTTTCTTTGCATTAAAATTAGGGGTGGAGTCAGGAATTTATGTCACACCCCACTAATATGAAATTAAAATTTATGTTCAAGAATTTAATAAATCAAAAGCATTGTTAAAAGGGTTAGTATTTTTTTTCCCAGTTAAGGTGGCACGTATTTGTCTGACATTAATAATTTTATGCATTTATCTATGTATCATACAAAATATAAATAAAATACTAAACGTTCTTTTTCAATTAGAACTTGGCACATGTCTCATATTTATTATATTTATTTTTTAATATTTTCTTTTCGATTACCCCACTCTCTCTTTTCTAACCTTTGATCTTCTTTATCTTTTTCGATTGCCTATGTTCCCACTCAGGTGTAGATCTAGAATTTTTTTTGAGGGAAAAGTTGCATTACAAAATAAAAAAAGTATAAAGCTGCACTACAAAATACATACATTTCTTACATTTTCATTTCAATTAAGATAGTCAAAGAATTTATAAGAAATTCATCTTCCATACTTCGAAATTTGGATTTAATAACACCCATAGCCAAAAATGCATGCTCTCTCTCTTTACTAATTTTTATAATTATTTGGAGGGAGACCACAATAAAAATTTCATACACTTAATTATATATATATTAAAAAAAATTAGGGGGGACCATGGCCTCCTTCTCATACACATAGATCCGCCCTACCTCTCATAATTTATTTAATTAGTGCTCATATAACATATTTAAATCTTAATTATTAATCCTTAATTTTTATCCCTTTTGATAAAAGTACCTGGTTCATAGGTTTAAAACACAATTCCATTTAAAACTGTTGATTCACGAGTTTGAAAGAATTCCATAGTTGAAGCAAAAAAAAAATGTTATTTGCATGTATGTGTGTTATACACATCATTCTTTAAAGACAACATTAAATATTTGTACTTACGAAATTTCTATTCACTTGACTTTTACAAATGATAGTAATTTTTTTAATATTTACTTATAATTAGAATAATTTTTTTAAGCTTTATAATTATAATTTTTTATGTACTATATATAATTTTTTTTATAATTAATCTATTGATAATAATTTCTTTTAAAAATTGCGCATGGCGCAATTGCATGCTTGTATTGAGTATTATTTAAAAGAGAATGGTTAAATGTCTTCCACTTTATTATTACGACACTCTTAAATATGTATGTTGTTTGGTTCGAACGGTGAGAACCACTGTCCGTCTCTCCCTTAAGACAAAACATTGTGTGTAGCTGTGTATTATTATTATATTTGAGGGAAAAAAGAAAAGGAAAAAAAGGGAATCTAGAAATTCATTCAAAACATTATAATCCGCCGATGATTAAAATGGTTATGAACGTGTTGAAAAAAGTAAAATCAAACTGCATTGAGTATTTGACGACAACACCAAATAAATAGTAAGAATTTGACGACAACACCAAATAAATAGTAAGAAGTAATCAGGGACGGTGCTAGAAACAATGAAATATATATTAGGAGGAGTACAATTAAGCATAGTAAAATACATTTTTTCAACATATATTAAATAGAGAAATTGTGATAATTTGTGATGATTTTTTTAAAACTTTAATACTTTTAGTTTATTTTTGTTAAGTGTCAAAGTATCAAAATAAAATTTATTTATAATCATAATTATGTATTATTACTCGATTTGTCTCAAATAAAGTATCTAGTTTATCTTTCATATGTTTTAGGGATATATTGTTAACATAATCAAGGTTAAAAATAAACTTGTTTCTTGCCGTGAAATATGATGCATTGATTATATAATCAAGATTATATTTTAAATGGAAATTGAGCTTTTGAGTTGAGTTTTTAAGTTGAGCGTTTGGTAGAAATTGAAAGTATGTTAAAAAGTGAATTTGGTTTTTGTTTGAGTTTTTTTCAGCCAATTTAAAAAACTCATAAAAAATTCAAAAAAATAGTCATAATTGATCTTATTTTATAGATTTCGATGAGTAGGTTTCAAATATATATTTTTTATCTAATTTTGATTTTTGAATTTTAAGTTATGATATTTTAAAAGTTTTTTTTAGAGAAAGAAAATAAAATGAAATAAATTTTGAGAAATATAAAAACAAAGTTGACTTTTAATATAAATTTAAAAATCTAAATTTATAAATGCCAACAAGGAATTATTTTATCAATATATATATATATATATATATATCTTGAAAAAATTGTCAAAATTGAGGGGAGGTATTTACTAAGATTATAAAACCTGTACATAAAATAAAAAAACCGGAGAAAAGTGAGAGGGGGCATATGCCCCCCCCCCCCCCCCCCAAAAAAACAAATGTGAATCTGTCCCAGGAAGTAATTGTAAACTAGAAATTCATTCAAACTGCTAAAATCCCAAAAAAAATTAAAAATTGAACAGACCTAAGTTAAAAAAAAAACAACAATTAATGGAAGTAAATGAATGTACCTAAACTAGAAATAAGTTGCTGCTGCTGCTGCAGCTGCAAATGCATCCTTCCTAGCTTTCGCTGCTGCTGCAATTGCATCCCTCTTAGCTTTCTCTGCGGCAAATGCATCCCTCTTATACTTTTCAAGTTCTGCTTCTGCTGCGACTATAGGTCTCTGAAGGTCCTCTATTTCTGAGGCAAATAATTTAAAAGGCAACATGCACATAATAAATATAAATATAATGTAGACCGGATCTGTTATGTTCTGTTCAGGCTTAAAAAAAAAAACTTGCTGTAATTAAATAAATAAATAAATTACCCTCTTTTATAGATTCGCACACGAAAAACATTTCCCTTCTGAGATTGCATTCTCCTTTCTTCTCAGATAGGCCTGCACACTTCCTTGCAGTCTTCAACAATATAAAACCAATTACTTAATACTTTTGTTATTTGTCCTTGGATACGACAATTTTTTTATTTTTTTTTTGCCAATTCATGAAATATTAATTAGTACTCATAGTATGTTTGAGCAGCAACATAATTTTTCTTGCTGCAAAAAAGTAAAGTACTAAGCCTTCTCATTTTCTGGATTCAACATTGAATTGAATTGGTCTGCCACTTAAATGTGGCAATATTGCTAAAATAATAATAATAATTAAAAATAAAAATAAATAAAAACAATCTTTCAAAATTGAATTGAATTGGTCTGCCACTTACATGTGGCAATATTATATTGCTAAAATAATAATAATAATTAAAAATAAATAAAAACAATCTAATACTACGAAACAGATGTAAGATCGAAGAAAGCTACCTCTTCAAATTTCTCGATATGATGCAAGCACCGAACAGGGTCTGCTAAGTTACGATATTCGACATAGTCCTCCGGAAAACGCCTTGCAATTGCAGTCCTTCTCATTATCACATCATCTTCTGCAAATATAATCGATCAACATGACAATCACGTATATTAAATTGCATCTAGTCTAGAATAAAGGGGCAACATTAACTTAAAATCTCAGCTCGTGTTTCACCGAGAGTTAACGTGAAACGTTATGTAATGAGCTAATACATTTTTATTTTTTTTACGTTTAAAATAGAAGATTCCAAGACCTGGCTCATAGCCTAGTGGCAAGTGGAGTGCCACAAGAGCCTTTCGTATTTTCAGAGAGTGTGAATTTGAGTCCCCCGTCCCCAATCCCCCTTCCTCCTTCTCTTTCGCTCCAACACTTAGGTCGGGGATATTGGAGCTTATTTTTTATCAAACTTTAAAAAGAGTGTAATAAAGTTAGGATATTAGACCTATTTTTGACCAAACTTTAAAATGAGTGCAATGTTAACTTTGTATTAGATTTTAGAATTGTAATATTTTAAGGTGCAAAATTAAATTTGTGCTTCATCTTTTTTAGTATATTATTATATTTAAGTGTTTAATTGACTTAGTGTTTGAATTATTTTAATAAGTTACAAATTTAAACCCATTTATTAGTAAAACACACATGATAATTTTTTTGAGTTATGCAGAGTTAAGTTTGCACTTATTGTTTTCTAATATTTGACGTTATTTTTTTTGAGTTGTACAAAGTTAAGTTTGCACTTATTATTTTTTAATATTTTACGTTATTTTAGAGTTACGTGAGTGACACATCAAAATATACTAGTTAAAAATATAAGCACATCATACAAAACAAATTTGCATTAAATATTTTTTATTGCGAAATTAAGTTTGCACAAAACACAATTTTGATCAAAACCCTTATTTTAAAGTACAATTGATAAAAAATCTCTTATTTTAAAACACAATTGATAAACAAGTCCTTATTTAAGAGAAATTTAAAAAATAAGGACCTTATTTCAAAAACGAATATTATTCCCTGAATTTTTTTTGAAAAATATTAAGTTTAGAATTTTTTTAATGGCGCATACATATCCATGTTTTTAATATTTTCAATTACATACAGATCGAAAATTGAAATAATTTGTGTCTGCTTCGACTTTTGAATGGAAATTAAAATAGAAATCGGAATTATAGCCCCGAAATATCATAACTGTTTTGGAAAAAATAGATCAAATAACTTAATTTTGAATCGGAACAGCCCAGGTTTTCCTGAATGCTTTCCATTCATATCGGATTACTTTTGAAAATCGAGAATCAGAAATTAGATATATTATTGTACGAGCTATCACAAAATTAAAGTTGGACTAGAGGGTGTGTTTGGATACCGAAGATAATTAAGAAGAGAATGTAAAACGGAAGGATATATATATACTCTTACCAGCTTTTCTACCCTTCCTGCCCATCAAGTACGTCGATCAGTTTTTACGTTGAGAGAGAGATATAGAGAGAGAGGGGGGTTTGGTTGCTTGTATTGTTAATCCTGTCGAACCACCTATCTCGGAACTAATTAGAAACTGTGGAAGGATATATATATATATATAAACAATAATCCTTTTGGAGAGAGGTTTTCTCGCCTATATTTCAAATAGGGGTGTTTTCAGTTTCGATCAGTGTAGAAACTAGAGTACCTCAAACCCTTCCCAAACTTTATTGTTCGGTTTTGGTTTGGTTTTGATTTTCGTACCTATAAAACTCAAACCCTCCCCAAATTATTCGGTTCCAGTCCGGTTCAGTCTCATTCGATTTTTTTTGTATTGTTAAAACTTTAGTTCAAAATTGCACTAAAAATATAAATTCACTCAAAAGACTCTACAAAAAAATTATATAATGTATTTATTTTAATAATTAGCTTAAGTAATTATTTGTAAATGTAAATAATCCATAGGGTTGAGTCATTTATATAATGTAAATGTTGTAAGAAAGTTTCATTTTTTTTCAACGTATTGTAAGACAACTTAAGTACTTAGATTAAGTTAGCAAATTTTTTTTAAAAAAAGATTCAGTTTTTTCGGTCCAATTCGGAGATACCGAATCCCCAACCCATACCGACCCAAATCAATCGGTTTCGGTTTTGGTTTTGGTTTTTTTTTCGGTTTGAGAAATTTCATATCGGTTCGGTTCGTTTGTTCGATTTTTGGATTTCTGACAACACCCCTAATTCCAAATGGCATTAGGATTTGACTTCCTTTCAACAATTCAAAATGCATTAGAATATATATGCCGTCTCTAATTTAATGTTGGCTTGCTTCCTAATACTAATAGGTTTAGGTTTTTTGGTTTAATTATTTTCTTTTTCTTTTTTGAATTTTAAAATTAATTAAGAAACACACCCCTTTTTTTTTTACCAACCACACTTGCTGCATATTCTTGTTAAGTACATTACATAATATAACTCAAGAGAGAGTATAACTTGTATAATGTATGTTGATAAAAATATATAATAAGAAAATGTAACTATGCGATCTAAAATCTATGTAATATAAACTTTGGTTTTAAACTAGACACGTACGATGGCTTTTTTTTCATCGTTTTTTAGTAGAACGGAAGGTGCCTAGCTAAATTACGAAAACTTGAATTAGTGAAATTTTACAAAATATAGGGGATCTATTTGTCCATTTATTTAGATAATAAATTCAAAATGTAAGTGATATCCAAGTCTGGCTTGTTGCTCTAGTGATGATAAAACTTTTGGTGTTAGAATTGTGTTCTCTAGTTTGATTGCTTTCACCACTATATATCATCCCGCCCTCGTATATCGAACTCTAAGCTGTATATCTGTTATTATTATCAGTGGCAGATTCAGGAAATTTTATTTGGGGGGGGGGGGGAGGATCACACAATTTTTAACAATGTAACATAACATAAAAAATGTAAAGTTGCATTACAAAATAGAAAGAAAAAAAAAAAAAAAAGTTGCGCTACAAAATACGTGCCTTTTAAAGTTCAATATTGCTAAAATTGTGCTAGACTTTCTTTCAAGTAATGAAATTCATCAATGATCAATTCAGTAATAATGTTTCTTGCAATTTCCCTTTCCATGATGATAGTCAAAGAATTTGTGGGAACTCGTAAGCTCTCTCTCTCTTAGTCTATCTACTATTTTTTTTTATTTGAGGGGGACCATAATAAAAATTTAATAGATTTTATATATATATATATATATATAAAAAAAAAACTTGGGGGGACCATGGCACCCCTTAAAGACCACCTACATCCGCCCCTGATTATTATTGTGTATAAAAGAAAAAATATTCGAATTGTATCCAAAATTTAAATCGAAGGAATCAACCAAAATAAATCTTAGATAAATTGAAAAAGGTGAAATGATATATATATATATATATATCATGCGTCGTGTACTCGTAGGGATATGTTCAAGTTCAAGTTAGTGATTTAAATTTCATACTTCAATTTTATTTTATTTTGTTACTCCAAAGGAGCTAGATTCTATTTATATAATTTTACTTTTATTTTTTTTAAACTTTCTAGTTTTGCTTCCTTTAGTAAAACTTGTGCATGGAGGATCATTAATCCAATTTAATTTAAACAAATAATGTTGGAAAAATGGTTTTAAAGTCTTTTCTTAGCCATTTTGAGGGTAATTTTAAATGGGGTTTCACACTCGGTTGTGAAAGAAAATTATATATTCGTGTTCTCCTCCGTGAGTACATCGAGATCGTGTATTTGTTTGCTCAAAACGGATTTGGAGTGAATGAGAAATTGTCACCTAAAGTGAACTACTTGGGATGAAAAATAAAATGAAAAATGTTAGTCCCACATTAGAACTTTGGGAAAACATTTCTGAGTTTATAAAGGATAACATTTCACTAGCTCATAAGCTTTTAAGAAATATAAGGCTCTCTCTTGCTCCACGAATGTCGCTTTGAAAATGGCCAGCTGGGTCATGTCTTGATCTTAGTAAGAGTTTTCCTGTTCATTTATTTTTTTCCTTAATGGGTGAGATTTAAAAACGTGTGAATTAATTCTTATTAATCATAAAAAAATATTTTCAAAGAATTGTTTTAAGGAGGATACACGATACTCGCGCGGTTCTACGTTTTCGCTAACAAATAATGGCCTCTTAAATTAATTATTGCATAAATTAAGCCCTTCAACTAGTCTAAATAGTTGGAAAAAATAAATAGTATAATCTAATTTAATAATATAATATATATTATAAGATACAAAATTTGACAAACTATTTTCGTTAGTTTCTAAAATCTCATGTTTTAAAGGCTCACATGGCATCTATTTGGTATAATCAAATTTTTGCCCTTATAAGATGAAGTGGATTCCTGACAAACTCCATGGGCATTAATTACTCTTCAAATTATTTGTTTTAAACGGCTTATATACACATGCAGCAACTAAAAATTTATAACCTCATTTAATTTATATAAATTGACGCCTAAAACAATACATGTGACAGTTTTTATTCACCATCGATCCTTGTGTTATAATGGAAGTGTTAATTAATATAAAAACCTTTGTATACTGCGCTTAATTGCATGATAAACCTGAATATATTATCTAATGAGTTAAAAAGTAAAGTCCTAAGTGTTTGTTGTACGTCTTAATTTATTGGTGGTTGCATGCATACACAAACTTCAATTGAAGCGACTGTGAAGTTTGGCTCTTCTTAAGTGAGACCATCATGGTGTGGCGATGGGTTTTCATGGCTTAGCATGATCGATCAAGGTCTCAATCAAACTACATATTTAGTGCATTTTTGGGCCATTTGCTCATAAAACTTGTATAAGGCACAAAAATACTTTAAGAGCTTATTTTTGAGAGATTTTTGCTTGAGTGCTTGTAATCAACTCCTTTATTCCAATAATTAATAGAAGCTATCATCTATGTGGATTAATGGCGTTTATGCCGACACAACACGGTAAACTTTTATCTTGTGCGATTGTTGTTTATTTTCTTATTTATCTATTGTGAGTGAGCTTATTGTGGTGGTTCTTTCAAATAGGTAACCTTTGCACCTTGTGTGGTCAATTCGCATTGCATCTTGCTCGAGTTTGAGCGGTTTGGCGCAACAAGTACAAATGGTGGCATCTATTTGTTTACATAATTAACAATCCAAACATAAAAAATATAGAGAGAGAGGAGAAAGGAAATTAAGGGTGAGAAGGGGCAACCAAACCAAAAACCATACTCATAGGGAGGGAGGGATCTAAGTAGGCATTAACTAATTAGATGGGCAAGTGTTACCACAGGCACGACAAACATTGTGCATATTTGATGGTTTATGTACAATATATATACGCACGCATATATACGTGTGTGCTTATAAACGTGGCCCACTTTACAAAATTTTCCACAAAAATAGTTCAAATGCACAAGGCACGAGCATATGCAAAAGACCTAAAAATTACTAGCTACTTGCGATAAAGGATCCCAAAAAATAGCAACAGAAAGAAAACAGCACACTCTAAATTGACCATATGTGCATGGGAAGCTCAGTGCATTTCCATATATTTTCGCTGATACGCTAACCATTGCAAACAGACAAAAAGAGCATCCATCAAGCTTTGGATAAACATATAAATTGAGCCACACAACATCTAAACAATCTCTCTCGCTACCTCATAGTGTAACTTCTCCCTCAAATAAATTCCCACATAAAATCCGAGGATGAATCACCAAGCAAAACGGACTAGAAAGAGCTAACTCGGTACCCCCACTGCTCCGCATACATATTCTTCATGTCTAGACTTAGATACGAACAAATACCAAACTAGGGAGTTTTGTTAGACACGTACATCAACCGATTGTTCATATAAATATATAAAATGTCTTAATAAATTTTATTTATAAAAAAATAAAAATTAAATTAAAACAGTATAAATAATTGGTTCATAAAGCAGTATAACCATATGCATTGGAGGACGGGGAAGTGGGAGTGAACTTTTTTTTAAAAAAAAAAAATACGAGAAGCTAGAGTATGCCGGTATTTGACTTTCGACTTCTTGTAAATCCTAATTCTCGTGTAGTAAAATTAATGAATGAATTTGTGTGTGAGAAAATCTTCAATAAACCCATTTTTTTCAGAGACCGTGACGACACAAAACAGGAAAATTATTGGTTAAGCCGTCGTAAGAATTATGTGGTACAAATTGAATAATAATCATTATATAATAAAATTAAAGGTTTAGATCGAGTTAGTGAGTTGTAAAAACAATTGTTATGCCACATTGCTTAAAATGTTGTATCAAATATCTTTTCACAAAAGAGAATAGAATAGAAAAGAAAAGAAGACAAAGCAACTCGTCGATTTCAATTTGATTTTGATGGACTTGTTAACTTTTAGGTGATTTGATTCCACCAACATCGCAGCTGCATCATTTGGTATATTTTTTTATGACTAAATGACAAAAAAATAGTAACGAATTTTATCACTTTTTAACACTCTAATCATCCAACTTTTGTTTGAAGTCAGTCATGGAAACAACTTTTAAATTATTTTTACTATAGTTTATCCATTAGCTTCGGTTAAAATTGGCTAAAGAATGTATAAATTATTTACACAAACCACCCTCAACTTTTCAACTTTTTCATCAATAGATACCTCAACCTCCATTTTTCTCTCTAAAATCCTTGTTATTTCTAATTCCTCAACCCATCACTCTAACATCTATGCATAAAGTAACTATACTTATACTTGGGGGGCCGACACTTCATTTTTTAATTTTTTGGGGGGGAATTTATAACTTAGATCTTTATCCCGCCAATTCCCCAATCCACCATTGTTAGAGTTATTAATTATGGAGACAATAATTGTTTTACATTAATTAGACCTTGTTCTGCCATAATATGAAATTGAGTAAAATATTTTGTATAAACTTTCATAATTTTTTATTACTCTTTTGGTATCAAATTAAGGTACTTTGATTTGATTTCATACTCTTTTTTAAAATACACACACTAATTTAAATGCATTCAATTGTTAAAAAAAAAATTTGCTCTATTGAAATTTGCATATAGTGATTATGTCAAAAAAAAAGAACTTTTAATTTGGGATACCGCTCAATTTAAAACGGAGAAAGTGCAGTGAAAGACTATCGCCTCACCCGCCCGTTTGACTATATTTTTAATTTCACATGTTTTGAATGTTTGCACAATTATTTTTAATTTTTTATAATATTTTAAGCATGTGTTATACAACATATCATACTCATCTAAACAATAAAAATAATTATTACATTGTTGCGTGAGGTGGAGATGAGAGGAGAAATTATTGCAGAGAGAATGGGGTGTAAGACAACATAAAATCATATAGGAATTTGTTGGTGAAGAAATTGAAAAGTTGGTGGTGGTGTAAATACTGAAAAAGTTGAGGGTAGATTGTGTAAATAATTTATATTAAAAAGCTACTCATGGTTGACGGCCAAAAAAAAAGTTTGATACCAATGTGCTAAATGTGTTACTATTTTTTTGTCATTTAGCCTATTATTATCGTCAAATAATTGGGTGGTTTAATTTGATTGTTTGCTTTGTGAATTGGCAAGTAGTTTAATAGTATTAAACTGGAATTGAAAATTGCAGCTTGCTTTACACTATTTTCATTTGGTTCTTTTCAAGATTGTTTCTACTTTACTTGTAAGCGACATGGATTTGGTTAATTATCAATGCTGGTTTTGATTGAGAAGTTACATTTTTATTCCGGGATTAGATTTTTTTCTTAAGCAGAAGTTGCTCAGAATTTATGCCTTTTTCCCCTTGGATTTTGTTCTATTGGGTTCTTATGATTTCTAGTCATGTGTAAACTTGAATTAAGATTTATGGAATCCGTATTCAGTAAAATTCATTTAGATTTGGAAAAGAGAAGGAATTAATTTCAATCACATTAGCTTTAGTGAGTCGTAAAATCCGCCACTTGTGTAAGCCTAAGTCCAACTCTGCCAGATCGACTGAAGCCTTAACTGCCTAGGAATTCCTTTGATCCTTTTGTTCATATAGCTTTCGGAGGCTTCTGGCCCAGAATGGTAATTGGTATGTTTTATTATACCTCTCATCTCTTTTATGGCTTGTTTTCATTAATATTATATTAGTAGTAGTAGTGGTTCAAGCAACTAGTACGTGTTATAATAGAATTTATGTGGAGCAATTATGTAAAGAAAATGTAAACCCGAATTAGGAATACAAGTCTAAAATTATGATGAGATGTTTGCAGTGTAGGCAAATGATATTGTTTTTCTTTCCTACTGGTTAAAACTTAAAAAGGTCCAGATTGATCCAAGCTTGTGGAGGCATATCTGAAGAAAAGGTGGAACATGAAATGTTTTCGGGAAGAATTGAATTTATGCCTCTCGCTCTCTGGGTGGTTCATTCAGTGAAAATGATTATGCCTCTCTCGCTCTCTGGGTTCATTCACTGAAAATGATTGAGGATATTTCTTCGTCTCTTATCCTTTTGAGCTGGAAGTTCTATCATGTGAATACTTCAAAATTTTCATTTTGATCTTTTGATGTCTTGCAGAGGATTTCTTGTAATTATGACACTAGATTGCTGTGATTTTTATATTATATGGATGAATAACCATAACTAAACTTGTTCTACTATCATTTTATTTATGCATTTGGAAAACTAGAACCTAATGTAGCCTCAGTTTCTTGGCACAAGCTGCTTACACGGGTGCATATTTTATGGATCAAGCAAACAGCTTTGTTTTCACCTATCTTTTTCTTCATGTTCCATTTGTTATAAATGTTGGTTTTGTTATTTGTTGCCAATGTTGGAAGTTGAAAGTTGCTTCCGCTTGAAATCTTCTCATAGGAGCTTCCTAAGGATTTTACATTTGCCCAATTATTGTGTTGGAAATGACTTATCAACAATATGGTTTGCACTGGCTCTAATATTTACTTGTTGTATGTGCATCAATGATTGAAAACTGAGAGTCCTTTACCAAGATGTAACTCGCCTGGTGGTTGAAAGTATTTTGGCGAACACGGGTCTCATCAGCATAGCAGTCAAGGATAATGAGAAGGGTAATCATAATTATACACTTCTTGGAGATGTGGATGATGACCAACTGGGAATGTTTGACAAACCCCTTCCTTGCTTTGGCTGTGGAATAGGATGGTTTTCGTGAGTTACCTGTCCTTTTGTTTTAATTCTTGAGGTAGCCTCTCTCTTATGTATGAGCACCCTTTTTTTTTTTGCAGACTTCTGCTGGGGTTTGTGTTCCCATTGATGTGGTACGGTGCCACAATTCTTTACTTTGGAAAGTAGTACCACAAGGATCCCAGAGAACGGTCAGGACTCGCTGCCAACCCAATGGATGTAAGTGTTCCACGCTCTCCTGTCTGCAAATATTAGCTAGCTAACAATCCCCACCCATTCCTATACACTTAAGCCGAGGCCCTTCACTTCTAATTAATAATAGTACAATTTTTCTAATTTCTTGCAATACCAACATCATTTTCTCTTCTGTGCGGCATATCCCATACTTGTGCCAACCCATAATTTCCATTTCTACTGTTACTGGGATTGCTATCATGAGTAATTACGAGAATTTAGTAATTTAGATATTAACATCTTCATCAACGATATTTCCCATGTAAATTGAAGAGCTCATTTGGATTGCAGGCACTAATATTTACGACCGCAGCCGCAGTGCTGATCGCAATGCCCGTTATTCTGCTCTGGCCGTTGTTGCTCCAAGTTCTGCCTCTGCTGTGACCTTCCTGACAGAAAAGTATAAACCCGATTCTTTTTTGTTATAAAGCCTCCTTGTAATATTACTAGGGCAGAAGGTATTACAAAAAGTAGATCAACTTGAAAAGACTAAAGTTTTGTGACTAAAGTTTTATCCTCTGTTTTGTATGAATAACATTAAATATGTATTGGAGAACTCTTTATGTATCCCCGTTCACTGGGGAGGTTTATGTCATTAACCACTTGTACATAATTATTCAGTAATGAAATTCAAAAAAGTTATATTCGCATCCAGCTTTGTAACTTTGAAAATGATTAGTATTACAGGACACAGAATACTTTATGTTCAAATTTAGTTTTGACATATTACCTTATGTTACTAATTTAGTTTTGAATTTTGCCAAATTAGCATAGATGTAATGACGAAAGTTGTGATATTGGGGCTGAGATTTTTATTCGGCCTGAAAACTTTAATACTCTCAGAATTTTCATTCTAGGTTATAAACGACACCTCATGTTTGTTCTAGTTTAATTTTGAAATCTGCCTTGCCTTACAGTTCACCATAAGAATAAGATGAAGTTGGCCTCTTTTCTCGACAAAATCCCTAGGCAATTGTCTGTTTTAAACCTAAGACACGGCATCTAATTTAAGAAAACACATTGAAGTATACTAAAATGGATTTGTTGTATCTATAATAAACTAGAATTATGTCTGCTAAACCTCTAGGTTACGAGATGACACAAAACGTAGTGTTTAAATATTTATAACCTCATTTTATATTGACGCCCAAGAGAATACCTGTCGCACAGTTTTAATTCAGCATATCCTTGTGTTAGTATATATAAAAATCTGTGTAAACCGCGCTTGCTTTATAAACCTGCTACTGAATCTTGTAGGTTAAAAGGTCAAAAGCGTTAGTTGTCTTTATCGGTGGTTGCACCAACTTCAATTGAAGCGACTGCTGCACAAATGGTGGCATCTATTTGTTGATATAATTCACAACCTGGACATACCAAATACATTCAGGGCAGCCAAATCAAAAACCATACTTGTGGAAAGGAACAGATCTAAGTAGGCATTAGATGGGAAAGTGTTACCACAGGCCTGACAAAAATTGTGCATATTTGATGGTTTATGTACAATACCTATATATATACACGCATATATACATGTATGCCTATAAACATGCTAAATCATAGTTCAAGTGTACAAGGTATATGCAAAACACCTAAAAATTACAAGCTACTTGCGAAAAAAGATCCCAAAAATAGCAGAGCGTAGCATAGGCGAAAAGAGCCTCTCTACCTTGTTATTCAGCACACTCCAAATTGAACATATATGCACGGGAAAGCTCACTGCATCTTTATATACTTGCACTGATACACTAACCACGGCAAACAAACAAAAAGAGCCACCATCGAGCTTTGCATAAAACCATAACTTGACCAACATAACAATCCAAACAATATCTCACTACCTCATAGTGTAACTTCTCCTCCGAATGAATTCCAACATAAAATCTGAGGAATAATCACCAAGCAAAATGGACTACAAAGAGCTAACTAAGTACTGTCACTGCTCCGCATACATATTCTTCATGTCTAGATACAGTGTTATGCTTGTCTTGCCAGATTCTCTTCTCTCACCACATACGATTGAAGCTTACGTCTCCTGCTCTGTTGAGATAATGTGGGACTTCATGATCATCCCCGTTCCCATGAACGCGTACAGAAAAAGGGAAAAACAAGAAGCATATCCTAACACAAATTTCTATGACTTATTCTATCAGGAAGATAGCTATAGAGACGCTGGGTGAATCAAGAGGGTGTGGACCTAGGGATAAAGAATCTTGGTGGTGGGATGATAGTGTACAAGATAAAGTTAAGGTAAAAAGGAAATGCTTTAAAGCTTGGTCTCTATGTAAGAATGCGGAAAATTGGGAATCTTACAAAGAAGCAAAGAAAGAGACTAAGAAGGCGGTGAGTGAGTCGAGGACTAAAGCTTTTGATGGATTATACCAATCTTTAGGCACCAAAGCTGGGGAAAAAGCTATTTACCGACTTGCTAAAGGTCGAGAAAGGAAGACAAAAGACTTGGATCAAGTGAGATGCATTAAGGACGAAGAAGGTAATGTCTTGGTTAAAGAACAAGACATACAAGAGAGATGGAAGAACTATTTTCACAAATTATTTAATGAAGGTTACGAGATTTTAGCATGTGGAGATGAGCTGAACATGCGAGAGGATGACCAAAATTTCACCTTTTATCGCAGAATTCAAGAAAAGGAAGTGAAAGAAGCATTGATACGAATGGATAGTGGTAAAGCAGTTGGGCCAGATAGTATACCTATTGAGGTTTGGAAGGGTCTAGGTGATAAAGGCATTGGTTGGCTCACAAGGTTTTTCAACAAGATATTGAGGTCAAAGAAGATGCCGGAAGAATGGAGGAGAAGCACCCTAATCCCGATTTATAAGAATAAAGGGGATATACAAAATTGCGCCAATTACAGGGGGATTAAACTCATGAGTCATACTATGAAGTTATGGGAAAGGGTGATTGAGCGGAGATTAAGAAAAGAAACCAGCATTTTAGATAATCAATTTGGTTTTATGCCCGGAAGGTCGACCATGGAAGCAATTTACTTGTTGCGGCGTTTGATGGAGCAATATCGGAGGGATCAAAAGGACCTACACATGGTTTTCATTGACTTGGAGAAGGCGTACGATAGGGTACCCAGAGAGATTTTGTGGAAAGCCTTAGAGAAGAAAGGGGTTAGGATTGCCTATATTCGTGTTATCAAGGACATGTATGAAGGAGCTATGACTAGTGTGAGAACACATAGTGGGTCCACAGAAGATTTTCCTATAACTATAGGACTACACCAAGGGTCAGCTTTGAGCCCTTATCTGTTTACCTTGGTCTTGGATGTACTCACGGAACACATTCAAGAGCCAGCACCGCGATGTATGCTGTTTGCAGATGATATTGTCCTAGTGGGTGAGTCCAGAGAAGAGCTAAATGGGAAGGTGGAAACTTGGAGACAAAATTTAGAAGCGCATGGCTTTCGTTTAAGCAGAAGTAAGACAGAATACATGGAGTGCAAGTTCAATAAAAGGCGGAGCACTACTAACTTGGAGGTAAAAGTTGGGGATAATGTCATACCACAAGTCACTCGGTTTAAGTATCTTGGATCCATTATACAAGAAGATGGGGAGATAGAGGGAGATGTAAATCACCGGATTCAAGCAGGATGGTTGAAATGGAGGAAAGCTTCGGGTGTGTTATGTGATAAAAAGGTACCACTAAAGTTAAAAGGAAAATTCTATCGTACCGCGGTTAGACCAGCAATGTTGTATGGGACTGAGTGTTGGGCGGTCAAAAGCCAACACGAGAATAAACTAAGTGTAGCTGAGATGAGAATGTTGAGATGGATGAGTGGCAAGACTAGGAAAGATAAGATCAGGAATGTTACCATCAGAGAGGGAGTTGGGGTGGCACCTATTACAGAAAAGATGGTTGAATCTCGACTTAGATGGTTTGGGCATGTATGGAGGAGACCTGCAGATGCCATGGTTAGGAGAATTGATCATATGGAGGGAAGCCTAGTTGTTAGAGGCAGAGGAAGACCTAGAAAAACTATAGGTGAAACTATTAAGAAGGATTTAGAGGCGAATGGTTTCACTAGAGATATGATTCACGACAGACCACTATGGCGTCGTTTGATCCATGTAGCCGACCCCACCTAGTGGGATAAAGGCTTGTTGTTGTTGTTGTTGTTGTATTCTATCAGACTACAGCAAATGCAAACATTCCAAAACTAACACAACATAAAGAAAGCAAGCAACCAATTCATGAGTGAAAGCTTATGCAGGAATAGTGTTATCAAATTCAAGTGATGATAAACTTCACCAAATTTAGGAACAGTGCCTTGCTTACTGTCCTCCCCAGTCTACAAAACACATTCGTAAACCTACAAAAAGAGTCCTAGAACAATGTTCCCGCGAAAAGACAACATAAAAAACTAAGCCCAAATAAGGATAAGGTATAGTACTATGGAGTACATGAGCAAAACTTAAGATAAGTCATATGAAAACTAATGCTTGGAGTTTTTGCTTGATAGGTACTTCTGCAGAACATCCATAACCGACCCGAAATCAGCCTTCACATTCACAGGCGGATTAGCATACCTACATTCCATGTCCGGTATCGCATTTGAGTGATAATCAATCTTCGATTGCGTAAATTTCAATCCATGAGCTGTGCTCACCACCACAGTCCTATCATTAGGCCTAATAACCCCACTCTTCCTCAGCTTAATCAATGCTGTCAATGCAACACCTGTATGAGGGCAGATGAACATCCCAGTCGAATCCGCTTGAGCCATAGCATCCATCAATTCTTCCTCGGTGGCTTCCTCCACAATCCCATTCGACTTCTTGAGTGCATAAACAGCTCTGTCTATAGAAACCGGATCCCCAATCTGTATTGCCGATGCGAAAGTAGTATTAGCTTTCACGGCTTTAAAGTCGGACCATCCAGACTTGAAATGGAGGTAAAGGGGATTGGCATTCGCAGCTTGAGCACAAACAAGCCTTGGAATCCTATCAACAAGTCCTAATTCTTTGCACATATGAAACCCTTTATAGAAGGCATATATATTCCCCAAATTTCCTCCAGGAACAATCACCCAATCAGGCACTTCCCAATCAAACTGCTGCAAAATCTCTATAGCTGCAGTTTTTTGCCCTTCCAACCTAAGACTATTCAAAGAATTAGCCAAATAAATAGGCAATTCAGCAGTAACCTCACGAATCAACTGCATACACCCATCGAAATCCGTATCAAGACTTAACACGAAAGCCCCATTCGCGATAGGCTGAACCAACTGCGCCAATGAAATCCTGTCCGCGGGCAAAAACACAATAGATGGAATCCCCGCAGCGGCGCAATAAGCTGACAGGGCAGCAGAGGTATCTCCAGTCGAGGCGCAACCAACCCCCACCACGGGTTTGTTCATTTTCCTCAAACGATTCACTTGGCTAACCAAAACAGTCATACCCAAATCTTTGAAACTACCGGTGTGACTAATCCCACAATGCTTCACCCACAAATCATTCATCCCCAGAAACTGTTTCCCATAACGCTCGGCCCAAAAGAGGTTAGAATTACCCTCGAAAGCACTAACAATATCGTCGCCGTCAATTTCAGGGAGGACCCATTCTTTCTTGGACCAAACCCCGGATCCGTAAGGCCAGGTGGTCTTACCTACGCGAGAATCGAAGAGGGATTTCCAATACTGACCATCGTATTTCTTGAGAGCGGTCATATCATGCTGAACGTCGAGGAGGCCGCCGGAGCGGCTACGATAGACGATCTCGTCGAGGGAGTAGGACTCGGTGGAGTCAGGGGAGGCGTTGAAAGGGACGTACTTGGCGGAGAAACCGCGGTGGTTGAGGGAGGATTGGCGGCGGGCTTCTTCGCGAATGTTCTCGTCGGCGGGGCGGCGGTGTTTGTTGGGTGGGTGTGAGGTGGTGTCATTGGTGTTGGATGATAGATCTGTTGAGGTGGCTTTGATGGGGAAGAAGTGGGTATTGGTGGTTCTAGGTTTTTGGGAGGTGGGTGGATATTGGGAGAGGAAAGCCTGCGGGGATCGAAGAAGCAAGGCCGCCATTTTAGAGGGAGATAGAGAGAGATTCCGATGCAGCGGCCCGCTTGGGGAAATATAAATAAGCCTAACTGATTATTAGGTTTTCGGCTACTCCTGTGCCTCGTTTTGGTTTACGGAGAGTGAAATTAATTTTTTTATTTTTTTTTATAGAAGTGAAAAATTAAATTTTTTATTAATTTTTTTTTATATTTAATAAAATATGAAAATTATTTAGGTAAGATTGTTATTATCTAAATTTTTTGTAATAAATACTTAAAAATCACATAAAAAAAATTAATCACATGTGTTTTGAGATAAATGATTTTACTCCTAACTTTTTTCTTTCTCGAGAAAATGTTTCTGAAATTTGTGCTTGTCAAATACGGAGTAAAAGTTAAAAAAGGCTTTTCTTTTTCGAGTATTAAAATCTGTAAACCAAACAAGATCTTAGAGTCGCCAGAGATTTTTTATGCTAATAATGCTATTTAAGCTACTGGGTAAATATAAGTATACGCTATTTTATATGGTATGGTGGGATCAAATTTAACGATCGACTAAATTTTAGCCTGACGGATTCAGTGGAATTGTAACTAAAAATACTGTTTCCCTTTTTCGTTTATTTTTTTATTTTAATTTTTTTAAAGCTCATAAATGTATGCAGTTATTTTTTTTATTACTTTTTATCTTTAAATTTTGGATAATTTATGTATTTATATGCTTTGAGTATTTTCTGGTACTTGAAAAAATAAGTTAAAAAATGTACTAAGAAATTCTTTTACTTTTTTCAAAGAAAAAATTTCTTTCAGTGATAACAAAGAAAAAAAATCATGAAAAATAAAGGAGAATGTAAGAGATTTAGTATTGACTCATAAAAAAATGATAATATGGAAATGATCCCATCACCTATCTCAACTTATTTTTCATATTCTCACGCAAATTAATTAGTTTTATTATTATTATTCTATCTCCTTATTGAATGGACGCATGTAATATTTTTAATATTTCTTTTTTTTTGCTACAGTGTTACCAATATTCCTTAAATTCGCTGCTTTTCAAAATTGCTTTTGAAACTTGGGCATGAGACATTCAATTTTATGTTCCAAGAATTTCACCTAAAGGGTGCGTTTGACACACTAGATAAAGAAGTTGAATAGGATAGGATAAAAATCAAAATTAGTCAGATAAGAATTATATGGACTAATAAAGGACTCAGTCGGATAAAAAGTAATTAGGATTGAAGAGGATAAATATTAGTCGGACAAAGATTTAATAAACTTTAGATTTGATAGAGTCTCGGATTACAAATTCAAATATTATATAATACAACTTGCTTTTTGTTTTAAAAATACACGTAATTTTAATTGTTGTTCACAAATTTATTTATTTTTTTTTTAATACGATTCTCCTATTTATAAATAAGTTTCATAAAAACTCTTTTGAGAGAAAAGTTATATATTACATACAATATTTATGAACTAGGCATTAAGTACGGTTTCAAATTCTAATGTAAATTTTACTTTTTTTTATAAAATTAAAGTTCCTTATAAATACCTTCATTTATTAAAAGAAAAATAAAAATACCATATTATACGAAAAATGAATTTTATTAGTTGAATTGTTGTGATTTTGGGTGGTTTAAAATTTTCATTAATTAATCTGATTATCTAAAGAGCATAAAGAAGAATATCGAAATAAAAATAAAATAATTCCAAAAATTATTTTTATATTTATTTTGTTATCTGACAACTATGAAATAAAATACTACCACCTGTAGGGGTGGTATAGCTTTATCTCGTTCTAATGGGATAAAAGGATAATTAATCCCGAGAGCAATCATATCTCGTATTCCACCAAACGCGGGATATGATAAATACATATGTAACCTTGTACCAAACACGTGATATGATTTGTTTATCCTATCATTTTTAACAACAAAAACCGGGTGGGATTAATTAATCCAATCCTACTTCCAATCCCGCGCGACAAACATACCCAAAGAGTAAGATTACAAACTTTAATTCAGCACCCTTGTTCCAATTTGTGAATAAGGAAAGGTAACTTCACTTTGATATCCAGATTGGAACTGGACTTAAAAATTAAAAGATTGAATAATTATTGATAAAGAATGAACGCACAATGGAAAAGAAACATCTTAAATCTTTAAATATTTCTTGGCAATACTTTTAAAAAGATTAAGCATTGAAACTCGAAAGAGTAATTCAAATGATGCAATACCAATGAATCGATCAATGTATAAGTGTGTAACGTCACATAGAAACCAATTTACTGATATCACGACACTAAAATCACTCTTTTAGTCTCAATATTAAGTCCCTCTATAATTACTTCCCTTTTAAGCTAAGACAGAAAATAAAATGTAACGACCTAACCTCTTCCCTAAGTATAAATTGTACTCTTTGGCACTCGGGTACAGACTCAGGACAACTCTCGACTAGTCAAGCCCTGCCGCACCTCATGATTTTGTTCTTGGTAGGTGTATAACCCATCCCCAGTGATGAAGAAAATTTTAAAATATACTCACATTTATATGTATGCTATGCATTAAGGGAGTACCAAATTGTATATGGAATTGAATTGGTGGCACGATATAAAACAGGATTTAGCAAAATTTATGGCCAAATGTCAAAAATGTCTTCTATGCCAGCAAGTTCAAAAGCGAGCAATATCCGGTTAAAGAGAAGACTAGGTCATTACATAAAAAGTACCTAATAAACTTGGGCTATAATATTAAATTTTTGTGGAGCTAAACTTATGAATGTCACAAGTATCTTATATTTTTTCTAATATTCATCATGAATGTAATTACTTATTGTCAGATGATTTTATTTTTTTGAACAACATCAACTATTTAAAAGAGCATCCCTTCCATATATGTCAAACATATATTTTCTCGCTTATTGATAATGAATGCGTAATGTAAATACATTTAATAATTTATTAAGAGAAGATATTTAATACACCTAATATATTAAAACATTTATTACATACATTAAATGATATAGGCTACTATTGTCACACACCAATTCACTCTCTAACACTTCATAAATACACTTTATATCTTCCTAACACTCCATGTTTAATTTTAAGATTAATTAATATACTAATCTAAAAAACACTCCACTCCGCTCTCATCACTCTCACTCTTACCACTCTGCTCCTTTTCTCTCTACAATTCAAAAAAACAAATCACGCCACTTATCCCACAAATTTCATCTTCAATCTTCTTTTAACTTCTTCTTTCTCAATCTAATAGGTCTCTCTCTTTTTCTCTCAAACTTTTTTGTTATTGGTTAAAAAGAAAGTTTCACCATGTGCTATTGACAATAATCCATTAGATATATTTTTTAGGAGAATACATAAGAGTTTTTGGTTTTGCCAGTGCACACACCACGTCAAAATAAAGTTCTACCATGGATGAAAGTTTACTCGGTTCCTAGGAACCGACTAAACATTCTTCATGTTTTGTTTCTATTTTTTAAATTTTTTTGGCGTTTGTTTGTATCCAATGTTTTATAAATGAAATAAAATATAAAGGAATAACAAAAATACAAGTATCTTATTTTTTTGAAAAGGGATGATGATTTGAATAGTGGTGGTGGCGGTCATGGTGGTAGCGGTGATGGTGGTGGTGGTGGTGGTGGTGGTAGTGGAGAGGAACATGAGAAGGATGATAATGATGAAGAAAATAGTTTTTGATTAATGGATATATAATTAACTTAGGTTTAAGTGATTTAGAGTTACTAAATTATTATTAATTTGAGTTTAACTTTAATTAAAAAAATAGTGTATGTTAATAGAATGGTCAACATTTTTTTAGGGAATATTAGATAGTGAATTTGTGCGTATCAACAGCAACCCCCAAATGATATAGTGATATCTAAGTTCATCACATGACTTTATTGCAAACAAGTATTGTTTGCCTTAACTTTTGAATATATTTTCCTTAATTTATACTATACATTAAGCATGAAGGAGTTTTTAGTATATACACAAATGTAACATGAGATCATATTTATTTGGCACCAAAACTAGTTCAAGTATAAATTTTAGGCAAAAACATGATTATCATATGCAATAATTAATTTACGATCATAAGGTAGTCTATAATATAAAAGTCCTCTGTAATAATATTTATCTCTTTTAATTAATAACTTTTCATTTATTACGCCTTCTTCTTCCTATTTCTCTTCCATAAGGCCATCTCCAATAATATTTTCTATAAATTCATTTTTATCCTATATGTCACGGTGCTATTTATACATTTTTATATCTATTTGGCAATATAATTGTATAGATAGAAAAGTCTCAAATAAAGTTTCTGTTAAAAAAGATATTAATTATTCTACTGTGGAAAACGAAAATACAAAATAAGAAAAACTTATCAGTCGAGGCTTGTGTAAATACAATCTACTAAAGTGAAAATTGCCCACTGAAGTCGATGTTGTCAGCCTTCAAGAGCAAACACCTCATAGGATTCAACGACCTAGGGTTATTACTAGCAATCGTAGAACCCTAATAGAACTCTCAAAGTACTCCAATAAATTTTACGAAAAACATTGAAGAAGAAAATGAAGATTGTTTTATGTATATTTTTCTCTTAGAGATACCACTATATATAACGAAATGGACATGGGGATAGAAGTGCGTTACATAGAAGTTGCAACCTCCCCAACGTCTCAAAAGACATGGTCAAACATTTATCTAATTAAAAATGAAATTAACATAATTAATAAAATAGTAAAATTGCTGGAAATTTCAAAGAAGCCCAAAGCCCTTAAATAATATATGTAGTCAGTAGGGCTCGAACCAAGCCCATCCAAGCCAATCCTCTCGAATCTCTCCGACTTGAGCTACAATATCTAAACTAATTATTTCATTCAAGTTGTGTATATATCTATATACAACAGTTTATCCAATGGTGCCATTTCTATTTTACTTGGTATTTGTTTAAGAAAAAAGAGAATTAATGGGTTTCTTATATCCAGTGAATATGTATTATGTCACATTGAAAACTTTTATCACAATTTTACATGTAGAAATGCTTATAGAAATTTCCTATATAACTCACCTTCCACCTCATATAGAAATAATTATAGACATGACCATTAAATCACTTTTTTCCTTTTTCTCTTTTCTAATAAAGAAATTTGCTTGGATAGAAATGACCATTGGAGATGACCTAAGGCCTAAGGCCATCTCCAATGGTATTTTCTATAAATTCATTTATATCCTATGTGTCATGGTGTTTTTGATATATTTCAATATCTATTTGGCAATATAATTGTGTAGATAGAAAAGTCTCAAATAAAGTTTCTCCAATTGTACCATTTATATCTTGCTTTTATATTATACTTGGCATTTATTTAAGAATGACAGAGAATTAGTGGGTTTTTTATATCCAATGAGGATGTGCCATGTCACATTGAAAATTTCTATCACCACCCATGTAACTTAACTTCCACCTCACATAGAAATGGTTATAGAAAACTCCATTAGATCATATTTTTTCTTTTCTATCATTGAAATTTGTATGGATAAAAATGACCATCAGAGATGGCCTAAGCATTCTTATTCGTTCCTTCAACTTTGTTCTCCTGATAACGATTATCAGGACCAGTACAAACATAAGCAGACCTTTCATATCCCCTGCACTAATTTGGCACAATAATTCACTCATCTCTTGCACCTATAACTTGAAGACTACATAGCAGAAAAACTATTTATGCGAATTTATTCCAAGTATGTTTTTCTCCCAATCTAACTTCTTCTTCTTTGTTTAATCATGTGTGAAAACATTTGGGTATGAGAAAAGTATTGGTTTTTCTTTATATTCTCTCCACATATCTCTTTTTCCTTACAATCCATTGGGCTACAAACCTTAGAACAAAGTCTTGGTGTACATGTAATCCCAATCCTTTATAAGTAATTTCACATTTGCTTTTTTTATTCTAGTGAATGAATTGATTTGTGTTTATCTTAATTGATTTTTATTTTTATTTTGGCTCAAATTTTATGCTTTATTTGAGTTCTTAGTTTTATTCATAAATTGTTAATAAAGTCTGTTGGTGTGCTTTAATAAGATCTATTATATAAAACAATTCTGAATTGGGTTTTCGGCTTTTTACAGCGAAGCCTTGGTGTATATGTAATCCTAATCATTTACAAGTAATTTAAAATTTGCTTCTTTTATTCGTCATTCTCTTTTGTCGTTTGCTCTTCTGCTGAATTTTTATTTAGAATGTTTTTGCTTTTGGCTAAATTCTGATATATTAATTTTGTGCTTTTTTATTTCAGATCAAAGAATTTGATTTGCTGCCTATTGCGTATGTGATTCTTTGTATTGTTTTTTGTCCTCTTCATCAAAGTGTTGGTGGATATGTAGTGTCTACAGGTAATTTTAAAATTTTCTTCTTCGATACTCCAAGCTTGAATTAGGGTTTGTGTCTAAATTAATAGAGTTTTACGAATTAATTAAGTTCTTACTTTGATTCAATATGGTTAGCAATAAAAGGCAAAGCATCATATTAAGTGTTCTTAGTGGATTGTTAGGTTTGTTTTGGATGTTTAGTAAGTGTTTGATAGAATGTCTTATAACAAATATACAGTGCTACAACTAATAACAAATATTGATTTTGAAGGTAAATAGTTCTTTTTTTAGTTTATTTTTATTTTTTGTTGTCTTTGGTCATCTAATTGATTAAAAAACTTTTGTTTATAGCGGATTTGCCAAAATAGAGGAATGAATATATTTGATGCTACAATTATATATTGAGACACTCTGTACATGTAATTCTTCTTTTTGCAACTCCATAATAAGCTTCTTTAGGAAGTTTGACATTATATAATAAAGTAGTTTAGACATGCAAAATTGTTTTGAAGTAACTGCCGAGTTGTAGTTGTGAATTGGAATAGGCTTGGCAGAGTAGAATATGAGTGTCAAAGGAAGTTATACACAAATAAGAACAGAAAAAAAAATGTGCCATATGTATAAATTATGGGTTGTTTTGTTCATTCAAATCTTGCAACTTAATTTTCAAAATCAACGATTTCAGTTTTGTTATTACGATCATAATAATTTTGGCAACTAACAACAGATTCAAGTTGAGATTTGTACACTTATTTGTACGTTGCATGAAAGGTCTGTTTTAAGGCCGAAAAAGAAGTTATATTCTTTTTATTCTAACCATTGATTAATGTTGGATGTAGTTTATCCCACATCCCTTAGAAACATGTGAAAGTTAAACTGCGCCCTCAATTATGTTTTGTTCTTCATTAAGAGAGTAATATACACAACTGATATTTTGTAGGTTTATCAATTTAGTGAGTTAGTTTCTCTCATTCATTGGTCACATCTTTGTATTTCAAATTTGTTACATAGTTAAATTATAAATGATTAAAGTCACTTAACAATATACTTGCAAGAATTCCCCAGTAGAGTACAAGGAACCCAATATAATCATAATTTTGATATTCAATAGGAAACAACAATACATAAAACTATAATTTGTCAAAAAAAAAATCAAATTTTATTTATGTGGTGGATATTTATTTAGAAAGGCCGAACACATCTTTGAATACTTTTATACAATAGTGATACTTTATTAATTATTGTTCCTCTATATTATATATATATATATATATAAATTTATTGTATTGGATTAATGATTCATTCATTGTGCCTCGGTAAGCTTATGTATCTTTGGATATTTATGCTTCATGAAGAAAAGATTTTGCTAACTAATCTTATTTGTGCTTTTTCTCTCAGTACAATTAGAGCAAAAAATCCATCTTTCTTCAACCCTCCTTAATTTCACAATACAGTTAGCGGAATAGGCCACTTTACAAAAATATTTATATTTGTATAGTGTTGTTTTGCAGTTAGGAATTGGTGAATAAGTTCGTATCAAAATCGATTGCATAACAAGGAGTTAGTGAGTTTAATGAGCGTAAAGCTTTTAGTTTTCCATTCTCTTTTATAATGCAGAATTGGTTACTTCTTATAGTTTATATTGAACAAATCTTGAAATATAAAAAAAATATTTTATATAGATTGACAAAGTGATTATATTGGATAAATTGTGCAACAAAAGACAAGATGATGACAGTTTACTTTACGTGCCTCGATTAAACGAGTGCTGCAAATACAAAGGTGTTTTACACAACTGTCAAATGCAAAGGTAGTAGATTTTGCATTGCTTCTGCCATTGAATCTATTTATTCATAAGGGGGTGTTAAGAAGTTTGTATTTTATTTTCTTGGTGGTTGTTCCTTAAGGCCTCGTTTGATTCAGGTATTAGGATCAGTGTGATTAATAATACAAGTATTAATAGTACTGGACTATTAATCATGGTATTAATTTAATACCAATACACTGTTTGATTCATGTAGTATTAATACTGGGATATCTCATGCTAATATTAATACCATGTTTGGTTCTGTAACTTGTATACGGAATTATATTTTGGACTAACAATTTTTTTAAAAAAAAAAATTTGAAAAAAAAAATTAATTTTTTTTTTAAATAATAATAATATAGTAGTAGTAGTGGCATTTTTGAAAATATATGGTTCATTTTTATTAATTCTGGATAAACAATACCACCTCCCCCTGGTATTAAATTATAGCACAAAGAGTGGTATTAAGTTAGTACCGGTATTAGTAATCCCAGCACATTTGTGCGAATCAAATAAGGTATTATAAAAAAAGTGGTATTAATAATCCCATCCCACTTTTTAATACCTGAATCAAACGAGGCCTAAGTGTTTTATATTTTTCTTTTCTTTTTATGTGATTTTTTTGGCCTACTTGATACGTGAAGTAAAACTATCTTTTTAATTTTAAGACAAGCCATTAAAGGAAAAGGTTTATAGAACATTAATTAAAGAGTGTTACATTTTTAATTTCGCTTCAAGTTTTATTTGTTATTATCCTTATGATAAGCAGCTTCTTAAATTATAAATGTTTCTCCCCGCCAATTTAAACCCACTTAATGCTTTAGATTGTCTAATTGACAACTTTGGACACTTGTATCATAATTTTTTTGAATGTTTTGGTGATTCATTTGTTTGTCAAAATTGCATGGCTTACCATTTGAATCGACAAGTTTTTTGACGAGTTGATTGAAAACTACACACTTTACACAAGGAATCTTATGTCAATACCATTATAAATGTATACATGTATTTTTTGTTATAGTTAACAAATTACAAACATGTCATTATTTTAGTTCTTTCATTTTTGTCGAATATAACCTGGGAAATGGATGGCTTCCCATTCAATAACCCATATTTTTGTTTCACGGTATAATTTTTAAAATTTCAATAAACAAATTACAAAACATATATAAAAAACGTTCACGTATTCCGTAGATTGCAAACTAGTATTAACGTATGGGAGGAGTAGGTTTATCATCTTCTAGTGTAGCCTAGTCTAAGTCTAGGGTATAAATAAATAAATAAATAAACAAAACAAGACGGACCTGGAAGTGAGAGAAGACCTGAGTGACAGGTGGCAAAGAGTCAGTGGAGCTAAAGTTTGATGGGTAGGATGTGCACTGAATACAAGCTCTGGGGATAGGGATTACACGTCATACACGTGTCTAGACCTTGATCGCCCCTAAAACAAAAAAAAAACCCTACTATCTCGCTAACCGACAACCGACACGTGCCCGCTTTTTTATCGACCGGGGTCTCTCTCTCCAGTTTACCTAAAAAAAAATAAAAAAATTGATCCCCAATACATACACACACACATTTTTTTTCCATTGAAGAAGAAGAAAAAAAAGTGCCGGTCGCTCGCTCGCTCGCTCGCTCACTCACTCACACCGGTCTCTCTCTCCGCCTAAACAGTTGGATTATACCGATTCTAACTCCTCTTTCTTTCTTTCTCTCTCTCAAATCTAATTACTATTTTTGTCTAATCTCATTTCGATTGTAGGTTTTAATTACTCGATCTGCTCCCACTTTCTCTTATCGCCGACCGAAGACGGCGATGATGATTTTTTCATCCTCCATTTCTCCTCCGGTAAGAACATTCCTGAAATGTTAGATCCTTTTGCCGTCATCCACGTTCGATCCAAAATATGGCTTCGCAAGAGGAAAAAACAACTCCAACATCATCACCATCCCCTCCTAAATCTTAATTTGACTTGAATATCTCCTCCTCCTCCTCCTCCTCCTCCATAACTACCACCGTTAATTTTATAACTTGTATTATATTATATATATTAATCATATAGGATAGGATAGGATTCTAATTCTCTTATACGATATTTGATTTTCTCTGTTTTTTGTATAGTTCTGGAACTAGGTATGTTAGGGTTTCCCTTTTTGTACAGCTAGAGCTAATACGCTTATGTGTGTAAATGAGGGTTAACTTTGGGAGGGAAACCTAGAATATAAATAGTAATAGTGATCATTGCGTTAATTGAAATCCTTGAAAGTGGCGAAGATGAGTTTGAGTGCAGCCGAGGAGGATTCGGCTCAAGAGGTACATTTACCGGCTGATATCGATTGGCAAATGCTCGATAAATCCAAGTTTTTCCTCCTCGGTGCTGCTTTGTTTTCTGGTGTTTCGGCCACTCTCTACCCTGCCGTCGTGTTGAAGACGAGGCAACAAGTAGCTCAATCTCAGGTTTCTTGCATTAAAACTGCCATTTCGATCCTCCGGTACGAAGGGTTTCTTGGTCTCTACAGAGGATTTGGGACCTCATTGATGGGAACAATCCCCGCTCGGGCACTATACATGGCTGCGCTTGAAGTCACTAAAAGTAGTGTTGGAACGGCCACTATAAGATTAGGTTTTCCGGAGCCAACTGCAGCTGCCATGGCTAATGCAGCAGCCGGGCTAAGTGCTTCGATGGCCGCTCAGCTTGTGTGGACTCCCATTGATGTTGTAAGCCAACGGCTCATGGTGCAAGGTGGCGATAGATCTAAAGTTCCAAACGCATCTTCTTGTAAATATCACGGTGGAATTGATGCATTTAGGAAAATTCTCAATACAGATGGGCCTAGAGGCCTTTACAGAGGTTTTGGTATATCAATACTTACGTATGCACCATCAAATGCGGTCTGGTGGGCATCTTACTCGGTGGCCCAGCGACTTGTTTGGGGTGGAATTGGTTGTTACTGTCACAAGAAAGACGGGGACGGTTGTGAGAATGGTGTGAATGCCTTTAGACCGGATTCGAAAACTATAATGGCAGTTCAAGGAGTGAGTGCAGCCATGGCTGGCGGTGTTTCAGCTCTAATTACAATGCCTCTCGATACAATTAAGACCAGGTTGCAGATTCTGGAAGGGGATGATAATGGGCGGAAGGGGCCTACTATTGGACAAACTGTGAGGAATCTGGTAAAGGAGGGTGGATGGATGGCCTGTTACAGAGGGTTGGGACCTAGGTGGGCCTCAATGTCCATGTCTGCAACAACAATGATCACTACCTATGAGTTTTTGAAGCGGCTCTCAGCCAAAAATCAAGAGGGTTTGGCACCGTGAATGCAAGAGAGCAAAAGATAGAGGAGAGAGGAAAAAAAAGGTATTTTTTTTTCTATCCAATCCTTGTTATCCTTTGTGTGGTTTTTTTTTATTCTCTTTCCTTTGTTGGCTTATTTGGTGATTACAACTTTTGTTCTGTTCATATATATTATGTACTTCTGTTAGTTTTTTCTCAGTCTACACAAATTATCTAATAATATCTTTTGTGCAAGTGTGTCATCCACAACTTCCGATGGGTGTGTTATTTAAAGTTCTTTTTTTTTTTGGGTTGTGTGTGTGCGCGTTGGGGGGTTGCTCTTTAAGGTGCTTCAGATGTTTTTGATATTTGATAAAGTTGAAATTTAAAATTTTCTGGATTGGTAATTAGGTTGTCTTCTTAACTTATTAATTTATCATAAATACAAACTTATTAGTCCTAAAATAAGGTAAGGTGGGAATCCGGTGCCACAAGAAGTGTATAAAGAAGAAAGAAAAGAAATTTTATTATGTTATTACGAATTGAATTGCATTCGTGTCATAAGAAATGATATGTGCCATAGTATTTTGTAGTCGAAGAATTAATTAGCTGGGATTTGGACAAATGTGTTATGCCCCATTCAAAGTGGGGCAACCCAAACATGCTCTGCTACCTATTTCTTTAATATATCTGGGAGGACTAATATGGGTATAGTAATAGTGCCGATTTTTATATCTCATCAAAATTCGTGTTACATGTGGGTGTAGCGTGTCCATACTTGTATGTCTTGGCACCTTTTCCATAGTTGCAAACAAAGTGACTAAAATACAATGGTAAAAACGTTTTTTACCAATTATTTTGCTGTAATAACTTCTAACATCAGGTCATTTGCCCAAGGTGGTGGTTGTGCTTTGAATGCGTGTCACAACAAAAGAAATGACGATCAATGCATGCCGTAAGGTTTAAAAAGAATTAGTGACGCTCTTATTCCAGTACCTGAAGAGGCTATTGTCGCTGCTCCTAACTACGACGCCCAGGTGGGATTCGTCATAAAGATGCCACGTGTACTTGGATCTTTTGCTTCCGCCTTAGTATGCAACATTTTCCTCTTTATCACTACGGCTGGAACAGTGACGTTGATATATACATAGCTTTTAATATTTGTGTCCAGGTTGTATTTTGAGAAAGGAATGACATCTTATAACTTGCTTTCCCTTCACATTTGTATTTTTGCTTCGCTTTGCTTTCCTTCTCACAGGGAATTTACTGCCATGGCAACAGGGGACGATAACACTTTGCATTAGAACATTTGGTCCATTCTCATCATGATTGAAATCCTGCTCCCATTACCGTGAATTCATAACAGAATCAACCCAGCCAAAACTTGATCAGGAAGCTGCAATCTTCATTGAGTAAACTCAAATAATATTTCGCATGAGAAGTTTGACAAAAGCCAAATTACTGATTTCAATTTTCAAGGGAAAAAAAACACCCAGAAGCAAACAAGCACGCTCACATTGGATGATTAATTCTACTTTCAAGAAAGAACAAAACTCGAAGCAAACAAGTGCTTTCATATTTAAGAGTTTTAGGTTTACTGTTAGGGACAATTTAAATGCTTGGAGATTGGTGAATCCTCACTGCAAGTGATAATTTCCAAATCAATGGTGAACCATCACCGCTCATAAAGACCATACAGTATTCAACGAGTGCTGCTAGCTAAATTATGGGTAGAATAAATTGAATCACAAGCACCGAGCAATGTTGAGTTCCTAAAAATGCTGATGCAAGCTCCAGAATAGTTGATCAAAGTTTCATCAATTAAAACCACATCTGTCATCATCAGCAACAGATAAGAACCGAACCCAAACCTCATGTGCACACAAAGACTTTACATGATCATGAAGATGTTGCGAGAACTGGCTTCTCTGGATGTGAAATATTTGAGACAACAGCACGCAATAGACAGTAATCATAAGCCAATTCAGAAGCATACAAAAACATATTCCATGAAATGTTGCTGACCTTAAGCTCAAACGTCTTTTAACCATGGAAGATCTTCACAATTCTAACATTAGGAGCTGCTGTTCAAGCCAAATTGGTGATTACAAATCTTCTGAATTGAAAACAAGAGACACCATAATTCCCAACAAAGCTGGGATACTTAACCCTTATACATAATCACATGTACTGTACTGAAAATTAGGATCCCCAAAAACTAATACTACACATCACAAAGCCCACAAGTCATTGCTAGTTATATAACAGTTGCTAAACAAAGAACCTGACCACCAAGGCAGCAGAGTTAGCAAAGTCCATCAGCTAGAGAGAGAGAGAGAGAAACCATTATGCTACAAACAGATCATGGGCGAGCTCTCTTGTTGCTGCAAGAAGGGCACTTGTACTGCTTGATATGCTCTGCCCTAGCTGGTGTAATCTTCACACACTTGCCGTGGAACCACTTCTCACATATGTCGCAGCATATCCAGAATTCATCCGAAGCATAATTCTCCCCACATGCGCCGCACAAGGTCTCCCCGTGCTCATCTTCGTCTTCCTCGTCCAAGCCCTCCTCTTCCTCCTTAGGCTGTGGTTTTGAATATCTTCCCTGCGATTCGGATTCCAGCTGGTTTGGTCACCAAAAGTATTGATAAACCAACACAGAAAAAAGTCAAAAACACTCTTGACAAGTACATTATTTGCCCAAGTTTTCTAGTGACCACAAAACCAACATCAAAGCTAAGCCAACTATAGCAAATATATATACATATATATATATATTAAAAACCAAACTACAGAAATTATGTATGATGCTCTAGGTAAATATCATACCAACACCTAGTTGCTACTCACACAGCAGATTAAAAAATAAATCCTCAAAGGGAATTTTACGAGAAAAGTCACTTTTTACCACTTTTGAGTTTGACTTGGATTTGTTGCTACTGTGATTTGAGACCGAAGATTTCTCCTTTTGTTGTTTCTTCGCAATGCCACTTACAACTTCAAATATGGATGGGAGGTCATTTATCATATTGAAAAGCTGCTTCCTGCATAAAAGAAAAAAAAATGAGCAATTAAGAAAATTATAGGAACGTGACTATAATCCAGCTATGCCATAAAAGATTTCAGTATCGATTTTTTTACACATTACAGCACCAAGAAACTGAATGCGAACCTAAAAGGCTAAAAGCAGCTTCGATTTTCATGTTCTAAAAACCTAAATTATGGAATAGATTTCTCCAGCTTCCAGTACAAAAACCAATGTGTGCAAATGGATCCCGGGGAAGAGATCTACTCATGGCCGAGTCATGGAAAACTTGCGCTCAATCTCACACTAGCGGTTTTCACCTTTACTTTCATCTGAAATGATAAGTCTCCTTAGGTCTGTCAATTCTTCAGCACAAAGTTGTGAATGAGACAGCAAGCACATGTCATGCAGCATTACAAAACTTTTATATAAGCATATCTGCACTTAGTCACTTACCACGACAAGCCTCTCAATTTTCAATAAAGCACCCACAAGCAAAAACTCCAGTTTTATTCGTTTCTTTTCTAATGTCAAGTCCCTTAGTGTTAATGTGTTATGATGTCACCTTAATCATAGTTAATTACCAGCAAGATGCTAAAAGGTAGGCTTAATACACAGAGATGAATTTTTCACAATGTGGGCAGGGTGGGGGTTGGGTATTGGAAAAGGCAGCAGCCTGAAAACATGGCAAAATTTCTCTTCCAGTTTGAACAGACACCAAACATACAGTGCTAAATGAAATCTTCACACCACGCACTAAAGTTTAGTTACAAAACGGAAAGAAAAGAAAAGGTAATGGTTTTGTATCTCTCTAAAAAGCAATCTACAAAACAGCATGCCAAGTATTCTTCACATTTGATGTATACCGAAATAAGAAAATAAGACAAAAACGAAGTCCAGGCAGGGCGTACCCAATCTCCAAAGAACATGGCCCACATCCAAATTAAACCATAAGAAACCGTGCCACCAGACCAAGCCAAGTTGGTATGGCGATCAACCACATAGCAAAGCAGCAGAAACAGGTAGTCAACTCAATAGCAACTATCACCTGTCGTAACCCCCTCCCTGATGCAACAGTTGCTAAAGAAACCCCGAACAAATTATAACAATCAGGAAAGAATTCTGACCAACAGCGACGCTTAAGCTAGCGAAAAACCAGTCACTACAGCACAAAACAGCAACATAGCAACAGCATTTTTGCAGAAAACTACAGCAAATAAAGGTATTTCAGCAGCAAAACAGCAATGGAGACAATCAGATAACATGAATGTGCTCGGATCTGTGATAGGTTATAATTGGCTAGGATCCAAGTAAAGCGCGTTATGATGGGACAAGAATGACCCACACTTACCACAACACCCCATACTTAAATAGTTTGATTCGTTCAAATACAATTATCCCGCCAACACTTGATAGATGGGGAATCTTTCAAAGAAGGTAAAGTCGATCCAAAACTAAGATAAAAGGTAAATTGACAAAGTTAACCTACCGATCAAGTTCCATGATTGGGTTCAACTGATTGTGTTTTCACTAAATTGTCAAGAATAACTGTCCCACATGAAAGGTAGCTTAATCAATTTAGGTTGGGTTGGGACTAAGAACGACCATGTAAGAACTACATTTTAGGAAGTTAGAGAAAGCATCTTAAGAAATTACTGCAGGATCATAATTTTTTCAAGATATCCCTGCAAGTTTGCTATTTATATTTTCCAGTGTTGTCCTGTCCCCAACATTATGCAATGTGAATTAGTACACCATCTTGTTTATTAAAATAAAATAAGAAGTAGTATATGCTTTGAAGAGGCTCAAGAGTAAGGCAGAAGGGTATACCTGTCAGCTCTATCAAATCCAAATCTAGCACCAAAATAGAATGCAACAGCAAGCAACCATGCATCACTGTGGACAGCCACTAAAGATAACCAGTCCTTCTCTTGCATTCCATCCCTGGCAAAGTTAATGCCCAAAGCAGGTTCTGGGAGTTCTGGAGGCACTTCTTCAGCAGGTAAATTAACCTCCCATTGCTCACTCGGAAATCCATACAGACACAAATTCTCCTTATCTGTGCAGTGGACCATCCCAAAATTAATTACTTAAAATTGACAATTAATGGAAAAAGGAGACCATAAGTCATATAGTGGTATCAAGCACAACAATGAAGGAAAATCTGAAAAAAGTAACAAAATTCAAAAATCACAAACAAAAAAACAGTAACAAAACCTTGAAACTGCGACGTGTTAATAGCTCCACCTGGTAATGATAATTCTAAAATGTAAATGCACATATGTAGCTGCAAAAGAAAGACCACAAGAGTGGCATGCTTTCAGCAAGCAAAGAGCTAGGATTCAGATTGAAATTTTGACAAGGCTTGACCAACGTTTTTAACTTGAAATTTCCTTATTACTTTGAGGCCATTTCAATTCAGGGATAAAAGGACATTACCCAATTTGATCCCCAATAAGATGGTGGGAGCGGTGGGGTGGATACAGACCTACAATTTGGCATTATTTGCACAAAGTGGGTGTACTCGTATTCATAGCTGTCGGTGGTCTGATTTTTACACCCTCATATATTTCCTTAATAAATCATTCCACCAAGAAACATAATTAGCAAACTTTTGACATGATATGATAATATAGTTTACGTTACGACAAATTTAGTCTTGTTTCCATGTACCAATAATTTATTTCACACATAGGACCAGTTAGGACGCTTAAATAGGTTTTGGTTAAATGCATGCAGAATCAACACATCATGAAATAAGACTTCAACAGAACAGCAATAGAATAATGAATCAATAAATTTATTTAGCCCTCTGTATTTTAGAATTTTGGTCCATTTAGCAAACAAATTAAATATTTAGCAGGGTGGTCCAGAGCTAAAAATAATAGCAATTACAATTACAATTACGACCAACATTTAATTAGAAAATGTAGTATCGTAGTAAGTAGCAATACATGCAGGCAAATGCAGAAAATACAGTGTCCTGATTAAAATTAAAAAGAAAATTTCAGACATGCATATGTAATGTAATGTAATGTAATGTATTGAGAGAGAAGGAGACGACCTTACCAGGATCACACTGCTGATAAAATTCCACAACATCTGCAAATAATAAAATATAAATCACTCAAGTTTGTAAACGCATATTTTATTTTATTTTATTTTAAAGAAGAAAAACAACTTAAAACCTGTGGTAAGGGCTTTGATCATGCCAGCTCGTCGACCCTTGAAATCCCTAAAAACCTCTTCGACAGTACGAGGATTATAGTGTGCTCCACCACCACCACCACCACCGTCCATTTGAATTATTAGCTTCAAAAAATACACAAACCAGCAGTCAAAAGAAATTTATGTATGTAAATGCCGAACAAACAGAGAGAAATTTGAGGGAATTATAGAGAGTGGATGGGTTATTTATTGGGATTTAAAAGCACCAACATTTTTTATTTTTTATTTTTTTCCTTTCTAGATAGAGATTTAAAGCACGTACTTTGTTGGTGTTGGGAGAAGAAGAAGAAGAAGAAGAAGAAGAAGAATACAGAGAGCCAGAGAGATATGATGGGGCGGATTTTAATCTATGCGTGGTAGAGTCGTTTAACTATATTTGAGAATGGTGATGAGTCCGATAACCAATTTTTTATCATAAAATCAAATGGGCCCCTAGTTTTGTTACCCCTAATTTTTTTATTTTATTTTAATTTTTTTACAAACAATCACGGAATTCACTTATATTCGATTTTATAACACCCTTTAAAAAATGTCCTCCTGAATATCTAATAACAAAATTCGAAGAAAAAAATTTGTCCTGCAGTAAATTGCGTAATAGTGATTGTTCAAATCACGTTCTCTTCTTTCTTATTAAAATATAAAACAAATTCGTTTACCCATTAACATCTTTCTTCACCTTATACAAAAATATAACTATAAAAAAGATCGTATATATGTCAAAGCTACTATTAATTTGATTAATTATTTTCTATTCGGCCTTTTTTTTTTGGTTTATTTTCTATTTGACTTCACTTTTATTATTTTATATACTAAATAAATAACCTATTTGTATTACACAATTGCACTAGAACTCGTCTTCCACTAGCTAAGCACACTGAACACTACATCACTACATAAGGTGTTTGTTGGTTTGAATAGGGGCAATTGTATAGCGTGTGTGAAAATGTTTTAAACAGGTGAACAAAATTCTTATCATGTACACCTTCAAAAATAATAAAAATTTTCATCAAGTACTTAATTTTTTATTTTATTTGTGTCTTAGACACACCTACATATCAAATAACTCAAACCGTATCATTATCGATTATCTATACAGTCAAAATTATAAAAATTGATATTTCTAATATCATCACTCTATTTATTGAGTTCAAATTATGTTTGTAATTCATCACGAATTTAACTCATACATGTATTCATCGGCCTTAAAAACATATGCATCCAAACTCATCCCATAATTCAAATCCTGAGCCTCCGTGAATATACACCTTTTGATTCCTTGTTAGGAAAAAGAATGTGACCTTTTTTATCCGGCAAAATCATTTTCTATATACTTAAATCTAAAAATATTTAAAGGGAATAACTTTCTATTCAAGAATACTAAAGGTGTATTTGCAAATGGCATTGTCTTCCACTATGTTCTGAAATCCTCTATTATAGAAACAATAGTTAATAAAAATGAAAATAGGACAATTGTATATATTTAGGGCCCGTTTAGTTGTCTTTCAAACTGCGAATTATATAATTTATAATTAATTAATTTACAAAATTTTCATTTATTAGTGTTTGGTTGTGTAAATTAAACAATTGTAAATATGATAATTCAAGTTGATTCACAAAAATTCAAATTAAGTCATTTCAAGTAAAATTTGAAATTGCCTAATTCTAGAATTAGATAATTCATTCCAACTCCATTTTTCGAGAAGATCTAGTTTCTACTCGTGATGTTGATGCATCTAGACAAAATTTTAAAATTTTGTGTTTTTATTCTAACAATCAGAATTTCTCGTTTAAGTTTTCCAAACACTACTTGAATTAGAATTCAATTATTCATAAATGAGCAAATTCACAATTCTTCAATCGAAAATTAACTCATTCTAAAATTAAGTAATTTACGCAACTAAACGGGTGCTTAATAGAGAGAGAACTGTAGTTAGAGTAAACTAGAATAAGCCACCTCGTCATTATTATACTCTCTCCCTCGATAAATAGTGAAACATACATTTTGGTATGAAAGAATTTTAGTTCTTTTAAGGAAATTATACTTGTCAACACATGGTCAACATAAATAGTAGTTATCTTTGCCAAGGATCCTACATTCACAATTTCACACCCTCAGAAGAAATGTTTTTTTGTACAAAACCCACAAAAGATTGAAGACCAAAACTCTGACATTAACACATGATGAACATAAATAGTATCCACCTCTGCCAAGAACTAGATAATTTAAAATTATTTAATTCGCGAGTTATCTGATATGTGGAAAGGATCTAAAGAGGATCATTTATTTGGTTCTTAAATGCGGATCAATCATTTTGAGGGAGTAAACGGATGAGTTTTTTTATAAAACTTGGTGAAGATGATCTCCATGATTAGTAGAACATCTCCACCAAATTTCATTAACAAATTCAACCGGGAAGTGAGTTATCTAAACATCATAAATTTTAACGGTTAGAAATGCACATATATATCAATTTTTTAGTTAACCCTCTTCCCGATTGAATTTTTCGATGAAATTTGGTGGATGTAATCTACTAATCATGAAGATCATAGTCACCAAGTTTCATCAAAAAAATCATTTATTTACCCCCTCAAAATGATTGATCCACATTTAAGGACCAAAAAATTGGTCCTCTTTAGATCCTTCCCCATCTGATATGAGCTATATATAAAATTATAAATTTTAGTTAATATCTAAGATATTAAATAACAAAACATAAAGACATAGTTTAAATTACATAACTTATAACTCTCATACAAGCACCACAAAAAAATTTGTTGAAATGAAAAAATAAAATTAAAAATTAAACAGTTATAAATGAAATAATTTACGCAACCAAATGAGGTCTTAATGCATTGATCACGTTCCAAACGAAAAAGAACACTACTATTTGAAACATCCCAAAAAAATTTCAGATCTATTAATTTAAGACGGGAGTAAATGTTAATGATTATTCTCAACCATTATAATCAAATCAGTATAACCTTAAATAGATGTAAAATTAAACATGCACTCTTTAACGAGAGGGAGGGTTGGGAGTAAATAAAAATTTAGGAGTATGTAAAACAATTCTATGCAGCCTTGAGGTGGTCCCAAATAACTTTCATCTAAATTAACAGAAAACGCTATCAAAAGGTACACTACTAAATCTCTAGAACTTTGAGAAAATCTCACAAAAGTTCGGGGGAAGTCTTCCCTTTGCACAAATGGTGCTCGAGAACGGAGAAGCATCGAATATCTTCATTGGCTGTGCCGGATTCTTATATTGGAAAATTGTCCCGAGCAGCCTGGTCCCCAGAAAGTATCATTATTCTTTTATCAGCACATCACATCAAATCACGGGAAAATGCAGTCCGCCAACCAAATGGCTAAAATTCTCTTCCTTTGTACGGCATTTCCTGTCAATAAACACAATACAAAATACCAGATATTAATGCCATTAGAAGATTGGACTAAGTTTTCGAACTACTGAAAAAGTAAGAATAACTTTTTTCCCACTTGGTGAATCAAAACAGACTCGAAGATATTTAGGGCAATAGTTTATGGCATTAGTTTACGTACTATAATGTCATCTCATCATTATGCATGATTAAGAAGGTGGCATAAAATTTGCAAACTGAAATCATGTAGAAGTCTCTTTGAGAATTCTTGTATAATGATGGAGAAAATCCACATACTCCAACAATTCTTTAATTCAGCGCCCATAGAAAAGGTACGAGAAAAAATATTAAGATAGAACCGTCAGAAGACTGAAAGGAAAGGCAAAGAAGGCGCTAGGCAATTTTCTTACTGGGGGATAATTCGGCATGTACAAGACTTGCCGAGGTTGAGCAAGCATCATCTGCTGTCCATACTGCAAGAATGGTGAAAAATTAGTACCTAAAATTTAATTTTAACTTTTACAATTAGATGGACAGAAAAATCCATAGGCAAAAATGATAATGAACCGCCAAGCATCAGCCTACCTGAGGCCCATTTGAATGGAAATACGGTTGAGGCGATTGCATAGGTCCAGCTTGTTGTGGATTAAACATCACGGGCTGGTGGCCTGGAAATGAGGGTCCAATCTGCAAAATCATTACAATTAGCTTCCAATCAGTGATTTAACCGTTATTTGCTCATCAGAGAATCTTTTCCATTCGCATATAAAAATTGTTCTGGAAAAAAGAAGAATTAGTAACTTTGACGTGGTTCATACTTCATATCCTAAGGACTTAAGGAGGTTTCTCTACTTATTGTAAAAGCTACAACAAATAACTCACCCCAATCCCTACTGGCATCCCATGCATATGTGGGACATTAGTGGGATAGTAGAAGGAACCCTCAGATACCGGAGATGCGGGCCTTAAAGGTGTCTGAGATGGGATGAAACTCTTTGCATTCGGATTGAATTTGAACTCCTGCACAAAAACATTTATGCGGAAAAACAAAGTCAACCGAAATTCATTACCATGTTGCACTCACTAAGCAAGCGAAAATATTCGATAACCAGTACATGCATGTTCAAAGCACACACTTCAGTCACCTTAGCATGAGGATTCAATGTCGATCTTTCTGAAGATAAAGAACCTATTGATGAGCTTGGTGATAATCCAGGCCCACTTGAAGCTACGGCAGCATTACCACGATCTGAAGTGGATGATGTAGTAGAACTAGTTGGTTGTGCACGAGAGATCACAGATTCTGCTGCCCCGTGTGTTTTAGTAGAAGAGAGAGCATTCTCTGATGGTTGTTGACTAGGAGAACTAGTCTTTTCTGATGAAACTTGAGATGGAGGTGCATAAGCAGTCGCATTTGGGGAGAGCCCCCCTTTCTCAGAGCTTTCTTTCTTTAGCCTCAGTAATTCTGCATCAGTAAAGCCATTGCACCACACTCAATCTTGCGGGACTAGCAATTATACATGAAATAATTACATAGCAAGGGAATATGAAATCCACACACGTGTGCAACATTAGTGTTTAAATATACAGAGAAGGAGTGGTCAGGGCCCAGGGGGATATTAGGATCTTGTTTCAAGGGGTGCCAAATTAGTAGAGCGACTAACGAAGATTTTAATTTTGAAAGGTAAATTTTGATTAGCTCTAGTAGCATGAAAAGGAATACAAAACAAAATAACAGACATGGGTGTCAGTCTAAAACGACACAGACACATCAACAAGCCAAATCTCAATCGGGATACTACATAGCATGAACACAGAGCTAAATAAATGTATTATTACAAATTTCTTCAGAGGATACAAATAGCATAAACTCAAAAGTAATGACACAATATTATTATTAATTGTGGAACAACAGAGTTGGGGTAACTAAAGAAAATACTAACCTGGATAAAGATTGCTACAGCTACAATGCTACACCGGTGTCCTAATGTATGAATTCCTAAAGTACTTTTTAAATAAACTATACAACTTTATTTATGATTAGATTAATTAAAACATAGGAGTAAGCCTCCTTATATAGGGCAAAAACGATCCTAATCAAACTAGGACTCAAATAAATAACTAAACTAGGAATCCTAGTTAGACTCAAACTAGTAAAACAATGACTCCTAAATCTAATAGAAATCTAAATCCTAAATAATATAGAATTCCTAAAAACAATAAGATAAAAGACTAAAACAAAGAGTGATCATGGTGCAAAATAAAACTGCCACTAAGGTGAAGAGGTTCACTCACCCTGAGTATTTGAAGTTTGAGCCTCCGCAACTAACTGCAATGAAATAAGAATAATGTATTATAATATATTCTAAGTAACAAAAAAAACCAAAAAGCAGGAGTAAGCCTTCAATTGTAGTCAAAGCTCAATTCACCATATGTTTTTCCACATCTTTCTTGGTTCCAGCATGTTGCTCGTTGAATTTGGTTTCCGTTTCTCCAATCCTTTAAAAAAAAAAAGGGATGCTCAATTATAAACCTAATAAAACTTTTAAGGGTCAATTAGACTTGGGTACTTTTTCTTTGAAAATTAGACTCAGGTAGTTCTTCCGTTAATTTCCCTTCTTTTGATTATTTTTTTCAAACATTTTGTTCAATTTTTTGTTGTAAATCGCATGAAAAACATGTGATTGTTAACTCTTTTTTTGCACCTAAGTCTAATAATTAGGGAAAAAAAAGAACATAAATTTAATTTCAAATGATATGGAGTCCAAGTCTGAATAGTGAATGCCCCAACTTTAAAATAAACATAAAATCCTGTTAGTTCATATAAAAATACAAATTATAGTGGTCTGATTACAAAGGGAAAGCAAACTATAGACATATTATCAGCAAAAATAATACAAACCTGCTTTCACCATCCAAAACTGAGATACTTCTAGAAACACCTTCAGCTGACAACTGTCTGGCAGGATCATTAGAAGCAGACCGGGATAGATACCTACTAGTACTTGAATTAAAATATTGGACCTCATCCTGCATGTCAAAAAATTTACAAGGAAACAAACCTAATCAAGATTACATGAGCAAAAATATTAAAAAAATGGAGTAATGCACTTAATAACTCGGTATAAGCCAGAAAATAAACAGAAATTATTAACAGCCCAGCAAAAATTTGATGTACATACCTCTATACAAGCCAGAAAACAGATGGAAAGTATAACTATGCAAAAACTTGTGAAAATCAGACACGCATTATTTACCTATGACACAAAGTTCTATGAGAAGCTTTTCCAATGTAGGGAGTATGAATTTCAATTGTGTAAGAATGGAATCCTAGATGATATGAAAAAAATGTTAAAATAAGACTTGATGGAAGAGATCTATCACCTAGTCTAGTCACAAAAAGGGACACCCTTTTAGCTGGATAGATGAGGAGCTCCTAGAGTTATATGTAAGCTACATACAGAATTACAAGTAAATACACATTTACAGTTTGTTTGGATTGACGGAATGAGAAGGAAAGGAAAAGAGGATTGCAATTCACTCGTCCGGATAGAATTATGAGAGGGAGTAGGGAGTGGAGAGGAAACGGAGGGAATGTCAATCCCCTCTATTTCTTTATTTTGTTTCCTTCCAATATTGAGAGGATTGAGAGGGAAAGGAAAAGTTTTTAATGAATTATTCACGTTATTCCAAATTTAACCCTAATTTGTTAACAATATATTTTTTTGATAGGAAACAGAAATTTTATTCCAAAAACAAGGAAAGACAATACAGAAATTTGTTAACAATATATTAAATCACTTTCCTTTCCTTTCTTTTCTTCTTTCTATCCAAACAAGATTTGTTTTCATTCCATTCTTTTCCATCCTTAGCTATCCAAACAAAAATAAAATTAAAGTCATTCATTTCCATTCTATTCCATTCCTTCCCCCTCCTAATTAACCATTTCCTTTCCATCCCTCCCCTTAAGCAGCTTAACCATGATAAGATAAACCCCATCAAATGATAAAATAGATGAGAAAGTACCATAGATGAAGAACTTGTCAACACTTGAGCTCCATCATTACTTTTCCCAATGGGCATGTCAGTAAAAGGCTTACTGATTAGTGAACCAGAAACACCTCCAAAGGTTTCACTATTGTGTGAATCCAATGACTTGTCATCGTTTTCAACATATCCACTATCATCAACCCCCCTAAAGACTGATGAGTATCTGGTCTCTTCATCAATGTCAAAGTTTTCACCAAGGTTGATTCCTCTTTCCTATTATTAAGAAAGAAGTTAGATAGAAAGACACAAGGAAAGAAGCTAAATAATAAAGAAGAAACAACAAATATTAAAGAAATTCAACTAGGCAACCTCACCTCTGCTAAATGAAGATCTTTGGTGTCCTCGCCCTCAATTTCTCTGGCTATTCTTAAAGCCTCCCTTTCCAACTCTCTCATCTGAGGACCTCTATCAAGTTTTGTGGTGTATAGATCCTCATCAAAGGTGCTTTTTACTCCAAATAATGCCTCGTTTGCTTCAAATTGATCCCAGCCTCTAGATAATACAAAATTTATATAAGTACAGATGCCCCCGGACACCATAAAGTCAATTGACCAAGAAAATGCGGTCACAAGTAATTTATGAATGAGATTGTGTCATAACATATTTAACGTAGAATAGATTATATTGACCAAGAGCTATTTTCTTCCATGATCAATGGATTAGATTAGATTAACAATCAAGAACCACGAGTCTGAAAAAGTACCTAGAACAAGTAAGCAGTAGTAAATGCTATAAAGAAGCTAGCTGTATTGCCCGTTCAGGATGAATATTGAAGAGTAAAGACAGGTTTCATTCAACCTTACGGTGCAGAAAGGATCCTAAAGAAAATGGGTAACTGTGTCAGGCGGTCAATCAACCATGGTTGGCTTTGAAAAAATTCAGAAAAAGGACTTGACCTTATAGATGAAGCTGAGACATTAAAATTGTATAACAAATAAACCTGTCAAATCACTTGCAAATACTAAAAAGGCAAAACAAGCATTAAATTCTCTGGAGAAGTTTGAAGATGTAGAATAACATACAACTAGAATCATATATCATACAGGTATTCAATTTCTCAAAGTTCAAAAAATAGACTCAATAGAGGACAAGCTAACAGGTAGTTCCCATTAAGATCTCCAAAAAAAAAAAAAAATGTTACAAAGTTTTAGATATCATCAGCTAGCTCCGCATTAAGTTCTTTAAAAATACTAAAACGTTTAGCAAGTTTCAAGCACCATCCTACTAAGTATAGAGATCACTTAAACAATAAACACTATTTAGGGACCAAAAAAATTACAATATTAACAACCTATTCCAAGGGCCGTCAAATATATTCTCCAGTTCAGGACATTCTGGATTATCGCCGTCAGGGACCCAACGTCCCAACTCCCTCTCAGAATCAACATGACGTGATTGTGATATGCAAGAATCTGTCATAATCTCCGGCAGCTTTTCACTCTGGACCTCATTTGTCAACCCATCCCTAGTTACAGACACACCCTGGTCCAGAAAACCACAGATAGATAACAATAGATATAAATAATATATATCACCATGTTACCCAATAAACCCGTGATAAGCCTCACTACAGAAGATTGCAAGACAAGTGGCGATCATAAATGATAATACCTTCTAAAAATATTTGTAAATTAATTTTACCCAGTAAGTTCTGATACTAAAATAATGTAAACTATAAAGTAGATTAAATAGAGGACAGGAACCTTTGCTATGATTTGCACAAGTTCTCTAGCTGGTATAATTAAAGTCTTTGAAGGGGGCCTGTTAACAGAATCTGAAATATTCTTCTGTCCTCTGGATGAGCCGCCCTTCGTTAAGCGAGCCATTTTCAAGATAATTCCTGAAAATGCCAACCAAGTAAATATAAAGAAGGGTACGGGCTAAGTACATATCCAGTAGTAGCATATATGAAATACATTATCTATTGAACAATTCAAATGTTGAGGGAATTACCGAAATCTTTCTCAGCATTTGTAGCATGAAAGATTCCTGACAATACAGATCCATCTGACACCTGGACTTCCACGTGATGTCCAATAAGACAAGTTGTTAAATAAACTAGTCGTTCGCATGACACACTTTCGCATCCTCCTTTATTGGCCGTCAATACACCTGATCCAACTAAATCTATAATGAATAGCGAGACACAAACATAAAACAGTTGAGGTCTGTATTCTCACCTGAACTCGTCAACTTGCTAGAATTTGTTTTTCCAGTCTGTGACTTGTTATCCGAACCTATTCCCAGATTCTCTTTCAACTCTTCGACGACCAAACCCATTAGCAGATCTGGGCTGTACAACTTGTTGCAGATTCATTCTCAAAGGCAACCTCTGTTCTACAGAATATAAGCTACTCCACAAAAGAAAAAAAAAGAAGAGGACCAGATAAAAAATTAATCTTTCTGGGTGGAACAAAAACTAGTGTGAAATTGAAATGGCAAGAGTTTGTGAGATAGTTTGTGGGGGTGATATACATTATTTTAGCCGAGTATAAAACGATCTTTTCCATTTAAATAAGTTTGCATCCAGGTCAAATCACAGGTTAACTAGTCTGGGGTACATGATCAAAATTAGGGACCAAGTTTACATTGGCCACCAATTATATCGCTTCAATTTATCATTGTCATCATACGGATAGAAGAGTTCTGGTTTAATATAACTCAATATGTTTCATCTAATACAAGTTAAAACAAGAGAGAATGTGATTGATATGATTGGTGCATATACAGATAACGTAGGAATGACCCGAACACATTAAAACAAAAACTGTGGAACCTATGAATAGATTAATTCAATATGTCATTATAGGAGATAAATTATGAAGATGGGAGGAGATTTTGAAGGTCGCGTTAGAGAAGGATTATGAAGGGTATAGGATAGTGAACCTGGAGATCAAAATATTATGGTAGTGCCTCAAATTACTAGGTAGCAAATTGGTGGCCAATGTAAACTTGCTATCTTTTGATAGCAAATTGATATGTTACTAAAAAAACCAGAGATTTTAACCAAATTAAATGTCGATTAGTAATGACAATTTGAGGGAAAAAAGTGTATTAAAAGTGTGGAGCCAAGAGCTGAGGACTAGGCCCAATTTCTGACAAAAATAGACCAGGGTTGAAGCTTCAAACAAAAATACTGAAATTTTCCAAATTCCTAGTAACTGACTGATTCCAACTCCAAAAAATTTTGAAGTTTTGTACATTTTGAAAATTAATGCATTTTAAACGAATGTTATTTCTTACGAATAATAAATATAAAAACATCATTATATTATCAGGGTGAATAACAAAGATGAAAACTAAAAGGGGTTTTAGGACCAGACAGCATTTGTACCAACTGTTTAGGTGTTTCAAATTGTGTTTGTAAGAGAAGTTCCTATGTATACACGTTTCAGGGCTTCTCTTGGCTTAAATGGAAAAGGAAGATTGGAACAAGCAAGGCAGAGAGAAACAGATGCAGACAACACAGAGGACTATAATATCTATAGAAAGTTGTTAACTCACCTTCAAGTCAAGAAGGGTAGGCAAACTGCTGCACCGACAATTTCAGCAGTTTTGATTAAAATGTTATTCTTTTTTCCATGCATCTGTAAGATAATAATGACTAAGAAAAGTACCTAATGAATGGTGAATAGTATTTTATCGATTTATATAAAAGAAAATGGTATATCCCAAGTCCTGCAATAACAAATTATAATCAATTTAAACCAATAAATCATATAGTGACACTTTGAGAGAGCAATAACCACCAGATAAGCCATTAAACGATTATATCGAAGAATTACTTTGAATTTATACCATGGATATCCAACAATTGAAGCTATATTACTCACAAATGAGAGAGAGAGAGAGAGAAAGACATATCTTCCTATGATTATTATTATTATTGTTTTCAGGAAAAGCTTCTCATAAGGTGCCCACACATAGCATATATTAGGTCTTAAAGATGAATCCACATAAAATATCAATCTGGTAAAGGAACATTATAAGTGAAATTGTGGCAACCACAATATCAATCAGAGGAACAAGTGAATGACCAATTATATTATGGGTAAATTAAATAGACACAATAATGCAAGCTCTGATGGTACATATATTGTTAAATTGGGTCTGAAGCAGAAAAATGTCCTTCTTGATTTGGGAGGTTTCAAAGAATGAATTATTTTAAGAATCAATTAAGAAGTTAAAAAACGGATGCTCTCAGTGCACGATACCATTTCCTGCAATCATGTGCCTCTCACTCCATCACGAAACACAACGAATTCTCCACCGATTCAAGCGCCGTCTGATGCCAAATCATTCACCGACGTAATTGGAGGTACAAAATCAACGACTATTCCTCTGAAGATTCTGGGAACCCATCGAGGTGACCCTGCAATCTATTTTTCTGATTCAGAAATTGCTTGCTTATCATTCCCATTCAACATTGCATTAATTGGGAAATTCTCTCATTGGAGACAACCTCTTTGTGAGATCAGATCTATTTTTGAATCATTTGCTCTTCTCAACAATAAACACATTCTAATTAGGTTTAAGTGTTTAACCAAGAAGAAGATTACCACAAAGTTTTGCTTCGGGAACAATGGTACCTTAAGAGTTTTCCAATGAGAGTATTTAATTGGACTCTGGATTTTAGCGTAGATGCAGAAACATCGACTGCTCCAATTTGGCTAAATTTCCATTATCTTCCTATTCACTTTTTCAACAAGCAAAGTCTATTTTCCATTGCTAGCGTGCTCAGTTCTCTGATGCAGATAGATGCTGGGATGCTCTTGCTGAGGTTAGGAGTTAGATCAAAGGGAGAGTGAGGCCCCTCTATCTGATGCCGAGATGCAATTGTGGGAAGATTTTGAAGGTAGAAATGAGTAAAAATCATCAAGAAGATGATATTAATTAGATACATATCAATTGGTAACTCTGAAAAGCGGAGACAAGAACCCAAATCTTTTTCGTAAGTGGCATTGGCAAAGTGTCACGGACATTACATTCACATTGGTTGGCATAGATGGGCTGTTTTTTTCTATTGAAGATAATGTGAAGAGGAGTATTGTTAATTTCCAATTGGAAAGGAAGGATGCCACGGTAACTTAATCGTCATCTATTTGAAATCATCCACAAAATCGTAAGGTTGAGAATAGAAGAGTCAAAAGACAGAGCAACAGAAAAAAAAGGAATGACCAACAAGAGTAAGCATAATAACAAGGAGTGGATTACCCTTTTCAATTCTCAACAAGGTTAATGCAAAGATCATCAAACGTTTTAGACCAGTCAATCCAAAGATGCTGCAAAATGCACAGCCCTCAGACCCATCCTCCACAACTAGAAATTGTCCCTCCGACAAATATTCAACACCTTGTGGCTCCACCCTCAGAATCCTCGACTGGACTAACAACAATAATTGGCAAATTATTCAAGTGGATGTATTGTATTTCCTTCATCTCTTATAGAGTTGGTAATAACTAAGAGTTATGAGATGCATCTATAATATCTCAAAGAGCTTTAAAAGGTTGAAAACAAAATTATACCGACCGTGACAAATAACAATGAAATACTGGACATAGTTCAGAAGTACTCTGCACATTTTGCACCTTTTGTTCCTAATCAATATGCATTCAAGGTGGGTCTTTCCCTATCATGAAGCACCTCGTAGCAAATAATATGTGTTTTGGATCAGCCCAACAAGTTAACACAGCTTATTGGGAACAAGTACCCTTGCATTTAAGAATACAAAGCACAAAACTAAATAGAGCAGTATTAAATAGTGAAGAAGAGATTAGTACTAGAAACACTGATTATTCAAAGAAAGTTGCAGCTTAACTTCAACATATGTACCGAAAATAGGACCTAATCAAATAATTCCAACAAGAAAAAGAATGTGAAGCATGTGTGCTTTTTCTAAACCAAATAAAGAACTTCAAGTCAAGTAGAATCCTATTACTTGGCATTCATGGACAATTCCAAAATTACAGTATTGAACTCAAAGGCATTCTGAAAAACTAATCTAGCAGCCTGCGGTAACCTTTGAGAAACCCTAATAGCTACATATTCAGCAACGTATATCTTCTGCGAAGCGTTCTTACGGTTTAATCAAAACCCCGTCCCTATATATACTATAAGTAAAAAGATATAAGTTAGGGATCATGGGTATATATATATATAATCGAAAGAGAGAGAGAGAGAGAGCTTACCAGTGAGAGAGAGAGAGAGAGAGGAGAGAGAGATCTGGAGAAGAGAGAAGAATAAGAAGAGAGTTTGATCGATCGGTCGGAGGTGATGGGTGAAGTCTGTGTTACCCGCAACGACGAACCGAACCAGACACCGACCCACACCCTACTTTGTTGGGACCAAGCCCATAACCAAAGTCCAACCCTAGATCTCTTAATTCAGACTTTAGCGTTAACCCCGCCCCCCCCTCTCTCTCTCTCTCTCTGCTCGGAGAATTTTCCCTCTTTGTATGATTTGGGGTGGAAACCGTGAATAGTTCAATTCCTGACATGTTATTTTTACATTTTACCTTTTTTATTTAGGGTGCGACTATTAATTCTACTTAGACTTCTAAAAATATTTTTTCACGATATTTTAAGCAACATTTGATGATAAAATAAGAAGAAAAATAATTTTAAAAAAAATAAATTAAGTTAATAAATGTAGGTAGGTATTTTTTTACTTTTTAACTTCTTTCATGAAAAAAATTATTTTGGCGGTGAGAAAGAAAACAAAATATGAAAAACATCTACTCATAAAAATAAAGAATATATAACCATATCATTTAATTTATTTTTTAACCTATCACACAGATTAACAAAAAATAATAATTAATGACGTCTTGTAGCTATCGATTTAATAAATGACAATCATTTTGTTGTATTAATTTAAATGACATTTTAGGTATAAAGGATAGTAAAATTTTGAATGAATAAAGGACAGACGAATTTTAGCCTTTCTATTTATTTTCTATGTTAGGTATATTACCAATTTTAACCCTAGCAAATTAGTTAAAAATCCCTGCATTTTTATTTTTTTTTGACAAGTGCAAAAAGCAGATTATATTAAATCAATAGCTAGAACATCATAGATAAAGCGGGGGGGAACTTCCTCCCAATACCCCGAACCAGACAAAGAAGCAGAAGCACGAGCTAAGCAATGTGCCACCTAGGGATGGCAACGGGTCGGGTTCGGGGCGGGTTTGGCCAATACCAAACCCGACCCGCATCTAAAAAATTCCGTCCCGAACCCGATGCAGGTTTATTTTTTGGAACCCAAACCCGCTTCGCGTTTATGCCTTAAAACCCGAACCCGAACCCGCCCCACCCCGAATTTATAAGTTCATAAAAAAAATCAATCTTTATGCCTTAATATCATTATATGTTCATGCACTATTCATTGATGCACTACCTTCCAAAAAAATTTTTAAATAAAAAGCACAATAGCGCACACATATATATATTCCATCTTGATTATTCTTAAACAAACAAAAATAGTCTTTATTTTATCTATTTACAAAATTCACTAACAGATTTATTATCTATATATAAATATATTTCATCCGGATGGGGCTAGAGATTCTTAAAAGACTATATATATATATTTAATATTAACATATATTTTTATATATATATAAGCATGCGGGTCGGGTTTAAAACTGTCAAAACCCTAACCCGCCCCGGGTTTTTCATTTGAAACCCAAACCCGCCCGCCCTCAAAAAAAACCGACCCGAACCCGCTCCATCCGGGTTGGGTCGGGTTGGAAACCCGCCGGGTTGGGTTTTTTTGCCATCCCTAATGCCACCTGGTTCGCTGACTTACACACAAACCGAAAATTAACTCCTAGAATATCATGCACAAGGATTTTACAGTCCTGAATTACTGAGCCAATATAAGAAGAATCTAAAAAATCACCTCTAAGTGCCAAAATTAAAATTAGCGAATCGGCCTCCACACATACGTTCGATAATCCTGCATCTTTGATCTAGCTATCGTTTTGTTATATAATGGTTGTAGAGATTTGCGACACAATGGTTTTATACATACACTAAACTATGCTAAAACAAGGCATCTTAATTATTAAAACAGTCCCAACTAAATGTCAAAAGCAAGCACAAATAGGAAATCTTTGACCTATTGATTGAAAATAAAAGTCAAAACGACAAAAATACAAACTTTCCTTAAAGAATATTAACCCCCTCTCTCTGTAAATTGCTCCCTCTTTATGCCGGACCTTTATGATACCAAAGTTGTTGGTTTTGTTTGGTTTCTCCCTATAGTACCTTATTTATTTATTTTTTCATCTACGACATATTTAACATACCAAAGTTGTCAATTCCACCATGCGCTTCCAACAAAAAGATGATTAAAAATACATGGACGAAGTCATCCGAGAGAATTACATATTTAAAGATATATTTGACTGCAATGTTCTCGCTGAAAGCAAACATGAAAATCCATGAATAAATTGAACACTGACGGGTGTTGTAAAGGCAATCCTAGTGATGGGGGAGACGGTTGCATTATTCGAGATAATAGAGGTCATTTAATTGCAGCTTCTGCAATTTTTTATGGCGAAGTTTCTAATTCTATTGCTAAAGCAAAAGCTCTAAGGCAGGGCTTGCATCTGTGTTGCGATAGGAATATTAATCGGGTGGATATTTAAGTGGATTCTTTAATGCTCGTTAAGGTGTTAAAATGGGAGATTGCTACTCCTTGAGTTATTACTTATGATGTTCGAGAAATCAATAGGATATTGCAGCAACAGCTTGATTATTCAATTCAACACACTTTTAAAAAAAAATAACAAAGCAGCGGATTTCTTATCCAATTTGGGATTTAAAGAAAATAAATATATATCATTTTGTAACAGCAATCTTCTTAGAAAGTTAGTCAGTATCCTCATAATTTATAGAGCAAGGCTTTTTTACTTGAGATTGTAATCCTCTTTGTTGATCTATTAAAATTCTTGGGGTGTTTCTACTCTTTCGTTTAAAAAAAATAAAATTCGTGTCTTATCATTTATCTTGTATTCAATCGCACACATATATATCCTTAGACATATCATACTCTTTTTGTCATTCATGTATATTATTATTCTATTTGCTCTCCTTGTCTATATTTTCTTTATAATTTTATTACATTCTTTTTTAATTATGCACTTCTTATGCTATGTAATATATTTTATGATAATAAGTCCGGCAGCCTTCATATATATCTTGTTACTTGTAGATATATTAATGCTCTTGTTATTGTTAAATTTATGTGACTTTAGTATAGTTAGTAAGTTTCAAATTATAAGTTGTTTAGTTGACTCTTTTTTGTTTAATTTTCAAACAACTAAAATGCATAAGTTTGAATTAAAAAAATGGTTTTTTAATATCAACTTTCATTATCCTACAAGCATTTTAGGTTATTTATTAATTGTCTAGTAAATATTTAACAAAGGCAATCTTGTTAGAGGACAGGGGCAATCTTGTAAAGTAAATGCATAAGTTTGATTTTAACAAGGGCAATCTTGTCTAGTAAATATTAAACGAGGACAAAAATTGTTTTTACTATCATTTTTTATATTGTTATCAAACGAACTCTTAGGCTCCGTTTGATAGTAATATGAAAAATGAAAAAAAAAATACTTAATTTAAGTGAGAAGGTGAAAAATAAGTTGATGATGTGGTGAGATTAACTCTTGCTTTTCCACTTCTTCCATGAAAATTTTTTATTTGGATACGGTGAAGAAATTTTTTCCACAAAACATAAAGAATAATAGAGACATATACTCATAAAAATTAGTATTACATGTAGAGTATCTCACCACATGTCTCAACTTATTTTCCATCTTTTTAACCAAATTAGTTATTTTTATTTTCATTTTTCACATTACTATCAAATGGAGCTTTAATGTCACTAAAAGTTGTTTTGAATGCCTAAGGATTTTTAGGTAGTCCCAATAACTTTGACTTTTTTTTAACCTTGATTACTGTTTTTATCTTTTAGGCACAAAAACCATGATTATGTTGAAATTCAGGCATCACCACACAATCTATGTTAGCAAATTCAGGATTAATTTAAACTGCTTTTAAACTGTGTCAAACTTTCATTTCCCAAGTTTACCCATACAATTTTATTTTTCTTAAAAAAATTGCTTACAACTAGAATTGAACATTTAACACTAAGCAATATAAAATTTACATTTAACCCTTAGTCTGTCCATCATTGTTACTAAAATAATTTCTTTAAATTATACATATATGATGTTCAATTCCTGTTGGTAGCAATTTAAAAAAAAAGAGTGTAGGGGTAAATTAAAAATTACAAAAGTTTGATATAACTTCAAGTGGTTGAATTGAGGTTTGGCTTTATAATATATAATAAATATATTGTAATTTATATAACAAAAATTGTACAACACGAAAAATATACTCTACAGTTTGGTTTTTCTAGTTAATATATATACTATTATAAAATGGAAGCCACCAAATTTTGGTCGTTTTCTTATTTTACCCGTGAAAAATAATACATTACCATTGGGCTACTTCTTCATTCATTAAAATAATTTCATTTCAACTTGTATATATGCGTGCATCAAACAAGAATATGCACACACAACGCGTGTGCTTGAGTGTCTTGTAACACATAAACTTAAACCCAAGTATTGTACCCTCCAAGTTTAATATACTCGGTAGAGTGAATATTTTTTTAGTTTTTTACATATGTATATATATACGTACTGAAACTTTTGATAAAATTTTAAAGCATTTTAAATATATGTGATAATGTTTGGTTGGGTGAAATTATATGTTCTTCGGACTTAAGACCGTGGGTTCGAATGCGTGTAAATACTTTAAAAAATATTATAAAGCATAAAGATACTTTAGTAATTACATAGACATACTAAATTCTCCTCATGTTTAATATAATAGATAAAAGATCATAATAGATCAATATAGTTATAAATAATGACTACATTTTAAAAATAGAAGAATAAAGTTAAAAGAAAATAATTTAATTGGGAAAGTTATTTTTTTCGATAAATAAGTACATTAAATACATTATTTATGTTTTTAATTTGAAATCTGAGAAGTATTTTAGTAACTATTGCAAGGTTAACAAAAGCTACATATAAATAAATAAGAAATCAAATACAATCTCACAAAATTTTTGTAAGCTTGGTTCTCTAAAATCAATATGGTTTACTTCTACCTTAGTGGTGTGTGCTTGGTAATTTTATTAATAATGAACAACAAGGATGTATTTGTCGGTCGGATAAGATTAATTAATCATATTTTATGTTTGTTGATGGAAATGATATGATATGGTTTATCCTATCACACATATGATGTAATGACGGATAAAATATCTTTATTATATCCAACGTTTGGTGTAACAATTGACTTGATAGCACATGGGATTAATAATCCCAACACCCCCCCTCTTGTTCCAGAAGAATTGGATAAAACTATACGACCTTATAGTTAGTAGTATTTTATCCCACCATTGACAAATAACAAAAAAAATAAAAATTCAATTACTCCTGTTTCAATCATTTTTATTTACACATTTTAAATAATAAAATTTACTAACCAACATCTATTACAACCAAAAGTATATTTAAAGCATCCACACTTGATATGGTAAATTAGTAAATTTATTGTACCCATGTCTACGCCGCAACAAACTTAAGGCACTAACTTACTCTCACATGGTAGATAAGGTATAAATTTATCATACAGCTAAATTTTACTCATACGGGTTAGCATCACTCAAATGTACCAAAAAAATGTGTGCCATATCCTTATAAAATATAAAATAAATAAATAAAAATATTGATAAGGGTGTGACTTACTCGTATAAAAAAAACATTGGTAAAGGCGTGGTTTACTCGTATGAACCATACGAGCTTACTAAACCCGTATGATTTTTTTTTTAACATATGTGATATAGTCTCACAATAAACTTAATGATATATTAATAAATTTGTGGGCTAAGTTTAATATATGAAATGTGGATGCTTTTACTCAACTCATAAAAATAATTTTTTAATATAATATAATATAATGTTGTATTTTTCTTTTTCTTTATTAAATGAATAATTTTATTAAATAAATTCCTTTTTAAAAATGGAAGGTATAATCTTCCTTCGAAGATTTTACAAACCCATAACTTTACTTAATGCTTATGAATAAGATAAATTATACATTATAAAGTAAGAAAATCGCATTAGGAACAAAATTTGTGGACAAAAACTAAAATTGCGTGTATTTTTATATAAAGGCAAATTGTGTTATATTGATCTAGACTTCTAATGTGGGATTGCATCAAATACATAGTTTACTTAATCATTGTCCGACTAGTCTTTGTCCTATCCAATTATGTATAATCCTTATCCGACTTATTCACATCCTATCATATTCCATATAATTTCGACTCTTATTCTATTCGTCATTTATCCTATCATATCTTATCTATTTATTTGACTGGCCAAATGCAACCCAATAATACAAGTAAATGCTTTACCATTATTCATTGAATTTCTGGCTATAATTATCATATGATTCAAAATGATAAAGATTGATCTTATTTATCTATGAAATGATCAGATGTTACAATGTGAGATAGTGGTATGTGAAATAATGGGAAGTAGGTATAAATGTCAATAAGTGGGCTGTTACTGAATGAGTAACTCCCACACTAGCTTGTCCATTGTTACTATGTGTCCCATCATGGTTGGATTTATGTAGTGACGAGAAGGGGAAACCGCTCCCCTTAAACATTGGAATTTTTTTCATTATAAACGGTGTAAGTTTATTTGCACATATGATATGTGGCTACTAAATTATATAAGTTAAGTAGAAATGTAGAACAATAAAGAATTTTTGTTTGATGGTTAAGGATGAACGTAAATTTATCATTAATTAGGGTTCAAACCCCGTAACAAACAATTTTTGAAAACTTTTTCTCAGAAGTGTGTAGAATAAAAAAAAAAACAGCAACTTTAAAATGAAATATGTTTTCTCGATATTAAGACTTAGTTTGTAAATAATTAAATATTGATATTGAGACTTAATTCAAATTCGTCATTCATTTTAGTAACATGAAGAAAAAAAATCGACCCCCCGTTCACAAATTCTAGGTTTGCCATTGTGTCCTACGACCACTTGTCTTAAATTAATGAGAACCCTTCCTTATGTCAACTAGCTAGGGCTGACAGCTCGAGCAACTTACTCGCTTAGCTCAGGAGATTTACTAGCTCAGAACAAAATATATTTTTGGTCCCTTTAATTATATTTGGCTATTGGCATATCAAATACTAAGTTGCATTTAATAAAATAGACATCTGAGACCTATAAATAGTTATACCATCTCCAATGTAAATGAAAATATGTAGTGTAAAATGTTATATTTGGCTTACATCATAGAAAGTATCAAGCATCGGAGAATGTAGTGGAAAATGTAAGAAAACCACTATGCAATATAGAATATATTGTGCCAATGTAATTGATGTCAGCATTATGTTGCGAGATATATTATGTGTCACAAGGGGAAAACCAAGGCACCATCATGCAACATTCTTTACATTGCAAGGTGACTTTTGTTAGAAACTTGCCATGCACAAACAAAATTAATATAGTAATATTGAAAATTCAGAAAATATTAGCCCTGAATCTTGTGTGGTCAATTCACTTAAAACAGTTACACCGCCTCGTCGGAGGTGCTTAAAGGCTGCTTACAGCGACTGTTTCCCAGAGTAAAACAGGTGTAGAGTGTCTACCTTTGCACGCAAGTGTCATTCATTTGCGAACTAAATAACTCGTCATAATTGTACTACTTAATTGAACATAAACAGATTGAGAGATTTGTAAAGAGAAAATAGATTGATTTTCGTGTGTTTAAGAAGAGAGAAGAGCTGCCAATTTATAGCCACATGAGAGATCCTGAGCATTAATCTTAATTATTAAAACCAAAATTATTTTTGGTTTAATGGATAAAAAACTGCCAATTAATTCAGACGTTTATGAATTAATTGAACAGTTAAAATGGAGAAAAATAAAATTCTAGCTTTAGGTGCAAAACTAGGCCCCGCACGGCTGGCCGTTTTTGGTTTGACATTCGTGTATGCAACTTCGTATGCACACAAGCCAAGCCTAATTCAATCTGTGATTTGCACCCCCATGCGCTTGTGTGCGCGAGAGAGAACCTTGTTTTTCTTAGAAGCTTATGAGCTAATAAAAGGTGATCCTTTATAAACTTATAACTTTTCTCACAAAAATCCAATGTGGGATTCAACATTTTGCATTCCATTTTTTCATCTCAAGTAGCTCACTTTGGGTGATAATATCTCATTCACCCAATATTTATTTTTAGCAAATAAATATACCATTTCGATGTACTCACGAAGGAGAACATGAATCAATAATAATCTTTCAAAATCGATCATTTGATTTTAAACAAATTTGCTCCAAAGATGGTGAAAAACACTTATTTTTCCAACATTCCCCACATTAATGAAATTGACGACCAAAGACACAACGGACTAGGTGATACAGTTTGGCGGGTGAAACCTGCATAGGATATGTGGGTTTTACCCTTTGAACCTTCTTTTGTAAGAATATGTTTACTCTACTAACTAAACAATAGACACGATATCTTTGAATTGTTCTACCATTTGTGTAAACGATGACATATCTTACACAAGAATCTTCTTGACGAATTTCAGTTCTCATTTATTATGTTGGTTATGGCCATGAACATGCTCCTGGTTCAGTAAGAGTTAAATAAGAATTGTGCCCTAAACAATTCTTTTGGAAGTGACCATGTTTCCCTCTTACATATTTGACTTTTTAATTAAGAGTAACCCGCATTACTCCACTCGATTTATATCGATGCATAAGAGTCATTCAAATATTAACTTATCCTTTCTCCTTACGGGCATCACTATTTTTATCATAGGAATGGACATGAGAAAGATCCCCACAATGATCCAACTTAACCTTTACAATTTAGTTGTCCCTTTGGAACCTAGATCTTGGGATCTCCAGTCATGTAGGTTGGGTATCCATTATAATGATATATTTATTCATAGGCTTTAGTCCCATTCCCCTCTATGATTTATCAATTAATTCTCTATTTAACCCTTTGGTTAGATGATCCGCAATGTTATCTTTTGATTTTACAAAGTCAAGTGATATAACTCCAGTTAAAAGCAGTTGTCTAATGGTATTATGTCTTCGACGAATATGTCTAGATTTACCATTATACATATTGCTTTGTGTTTTACCAATTGCTGATTGACTATCAAAGTGTATACAAATTAGAGGTAGAATATTGTCTATATAATGAGACTGGCTTAATATGAGCTCTTCTGAAGTTCTTATGGTTTTAATTCCAAAAATAACATTAGCCAGTCCCATATATTTCATGTCCAATCTTGAATTCAATATGTTCTTTGTAGATTTGATCATCTTATCATTACTTGTAAAAATAAGCATGTCATCTACATATAAGCACACAATGACATATTCATTCTTAGTATATTTGACATAAACACATTTGTCACATTAATTGATTTTGAGTCCACTTGCAATCATAGCGTTATCAAATTTCTCATGCCATTAGTTTGGTGCTTGCTTTAAGCCATACAAAGACTTTACCAATTTACAAACTTTATTTTCTTGACCAGGAGCGGAACAGAAAAACCCTCAGGTTGTTCCATATAGATTTCTTTCTCTAAATATCCATTAAGAAAAACGGTTTTCACGTCCATTTGATGTATTTCAAGATTGCACAAAGCAGCAATTGCAAGTACCATTCTAATGGAATTTATTCTCGTTATTGGAGAATATATATCAAAGTAATCAAGACCTTCCTTTGTTTATAACATTTGATCACAAGCCTTGCTTTATATTTATCAATTAATCCAGCTGCTATCATTTTTCTTTTGAATATCCACTTGGAACCTAGAGGTTTGCTACCAGGTGGAAGATCCACTAGTTTTCAAGTATAATTTTGCAAAATATAATTAATTTCACTCTTGATGACCTCTTTTCATAACAATCCAGCATTCGAATTTACAGCTTGTTCATAAGTTTGAGGTTCACCTTTTAGCATATAAGTCAAAAAATCTGGACCAAAAGATTTTTTCGTTCTTGCCCTTTTGATACGTCTAGGGTCTACCTCAACTTCCTCATGAGTATCGTTGATATTCTCGTGTATTCATTTAGAAGAATTCATTTATTCTTTCTTACATGAAAACACATTTTCAAATAATGATACATTTCTCGACTCCGTAATCGTATTCTTATGTATATCAAATATATTAGATTCATATACAAGAAACCGATAAGCATTGCTATTTTGTGCATATCCAATAAAAATGCAATAAACTTTTTTTTGTCATATCTTCACCACTTTAGGTGGAGGTACAACCACTGGCAAGACATCTCCACACATGCAAATAATTGTATGATGGCTTTATTTCTTTCCATAACTCATATGGAGTTTTTCCCTTTTTCTTTTTGGGCACCTTAGTTAAAAGGTAATTTGCCGAAAGAATAGCTTCTCTATACATGGTGGGTGGCAAACCCGAACTAATCAACATTGTATTCATCATTTATTTCAATATTCGATTTTTTGTTCAGTTACTCCATTTGATTGGGGTGAATAAGGTGCAGTCATTTCATGAATAATTCCATTTTGAGTACAGAACTCAGCAAATGAAAATTCATATTCACCACCTCGGTCACTTTTAAGTACTTTGATTTTCTTATTAAGTTAATTTTCAACTTCACTTTTATAGATAATAAACTTATTTATTGCTTCATCCTTACTTTTGAGTAAATACACGTAACAATATTTCGTGCTATCATCAACAAAAGTAATAAAATATTTATTTTCACCCCGAGTTTGTGTCATTTTTAAATCACATATATCACTATGGATTAAATCAAAGGGTCCAATGTTTCTTTCAACACTAGGAAATGACAATCTTGTTTGTTTTGCCTCAACACAAGTTTAACATTTAAGTTTTGAATCAATTTGAAATGAAGGTATATGATTTATATTAACTAATTTTCGTAGAGAATCATAATTAACATGTCCTAATCTACTATGCCATAAATTTGAAAATTCAAGCATATAAGTAGAAGAAATAGCTTTATTTTCATTATTGATAATAATCATTACATTCAATTTAAAAAGACCTCCAGTCATATACCTCTTTCCCACATACATCCCACTTTTGGACAAAACAAACTTATCAGACTCGAACATAAGCTTAAACCCATGATTGTTAAGAAAAGAACCTGATACTAAGTTCTTACAGACTTTAGGCACATAGACCACATTGTTTAGAGTCAAAATCTTTCCAAACATTATTTTTAGCAACACTTTACCTTCACCCTTGATCTCGGATATGGCAGAATTCCCCATATACGTTTTCTCCCCATTCTTGATAGGTTGAAAAGTGGAAAAAAACCCTATCAAGGCACACGTGACGAGTGGCGCCAGTATCAATTCACCATTCTTTTGGATTCGACCCCACTAAATTCACATAAAAATGACTGTCAACAAATTGATATCCGAAATATTTTTAGTAATCCCTTCAATCACATTTGCTTCCTTGTTTCGGTTTCTTTTACGCAGCTTACAATCGGAAGATTTGTGACCTAATTTGTCACAGTTGAAGTACTTGTCTTGAAACTTTGGCTTTTTGGTGATTCCTCCTTTCAGCCCCAACACCTTCTCTTTGCCTTTGTTATTGTTGTTATTGTTCTTCCTTGAATTTTGACCATGTTCTACCACATTTGCCTTGGCAGCAAACGAAGTGGTATTGGCCCCCATTTTTTTCGACCCTTTGTTATCTTTTTCAATTCGAAATCTTAATACAAGGTCCTCAACTCCCATCTCCTTTCGTTTGTACTTTAAATAATTCTTAAAGTCTTTTCATACCGGAGGTAGTTTTTCGATTATTCATGCTACTTGAAAACTTTCACTAAAAGTTATCAATTCAGCATGAATTTAACGCAAAATCAGTTGGAGATCTTGTACTTGGCTTATTACAATCTTGGAATCAATCATTTTTAAATCAAGGAACCGGCCAACAATAAATTTTTTGGCAGAGGCATCCTCGATTTTATATTTATAATCCAACGCTTTCCACAGTTCCTTAGCCGTTTTCTTTTCAATGTACACATTGTATAAAGAATCGGCCAAGCCATTCATTATAATATTTCTAGCCAAGTAGTCGGCATTGTTCCAAGCATTCACGGCACTAACGACTTGGACATATTGCTCACCCTCCTTGAGCTTAGGCTTCTCTTCGGTTAGAAATCGAGCAAGATTAAAGGTGGTAAAATAAAATATCATTTTTTGTTGCCACCTCTTAAAATCTTGGCCATTAAATTTTTTTGGTTTTTCCCCTTTTATTACATTAACAGTCACATGGCCAGAAGTAGAATCAGTTCTAGTAATAACCACATTAGGGTTCACTTGAGTAATGGGAGTAACGGAATTCGTTTCAGTAGTCATTGTACCTTAGTACACACAAACAGAAAATTAATTCACAGATTAACAAAACAAAAACAATTGAAATAACTGTTAAGTTCCATAAGCTACAATTTTACTAAGCAAAAAGACATTTATGAATTAATTGGAGAGTTAAAATGGAGAAAAATAAAATTATAGTTTAATGTGCAAAACTAGGCCCCGCACGACTGGCTGTTTTCGGTTCAACATTCGTGTCCACAGGTGCTGGCGCACACAAAACCAAGCTTGATTCGATCCGTGATTTGGACCCCTTTGCGCCTGTATGCGCGAGAGATAGCCTTATTTTTCTTAAAAACTTATGAGCTAGTGAAAGATGATCATTTATAAACTCATAACTTTTTCCACAAAAATCCAATGTGTGATTCAACAATTTCCATTCCATTTTTTCATCTCAAGATGCTCACTTTGGGTGATAATATCTCATTCACCCGATGTCTATTTTTAGCAAATAAATATACCATTTTGATGTACTCGTGAAGGAGAACACGAATTTATAATAATCTTTTAAAACCGATCATTCGGTTTTAAACAAATTTGCTCCAAAAATAGTGAAAAACACGTATTTTTCCAACAACTTTTTCTCATCACATGTTATTGTATCCATCGTGTCTTGCACATATTCCTCACACGGTGGACAGTCCATCACGTGAAGGATATGGCAGCCATATGTTATTTTTACCATGTGCCTACACTTTTAACATACCAATTTGGTATAATAGCCATGCGTTATAATTATAAATATACTAAATAAATACAATGGAGATGACCTTATAGAATGACCGCATCTTTAGAAGAAAAGAAAAAAAGGTAAAAGCAAATCAATTTAATGGTTAAACAAGTAAGACATCAGACATGCTTAATTACAATTTATTAGTTTCCACATAGAAATAAAAATATACAAAAAGGTCCTGGTATTTGGGGGCTTCTAAAAGCGAGAGACCAAAATGGGCTCATGCATGAGCTTAATCATCATCATCAACCTTTCCTGCAATGAGAGAAGTAGTTCTCGGAGGGGAACAAAGACCCTTTGTAGTTTGTGGTTATGGGTCCTACTCGATCATGTCGACCCACTATTGCAGCATCCTACCAGATCATCTTCTCAAATATCAAATATTTTTATAAAATGCAAATTGCATAAAATCGTCAAGAAGAAATACTCTGCTATCTAAATTATATATTTTTGAAAAATATGAATATATATATGTAAGGGAAAATAACAAACTTGCTTGCTGGTCCTGGAGACAATATCCCTACAATGAGGATTATTTAGGGCCCACTTAGTATTTAAAAAAGAACTAGCTTATTTGTTTTATTTCAAGGGTCTAGTTCATTTTTTTACCTTTTTTTAGTAATAAGATAAATTGATAATTTGTTAATTACGGCAAGATTTAGTACATCCATTACATCATATTATGTTAAAAAAAGAAAATTCTTATTTTTTAATAATTAATATTTTTTTTAAAAAAATAATGAAATAATATCGTGATTTAGAATGAATAAAAATTACAAGACTAGTTAATGTAATAACTAAGTGTAAATAGCATTTAAGTAAAACAGTCCAATGAGCTGGAATGTACAAGACAGAAATTACATCCAGCTAATAGAATCGCATATGTATAAGCAAGCAAGAGTTTAACTTTAGACCAGACAAAATTATTGGAGTAGAAAGAAAATAGAAAGAACAAACTTATGACAAATATTAAAGAATGCACGATTTTTTTTATAATATATTTGATATGTGGTCTTAAAACATATATGAAGACTCTCCAATATATCTATATAATAAAGTAGAAGAAAAAAGTATATAAAAAATAAAATTTTGTAAAGTTCAAATTAAATATTATAATTTAAATGATAGATACGTGATTTTTAATTTAAATTTTAAATTAATCATCATTTTCTCTCTAATATAAATAAATAAATATATATATTTCACTTCTCACTTTTATTAATTATCTCACACACGATATCAATCAAATTACTTAATTACATTAAAATGTCGTGAGGATGAGTTACCACCAGTATATTTATGTTTTACAATGGCATAAACGGTCGCTTGTGTTTACAGGATAAGACAAGTACAAGTGGACAAGTCTCGTAGAGTCAATGGAGTTGAGTGTGTTACAAAAGAAGTCGCAACTGTATTTTTAGTATAATAAAGCCAAAGAAAAAGAAAAAGAAAAGAAAAGGGTTAGGTGTCGGTTAGCTGGAGCGAGTGTGAGAAGAGTAGTGGACTTCACCAGCGGTACTTTTAACCTTTTAATTTATACTCAACTTTTCTTCTTTTTAATTTTACCATCCAGTAGATATAGTTTGCTTTGGAACCTCGGCGTCTCGGAGCGACAGATAGGGTGGCGCACGCTCAAAAGACAGGACCCGCCCGCACATATCGCTCTCTCTCCCATTATATCTATCTATATCTATATATATATATATATATCACCATCCCCCTCTTATACTTGCAGTTTACAGCTAAAATAAAATAAAATAAATTTAATGCAGGCTACGGGGCAGCAACTAGCCCCCCTCTCTCCGCGTTGAAAACCCCCCAAAATCTCTCTCATCGCTCATTTTAGAGAGAGAGAGTGAGAGGGAGCGCTTGCTGTTCTATTGAGACAATAAGAGGCAATTGAAGAATTGTTGAGAGCAAAAGTTCGATCTAAAGGCAACTGCAAACCATGCCCTAGCTAGCTGGTTCAGCCGTATACTGTCTATGCCTCGCCTACGCTGTACCTCTCTCTCTCTCTCTCTCTATCTGTTCTTTTTCTGTTAATATCTTCAATCTCAATTCTCATTTTTATGATACGAAAGTTCTATCTTTAGGCTCTGCACTCTGACTTTCAATATTCAAATCGAGATTTTTGAGTTCTGATTTGTTTGCTTTCATTCAGGTGTTTGAAGCGAATGGCCTTCTACTTTGTACAAGTTGATTCGAGTTTGTTGACTTGTTCTGGTTGAATTCACATTCAGAGCTTGGAGGTTCGTTTGACAATGTTCATTTATGTAGTTCTGATTAATTTGGAATTGAATTCCTTAGTTGCAAAAAACTTGTTCCTTTTGCAGTTGTTTTCTAGCAGATATATATATATTAATACAGAGAAGGATCGGATGTCCAATATGTTGACTTGTATTGCTTGTTCAAAGCAACTCGGTGCTGGATCTCTTCGTGAACAAGAAGAGGATATATCCGAAACACCGGGAACAAAGCATGCTATTAAAGCTCTCACTGCTCAGGTATATACATATATATATATATATTATACCATTATTCTCTCTGTTTTTTTCACTTTAAGTATCTAAATGACTTGGGAATTGAGACACGTCAACTCTGTTTTCAGATCAAGGACATGGCAGTGAAAGCTTCAGGAGCCTATAAACACTGCAAGCCGTGTTCCGGATCGTCAAATAACAATCAAAACCGAAACTACGCCGACTCCGAAACTGGTTCCGCTTCAGAAAGGTTTCACTGTTCTTATCGAAGAACCGGCAGCTCTAATTCAACACCGAGAGTTTGGGGAAAGGAAATGGAGGCAAGATTGAAGGGCCTTTCCAGCGGAGAAGGCACCCCAGCATCCGTAAGCGGTCGAACTGAATCAGTTGTGTTCATGGACGACGATGAGCCCAAGGAATGGGTTGCTCAGGTTGAGCCTGGTGTTCTCATCACGTTTTTGTCACTTCCTCAGGGTGGGAATGATCTGAAGCGGATTAGGTTCAGGTAGTACCCTTTTTTCCTGTTCTTGATCTACTTTTGGAAGTTCAGATTTGTTTTAGAGTGAGCACATGCTTTCTGTATGGTGTTATGATGTTTGTTGGTCCACTTTATTGTACTGTAATACACATGCCCTGAATTTTCATGTGAAACTGTTAATTCACCGCATGCATCCTTAATTATGGAGGTGGCCCCATAGTGGGTCTGCTAATTTGCATTAACATGTCTAGTGTTACAATCTTCCAAACAAAAATGTCTAAGTATGAAAAGTGTTCACTGTAAAGTGTTCAGAAAAATTTCATTTAGATTTAGTTAATGAATGGGATCAAAGCATTGCAGTTGAAATACCTTTCTCGTCTGATTTTTTTTTTTACCCATTTTTTGGAGGACATACCATAAAAAGAATTTTGATTGAATTTAGTCGTTGAAACAATTGGATCATGGCATGGTGAGTTCCCTTTATGTCCTCAAATGGTTTAGTTTTCTTGGAACAAGTGGTACTACCGCTCCAGATGGAACTTTGTGTCACTTTTTTGTAAGCAGAAATAGTTGTACACTAATCAGTATGCTATGCATCTGTTTCACAGGCATTGGTACCCACCTACCTTACTAGGTGCTGGAATCCCCGGATAACATCTGATGATAGTGACCATATAGTATATACAGAATAGGTGAAATACTTAATTGGATTCCCTCATTGTAAATTCATTCCTGTTGAGAAATAGGATTTGTTCTAAAATGGACACTAAGATTGTATGATAGACGATTCACCTTATTGCCTGTTATTTATAAATTATCAGGTCTGTAACGTCTGTTGTCATGTATATTTGATTAATACAACTCCAGATTTTCTTACGATCTTAAAAGCATTCTGTAATCAATTTACTGCAGTTGTCGTTGATTTAAAAGGAAATTCAAATGTAACATGACTATGGGTTCGAAATCAGCAAAAGGAAAAATACCCATTGCATAATGACTATATCCTCTCTTCTTTTTTCTTTTCTTTCTTTTTCTTTTTTTACTTTGTGTTGAAGGGGGGAGAGTTCTAGCCTTTAGTGTCAAGACTGAACATGTCATCATGGGTGGAGCCTGGGTCTGGAGAATGTGTGGCAGTCATCTTGATGCATTTGTCCACCCTCCTCGTGTTTATTTGCTGGTGCACACAGGCCTTTAACAGATCCATGTGTATTTGTTAACATGTTTGCTTTGAGTTTTGGAGTGTTTACTTTTTCTTCTCATCAATTTCTCCTCCTCACAAACATTGACCAAAGCTATACTTACAACAACAGAAAATTCTATAGAAAAGGTGAACCATCCTAGGAAGTTTCTTCCTCCTCTCTGCAAGTATCAGTGTCTCAATTTCATTTGATTCTTGACCTCGAGTTTTATATCCTTTCATTTGTTCCGTGCAAGTGATTGTAGAAAAAATGTGCAGACCATTGTTAAGAAAATTTATATACTTATTTATTTTTGTGCATGTGCTCTTTGTGTTTTTGTGTTTGAGGTCGGGTTGGAAGAGTTTAATGTAATGAAGCAATCCTATGGCCACCAATCTGAAGCAGAAAAATTTGCAAATCTGTGCTATATATGTTTGGCAGTGGAATTTTTAAGTGTGCAAGTGTGTAACTACTGTCAATATAACTATTGCACTGTCAAACCATATTCAACTTAATCGTGATATTTTTAGATACTTGTCAACCTTTTTTTGTGTTTCTTTTCTTTTACCTTCCCGTATTGTGCTGGATTTTGGTTAATGGTTATGATTGACATCAAACCTAACCTGTTTTCGTTTCGTGCCTGGTATTTTTTTTTTCTTTATTTATGTGTTCAGTCGTGAAGTATTTAACAAATGGCAAGCTCAAAGGTGGTGGGCGGACAACTACGACAAGGTAATGGAGTTATACAATGTTCAGAGGTTCAATCGTCAAGCAGTACCACTACCAGCCCCACCAAGATCTGAAGATGAGGTGAGCCTTCACCCAGTAGTTGCAACATATAGATAATACAAAAAATATGACCGCCCCATATTTTGTGTGTGGTTCCATTTTCATGTACAATGGTTCTATGATGCTTTTAATTTGTCGTGGAGCAGTCGTCGTTACATCATTGGATTTGTTGTAAATGCTAAAATATTGTACTTATCTTTCCCCTAAATGGCTTCAGCCTTCAGAGCATCAAACCCTTTGTGAATGGGATTATTCCTTTATATTGATGGATCATATTTCTAATAAACTCCAGTTAGAGTTCCCGAGTTGTATGAACATTTGTGTAAAATATTCAATATAGTTTGGCAGTTACCCATATTTACTATCACATCTTGTGAGGGCTTTACTGGTGGATCGATATATGCTATTCGAAACAGTGCATTATGTGTGAATAATTTTGGGAGATACTCTTGATATTATTGTCTGTTTTGACAAGTACCTTCTTATTCTTTCAGAGCTCAAAAATTGAATCTCCGGAGGAGGGCAGCCCTGTAACTCCACCACTCAGCAAAGAATGCCTTCCCCGCAATTTCCAACATCCAGCGGGAAAGGGCTACTCCTCGTCTGATTCACTTGACCAACACCCAATGCAATCCCGTAATTACTATGACTCGGTTGGTCTTGCTTCAACACCAAAACTCTCCAACATTAGTAGGGGAAAAACAGAAACATCGTCATTAGATGCATCTGCAAGAACTAGTAGTTCATCGAGAGAGGAATGTGATCACTCAGGAGAGCTGTCCATGAGTAATGCTAGTGATTTGGAGACTGAATGGGTTGAGCAGGATGAGCCAGGAGTCTACATCACTATCAGAGCATTGCCTGGTGGCACCCGCGAGCTTCGTCGTGTCCGATTCAGGTTCATATTTTTCCCCTCTCAATAATGATGCCCTTGTTTGTCTTTCCCTAGCTATATTCATTAATATGATCAGCTTTCGTTTCAAAGGTTTTTACTTGTAATTGAATAAATGTATGATATCATGCAGTCGAGAAAAATTTGGGGAAATGCATGCAAGACTATGGTGGGAAGAGAACAGAGCCAGGATTCAACAACAGTACTTGTGAGAATATTATGACAACTTAAGAGGTGGAGATAGGTCCTTGAAATAATCAAATTGTTTTTCTCTTCTGATAAAACTTAGGTATTTAATGTCTGTGTCAACCTCAGGAAAGCTTTCAAGTATAAAGAGCAACTTGGTTTCCTGTGTTTAACATTCTTTTTAAGGTGTTTGTGGTATACTTTATTTTCTACTTTGGATTATTACGGGACCTATCAACTATTTTTTGAATATATCCACGGACTTATTAATGACATTCAAGTTTCTGTAACCATTACTTTTGTGGGACATGTAACATTTTTTCATTTTTAGTTTGTTCTCATATTTTCATTTTTTTGTGAGACCTTCCGCTAAGTGCTGGCCATTATGTTAGTCCCAGTGGTTTTTGTTTGTAATTTCTTGATTATATCAAATAACAATGGTAACATTTATACTCTTAATTTACCTCCAAAAATCAAGCGTCTGTTTTTTACTTTTATGATGCGTTTGATTCAATGTTTTAAAATTCGAGAGGCGTATTTGAGGCGTTTTGCTCGAATGAGGCGAGGCGTAAGCCTCAGTTTTTCGAAAAAAATCCATATAAAAAGTTATAAAATAATAAATCAACCCAAAGTTTAACAATAATAATATTAAAAGTTCAACAAAAACCAACGTTTTAAAAGATGAAGGCGTAAGTCTAGGCGTTCGTTTGACCAAAGGTGAGGCATAAATTTTTTGTGCAAAGTATTTTTACATTAAAAAAAATAAAATAATTAATATAAGCATAAAAATAGATTTTTTATGTTATTTTACCGTCAAAATTTTTAGTTTAAGGTTTAAAGTGGTAAATGAAAATAACTTAGGGGGAGTTCGGTAATTTACTAATATAAGCATCATTTCCTTTTTAACTTCCTTGCTCTCTGTATCTCATTTCCGTTCCCTTCTTTCTTCGTTCCTCTCTCTCTCTCATCCAAACACCTTGTAAATCTCTCTCTTTGTACAAATGGAAGACTGGATATTTGGAGCAAATTTTTTCGATGAGATGTTAATCTCGATAGTGATGGTTAGTAGAACGACCTAAAAAATGGAATCCTAATTCTTCTTCTTTTTCTTCTTCTTCACCAAATCCCTAATGTTTTCCCCCAAATCTTTAAACCTAAACCCTAATTTCTCCCCCAAATCAGTCACCACTTAAAGCCTATTCGTTTTTTCCCTCAAATCTCTCTTCATTCGTTGTTTTTTCTGGGAGGAGATGACTCGTCCCCCTTTAACGAGTCAACTCGTAACCGAGTTGACTCGTCCGCCTCACACACAAAACTCGTAAGTTCTAGATTTTCCCACTGACTCGTACGACTCGAGGCAACACTCTTCCGCCTCGCCTCGACTCGCGAGTCGACTCGTACGAGTCGCTCGTTTTTTAAAACATTGGTTTGATTACAAGTATGAAATTTGCATAGAAAGAAAATAAGTTTTAAGCAATTGAAGGACAGAGATATTGGCACCCCAAAACATTTGGTAACATTCTCACTTTCATTCGATCATTCGTAACTGAGTAAGGTGTCTGATACTTGGTTCTTAAGGGTCGAGTATAAACCTATATACTAGGTCTTTGACAATTGAGTAAAACATTATTAAGTTCATACTTAGTTCTTCATAATCGAGTAACATATACCATATTCAGTTGTGAATAACCAATTGAAAAGTGAGATTATTTTCAAGAGCCAATATCTCTGCCCCAATTGAATTGTATGAAAAATGTCAATTAAATATGTTTGATTGCCTTAATTTTCTATCCGATAAATATTATACTTTTTCATTTTTTGGTGTTTGAAATCCATTATTTTCCATAGAAATTGTAACTTTTTTCCAACTTTTATTGTTTGATAGCTATTATTTTTCATGGAACTTTTACTTTTTTCATTTCTGCATGAAATTTGAGATATTTTAAAAAAAAGGTAAAAAAATACTAAACTCCATCAAACATCACTTTTTGGCACTAAACCCCCTTATCTTCTAAAAGTGACATTAACCCTCCTCTCCTTAAACTATTAGATGTTATCACTTAACCCCCAAAATTACATAAATTTCCTGTACAAAGTTGAGTAAAACACTAAACTCCCCCAAACTATTAATTTTTGGCACTAAATCCCCCTAAATTATCACAACTTGACACTTTTTCCTAATTTATAAAAGTTGACATTAAACCCCCATAAATTATTAGTTGTTCTCACTTAACCCCCAAAAAACATATTTACCCTTGTACAAAATTTTAAAATAGAAAAAATAAAACAAAAAAATGGATCAATCTCTCTCTTAATCTTTCCATCCATTAAATATGTATATATACGTCGTTTAATCTTTCCATCCATTAAATCTAATAGCTCTAATTTATTTATTTTTCTTTCATCTTCTAAAAATGACACTAAATCTCCATGATCTAACAGTTACTGACACTTAACCCCCAAAGTTGACAGATCTGTTAAAACATTAATATGATGGTTGTCACGTGCCTTCCATGTGGGCACCAATGGACAAAAATACATCAATCTATTCATTTAAACATAAATTTTTTGAATTACTCTCACTCATTTTATAAAACACTCACTATGTAGTTGAATATGAAAGAGAATTAACAGGTGTTTTTATAAAATAAATGATGATAATTCAAAAAATTTATGTTTAAATAGCTAGATTGGTGTATTTTGTCTAATAGTTTTTTTTGTGTATGGGTGGGTGGGTGGGTGGGTGGGGGGGGGGGGGGGGGGGGGTTAGTGCCAAAAAGTGATAGTTTGAAGGGAGTTATCTGTTTTTTACCTTAAAAAAAAAAATAACTTTACATGAATATAAAAATATTGCTTTTTTGATATTTTAAGTTAACCATAAATTTGGGAGCATAACAATTATAATAATAAAAAATATAATATATAACAGTTATGAATAAATATGTCTACTAAGTTAAACAACATAAAATAGTTGCGATACTCGTTAGTAACATACTTGTGAATCATTATAAGGCAACTATTTACACAATAAAATAGTCGATATGAATATTTATTATCTAATAACAAAGATATTTTAATTCTCCATTGCTCTAAAATAGGTTTCCAATTTCTCAATGTACGGCAACTTTTTGTCTTTTATCTCACTCGTATAGGGATGTTGCAGCAAAAAAAGTAAAAAAGTAAAAAAATAAAAAAATAAAAAAATAACAATATATAACTATTTACTAATATGATAAAAAATTTTAATTTATATTATAAAGTAAGACGATATTTTTTTAATTATCTACAAATAAAATTCTCACACAGTTTCATCCACAAATATAAATTTTTTAAAAAAATAACATATAAATAAAATTATAAAAGATGCAATTAAAAAAATTGAATCAAACTTAACTAGTATTCTTTTTCATATTGTTAGATTAATTTTCAAAGATATATGAAAAAATATTTATAGGTAAAGTATTGAAACTAACTAAAAATACCTAATTCTACCTAGAAAATAAAACCCCCTCTCCCTTAAAGAAAATATTTTCCAACATTTGGAGGAAAATAATGTCACATTACCTCAAAATTGGAATTTGACTGCTTAAAAAATAAAGCTAATCAAAATACAACAAAAGTGAAAATTTAAGTGAAAAGTTTCTATTTTCTAAGAAAATAATACCTATCAAACATAGTCTTATTGGTTCTGTTATTCGCATCCGACTACAAGAGGAAGCCTTTGAGACAGAAAACGTAAAAAGACTTCACAATTTAGAATTAGGCAGTCAGAAAGAAGGCAGTCAAATACATTCTCAGAGCATTTCTAATTATTGTGTATTTTTTTTGTAAATCTTATGTGTCAAGGCACTTTTACACAAAATTTGAAGTGTAAAAAAAATATGCTCAAACGTTATATTTTTAAACTTTTTTGTAAATTTTGAATGAACCAATAAGATAATTATGCAAATTAGATATCATTTTATGTAATTTTTAATTATATTTTCTTGAATTTTGATATAAATAATATTATAACAACAATGGATCTTAATTTGTTGGTCTTTATTAGTAGATTTTAGATATATAATTTTTATTAAAAGTTATTACATTTTAAATTTTATAAAATAATTTAGGAAATAAAAAGCTAACTTGGCAGTGTAAACGTTGGCTGTATTTTATGCAAAAGCTAAATTTAAAAGATTGCTGGAGTTCAAATTTTTTACAAATTTTATATATTTTACACAAAATTTAAATATACACTATTATTAAGATGCACTTAAAAGCTTTTTTAGTAGATGGATACACAATTCAAAATTTTAAACTCGAGAGCTCTTGTGAGTCGATAATGAATTTTAGACGCTATCCTAATTTTAGTGGCCGAGGGAATTGCCTTCTTTTTCCTTATTAAAAAGTGAACATAAAATAAAAAGGAAAGAAAACGAACGAAAAAAAGTCTCATAGACCAAGAACGTCTTCAATAGTCTTTTATTTTATGTTTTGTGTAAATTTTATAAAACTTGTAAAAAAATTAGTTTTCAACAATCATTTAAAAAGAGTTTTGTGTAAATTAATTGTATAAAATACACTCTCACATTACACTGCCACGTGAGCTTTCTATTTCTCCATTTTTTACTAAAACTTTAAAATGTAATAATTTTTAAAACAAAAAATATATTTTAATAAAAATTATACATTTGAAATTTACTCATCAAAAGGTATAAAACAAGATCCATTATAAATATAAGATTATGTATAAAAAATTTGAAGGAAAAAATATAAAATAATACTTAATATGTGTTAATATCTTACTGGTTATTTAAAAATTTACACGATAATTTACAAAAGTACTATTAAAGCATATTTTTTTCAAGTTTCAAGTTTTGTGTAAAAGTTAATTGAAACATATGATTTACATTTAAATTTTTACACAACTGTGTAGTTGTGTATATTTTTTTGTGTAAAATCCCGTGCGTATGACAATTTTACACATACATTGTACACATATTCATTTTGTGCTTCAACAGTACTCATGTATAAAATTTAAACGGATCAATGAAAATCACACAAATAAAATGTATCATTATATATAATGTTGAATAATTTTGTATGATTTTTTTATACATAATTTGACCGTTGCAATGGATCTTCTTTGACGAGTAGATTTCAAATATATAAATTATATTTTATAATTTTAATTTATTTGTAAAAAATTAAGGAGATAAATATGACGTTAATGTGTGAATTGATTTTGTATTTTACGCAACCCTTTATCAAAAATCCCAGATGTCAAAGTTTTTATAATACTACTGGAAATCATTTTTTTTTTTTTACAAAATATATAAATTTTACGCGACGGTTACTTTAGTAAAATTATCTAATTACTCTTCTAAAATATCAAAATTTTAATATTATTATGATTTTTACGTTAACCACTTTACCAAATATTGTCCTATATTTTTAAAATTTCTATTCTTAAACTAAAAGTATCGTAGACATAAAAAGTCAAAATTATAACCTTTCAACTTATAAGTCAACCGTATATTATGTTTTATTTAATTCATTTTAAATTACATATTTACGTATAAAAATATAATACTTGCATACAAATCGGGTATGCATTTATTTCAAAAATATTAGACGTTTATACTCAAATTCGACCCAAATTCGATCTCTTCAATTTGATATAGATTGAGATTTTTGATTAGTATATCTAAATTCAATCAAAACCCAGTAGATATGTGCAGATCCGATCTGATCCAAGACACATATTTATATTTAAATTTATCATTATTTATATTTATCACTTTATTATTAATACGCTTGTTAAAAAAAACCTATAACTTAAAAAAAATTAAATAAGTTTATTCTTACAAGAAAATAAGAAATTTAACTATTATTAGTCTAAACTTTGATGCTAGTTTTATTATTTTTTATATATTGATAAACTAATTATAATAAAATTAAACTTTAAAACAGATTAGATATAATTCAATTCGAACAAATTTAAATATAGATCACATTTTTGGTGTTTCATTACGCAATTCGATTTAAAAATATTTTCAAATAGGAATTTAGATTTATCATAATTAGATCCAAATCCGTGATATGTTAGTAGACCATGTAATAAATTTACCAGCGTTCCAACACAAAAGTATAAATTTGCATTATTAACCACGAATTACAAGATGAAAATCGGTGATTAGGGTCAAATGAAACAGCACTGAATAGCAGGGGTGGAGCCTAATCAGTAAGAATTTTCAAATGACATTTTCCCCATTAGTAAGAGAATTGAAGAGCCTAATCAGTAAGATTGTTTTCAAAACCCTCGCTCCTAAACGCTCTCTGTGTGTTTGAGGCCGTTCCCTACTGCTTTTTCTCCTTTCTCTCTATATCTATATATTTCCATTTATACATACATACATACATACATACAGACATTCTGTATACATATAAATCAATTACCCCCATCTAAATCGCCGTCCTTCTTCGCTAACTATTTGAGGAGGGTTTGATTCTCCATATATATAATATATATATGCATTTATATCTACAAAGGTGATTTTTTTTTCTTCCTCTAAATCTATCTTCGTTCTCTTCTTCATTGGGTGGAAGTTGGAAATGGTCTCCGGTTCGCGAATCGAAGGTGGGACACAAATACTCTCGGCTGGCGTCCGGAAAACCATTCAATCAATTAAAGAAATTGTGGGTAACCACTCTGATGCCGATATCTACAATACTCTCAAAGAGACCAACATGGATCCAAACGAAACTGCTCAGAAATTGCTTAATCAAGGTTTCTGTTTTTTTTTTTTGCCCCTTTCTATCCCTGTTTTAGGGTTTCACATTTGGTCTACATACTGATATACGATGTTCAACGTTTAGTTTAGAGACTGTAAAGGGTTTGATACATAAAGATTTTGCAATGGATTTCTTAGGGTTTTGGTTGCATATTTACATATATACACACTGCTTTAAGCTATTAATGTTCTTGTCATAGTGTCTGATATCAAGCATGTTAACTAAGGGGTGGGCACATGTATTTGTTTCTTCTCTTGGTGAAAAAAATCGAATCACCAATCAGTATCAAACTTCTACAATTTGCATTAATCAGCAAACTACCATTGATGGAAATGGGGGCATTGCTTAGTTAATGTTAAATAAGTGCATGTTTGAATTTGAGGGTATCAACTCTGTGCAGATGATGGCAAAGCATAGCTTTTTAGTTGGGGACCGAATCTTGTAATGACTGTTAAGTTTTTTGATAAATTTCTATTGATGAAGGTTGCGATTGGAAGCGTTTTTGTCCTCTTAGGTTATATACTTTAGCATAGGAGATATAATAGTAGAACTTCTTTACAGAATTGAATGGTGAAGAGCTATTATGCATAGGTGCAGAACATTAATAAAAGGAGCGATGTTGTGGAGATATCCTTACAAAATATGGAAGGGTGGCTACATGGAATAAAGGGGTGAGAGAGCTTCTGCTGCAGTAGTTTTACAACATTGAATAAGGGGTTGGACAAGTAGGGATTAAACTTACAAGATACATCTGGAATTTGCCACAAATGTGGTCCAATGGAAGCTCCTCTAGTGGATGGAAAATCTTCTCTATTCAATAATTTAGGATTTGATTTGGTTGTATTAATTTGGGGAATTAGGGTTCTTGTTGGTTCAATATATAGTAAGCGGCAGGCACCGAGTTTAAGGACTGGGAGATTTGGAATAAGATGTAGGTTTCATTTCTGGATTCCTGTGTTACCCAACTGTTTGAAATTTTCAGACGAACAAAATAAAACTGCAGCCAGATCTGTGACCCGTAGGAGCTCATGTGTCCATGCCAGAGAAAAGGGAAAAATTAATTTTGGCTTCATGTGGTATGGGTAATGGAACTTTTCTTCACCAATATGCGCTGCTTGGGCTTTCTTAATTTGTGGAAAGGCCCTTGTCTCCTGTGCGCTTCAGACTTTAGAATGTAATTTGGACAAAGTTGTTTTTGATGATCATTATTCACTCCATTAGATGATGGATTCTTTTAATTGGATGTGTTGTGTGCTATATTTTTAGGGGGGTTGGGGTGGGGGGATGGATCAGTACTTATGAGTAGAAGGGGACAAACCTTATATCAATTAGAAAACTTTTGATGACAAATGATGGTGGTTATTTTCGTCATTCGGAATGATTTTTTAGCTGATGATAGGAATTACAGTATTACACTTTCAAATGCATCGTCATGGTGGCTTTGTCGTGCTTGTCAACCAAATGGAATATCTGTTAGACCTAGTCCTATCCTTTTGTTTTGGACAGCCATGATAGTGGAGTTATTAGACTTATTCTTAAAAGAGAGACTGAGAGTGAAACAAAATTAGACAAGAATCGTAAACCGCCTCCTCTGAGTAGGGAATCCTTGGGAATACAGAAAGGCTCTCTAAACAGGACCCACCCTTCATCCTATGCTAATGTACTTGAACCCCTCCTTATCCCTTCTTAACCAAATATGCTAAAAGGGACATCTTGAAATTAAGGACCACATGTTCTGCCTAAGCAAATACGCGTATTGATTTTGTGCTGCCTAAGCAAATGGTCTCATGTCAAAATTGTTCACCAAGTGACTTCCTATAAAAAGAAGGAAACTGTTTGTGGGGCTGAACTCTTCTGTACAAGCTTCGAAGGAAAGGATGACTGCTTCTCTTTCTTGTACATCTGAGCTACATAAGCATTTTCTTTCTCAGTATTCATGTACTGCAATTTTAGAATGACTATGTTTCTATGAATGTATAATGCTATCTGTTGCCTCCTTTGTTATATTTTTCTTTACTATGTATATCTTTCTTATGCTTCTTTGTTCATTTTTATTCAGATCCGTTTCATGAGGTGAAGAGAAAAAGAGATAAAAAGAAAGAGGTATATACATACACACACATATACATATTTGACTGCTTGCTTACATGGAGTAGGGAGCTAGCTACTTTTGTGACTTCTCTTTGGAAAAGGCGCCCTCTAAGCTGTTGCGCCAGTCCTCTCTTATTGGCTTGATTTTCAGTCCTCCGCTCTACCAGCTGAGCTATCCTGAATTCATAGTCTTTTTTGGCATAATTACCAGCCAAACAAATCTTCTGTTTTGTTATTTTTTGGGATCTATAACATTTTCACTTGTATATTTCAATTACATCATATAATGCAGACTCAAACCCCATCATGATAATTTGATTGCAGAGGGCTACCCCATTACTATTTCTTAATAAAATTTCTGCTCTAGTCCTCATCTAGAGTTTTTTTTTTTTTAAATAAAATTTAAAAATTGCATCATATGACAAGGCCTCTGACTCAGTGCCCTGTTTTGCTCCTATTGTCCAGAAGGATGGAGTTTGTGTGAAAAAAATAGGCTTCATGTTTCTCTATTGAAAGTTGAAGCACTACAACAGTACAACTTTTAATAAGAGAGTACTTTGTTTTTCCTCGGAAATTCCTTTGATGTTGTTATTGTCTATATGTAGTGGAGTGGTGAAATAGATTCATGTAGCCAACCACAATGGTTTGCACAGTGCTTTTGTTAATTGAAAAGTTTAGATTGGCTAAGGATTTTGTTAAGATAACTGCTCTCTCTCTTTCTAGAGGAATTTCACCAACATTTGATTAGTGCATTTTGCCTCAGGTTACAGGGTACAAGGGTTCTATCAGTGTAGAGCCAAGACAGCATGCTGCCAATGTAGTAGGTCAGGGGATGAGACTTAACATAAACTCAGATCACAATGTTCGTAGAGGAGGCTTTATACGGAATGCTTTACCTGGTAACGTTATTTAATGACAAGGTTTCATGTTTTGTGTATTTGTGTGCAGTTAGTGGTATCGTGCCTGCGTATACTTTTAGGTGCTGTTTGATGTTTATGGCATGAATATTGGCAAAGTACTTAGTAGACCTGTGAGCTGGAGCTGGCAGCGTGGGGCTTTTAATTTTTTTACTGTATTGGGAATGAGAGCGACTTTGGAGCAACTATATTAGTATTAATTATACATCGTGAAGTAATATGAGACTTGTTCATTCTGAAAGCATGATATGCGATTTGTGTATGTCCCCATTTGGGTGGTTTTATTTTTTGTTTGCCTTTTCATATTAGCCTTGCATCTTGTGCTCTACTTCTTGAGTAATGTCTGATTCAGTTCTATGCCACGATCTATCCCTTTATTCATATGAGGGTGAGAGGTACTTCTGTTGGGTGCTTATTGATGAATGAGATCTTCCCAGGTGCAGGAGTCAGCAGAGAGTTCCGGGTTGTGAGGGACAACAGAGTTAATAAAAATGTAGGGAGAGAGATAAAGCCTCCTTCAGCACCAAGTTCAGTGTCCAAACATGAGCCAGTGATGTCAAATTTTTCTGAGAACAGGTGTGCTCGCATTCCTTGTAATTATTTTTGTGATGAATTGATGTAATTCAAGTAGGCGACTGTGCCTCTGAGTGTTAACAGACGTGCAAAATTCTTATATGTTGTATGACGTGAGTCTTTTCAATATATGCCATATGTTAAAATATTCCATTTATCTTTATGATTGCAATTGCATAATCTAGTCTCCTGTCTAGTTTCCTTCAGTTTCTTTTTTTCATGGTATAACTTTGTTTTCTAGATGCGGACCCGTTGCTCCATCTAAAGTTCTTGTACTTCAGTGAGAATGCTGATAAAAAATTAGTTTATAACTTTGCTGCAAAGTGATATTTAGTTAGTAAATCTTAGTATTTGTGCATGACAAGAGGTAAACGAATTACACATCTTGTGTATCAAACTGCTGTACATTTTGTTTAAGATCTTGTAGTGATGAATATTGATTTGCCTTTTCAGTTCAAGGGGGAGGTCTAGCAATCAAAAGGCACCGGTCTGGTCTCATTCATCTCTATCTTTAAATGGTACAACTGAGTTACACCCTACTACTGGGCAAACATCTAGGAATTCTAATTCAGGTGGGAGTGGTAGGAAGAAGGATATATTGGAGGAGAAGCCACAGCTGTCAGTTCCTAGTGCAATGAAGCTCAATGATTCTACTCGAGTATCGTCGTTGAACAGTGGTGGTGTGGTAGTAGGGGTGTATTCATCTTCTTCAGATCCCGTCCATGTACCGTCACTTGATTCCAGGCCAGCTGCTAATGTTGGGGCTATTAAGCGTGAAGTTGGTGTTCGTCGTCACTTTTCTAAAAATTCATCTGCCCAGACCGGCTCTTTCTCAAATCATCCACATTCGGGACGTGATGTGCCCGCCAAAGAACCATTTCGATCCTTTACAGCTGCTGTTTCTGAAAATGTCCAACCCACTCAAACTACTACTGTATCTGAATCAGCTATGCCAGTTGGCAGATCTCTCTTGAATAACCAGCATCATAGTAGCAGACCACATCAACAACTTGTAGCAGCTCATCAGAAAGGTGTTTACCCTTTTTGAATGTCGACTGTTTATATGTTAAATGCACTGGTCATTTGAAATCAAATATTTGTGTCAGTGATTGCTTTTGTGAGCTGATCATGTTCTTTTTATTTATTTATGTAGCCCCCCAGCCTAATAAGGAATGGAAACCGAAATCAAGCCAAAAACCAAATATCATTGGTCTGGGGGTTATTGGAGCACCAGCGAAATCTGTTTCTCCTGCTGCTGATAATAATCCTAAAGATTTTGACGCGGAAGCAGCAGCAAAGTTGCAAGAGAAATTTTCAAGAGTAAAGATATCTGAGAACCAGAATGTGATCATAGCATCACATATTAGAGTCTCCGAGACAGACCGTTCTCGGCTCACCTTTGGTAGCTTGGGTGCAGACTTTGATCTTTCCGAGGATTCAGAGTTGCAACCACTTGGTGATGCTGAGGACTGCATTGAACCTTCGGCAAGGTTGGTTTCTTGCAGCTACTCATCACTCACCTTTGATCTCAGTAAACAACTTTTTTTCTTTGGATCTGAGTTTATGTTATTCTGGAATTTTTTTAGTCTGTAAGTTGCAAATGATTTACTCTTATGCCAAAATTTGAATGATGTGAATGGCAGTTTATCAATTGCTGCTCCAGAGTCTTCTGTTGAAGAAACCTCCTCTGGTAGCAAGCAGGGGGGTTCGATAGATGAACGTGTCCGGGACTCTGGATCTAATTCTCCTGGGTCGGGGGCAGCATCAGAACAGGAACTCGCTGATAGGAAAGTGTCTTCAAGTCCACCGAATATGGACAGTTATGCAGATATTGGATTGGTTCATGACGGCAACGCGTCTTATACTCCTTCAGAGTCGCAACAGCAGCAGCAGCAAGATCCTCCTGAATTACCAACTTTCTCAGTGAGTCTGGTTTTCTTTTTGTATATTAATCAAATACTCAAAGGGTTGAGCGTTGATCAGAAAATTACTTGGTTCCAATTTATTTTTATATCTGATTATAGAGGTGGTGGTTTTCTAAGCAGGCATATGATCCCCAGAGTAGTTATGATATACAGTATTTCAGACCAATTGATGAAACTGTGAGGGGGCAAGCTCTGCTGTCTCCTCAGGAGGTATATTTTAAAAAGGCAGCACATTCTGAAAATTTGAAATTAAAATATTTACTCGCATGGTTGTTAATTCATGTATTTTCCTTGAGTAACAATGTCTTTTTTTAATCACAGGACTTGAGCTCGCACATGGTGAATAGCATGCCTGCATCCACAATAGCTATGGTACAGCAGCAGCAGCAGCAGGTATCACCAGTTGCTCAGATGTATCCGCAAGTTCATCTTTCCCATTTTGCCAATCTTATGCCGTATCGCCAGTTCATGTATGTCCCACCAATGGGTATGCAAGGGGGTTATTCTAGTAACCCTGCTTCGTACCCCCCTCATCCTTCAAACGGCGGCAGTTATGTGCTGATGCCAGGACCAGGAGGTAGCTCCCATCTTACTACTGCCAATGGCCTTAAATATGGAATCCAGCAGTTCAAGCCTCTTCCAACTGGCAGTCCCACAGGGTTTGGAAATTTCACAACTCCAACTGGTTATACTATCAATTCTCCTGGTGTTGTCGGCAGCGTAACAGGCATTGAAGATTCTTCTCGCCTCAAGTACAAAGATGGCAATCTGTATATTCCAAATCCACAGGTGAACTATAATCTTTTCTGCTCAACTTGTGGCCATATTGTTTTCTTTTACCCTTTAGTCTTTCCTTTTCTGTTTGAACTCTTTGCAGTGCTTTTTAGAACATTCAGTACGTGTCTAGTTGCAGTTCAATGTGCAGAAAATGAGTACTAAGGTTTCTATATATTTTGGCATGGGCAGGCGGAGACATCTGAAATATGGATGAATCCAAGGGATATGCAAAGTATGCAATCAGCTTCGTACTACAATATGGCAGGGCAAGTGCCTCCTCATGCTGCTGCTACTTACTTGCCATCCCACACAGGTCATCATGCGGCTTCTTTCAATGCAGCACAGTCTTCTCACATGCAGTTCCCGGGTCTGTACCACCCTCCTCCTCAGCAACCAGCGGCAATTGCCAGCCCCCATCATTTGGCACCGGCCATGGGGGGTGGTAATCTTGGCGTTGCCGCTGCCGCTCCTGGGGCCCAACTTGGTCCGTATACAACTTGGACGGGTAACTTCTAAGATCTCAATCCGAGACTCCTCTTGTAACTGATTGGAGTTAGCTAGCTATATACAAGTTTTTTGGTCATCTTTGTGAAATGAGAAACTCCGTTAGTAATCTTCTTATCTGATTAAATGCATTAAGTTGTCTTTGGCAATTTTATCTTGTAAATGATCTCAAGGACTGAGTCTCTGTCTCCTTGATCTCCAGGTAATTGAATAGGTAGATTCCTTAACCTTATTATGAAGACTGAACTGAACCAAAGACTGCAGTGAGGACTGAAGGGTTTTAATATGAGATCTAGCCTTCATTTAGAACTAATTTACACAATCTAAATCAACAATTTAAAACTAATAGGTTTGTGTCAAAGAGTACAAGCAAGTGACCAATTCACAAACATTTAATGATAACTTCTAGTTAGGTGTCAACAGTATTTCGAGTTTTTGACTTTACAATGGCTACATGTTATCCTTGACCAAAGTTACCGCTGTAATCATGTGATCCTATACATGTGATGGCACTCGGACTATTTCCACGCGTTGAGAAATTTGTGTGCTCCTCTCTCCTGACAAAAAGCGGAAACATTATATTCTATTCTATTCGATCTGATTTTGGTTTCAGCTCTTTAGGTGTCAAATGATACATTAGATGTTGTGACTACATAGAAAAGTGAGCTACTTGGAAATACTTGTGAATAGTATAAGTAAAAAAGTTGAACTTAATAGGTCTGCAGGCAGAAGGGCAAATTTGTAATCTGGTCATAGGGCTGGGAGGTGTTCAAATTTTAAACTTTTTTGTGTGTGTGTGTGGGGGGGGGGGGGGTTAAATGTTAGGAGCCTTATTAGGTGTGAATGAAGTAAAAAGTATGTGTGGATTGAACTTAAGGTGATGTAATGTATGGTTAAAACAAAGACGGGTGTTTTTAGGACCAAAAAAATGAAAAAAAAAGGACGGGTGTTTTATCTTTGGAAAAGAAAGAAAAATAAAGGCATCAAAGCTCGGTCTTATTTCCTTTTTGATAAATTATTAGATGAGGGATGTGTTTGTTCTGCTATAGTTAATTCCTTTTATCTGAAGCTGCTTCTGGGAAAGCCCAATGTGTGAACACTGAACAGCAGAATAAGATCAATCTAGAGAGAGAGAGGGTATTCTTTTGAAGTGTTTTCGGTCTGGTCTGGTCTTGGTGGTGTCTTTAAGATGTTTTGGATGTTGATTTTGGGCTCTTCTTTATTGGGATCGCCAAACACACACTTCTTTTTATGCTTTTTATCTAATCCCTCTTTTACCTCAAGAATAAAGCTGCCTCTGTGTTTGTGTGTTGAATCAAGACAAGGGGACCATGATGGTTTCAATGATAAATGAAAAGTGCGACGTTTTTTATTACAAGAATTTGGTGACATGTTTCTTCTTCAGCTTTACAGGTCATTTTGGGGCATATCTCGATTTCGGTTAACGGCATGAGCCATTATTGTTTGAATTTTAAGTCCAACCAGCTTAAATTATTTATTATGCCCAGAATAAATTTATTTTATTAGAGAAGGTTATTATTTATAATGAATAACCAGCTATAAAATTTGTAAATATTGGGCGTGTACTTCTTCTATGTGCTTGTTGTTGCCATCAACACGTTCAAATTTTATAATTGAAAAAAGTTGTACCAAGAAATTTGGGATGAATTGGGGGTTCTGAAATTAAATTTGATTAGTACTACTGTGGGTGAAATGTAGTGTAGTAAGTGTTGGTTTACATTCTTGATTGGTTATCCTTGCTTTTATTTCAGTTAGATTAGATAGATTATTCTTTTTGCTCGTCCTTCCAATCCCCCCCCCCCCCCCCCCCCCCCCCTCCCTCCACACACACACAAAAGGTTTGAGTTTTGAGACCCACGAGTGCAATTATTGTACGTATAGGCACCCCCACTCCTCGTAGTAACCCCATCCACGTGCTATAAAATTTTTTTAAAAGAAAAGATTGAAAAATAAATTAATAGTGGTAAAATGATTTTGTTTATTAATCTTTTCCTTTTAACAAAAGGACGAAAGCCTAATCACGGCAATCTAAAGCCATCGATCACGTCAAGAGCAAAGGGAAAGGGATTATTCTACTCCACAGCTCACATCTTGTTTATGAATTTTGGACATTTGTTGGAGGAATGTGAGAAGTATTGTACTAATATATTTGGAATCAAGAGCAAAAACAATTAATTTTTATTTCTTTCGATAGGCAATTGTAAGGAATTCGGGGAGGCTGTACGAAAATTCATTGTAAGGTTGCATCTGTAAGTCTATAACATTCAGATCACCTCCTGGTTGTTTCTCTCATACAGTACAAAAATGACGTAAATGTAGATAATTTATTTAGGGAGTTATTATTGACACGCACAAATTCACTCTCTAACACTCTCTTTAAACAAAAATATTATTCTATTGACACACACTTTTTTTTTTATGTTTAATTAATAGTTAATAACTCTAAATCACTTAAGGTTTTGGGTCATTTTTTCAATTATACTTGGTTTTTAAGGACCGAATGACATGTTCTTTACTCAGTTCTTTTACGCCGAGTATAATGAATATCACTCGGTTCCTAGGAACCGAGTACACCTTCATCCATTGTGGAACTTTGTTTTGGCATGGTGTGTGCATCGGTCAAATTATGAAATCTTATTTATTCTTCCTATTAAACATATTTGATAATTTCTTGTCAATGGCACTTGTTAAACTTTTTTTTTAACCCGTAACGAAAAAGTTGAGAGAAAATGATAGTGAATGATTAGATTGAGAAAGAAGAAGTTAGAAGAAGAAGATTGGTGAGATTTCTAAGGTGTGTGAGTGATTGTTTTTTTTTTTTTTTTGAATTGTAGAGAGAGAGAGTGGAGTACTCGTTAGAGTGGATTGCTTTTTAGATTAATATTAATTGATCTTAAAATTAAATGGAGAGTGTTAGGAAGAAAGAAAGTATACTTAGAAAGTGTTAGAGAATAAAACAATGTATATCAATAATAGTCCCCTTTATTTATTCGTCTTTTGTTAATTTTTTGGGGTCCTAATTTTTTTCCCCCCTTCTTTTGAAAAAGTAATCATTAAGATAGTATATGTTTTTTCAAAATAGAAGTAAAATTAATGAAGTGTAAATACAAAATATCACAAACATTATCAACGGAAACAGTTTGTTTCAAGATTCTTCATGGTTGTAAAATATATGCCAACTAAATAATAATAAGATGCATTGAAATTAAGTTTGAAACAAAGGAATGAAACTAAGACCTAGGCAAAGTAACTTGAATTATAATTGCATTAGAAAATTAAAAATTTAGACTTTATTTAATAGCAATATATTAAAAATTAAAAAAATAAATTAAAATATACGGTAAGATATTTTTTATTTCATGCTATTTTTTTTTCGTAAATATATGTTATCATCATTTTTTATTTTTTGCGAATTTTGTTTCTTCTTCAAGCTCCTCCCCTCCTCCAAGAAAATGTAAGAATCGCTTTCAACACAAGCACCAATTTACTTTAAAAAATTTACATAAATTAATATTATTATAAAATCGAGTGTTATTTGTTTATTGCAAAGTCCGAACATGCCCTTGTGTGCTTATAAAGAGCGAGTAATAGTAATAGGAGTAGACGCAAACTTGTTAGAATTTCAATACCCCTCTAGCTCTCTCTCTCTCTCTCATCCAACAAAATGAAGGAACAAATGCCAATTATTAACTGATGTCTCCTATTGTCTCCTTCCCGTATGATCGATCTGCACTCACTCGATCATCATATGATCAACGACAAAGTTTCGATCCATCCTTCAAATGTCCTCAAAACTCTACCTCTTGTCCTCTTTGTTGTACTCCTACTACTACAACTACTACAACTCCTCTCTTAATTAGTTGCAGCTTTTGACTCTCTCAAACCAGACAAAACAAAAGAAGAGACTCGTAATATATAGAATTCACCTACCTTCTTTTGTTCCACTTAACTTGATATCTCTCTCTTCTTAAATTCCTGCACTTCATCAATCATAAATAGATATGGATAAGTGGAATCATAACAATCAATCACTGCGAGATCATCATAATTACCTCAACCGACGGCAAAGAGAGAATCAATCTTTCTCCTCCACACTCCTCGACGCAATTTATCGTTCCATTGACGAAGGTGAAGACGACAATTTAGTCCTTTACGGTGAGAAGACTACCTTAAGGAAGAAACAAATCAATTGCAGTACTAGTGTAAAAAGCAACGCTGCTTTTCAAGACAAGCTGGAAGAAGACGATGATATCTCTGGTCTTCAACGACGAGCTTACATGATCGATCAATGGATGGAGAAGAAAGTGAGCGAGAACGTTCTTCTTCGTAGAAAATCTGCAGCAGATTTCGAACGAAAATCTCGAAATGATGATTCATTGTTCATCAATTCCAGCTCCAGCTCTTCCGATTCTAGCTGCGGTGGTGTATTTTCATCCTCTGAACTAGAATCTGTCTGCGCAGGTTCATCGAGGCCTAAGCCTATTCGCACCAGCGTCTCTATTCAATCAGATAAATTGAACAAACGCGAGAATAATGCGTTTGATAATTGTGCAAAGCCAGGTAAAACTCATGCTTCGCAACAAAAATCAAAGCATGAAGGCGGTTTCGTTAAGACGAAATCGAGAGCATTGAAGATCTATGGCGATCTCAAGAAGGCGAAGCAACCAATCTCACCAGGCGGTCGGCTTGCGAGCTTTCTTAACTCGATTTTCACTGCAGGAAATGTAATTAAGAAGGCTAAGCTTTCATCAGCTAGAAGCTACGATGACTCGAGTTTGGAGAGGAAATCGAAGTCGGCTCAAACATCGACATGTTCATCGGCTTCATCATTCTCGAGGTCGTGTTTGAGCAAAACTCCATCATCTAGGGGGAAATCGAGTAATGGTGCGAAAAGGTCCGTACGGTTCTATCCGGTGAGTGTGATTGTGGATGAAGATTGTCAACCATGCGGTCATAAATCCTTGTACGAAGATGAACCAAATTTGAAGGCAGTTAGTGTCGTTAGGAGTTCGATGGATGAAGAACTGAAATTTCATCTCGCGGAGAAGAATCGTAGAGTTGAAGAGGCTGCAAGGGACTTGTTGAAGAAGTATCAAAAAAGCGTTGAATGTGAGTTGGTAATGAGAAATTTTCACCTCAACAACAGTGATGAAGATGATGATGCTGCGAGTTGCGCAAGCTCAGATCTGTTCGAACTGGACAATCTATCTGCCGTTGGAATAGAGAGGTATCGCGAAGAATTACCCGTGTACGAAACAACTCATTTCGATACCAATAGAGCTATTGCTAGTGGATTGATTGTGTAACTAAGTTTTCATACATTTTATTAATTAATAGTTTTGTAACGTTTAATTTCTATACTAGTTATTGGTTTGGGGGTTTACGTAACTAAGAAATAAAATTTCTACGTTTTGAATTGTTAATGTGATTGCTTAAAGATTGATATTACAGAATTAGATCTATGGTTCAATAGACTGAGAAAGTAGAGAACGATAAATAAAAGAAACTGATGGAGGATTGTGAGATCGCGTTCACACACGGAGGTAATAACTGTAAAAGCAAATGGAGGAATCAATCAATCACACTTCAATGCTCATTTCACGAGAATTGAGGGAGAGAGAGGGAGATAGAGTTTAGGCTTTTGCTTTCTCATATTTTGCGGGCCCCTTTTTGCTTCAAGACGTCGCTAGCTAGCCTCAACTCAACATAATTTATTATGCGAAGGGCTGGGTGTGGTATATCAGTCAAAAGTGGTTATCTTCTGCTAATTTATATATATCAAGCCAAAAAGTAGTGACCTTTTTTTTTTCTTCTTCTTTTAATTACCCTAATTAGATTTCAAACTATTCATCTTTCTCTTTTCAAATTCTTATTGGACTAAGATTCCCACATTTTCATATAAATGATATCTAAGATAAATTTGATACACCATCCAAAAAGGCAAATTCATGTTGTGTTGGTATCCGAATAGGAATTTTACTAAAAGTAACCTAATAATTAGATGTAGAAACAAGATCAGCAGCTAGGATGTTAATTTGAGGGCTGGGTTATGATGTAATTAATGGGGGTTATGATTGTTTTTTAACTGGTGGTAAAGAAAGTGAAACAAAGGTGATATAGGAATAGATGTTGGTCTCCAAAAGCCTTGGACACAATATCTCCTTGTTAGATTTCTGTTTGGTGGATGTTTACTGTTCATGACTGAACTGGCAGGGAAGCAAATGATAACACTTGTGATTTACTGTAAATTGAAAACAACTACTCCCATTAAATTGGGTTTGTCCATAATCAAAATATTAATTCGTGACTAAAAGATATATTAGATTGTATTACGCGACATTACGCTAAACAAAGGAAAACTCTCACATAAATTATACATGTCTTTTTATTAAATTTTATCACTTGCATACGCTTGATATATCCAATATCTAGATTTATATGTTTGTTATGTGGCCGGCTAGCTAGATTGTATTGGCATAGAATTCCACACTCAAAGAGAATGTAAATACCATGACTAATTATCCAAGCAAATTAAATCTCAAGGCCCCAATACTTTTAAGCCCTCTTATCAAGAACAAAGAAAGTGGTATTAACACAGGTTAGTATTAAGCTATAGCTATATATGCGCTCTCTTTTTCTAGATTTCACAATAAATGTTGGAACAAGCGAGAGACGTACAAGTGAGACTTTTTGGGTTAGGGGAGGACCACTAAATCATAACAGTGTGATACGCGAATTAGATAATTAATTAGTTACATATATAATCATATAAATTGTAGGCTCAACTTAGATTCTAATTCAATTAATAACAAATTAAAAAGTAATCAATGGCTTTGAAGTAGAGGAAAAGAAAAGGTTATCCTATATTCCTACCTAGTACCTACGTTCGCAAGTGCTATAGACTTAGCTGAAAAAAGCCATATCATAAAACTAATTTAAATGTATATACATATGGCACGCCTAGCTCTTGAATATTGGGACCAGCTTTGAGCCAGCGCTAGCCAGGCTAATTAATCTGTTTTTTTTTTTTTTTGGCAATTTATCAAATGGTAACGATAAATGTACCAAACTAAATCAACTTTACAGTTTATATGATTTATCAAGATATATTGAAAAGTGGGTTAATTGATTGGTATTTTAATAGATGTCATACACAAATTAACGCACATTATAACCCACTATTTAGAGTACTGTGAATTTGGTCGCTTAAATTAGTCTGTCCATCGTAGTTAAGCAGATTATATTTCATAATCACAGTGTATTAACTTACAATATGACGTTTTGTACGGTTGGTGAAGTGGGGAACTTATAACCGAAATGATGAGATAAATGGGATGTATATATAAAAGAAAGACCTACACACACATATTATATAAGGTATTGAGTGTATGTGTTGACTATTCTAGCTATTTATTTGGGCATAACCCTAATGATTAGCCTAATCTCCCTCCCACCCACCTTAAATATAAAGGTTTAACGCACTTAGCTAGAGCTGTAAAGCTAGCCCTTGCACGCGCAGCTTATGCATGTTATGGTTTCAAAAATTAAACTAAACCTCAACTTTAGCCATTAACTTTATCTATATATATATATATGTATAAATTGCACATGATTTCCTTTTTAAAATGACTGTGCTTCAGCCAAACAGTTTGTTTATCTAATTAACTAATGAATGACTATTTAAGTAGGAGCTAGCGTCAAACTTAAAATGAATATACTTTTTTGTTTATAATTAACTTGGGTGAATGTTGTTTGTAAATGGCCAAGGTCTGAGTCCCTCCTTCAAATATTAGATTTCATCTTCAAATGGAGGATGTTGTACGTGTTCTAATTCATTTAAACAGGAGCATATATATATATATTAGGATATAATGCAACAAACCTCACCCTCTGCTTTTTAGTAAGCAAGGAAGGCCTAATTCAATTCGATCATTGTTGAACACTACCTTTACCAACTCGTCATCATCTTAATTCAACACAACACTACTGAAGCTATGGCGACGACAAGGACATGGCTTCCATGGAGAAACTTCCCTCCACCATGCATATACATATGTAAATATTCTTTCATTTATGAATCCATATATTCAACCAACCATACGTACGTGCACCTAAGTTAGCCATAGCCACACGAATTCCTTGGCCTATATATATATATATATTATATCTCGATCAATTTGTATAATTAGCTAATATATATAGCTCTCAATAACACCCACTTACCCTGCAAAATGTAGCAAAAAAGCCAACCAAGAATATGACAAGTCTATGTTGATATTTTGCTTTGTCTGTATATATGTTCGTCACTGTACGTACATGCATTATTAATACTTAAATTACTGATTCTGAGGCCGGAGAGGAATGAGCTAGCTACCTTTAAGTATATATGAGAGAACACACACTTTGTTACCTAGCTATCTAGCTATAGATGATATCTTCTGATCCACCAGATAAATCTCAATCAATGTATGTTTTAGAGAGACATAAAACTAAGTAACGTGGACAATTTGTATGGTACTTGACCAGGCAATTATTATTCTCTACAAGGACAAGAGAGAAATAGTCTTCAACCTATCTTATTTTGATTAGATTCACCTATATATATATACATATTATTAATCAATCCACTTTAAACAGCACGATCACCATTATACGGATAAATGCATGATTTTTCTTGTGAAATTTGATGTAATTGATGCAATAAAATTTGATATATATGTTCATTTTTTGTTATTGAAATATTTTTCATTATACTTGTTTTTAAATTATTTTTTTTGATATAATTTAGTAGATATAATCTATTATCTTAAAGATTAACTCTACAAATTTAGAAAATATTTTATATATTTATTCATTTAAATAGACAATTCTTTTTTTTTTTTTTTCAATTTGACAGCTAGACGGAGTAATTGATTACCTATTTTGTAGTGTAGTTTTGATTTCCACAGTATACCTAAAAAAAAGAAGAAAAAAAAAAGGTTTCCATGAAATATATATATATAGGTACTAGTGGTGGCTGGGTCCTACGTTAATTTGGGACCGTCACATGATGGTGGCCAATGGATGTGCATGGCTGGTTTGCCCACCCTACTACAATAATAATAATACTATTGCCGGTGGTCGATTGAAACAATTCATTCCTTCTGCATTAACAGGGAATTAATTTGTTATAAAGAAGTGGGTCACTTGTTATTTAATCATCTCTCAAACATTGGGATATTTTGTTTGCACCCAATTTTAACCCTTCTAATTTGAGATTGTGTCCTGCATTTTAAAATAAGGTATCCATAAAAGCACTCAAAAATATTAATTTATACACTCATTTTTTAAGCATCCGCACATAAGTTTTAATTTTGTAAGAGTACATATAGTAGTTAGAACACAACAATACCTTTTGCGACGACTTATATTTCATCACTAAATGAATTAGCATCTTTCATCGCTAGTGTAGTGAAGAACGGAAGAAGATTCACAAAAAATGGGATTTTAATGTAAAACAAGCTATGGATAGTTACGTCACATGCTTTGGGAAATCATAATCGACAATAACATTCATCTAATCATTTATCTTTATTTCATTTCATTCCATTCCAATCATACAGTTTAATACATACCTATATACATTCTGCCCTTTTTTACCAAAAGAGACAAAGTCGGGGAAGGCAAGCTTAATCGAGTCTGTTTGCTTGAGAGTCATGATGTTGGGCATTTTACTTTTGAATGAGAAGGTGCTGAGAAAAACCTCAAAGATGAATAGAAAGACTGATTTTTTTTTTAAAATATTGGGGACTCCAAAATACAAATTCTAAAAATAGGGGTTTAAATCCGATTGTTTTGGGTGCTAATATTTCACTTTGCACCTTCCTATTATCTATTTCTATTAAGTTTGGTTAAAAAATAAATGACATGATCAGAATGCCCCTTATTCTTGCATGTGCGTTTTGCACACACTTGCACCAGCAGCAGCGAAACTGAAATTAAAGAAAGCCCAAGGACATCGCATCGATTCTCTTCCCAAATTACACTATATCCAATTTTACCGTACCCCTCCCACCGATCACTTGCAGTTCTCTTTGTTCACGCCGGATCTTTCTCTTGCTTGGTTTTGTGTTGCGAATTCATTATCCGCACTTCATAAGGCAAGCAGCGATATATATATATTACTGTCTGGCAACAGACTTGATTTGAAGTAATTCACATCAAGATAGTCCAATTAGGTACGTTTTGGAAATTGATGATGGAATCTGAAAATGTGCTTAAATTGGTTAATACACTGATCCCCACAACGAAAGAATATTTGAGGAAATCCGTGAAGCAGAACAAATTTTGCGAAAACAAGAGTAAACACATGTTGATAATGATATTGGACTCTGGTCATAGTGGCGTGACGTACTCGGTTCTTGAACAAACACAATTAAGGTGTTCGGGGTGAATTAAAACCTCGTAATGATGCCATTAATGATTTGAGTTCAAAGAAATAAGAATATTGTTTCTGCATCTACCGATAAAAAATCAAGACATGGGGGAAATTAAGAAGAGGCCAGGGAAGAGTACGTTTGCATTTTGTTGTTGAGGGTCATAAGGGAATTCTGGTAAACAGATTTATTTTTTTACGGTGCTTGATAGAAATAGATAACAACCGGGTAAAAATTAAACCGTTTTAAAATATGGAGTGCAATATTAAATTCAGAGTCTAAAAATAAAGTGCTTATACAAAAATACAAAATATTCTATTAACGTTTGAAGTTTTTCTTCAAATTACATGCTCTAAAAAAAATTAAAAAATACTTCTTTCCTTTCCTTTTAAATTAAGAATTAATTTATTTTCTTTTATTTTATTTTTATAAAAACAAATAAAAATAATTAAGAGAAAGTATACGATTAAAATGCCAATTAAAAAACTTTCAATGCATCAATTTAAAAAAGACATATGACTTTGAAATCCAGTGTAATATATTTTTTTTCATTTTATAGATGTACATAATGCCATAAACGTTGATTATCAGTGACTTCTTATTTTAAATTAAAATTAAAATTTCATTTTTTTACTTTTAACTATATAATTTTTTTTTTTATTAAATAAAAGTTGAAGAGTTTTTTTGTTTTGATAACAATAAAAGTTAAAGAGTTAATTTAAACTAAAAGGAGTATTTATAACTTCTACAGATAGCTAATTTTTCTTTTAATGAGGAACAAAGCGAATGCGAGTTATATTCGAGTCAAATAAGAAGTAAAACTTTTTAGAAAGGAAGTTCGCCCTTTTGAGATAAGGACTTACCCCTCTTCTATGGAATAGCTTAGAGCTCGGTGTTACTTTATAGATGATAAAACTTTTGGACCTAACTCTGATTACAAATTTTTTTTTGTCTCTTTGGCAAGCTAGTCTAATTATTAAAGTGAGCACCACTTAGACATCTCACGTAACAATCTATACGCTCTCTAAGCTTGTAAGCTATATTATACTTATTAAACCTGTTGAATACTTACATAAAATATTGAAATGCGATGATCTCTTTGATTCCAACATTTTCAAGCTAGTGTATTCAATGCTTGATTATCAAGCCCTCTGTAACAGAGTAAATGCTATGTATATATATATATATTAAAAGAGTGAGCAGGTCTTCAAAGTTGGACTAGTTAGCTTATAACAATTCTTTCATCATTGCAATGGTTGATGAAGTATGTTCATATTTGATCTTGCTTCTCCTTTTAATCCCGTGTGCTAGTTATCTATATTTATTTCAACTATTCTGACTCAGTTATGTTTAGAGCTATACTTAACTCGTTGGCATATATATGCAAAACCAAGTCTTTAAGGGTTTACCCGTTATATTAAGCAGAACTCACTTAAACACTTGAAAAAAAATTATTTATCAAACTTGGTTAAAACATCTTGTCACATCATGATGTGCGCTTACATAGCAATTCATGGGTTTTATTTGTCTATGAAGATGGAATGAATTGATATTTCACCTTATAATTTATTTATTTTTTGCACAAATTAAGAATTTGATTCGCTAATTTTTTATTTAAAAAAAGAAAAGAGAAAAGAGTAGGAGCAGAGGTTTGAGGTTTGAGGTTTGAGGTAGGGGCCGTATTAAGAATGTGGAGCCGCAGATAATGCGGTGTGCGTGCGTGACAAAAACTGGACGTTAGTGTGACTTTTGAGCGCACGTGATGGCCAGCATGCCCCTCAAACATGTCGCGCATGCACACGTGTGTGCCCCCCCAATCTCACTGCTCCCGTTACTTTCGCTGTTCCTCACCTTGTTCCCAATCTGGCTGGCAAACTCCATCACCCCCACTCTCATATCCTGACACCTGTACTTCACTAGCCACGTGGGTCCACCTCACTTCTTTACTCCCTGCAGTCACTCAACTAGCCAGTAGAATGAAGAGTGATGATACATTTATTGAATATTTTTATTAAGATATATTATATAAGTTGTATTTTTATAAAATACAATAAAAATTGTAAATATTTTTTTTTTTTTAAATGAATCAAGGTAAGGGATGGGTTCATTGGAAAAAGATCTGTTTGATTGTGAGAATAGAATTGCAGCTTTTATCAAAGGTTAAAATAAAATAAAATGAGATCCAGTGGGGTTAGTGTAATGGATCGATGAAAAAGAGAAAGGAGCGATATACATATAGTTTGGCGATCCCAAGAAAATTTTCATGAAGGCAACTTGTTTCTCAAGACTGCAGGCTTTTTATCTCCCTTGGAAAAGAATAAATAAATGATGACCAATATAATATATTCCCCTCCTGATTCCTTTAATTTGTTTCACTTCCCTTCACACCTCACCTTTTGGTTATAGTAGGTATATATTTAGGGTGCATTTGATTATACAATTTTAAAATTTTAATTTTATAAAGTTATAAATTTTAAAATTGTAATGCCATAAAATTACAGTACTATTATTTGGATCGTATATAGTTTTTATTTGAAATTTTATTAGAATTCAAATTTTGTTTGTTTAACTAAATTATAAAATTCATTCTAAACTTTAATAAAAGAATGGGTTTAAAGAACTTCTCGTTATAATAGTCAATGCCGAAGTTTTGGCGACGACCTCACTGGACTTTAGCAATGGTCACCGAAGTTATGACCAAGTCACCAGAGCTCTAACAAGAGTTGGAGACTGTGGATAATAGTTGCTACAGTTGGTAATAGTTACCAGAGTCCTCAAAAACAAATATTGTACATATTATATATATATATACATACATACATATATTTACATATATAATATATAATATATACATACATAGATATAGAATACGTATGCATGTGTACATAATAATATCTCTCTATATTATATATATATATATATATATATATATAATAGTGGAGGTTGTTTAGTTACGATGTGGGGTGAAATATGGGATGGGGCGAGGGGTCAAGGGGTGGGAAAAGAGTTGGGGTGAATGGTGGTGATTGATAGTTTGTATTTTCTAGGAATTAGTAAAATTTGGAATTAGAAAACTCTAGCTTATGTATAAAATTCAGTCTTATATAATTGGTTGTTTTAGAATTCTGGTAGAATTTTAAACCCATAACCCTATATATAGTGTGTCTAAATAATGAAATTTTAAAACCATGCCCCGATTTCAATTATATAACATGGAATTGGGGTATCCAGTTTGATTGCAAGTATGGAACTTGCATGAAAAAAAAAATAAGTTCTAGGCAATTAAATTGCCTAGAATTTAGTTACATGAAAAATGTCAATTAAATGTGTTTGAATATCTTAATTTTCTACCTGAAATATATTGTATTTTTCCATCTTTTGGTGTTTAATAGTAATTTTTTTCATATAAATTGTAACTTTTTTCAACTTTTATTGTTTGATAGTTATTGTTTTTCATGAAACTTGTACTTTTTTTCATTGAACATGTACATTTTTTACATGAAAATTGAGATATGTTAAAAAAAAATATACATGAAAATAAAGTAATTTTTATTTTTTTGATATTTTAAATTAATTATAAGTTTAGGAGCACAACAACTATAATAATAAGAAATATAATATATATCATTGATAAATAAAGAGGCAATAGGTATAAGGGCTCTTATAATAATAATATAATTATAAAGGACATTTAAAAATTAGCTATGTAAATTAAGGACACTTAAAAAAAGACACTAATACCCCTTTCTTATAATATCGTCTCATTATAACACCAACAGCAACCAGAAGGTTAAATGCATTTAGCACCCCCTGCACAGCAACCAAAGGGTGTAAATGCATTTAGCACTACACCAAAAAGTACCAGAATGTGCTAAATACATTTAGCACCCTCTGGACAGCAACCAGAAGGTGCTAAATGCGTTTAGCACCCCCTGGACAGCAACCAGAGGGTGCTAAATGCATTTAGCACCACAACCAGAAGGTGCTAAATGCATTTAGCACCCGCTGGACAGCAATCAGAGGGTGCTAAATGCATTTAGCACCAGTGGACAGCAACCAGAGGGTGCTAAAGCATTTAGCCCCCCTGGACACAACAATAAGGTGCTAAATGCATTTAGCACCGCTGACAGCAACAATAAGGTGCTAAATGCATTTAACCCTCTGGACAGCAACCAGAAGGTGCTAAATGTATTTAGCAATCTGGAAGTAACCAAAGGGTGCTACATGCATTTAACACCATCTAGACAACAACCAGAAGGTGCTAAATGCATTTAGCACCTTCTGAACAACAACCATAAGATAACATCACTTGAAAACAAATCAAAAGGTGCTAAAATACATTTTAGAACCATTACAAAATAGAGAACAACAAAATTGATGAGATCAACATCCACTCAATTTATTTATATGTATATAGATATGGATCGACGTAGGGTTTGTAAAAAAATAAAAAAAAAGAGTTACAATCATTTTTTTTTCAAATCCCGCTGGGCTGTCAAAATTGATCGATTTCGATAGCAAAACGACTTCTGATCGTCTTAATTTTTCGCGCAATAATAATAACTTTGTCTTCCGAACAACATATCCAAAAATTAGCCAAATCCAACGGTTTGATCAAAAGTTATATATGTTTTACTATTGTAGATCTAGAAGAAGAAGAAGAAGATGATGATGATGATGATGATGATGATGATGATGATGATGAGAACGATGATCCTCTCGGAAATACGATCGGAGAGTAAGGTGGTGGTGGTGGTGGTGGTGAGACAACTTCTCTTTTCTCTTATTTTTTGTTTTCTCTCTCTAAACTATGTGTATGTAAGAGAGAATAATATGTTTTTTTGTATAATTAGAATAAATGATATAGTAGGGTAGTTTTGTCCATCAACATTTATCATTTTCCTTAAAATAAATTAATATTATGAAAAGTGTCCTTATTGTAAAACCAAATTATGAAATTAGTACTACTTCTCTTTATTAAACATGAATCCGTCCTTAGAGTTACAACACATTACGGAGCGAGACCTTATAACCCATTATCTCATAAATAAATATGTCTCCTAAGTTAAACAACATAAAATAGTTATGATACTTGTTAGTCACGTACTTGTGATACATTATAAGGTAATATAATATTTTTTTAATTACGTGCAAATAAAGTTCCCACACCACTTCATCTGTAATTATAAAAATTCAAAAAAAATTAACATATAAATAAAAATTATACAAGATGCAATTAAAAACTAGTATTCTTTTTCATATTGTTAAATTAATTTCAAAGATACATGAAAAATATTTGTAAGTAGTATTGAATCTGCCTAGAAATGCGTGCAAGTTACCAAGAAAATAAAACCACCTCCCCCTTAAGAAAACATTTTTCCAACTTTGGAGAAAAATAATGTCACATCATCTCCAAGTTAGAATTTGAATGCCTAGGAAAAAAAACCAAACACACAAAAAGTGGGAACTTAGATGAAAAACGTCTATTTTTTAGGAAAAATAATGCTTATCAAACACACCCTTAATGTTATTCGTGCGTGTTAGAGTAAATGGTGGTAGATTACTCAATATGTTTACATATTAACAACTTATTTATAAAAACATTAAAATTTTAATATACATTTGAGGGAGTATAAATTTGGTTAAGGCAAACTGGGTCGGCCCAATTCACTTGGTAGTCCACACGATGAACCAAGCTCACAAGCTCGAGGCATTCTTCAACATGGAATGGCACTCGTGGCATTAACACGTAGAAAGCGCACAAGGAGTACGTGAGGAGAATGATACCAAATCGTACGAACTTATACAGAATCGTATCGGTTTCCACTATGTCCACTACTATCCTACTATTTCAGAATTTATTAGTTGTGAATAAGAGAGAAAAGGCTGAAATATTATTGAAGTCTTACCCTCTTTAGTCATTTTACTGTTAACCCTAATGAGCAAATGTAACCCTAATTTTATATGTATAAATAGAAGAAGAGTGGCTCAGAAAAATGATTAGTTGTTGATTGGTTATTAGTTATTAGCTTATATTTCTATTTAGAGAGAAAAAATTGGTAACTTGTATTCTTCATTGATTAGCCTTAAAGCTCAATACAAACACACACACACACACACAAGCGGAGGACATACTACCAGAATAGTATAAGCGCTACTGGAAGAACCTACCGTACCAAAAAAACTCCTTGTCTATTCTCACGTTCTCTCTACCACAACCAAACTATTTTCGTTAACTATATCTGTGGATTGAGCCTAAAATATTTCGCCACCTACAACATTAAATAGGACACAACTTGATGTTAATTTTTATTTTTTTTATAATATGTTTTTTACGTGTCTTTGAAACACAAATCAACATTTATTCATTTTATTTCATTTGTGTGTAGTTTTTCATCATATTAAAGATGTACCACTGTGTGATCATTGTCCTTTTTTAACGTTTTTTTGTATTGTTGATTACTACCATTCTTAAAAAGAGATCTTTTGGGGGGGAAAAAAAGAAGGAAAACCATAATGACTTTGTCCCAAAGCGGGTGATGTGCTCTATATGTGTTTACTAATACTTTTTAAGAATTCAAAAAACTAATATAAAAACAAAAGTTGTTTGGACTCGAGTGTAAAGTGATGCCTAAAAGAAATTTTCTTCGGAAAATCTTCAATTCTTAATATTAAGTGATTTTACTTGTTTATCCATCATACATCTATAATCGACAATCTAATCTAATATTAATAAAATGTGAGTGATGTTTTTGGTGTCTCAATATAATTATTAAAATGTCCTTCTATATTAAAAAAATACATAAAATACAAATAAGGGATTTAAACCCGTAACTTCATATATAAAATAACTATATACTACCACTTGATCGAACACAATATTTAATTACAAAGGCGTTACCACTTAACCAAAGCCTTGCATTCTCGAGTTTCCTCACATTACTCTCATAAATTTTACCGTTTTTCTCTTTATACAATTTATCAAGGACTTTTGCTAGAAGAACAAAAAAAAACTAATTTCGCTGTACTTCTAAAACTATGTGTGAGATGTAACAGTATTATATAATAATATTTTTTTCCTTTTAAGTACATACTCTTATAATATTATGTAGTTACGATGGGTCAGTGGCTTAATTCGGATCAGAGCAAATTCGAATCAAAGTAGGAGTAGCAATTTGTGTTCTCCGTTATGTGTGGCCTCACACAACACGACACGACACAAAATCATGTTAGTTTTACGGAATACAACCTGCTGAATACACAATATGAGACTACATATGGTAGTACAATTTTTGAGTCCAATTAAACATATTATAACACAATTTGGAACGATGATTTTCTCACATTAGACACAATAAGACACAATTAACATAACAAGACAATCAACAAAAACACATGTTATAACACAAGTATAAATCATAATTTTTTCTAATTTAGATGCGATAAGAGCTAATTAACATGACAAGGCACAATTAACAAAATATATCTCCAATTTTGTTTTAAAATTTAGACAAAAATAAGATATAATATGATTTCGTGTTAAAAATTCTAAACATGAACATGAATTCTTGACTCAATATATTTCGTATCATGTTATCATGTTATTTCTAAAATTGACACAACTAGGTTAGCCCAAGAAGGGTTTAGGTTAAGCATACTTTTAAATGGGTTGGATTCCAATCTTTCCAACCCACTCACAATTGTACTCATCATCATCCCTACAAACAACTACAAATGAATTCAAATTTTATTGGTTTCAATAAAAATATAACTATGACAATCAAATCAAATCTATGAGAATTAGATAATTTATTTTAAATCAAAAGCTTATATTTTAAAATCAAGACATATAAAGAAAGATAATTAAAAAAAACTAATTACGAATGTAATTAGGACAGGTAAACCTTTATTTACAAATTTATGCTCATGAACATTTAAAGTGGACTTACAATTATTATTTGTTTTTTATAGTCCTTAATGTACAAAAAAAAAGAAGCAAAGAAGACATGTACATAAATTTATTTATTTATTTATTTATACAAAGTTAGATTTTTGTGAAATAAACTAATTATACACTTACTAGCTTTTGGGGTGCGCTCTACATGTGTGCAAGTTTAAAAAAGCAAAAATCAATCTTTTTGTTGAACTTAAATTTCTTTGGCATAATCTACTCAATATAGCAAATCGCATAAATAAACTTTATATATAATTGAACTTTGTAGTAATGACACAAGGATCTAATTATATAAAAACTTAATAAAACAGTTGTAAATTGAATTATGTAAATACGTTAGGAAAAAGAAACAAAGTATTATAGAGTATATGGAAAATTAATTAAAGGCCGGTCTATGGTTAGATTTTTAAATGATGGTATTTCTCATGGTATGGTATCTATACTATTAATAAAGAGTGATGATAGCTTTTTAGTGTCTCAATTGAATTACCAAATTACCCCTCTATATACTAGGAAGGTAAATAAATTAAATTAAGATGTTTGCACCTGTGACCTTACACAAGAAAATAGTTTCACTTTACAACTTGACCAAACACAAATATTTGTTATAAAAGTATTACCACTTAGCTTAACTCATTCTTTAGTGTCTCTATACAATTATTCCATATCTATACTATTAATAAAGCAAATAAGGTTAATTTACTTTACTTGGTAAACACAATAATATGTAACAAAAGTGTTACAACTTGACCAAACCCGAATAAGAATTTTTTTTTTAAATTGAATTACTAAAATACCCTATGTTACGAGAATAAAGAAAAAATCAATTCAGGATTCAAACCCAGACCTTACAAATAGAATGTACTTTACTTTACCACTCAAGCAAACATGTTACAAAAGTGCTATAACTTGATCAAACCCCTTTCTTTAGCGTCTCTATAGAATTACTAAGATGCCTTTCCAATTATTTTTCATCTTTCTTATCAATAATAATTTAATAAATTGTCTTTCGTGGCTTTTATTACATTCTGGAGCTTCCTCATACAACTTTTATGAACTCTCCCATTTTTCTCTCTACACCATTTATCAACTACTTTTGCTTAAAACAAATTAACACATTACTTTTGTTTTGTTTCTTAAGGCATGTGTGAGATATAATAATATTTTTTTCAACTATACTAGAATTTGCCACACATGCAATACGTGTGCACAACGGGTCACAGTAGATTCAAATCAAGACAAATTCAAGTTCATGTATAGGTGTCAGTTCATGCTTTTAGATCCTGTTAGGGCATGACAATACACTACATAAAAGAATAACATGTCAAGTACATCACAAAGTCGTGTTATGTTTACAAAATAAAAACACAACCCATGTAAAATGCATTACGAGTCGATTATATGATTATAGTTTTTGGATCATAATAAATAAGTTATAACATGAGTAGAAACATAAATTTTCTCTAATTTAGATAAGATAAGATCACGACAAAAGATAATTAACATGACATATCTCCAATTTCATTTCAAAATTTGGACATGGACATGAATTCTTGAGCCAAATGCCAATTTCATATCATTTCATTCCTAAAATCATCGCTTCTTGGTCCAAATTAATTAATGGAGAAGGTATTTTTCAAGATAATACCTGCTCGCCTAGGCTAAGAAAGGGTACATATTGGACATGCTTTAATCCCTACTAACAACTTAAAAATGAGGTTCAAACTAAATTTTCTTTTTAATAACAATATAATAATGGTGATCAAATCTATTAAAATTGGATAATGTTTATTTAATCGAAAGATTATGTTTTAACTTTCACACACACATATATGTAGAGAGAGAAAATTGAAAAAAAATTATTACTATTTTAGAATAGCGAAACATATATTTACATATCTTATAATTAGGGATTAATTTTTATAATCTGTAATATAAAGCAAACTAATCAAAGAGGATATACAAATAATTTTGTTTATTTATTACATAGTTAGTATTATAATACACACTATTTTGTTTGTCTATTTTATTTACTTTATCCGTTGCACACACGTAGAGTGTGCTCTGGAGGCTAGTATATAATAACAATTTGCGTTACAAATTAATTTTAAATATTGCATGTTCACGCAAAAATTGAATTATTTTGACCAAACACCATTCGGTGCATAAATCTTTTACTTCGAGAATTCAATAAATTTTGGTACACACACGCAATCTTTCGCTGATTATATTTCTCTTATGTGCAGAAATTTAATAGGAACGGTTCTTGTGTAATATAAAACATGTATTGGAAAACCCCTTAGAAAATTTGTGCGCATATGAATGTGGTCTCGATAATAGAAGAAAGGAAAGGGTGATTTTATTTCTATCCTCAATTTTTTGCAGTTTATCCACATTTAATTTATGCTAATCTTGATTCAAATTTCTCAAAACTTTCTTATGAAAATCGAAAATATATCCGCCTATTAATAATCCTTTAAATATATTTATATACTTCCTTAATAATCTAGTTTCGTAATTTGTAAAAAAGTTTATTGATAGCAGTCCTACAAATTAATTATTCATCAAAAATATACAATGCTACAAAACTAAGAATAATTAATTTGTATTAGTACAAGAAGGTGATTAACTTAGCAAAACTTAAAAAGAGAGAAACTGATAAAAGATGTTTACACATAATGAATGTGTAAAAGATGTATTGGAAAACCCCTCCGACAATTTGTGCCTATATGAATGTGGTACTTATGCAGTTATTTGCTAATATTGTGGTGGGTACGTATGCGGTCTCCACAATATAATGAAGAGTGGAAAGAGTTAAATTAAACTCAATGTAATATCAAATTGTTCTGTAGAGCCCCGAAGCAAAATAACTTATTTCATAAAAAACATTATTCTTTTATCTTCCTTTTTTAAAAAAAAAATAAAAAATTTAATAAATAAATATATATTTCCATACAAGGAATTGAACATGCGTAGTAAATTAGAACACGCAAACGCAATTTATCAAAAACAAACTCCCTAATAAAATAAAATAAAATAAGAAGGGAATTGATCATCATATACTTGTAATAAATATGCCGAAGCATGCACACCCCAAAATAAAATCTATTGTCATCCATTAAAGTTAAAACTAAATGCATGATAGGAAAAAACAGAGAAGATCGATATATCGAGTAAACAATATGTGGGCAATCATCTTATTATATTTCTTGAGTGGCGTTTAATTAAGCTCCTGAATTAATCTAGAAAGTTTAATTAAGCTACTTGTGCCGCAACCTCAATTTCAACTGGCACAATGGATTGTTGTTGCTCTTCCTCCTGCTCCTTGGGCTTGGGTGGGTGAATCGTAACTACATCCGGTAAGGGTGTCTTCGGTCCCTGAATCCCTTTGGCATCCCATTCCAGCATAATCCTCACTTTTATACCTAGAACACCCTGCATACATATATATATATATGTTTACACACATAAGCGTTGGTGATTAATTAATTGATCGATTAATCAAAATGTTGATAAAAACTAAAGCTTTTTATGAAGAGATGCATGCTTCCAAAGGCCATCTTTGATATGATATATATATATATATATATATAAAAAGATTATTCAATACTTGAATGTATTTTCATTACAAAATGAAAAGGATTTATGTTGCCTACGTACGTAGCACAGAATTATGAGCACTAGAGATAGATGAAATTAGGGTTTTGCAGTGCAATAAAATTAAAGAAAATTAAAAGACACTATATATTAATGAGGTGTCAATCAAAGAGAGTAAATAAACTAGCCTGTCTAAGCAGTACGTGCCGGACGGCAGAATCAATATATTCACGCACGGGCTGACCAGAGGCTATCATGTAACCATCCTTGAACTTCATTGATTTTGCTCGCTGAGCCCTAATCTTTCCACTGACTACCACCTGCAAATTAATAATAAATAGTAGCAGTATATATGTAACACGATAATTCTAAGAAGAAGAAGAAAAGAAACCACAATGTAATTCACCGCTATATATAAATGAATTCATCTATAAAATTAAAGATAACCTCGCAACCCTTTGCTCCGCTACCCATCACAAATTTTAGCACACCGTAGCAAGCTCTGTGTGACAAAGGTTAAAGAAAACAATTATCAATATATAGCTAACTCAATCAGGAAATTAATTAGAAGGAACAAGATTAAAACCAGCAGACATATTTATCAATAAGTAGTAACTCGATTGCAAATCTATGAAGCCATCATCTATAGTCTGACATCCAACAAATAACTGGCTGAGCATAGTCATTATTTGACCAACACATTGTAACTAGTGTTCGAAATTTTCCAAAATGAATTTCTACCTACACCTAGATCGATGTTAAATGAAACTTTTATTGATAAGACCTTTTCAATTGTAGACAATATCATGCATATTACGAATAACTCCAACAAATTTCAAGAGAAAAAGAATAATTGATAGAATAAAACTGGAAAAATATGGATCCGTGGAGAATGCATCCGGGGTCATTATGTGGGAGTATTTTCCAAACTTCAGTAACATAAAAAAGTAGTTAAAGAAGCCTGACAAACTTCCTAATCCTTTTAGTATAAGCATCAACGAATGCCCATTTTTTCCAATATTTATGGGGGGATAGGGCTATACTTAGATGCTAAGTACAAGATTCGTCCTCTTAACTGAAATAATTTGGTGTTTAAAACAAGGTATATATTACTCTTTCGATTGACACACATTCTCTACTAAAAAAAGGATATACCCAACCATAACTTTTAAAAGAGAGATTGTCTATAGAACTAAACAATGAAATATATAGATCGGATTCCTTGCTGTTAAACTATGAAGTAACTCCTGAGGTACCACTTTTAATAAAAGAATCGAGTCAGCAAATAACCTAGCTCTATAAAAAGCACTTTAATTTTCAACTTAGGGGAATAGATGGCACTTAATAAAATTGTACTTTTAAAATTCAAAGTAACAGTTTCGGTTCAAGTGTGATTCCATTTATTAAGTGTCACAAAAGAATCCTGACGTTTGAACGAAATGTCATATAATTATCGACATAGAAAATGCATGCTAGCTGATATTTGTACCAATTGAATATATAGAGAAATAAAATAATATTACTGTTAAAAAGAAAATTAAATAAACCTGCGGACAGGGAGGCCACCGAGGAGCTTATAACGGAGAGACTCAGCCTGAGCAATAGCACAAAGGCCTCTGTTGCTAACCTTCTCGGCATAAAGCTCCACACTCTTCTCTGGAAAATTAAACCTCTTCTGTACTACTGATGTTAATTCCCTTATTCTCCTTCCCTTCTCACCTGCACACACCAGAAGGGGTAGGGGTGGGGTGATTTTGATACAAATCCATATATATATACACACCTGAAGGGGTAGGGGTGGGGTGATTTTGAATACAAATCCATATATATATATATTATATACTCAATATACCTAGAACGTTCTGAGTGCGAGTAGCTCTTATAATGATTTCAGTGCGCATTGGTGTAACCCTAACTTCAACGCCAGAATAACCATCCTCAGCAAGCTCATTCGTGAGAAGCTGGTTGAGTTCAGCAAAAAACACTCCATCCGCCACGAACTACGCGCATTATTACAACAACAGGCTTTCTTATCAGATCAAATCAAAAGACCAAAGCAAAAAAAAAAAAAAAAAAAACCAGTAAAATACTATACCTTTTGCTTCTTGCTTATAGGTTGAGTCGTCGACATGGTTCTGCGAATGGCGATGAACTGTAAACAGTTGTTCCTGCTTGTTCACCTGCGGAAACCCTAGGAAACAAGCAAGGCTGTAGAGCTTTTATATATAATAATAATAAATACGTTTGACAGTGTGATATATCTCTTATATACGTGGAATTGAAGTGATTTATTAGGGTTTTCTATGATTTTTTTTTATTAAAACAATAATTTTTTATTTTTTTTGTATTAAAATTGTGATTTACAAAGATTTGATTTCGCAGAAAATTTGGGATTGAATCTTTGGATTTGATTTATGTATTAATTAGGGTGATTTTAAATATACCCACTCAATCAATCTTTTCACCCCACTTCAATTTTTGTCATTATAATAATTTTAACCTAAAACATCTCACTTATAATCCGCAAACTCACCCACCTCTCTTTCACTGCCTATTGTGTTTTATTTCTTTCTTTCTCTTTCCTTCCTAATATCATTCATTCATTCAACAATTTAATCCTCCATTGTGTTTTATTTCTCCTTCTCATGTTATTATTTGTTTTTCTTTTAAGCAAAAGTTCCTCATATATTTGTCAAAAATCACTTTTTCTTATTACCTGTAATCAATATCCCGGGCTAGTAAACAACAAAGCTAATCTCATCGGTCTAGGAGGTTTGTACGTTGGCTCAAATGAAATTGATCGAGTAGGGACTGGTGAAATTGATTAATTCACCAGAGGATTTAGTTAGGGTCAGCAATTTTAGAGATGATACAATTTGTTCTTGTTCTTGTCTAGAAGTTTCAAATGGTGTCGTGTCTTGTTCATATCTAAATTTTGAAACAAAATTGACACGAGATTCAAGTTATATTGTTTTAACCGTTTCTTGTAGTGTCAATTAAATCTTATTGTATCTAATTAAATTAGAGAAAAACCTGATTTTTTATTCATATGTTACATATTAGGATTTTCAAAAATCAAATGGAGTGAGAGATAAGTGAGGGAATTCCTAATTTGGAAGAAGAAACATAAAATGAGATCATTAGAGAAACAATGACAAGAATACTTGGAGTTAAGGAGAAAAAGGTAAGAAGACTGGTTTTGTTTTGGGTGTTGATTTTATTTTTGCGATGGCTGCCATTGCTTTCATGACAAATTATTGAGCACTAAATTTATTATTTTAGTGGCAAAAAATTGCCACTAAATGTTTGTTAAGATCTTAATTTTTTTGTAAACACACCCCACTTAGTGGGTGAATTGCTAGGATTAAGCAAAAAGAGGTGGGGTGAGGTGAAAGATACCCAAAATAGGGGTGAATTTACAATTTTTGTGGGTACATTTAAAATCACCCATTAATTATTAGACCGCATTGTTTCAAGGATAGTGGCTTTGTAAAACTTAAAACTCAAATTTACAAATATAGCACTCACTTTCTTGAGATGTTATAGGTGTGACAAGACCCTATGGATCTATGAAGAAGTTTGAAAAAAAAGGGGATGGTAGGGGGATGCATATGAGTGTGTGTTACTCGTATGGGTCATATACCCGTATGACTATAATTTAAACGTATCATAAGTTGGACCATCCTCTAGCACATGGAGGTAAGAACATCTCAAATGGAAAAATGGATTGAATACTTTTTGACCATGACATGTAAGTATACCTTTTCTATTGGATAGTCCCATCGCCAATGGGACTACCCAATAGATTACCTATATATTCATAAAAAATAAATTAATAATTTTATATATAAAATGGGTATTTTTTGGTAAGTCTTGATTCATAATTTTTTACTATGGAACTGTTATTAATAAGTAAATTATAAATGGAAAAATGGATCCATTTATAACTATAATTATTCGTATGGGTCATATACCCGTATGACTATAATTTAAACGTATCATAAGTTGGACCATCCTCTAGCACATGGAGGTAAGAACATCTCAAATGGAAAAATGGATTGAATACTTTTTGACCATGACATGTAAGTATACCTTTTCTATTGGATAGTCCCATCGCCAATGGGACTACCCAATAGATTACCTATATATTCATAAAAAATAAATTAATAATTTTATATATAAAATGGGTATTTTTTGGTAAGTCTTGATTCATAATTTTTTACTATGGAACTGTTATTAATAAGTAAATTATAAATTTACAATTAAAATATTTGAAAGTTTAAAAAAGAAAAGTATGTAAACAAAAATGATGATGTTGCATTAAGACATTATTATTTAATAGACCATTTATTTCTAGAGCGTCATCTGCACAATGTTTATTCTCATTTTTACCATATCATCTTCTGTGTTATTATGGATTGCTGCATTAGAACATTTTTTAATTCATTGTTTTTCTCCGACGTAAAATTAGATACGGTAAATTTGCCCATGTACTATGGATGCCGTAAAAGATCACAAATTACTTACGTTATTCATCCTATTTTCAGTATGAGTTTTCGCCCATAATTACTATTAACTCGCTTTATAACCAGCTGGGCAGGTGTCGTGTAATGACATGCATACCCTTTGGTCGATTTTTGGATATTATTGGAATGATTTCTGGCATACGTAATTTTAGGGAACGTAATTTACGTATTCATTTTAATTTACAATATTGGAATAGAGAATCTTCAATTGAGTCATCAAAAATTATATTTATATTTTTTGGAAACTATATTACGTATCGGTCATATTTTCTAATTTTTTTACCCCTATAAATTTTTATAATATGTATCGGTTATATTAAACATATTTATATTTAATATTTTATAATATTTCCAACAGTAAATATTAATATTTTAAATTTTAACTGTTTGCATCATGTAGAGATTATAGAAATATAGGGAATAGTAACTAATTTCAATTTATTAGTGTATCTAAAACTATGAAAGTTAAATTATAAGGGCATAATACCAATTCCCCCTTAATTAAATTATATTTCTTTGGAGGTCTTTGATAGAGGGAATTAGTAAATCTCACATTTGGCCTATTAATTGTATGGCTGGCCACTAATGTGAGCCAGACACTTGCCGCTTGTTTGGTGGGTTTTTTTTTTTTTTTCCAAATTTTAAAAACTTAACTCAAAATAAACTTTATTTTTACACTTATTAAAATTTATTTCACTTTATTTTTTCTCTCTATTTTTTTTTAAAACACCATAACTTTAAATTCAAACATCAAAATTAGATAAAAATATATATATATTTGTAACCTACTCGTCGAAATCTATAAAATAAGATCTATTGTGACTATTTTTTGAAATTTTTTATAAGATTTTTTAGTTGATTGAAAAAAACTCAAACAAAAACCAAATTCACATTTCTACATATTTTCAAATTCTACCGAACACCATATTTTAAAAACTCAACTTAAAACATCACCTTAGTATCCTACATGTAAGTCAAGAAGTCTGAAACATGGAATGAATAAAAGTCAGCAAGTCAGAGAAGCCCTTTGACCATCTAACTTGTAGAATTGTTTGCCGACCTATTACAAGAATAACAGGTCAACGTACCCTACCAAAGCTGTTGACCTTCAAGCTTTGCCTAGCTTGCCAACATGATGCACAACACAAGCAGTACCATAGTAGGTAGCGGCAACGTGATTGAAGGCACATGAAAATTTTAGGTAAGCAGACCACCATGCTTACCAACGTAACTCGCATTTAATGCTCGGATTAGGGGGCAGGAGTATTTATTTAGCATATATGGCTGGCTATGTTTCCCAAATGATTAAAGAATTGTTGAAAGCCAACAATTACCATCAGCAAAGCATACTTTCTTCCGATTATAATGAAGTATTTGCTATCTTCAACAACCAAATCTATTGAACAACAAGCATTCATCAAGCAAATCAAGAGAAACACACTTAAAGCATTTATTGCCATAATTAAGATCAGGTTTTCTAATTAAGTACACTAGAGCTTATATATCCTTAAGACATTAGATAGCATATGCCAAGAAAATTCTTTTGTGCTGACTGAGAAAGGATTAAATTAGCCAAGAGTTGTAAATACTTTGTAAGAAGAGCTCCACTTTTTATCATTATTATAAAAGTTCTTCGAAATGCAAGCTAATTCATGTATGTGAAGAACGCTATCAAAAAAAAGTTGAATCTCTTTTATAATTCTCCTTGTTTTTCTTACCTTTCAATCAGCCTGTTGACATGAAATAGCAGTTGTTATTATTATTAAACACTGACTTATTGGTTGCTAATCTTTTTAGCACCATCAATTTTAAATCGAGTCTAGGATGGCTCAGCTATAACTCCTCTCGTAAAAAACCTTTTTTTAGGCGGGTTTCGGGTATGGAAAATTTAAAGGGATTGTAGAGGCCCGATATTTGTGAATTGGGCTTTGGCCCTCCGGACCTGCAGTTGGATAGTGCTCTTCTGGCGGGTCGGGGGAAACGGTTGGATGGAAGCTGCAGTGCGAGAGATATATAGAGAGAGATGATAACGAGCTGTCTCTCTCGATCTCAACTGAATTCTTTTTATCTATCAATGGCGGGGAATTTACTTTCAGGTATCTCCTTGTGCCCCCCTCATTATCAGAGGAATTTGCCTGCTTGGACTGTCAACGCCTCTTCCGTCTTCCATGTCCAGAAGCGCTCTGTCACATGTTTTTCATCAAAGAAAAAAGATATTGGTTTTATGGACCAAATTCTTGATTACATTGAAGGTATATATATCTATCTACATATGTTCTTATCATCATCGTAATTCTCTAAATTTAACCTACTCTACTTTATTGTTCGAATACCTTGACGTTAATTAGGATAAAATTTGATATTTGTGGTTTATTGAAGGCTAGAATTAGTGTGAATTGGAGAATTTCTTTACAAAAGAAGGGCTAGAATTAGTTGATTCATGCTGCGGGCTTTTCGACAAATAGACGAGTACTAGATAAAAACGGACTTAGACAATGCAGAGTGGGTATATACAATATGAACAAAACTATGGGCTTTAAAACCCCTGTTGTAAATTTAAACTGTTGTCAAATATTCATTAGAACATTGTTTAGCTTACGACTACAAAAATACTGTTGTTAAAATCAACAAGACAGAAAGCAAGCATAACCGGTAAGATTTTTGCCATTAGATCTAAGGCCAAAGGGAGTGGAAACAGTAAGAAATATGGAACCACTAGTATATTGTTCCAGAATCCACACGCCCTCTTTGATAGCTATAGGTTAGTGTTCAAGTTTGGTAACCGCAATATCGACCTCTTTGCTTGCCTAAAAATGAATTATGGCTTCTTCATTCTCATACCAAATGGTGAAACCAAATGAATAACCTAAAGATTTACAGATATCGTTGAAACAACTTCCTTTATAACCTGAAATCCACTAATAACTCCTCTTCCGAGCATAAACAATATATTGTGATTCATTTTAATATAAATTCATCAGTCAAACAAGCAAATACACAACTACTTTATCAACTTTGTCTTCAGTGCTTTTTTGTTGAATGTAGGGGGTCCAAAGTTGAGGAAATGGTATGGGGCACCCGATATCCTCCCCAAAGATGGGTCCATTTCTGAAGAAGATGATGAATCTCCAGGTAGTTTGATGTAGCAATTGGTGTCTGTTTATATTGCTTCAAGCTATTACGTAAAGAATTGCTTCTGCTTGTGAGACACAGAAGAAGATGAAGTTAGGGATGCAGTTTTGGTAACAGATGGAGATGATGAGATTGGTCAGGTGTGTGATGATTCCATGGATTTCAGCTAGACAGTATTTGTGCCAAAGATTTTTTGTTTTTTTTTTAAATAAATAAAATAAAAAGGGTCTGATTAGTTAATAATTAATGTACTTTTTGTGCCATATGCATACCATAGTTGAATAACTGATAAAAAAGGAAAAAGAAAAGAAAATACAATTGTGTCTCAGTTTATTGACTGGCAGTTGAGTGGTTTTTTTGGTGTGTTGTATAACTCCAATTCATGCAGATGGTAATATTATCATTAATTGTCAAACGAGCTCGGGTGAAAGCATTAGTGAAGAATAAGAGGGCTGCAGTGGAATCCTTTGGTACTTATGTTGAGGTGGTTGGACTGACATTATACAATGCATGAATGTCTTACTTATTCAATGTGTTGAATTTCTTATCATTTTGGTGATGTTTTTGAAGTCGATGGCTGGGGATGCAAATGATAAGTCATTTCTGAAGAAGGCTCTAAGAGGTGTTCGTGCAATAATATGCCCAAATGTATGCATGTCTCGGACTTCTCTCCCTGCCATATACAATATACTATTTCATACTCACCATGATTTTCTTCAGGTAGGATTTCTATCTACTGTTGAGAGTTTGAAAGGGGTGCAACATGTAATCCTATTATCTCAGGTACTCCTCTAATGCTTCTCTAGAAACTGCCCATTTAGATGACTGTTGTTTGATGCTGTGGGTTTGATAGGGTTGCAGTTATCTGTTTATAAAGGTAGCGGGGGAATTCAAGCTATCATGAATAGCAATGCAAGAAAACTGGTAGAGCAAGACGAATCAGTTATAATTGCCTCGGGAATCCCTTATACCATCATCAGAGTTGGGTCGTTAAGGAACATTCCTGGTGGGAAGCAAGGTTTCAGCCTCAAAGAGGTACTGTGAACTATTTCCATTTTTCCTTTTTTCTGCTACAGGTGTAAAAATCATTAAGAAATATTTTTCCCAACGAAGAGTAAAAATCCCCTAGAACATAAAGTTGACAAGCAAACCTCAAGATTTGGAATATTAAATTATGGTGCAGAAATATTCCATACTTTGAATTCGTTTACATTTATGTTTTGGAAGACCTGATCATTGGATGTTTTGTTAACATTCTATTTGACAGGGTAGTGCAATGAAGGGAACTCTTAGCAAGGAGGATGCTGCCTTCATATGTGTGGAAGCTCTTGATGCTGTCCCAAAGAGAGGACTAGTATTTGAGGTTAGTTTTGAGTTAAGGCAAACTCCATATTTTGCAGGGAACTTTGTTAATAATACTCCTTCAGTCCTAAATTAAGAGCCCACTACTCCTTTTTGGGATGCCCAAACTAAAAGTCTTGCTTCCTTTTCAAAACATAATCAGTGCAGCAAATCTCAAGATACCAAAAAGTTCTTTTTTTCTTTGCCAACCATTGATTGGGTCGAAATTAGTGTACTCTTAAAAAAAAATTAAAGTCAAACTGGACTCTTAATTTTGGATGGAGAGCGTAATTTGTTTCAGTGGTTAACGATGTGATGCACTCTTCTTTTCTGGATTTTTATAGGTAATAGGAGGTCATGTTAAAGGTGCTAGAATCATGTAGGGCGAAAGAATGCATATACTTCATAATAGTGCCAAAATACTCTTTCTTTTTAGTTCGTACATTAAGTTTCTTAATTTGCAGTATTGAAAGTGCGATCCTTATTTGACTATGCATTATTACAAAGGAAAAAAGCTGTAGATATTTCAGTCTTTGCTGTCAACTGTGTACCATGAGTGGTTTGGATGTTGGGTAATACGTAAGAATTTAGTAACTTTTCCTCAACACTGGAAGACACAATTATATTGTAATGGTGAGCGAAATACATAATGGAATGCACTAATTGTGCTGATAGAAGTCATGATCTATGTCAAGTGGCAATAAAGAAAATCCATAAGCTACACCAATAACCTGAAACGTGAATAGGTTTATTTATTTTCCATGGGGGAATTCAGGCGATATGTATGTTGTCCATGATGTTCTGTTCTTTTTTGGCCACACAATTGTTGTGGCAGTTAAAGTCACCAGCATTTACCATTTTGTCTGGCACAGGTGGTCAATGGTGAAGAGAAGATTTCGGATTGGAAGGAGTGCTTTACAACATTGATGGAGAAAGCAGACCAGGAGCTTTCGTAGATGCACTTGAGTAAGAAGTATAAATGTTTTTTTTCTTTTAATTATTACCTCTTTTGTTTTCAAAAAAATATTTTCTTTATTTGTGTTTCTACTAAAAGAAAAGAAGAAATTTCTGAATTTTTTTTGTGAACTCCAAACAAAAATGTATGTGAGATCTGTATCCGATGATAATTCTTGCTTGACAAGCTCTATGTTATGAACTTAATATTATTTCCAAAGGAAGAGACTGTATTTTATTAACTTACTATAGTCATAGTATTCAAGGAGAAAAAAAACCATATTCTCAAAGTATCATGTGGACCTAATATGTAGTACTCTCGAAAGCAATTCAGACCCACAAAATTACCGCGTTTGTGTCACATTTTACAGTCAAAAGATATCCTCTTGTTAGACATGAGTTCGTCGTCATCACTTATACAGATGCCCAGAGGGTGTAACTGGTTGGTAAGCGTACAAATGCAGTCTTGTCTGTTGAAATGTATTTGTAGTTATTAATGGGGAAAAGAGATAAGAATAACTGGTCTGCCCCTTCGGCTAAGAGGGTAGCTTCACTTTATAGTCTACCTATATCATCAGCTATGAGCGCAGCACACGATTTCCTCTGTTTTTAACCCTGCCTTTTGCGTTTTACCATGAACAAAAAGCGAATAGATGTGTGGATAAAATGGCAAGGAAAGGCAGAACCCAAAATGAAAGGCTTGTGAAAGTCCTCGTCCCGCCTATGAAGCTGGCGAATGACTTGCCTGCTGGTTTAGAGGGAACTGCTTTCCCTGGGGTTTATTAGTCTGTTTGTTTTTCTTGCTTAGTTCACCAAGAAAAGCAAAAAGGGAAGAAAAGATTTCTGAATAATTAGGCTCCGTTTGATGACAGGATAAAAAATTATAGTAAAAACAATTGATTTTTGTTGGAAGTTGTAAAATAAGTTGAGTGAGGTAGTGAGATGTTCTCTTACTTTTTCACTTTTTTCATGAAAAGAAAATTCTATGGGGGTGAGGAAGAAAAAATTTTCACCAAAAATAAAGAATGATGAATGACATCTCCTCATAATAATAAGTATAAGATAGAGTGCATCTCACCATATCACTCAATTCATTTTCCAACTTTTCAAGAATTTTTTTTTTAATTTTGCTATGATTTTCTAACTTATTATCAAACAGAACATTAACGTTATAATCTACTTGTTGAAATAACTGAATTTGTGTAATTTTCAAATTCATGAAGAAAATTAGTTAATTGCAAGCCACCAACATGGCATTGGGTTCAGTTTAGTTCACAAGTTGACACCCCTAACTAACTGGATAAAATATTTATGTCCGTGTTGGATTAGTATCGAACATAAATGACCTCAATACACGAAAACAGACAAATTAACAAAGTATTGGTTAAAATCTTGTACGATTAGAATAGAAATTGTTTTTGACTTAATTATGTGAGTCATTTTTACCTGCAAAAGATATATATGGATTGTGTGTTAGATGGGAAAGAAGGTGATCCTCGAAGTCTTATATTTTCCCATAAACGATTCATAATAGACAACCTTTAGAGGGAGATGGCCAACTTGGAATCAGAAGAAGCAGCATGCATGTCCTTCCATGCAAATGCAAAAAACAAAAGCAAATATGAGACGATGCGCCAGAAGTTTTAATCCCTATACTACATTCAATTTTACATTGTAGATTGATCATAATTCAAACAACTAACAAGAACCAGCTAAATTATACCAACTGGTCACAGAAAAATATTTCATTGTTGTTTAAAGTGAGTAATAATAATAAGAAAACAAATCCAAATCAATTTTGAGAAGAAAAAAAAAAGGGTTGGCAGATCCACCATCGATAAAGCATAGTCTGGTCTTAGTGGGGTTAAAAACCCTGCCTGTCACCTATGAAAACTATACTACAAATATCACCGACCCTCAACATCTGAAGTAAGAATTAACTATGTACAGCAAATGAATGCATTTGAATTTGAGTAATGGGTCCCACCAAACCCCTATGAAATAACCAAATGGAGTTTTTGGTCCAACTAGGTTTCTTTTGAAACTTATTTAGGTAAATGGGGTACTTTTTATCTTATTTAAGAAAATAGTGTAGAACTTAAAAACGTTATTAGCATTGGCGTTTTTAGCCATAAAAACGTCCTTTCTTTGGTGATTTTAAAAAAAAAAATTTACCCAAACTTAAAACCGCTAGTGGCAATAGCGTTTTTACATGTAAAATCGCGTGTGCCACTGGCGATTTTACATGAAAAAACACTGGCGTCCCAATCATTTCCCTTTCGGGCCTGTATGAAGAAGACATTAATATAATTGTTCAAATTATAGTGCTAAAACTATATATAACGAGTGATCTATGAAAATTTTTAACATAAGAATCGCGCAGGAACCTCATGAATTCCACTAACCTATTCAAAATTGTTTGAATTAAGAAACTCAAAAATCAATTTGACACATAATCATAGTAAGGTGCACACGAAGCTACTTTAAAACAGAGAAAAAATGTATCCAGAAAATTCAATGAGCTGCTTTAATATGATTGAAATTTGTTTCTGGCATGAAAATAAATAAATACAAATCTCGGATATAAAGTCCATATTCAAAATTTGAAACAAACACAAGCAGTGCATAGGACCGTCAGCTAGAATGACTATGATCATTTGTGTTTTAATGCAAAAAGATGATTTATGAATTCATATGGAGAGCCAATTAAAGGATCGACTTTTATACCCAAATAAACCGTCACTAATACCATGGCAATATATATATAAAAGGAACACAAAAATTTAGTGTGTGAAAGTAATTATTAAATGCAAATTTTCTAATATAATTTAAATGCCATAACTTTAAATGACAAATTCAATTTTTAATAAAACCAAGCAAGCAAATTTTTTTAAAAAATAATTTAAAAGAAAGGAAAATCAAACAAAGAAAAGATACAAAGATTTCAAATCTAAAAGAAAAAAAAAACAACCAAGAAAAGAAAAGACATGAATTTTTAATTTTTTTTAAGAAAATCAAGCAAAGAAGAAAAAAATAGCCAAGAAAAATTCATGAGGTTCCCGCGATTCTTATGAAAAATTATTCATAAATCACAGGCGTTAATATAATTTTAGCACTATAATTTGAAGCAGTTATATTAATGTCTTCTTCGAATAAAATGTCTTAAGGCGTAGGCCTAGGATAATAAAATTTTTTGAGGGCATAGGGACTTAGATTTCAAAAAAAAAAAAAAACCAAGAAAAAATAAGGATTAAAAAAAAAAAAAAAAAAAAAAAAAAAAAACTTTTCTAAAAACGCCAGTGCCAGTGGCGTTTTTACATGTAAAATCGCCAGTGGCACACGTGATTTTACATGTAAAAACGCATTGCCACTAGCGTTTTTATTTGGGTAATTTTTTTTTTTTTTAAAATCGAGAAAAGTGACGTTTTTATGCTAAAAACGCCAATTTAATAGCGTTTTTAAGTTCTGCACCATTTTCCCAAATAAGATGAAAAGTACCCCATTTACTTAAATAAGTTTCAAAAGAACCCTAGTGGTACCAAAAACTCAACCAAATGATTCCAAGGAACAAAAGAGAACTCCAAAGTCCTAGGGTCCCACCTAGAAAAAACACTTCCCAATCATTTCTTTCGGGTGTATGTGTGAAAGAGAGAAAAACAGAGATGAACTAAAGACTCAACCATCACAATACTAATCTTTCTCCATCTTATATAAACCACAAAAATTAACAATTATTTCCCCATGAATATATAAGGCTTCATTTAATAACAATACTAAAAATAAGTTGAGGTCACATTAACTTTTTAACATTTTCCATGAAAGAATGGAGTTGAAGAAGAAATTTTTTCTTAAAAAAATAAAGTAGGTTGGGAGACATACAAGCATGAGATAGAGAACATGCATTTCACCACATGCCTCAACTTATTTTTCAAGAACGGAAAGAAAATGGTTAATTAGGAAGGGAAGGAATGGAAAGAATTGAGTTTAATTTTATTATTGTTTGAATAGTTAATGATGGAAAAGAAAAGAACGAAAATAACTTTCATTTGAATAAAAAGAAGAAAAGAAATGAAATGAACGTGATTTAATATATTGTTAACAATTTGGGATTAAATTTGAGATAATGTTAATAATTCATTAAAAGCTTTTTATTTCCCTCCCAATCCTCCCAATATTGAAAGGAAACAAAATAGAAGAATAGAAGAGTTTGGCAATCTTTCCCATTCCCTTCTTTTTCTTTCCACTCCCTCTTAAAAATCTATCCAAACGAGAGAAATGTAATTCCTCATACTCTTTTCTTTTCTTCTTATTCCTTCATTCAAAACATACTATTATTTTTTTATATATATCATTTTCTATGTTGCCACCAATCTTATAGTTGGATTTGTCAAAAACATGACAATGAAGAGATGAAGCAATAGTTGGGGAAAGAACAGTGGTCAAAAAAGCTAACCATCCATCCACTCTATGAGATTCTAGTCTTGTGGTTGAGTCCAAAGTTTGTGCCTCAAAAAAATCTTAAAACTAAGATGCCTAATAATGTTCAAAGTCAGTGCACAGAGCAAGCAATGCATGTTTCTATCTCCTCTCCTCTCCTTCCCCCACAAAAAGGCACAAAGACAAATCAAAAGATGAGAGAATCACAAAACAGTACAATACAGAGATTTTTAGCATTAAGAGTTTTGAAGAACAGTATGTACCAACTATTTCCTGCAGGCCATAACAGGGATACAAAGGTGCAGTCTCTTAGAAGGAATATCTTTAGCCAAACATGGAAAAAGAATAAAGTGGGGTAGTTGAAATCCCATCAAAAGCAGAGAAAGGAAATTAATGACCCAACAAAAAAGATGATTCAAGAGAATTAACAAACACCCAGATTAGATTTTAAGCCTTTTCCCCCAAAATTGAAAGTTTGTGATCATCACATCAACTATTATAACAGCTTTAAACATGGACGTCAAGAAATCAAACTAGGGATCATCAAAATTTCCAATCCCAAAAGGCAGTTTTACCTAACTGAATAGAAAAGAGATAAAAAAACGTCCAGACATTTTATTTATAAAGAAAATTGGGATGTGAATGCTAAATGTAAAATCATAGATACTGAGTGACAACAATCTGTGAATCATATTATACTAGCCCAAGAATTGAGAATGGCTTCTGTTTCCACCAAAGAAATTAAGATACAGTATCTTTTTGAAGTCCTTGCTATTATCAATTAGCCATACCTAATCCTCTTTTGACCACTTTTTCCATCAGATTTAATTGTTCCACCGGATTCACCTTCAGACGAAGCATCCACTGATTTCACATAGGAGCTTGACAGATCGGAATAGAGATCGACCACCCTTCTAATGTTGTTGTTAAGCTCTCTAATTAGACCCACGTTTCGCGTAAGGTTATCAGGGATCCTAGACTCTTGATTATGGTTAATTTCTGTGATTAGCAACCTGTTCTGGTCCAAAATGTTCTGGACTTGCCCAAAGCTCTTCTGAAATGTCTGTAGAACTTTGCCATCTACATTTGTTCCGTTTCTAATGCCATTAGATACATCACCATCCATTTCTGTTACTCTTTATTTCAATCAGAACCACCCCACTCCTGCTTCAAAAACCTACGCTTTCATTAGACCATAAAATGGAAAATATAAAACAAGAAGATAAAAGGCGTAACGCCAGAGATGCGAAGATAAGATATCCTCTACTTCATCAACAATGATTAACACATCATTATGTGTACTAAATCTTTTTCAGGCTTGCTATGTTTGGTTATGAAATTTGGCTTTCTCGAAGGTACCCACTAGATTATCTTTTTGGATGCTTTGAACAATGGAACTAAAATGAAACACAATGGGCAAATGAACCATTCAAGAAACTTGTGCATGAGAGACAATGTATGAACTAGAAAGCTAGAAACCATAGACTTAATGCCATCCTTGCATAAGACATAAAAGGTTGACTCTGATTAACATGAAAGGGGAGCGTTTTTCCTTTTGGTCTTCTCCTCTTTAACTCAAATCAAACCCCAAAAACCTCTGGTTTTGAATATTGAATCTAAAACCTCGAACCACTGAACCACCAAAGATCAGATATAGGCTTATAGCCCATAAATACTCTCACAAGAAGCAACCAAAAAGTTATTTAAAAAAGAAAAAAAAGTGGGTCAAGTCCAATCATTTTTCTCCCTAGAAAAGATGGTAAAAATGGTTTTGATACCGTAAGTCGCCAAGAAATAAAACTCAATGTTGAATATCTAAATTTGAATACCAAACCAAGCAAGTGTAGAGGAGATCTAACAACAGACAAATTGAAATTTAGAAAGAAAGAAAAACAAAGCAGGTGGCGTTTAAAAATTGAAATGTTTTGAAGTGTTGGAATTGAGGGGAGAGAGAAATAAGAAAAAGACTAGAAACCCAGAAAAAAGCCAAAAAAAAATCAGAAAGAAAAACATGGTTAGAAAAGAGAGAAGGGCAAGATAAGATAGAGAGAGCAGCATAATCAGATATGAAAAGCAAGAGAGCAATAAAATAAAAGAAAGAATCAGTTTTAGCATTTTTGTTTGAAGCTTTACCTTGAAATTGTGGAACATTTTTTTTTTCCAAGAAAGTCTGCGGGAAAAAAACTTGGGCGGAGAATCAAATATCCATTTATATCTATCTGTCGGAGGGGACTGGGGGATTCAACAGAGGCCCTGAAATCATAAACAGAAAAGAGAAAAGAGAGATACAGAGAGAAAGTGTGTGTATATTATATACATATATTAAATAAAAAAAAACAAAATGTTAATATAATGGGATTTGACAGAACACACACGGAGGAGGGGAGGACCCTATAACGCAAATGCTATTCCTATGTGGGGGGATTTGTTTCTCTCTCCTCGTTTACTTCACCTACGGGATTCTCCTCCCATTCATTCATTGCCTTTTTTTAATTCATTCATTGCGTTTTGGAATTTGGATGAAGGGGTTTTTATTGTGTGCTACTCGGGAGTTAAAAGTACCCTCTCATTCTCATTCCCATTTGCAATTGCTAATAAATAAAAATGTTATTTTTAAATGCACTCACAAAATAAATATTTTTTCTGCATTAAGATTTAAAATTAAGTCAAACATATCTTAAAAAATAATGTAAAAAACTTTTTTCTCACCAAAATTCACATCCTAGAAAATAATCATCTCTATTCTATTTTTTATTTTTTTTTGCGCAAGGTTTTTCTCTTCCGTCATATTTTTTTTACAACACAACTACATAACAGTCATCTTACAAAGTAAAATCAAAAAACAAAAAGAGGGCAAAGCCAACCAATTATGAAGGTAAGGAACCCCTTACAAGCATATTTTTATATATCATATCGTATGAATTTTTTATTTTTATTTTTATTTTTCATTTGCAATGATTATTCTTTTGGTTCTATTTTTGTAGCGTGCTTGATTTTAATTTTTCAGATATTATATGGCCATAGGATTCTAGTATTTTGTTTTCGTGTATATATATATTCTTTTAAACAAAGCAAATTTAATTAACCTATTTATATTTGTTTAAGATTCTCAAAAACGTTGCTTTTAATTTGTGTGATTTTGGTTGCTATATGCTGCAAATGATAATTATATTATTTTTTTATTTTATTTTGAAGGGTTTATATTAAATTGTTTGTTATAGAGATTTTTTTGTTCAACTAATTGCTCCTGGACATATATTTTATATTCAGCATCACTCAAAATTTTGTTTTTATGATATATATACATACATATTTACATATAACAAATTAATTTTTTTATATTTTTGGTATAGTGAATTAAGACTTGTATTTACTTGTTTGATAAAAATTAAATTTGTAAACAAATTTAAAATATAAATAATAACCATTTAAGAGTAATGAACATTAAAAGATTATATAAAATATCATATAATTGCTAAAACTTTATTTATCATAATTAATATTTTATATCTTACATGTACTGTTTACACAAAATTTTTAATAAAATTCATTAAGAAAGATGTATTTTTTTTATTATGTCTTATATTAATGAAAAATTTAATATTATTTAATATTTTTATTTTTAACGACAAAACTTTATCTTCTCGGCATTGTTTTAGTAAACACACCCTATCATTAAAGTAAAGTGCAAAATTTTTAAAATATCTGATGAAATAAAAAAAATATGTTCTTATACTAAAATAAATACTAATTTTATAAATGCATTTAAAAATATCTAATAAAAATAGTACATGTGACCCACAGACTTTCCTCCGCTCTTACAACTTTCACGCACGATCGACACCGTCCATTTTCACCCAAAAAAAAAATCAACGCCGTCCATTCAAATCATAACGTAAGCTATGGGAGTCTACCACTAGACTATACGTGGGTCTGGCATGATTTTATCAGAATTGGTGCGGACAAAACTGATTCTGTATTAGATAATTAAATGTGATAACAAATAATATTAGAAAATATGCTATTTTATTTACATTATAAAAATAACTTACAATCATCACATACTTAAAAATCATCATGAAAATATATTAAGATTCCGTTTAATAATAATATATAAAATAAAAATACTTGATTTATGTAAAAAATTAAAAAATAAGTTAAAATATGTAATGAGATATTTTATATCTTATAAATATTTTTATGAGTAGATCGATGGTGTTTGGTTAATGTTTCTAGATAAGTTTTTAAAAATTTGGTGTTTGGTTGAATATTTTGAATTAGAGTTTTTATGTTGAAAAGTGAATTTGGTTTTATTTGACTTTTTTTCAACCAATGAAAAAATCGCATAAAAAATTCAAAAAATAGTCACAATGAATCTTATTTTATAGATCTCGATGAGTAGGTTTCAAATATATATTTTTTTTATTATTTTTTGATTTTTGGATTTAAAGTTATAGCGTTTTAAAAAAAATTTAGAGAGAGAAAGTATAGTAAAATAAATTTTGAGAAGTGTGAAAGTGGAATTGGTTTTGAGTTGAGTTTTTAAAATTTTGAGGAAAAAAAAAAAGAGAGCAACCAAACAAGCTCCATTATTCATTTTTTATTATGTTTTGTGAATTTTTTTTCTTTCTCAACTCCTAAAGAAAAATTTTCGATTGAAAAATAAGAATGCATTACACCATACACATCAACTTATTTTCTAATTTTTCACATAAATTAATTATTTTTGTTATCATTTTTTATTTTATTATCAAACCGTACCCTAAACTTTTTATTACACCACATCACCTTTTATCAAATTCAAACTCTTCATTCTCCCTCCCTCTCTCTTTCATTCACATCAACACAAAATAAGAAGTAAGACTCTAAATCAAATATTTACACACATTATATTCATCATATTTTAAGGTTATTTATGAGCAAAATATTGATACTCTTGTACATATAATTTGGTTACTTTATTGTAAATTGTTGAAAGGTCAAAAGTAAAAGAAGATTCTATATAGATAATTACTTTTTTTTCCAATCAATTACATAGTTCCAAATTTGGTACAATAATTAGCGACAAAATGCCGAATATAATATGATTTTTCAGCAACAAGTTGCGATTTTGAGATATATAATTCGGTGAACATTGCAGGTGCTGAAATTCATACTAAATTCGACAACTCTTAACTCTTTGCCAAATTATTATACAAAATTCAATACTATGTGGCTGATTGAAAAAATATATATGGTAAATTTGTTTGATTATATTTTATTTTATTTATATTTAGTACACTACAATGATTTTTTTTTTATTTTTAGTACAAATTAAATAATATATTTATTACTTGAAACAATTAGGGGTGTTAAAGTCAATCCGAAAACCAACCGAACAAACCGAACCGATCCGCAAAACCCCGAACAGAACCGAACTGAAACCGAAAACGAGAAAATCGAACCGAACCGAAACTGAAAAGTTTGGTTCGAGTTTGGGGCAATCTAGTCTAAACCGAACTAAACCGAACTGAACCGAATTATGTATATAAAAAAAATGTTAATATATACTCTACGGGCACACGTTAATTATATCATAATACAAAAAAGATGACATTTTATAAGAATATATTTCTTATTAATTGCATATTATGGTAATCTTAAAAAAATAGTCATTAATGCGTGCCTTTATTATTTAATTAACTATACAATGCTAAGATTTTTTTATCACATACATGATAGAAAGATAATTTATCATTTTATTTAATGTGTTTCATTCTTATAAATGTATAAATAAAATTATAATTAAATAGAAAACATGGTATTTATATGTTGCTCCTTGTTTCTAAAAAATCACGACTTTAATTTGAATATGAATCATTTTTACATTACTATTAGTATTACATTTTTATGTTAAATTGATTTAAAAAAAAATATGTCAAAACCGAATAAAACTGAACCGAAACCGAACCGAAAAGTTTGGTTCGAGTTTGGGTTTCGAAAATTTAGAAACCGAAATCGAATTTTTATATTAGGTTTGGGTTTGGGGTACGCTACTTTCTACCCCGACCGAAACTGAAAACACCCCTAGAAACAATATACATATTCCTTGATTTTACCACAAAATAAGTGCGGTGTGCAAAGTTACTTTTTTTGTACCTTTTTTTATTTTTTTCATGTGGTGATACTAATACTTTTTTGTAGTGTAAATAGAACTTTTATTAGATAATTGAGATCCTATTTCTTTTTTTTTTAACATCCTATACATGTTTGATTTGTATATAAATTAGATGTTCAAGCATACGCGATGCGTATGTACATTCTCTTTTTATGCATGTGAATATTTAATTTAAATTAAATATATATATATATATATATGTAAACAATGTTGAATTGAATTAGAATAAAAATTACACGTTTGCATCTCATTTTGTTTCCACCCAATTTCACTATTTTGTGCAAATACTGCCGTACTTGAACGTTGGTTGGATAATGCATTCCAAGAACTCCATAAAAAAATTCGCAAGAAGTAGAACCAAACTTCTCCCGGATTGATTAGTATTTAGTAGTATAGCAGATTGAGAAGTAGCTTAATTAAACAAAAATAATTGTGCAATCCTTGTGTGTATATATATATATATATGCTCCATAATTCAGCATTTTGTCACAATAACCTGGCACCCAAGGCCAAGCCCCACAATCCCCGTAGCCAATTCTAATTCTAACTTAATTTGCTATCCTTCCACATGTACCATAAGAGCAACCATAAATATATATATATATGTACGAAGAATAGCTTCCATGTATAATTGTTAATCTCTTAGGACAGCCACTAATTAAGAAATTAACTTGCTTTACAAATTAAGATAAAATATAACATTAAGACTCCGTTTGATAACAAGACGACATGAAATGGAGATCATTTCACCACATTTCTAAATTTATTTTTCATCCTACTACTCAAATTAGTTGTTCTTATCATTTTCTATATTGTTATCAAACGTAATCTAAATTATTGAACCACTTATGTGCTAAATAAATAAATTTGACTCAACACATACACTAATCAATATTATATCAACCAATAATTTTATTTATGTTTTTTTTTAAATAAAAGGAGATGTTATTTTCTCAATTCCTTGTAGTATTGCTATATATATATATATATATAAATTGAAGTTGTTAAAAGCAAAATGGATATCTAAGCCTCTTTAAGAAGGTTCACCAATTTAATAATCTCAAGTTTAATTAATTAGATTTTTTCTTTTGATAGTAATAATCATTGGACCTTTAAATAGTATATAAGTAGATCTCTATATCTTTTTTTTTCCTGATTATTTTGAAGGAATAACTAAATGAACAAGTATATTCAATAAAATAGAGTAAATAAGTTAGTTTATTCAATCAAACTTGAGAGAAACCCCAAGTGCAAATGTTACCAAGAAAGCTTAAAATGAGTTTGTTTATAATTAAAGATAAAAACCTACCTTCATTAAAAAAAGGTACCTACTATAAAATAATATAATGAGGGTTTTATTATCATGACAAATATTAAAATTTAAAAGAGCATATATATATAGAGCTAGGCTATAAAGAGGGATTCCCTCACTTTAACAAAAAGAAGGGATGACCATTTAGAGTAGTAAATCGATGAATTTTTTTATGAAAAATTTTGTAAAGATGATCTATATAGTGAGTAGACCACCTCCACAAAAATTCGTAAAAAAATTCAACATAGAAGTGAGTGTTTTGAAAATTTGATATATATGTACATTTTCAGCCGTTAAAATTTTTGATGATCATCTCACCCACTTTTAGGTTGATTTTTTTATGAAATTTGGTGGAAGTGATCTACTCATAATATAGATCATCTCTACAAAATCTTACAAAAAAATTCATCCAATTACTCCTCAAAATGATCATCCCTTTTTTTTGTTAAAGTGAGGGAATCCATCTTTATAGCTTAGCTTTCTCTCTATATATATATAAGCAGTCCCCTTCTCTTAAGGATTGTCCTTAAGTTAACTAACTGAAGGATCGTTCCATTTCGAGAGGTAAACAGTTGAATTTTTTCATAAAACTTGGTGATGATGATCTCTATAATGAATAGATTATCTCCACCAAATTTCATTAAAAAAATCAAACGAAGAAGTGGGTTAGTTAAAAATCTAAATTTTAATGTTCAAAAATGCGCATATATATCAATCTTTCAAATAACCCACTTCTCGATTGAATTTTTTTATAAAACTTGGTGGAAATAATATACTCATTATAAAAATTATCTCTTCCAAGTTTTATGAAAAGTATCATTCATTTATCCTCTTGAAATAAATAATTTTTAAATTAATTAATTTAAAGACTATCCTTAAAAAAATGGCTCTGGATGAAGCTCACTTTAATTCTCCTCACAATTTCTCACACCGCTTGAACTTCGTGTCTCTCATGCTCCCTTTTCTTGAAGGTGGCAACATCTAACCTTATTTGTTTGCGTGCAAACGTACACCCCTCACTCTGATTATTGAGGACCACAAGAAACAATACTCTCTCTTTCTCTCTCTCATTTTGCCTCTTCCTCACTAAAGAACTTCCCAAGTTTCCTTTATTTTCTTATATATAATTGTATTCCTGCTATCCTATGGTTAATTAAAACTTTAAATAATATCAATTTTATTATGAAATAAGGGTTATGTTCAATTTATTGCAAACTATTTATTAGGTCAATAATTATGCCTAAATGTATTTTGAATATATCTAGAAAATTATTGTTCCAAACAACATATCATAGCATCTCGATTGGTGAGAGATATGTATATGTATATATTTGTACATGGATGTTTTGTTTTTCTAAAAATTGTCATTGTTACATGGTTGTTTTGTTTCTCTAAAAATTGTCACTCTTCAATTGCATATTCAAAACAATACTTTATCTGTGTAATTGATAAAAATTTTTTTTTTTCAAAAGATGGAGATCTAAATCACTTCGTTTAATTATAAACAAAGAAAATCCTATACCAATCCTCCTAGTGAGACTATCCCAGATCCGATTGGACGCCTCCCCAATGAAGCTAACACATTTACTCTAATTCTATTTTGTTTGTTAATGATATCTTAAATTGTCAGTCTCGACTCATTTTTTTAAAACAAAATCAATATACTAAATTAAGCCAAAAAATATATATTTTATATTTTTACTACGCATTACTTTCAAATCAGTGTGGTAAAATAATAAAAAAATATTTATTTAAGATAGAAGTGTATATGTATATATATATATGTATATTAGAGAAGAAGTGTATACATTTATGTTAATTAAAAATCCCTTTAATCTTCATAGACATAAAAAAGAGTAATAATACATATACAATTATTTATAAATCATATATTAGTTCAGAATAAATAATGGTGGCATTATTGCTAAAGCAATTTTCTATATCGCTAAAGTAATGTTCAACTATAGAAGCATATGGTGCAACTTTTCAAAACAATATTATACTCTGGTAAAAAAAATATTTCTTTGGCAATATCGCTGTCCACAAATAATTCAACTATAACAACTAACTATATAATAAAGGGGTAGTAATTTTTGAATTGTAAATATGTATAATGGATAAAAAATTACTGCGATTTAAAATACTTTTTGATGGGTATCAGTGTTTTAAATTGCTTATGCAAGCGTGCAATATTGCTTTTTTCACTAATTTCGCGATGTTGCTCTATATTAATTGCTTATTACATATATTGCTTACGCTATGCTAACGTGGCACGCAAAATTTAGTAAATTGCATGCAAAACAAGTGAAAGTTGTTATTGCTTATACAATTTAAGAATTAAAAAAATACAAAGGCTCAAATAAAAAAAATTAAGAGAGATAATACGACTAAAACAAGGTTTCTGATAGAGAGAGAATACGATTAAAACAAGATTTCAGATAGAAAGAGAATACGATTAAAACAAGATTTCAGATAGAGAATGATAGAGAGAGAGAGAATACGATTGAAACAAGGCTTTAAATAGAGATAAAATACGATTAAGCCCTAGGTTTAGAAGCAAAAGAATATGATAGCCTCCTCTAGTCTTCCTTCCTCGTTTCGAAGTGGTAAAACCATAATTTCAAGCCTTAAACCAATCATTCTTTCAAATTTAAAGTTGATGCATTTAATTAGTTAATTTAGTTTAATAGAATGTCTAAAGTGACAAAATTTTAGCTTCAAGCCTTCAACTAATCATTATTTATAGCCACCATGGTTTTTTCTCAAAATGGCTAACCCAAGTTGTAAGATCACCCATATATACACCAAGGACTTTCCCATTACGTTACTGGTTGGAGATATTTTTTGTTGTTACAATCTTATCTCATTAAATTCCTGACGTCCTTGTTAGGTATTAGCAGCATACAGCGATGCTGGCTCGCTGTCAACCACACAAACTTGTCCGTTCTACAATATTCGCACTTCACATGGTAGTGGTCCTGAGTCTCCTCTGATACCATATATAACCACCGGGTTCTCTCCCAAAATAGTTAGCCCAAATTGTGAGTTAGGATCATTGCACCCACATATATACCATTGACTTTCCCATTACAATACCAATATAGGATATTTTGGGTGGTTACAATTTCAAAGTTCAAAGTTAAGGTTGATGCATTTAGTTAATTTAGCTTAATCGTTATTGATATATAATGTCACGTATTTTGATTTTTTCTTTTTATTATATTATGTTATATATATATTAATTAAAAAAAATTTAATAAGCAAATTGCTTACGTGGAATACAATGTTTTTTACATGACGCTATTTAATAAATAAAACGTGACGCGCCATGCAGTCACAATTTTAAAACATTGTTAAATGATGTTTTTTACACAAGTTATGACATGAAATATATTACTTCACCACAAGTTAACTGTGTAACTCAAGCACATGGAAGGTGCGAGAACTTGCGCTTTCGACGCCGGTCCCTTTTTGGCTGCGATTCCTCCAATTTTTCGGTTTATTTGAAAAATTGTTTGTTTTATTATAAACAAATGTGATAATTTATAAAGAAAATCAGAATCGCTAGTTTGTTTTACTAAACAAACAAAAATCTATGTAAAAGATGAACATTTATGAATTAAATGATATTTTAAACACAATTATTACGAAACTAGTTGATTCAAAGGTTCGAGGATTAAGTTACGTGTTGGGAAAGTGTTAGGCACCGAATTCGCCTTTTCAGTCTCTGAGTAAGATATGCGTAGAATTATAATTGAACATTCGCATGCTTATTGATACTATTATGTATCAGTCCCTAATTTTAGGAAAAACGAAATTTTGGGATGCGGATAGAAACCATGTGCTTCGTATTTTGCCATTCGATTTTAGAAATCAGTATGTGTGTGATTTGAAAGGTGATTTTGATAATGATAAATAGCAAAACACCTGCTTTTAAAAAGATTTAAGGCTTTTCGGAAGCTAATTCGATTTAGAATCGGATATCCGGCGATTCTCGAGATTCGTTTGTTAATAGTGTACTATAGTTTAATAATTTAAACCCGCATTGATGAATTTAGTACTCTCATATTGGATATTTAGGTAAGCATCACGATTTATAGATTAAACCGGGTACAAATATATATTGATTCCTTCGTGGATTGAGACTGATAAAACTGGAATTTTATAAAATTGACTGATAAAATAAGTTAAAAAAAAATGGTTTCAACTCTTTTACGCCTTTAGTTTTGAAAACGGAGTTTAAATATGAAATCTGGACTGATTTTGAGATAAACAACAATTTTTACATGCGATTGATTAATTATAACTGATAAAATAAAGACAAATAAAAAAGTAAAGCCGGAGTGAGATAAAAAATACCAGAAAGTCATGAAAATAGTAGAAAATAGTAGAATACTATTTTAGATCATTGTTCTCGAAATCTCAGAGCTGACTAATGCCTCAAATGTGGTATGTGCAGGTGTATTTATATCTATATATAATTAATAGGCTGGGCCAGAAAATGTTTATCTGCAGACAAACATCTTAAGCTCCGTTTGATTACAAAGATGGAAAAAGAAAATAAATTTAGTTTGTTTTTGTGAAAAGATAGAAAATAAGGTTAGAGATGTTACTAATTTTATAAGTATATATCAACCATCCTTCAATATTTTTGGTGAAAATTTTTTACTCATCACAAAGCAAAAAAAATTTCTTGATGGAAAAACTTAAAAATCAAAAAGATATCACCTTTTTCACTTAACTTATTTTCCATCTTTTCATAAAAAATAACTTAATTTATTTTTCTTTTCCACTTTGCAATCAAACGGAGCCTTAATGTTTGTCTTGTGGACAAACTATATCCATCCACAATTTTTGTAATTCCCGTCAAACGATACATTAGATTGATCCAATTTTTTAATATGTTGTTATCGTAATAAGACCTACCTACTTACGAAATTTTAGATTTTTTGGACATCGGGAAGGCCTCAATTTGATTTCTCGAGATGAACTCTCCATTTTTTGAATTCCCAGGAATTCAATTGTTGGATTGAACTTATTTTTGAATATGTTACTCCCTGTGGTATTATTTACCAATTCATAAAATTTCAAGATAATCAGAAGTCTTGAAGTATCGATACGCAAAAATCAGTGCTAGAAATGTTTGTCTACGGACAAACAAACATTTTAGGATATTTGTCTACACGACACACTCTTAGGATGTTTGTGTACAGGCCATTTTCGTAATTCCTACCAAACGGTGCATCGGACCGATCTCATTTCTTAACATGTTATTCCTCATAATACAACTTGTCTACTGACCAAATTTGAGCTAATTTGGACATCGGGAAGGTTTCCTTTTGATTACCCGAAGTGAACTCCCAGTTTTTTGAATTTTCAGGGATCCGACTGTCGAATCGAGCTAGTTTTTGGGTATGTTGCTCCTGATGGCATTGCCTAATAATACTGAAAGTTTTAGAATGATCAGAAATGGGAAACTCTCTTTATATAACTTTTCAGAGGATTTAATGGTTTTCAGTTCCGGCAGTTTCTGGTAATTCTCGTAACCTCTTGTTTGGGTGTCCTTTTAGCTTTTTTCTTTGACATGTGTTACATGTAGTAGTATGTATTCATCTAGGAATGTCGTGCATGAATACGAACTCATTTTCTTAGAGATTGGAATTCTTGCGAGGGCCGCAAAATAAGGTATTCATATAAGGGCATTATTAGAAGATTAAACATGATTAACATTGGATTTGGCTGGAAAATCAAAAATTGAAAATAAATATCAATTTGGTTTGATTTATGGTTAGACAACGAACCTATATGCTTACTTATTGAAGAAATTGAGCTTATAGAAATTATGTGGAATGTAGCAGATATTATAAAATATGATGGTAGTTGGGAGTTGGGTTGCCTAACAATAGTGATTTTGATTGATCTAAAGTAAAAAAATTTTGCCATCCAACTAAACATGGGCAGCAATAGTGAAGCCAAATTGGTTTAGAAAAGAAGTACTAATGGTATCCCCACAGCTAAAGCATTTTTCAACTTTATTACCGTCAAAGAAGAAGATGGCCAATACATATCATGGAAATAGATTTAGGAGCTTATTTGCCCTCAGAAAATGCGTTTTTTTCATATGGCTAACAGTGCATGAAAGGCTACCAACTAACGAATACAGAGCTCGAATTGGCGTATCCAACACAGTTGTTTTTCCCTGAAGTAACCAACACACGAAAACCATCATTCACATTGTGCGTGATTGCCCGAAGTCTAAACAAGTTTAGGAATCATTTATTCTTACATCAAAAGGCCAAAATTTATTTGTTTACCAACTCCAGCAAAGGGTAAACAAAAATGTTGAGGTGTTACGACTTACGAGGATAGGCACTTATACAAATACAAAGTGAAAAACTTTGTTTGTTTCAATAGAGTGGCAAATTTGGAAGGGAAAAATAAAGAGGTTTTTGAAAACACAACCTTCTCGCCATACAAAGTTGGTAAGCTAGCGTCAACTTTTGCTATAAATTTGTAGATTTCCCTAGAGCAGTTTAATAATCTTAAACTAGATCCGGTAAATGGTAGATGGTTTAAACTAGTGCTGGGATATCTCAAATTAAATGTGGGTATTTTTCAAAATTAAATATAAATGTGGTTGTCGGGCTTCACGAGTAAAAGTAACGCCATGGATCCTCTGCATGCAAAAATCCTAGCCATGAAAGCTATACTGAAAATGCTAGTAGAAAAGCAATGCAGCTATATCATCATCGCGACATATTCCTCATAGATTGTTAATTTCTTACATGACTTCTCACATGTAGACCACCCAAAGTTAGACATCATAGTTAAAGTGTAAATGCCTTAGTACTCAAATTTGACAATCTATTATCAATTATGTCCCTCAAACATATAATATTTGTGTTGTGGCCATTGGCATATGGGCCGGGCCCAGGGCATCAACTGGGCCTGGCTTAAGGCATCAATTGGGCCTACCGATCCGCGCATATAATAACGATATTGTCCATAACTTAAATACCTTTGGACCAGATGTGTGGAGTTTTATCTTAAAAGATTTCATTACTATGTGGTGACATTCCCTCACTTATATACCAATGTTGAGTTTTACAATTTTTTCATGAACTAACACCGATCCAATTGGCTCCACTTAGAATTATACCTTAATCCACATTGAATCCACCCTTGAACTGTTCATTTAGACCATCATTAAACAATATCCGCAAGATCGTTCATATTTGGTCAATGCACATCTTGAGTTACACCTTATTTCACCTTACTCGAGGAACTTGCATAACCACATTTAAACTGTCCATATAGATCACTATTCAACAATGTCTGCAAGACCGTCCACTTTTAGCGCTTTTTGTAAGCAACTCATTACCTTAGGCTCCATCGAGTCCAGCTACCGGCACTTGTGCACCTTTGGTACTTTTTGTAGCTACTCATCACCTTAGACTCAACCGAGTTCAGTTATCGGTACTGCTCCACAAGTGAGTGGATTCACCATCGAGCCTTAATATCAATTGTTGTATCCACTAGCACATGGACTGGATTCAGGGCACCAACTGGACCCACTGATCCGCGCACATAATAAAATATTATCTTTAACTTAAAACACCTTTGAGCAACAGATTTAAAATTTTATTTTAAAAGGTCTCGTTAATATGTGATGACACTCTTCTACTTATATATTGATGTTAACTTTTATAATTTTTTTATATAAAATCAATAATTTCAGCTTGCCATTCTCAACAATTTGTATTAGGGTGTGTTTGATAGGCCATATTTTTCACAGAAAATATGGCTTTTCCACCCAAATTCCCACTTTTGTAGTGTTTGATTGCATTTATTTTCCATGGAGTCAAACTCCCACTTTTTTTACTATTCATGTACTTTTCCTTGTAAAGGTGGAAAATATTTTCTTTGGGGGGGGTGGTTTTTATTTTTCAGGCAATTCGCACAAAGACCGAGACAATTAGCACAAGTGTAGTCTAAAAAAAAAAACTGTTTTTTGATCAAGTAAAATTGTTAGGAAAAAAAAAACTGTTTTAAAAAAAAACAGTTTTTTGATGAAGTAAATTTGTTCAAAAATCAAAAATTGTTTTCAAAAAATCTATTTTTCACTGAAGTAAAATTGTTCAAAAATAAAAAAACTATTTTTTGATGAAGTAAGATTGTTAGAAAAATAAAAAAACTGTTTTAAAAAAAAAACTGTTTCTTGATGAAGTAAACTTGTTAAAAAAAAAAACTGTTTTTTGATGAAGTAAAATTGTTAAAAACAACTATTTTTTTAAAAAACTGTTTTTCAATGAAGTGTGGTCTAAAAAAAAAAAAACTGTTTTAAAAAAAACTGATTTTTGATGAAGTAAAATTGTTCAAAAATCAAAATACTATTTTTTGATTAAGTAAAATTGAAAAAAAAAAAGAAACTGTTTTTAAAAAATCTGATTTTTAAGTTCCATGTAAAAAATATACAAGTTCCATGGAAAAATGTTCAAGTTCCATGGAAAATAATAGCTATCAAACAACAAAAGTTGGAAAAAGTTACAATTACCATAGAAAATAATGTCTATCAAACACCAAAAGATAGAAAAGTACACTATTTTTCGGGTAGAAAATTAAGGCAATCAAACACATTTAATTGATATTTTCCATGCAACTCAATTCTAGGTAATTTAATTGTCTGGAACTTATTTTCTTTCCATGCAAATTTCATGCTCGCAATCAAACGCACCCTTAATGTTTTCTAAGCTAAGTTACACCACAAACCAGCTTGGAAAAGTTTGGTTTGATGTAATACCACCGTAGGCAAAAACTGTGATTTTGAATGCAATATTTGTTTAGGGCTGCCTAGTCCTTTTTTGGAATAAAAAAAAAAACAAAAGAAAAAAAAATAAAAGAAAATCTGTGTAACTTCCGATCATCACATGGATTGTTAAGTTTTGACCATTGACCAATCGCCTAATGATTTTAGATATTTTCCGACCCTATACGAGAGAAAGAAGTCATTCCCGTCAATTTTTTCTCACTTTCCCCTCTCCCCCTGTTCGATCCACTTCTCTGTATGCCACTGAAACTCTGATACCCCCTCCCCCAAATCAAATCAAGTCAAAACCCTCTCCATGATTTAAACCCTAATCAAGCATCCCAAATCACCCAACAGGAGGAACTGAGAAAATGGCTGAGAATGTATTGTCATCTCCAAATCCAATCCAATCGACAATCGAGCAAATCTCGCAGCAGAACCCATCAATTACCTCCCCTTCAAATATATCCACTCACTCCCCATCGATTGATAATATCCCCCAAATCACTTCCCCTTCTCTCCTTCAAATCCCCTCTACCCCATCCCAACAGCAACAGCCAATTACATCCGCATCCACCAGTGGGCCCCAACAACAGCTTCAACAACAACTACAATTACAACAACAGCAACAGAACAATTTGATGGGCGGTACATCCAATTTTCAAATTCAGCAGCAGAATTTACAGAGATCCCCATCCATATCAAGGTTGAATCAGATGCAGCAACAGCAATATGGTCGGCAGCAATCGCCCGGGATTTATGGGCAGATGAGTTTTGGTGGGGCTTCTCTTCAACAACAGCAGCAGCAACTGCAACAGCAGACAGTTAGGTCTAATTTAATGGGACAGACTGGGCACCTGACCATGTTGCCCGGCCAAGCTGCCGCCGCTGCCTTTCAGTCCCAACTTTTAGCGTCGGTACGCACTTCCTTTATTCCAATGATCATTCTTTTATTGTTTTTCGAAAAGATGGCATTGACGGTTTAGTTAGTTGCTAAGAGTAGGTTAAAATTGTGTCCTTAAGAGCATCTCCAACATGTTCTTCAAATGACTAAACTGCAAATTTATTGAAAAGCCATGTTAGCAAAATTCGCTCCAACAGAATTATCAAAATGGAATCTCCAATTTGAAGAGTCTTTCTCACTCTTCAAATATAAGAGTGATGAAAGAGCTCTTCAAACATACTTTTTAATATTTTATTAATGGGACTTTATGCTAATTTAAAATGACATTGTTGGAGGGAACTTGTATGTACATTAATTAAGAAATTAAAAATTAAAATAATAACATATTTGAAGAGGCTCTTGGAACTCATTAAAAACATTATTTAAGATGGCTCTTCAAAGTGTCAGATAGGTCAACAAAATTATTTTTGTAGAGCCATTTTTGAAGAGGCTATTGGAGATGCTCTAATTAATAATTCATGTTTGACATTCACTAAGAATGCACAAGTTTCATCAAACCAATGGTTTAGAACAACTTGTCTCCTATCGTCAGTTTTATGGACTCTTAATCTAGGACATGTGGATTCTTAATTTGGGACGGAGAGATTAAATGAGTAGTTGGTTAATTATATGTTGTTTGCTTGAAATGGGCAATGTTTGTTTGGTGTCTGCAATTTATGTCTGAGACCAAGTGTAACTCTGGTGCAGCCGAGGCATAAAACTGGATTGGTGCAAGGTTCTCAGTTACAGCAGGGAAATTCTGGTGGGCAGTCTTTGCAAGGAATGCAATCAGTGGGTATGATGGGGAATTTCAATTTGAGTTCGCAAATTAGAGCAAATGGGTCCCTTGCATATGCCCCGCAGCAGCGGATGAATCAGGGACAAATGAGGCAACAATTATCGCAGCAAACTGCACTGACCCCAAATCAGGTACCATTGTAGTGAAAAGACACCCTATATTTAACACAATATTATTGCCTCTATTTGCTCAAAGGCATTAGTTGAAGTAGTAATTCTCTTACACAACTGACATGCAAATGAGAGAGAGAAATTAAGTTTGTGCTTCCGTTAGCTTATGTGGCAGGCTGTCACATCGAGAGGGAACCCGGGAAGTTAATACATATTTTAACCAGGAGTAACGTTTGCCCAGTTTTAAGTTCCGCACATCACTTGACGTCTTGCATTTTGTTGAATGTGTCATAATGCTGGAGCAATTCTCAAGATTCATTGTTGTACAACTTACAGCTCTGTCTAAAGCTTTTTAATATGCTCTAGTTTATAATATTGTAGTGTGTTATGGTCTTTGACTATTGTTGTAATCATTCTCAAGACTCACTCTCACACAACCTTTTTAAAGATTTTACTATGTTAGGGTGACTCGGGATTCATAATTCTTTGCATTTTATATGTTGTCCTTCAAAATTTGAAACTTGTGTAGGAGTCCCCTTGGAATATATTGGATGTTGAAGTATTAAAACTAGAAAATGAAGGTCCCATGACAAGATATCGTTAGAGGTGTAATATAATGCAGATTTAAATCACTATAATACTTGTTTGCGTATTTTGGGGGTTGAAACATGCATATCTTCTCTACATTCCAAGTAGTCACCTAACATCACTGTGGTTGTAATGTTAAACTGGACTGAGCTGTGTTGAGGTTGGCTATTTTGGGTGTATGTATGTTATTTTAGGCACTGGATGGATAGGAAAAGTACCACTTATCATGGTCAACGTTATGAGTGATGTCATGAACCACTGGGAAAGTGTGATTAGGAACTGTAAGAGGAAATGAGAGTTATAGAAGGATACCGTGCTGAGAAGATTGACCATTAAGAATATTTATTAAAAGATCGATCTCCAAGATTTTGTTTCCTTAGGTGATTGTAAGAATGTTTGTGAACCATGGTGAGAAAGACCCATTTATAGTGATTCTACTAGATCAAGTCCTGTCAGTTTGTTCTTCCAACAGGTCTCCTCTCCCGTTCCCTGAGCCAACTTGGTGGCTGGTGGACCTAAATTCTCGCAGTCACCAGTACCCGAATGATTTAATTCTTTCTATTCTTCAAACAAAAAAATTGTAACTATTTTCGTACATGTCCACCCCCCCATCTTCCTCTCTTTTTTTTCTTTACTAACAGATTGGTATTTTTTTAACCCATTTGTCTAGACCTTCCATACAAATTCTGATATTCTCTACTTCGCAAGGAGAGAAATATCCCCAAACAGAGACACTAAATTTACATATGAGCATACCTTATGCATTTTCATCACCTATGCCGTGAACATGAACTCATAAAATGCTTGCTGAAGTTTCTCTTCTTCAGTCTTAAGCAGTCTCTTGGTGAAAGTTTTTCAGCTTTTGAATAATTTTAAGCTTCAGGTTTTAAAAATAACCCTTCAACACTCTTAAGCAGCTGGAAGCCTTTTGTGTACTTTTAAACTGACTGCGTAGCTATATTTTAGTCTTCTTTTACTCTTCTAAAATTTTATTTTTGTGGTTCTCTGCATGTACATTTGTTTCCATACACTGATAGTAACATTGTATTATTCTCTAGAAATTGCAGGCGCAAAGCCTAACAAGGTCATCATTTATGAACCCCCAGTTATCTGGGTTGGCCCAAAATGGACAACCAGCTATGATCCAGAACACGTTGTCACAGCAACAATGGTTGAAGCAGCAAATGCCAACAATGTCCAATCCTAATTCTCCTTCATACCGTCTTCAACAACAGAGGCAACAAGCACTTTTGCAACAGCAACTAGCTTCATCTCCTCAGTTACACCAAAATTCTATGACTTTAAACACACAGCAGTTGCCTCAAATTGTACAGCAGCAGCAACAAATGGCACATCCACAGCAACAGCAGCAACAGCAACAGCAGCAGTCGCCTAGGATGGCTGCACCGGCAGGCCAAAAATCGCTAAGTTTGACTGGATCACAGCCAGATGCTACTGCATCTGGAACAACTACACCCGGGGGGAGTTCAAGTCAAGGAACAGAAGGAAGCAATCAACTTCTTGGGAAAAGGAAGATAAAGGATTTGGTTTCCCAGGTCAATCTTGCAGTTGTCACTTCCTAAGTTCCCTTTACAGTGTTAAAATCAACCATAATGAAAAATTTGGAATTTTAATTAAGGGAGTAATAATTTAAGTTCAATTTTTAAGTTGGGAAACTTATTGCATGTTGATCCTCCTTTTCATTTTCTATCTAGTTAAATAAAGTTGTTCAGTGTGATTTTGAAATTTAATATGACGAAAATTGAAAAGGAAAGAAGAAAGAAAGGCCCTTGGAATGAGCAATGTAGTAGTATTGGCTATATCCTTCTTCTTTCTCCTACTAATTTTTTAATTTAATCGATTTTACTTGAATATCAAATGAGATCGAAATAATCATTGTTTGGAGTTCAGGTCGACCCACAAGGAACGCTGGATCCCGAAGTTGAAGATATTCTTTTGGAGATTGCTGATGACTTCATCGACTTGGTGAGGCTGATTAATGAATCAACTAGATGTATATGTTTCTTTGTGTGGGTACAATTACAGGCTGTGGATATTCTGATTGATTTATGCCTAATAATCAGCCATAATTTTGTTGTCTTGCTATTAGTAGCTTGTCTTTATGGGCAATCATAGTAGCCGAGTAGTTACATAGCATACACGTTTGTGGTTGATTTACATGTTTTTAAAGAGATATTAGTGTTTTTAATGTGAAAACTCATCCAGTTGATCCTTTTTTCTAGGTTACTACACATGCATGCAGTTTGGCGAAACATCGGAAGTCTTCAACTCTGGAGTCCAAGGATGTATTACTACACCTAGGTTTGTGCTTCATTCTTACATAATTCATCTGTAAATTTCTTTTTCCAAGAAGAAAATGTAATTCCACGACCACGGATTTCACTTCACGTAATTGGAAAATCTGTTGGGTCTTTCAATATCAAAAGGTTGATTATTTCTACTATTATAGTTTTCCTTCCCTCGAAACAGTTGCGAGTCTTTTAAGTTATCGTAGTACATGTAATTCAGATAAGTGTTCTTTCAAGGAAAAATATTCAAAATGTTTCCTTGTGTTGTGTTTAAAGTACTTTAACTTGATACACTTGAAGCGGAGTTGTGGTCGTATCCTAATCAGTATGCTGCAGGCCCAAAAACATGTGGATACAAATAAATATACGAGTACATGAAATGAGCATCATTGATTCAATGGCATGTGTCCGTTTTGTCTGCTTAAAATCTTAGTCCGACATTTAGAGCATTTGCTAATTGAAGGATATCTATCATAAGCAGAGAAGAATTGGCGTTTGAACATTCCAGGGTTCTCAAGCGAAGAGAAGAAACATCAAGGGAACCATGTAAGCATTTTTAGCTTTTCGGTTTTGCTAGAGTTTATATACTCCCTCTGACCCAAATTAAGAAAGTGGATTCTTAATTTGGGACAGAGTTTACATAGTTTTTCAATTTTAAGCGAGCTATTCTACTATCTGTCTGAGCATAGGAACTATATTTAGAATTAATATAATGTTTAATATCCTTTAAGGGGAATGGATTTTGGATATACTCAAAACTCCTGATCGATAGTTGATATGCTAAATTTTCATTCTCTACTAGCGTATATAACATGTTTAAAGTAATCTGAATATGTGCATAAAATCCACGAGATCTGATTTGGCATTGAATTTTGTAATGGACTTCCAGTCATCAAGTGATCTCCACCAAAAGCGCCTCGATATGGTGAGCAGAATCTTTCGTATTTGCCTTTTGATTTTCACATGTCTTCTTCTCTTATGGGGTGCACTAAGATTTTCTTATGGTCACGATTATTTACTTAGGTACGTGCGTTGATGGAGCGCTCAACAAACTCTGAAACAAATACAAATAATAGTAAGGAGGTGGTGAGACAGGGGGTTGGCAACTCAGTTCAAGCCAACCACCTGATAAAGCCTTCAGCGAGTTCAGAACAGTTGGTTTCACAATCTACTGCTTCTCAAATACTGCAGCAAATAACGAGGTTTTAATAATATAGGTTCATTTTCATTTCGCCTCCATGTTGATGGGATATAACAACCAGTCCTTGTTGGTAAGCATCTTAACCTCTACAATAATGAAGATTTTTCCTTGGACATAATGCTGTATTTTGTGACTTGAGTTCCTTATACACTCCCGCTTTCTCAAATTAATGGTCCAACTTTTGACCTATATACTTTTTTTAAAAAATAATTAATTTCAACCTAATCCATGGTCAAGAATATAAGTTATATTATGTTGTGAGATTTGGTACATTGATCATGTCCAAAAGAGGAAAGTGCCTGGATTTGAATTTCCTTTTGTTGATTTTTGCTTTGAGTTGCCATAGGGAAGTAATATAGTGGTCTTCCATTCTGACCACTGCATCTTTTTAGAGTTTTTGTTGAACTTCGCTTGTTTGTTTTTGTCTTAGTAGCTGTCTTAAGATTTGGACATTGATTCTAGACACGCAAGCCTGAACACTAGCTCTTAATTTGGGAAGGAGAGAGGATTTAAATATCTAAGATGTCCATTTCTCTTGAAATGCAACTATGTTCTGAAATGCCATTAGCCCATTACTGATGTCTGTTGGTGTTTCCCAGGTGGACAAACTATATAAATACTCTTGGTGGTGGCAAGTGCTTGAGTTTCATGGATGTGGTCACAGCTAACTGACCATATCCTAAGTTTGCTTTTACTTTACGACCTGTCCTGTAAATTATTTAGTTGAGGACGGGCAGCAGCAGCATGAATGTGGTGGCTTCTACAGCTAACCATATCAGCACCTCAAGGTTGTGGGGGACTTGCTCCGTTAGCCTTAAGATGTCTGTATGCTGATTTCTCTCTCCCTCTTACTTGTGTAAATTGGGTTCGTGCATTGTTGTCAGCAGATTCATACATAGGCAAGAACATTGGATAGAACCTGTATCATATATGTAGTGATTGTTTTGGGATAATATGATAAATTTGGTCATGTTTGTATTCTTTTGGGATAATATACATTTACTATATTTATGGATTTTTTTGAAAATATTTTTCCTAGATTCTTTTTGGTGTTACTGATGTAAATCGCTCAGGTCCACATTCACTTCATAAAATAGAACAAATCCTTGTTAATATCTTTGAGATAACTGAAGAGCGAGTGGAAATGAGTGTATTCTGTTTCCTATCTGTGGCTCAAATGCAATCAGTTCAAATGGATTGTGAAGAAAACTTCATGGCGACATTGCTTCTTCTGTTAGGTGGAAGCTTTAAACAGTGCCATTGCAACTTTGTCTCTACTTTTTAATGTATTCGTAGTTTGGTGGTATGCATTTAAGTTTGAACTACTACTTGGTTTGCATTCAATTAGAATGACTAGAAATCATCACATATTTTCTAGGAAAAGTACACAGCTTCTATGTCAACTGTCTTTTTGCAATTCTGTTAGAAGCAATTTTAATTGGCGGGTTTGGATTTGTTAAGAGATCCATAACTAGACTGGATTATCACGTGAGAGAATATTAAGGGCTTGTTTGGTTCAAGTGTGTTATTGAAGATTGACATTTTAAATTTCATGAAAGGTGTCTTCCTAAAATTTAGGATTCCGTGCAGTAAGGAGCTCATTAGGGGTTGGCGGTATATTATCCTACGTGATTGATTTTGGTTTTAAGTGATACTTGTCTTTGTATTATTGGCGGTCATAGTAGAAAAAGAATAATTATTTGGTCTTATTTTGTCAATTTGATTTATTTCACAATTCAGAAAATTTCTAGCAGCCATATTGCCTCCCTTTTCTTTCTTATTCAATCAGATTGAATTGAAACTGTTTGAATCCAAAATCTTATTAGACAGGATTGATATAGCGAGTCAGATTGAATTTGATGCCAAATTATAAAATCGACATTAGATCGGATTGTATGCAGAAGGAAAAAAAAACCATTGGATTAGATCTCACAAATGGTGTCTACCTAAGAGCTTGTGGAAGCTAGCTGGCAGTGTACGGAGCGTTAAGTTCTGGTATAGAATAAAGGTTCAATAATAAAGACAAACCGTACAAAGAATTCAAGTTGGCGACATTAAGAGAACGAAAAGGACAGGTCTTATGTATATATATATATATATATATTACCAACTTTTCAAACACTAGTTTTTGTTCTCCGGAACTGGAAAGTGGCCGGTGCTTTTTGGCTGGTTCTTGCTGTAAGGGTTTTCAGTGTTGGCTTTGGATGAAAGGAAATCATTAGTCTTCCTTCCAATTTAACGCCTCCCTTTGTGAAAATTTAGCTTCGATTTGTGACATCCAAAACAAACTATCTTATAATTAGTTAATGTTGATCGCATTAATGCAAATTGATTTTTAACTATCTTTGATTTGTACTAAGACATTTTCTATGAGTCCAACTAAGAGTGTGCAGAAATCGAATTGGACCGAATAGACCGACCGAAACAGACCAAATAATAGGGTTTTTTCAGTTTATATATATAATGGTCCGGTCTAATTTTTAGTGGACCGAAATGACTTGATCCAGTCTTTGGTCTTATACATAAAAATCTCTACAAAACTGGACTGGACAAAATCGGACTGAATATATATCTTTTTCCTATCTAACCCAAAGCCCCTAAAGGCCTAAATCAACTGAGAAAAGATACATTTAGTTAAACTTAGTTCAACCCTATGGAATGTTGTCTTTTGATATCTCCATTATCCCCCCGTAATTAATCACTTACAACTGAATCATTAATAACATAGATATTTGTGACATGTTATAGAACAATGGATAATTCAAAACGTAAAAGGAATTCAAAACGTAAAAGGAAAATGTGAACACTTTTAACAAAACATAACACGTGTATTTATACACGCATTGTCATATTTTTCGCGATTCGGTACTAATATCAAGTGTTGATTATCTATATGAAAAAGCGAGGTTTCATTCCCCGCAACATGTCTCCCTCAAACCCAGATCTATATACATTGCTATTGTCCAAATAAATTTCAACTTAGATGTAATATTTTAAGGGTCTACTGGAAATGTTAAATATTTAGATGCGCAAACATCTATTTGCTTAACATCATTTTTTATTCATTTTTTGGTCTGATTTATTTCATTCGTAAAAAGGGTTTCCTTTTATCACAATTTTAACCAAAACTTAGACAAAATAATTATAATTCGCGTGACAGTTAAATATGCTATGATACTACTAATCCATTAGTTAGTACGGAAATGTTCTATAACTATTTTTTTTAAAGGGAAGTTTAAGTTACTTTCTTTACTTACAAATAACAAAAAATCTGCCCTAATCCCCCCCTTTCTTGATGTAGTTTCTGCAATTAGACTAGCCCACTTGCTTGACATTCTTTAATGAGGTTTGTTTGCCACTACAAATTCATTTAAAATGTGATGGCCTACTAGAATAGAATGGAATCCATGATTTCTCAGTAGCTGAGAGTTGTAGTGTTGGACTTGACTTGGGTGGGAATAATGTCATAATTAAAAAGTTACATTGTAATATTTTTTGAATTCCAAAAGTAGTTTTGAGGGGAGGGGAGGGGAGGGGAAGGAAGTTGGGATTCTCAAATATGAAACCATGGCAAAGTTTTAGCTGCGATCCGAATACAATTAAGTGTGATACATCATTTTAACTATTATACTTTGGAAAATGTGCCTTGTATTTTAATTTGTAAGTACCCTACTGTATAATTATATATTTGTTTGAACCCTTACACTTGTGCGATCTAAACACATGACTTTCATTCAAAAGTACAGTACGTGATTCTCTTTTTCACTCTCAAAGAAACTTTTTGCACCGGCGGTTTTTTTTTTCTTTTTTGAACACATCAAATTTTTTACTCTTAAGGGAAAGGGGGAAAGGGGAGCTGCTGAAACGCAGCCGGTGAGACTCGAACCCCGGTTACCCTGAAGTTCGGGGGAAGAACTTACTACTGGGCTACCTCCACCACTCTTTTTTTGCACTGGTTTAAATGCTGATCTTTACGTTCATCTTCTCAACGGCCTCGATCTATCTGTATTTATATTTTTCATCAACTTCAAGAAAATATATAACAAGGCAGAGGGATCGGAGTAGATCGAAATTGGAATTAATGCATGATGTTGACTAATCAAACAATTGTGATGATTTGATTTGCACACAAAATCACATCAAAATGGCTGACCCGGCCTTAAACCCCATACATTAATTAAGAACTGATCGAAGATTACCCATGCACACGCATAACCAAAAATAGTACTATGTATATATATATATCTATAGAGAGAGAGATAACAAATTACTAATTCTTATTTCTTACAAAAGAAAAATAATAAATAAATAAATAAAAATAATTATGATAATTCACATAAGCCATCATTGAGTTCGTGAAGTCACTTGACCCGGCCACTCCAAAGTCAAATGGTCCTCATTAGAGAAATCAAAGAAATCATCTACATTGAAGCTAAAATTTTCATCTTGACCACCATTAGTATTGTTAATGGAGTCGTCCTCATTATCTCTCACTTCTTCACTGGCCTTCTCTGTGACCTTTCTTCTCAGAGATGTGGAGCCTTCTCTTTTCGAGCTTTCACTTTGTTTATCTTTCTGGTTCATCTTCTTGCTCAAATGAGAATTCCAGTAGTTCTTTATTTCGTTGTCTGTGCGACCCGGTAGTCTCCCCGCAATCAATGACCACCTATTCAAACCCATCAAATGAATCTGGATTTATACGATCTCAACAAACCACGAAAATTCTAGTCATGTCAAATGATCAAAATACACAAATTTTAGTGCTTTAGCATCTTATTATTCAAACTTATGACCTCAATTACCAGAGTCTTGCTGTCTATGAATTTACCAAGTTTGACAAAAAGAAATTAATTTGAACCAAATTAACCAGCACTTAATTTAATGCGATTATACATGCATGCTTGTAGAGAAATTGAACCTGTTTCCTAGGAGTTTATGAAGCCTGAGAATTAAGTCCTCTTCTTGGTCTGATATATTGCCTCTCTTGATGTTGGGTCTCAGATAATTCATCCATCTTAGCCTGCAACTCTTTCCGCATCGTTTCAGACCTAGAAACACTCAAAATTAATATCAAATAAAGCTTTGCTCAGACCGACCAAATGTATGTATTCTAGCCTATATTCGAGCTAATTTATGCTATAAAGTATGTGTCCGCATTATATGTATATATGATGAATTCAATTGTGTAATTATAATATACATCAATTCTTCGAGCCATTTTGAAAAGACCTGCTTTGGTTGCAATAATCTTCCACCTCTTTGCACCATGGACTTCAATAGCTTCAGCTAGTTTTCGATCTTCTTCGGCTGTCCATGCTCCCTTGTTTACTTCTTTCTTCTTAACTGATACATTTGTAACAGATTCCATTCGATCTAGAGATCGAGAGAGCAGACAGAGGTTGTGAAGTTGGAAATTATAGCTTAGACGTACGTACCGCCGGGGTCCCTTTAGAGAGAGAGGTTGCGAAGTGGTCCTCACCCCTAATATATATATATATATATTTTAAAACTAGGGGTGAAATCCTAGTTTCCTATTGTTTAATTACGACGTGGGAGGATTTGGTAGTTTTGCATTCATATAAGAGGTTGATGGTCGAGGAATATAATGTTAAGACAAAGGTGGCTAAGATGATAACAAAAGGTTTTTCGAAAAATGTAATGCAATTACACCTTCTGTTAGTCCAAAAGAATAATGGGAAACAAAATGAAATTACCTAGCTATTTAGGCTTGCATTTGATCACGTGGCATGGGGCGAGTCGGAAAAAATAGGGGTAGAGAGGGCCTAGAAAGTTCATTTAAAATGCGCCAAGTTTGAATTATACAAGGCTCTTAGCAAAAATTAAAGCTAGAACCTTTCTTACTCTTTTAAGCCGTCAAAATAATTCATACAATGTTAACAATCTTGTGTCCTACTTATATTATATTCTTTTTTGTCCTTGTAATAAGGATGTCATGAATTCAATTTACATGAACTTATGCCGTATTGAATAGTTCGTGGTGTCCACCTATTTGTGATGGTTTGTGTATATAAAAAAAGTTGTATTATTGAATTGTCGCTTGTATTAATCATACATATATATGTCATACACATCTTAGGACCTTATTTTAATATTATATAACCTCCTTAGGGCAATTCCAATCTTCTCGTACAAATTTCTCAAATTTAGGCGCATATTTTTTTTAAAAAATTCATAATTGTGGGTTGGGCATTTTCTTCCAAAACTTTTCCAAACTTGGAAAAAAAAAAATACACGAAGTTTAGCATTGGAGAAATTAATCCTCCCCAAATAGACCTTTTAATTTACTCGGTGGTGTTCTCCCCAAATCAGTTGCATTTATAAGCTATAAAGGTATTTAGTTTAATCAAGACCATGCGAAATTGATTCGCACCATACCCACCCTAAAAACGGGCCATGAGTCTAGCCAATTAATCATTTACAAAGGTAAGAGCAGGGCTTTGTCATGTAGTGGTACTTTTTTCCATGTTGCATGCATGGATGTACGCGCATGCATATATAAATTTAATTTTGTGAGACGAGAGCATCAAGTTTTGGCTACTATATCATTTTGATGAATGAAAGAGAATTTTGTAAGGATGTAATGAATATTATTAGATCGAGAAATGCATGTATAGTGTATAAGTCACAATTTGGTCACTCAAAGGAATCTACTTTTCAGTTCTCAGAGCCATGTAAAGATATATGATACCCACTCTGAATACCCAAGGAATTATCCTCGTTGGCTAAAGTCATCTCTTCTTTATTTTAAAGCTAATAAATATATATATATATATAAATATATTATGTGTGGCCTTTGTCTATTTTAGCAGTAGATTCACTTAACTGATTGACCCTACATTAAATTATTGTGTCCATGCTACACAAATTACATACAAGCTGCATGTCTTATATATATATATATATATATTTTGTCTAAACCGAGCAGTGTTCGGGCCAACTTTCGCCCACTTCGACTAACCCTTTCCACTCTGGGAGATCTTAACATTACAAGGTAAAGAGTGTGACCCAAGTGGATAGCTGCAAGTGTTGTCTTATATAAATGCTAGGCTTTGTTAATCACACTACAATACTACAATGTAAAATAATTACCGAAGAAAATTTTAAACATTGACAAGTTAAGAAATGACAAAACAATGCCTATTTAAATTTGAATATCTCAAGTTCGAATTTGTAATAATAATTCAACCTAATTTTTACAAACAACTATGTCAATTAGACCACCTAATTAAAAATAGTCACTTTTTTAGAAAATATTTTTTTCTCTAAGTCGATCGAGGATTTATGCTACGTGGATTCAATTTCGATGATTTGGCCACAATGCTAGACATACTCTTCATCGTATACTAGAAGTGGTGTTTTTGGTTACGAAGATAAAAGGGAAGTAAATAGGAATACTTTTGGTGACGATGGTCAATCACCTAACCATACAAATAATTTATTGCTATATCAATTTCAAATATTTTATAAGCAAGCACCTGCCTTTTGGTAGTAAATAGTTCTGGAGTGAAATCAAAACAAGACAAAGTTATTTATTTTTTCTTCCAGAAGTGGACACAATTAATGGTTTGGTGTTTAGTTTTAATTAAGGGGATTAGGTGAAAAAAAGGGCAGATCATCAACTTGGTCTTGGTGTATAGTCCATATATATATATATATATATTCCATCATACACATATTACTAGTGTAATATTTACCCTCATATACCTATTCCATCACATTCTTATGCTTTAGAATGGCATGGCATACTTTCTACGCCTCTTTTTCCTATTTTATTTTTTAAACAATTGTTGTTTATTATTTGTTAAAGTAATTAAACTACATACAACTATTAGTAATGAGCAAAAATATTGCCCAACAATGACGCACTATAACATTTTTCTAGAAATTAACTAACGTATTTTGATATTGTTGTTACTAGTAGCCAGAGTGGCCTCCAGAATTTAATTTCGTTCTACGAATGTGAAAATGATGTTGCTATGTTAATACAACAAAAAAATTGAATAAGGATTGGAATCAACGTGACATAATTGACCAATCAAATAAAAGTGGTGTTGCCCCTTAAACTACTTTATATGTCCATCATGCGAAATATTTAATATATAATTATTGAGAAATATTTAATATACAATTATTGTGGTTGTTTGTGCACACTTTTCCCCTAAAGTTTTTGTTTCAACCTATTTAAATTGCACACTTTATAATTATTGGGGGTAAATTGTTTCAACCTATTTTATAGCAGTGAGATTCCGAACTTGGGGGTAAAGTGCTAAAAAGCTATTTAATTTGGCATCATGCGCATGTTTTAAACGGGAGTTATATACAATTAAGCAGAATGAAAGAAATACCACAAGGAAGAATTTTGTTTTGTTGTCCAATCGATCAAATATTTTAATTAGCGAGGGGATTAGTTCTATATATTTGGTTCTTGACAACTGAATAAGGCATTTTCAAGTTTTTTCAAATTTTTGCAAGTTTATATTCGGTCATTCACAACCGAATAATGTATACATTATTCGGTTGTTAAGGACTGAATGAAAAGTGAGAATGTTTTCAAGAGATTTTAGGGGTGCTAACATTACCGCCCTTAAAAATATGTAGACTCTTCCCAATATTTTGTTTAATTATTTCTTAGAAAGAGAACAATTTTTCTAAACACGCATGCTACAAGGACAAACAATTACGGGAAATGGCGAACCAATTTTTTTACTTTGGGAGCGAGGAAAGGAGAGATGGAGAGAGGTAACTTGGATTGAAACTATACTGAAACACCTAAATTGAAACTATACTGAATAGCTTGTGACAGCTTTGCTTCGTGACGAACATGAAAGTTAAAAAAAAAAAAAATTGATCTCAAGACGGAATAAGCACGTGGTGTAAGCGTAACCGTTTTGACCATTTTCTAACACTTGTTGTCGATGCAAGTTTAAGCTGAGCTTATTTGGGGATATTTCAGCAGTAGCTTGTTGATTTCTTAATATCGGAATTAACTTTACTACTTTTTGAAGAGAAAGGCCTTTGGTAGCTTAATCAAACAGATTTCTAACTCAAATACAATCACCAGTGAGTACTCTCTGCTATCTCTCTTTTCATTGTTGTATATTATATATATATATATATACGACGACTACACATTTGCACTCGTCTTATACGCTTCGAGAAATTATGTCTGCCAAGTCTCTTTCGTGCTTCAAATCTAATGAAGTCTCTGGTTAGTTGCACTTTGTTTATTTTTTTAGGGCAATTATTTGCTTTATTGTTAGTTGACAGAATATCATGAGAATATTTGCCCTAAATGGTAAGTCTGATTCCTCACTTAACTGGAATCTCAAAATTTTTGTGGCACCCCCTTCTCCTCTTAACTCTTCTTAATGGACCTGATCTTCTCTAGAGATATTTAGAAGCTGTTTATCTTTTACCTCTAGGCCTCCTTTTGATAACAATATAGAAAATGATAAGAAAAACACTTGATTTAAGTATAAGTTGAGGAATGGTCTCCATCTGATGCACATTTTTATGAGTAGTTTCATTATTTTTCTTAAGAAACTTTTTCCATGGAAATAGAGAAAAAGTAAAGGTAAGAAGATATTTCACTACATGTCTCAATTTATTTTCTAACTTATCACAAAAATCAACTTTTTTTATTTGAATTTTCTATGTTATTATCAAATGGACCCTTAATGTTGAAAGGAGAGCTTAGGTTCAGGCAAGCCTCATTCTGAAAGCTGATTCTTATTAACTTTTTACTCAATCTTCCCTTAATTCTTTTTGTTAGTAGCACGTGAATATGTTTTAGAATAATAAGGATACAATTTTGCAAATAACATATATCTTAAGTATTCACAGCCAAAGAGATTCACACAAACAATATCTATCTAGAGGTTCATTGAAATAAAGACAAGCACATTCTTGTGAGGTTTCATTCAACGATCAGCTTCAGCGTTCATCCTTCAAGATTATGAGGTTAAAACACAAACAGCATCTAATATGGTTTATGACTATGTTAATACTTTTTGGTAGGTAACGATGTATGAATTGCAGTTTAGATCTGTATTCATGCCATTTTGTTGAAGTTACTTTACTCAAACACATCACATTGAATGCAATTTTTGGTTCCATTTCATTGGACCTCCCAGTATCTATGCAGTGCCTATAAATATAGTTTGTGAGAGATCAAAGTCTTACTTCTTTAAGCTACCAGTGTTACTGTTTTATTTATATTCTGTTGGCACAATTGTTGTGTTTAAGAAACTGATGAGTAATCTGTTGAATGTTATTTTGATAACTATGCAGCAACGGCATGGGCTGCCCACAATTTTGAGGAGGTTATGAAGTTGTAGATTCCTTCTTACAATCTTGAAAACTTGAAAAAAGGGGTTTCGGGGATTTTTTTTTTGGGGGGGTGGGGGGCGGTTCTTCACTGATTATGCAAGGAGCCTCATACTTTATTGTTAAGGAATATAGGTGTCTTTTGTTCAAGCAATAGTACAATTAGGCTGCACTTGTTATGCTGAGAGAAGCAGTGTGAAGCCAGTCTTTTTTGTAAGGGCAAAGAATTATGATGCATTAAAATCTGTTTCCACTTCAATACTGACACAATTATGCAATCAATTCTACGGTAAGTGCTGAAAAGGTTTAGGTTATGTTAAACTTGGATTACAAAATCATCAACTGATGTGTGACATACATGATGATAGCATTCCGGCTCAGAAATACTTTATTTTAACAAGGTGGCAAAGTTTATAGTGATTATACTTTCTTTTATTTTTCATTTTTTTTTTATGTTAAATGTGAAAACATTTCCCTGAATACTAAGGTGTATTAGGAACCATCTGCCCAAACCAAAGTGCACGTGTGCTCAATACTGATGCAAATACATAAGGGGAAATAAATGCAAACGCCAGGATTCAAACTCGAGACCTTGTAGACAAACTGAGCTCTAATACCATACCAGGAACCATCTACCCCAAAAGCTTAAGTTGTCAAGTGGTGGGCTAACAATGCATATTATGCTCTTCAATTGGCCAGTTGCTCACCATACTTGGACAGAACTATGCCCAACATTATGCAAACGAGTCTGAGTTACTACCTTAGATTAATTTTATTAACTTTACTGCACGATTTCAGCGTTTACTTCCTTCTCACTTGTTTTTTTCTACTCTGCCCTTTGGTCTAATTATGTTACCAGGCTCAGATAAATCAAACCCTAGTTCATCGTGGCTTTCTTTTATCCCACCAGCATCTTAGTCAGCTGGGTTCAGAGCTCCAACCTCTGAATGAGAATCCGGTTCAAAACAAGAAAACTGAAAGTCATCATTGAAGATGATGGGTCTATCTTGGGTGAATACTCAAAGGTATGGAAGGCCCGTACCAAGGCACTTTTGAGAGCTCATATTCCAGTTAGCTATACAGATTGGAGGCAAGTGCCAAAGAGCCTTAAAGATGATGTTTGGAATGCCTTGATGGTAAAACATTTGTTACTAGTATTCTTGTTCAGTTGGCTGATTTATCTTTTATATTTTGAAATTCCTTTTGTTACCTAACTTTTAGTCCCACTAATAGGGTGAGTTTGAGCTAAATATCCCACTGGATGTGGCTCGCTCATTGATGACAAAGTCATGGTCCCAAAGATTCAGATCTTTCAAAACTAAATTGCAGTCCCGTTTGAAGAACGATGATGCTAGGGGCGGTGAGCTAAAAGGCATTGATCCACATACTTGGAGAAAGTTTGTAGAAAATGAGAGTGATCCAAAAAAGCAGCATCAAAACGTTCAAAATGCTGAGAATCGGAAGAGTCTGGGCTCTTTCCGTTGTTATAGCCGCCGTTCCTCTGCCAAACAGCATTTACACCAAAGTGTTCAAAATGCTGAGAATCAGAAAAATCTGGACTCTTCTCATTGTTTTGGGCCTAAAAAACACATAATGGTGCGTATCAATGCTAGCACTTATCAACTTTTATCATTTTTGTTTACTAACTCTTGATATTTCAACGTCTAGCAACAAGATCATCCTCAAAGACCAGCTGGACGGGTAGATGAATTGTTGGTGGTGCCCGGACGTATTGATCAGAGTGTGCTGGAGATTGCTAGGCTTGCATATGTGAGTCCATAAAAACATATTTGATTATCATAGGTTTGAATTTCAGTTGATGTTTTATTGTACTTTTTATTTTATTGTATTATCAACACATTTCACATTTAAATGTTATAGGATGAGGTAATGGCGGCTGAAAATGGAAGAAAAAGCACGAGCCTGAGTGGAGAGGGTTGTAGTGAAACATGTAGAGACCTCAATGGTGATGAATTAACAGAAGTACACAGGAACGATACAATGGGACAAGTTTGTGCTGTGGTGGGTTCCCACATCTCTGAGGAGCAACAGGTTCAAGTCGGGGTGGATGAATTAACAGAAGTACACAGGAACGATACAACGGGACATACTTGTGCTGTGGTGGATTCCCACATCTCTGAGGAGCAACAGTTTCAAGTCAGGGTGGATGACTTAATAAAAGTATACAGGAACGATACAGCGGGACGAATTTGTGCTGTGGGGGGCTCCCACATCTCTGAGGAGCAACAGGTTCAAGTTGGGATGGCAAACACAACAATTGAACAAAATAAGAAGGCAAATGAAAAAGCTCCTTTAATGAAGGATGAGATCATCTCTCACGTCAACTCCCGACTTGACAATTTTGAAAATATCATGCTGGTTCTGCTTTCCAAATTATCAAATGTTAAGAGAATTGCCCCAGCAGCGGAGACTACACCTGTGAGAGAGCTTGGTTCAAGCAGTTGTCCTTCTCATCTATCTCATAGTGTTTTCGGCACAATGGTTGCATCTCATCCTCCAACTCCTACTCACACTGACAAACCTTTGGTCATCTTGCTTGATAAGTTCGGTAAGCAATTGGCTAAGGGGTATGTTGTGACGGATGCTATAGCCGGGGTGTGTCACTTCAAAAAGGTTGGGATTGGTGAAAAGAAAGTCTATGTTGAGGAAGTGATTGAGCCTGATGCTCATTTGTGGGACCCTCCTCAAGGGGGTCACGATACTTTGGCAGGCTATGTTCAAGGGGGATTTTTGATATGGCTTGAGTATTGGTTGAAGTATATATGATCTCTTATCCTACATTTTGCTTCACTCTAGGTAGTTTGCTTTAGAGATTTTGTTTGTATGTTTGTGACAACAAAGTTTAAGAAGAATGAAATTGTTTTTCTCGTCATCGAAAAGCATCTCTTCAAATGAGTAGAATGTTTGTTCCTTGGCCGGTCAACATTTAATTTTTAAATGGTTGAAGTGCTTTTGCAGTCTGGAATTGTGTGCGCGCTGCCTCAAAAATGATTTCACATGGTGGTGTAGAATATGTTGGTTTGGAGGAGCAAGATGTTGGTCTGTTTTGGTCAGTAACCTTTAGAAGGAACAATAGAATCTCTGGGGATTAAGTGGAAGATGAAAAAGGTATAGAAAAATTGAAACTATAGTATTTCTTTCTTGTGAATTCGTTCCTTTTGAACAGAGACGGAGTTGTGCTGTAAATTTCAGTAGTATTTTCTGCAGTATTAAAATTTCTGCCAAACTTCTTACTAAGAAAATTATTGTGAACAATTGATTTGACTAATACTCGAATTCTTAAGTATATGTTCACACTCGAGGAGAGGGGTTGGCCCAGTGGTAGGCAACCTCCACCCTTGCCTTGAGGTCAAGGGTTCGACCCATGGGGTGGGAGGGGAGGGTTTTTCTTTATTTGTAGGATCAAGGGAGAGACTTAGACCTCCCTTAATTTTTAAAAAAAGTATATGTTCACACTCCCACGCAAAGATAATAAGTTAAAACAGTCACGACCATTGATTTTTTGTGACATTACAGGCTGAAAACTGACTCTCTTTTTTCTTTTTCTTTTTAAATAAAAAAATAAAATAAAATAAGCTAAGTTAAGTTAAGTTAATTATAATCAATTTTTACGTATTTTTAAATCATAGCTAATTTTGAACTAGATTGAATCAGTTTGACAACCGTTCTTAAATTTCCTATTAGTTTTTTTTTTGTTTTTTTCTATGTTAGAGTATCTATAATAATACCAAGTAGGTAGGTTAAGAAGGATAAATTTATCTTACGCGCGCACACAACAGTGACAATCAGTAGGGTATGACATTATTCTATAAGATAGATTTAAATTTGGCTAAGTTACGCATTTGTGATTTGCCTACAGGATTCAGAAATGCCTGGAGAGAGAGTTTGAACTCATTTGTTTTTCTCGCTCCCAATCTCATAAACTATTTTTTTTCTATTACAATCATATAATAAATTATTATATCTATCTTTTACCATACTACAATTTTAACACACAAGTAAGATATATTTACCATACTTATTATACCACTAAGTTTAATATTGTAAATGCCTTTAAGAACTTTTACGCCATGTCTGAGAGTTTAAGGAGATAAAAGAAAATAAGAGAAAGTATCAATCAGAGGGAAGAGAAAAGGGGAGAAAGGAAAATAATTTTCTCTCTTTTGTTTGAGAGTTTAAGAAGAAAGAGAATGTTACAATCTCTCCATCGTGTTTGGGCGTTGAAAAAAATTGAAAGAAAAGATCATATTTTAAAGATTTATTATGTATTTTAAGGATAAAATTGTCAATATAATAAGTTTTCAATAAAAAAATTTCTCCTCTCCAATTCTCTCCGATTTAGAGAGAACGATTTGGAGAAAAAGTTTTAAATAATTTTCTCTCACTTTCTCTCTATAAAAAACTCCCAAACGAGATAATAGATAAACTTTCTATCATTTTCTATCCCTTTCTCTTCAAATTAAAACTCCCAAATATAGGATTAATTTAAATGTCTCACACATAAAGGTTCACATCACCTCACTTTCAAATTTTAGCACACCCAATATATATATATATATTTTATTTTTAAAGAAAGAGAAGGCATAGCCCTTAGGATCTTATTAAAACAGAAACAAAAGTACAATTGCAACTTGCTCAATCTGAGAGATTATGTAGCCCAATATCACCCATCCTAATACCTCACAGGTTCCTTAAAGATTCTTAAAAGCTTGGAGGCTTGCGAATAATTATTTTGGGCCTATCACAAATGTGACTAGGGTCGTCAAAGCACCGAGCATACATTTAATGCTTGTTTGGTTGAAATTTTAAAATATATTTTTTAGATAAATTTTTGAAAAATATGAAAGTATATTGAAAAGTGAATACAATTTTTGTTGTATTTTTTTCAACTAATTCAAAAAAACCCATGAAGAAAATTCAAAAAATAGTCACAATGGATCTTATTTTATAGATCTCGATGAGTAGGTTTCAAACATATATTTTTTTTTTATCTAATTCTGATTTTTGAATTTAAAGTTATGGTATTTTAAAAATTTTATGAGAGAGAAAGTTATTAACGCCTTTTGTTTTTAACCCATAATTAGTGAATTTAATCTTCTTGTCCAAGTTGGTGTCGGACCGTATGGCATTTTGGCAGACCGGTCCGCACTCTCAAATTGTGGGAAATTCTTGGCGCCGGACCGGTCTCTATTTTTTCCAGACCGGTTCACAGTGTAAATCTGTAGCATAGTTTTTATCGAAATTAACCACTTTAACCCAATTTTAAATCCATTTCTCCTCCATTTCAGCTGAGTTTCGAAGGTGAGAGAGGGATGGACAATTCTAGAGAGAGAGGGTGATTAATGGTGAGATTTTGAAGTTTCATAGCTCAAAACTCAATCTTTTCAATCGAAATCGCAAATTTTTAATATTTTTCGCTTTCTCTTTGCATTTTCGAGTTTGCATGCGTGATTTGTGAGATCATTTGAGCTCAACCCAGGCCATTAAACTCTGTTCTTCTAGCTTTCCAGGTGGGAACTCCCATCTTCTCTTTGATTTTCGAAAGTTTTGAATTGATTGGGTTGAAAACACTAAAGTTTCGGTACTAAAATCATATTTTCTCTTGCATGCACATTGTATAGCCATATATTTTAATATTTGAGCTTTATTATTGATAGTATGTTGGTTGTGTTTGATGAGTATGTGGGCTAATTGTCTTGCATGTTGTTAGTTTCGTACTAAAGTGAGAATTTGGTACCGAAATGCATAGAAACATTATGTGCATGTCTAATACTTCCTATTTATACTTAAATTTATAAGTTTCCAAAACACTAAACACTTTTAATTCACTTTAAAATTTGTTACTAGACATGCACTCAAGGTGTGATGATGTTTCTAAATTGCCTAGTGATTTCTTCTCAATATTCGGCTCGCGGTATTGTATTGATTAATGTTTATAATCAAATGGCATTTTGATTCATGTTTAACACATAATAGAACCATGATTATTAATTGGTTGAAGTTATAATCATATAAAACAACATTTTTACAAATTATTAAACATACGGTGAGGCTACGAAGTTGTTGGAACCGGATAAGCATCGGTATAGAAATGCTTGAGTTGACATTTTTGCACAGGCCCATGGAAGATGGGGTGCCGTAAAATCTGGTTACCAGTGCACTGACCCATGGAAAGATGGGGTGCGTTTGTGGTTAATAAAAATTCGTCTAGTACCGTATTAGGTCGAGGGGGAGGAGAGGAGGTGGATGGACGTTTGTACAGATATTGAGTGAGATACTCGTTGATTATAAATTGTTACAAAATGAATGGTTTTCCTATAAATTGGTATAAACTTGGAAAAATCTTTGTCAACGATGAAAATTATAAGTTTTCATACCATGGCATGTATATGCATTGTAGATTTTCCTTTCCTTTTAAGTTTCCACTGGGCCAGTTTTGGCTCATTCCCTCATTTATCTTTCAAGTATACCTTCGTGGTACTGGTAAAAGTCGTGAACTAGGTCCGAGTTCGTCTTAGAGCCACTATGATAGCCTTTTATGGAATTTTAGATCATTGTATTATCTTTGATTGTGAAACTTGTTATTTATAATAAAGTTAAGAGACTTTGTAATATCTATGGTTGTATTAGTTTGTATGTTCGAGCTTTGAACTTTATTTGGATTTTGGTTTGTAGGTGAATTATGATTTGTATTATCATGTTGGACTATTCTATGTTTGGATTGTAATCAGATTGTGATGTTTTGGTATATTAAACATGGTGGATTTCTTAGTATTTGTAATACTTCATGCCGAAATTTTCTTAGATTGCCCTGTTTTTGTCCTGTATTATTGGTTTGCATTCATTTATTTTTCTGCTGTTAATTTAATACAGCATCCATTAACACCTGCTTAATTAGGCGGGTTGTTACAAAAGTAAAGTGAAGTGAATTTTGGAAAGTGTGAAGTAAACTTTAACTTTTTGATAGAAATTTTAAAAATTTGATTTTAAAATCTCAACCAAACACCACTTAAGGGTCATCAAAGAATACTCGTTCAAGAGATAAGTAGATAACATTCATCTTGGTCAATTTGAATTTTTGATTACTTTTGTAACTTCAGTAAGTGTGTGTTTGGATATATACAGTTTTAGAATTCTATTAAAATTATAATTCTATAAAATTGCAATTCTTGAAATTGCAATGCCACAAAATTATAAATTCATAATGCTACTTTTTAAATTATACGAAGTTTTCATTTAGAATTACATTAAAATTTTAAATATGTTCATTTGGATAATTTATAGAATTAATTTGAAATTCTCGAGAATTGATGAGTTTAAAGTTCGTTAAATCATTGTCAACCATGTTTTTTCATTGTTAGAGCTCCCTCGATTGTCATTATCGCCGAAGGTTCGACACTAATTGCTGAAACTCTGGCAGCAAATAGTGGACAGTAGCGGTAGCAATGCGGCAGTGGACAGTGCCAGCATATGTGTACATATTTTATGTTTATACATATATGATGTGTATATATATATATATATATATATCCATATTTGTACACGGGACCATAGGAATGAGGGTGATCTGTGTCGGCTTCAAAGGTGGGGCTAATAGGACTTGGATCCCCTCCATTGGTCGAGTTCGAGACTTGAATTGATGAGTTTTTTCACTAAACTTGGTATAGATGATATTTGAAATGAGTTGATCAATTTTTGAAAATTTTGTCAAAAAATTCAAACCATAAGTGAGTGTGGTAAAAATTTGATACATATGTTCATTTTTGACCGTTAATTTAGATGACCATTTTACCTATTTCTGGTTTGAATTTTTTGATGAAATTTTGTAAAAATGATCTATTTATTACAGAGATCATCTTAGCCAAGTTTCATTAAAAAATTCATCAATTCAAATTTCGAACTCGACCCCTTTGAATACACTTGTATGGAAGGGCTAATGGAGGGGATCTAAGTCCGAGCTAATGTGTGTGAGGTGGGGTGATTCAGGGGAACGTGGTGTTGATTTAAAGTATTTTCTTTTTTAAAATTCACTTGTTGGAATTGTAAAACTCTACTCTCTATTTATAATACAATTTTTTTTAAATTTATTGTTTTTAAATTATATCGAAATTTTAAAACCACAACCTTTTGGCTTGCCTAAACATTAGAATTCTAAAATCATGCCCAAATTCTAATTCTATAGCACAAAATTGGGGTTCCCAAACAAACCTTAATTTTTTTTTTTTGAGATTTAGAGTGAAACAAGGAAAATCCAATTTCTTTCATCAATGAAGAGGTATTTGAAATATCTTGTTTGGAGCTAGATTTCTTTGCCCCAAACCCACTCGTCATTGAATATTGAATCGTAAGATCGAAATTGTTAGTAGAACCCGCTGTGGTAAGCTTAATCTTAAAAGTTTTTATTGAAGCTTCATCACAAACACCATTAATCTCACTTCTATTTCCAATATCAACTGCTTTCTCATCAAAGTTTTTGCTATATCCACTTTCTTCTAGTTAAGAGATTTCATCAATCTCAGTAGTAAATATTGGTATTTTGACTACTTTTCATCATTTGTGTTGGTACTGCCACTCTTCCGATTAAAAGACTCTATATGTTCCAACTTAGGTGAGGCAATCTTTGAATTTGTTATAGTTTTTTTTTCTTCATCTTGTTTTTAAATTGGCATACATTGATCCTCTGACCCCGCTTGAGGGTTTTCTTCCATGGATATTTCTTTGTTACACAATTGCTACTTTGGAATTCATGTGGTTCTTGAACTTGAGTTTTAACCTTTGAAGCCATTTTCATTACTGTGATTCTATGACCATGCCATATTTTCAAACAAGATGTGCAATATTTAGGGACATTCTCATATGATAACCACTATTCCCGCATCCTATCCAAATTATACTACGAAATTTTTGTATTAAATTGATTGCAATGTACAGCCTTATAACGTTAGGCCAGCCAAGTGTAGTAGTAGCATAATCTGTTTTCATTGGATTGCCTAGAAATCTACTGATAGAGAGTAAACTTTCCTTAGATAAAAAAATGTATTGGAAGATAGGAGAAATTGACCCAAATAGGAGCAATAGATAATTCAACATCAGATCTGAAATTATGGAGTCCATTTAAACATCATCATAGGAAATTTCATGATGAACCATTGATTTCTTAACCAAATTCTATGATTATCATTTTCACGATTCAGTGTAATCAGAATATGTTTGTTATCTAAGAGTCTAATTAAGAAGCCATATCTAAGACCAAAAATATCAAAAGTTAAGTGAATATCAGAAATCGAAGGACTACCACGAGAGAATTTACTAATCAATGAAAGCTGAAAAGGGGCTGAGAGGTTAACAATTTCATCAGCAAAAAATAAAACCGCCGGATGTATACCTACGTGGCGTTTAATAAAATATTTGAAAACTAAAACTGAAAAAAAAATGTTTGTTTAGTTTTGAAAATTGTATTTGAAAAAATGTTGTTTGTTTGAATATAATACATTTGAAAACTGAGTTTTTTAATATGACAATTTTGCCCTTTGATAGGGGTTAAATACTAATTTTACCATTGACCTACAAAGGTAATTCAACACTTTTACCTCCAGTAAAATACTATTTTTACCTATGTGACCTAAGCATACACATCATCTACATTCTAGAATACATGTGACCTAAGCAGACACATCATCTACATTCTAGAATACATGTGACCTAAGCATACACATCATCTACATTACACAAATTTACCTTTTTGCACTTCATTTTTTTACCTATAAATATCCCCTTCATTCATTCATTCAAAATACACCAAAAAAACATATCTTTTTTCAAGAGATATAAAGCCATTGGTAATATAAATACAAGCCAATTTTCGAGGGTCTTATACTCTCTCTTTTCATACCCCAAAAAATATCAATCCTTATGCGCTCTCTCTCCTACACACGTTTATTATTTATTTCGTTGAAATATTTTGTAATCATAATTCTATACTTATAAATAGAATTAAGGAAATTATAGAAAGAAAGAAAGAGAGATTGGTAGCTTGTATTATCATCCAAATTGATTGCATTTGAGGTAATACAAAGCAAGCACACACAAAAGGAGGACGTACTGCCGGACTAGCACAAGCGCTACCGGGAGAACCTACCTTAATAAAAAACGTCTCGTGTTCATCTTTATTTTTAATCAGTTTCTGCCGGTACTGTTCACATATACGGTGGTACTGTTTACAGTCACTGTTCATAATTATTGTTCACATATACAGTGGTACTGTTCGCAGTCACGGTGGCACTGTTCACATATATAGTGATACTGTTCACAGTTAAAATCCATTATTAAACCTCTAATTCACCATTATTCATTGATTGGTCGGTCGTCAATTATCTGTTCTAGATTTTGACACCATCAGTTTGGCGCCGTCTGTGGGAACGATAAGCTCTTTAAAGCTCTCGTTCTTTAAAAATTACAAGTGAATTTTCGGTGAAAAACTCAGAATCTGGCGGGCCTGTGCTACCTCAATATTATTAGGCGCATAACTTTGTGCTCAAAACTCCAAATCATACGATTCTGAAGTCCATTTTGAAGAAAATTTTAAGAGCTAAAACTTTTCAGTTTAATCATTTTTCAAATTTGGTCATCTTAGGGTACAAAACGGGGATACAAAGTTGCTGCAACAAAAAATGCGAAAATCTGGCAAGCCTACGCTAGCTCAATATCTACGGGCGCATAATCATTCAAAAATCCAGTTACGCAAGGGGATAAAACCTAAAAGAAGAGATAAGTTATTTTTTGATAACTCATATATGATTTTTTTATCTTTGTTTTAACATATCTAAAGTTGTATCATTTTCTTACGATCAATAATCTTTATTGTAGGTAAAATTGATGAGCTTCCAAAAAATTACAATTGAATGTAATTTTTATCAAGTTCATCCTACAAACCACAAGAAAGAAATTAAAGAGATTTTCAGCGGATATCAAACTTTCACAAAGCTAAATGTGATTTTGAAGTCCGTCAGACAACCGCTGGACCACCCCAGCCCAAAGAGACTTGACTGAGAATGATCATCTATTGTTGCACCACTGGTCAGAGATCAAGATTTTGACGTTCCCTGGTAATAAATGAGAAAATTGTCAAAATTTGTCTAAGTCAGAAGAGGGCATGGCTCTACTCAAGACTTAGCAAAAAAGAACAAATTTTTCTTTTAAGAAACCCTGGTAATAAATGAGAAAATTGTCAGAATTTGCATAAGTTAAAAGGGAGCAAGACTTTACTCAAAACTCAGCACTTTGCCTAAGTTAAAAGGGAGCAAAACTCTACTCAAAATTTAGCAATTTGCCTAAGTTAGAAGAGAGCAAGACTCTACTCAAAACTTAGCAAAAAGAACAAATTTTCCTTTTAAAAAAATCAAGGACTTAAATAAAAATTGTAGAATTTGCCTAAGTCAGAGGGTGCATGACCTACTCAAGACTTAGCCAAAAAGAAAAATTTTTCTTTTAAAAACCAAGGACTTCAAAAAATTGCTATCCACATATAAGGGCAATGCTTAAACAGTCACAAGTGGAACATCTCTGGAACATTTTTACAAAACTCTCACTAGAGGTGCACATTATCTAGTCACTAAAAAAAGGCTGAAGAATTTGAAGATCATCAGCACCAAAATTCAAAATAGTACTTAAATCAGAAGAAGAATAATCAGAAAAATCATGGCGAATATCCCCTAAAGCTGTCCAGTCAGAACCCGTTGTTTCGGCAAAATCCGCAACAAAATCATCTAATGAAGATTGCAACAAAAAATCGTCCGAGGCAGCTTGGTAAACGGCGTCCAAGGTAGCCTGGTCATAGGACGGATTTGGAAATGACGGCAGATCCACTTCAGTCAGAAAAGCCCCATTTTCTATAATATTCACGGTAGTCAGAATAACAGCAGGCACGTTATTTTCTGCAGATGAAGGGAACCTCGAAGAACCTTCAGGAGGAGTAGAGAAGCATAACGGGTTAACGCAGGAAGACCCCCTTCTAACTGAGCCTCTAATGCCGTCACCCGTGCTTGTAGCTCTTCCACCTTTTGTTCAAGAGAAGCAAGAAGAGCAGTACAGCCTTTAGTGGAATTTTCGATTATCGCTGTGGCTTCAAAAAGGAATGAATTGAGAATCTCAAGATATTGATGTTTGGTGATATTTTGTAAAATATCTGCAACACTTTTCACCCCGAAAACAGTGAAAATTGTGCGATAATCCTGACGAGTAATCACATCCATAAAAATTTGTGCATATTCACACAATGGCTGACATTTCTTGCGTCTATAAGTACAAGCAGTACAAGAAGAACCTGTACAACAGAAGGTATTCGGCATACTTGTGATTTACTTTCCCTTATTCATGGGTATCCCCTGTAAAAGGTATAAGAAGAAGATGGATCTTGAGGGAGATGACAAGAAAGAGGGGACAAGAGGCATCTAGCATTGAAAAAATCCCGAAGACGAAAAGCTGTCTTCTTAAAAAGTCAAAATATGCAGCGCCTCCCGCGTGCATCTAGGCTCCACCGCCCTAGATCCATCTTTAATGTCGTCATAGGGGGAGAAAATGTGTGTATGATGTTGATGTTGATGCTGCGGTAATGCTTTTTTTAAAAAAAAGTTATACATATGTTTATATACATATGTATACGTATATGTATATATACATATAAAACCTCTCAAAGGCAAAAGACCTCTAACACAGGCAAAAGACCTCTAAAAAAGGCAAAAGACCTCTAACACAGGCGAAACACCTCTCAAAGGCAAAAGACCTCTAAAAACGGTAAAAGACCTCTAAAACAGGCGAAAGATCTCTCAAAGGCAAAAGACCTTTAACACAGGCAAAAGACCTAACACAGGCAAAAGACTTCTAACACAGGCGAAATACCTAACACAGGCAAAAGACCTCTTGCAGGCATCGAATTGTCGACCTTGTTCACCTACGAATGATTCGGGTTTAAGACATCACGAACTTCAGAGCTCAAAGCTACTACTAGCTCCCGGGTTGAAGGATATCCTCACCAATCAACTCATCCGAGCTAAATAATAAGGATAGGGGCAATTGATGGGGGTTAAATACTAATTTTACCATTGACCTACAAAGGTAATTCAACACTTTTACCTCCAGTAAAATACCATTTTTACCTATGTGACCTAAGCATACACATCATCTACATTCTAGAATACATGTGACCTAAGCATACACATCATCTACATTACACAAATTTACCTTTTTGCCCTTCATTTTTTACCTATAAATATCCCCCTCATTCATTCATTCAAAATACACCAAAAAAACATATCTTCTTTCAAGAGATATAAAGCCATTGGTAATATAAATACAAGCCAATTTTCGAGGGTCTTATACTCTCTCTTTTCATACCCCAAAAAATATCAATTCTTATACGCTCTCTCTCCTACACAGTTTATTATTTATTCTGTTGAAATATTTGTAATCCTAATTCTATACTTATAAATAGAATTAAGAAAATTATAGAAAGAAAGAGAAAGAGAGAGATTGGTAGCTTGTATTATCATCCAAATTGATTGCATTTGAGCTAATACAAAGCAAGCACACACAAAAAGAGTACGTACTGCCGGACTAGCATAAACGCTACCGGGGGAACCTACCTTAATAAAAAACGTCTCGTGTTCATCTTCATTTTTAATCAGTTTCTGCCGGTACTGTTCACACTCACTGTTCACATATACGGTGGTACTGTTCACAGTCACTGTTCATAATTACTGTTCACATATACAGTGGTACTGTTCGCAATCACGGTGGTACTGTTCACAACCACCGTTCACATATACGGTGATACTGTTCACAATCACTGTTCACAGTTACAATCCATTATTAAACCTCTAATTCACCATTATTCATTGATTGGTCGATCGTCAATTATCTGTTCTAGATTTTGACACCATCACCCTTATTAGTATATTAGTTTATTCGTGTTTTTGGGTGTTTTGGGGGTATAATAGGTAATTTACAATAGTATGTCTTAAGTTTTTAGTTTTAAATGGCTTGTTTATCACTTAAAATTTTTGATAGTTTTAAGTGGTAAAAATTTAGTTGCCACTTAATTTTTTGAGTTAACAAACAACTTTCACATTACTTAAATCTGAAAACTTTAAGTTTTCAGATTTAAGTGGCCAAAACAAACAACCCCCTAGTTTTTTAGGTTAAATAGATGTCAATAATTTTGTCTCGCCAACGACTTCTGCGAACAACTTTGTGGCAATGACAATCAGAGTGTCCTCCCATGAAATTGCTATTACTGTGTTTTAGATCAAAAAGCATATGTTAGCAAAAGAAGCGTAATGTTAATGCGTACCCTAAGGGCAGCACTTATAAGATACTAATGTTACAAAAATAGTAGAAGGAAAATAGTTAAAACCCTAACAGTCCGTTTGGATTGAGGGAGTAAGAACGGAAGAAAAAAAAAAGAGGAGGAAGGATTGTATTTTACTAATTTGGATATATTTATTTATATGAAGGAGTGGAGAAGAAACAGAGGGATTATGAGAGAATAACAATCCCGTCTATTCCTTTATTTTATTTTTTTACAATATTGGAAGGATTGGGAGGGAAAGGAAAGGTTTTTAATGATTTTTTACGTTATTCCAAATTTAATCATAGTTTTTTGATAATATATTAATTCACATTCCTTTCCTTTATTTTATTCTTTTTATCCTAATAAGATTTATTTTTATTCAATTCTTTTCCGTCCTTAGCTATCCAAACAAAAATAAAATTAAGCTAATTCATTTCCATTATTATATTCATTCTCCTCCTAATTAACTATTTTCTTTTCATCATTTTCTTTCAATCCAAACAGACTGTAACTCATTTTGAAGATATTCATGTGAAAGGCAACAAAAATGAATAATTTTAAAGAGACACTTAATTCAAGGATACTATAAATTAATGCAGTGGAGAAAAATAATGTGTCTGCCACCATGATGCAATGGGTGCCAGTGGTGGCAGTCTGCCATTGGTTCTGCATCTCACACGAAGCTCTCCTTCTTTCTTCATATGGGTGGTGATCTATCAAATCTTAATTTCAAAGATTTATTTGTATACATATGTCTTAATGTTTGATGGATATGGTGTTGTTACTCGCCGCAGGAACGTGGCAATGATAGTGGTCGCAATAAAGTGCGATGCTGGTGGTGCTGGATATTTGAGGGAGATGGAGAGGAGTGGGAGAGGCTGGTTATGGAGGGGGGAGAGAGAGTGGGTGTGCTACTTAGTTTTTTTTTTGTTTTAGTAAAGTTAAATTAGGTTATCTCCAATGATCATTTATATCCATACAAATTTTTATGATATAAAAGAAAAATAGAAAAAAAATATGTTCTAATAAAGTTTTTTATAACCATTTCTATGTGAGGTGAAAGTTGAGTTACATGAGGAATTTCTATCACATAGAAATTTTTTATCACCATTTCTATATGTAGAAATGGTGAATGATGATCGAAATTTTCAATGTGACATAGCACATCCTCATTGGATACAAAAAACTCATTAATTTTCTCTCATTCTTAAGTAAATGCTAAGATAGAAATAGTACAATTGGAGAAATTTTATTTGAAACTTTTCTATCTACACAATTATATTGTCAAATAAATATGTAAATATATTAAAAGTACCATGACATATAAGATAAAAATATATTAACAAAAAATACCACTAGAGATATCTTTTAGTTTCCTCAATTCACTTATTGGTTTGCTACATAAGAACTATCATGTCTAGTTAAAAACGCTCAACAAAAATAGACTTAATAAGACACGTATTTTTGTTACTTTTAAATACATATATAATACAAAAATAAATATATATAAATAGTTATTTTAAAAAAACATAGTATTTAATTTGTTGGAAAAAAGATAATTTAGGGCAAGACCCTCATCTTGGAGAGATACGTAAATTTGAATTGAATGGGCACTGGTTGTCGATGAAGAGAGGAGAAGAAAATGATGGACATAAAACATAGACCCATAGAGAAGAAAGGAAAGAGAACCTCGACCCCCCGAGTTTTTTACCAAAATAGACCACTTTTTCAACTTATTTATTAAACTAACGCACTTTTCAACTTATTTACCAAAATAACATACTTTTTAAAATAGTGATTTCGAATCACTATTTTTCCTTAAAAATAGTGATTCGAAATCACTATTTTAAAAAGTGTGTTATTTTGGTAAATAAGTTGAAAAGTGCGTTAGTTTAGTAAATAAGTTGAAAAAGTGGTCTATTTAGGTAAATAAACCCACCCCACCCCACCCCCCCCCCCCCCCCCCCCCCCCCCCCCCCCCCCCCACACACACACACACAAAACCTTTCTCGGCAGTCCCAACAAAGAAAAGAATCAATCTTTTTGCATATATTTCTTTTCTTTTTTTGGGTTAGTATCTTTTTTGCATATTTCAAACAGTGTGAGTCATGCCCCTCAATTTACATATCAGTCCAACCCCCTATTCTCTCTCTTCGCTGTCTTCCTCTCTGTTTTTCTGATCACGACGAACCCTGTAGCTCTCTGGATTATGTGTACTCAGCATTCAATTTTTTTCATCATTTTCCTTCCCAATCTTCTTTTATTTATTTATTTAATTATCAATTTGCCTTTTGACTACCCTCCATCTTCCTCCTATACATGTTGTTTCTTCTGAAAAATAAAAGGCAACGCCCTAGATTAGATTCGTCGACGCTGTATCCATTCTTGGTGGGTGGATTTGTATTACAACCCTTTTCAACAGAGAACCCTTTTTCTTTATCTTGTTCCTTTTGATCAACAACTCACTTGCTACTCATCTGATCTGGCTGGTGGGGGTTTTAGTAGGTCGGTCTTTATTTTTTTACTTTCCTAACGTACAGTCACTCACCAATTGACCCACAATCACAATCACTGTTGTTCTTCAATAATATAATTATTTGGGCAAGAAATCCACCAAAACCCAGATGAGACAAAGCATCTTCCAAAACCCTCACACTCACAAAATCCCTAATTACTATTATTATTATTATTATTTTCATGTTTTGTATTAGTAGTAGGAGTTGAAGCTCCTCGTTATTATTCTTTCTTCTCAGATCAGATCACATCACATCATATGGCCTCTTCATTCTTTACCATCGTCATCATCATATTTGTTGGAATCTTCAACTTCTGTATGCTTCTGGTGGATTCTCAACAACAGTCCCTCCTCCTCCGCTATTCTCCTCACCACCACCGCACCGCCGCCACCAACATCCCCATCCCTACCCCCACCCCCACCTCCACCTCCTTCTGCATCTCCTCCGCCGCCAGCTCCACCATCACCTTCCTCTCTTCGTCGTCCTCCTCCTCCTCTCAGAAGAAGGCATAATTTTCCTCCTCATAACGATCCAACAAGGGGATATACCAATAGGACGCCGCCACCGCCACCGCCACCGAAGCAAAACCTCAATATGGGGAAGAAGATTGGCCTCTTGTTTTTGGGCATTTTGGTCATTTTGCAGGTCTGTTTTGCAGCATTCTTAATGATCAAGAAGCGCCAACTCTTAAAGACCCTTGAAAGAGACTAATTGGATTTGAATTTTATCATCTCACTAATTGGGTTCAGAATTAGGGTTCCACTGAATTGAGGTTCTTTAGCTGAAAATCGAGTCCATACATGGATGGACCATACAGATTGACTTCTACATCTGGGGTACTCGCTCTTGTAAAAAGGGATATTTCTTGATTGGTATTCTTTACAATTTATTTGTTCATTTCTCTGTTTTAACTTACACTTCTTAATCCTTATAGATCACAGCTGAAGGAAGCACTTTTTCAGCTACACTGTTTTTGGGTGATCTTACCACCTTCTAAGTTTCCTAGTTTTGCCAGTATGATTGTATTATCTATATATATATACACTTGTATTTGAAAAGCTATGGAAAGATTCTAAATTGAAATTTTGTCATTCCTTTGTCTAATTTATGTTTTCTGTATAACTAGAAAGTTGGGAGTAAAAAGTATTCTACTTCAATAGAATCAATAATTGACTATAAAAAATGTGACAACAACAAAGTACATATGATATAATCCATCGGATTGAAGTGTGAAATCCCAGAGGTGATGAGTTGTGGGAGATTATCAATACTTCAGTGGGTACAAAACCATTCACCATTAAGTTAAATTTCTCTGGTTTGGCTACATTTGATACTGTGGTATTTAGTAGGAAAAAAGTATGTTATCCTGTGAAGGCACTTGTTTTGGTAACAAATCAGTAAAACTTGGCATGTTTAACGTATTTCTACAAGAGCTAGCTTATTTTCACATTTTACTCTGTCTGGCTAGGATTACATTGCTAAACAAGACAACACATTCGTCAGTGCAATTTGCTATATTCCCGCTTTCCCAAATTAGGAGACCATATTTGATTTCGCACTGGTGAAGGAAACCACTAATTTCACAAGATAAATGGTCGAGAACAATTATACTTGGGACTTCCCAAAAAGAATAAGACGGACTCTTAACTTCCAATCGTAAATAGCATATAGCCTGAAATTCTTAAATAGAATACTAGGTTATTAGAAGACATAGTGATAATGTATGATATTTTAGCAGTTTGTTGCCTTTTTTCTAGTTTTTTATGGTCGGAGGTAAAGATGGCAGCTTTGTATGAATGGAAAATGAAATATAGGTAGATGAGGTTACAATGCTTTTTGTTTGAGGAGGGGGGGTCGTGTTCTTCAGCACTGCTCATAATATTTAAGTGGTATCTTGGATATGACAAGATTGGGAATTGTAGCCTACCTTCTTTTCTCCGCCAACCTTGCTGATAAGGAACAACTACTTCTGAGTTCCTTGTAGTACCCTCGTTCACTGCCATGTGATACACCTGGACGGCTGGACCAATGGTGAAGCTCCATGCAAGCGTCATCTATGCTTGCAGGGGCGCATGTGCTGTTGTTTAGGAAATTATGGCATATGGATTGCTTATTAGGCACTGGTTACTCGTTCATTGGAATAAGACCCTAGAGGCATCATCTATGTTGCCCCAATATCCAACTTAGTACAAAGATGGAAGACTGCGTTTTACCTCAAATAGGATGTTAATTAGGCGGTTTACTGTGACTCGTGGTAATAGATCTATTGTCAAAGTGGTTGGCCGTTAGCAGAGAGATCTGCAATTTGGTGAAGCCTTAGGCACAAGGAGTTTTAGTTTGAAGGTTTTTCCGATATAATCCATTTATATATATCTAGTGATGTTTTCTTTAGAGGATGTCTATCTAGGAAGGGATGAAATTTGTTACTCAATTCATGTTCATTTTTGGTCATTCAAAAGCTTTCACGAGGTACATGGATGAAGGAAATCACAAGTCCAGTTGCTTTGGAGAACTTCATTAGGATCCGTTGATCCTACTTGAATTGTTGAATTGGTTGCCAGTTTATTCTTAACAGGTTGACCCGGTAAATATGCTTTAAAAATGAGTGACACTAACCTGGCTTTATCTTTTTAAAACCGGTAAACATGTTTACTCGTACCTTTCATTGTGCTGGGGAAGTTTCTATTCTGATAATCCAGACATATCCAAAGGATGAAAATGTTAAGAGTCTCTTTGTCTTGAAAAGGATTTAGAATATAGAAGTTTAAGAAACTTAGATTGGGTTGTTGAATCTTTAAGAAAGCTATGTTTGGAACCCTCTCACCTTTAAAACTGTGTTCTTGTGACGAGGGCAAAGTCCCAATCAGTATAAGAAGAACCGGAGGAAAAGTAGGTCAAGGATGGAACTTTTCACCACATTCAACCGCATTGTTTTCAGTATTATAGATGTGGTCATACTGCACAGAAGTTTTTTCCTCAAATTTTCCTAGTTGGAAAGGATAAATTTTCATGGGATTCTCGTTCTATAAAGTATCAAGTCATATTATTCCTTTTCAAATTGCTGTTGAACAATCTGCCCTCCATTCAAAGTTAAAAGTAACCTTTTGAATTTCTGATAATTTTAGAAAAAAAAATAGGCAATTTGGACGTAGGTACTTTTATAATGGACAAAATTAGACTTAGCAACTCTTTTGTTTAAAAATTAAACTTTGGTGCAAATTCCATCAATCTACGTTCAAAATTAACGGATACGTGATTTGCATGTACCTTTAATCCTCCAAATCCAACTATAGTTAACACTTCCAAAAAAAGAAAAATGTCCCAAACTACCTCCGATCTCCATCATCAACACCATCTCCACCTTCGATTTCCACTACCTCCGATCACTGACGACCTTCATAACCATCACCACCATTGATTTTTAATCACTTCCCTTCAACACCAACACCAACACCTCCACCTCCACCTCCGACCCTTCATCAATACTATGCAACCAAATAAACCATACAACTACCGCCATTCCCTTCCCTAACCATTGCCATCCCTCTTTCAACCACGCTGTCTTAGCTATGCACCTTCAATCTCTCACCACCAAACCACGACACAACAATAATCCATCACTCTCACCTCAATCCAATAATAATAATAATAAAAACCCTATATAATCTTCAATCACCCAAAACTCTTTGGAAGATTGATCACTGTTGTTTTCCCCAAAAATTTGGGTATATATATATATACACAGAACACATATATACATACAATATACCTATACACCATTGTTATTTTTTTTTCTAGAGAGGAGAAATCGTTAGAGGGGTGGAGGTCGGTGAAAGGGGCAGAGGTTGGAGGTGAGGTAGTTGTGATAGAAGGACATGATCGATGGTGGTGGTAGTTATGAAGGTCTGTGATTGGAGCCTTAGAAGTGTGGTGGTGACTGTTTATTTCCCTTTTTTTTTCTTGAAAAAAATAATAATTTAACTAAAGTTGGCTTATATGGGTTAAAGCGCATGGACTCCGTCACATGGCTGTTAGTTTTTAACGGAAATAAAAGGAAAATTTACGCCAAAGTCTAATTTTTAAACAAATGAGTACTTAAGTCTAATGCCACCTATTATGAGAGTACCTAAGTCTAAATTACCCCCAAAAAATAATAATATAATTTTAACTTTTTTTATTACATTAATGCAAAATTCGAATTCAAGACCTCCCGCTAGTCGGGTGTGAGTTCTTGGCTAATTTTAACTTAACGAATGCTCAATATAAAACTTATTTATCATTATAAGATTTGGTTATCGATTATGTTCAAATAAAAAAAAATACATAATAAGAAACATTTTAACTTTGCATTCCATATCCAAACACCCCTTTTCTCTCCTTAATTTAAGTTTGCTTTCGACATTTATTTATTTGGAGTTTTCGTCCCAGTGTTAGTGAATTGTGTTATTAGTAATTATGGGAAAATAAACTCAAGTTTGGATTAAAGTGAGTATAACGATGATAAATTAGTTCTAGACAGTAGACACAAAGAATTTGTCAAAAAAAATGTTATTTAGAAAGCTGATGCAGCCGTATTTGATTATGATTAATGAAGTTATAAAGTTCGCTTGCACATTGAGAAAGTGGAACAACTTAGTTGTAGGTGTCCATTTGAATTTAGGATAGATCTTAGGGATTGAGTCTTACTAGTGGGATTTTCTTTGTTGGTAGCTAATGAATTTGAATTTCCTCTCTTTTCTATTAAAAAAATAAAAAAAAATTCACTTGCACACCAAATAAATTAATCTAATTTATTGATGCATATAACAACCACACCAATTGGATCAAGTGAAATCTTAGATTCCCATTATCGAAATATTAAGGCTCCGTGATAACACACTTGATTTGGTAAGAAGTTGGAAAATAAGTTGAAGCATGCGATAAGATGCTCTCAATTTCATGCTCATTTTATAAATAAATGTCCTCCATCTATCATAAATTTTTGTGAAAATTTTTTTTACTCAACCACCAAAAGAAATTTTCTTCATGAAAAAAAGGGGATTAAATAATTTAAACCCTGGAAGTTTGGGTGTAGTTGCAACTTAAACCCTAAACTTTTAATTTTTGTAATGTAAACCTCAAAGTACATAAATCTCTGCAATCAATACCTTCCATCCACCACCGTTTGAAAGAAGCCATCTCGTCTTACGTGGATTGATTGTGTGGCGCCTACGTAGATTGAGTTTAGAATTGGCAGCAATTTTCCCTCCGTATGCACATCACGTGCCAAACATGTGATAATCTCCATGTGATGTTTATATGCTCTGATTTTGGTGAGGCCATTCATCCGCCCATACGTGAACAAATTTAAAGAGAAAGAAACACATAAATGGATAGAAGAATATGTTTTTATGGAAACCCTACTACTCTTAGAACTTCTTGGACTGATTCAAATCCAGGAAGGAGATTTGTTGGTTGCTCGAGATTTGGTGTAAGTCTTCCAACCTTTGCTCTGTTTTTTTCGGCCTTCATAATTGATTGCCTGGCAATGTTATTTATTTATTTTTTTGGATAATAGAACTGTGCATGGATGTGGGTTCTTTATGTGGATTGATCCACCAATGTGTGCAAGAGCAGTGCAGATCATACCAGGACTGCTAAGGAGAATTAACAATCTACAAGAGCAGAGGAACAACAAGAGAGAAAAATGGCTTTGGATTTTATTGTTTCTATCGTGGTTGATAATGTTATTCATTCTTTGTAACAATTCAAGTTTGAAGGAGAAGCCTGACAAACCATAACTCCTTTAGGGATTACTATGGGATTGAAGTAGCACTACAATTATTTTTGGTGGTTTTTGCTATGTAGTGGAGAATATTTTATGTAATGAATTCCCTTTGAGTAATGAAATCCACTTTATTTTGTCCATTTGGTGCAACAATGTGGAAAACAACCATCGAAACTTTGCACTTTTTGCATTCATTAATCTTTGACAATTTAACAAGTAGAAATGAATTTAATGGGGCAAATGCCTTATTTCAACACAAACATAAGAACAAGTCTATAATTCATAAAACAGAGTTAATACCATATATGCCCCAAAAATATTGCTTACAAGAACACAAAGCTTGTGTATTTCCATGTCTATACAAAAAAGAAGAACACAAACTTTGGCCAACCATGTCTATACAAAAAAGAAGAACACAAACCTTGTGTAATTCATAAAAGGGGGCTAGTACAATGTTTACAACCTTGTACTGTGCATAACAAAAAAAAACATTATAATAACTTGTGTATTTTATGTCTATACAAACAAAAACCCCTTTTGTAGAACCAAAAAAACCCCACGGCTTTAGCTATGTAATGCATATATGTGCAACACATCCACCTTCAACTTGTGAATTACAATAGTCAAATCCTTTGACCTCTTCAATTAATTAATTGAGATCCTGAACCTGCAGCACATCCACCTTGAACTTGTGAATTGTTGGTATGTGACTGTTGTGTGCCATGTGTTTGCACAGCTACCCTTACAGTTTCCAATGACCCTGTGTTCCCCATGTATGCAGCAGTCTTCCTTTTAACCTGTGAATATGTAGTTAGTATACAAATGAAGAGGGCTTTTAATAAAAAGGAGGTTTATGTACTTACAGATAATTTAACCCTATGTATACGTGTAGTACTTGACTGAGACCCATATATCATCCATTTACAACCCTCCTTACAAGTAGCCCTCACCTTGGTCCTTTCACATTTAGTTATTTTAATCTGCTTTCCAATTTTTATACCATGCTTTTTTATTGCTTCGGCTAGTACTTTTGAGGATGGAAACAACATGCCTAGGTTAAAAGCTGGTCCCTCCATGTCTGTGGTGTGGTTAAACTCAATCAATTTCTTCTTTTTTTTGGTTATTATCCTCATCAGATGAATCATCTAGGCTTTTAAGGTCATCAGAGATTGCATACTCATCAGTGTTACTATCACTCCCATCATTGCCCCTCATCTCATCTCTTTCCTTCATTTTTTCCCTAAACCCATCCCATTCAACTTCTTGGTCTATGTTCTCATCAAACAGTCTATCATCTTCCTTATAATCACTAACAGAGAAGTACTCAAGCTCAGTAGACCCATCACTATCACTGTCTTCTTCTACACCATTATGATAAAAGGACTGCTCAACTAGGACTTCCACTGGTGAACTACATGTTGGGTCCACTACAACATTAACATTACCACTAGGTGTTGGGTCAACTATAACATCCACTTGAGAAGGTATTGGACCATTTTCTACACTAGACTCAACGTAGATATTTATTGATCTTTTTGAATACATACTATTCAAAAAAGACATTAACTACTTATCATCCTCTAATTTTAGCCATGGTTGTGTCTCACCCATTTTGTAATAACAAGGTACAAGGCATTGATACCCTAACTGCTTCAATATATCATCAATCTCAAGCATAGACATTAAATCGAAATTACAATAGTCAAAGTAGCCGATTGTACCTCCCATATAGCATTTTTCATAATTCTTTCTACTGACAAAAGAGCCTCCATAATGGATTTTAAGTGTAAAATATGAATCATTACCTTAAGCACATGTCAACAGCAAAAATAAATAAATTACTTTTATATCTTAAAGGCTTCTGAACAACAAAAAGACAATAAATAAACAATGTTTATTGATTTAATAACATCCAGGACCACATTGTTGGGACCACATCACAAACAAACAATAAATAATGAAAAAAAACCCTAAACAGTTATTAAACTATCTAATAAACCAATTACCAACCAACTGACCTTAAGATTAAACATTATAATACTTTAACTTCTCATCAAAAAAAATACAAATTTCTCTAAAAACAAGTAATGTTATGGGATGAACTTACCATAATCTGGGGAATTTGTTTCAGTCGGAAGACGGAGAGAGCGAAGATCAGAACACATTTTCGAGCCCTAATTATGCTGATGATCGAACATCGACACCTTCAACCCTCAGAAGCCCTAACTTTGTCCCGTTAATGGTCCTCCGATTTAGTCTAAATCATTTATGTAGGAAGAAGAAATCTAAATCCACGTAGGCGTCACGCAATCAATCCACGTAAGACGAGATGGCTTCTTTCAAATGGCGGTGGATGGAAGGTATTGATTGCAGAGATTTATGTACTTTGAGGTTTACATTGCAAAAATTAAAAGTTCAGGGTTTAAGTTGCAACTACACCCAAACTTCAGGGTTTAAATTGTTTAATCCCCAGAAAAAAACGACAAAGTACCACATATCTCAACTTATTTTTCAACTTTTCACAAAAATCAACTATTTTATTTTCCTTTTTCATTTTGTTATCAATCCAAACCTTAATATTCTCTTATAATTCAGGCTGTCTAAATTATGTTTTTGCTGTGAAAGTTCTCTCTAAATTAACCCTTTTTTCTCTTCATCTTTCGATCTTTCCCTCCAGTCACACGCTCACACTCATAACCGAGACAATCTTTACCTTTTTCGAACTAATAACGTCCTACACATATTAATATGCTAGACACTGATTGATTACAAAATAAATCCTCTTCGCTAATAAGTTTATCTATTTCAAAACATATTAATCAATTTCCCCAGACCCAACTCTTTAAATGGATAGAATTTCCATGGAGGACTGGTTTCCCCATTTTATTTAAGTGCAAAGTCAATTTTGAACAATTGCAGAATGTCAAATACTACTCCCAAATCCTTCTTACCCGTTAGAAGTGTTCAGGGACGGAGAGTAGCAAATAAAATAAAATAGCTTTATTATTTGATGTTAGATTTACATTGCATGGTATGTTGCACTCAATAAAATTGAACGAAGGTGATAAACAAAATTCAATTAGTCGAGGATTGGAATCGCCCTCAACTTAATAACATAAGAAGTCAATAAAATAGACAAATGTGATTTAGATTCCAATTAGTCGAGGATTGGACACAGATGGCCGGGAATCGCCCCCGATGTACGTAATAACCTTCTAAGTTGTCTTAACGGAACCTGCGATTGATTTACCATATATATATTATGTGTTAAAACACAAATTAAAAAGGAGGCCGGCCACTTGTGCTTCCTTAACTGCTACAACAGAACCTGCAGCTATCTCTTTCTTTTTTTGACAAATGGAGTAAAGTAGCTCTATCTGAATCTGAATGAATTAATAGTACCAGTTACAGAGATTATACATATCAAGATTCCTCAGTCAAATTATGCTTCAAGATTATATATAATTATAATCCCCAACATGCTCCTCTAATGGGCACAACCTAAAAAAAACTGGGACGTGAATTAAGCAGCGAAAGCCCTCATAGCTCAACATCATTTAATGCCATAGAGCCAAAATCCGGAAAATAGATCTCCATTAGATTCCCCGGATACCGCTAATGACCAAATTGGCAGTTGATAAGTACTAACCATCTGCACCCACAAACAAAAAGAACCAAGGGATGAATTATAGTTATAGATATATGGGGTATAAAAATTGACACAAAAAAAAGGGCAAGTAAGAAGTTCAATGGTATATATATACCAGTATGATGTGGGGTTTGATTGGAACAGATCTTGGGCAGACAAGGGCATGGAGATAGAGAGCTGGGTAGCACTAGAGACTGATGCTGATGCATGGTTGTGTTGATGGTGATGGTGATCAATATCAAGCCAAGTGGCACTCTTGTTTGGTTTCCACTCACCCAAGAAGTGGTGGAAAGGCTTTGTTGTTTCCCCTATTTTCTCTTCTTCTTCTTCTTCAATGGACCTGCTGGCCACTGATTTAAAATCAGCACCCATAATGAAGCAATGTTGTTCTTGTTGTGCTAATTGCTTTTGTTGCTCATTTGACTTGTCAACAAGGCTTTGGAAATGTAGGTGATCAGAGCGGTCTCTTGAGGAAGTCATTGTCAGTGTTTTTGGGTATGAATATTCATGGTGATGCAAAAGGTTTCTCACACTCCCTGGGAAGAAATCTCTCTCATCCTCCCTCATTCCTCCTTGCAAGTACCTGTGTTACGTTACATATATACCAATTACTCTATTAATATCTTAATTATCTTTTGAAACTAAAAGGTACATGTATGTATCTACACATGCAACACACATACATTTATATAGACTACACAGTCCACCTATTGATTGCCAAAGCGATATATATATATTCTTCTTTTTCAATTGAATAAAAGGAATATATATATATATATATATATTGCTTTGGTAGTAAAATGAATCGAAGCACAGATATAAAAGATCGATATGATATATTAGTTACCTGTAATCTTTATCTGCTTGAGAATAGGATCCGGAGTTGAAAACATTGGTGCTGCTTGAGAAAGACGAAGGAAGGGGTCTGGTAGTGAAGGAAACAGGAAGGTTAGTCTGGTGAGAATAAGGAAAAGGATGATGGGTTTGTGAAGAGAGTAGTGAGTAAGAAGAAGAAGAAGAGGAATTGGTGATGGTAGGGTTGATGGGTGAGATTGAAGAAAAAATGGACGGTGAAGGGTTGATTGATGGTGGTGGAGAGGTATTATTGTTAGTAAAAGCAGTAGTGTTAACAGTAGTAATAGAAGAAGTAGGAGTAGGAGAAATAAGTTCCACAGGCTTTCTTGAACGGTTTCTGCCTCGATGCATGTGTCTCTCACAATACTTGGAGTCAGGGTAGGCTTCTTTAGAGCACCTCCATTTTTTACCATCTGTTCTTCTGCACCTCCCTGGCTCCGGGTCTATTTTCCTCCCATAATATTGTCCCTGAACCTCTCCCCCCGCCATATTCTCATAATAATATGATCCCATTCCCCACCCAACTGCATGCAAACGTAATTAATTAATTAATTATCCATCATGTATATATTCAAATCTAGCTAGCTACTATTATATTAAACAAAGAAAAAACTGAACATGGCAAGTATTTTATATATATATATATATATTACTAGCCATGGGACATGGAAAAGCTTACTTGGTTGGCGAGCGAAGAGGGTTGAGGAGGAGGAGGAGGAGGAGGAGTCCAAGCTTCTTTTGACAGAAAGTAAGAGATGAGAAGGGATTGGGATACCTGAGACCATGTATTTGAAGATGAAAGCTTGGTGTTCAAGCTCTTGCCATTGATATGATGTAAATGGACATTTATTTCTTCCACTCATCATCCTTAATTTTGCTGCGCGCTTAAACGTACTACTTAATTTTTTAAGGGGATTGATAAAAACCCACACACATATATGCAAGATAAATTTGTTAAGAACTAGAGATAATAGATCAAGGGTAGCTAGCTAGAAGGTTTTTTTTTTTGTTGTTCCTATGTATGTTATAATAAATATATATGGGATGCTTCTCTGCTTTGTTACGGAGTTTCCAATGGTTGCAGAATCAGCTTTGGATATTTAATTTATTTTATAAAAAGAAAAGGAAAAAAAGGGGAAAAGGTTAAAATAAATTAGAAAGGGCGGGTTTGATGACTGACGAGAGTGGGGATGGGTTCAGAGCAGAGCACACCTCCTTCCACCCTGAGACTGCTCTTATTATGACTAACTGACTCACTGACAACTCTCTCTGTCCTCTTTTGCTGCTTCTGCTTCAATTCTGCCCCCCCCCTCCCTCTCTCTCTCTCTCTCTCTCTCTCTCTCTCTGCTGCCTTAATTTGTTGCAGTGGCATTTCTACGGAAATCTATAAATAATTAGACTTCATTTAATAATAATATTAAAAATAAAAAAATAAAAATAATAAATAATTTAAGGGAAAAAATAAATTAAAATATATAGTGAGCATTCTTTATTTTATATTTATTTTTATGAGTATTATCATTCATCTCATTTTATATTTTGTGAAAAAAAATAAAATTCACCACCATCTAAATTTCTTTTTTTCATGGAAAAAACAAAAAAAAAATCTCACTACATCTCTTAATTTATTTTTCAGCTTCTTATAAAAATACATTATTTTTTCTATTTTTTTTCATGTTATTATCAAATGGAGTCTTATACTCTATATATTGAAGGGTGATGTTATTTATATCCTTAAATCTGTCACAAACATTCTTCTCAAAATTTAACTAAAAACATATTTTAACACCTCCTTATTTGTCACAAACACCCCTTTTCATTGCTTGATGTTAGATGAGTGCTTAAAAACACGCTCTCGACGTGTAAGCCGAGTCTATGTAAGTGCACTCACCTCTCATTGGGCGGGCCGTATTTGAAAAACATTCCAGTAATTCATTGCACGATGTTAAGTGAATTATTACAAACAAATTTTTCCTAAGTAGGGCGAGTATGTGCATCTACACTCACTTCTCATTAAACGAGTCTTATGTTAAAATAATGAAAAAACAACTATGTCATCGCTTACATCGTGACGATGTCATCTCTTACATCATGTATCGATGATGTCATCGCTTACATCATGTATCGATGATGTAATCGCTTACATTATGCGTGGTAAGTAAGAATGGATGTGAGCCCTTGGATCACAGTTGGTGAGATTGAATGTGGACCATTGGATGTGTTTTGTAACTACTATATATACCTCCCTATGCTACTCCATTTCATCATCAAGCCAAGAATTAACAAAGCTTGGTAAAGAGAGGTCTAGAGAGAGATTATTGTTTCTCCTAAATTAAGAGAGAGTGTAATTGTTCTCTCCTTATATTTAGGGAGAAGGTGTTGTATCCCATTTTATAAATTAAAATCCTCCCTCATTTGTTTGTGGTTTTTCCTTCAATTTATTTGGAGGTTTTCTACGTAAATTCTGTGTGTTCAATTTTTTCATTTTTTCAATTTTACTTTAGTTGTGTGTGAGCTTTCATTCACCAATTTCATAACAGTGGTATCAGAGGGTCGGGTTCATATCTAATTTTATACTAAAAATAAAATCAGTTGGTGAAAAGGAGGCACGATGGCAACAAAGTATGGAATTGAGAAGTTCAACGGGAGTAATTTCTCGTTGTGGAAAATGAAGATTAAAGCAATTTTAACTAATGGCAATTGCTTAGCAGCAATTGCAGAAAGGCCCGAGGAGATCACTGACGATGGCAAGTAGAACGAGATGGATGGCAACGCAATTGCTGACTTGCACTTAGCACTAGCCGACGGAGTGTTATCTAGTGTGGCAGAAAAGAAGACATCAAAGGAGATATGGGACACACTAACAAGATTGTACGAGGCAAAGTCACTACACAATAAGATCTTCTTAAAAATGAGACTTTATACTCTTCGAATGGCGGAATCCACATTGGTGACCGACTATATTAACACCTTGTATACTCTATTTTCACAACTTATAACGTTGGGTCATAAAATAGAGACTTCTGAACGTGCAGAACTTTTACTCCAAAGTCTGCCTGACTCATATGATCAACTCATCATCAACCTGACAAACAACGTCTTGACTAACTATTTAGTCTTCAACGAACTTGCAGCCGCGGTTCTAGAGGAAGAAAGCAGGCGCAAAAATAAAGAAGACAGACAGTCAAACTCACAGCAGGCGGAAGCACTGACGATGATGAAAGGAAGATCATCAGAGCGTGGCTTTAACGAGAGTCAAAATTATAGTATATCAAAATTAAGGAGTAAGAAGAATTTCAGGTGCTACAACTGTGGTAAGAAATGGGCACATCAAAAGGGACTGTAAGAAGAGGAGTGGAGATCCTGAGTCATCAAATGCTCAAGGGAATGTGGCTAGTACCTCAGATGATGGTGAAGTACTATACAGCGAGGTAACACCGAGCTTGGAAGGCAGAAAATTGTTCGCTGATGTCTGGCTCTTAGACTCAGGAGCACCGTGGCACATGACACCTCGGAGAGAATGGTTTCACACGTATAAACCTATCTCTTGAGGATCTGTCTACATGGGTAACGATCATGCCTTGGAGATTGCTGGTATTGGTTCTATCAAAATAAAAATGTTTGATGGAACAGTCCGCACAATTCAGGATGTACGACACGTGAAAGGCCTGAAAAAAAATCTATTGTCTCTGGGACAATTAGATAATAGTGGGTGCAAAACCCATATTCAAGATGGGATCATGAAGATTGTCAAAGGTGCGCTTGTGGTGATGAAAGCGAAAAAATTAGCTGCAAATCTGTACATGCTCAAGGGAGAAACACAACAAGAAGGAGAAACATCTATTTTATTAGCAAGTTCAGTAGAAGAATCAACGATGATGTGGCACCGCAAACTTGGCCACATGTCGGAACGAGGTTTGAAGATTCTCGCAGAACAAAACCTTCTCCCAGGGCTCAAAAAGGTATCATTACCATTTTGTGAGCATTGTATTATTAGTAAGCAGCACAGATTGAAGTTCGGCAGTTCTAATGCTAGAAGCAAAGCTATCTTAGAACTAATTCATTCTGATGTTTGGCAAGCACCAGTTTTGTCCCTAGGAGGTGCAAGATACTTTGTATCTTTAATCGATGATTACTCCAGGAGATGTTGGGTGTATCCAATCAAAAGGAAGGCAGATATGTTTGAAGTTTCCAAAGTATTCAAAGCGCGGGTGGAGCTTGAATCTGAGAAAAAGATCAAGTGCTTAAGGACGGACAATGGAGGAGAATACACTGGCGATGAATTTGATAACTTCTGTCAACAAAAAGGTATCAAAAGGCAGCTCACTATGGCATACACTCCACAACAAAATAGAGTGGCAGAGCTGATGAACAGAACCTTGTTAGAAAGGACAAGAGCAATGTTGAGAACTGCGGGATTAGCCAAATCATTTTGGGCTGAAGCAGTCAAGACTGTCTACTATGTGATCAATCGGTCACCATCAATCGCAATTGATCTTAAAACGCCTATAGAGATATGGACTGGTAAGCTAGCTGATTATTCTCATTTACATACATTTGGAAGTCCTGTTTATGCTATGTACAATACCCAAGAAACGTCAAAACTGGATCCAAAATTCAGAAAAATGCATTTTCTTAAGGTATGCTGATGGAGTTAAGGGGTATCGCCTGTGGGATCCCACTGCCCATAAGGTAGTAATCAGCAGAGATGTACTATTTATGAAAGATAAATTACAAAAGAAAGATGAAAGCGATAGTACGCAGAAAGAAAATTCAGGTACTACAACAGTTCAGGTGGAGAATAGTTCAGTACAAGAAAATCTAGCTTCTTCTGAAGATACACCAGAACACGAGATACAGGAACCAGCCCAGTCTGAGGCTATAGAAGTTCGGAGGTCAACTCGCGAGAGAAGGCCACTAGCTTAGCAGTCGGAATATGTTACGAAAACCAATATTGCATACTGTCTTTTAACGGAGGAAAGTGAGCCAACAACTTTTCACAAAGCTACAAGTAGCTCGGATGCATCTCTGTGGATGACAGCAATGCATGAAGAAATTGAAGCTTTACACAAAAACAAGATGTGGAAACTAGTACCATTACCTAGTGGACGTAAAGCTATTGGTAACAAATGGATCTATAAGATCAAACGTGATAGCAATGATCAGGTGGAGCGGTACCGTGCTAGACTGGTGGTAAAGGGATATGCTCAGAAAGAAGGTATTGATTTCAACAAAATATTTTCTTCGGTGGTATGACTCACGTCAATCAGAATAATTCTGGCTATGTGTGCTACGCTTAACTTACATCTGGAGCAGTTAGATGTGAAAACTACATTTCTTCATGGAGAGCTTGAAGAAGAAATTTATATGCTCCAACCACAAGGTTTTGCTGAAAATAGGCAAGGAGAACTTGGTTTGCAGGTTGAACAAATCTCTATATGGTCTCAAACAGGCGCCGAGGTGTTGGTATAAGAGATTTGATTCCTTCATAATTAGCCTTGGTTACAACATGCTTAGTTCAAACCATTGTATGTACTACAAGAGGTTTGATGGTGATAATGAATTTATTATCTTGCTGTTGTACGTGAATGACATGTTGGCGGCAGGCCCCAACAAAGCTCAAATCCAGGAACTGAAGGCCCAATTGGCTAGGGAGTTCGAAATGAAGGATTTGAGACCAGCAGACAAAATTCTAGGGATTCAAATTCACCGAGACAGAAATAACAGGAAAATTTGGCTTTCTTAGAAGAACTATTTAAGGAAGATCTTGCGACGCTTCAACATGTAAGATTGTAAGCCAATTTCAACCCCACTGCCTGTTAATTTTAAATTATCCTCAAGTATGTGTCCTAGCAATGAAGCAGAGAGGAAGGAAATGTCTCGAGTACCGTATGCATCAGCAGTGGGAAGTTTAATGTTCGCTATGATATGCATAAGACCAGTTATTGCACAAGCAGTGGGAATGGTTAGTCGATACATGGCGAATCCAGGTGGAGAGCATTGGAGTACAGTGAAGAGGAATCTGAGATATATCAAAGGAACCTCAGATGCAGCTTTATGTTATGAAGGATCAGAATTAACTGTCAGAGGTTACGTAGATTCAGATTTTACAGGAGATCTCGACAAAAGAAAATTCACTTCAGGTTATGTGTTTACAATTGCAAGAGGAGCTGTAAGCTGGATATCAAAATTACAAACTATGGTAGCTTTGTCTACAACAGAAGCAGAATATATGGTGGCTACACAAGCTTGCAAAGAAGCAGTTTGGATTCAAAGGTTATTGGAGGAGCTCGGGCACAAACAAGAGAAAATCACTCTATTTTGTGACAGTCAGAGTGCCTTGCACATTACAAGGAATCCTGCCTTTCATTCAAGAACAAAGCACATAGGAGTACAATATCACTTCGTCCGAACAGTGATAGAAGATGAAAATGTGGATATGCAAAAGATTCACACAAATGAGAACCTAGCAGATGTTCTGACCAAGCCGATTAATACTGACAAGTTTGAATAATATAGATCCTTGTGTGGTCTAACAAAAACGTAAGCATGCATAGAGCTGACAAATACGGAAGGATGGAAGGGATACGAAGATCTCTCGGATGATTACTTTAAATGTGGCAAATATTGTTAAAATCATTTAAGCAATTATTCGCTAAGGTGGAGATTGTTAAAGTAATGGAACAACAACTATGTCATCGCTTACATCGTCGTGACGATGTCATCGCTTACATCATGCATCGATGATGTAATCGCTTACATCATGCGTGGTAAGTGAGAATGAATGTGAGCCTTTGGATCATAGTTGGTGAGATTGAATGTGGACCATTGGATGTGTTTTGTAACTACTATATATACCTCCCCATGCTACTCCATTCATCATCAAGCCAAGAATTAACAAAGCTTGGTAAAGAGAGGTCTAGAGAGAGGTTATTGTTTCTCCTAAATTAAGAGAGAGTGTAATTGTTCTCTCCTTATATTTAGAGAGAAGGTGTTATATCCCATTTTATAAATTAAAATCCTCCCTCATTTGCCTGTGGTTTTTCCTTCAATTTATTTGGAGGTTTTTCACGTAAATTCTGTGTGTTCATTTTTCTTCATTTTCTCAATTTTATTTTAGTTGTGTATGAGCTTTCATTCACCAATTTCATAACATCTTAGGAGTATTAATGATTAAAAATTTACCTTTAAGAGGTATTTGTGACAGTAGGATATTTATGATAAAAATAAAGAGCGTAAATAACACCGCTCATATTAAATGTCCACCACCTATAAAAGATCTCTCTATATATATGTAGAGAGAGTGCATGTAGTGACTCACAAGATACTGTTTGACAAAAGAAAGAAAATTATTTATTTGTATATTCATTTTTTTAATGGAATCAAAAGTAATTTTTGCTTTGCTGGGGTTGGTCGCAATTCATATCTAAGGAAGCTGAGGTTCAAAACTGACAGGAAGTTTCATGGCAGATCAAAATATGTATATATTGATTGTTTTTAAGAATTAGTGTATATTCATTTTTTTAAAATGTGAAATTAATAAAATATAAAGCAATATATTAATAGAGAGTTTTTGGTACATATACTTACTTAAGGGCTGCTTCGTATTTTAGTTTTTGGTACATCCCATCCGTTTTAATATTGTAGGAAATCTTTACATCAACTTTATGACTCTTTTGATAGGTGTTGAAAGTGTAGGAAGTAGGTTAGAATTATCCTCTCGCATGTCACTAAATTCTCCACAGTCAATCATAAAATGGAGAGATCGAGGAGTGAGAAATTACGTTTTAGTACCGCAGTCGCATGACGTTCACAAATTAAATATGAGACCTCACAGATCTGTGCTACACGTACCAGTCCAACATCGATCTTTCAATCCCTGTAGTCCTTCATAATCATAATATGGGAGACCCAGTGTTTTACTATTAATAATTAAGATTATTATATCCTTTTTTTTGTCACCGTTGCTCCAAGAAAAGAAACATAAAGCATTTCACTTTCTACGACATATTTCGGTACCTTACGTTGAAAAAAATTGGTATGAAAAAAAAAAATTCGAGTTGTTTTTAGAGTAATTTTAAATAGGATATCATAGTTGGTTGTGAAAAGTTATGGTAAATTCATGTTTACCTCCGTATGTATATTGAAATTGCGTATTGTTTAAAATAATTATAAGATGAATAATAAAATGTCATTCAAAGTAGGAGATGGAATAGAAAGAATGCGAATATGTTAACTCTCAAATAAGAAATTTGTGCAAATTTTGATGTATTTATAAAAAATTATCTTTTATAAACTTGTTAGATAATAAAAAAAAAAAAAGACTCTTTATATTAAAAATTCAAGTAACACCTTCGTTTCCTTAGTGTCTTTTCTCTCTCTCTATGACCGGCATAAGTGTAACAGGGCAGGTAGAAAAAGGCTAACAAAAAAGTGACAAGGCTGGCTGTGTGTTCTCTCTGCTATTGGCAAAGCAAGCTGGGATGAAGACAAGCAACCACGCAGCTGTTACAGCAGCTGGTACAACTTGCTACAGACTCTCTTATTATGCAACTTATATTTTTATTAAAAGAAAGACAAAGTAAAGACACAGGTGGGGGCCTATTTTACATTTGATTTTAGATAGGAAATTAAATGAAGTTAGCAGGAGGTAATAAAGGGAAATGCACTTTGAAAGACTGCTCACTCTGCTCCAATACACATGCCAATCAACCCTTCTTAGTTCTTACCCCCTTTCTCATTTATTTATTCTGCCCCACCCAAAACCAACCAATTGTTCAAATTTCTCATTAAATCTATTGATTCTATCTGTGTATAAAAGTATAAATAAATTAGATATTTTTTTTTATAAATAAATATGTCCCTCAATTTACATTAAAAAAAAATTATATAACTTAATATATTTTTATATTAATATTAATATTTTAAATCAATTTAAACTCTATTTTATTTAGTTAAACTAATTAAACAAGTTAGATTTATATTATTATGAGTATTTTAAATATATTTAAACTCTATTTTATTTGGCTAAAATAATTAAACAAGTTAGTATTTATGTTGAATTGTATGTTTTGTATAAAACTTTTATATAACATTATAACAATCTTCTCGAAAAGAAAATTATATAATATATCGTATTAAAATTATAAAGCTTTTTGTGTGAATTAGAATTTCGCTCTAAAGTTCACCACAAAGGTGTGTATGTTAAATTCTATTTGATTGCTTTTAACATCATAAATTTATATTAATTTAAACATTTTCTAAAACTTTTTTATTTCTTTATAATTATGTTTAATGTTTATAATTATGAGTAAAAATATATTACTCTCTTATATCTTTGATCAAGAGTTTGTTTGGCCGCCTGCGTACTAAAAAATATTTAGTGCAACAATTTTTTATCATATATCCACAACATTTTTTTATAGTATACTAATTCTCTAATGTCTTATAAGTATTAGTGGAATTTTATACTTAATAATTTGTTTTTGTTTATTTATTAATATTTTTTCGTTTATTTTTATTTCATATTTTATATTAATTATTTAATTGTTAGTATTTACGAATTTATTAATAATAGCTTTTATAAAATATTAAAATTACGTGTACTACAAGTATATAAAAATAAAAATGAAAAAATCAGTCAAGTTCATTGAACTCGCATATCCTTTCCCATTTACGGGTACAATTCATCTTTTGGTTTGGGAAGCATTTTTTGGCTGTTTGGGTGCAGTTCTACAGTGACAAAGAGAGCCTAAAACTTCACCTGCCATGTTGACTGGGAACCCACCATCCCAGATTTACTTTCACAGTGTGTCCCCCTGTTTTTATTTTACTGTGCTAATAATATTGATAGACAGGAGGTTAAAGACAGATGAACTCTTGGTATCTAAATGAAAAATAATAATAATAAGCGTATATATATATTGCTTAAGCAGTTATATGATTTTGTTGGAGCTCGATCCGTTACGCGACATGTTGTCACAAAGCATCCTCACTATGACATCGTAGTTTTGTAATAGGCGGTGTTATTTAAACTAGCTCCTTGTATTTTTCATAAACACTTCTCTAAAGTAAATTTTTAATTACTAAAACTTCCTAAGATCGCTTAGTGAGAGATAAATGTAGTCATATACACTCGTTTTACGTGGAGAGAAGTTTGTTTGTAAGAACTCACTTAATATCAAGTAATAGATTATTTGAGTGTTTTTCAATTAAGGCACACCTAATGAGAGATTAATGCATTTACATAAATTCGGCTCATATGAGGATAGTGTGTTACTAAGCACTTACCTAATATCAAGTAATAGATGGGGTGTTTGTGATAAATAAGGGGTGTTAAAATCTATTTTTAATTAAATTTTGGAAGGGGTTGGGGGGTGTAAATAACACCAACCTTTGTAATGGAGTTTTAATTCAAAGTTTTGTAACATGGTATGAGAGGTTATAATGGAAGGAAATAAAGTGAGGCATGTAATGAGAGTAACTTTGAGTAAACAAAAAATTATGAAGGATTAGACACATATCAGTCCTTCAAGGCTCACGTTGTTTCCATGAGTCTCGCTAGTGAATATCAGATCTACAAATAATGATAGTAGTACCAACACATTCTCAAATAAAAATTAATGAGTAAGAGATGTAAAATATGTTATTTTCAAACAGAACCTTAAAACTAATGAAATCAACATGATGTCTTCAAATTTAGGTGAGAATCCTCCACTACTGAACAAACTCACACCCTTGAAGTGCTACATTTTTTGAGCAAATCTAATGGCTAAACTTTTCCCAAGGCACCAGACATTTTGCGATTCTGATTTTTCTTGAATTCAATTTTATACCAACTTCCATGACCACTTGTACCAAAAGTTCTTTTAACATGCAATACCGATAAGAGTATCCTCAATCAAAATGTTAACAATAATTTTAAGAGTGCGTTTTTGGTTACATATTTTTAAAATTTTATAAGAATTGTAATTTTTAAAATTAGAATGCCATAAAATTCTAATAATAGTGTTTAGATTATACGTAGTTTTCATTTGTAATCCTATTAGAAATTTAAATTTATTTGCTTGGCTAATTTGTACGATTCATTTGAAATTATAAAGTGACAATGGGTTTTAAAAAGTTTGCCAAACCGCCGCCCTTTATTGGAGCTTCGGGCTCTGGTAATAGGCGTATATATATACACTGTACATATATAATATTTATATATATGTAGTGACAATATATATATATATAGAGAGAGAGCATTTCCTACGCGGATTACTGTTTATGGACTGTGTGTACGGATTGGCCCATTTGACACGCTTCCCGATGAAATTTTTTGATGAAATTTGGTGAGGACGTTCTTCATCGTGTGTAGAACATCTCTACCAAATTTCATCAAAAAATTCAACCGGGAAGTGGGTTAACTACATGATTGAAAAATATTGATCCAAAAATAGATATATAAAATCCAATATTTTTCAATCATATAGTTAACCTACTTCCCGGTTGATTTTTTTGATGAAATTTGGTGGAGATGTTCTACACACGATGAAGAACATCCCCACCAAATTTCATCAAAAAATTCTATCGGGAAGCGTGTCAAATGGGCCAATCTGTACACACAGTCTGTGAACAGTAATCCGCGTAGGAAATGCTATGTATATATATATATATGTAAAGTACATATGTACATAATACATTCATACATTTACTCTATATACATGTATAGAGGTAGTAGGATATAAAAAGAGTTTTCACACTTCAATAAAAATGAGAGATACCCATTTGGAAGGGTAAATAATTGAATTTTTTTTATGAAAATTTTTAGAGATGACATATATGATTAAAAGAACAGCTCCACAATTCTGAAAGAAAATTCACCCTATAAATGGGTGACATAATTATCAAAAATTTAAATAGTAAAAAATGCGTGCGCGCACACACACATATATCACTTTTTTAGTATACCCACTTCTAGTAATTTTTATTTTTTTTTACAAAATTTGGTAGGGGTGATCTACTCGCTATATGTATTATCGTTACAAGTTTTTATAAAAAAATATTAATCTATTTACTCCTCCAAATGAGAATCCCTATATTTGTTAAAGTAAGTGGATCCTTCTTTATACTAGAAATTAGGTAGAAGGGCTTATTATACATTGATTTTTACCAAAAATCCAATGAATAATATTTTTTTGAATGAAGGGCCTATTTTTAATTGGTAATTAGTGTAAGAGACCTATTTTGTTTTATATTTTAAATGAATGCATTTGAATAAATTTAAATATCATTTAATTAATAAAAACATGTTGTATTACCTAAATTACCCTTTTTATGAAATTTGCACAAAAAATATGGACTGCAAAGTTCATATTGCAGTGAAATATGGACTGCAATATGAACTTTGCACTAAAAATATGGACTGCAAAGTTCATTGCAGTAGACTGACTTTGCACTAAAAATATAGACTGCAATTGATTTGCATAAAAAATATCGACTGCAAAGTTCACATTGCAGTGAAATATGTACTGCAAAGTTCATATTGCAGTGAAATATGAGTGCAAAGTTCATATTGCAGTGAAATATAGACTGCAAAGTTCATATTGCAGTCCATATTTTAATGCATATTGGTATTTTTTTAGTTTATTTTAAGGGTTGGGATGTCATTTTATAATGAAAAAAAAAGACACATGTCATATTATCAATAAAATAAAAAATAGGCCCTTTATTTAAAAAAAAATTATTCCTTGGCCTTAGTGTGAAAATCTTTCTCTAATAAGCCCTTTTTTTTTAATTGCCCTTCTTTATATTCTACCTCTACATAAAATATACTCCCTCCATTCCAAATTGTTGGTCCTTTTTGGGAAATCCAACTTATTAAGGACCCAATATTATTATTATACTTTTTGCTTAATTTACATTGATTTTTTCTTTTTACCTTTTTCTTTATTCAAAACTTTTTCTTGAAAAGTGAAAGTACAAAAGGGAAAAATAAGTATATATTTATCTTTTATGAAAAGTGGATATTTATTTTGAAACATCTAAAAATGGAAAGAGGGGCCAACAATTTGAGACGGAGGGAGTATGTATTAATGCTTCTTTATTTTTTATGGAAACTTTTTACAAAAAGATTAATCTATTTACCCCTCCAAATAGATATTTATTCATTTTGTTAAATAGTGGATCGAAACTCCTTTTTTATAGTCTAACTATGTATATATTCGCATATGTACATTATAAATAATTATACAATACATATATATATATATGTTGTGTATTTTTAGGGAGTCGATTGCTTGGGGGAGCCGAGAAGGGGAGGGAGGGCACACTTTGTGGGTGTGGGGTGGTAGTGATTGATGGCATTTTTTTAAAAATAAATAAATTATGAGAATTGGAATTGAAAACTCTGTTATTTCAATTTTCGTGGAATTGCATTTTTTTTTAAATTATTTTCATTGTCATGAATCGGAACATTACAAATTAAATCGTCCGATTAAAAGAAATAAATCAAAGCATTCGAAAACTTGTTAATTCAAAAATTGATTGAATATTTAGGATTTATGTAAAATTTATTTATTGATCAACACATATAGCTTAAACTTGTTCATGCATCATTCATAAATTGAATTCAACAAAAAAATTGAAATGGATTTTTCTTTGAAAAATAATTTCTTCATAAACCGTTTTTTCAATAAATTAATAATTAAATCATACAAATAGTTTTTTAGCCAAAAATAAAATTGGCTGTCTTAGAAACATGTTGGGAACATTCTCTAAGCATTAAAATGAATTTTAAATCAAAATTAAAGAAGTTGAAAAATTGAATTTTTATCCTGATGGATAGAACCTATCAGTTGACTGATGAACCTTGCTTAGTCAACTAATGGCCGTCGGTCGACTGATGACTTTTCTTAATCGACTAATACTTTAGAATATAGTTGTTGGACTTTTAATTTTTGCCTTGTTTTAAAGTAACTGTTGACCTAGAAGATCTTAATCTTATTTTGATAATAACAATAAATCAATCATGTGTAATTTAACATATTTCTTGATATAAGTTTATAGCTCATTTACATGAATTATCAAGAATAACATGATTACTCAAAGAAAGCATGACAAAGATCATCGAAATATTATCCAATCAAGTCAACAAAGCATTGAAAAAGTCAAGGAAGATAAAAAATCATCAATGCAATTCATGGAGAACAAGCCAAATTTCAATGATCATCATACGTTGACCAAAATCGATCAATCCAAACCAAGACCATTCCTCTACAAACATTGGACAAATCAAGAAAATCAATCTCATCATACACATGCTATCAATACATTTCATGAAGCACAAAGAACAATGATTAAAAGCTTCAAGGCAAGAGTTGCAAGAGAAGATCAATTTGAAGAAACAAATCGAAGTATTCAAAGACTTGACTATTCGGTAATTGAGTAAGTGCTTAGGATTAATGTAAATTTTCTTAATTGATTATTTATATAGCTCAAACATGATCTCGCATCATTGTTAAATTAATTGAACAAAGTTTGAATCAAAATCATTTCAAAACATCATTCTAGCAAAATCGATTTTTGAAATAAATTCATATTAATTTCAAATGATCATATTTTGAGTTTTTCCCGAAAATAGTTGTCTTAGGAAATTATTTTTAAGGTCCCCAAAGCATTAGAATTGATTTTAGAGCGAAAATGTAAAAGTGTAAAAATTAAGATTTTTGGCCTTATGGCTTGATGGACAGTCTAGTCCATCAGTTTATGATGGCTTGTGCTCAGCCAACTAAGGCTCACTCAATCGACTAATGAGCCCTGCTTAGTCGACTGATGGCCCAGAATATAGCCGTTGGATTTTTAATTTTTTATCATTTTTGTACCGAACCTCACAAACGGCTATATCACTTTTGGGACTATATATACACTATTTAAGACACATTTTAAACACCTTGAATCATTCTTATACTCTATTCTTCATCTATTTTTATCATTCAAAGATTCAAGAATTTTTTTGATCAATCATTAATTATTTGAGTTATAAATCTTGATCAAACAATATAACTCTAGTGTAAGCTTTAAATTGTATCTATCAAACGCTTGAGAGTTATTTTTTATTGGTGTGATTCACCAAATAATTTTTATTCATTTGTGAGAGGTAAATCTCATAGGATAACAAGAAGGTTAATTCTTGTTTAGTGATTGTGAGAGGTAAATCTCACAAAGTTAGTAAGAGGGATCATTATGAGAATATTGTGGTAAAGCAATATTTGTAAAAGTGTAATGAGACAAAAACACTTGTAACGGGTTAATTTTTACCTAAAAGAAAATCGAAATTAGTGAAAATTCTCGGAAAACTAACCGAGCGCGAACTGTGGTTTAGGAAACCAAAACCGTAAGGATAAAAAGTTTTGAGCTTCAAATATGTTTAATCTTTCTAACTCAAGCTATTTATTTACTTTATATTATTCATTTATTGATCTTGAGTTTGCTTGATTGATTTCTTGTATTGATTATTTTCTTGATATTTGTTTAGTAAATTTGTTTTGCTTAAACATTTTTTAGAAAAGTTTTTAATTCCGCATTAAAATTTTAAAACACTATTCACCCCCCTCTATGGTTAACAACTCTTCCTAACCTCTTAAACTGCCATATAATCTTTTAGATTAAATATTGGAGGTTTAAGACATAATTAAACCAGCTTGAATTATTATACAAAACTCTTTATTCTTCTATTTACGATATTTAATAATTTAAGTCTATGCATTGACATATAATTCATTTTTGAGTTAAAGTTATTGATTAATATTGACAACTTTAGTGTGCAATTCATTTGTATCTTATGAACACTTGAAAGTTATTGTTCATTGGTGTATTACCAAACAACTTCTATTATTCATTTGTGAGATAATTTCTCATATTTTAGTAATAAGATTTCTTGTATTGAGTGTGGTGAGAAGAATCACATTTGTTTGAGTGTTATGTCAAAATAACACTTGTTAAGTGTAGTGAGAAATATTACACCTATATTGAGGTTTGAATTTTACCCGTAAGAAAATCATTTAGTGGAACTTCTCGAGGGAATTATTCAAGCCCGAGCGCATGGTTTAAATAACCGAACCGCATAAACGAAACGTCATTATGTTTTATGGTTTTATCTTTCTAAACTCAGGCTATTTGCTTTTCATCATTGCTTTGCATTGAGTCTATCATTTTTAACTATTTTCTAGATATATAATTAATTATTCATTGCTTAAACAATTTTTAAAATATTTTAAAATCCCGCACTTATTTCTTTACACCATATTCAACCCCCTCTAGGGATATTATCCGACCAACAAGAACAAAAATTAAAATAAGGATAATTTTTGCATGCCATGCTACTATACTTCTTCCATACAAAATTTAGTCCACAGTTTACTTCATATTTTTTTTTTCAAAAGTAAACTAATTTTAACATAATGAATAGTTAAGAACAAATTTAATTAAAATTATTATTAAAAAAAAGCAAAGAAAGTGTTTCATCTCAAAAGGAGGGGAAGGATGTTGAAACTCATAACCTTAACTCTCAAGGAAGACTTTTTAATTTATATTTATATAAAAGTGGGTTAGTCTGACAAAAAAAGTTGACAAAATTTCTCGCCTATAATTTTTTGGATAAAATACACTAAACTCCCTCGAACTATCACTTTTTTGCACTAAACCCCCCATCTTCTAAAAGTGACACTAAACCCCCCTAAACTATTAGATGCTATCACTTAACCCCCAAAATTACATAAATGCACTTGTACAAAGTTGGGTAAAAAACACTAAACTCCTTCAAACATCACTTTTTAGCACTAAAACCCCCTAAACTATCACAACTTGACACTTTACCCTATAATTTATAAAAAAATATTTATTTACAAGGGCATTTATGTAATTTTGAGGGTTAAGTGATAACATCAAATAGTTTATGGCGGTTTAGTATCACTTTTAGAATATTGGGGGGTAGTGCAAAAAAGTGATAGTTTGAGGGGGTTTAGTGTTTTTTACCTAAATTTTTTTTGTACGTTTTTTTTATAAAGTTTGAATGCATGTAAACATATTAAAAACATCAATGGAGTTAATGCAGTGCACAAATTTTAGTGCATGGGTTAATGGCTAAAGTAATTTGAGTATTGTAGTTTTCCAAACAAAATTTGCTTGTGAATTTCACTATTAGTTATTACATGAATATATATAGTCATGCATGGAAAATCAAATTTTAATTTGACTTTTTTTTGTGAAACTCTAATTTAACTGTTAATTGTTACGGTAATTTGAGTATTGTGGCTTTCCAAAAAAAATTACTTCTAATGATATATTGTTGTCCTAATTTTCTTTTTCTTTACTTTTTGTGATACGTGTTGATCTGATTTCTACATTTTTTTGGTATCCTTCATTTATTCATAAATGTTCTTTAGTGTATTTATTCGATTCATCAAATTTTTTGGTTTTGGATTCTGTCTTTAAGTATTTTTTTTTAAAAAATTAAATGTTGTTACATTTAATTTTAGTGATTTGATGACCTTTTGATTTCTCATAAATTGTTTCCATTTCCAGCAAATATAAATACTTTATGATTTTTTTTATATTCATTGTAATTTATGTTTTACTGATTTTAATCTTAAATGAAATTATCCACCAATTGTTAGTATTTTTCTTAAAAATTTTAGTTTCTTTTATTTAATTTAATACATATTATTGTAAATTTAATTTAATTGGTAGTTTAGTTTGGTTTTAACTTATTGTTTTCTTTTCATTGTATCTAATTTTTGGACTTTTTATTTCATCATTGCGATATTTATTTATTCGATTACTGATTCTCATTATTTTTTGCTATAACAATATTTTTCATCTTGTGTTATATGTGCAGTGCACGGGTGATATACTAGTTTAAGTATTAAAACGGAGTTGTATCACATATTTAGTTATAATATTCCCATTGGAGACTTTATATTTTGAAAATACTAAATCATATCTTCATTATCAATAACTTTAAAAACATCTTTCTTAATATATATAACAAAGGAATTATTCATTTATTCCTCCTCGAAGATCCATCTTGGTTTATAGAGCTTTGCGTAATCGCTTACCTACTGAGGATAATCTTCGACGCTGCGGAATGTATATTATTTCCCATTGTAGTATGTGTGGGGTAGTTGATGAATATGTTGCTCATTTGTTTTATGAATGCTCCTTTGCTAAACAAGTTTGGCTTTGGGCTTGTGAGAAATTTCATATTCGGCCTTGTTTGGGTGTTGAGTTTATTACTTGTGTTAAGCAGCTCTTTGCCCAGTCTAGAGCAACCAGGTTAAAGAGTTGTGGCTTGCTGCTATTGCTACAATCTTTTGGGGAATATGGATCCAACGTAATGCTTGTAAGTTTGACAATGGTAATCCTTGTTTAACTAGGCTATGCGCTGCTGTTTGTAGTTGGGTTCAAGAAGCTGGCTCTATCTCCAAGGGCACTATGTATAACACTGTTCGAGATCTGATGGTCGTTAAAGAATTTAGAGTTCAATGTCGTCCTCCAAAGGCTCCTAATATTGTAGAGGTTCATTGGTATCCCCCTCTCCCAGGCTGGATTAAATGCAACACGGATGGTTTGTCTAAAAATGGTATCGCTGCATGTGGTGGTCTATTTCGTGATGATAGTGATCTTGTTTGCGGTGTTTTTGTTCAAAAGTTAGGTGCTGGTGATGCTTACTTTGTTGAGTTTTCTGCCGTTCTTATTGCTGTGGAGCAGGCTGCATTACGAGGTTGGAATAGGGTGTGGTTCGAGATGGATTCCTCTCTGACTTGTCTTAATTTCTTCAATAGAAATTACAGCCCCGCTTGGCAGCTTAGAAGAAGATGGGAGAAGTGCTGGAGTTTGCTTGATAATATAGAATTCAGATTTTCCCATATTTTTCGAGAGGGGAATGTTCCAGCTGACATTTTGTCCAATCATGCCCTCGATTTTAATGGTTTTCAATGGTGGGATGGCATCATACCTAAGATTAGTTTGGCAGTTAGAGAAAATTGTATAGGTGCTGCTAATTTTCGTTTTTGTTAATGCTTTCTGGTTTCCCTTTCTTTCAATAATAGGCCTTGAGCCAATCTTTTATTCAAAAAAAAACAAAGGAATTATTCATGAGGTCATCTCCTAACCGATTCCGGATATTTGAGAAATTTGATGATTAAGAGCCGTAAATAGAAATTAGAAAATAAAAATAAAAATAAAAAGCCACAAATAAAGACCATATAACAAAAGACAAACATACCAAATTACAAAACAAAACATGCATAAATAAGTAATGTATTTTTATCTTTCAAATTGAATAATAACCTGCAAATACAGACTTCTCCCCTAAACTTGTTACACATAACCCCCCCCCCCCCCCCCCCCCACCCCCACCCACTAGCACAATTGTTCAATCCCCTAATTGTAAATCCCACCCCTGCACTTTTGCAAACAACACCTCACGCCCCCCTTAACTTATCATATCTAGCAAAGAGGCCCAAAATTCTAGGTGGTGGGTGGTGGTCCCCCTTGCTCCCCGCGTCCCTCCGCCCCTTGATACTATGTACTATCATGCCAATTTTTTTGGATTAATTTGTGTAATGAATACATAAAAAAAAAATGCATCACGCTAATATTTATATTCTTAATTAGTTAGAGGAGATCAAATAATGTAAGGGATTTTGATACGAATCTGAGTACATAAATTAACTTGTATTATGAGTGGCACTGTTGTAATTTGATTTTGGATTGTTTGTACGTACAGCATTATATATTCGAAATAACGTAGCAAGAGGGGAATTACTAGTGTCCACACAATCATATCGCTCCTGGATTAATGTTTGCCACACCCTTGAGGGTTCCAAAGGGACAGCAAAGCCCTCGGTTTTCTAGCTGCGAAACTCTGTCTTCTTACCTCTTTTCCCATGTGCTGCTCTTTTGGACCACTTTTAGTCCCTTTCATTACTTGAAGTGCTCTTTTAATTTGGACCACTTTGCCAAATTTGTGCGATCAAATCTAAATCCAAGGGATCGACTTGCTTTCTCTAGGAATAATTTGAATGCTAATTAGTCACCTGTAATTTTCAATGTGCTATAAAATGTTGGAGTTTAATTTAGCATGCGGAACCTTGAGATGCTATGTTTTCAATCATAGAACACATTCACAGTTTGATTTGGAATAGTAACGTTATGCTAGCGATCGAAATAGTGAAATTAGACGGGTCATGACAACTTCGGTCAGTTAGAACACTAACATTAGCGATGGATAGTGATATTACTGTTCTAAGATCAAATACTTTATTTAGGAACACTATACGCCCTCTAATTAAAATTTTTCATGCCATCAATTGTAATTTATTATTATTATTATTATTATTATTATTAAATTATAAAACAGAAGTGGGATTTTAATTTAAAGTACGTCAAAATAAAATTCTAGGGACTAATCAAGCTCACAAAGTCAAGCTTTTTCTAACAGTACGTGGACGTAAACATCCTCTGCATGCAAGTTGATCATGTTATGAGCTAATAATAATCACAAGTAATGATTTGCTTGTCATTGCTGTCCCCTCCAGCAGTCTAATTAACCAAATCATTCCAAAGAAAAAGGGACCGTTTCTACTTAATTAATTATGTCTCTTCAATTAACTATTAAAACCTATTAAAAAGAAGAAGAAGAAGAAGTAGAGACTAAACTCAATTAGTAAGTGGCTACGTTAATTGTCCATTATAGTTGTACAATACCTCTCCTCAACATTCTATATAAACCTACCCAATCCCACTTCCAAAATCATACTATACCTAGCAAGTAAAAATGTCTCCCAATTTACTCTTCTCATTTTTCTTCTTCTTCCTCCTCTCTTCCTCCAATGCCTCCGTGCAAGACTTTTGCGTCGGAGATCTGATGGCCCCTGAGGGCCCTGCAGGCTACTCCTGCAAGGCACCAGCCAAAGTCACGGTCGGTGACTTTGTATTTACCGGCCTCGGCAAAGCTGGTAACACTTCAAACATAATCAAAGCCGCCGTTACTCCAGCATTTGCAGCGCAGTTTCCGGGAGTCAACGGCCTTGGGATCTCTATCGCGCGTCTGGACCTTGCCCTAGTGGCGTAATCCCAATGCACACCCACCCTGGTGGCTCTGAGATCATAGTTGTCGTGCAGGGCTATATAACAGCCGGATTTATTAGTTCGGCCAACACTGTTTACGTGAAGAGGCTAAAGAAAGGTGATATCATGGTGTTCCCTCAAGGGTTGTTGCATTTTCAGGTGAATTCGGGGGGGATAACCGCGGTGGCTTTTGTGAGCTTTAGTAGCGCTAGCCCTGGCCTTCAAATACTTGACTTTGCATTGTTTGCAAATGACTTGCCCTCTGAATTGGTGGAGAAGACCACATTCCTTGATGATGCTACTGTTAAGAAGCTCAAGGCTGTTCTTGGTGGAACTGGCTAATTGGATTTAATGACATACATATATATATATATATATTCATCCATGAATTCTTTTGTGTTCCTTTTTAGTTTATCAATTTTCCTAATTACCAAGTTCATTGCGCTAATGGATAAGGTGTCGTGTACGTTATTTGAGTTTTGTAATTTATGTTTGTCTATTTTTAGTGTACGTGTTTCCTTGTAACTAAGGTTCTTTTCAGATTAATGAATGGTTTTGTTATGAAACTGTTTGCATTGTTATGACATTTTAGAGCCGACCCAAAATTTTATGAAAAGATTTGCTAATGTATACACTAATTAGGTTAGATTGGAATAAAATAAAATAAAATAAACACTACAAGAAGTTAGTTAATTAGTTAAAAAAATTTAGTGAAAAAACAAAATTTTCACTAAAAATGAGCTATTTGTGACAATTATTCACATTTGTGACTTAATATACCACAGCGTTGCCATTTGTAACTGACGAAAACTTTGTCACCAAATCATCCAAAAAAATTACTTCCCCAGAATAAAATTGTGGGGACCACTTTTTGGTGACAGAACTAAATTGGTTTTGTCACAGGTTTTATAGGTAACAAAATCCCAATTGGTCAGAGAGTTTAGGCGCTATATCTTCATTTATCATGCGTTGCATCCATTGTATCACACAATATACACAGGAGAAATCAAAACCCAAATAACTCAAAACACAAGCCCTAATTAATCACAAGAACTGAATCTCCCACTCAAGTTTCTTCTCCACTACAATCAAATTGGAATCGCAATGCCCAAATTTGATGTTTCCCTCGTTTCTTCGTTGAATCACAATGCCTAGTTTGATTTTCTTCATCATTTCGTTCATATTCGAATCAAATTCGCCTCAATCTCAATTGCTATTGAAATTTGCTCAATCAATCTGAATCTCAATCGATTTTGAGTAGTGTATTCATCTTAATCTCAAAATCTGCTCCAGTCTAAGGTCTTCATCTCAATCGCAAAATCTGCTCAATCAAACTATTGTAATGCTTTTTGTTCTGTTTCAAGTAAACATTTTCTTCAATGCTTGTTCTACTTCCAGTTGCTTGAGGTGAACTTCTTGTTCGGTTGCTTGAGATGGACTTTATAGTTCGATCACACAGCAATCAAAAAATTGCAGACTACACATTGAAGCCAAAAATCAATTCGATTACCGACTTCATTCAATCGATCAGGTTCATTTGCATTTTTCCCCTCTATCAGTGCTCATTTTGCTTTTGCGAATTTGTAATTTATGTAATTGAAATTTGATTCAATCAGGTTAGTTTTGAACCTGACTTTTTACCATAAATTCGATCAATTGTACTTATTATATCTGCTATTAGTTTTGCTGACTATTTCAAAAAGTAAATTATGTTGCATAGCTCAATCAGGGAATTGAAGAATTTATGAGTAGAATGACATAGCGTTGCATAGTTATTGACAGAGCTAACTAGCTTTTTATATAGTTTTATAATTCTATCTTTATCATTGATTTGATTTGGTAAGGTTGTGTATTAAAATTTGGTAACGAGATATGTAGTCGCAAAAGCTTCACGTCTGAAAAATGTCCATGCAGGAGAAGCAGTGGTGGAGCCAGGAATTTTTTTTCAGGTGGGGTCATTTTTTTTTTTTCTTTCAGGAATTTTCTAAGCTAATATTGAATCAACCACATTAACCAAAAAATAAATATATTAATTTCAATATTAACTTATCAAATAACAATCTAATAAGCAAATCAATCTCAATAACAAAATTTATTATCAATATTAAACAATCTAATAAACAAATCAACATTAATAAATAATAACTAACAAAAAAATATTAATAAACACCTAAAAACAAATATCAACATTAATATTAATATTTAACATCTAAGAAACAAATAAATATTAATAAATAATAACCAACAAACAAATATATTAACAATTTAAGAAATAAATCAATATTAAAACACTTAAATCTTAATATTAAAAATTTTTAAAAAAAATTGGTGAAAGATTGAAAATAATGGCCCCCTGGTCCTCAACCACTAATCACACACACTGTCCCCAAACTTACACAGCATCTCGCACAAAACCCCCTCTTCCCTCACCCACATGTTTTTCTTTTATTACATCGGCCGACCCCCAACTTTCCACAATACCTCGAATAAACTCCCGCATTAAGCAAAACTTTCAAAAAAGTCCAGGTTAATCAAAATTAAGTCTGTGTCACAATGCTAGACAATATAACAAAAAAAGAAAGCATCCGGTTAAAGTTCTTCTCGTCAAGGGCGGAGCCATGCAGAGGTGAGGTGGGGCCTCTTTGAAATTTGATAACTCACAATCAAAATTAAGTTTATGTCACAATGGTAAATAATATAACAAAAAAGAGAAAGCATCCGGTTAAAGTTCTTCTCGTTCAGGGGCGGAGCCATGCATGGCCCCACCTCGCCTTTGCATGGCTCCACCCCTGACGAGAAGAACTTTAACCGGATGCTTTCTCTTTTTTGTTATATTATCTAGCATTGTGACACATACTTAATTTTTGTTGTGAGTGATTTCATATGAATCATCTTTGGCTTATGTTAATCTAGATCATCAATTCGCTTATGTTTTCAACCTTCTTTCGGGCTTCGAAATGCTATATTTCATCAAATGTTTTTCAACCTTTTTTGTCATGTCAATAGACATCTCCATATATTTATGTTTCCATGCATATATCTTTGTAGTTGGTTAGTGATTAAAATTCAAAAAAGCCATCCAGACTACTACTCTTTCCCCCACGTTCTTATGTATATAATATATATATAAATAATATGTCATATGTTTGCATGTCAAAGGCTACTACAAAAATTAAATAATCCAATTTCATCATCTCCTCCTTTCTTTTTAGTACTCGAATGCAATAAATGTATAATTTTAACACAAGATAAACTCAAATGTATATCACTATAATAATAAATAAGTTGGATTTAAGTTAAACTTTTTTTTGATGCTTATTTCATATTCTATAAGCACGCGGCTATTAACACTCTAAATGCATTTCATTATGATGTTATGTAACATATTTTTTATATTTTTAAAGACACATTATTTATATTTGTAACAAACTTTTAAGTGCTATATAATACTTAAAATAAATAAACAACTAAAAATGTGGGCCCAGCTCTTGGGTTTGGATTGCGCTGAATTTGGGCTCAATAATTAGACCCTCAGACTGCTGCCACTTCTCAGCTAGCCATGTGTCACGGGGTCCCTTCCAACAGCCTTCCAACAGCACTCGTGACCGACACCGACTACACTTCATCAGCACCGTGCATGCGCCCAAGCGCAGCACGGCCCATCAGGCGATCCAGCGTCATCTAGTTTTATTATTGTGTTTAGGTTTCTCATATGTAAATATTGTTTCCATGTAATTAGATTTAGGAATTTCCTTTGTAGTTGTATTGCATTTCCTTTGTAAAAGTTTTCTTGTAACTTGTAAGACCCAACGTGCACTGCTACAACTTTGGTATTTTCATTAAGTGGTTATATGTAGGGATAAGACTATCTGCCTCACACCTGAGTTGCCTACCAGTGCACGTTGTTTAGCACTTTGTTTTCAAGCTCTTACTTTCTTTCGCATTGTAATAGCTTTCCATGTAATCTTATTTCTTGCAATGAAGTAATCTTAATTTGTGCTCACGCTCTCTTTAAAATTATTGTTGTTGCATGTTGTTCGTTGATTGTAAATAAAATTCGATCACACTCGTAGCACGGTCGCTCACGCGGCCTCCTTTGTGCCATCAAATGACGCCCCGTGACAGTTGGTATCAGAGGGATTGTTTTCGATTGCTGCCTTGTAAAACCCATTTGGTGTATTTTGCTACGTTGCGATGGGAACCAATAGCCAGAGAATCGAAACCCTCGAAAGAAATGTTGGCTCGATAATGGAGAAAATGGGCAGAACGCCCTCTCTCCTCGATCATGTGCAAACTTTGGAGTTATGCACCCAAACTATCCCAGCAGGGGATGCATCGGGTAGCTCGCCCGCACTTGTCGATCGCATACAGCATTTGGAGGAAAGCCTCCAAAATCTTCAGGGAATCCCACCAGGGGGTAACTTTGGGGAGATGATGGATGATCTGAGAACTGAAATCGATCAACTCGCCCAGAAATTGACTATATTGTCGATGGCGGTCGCCAACTCACCAGTTGGAGGTGGGGAGCGTACAAAGATAAAAGTGCCTGAACCCAAAGCATTCACCGGTGTTCGTGATGCTAGGGAATTAGAAAATTTTGTTTTTGACATGGAACAATATTTCCGTGCAACAAAGGTCGACGAGGAGGAAACGAAGATATCCTATGCGTCCATGTATTTGTCCGGAGATGCCAAATTATGGTGGCGAAACAAGTACAACGAGGTTCAAGCTGGGGAATGCGAGATTAGCACTTGGGAGGATCTGAAAAAAGAGTTGCGTGATCGATTCCTTCCCGAAAACACCTCCCATAACGCGCGACAAGAACTCCTTCAAACGAAGCACTCAGGGAGCATCAAGGAGTACGTCAATGCGTTCACCACCATCATGCTAGATATCCACGATATGAATGATGCTGATAGATTATTCTTCTTCATGATCGGGTTACAACCGTGGGCCAAAACAGAGATAAATCGTAGGCAAGTGAAGACGCTACCTCAAGCCATATCAGTCGCTGAATGCTTGCAAGATTACTCCACCGGTCCTAAAATAAATGTTCCAAGAAATGGACAAGCGAAGAATGCTGGGGAGAGAAAACAGAATTCTCCGGCCAAACCTGATTGGAGAGGCAACACACCCACCAGGCCATTTAACCAGCAAAGTAATTTCAAGAATGGGAACAAGTTCACAGGGAACTCCCAAACCGGCAATAATGAGAAAAAGCCGGTCAGCCCCGGAACGTGCTACTTGTGTCACGGTGCTCATTTTATGGCCAATTGTCCCGATAAACAACTCCTAAGTGCTCTCGTCGCCAGGGGTGGCGGCATGCTTCCCAAAGCCCCAGTTGCCTCCAGACAATCTTATCGTACTCAGCAAAATGACCACGCCGAGTCTGAAGAAGAAACTGAGGAGTATGAGGGAGCATCATTGGGTGCCTATCAGGGGCAGCTCATGCACTCTTGCAATGCAGTAACGGTTGAAGAAGATCCCCGACAAGAAGAGAAGGTGGAGCCATCCTCAAAAGGGAAAGCAGGTGTGGGAAAGAGTCCTCAGAGAAACGGTCTGATGTATGTTGATATCAAGATCAACGGAAAGCCGATTCAGGCCATGGTGGACACAGGCACAACGCATAACTACCTGGCGAGCACTGAAGTTGAACGGTTAGGCCTTATCTTAGAAAAAGGAGTGGGTCGTGTGAAGGCCATCAACTCAGCCGCTCAACCTGTCGCCGGAATGGCGAAATCTGTGTTAGTAAAAGTGGGTCCTTATGAAGGGAGAACTAATTTCTCAGTTGTGGTAATGGACGACTTCAAGGTTATCTTGGGGCTAGAGTTTTTGAGAGAAACTAAGGCTAGCGTCATGCCCAGCACAAATAGTCTCATAATGCTCGGCAAGAACCCATGTGTTATCCCGGTGATGACCCCGTCAAGCAGTGGAAAGTTTTTATCGGCAATTCAATTGAAGAAGGGCATCAAGCACGATAATTCCACTTTTGTGGCTGCACTGAAATGGGATGAAATTCAAGAGACATCGGGACCCTTGCCGAGATCCATTAGACAAGTGTTAACCGAATTTGAAGATGTGATGCCCGAGAATCTTCCAAAGAAGTTACCTCCTTGTAGAGAAATAGATCATCAAATCGAACTTCTGCCAGGTACCTAACCTCCAGTTCGTGCAGCATATCGAATGTCTCAGCCCGAACTAGCAGAACTTCGAAAACAGCTGAAGGAGCTACTGGATGCGGGGTTAGTGCAACCAGCTAAATCGCCTTATGGAGCTCTTGTCCTCTTTCAGAAGAAACAAGACGGTTCCCTAAAGATGTGCGTCGATTATCGAGCTCTCAACAAGGTGACCATAAGGAATAACTATCATATCCCTCTAGTCGCCGATTGCTTCGATCAACTCAGCCGGGCAAAAATATTCACAAAGCTTGATCTCAGATCCGGATATTGGCAAGTTCGTATTGCAGCAGGGGACGAGGGAAAAACCACCTGTGTCATAAGATATGGAGCCTATGAATTTTTGGTTATGCCATTTGGGCTCACTAATGCTCCAGCCACCTTCACCACATCATCGAACAGGGGAAAGTGCAGATGGATCCGGTTAAGGTCAAAGTCACACAGGAGTGGCGGGCGCCCACGAATGTGTCCGAACTCCGTTCTTTTCTGGGACTCGCCAATTACTATAGGAAGTTCGTGAAGAACTACTCGAGTATTGCAATGGCCCTAACGGAACTCTTGAAGAAGTTGAAAGTTTGGGATTGGTCGATGAGTTGCCAAGCTGCCTTCGATGCTCTAAAGAGGGCCATGTCCGAAGATCCCGTTCTTGCACTGCCAGATGTGACTAAGCCATTCGAAGTGCATACCGATGCATTGGATGCAGCCTTATGAGGAGTCTTGATGCAGGAAAGTCACCCGGTAGCTTATGAGAGTCGAAAGCTCAATGACACGGAGAAGAGGTACTATGCCCACGAGAAAGAGTTGCTCGCTGTGGTCCATTGTCTAAGGTTATGGAGGCATTACCTTCTCGGTTCTCGATTTCTAGTGAAAATGGATAACACAGCGGTTAGTCACTTCCTTAGTCAATTGAAATTGAGTTCCAAACAAGCAAGGTGGCAGGAGTTACTAGCTGAATTCAACTTCTGGATGGAGTATAAAGCAGGCTCGACCAATTAAGTGGCGGATGCGTTGAGCCGTATAGTTGAGTTCAACCAACAGGCGAATGTGTTCCTTAATGCCATTCTTCGAATCGATAGTTAAATATTAACTGAAATTCGAGGAAAAATAAAAAATGCGCTACCGCAAGATCCAGTTTCCGCTCAACTATTGAAGATAATCGAGAAGGGGAAGACGCGACAGTTTTGGTTGGACGACGGGTTCGTGTTGACAAAGGAAAATCGAGTCTTTGTTTCTCGAGTAGGGGAGTTGAGGCGTACTCTAATCCGAGAATGTCATGATACTTTGTGGGCGGGACATCCTGGTCAAGAAATAACGCTGGCCCTCCTCAAGCAAGGTTACTACTGGCCCCAAATGGAAGATGAAGTCGAAAGCTATGTTAGAACTTGCCTTATCTGTCAGCAGGACAAGATCGAAAGAAGACAACCTGCAGGGTTATTGGAACCTCTATCCATTCCGGAACGACCGTGGGAGAGCATTTCGCTTGATTTTATATCAGGCCTACCCAAAGTGGGGGACTTGACAACCATCCTCGTGGTCATTGATCGGTTCTCGAAATATGCCACTTTCATTGCGGTTCCGAAGAACACGTCTGGTGAGGAGACTGCACAATTATTCTTCAAGTATGTGGTTAAATATTGGGGGATCCCTCGAAGCATTGTCAGCGATAGGGACTCTCGATTCACGGAAAATTTTTGGAAGGAACTCTTCCAGGTTCTCGGCTCCAAGTTATGTATGAGTTTCAGCTACCACCCTCAGTCCGATGGACAAACTGAAAGATACAATGCAATGCTCGAGGAATATCTACGCCACTTTGCTAGTGCAACTCAGCGAAATTGGGTCAAATTATTGGATGTGGCTCAATTGTGCTTCAATGCTCAGAAGAACTCCGGGACAGGCAAGAGTGCTTTCGAAATAGTGACGAGACAGCAGCCAATCCTTCATCACACCGCCAACTTGATGCCAGTTTCCAAATCTCCCCGAGCCCGTAATTTCTCAGAAGAGTGGAAGCAGAATATTGAGTTGGCTCGTTCGCACCTAGAGAAGGCCACCCATCGAATGAAGAAGTATGCAGATCAAAAAAGGCGACCGTTAGAGTTTCAAGTAGGAGATCTCGTAATGGTAAAGCTCATTCCACAAGATAGGAAGTTCTTAAGGGGTCGAGACCCACGCCTTCTGCAAAAATATGAGGGGCCGCTTAGGATTGTGAAGAAAATCGGGAAAGTGGCTTATCAGATTGAACCCCCTAGTTGGCTGAAGGTTCACCCAGTATTTCATGTCAGCATGCTGAAACCGTACTTTGCTGATACTTCCGATCCAATCAGGGGAGAGTCTAGTCGTCCAGGGCTAAAGCAGAGAGCAGAAGGGAAAAAGTCAGTCGAAGCCATCCTAGCCGATCGAGTTGTGACAGCTTCTCGTAAACAACACCAAGAGTTTCTCGTCAAATGAGTAGGAAGGGACCCCGAAGAGAACACTTGGGAAAGGGCATCAGACCTATCGGCCTTCCAGGACCAGATCACAGCATACCTCAATCAGTTGTCGAGAGCGTCAACAACTCTGGTGGGGGAGGATGTCACGGGGTGCCTTCCAACAGCCTTCCAACAGTACTCGTGACCGACACCGACTACACTTCATCAGCACCGTGCATGCGCCCAAGCGCAGCACGACCCATCAGGCGATCCAGCGTCATCTAGTTTTATTATTGTGTTTAGGTTTCTCATATGTAAATATTGTTTCCATGTAATTAGATTTAGGAATTTCCTTTGTAGTTGTATTGCATTTCATTTGTAAAAGTTTTCTTGTAACTTGTAAGACCCAACGTGCACTGCTACAACTTTGGTATTTTCATTAAGTGGTTATATGTGGGGATAAGACTATCTGCCTCACACCCGAGTTGCCTACCAGTGCATGTTGTTTAGCACTTTGTTTTCAAGCTCTTACTTTCTTTCGCATTGTAATAGCTTTCCATGTAATCTTATTTCTTGCAATGAAGTAATCTCAATTTGTGCTCACGCTCTCTTTAAAATTACTATTGTTGCATGTTGTTCGTTGATTGTAAATAAAATTCGATCACACTCGACCGGGCTATCGGTTAGCACGGTCACTCACGCGGCCTCCTTTGTGCCATCAAAGGACGCCCCGTGACACCATGCCCGTATGGTGACAGGACTTACAGTTCCCATGTCAGTTAGCCATATCAGTATGTCAGTATTGCAGATACATTCGTATTCAGTTGCCATGTATATTTTTGCAGTGAAGATTGTCTCTCTTTTAGCACTATTTTTCAAATCTGCAACATTCACTGAAACTGATTATCCATTCTAGGTAAAGTTAGTTGTTTACAATTTTACATTGCTTTGTAAACTTAGTTTTTGACTCTCGGTTGCATTTCGAATCAAAAGACATATGTATACCAGTGGCTGCAGAAATAAAATGTTTGTAGTTTACAAATATCTTTGCTTCTATCTTTATAATATTTAGGGAACTACTTGGAGAAGGTACACATGGAAGAGGAACACAATTTGCTACTCTGATGCTTGAGTTCTTTCTTGTGTCATTGATGCATTTGTTTCAGATTAAGCTTTCTAGTTGGTTTTCTGTAAAAGATAATACGTTTGTGAAGTGTGTATGTATTGTGAAATGTAGCCAGATAAATAAGTGGCAGGAATCACTGAATCAGATTATTTATTTATTTATTCTCAATTGGCAAGGCAGACAAGTGTAAGATGTAGTTGTACCTATTGCAAATCATGAATCACTGAATCAGATTATAATTTTATTCAATAAAAGGAGATAAATGTGAAACCAGTTGGGGACTATAGAATACATTTTGTATTGCAAATCATGAATGACTTTACATTCATTAATCTTAAGATTATTGTAGACTAAGACTAATAAGGTGTAGACTAGGTCTCTAATCTTGACTTTTCTTTAGCTGAGAGTTTGTGTTGGTAGCTCAAACTTTCAAACACCTCACATTATCTATACTCATAGCTAGTTTTGCCCTGGCTCACGGATGTTGGGCTTTGGATTAACAATTTACCATGATCCTTGTTAATTTCAGGATCCTTGGAACTCCTACCGGAATTCAATCAAACCATAATTGCATTAGTAAATATTTATTTATGTAATCTTCTCTGTTCTTTTGTTTTTTAAGTTGAAGTTTTCTGATTTTTATTGTTCACCTTTACTAAATTCTTGTTTAATCAACTTGATCTTACTAGCTCTGATTATTGAGCGATTTTGGACCAGGAGATTCCTTACGATATTTGGCAGGGAGATTGAGCTACTATTCCCACCATACATAGGCAGTAGGTTCGAGATTATTTTTGGTGAAGTAAACCTCTGAATTTTAGAAAACTCAAAACATGAAAGTTGTATGTCTTCAAGTCTTCTTTCCAACCATATAAAAAATGCCAAAATCCGAGTTCTCTACAAGAAGATATGATCAAAATACTGAACATGTGCATTACTTTCTTAAAATATAATTCTTGTTCCAAGATTTGCTTCACTTTGCTGCTTTTTGACTTCAGTACCTTATTCATTCAACTGCTAAACCTTTATCAATATTTTTCTCAAAAACTCTATAATTTAAAAATAAATTAAATAAATAACTTTTACTACCTCAAACGGACAAACAAATTTGAGTTAGTTGTCTAAAAAAAAACACAAAATCGAGCGCATCAACGCCCGGAGATACGCTAAAGATATTTCACCCATGCAGTCTACCAATACTTTTAGGGTCTGTTTGATTACAATATGGAAAAGAAAAATAAAAATAGTTAATTTTTGTGAAAAGTTGAAAAATAAGTTGAGACATGTCTTCTTACTTGATTATTTTTTCCATGAAAAAATTTTATTTGGTGGTCGAGGAACAAAAAATTTCCGCAAAAAATTATGAAAGAGGTAGGACATTTACTCATAAAAGAAGCATGAGATGAAAAATATTTCATTACATGACTCAACTTATTTTTTAACTTCTTACTCAAATCAAGTGTCTTTATTTTTCTTTTCCATGTTATTAACAAACGGTGCCTTAGTGATGCCATTGCCCCTGTCAATCTTAATGCTTCATCTTCTTCCTCTCTCTTTGCTTTGAAACATAATGAGCTAGGGCTACCTAATAACCCACAAACCGTTTGAGCTTTGAAAACAACAGTAAAAATTTCCTCTCTACCTCTCCTTGCGTCAATAGATTATAACCATCAAGCATATGTGCAGCAGGATCATCCGTAGCCCCATCTAATAAGCCTATATCAGCTGCAAGTGTTCCTTCCTCCGGAATAACCATACAACATCGAGTTAATGTTAGACAGAGTAAGGATGGTACTTCCAACTTTAGATTTAATGATGGATTACAAACTATTTTTAGCCATCGTGATCGAAGTTGTTCCCTGGTTAAGAAAAATAATGATGGTAGTTTCGACAGAAGTTCTAATATAACGAGAAACCGTGGTGATTTGGATAGACCTAGCACATGATTGGGAAGAGAGGGAGGCCCAGTTGGCGATGCTCCTCAATCATGTGAGGTTAAACGAAATACTCGACTTGTCGGAGCCTCTAATCAATTGATCGTTAATAAAGATCATTAACTGGAATTGTCAAAGGGTTAGTAAGTTGAGTTTCCGTTCATTGTTGGGGATTGAATCATTCATACCACCCTTATATCATGGTTTTAACGGAAAGCAGGGTTTCAGAAAGAATGGCGGAGAGAATTATTCATACTTTAGGTTTTATAACCACTTTCGTGTTCCGGCGAAGGGGTATGCAGGCGGTGTTTTGGTCTTGTGGGACGATATTGTTATTAACATTGATATAGTTGCCTACTCTACTCAGGCGGTGCATACTATCATTGGTTTTAATAACAAGAATGAATTGTTGTTTTCTCCAACGTACACTAGTCCGGTTTCAAATAAGAAGAAATGCCTCCGGGAGGATCTCCATAATATCAGAAGTAATTAAATGGATCTACCTCAGCTGGTTGCAGGCGATCTGAATAATGTCTTACCTGCTTTTGAGAAAAGAGGAGGATGAGCATTCAAATACTTAATACTACAAATTTAATATTTTTAACCAAAGGGTTAATGATTGTAGCCTTATTGATCTAGGATGTAAAGGTCCTCCTTTCACTTGGTTTTTTTTTTTTTTTGGACAATCCTTTCATTTGGTTGGGTAAGAGAAGATGTGGTGTTTTGGTGAAAGATGGACTTGATAGGGCACTTGCTAACGAGAAATTGTGTATTCAATTCCCTAATTCGATAGTCACGCTTATCCCTAAAGTTAGGTCAGATCATCATCCATTTTTCACCGATACACATAGCCAGCGCGAGCCTCGTTTGTTGAAGCCTTTTAGATTTGAAGCCATATGAGCCATTCACGAGGGGTTTGAAACATTCTTTTGAACAACTAGTCTAAGGATTTAGAAGCTAATGTTAATTTTGGTGGAAACATTCTTTTGAACATATGGGCCTTTTGTGAAGGTCTTCAAGTAGTGAGAGGTCGTGGAGTGCAAAGAGTTTTGGTGAAACTGATTCTTTCCAAGTGGTCAATCTTGTCCAAGGCTTCCTGGATGACTGTCACCCACTTTTGGAGACTATTTTAGAGTGCAAGAAATTCCATAAGAATATTCAAAGTGCTTCCATTATGTATATATCTCGTAATTATAATATGTGTGCCCATAATCTTGCTAGTTTTTGTCATAGTAATGGCATACATGAGAGAGTTGTTTGGTTTGATACCCCCTGTTTATGTTGTTGATCTTGTGAATAGGGATAAATTAGTGTAGTATTTATAGGGGTTTGGCCCCTTTTGAATTTTTTTTAAAAAAGGGATCCGGTTATTTTTGTCTAGTGGTAAATGAGTTTGTAGATGGCTAAGGGATCTATCCTACACATTTTTACTCCAATAAAATAAAAATAAAAAGGTAGAACTCTAGCATTACACATTTTTTCAAAGGAGGAATCATTTTGAATACGAGACCACATAAGGTGTCTATGGCTCGGATCAAATTTTACTGGAGGGGCATTTTGTGAAAATAGGTGAAAAAGATATAATAATTGATTGAATTATAATTAATAAGGGTATATTACACTTTACCCACTTGAACCATTGTCCTGGTAGAACGTTGTCTACTAAACTATATATTAACTTTATTAATTTGTAGAAGAACTATTGATTTTGTTGTAGTTTACCCTAAATCGCCAACGAGGTTAAAAAATTGACAGAATTTGAGGTAAAAATGGATATTTATATTTTATAAACTCCCTCCTCCCTCCGGCAACCTCTTCTTTCCCATTGGCGACTCGCGCTGTCTCTCTTTCTATGCACCACTTCCTCCATGACTTTCTCTTACTACGACTCTCTCTATGAACCAACATCTTAACGATTTCAAGATATGCAATAAAGAGCAAATAAACCCATTTAAGTCCTCAATTTTTTGGTCCATTTAAACATAGAGGAAAGGGATGGATTTGAAGGTGAAAAATTATGGTTTTTATAGTGAGAGAGAGTCATGGAAGAGGACGAGCATAAAGGGATGGAATCGCCGAGGAGCTGGAGGAGGAGCTTTAGGACAAAGAAGCAAACCAATTTTACATTTTTGCCCTCAAATTCCATTTGATATTTTAACCCCATCAGCTATTGGGGGTAAACTACAACAAAATAAACAGTTCGTAGCATAAATTGCTAAAATTAAAAGTTGAATAGACAAAGTACTACTAGGGTAATAGTTTAGGTGAGTAAAATGCAATTTACCCATATGATAGCAACATGGAAAATTATAGAAAAAGTAATTGATTTGTGTGAGAAGTTAAAAAATAAGTTGAGGCATGTGGTGAGATTCTCTCATAGATTCTCATACTTATTTTTATGAGTATATATTATACACTCTTCTTTATTTTTTATGAAAATCGAAAAAAAATTCCATTGAAAAACTAGAAAGTAAAAGTTAATATTACCAAATTTCTTAATTTATTATTTTAATTTTTCATACAAATCAATTATTTCTCGTATTATTTTTTATATTTCTATCAAATGGAGCCTTCAAGTGACTGCAAGTCTTTTATTGGAGGAGAATATAGAGCTGGATGAACCAATATATATATATATATAGTTTGATATTAAAATGAGACATGTAGAAGACTAATTGTGTACTTAGATTAATAAATGGAAAACCCTGAAAAAAGGATAATTCGGACAGTAGTGAATTATTTATTTATTTTTGTCTGTTAGGCGCGGGAGATTGGGGGCTACAGGCAAAGATGATAATGTTATCTATTCTCCTTTGGTTGACACATTTAGATCAACTGAGTCAGTGACTTATATTACACTCATATTAATTACCAGTTGAGTTGAGTCGAGTTGACTCGCTGACTCAACACCATCAATCTTATCCCCTTCCCTCTGTCAAGGTAAAGCCAATATTCAATTTTGGGTGAAACAACATTTTTCAAAAGTGGTTGTCTAACAACTACAAAAGGTCGAATTTGCACTATGTGATTTAGAATATATTATATTACAATAAAGTCAAAATATGTTATACAATTAGCTTTGTCAAAATATTCGAGGCAAAAGTAACAAAAATAAAGTTGGCATAGATAGATGTAGGAAGAATTATACAATGTGTGCGCTATGTAACATGGTACGGCTAAAAGCTAAATAAATTCAATATTTGTATCCTATTACTATAAAGACTAAATGACACTAATGCACTTAAAATATATATATATATATATATATCAATTTGTATCTTAAATATTTTTTTCAACACTTTGCACCCTACACATATAAATTATAGACAAAATGACATTAATGCACCACAAACTAAAAGAATATATCAATTTGCACCATAAACATTTTTTTTTGACAATTTGTATGTATAGGGTGCAAAGTGTTGAAAAAAAAAGTTTAGGGTGCAAATTGATACATTCTTTTAGTTTGGGGTGCATTAGTGTCATTTAGTCTAAATTATATTAATTTATCTCAATTCATCATTTTCGGCCTTTTTTAAAACTTCCGACCACGCGAGTAAATCACGTGTACAATTAGTAAGGGCATTTTGAAATTGTAATCATGATCTGTCAATTGTTCACTATATTGTATCCATAGCAAAAATAGAGCAAATAATTTTGCAAAAGTGAGCAGTTAATTCACAGCATTATATCAATACCACTTGCAAAAAACAGAGGGAAAGTAAGCAATTAATTCACGAGTAAGAGATCCATAAAAACACTAACATCCATTGCATTTACTAGAATTTAAAATCAAAAAATATTCAGTTACATGTTCATAGAACATTAATATCATAATGTTTTTTCGAAAATGTTCTTACTAATTGCACACGTGATTTGCTTGTGTGGTCGGATGTTTTGAAAAATGGCTCGAAATGATGAATTGAGATAAATTGACATAATTTGTATGTGTAGGTGCAAAATGTTAAAAAAAATATTTAACGTGTAAATTGATATATTTATTTAGTTTAAAGTGTATTAGTGTCATTCAGTTAGTGTTTTGAACACAGTTTGTGTAATGTCAAAGTACTATCATGGAAAGAATTTAACCATTATTGTATTTATATTAGTTTAGTGTTTGAGAAAGGATAACGAAATGATAGACAAAAGCTGTGAAAAAAATAATAAGAACCTACTTACGCAAGTGAGAAATAAAAGAGAGCAGTTAAAGAAAAAATGAAACTGCAAAAGTTGGAGTTTAGCTTTCGGTGTTTGACTTCGAATTTTAGCGAGGAAATTGGTTGACATTTTTGAAGCTCCAAGCCAATAACGTAGCCAGAAAATTTAGTTAATGGGGTCAAAATTTTCTCTTCAGAAATGGCCTTCCTTCTTACAAGTTTTGTTTTTTTTTTTTTTTTTTATATTAGACATATTTAACCAAAAAATATTGGTAATCCAGTTTTATTGTATTCTTGATTGTTGATTAAGTTCAAATATTCATTTTCTTAGAAGGTTCCAAATCAAAGTAACTCTTGATTTTAAACAAGATAAAGTTTATAATTTTGACCTTATAGTAGTATTTTTCTTCAAACTTAATAGTGTCAATTGGTGTTAAATATACAAATAAATCTAAAATTTTCATAAATTTATTATGTTCAAATGTTATTTTTTAACATTTAGTGGGTCACTTGAACCCTTAAAGACTAAGGTAGCCACGCCTCTGCTCCAAGCCTTCTGCAAGAAGAGTAGGGGACTGGAGACTACTTAATGCGTTCTTTTGATATAAAGTTATGGGGCCCATTACTCAGTTAAGCACAAAACTGTGAAGAAATAAAAAATAAATAACTCATTATTTTAAGATTTGACTAAATGACAATAATATACTTTAAATTAAAAGAATGTATCTATTTGTATCTTAAATATTTTTTTGATACCTTGTACCCTATATATAAATTATATAAATTTATTTCAATGTTTTATTTCTGGCCATTTTTCAAAACTTCTAACCATACGAGCAAATTGCTTGTGCAATGAGCAAAGGCATTTTGGACAAGAGATAATAAGAGACATTCACTCCATTTTTGCTCTCCACGTTAGCGCTAAAATTGAGAGTCCACTGTTATAAGAAGAAGAGAGGGGGAAACAAAGCATTATTCGCCATTAGGATTTCAAACTGAACTTTGCACAATGGTGAATAGAATAAAGGATGGATTTTATGGTAGGAAGTAATGATAGATTTTTATTGTAGGAAGTAGGAAGTAGTAATAGATTTTGTCATAATTTGTTGATTTTGATGTCGTGAGGATGAATATGGTGTATTAAGTATGGAATATTGATGCAACAATTCACTCCTGTGGTTTGAGGTTTTGAAAAATGGCGGGAAATGGAGCATTGAAATAAATTGATATAATTTGTATATATAGGATGCAAAGTGTCGAAAAAAAAAATATTTATGATACAAATTGATACATTCTTTTAGTTTGGAGAACATTAGTACCATTTAGTCTTTAGATTTTGTTGTTTTTGATACAGGCGATGATAAATTTGAGAGTTCGATGACTAGGTGGGGAGGAAGGAAGAGGGAATTGAATATTGGCGCCCCATGTAATACACCACATACTTAATCACTTGGGCTAAATCTTTGTGTTGTTCAGTGGTAATACTCATACTCTCTTCGGTCAATAAATACATAGTTTGAATCTTGTCCTCCCTATCTGGTCTCTCTTCTCATGTTCGAACATAAAATCTATTTGTACACAAAATAAGAAAAAAACATAAAACGTATCATTGAATTTTGTCTCATAAAAATTAAATATTTTAGCAATTATGTCGAACTTTGCTATCAAAGTGTGACACTACTTCAGCAAATAAGAGAAATCCTAGTATCAGAACTATTTTGACTTTGTGAGTGATTGTACAATATGATTTAAAATAATCATATTGTTATGGTATAAGCTAAGATTCTTTGAACATCAGAATTTTGCTTGCATAACAGTGGATTACTGAGGAAGTTGGAGGGCTTGTCGCCTTCAATTAATCAATTCTATGATGTTTCTCACTGCTATCCACTTGTGACCGGAAAATATTATTATGGCATAAGCTAAAAGTGTTTTGAACTTTCTCACTGTACTATCCACAGATTTAAAGTTTCGATAGCTAAAAATTGTCTTCATAGCCAAGAGGGTGACTTGCAGATTCTTTCCCGACACAAGTATGCAACAAAATGGAGATTTGGGGGTTAGTTTCACTCGCCGTCTGCTTATGAGATGGTAACCTCTTTGGCAATAGAGATACAATTTTGGACCTTTGATAAAATTAGTAGGCGCGAAAGACCACATGATGCATTTGTTACAAAATGGTAACCTATTTAATGACTACGCTACATTAGTTCCATTCCAATCGCACAAAACTATGAAATGATACAATTTGGACCCTTAACAAAATTAGTAGGTGCGAAACACCACATGATGCTTTTGTTACAAAATGGTAACCTATTTAATAAATACATTACTTGAGTTCCATTCCAACCGCACAAAACTATGAAATGATACAATTTTGGACCCCCGACAAAATTAGAAGGTGCGAAACACCACATGATGCATTTCTTACAAAATGGTAACCTATTTAATGAATATGATACATCAGTTCCATTCTAACAGCAGAAAATTATGAATTGCATTACATAAAGTAAACACAATACGGCAGTATATTTTGAATTCCGTGCACCCAACTCCACATTAATTATTCAGCACAATTTAACTGAAGCTACAACCAAGTGGAGCGTATTTAAATTCAGCAGACGTAGAGGAAATATTATAAATTAAACAAATGGAAACTTGCAGATTTAAAAATGGTAAGTTGGTTGTTTGCTGGTCCATTTCGTACAAAGAAAAGGCCAAAAACCCTCGTCATAACAAATGGCATCAAATAGAGAGAGAGGCAATCGCAACCAAAAAACATCCTCTATTTTATATCAAACGAAAGCGAGCTTTGCCGTCTCTTGACAATTCAAACTCAACCCCATGACAAAGTGACAAACCCTTAAACTTTGATAATATTTCCCGTCTCCAATAGTTGTCTGTAGATCTCAACCACCACTACATACAAGAGAATAAGTCAATTTGAACAAGACCTAAGAGAAACTTTGTCTACTCTCCTTTAACCTTCAAATACTCTCAATACAAACATCATATCCTCCAAAATACAGCACACCTACCCATTGAATATATGCTCTTCACTGTCCCTTCTAAAAACACCGGCACTCCCCCATTTCTTTAATTTTCAGAATATTTCCAAAACACAAGTCCACCCAAATACCTACAATCTCTCTTTATCTTTCCTCTTTTGCCATTTGATCAAACACCACAATACTCTACCCTCCTCTCTCTCTATCTCACACGCGTGCGTGCTCAAGTTCTAGTAGCACAATGACCATCGAAGAACCAGAGCCAAACTCCACCTCAGATCATATCTTGGATTGGTTAGAAGGTTCCATATCCTACCTTCCATCGTTCTTAGATGATCCATACAGTTCTGGCGATATTAACACCGATTCATGGTGGGTCCAGGATCAAGAACTAATCAATAATAGTTGTACCTCTTTCAACACCAACTCCACCGATACCACTCCCACAAGCACCATCACCACTGATCCCATTACTTTCAGCAATCCACCACCATCCGATTCCTCAAAGAAACGCAAAGCAGACAATGATTCGACTCCCAAGGCCTCCCAAAACTGCCGAAAGAATCAGAATCGTCGGATCAACGAGGCCAACCACGGAGAGGCAGCAGTGGAACAAGGGGTGCAACAAGTTAAGAGAACCAAAAGGGCAACAGCCAAGTCATTGGGAAATAATTGTACTAGCGGTAATAACAAAGATGGGAGGTGGGCGGAACAATTGCTCAACCCGTGTGCCACAGCGATCACCACTGGAAATCTGACGCGCATTCAACACCTCCTATATGTTCTTCATGAGCTAGCCTCCCCCACCGGTGATGCCAACCACAGGCTTGCCGCTCACGGCCTCAAGGCACTAACTCTCCACTTGTCATCTTCCGTCTCCTCTTCTGTTTCAGGTGGGGCCATCACTTTCGGTTCCACAAAACCAAAGTTCTTTCAGCAATCTCTGATCAATTTCAACGATATTAACCCTTGGTTCACCATCCCTAACAACATAGCCAACTCCTCTATCGTCCAAATTCTCTCTGAACAAGAGCCATCTAGGAATCTTCACATCGTCGATATTGGAGTCTCTCACGGGGTTCAATGGCCAATACTCCTCGAGGCCTTGACGCGTCGACCGTGTGGGCCGCCCCCGTTGGTTCGTCTCACTGTAATCGGCCCTACCTCTGACATGAATCAACCTACAGATACTCCATTTGCAACTGGACCACAGGGTTACAGTTTTACCTCGCAACTCCTTGGTTTCGCCAAGGCCATTAACATCAATCTACAAATCAATTGGCTCGACAACCAACAGCTACAGAATCTAAATTCCCAAGCCATTAACTCCTCCCCAGACGAAACCCTAATTGTTTGTGCTCAGTTTAGACTCCACCATCTGAATCACAAGAACCCGGACAACAGGACTGAGTTCTTGAAAGTGCTTAGAAGTATGGACCCAAAAGGGGTGATCCTAAGCGAGAACAGCATGGACTGTAGCTGCAACAACTGCGGGGACTTTGCAACGGGATTCTCAAGGAGAGTTGAGTACTTGTGGAGGTTCTTGGACTCGACAAGTGCAGCATTTAAAGGGCGTGAGAGTGAAGAAAGAAGGATGATGGAAGGAGAGGCTGCTAAGGCACTGACGAATATAGGAGAGATGAATGAAAGGAAAGAGAAGTGGTGTGAGAGGATGAGAGGAGTCGGCTTTATTGGGGATGTTTTTGGAGAGGACACCACTGATGGAGCTCGAGCTCTGTTGAGGAAGTATGATAATAATTGGGAGATGAGAGTGGAAGAGAGAGATGGGTGTATTGGTTTGTGGTGGAAAGGCTTGCCCGTTTCGTTTTCTTCTTTATGGAAAATAACTACCAAAATCGAACCAAATGATGGTTAAAACAGTTGCTGTGTGTTCCTTTTCCTCTCTGTACATTTTCGAACAACATTAAGCTAGTGGCATGAAGGCTTCTTTTATTATCCTGTACTTGCTACCTGATTGAGTTGGATAAAAAAATTGTAGCGTGAAGGTTAACTAAATAAGAATTGTTAAAAAGTCTTTTGAGTGATTGATATATGACTGATTGTGAATTGCTCTGTAGCAAAAACTTAATATGCATATGTGTTGCGTGGATCAGTTACAAAATCATATGAGCTTTGGTAATAACACTGCACATGCATCAAGGCGTCATCCTAACAACAAACTTAATTTCCCGGCCATTTGCATTTCCTCGTGTGTGACAACAATTGAGTTATTTCGCACACCAAGGAACACTTGTAAGCTAAGGTGTTCTGGGTTGGACTCGAGGCAAACAGCAAGTACACCAAGTTATGGAAAATTATATAACCAATTAAGCACCAGCAAAGATGGAAAACTCGAGCTTTTTTCCATTAAGAAGAAGTGTCGTCCTCATCATCAACATCTCACAAATTAAGGTTTAGGTCTGATACTCTGATTTTGTCAAGCATGCCTTTAAAATTTAAAGTTGGTGCTTTATAAAGTGAGTAATATCTAGTTAATTGAGGAATCCACAGATGAGTATCTGAAAGCAAAGCATTCAGTCATACGTCAATAAAGGTAGCATCATTTTTTATTTTATTTTTTAAAATAAAAGAGGAAGTTCAGACAAGTAATCATAATTAATCGAAAATGCTGGGGGGTGTCGTGCAGGGCAGGCGTAATCATCACGCGGATAATCGTTGACTACAACAACACTTAAAAATCTACAGTAATCTATCTATATTAGCTAGCTATTATCACACAAAAATAAATTAAATCTTAACAAAGAAAAAGAGTAACTCGAACCATTTATTTAATTAATACACAAAAACGGCTTCCCGTCCAGGCTCTTCTCTTAAGAATTATCCATCTTCATCATCACCAAGTGATAAGCGATCGAGTACGTTTATTAATTAGGCCCTCAAGCTCACATCCAACATTCAATTTTACGCGCTACTACTTGTTGCGACAAACCGCTCACAACCGAGCACGACGCAACTGGGAGGGATCTCACAAGCTCACTTGGTATACCCGAAAGAAGAACCGACACAAAAAAGCACACCCACAATAGAAAAATAGGAAATAAAGCAACAATCGCACAAGACAAGGTTTTACCGTGGTGTCGGCGTAAAAGCCACTAATCCACCCAGATGATAGCTTCTATTGACAATTGGAACAAAGAGTTGATTACAAGCACTCAAGCAAAATTTCTCTCAAAATAAGCTCTCAAGTATTTTTGAGCCTCATCAAGTCTTTTTTAACAAATGAGCAAAAATACACTAAATAGGCAAAATGCCTGGGACCATGATCGATCATGGTGTCCTCTGCCACAAAATGCCAATTACACCAAATGTGAGCCAAAACTCACAAATCTCCACCTTGGCGAACCATGCAGCTAACCCATCCAGCAAATTGCACACATCACTCTACTTGTTCCTCCATCAATACTGCTATAGCATCAAACCCGGCCCCGAAGAGCCTCCACCCCAGAATAGGGCCTCAACACCGAAAAACATAGACCTCAGTTGAGCCCTGCTCAAACTTGATCATTCGAATGTCCCTCGATTCTTGTAGGTACCACACAATCCACCTAACGGCATTCCAATGCAGTTTCCAAGGATTTGTTCTAAGCCTACCCTTTATGCTCAAAACCCGAGCAATAACCAGTTGAGTATTTACCATGGCATCCATCAAGTTCCCCACTATATGCGCATCCGGCACTTGAGCCATATACTCCACCACTTCCTCTGTACTTGGAATCATCATTTCCGAGAGCTTGAAGCACGGAGCCAATGGGACACAAACAGGCTCTTTATCCTGCATCCCAAACCGGACTACGACTTTTAGATATTGCCTCTGAGTGATGCACAATCTACCCTTCTTCCTCTCATTTACGACTTCCGTTCCAGAATCACTATTCTCATCTTTATCCACGAGCACCCACTTGCACCATCTCACAACCGACTCTTTCTTCTCTAGCAACTTGCAAAGATCCCGGGTACCAATGGCCGTCTTTCCTTCACCACAATGACTAACCGCCATTGTATCCTGATACGAAAACTGTACTTCGCCATAAACCACCAATGCAAATGCCACACTATCTCTGTAGCTAAGTCGTTGAGGTGCTAGTAGAGCTTTCCGCTCTTTCATGCTCGCTAAAAATGGCACCTGTCGTTGACTAGATTTCTTAATAGGAATTTCTTCATCCTCCGAACCACTATCAGAAGACTCCACCGAAATAGTCACTTTCGGTTTCCACGAAGTAGCCACCTTCGTCTGCACCACCTTGCTCACTCCATTCTTCTTATTCTCAGAAGAATCCACATTCATTGCTGTAAACATCTTGAGTATCGATGTCTCGTCGAATGTCACATCTCTACTAGTCACCATCTTCTTCTCACGAAGGCACCACAACTTGTATCCCCCGACTCCACTACTAGAACCCATGAATAAACCATTACAGGCACTTGGATCAATTTTATCATCATTAATGTGATAATAAGCGGGACACCCAAAGATGTGCAACGTATCGTAACTAGTATGAGATCCTGACCAAATTTCCATCGGAGTTTTATACTCGACCTCCGAACTTGGCAACCTATTCACAACGAAGCTAGCATAGGATAAGGCCTCCGCCTAATACTGTTTCCCCAAATTTGCATTTGACAGCATACACCTCACTTTTTCAAGTAAGGTACGGTTCATCCTCTCAGCTACTCCATTCTGCTGTGGTGTACCTCTAACAATGAAATGGCGAACAATTCCCTCATCCTGACAGTACTCCTTAAACGGATCACTAGTGTACTCTCCGCCATTATCGGATCTAAGCACCTTGATCTTCTTGCCAGTCTGATTTTCGACCATCTTCTTCCACTTTAGAAACACCCCAAAGACCTCGTCTTTGTGCTTCATGAGATATACCCAAATCCTCCTAGAGAAATCATCTACAAATGTAACAAAGTAATGATTTCCTCCTAAGGATTTCGTCTTGGAAGGTCCCCAGACATCCGTGTGTATGTAGTCAAGCAACCCCTTCGTGCAATGAATAGCCGTCCCAAACTTTACTCGAGTCTGTTTCCCGAGCACACAATGCTCACAAAACTCTAGCTTGCAGCTCTTTGCACCCTTGAGCAGACCTTGGTTACACAACACTGTCATCGCCTTCTCCCCGGCATGTCCCAATCGCATATGCCATAGTTTCGTCGAATTCGACTCCAAACTTGCTCCACCAGTTTTTGAAGAAACTGAAGCACTACCGGTTACCGTGCAACCCTGAAGGAAATAGAGGTTTCCCTCCTTCTTTCCTCTCATAACCACCAAAGCACCAGAGAGAACCTTTAGCATTCCGCCCTCGAGCACAATTTTGTGCCCACTAGAATCTAAAGTACCAAGAGAAACCAAATTCTTCTTCAGATCCGGGACGTATCTGACTTCATCAAGAGTTCGAACTACTCCATCATGCATCTTCAGCCTCACTGTTCCAATACCCATCATCTCACAGACATGATCATTACCCATCAAAACCGCTCCTCCATCCACCTTCGTCAAGGTATGAAATAGGTCTTTGTTTGGGCACATATGGTATGAACAACCCGAGTCTAAGATCCATTCGCCCACCGAGCTTTCTCTAGGAGTAACCGCTAACAGACTCTCAAAGTCACCATCCCCTGAACTAACAGAATTCGCGGTATCATCTGCTTTCTTCTTATTCCCTCCTAACTCTATCATAGGACAATTTCTTCTGAAATGCCCCAATTCCTTGCACTTGTGGCACCGAACTTTAGTCAAGTCCCTTGGTTTGTACTTAGATTGAGAGTTGCTTCTACCACCTTGTTCTCGCTCCTCATTTCTTCCTCGAGTAAACAACGCATCCGAGGAAGAATTTCCCTTCTCCCTTTGCCGTTGTTCATTACCCAATAACGCAGAAGAAACATCTTCAAACTTCACTGAATCCTTGTCATATAACAAAGTGGTGCTCAAATGGTCGTAGGATTCCGGAAGTGAATTGAGCAACAAGATAGCCTTATCCTCATCTTTCATGTCCTCATTCAAGTTTAACAAATCAGAAATCATCTTGTTAAACTCATCAACATGCTCACTCATTGATATACCTCTAACATATTCAAACCGGAACAACTTCTTCTTGAGATAGAGACGATTCTCTATACTCTTCATCATGTACTTATCTTCCAGTATCTTCCATATGCTAGCCGCGGATTTCTCACGCATAACATAGTATATCACATTTTGAGCTAGATGCAACCGGATAGTGCTACAAGCCTTCAAATCATACTCTTCCCAATCAACATATGTCATCGTCGTGGGCTTAGCTGCCACACCCAACAATGCCTTATGCAACTCCTGTTGGATCAAGACATCGCGCATTTGGCATTGCCACATGCCGAAATTGACCAACTTTCCGTCGAATTTCTCTACGTCAAACTTTATCGCTGACACCTTTGAGGTCTTAGAAGTAGTCATCTTCAATCACCAATGGACTTGACAAACCAACAACGAGACAAAGATTGAAAAATCTCACTTAGGAATTTTATCAAACACTTGGCGTGCGACACAAAACCCACCTTTCTCGTTTTAGCCTCTGATACCAATTTGTTGCGGTAAACCGCTCACAACCGAGCACGACGCAACTAGGAGGGATCTCACAAGCCCAAATGGTATACCCGAAAGAAGAACCGACACAAAAAAGCACACCCACAATAGAGAAATAGGAAATAAAGCAACAATCGCACAAAACTAGGTTTTACCGTGGTGTCGGCGTAAAAGCCACTAATCCACCCAGATGATAGCTTCTATTGACAATTGGAACAAAGAGTTGATTACAAGCACTTAAGCAAAATTTCTCTCAAAATAAGCTCTCAAGTATTTTTGAGCCTCACCAAGTCTTTTTTAACAAATAAGCAAAAATACACTAAATAGGCAAAATGCCTGGGACCATGATCGATCATGGGCAACCCATGATTGATCATGGTGTCCTCTGCCACAAAATGCCAATTACACCAAATGTGAGCCAAAACTCACACTACTATTACCAAAACTATCGCTCCCGGTGAACAGAGGAGAGGCTGCCGATGGGGCGCAAGAGAAACTCCAATTTTGGCGGAAAAAGTTACACGCTATTCAATCGTAAAACTAATAATCTCCCTAAAAATTTTTAAAAATTCTAATTTTAGTCATAAAATATTTCGTTCGTTTGTTTTCTTACTATATTTCCATTTTTCTTCCTCTTCTTTGCCTCCTTTTTTTTTTCTTTTTTCCTCCTTCACCATCATACTTTGAGGTTGCATATGGCACGTTTTTCAGGTCGAATTTTGTTAGTTGCAAAAATAATTAGTGGTCATTGTTCAGCAAATAAGGATTACTCAATATACATGAAAGTTAATCCAGACACTTTGTAGTAGAAAAAACTATTTTAAAAAAGAAAAGAAGATGTTATGTATGAGGTACATAATAAGAGTACTAAATACGATAAAATTATCCTATCCTATGTTTGGAGTTTGTTAAAATTGAATATCGGGATGAATTATTAATTGATTAAAGCTAGCTTCTTATACTGCTCAGAGAGGGATTAACGTATCCCACCTAAGAAGTGGGATTATTTTATCACGTCTGAATGTAATTAAATAATCTTATAGCTAGATTTTGAAAAAAACCAACACCGCGAAGGGTCTCATCTATATTATAAAAAAGAGAAAGTCAAAATAATTTTACCTTACACATGAAATATTAGCCCTTACATGTGATTCAACACACATAAGAACATCACATCACACACGCTACTCCTAATTTTTTATTTTTTTTCAATTTTCAAATTTCAAATTTTCAAATTATTCTTTTAACACTCTCTGGAGCCATTTCCCATTTCCCAATTCCTATTTCTTACATTTTTCCATCTCTCTCTACATTTCCATCCACACATTTCTTCCCCATATTTCTTATGCATCTCTCTCTAGACAACATCTCTCTATAGAGCATGATGGTCAAGTGATCAAAAAACCGACACCGTCGACTCATCGTCATCACACTTCTAGCACCACTCTTAAGCACTGTAATCAGTCCTTCGCTACAACCTCCGACACCACAGGCAATCATTGTCACCACGCCTACGCCACCAACTCATTTGCAAAAATCTTTGTCCTTCGTTGCCTCTATTTCTGGCACCAAAAGAGGTACTCATCTCTCAGTCACAACCTTTTTTTGTGGGTTTTATTTGTTTTTTTAGGGGAGTTCTGTGGGTTTGTTCTTAATGCCTATTTTGTGGATTTTGTGCTCAATATTTTGTGGGTTTTGTGAACAATGATTTGTGGGTGGAATTGAGCGTGAGAGTTTGAAAAAAAAAATCAACGAGGGCAAATGATTCCGCTATAGCTTTCTATACAAGCACACAAAAAAATATCTAAAAAAGGCAAGCTTCTTTTGAGCAATTATGGACCTCCATTTTATAGAATTTGCAGTGCATAATGTTGGTCGGATTTCAACCCTAGAGGGGGGGTGAATAGGGTTTTTTAAAAAGTTTAATGCGGAATTTAAAAACTTTTCGAAAATGTTTAAGTAAAACAATTTACTAAACAAATTTATCAAGGAATGTAAGCAAATAAACAATCAAGCACAAGAGCAAATAATTAAGCAATCTCAAATAATTTAAACAATCAATAATAAAGAGATTGAGTTAGAAAGATTGAACCGATTTGAAGTCCAAAACGTTTTGTCCACACGGTTTTGGTTTACCAAACCATAATCCGCGCTCGGTTAGTTCTCCGAGAATTTCCACTAATTCCAATCTCCTTCCAGGTGAAGATCAAACCACTACAAATGTGTTCTTCTCACACACTCTATAAGTGTTGCTATACCACAACACTCTCACAAGATACCCTCTTGCTAACCTTGTGAAATTTACCTTTCACAAGTTCTAAACAAGAATTAACCTTCTTGTTTTTCCTATGAGATTTACCTCTCACAAATGAATATAAAAGTTTGGTGATTCACACCAATTTACAACAACTCTCAAGTGTTTAAAGAATACAATTGAAGCTCACACTAGAGTTACTTGTTTGATCAAGTTTATAGCTCAATAAAAATGATTGATCAAAAACAATTTCTTGAATCTTTGAATAATGAAGATAGATGAATAATAGAGTATGAGAGTGATTCAAGTTATTTAAAATGAGTCTTGGAAGTCATATTTATAGTCCCAAAAGTGATATAGCCGTTTGTGAGGTTTGGTAGAAGTTTAGTACCAAAAATGGTTAAAAATCAGAAATTCAACGGCTATATTCTGGGCCATCAGTCGACTGAGCAAAGCTCCTTAGTCGACTGACTGAGCCTCAGTCGACTGAGCATAAGCCATCAGTCGACTGATGGACTCTGCTGTCCATCAGGCCAAAAGGCCAAAATCCCAATTTTTGCACTTTTGCATATAAGCTCCAAAATCAATTCTAATGCTTTGGGGACTTTAAAAATAAGTTCCTAAGACACCTATTTTTGGGAAAACTCAAAATATGATCATTTAAATTTAATATCAATTTATTTCAAAATCGGTTTTTGCAAGAATGATGTTTTGAAATGATTTTTGATTCAAACTGATTTTGATCAATCTAAGAATGATATATCAATATATATGAGCTATATAATCAATCAATGAAGAAACTTTACATCAATCCTAAGCATACACTCAATTACCGAATATGTGAGTCTTTGAATGCTTTGAAATGTTTCTTCAACTTGATTCTTCTCTTGAAGCTTTTCCCCTTGAGGCTTTGGCGTATGATCCTTGATCTTTTGAGCTTCATGAAATGCATTGCTAGCATGTGAATGATAAGGTTGATCTCTTGCTAGTCCAATGCTTCGTTGACTTAATCGAATATTGATTCCATTGATCCTTGTCATGCTTCCTTTGAGCAATCATGCTATTCTTGATTTTTTAAGTAAGAAATCTATAATCTTAAATCAAGAACATGTTAAATTACACATGATTAAATTATTGTTATTATCAAAATAAGATTAAGACCTTCTAGGTCAACACATAAGGTACTGAAGTTTTGATTCTCACCTCTGCAGAAATAATAAAATATAGACCCATTATAGTTTGTTATTCCTTTCTACAAACTTTGGGCTTTCTTTAGTTTTTCTAGGATAAAAATATTTATTTGATTCCTCACCTCTGCAAGTGCCTTCCTGTCTTTTTTTATTTTTTTATTTATTTGTTTGGTTCGTGGTTTATGGATCTAAGGTTTCACTTGGGTTCTCAAATTTTGAATTTGATTTTTCTAAACATATTTATGTTCGAAACTCAAATATTGTGGGTTAACTTATAATTTTTTTTTGGAATTACGTAATTTCAAAAATCAAATTAATTTTTTTTTCTAAAGTGTTTTTAAAAATGTTCTGAGAATGTAGTGAGATTTTTAAAAATATTTTAAGATTTCTTTTTGTAGTATACTTAGATTTTTGATGTAAGAAACAAAATTGTCAGTTTTAGATGTGCCAAGGATATTTGAAAATGTGTGAAGTTAAAATTGAATTTTATAGTTGTTCTTTCATATTTTAATTTAAGATGCTCAAAAAGGATAAAAAAAAATAGCAATAGTGAAGATGATTGGGTAGAGGTTAAAGTCCCCCATTCACATATTCTTGATAATGGGAACAATTCTTTACCAAATAAAATGAATGCCACCACAAGAAGTATTTAGGTATAATCACGTCCATTCAAAAAATTAGTATACACCATTTATTTCTTGCGATTAGTATAATAGCCTAAAATAGACTTCTAAGGGTGATAATAACATCGTTTTGGTCAATATACTTAAACATAAATGTGATGAATTTATGTGTTTACTCTATTGATGTCCCCCAAAGTTAATGGCAATACATAATTTTTTGTTTTATTCTTATTTGATGTATTTGGTAAGTTTTGCACTTTATGGTTGTTTTCTTATGTAGCACTCCTAAGATGTAGATTGATACTATTTGAGAAAAAAAATTGGTAGATTGATTAGTGTTTATATTTTGAGATCTGCATTGGTATTAGAATTGTGTATTCAAAAATACAATTACGTGCATGTATATTTTAAGCACTTTATTAAAGAATTGAGTTTCATCTTCTTCTTTTTTTTTACATTCACTGTTGTAAATCTATATTAAAATTGTGTGGTTGATCAAACGAGTAACAATTATCCCTCAACTGTTCATTTTATTCATTTTAACATGCTGTTGGATTTTTATTTCTTCGGAATGATGGTGATTAGCTGGTTTTCACCATTTTAAAAAATCCATTCTTTATGCTTAGATCTAAATGATGGTGATCAGAATATTTCTGTTTTTTTTTCTTTCTCCATTTTAAAATTTTAGGCATATTTCCTCAATTTAATATTTTCAGTTTGTTAGAATTTAATATTTGTTCAAATCCAAATAAATGAGAAGTAATGCAACATACTGGTGGAAGATACAGTTACAGGGAGATACACTTTTAAGGTTATATACTGGTGGGAGATACAATTACCATCTCAAGGCGTTTCCAGTTTCTATACATTTGTATCAATTTATAATTATAGTATCAATTTGTATTGTCACTGTTTGTATAAGTTGGAAAAATTTATATACATTTCACTTTGTATTAATTCAGTTTGTATACATTTCCTATATGTATTTTTTTAGTCTGCAAAATTTGGAGTTTCATTGCGAATTTAATAACTTTGCAAAATTGTATGAGTTGGAATAATTTGTGTACTTGGTATACATTACATTTTGTATTAATTCAGTTTGTTTACATTTCCTATTTGTGTTTATTCGATTTGTATTGATTTTTGTATGTTAAGTTTCTTTAATATTTTAGCTTTCCTCTCTTAAATTTTAACTCCACAAAACACAAACATTTAACTCAATAGTAGAATCCTGCTACAACTCAGTGGTTAAAATTAGTTAGCTAGTGTTTAAATTTCTTCTTTTTTATTTTTACTATACCTCTAAACATTTATTAAAGATACATTTTGTTTCTCTAAACAATTGATTATTATATGCAATGCAGTGAGCACGTATGTGAATTCTCCGATTCGAACACCTAATAATAATAATAATAATAATAGTAATAATAATGAATAAATAAAACTACATGGTTTTTGTAGTACTTTTTGTGAATTCTCCAATTCGAACACCTAATAATAATAATAATAATAATAGTAATAATAGTAATAATAATAATAATAATAGTAATAATAATATTGAGGGATTTGAAAGTTCCATTACTGATCGTTATCCTAACAAGTTTCTTAACTTTCTCAATCCAACAGAATTGCCTCCTTTTCAGCTGAACCTTAAAGTTGGTTGCCCAATAATATTTTTACGAAATATCGCACCGAATGAGGGTTTTGGTAATGGTATAAGATTGGTTATCGAAAATTGTAGTACTTTTGTAATTGAAGCTAAAATTCTTACCGGAGATAAGTTTGGCAACTTAGCTTTCATTCCAAGAATTTCTTTAGCCCCTTCATCTTCGGAATTGCTTATCAAGTTTACTCAGCATTAATTTCCAATTCAATTAGCTTATGCTATGACAGTCAACAAATCACAAGGCCAATCTGTTAAATTTGTTGGCCTCGATTTACGAGCACCTATTTTTAGTCATGGTCAGTTGTATGTAGCACTCTCAAGATGTACAAGTTTCGAATAGATCAACACTCTCCTACCATTAAAAGATATAATTAGAACTACAAATATCGTCTATCCAGAAGTTCTATTATAATTCCTAACCCATTATTCAAAATTTTCTTTTTTGTTATCTTTTTTGTACTAAAAAAATATAGTTATGTGGATGTATATTTTGAGCACTGGGTATCATATAAATTTTACACTTGAACTGTTGTTAATTAGATTCCCCAATTATTAATTTTATTCGTTTTGATGTACCGTCCGGCATGGGTAATACCTAGTATTCTACTATTGTAAAAGATTTACCTTCAACTCATACAATTATTTTGAACAATAATTTGGGCTCCATGAACTTCTTTTAAAGGGTGAACTTGACTTCATCACCAATTAATTACGCAATATTTCTCTTTGGCACCCCAAGTTTATAAATATTATCCTTTAACACCTATTTTGGATGGTTACATTTGGTCAATGAGGATTGACCATTAATTCTATTGTAAAATAATTTTTATTCCCAAATTGCCCTCTAATGCTTTTATGTGTGATCACATTCCTTTTATATCCACATCACCTCTTATTTCTCGCAAATAATTATTTTCTCCTAAAAAATTCATATTTGTGAGAAAACTTTAAAAAAATCTCAAAAAATTTAAAATTATTATTCAAGGACTTGTAAAAATAATAACAAAAAATATCTTTACCCCTTTAAAATAATGTTTCTTTACTAAAATAATGTCATATTATACAATGTTCTTCATTTTGTTTTCTTCAAAATGCAATAGGGATTAAGATAATAGGAAATATATAATACCAGAGTCTCTTATTTTCTTTTTATTCTTAAATAGTTTTTTAGGTAGATTTGGAAGTTTTACAACGAAAAGCATAAGAGTTTCTTAAAAAAATTTACAATTCGTTAATCTATTGTTGCTTTAATTTCATTAATATATTGTTACTTTGCGAAGTAGCCAAAGTAGCAAAATAATATTAAAAAATGCTACAAAAAAACAAATATACAAAAATTAAATTGGCCATGAGAATGATATCTAAAATTAGAAGTACTTAATTGATACAAACCGCAATAAAAATGAATATGCATATCATTACATACTCTTAAATTGTTTGAGTAAACACTAGGAAAAAGGAGTAGTAAAGAGGATCAAGAGAATAAGAGTTGGAGTATATATACAAATAATATAATTTACCATTAGGGGTAATTGAGTCATTTGCTATTGGTTTAACGGTCAACTCATGTTGACTAGACGGAACCATCCAACATAGGTGCTAAAGGATAATATTTGTTAACTTAGGGTGCCAAAGAGAAATATCGCATAATTAAAGAGGGCCAAAGTCAAAATCACCCTCTTTTAAACTTTGAGAATTTTCATAATCATCCATTTTTTGTTCACAAATTAATGATTAAGAAAGGAGAATAACAGTTGATAAAATAAATTTGAACCTTAAGAAAAATACGGAAGAAAACATGAATTTGGAGGTTGGAAGATGAATTTTTTTTTCAAAGGGAGGAAAATTTCATAATCTTAATTTTATTGTGCTACAAAGACTTCATGCCATTTTTTTTTTCTTGAAATTAGAGATTGCATGCCATGAAATTAGTTACTTGATATCTTTTTAAATTGCGTCATTTTTGGCTTCTAAAAAATGATGAACATTGCAAATGGAAGCCTCATTTATTTCTGGTATTTGGGGAGTCCTTAAATATGAGGAGAAGATAGGGGAGGATTGGAGTATCAATTTTTCAAAAATTTATGAGTTGTTTAATTAGGGCATGGAGTGAGTATATGCTCTCCATCATTTTTTATTTTTTGTCGATTTATTTTTCCTCAAAAAAAAAAATTTTATGAAAAAAGTCAAAAAGTAAGAGTTGATCTCACCATATGATTGTAATTTATTTTTTAACTTTTTACACAAATCAATTATTTTTTATATTGTTATGAAATAGAGCCTAAAAAATCTAAGAAATGTATTATATATTGATGAGTAAAGGGCCACCAATTTCATTTTTTAACAGGATCTTGTATATAACCCATGGAGAGTTGAGTTTTATAACTTAAGTTTGTAATTCTACTGAAGAAAAGAATCAACATCCGAAAGGGCCCTTGTATATTGTTTATATATATATACAGGCCCCTTCCTATACGGACCGACCTTACGCTAATCGTACGGACCAAATTGGTGGGCCTAATAAATCTTTGCAACCAAACAATAAAGCTCGGTCAAAAACTTCTAAAAAGAAATTACCAAGCCAATTGACTTTCTCTCTCTCTCTAAAACTTAACAGGCCATTTAACATTCTCTCTAAACAAATTCCCTTTAAACCCTACGTAGCCCAACGAAACCCACCTCCGTCCTCCTGTTGACAGCTGCGCCGGAATTGCACCCCTTCCGCACTCCCCTGTGCACAGCCGATCAGCACCTCCAACTCTGTCTGTCTCTCTCTGTGTCCATACGAATCAATAGGTGCCCTCTCCTTCGTTTTACTTTTCTTACTTCCTTGTTAAATTGCGGTTTTCGAAACTCACATTAATAGATTTTGATGGTTCACATCTAAGAACTAATCTTATATTTGAATAAACTAAATGGTGATAATTTAGGAAATTGGCAATAATAATGTGTTCGATTATAATATTTTTCCATAGCCTTTAATTGCCTCACTCTAAGTCTCTCTTTCTCATGCACGCTCGGTGTGAAATTATGTGTACCGGGATGATGGGGTTTTGAAGGAGTGTCAGAAGAGAATATGGGTTTGGTTTGGTTTTCTAACTTGATTGCAAGTTAGAAATTTAAATTGAAGAATGTAGTAAATTAACTCTTAAATTTTAGCTTTTTATTTAGAAAAAAAATTCTTTGAGAGTAAAAAGAAAATGTTTTCACAAAAAAAATAAAAAATAGCAAAGGACATCTATTAATAACCTGAAGCATATTAAATTGTTTCTTCACACCTTGAAACTCAAGCTCTAAAATAGTGTCGTGCATATAAATGTTTTCACAAAAGTGCCAACTAACATAAATAAAATAGTTTATTTATTTATTTATCATCCTTCTTTTATAAAAAAATATATAATTCAGTTTTATATCATTCTCATTGCCAGAAACAAAATCCATATTCTAGCTTTTCTGTTTAAGCCTTAAGCTCAACCATCCTATCCTTTATTTTCATGATGGATGCTGGAAAAAAATTTAACTACCTTTTCCCTTCTACATAATGTATGACCAGTGATTTTGTCATTGCGTCTGCAAGTAATGCAAGTTATAGTTGATGTGAGGCTAAAAGTATACATTTGTGAGAGAGGGTACAATAATATGAATTTAGTAAATAAACTGTGGGTGGTTCTATTTCTATCTTCTAATAATTTTTTATTTCATTGACATTTCTTATTCGATCCTTCAAAATTGAGTAAAGGCTGAGTAACGCATTATCAAACTTATACTCGGATCTCAAGGACCAAATAACAAGCTCTTACTCGGTACTTAAGGACCGAATAAGGGATGAGAGTGAACCTAAGTATTATTGAAGGAGAAAATAAAATTACCCTAAACTATTTTTCAATTTTATATTATATGTTGACTAGTGGTTTTGTTATTGGCTGTTTGTGATGCAAGTTATGGTTGAGGTAGTTACACAGTTAGTTTGTCATGGATCATTACTTATGTTCGTCATTCTCTATTAACATTTATTATGTCCATGCATGCGTAGTAGTTCTTATTAGTATGATAATTTATGGCCGTTCATTTTTTAAGAAATTTGTTTCTAAAAACAATTCCTTAGTGGATTTCATGATTCAATTTGGTAGGGGACTTGAACGACAACGTCATGAAGAATTGATTGCTGACCACAAGGACATGATTGAGAAGCCTAAAATTAGAACAAATCATGACTTTTTGGTACATATGGTTGATATTTATACGCATGAAATGTTTTATAAATTTCAGGATGAATTGTGTGAAAGCTGGAATTATAGTTTTGTACTTGTCAGGGAAAGTGAGAATCACCGTGCATATCAGGTACAAAAAAGAAATGTAGACGCGTATAAAGTTCAAGAAATTATCTACGACAAGGTCTTGGATTTTGCTTCATGTAGTTGTAAAAAATTTGAGAGCTTGGGAATTCCATGCAGACATGTACTATCATATTTGAACAAATTTTATGATCATGGTAAGTTGCCTGAACAATACATTCTAAGGAGATGGACCAAGTTTGACAAATCTGAACCAGTCATAGATGATGGTGACATGCAAATAGTCGATGATAAGTCGTATCTCTTGAAACGGAGTCAATTAATTCAATCTACTTTGGCTGTAGTTAATAAGGCTCTCATAAGTGAAGAAGCAACCAAGATCTACACGGATGGTTTGAATAATATTTCTGAGCAAATTAACAAACTAGTTGTTAGTGGTACAAGTAGAAGAAATTATAGCGAGAAACATAACCCAATTGGTGGTGTTGCGCATGCTTTTGGTAATTATGAAAATGGTTATAATGAACCAAATAGAGTGCGAGCAAAAGGATGTGGAAAAAGACCAAATAGAGTGCGAGCAAAAGGATGTGGAAAAAGACTCAAAGGAGGAAAAGAAAAGGCACTAGTGAGGGCTAAGAAACATAAAGCTAGACGCTATCATGGGTGTGGTAAAGTTGGTCAAGCACATGACAAAAGAAATTGTCCTGCACTTACAAATTTGTAAGCATATTTATATGGTTTATTTTTTTAATTTTTAATTTTTTTAAAAAAATCATTAAGATGCAAAGCTTAATTAGTGTAATTTTTTCTTTCATGTAGGTCTTCCTTTTGCAAAGAAAATGCGAATTTGGGTGAGGGCAGCGAGTCATCTACCGAAGATGGGGATGAAATTTAGTGTTTCTTATTTTTTACTGTTATCTTTAATGGTGGTTATGTTTCTAGTGCTGAAACCTAATGGTTATTATTGTTCTTACTGGTGGTTATGTACTTATTTATGAAGATTGATTCGTTTAAGTTATAATTGAATTTGTTACTTTCAAATAAGTTATTCTCTTAATTTTTATGGCCATCTTTCCTGAAATTAATTGTGATTATATACCCCACCCCAAGAGTAGACCCTTTTCACAACACTTAAGGCTATCTTTTATGAGATTTTTGTTTTTTCATTTATATCCTGTGTGTTAAGCTATTGGTAGAAAATTTCTACATCTAGTTACAAAAATTTTACATAGGTAAAAAAAACATAAAATCTAATGAGATTGTAATGTCATTTTGAAAATTTCTATCACCATTTTAAACATATAGAAATAGTTATAGAGATCCCCAATATAGCTCACCTTTCACCTCCCATCACCATTTTATATATATATAAATGGTTATAAAAATTCTCAATATAGCTCACCTTTCACCTCCTATAGAATTTGGTATAAAAAACACCATTGGAGGAACTTGTTTTCCTTTTCTAACATAGAATTTTACATAGATATAAATGACCCTCGGAGATGGTCTACTATTTTCTCTTGAAAAAGTTAATTGCAAATGTAACTATTTGCGATAATTCAATTTTTTGTTTCAAAATGGATATGTTTTCATCCGCAACCAAAGAGTTAAATGATACTAGAAAACTACCCCCCACCCCCCCAAAAAAAAAAATACACCGGAAAAATTGTTTTGCCCAAAAATTCTGTAGCCATTTATTACAACTAAAAAGTATAAACACCAATTCCATACATTATACATTAGGCAGCTCAAATTTGGTACCAAATTTTTGATTACATAGGAAATTGAAACTCAATTTGCTGTGTGTGTTCATTTTTGAGAATTAATACATTATTAACCACCTCAAAGTCGATGCCAACTTTTCGATTACATAGAATAGTGAAACTCAATTTACTGTGTATGTTCATTTTTGAGAATGAACCATTTCCCTCAATTTCGTGATACCAGGTGTGTACAGGCCAAAAGTATCAGATTCGCACTCGCATTCTCTTAACTCGAGCAAATATGATGGAGTTCCGAGAACCAACAATTTACATCGGCATTTCATTAAAAATGTGGAGTGCCATCATCGATCTTCGATCAACAGATTATACATCTGAATACGTAAATAATGCAGAGTATACCCATTTATATTCCATTCAAAGCATTCAACAGGGGTAAGTATAGCCATATCGTGGTATATATGCAATTTTTAAGAAAATGGTGTTTATATATGCATTAACTTAAAATAACTAATTAATGGCACTTCAAAATCAATCGATTTGGGTTTCAAAAACTTAATCTGACGAAGTAAGAAAGAGAGGGTACCTGTCAATTTGGGGTTGGAAATCCAGAGAGTATGAACTTGATTTTCAAATAGAGATGGGCAAAGGTCATTGACAAGCGGTGTAAGGCAGAGTAGGGAGGGGGCAAGAGTCGGAGGACGGAGGTGGAAGTGGAGCTGGGCAAAGTTGTAGAAAGAGAATGTTAAATGGCCTGTTAAGTTTTAGAGAGAGAGAGAAAGTCAATTGGCTTGGTAATTTCTTTTTAGAAGTTTTTGACCGAGCTTTATTGTTTGGTTGCAAAGATTTATTATGCCCACCAATTTGGTCCGTACGATTAGCGTAAGGTCGGTCCGTATAGGAAGGGGCCTGTATATATATATATATATATATTCAACGAACATATAAATTAAAAGAAGCTGACAGCAATACACGAGTAAATCGATCGTTCAATGAGGCAAATTAAAGGGAGTATTAAATTAGTCATTATTGTTAAGTGAATTGGAGGCCAGGAGATGATCAATTTGAAGGAGTCAACACAAAAGAGGTGATTAATTCATTGACTGAATGGGGAGATTCAATATTAGCTGCATGTCCTGTGTCCTTAATTATTTCCAACTTGGATTTTGGTCCCAAGTGCCTGCAATCATCCAAACCAATTAATTATATCTTAAATTTTACAGTTTAGAAATATTTAACAAGTATGCATGCAACAAATGGAGTACGTACGTAGTGCATGTACTTGCAAGAATATATCAATTCAATCGTGCATGCATGCATATTAATTAATTAATTAGTAAATATATATATATATATATATAGAAGAATTTAAATGATCTGATAGAAGAATTAATTCATCCAAAAGAAATTCAAAATTAATTAATGGAGAAAATAAAGATGGTTTACGTACGTACCCTTGCAACTGATAGGCCATATACAAAGGGAACACATTGTCCTTGTCACCCCAGATTAGTAGTGTTTCCTTCACTCCCAAACAAAAGTTTCTATTAGCTAGCTACTTCATATATCAATATTTCACCCTTTAATTACGTACACTAATTAAGATCAAAGACCATTTTTTTCTTTTTCTTTTTCTTTTACTTACATATAAATGTATTCAGGAATATATAATTATTAGTTCGTTCGCAGTACTTACACTCTTTAATGACAATTCCATCACAGATACATAGCTAGCTTATAATATTAATTAATTAGCTACAAAATTAAATTAATGAGCCAATTCATTCTACAGATCGACTGGATACGAGGAAAAACCGTACCCCTTAGATATTAATTTGAGGTAATTAAGAAAGCAATGTATACAAATGAAAATATTGATCGATGATCACCTGGTTTAGAATGGGAAGATCAAAATCCATTCTCTTATAGAGCAAGTGTTCCACTAGTTCTTGTTTCTCCTTCTTGTAATCTTTACACATCACCTGTACGTAGCCATCATCATGATCATACCACGCATGTAATTTAAACACTATATATATATATCATTAATATTTAGAATCATGCAAGTATTTTTACTTATTAGTTATTACTTCAATTCACTTGAAATTAAAGAATATATACATATGGTAATTCCTTCATTGTAAATTAAACCCTTTATTAGGTATTATATTAACTGGTTCGAATGCATTAAATATGAATTTGAAGTCTTTGCAAGTCATTCAAACTCTCACATACCAAATCCAAATTCTACTTACCATATTATTATTTTTTATTCATAATTTTTTTACAATTACTTACCAAGTTAGTTCGACTTTATTCCAAAAGTACTATAAATTAAAACTAAATAAATCTTGAAGGCTTCGTTTGATAACAATATGAAAAATGGTAGGAAAAATAAGGGGCATAGCCAAAAAAATTGCTTAGTGGGGTCACACATTATGCTCCATTCATCTTAAATTAACATTCAACATTTCCTTTTTGAATGTCTTAAATTAAGATTTGTAACGTAATCAATGTAGGAAATCACAGAACTAAAAAAAATAAGTTGTATCATTGATGATTGGTGATTACGTTGCATTTTTTTTTATAAAGTATCAAAGTTAAAATAAACTCTCAATTTGAGACAGAAGAAATTGAAAAATATATTTTGAGTATCAACCAAAGTGTCCAAGATAGATGGTAACAATCAATTTGATACCAGTTATGGGAAGCTCAACCAGACCTCCGGTGGCAACGGGTGTATTCCACCTGGCGAATAAGCGATGATGCACGCTCTTCTATAGTGGTGATAAAATTCCATCGATCTCTTACCATCCGAAAATTAAAGAGGAAAAAACGGAGTCTTCGAAGGAGGGTGGAGATGAATGATGGATAGAGTTTGGTTTGATCATTTAGTGATATTTTTCTCTAAATTTTGTGGTGTAAGTCAACTAGTACGTGTTAAGCGATGATACACAAATTCTTATGAACCGAAAAATTTATTTAGAATCAGCTGCATTTTATTCGCCTTAAGTGTGGTCAAGTGAACCCAAAATTTTAGTGGTGGTCACGTCTAGGGAAAAAATTATTGATTTGTGTGAAAAGTTAAAAAATAAGTTCGGCGGCGTGTGGTGAGATTAACTCTTACTTTTCTAGCTTTTTACGTGGTAAAATTTTCTTTGAAAGAGTGAAGAAGAAGTTTTTTCCGCAAAACATAAAGAATGGATGGAGAATATACACTCAAAAAAATAAATATAAAATGTAGAGTATCTCACTAAATATCTCAATTTATTTTTTAACTTTTCGCACTTAAAACACAAATAGAAGACCAAACATACTTATGTGTAAAAGCAAATGCAATAGCACTCAGAGGCACTAAAACATTTACATCTTTATTATATAAAGTGAACAAGGATTTTAACTTTTCTTAGGCATTTATTAATATTATATTTAAATGCTTAATTTGCTAGTTTACAAGTAACACATGCACACAACGTTAACTATAAATAATAATATTATATACACAGAGATTACACAAAAGATCAATATAAATATGATGACGCGTATGGTTAATTGTTAAATGATTTTAACAACGTACTCTAGTAAACATGCCCTAGCTAGGTAATTCTGTATTAATTTCTCAATTCTTTGCAAAGAAAAAACTATTTTGTGTGCTAATTTTTTTTGGTGTAGAATTCGTACATCTACCGTTTTCCATATATATAATAGAGAGACAATGATAGATGATGATGTTTGAGTTTGCTTAATTATTAAATGAAGATGTTGGAAATTAAAACCATTTAATTTGGATCGAAAACGTATTAATTAATTGTTAAACATTTCAGTTAAACCTTGGCTTAGAAGATGAGACTCGCATGGATATATTAATCGGCTCCAAACAAAAATAATATAAAAAAAAAATAAAAAAATTAAGATGGCAGGCAATTAACTCACATGATGAGCAAATTGCCGGAGTAGGAAATCAGGGACGACCCACTTGAAAAGATCAAACTTGTATATGGAAAGGTTAACCAGCAACCGTAGATCTTCCGCTTTTTCCGGCAACAACAAATCCAACGGATTCCTCCCAATCTTCTTCAACTCTTCCCTTTTCTGCTCCTCCGTACACCCAATCCCACTACTCACCATCACCACCTTCTCCACCATCTCTTCATATATCTCAGCCATCCGATACCCCACGAAACCACCGTAACTAATCGCGTACATCGAGAACCTCTCCACACCCAATCTTTTTAACCCTTCACACACACACCTCGCTTGAAACTCGTCCGTCCGATCCGTATCTTTCGTATACGAGTTCCCGAAAAATAGTAGATCCGGTACGTAAAGATTAAACCTGGTGGAGAGAGGGCCCACCTGACGAGAGAACTGCCACATGGAATTGCCGCCGTAGCCGTGGATAAGGACGAGATTGGGCTTGTCGAATCGACGGTGGTTTGTGATCCAAAAGTGCATTGTGGTGCGGTCATCTAGATCGACGGTGGAGGAGGAGAGACCGCAAAAGCAGAAGTAGAGAGATAAGAGGGACTCGAGGGGAGTCATGAGAAAGGAAGGGAAAAAGGGGATGTTTGGTAACAGGGATAGTATGTACTGAGAAATAGCGATGGTGATGGAAAGGTAGAAAGAGAGGAGATGGTGAAGCCATTGAGTCTCCATAGAAAGGAAAGGAAGCACACAAAAAGAAGAAGAAGAAGAAGATAATATAATCTGGTGGTTGTTATTGTTGCTTAATTTGGGTACAATAGGGACTGGCCGGGGACTCGATCTATCTAGTTACGTTAAGAGTAGTAAGTAGATCGAGGTTGTTTATCATTGTCGGATCCTTAATTTAATTTGGGTCTCTATCACCATAGAATTAATGAAAAAGGAAAAAATTGTTCCTATTGCCATGGAAAGTTGGAACTGCAGCTTACACAATTACTGTATTATATTTAATTAAGCTACAACTGCATGTTACACAATTACTGTATTATATTTAATTAAGCTACTCCGTGGTCTCACTGATTTTTTATTTTATTTTTTTTTGTTCGTTCTTTACCGAGCGGTGTCTAAGTCCAACCCAGCTTACATGCACCTCGACCTTGACTAATCCGCTCTGCCCCAAGAGATCGCACATTGCGGTAAGGAGCGTGGCCCAAGTGGGTGACTGCAAGCGCCGGGATTCGACCTGGAGAGCTCCTAGTTGAACCCAGACTTGCGGCCTGGTGATTTACCACCGGGCCAACCCCCTGGGCTGATTTTATTTTATACTTAACTAGAGTTTAAACTTGCAATGTCACTGAACTATTTGTTCTAATATATCGGTGTTGTGCCTACTTAGTAGTAGATAAATCACTGAGCCCCACCTCTTGTAGTTCTGCGGAGCCTGCTCTGGGCATAGGCGATCCATGCGGTAGCCTAGGCCCCCGACATAACAGGGACCTTGAATTTATTTTCCTTTATATATAAGTTATAGTAGGTAAAATTAAAATAAATTTTGGCTGAATAAAAACAAATATCGGGACAATTGTTCCAGCAAGTGATGCTACTTTTCTTGCAACTCGTGGTCTTGAGTTCGAAGTCTTGATATGGGCGGGATTGAGCTTCCTTTTTTTTTAATAAGTACACAAGTTCAAGTTCTCAATTCAACTAAAATTAAAGAAAAAAATACAATAAAATAACCCTAAACCCTATATATCGAGTTTATTTGAGGTTTTATTATTATTATTATTGTTAAATAAAACGCTATGTTTTTGTTTTTGTTTTAGCTAAATTCTATATGAATAGAAAATTTAATTACTCTTTTTGCTACTTTTCAAATCTCATAATTTGTATATGTATATATTAATTTGTTGGAGTTTATTGATATAATTATATTACATAAATATACAAAAAGGCCCATAAACTAAAATCGCTTAAAGCCCCTCAAAATTTAGAGCCGGCCCTGTAGTTCTGGCCAACATTAATTAAATTAAATTAAATTAGGAATATAATAAGAAACTTACTTGTTCTATTTGTTGGCTTTCATAATATTAATAGACAGTTGACACACGTACAACTAATGTACCCAAAAAAAAAAAAAGGTGTAGACACACAAATAGTATAGATTGACGAAGTTCTGGTCCAAATATATATGGATAATTCGATGCATGTATATAAAAATTTTTTTATACATGACATTGTACGCGCAAATAGATTTAAGAAAGTTACCAATAAAAGTCCGAGTGAAGTTAATACTTATATAGAGTTTTCCTTCTTGTCAATTCATATATACCTGATATTACATTTTAAAATTCATCCAATTTGTACCCTTCTAAAAAAAATGGTTTAAAATATTTTATATTTGAAGTATTATATGGTACATATTCTTAGTATATTATGTGTTGTGTTAGACAAACTCTATCGCATACATGCCCTCCTATATCTGGATATGTGACACTATATTAAGGAAAACCGTGTCTCTAAATAAAATTAGAAATATTTGGTGACATAATGTTTGCATATCAATTTTTAATATTTGAATTTTTAAAACTGGGAAAGAATAAAAGAACGTAAACTTAGAGAGACAATTTACCTGCTCAAAAATTCTAGCACAAGCGGTATTGGAACCGTCACTTGAAAAGTTAAGAAAAGACTTGGATTATAATGATGATCTGATGGAGTTAAAATTTAACATTAAAGTGAGAAAAAATATATTTTTTTTAAATAAGATGGACAAAATTAATAATATATATATATATATAATAAGTAACTTTCTCCGCGCCAATTACGGTCAAAGAGTCTTGATAATGGGCACTCGCCATAGCGTAGGCCGTAGCTTAAAAGAAACTGCTGCTTATATGAGTTAGAGTGTAAGATTAGTATTAATTAGAAAGGTTTATAAAAGAAGGTACTATCACTTCGACGTCCCCAATATTTGTCTCTTCAAAATAATGTTATGCTTTTAAATATAACATAGTCGCATATTTTTGGATTTGGTTTTTTTCATTATTCTTTTGGTTCAATTCTGTTTAAAGGGGATCTTATTCGAACATTAAATGAACGGATTTTTTCATAAAATTTGGTAGAGATTATTTCTATAATAAGTATGTATCATATTCACAAAATTTCATCAAGAAATTCAAATTAAAAGTGAACGTGGTGAAAATTTAATACATCTGTCATTTTCGACTATTCAAATTTTAGATCACCGTCTCACCAATTTCTAAATTGAATCTTATAATAAAATTTTGTAGAGATGATCAACTCATCATAGATATCATCTCTACCAACTTCCATAAAAACATCATCTGTTAAGTTTTCAAACTAGACTCCTTTAAACGAAATTGGAACGAAAGAGTATCAAATCGATTGGAAAATGCTTAACGTGTAATTTAGTAAGTGGGTTTGAGGTCAAACCATAAAGTACTTAAAGTGTAATTTAGTAAGTGGATTTGGATCTCAAACTATATTTAACACCATCCGTTTAGCTAGGATGGTGTTATATATAAATAACTAGTGTTTCTGGATCGAAAGGGTATCAAATCGATTGGAAAGTACTTAACGTGTAATTTCGTAAGTGAGTTTGGGTCTCAAACTAAAATTTACTATTTTTAAGATAAAACTTCGCATTGATCAACCTTTCTGAGAGGTTAAGCAAAATGGTAAAATATATTTTTACTCGGTTGATATTAATTTTTTTTCATATACATTATTTTTTTGTAAATTACATACTAGATAGTGCATGGAATTAGGGCGGTAAAAAATGGGACTTGATTCATTTCCATTATCTTTTGGTCTATTTATTTTAATGGGGTTAGTTCGAGAATTAAACAAATGCATTTTTCATGAAAATTATTGAAAATGATATTTATAATTGAATAAATTATCACCACAAAATTTTATCAATGGGTTTAAATTGAAAGTAGGTGTAATAAAAAATTTATACATATATTCGTTTTTATCCATCGAAATTTTAAACAATCATCTCATCCACTTCAACTTAGAAATTTTCTATGAAATTTTGTAAAGCTCATCTACACAAAGTTTCATAAAAAAAATCATCTACTTAACTCTCAAACTATACCACATTGAAAGAAATTAGACTGAAAGCGTAACGGAATGGAGCTAAGCCCAAAACTACACTAGTGCCATTCTTGACCTTTCTCCCAAGATGTCTCCATACACTAATATGTATTAATAAGATGAATAGAAAATCCGATAAAAAATAATAAAACATTTTAAAATAATATTGTATTACATAAAGTGGAAGAAAAAAGTAATGGTACAAAAAAAAGGTATTTGAAGGAGATCGAGGGCGGGTTTGGGCCAGGGGAGTCTAACAACTGTCATCATACAAAAAAGTACAAACATGCACTAAACTATTGGGCCGGCGTCATCCTTGTATTAAATAATCTTTTTAAATTACAGTAAACAGTTTAGTTGGAGACAGCTAGATCCTAAATATGAAGACAACATTAACTAATAACGTACCGAATAATGGGTAAAACATTTCTTTTGGTCAAAGTATGAACACGCCCTTGAAAAGCAATCCAAAGATACCTTGCTTCTCAATCTTAAATATCACCTTAATTTCTTCTTTTCATACCTTTTATCCACATTCAATAACGTACTAATCCATTTTTTCTCCCATTCTTTTTCACTTTTCGGACGGCTGTCGATCAGTTACCTTTTATCATCCAAATCTCAACCTTTACACCTATATTACTTCCTTTAATAATTAACTTCCTTTTATCTTTCTCCCCTCCTACAAATTAATTCCCCCTCTATTTGTGGAGACCTTATATACTATACATATCAAGTTGGTTAAATCTAACAAGAATCTAAAACCAACCTCTGGTATAGACAATATATATTCTCGTATCTTCTTATTTTTCATCTAGCTTTGTTATAAATTTTGTATGTCCGTCTCCATCAATGGCGATTGACACTTATAACACACGCCAAAACTCATCATCACAGAGAGGATTAGCCATGGTCTTAGCCTTAGCTATTGCAGTGGTGCTTTCGCCTTTGTACATGGACCGAAGAAACGATAGACACAACAATTATGAGAGTAGTAGTGGATGGAGCTCAGGGTTTGTGTTGCCAATGGTTCTTGGTGGACTAATTGTTGCCATTAAAACCACTTCTTCCTCCTCTTCTAAGTCTGTGCACGTAAGAGGAGATATAAATAGGGGTCTGGATTGTATGAAGTCTGGGGAGGGGTCGTCGTGGGTGCTTAGGATAGGGAGTTCGTCTTGGGGATTAGCTGGGGTTTTGGTCATGCTTATGTTTGTACTCTCATGGCAGCATTCTGTTCAACATTTCTTCTGGAGATAGATGTCATATCTTAATATCGAGCCCCCAGTGATATTGTTATATTTCCATGTTTAACGTTTATTTATAATGTTAATGTGATAATGTATTGTTGGGATGTGTTTAATTAAGCTCGTTTAGAGATAATTGATGTAAGCTACCACCCCCACGTACCCCACCCACCTCTTTCCCCAAATTTCTCTTCTGAATAAAATAAAACAAACTTTCTCAGTTTCTGTCCCAATTTTGTTGGTGGTTGTTGAAGAAAAACTGGAATGAATTACCAAGTAACAATGGAAAACACCGGGTTGAGTCGCGGACTAGGTCGCTTTCTTTAAGACGTTTCGCGGCTCTGCTCGATATTTGTGCTAGCAATTCGCAATGGCACGCCGTCCCCAGGATACAACAGCCCAGATTTTCCCTCTGTCTCGATTTTCCTTGCACCGTGAAAAATCGGAAACCTAACTCCCTATATAATACTGCTGGAATCGGTAAACTATTTCCTGCCGGAGGCCAAAAAAATTGTAGGGCAAACTTTTAAGCTCTCTGTGTGAAGACGATGATGGAGGAAAAATTAATTATTGAAAAGCGAGAAAGAAAATTTTCTTAATAAAAGAAAAATATTTTCGTTGTAACGTGTGGAGAAGAAAACGCGTTGAGGGAGAGAAGGGGTTATCCAAAATAAACGACTCAAGAAAGAGTCAAAACAACTTGAATTTCGAATTCAAAATAAAAAATAATTTTATAAAATTTTCCAAAAGTATTTTGTCTAAAAAATTAATATTTGACCCAAAGTAAGCCCGAGCCCGGCCCGGGTCGGCGCGCGCGCATGTTGTGAACTACACTCGTCTAAATCCTCACCCAATAGCACAAAATTCTAATGTCCAAAGGGCTCAAACCCATGAAGGTTTTTATTCCTCTCCTATATGGGACTTAAGAAAACTCACTTGTATTTGCTTTAGTTTTGTATCATTTTCTTCTTCTCCCATTTTTCAAATACACTCAAAACTTCAACAGTGGTTGTGGTGGTTTGATGAAATTAAAGGGGTATGTGGGGGATCCTGAGATCTTCCCGGTACTAGAAAGCATTGATACCCCAACATTCTCACCTCGATCATAGTAAGATTGCAAGCAGAAGAAAAAAAAAATAGAAAATGGCAAGACGATCGAAATGTGTGTAAAACCATATATATATAGGCAAAGGATATATCTCAAACCTCTCATCTGCAATGGCTTCTCTCTCCAATCTCCGAAGATGCAAAATTGGCTCCTCCTTTTCAAAAGATTTCAATGAATCACCAAGTCTAGCAGCTTCTCTGCAATACTCCAATCAAATTGTACATAAGAATTATGTAATCCAGCTGACATGCATGCTACATAAAACCAAAACCAAAAGAGTGGGGATGTAATAATAGGGAACCACAACTCCAAATGCATATTTTGGAAGGGAAAAAAAAATAAAGATCCTATAATCACTGAGCCAAGATTTTATCTAATCAAAGTACCAACCAGTACGTAATTCACGGTATTAGCAAGTCATAACTGGATATATACAAAGAACACAAATATATTCGATCAGTTCCCAATGGGGGTGCTTCAATTTACGCTGATTAAAACTCTGAGGCCATCTTTGAAGGGGGAAAAAGAGCAACTTCCCAATTAAATTAAAACTCTCTCTATGGGCTATGGCGCACGATTTCTGCGGCATATCATTTGGTTATACTACTGGGGTTCGTTGACAGTGCCAAACTGTACCGGCTGAGTACGTGATGCGGATGACTTAGCTAAGCTTCATGCAAAAGTAACTTAGCAATCATGCGTACAATGAGCGACAATGAAAGAGAAAAGTTGATCACGCATATAGTGATTCGGTCAATTGACCTACGCTTTTTATCATGATATCCTTCACTAAAAGAACCAAGTCATAATGCATTGAGAATGATCTCCCTCCCTCCCTCTCTAGGGAATTTGAGATTCTTATAAATATATATATATATATAGGTGGTTGTAGAGCAGCATGGGAATTGATGAGATTTGGGGATCGAAGACAACACCACCTTCGGCACAATTGTGCGAAATGTAAACCTCATCCTTCACACCTTTGGAGTCACGCTCTCACGGTGAGTGTTCAATATTTTCATATTTAGTGGTTTTGATTGCATTATTTTTGAAGAAATCAACCTCCATAATACAACTTGTTTAGCCTAATTTTTATGTTTTCCAAGGAAATCAAAAACCATATGTACCCTAATTAACTTTGCAGTGGATTTTTAAATTGTATTTTCTTATGAAATCATACAAAATTAAGTTTGCACTAAATGTTTTTAGGCATATTATTATACATAAGTATTTAATTGATAGTACTTTAGAATAATTTTAACAAATTGCATATTCAAAGCCTATTTATTAATAAAATGCACATAATAATTTTTTTGGAATTATGCAAAGTTAAGTTTGCACTCCTTCTTTTCTAAAACATTATTATGTATTTATTTTTATTTGACTTTGTTCTAAAATTTTATGAATGAAATGAAAAATTATACTTATTATAAAATATAAACACATCATGCAAAACAAATTTGCATTAAATTTTTTTGATTGCAAAGTTAAGTTTGCATTCGATCAAATCCCTTATTTTAAAACACAATTGATAAACAAGTCCTTATTTTAAAAGGTATAATATTATATAGGCCCTTATTTCTTAAAAGTATTATTTGTTGGATTTTTTGTGAAAAATATTGTCACACAAGACCTTTAACCTCTTTTCCAAATATACATTTGTGTATGCTATCCTTTTTTGATTTGAAAATAGTATCCATCTTTTAATTCCATTTCCTTTTTCTTTTTCTTTTTTGAAATCATCTTTTAATTCCATACTTGAAGTATAACATCTTTTTATGGGATTACTTACCCAAAAAAAAATTCTTATTTTACTTATACATCTAAAGGCAAAAACAAAAAAAAACAAAACAAAAGCAGTTGATAAAATTCTGCGACTAGTTTTGTGTCACAAAGGATAAATATGGAGTATACTTACATGTTAATTAATTGTGATACTGTCCATGTTGAATAATTTCTTGTTGAATATTATTCATGTAAAGTATTGCAATTATTATTCTTTTACTTATTAAGTTTTTGGCTAAATAACCGATAAGCACAATGTATTTTATCCCGTTTTTCAGTTATGTCAACGAATTTCATTTTTCATTAAAAGTACCATTAAAATTTTTCTGTTATTTCACTTAGGTCCAAATTGTAACTTCCGTCCAATCCTTCTTAACAGAATGCTGAGTTGGCACAAAAAATCTGACGTGGCACTTTTAAAATAAATAAAAATGGCGTGGCATTTAATCTCTTCTTTCCAACTCATTTTCTCTCTCTTCAATTTTTCCATTATGACCACTCCATTGATTCTGACCTTTATCACCATTTTCTCCGGCCATTCCATTGACTCCGGCCACCTCCATGTTTTTCATCTTCTTCCTTCATGAACCCTCTGCCCATTTTCTCAATCGATGACGACTAGCCGGAAATGGGTTTATAATATTATAAGAGAAAAAATGGAATGGTCGGAGAAAAAATGGAGGTGGTCGGAATCAATGGAGTGGCCAGAGGAAAAATGGCAGTTGCCGGAGAAAAAATGGACATGGCCGGAATCAATGGAGTGGCCGGAGAAAATGGTGCCGTGTCATTTCTCTAACTTAAGTCAATTTAAGCCACATCATTTTTTTTAAAAAGTGCCACGTCAATTTTTTTGTGCCAACTCAGCATTCCATTAAAAAGAATTGGACGGAAGTTACAATTTGGACCTAAGTGAAATAACGGGAAAAGTTTAATGGTACTTTTGATGAAAAATGAAATTCGTTAGCATAACTAAAAAACGAGGTAAAAATCGTTATGCTTATTGATCATTTAGCCTAAGTTTTTTAATCCTATGATATTTAATGTAAGTTTAAAGATAATACTAGACATTAATGAACTACAAAAACAAAAACATTAGGTTTAAATAAATTAAAACCATATATCTACTATTAACCATATCTAACTTATGAGTTATTCAAATATAATGATCAATAAAGGCTTTCTTATTATTTTTAAGAACAAATTAATTTTGGTAGAGATGTTCAATTTTCATGTCAGAATTCGTCCTATGGGCGTAACGAAATATAACAATTGCGGGTATTCCCTAAACATTTTTCTAAGTAAATCTAAATACTAAGTTGATAAATTCTAAATTAGAAAAAAAAAATGTATTTACTCCTAAACATGAGATTTGAAATGTGATAGTTATGTAAAATTATTTTCTACTAAAATCAATATCTTTTAGAAAAATAATTTAATTTGCATTTCGTAATTGTAATTATTTTTTAATTTAATTTATATATTTATGAGTCCTCACAATTACGTGTAACGCACATATACTATGACTAATGTTGAAATAACCGTAAGTGTAAATAAGTGTGAAAGTAGAACTAGATCCTTAATTTCGAAAAGATGGAGTACTATATTTTGAAAGGAAAATTATGGATTCCGAATAAAACCAAAACCTCCCAAACCGAACGTTGATGTAGGCACAAAATAAATTTTGCTTGTGCTTTGTTCCGTCAAGATAAAGCAACAATGGAATTAAATTACCCTAGGCTCTGTTTGATAATAAGGAAAATAGAAGAAAAAAATAAAATATTGTTGTAAGAAGTTGAAAAATAAATTGAGGGATGTGGTAAGATTAATTCTTACTTTTTGGTTTCTTTTATGAAAAAAAGTTATTTAGGAGGTGATGAAGAAAAAATTTCTACAAAACATAAAGAATGATGGAAGATATATATTCACAAAAACAAGCATGAGACATCCCCACACTTATTTTCTATCTTTTCATCTAAATTAGTTGTTTTTCTTATCATTTTTCATGTTATCCACAAACTTATAGAAAATTAGTTTAAAGTCCCAAAAATTTTCAAATCAATCTACTGAAGGACACACAGTTTGGTTCAATTATTTGGAGTCCCAACTTTTTAAATAAGGGCAATCTTTTTTAAAAAGCCCCCCTAAATTTATTTTAATTTTTGGTATTTTATTTAATCTTTTATTCTCTACTATTTGACTATTTGTGTATGTTCTCCGTTTTGTCCCTATATTATATCAGTAATAGTTTTCACCTTTTTAAAAGAAAGATAAGCCTAAAAATCTCTCTCTGCATGAGATAAGGTACCGAGAGGAGTCACAGTTATATATCCATCTTTGGAAATACTCCCCTTGCTTGGTCAATTTATATCCCTTATGATTTACAAAATTTGTTGGCATATTTATGTTATGAAAACATCCCTAAAGGTAGGTTTTATTCTTGATCTCATCCAAAATTGCATCAATGATGGGTAAGCAAGTCTCGCACCTAGAGTAAAATCATTAATATCCACTCTCTTTACATAAAGAAGATAACACCAGGTAATACCGTGGACATGGATTTTGTTGTTTTGTTATTTGATTGTTATTGTTCAATTCATCTTATTACTATCATAGTTAGATTCAATAATTTAATACTCATAACATTGTATGTTTGGTAGGGGAGAGAGCCCATATTTTCTCATTTAGAAGCCGACAAGCATGGCTGGTATTTTATCCTTATCTATTTCTTTATTAATGATTTGTGGTTGTTAACTTGTTATATTAATATGCTGAGTAGTAGTTAATTGGGCTCCGTCCGAGCTTAGAATGCAAGTTTGCTGAGAAGTAACGTGTAGAAATTGGAGTGTCGTGTTATGAGGGGAAATGTTGTACACAACACGGTTATTTTCTGGGTAAAGAATGACGGCCCACGTTTTAAGTTGTGCTGCCTGAATTTTATGGCACCTGAGGTAAAAAAATATTTGAATGTTGTTTACCTTTTCCTCGTTTTGATAAGATTTTCTAGGAAAAATCATAATTTTAGTTTTTCATGTGTAAATGATTGTGATTTATAATGTTTGAAATGTTTTTCTACCTTCGAGGAAAAATGACTATTTGATTTGTAATGTCTTTTGATTTTGTGGTACATTAAGTTAAAAAAAAAAAAAATTATTTGAATGTTTTTCACCTTTCCTTGCTTTGATCTAATTTTCTAGGAAAATTCATATCTTTAGTTTTTCATCTGCATAAATGTCTTTGATTTATAATGTCTCATGACATTCTTTTCACTTTAGAGGAAAAATGCCTGTTTGATTTATTATGCCTTTTGATTTTGTAATGTTTATATGTGTTTAATATAATGAATGTTGTTTGTTGTACAAAAAGTTTGCTATTTGCTTAGATTTTTTTTCAATTAATATTATCATATTAAGTATGATATTCTTTGGATTAATTAGGTATTTTTTGAAAATTTTCAAGCATAAATTTGACTTCTAAAACTTAGATTTCAAAGTTGTTTAATTTTAGGTCATTTGAATTTTTCTTGATTTTTTAATTAGTTTTGAATTTATTTTTGTTAAAGGACATTATTGGTATATTATCTTTAAGTGAAGATAATTTATTATCATATTTTTAATTAAAATATCCTTCTAGCAAATAGTGGTCCCTTTCTAAAACTTTTGGCCTCCAAATAATTGGCAAAAAATATGTCCTTAAGTAAATAGAGAAAAAGGTACTTGTCCTTATGACCGAAAGCCCCAAATTTATTTTCTATTTTCTCATCTAAATTAATTGTTTTTCTTATCATTTTTCATGTTACTATCAAACGGAGTCTAAATTTACACAACTGCTATTACAAATGCAAAACAGTACGTGGAAAATAATCCAAAAAGAGGCGAACTTTGAAGTTTTTTACCAATGAGTATTCAAAAAAACAAGATTAATTAAGACAACACCACCAAAAAGACATCGAAATTCAACAATTCTTCGACTCGTAGCCATATCTCAGCAAGTAAATTCGCAATGCCACATACAATTTATAATCTACGCACATTTCTTCATCGATATAGATTTGTTACGTTTGTTACGCATAAATGACTAACATCTAATTAACAAAAAAATATTCAATACAACAGTTATAACGCCACATGGTATCACATATCCAATCATATCGTACAAAATCAATGACTTGTGAGATTGAGGAGAGAGAAATGCACACTTTTCTGCAATATGATAACCATTGTATTGAATATTTTCTCCTAATTAACCTCGGATCTAGCAGCAACTTCCATTTGCTGCTTCACCAAAGCATAAGTCTGACTCGGTGAAAGAAACGAACTCGAACTCTGTGCACCACCACCAACATTGAGCAACTTTCCTACATATCCTCCCATTATCAGAGACACTTGATTTTGACACTCGAGGAGAAGATTCTCCTCCGTGGAACTTTTTAGTCCCAAGAAAAACACCCTTATAATGGGAATTACAACCGGACATAACATGAGACAGATTAATACGGCAGTGAATATCATAATTAATGTCTCACTCAACCTGATAGATCCTTGACAAGCAAAACTCCTAAGAGATAAGCTGCTAGAACGAACGAGGCAAATGCTGTAGGCATATATAGGACGCTAGAATGATCAGATCCCTTAACTTGCTCATTGATGGGTCTAACTAATTAAGGTCTCGCTCAATGATGGCCCGATTGCAGCCTTCTAAATAAGGGATGCTTGGTTGGAGAATTGATCGTGGTCTGTACTTGGGTTAAAATTGCACCACTATAGTACCACGAATTTTTGGGAAGTTAATTTTGTACACAATAAACAACTGCTCCTGTATTCAAGTAGGTCACGGCCCTTTTTTTTTTGTGTGTGGCAATGAAAAGGTCTATCCCTTTGTTTCCACAAATATCAATATGCATGGCTGTACAGAAAAACAGATTTAAGGGTAAGCACAAATTGAAGACGTGAAGCGTTTGCAAGTTTTAATTTGTAGAAAAGCGACGCGTTGTATATATTTATTTTCCAAAAAAAAAGATGTTTCTTTTTCAAGCAGATTGGTGTTGGTCTGCCATTTAATTTCATGGATTCTCTGATGGTGGTCATATTTTAAGCTTGCATATCATGAAATTAAGCGTGGAAAGGTTAAAAGAGTAATTGACTTTAACTCTTCTTTTCCTCGCTCAAACACTCTTCATGGATGGGAATGGTTTTGCGGTCAATTCCTTTGAACTTGTATTTTACAAGATGTGTGGGTATGTGTACGCAGTAGCATTTATATTTATACAGTTTAACAAAAGTGCAAGTAATTATTAAACTAGCACGTCCGATATATATATCCCTCATACAAAATTAAGTAAGGTGGGAGAGCTAGCCTCTTTTGCAATTAATGGTGTCAACGGTTGGGTTAATACAGGAAAAATGATCCAAAAATTTAAAAAAGCACATTCAAAACGTACTAGAGCAACCAAAGATGCCTTGTCATCCAATAATGGATGCCCATTACTTAATTTAGTCTACGGATTTTTATCTATTATTAGTAAGCTAGGGCAGAAAGATGGTTTAAAGACAAAGACAACGTCCATGATGGTGAAGTAGTGTAAGTTACAAGCCCCATCTTATATATTAATTGCTAGCCCTATATATATGGCATTTAATTTGCTCTTCATTCATTAATAATAACAACTTGATCGAGATCATTCACTACTCATACATCTTAGTCCAAATTATTACCTTCGCGCGAGTTGCTTAAGACCCTAATTCCTCGATCGAAATTAATTCAATCATTATCAAATCACATAAGTAACTAAGGGCCGGTATATATATAATACTCTTCTTGCTAGACCAACATTAATTGCTCTCCAAAATGTACCACAGTTTTGCGGCAATCTCGCTTTAGAATTAGCTTCATTTGTACATCAAGAGGAAACCATACAATCTAAACTGAAAAAAAAAAAAAACAAAAAAAACAAACAATCATAATAATCCTCGACAATAGGATGAACAGAGTACATGGCACTACCAAGGAGTTAACATAAAAATAATAATAATAATAATAATAATATTACATTGGGGGGCGTTACAAAAGGAAAATTAAGTGAACCAAGCCTTCAACCAGAACAAAAACACCAATCTAAAAATCAACCCATCCTAAAACAAACAACCCGGCCACACACCAATAAAAAAACAAAAAACAACTGAATCATAGAAACCAACCATGCACCCAGCCACGCCAACAATAAAATAACCTAAAACCAACCCACAAAAAACCCTATGCTCTAATTGCTGCAACTACAGAAGCATGATCGAGTAGACATTGTAGAAGTTCATGAGGAAGCCCGTCAGCCACACGATACTCGCTATCACCTCTTCATTTGGAACCTGGAAAACAATTTGTTCATCCAAGGTAGATGGACCTCTGGGATAAATGTCCAGATGGTTGAGGAGGCTTTCATCCTTGTCTTGCTGCAGGGCTTGGCATGTGCTCCTGACTTCAATCTGGGGCTTTGCTGTGGATGCCTTAACAGCATAACTGCGCTGGTAATATTGGTGAAAGGGGTAAGTATACCCCAATGTAAATAGCATGGCGATTATGGGAATCCCACAAGAATCGCATATTTTTTAACTGCCAAAAAATGAGACCATACACCCCTATCACCCCAATGAACAAGCCCACCACACCAAGAATCCCACAGGAAGCATTCCTTCCGATGTGCAATTCATACTCTATTCGGTTCTTCAACATCATGACCTTCTTGAGTAGGTCATTGACCTCAGTATCAACCTTTCGCTTAGGGGTGGCAATTTTAAAAACCACACGAAAACACGTCACGAAACAACATTAGTACGAGAATTCGTGTTGTCTAGAATTTTTGATACAATGTCGTGTCGTACATGTTCTTGTCCAAAATTTAGAACAAAATTGACACAAAGTTACAATTATATCATGGTAATAATGTCTAGTTGTTTCAATTGTATTATATCGTGTCTAAATGAGAGAAAATATTTAGTTTCTACTTGTGATATATGTGTTTATTAGGATGGAAATTTGTAATCATATATATAGGGTCATGTCGTGTTTAAGCGTGTCGTGTTCGTGTTAGCTCAAAATAACACAATCTCGTGTTGTGTCGTGCTCGTATTATTGTCTTTCTTGTTGTGTTAGTTCAAGCAATAACACAACCCAAAAACACGAATTGACAGCCCTATGAGCTAAGTTTCGCTGCTGGTCAAGACCAAGGGAGCCTTCGATGAGGCCATGGGGCATTAGGAGGTCATTGAAGTCGTGCAATTTGTGGCAATCTTGTTTCCTTGCAATTGTCTCATTAGTAGCTATTCCAAATTAGCCACTAATTAGTTCTTTTATGTAGTGGCGAACCTTTTTTACCCAATAAACATCCTTTTTAGTGGTAAATTTACTATTTTGTTAGCAATTCTACAAAAAAAAATTGTGCTAACTCAATTTTTTTCCCACCATGCTTTTAGCAGCAAAAGTTGTTTTAGCCACAAATAATATACACAAGAACCAACTTTTAGCGGGAATCATTGAATTCGCTGCAAAAAGTGCTTTTTTGTAGGAAAAATGTACTTCCTACTAAAAAATTTGCCAATAATAGACATTTTACTTGTAGTATGCAAACGAGAATGACAAACACGCTCCTTATGTTTATGAACCTGGAAGTACTTCCGGTGCTGGTAGCAGTGAAGGTGATATTTATGGGTTTTTGCTAGTGCCTCATGGCCGCAGCGAAGGCGCCCTTGGCATTGACCTGTAGCAAGAGGCCGGCTGATACTGATCGTCAATGACCTATTCAAGAAGACCATGATGTTGAAGAACTGAATAGAGTATGAATTGCGCATCGAGAATAATGCATCCCTCGGGCTTCTTGGCATGGTGGGCTTGTTAATCGGGAGATAGAGGGTTGAATTTTTCTTACGACTACAAAGTATGCAATTCTTATGGGATTCTTATAATCACCGTGCTATTGAAATTAGGGTATACTTTCCCCATTCTCCAATACTACCAGCACAGTTATGCCTTCAAGGCATCCACAGAAAAGCTCCGGACTAAAGCCAGAAGCATATGCTAATTAAACCTGCAAGACAAGAATGAAAGCCTCCTCAACCCCCGGGACATTATCTTAGGGGCCCATCTACCTTGGATGAACAAATTGTTTTCCAGGTACCACATAAAGTGGTGATGTTGAGTATGGTGTGGCTGACGGGTTTCCTCATGAACTTTTACAATGTCTACTCAGGCTTCTGGAGTTGCAGCAACAGAACTAATTACGTTTTGTTACGAGTTTTTTTTTTTTTTTTGTTGTTGTTGTTGTTGTTGTTGTTGTTGTTGGTTTCTAGGTTTCAATTTTTTTTTTCTTTTGTTGGTGTATGGTCAAGTTATTAGTTTTAGGATAGCTTGATTTTTAGTTTGGTGTTTTTGTTGGGTTGTCCCTTTTTTGTTTGTTGTTATATTAGGGTGTGTTTGATTGTCATAATTTTTTATGAAAAATAAGAATTTTTCACTCAAGTTACTACTTTTTGTGTGTTTTATTGTCAAAATTTTGTAGGTGGTAAAATTTCATCTTTCTGGCAATCACGATCTTTTTTCCACCAAAAGCTTAAAAATATTTTCTTAGGGGGCCATGTTTTTATTTTCTAGGCTACTTGTATAAATTTCAAGACAAAGTATTACCTATTTTTCACATTAAAAATACTATAACTTAAAATAAAATTTTAATATTTAAAATCTACTAATCAAGATCAATCATGACTATAAAATTATGTAACAAAATAACAGTAATTTTTTCTACATTAAAAATGCCATAACACAACCAATATTTTTCGGGTAGAAAATTAAGGCAATTAAATACATTTAATTGACATTTTTTATGCGCGCAACTCAATTCTAGGTAATTCAATTGCCTATAACTTATTTTCTTTCCATGCAAATTTAATACTTGTAATCAAACGCACCCTTATTGTTAAAGGTTTAAATTGATACAAAATAACTACTTTAAGGTTTAATTTGTATAAAATGAAATTGTAAGGTTAATATTGAAAAATAAGCCTAACTTTGATGTTTCTTATATGTAATTAACCAAACATATTTTGTTAAAATTTGAACCGAATTTAGATGGAGTGTGCATTTAAAAATACTTATTTAAATTTAGAGTGCAAACTGAAATAAAATAAAGTTTGAAATGCAACTTAAAATCATAATCAAAGTTTAAAATGCAAATGAATCATTTACTCAATATTAATATATTATAAGAGACTATTTGATTGAGCCTCTAAAATCTAAATTTTTATGCATTTAGATTTCACAAGTGTATTTTGTTATTTGTTTGGTGTTTTTAATCAGAGCTTACCACTTAATTTTCCTCCAAATAGTTCAAAAGCATAACTACCAGTGAACATTTTATAAAACCTCTTGATGGGGAGCCAATTCCTCAATTACCCCTTCATGAATTCATATAAATCCATTCATGCCCGCCCCTCAACTAGTCAACTTGACTCCTGTTTTGCCCCTCCGCCCTCCCTCTCATTTTCTCTATGTATAATTCCAACTGGCAAGTTAGGCCACCAAGTTACGCCGGCAACTTTAGATTCCAACTCCATATAATCCTCTCATTTTGTATTATTATTTTTTTGCCAACTAGAAATAAAAAATTGGTCCAAACACATTTTCTATATCTATTCATATCTTCATACAGATAGAAAATAGATTTTTCAGATTCAGTTTTTAAAATCAATCTTTAAGTTTTAAGTTCAAAATCAAACAACAAAACAAATGCACCTTAAATTTACAAAAGTAAAAATTAAGATGGTTTTAAGTACACATCTCAAATGCACTCTTATAAAAACACTACATTGCATTCAGGAAAATATTTCTTCCATCAAGTAATTTTACCACCTATTTTTATTGGATGGAGTTTCCTTATTGAGTAACCTTACCGCTAAATTTTACCAAGGACATTACATAAAGTGCAAGGATGGACACACCAAGCCCCGAGGGGGTATGGTCGTACCCTCTCAATTTTGAAAAAAAAAATCATGTATATATAATAATAATTAAAAACTATGTATTTGATATCTATATTATAAAACATCAAGTTTGACCAAATTTATTCTCAAAAAATATAAGAATCTAATGGTTAAAAATATACATGTTATGGTGTGCATTAGCTCTACGCCCTTGGATGAGTTTTATACACACATCAAGATGTCACATCAAAGTTAAAACACTCACACCAATAATATACACACAATAAATTCTCACACACCAATAATTTTTTCTATATTAAAAATGCCATAACTTAAAATAAAAAATTCAAAATTTAATAAAATTTTAATATTTAAAATCTACTAATCAAGATCAATTAAACAAGATCCATCATGACTATATACAGAATTATGTAAAAAAACTAAAAATTATTGAGTAACATTTAACATTAATAATATATACACGGTAAACTCTCACACACCAATAAATTTTTTTACATTAAAAATGCTATAACGTAAAATAAAAAATTTAATATTTAATATTTAAACTCTACTAATCAAGAAATTTAATAAAAATTAATAATAATATACACTATATTAAAAATTTGCTTTTACTGTGTACTTTTACTTTTCTCTCTATTTAAGACAAAATTTAATATTTAAAATATACTAATCAAAATCAATTAAATAAGATCCATCATGACTATAGAATTATGTAAAAAAATAAAATTTATTGAGTAACATTTAACACTAATAAGATATTTAAAATATACTAATCAAGATCAATTAATAAGATCCATCATGACTATAGAAATATGTAAAAAAATAAAAATTATTTTATTATTATTATTATTATTATTATTATTATTATTATTATTATTATTATTATTATTATTATCAAGACAAAGGAAAAAATCAAGTGGAGTAAAATATCAAGAAATAATTATGGTACCCAGACAGCTTTATTAAAGTAGAGGATTCTTGGCCGAACGACTACAATCCTGGAGCACACGCAACCAAGAGTCAGCAATTAATTATTGCTCATTACTGTTTAAAACACTATTTGTAATTATTTAAGTGTTACTATTTGCTTTTTACTGTGCACACTATTTGCTTTTACTGTGCACTTTACTATTTGCTTTTACTGTGTACTTTTACTTTTCTCTCTATTTAAGACAAATGTGTGTGTCTTAGAGAGGCGTCTTCCTTTTTCCTTCTTTTCTCTCTCTCTCTCCGCTGTTTCTCTTTCCCTTTCTTTCTTTGTATTAAAGTTTGTGTTATCAATAAAATTTAAAGTTCTGTTCTTCATTCGATCCTTGTATCAATTTGGTATCAGAGGTAGGAATTAGTGGGACGTCACTTAAGTCGCGTTGCAGCCCTAACCCTTACAGCAAAGGTAATGCTTGATTGGGTATTTGTGTTTGCGTAAATCGTTGACAGGCGTGCTAATTTTATTGTTTCTGTTTATTAAATTTTTCTCTTGAAATGTTGAGCAGGTCAATTTCTCATTCAAAATATGTACCCAGTTCTTTTATAAAGAACACTGATGATGTTGAATTTTCTAATATAGAAAATAAATTCTTAAACTGGCATTTACCTATGGTTAAACCAAACAAAATTTATAATTCTGGAATGTTTGATTTTATTTCTTCAATGTCTATTAAAACTATTGAACAGACTATTCCTGTTGGTAATAATCTTGATCATATGCAATTATTACATGAAGATGAAATCTTACGCTATAAAGATAAGTATAAATATATGCATATTGGCTTAATACAAGTAGCTATTAAACCTTTAACTTCTCTTGGTTTAAATACCTCTTTATTAATTGCTTTACGTGATTGTAGACATAATAAATTTAAAGATTCCTTATTAAGAATAATCCATACTAGTTTATGTGATGGTCCAGTTTATTTTAACTGCTTCCCTGATTATTCTGTATCTTTATCTGATAAAAATTTATTAGATGTTTTAACTTTAAACATTCAAATGAGGGGTTATGATTTAAAAGAAGGTAGTGAACCTTTAAATGTCACTTATAGAGTCCATTATAAAGTTATGAATACCAACAGGAATAGTCTGTTCAATAGTTTTAATAGACATTGAAGAAATAAAATCAAACATTCCAGAATTATAAATTTTGTTTGGTTTAACAATAGGTAAATACCAGTTTAATAATTTATTTTCTATATTAGAAAATTCAACATCATCAGTGTTCTTTATAAAAGAACTGGGTACATATTTTGAACGAGAAATTGATCTGCTCAACATTTCAAGAGAAAAATTTAATAAACAGAAACAACAAATTAGCACGCCTGTCAACGATTTATGCAAACACAAATACCCAATCAAGCATTACCTTTGCTGTAAGGGTTAGGGCTGCAACGCGACTTAAATGACGTCCCACTAATTCCTGCCTCTGATACCAAATTGGACTAAGGATCGAGAATGAAGAACAGAGCTAAAAATTTTATTTCACAAACCAACTTTTACAGAAAAGAAAACAACGGAGAGAGAGAGAGAGAGAAAACAAAACCAAAAACAAGACGCCTCTCTAAGACACACACATTTGTCTTAAATAGAGAGAAAAGTAAAAGTACACAGTAAAAGCAAATAGTAAAGTGCACAGTAAAAAGCAAACAGTGTGCACAGTAAAAAGCAAACAGTAACACTTAAATAATTACAAACAGTGTTTTAAACAATAATGAGCAATAATTAATTGCTGACTCTTGGTTGCGTGTGCTCCAGGATTGCAGTCGTTCGGCCAAGAATCCTCTCCAAAGTTATGACAAGAGAAGATGCTAATGCAGATTTTTGGAAAGAAAAATTTATAGCAAGTCTTCCTACTTTATTTGCCCAAAAGGTTAAAGAACGTATTAGTAAAAAACATGGTGGTACTTCCATTCCTTATAAGGATTATGCTTATGGTTATCTTATTAGTGAATGTATTGCTGAAGGTTTATCCGTATGTAATGATATTAAGCTTAAAGCTCAACTTAAAGCTCAGAATTTAACGGGTCGTAAAGAAATAGGAGAATTTTGTGATCAATTTGCTTATGATATGAGTATTCCTTATTCTAGGATTAAGAAAACTACTGATAGTTCTAATAAAACTAAAAAGCACCATAAGAGGCGTAAAAAATCACATAAAAAAACCCCTCAACCTTCCACCTCTATGACTCCTTATAGGAAGCCTGGGCCTAATAAAAAGCCCAATATGAGTCAAATTATTTGTAGAAAATGTGGCAAGGCTGGCCATTATGCTAATAAGTGTTGGACTAAGCAAAAGTTTAGTGAAATAGCTGATGAAGGTCTTAAAAGGCAACTTATGGCGGTTTTATTGAACCCTAGTGATGATGAGGAAGAAAATGAAGAGGAAGAAGTTAATGAGATTAGATCATCCCCTTCTGGTTCCTCTAGTAAAAATTCGGAGTCTGATTCTGATTGTAAGTGCAAGTCTCAGACTGATTATTATAAGGCTATATTAGAAACCAATGGTCTTAGTATTAATGTTCTAACTAAAGAAGAACAGTCTATTCTAGATCTTATAGACCAAGTTGAAGATACTAATGTCAAACGCAAACTTATAGAACAATACTTGACCACATTTAAAACCGAGAAAAATATTCTTCCTAGTACAGAACTTTATTCTCTGCACAATATTCTTGAAAGTTTTTATAAAACTCCTGAGAAAGAAGTCACTGTTTCTGATATAAAAAATGAAATTAATAGTTTAAAAACTGAAATTAGAGATATTAAGTTTCGCCTCTCTATTCTTGAAAAAACTTCTACTAATAATACTGAAAGTTCTTCACAAGCTGTTACCCTAGATACTGGTGATAACTTTCTTAATCTCATTGATAATATTATTATCCAAAAATGGTATGTCAACATTACTATTGTGATAGATAAAGATTTTGTGTTAAAGGATATAGCCCTTCTAGACACAGGGGCGGATATGAACTGTATTCGGGAAGGTTTGGTGCCTACTAAGTATTTTGAAAAAACTTCTAAATCCATGACTAGTGCAGGAGGAAATAAACTTAAAATTAAATTTAAGTTATCTAATGCTTATGTTTATAATGACGGTTTGTGTATTAAAAGTACTTTTATTTTAATCAAAGATTTATCCCAGAGAATTATATTGGGAACTTCATTTTTAAAACTTATAGAACCGTTTACAAAAATTGAGGAGGGAGTAGTTACTCAATTTGACAATAGAGAAATTTTATTTAAATTTATTACTAAATCTCGTATTAAAGAAGTAAATGAGGTTAAAGATAAACTCGTTTTTAAAGAAAAACATCTAGAATATTTACAAGAAGATTTTAAAATTATGAACATAAATCTTCAAATTAATGCTCCTAAAATAAGACTCTCAATTAAAAATCTACAAGAACAAATTATTCGTGAAATCTGTAGTGATATTCCTACTGCTTTTTGGGATCGAAAGAAGCATATTGTTCCCCTTCCTTATGAGGAAGATTTTAATGAAAATAATATTTCTACCAAGGCTAGACCAGCCCAAATGAATTCTGTTTTACTAGAGTATTGCAAAACTGAAATCTCTTCTCTTATAGAGAAAAAACTTATTATAAAAAGTTATTCCCCTTGGAGTTATACTGCCTTCTATGTGAATAAGGCCTCTGAAATTGAGAGAGGTGCTCCTAGGCTTGTTATTAATTATAAACCCTTAAACAAAGTCTTGAAATGGATTAGATATCCTCTCCCTAATAAAAAAGATTTATTAGCTCGATTACAAGCAGCTACTATATTTTTTAAATTTGATCTAAAATCTGGTTATTGGCAAATTCAGATTGCTGAAGGCGATAAATATAAGACTGCTTTTACAGTGCCCTTTGGACATTACGAGTGGAATGTTATGCCATTTGGGCTAAAAAATGCCCTTCAGAATTTCAAAACATTATGAATGATATTTTCACTCCTTACAGTACCTTTTCTATTGTTTACATTGATGATATTCTTATCTTTTCAAATAGTGTTGATCAACATATTAAGCATATTCAAATATTTATAAAAATTATTAAAAAAGCTGGTTTAGTTGTTTCATCTAAAAAGATGAGTATTTTCCAAACTAAAATAAGATTTTTAGGACACGAAATTACTAAGGGCAATATTATTCCCATTAATAGGGCTATTGAATTTGCAGACAAATTCCCCAATAAAATTATAGATAAAACTCAGTTACAAAGATTTTTAGGATCTTTAAATTATATTCGTAATTATTACCAGAATCTGGCTACAGATTGTATTCCTTTGTATGAGAGACAAAGAAAAAACTCTCCTCCATGGTCTGACAGACATACTAAAGCTGTAAAAATTATTAAATCAAAAGTTAAACAACTTCCTTGCTTAGCCCTTATTTCGCCCTATTCTTTTAAAATTGTTGAAACAGATGCTTCGGATATTGGTTTTGGTGGCATTCTTAAACAGAAATTTGAAAACTCTGATAAAGAAATCTTATCTAGATTTACTTCAGGAAAATGGAACGATGCTCAGAAAAATTATTCTACTGTTAAAAAAGAAATTTTATCTGTTGTTGAATGTATTTCTGATTTCCAAGAAGATTTATTAAATCAAGAATTTTTATTACGCATTGATTGTCAAGTATCTAAAGATATGCTTGAAAAGGATGTAAAAAATATTGCTTCAAAACAAATATTTGCTAGATGGCAAGCAATATTATCAGTATTTGATTTCAAGATAGAATTTATAAAAGGTGAATTGAATTCCCTTCCTGATTTCTTAACTAGAGAATTTTTGCAAGGAAAGGTCTCATGAGCAGACCATCTGTTTCCTCTTCCTCTTATAGAGGAAATAGAGGCAGAGGAGGTCCCCCTCGATCTCCTGCTCGAAATATTGGTTCATCTGGGATTAAATCCCAACCTTCCTCTTCTCAGGTTAAACCACCGTCCCTCGAAACTTTTAAATAGGCTCTTAAAGAAGAGACACAGGTGGCTTTAAAGAAGTCACAGCAAGATTTCGTTCTTTATTTACAGAAGGGTGATCAAAAGTATGCGATGAATCCTTGGACTATTACCCAAAGATATTTCGAAAATAAACTAGAATTTTCTCTTATCAGTGGAAAGACAAGAGAATATTATGAAGCTATTTTAAAAGATACCGAGAGTGTAGTATTCACACATATGAACAAAAATGTGGGTTCATTTAACCCAGAAATTGCCTTCAGCAAAGCCTTTATTAAAGGAGTTATTAGTATTGAAGAATGGGGATTAAATCCCAATAAAGAACAAATGTTAAGGACTAATTATTCAGATAATAGAGCTGATCCCCGTACTTATAATTATTGGGACTATATTGACGCCTGGAAAAAGGTTTTTCTATATCAGAACCAATACAATTCCCATACTTGGTTTTTCCGTATTGACAGCATTAAATGCAATGATTCTTATTTAGAATCTCTTCCTCACTGGTTCTTTTAGTGGTTTATATTAAATGGCCCCGAAGAGGATATTCTCCCAAATAATTTATATGAATTATTTATTGCTTATAGCAAAAACCATCCCAGGCTTCTTATTAAGGAGCAACATCCTATTTCAAATTTTGAATTATTACACTTTTTTACTAAATATCATATTCCATGGATATTTCAGTGGAACTATAACACTACCACTCGAAGTAATGGTTTATATTTATTAGTCCATGACTACTATTATAAATGGTGGCAAAAGTTTGACACCACAGATCTTATAGTTCAAATTAAAAAAGACTTATTTGAATTTCTTGAGTTTAATAAAAAATCTGCGGATGATGATGCTTTCTTAAAGAAGCAAGTTATTGAAAAATCTGAGTTTAAAACTCCCTCTCTGGCTTCTCTTAAAGAGAAATTTCCAAATACCCCTATAAAAGAGCTTAAAGCTAAGATCCTTCAAAATTTAGCCTCTCAACTGGATATGGATGAAGATTTTATGTCAGTTTCCCAAGACTCCAAGTCTGAAGTAAAATCTGAACCGAGTAATCAACTGGTTAATATTGATGATGATGATTTTGCTGAGCCCAATGAAGACATGACAACACATATGGGAAGATGGCTCGCTAGTATATATGAGGACTCAACAACTCCACCTGCCAAACAAGACAAAGGAAAAAATCAAGTGGAGTAAAATATCAAGAAATAATTATGGTACCCAGACAGCTTTATTAAAGTAGAGGATTCTTGGCCGAACGACTGCAATCCTGGAGCACACGCAACCAAGAGTCAGCAATTAATTATTGCTCATTACTGTTTGAAACACTGTTTGTAATTATTTAAGTGTTACTGTTTGCTTTTACTGTGCACTTTACTATTTGCTTTTACTGTGTACTTTTACTTTTCTCTCTATTTAAGACAAATGTGTGTGTCTTAGAGAGGCGTTTTCTTTTTTCCTTCTTTTCTCTCTCTCTCTCTCCACTGTTTCTCTTTCCCTTTCTTTCTTTGTATTAAAGTTTGTGTTATCAATAAAATAAAAAATTCAAAATTTAATAAAATTTTAATATTTAAAATCTACTAATCAAGATCAATTAAACAAGATCCATCATGACTATATACAGAATTATGTAAAAAAAATAAAAATTATTAAGTAACATTTAACATTAATAATATATACACGGTAAACTCTCACACACCAATAAATTTTTTTACATTAAAAATGTTATAACGTAAAATAAAAAATTTAATATTTAATATTTAAACTCTACTAATCAAGAAATTTAATAAAAAATTAATAATAATATACACTATAAATTTTCACACACCAATAATTTTTTCTATATTAAAAATGCCATAACTTAAAAAAAATTCAAAATTTAATAAAAATTTAATATTTAAAATATACTAATCAAGATCAATTAAATAAGACCCATCATGACTATAGAATTATGTAAAAAAATAAAATTTATTGAGTAACATTTAACACTAATAAGATATTTAAAATATACTAATCAAGATCAATTAAATAAGATCCATCATGACTATAGAATTATGTAAAAAAATAAAAATTATTGAGTAACATTTAACACTAATAAGATACACACAATAAACTCTCACACACCAATAAGTTTTTTTTCATTAAAAATGCTATAACTTAAAATAAAAAAAATTCAAAATTTAATATTTAAACTCTACTAATTAAGAAATTTAATGAAAATTTAATATTTAAATATACTAATCAAAATCAATTAAACAAAATTCATCTTAAAATACAAAAATTAATATTTAATATTTAAAATAGGGAAATGATATTAGCACTCAACTTTCATCCTTAGGCACTCCACTTTTATTTTTAGTGGCGCTTATATATATCATTTGGGACACTTTTTATGTCACTAAAAGTAAAAGTAGAGTGCCTAAGGATGAAAGTGGAGTGCTAATATCATTTCTCTTAAAATATACTAATCAAGAAATTTAATAAAAAAATTATATTTAAATCTAGTAATCAATATCAATTAAACAAGATCCATCATGACTACAGAATTATGAATTTAATATTTAAATCTACTAATCAAGATCAATTAAACAAGATCCATCATGACTATAGAATTATGTAAAAAAAATAAGAAACATTATTGAGTAACATTTAACACCAATAATATACACATAATAAAGTCGCACACCAATCATTTTTTCTACATTAAAAATGTCATAACTTAAAATAAAAAAATTCAAAATTTAATATTTAAAATCTACTAATCAAGATCAATTAAACGAGATCTATCATGACTATAGAATTATGTAGAGAAAATAATAAAAATTATTGAGTAATATTTATGGACGCACTTTATGTGTTCGTACATTATTGGTCATCTCAATATGTCAATTTTAGGAGTGTTCACAATATATCAGTCAAATTTTTGAACTATTTTAAAATCATACCAACATACGTGGTTGAATTATTTTTGCATATGTCCTTGAGTTTACTTTTTTTAAAACTTATTTTTGCCAATATCAAAATAAGATCAAAAAATATAATTAAAAGATTCTTTAAAAAATTAAAAACAAGTCGGTCTAATTCAATCTACTTTTAGTTTTTCTAGCATAAAGATATATTGAATCTAAGTTTTTCAATTTAAATTCATCACACGTTACTCATTTTTATCTTATTATCAATTCTTATTTAATTTAATTTACCGTGCCAGATGACACGGGTATACCCTAGTTATAATATATAATATGATACATTTGACTGGTCCATAAATTAAATAAATTACTCTTTTCACCTCAAATTAAGAGTTTCACTTCAAATTTTTAATTTTTATGAAAGCACTAATTTCATCTTAATTAATCAGTACTCAAACTTATAACTTATTTTCTATTGTTCACCCATTGATTATGCGTCAAAAAGGAAATACAACTTTTAATTTGAGATGTTCTGAAAAGGAAGGTTCAAGTGTCACTTTTAATTTGAGATACAATAAATTGCTATAACATACGCAAGCAATTATATTTCAACTCTGTGCACGTTGCAACACATAATTATAATATTTAAAGTAATGACGTAATATTTTTAGTAAATTAATTTACATTTGTATGCACTCGACACCCAAAATTAACTTTTGCAATAATTACAACCTTATTTGTTTATAGAAGAACTTTTTAACGTTGTTTGTATTTTTAATATTTATCTTTGTTCTCGAAATAGTGAAGCTGGACAAATAAATCTCAATGGTTAGATTTGTGATGACGATTTTCAAAAGAATTTTAACTCAAATTAAAAAAGCCTATTTTAACATAGTAGTTTTTATTTTTATTTTTCATATTATTACAATTTGTAGTTTCTTAAGGAATTAAAAAGTTGAATCACTCTTGCAATATTTTATTTATTTTACTTTTGTACCCCTCAATAAAATTATTGCGTACGTTCCTGATAAAGTGTACCTTGTGAAATTATAATGAATGCATGTTAGAACTTAGAACATCGAATAAAATTATTCTTACATTTGATATTCCTTACAAAAAGAATAGGATTAATGTTCAAAAGAGTAATAAGTGAGGGGGGTTATTGTAACATAACCAAATAAAAAGCCTCAAACCAACAGGAAACCAATATACAGTAGTTGGAAATCTTGGAAGTTCAACTTTGGTGTGGAGCGGACTCTCTGTTCTTTCTTCTTGCGATAGATCAGGGACGTACTTCTCTGCCGGTAAGTCCACAACCCCGCGCTCTCTCTATAATTATAAACAAATAGTAATGGTTGGTTGTACATACATCATATATTTAGGAATGCAGAAGAACAATTTTACATATTAGGGTTTTCATTAGAGTGCTACTACATATATGTTGATTTCGCTACAACACAACAATTTCACCCAATATCAAAGAACGGCTAATTAAGTGCTTTCGAATTCTTTAATTATTTAATTTTGGGGATGAATTTGACTATGCGCTGTATTTTTTTATACAACTACCATTTTAAAGTTGCAGTCTTTATGTGAAGAGGAAAAATCGACTTAGATTGATTTGTTTTGGTGTTTCTTGAATATAATTGATTTGGTTTTGTTCTAAAGTTTTAGAAACAATCAAAATAGGTTAGGTTTTTGGGTAGTTGTAAACCAAACCAAAGGGAACCATGTCACCCAGCTACTTACAGCCCACAACAGAAGGTTTTTTTAGACTATCTTTCGAAAGGTCAGTTGTTCCTCTCTGACCATAGACTCCAAATGATACCCGGTGGAATATATATAGGTGTGTGGGTGTATCTCCATTATTCTTTTTCTATTATAGGTGAAGAAGCATGTCTTTTTAACAGATTAGGAAATTTCCCAGTTGATACTAAAATGACGGACAATGAGTCATAACTATCTCGTCGCGTAGCAGTGAAGAAGCAAGAGATTAGTGCTGCCCATAGTGACCTTGCATTTGAAACACCTATATGCATCTTCTTCGTCTAAGTCATACTTTGCAATGAAGCCCCTAGCGTTCTTGTATGCTAATGACCAATGGAGAAGGTTGAGCGTTGCATGATTATAGTTTAAGGTTGATTAATTACAAATAAATGTAGTATCAAGGATTAAGTTAATTCCCCGAAAGTAACACACAATATTTTCATATTATTTTTCTACTTTGATTTCTTTATTTGTATGCTAAAATGGATTCAACTCACGTAAACCCAATGGGATGAAGCTGGGTTTGAATGGATATGTATAATCTAGTAGTTGAACTGTTAGATTGTGTGGCCATGTGACGTGTCCATGTTAAAAGGTCGAATACTCGAATCGGGGTGAAGGGTCTCTGACTGCAAGACTAGATGCTTGGGCAATTCACTAAACTATCTGGTTTCAGCAACCCCCCCCCCAAAACTCCCATCTTCATGTGTTAGGAATTTACCATGGGGGCTGGACAGGATGGTTCTACCTTCAAATTATCACAACTAATTGTGAGATTCATTTCATTTGGTAGTTGAGTCCATTTAAAATAGCCAAATCAATTTTGTTATACTTGCTGAACTTCTACTTTTGTGTGGTCCTAGGGTATTAACACTTTGAGGCACGTGCATAGAATCAATGTTTTAAAAACACTTGACTCATACGCCTTGAGGCACGAGTTGAGGCAAGGCAAAACGAGGTGGGCATACACTGCCTTGAGACTTACGCCTCGTAAGAGTGAGGCGTGTATGAGTCAGTTTTGTCATATTTTAAATTGTTTTTTTCATTTTTTCGTCTTTTCTATTTTCTTACACTTTCTATTATTATACCAAGCCCTAAACAAATGACCTACGCCTCCTAAAAAAAATGAAACGAGTGGAATCTCTTTCTCAGAATGCCAATCTTCCCTCTGCACAAAATCTGATCGCTCTCTCCAACAAAATCCGATCATCTCTCTTGTCTTCTCTCCGGTAAGCCCCCCACAAAATCCGATGGTTTTGAATCTATACTTAGATAGGTTTTTGTCCTTATACTCCTATACCAGAACTTGGAATTTCAGAACACAAAATCACAGCCCTTTGCACTCAGTTTTAAATTATTTTTATAATTTCCTAGTTTCATACTGTCTATAGACAATTTATGTAGGTAAGAACTATAAGAGACAGCTTGATTCATTGTGGGTTTGTACATTGAGGCATATTTTAGAATTACAATGTGTTGGTTTTTTTCATATGATGTTGAGGACCTAAGGTACAAAAACAGATCAGTGAAGCTAGTTTTAGATTTTTAATCAATTATTCTTATTCTTAATTTTTATTTGAAATCAGTATTGTTTTGTACCTTAGGTCCTCATAGTTGATTTATTTGAGAAGTTGGAAAATAAGTTTACGCATGTGGAGAGATTTACTCTTACTTTTTAACTTTTTCCATGGAAAAAATTTCTTTGGGAGTGAGGAAAAAAATTGTCCACAAATAAGTAAATAAGGTCAAGGATGGAAGACATCTACTCATAAAAATGAGCATGACATGGAGAAGCCACATGCCCCAACTTCTCATACAAATCACTTGTTATTTCTATCATTTTTCATGTTGCTATCAAACGGAGCTTTAGTATTATTAATTATTATTGTTGAAGTTTGTGTTAGTTTATTATTTTATAATTTTCTTTTTTCCAAAAACTGAGGCTTACGCCTCAAATACACCTCTTGAATTTTAATACATTGCATCGAACTATTAGAACAGAACCAGGTCTGACTGCTGAGATTCACTTAACAAAGTTTAGCGCACTACAATTCTTCTTGAGTGGTCTAACAACTGCAAATATGGCTTCTTATGCAGGAAAGAAGGTACATTTTACAAAATGGCAGAGGAAGATGAGAACTTGCCAAGGGATGCAAAGATTGTTAAAACACTGCTCAAATCAATGGGTGTTGATGATTACGAACCTCGTGTTATACACCAATTCCTAGAACTGTGGTATCGCTATGTTGTTGATGTATTGACAGATTCTCAGGTGTACTCCGAGCATGCTGGGAAGGCTACGATTGACTCTGATGATGTCAAGCTTGCTATTCAGTCAAAAGTTAACTTCAGCTTTTCACAACCCCCACCTCGAGAGGTAATTTAGGTGTAAACCTTTCCTCAATGTGCTGTTCACCTCATCTTCTTGAATGTTGAATTTGTATTCTGTTTTTCTGAATTTGGGTGTATTTGGATCGGTTGGTTCGGCCTCTCTTCTTGCCCTTTCCTCCATACCGTTGTATAGTATATATCTATATCTATATTATATATGAAGTGTGAGGATGACTTTTGGTGAGTATGAAATTCCCACTCATGCTTCAAAAATTATATTAAAAACAATCCTTAAACGAGGACTTGGAACACGTTATTACCGCTTAACCAAATAATATTTGATGTGCTTATTTTGTTTTAAAAATTTATACATGATGTCAAGATGCGCGTGCCTCCGATTCTAGCATATACGTATATATGTCTATGCTTGACATCATCCGAACAGTTGATTGGGTTCAGGCAAGGATCACAAAAGTTTCTATCTCTCAAATCAACTTCATCTGTATTGAGGAAGGGTGAGAGAGTGAACAACATAACTGAGTTTTTTTCACTCCTTGTGGAAGTCCATTTTGGCATATCGCATTCATTTATATTCATATTTTTATAATGAACTGCTGTTTAAGAAATCCTAAAGATGGAACTTGGGAACTTGGGATTCTTAACTTGAGTTGGGGAATATAATTTATTTATTTTTGTCGACATGCTTATTAACCTTCTGCTAAATAATATATAACACTCGCTATTACTTTCACAATTTTTAAAAAACACTAATTTCATTATGAAATCAGTACATTAAATGTAGAAGTGCGGTTCTTAATTTGGGATGGACAGAGTATATAACTTTTCTATATCAGATACATCTGCAAGTGTGAAGTCAGTGATTTTGATATGAAGGGTCTCTAACTACTTTACACCAACCACTTTTATATCAGGTGCTACTAGAGTTGGCCAGAAGCAGGAACAAAATCCCGTTGCCCAAGTCATTGGTGGGGCCTGGGATCCCACTTCCTCCCGAGCAGGATACGTTGATAAGGCCCAACTACCAACTTGCGATTCCAAAGAAGCGAAGTTCCGAAGCAGTGGAAGAAACAGAGGAGGATGAAGATGGTGTTGATCGCCATCCCAATCTGTCCCAACAACAGAAGACAGAGTTGCCACAAAATACTCCTCAGCGGGTTTCCTTCCCTCTTGGGGCTAAAAGGCCAAGATGAGGGTTTTTTCTTTTTCTTTTTAAATTCAATGCTTCTTTTTGGGGAAGCCAAAGAAATCTGCCGTGTGTTTGGTAATGCTAGTAGTATTAGCTTTGTTGCCGAAGAAAGTTTTCTCATTATTAGCTTGGTTGCCGAAGAAAGTTTCCTCATGTAGTTTGACATGTGTTCCATTAATTGCTCATCAGCTCATTGTAAATGCAAAAGAATATTCTTCTTTTTGGATGTTTATGCAAGTGGTATGGAAATTGAACTAGTACTGCTGCCATATTCATGTATGTGGATATTTTTGTAGCTGTTGTGATGTAGACTGGTTGTGCCAGTTTCATTGCATCTAGGCAAGACGCGTTTGTAGTATCCTTGAAGTCTATTAAGCATTGCCAATTGTTTTTCCGCAGAAAAACAAAATGCAGAAAAAATCCACTTTACCATCAGAACCTAGGGCCCGTTCGGTAGCGTTTTTAGAACCCGTTTTTGTTTTTTGAGTTCAAAAACGGATAAAAAATGCGTTCGGTGGGATATTGACAAAAACGCGAAAAACGTTTTCGGAAAACGAATTCAAGTTTAAATCATAAAACGCAAAAACGCCAAAATGACGTTTTCACCATTTTCAGTCTTGTAATCTTCATTTTCACTGTTTTCGTTCTCGGAAAATGTTTTCACTATTTTCGTTCTCGGAAAATTCATTTTCTCATTTTCATTTTCTGAAAACATTCTCGGAAAACATTCTTCGAAAACGTTACCGAACGGCCCCTAAACGTGAACCCAACAAACCACCATCCGCATCCGACAGCCATATGCTACCCCTGACGAACTTTTCCTATCAAATATTTTACTTTTGCATGCAATATTATACCCAATAATTTATATTCATAGCAATTAGAAATTTATGACTTTCTTTTCATACAAGCTGTGGGATATTTAACACTTAAAAAGTCAAATTCTGTAATTACAAAGATTTGTGTTGCGATATCCATAATAATCCATTCAATTTCTCAATATCTTTCGCAATTTCACTTCATCTGCTTGACAACATTTGTTAAACGACTACAGAATGCTTTTCCCATGATAAATCCAGTTAGCCAACGTTCTTCATAACAGAATGATACTGATGATCTGTACAAAGAATAGGAACTACCCAATAAGCGACGGTCAACTTCTCTGGCCAACCATGCTACTGGCGCCAGACACAGAAAGACCACGGTCATACATACGCTGGATCTCTTCTCTGCACTCAATTAATGACTTGTCTGATATGATTGGAGTTAGTTCCACCACGTCTCCCATTTTCAGCTTGCAGGTGGGATCACTCACAGGCTCATGATTCACCCTAGGCCTCAACTCTTCCTTCACAGGGAAACCATACGTTGTCCATCTAAAGCTCCAAGCTCTTTCCAACAGATCTATTATGGTTGAGTTTGCTGGAACTTCCTGCACTGACATCTGCACAAAAAGCGTGGTGCATGCCTATAATCAGTATTATACCATACACAAATAATTCTAGGGAGATGTATTTGACATTAAATACTGACATACTAGTTTTGCCACCATGTATTGGATAAAATTTAGATTTAGGATCCAGGTGAAGTTCATTCAAATCACAGAACATTTTAACTCATGTAATCGCGATCAGAATGTCACTGTTTTATGTCAGATAAATATGTCCTACAAAGACTACTCCTTCACAGAGAACGAGAGAGAAATCTACAAAAACTAAAAGCAAACCTTATCATTCCCGATCAAGATTACAAAGACAGGTCCATTGGGCCCACAATAAGGCTTATATGAATATGGGCAATCCTCTGAATGAAAAGGGAAAGTGCAGGGTGGCTTCACAGATGATCGGTCTTTGATCATTGTCTCACACAGCCAGGAGACAACCCAACGGGCCCACTCAACCATTGGAAGTACAAAAGAAGAGTGTTTGCAATCACCTTCCTTGTATCTCCAATGAGCCGCAAATCCATACTCTGCTTGTAAGTGCATTGCCTTTGTTCTAATCTGAACTTCAAGTGGAACCATGCCTTCCCCCATTACCACTGTGTGTAGAGACTGATACCTGCAATTTAAGCTTGGATTTAGAATACAAATTGTGATGCATTAAATGATGTACCTTCAGGTTGAGATATAACATACCCATTACACTTGGGATGTTTTATGTAGTCCTTCAACTTTCCAGGTACTTCAGACCATAGCTGATGGACAACTTGCAGCGCTTTATAACAGTCTTCCTCTGTCTCAACAATCAGCCGTAGCCCTCGAATGTCAAGAACTTCATCCATTGTCAGCTTCTTTCTACACAATAATAAGATACTATCACCTTCTTGAAATAAATACAATTAAACTAAATGTTATTATGCAGCATAAGTATAAAAGAAATCTCTTGGATTTGTTAAGGAATTCACAAAAATCACATGCCACGGCGGATCATTGAAGCTTCTCAATTGAACTATTTAGACTTGATGGGCTACCCCTAATTTACAATCTGGACTGACAAAAATTACTTAATTCATTGATTATGTTTCTCAATTATAAACAAATATAACATATTGTGTTTTTTTGTGTGTGTGTGTGTGAGAGAGAGAGAGAAGGGGGCATACTTTAACATTTTGCAGTAGATGCTATATAAGCTTTTCTGCCGCCCAGACAGCGCATGGTAAGCAATGGCTCCATTCTTGATAGCTTGTTCTAAGTTCTCAACAGCAGAAGTAATCTTTGCCTCATCAAAGGAGTTAACAAGTTTGGAGGACAATTCTTTGTGCTGCTCTTGATTGAGATGTTTGAAACAGATATTTTCTAGCTGCTCTTTCCAACTGAAGATGCCTAAACGATTGGCCATAGGAGCAAATATCTCCAAAGTTTCCTCAGCAAACCTCTGTTGCTTGCTCAAAGGTAATGCATCTAGTGTCATCATATTATGCAATCGATCAGCCAGTTTTATGAGGACTGCCCTCGCATCTGCCATTGCAAGGAACATGGTGTGTAGTCTGTCAGCTTCATCAGTTTTACTTGCTGTATTGCTTTCCCGGGCAAGCTTGCTCAAGTAACTTAGCTTAGACACCTATACAAGGACAAAAAAGTCACTAAAATTATAAACAATCACACATCCACCAAAGGTGTCTGCCAAAATAAAGCCATTAAGTTACCTCTACACAACCAGTAAAAATTTAACTCATTAACTTATTTGACGAGTATAAAGCAACCTCATACAAAAAAGATCAAAATCCACAAATTAGTCATCCAATATTAAATGTGTTGTCAAACACTTTCACGCATATGCTACAGAAGTTTATCTTTTGAACAAGCTATTTTAACAGTTCCCCTATATCTTATAACTAATCAGAATCAAAGATACTAGACAACAAATGGAATACCAACCAAAGCAGGTTTTTAATGAATAAATTAAGTTGAAGGTGATACGAATCATATCAATCCACCAAGAGAAGATAATTTTTTTTCCTGAAATAAAAACTTTTAACTCGCTTCTGCATGCAAGGACTGGCTTTATCTTTAGTTGTTGGTTGGATTTATGTATGACCATACCACAACCAGGAACATCAGCATTTTCCCGCCCATGAACCTGCACTTTTTTCCCTTTGGGTCAGCAATCTACTTATTTTCCCTCTGTAAGGTTAATTTTGAAACAAAAGAAATGAGTGAATATTAAGATTCTTCAATCACCAAGTTGGCAGTCAAGGGTGCAAGAATATCATGCATTCAATAGCACAATCAATATTTATAAAGGATAGTAAATCCTAAATATACTAGTCAGTCATGAGTGGATGATGGAATAAGCATCCATATAATCACGCTGGGATAGTGGAAAGCAGCACATATGTAGTAAGGCCATCATATAATTTCACCTACTTTACTTCATAAAGAAATCCTGCTAAAATAAAGTTTGCAGACTTCACTGTAAACTAGTTACACAGATCAGTTTAAGAATTCAGATGACAGATCATTGATCAGAGTGGTCGTCTCATACCCCTTCAACTAGATCAGCAACCCCAGCTCCAAATGTTCCGAGAATATAATCGTAACTCATAAAAGAATCATCAAGTGTGTCATGCAGAAGCCCTGCAGCAACTACTGTGGAGTTAGCACCGATCATCGCAAGTAAAACTGCCGTTTCCAGGCAATGCTGTAAATAAGGATCCCCACTCGCTCGCACCTAGAAATGCAATACAAAATTTGTCAACACAACTAAAATCAAAGAGAGGAATTTCCCAGACAAAACTACACAAGAAAACAACAGAGTATAATGATAATAATAATATACCTGGCCTCTATGTGCTTTCTCAGCTTCATAAAAGGCCTTAATAACAATATCATCGTAGAATATCTTGTGTCTCAATTGGGCACTCAGAAGCAAATCTTTAGCATATGGCTCTGGATTCATTTTAGTAAAACTATCTTCCATATTAAAAGTCAGTTCATCTACCAAAACAGATGAATCCACATTAAGCTTATTGCCATATGTTCTAAAACTCGGGGAATCATTATCAACCCAAGAACCCAAGGCGTGCCCTACAAATCCATTAAACAACTTACTATTCCCAGAGCGAACCGAGGCTTGCATATTCTCATCAACAAGATCCCTTTCTCGTGAAAATCTCATAGGCAAACTTCTCGACGATCCAACACCACTACTAGTGCACGAAATCGGGCCTTGGAACACCGACACGGGACTCTGATCTCGTTTTAACGAGGATCCAAAGGGCGAGTAGCAAAAGGAGCTACTCAATTCGTCGCCTCTGTCGTGTCGAGAAGAGACTAATTCATCGCCTCCTCCATTAGAATAGCTTGAGGAAGAAGCATTCTTGACGGATGTAGAGGAGAAAAGGCAAGAGAGACCGCCAATAATCGGCTTTTGAGACGGGGATGAAGCGGTTGCCAGCGGTGATGAAGAAGAGCGGCCGGTCAAATCGAAATCGTAGGATGCGTGTGAATTGATCTGGCAGGGATACGGCGTTGAACACACACTACTAGGCGGTGAGGCGTAAAGTGCTATTGTCGGTACCGCCATGAATTATGAAGCACAATTATCAGCTAGAGAAAGGGGAAAAGGGGGCTGATTTGAAGCCCTAGGTTTTGATTTATTTATATATATATATACACACACGAAATGAATGGTCCAACAAATGAGAAATTATAAACGTCAAAGTGAAATGGAGGAAAAAAAAGAGAGAATTGGAAATCGATTAAGGCATATACAGACACAAATGTATAGAGAGATGTAATTGAGAATCTGGAATTTTGAATTATTATTTATACAAGGAAAAGTCTTAAAGAGAGGAGTAAGAAAGCGAAATGCGTAATTTCGAAGGAAAATTGCGAAGACGAGAGAAAGAGAGCGCGCCCTAATAATAATTTTGCTTAGAATACGAGTCGTATACGCTTTGAATGAATAATGGAGAGAGAGAGAGAGAGAGAGAGAGAGAGAGAGTTTGGGGGTTTCTTCTTTCTCCCTCGTTCTATGATTTTCTTCAGGCGAAGGTAAAAAGTTGAAGTTACGGAAATGTCCCTAGGACGTACCTGATTTAACGGAAATTGTGCTATTGTTCTGCCCAACGCGTTTGATTTTTATGTTTGGTATGCTACGAATCTCTTACTAATATTTTCACTTTTATTAATATTTTCTCTTTTATACTTTTATCTCTTTCTTCTACCAAGCGTTGAACCCGTATTATGGGGGTAAGTTAACATTTTCACTTTTATATTTTTATCTTAATTACATTTTTATATTATACTCACCACTCTCATTTATTTTTAAGAATTAATCTCATATTTAATTAATTAATAACATGATTAAGTATTTAACTACATAATAACATAAAATAAATTATCCCAAACTAACTCCAAAATTTCTCCACCATCTTTACTATCTTCTCTATCTAACAACAAATTTTGGTAACACCAGAACAATAAATAAAACCTCCATGAATGTAAAACTCTAAGTTTGGAAAGAATGGTATAAACAAAACAAAACAAACCCTCCATTGATGTAAAACTCAAAATTTAAAAATAATGATAGAAAAAAGATAAACTTTGTAATAAAGGAAGGAAAACAAGCAAGAAAGAGTTAATGAAAGAGAGACATACATGTTTTTATTTTGTTTTATTATTTATATGATTTTTATAGCATACACATCAAATATATAAACAAAAAATAAAATTTTCTGTTTAAAACACGAAGAATGCTTACTCGGTTCTCCGTAACCAAGTTGCAGGCTTGTACACTCGGCTGCTCTCAACCGAGTATAAAATCCCATAAAATGTCATGCTCTCGGGACCTTCATTCGGTTGAGAGCAGCCGAGTGTTGTTATATTATGCTCTGCTATGAGCAGTCGAGTCACATTAATTACACTCGGTTGTTCTCAACCGAATGAAGGTCTCGAGAGCATTACATTTTATGAGATTTCATACTCGGTTGAGAGCAACCGAGTGTACAAGCCTGCAACTCGGTTACGGAGAACCGGGTAAACCTTTTTCGTGTTTCCTTTCATTAATTTTTTCTTATTTGTTTTCTTTTCCTTATTTTAGAGTTTCCTCTTTTTTCTACCATTATTCTTAACTTTTGAGTTTTGCATCAATAGAGGTTTTGTTTATACCATTCTCCTCAAATTTAGAGTTTTGCATTAATGGAGGTTTTGTTTGTTGATTTTCTTATCTTGTTCCAAAGTTTCCTTTTTTCCTTCCATTCTTCTCAAGCTTACCCTTTTGCATCAATGGTAGAGATCAAAGTTTTGTTGCCTATTTTGGTAGAAGAAAAAAAATTTTGAGGGGAATTTAATTTGGGGATAAATGTTTAATTAACTTTGGAGGGAGATTCATTAACTTTTGTTTTAAATTAAAACAAGTGGGTGAAAAATTAGTTTATTGTTAATTAACTTTTTTACTAGATTAAATGAAGTGGGGGTGGAAATAACAATTTACCTTTTTTTGGGGTGGGCATGTTACCATTGGATATTGGGGTGCCAACATCACCACCCTTTTTAATTGCCATTAACTGTTTCTAACCTGCGATTTTGGAATTCTCTGCCCACAGCAGCAAAGCCAAAATTTAAAAATAAACTAAAAAAAATAGTTATTACTTATTACACATTAGGATATACTCGTACTATCTGATACAGTGAAAAAAGAAATTGATAATAAGATAAAAAAAAATTAACGTGTAATAAATTTAAATCGATAAAATCAATCAGTTTATTTTGAGTCCATTATCTAGTTTAATTTAATGTTGTGAACAACTGAAACATAAATTCAATATATCTTCGTGCTGAAAAAATTAAAAGTATACCAGATTGAATCGACTTATTTTAAATTTTTTAAAGAATCTTTTAATTATAATCCAATCACGTAACGACAAAATCAATTAGTCTATTGAGCCTATTGCCTAGTTTAGTCTATCGTTGTGAAAAACTGAAATATAAATTCAATATATATTCATGCTGAAAAAACTAAAAGTATACCGGATTAAACCAAGTTGTTTTTAATTTTTTAAAGAGTCTTTTAATCATAATCTAACCACGTAACGACAAAATCAATTAGTTTATTGAACCCAGTGTCTAATCTAGTCTAATGTTGTAAACAACTGAAATTTAAGTTCAATATATCTTCATGCTGAAAAAACTAAAAGTATACCGGATTGGACCGAATTATTTTTAATTTTTTAAAGAGTTTTTTAATCATAATTCAATCACGTAACGTACGTCCTAAAAATGATAAATTGAGATGACCAATAATGTACAAAAGCATAAAGTACATCCTTTAATATTACACAATAATTTTTCTTGATTTTTTTTGCATAATTATATAGTCATTATTATTATGTAAGAGTTTATTATATATATATATATTATTGGTGTGAGTGTTTTAATTTTGATATGATGTTTTGTTGTGTGTATAAAACTCATCTAATGATATAGAACTAATGCATACCATAATATGTGTATTTTTAACCATTAAATTCTTATACTTTTTGGATAAAATTTTGATCAAAAATAATATTTTATAATATAGATGATCATATTCATTCACTTATCATACAAATTTCTTATGTGCAATATAACTATATATCACTTTGAATGGTTAAAATATCAAGATACAATGTCATTTAATCCTACTATTATTAACTATAAAATTAGACAATTAAAGACACAGAAATAAAAGTATAATCTTTTATGGGAATTTGTTTTTTATACCTTTAAAAAAAATTATTCTCAAAAAATATTGATAAAAATTATACATCACAAAAATTAAAGAAAACTTTAGTAACCAATGAGCATAATTTAAAATTTTAGTTAGAATACATTGAGTATGATTATTAACACTTTCAAACGAGTATTTTTATTATAATTTTTAGTGATATTTTATTTATATTTGTGAGAAAAATGTAAATTATTTCAATTCTATTTCAAAGTGCTTGAGGATGTAACAAAAGTGTTATTAATTGCACTCTGATATTTCTTTATTAAAATTATCGAACTATTGTAGGTTTGTGTGGAATTTGAATTGTGAAGTGAATGAAATCACGCCTGATGAATGAACTTTCTATAACTTTTAAGTTGTATTTGACGTGTCGGATTAGAGAGTTTGATAAGATTATTTTATTCCATTCAAACAGGATTATTCAATCCCACCTCTACTTGGGATTCGTTTATCCCTCTATCAGTTGGATAAGAATTTTTAGTGTAATAAATAATTTGCCTCAATATTCCATATTAACAAATATTAAACATGGGATAAAATAAAATTATCATATCATGTCTTCTTGTCATGCACATCAAACGCAACCCTGTTGCTGGTAACAAATATACACTTATCAAACAAATATTTCCATAACTCAATTATTTCTCAACAATAATAATTAATTATTGCTACTCAATGTTTTTTTTTTACAAAGCGATAAATTCATTACACAACTTTTTCTTGTATAATACAATATTTTTTATACAAACCATAAATTCATAATAATTAACAACAAGGTTAGACATATAACTACGCAATAATAATAAATCAACAAAAAAATTCCACAACTATATTACTAAAACTAAATAAAAATGCAGTCCTATCAAACCAAAGTCAGTGCCACGTGTCGACGTTCTAACTTTAGAGCATTTATATATCTCATCGTCTCTAAATAAACAAATCTCGAACTGATATAACAGAGGATAGAACAGATGGTTCAACATCATTTGCTTGGCTTTTTGAATGCTCCTCCATCTCCCTCCATCCATTATTTTGACTTCTCCAAATTCATTGTATACAATTCGTCAGCTTCGATCTGTTCCAACACTGTAAGATTCTTCCTCTCCCATTTCTCTCACCGAGGTCCTATGTATGTGTGAAGCCATGCTCCTTATTATGTTTCAAGTTTCTCTCACTGTCATTCTAGGTAATAACCTTTTTCTTTTCACTTATTTTCGTAGTAATTCCAGCAAAACACACACACACACACACACATATATATATATATATATAAGATGCTTAATTGATGTGTTAAGTTAAAATTTATTGTTTATCCCTTTTTTTTCCCTTTCTTATTTTCGGAGGAACAAATCCTTTTCGGCTTCGATCATTTTCACTTATTTTCGGAGAATTTCCAGGTAAACATATAAAAGATGCTTAATTGATTTATGTTAAGTTAAAATTTGTTGTTTATCCCTTTTTTCCCCTTTCTTATTTCCTGAGAAACATATCATTTTCCTCCGAAAATCTATATTATGCTTATTAAATTCATGTGGTTGGAAAACTTATTTAAATACTACATTTAACAAAATCAAAACCGAATAAAGGTAAATTGTTCGTAAAATTGTCAAAATCAATATTATGCTAAAATTAATGAATGCTAAAATTGTCAAAATCAATATTATGAACACACATCTAAAATGTTCTTGGCCTTTGTATGCATATTGCTTATTTCTTTAATGGCACAAATTTTATACGAGAACATATGATCATATGCTTATTTCTTTAACAGCACAAATTTTATACGAGAACATATGATCATAAAAACATCAATTTACAATCTAATACACATGCATACAAAGGCCAAGGACATTCTAAACTAAATAATTAAATGGGGGCATAATAATGATTACACCAATATTTCTTTAACTTTATTTTTTTACGGGGCAATAATGATTTAAAATATTAATATTGAACGACATAAAATTTTGTTAAAATATTTGATTCACGTGTTAAGCAAGAAATATTGGTGATTAATTCAAAAGGAAGTGCAAAGGGATAAATATTGAATTAATATTTATAGAATATTTTGGTTTGCACCAATATTTGTCATTTTGCACCAAAGTACTAATCGTAAATCGCATTTACTTATTTTATGTTGAGATCGAGCATTTCATATATTGCTGTAAAAATGATATCAGAGAATTCATCGTATGTTCTTTAAAAATTCAATCATGTTTATTCATAATAATTCTCAACATTATGAATAATATTGAATTAATACTAATTATTTCAAACCAATCCGAAACATTTATCACGTCCTTGCATCGCACGAGTTGTTACCTAGTATAACTTGAAACCGAAACCTAACAATAATGATACTAACGGGTTTAAGGTAATTGGCCCATCGCTGTCCATTTTGTGTGTTATGTTTGTTGATATAGCTAATCCAAGTAAGGATAGTTTAGAAAATGGATTAAACTAATCCGACTGGATCGAGGGTTATTAAGTGTCTCTGAGTTCTTTAGTTTCATGTTGCTATCTAGTCGATCAGTTGGTGATGATAGTCTCGGGTCCCATTTAAATAATGTTGAGACTTCCATAATTAATATATAACTAGCTTATTACCCGTGTGATGTATGAATTAATTTTTATAAATACATATATATATATTGTATTTATTTTTGTGTATAAATATCTATACTTATATAATTATAGTCAAGTTTTTTTAAATATAAAATTTATCAAATCAAATAACAAACATGAGTTTACATAAATGACAAATAATAGTATACGTACATTGAATAAATAAATTTTATTACATCATCTAGTAGATTGAAATACAAAAGTTAGCTTTTGTATTTCTTCCAATTGTTTTCAACACGAGACTTTAATTGTCATTATTAAGTATAGATATAAATATGAAAAATGAAAGGATTTAAAAATAAGTAAATAAAAGTTTCTTAATAAAAACTATTTATTACTATAATTATTACTCGATTTGACAATAACTATTATTATAATAAATAATATATATTATTAAGATAATTAATATAATAATTAATAAGAAAAAGAGTATTAAGTGTGTTATTATTACAATAATTATTATAGTAATTAATAAGAAAGATAGTATTAATACTATAATAGTATATGATATGATATGATATCTCAATTAAAATGGTATTACAAAAATGTTTTTCACTCAAATTTGTCTAACCTAAAACTAAGGATAAGGCAATTTAAAGCTGAAATTAAAGTTCAGACAAACACTCATCAGAGAGTAGGAATTCAACTCTCTGAATCTCTATACTATGTGAAAGAATAACGGTTGCCCAAAAATTAAAGCCAATCTACTTTCAATTTTTTTTTCAACTTATTCTCCTTCGTTTGCATTAAATATATTAATAGATATATAAGATTAAATGTATAATAAGAAGTTACAATTTTTTAATCTTAAAAATGTATAAGAGAATTAAAAATTGTGATTAAAATTTAAAATACCTTTAAATAATTAATAGAACATTTAACATAAGTTACGACCTAATATATATATATATATATATATTCATGTAAAGTGTATTTTTTTTTTTGTTGTTGTAATCTTCGTTGATAGGGGTGTCCATCCGATCCAATCCAGTGATTTTAAACCATCCGCATCCGATCCGATCCGATGTCGGTTTTAAGTTTTAGCATCCAATCCAATCCAATATACTTTACCAATCCAATTCAATTAAATGTTGGATTGGATCGGTTTCCATCCGATCCGATTATTTGTTTGATGCATCTAACATAATCTTATACAAATATACAATGTGAGTCAACTAGCCAAAAAATTTTTTATTTAAATAATAATAATAAAAAAAAAAAAACTAGCAATCCCGCTTAATCAGGCTAGCTGGCTTAGGTTGGATCTTTATTATATTATGATACATCATAATAATAATAATAATTCTATACTTCGTGAGATCACTGACTCACTGAGATGTTAATTGTTATTTTAATTAAAACCCTCATCTTACAAATATTACAAACAACCCCTTATTTTATGAATATTACAAAATTACTACTTTAAGTCTTTAATATTGGATTGGATCGGTTTGTAGACCATATAAAATCGAAACCGATCCAATTTTTTCGGTTTTCAATTTTTGCATCCGATCCAATCCAATCATCCATAAAATTCAGAAAAAATTAATTGGATTGGATTGGATTGGATTGGATTGGATCGGTTTCTCGGTTTGAATTGAATTTTGAACACCCCTATTCGTTGAGTCATTATTACAAGAGGGATACAAGAGGGAGGGAGAAAGTTTATCGTTTTTCGTTGTTTTTAGAGAGAGAAACGTAAAGAGTTAGAAACGGAGTATGTGCCCTCCTTACACAAAACTCTGCGTTGTGAGAATGCTATAATACTTGATATAATACATAGTGTATTATATTATGTGAGTGAGATATATACTGTATCGTGCTAAGCAATATCTTATTATCAACTACTAAATTTAATATTTATTTTACCATATTAATTTATTAAAGTGTGTAATGTAGAATGAATAAACTAAATTTAACCCGTTAATATATTGCAATGGAGATTGTCTAGGGTTATTTTTGGAAATTGTGAAGTGGGGAAATAAGAATGTGGCTCGTGATTGTCACTTTGTCAGCCACCGCTATTGCTACGTGGCTGTCAACGACGGCAACCCCTTTTAGTTTGACGGCGCCTACTTTGTGACTATTAAATTGGAAATACATATGATGGATGCGTCTCGTACTCGCACGTTCTTTGTATTTGCATTTTACATAGTCAAATCGTAACATACTATACTTACTAGAAGAGAACACAATATAATAATACGATATAATTTAATATTATAAATTAATTAAGATATATTTGTGTCTATAATATTATAATAAAAAATAAGGTAAAAGATTTTATATAAAAATATATTTTATAAAATAATTAATAGATAATATTTTTTAAAAATAAGACCCTATATATTATTATTATTTTAAAATAAAGGCTTGTTTATTAATTATGTTTTAAAATAAAGGCTTTGATAAAATGCAAATTTAACTTTGCGTAAAATTGTGTTGAGTGAAAACTTAACTTTGCACAAAATATAATTTTGTACAACCTTAACTTTGCAATCAAAAAAATTTAATACAAATTTTGATTTGCATAATGTATTCGTATTTTTTTAATAGGTACATTATTATGTTCTATTCATAAAACTTTGAAATAATATCAAATGAACACAAATACATAGTAATATTTTAAAAAATAAGGAGTGCAAACTTAACTTTGCTTAACTCTGAAAAAATTATTATGTGCATTTTATTAATAAATAAATTTTGAATATGTAATTTGTTAAAATTATTTTAAAATACTGTCAAGTAAACACTTATTTATAATAATATTTTAAAAAACATGTAATGCAAACTTAATTTTGCATGATTCCAGAGAAAAATTAAAATTTAAAAATCAACTGCCTAGTTAACTTTGCACTTCTTTTGGAATTTGATCAAATATAATCTCTTAATTTACAAAAATATTATCCCTTAGTTTTTTGACAATTTTTTTTTTATACAAACTCTATTTTTCAATATCCCAAAAAAAATAAGACAAAAAATATAATTTTGTTAACATTCTCATTGTTTTGGATACTTGAAATGGGTATTTTTCACAAATTGTCTCCGATCACTTTTTTTTTCTTTCATATATGTCTTTTTTTCCAATTTTAAAATTTCAATGCCAACACAAATTAAATATAATTTGAGTTACAATTTTCAAATTTTCAATTTAATATTTAGTCCAAATGTAGGGTAGTTCTCAAATAATCATAGTTCTCAACCATCTTCTATCAAATTTCTGAACCAACATAGAGTGGTTATCTTGTAACTATAACAACCGTAGTATGTTCTAAATTTAAAAAAAAAGTAACATTCTTTCTTTTAGAACATAATACTATTTTGAGAAATTATAATATATTATTATAAAATTGTATATTATTTTATCAATAATATCACATTTTCTAGAATCACCTAGCAAAATATAGAACATCAACTTTCTAACCTTTTGGACAGTTAAAAAAAAATTGGAATTGATAGTTAAATTTCCTCAATATCGACCTATTAACTCTCTATTATGAGGTTTAATGACAAAAAAATTTCCGAGAGACGTTTAATTTAAATTTTTGATAAATTTTAAAGTGGTAATTAATGTAAAGGGCCAATAATGATATATACTTTTAAGTTGAAATTAGGGATCTTTTTTTTAAAGTATAAAAATTAAAGTAACACGATCCGCATAAAACTGATAGAATATAACTTAAACCGAACCAGGTAAGTAATAACAATATATGATCATTCTCTCTAATTTAAAACAACAATTTACAAAGAAATTATAAAAAAAAAAAATTATTAAATAAAATATCTCGAAATTGCTGCTAAAGTTGATAAAAAAATATTTTCTTTTAAAAAAAAATCATGAGCCCATTTTCACAAGACCATATCTCACTCGATTCATGTCCAAATATGCGATCCACATATGGTTAGAAAGCTTTTACAATATAGATTATAAATACACTAATAATATTCAATAATAAGTACTATAAATGCCACTAAATAGATGCCAAAGTTAATAAAAAAATCGATGCCATATCACACTCGGATGTGAATCGCATCATTTTGCAAGAGCTTTCCAACTATATGTGGATCGCAGCTTTGGACGTGAATCGAGTGAGATATGGCCTTGTGAAAATGGGCTCGTGATTTTTTTAAAAAAAGAAACTAATTTTTATCAACTTTGGCAGCAATTTCGAGGCATTTAAAGTGTTTATTATTGAATATTATAAGTATATTTATAATCTATATTGAAAGAGCTTTCCAACCATATGTGGATCGCATCATTTAGACATGAATCGAATAAGATATGGCTTTGTGAAAATGGGTGTTACTACCATTCTTACCATCATCTTTTAGAAATTGTCATTTGGCCCCTCTCCGTTAGTGAAATGGACGGAAGTTAACATAAGTTCCAAATTGATACTTTTTAATAGTTTGAGTTCTAAATTAGAAAGAAAAAAAGTTTAAGTTCCGCATTGAAAAATAGCAACAGTTAAAGGTCCAAATTGGTTAAATACTCTAACTTTTGACTAACAAACAACAAGAGTAGTCAGAAATAGCATTTTAAAAAGAACGGCAGCCAAATATAAAAATTAGGAATTTGATTACATTAAAGTTATTATAACTTGAAAGCACGTAAAGGGTGAAAGAAACCAAGTGTTAACGAGATGCACTTGGCATCAAGTCTGAAGTAGAAAGAATTAGGTCCGTTTGATAACAGTATAAAAAAAATATATATATATATATAATTAATTTTTATGAGAAATTAAAAAATAAGTTGAGATGTGCAGCAAGACGTCTTCTTAATTTGTGGTTTTTCAATTGAAAATTTTTCTTTGATGGTTGAAAAAAAATCATAAAAGATGGAGAACATCTATTCATGAGATAAAATGCATCTCATCACAGACATTAACTTATTTTTTATATTTTTATACAAATAAATTTTTTTATATATTATTAATAAACGGAACTTTAGTGTATATAATTATGTAAGTATAAATAACTTCGCAAGAATAAAATAGTCTTTAGTCAGACCATGTGTTTATTTTGAGGGGTCGGCTGATCAGTCTCCCACAACTATTTCTCCACGTTTTGAAGATTCTTTTGTTTTCAAATACCTCAGTCTGATTGATTTTTCTACTTTTAGGTGTGTACTACTGACTTTTAGACTGAATTGAAGTTCAGCTGAGTGTTGTGTGGGTTTAGACAGATCAAAGAAATATATAATTTTTTTACCAAAATGTTTTATTGCTATTCTTGGGTAATATATCATATATGACCTAGGCTTTTTACCTACATCCATATTTAGGTTGGAAATGCTATATATATATAAGGGTATATCCGTACCATTTGGCATGAGAAAACAAATAAATAATAATAATTGAATAATATATAATTATATAAAAAATGTAAGGATCGAAGATGTGTACAACTGTATGTTCTTAAGGATGAAAATTGATCGAGTCTCGCAAAAACGAAATTCTATCCATCTAAAAATATAGCCGTTCTCATCCAAGATAAGTCTTACTTGTACAATTGGACCTGAAATTGCCTCGTTCCTTTTATAATATAATGTTGTTATGAGTGTAAATATTTAAAAGAAACGAATATTATATTCGAGGCAGGTCGGATCATGGTACAAAAAATTCCCGCCCCATTCGACTTTGTTCAGATTGAAACACACCTAATCAAGATATTTTAGTATTTTTATCACGGTATCTTTTAATTAATGTTGTGTAATATTTCCAATGACTATGAGTTAAAAATAGGTTGGGTATGCTATTATAGTTGTAATTCTTTTATACGTAATATAATATATAATCACAATGGATCTTGTTTTGTAGATCTTGCTGAACATATTTCAAATATATAAATTTTATTAAAGTTGGATTTGTAAATTTAAAGTTATGGCATTTAAAAGTTTTTTAAAAATTTGGTGAGATAAGTGTTGTAGAAAAGTAGAGAGGTGTAAGAGTAATATTTGTGTGTATGTTTAGTGTGTGAGTAAATGTTAAGTTGATTTGACATCTTATTTGTGCAATGATCTAATGGTCTAAAAATGTTAACACTATTCAGAATAATATGGGACACTTGATTGATTTATTTTTTTATTGCAAAAAAATCTTTGTTTTACAATATAAATATGCTTAATTTACTCATGAATTTAAGAGGACCCACTCAAAAAAGGTGATAAGAATAGTGTGGTATCAATATATTGATCAGTGGTTAGAATTATATTCGTGTGTCCACTCACTAACAACCAAACTTATGACACATTAGTTCAAGATTTGAAGAGTTGGCTTATTTCCATTATCCTTCCATTCAATTTCGTCCAATGATAGTTCAAGGCTTGAATGGATAAGTTTTTTCACGAAACTAGCTTAGTGGAGATGATCTGTGTAATTAGTTGATCATCTCCACAAAATTTCATTAAGAATTTCAAACCGGAAGTAAGTTTAGTAAAAAATTGATACATATGTTTAGTTTTAACCATTAAAATTTTAGATGATCATCTCACCTACTTCTGGTTTGAATTTTTGGTTAAAATTTTGTGAAATTGATCTACTTATTATAAATATCATCGCCATCATTTTTTGTGAAAAAAATCATCCATTCAATTCTCAAACTAAATACCATTGAACAAAATTGAATGCATGATTAACGGAAAGGAGCCAAATCCAAGATCTGCGTAACTTTCTTGAATCCTAAAATTGAGTTCTGTAAAAATAGTCCCACTTATAGTTCATTTGCTGATGTATTATTTAAATCACAATTACAATTTAAGTTAATTATCATTTAATATAGTGTACTTAACACTTTTTTCTGCCTTGGTCATTGTATTATTTATTTTTTTATTAAAAAAGACAATGTAAGTTCAGTTTGGTTCTACTTTAGTCAGTCTGTAACCAATCCATTTAAGCACCATTATTTAGTCTCTGACGTGGCTTGATATTTATTATTGGCTTATTTTATTTTCTTAAGTGACATCCTTATCAGCCCACACTCCTTATTAGGAAGCTCACATGAAGAACGTACAAGTTGGAAACATTTAAACAATTTTTATCAACTACGAATTCATTATACCATCCTCAAATCTAAAGTTACAAACCCTATTTCCCAAAAAACATAAAGAGAAAAACTATAGATTTCTTCAATCGAATGTGCAATTCGTGGATAATTAAACTGTAATTCGTGGTGTGAACCCAAAAAGCAATAAATTATTCATTGCGAAGTGGAACAAGTAAGTATTTCACTTGAATCTTTGATTTGTCTGTTATACTATGTGTGCAATGCGTTATGTACATCGTAGTCTTTTTTTGTTGTTTATTTGTAATATTTCCTCAAAGGTGGACGTTTGTGTGCTTCGAAGCTTTGTTTACTTCTTAAATTCCTAATGTTTTGATTGTATATTTAAATGTCTAATTAGTTTATGGATTTCGGAGAAGGAGATGACATATCATTTCTTAAATATTTTAATATTTTCTTTACACTGAAAGTGATATTTACCATGTTTGTTTATCATTTATCTTTACATCGATCATTTGTTTATTTGTTAAATGTTCTTTTTTGCATTTTGTTTGTCATTTGCATGTAGTGTTTATAAACTTTGCCTTACATTTGAATCATGTGGTTAGATTTGCTAGTGAACTATTTTTGTTCTACATTGGAGGTAGTACTAGTAGTTATTATTATAATGTTGATCTAGAAAAAATGTCCTATTTTAAATTGAATAGGATGGTAGATTAGGTTACATTATCATGGCAAAATGGTATTACATTTATCCCAGAAAGGGCATTAAAACTGGGCTTATTCCTAGAAAGTGGTAACACATTTATAAGGTTATTTGCATGGTTTTATATTATTCTTATTCTTGATGTATATTGGTTTAAAGAAGTATAGTAACACAATTATGGATATTTAACAGATGCTAGGGCATTGAGGACCACGGCAACAACTAAACAAATTGATGGGACCATCAACAGGTTCAAAAAGGCAATCAACAACATTTGGAGCACAAGCAATGTCATTATCTTCACCTGCTAAGAAAAAGAAAACACTAGAAACCTCAAATAAGTGTGTTATAAGTCAATCAAGCCAAACAACTAATAAAACACCACTAAGAACTTCAAGCTCAGTTGCGAGTAATACAAGGTCAAAGACTCTTACAAAAGCACTAGTTGCAAGCAATCAAAGGCAAGGACATTGGGTTTAAAGACAAGATGATGGATAAGTAGTAATAGTTGCAATATTTAAGCACTTATTTGTTTTCACTTAGTTAAAACTGGTTTTAGATGTCCACTTTTTAAATAGCTTTGGTTTTGAAAATGTGCTGGTTTTTGGACATGTAGTTAGTAAGTTTTGGACATATACTGCTTTGACAATGTCATGTAGTTACCTATTTTTATGTTACTTTTGGACATGTTAGCTACTGATAGATTTTGACATGTTATAATATGAATTATGGTATATTTATGACATTTTTTTGTTGTTATGATATCGTATTCACTTTGTCATTCATATTAATTATAAATAGACATGTAGATTAATAGACATGTCTATGGAGAATCAAGTTACAAAATAATCAACATACACATCATATACACAAGCAAATTAATATGAAAATAATACATTTCAACAATACAACATTCCATTAATAAATTTTCAGTTCAAACTTAAAACATTTCATTAAGTAACTATCAAAAAACATTCAATTAAATAACCACCAAAAAACAATGTGCTTCAAATCCTAAAAGTATAAACTTAAAACATATTCTTAAAGAATCTCGTAACCACCAGCACAATGATAGCTCCAAAAACAAATTTAGTCCTTCCACTCCTTGCATTCTCCATACATTTTGTGTCATACTTGTCATTCCACTATATTTTCAATTTTTCCTTATAATACATGTTCTTCTCAGCCATCAGTTTCATCTTTTGCAAATCTTCATTCATTTGCTCCATCAATTTCATGTCAGCATTCAATTACTAAGTTTGTGCTTCAATTATTGATTTTTCAAGTACAATTCATAAATTATTTCACGCGGTGTCTTCTCAAGATCAATCTATTGAAAAAAATAGCATCATTTAATTTTGTAGTTCCTGCACCTAATAAACATTCTTCCTGGATTTTATTCTACCCATGCCATTTTAATTAGTGCTAGATGACCATAATTGTAATGCACATCAGAGTTCACAATGTTCTGTGACATTGGCAACAATTTACAATATAGATAAATGTCAAGAACATTATCCAAACAAAACTCACGAAATAACATTAAAAATTACTTTAAATTAAGTAGAGGGGGATTCAAATGGCATAAAGACACTATCATAATAATCAAATGGGTAACGGTAATTAGGAGATCTCTCTGTCATTCCTAATGCAAAACTAAGAAACACTAATTTCAATTGACTTGTATTCATTCGTGTAAACCCAATAAATATTAAAATTGATGATATACTTACTTGTAATTGATTACTTGAAACCGATTTATTATTCTTCAACTAAAATGCACTGCATAAATGAGTTCTCTAATTCTTGAAAATGATTTAGGTTATTTTATTTGGGGATGACCGTTGAAAGAAATGAGGAAGAAAAGGATTTAGTAAACATTATTTGCTGAGATAAGGGATGAAATGTAGGCTTGTGTGAATGACACACTATAAAATAACAAAGCCACATAATTACACAACATTGGGGGGTGAGTCCCAATGCTTGAATAAATCAATTCTATATTTTGACTTGTCATTGGGGACATGACACCCCAAGAAGAAAGAATGACGATTAACTTAGGTCGAGTAGACTATTTTAAATTAAGGATTTTTAAAGACATATAGGTGTTCTATATATTTGTGTGTTTATAGTATTATGTATGTGATATATTTATACACGCGGACACAATTGCATTCATAAGAGAGTTAAAATCAAGATTTTGGCACCACATATTGGATTGATTCCGCTGGTGAATTATGCTTGTTAAGCTGTTTCAGTGGAATGGGACAAAACCCAATCAATAGGGATGGCACTTCCTTTTAATTGGGGGCACCATGATCCCCCAAAGATTTTTAATTTAGGGGGGGGGGACCATGCCACAAAAAACATACTAAATGGAAACAAAAGAGGCAAAGGCAGACATACTATAAAGTAATATAATATGTAAGCAATTAAATGGCAGTAGTATATAAGTGAAAATAACAAAACATAAACGGGACTTAGCTCTTCTCCATTATCCATTCCGTTCAATTTTGTCCAATTGGGTATAATTGAAGGGCCAAAGTCCTAAATTTTTTTATGAAACTTAGTGGAGATAATTTTTATAATGAATAAACATCTCCATAAAATATTTAAACCAAAAGTGGGCAAAATAAAATACACACATATATATATATATATATGTTCATTTTTTACCATTAAAATTTTAGATAATCATCTTGCCAATTTCTTGATTGAATATTATAATAAAATTTTGTGGAGGTGATATATTCATTATAGAGATAATTTTCACCAAGTTTCATGAAAAAATTAATATATTTAACCTTCAAACTATACCACATTAGACGAAATTTGACCAAAGGGTAATGGAGAAGAGCCAAGTCTGAACATAAATTGGAAAAAAAACGCCTCATATCGCCTAATTAAAGCACTAAAAGAATTACGGTGATTTAGACTTTGGGTGCCATTTGTTATTACTAATTAGACTTTGGGTGCTAAATTGGACGAAATTAATTAGTGCACACAATGATATGCTAAGAAATTAATATAATTTATTACGTTATTTTATAATTTAGAGGTGTAAAATATTATTAAGATTTTTAATGTTTTTCAGGTGTCAGAAAAGAATTTGAGAAGATTGGGAAAAATAACGAAATTAAAGCAAGTGAAGACACCTAAAATTGGTCAATACTTCTTGACACATAACTTTTTACTCGGAACTCCAAATAATGTGATTCTTAAGCCTAAATTAAAGAGAATTTTGAGATCTACAATTTTTCAGTTCAGCACTTTTTCAAATTCAACCATCTCGGGATCCGAAATTACAACGTAAATACAGCAGTAAAAAAAAACAAAATTTAATTGTATTCAAATTAGTGGGCCAAGCCTAATTGCCAAGCCACCAAATTTGATTAATGAGCAGCCCATTTGTAGTCTTTAAATCCTAATTTACTTAAAGAAATCCAAGCCCGTGACCATTCAATATTAAAGTCAAGCCCATTTAGCAATCCTAATCCCACTAGAAAATTTTGCTCACGCATAAATTAAGTAGCCGCAGTAATGGAGGGGTGCACAGTGCCGAGCACTATTCCCCTTTTTCTCTTCAATTTTTCTTTATTTTTTTACTTTTCACTTTGAAAACAAGAAGATTGAAGGTTTATTTTTACTCTTTAATTTATTTAATGCCAAGTAAGTTTTTTTTTTAATTTTATTTGTTATTTAATTTTTATTATGTTAGCGTAAATTTGTGCTAAGGTTATGATGAATATACTTAATTTATTCATTGCACATATTCATGCCAATTGATTTTACTAATTTAATTATTTAATGTTAGATACAATTCTTCCTATTGGATGCCTATTTTAATTGACAAAAAATAACGTTGGATTTTCGCTATTTTTTGTTAAATTTAACTTATGATTTGTTGATAGCGGATATAGGGTGTATTTTGACGGATATAGTAAGTGTTTTGATTTTATATACAAGTTTGGCTGCGGAAGAATTATAATTAAATTTTATTAATTAATTAAACTTTAATGATTTTATTTTTGGCATTTAATAGATTCGAGAGACCAAATTAGTGCAAGATAAAAGTAGAGTTGACTCGCATGAATACTTAAGAAGATGATATTAAATATATGACTCCAAAACCCCAGTCAATTAATTCATTAATTTTGTTCTCTTGCTTAATATTATTTAATTTTGTTCCATTACTTTAATTTACTTTCTTTGCTTTGCTTCATTTTATTAGTTTGATTCTCACAAACTTTTCTAGCTAGATTAGGAGTTTAGTGAAAGTTAACAAGATAATTATAAAACATACTGTTTGAGTCTTTGTGGGATCGACCTTGTTACACGCTACACTATAAATTGATTCGTATGCTTGCGAATATTAAAATTTATCACAACATACAATTAAACATTGTCTACTTTAATTTTTGGCATAAAGTGTCAGTTTTGCCCTTGGTTAAATACAATCCAACAATAGCCATTTACAATCTATTAACATGTAGAAAAATAACCTTTAATATTAACCTTGTATAAATTCACAATCGATACAACTAATACAAATTCACTACTCCATAATAAAACACATAAATCCACAATAATACATCAACATGGGAGGAGGAAATAAATCAGATTCTACAAGTGAAGGTGATAGTGCAACTGAAGAGGTAAGAACACTTGCAATTTAATTACACTTTGAATTGCATTAATCAATTTTTTGATAAAAAAAATGCTTGTGATAGGTTATATGCTAAATATGTAAGCATGATAGTTATATATATTATAAGTGAATGCAAATGGATATACTATAGTTGTCAAGTTCCTACATGTAACAGATTGAGAAAATTATTAACTTCTAAGGATAAAAATGGCTATGGCAATAAGTATTAGAAATGCCAACATGATAACTATGTTGGGTGTTGGATTCAAATGGATATGCTATAGTTAGCATCATCTTTAACTCAAACTAGCAACTATGGTTGCTTTGTATGTGACCTACATGGTCACTAGATGAACAATTGTCCCTAAAAGAGACAATGTGCCCAAATGGATGTAAATGAGGCACAAAATTGTGGGCTTTTCATATACCTCATAGCTATGAAAAAAAGTTCCTAAAATGTATAAAATATGAAAATTTTTTAAATGGTTATTAGATGTTATACTAAACTATATGAACGGGAATCTTAGGGTCAAAATGAGTTTGGATGATTTATGCATATAGTTTGATACCAAGTTCAATTATGAAGAATGAATGTAATGGCTATGGAATACTAAGAATGTAATAATTTCTTTAAAAGTTCAATGCATTTCATTAATTATGTTAGTACTATTACATGCTAGCTGCCAAAAAAACCACAAAGTGATTGTCAATACTTAACAAGTCATATGGTATTTCACTTAACAAAAGCCATGGAAGTCATTACTAATACCTAAAAAGCCATTTAGTGTTTCAACTTAACAAAAGCCACAAAAGATTACTTAACAATGTATAGTACTTAACAAGATATATAATACTTATACCAATGAAGCACTTGATCTAGGTGGGATAAATGTCTTTCCTTTATTAATTTCTACCCTTATTACACTTTCTAATACCCCCTTCATTCTTACTTCCCATGAGCCCAATTGATATCATTTGAATTAGTGCAGATAATATAATCAATGGTGGCCTAATCGCGCTTTAATTATAAGTGCTAGGTCTTTTTTCCTTCTGACCTAGGCTTTATCGTGTTTATGTTAAATAGTTGAAATATATAAATTATTAAATAAACAAAACTAGTAGAGATACTTGTTAGATAGTTACCTCTCATTCCATTTACATATAAAAGTGCACTTTTACAGGTTTTATGTGGCCCCACATGTCCATGAAGTTAGCATCACTCTCCATGACATAAATGTAACCAGGGGCAAAATTATCACTTTGTGCCAAATATTAAAATAGATAACCATTGACTCGGTAGACTAACTAATGTCATCCAAAATGGCACTCAAGCCCTCATTACTATAAACTTTGGCACCCAAGTTTATATTAACTTAATTCTAATACAAAAAGAGTTGTTTCAGTTTTGAATCGTTTATCTCAAGTGAAGATATGATAAAGAGAAGACAAACTGAATTGAAAAACCGAGCTTTCGAAACTTTGAGGATTGAATTTAGAGCATTAATGGGATCAAGGCAAGTTAGGTGAGCATGTGCGTTTGGTTCGATTCAAATTCTAAGTGATGGTTGAACATTTAAAAAGAAAACAAAAGCTTTTTAAATCAAACTAGTTTTTAAGTATTTTTATTGAGTTTTGCCAATTTTTAAGAAGTCTTGTTGACGTAAAATGATGATTAAACTCTTGAATTATGTTCCTAACATATTCCAAGAGCAGCTACAAAAATTTGGGTCAAATCAGAGTTTGAACGAACTTAAAATGATAAAAAAAAATGAGTAAAAACGACTAAAAGTCGCAAACCAGAAAAAGTGTCACTAAAAGTTGAATTTTAGTCGCTAAAGGCAAATCAATCCACCTCTGCTAACTTGGATCGATCTGGCACTAAAAAAAGCCTAAAAATTGGTTTTCCTACTTTGGATCGATCCGGGGATGTTTAGATCGGTTCGGCTATACTTTTTGGGCAAAAATTTATCGCAAAAACACTTTTTTAAATGTTTTTTAGTCATTTTCAAAATAGTTTTGTCATATGTTTTTCTATAAATAAAACCTATGTCTATGGTGTTTTAACTCAAGTTTTGAGAGAGTTTTATAAGCTAATTAGAGAGATCAAAACCTTAAAACATTTTTAAAAAAAATCTACCTTTAGGGTTTGTTTTTATGCTATATGTTGTTTGTTTTTAAAAACAATTAAAGATCTTAAACAAGCTTTTTCAAGCCTATATTGAACGAAATAAGTGGCCACATATTGGAGTGAGTTCAAAGCGTTTGAGGTGTTGTATAAACTTGGTCGTGCGTTTCGAGCATCAGACTTTGAATAACGGAGTTGTGGACTGTGATTCAACTATTGCTTGTGTTTTCAAATTTTGTAAGTTATTCTTTGATTTGTCAAGTCTGTACACTCTTATTGTTTATAGTGGAAGTTTGTCAGTTGGTCCTAAGAATTAATCCTACGTAAATAGGGATACCTCGTTATTTTTGGCGTTGTGCGTTGATTGATTTATTACTTTATCATGCTTGTATGCTATAAAAGACTAATGTGTTTTAAAAAATAACTAAACCAGTCTAAACTTAGGGCTTATTGTTTCATCGAGATTAAAGCTTTGTTTATACGAACAACCGTCGAATAATAAACCTATGGTTGATTTAATTTGCTTTTGCACACGCACCCCACCTTTTTTCAAAATCCATGAGAAGGAAAAAAAACATGTGAGACTATAAATCACATATCAGGAAATGAGATACTTTCAAAGCAATATAAAAGAACTTTAATTGGTATTAAATGGAAAGGTTATTTACTATGTTAAAACCTAATGGTCACACGAACTTCTCGTTACTAGAAATAAACAGTCCATGTACATTAGAAAATGAGATACTCCCAAAGCAAATATAAGAATACTGGAACTCTATAGCCTTTGCCACAAGTTTTAAACACAGCATGAATGTGTTGTATAATTTGTTTTCCCTAAAAAAATATTTTTGATTTCTTTATACATGCAATGCATTTGTAATTAGCACATACATATTTTAAGAAAAAAATTAATTAAAAAAATAGGTGACACAATGGTTGAAAATAACATCCTTATTGATAACTATTATTTAAATTTTATTATTTAGGCTATAGTTAAATAATAGTTTTTGAGAAATAAATATTCATAATGTAAAATCAAAATAAAAATTTGAAATCACTTCAATAATCACCTCAATCAATTTTGGCTTTATAATATAATAAGTTATCATGGATTCGTAACATTCGATGGTATATGCACAATTCTCCCCTCATAATATATAATATAACAAAATAAATTATCGTAAATTCTTAACATGGTACATTAAAGGGGTGTATTCAATTAAGATTTTAAAAGATTGTAACTGACTTTATAAAATTCGTGGATTCTTGTTAAGTTCATAGATTGTTTTAAATCTTTATAGAATTTGACGGATTTAATTGTATGGAATCTTTTGGATTTATGCAAATTTTAATAAGTTCATGAATAAAAAAAATAAAAATAATCAAAAGATAAGCCATAAAACAAATTAATTACAAGTCTAAAGCAACATTATAAAAAATGAAAAGAAAATTAACAAAATCATTTATAAATTAATAAATTCATTGATTCTTCTAATTACAATAAAAAAAATCAAAGTATAAATACTAAAAGAATATATAATACAATTTTAAAATAATAAACAAATTATAAACCCGCCTCACACGTTTTGAATCAAGTCTAAAAATCAAGCAAGTTGGGTTTTTTTGTCCTTTATATTCGATTTTCATTTTCTGTATAAAACAATTTATAAAAGGGGAGGGAAAAAAATTAAGGGGACGACATATCTATAATTTCGGAAGAAAAATAATTAATTGGATAATTAAAACTTTAAAAGTAGCAAGATAGAAAGAAAAAGAGGTTTGAGATATAACGAATGGAGCAGAGGGATTTAAATAAATTACTGAGATAAAGAACAAATAATACATAGAGTTTGGAAGAAGAAGGGGTTTGAGAGAGGAAGAAGAAGAGGTTTTGGGTAGAAAGAATGGAGTGGAAGGCTTTAATAAGATTATGGAGACAAAGAATAAATAATACATATGATTTAGGAGAAATATGAAAGATAAATCTATGTGAAATCTTTTACTTGAAGAAAAGATTTGATGGTGGATTTGTTGTTCATAAAAATACTCTTAAATCCATCAACTTATAAAATCTTTCAAAGTTTATTGAGTTTTGAATACTATAAGATTTTAAGAGACTACTTTTAATCATAATTAAATACCACAAGATTTTGAAAGATTTTTTAAAATCGTAATTAAATATGATAAGATTTTAAAAATTAAATATCAATTGATTATATATAAACTTTACAAATTTTTAAAAATCTTACACATTCTATATTGAATACACCCTCCTAAATTCACTTTATAATTGAATAATATATTATTGTAGATTCTTAACATGCAACAATAAATGTGCGCGTTAAAATATTTTGTGCTCGTTATTTTTTATGCTCGAAGATGTCAATTGATTACAATATATTTTTTTTGATAAGTGAAGAATAGATTAACGTTAATATGATCTTAAAAAGAAAAAATAAATAACACCTTAATATAAACCGAGCAAACCAAACTGAACCAACCGCTCGCTGTTAAAACCCAAAACCCTAGCCCCGGTAAACACTAGTCTAGCACTCTCTTTCTTGCCCTTAACACGCTCGCTTCACTGCTCTCTTATATATTTAATATATATATATATATATATATAAACTACTAGGGGTAAATCTGCTCTCTCTTTTCTTTTTTTTCTTTCTTTCTTATTATTCAGATTCCTTAATGGCAACAATTTGTGAAAGTTCAGAGTTTTAATCTCTCTCTCGTTGATTGATTATTTCTAAAGGTTTTCCCTGTTGTGGAGAATTGAGTCAGCAAGTGTTTATTAGGGTTTAGGGCTGGTTGTTAGGGTTTTATGATCTGGAAACTGCCATGGACGATCTCGAAAAGGCAATACTCATCACATTCGATGAAACGGGGGCTGTCGATTCCGTACTCAAATCGCAGGCAGTTGCATTCTGTCAACGGATCAAGGAAACTCCATCAATTTGTAGTATATGTATTGAACGACTCTGGTTTTCTAAACTCGTTCAAGTCCAGTTTTGGTGCTTACAGTGTCTTCACGAAGTTATTCGTCTTCGTTATTCATCCCTCAGTCCTCAAGAGAAGTCTTTTATAAGAAAATCTGTCTTTTCTATGGCCTGTTATGAGGGTCTTGATGATAATAATGCTGTTAGGGTTTTGGAGGCTCCTGCATTTATCAAGAACAAGCTTGCTCAAGTCTTGGTTACCTTAATTTACTTTGAGTACCCCTTAATCTGGCCTTCGGTGTTTATTGATTTTCTGCCAAACCTTAACAAAGGTGCAACTGTAATTGACATGCTTTGTAGAATTTTGAATTCGTTGGACGATGAATTGATTAGCTTGGACTACCCTAGGAGTACGGAAGAAGTGGCTATTGCTGCCCAAGTTAAGGATGCAATGAGGGAGCAATGTGTAGTTCAGATGGTTAGAGCATGGTATGATATAGTCTCGATGTACAGAAATTCTGACCCGGAACTATGTTCTACTGTGTTAGATTCTATGAGGAGATATATTTCTTGGATTGACATTGGTTTAATTGTGAATGATGCATTTATCCGGTTATTATTTGAACTGATGTTGGGCGATGGATTTTCGGATCAACTGAGAGGTGCTGCTGCCAGTTGTGTTCTTGCTGTAGTGTCTAAGAGGATGGAATCGCGATCAAAGCTTAACCTTTTGCAGAGCCTACAGATGAGTAGGGTTTTTGGTTTAATAGCCGAGGATAATGACTCTGAGTTGGTCTCGAAAGCAGCAGCGTTACTTACTGGATATGCTACTGAGCTTCTAGATTGCTCCAAGCGCATAAATGCTGAGGATGCAAAGGAGGTGTCAATGGAGCTACTGAATGAGGTTTTGCCTTCGATATTTTGTGTAATGCAGAACCATGAGGTTGACACGGCATTCAGCATTGTGCAATTTCTTTCGGAGTTTGTCTCCACAATGAAGAGCCTTCCTTCTTTGAGCGAGAGGCAACTTCTTCACGTTGGTCAGATATTAGAAGTGATACGTATGCAGATTCGGTTTGATCCTAGTTACCGTGATAATCTCGATGTGTTGGATAAAATTGGGAGGGAAGAGGAAGATGGGATGGTGGAATTTCGGAAAGATTTATTAGTCTTGCTTCGTAGTGTAGGTCGTGTGGCACCTGATGTCACTCTGAATTTTATAAGAAACTCATTTGCTAGTGCTGTTTCATCTTCTGTCGAAAGGAATGTGGAAGAGGTAGAAGCTGCACTTTCCCTCTTTTATGCACTCGGAGAGTCATTGAGCGACGAGACGATGAGAAGTGGTAGCGGTCTTTTGAGAGAATTGGTGCCAATGCTCTTATCGACAAGGTTTCCTTGCCATTCTAATAGGCTTGTTGCACTCGTGTACTTGGATACAATAACTAGATACATGAAGTTTATTCAGGAGAATACCCAGTACATACCTTTGGTTCTAGCTGCCTTTCTCGATGAGAGAGGTATACACCATCCAAACGTGAATGTGAGTCGAAGAGCAAGCTATCTTTTCATGAGGGTTGTGAAAATGCTCAAATCAAAGCTTGTGCCTTTCATAGAGACAATTTTGCAGGTATTTACTCATAAGCCCTATCTTTATCGTCATTGTTAGATAATATTGTCATCATATATTCTTACTATTTCTCTCTTCATTGATTGATCCCGCTCCACCGCACCCAAAATAATTCTCAGAGTTTGCAAGATAAAGTTTCTCGGTTTACAAGTATGAATTGTTCATTAAAAGAACTTTTGGGATCAGAAGACGGTAGTCACATTTTTGAGGTAATTGTATCATGTATTCATGTCATTGCAAGAAATGAAAGCAAGTAGATGACATTCTGTATTTGGCTTTTTTGATTTTTAACCCAACTATTATCAACAATTTGCAGGCAATTGGCTTGTTAATTGGGATGGAAGATGTACCTCTGGAAAAGCAATCTGATTACCTTTCCTCGCTGCTTACTCCTCTTTGTCAGCAGGTTAAGTTTTTACTTGCACTTACGCAACATAAGATTACTTAGGGCAGTGTTAGGAGCCCTAGTTTTGTTATGAACAAATTTTTTGTCTTCACTTGTCAAAAGGTAATAAATATTAGGTTTTGTATACAAATTTTATATAAAAACTTAAATCTATATTGCCTTGTTTTTACCTTGTGTTCTACTAAAAAACAAAATAATCACTAATTTGCATGTAAACTTTACAACTTCATAAATAGAGAGTTCTGTGCAATTATGCATTACCTTTTGTTTGGCATGTGCTTATATAATGTCGAATTAGCATTACTTTATTCTATATTTATTGATATGAACTGGAATATGTGCCGTTTGATTAGGTTGAAGTGTTGCTTGTTAATGCCAAAGTTCAGAACCCAGAAGAGTCTCCCGCAGGGATTGCTAATATGCAGCAAATAATCATGGCCATTAATGCCATCAGCAAGGTTCTTGTCATTCTTTCACGTTTATGATTCAAGCCTATTTGTGGACATGGTGTAATTTTGTTATTTGCTTGTCTATGTACAATTGCATGAGACATGAATTGAATTCAACGCAGTGGTGTGAAAATGGATGATTGACATTTTGTTGCAATATGTATATAGTTTTTTAGCCTCTTCCCGAAAAGGAAATTTAAAAAATTTATTGTTGACCTCAATGTAGTCAAATTGGCACAGAACCTGCATTTCTAATTAATATAGCACTCTCAAGTTGCAGCCCCAACTCTTAGTTTATTTGGCAGATATTTCTTTGTGATTTTTGGAATCTTAAGTTAATACTTGGATTAATTGCATATGTTCCTAGTTTTTTCTCTTAGTTTCTTATAGCGTCTTTCTTTTATAGGGCTTCAGTGAGCGTCTTGTAACTGCCAGTCGCCCTGCAATTGGTCTCATGTTCAAGCAGGTGGGTGTTCATGATCATCTGCCCTGGTGTTCTTATGAGAAGTACATGTACTAGGCTAGCTGAGTTATGTGAATCTTCGCACCAATATTTGGTTTCAAAAATTCTTCATTATTAGTTTTAATATGGTTGTTGTAATTATAACTATAGTAGTTATTGGCATCATCTCCATGATTTATTGACTCCTCTTTAAGGCCTATCCCATTCGTTGGACATTCTAAATGAATCAAACCGTTGCTACTGATTTTATCCCAGTTTGGTGCAGTAATAGCATATCATTATTTCTTGACCTCGTCTAATGTGTTCGTGATTGATTTTATTCAGACATTGGATGTTCTCCTACAAATCCTTGTTGTCTTTCCAAAAATAGAGCCCTTGCGGTCTAAGGTATGAGTTTGAGCACTTTGATGTTAAGCTGTATCCAGAACATTCTTAATGGTAGGTCCTCCAATATTTGTTCAGGTCACATCATTTATTCATCGGATGGTGGACACGTTGGGAGCATCCGTATTTCCTTACCTCCCCAAAGCCATTGAGCAACTGCTTGCTGAAAGTGAGGTATAAAACCGATGCATTTCAAGCACTGCTATTCAATTTCTTCTTACTTTTGGTGTGATGAAGAATTTATGAGATGGTGATTCCTTTGATTAAACAAGTTTAGTTGTTTTGCCTAAGTATGTGCACATCTGTCTTTTAGATATTACATTATTACCTGTTACTAGTTTCGATAACTTTGGTTATCTGGAATATGCGTATCAATTTCGGTGACAATCTCAGTAGATTTACCTCGTTTCTTTCATGAAAGATTATGGGTGTAGAAAGACTGTAGTTTGTAATCATGTAATTTTTTATTTTTTTTGGCTTTTCCTGTTTGTCTATTTATTTCTCTCTCGTGATTTCGTTTGATGCCGTGTCATATTTTCTTTGCAGCCTAAGGAGCTGATGGGTTTTCTCTTATTACTTAATCAGCTTATCTGCAAATTCAACGTTGCAGTACGAGACATAATGGAGGAAGTATACCCTGTTATTGCAAATAAGATATTTAATATTATTCCAAGGGACCCATTTCCTTCAGGACCTGGTAACAATACAGAGGTATGCAAACTACTTCCACTACGAGGTGTCAATTTACTCACCTTTAGAATTATACATCCGGATCATTTGGTTGCTATGCCATTCTTATTATCACCAATTCCAGCTTGACATTGCATTTTTTCTGTTTGGGTTTGGGGTGATGACTTCAATAACTGTGAAAATTTATCATTATATGCATTTATTTAAAACTTGACCACAGCAGGGTCTCCTTGAGGCGTATATCATGCATTGTTTGTTTAAATGGTAAGATATACGAGTAACCTTGTTTGAAACTAGTGATTTCTTGCTTTTGTTGCAGGAAATCCGTGAATTACAAGAGCTTCAGCGGACCTTTTACACATTTCTTAATGTGATAGCAACCCATGATCTGTCTGTAGTTTTTCTTTCTCCCAAGAGTAGGCCCTACTTGGAGGTGATGATGCAGTTGTTACTGTCTACATCATGCAATCACAAGGAGATCCTTGTTAGAAAGGTTTCTGAAAATCTTACAAACGCTTAGTTATTTGTGCTGTTTGTTTTATTACTATTATAATTTGAAACCTGTATATGTTTGAATTTTATTGCATGGTTCTGAAGCTAATTCCTTTCTATTTCCTATGACTTAGGCATGTGTCCAAATATTTATTAGACTAATTAAAGATTGGAGCGCCAGGCCTTTTGGCGAAGAAAAGGTAATTCATTTGACATCCTCCATAGCACTGAGAATTGCAAGGGTGCACTGACGTGGTTCAAAAATTTCAGGTGCCTGGTTTTCAAAGTTTTGTGATAGAGGCTTTTGCGATGAACTGTTGCTTGTACAGTGTGCTTGACAAGTCGTTTGAGTTTCATGATGCAAATACAGTAAGGCCACATTCACCTGAGTATGATTGATTGAATAGCACTTCTAGTTTGTCTTCTAAGTTTTTCAGTTTGTTACTGAATACTCCCTCTGTCTCCAATTGATATACCCACTTCAACTATAGTACATTTTAAGGACACTAATTTCAACATAATCAATGGTCAATAATACAAATTATTTTCTAAAATTTGTTATATTGATACTGTCCCAAAAAGGAAATGGGACTACTTATTTGAGACACACCAGAAAGGAAATGGGAGTACTGATTGAGACAAGCAGGAAAGGAATGTGCGATTATACATCTCTTTCTTTGGATTTTTGAGATAGATTTAATTGTCTCTGTTGTTTTTTGCTAAAGAGAGTGAGTTAATGGTTTTCATCTCAATTGTTTGGACATATGTTTTGTAGCACTATTTTAAGACCTGTCAATGGGTCAATTCGGATCGTTTTCGTGTCGGTTTTTATCGTATTATGAGTGTTATCGGTTCGGGTTTAACGAATTACCCGATATGACCCATTATTACCTGTTAAGTACATATATAATAAAAAAATATGTTTGTTTATATACTATTATATGTATATAATGTAAGTTTACCTTGAATTAACAAATATATGTGTAATATTTATAAAAATTATATATGTTTATATTAAAAATATACATATACATATATACATATATACATGTACATATATAATATTATACAACTATGCATATTATTAACGTGTTCAAACGGGTTATTATCGTGTTAACGAATATTAACTAACCCAACCCGTTAACTTATCGTGTTTTATTGGGTCAGCACCAATACAACCCGAAATTGTTAAGGCTTCACCCATTAACTTATAACTCATGTCGGTTTGTGTTGTCTTAACGAATATTAACTAACCCGACCCGTTAACTTATCGTGTTTTATCGGGTCAGCACCAATACGACCTGAAATTGTTAAGGCTTCACCCATTAACTTATAACTTCGTGTCGGTTCGTGTTGTGTCATTGTATTGCGTGTTTTTTTGTCAGGTCTAACTATTTTACATGTGAATGTGATAGTTAATGTCTGACGACAAGTAGGACTTGCTAATTTTGTAACTGATGCAGTGATGCTTGACTATCTTCCCAATTTTTATTAAAATGTATGGCAGCTTGTTTTATTTGGAGAAATCGTAATGGCTCAGAAGGTCATGTATGAGAAATTTGGCAATGATTTTCTCATTCATTTTGTATCAAAAGGGCTCCCAACTGCCCATTGCCCTCAAGATTTAGCTGAGCAATATTGTCAAAAGTTGCAGGTATAGTTAACTTTGTCTAGTTTAATTTGTTTGAGTAGAAGCTTTTGTTTCCATAGGTGATCACCAGAAACTTCATAAAAATTTTGTTGTCAGGGTAATGATGTGAAGGCCCTGAAATCATTCTATCAATCGCTCATCCAGAACTTGAGACTCCAACAGAATGGGAGCCTTGTTTTCAGATAGCATCATCTCACAAAAACCAAAATCAATCAACAAAACCAAAATCAATCAACTTCCGTCGCTAAAAGCTTCATGTTCCACTGTAACAAGTGGTGATGATACAGTTTTGCCACCATAAGGTGAGTACGGAGTATCATCTTTTGGTCTGAGATGCAGCATATATAATTCATATCTCACACACTGAATAACACTTTGGTATTTGGGGCTGTAAATATTGTAGGTTTCAATTGTCTGTAAATAGCAATTTTCAAGCTATTCCATGAACAATGAGGTATGAAGATAAATTGTCTTTTGTTAGGAATGGAGAGACTAGTTATTTTTTTGCCCTTTGTACATAGCGGTTGTTCCTTTCAAATAGCTGATGATTTTGATCTGATATGATTCGACAGGTGTAAATTTCTGGAAGCAGTGTGCTTTGAATGTGAATTGTGAATATCATCATCATCTGGTGTCTTTTTGGGTGATGTACACTAGATCAAAGTTTCAGCCAAGACTGGCCCCTTCTATATCAGTTTTACTTTTGTTTCTTATGTGATTTCTAGTTCCTTTTCGCCTGTTTTTACGGCTTAATGGTTTCTCATCTTGAATTACAATTAGATTTATTGAATTATATTTTGTGGGATAGGAGGTAGGTATCCTTGCGATAAAGTTGTGTATTAATTTTGCTTTTTTGGATTTTCAGAAGAAATAGTTACACACAGAGAGAACAGAAACATGTTTGTCATGTTCTGTTAAAAAGTTTTGAGATGTTAATCAATGTTGCCCCTGTGAATTGTGAATATCATCGTTCTAGTTCTATTCCCTGACTTTGGCCCTTTCAAAACCAAAAGATGGTTAGATGGCAACAACCGTAATTTGGAATTACGTCTCATGTCTTTCAGCCTTTTCTTTTGGTTGATGCTGTTGTCAAAGTAACTATGGTTATTGTCAAAGTATAGCTTCTTGAAGTAGTATTATGCTCTGGTGAAGATTATTGTTTCGATAATACGAGTACCTTTTCTTTTTCCTTAAAAAACTAAATTTGAAAAATATTTTCAGTGAAACGAGTTGGTCTTACACTTTATTAGAAAGATCTTTTTATATGCCAACTCATTTAAGGACAAATGTTTTGAAATGAAGGTCTAAAGTCATTTCTTTTGAAAATATAGAATATTGTACTGGGTGAGGAATGAAATCTAATGACTCATTTGGTTCAAGATTTAAATCATTTCAGGAATGTTAAATTCTATTCCGAAACGATTCTCGCGTTTGATTCAAGTTTTAAATTCGGAATAAATGATTTCAGGAACAAACCTTTTCTCCCCAAGTTCTCCCATTTAAATCATAAAAAATAAACCATTATTAATGGGTATTTTTGTTTTAATTTTTCATGTTACGACTAAAATAATTCTCTTCCTTATGAATAAATAATTATTTTTTCATCTGTGTATGAAAATATTGTTTGGAACTTTTTTTTTAGTTACGCTGTTGCACAAAAATGAAAAAAAATAAATTATTTGAAACTTTTTTCTTTTCTTTTTTTTTTAATTACAAAAATTATAATTTTTTTAAGATAGTTATTAGCTAGGCATGTGTAATTTTTGTAATTTATTATAGTAATTGTCTCTTTTGAAAAATTAGTAGGAAATGTCTTCTCATCTTATAAAAAGAAGGGTAATTTTGTAATTGATACTTTATTCCATTCTTATTCCCGGTTGAACCAAAAATCAGCATGGTATTTTAGATGCCAAAGAAAAAAACTTTTTAGAAATTAAGTATGCCCATTCCATTCCCAAAACTCGAGCCAAACAAGCCCTAAACGCTCTCAAGTGGTAGATAAAGTCCAATACTACTCGAACTAAAGACTATAAATAGCTTCATAACTAGGGCTAGTCCCTGCTGTCAATCGTGTTCTCTAGCGGCATTTAAAATTCGCTCGCTCTGTTGAAGGGTAAATAGTGATCTACTGAAGGTAAAACCGAACCCTTGAATAAAAGTTAAAACCGAAACCTTGAATAAAAGGAAAAAAGTCCAGACATAATTAATAGTGGACTAGGACTTTTGGATACCTGCACAAATGCCTTTAGTCATGTCCCAAGACTAGACTCACGTTTCTGATATTATCATTTTTTTGTTTTAAAAAAGAGAAAGTTTAAATCTCAAACTTTTACTATATCATTTCAGTTTTATGTTTAAAATATTATTAGTGGATAATTAGGCAGGTTGCCCAAACACTTGGTGGTTAAGTTTTTCAAAGTCAAGCCGCAGCTTATGTCATTTTAATTCCAAACCAATAGAAATACCTCTAAAAGAAAGAAGAAATCAAGAGAGATGAATACCTAGACCAAGAATAGCATCCTCCTTCTAGAGCTAGACTAGAAGATTTCTATCAAGACTAAAAGGGGGGACTTAGTTGTTCTAAAATATGCAATTGTTATTTCGTTCGTTTTGTATTATCTTTATTTTAAAATGAAAAGATGTTGCAATTGCTGTAAACAATATGTAAATAATTTTTTTTGGAAACAGAGACAAAATATGGTTGAGAATTCTTTATAAATAAAGGTTAACCAAGCCACAATTAAATCTACTCTCTTTTCCATCCCTCAAGTGTACACAAGACAACAACTTACTAAATCTATTCTTTTTTCCATCACCAACTTTAATCAACAAAACATCTTTTAAGACAATATGACTCTCAAGATCAAATGGAGAACCATTTTAGCAGTTTGTTTCAAGTCTCATAACCAATGTTTGGAACCTAAACATGAAGTTTCTAAGCAAAATTCTCAACAAAGGCTATCATTTTTCGATATTAGCAACCCTGGCTCACCATTTTCACTTATCGCCGATCTCTTAATTCCCTCATTGGATGGAACCTTCATACATTCACTCTCGCAGAGCTCAAATTGATCACAAACAATTTTTCATTGAGTAATATTCTGGGTGAAGGTGGGTTTGGACCTGTGCATAAGGGGTTCATCGATGACAAGATTAGGCCTGGCTTGGAGGCTCAACCTGTAGCCGTTAAACTACTGGATTTGGATGGCAATCAAGGCCACAAAGAATGGCTGGTAGGCATTTTTATTGTTTCTTAACGTCTAGTATTTGCTATATTATCATTTAGATTTTTCTTTTCATCTCCCTTGGTTTAATGATAAAACAGAATTTTGGGTCTCAAACACTAATTCCACGGACGATGAATAATGAGAATTTTTGGTCCACTTCTCCACCTTTTTTTGAAAAAATTGGATCATTTCTCGATTTGTGCATTTCATCCTTGCACAAGGTGTTGTGTTTGGCTTGTAATCTATGTTACAATATAGTGCAAGCTGGAATGCTGCAAAAGCGCTTTTGCAGTTGAGCCGGAAAACTGCAAAATCACTTTTGCAGCTCGACATAATTGTTCTGGAAAGGTGCAAAACCACTTTTGCACCTTGGGCGAGAAACTGCAAAAGCCTTTTTGCAGTTCGGCGGGTAAAGCCTTTTAGGCTTATTTTCTCACTTAGTATAAATAGAGATGTTTGTTTCTATTTATTAAAAAGAGAGTGCATTAGCAAGAGTGAGAAGGAGAGACTTGTTCTTACAAGAGGGTATTTCTTGTGAGAGGTTAGCTAGGGTTTAGCTAGGTTTTGAGAGGGTAATCTCCGGTGTGTTTTTCCTCTTTTCTTTGCACTTGATTCTTGTTGTTCTTTATCTATAGTTGCTTGTGATTGGGTTGGTTATCTTGGTTTGAGCCAAAGATCCTATTGCTTGTCGGTTTCCGCCCGCCAAGTGTTCGTAGAAATTCCTGAAAGGGATTTCTCGGGTTTATTGGTGGATTTGGGACTTGGTTATTGTTCCCACATTCACAACAAGTGGTATCAGAGGATTTGGTTGGTGCCTAGTGTTTGGTATCAATGTTTGGCTATTGGGTGCAAGGTTTGTGCGCCAAGTGTTCGATAAATGGCCGAAGGGACTCAAACCGGAGTTGTTGCAACACAAGCTAGTTCTTCTACCATTATAGGTGTTGGGAGCACTATGGAGGTTAAAATAAAGCCTTATGACGAGGTTATCAATTTCGGTATTTGGCAAAGACGGATGCGGGGGGTACTCGTCCAATCAAATTTGCAAGTTGCTTTGCTTGGACTTGAGAAAAAGTCGCAAGATATGTCCGAAGACCGATGGAATAAGATTGATAAGAAAGCTATGTCCGCTATAGAGATGCATGTGACCGACTAAGTGTTGATAAACTTGATGTCGGAGAAGAATGCAAAGGATATGTGAACTAGGATGGAGGAGTTGTACATAGGGAAGTCTATGTCCAACAAGTTAAACCTCAAGAAGCAACTTTTTAAGTTGGAAATGAAGGAGGGGCAAGATTTGAACAAGCACATCAATGTCTTCAAGGCAATAGTGCATGACCTTGAGCGAATTGATGTTGTATTTGATGAGGAGGACCGCGCCTTATTATTGCTTGCTTCATTGCCGGACTCCTATGATCATTTCGTTACTACGTTGATATTTGGCAAGACAACGCTCAAGTTCAATGAGGTTGTCAAGGACCTCTAATCACACGTGGCCATAAAAAAGGGAGGTAGCGGGGCAAGCTCTTCGTCAAGTGAGGGCTTGGTTGCCAAAAATGGTGGTGGTGGTGAACGAAGTTGGCGGTCAAGGTCACGGGGTGCCAAGAATAGAGGCACGGGTCGGTCTTAATCACAAGATCGAAGTAATTGGGAGTGCTTTAAGTGTCACAAGGTAGGCCACATCAAGAAGAATTGCCCGGAGCTAAAAGGTAAGCAGGCAGACGCGCCAAGGGAGGTTGCGGGAGTTGCGACCCAAGAGGTGAACCAAGAGGTTAACACCGATGTTCTTACTTGTTTTTTAGCGGATCAAAGTAGTGGGTGGATTTTTGATTCCGGATGCTCCTATCACATGTGCCCGAATCGTAATTGGTTCGTTGACTACACGGAATGCAATGGAGGAGAAATCTTCATGGGCAACGATGCTACATGCAAAGTTGTCGGTATTGGCACGGTGAAAATAAAGATATGGGATGGCGTGACCCGCACGCTAAGTGATGTTAGACACGTACCCGCTCTCAAGAAGAATTTGATCTCTTTAGGCACGCTCGACTCAAAAGGGTGTGTGATTCAAGTCGAAGACGGATCTATGAAGGTGAAGAAGGGATCAATGGTGATTTTGCGCGGCACAAAGTCACCGAACAACCTTTATAGGTTGAAAGGAACCACGATGGTTGGTGGAGCGGCGGTTTCCACGGAAGCAGAAAGGGATGAGCTTTTGTTATGGCATATGAGGCTTGGCCACATGAGCCAACGGGGCATGGAGGAGCTTCATCGACGAAAATTGTTGAAGGGGGTCCATGGGTGCAAGCTCGATTTCTGCAAGTATTGTGTGATGGGCAAGCAAACTAAGTTCGATTTGATACCGCGGAACACAAAAGCCGATGTATGCTTGATTATATTCACTCCGATGTGTGTGGGCCTTTAGAGGTAGTTTCTTTGGGCGATTTTAAATATTTTATGACATTTGTTGATGATTATTCACGTCGAGTTTGGGTCTACTACTTGAGGAAAAAATTCGAGGTTTTCGAAAAATTTAAGGAGTGGAAGGCTATGGTGGAAAATCAAACGGGTCAGAAAGTAAAATATTTAAAAGTGACAACGGAGGGGAGTATAAGGATCGAGAATTCATGAAGTTTTGCAAGAATGTCGGCATCAAAAGGCACTTTACCGTGAAGAAAACTCCACAACAAAATGGAGTTGCGGAGAGAATGAACCGTACCATTATGGATAGGGCGAGAAGTATGAGGATTCATGCCGGTTTTCCGAAAACATTTTGGGCGGCTTGTGTTGATCATGCCGTATACTTGGTCAATAGGTCACCGAATGTGAATCTTGGTTTGAAATGTCCAGAAGAAGTATGGTCGGGGCGAGAAGTGGACTACTCGAAGTTAAGAGTGTTCAGTTGCCCGGTATATGCTCACATTCCTAGCGATGAGAGATCAAAGAATGACCCGAAGGCTCACCGGTGTATCTTTCTCGGTTTTGGGGAGAGGTGAAAGGGTTCAAGCTTTGGGATCCGATAGCAAGAAAGCTTTTGTTTAGCCGTGATGTGACATTTGATGAGGGGGCCTTGCTTAAGGAACGGGAATACCAAGAGATCAATGATAACGGTGGGGTTAATACAGTCAAGATTCCAATTCTAGTTCCAAGTCCGTCGGTTACCGGAAGTGATGGAGCATCTTCAAGCGATAGTAGAGATGATTCTCATGAAATTCAACCGAATGACGATGCGGTTGAGGTGGAGCTAGAAGAGGAGAAATTCGAGGAAAGACCGGGTGAGGTGGAGCCGGAACCATCGATAGCACGAGATAGACCACGACGGGCAATCAAACCACCCTCAAGGTTTGGTTGAGAAGACGAGGTCAACTATGCCCTTATTACAAGTGAGGGTGATCCAACTAGTTATAAAGAAGCCATCAGTGTCGCAGACAAAGATAGTTGGATGGGTGCTATGGTAGAGGAGATGGAGGCTTTACGAATAAATTCCGTTTGGGATTTGGTTCCTAGACCCCAGGACCGGAGCATTATCGGTTCCAAATGGGTATTTAGGAAGAAAGAAGCAATCAACAAAGATGAAGCACCGAAATTCAAGGCACGGTTAGTAGCGAAGGGGTTTTCTCAAAAGGAAGGGGTTGATTATGATGAGATTTTTCCCCGGTTGTAAGACACACTTCGATACGGATTTTGCTTGCTATGGTAGCTCAATTTGATTTGGAGCTTGAGCAAATGGATGTAAAAACGGCTTTTCTTCATGGTGATTTGAAGGAAACGATTTACATGGCGCAACCGGAAGGTTCAAGGAAGTAGGTAAGGAGAAATTTGTTTGTCGGCTCAAGAAGTCATTGTATGGACTAAAGCAGTCACCAAGACAATGGTACCTACGGTTTGATTCATTTATGTTGCGGATTGGTTATCGTCGGTGTGATGGTGATCATTGTGCCTATGTTCGAAACTTTGATGATGGCTCGTTTATCTTGTTGATGCTTTATGTGGATGATATGCTTATAGCGTGTTGAGATATGTCAAATGTGAAGGAGCTCAAGGTGCAATTGGGCCGGGAATTTGACATGAAGGATCTTGGGGCCGCACAAAAGATCCTTGGTATGGAGATTCGGAGAGATATAAATGTTGGCAAGTTGTGGCTTTCGCAAAAGAAGTATATTTCTCATGTCATTGAGAAATTTAATATGTCAAGTGCAAAGCCGGTTTCTACTCCGTTAGCTCCTCATTTTGCTTTGTCCGCAAAGCAATGTCATTCCTCTCTTGATGAGTGTGCCGAGATGTCAACAACACCGTATGCTTGCGCGGTTGGTTGTCTTATGTATGCCATGGTGTGTACAAGGCCGGATCTAGCTCACGCGGTTGGAATGGTTAGTAGGTATATGTCGAATCCGGGTAAAGAGCATTGGAATGCGATTAAATGGGTTCTTCGATATCTACAAGGTACCAAGTCCTTGGGTATAATGTTTGAGCGGAAAGATGGGGCTGATAGTGTTGTGGGATTTGTAGACTCCGATTATGCGGGAGATCTTGATAAAAGAAGGTCTACCACGGGTTATGTGTTCACTTTGGCAAGTGGACCGGTTTCATGGAGATCTATGCTACAAGCAACGAGTGCTTTGTCTACGACAGAGGCAGAGTATATGGCACTCACGGAGGCGTCGAAGAAGGCGGTATGGTTGAAAGGTTTAGTGAGCGAGTTGTGCTTGAAGCATGAGAGTATTTTGCTACGGTGTGATAGTCAAAGTGCACTTTTCTTGGCTAAGAATCAAGTGTATCATGCTCGCACGAAGCACATTGATGTGCGGTATCACCGAGTTCGGGATTGGGTTAATTCCGGGGAAGTCGTCCTAGAGAAGGTGAATACGGATGAAAATGCAGCCGATATGCTCACGAAGCCGGTAACCTCGGAGAAGTTTAGGCATTGCCTAAAGCTTCTTAATCTTATTTCATGTTGAAGGAGGAGGGTGTGACCTTGGAGGTGTCGGGATAGTCTCTAAGGGGATGCACGGTTCTTATCCCGAGGTGAAGCAATCGAGATTGGCTTAAGATTACTTGCCAAGGTGGAGATTGTTGTGTTTGGCTTGTAATCTATGTTACAATATAGTGCAAGCTGGAATGCTGCAAAAGCGCTTTTGCAGCTCGACATAATTGTTCTGGAAAGGTGCAAAACCACTTTTGCACCTTGGGCGAGAAACTGCAAAAGCCCTTTTACAGTTCGGTGGGTAAAGCCTTTTAGGCTTATTTTCTCACTTAGTATAAATAGAGATGTTTGTTTCTATTTATTAAAAAGAGAGTGCATTTGCAAGAGTGAGAAGGAGAGACTTGTTCTTACAAGAGGGTATTTCTTGTGAGAGGTTAGCTAGGGTTTAGCTAGGTTTTGAGAGGGTAATCTCCGGTGTGTTTTTCCTCTTTGCTTTGCACTTGATTCTTGTTGTTCTTTATCTTTTATCTATAGTTGCTTGTGATTGTGTTGGTTATCTTGGTTTGAGCCAAAGATCCTATTGTTTGTCGGTTTCTGCCCGCTAAGTGTTCGTAGAAATTCCTGAAAGGGATTTCTCGGGTTTATTGGTGGATTTGGGACTTGGTTATTGTTCCCACATTCATAACACAAGGGTCATGCTAATCTTCTCTGATCATTCCAATTTTGTCGGATGTTCCCGAAGGGAATTCTGAAAAGGTATTTTAGAATACTTTATCATCTTTTCTTCTCATCCATGTCTCCACCTTAATGACTCATCAAATGCTATTGTTCGAGTCTTGCATTTTTATGATGGAAATATAGGCAGAAGTGATTTATCTTGGGCAATTGCGTCATCCCCATCTTGTGAAGTTAATTGGGTATTGTTGCGAAGATGATCATAGGCTCCTTGTGTACGAATACATGGCTCGAGGCAACATAGATAATCAATTATGTACAAGTACATCTTTTGCCCTTAATACTTTTACTAATAATTTCCCTTATAATACGATTAATACAAAATGAATGTTAACCTTATTGTGGTAAGAAGCAATGAACTTCTTTTAATTAATAACATCAAAAAGAGTTCAAGTATTGTCTTGTTTCCCATCTATGTTGATAAATGCAGGGTATTCCATTCCTTTGCCATGGTTGACGAGAATAAAGATAGCAGTTGGTGCTGCAAAAGGCCTAGCTTTTCTCCATGGTGAAGAGAAGCCTGTTATATATCGCGATTTTAAGGCTTCAAACATCCTGTTGGACTCTGTAATCTCTTAACCTCTACCCTCTTTCTTTCTTTCTTTTCCTGATTAACTATAGTACAAAGTAACATGAAAATGACTCATGGACTTTTTGGACCTGGATTACACAGCTAAGCTCTCGGATTTTGGGTTAGCAAATGACGGTCCAGAAGGAAATCAAACACATGTCAGTACACGCGTTATGGGCACGCATGGCTATACTGCACCGGAATACATTATGACAGGTTAAATTACTGAAGTTTAGGCACAGTTGTTTCCTTAATCAAATGCATCAAATTATATATATGATCCTAAAAATAAAAATGTCTTATAATTTTCAGGTCACCTGACAAACATGAGTGACGTATTTAGCTTTGGGGTGGTGTTATTAGAACTATTAACAGGAAGACGGGCCATGGATAAGAGTCGCCCACGCAAAGAGCAGAGCTTAGTGGACTGGGCAAGGTCGCTTTTGAAGGACTCTCAGAAGATTGACCGGATAATGGACCCAAAGCTCGAAGGACAATACTCAGTAGAAGCGGCTAAAAAGACAGCTGGATTAGCTTATAAATGTCTTAGCCAAAACCCAAAATACAGGCATACAATGGGTGATGTGGTTCAGTCTTTGGAGACCATTTTGGACTTAAATGATGATATCTCAGTTGGGTCCTTTGTTTATGTTGTTCCTTCGGATGGAGAAAAGGGGAGTACTGAAGAGGAGGAGAAGGAAGAAGAAAAGAAAGACAAGCAAATAAATAGTCATAGGCTTAGGCATAGGCATCCAATTAGACCATTGTTGTTGGAGCATCCCAAAAAATGCAAACATGCCAATGAGGATACAAGCGAGAAACTTGAAATATGAGCATCAAAAGAAATAAAAATTTTAAATAAATGGTTTTTTTTAAGGCCTAATTCCATTTCTTGTTTTTAAGTTGTGATCCAAATGATTTTGGGTCAAATACTCCAATGATTATCTGAGCTTCCTCTTCAAATAAAACGTAAGTAGTATGATCAAAGTGGCCCAAATAATCTCATTTTTGCTCTATGAATAGCAAGATTTGAGACATAAGACTGCGATGTATGTACTCTTGCTATTCTTTCTTTTTTATTATACAAGGGGTACACCGTATACCAACCTTGGGGGAGGGGGAACTCTTGTTATTGTATTATGAAAAATGAAAATATGTGCCCTTACGGCGTATATTAACCATGATATGGTATAAGAGCGAACTCACAACCTGAGTGGTTACATAATATTATTTTTCAAGAACAAGCTTCATTCTTTAATTAAAATTTATTATTTCCTGTAGATATATTCAAACAATTATTAATCATAAAAATCAAAGTCATAAGCTAAAAAAAATTTAGTCCAGAAAATTTGAAAAGTTTTGTGTTTAGCCCAGATCGTTTTACTAATTAGTTGTTAGTCCAAAAGTTTGGATAATAATGAATTTTCTTTTTCTTTTTAATATTTTTAATTAATTTTTGAGATTTTACATTGATATCCTTCGTTGAATTTTTCTTTAAAATAATTTAAGGTTGCTATATTTTAGGTAGAATCTTAAATTTAACTGATTGATCTGTTTTTGAAATTCAAAAATTAATTTAAATTCGAAATTTGAGTCCAATAATTAAATGTTGTAACCTAGGAAGTTAATACATATTTTAACTTATGTATGCAGTATACTGATTATGATGCATTTCGATCACCAATTAATGGCGGTCATATTAAGTTTTAATAATAACGCATTTAAGCGTAGACTTTTTTTAATGGGTCATTTGTACTTTGACACCCAAAGTTTATATCGAAACTGAGTTTGATATTTATAGTTTTATTTTATTGTACTTTGGTACCCATTTCTATTAGTTCCGTCAGGTCAACAAGTTTGATTATTAGGTCAATATTTTAATGAGTCAAATTGTCCAAATTACCCCTAAATGTACACCAACAATTACAATCCCCTTCCCATCCCCTTTCTCATTCAAACCCTAATTAATTTCTCACTTTATTTTCCTTTTTCAAAATTTTCTCGCCAATTTTCCTTTTATTCAAATAGACAACTATTTTGATCAAATATGTCGGAAGTTAACGACGACAGAGAAACCTCCGATCGTAGGTCCGGTGTCTGCAAACCCATCGCCAACTATATTGGAGTTTGTACTATAGGCTATTCGACGGCGAATTTCTGATCCATTTTAAAGAAGAAATGATGAATTCGGATCTGGACCCAAAACTCACGCAATCAACAAAATAATGGGTTTTAAGACAACTGTCGGCGATAAGGATGGTACAGTTGATACAGATGCAAAGGCAGGCTCCGGTACCGAGGAGTTCCCAACGGACAACGAGTAAGGACCGGTACAGGAAGGTGGAGGGACGTGGCCAAAGGATCTGAATACCCGTAACTTGCGCTGCCACTCAAATCCACACCGAGTTCTACTCTCTCTCTAGAAAAACTCGCTGGTTAAATCTCTGCCTTACTAGACTTTCGGGATAACAACTATTTTACTTCATCTAGTCGTGCGTATCAACAATGCCTTCATCGTCAGCGTCAATATCTCACTCCAAAACCCTAACTAATTTCAATTCCTTGGTGGCCAGAAAATTTTGAAGAAGAAAAATAATTTGAGAAATTAGTTAGGGTTTGAATGGGAAAGGTGAAAGGAGGAGGGTTGTAATTGTTGTGTACATTCAGGAGTAGTTTGGACAGTTTGGCTCATTAAAACATTGACCTAACAGTCAGACTTGTTGACCTGATGGAACTGTTAGAAATGAATGCTAAAGTACAATAAAATAAAACAGTGGGTGTCAAACTCAGTTTCGATATAAACTTTGGGTGCCAAAGTACAAATGACCCTTTTTTAATAAAGACATAAAAACTCCTGCTGAATATGATCGAAAGATAGTGCATGCATGAGTTAGAATATATATGAAAATTAACTCTTGTAGAATAAAAATATGAATCCTCCAATCCATCTTGTAACCAAACTCTGCTAATTAATGTGTCAAGAGTTTTTGCAGTCATATTAAAATTCCGATGTTTCAATATTTGTTTTTTGCTAATATGTCTATGAGCTATTACAAATATCACTACCACTTTACCAAATCATCTAACAAGACAAGCAATATGAGACGTAGACGTCTACCATTTTCTCATAATATGCGGTTTAATAGCATGGGTTGGGGGTGGCGTTAGGCTTTTCTTTATTTGTAATAAAAGAAGGAAGGGATTTAGACCTTCTTTCTTATTATTTTTTTTCTTTAAAAAAAACACACAATTATTAAACAAATAGACGTTAATATACATGAGTTGGTACAAGCAGTTAAACATGTGTGTACATATTACAAAACAAATAGGACGCAAAAATATAAAAGCATTAAACATTAAGGCATAAAAAAGGTATATTCAGTTGTGGATCTTCAAATTAGATATGTAATCTATCTATATAATATTGCTATAAAAAAATGCCATTACATAGAAATGATTATAGGAACCCCCCAAGAAAGACATATCCCAATTTTTACTGCATGTTCCATTCAATTGGAGCAGAAGGAATTAATCTGAGCAACTGAGATTTTTATCAATCACCTAAATACCAATCAATTTAGAGCAGCTTCAGCTTTCTACAGTGTCACCCCTAAATACCAATCAATTTAGAGCAGCTTCAGCTTCTTTCTATGTCACCAACTACACGAGCCACTACGAACCATACCATATGCACCATCAACAATCAAACATGCGACCTTTCTGATACAAGACTATAGAAAGTGCCACTAGATTATAAGGCCATTGGTGTTCCAAAAAAATGGCTAAATTAGTGTTCCAAAAAATTAGGTATAATAGCTAACGAAAATAAAGAGCCTCATTTGACTGTCCAAATTTAGTTAGCCACTTTGCCTTATATTTGATATTTTAATCACACATTTGTGGTTCATAACTTTTTCTCATGCAACTTTAATCTTTTAAATAATTTTGTAAAAAAGGAAAACAATAAAAAATATTTTTGGTAAACTATTGCAAATAAAAAATATTGTTAGAGTTGATCACTAAATTATACTATCTATCTCTATATACAAAAATTTTGTCCGTGAACTCATAAACGTGGGACCACCGATATATTATGTATCCTTTATAATTTGTGTATATAGAGATAGACTTTGAAAGGAGTTGCACCCAAATCGGTGAACGCAAGGCTTTTAAGTACAATGATTGATTATAGTAAAAAGAAAAAATAAATAAGAGTACATTCTTTGGGAATTTGTGAGTAGCACTCACAATACTACTCGTAGTATGATTTACAAGTACCACACCCACAAGCAAAGCAATGTTGCGGGGAAAAGTAAACTCGGTATTTATTTAATACAAAACTTATTACATCACATTACATTACATAGAAACATTATTTATTACATCACATTACATTACATAGAAGAATAAAGATCAAGTGCAAGTCTTGGCTCAACCACAGCCTCAAGTGGGAACTTTTTAGGTGTAGAAAGCCCAAACACTTCATTCATATCCAAATCCTCCTCCTTCATTGTGTTTGGCAATTTCCACTTGAATCCATGCAAAAGGTTCGCCAAACTCGATTCAATCACTTTTAGTCCCAAACTATAGCCAGGGCACATCCTTCTCCCTGCCCCAAATGGCAATAGCTCAAAATCATGCCCTTTAACATCCATAGCCTTGCCAATAAACCTCTCAGGAATGAACTCATTTGGTTCATCCCAAAGTGCAGGGTCCCGCCCTATGGTCCACACGCTTACAAGCACGCGGGTCCCCTTGACAATATCGTAGCCGGCTACCTTACTGTCTTCGCGAGCTAGCCGTGGCACAAGCATTGGTGCCACCGGATGCAGTCTCATTGTTTCTTTACAAATAGCCCGTATAAAAGGAAGGTTTGGTATGTCCTCTTCTTGGACCCACCTTTTTTGGCCAATAACCCGGTCCAGTTCCTCCGTTGCCTTGTCAATTATCTCTGGCTTCTTTAGGAGCTCCGATATTGCCCATTCAACCGTCACGGCCGAGCTCTCGGTTCCACCGGCAAGGAGGTCCTAGTGATCAGTCTCGACGTACATTAGTCATTTAATTTTCCGGGCAAGAAACCAATATAAATATGCTTGTTTGCTCCGAATTTTAGGCCATTTTAAATCCCTCGTTTATAAAAATATCAAAGACCAGGACTTGTTTGGGAAAATTGAAAATAGAATGTTGAAAAATTTAAAGCTAAATTAATCATCAGAAATCAGTATTAAGTGCTTTTGGTGATTATATGAGAAATTGGAAGGAGGAAGATGGTAGCTCTCTGTAAATTATTTTTTTAATAATGGCAGACAAGAAAAGCCATTGAATATTCCTGCTGCCTGGTAAATTAAAACACACTCTCTCTCTCTCTGATAGAAAAACGCATAAGATAGAGAATTGGCTCCACCGACTCTAGCACCAAGTCAAGTGGGATAGGGCCCAAATAATCCTTTATATAGCACAAGCTTGAAAATCGACATTTAAATCTCGTGATTTGTTACATGCAGGGCAGTTTGATAATGATATAAAAAGTAAAAAAAAATTGATTTTTATAAAAGATTGAAAAATAAGGTTCCATTTGATAACAACGTGAAAAATGATAAGAAAAATATTTTATTTGTGTAAGAAGTTTAAACATAATTTGAGCGTGAGAGGGAGAGAGTATCTAATCAAATGTTTCAACTTATTTTTCAATTTTTCACTTAAATCAAGTATTTTTCATATTATAATATATCAAATAGAGCCGTAATTTTCATATCAACAAATATGTCTACCATTTTTTAAGAGATATACGCATAATATTTTACACAAAATGGAGAAGTACGTAAGTACGTACAAATATCAAATAACTAGACAAAGTTTCAACCAAAATTCATTGGATAGGAAAAACTTGCACATGGATTGTTACATAAGATGTCTCATTCATACTTCAATTAAATAAGTTATCACTTAAGAAAACATCACAAAAGTTTCAAATAGAGTTTTAAAAATGAAAAATATGACATACAAGAGTGACCAAATATATATAAATATAGCTATATCTAATATTTTAGCATATCATATCCTTTAATTATCTTCCACCAACTTGTATGAAATCGTTTTAGAAGAAAAAATATGTTAAGTTAACGAAGACTTTATGGCCAGTTTGCAAACTCTAAATCTAAGCATTGAATTAAAATAAAATTTAAATTTACAAACACTAAAACTTAAAATTGGTTGAAATGTGCGAGCACATATTATACATGATCGAAGCTCTTAAGAATCAGCTTTTTGTTGCTTAAGAGCCTTCAAAAAATGCGCATATATCAATTTCGTAGTTAACCAATTTTTCATTTAAATTTTTGAATAAAATAATCTATTAATCATAGAAATTATTTTTACTAAATTTTATCAAAAATTTAATTATTGACCTTTTTAAAATAGTATTTAAAATTGGTGAGATGTTTCCTGACTTCCTCTATATATATATAGATATATTTATACTACCTGGGTAAAAGCCTTGACGCCATGCCTCTCAAGCTTGACCTCGAGATCTGGATCATCAGCAAGCTGTAGAAGGACATCCACCATGTCCTTTGCGACATAATTCTCCACCGATCTCCTCTTGTCGTTGTGTTCATCCAACACATGCTCCAAAAACCTATCAAACTTCTTGCTCAAAACCTTCATCCTCTTTATATACCCCTGCAAATCCATAAAATCGACCCACGGAATCGAATCCCCAATATTCAACACTCCGTTCAACAAAAACAACTCGTCAAGCATCTTCTTAAACTCCTCCGGGCTCACAATCGAGTCCTCCGATTCATCCAAATACCTCTTCCCCAAAACCATACGACTAATCACGTTTAAGCTCACCGTCGTCAAATGATCTTTTAAGGTGATCACTTTCCCTGTGGAATCAAACAACTCTGTGATGAGCGACTTCATTTCTTCCACTCGAATGTACTCGTACGATTCCAGTCGTTTTGCGCTGAACAGTTCCATCAAGCACATCTTACGAGCTTGGCGCCAGTAAGGTCCATAAGGGGACCACGTGATGTCGGAGTAGTTGTAGGTGGTGTACTTGCCGGCTGCGGTTTTTGGACGGCCGGCGAACGTGGCGTCCATCGTTCTGAGGAAGGTTTTGGCCATTTCGACGGAGGATCCGACTACGACGGGGAAGGATCCGAATTGGAGTTGCATAATGGGGCCGTATTTTTGGCTGAGGTCGTGGATTGAACGGTGGGGGAGTGAGCCGATAAGGTTGAGGTTTCCGATGATGGGCCAGGGTTTTGGGCCTGGTGGTGGATTGAGTTTCCGGCGGTGGCGGAGACGGCGGGAGAGGAGGAAGAGAGCCACCGTGGCAAGCCATGCTGCTGCGTATGTAGTCCAAGTTGAACTAGGGGTATCCATTTTGGGAGGGAAATAATAGGGGAGGGGTTGGGGGTATGGAAGTGAAGTTATGGGTTTTGTTATTTGAAGTTTTGATTGGGGACGGGGATATTTATAGTTGAACGGCACGGGATGTGGGCTACTATACATATATATATATATATATATATTTATTGATTATTGATTGACGTGTCGATAGTGCTTGTATTATTTAATTATAAATAGCTATTAGAGCATCTCCTACTTTATATACCTACCAAAAAACATAACATTTTGAAAAATAATTTGGGTGTTAAGAGATTTTATAAATTTTTTTGTTTTCTTTTTCAAAAAGGAGAACAAAATTTACTTTTATATGATATAATATAAAACAATAACAATTTTTTTTTTGAAGAAAGTGAAAACATCTTCATATTGAATGAACCTCTTTTATTACTTTTATTATAGATTATTTTGTTTATGTGGCTTTTTAATTTTTTTCACTTTAACTTCTAGAAGTCTATTAAAAATCATCTTAAATTGTAAAAAGCTAAATAATAGGATATATATATATCCTATCAATCTAAAAGTGTTGCATCAGATTACCTAAAAATGACTATATCACCCAATCATTATATATGTATAAAGCAAAAAAAAAGTGAGGCGATCCATAATAAATCGTTCCAATTTTTTCCCAATGATTGGTTATAATTAGGTCCGTCAATGGATTGAATTTAGACCAGATCAAGTTGAATCCAAATCCATATGTGAAAAAGTTTTTGAATCGAATCATGTAATATATCACCAAAAATATCGATTCATATCCAAATTTGTTCGGATCGGATACGGATTATATTTTATTCAATCCATTTAAAATTTTAATTATATAATAATTAATTTGTAAATTTATAAAAAATAATAAAATTAACATAAAAGTTAAACTTGATAACAGTCAAATTTATTCTATTCTTGTAAAAATAAATTTATTTAATACTTTTTGGGTTATATTTAATTTTTATGAGTGGATTAATAATAATGTGGTAAATACAAATATAATAAATTTAAGCATAAATGTGCATTTTGGATCGGATAGGATTGCAAACGGATTGAATTGACATAAATCCATATTTAATTTGTTAATCAAAGGCCTAACGGGTTTGGATCGGATTTAGATATACGGATCATAAATCTCAATTTATATCCGACTAAACGGATCGGATTTGAATCGAATTTGGATACAAATCCGATCTGTTGACAGTTCTAGTTATAATTGGACTTTGTTTGGAGACCATTTTTTAAATATCATCCAAGTTTTATTTAAAAAAATAAAATTGTGCGAGATGATACACAATATAGCCTAATTTATACATTGTGGCGTGGAGGACACAATGTGTGGCATGTGGGAGCTCTGGGTCCACCACCTCTAGCCACATTGTTGAGTGTGGGTGGAGCATAGCTCCAACCATAATCTTGCCTTTTCCTCCTAAAACGTTATTTTTCACCAAGTAGGATAATATATCATACTTATCATACACTAAATTTTACTATTGTGGATGCTCTTACACTCTCAAGAGTATTGAGACAAATATTTTAATAAAAAAAGAATAATTTTAGAGTATGAGTGCTTAAGCTTCCACTTGAATTTGGAATTGTTTTTTTTTATGGGTATTGTATTATTATTTTTTTCTTAGTGGAACTTTTGTGTAAACTTTAAAAGTACGAGATTGTGTTTGTAATTGCTCAAAATGTTGGGGTTGGGATTGTAATGATTAATATAAAAAGGAGTAAATTATGCAAATGGTACTTGTACTGTGGTGCCAATTTCGTTAAGGACACTTTAAAAAGTGTCATTTATCCCTTGAAATTATTAATCGAGTTTTACTTTGACCATTAAAATTTGATTCAACTACTAATATCTACACACACACACACACGTATATCTCATATTATGGTTATAATTATATATATATATATACACACATATTTTGCTTTATACTAGTCAAACTTCCCGTGTTAAAATTTAAGTTAGGCCACTCGATTCATAATTAAAGTGATAAAAATGCGAACCTTACCAACTAATCAATGAACTAATTCTTCATCAACTAAACTACTTCTTTGAGTCTCAATATGTACGGTTGCAATAATATATTATCCTCAGTATACTACAATCCTTTACACGTTTATTTTAAATTATTTTTTTAGAAAGTATAATCCTTACATTGTTTGTATAGTCACTTTCTAAGATTTCAATTTTTCTCAACGAGTATGTTTCAAATATATATATTTTTTTTATCTAATTTTGATTTTTGGATTTAAAGTTATGGTGTTTTAAAAGTTTTTTTAGAGGAAGAAAGTAAAGCGAAATAAATTTTGGAAAGTGTTAAAGTAAAGTAGATTTTAAGTTGAACTTTTAAAATTTGAAAAAATAAACACTAACCAAACAAGCCATAAATGTTTTTTTTTTTTGTATACAAGTTGTTTGAATCAGCTTTCGTGTATCTCGACTTCTCAGTTCACGGTTCTTGACTGCCACTGGTTAAACATTATTTTGATAATCCCAAGAAATAACCTGGAGTTCTAACTCAGTCGATCCTAAGACTAATTTTTTAGAAAGTAAGTCCCTTACATGAAAATTACTCAGGTTGGAGTAAATGTTTTCTTTTTATAAAATAAATACTCTTAATTCAAAAGAAAACAACAATAAGAGTCGTAACAAAAATAGAATTAATTAAGAGAGAAGAGTCTAAATGTAGTTTTGAAACGTAACAAAAAAGTGTCATCCTTAAGTAACTAATTATGAGATCAAATAAAAATTAACCTTTTAATTTTATAATAGAAAAAAAAAGGAAGAAAGAAGAGAAATATGATATTAAGTAACTAATTCTTAGATGAGATGCAGATACACGTGAAGTTCAATTCAAAGGAGGGGAAAACAAGTTTGGGAGAATTGAACCTACAACTTTTTCAGGACTATGGATACGTCATGTTTGGTTTTCAACAACCAAATATAATATTTTTTTAGTAAACAAATTAAATTTTCATATTTCTTTGTAATTTTTGATTATGTCCATATATATATATATACATACATTTAATTTGTAGTATGAAATCAATAGTTTGTAAATCAAGTTGATTCACGCGCGTTCTAAAAGTCCACTTTGTTTATATTTTTATTTTTATATACGAAATATAAGGCTTCTTCTATACGTACAAGTTTATTAATAACATTTAATTAGCAAAAGATTTGTTAAGTACAGCAACAAAAATGCCAATAAACTCAGAATTATAGAAGTCAATGCAATTGATTCAACAAACAATTATTATTAAAATAAAACTCGTGTAAACTGCATTTTGCTATGGAGACTTGGGTCATGTCATCGCGTCAATTAAGTGCTTGAAATATAATTTTATTCTCAACATTGTGTACTAACGTGTTCTTCCAGGTAATCAAATTAAATTACCTCTTCTTGATGTTGTGCCCCTCCCCTCTTTTCATTTCTTAATTTATTGGTGACAATTTTTTTTAAATCATACGTTAATTTGGTACTAAACTTTTATATAAATTAATTAATCAAATAGAAAAGAAAGACCGAAGACAAACTTTATAAATTTATTTAATTAGTGCTAAATTAGTTTATACAAAAAAATTATATAGAATAAAAATTGAATATAGAGGGGAAATTGTCAAAACTAAAAAAGTTGGGCGTCTCTTCCGAGTTAGTGCAAAGAAAGTGGCATGTGAATCAGTGAATGTGAAAGTATATCCGCTTGACTAAAGACTAATTAGCCTTTTTTTTTTTTAAGAATTGCGTTTCCATCTCATTTCATCTAACTTTCCTTGAAAACCCTTTTATTATGGGATAAGTTGACCTGAGTCAATGCAGCCGATGTCTCCCGCTTGGGTGCCCCTACATACTTCAACAACCAATCCCACTCTTAAAATATATTTTTTTATTATTAAAATCCAAGCAAAAACACTGTTCAATATTCAACTTTGCAAGGTCAAGCACTCGAAAAAATAAAATAAAAAATTACACTTGATAATTGCAAGAGAGCCGAGAACGCCAGCTTATTAATTAGTAACTTCAATAAGTGGCAGAGCTATGAATAATTTTTAGGAGAGCTAAAAAAAATTTAAGCCTTAAATCAAATTTAATAATTATGTTTAGAGACCAATTTTTTATTAAAATATTTCTTCATTCTGTTTCGATATTTCGAAAAAGTTAAAAATGATATACTAAAATTAATTATATATTTTGAAATATCTTTTGATATATAATCCAAAAAAAATAAAAATGGAGACTGTGTTTCAGAAAAAAAATAAAAAAAAATGAACGGTAGTGAAGAACGGCTGTCCGAAGAAAGTAAAAACTTAATATATATTACAAACTTACACATAAGGGTGTTGTCAAAAATCCGAAAATTGAACGAACGAACCGAACCGATCCGTTGCAATTCGAAATTTCCCGAACCGAAAAAAAAAAACCGAAATAAAAAACTGAAACTGAAACCGATTGATTTGGGTTGGTATGGGTTGGGGATTCGGGGTCCCCGAATTGGACCGAAAAAACCGAATCTTTAAAAAACAATATTTGCTAACTTAATGTAATTACTTAAGTTGTCTTACAATACGTTGGAAAAAAAAAGAGGAAACTTTCTTACAACATTTACATTATATAAATAACCCAACCTTATGGATTATTTATATTTATAAATAATTACTTAAGCTAATTATTAAAATAAATATATTATATAATTTTTTTGTAGCGCCTTTTGAGTAAATTTATATTTTTAGTGCAATTTTGAATTAAAGTTTTAACAATACAAAAAAAATCGAATGAGACCAAACCGGACCGAAACCGAAATAATTTGGGGAGGGTTTGGATTTCATAGGTAAGAAAACCGAAACCGAACTATAAAGTTTGGAGAGGGTTTGGGGTACCTTAATTTCTACCATGACTGAAGCCGAAAACACCCCTACTTACACCTTCAATTTATAATGCTAATTGCACAAAACTCCCGCACAAAAATTACACAAAGCCTCACCAAACATTGCTTTCTTAACTTATATTACAACCCCTGCCCCAGAACTTATAAGCTTTAATCACAAATAACACCCCTCGCCGAAATTACACAATGACCCCTCAACTTTTTCCTTTCCACACATAAACCCCCTGTGCTCTCTGAAAAATTTCAAAAAGCCCAGCTGGGGGGCCACGTGGCTCCACCAAGACTTCAATACATGCTCAATAAACAGTATTCTAAATCTCAAATCACGTTAAGATAAACGTACACTGCTGAAAGACCAGGCCTAAAACTCTCCAAAAACTTGATAAATATCAACCTCAACTAAACTGGTAAAGAAATTATATCCCACACCACACAAACCTACCAACAAAGCCATCAACTCTCCCACCACAACTTCAAGGCCACCCAAAAATATTTTTTAGATGGGAAAACAAACATGCAAGTCATGATCTTGAATCACATCTAAGACCAACACATTATGATTAATATCACTTCGAACTTTTTTTTTGGAATTAGCAAAAAAAAAACTCTTGACGTTTGGGGGTACATGCAACTTAAACTTTAAAGTATCAAATATTGCAATTTTAACCCTAAAGTATAATTAGTAACACAATGTAGCCCTTCTGTCTATCACAGTTAGAAAACACCAAACATATGTTAGCTTGGTTACTAAGAAGGCGTCGACGTAACTTCTACGTTGTTAGGGCACAAATCCCATTGTATGAACTTTGTCCTCCCCTGTTTTTCCCTGTGCCCACTGAAGATTGTGACTCAAAAATTACTTATCATAATCACCAACTAACCTCAATTGGGTACTTAAATTGTTACTAGTTAATTACCACTACTCATGGTACCATTCTTGTTGTTCATAATAGCCCAATTGGATTCTTGAGACCATCTAATAGGCAGCAAATTTAATTTAGAAATAGCTCTCTTGAGAGTTCTCATTAAATCCCATTTATTGGATTTAGGTTTATACCTTTGTAATCGATCAAGTTGAATTTCTAGGGGACCCGATATGAAGTTTTGTTTTATAGGCCCCGATAAAAACCTTATGTCCATGGGTCTTGATAGTAAGCCGGAGATTTTGGGCAAAAGACCGGAACAAACAGAAGGCATGGAATTTTTCTCTCACTTAATTGGGCAATTACCCTAGCTAGGCTGGAAGAATTAATGTTTGATCAAGTGCTTCCTCAAAATAAGCCCACCTATAAACCTTATTGTACCCTCCCAAATCCCATGGCAATAGGCAATACCATGACTTACCCATAGTTTCTTAACAAAAATACCGCCACACCTACATCTTTCCATTCACCAAAAATAGCCTTAAAACCTATTACTACCTTAAACAATAAGCCTACCCTTATAAGCGGCCAACATAAATTCAATCAAGAAGAAAGAAAAACAAATGCTATTTTTGTGAAGAACCTTACTCTTTTAGTCATAAATGTAAAAGAGCTCAGTTATTTATGATGACCACAAAGGATGACACTAATGAAGCCTTTGAGCAAGCTGTCACCTACTTTGAAAATGATACTACTCAGGTGACAAAACCTACCATTGATATATGAATCTCTTTACAGGCCTTATCATGAAGCACTCATTTTCAGACACTGCTCATTAGAGGATGAGCAAAACCATAATTATTTTAATAGATTTAGGCAGCACTCATAATTTTTTATATCCTAGCATAGCCAAGTAGTTATGGTGTAGATTGGTTTTAGCTCCTAAATTAATGGTAGCAATTACAAATGAAGGTAACATTGGTACCAATACACCGTGTCTTGATTTTTAGTGAGTAATGAAGGGTCATGAATTCAAAATTGAAGCTAGGTTACTATCATTAGGTGGACATGACATGGTGTTAAGTGTGCAGTGGATGAAAGAAGTTGGTCTTATTACTATAGATCTAAATGCTTTAAATCTTAGTATTTAATACCGAGGCTCTAATTTCAAGCTGCATGCCAAATCATCTAAAAAATGCCAACTAAAAATAATCACTGGTAATGCACTGCAGAAGCATCGTAAGAAATGGAAGGTGGATCTCATGGCTCAACTGACTAGTCTATGTGAAATTCCAATTTATTCAATTATTGATCCGGCCATACAAAAAGTGCTCCATCACTTTAATGAAGTTTTCAATGAACCAAAAGGTTTACCATTCATCAGATATCAAGACCACCATATTTACATCCACCTTCAACCTAATAGTTCATTTATCAATGTTATACACTACAGGTATCCCCAGATCCAATAAACTAAGATTAAAAAGATTATTAGGGAAATATTGGACTGTGGCATTGTAAAACCATCTATCAGTCCCTTTGTTTCTTCAGTTTTGCTTGTACGGAAAAAAAGATAGTACATGGATGTTAAGTGTGGATTATAGAGAACTGAACCAAATAACCCATTCCAGCCAGTGATGATTTACTAGATGAAATCCATAGCTAATCTATCTACTCAAAGCTTGATCTCAAGTTCGAATTTTACCAAATTCGAATCCACCACCCAGATATCCCAAAAATAACTTTTCACACTCTTGAAGGACACTACGAATTCTTAGTTTGTCATTTGGGTTGACTATTGCCCCTGCCACCTTTCAAGAACTTATAAACTTCATTTTTAAATTATACCTCAGAAAATTTGTGCTAGTGTTATCTGATGACATTCTGGTTTATAGTAGAGATCTAACCATTCATGACTAACATTTCACCATAGTCCTTTAAATAATCAAACAACCTTAAGCTATTTGCTAAGCATCCAAATGCTAATTTGGTTAATTGAAAATTGATTATCTAGGGCACATCATTAGCAAAAAAGAGGTGGCTGTTGACAACTCTTGCATTGAAGCAATGATAAATTGGCCTTTTCCTAAAACTCTCAAAGCCTTGAGAGGATTTTTGGAGTTAATCGGGTATTACAAAAAATTTGTGCAAGGTTATAGAGAGATTGCAAGGCCTCTTACAAACATGTTGAAAAAGAATCAATTCCAATGGAGTGAAGAAGCATTATAGGCTTTTGAAAACCTCAGAGTGGCTATAAGTATCACACCAGTACTAGCCTTCCCTGATTTCACCAAACCTTTCATTCTCAAAATTGATGTTAGCCAATATGGAATAGGGGTACTGCTTATGTAATCAAATAGGCTAATAGCCTTTTTAAGTAAAGCTCCACCCCCAAGAAAGGTTGGATTGTCCACCTATGAAAAAGAGCTATGTGCCTTAATATATACTGTTGATAAATTGAGAATATTTTTTTTAAGGCATTAATTTATAATCAAAACAAATCGTCAAAGCCTTAAATTTCTGTTGGAACAAATGGTCACCACATTACTGCAGCAAAAATGACTCACAAAGCTTATGGGATTTGATTACTTGATAGCTTGTAAGAATGAGGTGGAAAATAAAGTTGCTAATGCCTTGTCAAGGCAGTTTGAACCTAAAACTTCTTTCAACACCATGACTACCATTCAAACTTCTTGGATGACTGAAGTTCACAATAGTTAGAAAGGTAATTAGTTAGTACAACAACTCATTGCTAAGTTGGTGATAAAATCACATGATCTACCTGATTACAGTTATCAAAATATGATGCTTAAGCATAATGGCAAGCTTTATGCGGGTAACAATGGGGACTTAAGGTAACATATCATAATAGAACTCCACACAAATAAAAGTAAGGTTCATTCGGGTAAGAAATGTACCACAAAGATGGTAGAACAATTTTTCTTTTGGGCCTCCCTTAAATTTGATGTGATTGAAGTTGTGAAGAATTGTATAATTTGCCAAAGAAGTAAGGTAAAACATGTACCATACCATTGGCTTACTACAACCACTACCCATTCTTCAATAACCATGGGCCGATATTTCTATGGATTTCATTGAAGGTTTGCCACAAAGTGGCTATAAGTATCACACTAGTACTAGCCTTCCCTGATTTTACCAAACCTTTCATTCTCAAAATTGATGCTAGCCAATATAGAATAGGGGTATTGCTTATGTAATCAAGTAGGCTAATAGCCTTTTTAAGTAAAGCTCCACCCCCAAGAAATGATGGATTGTCCACCTATGAGAAAGAGCTATGTGCCTTAATAATATATACTGTTGATAAATGGAGAACATATTTTTTAAGGCATCAATTTACGATCAAAACAGATCATCAAAGCCTTAAATTTCTGTTGGAACAAATGATCACCATATTACTGCAGCAAAAACGGCTCACAAAGCTTATGGGATTTGATTACTTGATAGCTTGTAAGAAGGAGGTGGAAAATAAGCTAATGTCTTGTCAAGGCAGTTTGAACCTAAAACTTCTTTCAACACCATGAACTGAAATTGACAATAGTTAGAAAGGTGATAACTTAGTACAACAACTCAATGCTAAGGTGGTGATAAAATCTCATGATCTACCTGATTACAGTTATCAAAATAGGTTGCTTAAGCATAATGGCAAGCTTTATGCGGGTAGCAATGGGAACTTAAGGAAAAAAAAAATAGAACTCCACACAAATAAAGTAGGGGTCATTCAGGTAAAAAATGTACCACAAAGATGGTGGAACAGTTTTCTTCTGGGCCTCCCTTAAATTTGATGTGATTGAAGTTGTGAAGAATTGTATAATTTGTCAAAGAAATAAGGTAAAACATGTACCATACCATTGGCTTATTACAGCCACTACCCATTCCTTAATAACCATGGGCCGATATTTCTATGGATTTCATTGAAAGTTTGCCACATTCTAAATACAAAAGTACCATTCTTGTTATCATTGATAAGCTTACAAAATTTTGTCATTTTATTCCCATCCACCACCTTTATTCAACTAAGGATACTGCCATTATCTTTTTCGATCAGATCCACAAATTACATAGTCTTCTTTCCACTATAGTGGATGCTATATTCATGAGTTCTTTTTAGTGCCAATTATTCTAATTGCTAGGCATTTATCTCTCTCATTCAGCAGTTTATCACCAACAAACATATGGTTAGATTGAGAAGTGAAACTAGTGCGTTAAAAATTATTTAAGATGTATGATAACTGATAAGCTTGAATAATGGGTTAAGTGGATACCACTAGTTGAGTAGTGGTACAACAACATATTATATTCCTCTCTTTAAATGACTCAATTTGAGGCAATATATGGATATTAACCTCAACAGCTAGTTATTCCACAAGAGCTTAAAGCAAGAAAGCCTAACGTAATGAATTTTTAACTGAAAAAAAGTTAGCCCTACAATTGATTATGGACAAACTTGCTCATGCTCAAAAGTAAATCTATTTTGTTTACTGATAAGCATAAGATAAAAAGGGAATTTCAAATTGGAGAGTGGGTGTTTTTGAGATTACAACCCTATAGACAAACCACACTGGCTATGCGTAGGAGAAACTAGCTCCTAACATCTATTGTCCCTTTGAAATCATTGAGATGATTGAAAAAGTGGATTACAGGCTCAACCTACCTCCTTCAATAGCCATACACCTAAACTTACATGGGCAGCTAGAAGTAGCTCCTATGGTTATTGTTAGATTTAGAGATAGATGAGAAAAATAAATTATGTGTATTAGATTATTTAAAACAATACAAGGGAGGCCTATATATATAAGGGTGGAGAGAATACAAGAAAGGAAACAAAATACCTAAATCTCTATATACAAATCAAGGGATATGAGATAATAATATATGGAAAGCCAACCATACAAATATTCTAACACCCCTCAACCTTAAGGTGGTAAATGTGAGACCAACTTGAGTTTGGAAAACAAAACTTGAAAGCGACTGAGTAAATGAGCTTTAGTGAAGATATCGGCTAGCTGATCTTCAAAAGAGATAGAGATAAGGCGTATAAAATTGCTAGAGACGTGTTGACGAACAAAATGACAGTCAATTTCAATATGCTTTGTCTGTTCATGGAAAACATCATTGTGGGCAATCTTAATAGCATTCCAATTATCACAACCAATGATGGTTGCAAGATGTTGAGGAATGTCCATATTCGAGAGAAGCCAGTGTAGCTAGATGAGTTCCTGAGTAGTGTCAGCGAGGGCACGATATTCTGTTTCTATACTTAAGCGAGATTTAAGCGATTGTTTCTTACTACGCCAATATATAAGATAGTCTCCCAAGAAAATATAGTAGCCTGTGGTGAAACGACGATCAGTAGGATCTCCAGCCCAGTCGAAATCATAATAGGCGCGAAGTTCTAGCGATGATGTAGACGATAAGTGATGACCATGGAACATAGTGCCTTTAATGTAACGAATAATATGAAGGACAACTGCATAATGGGTATATTGTGGAGCGGATATGAACTGACTGACAATATGAATAACATATGTGATATCTGGATAAGTGACAATAAAATAAACTAGGTTGCCAACTATTTATCGATACAAAGTAACATCACTTAGAGGAATGCCATCAAGAGGAGTAAGACGAATATTCATTTCCAAAGGTGTAGGGGCAGTTTTGCAGTCGGTGAGGCCAGCACGAGAAAGAATATCAGATGAGTACTTGGTCTGAGAAAGATAATATCCAACAGAATTAGACAAAACTTCAAGGCCCAATAAATAATTCAGACGCCTAAGATCCTTTATCTCAAAATATTAATTGAAAGATTGTTTGAGTTCAGAAATTCCCGAAACATCATCCCTGGTGATAATCATGTCATCCACATAAAGAATGATTACTAGCCTGTGTTTTTTTTATGAACAGCCTGTAATCATGAGTCCTAGAAACAAATCCCAGTTTTTGAATGGTGGAGCTAAACTTTTCGAACCAAGCACGAGAGGCTTGCTTTTGCCTATATAAAGCACGACGAAACTTGCAAACTTGAGATAAAGAATAAGGGAAACCTGGAGGAGGTTTCATATAGACTTTCTCTAATAGATCACCATTTAAAAATGCATTCTTCACATTCTTCTGAAATAGGTCCCATTTTTTAATAACTGCTATAGTAAGAAGACTTCTAACAGAGGTTAACCGAGCAACAGGAGAAATTTTTTTCTCATAATCGATGCCATATTTTTTATTAAAATATTTTGTTACCAATCGAGCTTTGTATCGATCAGTGGACCCATCTGACTTGGTTTTAATTTTGTAAACCCATTTGCATCCAATTGCTGTTTTCTCGGGAGGAATGATGACTAATTCCTAAGTTTGAGCATTTTTCAAAGCCTGTAATTCTTCAGACATAGCTTGATTTCACAATTAATTAATACTAGCTTCTTTATAAGAGGAAGGCTCATGACGAAAAAATATAGTAGAGTAATAGTGATAATCACAAAAGTGATGAAGAAGCTTTCGTACCTGGGTGGATTGTCGTATAAGTGGCGGAATGATAGATTGACTGACATGATCAATAGGCATGACAACATAAGTAGGATGAGCCGTTGTTGGAAGCTCGTTTAAAGATGAAGTGTTGGATTGTGGTGGATCAGGATTAGTGGTGGATGTATCAGAAGAGACATGGGGAGTAAGATGATCAGAAGCATTGATAGAAGAAACATGAGTAGGGTAATTAGGAGGCGGAATATCTGAATAAACTGATGGTGATGAAAGATCGATTGAGGAACTAGTGAAGAAAGGGAGAGGAGAATATTCAGAAATGTGAAATTTTAATAGAGAAAAAAATAATTTTTGCTCCCAGAAGATGACATGGCGAAAAATACGAAGACGATTAAACAAAGGATCCCAACTTCTATACCCTTTGTGTTCAATATCATACCCTAGGAAATAGCAAAGATAAGACCGCGGTTCAAGTTTGGAATGTTTGTGTGGTTGAAGTAACACAGAACATACACATCCAAACACCTTTAGGAGGTTATAGGCAGGAGCAATTCCATATAACCTTTCATAAGGTGATTGGTTTTGAAAATTAGATACTGAAATGCGATTAATTGTATAAATAACCGTAAGTGCTGCTTCACCCCAGAAACATTCAAGGCACCCGCTGGAGATAAGAAGAGTGCGAACAATGTCAAGTATTTGTTTGTGTTTACGTTCAGTATGGCTATTTTGTTGAGATGTACCTGGACATGAATACTGAGAAATGGTTCATTGTTCATGAAGGAATTTAAGAAAATTTGTTTTTTGTATTCCATAGCATTATCAGCCAAAAAAACTTTGATAGAGCGATAAAATTAGGTTTGAATCATTCGAGCAAAGTTGTAGTAAGTTTGGGGCAACTCTGAGCGAGCTTTTATAAGATATATCCAAGTAAAATGGGTGTAATCATCGATAAAAAGAACAAAATATTTGGAACTGACTCGCTAAAAAAGTGCGAAGTTATTACACCCAAGTGCAGGTGGTCAATCAAGTAATAAATACTCGATAAGTCCGATGTTGATATACGGGGAGAAGAGTAGTTTTTTGAGTCAAAAAAGTTTCTTTCAAGAGGAAGATGAGAAAAATAAAAAAAATATGGAGAGAATATAATGAGAATCAATAACTAAACTAACTAAATGCAATATAACTAAATAAAACATGCAAATAAAACTAAACCTAAAGGTAGCGAAACATTACTATACTAAAGGAAACTAAACTAATATAATAAGAACATGGAATAAAGCTAAATAAAATAAATAATAAAAACAGCGAGCTAAATTAATTAAATGTGTGAAAAACTTTAATTAAAATCAAGAATAAAAAATGCTAGGGGTATCCATAAATTTCAGGCAGCACAACGGGCAATTTAGTGGACCAAGAATTATTTTTTAATTAAATTTTCTTAAAAAATTATCTTACTTTTCATGAGCTAATTAATCTCATAAACTTGTATTTTTTGCAATAATTCATGCGTGACATGAACTATACGTATCAATACTAATTATGGAATCAATTCTCATTACTTAATTTTACTGAAAGCACTTGTTTATTAAAGTGAAGTAGTGCTTGACAATACAACCTTTTATTAAAAGTGAGTTTAAAAATATTAAGTAAAAGTTACAATTTAAATCAAATAGGTTAAAATATGATTAAAATCAAATTCGAACTAAAATGGGCGGTGAAAACACAAAATTGGTGATTTCGGTATCAAAAAATAAGTATTAAAACTACTACCAAAAATAGCACACTCTAGTTTGAAATCTAAAAAGAATACAAAATCAATTAATTTAGAGAGTATAAACCGCTCTCTAATTCAACCAATTAGGGTTTAGCGCAAAAACAACGATTTAAACTAGTTTGGTTCTTTTGTCAGACATATTTTATTAAATTTATTATAAAAATATGTGATTAGCATACTAGGATAATAATTTAATAAAAATCAGATTTATAATGGCCTATTAACCAATAAAAAATTAATTAGAATTGAATTCGGGTCCGAAAAATTATCGCGTCGGCATGCCCGTTCCTTACGGATCCTAACTAACGAATTAGCTAAACATATCTAATAAATTCATGCTCAATAAAATAATTAAATAAAATAGCCTATATAAATTCATGAATTGAAATCTAAATAAAATCATAAGCATGCAAAATTTATATTAAGAATTAACAAAGCAGAAAATAAATTAAAAACCTGGAATTGAAGCACTAATCTAACGCATAAACCAATAATAAATTCTGAAATTAATCTTCAATAACGTACTCAAACCCTTAGCCTTTAACTCCAAATATGCACCAAAGAAAAATAATTGAAGGGGTATAAATAAAGCCTTAATGTTTAAAATAAAAATTTTAATAATAAAAGAAGATGAATGGAGCCGTGGGCTTCATGTTGCTGCTACTGCTGCTCTTGATGATGCAAAGTTGTGTGGCTACTGGGGCTGTTGTGTGATGATGATTAATGATATATATATATAGGTTGCCGAATTTGGAGCTTGAACAGTGATCAAAAATAAATTGCAACGCGTGAAATTTGAACCCAAGACCATAAGAAAGGAACTTCTCACACAAACCATTTTGGCTAGGTCCACTGTCAAACATTTCTTACACCTTCAATTATTTTATTCATTCGCGCAGGAATTTGCTCCACCAGCGCACTGTTCGTATTTCGGTCATAACTTTGCGCTGTGAACTCTGATTGACACAAGGTTTTCTCCCACGCGTAGCTAACTCAGAGCTCTACAAATTTTGTCTAGAGTTTTCTTCAAATTCTGCATAGGTAAATACCAGAATTGGGTGGAACAAAGGCATTGCGCGTGGTGGATCTCTTATTCAACCGAAAATTTCTCAAATTGATTCAAATAACTTTTTCTTAGCTTGGGATGATTTATTGGCTTCTCTTAGTCTCTTTCATCCACTCCCTTGATGCTTGAGCTTGGGATTTTTCTTTTAGTTCACTTCTTGAACTTAATTTACCTTCGAATTTGACTAGCAATGATTAATTTTTGGGAAATTTGCTTCTGGACTCGTTCTTGTTCATTTTTAACCTGTAAAATAGGTAAAATGCATTAGAAACAAACATATTATCCTATTTCATGATTAAAACTCAAATCTTAATAATTTATGATAATTAGAATCAAATTCATACATATTAAGCCATCTAAATATGTATAAAAATGCAATATTTTAGCTTAATTAGGAACCACCCATAATATTATGAGGCGAAGGACCTCAAACATCAGAATAAATAAAATCAAAGGGAGCAGAAGAAATAGATTCACTTTTGGGAAATGGGAATGTCGGTTTCTTACTGAGTTGACAAAGTAAACAAGAAATAGTTTTATACTTAACAGATCCTAACTAACCAGTTGACATTAAAGACCAAAGTCGGTCAACAGACCATGTCCTAAATGGGAATGCCATAGTGTGAGTGAAAAATTAGAAGGGGAAGTGGATGCCACAGTAGAACCTAAGGAAGTAGAAGGGTTTGATACAATCTTAGAAGTTGGAAGAATGCTGAGATGGATGAGTTCAAACATGCGTCCAACCTTATGGCCTATCCCAATAATTTGCCTTATCTGTGGATCTTGCACACGATAACCAGAAGAGGAGAATATTACATTTAGTCCAAACTCATATAATTGCCCAACAGAAATAAGATTAATAGTTAATTTTGGGACATGATATGTGGCAGGGAGGGAAAGGTTTGAGGTTGACACTGATCTTATATGATTGACATTCAAATGAGAGCCATCAACAGTGTTAATGCGAGATGAGTGGGAGACATGAGCTTTATCTATGAATATAGTAAAATTATCGATCATATGATTGCAGCAACCAGAGTCAAAGAAACAAGAATTACCTGAGGTCATTGACATAGTAGAACTAGATGAGAATAAAACCTGTTTAAGAAGCATAAAAATATCCTCTCTAAAAACAGATGTAGCAGAATTTTTTGGATTAGTTGTCCGAGATTGTAAAATATAAGGTTGAGTGCATTTGTGAGAATTCATGCAATAATCATCTTAATAATGATCGGGTCCTTTCATGTGGCAATACTTGCACGTTCTTTTACGACAATTCAACTGAGCATGATTTGATTTATGACAATAGGCACAGTTACGTTGAGATTCTTTCATTTGTGATGAAAACTAATGTGGAAGATTGAAGCCTGATTAAACAAAATAGGGAGTATTTGGATGGATTTGGGGAGTAATTGAGGATAATGTTAGGAAGTTAGGGGTCAATATTAAATAATGGGAGGTTTTAGTGCTAATATGGAAATAATGGAAAGTTCTGGGTCAAATTTGGAAATAATGGAAAGTTCTAGGTCAAATTGGAAATAATGGAAAGTTCTGGGGTCAAATTGGAAATAACAAAAAGCTCTTGGGTAGTGCTAACGTGGTTGATGGGATGTCATGTAACGACCCGGTCCCACCTCAGTACGATATTGTCCGCTTTGGGCTACATGGTCCCACTCACCCGCACGGATTTGTTTTCGGGAGCTCACGACCAGCTTCCCAGGGGGTCACCCATCCTGGGATTGCTCTGGCCAGCTACTCGCTTAACTTCGGAGTTCTTATGGGATCCGAAGCCAGTGAGCCCCCAAAAGGCCTCGTACTTAATTAGCGACCGTTTCTTACTTATATGGGTTTCCAAGGATCCCCCACTTTCCGATGTGGGATGCCCCCTTTGAGCTACAATTCCTCCCCTAAGGGAGTACTTCATCACTCGCAGGGCGTCACATGTCAAGTCAACGCTGCCATGGATGAGTTAGCGCTGACGTGTCTGATGATGTGGCAAGTCGACGCTGGCGTGGACGAGTCTATGCTGACGTGGCAATGACGTGGAGGCTGACGTGGCAAAAGACAAGGGTTTGTAGGCTGTGCGTGGGTTGCGCGAGTGGCATAGCAAAAACCTACTTGCCGCACGTGAGAGCGCGTGGAGTCTTGGATGGGGTTGATTTTTACGGCGTTGGAATCGTCCAGAAAAGATGAAGTTAATGATGGTTTTTGTTTGGAGATTGGGTTACTGGAAGTTAAAATTTGGACAGTAGATGAGTGTTTTTTTTTGCTTGATTTGTTTTGGTGGGGTTCTTGGGTAAAATTTGTTTTGGATCTGGGCAGTGGGTTGAGGTCTATGTGGTTTAGGACGAAAGGTTTAATTGGATTTAGGGAGATGCTCGAAGGTAGGAGATAGTAGGATTAATGGATTTGGTTTGGATGTTGGAGGCAATAGGGTTTAACAAATGTGAAAGGATCATATATAACACCTTTGATACCATGTTAGCTTTGGAGATAGATAAGAGAAAGAAATTATGTGTATTAAATTATTTCAAACAATACAAAAGAGCCCTATATATATAGGGGTGGAGAGGATACAAGAAAGAAAACAAACAACAACAACAACAACAAGCCTTTATCCCACTAGGTGGGGTCGGCTACATGGATCAAACGACGCCATAGTGGTCTGTCGTGAATCATATCTCTAGTGAAACCATTCGCCTCTAAATCCTTCTTAATAGTTTCACCTATAGTTTTTCTAGGTCTTCCTCTGCCTCTAACAACTAGGCTTCCCTCCATATGATCAACTCTCCTAACCATGGCATCTGCAGGTCTCCTCCATACATGCCCAAACCATCTAAGTCGAGATTCAACCATCTTTTCTGTAATAGGTGCCACCCCAACTCCCTCTCTGATGGTAACATTCCTGATCTTATCTTTCCTAGTCTTGCCACTCATCCATCTCAACATTCTCATCTCAGCTACACTTAGTTTATTCTCGTGTTGGCTTTTGACCGCCCAACACTCAGTCCCATATAACATTGCTGGTCTAACCGCGGTACGATAGAATTTTCCTTTTAACTTGAGTGGTACCTTTTTATCACATAACACACCCGAAGCTTTCCTCCATTTCAACCATCCTGCTTGAATCCGGTGATTTACATCTCCCTCTATCTCCCCATCTTCTTGTATAATGGATCCAAGATACTTAAACCGAGTGACTTGTGGTATGACATTATCCCCAACTTTTACCTCTAAGTTAGTAGTGCTCCGCCTTTTATTGAACTTGCACTCCATGTATTCTGTCTTACTTCTGCTTAAACGAAAGTCATGCGCTTCTAAATTTTGTCTCCAAGTTTCCACCTTCCCATTTAGCTCTTCTCTGGACTCACCCACTAGGACAATATCATCTGCAAACAGCATACATCGCGGTGCTGGCTCTTGAATGTGTTCCGTGAGTACATCCAAGACCAAGGTAAACAGATAAGGGCTCAAAGCTGACCCTTGGTGTAGTCCTATAGTTATAGGAAAATCTTCTGTGGACCCACTATGTGTTCTCACACTAGTCATAGCTCCTTCATACATGTCCTTGATAACACGAATATAGGCAATCCTAACCCCTTTCTTCTCTAGGGCTTTCCACAAAATCTCTCTGGGTACCCTATCGTACGCCTTCTCCAAGTCAATGAAAACCATGTGTAGGTCCTTTTGATCCCTCCGATATTGCTCCATCAAACGCCGCAACAAGTAAATTGCTTCCATGGTCGACCTTCCGGGCATAAAACCAAATTGATTATCTAAAATGCTGGTTTCTTTTCTTAGTCTCCGCTCAATCACCCTTTCCCATAACTTCATAGTATGACTCATGAGTTTAATCCCCCTGTAATTGGCACAATTTTGTATATCCCCTTTATTCTTATAAATCGGGATTAGGGTGCTTCTCCTCCATTCTTCCGGCATCTTCTTTGACCTCAATATCTTGTTGAAAAACCTTGTGAGCCAACCAATGCCTTTATCACCTAGACCCTTCCAAACCTCAATAGGTATACTATCTGGCCCAACTGCTTTACCACTATCCATTCGTATCAATGCTTCTTTCACTTCCTTTTCTTGAATTCTGCGATAAAAGGTGAAATTTTGGTCATCCTCTCGCATGTTCAGCTCATCTCCACATGCTAAAATCTCGTAACCTTCATTAAATAATTTGTGAAAATAGTTCTTCCATCTCTCTTGTATGTCTTGTTCTTTAACCAAGACATTACCTTCTTCGTCCTTAATGCATCTCACTTGATCCAAGTCTTTTGTCTTCCTTTCTCGACCTTTAGCAAGTCGGTAAATAGCTTTTTCCCCAGCTTTGGTGCCTAAAGATTGGTATAATCCATCAAAAGCTTTAGTCCTCGACTCACTCACCGCCTTCTTAGTCTCTTTCTTTGCTTCTTTGTAAGATTCCCAATTTTCCGCATTCTTACATAGAGACCAAGCTTTAAAGCATTTCCTTTTTACCTTAACTTTATCTTGTACACTATCATCCCACCACCAAGATTCTTTATCCCTAGGTCCACACCCTCTTGATTCACCCAGCGTCTCTTTAGCTATCTTCCTGATCCCCTCGGCCGCCTTGTCCCACATATCATTTGCGCTTCCGTTTGCCTCCCAAAACCCTCCCTCCAGCACCTTGTGTTGAAAGATCCTTTGTTTTTCACCCTTCAAATGCCACCATCTAATCCTTGAAACCTTACCTTGGCCCCTTCTCTTCACTTTCCCCTTAACTCGTATATCCATCACCAGGACTCTATGTTGGGTAGTCAAGCTCTCTCCAGGTATGACTTTACAGTCCATACAACTCTTTCGATCTCCTTTCCTAAAGAGGAAGAAATCGATCTGCGAGCATGCTGCCCCACTCTTGTATGTGATGAGGTGCTCCTCCCGCTTCTTAAAACATGTATTGGCAACCATAAGATCATAAGCAGACGAGAAATCAAGGATAGATTTTCCCTCGGTATTTACCACCCCAATGCCATAACCTCCATGCACCCCCCTATAGTTTTCAGAAGAGCTCCCTACGTGCCCATTCAGATCCCCTCCTAGGAAAATCTTTTCTCTAAGTGGTATATCCTGGATCAAGCCTTCTAAGTCCTCCCAAAATTTTATCTTGAGGTGTTCTTCACACCCGACTTGAGGTGCATAAGCACTTATCACATTAAAAGTGTCCTGCTCCACTACGAATTTTAGGGCTAGGATCCTATCTCCTACCCTCTTTACATCTACAATGTCCTTCTTCCACCATTTGTCGACAATTATACCCACTCCATTTCTCGATTTAACCTTGCCAGTGTACCAAAGCTTAAAACCCGAAGTGTCTAATTCCTTCGCCTTAGCTCCAACCCACTTAGTTTCTTGAAGGCACATGAAATTGATCCTCCTCCTGATCATAGTGTCAACTATTTCCATCGATTTTCCTGTGAGTGTGCCTATATTCCAAGTCCCAAAACGAATCCTCCTATCATGAACTAGCTTCTTTACCCGCACCCGTTCACAAAGATGCGGGAACCCTTGCTTATTTTTCACTACACCCAGGCGGCGATGTAGCGGCCCTTGCTCATTTGTCACTGGACTCGGACGATCCAGCGCGTTGCTTCTGGGCAACGACCTAGCATTAACACTCTTATATCGTTTGTCCATGTCATAAAGATTCGACTAAGTTTAACGTTGGCTGCCGACTGCCTAACACAACCCTCCTCCTTTACCCGGGCTTGGGACCGGCAGCATTGAAGTAACACTGGAAAGCAGTTGTACAAATATTCTAACAGTTATTTTAAATAAGAGGCTAGTCAAGCACAATAACAAAGCAGTTGTACAAGTCCTTGTCTACTGCCTGAAGCTGCAGCCACGTGGGAGGATTATGACTACTTCAAAAGGTTTCCTAACTTTGCTCCTTGAGGACAATAAGTTGTTGAAGAGGGGGCCATTTGTCATAATGTGAGCAAGTGAAAAAATTGGTGGGAGTCAGTAATAAATGTTAAGTTTGAACTAAGCAAGGAGGTGCCGTTTTTAGTTTGAGTCAATGTCGTTTTACTAGAGTTAGTAATTATTGTTTTTAGTCCTTTGTGATGTCGTTTTGCCGGAGTAGTTTGTTAGGGGAGCTGATTTTTTATTGGTTGTTATATTCTTCTTCCAACCTTTATATGTGATGTAATTGCTGAATGAAAAAGATCTGGAAAACATAATTATTCTCTTATCTAATTCTCTTCATTCTTCTTACAACCCTAATTCTTACCAAGTTAAGGAATGAATCACAATTGTGATCCTTTCGGTGGGTACGTAGTGGTGCATCGTGTGGTCAGATTAGTGCGTGCTTAATTTCAATTATCCAGCTTCATTGTTAATTAGGGTTGTCTTTGATGAAATGCCGCAAATAAAGAAGCCGGATGAGAGGTTGCTTAAATTGAATTGCGATGCGGCTTTTGATGCTTTGTGTGTGATTTCAACGCCAAAGATTTTAAGGGACCAGTGAAGATTCATTATTCATTTATTTTTATTCTTGGACGTTTTAAACTAAAAGTCCATTTTTCATTTTGAGATATAGTTGCTGAATATGTATATACTAACTTTGAATACAATGTTTAGTTTGAGATATGTAGCTCAAGTCAAAAAAGGTTTTGAATTTGGCTTGTGAATTACTTAGTTCAAGCCTTAATAACTACATTTTATATCATAAAAGGTTTTTAATAGGGCTTGTGATATTCTCTTATTTTGGAATACTTTGAGAGTTCTAGCTTTTATACGAGAAACAATCAATTTTTACATTTGGAGATTGAGCTTACACAAGTCTTGACTAGTAAGTTTTAATTTTCTATTTTTAACAATATCAATATACTAAAGCTTATGATATATAGTGAATGATTTTTGTTATTAATCATGATTAAACTAAATTTAATGCATTCATAAAATATATGAAAGTCACATCCAACTTTTATTTTAAGACAAAAAAAAACCAAAAAAAAAACCACATTGTTGGGTTTACCTATCAAACCATCACCATTGGTATGCCAATAGTCTAAAATTTCCTTTGTTTGGCATGCAACAGTTGCTCTAAAATGGGGAAATGGGGAGTAGAATAGTAGAGAAATGCTAAAGGTAACATGCGACAAGCATTTACCATAGCCGATGCTGAGAAAATCATCTGACCATGGCCGATGTTCTCAACATTGACTGTTTTTTTTTTAAATATGGCTAGAGCCAATATTCATTAAATCAGCCAAAGAAATTACTTCAGCCGATCTTTATTAAATCGGCCAAGCCATTCTCTTCATTTCGAAAAAGAGCCTTTATCAAACAGCTATTTTAACTCTCTATATATAACTTTCAATCCATAACTTTATTTTCACTTCTCATTTTTATTTTTCAAGTTTTTGGTTTTCTCTCATTTATAGAATTTTAAATTTGATTTTTATTTGATAAAATAATTTATCTATTGTTTACTTTTGAAATAAAAATTAGTAAATTATGTCTAAAAATCGCATATCAAATATGACATCGGTAGATGATGAAGCACTTTGTCGATCCTACATACTAGTTAGCGTCGATTCGATAACGGCTTTTTTTTGTACAATTTTTAAATAAACATGTACTTTAAATGTAAAACAAATTTATATTATACTAAATTGCAAAAAAAAAAATTGTAGATATATAACAAATAGCAAACATTCATATAAAATTGAAACAAATTTATACTATACTAAATTTTGTATACAATACAAAATCTATAAAATAAAAATTTTACCTTTCTCTATTGCAGTCTTCAAATAGCAATATTCTATCCTATATTTTTTAATTTTTGTTTTTATTTTTTGATGAGTGTATATTGAAAGGGGTGTGAAATGATAGAAATGAGGAAATGGTTGGGAGGGAGATGTTACCGTTACACTAGGACAAAGTAGCTCACAGCCGATGCACAGAGGGAGAAATGTTACAGTTACTCTAACCGTTGGAGAAGGTTGGGAAAAAGTAGCTCACAACCGATGCACAATGCATCGTCTGTAGAGTTAAAATCCATGGCTGATGTTTAGTAAATCGGCGATGATATTTTTTCCTTTCTCCTCTTCCTTTTTAGTGCAGTCTCTGACAAATTGATATCTTTAATTTACCATTTTTAACATACCAATTCCCACTTCCAATAGAGATTGTCTCATGCCCCTTTCCCTCTTTCCACCTGGAAGAAGTAAAGAAGGGAAGACCAACAAAGAAAGTCTCCTCATCAATTGTTATATCACCCCCGAGACTTTATACTACTAGCTAGTATTTATTACTAGTTTAGAGGTTTGCCTGAAATACTATTTAATAATGGGAATTGCTTGATGTGCTCTACTCGATTACTTTAGCATGCACATCAAAAAGTGACAATAAAAATCTTGAGAAACTGTTGCTAAATGGCATTTTTAAATACTAGACCACCAAAACGTCCATTTAAACAAGTTGAGTCAATAAATTGTAAACATGATAAAATTATACAATAACATGATACAAATCCACACGAAAATATAAGTTAATGTGTGAACTTTTAATGAATTCGAGTGATTATCGAGTTCACCCGTTAGACACAAAATATTAACGAATCGGTTATGGGTAACGCATAAGACCTGTTAATTATTAATTAAAACGTTTAAAATAAATTAAAAACTGTTAAAATATTCAATAAAACTCTTTACATTTTTTAATATTTATCTTTTCTTTTTTGTTTAGTAATTTTAATTCTACATTGATCTTATTTCTAGTATAATTTTTTCTAAAATTATTTTATTTTATTTTTATAAAATTTATTCCCCTTAATAGGTATAAATGGGTCGTGTCGGATCACCCAATAACATAATGAATTGTATACAAATTACAAGAATATCACCCGATTGTTTATCAGGTCGTGTTCGAGTGGAGTTAAAAATTACCCGCATCTGACACCGGCTTGAAATGACCTATTAACAGATCTAATGACTTGTGCCAGAGTGTCCAAATTTAAACACGACATTGAATTAAATTAAGCATGAATGGACTACTAAATAAGTCTATCAATGAATAAAATTGTAATGAAAACTCAATTAGCATAGTCCGTTTGAATTACATTTGTGTAATTGTGTTTACATAGCCCTATTATCTAGAGGCGGGCCTATGTGTAGTGGAAAAAATATTGTGCCCCAACCCCATCCTTTTATTTTAAGATAAAAATTATTCTTTGACCTTTTTATTATATGCATATTTTACATTAGAGATATACAATTAAATTTGTGTACCCTTTAATATTCGTTTCAGACTCCGTCACTGCTATTACTAGTTTGTCCAATTCAATTCATATATTTCGATTATCTTGTTGTAATATCCACTCAAATAAGTAAATTAATAAAAGAAAAGAAGATATACGTTGGTGCATGATAAAAGCACCTCTTTATTTTATTTAACAAAACTACTCTTAATACTACAGACTTTATTAATTTATTTATGCATATCACGGGTTACTCAAAATAATGCGAAAAACAACTTGAACGATTCTGCCGTCAAACTAACCGTCTTGAAAATGTATCAGACTACGCTTTCTATGTTTTCTCCTTCTTTAGTATTCACAAGGTATGACCGAAATATAAACACAATCATGACAACATATCACCAAAAAGAAAATATTAACAATCAACATCATACTTGGTTATGACTTGCCGAATTTTATTCTCGTACATACTCAACAATGAGTTAATGTACACTTTTTGGCAATATGTTACCGACACAGATTTTAGACTACCACATACATTTTTGTATTTCTAACATCACTCTGTAAATGAAAGCGACTCTTATAAAAAATAATATATATATATATATATTTCAATGTAATTTTTAAGATAAAAGGTAATAGGTGCCTTACTAAGCCCCTACATGCTGTACGTAAATTTGATCAATATAAGAATCAAAAAATCCATCTCAACTTTTTTTTTCCTTTAGAGTTAGGGAGATTTAGCTCCCTTTTAACCGTACAAACAAAGAAGCCCCCTTTTAACCGCACAAACAAAGAAACTCTCCTCCCACTATTGTGAGTTGAACCCTTGACTATAATATAAAGGTAGAGATTGTCTACTACTAAGCTAACCCCTCTTCTCTATCCTAACTTTAATATTTAATTTTTACTAGATGGTAATATTGTGATGAATGTCTTGTCAATAACGATTGACGCCAAGACAGTAAAAACTTAGAATTTTCATTAGTTAAAACTTGTGTATAAATATTGATGAATAAGATAGAAGATAACTTGTACTACAATAATAATATTGTTTGGCAATAGGGATGGTATAAATGTATAATTAACGATATGTTGCAAGTTTAAAAGATCGAGAATAAAAGATTAATTGGGAGCTTAGGATAGGAAACAAAATTTTAGCTGCAGTGAGAAGAAGTATTAACTTATTTTAATCTTGTGTGCAAGTTTAGAAAAGAAGATTGTGTATTTTATCTCGTCTTGCAACTTGAGAAGATAAAAATAAAATTGAATATTTTAAAGTTTTGCTATGTATATTTTGTTAAGGATTAACTATATTTTAGTACGTTATACTGTCACCGAAATTTCATTTGAGACAATATATTTATTTTTTTTAAAATATAACAAGTTTGTTTTTGTTTGTTTTCAATCAATACAGCCACTATCTTGGCCTTCTAACGCCGTCAAACAAAGATGACGTGGCATCATGTTTGTCATTTTAGCTTGCCAACTCGAATGTACAGTCAGATAAAAAAAACATCGTAAGCTCGAAAACGGTGCCGTTTTCAACTGCAACAATTAGAGACTTTCTCAAATCTATCGCCTCATTTTTTTCGGCGGTGGACCTTCATTCTTAACCTCTTGTTCGTCAACTATCTCATCGAAGTCGTAAATCTTCAAGCCAATCTCTCATTTGATCCAACTGAACACACTATTCTTCTCTAACGGAAAGTAAATCAATCCAACTGTGCACACAGAGCCAAGGAGATGATTTTTCCTTGCACTTCCATTGCTCAACTTTTTGTCATTGAAAACCTCAATTTCAAGCTCTTCGAACTCCATAGTCCTCAGATCGGAGACTGTAAACTTTAGGCTCTTGTTCCATACCGGATTCAAGTTCCGATGCACCGTGGGCAAACATTTCTTATGGCTTTTGAAGTCTGCAGCGATGAACGAACTGGAGCTGCTAAGCCCGTCCTTAAGTAGGAGGTCCTTGGGGTCGATTACTTCGGCGATTAGTTTGTGGATTGTCCTCGATTGGTTTTCTGGCTGCATAATTATAGTGTTATGTTTTGATCGGAGGGAGTAGAGTTAAGGTTCTGGTGAGAGAGATACAGGGGAATTTGGATAAAGAAGGGTTTTTGTAAGTTATGTTCTGATATGGATATTAAGAAATGGGTATTAAGGCTTTAATTTTTTTTCTAATTTTATAAACATATCTGACTCTACATAAACGTGGCACCCAACTTTCACAAATGGGTGCCACATCAGATTTCAATTGACGGAGTTTATATGGTGTATTAACATAAGGAATTTTCGAAACCAAATAGAAAGAAGGATGTTATTTTTGAAAAAAAAAAGTATATTGTATCGAATGAAATTTCGATGACAGTACAATGCAGTAAAATGTAGTTAATCCTTTTGTTGAAGTAAATTAATTTATGTGACCCTATATAAGCATTGCTTCAACGTTAAGGAGCTTAGTTGATAAGAATTCATATACTTTATGGCTAAGTATTTGAATAAGTCAAAGATTGTCGCTTTGAATAAGTCAAAAGTTAGCGGCTTTGAATTGGTCAATGACGGTGGAAGAATACAAATTAATTTTAAATTAGTTATCATATTGGTTTGTAATTAGTTGTCATCATGACAACTAATATACAACTAATGACAACCAAAGATAACTAATAACAACTAATATGCAATTAATGACAAATAAGCATTAAGTTGCATATAAGTGAGGGGACTATGAGCGCATAATTTAAATTTAGAGAATCTGATAAATGAACTGACCCTTTCCTAATAACAGGGACTGTATCACCATTAGCTGTGGAAATAAGCTTTTTGGATGAGGAGGTAAGAGATTTGACCTGTCTAAAATCGAATGTCATGTGATATGTAGCACTAGAATTAATTATCCACCTATTATTTAAAACAGATGCATAATTTAATGCCTTACTAGGTGTCCTCGTGATTGTAAACAATCTCGAAAAATTGTTGTCATTACTGCGATTGAAATGATGACTTCGAGAATGATCCCATCAGTCTAGATAACCAATTACTCCATAACACCGCTTCTCTGAATGCTCGATTTGTCCACATATTGAACATGGTAAATATTTTGAATTAGATTGATTCTGTAAAATGCGGTTATAGGCTATTGTGAGGCTTTGTAGTTGAAACTGTAAAATAGATGCAAATTTAGGAAAAATAAATAATGTAATCGTGTGCAAAATGCTCAACAAAATAGGGAACTGTTTAAGTTGGTTGAGAACTGGTCAAAAAACAACTGAACCGATGTAAGAAATAATGCACTGCACCTGATTTTGTTACTTAGAGATTGAATCTAGAAATTTTGAGGCCGTGGTTGTGTTCAGAAGGTTGAAAAATGCTAGGAACTGGTCTAGTCTCCTGAAGAACCGGTAAAAAAACCTGTGAACCAGACAGTTTAACGTGGAAAGAACCCGTCCGGTTCAAGTCAATGGTCAACGTGGAAGGTGACGTGGCAGCTACGTGGCCGGTGATGTTTAATATTGTTGCGAATGCTAGGATTTGAACTAGAGACAAGGTTGTGGATATTTAATCCTCTTACCACATGAGCTATGCGCTTCTTTGTTGCATATGCTCACGTAGTTTTATTTAAACAGGTTTCTTAACGTCAAATCTGAGGTGGCGTGTGGTTGAACCGCAACTATGGTCTATATTCACTCTCCGCGCATGAGAGCGTGTGCTTGGGAATTTTTTGGGTTTTTAAACGAGGTTGTGATTGTCTGGATTAGGCGATCGAGGTGGTATGTGTGTTGGCGGAGTTTGGGCTTAAGGTTTGATGAACAATTGCGGGTTTTGTTTGATAATGGTGGTTAGTTGGCGGGGTCGTGGTGGTTAGTTGGCAGGGCCATGGTGTCTGGTTAATAACTTCCTTCTGATACCCTGGTTAATAACTTCCTTCTGATACCACCTTGAGAATAAGAGAGAATAATTTGATTCCTTAATGTTTATACAATAAAGCCCTTATTTATAAGGTTATATACACAAACGAGAAACCTAATAAAATAAGGAAACTAAAAAATAGATTAGAACAAAACTAATATTACTTCCTCTGCCATAAAAACTAGTTTTGGAGCCCAACACTTTTAAAGCTCAATTTGTTGTAAACCCAAACTGGAAAAATATAAAATTTATGTATAAACCTAAATAGGAAAAAACAATTTGATAAGAAGTGGGTAGTTGAAAACGACGCAGCAACTAAATAGAATGGTTTGGTGCCTACAAGATTATTATTCTCTTTTCGAGGTTTGTTAAGTTATAATACACATTTAGTGGTGTTGCAAGCACAATAATTGAGCTACACAAATTCTAGACGACAATAATGGTGTTCGCAGCATGTATTAGAAACACGTAAAGTTTTACAACGCTGGAAAATGAAAATACGTGGAAAATAAAACAATCAACAACAGTACTTTTTCTTCATTCTTTTTTTTTTTTGGGCGAAGTACAAAAAGGAAGAAAGATTAAAGTCAATGGGCGATTTTTTTTCCTTTGTCACATAGTGTCCGTGCCAGATTTCGCCCACCTTGATTAATTTTCTCTCAATAGTATCCTCTCCTCCCCAATACCTAAGAAAGAGTTACATTTATGGAGGCAAACTATCAGAGATTTTGCAGCTGCTGGAATTCGACCCGGATAGTTCTTAGTATAATCAAAAGTTGTACCTAGTGCACTACCACTAGAGCATTCTTAGTAATTACCGGGCGAAACTTTGAATAGCAATTGTTAAATTTGATTTTATCCTTCTTTATTGGATAATGTTAACGTATCCCCTAAGAGCACGTGTTAAATATGTTATAAATGAAAATAATTAAATATTGCACAAGAATTAATGCATCATTAGGTTTTTATTTTTTCTATATTTAATTTATGTAAGATTGTTCTTTATTTTAATAAATAAAGCAATGGAGTTTAACTTAATATGGAAGCTTAAGGATCTTATGGTGTGTATTTGACGTGCCGGATAGAATTATTTAATCACATCCGAACGGGATAAAACAATCCCACCTCTTAGGTGGGATTTGTTAATCCCTCTCTCTGTGGGATAAGGAGGTTAAGTGTGATAAATGATCGGCCCAGATATCCAATCCCGATGAACACTAAACATGGGATAGGATAAAATTATCATATCTCGCTCTCTTATCCTATGCGTCAAATGCAACGAATAGAGCAATGGAGTTTAACTTGATACGAAAGCTTAAGGATCGTAGCTCGACCTACATTAAAAACTTTATCCAAACTCGGCTCAAAACATAATAACGAACTGACCTAAATTTGGACCAGCCTGTAAAATATTATAAGCCCAGTGAGTTTCCATTGTTGAATAAACCTACAAAATTGGCATACCAAAGATTCAACTAGGTCCAGGGTTGGTTCGGTTCCTTTTTCAAAAAAATCAACCAAAACCCCAAACTTTTTAACACTACTCAATATCACTCACTATCAATGTGTATATGTTATTAGGTTATGTTTTTTTTCATAAAATTTTAGAATTATGTGATTTGATAAATCATAAGATTTTAATATCTTATAATTTTCAATTTAGGTGTTATTTTAAAAAATTTAGAAATTTTCATATGTAATTTATAAAATATTCAAATATTCAAATATAAGATTTGATTAAGTAAGATTCTTATTCATTTATGTGTTTTAGTTAAAGTGAAAAAGCCTTGTTGACAAATAATGGAGGATAAATAATATTAAAACCAAATGGATCAAATTCAAACTCCGTAATTCGACATGAGATTCTAAAATTTCAATTTGTTGAGCAGATTATAAAATCACGTAATTTACATGATTTCAAAATTTGAACAATTTTTAAAATATCGAAAGTTATTCAAAAGAACAGTCATTAATTACATAAATTAAATGTAGTCTTATGGAATTATTATTGTTGGAATGTTTCATGTCCGTAAATTAATTACTGTTTGGGATGCCTTAGTCATTTTAATTGGAGACCAAAGATCCTCCATTTCATTAAGGAAGTTTTTAAACACACCCACAAAACTATTTTTCTCATTTCATGTTGAGTAAACTTACTTTTTACCCCACCAAAAAATTTCAATTTCTTGCTACTCTCCCCACCATTTTCTTAAAATCCAAACAAGACTTTATTCCATATCTCTCTTATTCCAAACTCACGACTACATTAACTCACAGCACTCCATAAACATACTCTTAATTCAGTGTAATTCCCTTCACTTACCTTAATTGAGATCTCCAATTCCCTTCATAACGATAATAATTGAAAAAAGGAAAAAAAGATTGAGAAAACCCAGAAATTATGAACTAGTCTACTCATTCTTATCACTTCCCTTATTAAATCTTTGAATGGAGCAACAAAAATTGGTACTGTAGTGGTGGGAATCTTTGGCCATTGATGGCTTCGTACCAATATATGTTTCGTTATCCTCTTTTAAATCATAACCTATTAGTTTTAATTAGTGAGTGGAATTAATCGGATGGGAGTAAAGAATTTCTGCAATGAAATGCATTAAAGCACACCTTTGAGCCCTTAAGATATCATCGGTAACAGAGGCGGAAAATTGGTGGTATTGAAAGGTTAAGAGGTTAAAGATTGTTTGGCTGAGAAAAATGAGTTTCTCTTTTAATTTTTTTAAAATGAGGTGGGGTGAATTGATTGTTTTTGTGGGTTAATTTCTAAATATCCTTTATTAATTAGGTATAACCCATACCGTACGCTCAGGTACGGCTTACAATTAAAAGGTATAACATAAGAGCAATTGGTTTGAAAGACTCTCTTCATAATTATATCTAATTCAAAATGGGTAAAAACCTCCATGAAAATGTTTTTTAAGAAAAATTTAGAGAATAATTAATATTTTTTTTGAAATAAGAGCATGTTTTTTAATCTTAGTATCGTAGATTCCCTGTTTATCAATTGTATTTTAAAATTAGAGCTTTAATTAAAATTGTGTTTTGTGCAAACTTCACTTTGTATCCAAAATTTAATGCATATTAGTTTTACATGATAATTTTTATTTTTTAACAAGTATATTTTTATATGTCAATGATGTAATCATAAAATAATCTCAAATAAACCCCAATACGTACTAATGTATTAAAAAAATAAGGATTGCAAATTTAACTTTACATAACCCCAAAAAATTATCATGTGTGTTTTATTAATAAATAGGTTTAAACTTGTAATTTGTTGAATAACGCAAAAGCATTATCAATTAAAACACTTAAAAATAGCAATTTGCTAAAAAAAATGCAATGCAAACTTAATTTTGCACGATACTATAAAAAATTATAATTCAAAAATCTATTGCAAAATTAATGTTGCACTCCTTTTGGAATTTGGTCAACTACTGAAACTTAATTTAAAAAATATTATTTCTAATTCTTATGCAGATTTTTTTTTCAAACAAGCTTATGTTTAAATTTCAAAATAAAGACACTCTTCTTTTAACCTAAAATAACTTTTCTCCATTTTTCCTTTATATATGAAGCTTCGGCGACCACTATTAGAGCGACAAAGTTTCAGAGAACTCATTAGAGCGCTAACACATGTAATGCAAATCAATTTTTTGTACTAGATCTGCATGCAACTTAAGATATAAATTTTTGTGTAGATATATATTTGCCATAAGGGTGAGTTTGTTTTGTTGCCTGAATCGAAATGCTAAATCTGAAGACAAAATAATGTTTTTGAAATTTGAAAAATCTATTTGTATTATGTCTGATTGTCATACATTGGAATGCTAAATGAATTTAATTTGGACAATTTTATCATTATTTTTTTATTTTATAAAGATGATTATATCTAATTAAGAACATAATGTTATATTTAACAAATTACAAAATAATAAGGGTGATTTGTACTTAGGTACCCAAAGTTTTACCATAATTGGATATTGGTATCCATTTTTTTACATATTGGAATCGTGGTACCCATTTTTAATTTTTTGGGTACTTTGGTACCCATTTTTGACGATTCCGTTAGTTGACCATTTGTTATCGTTAAGTCAATAAAAAAGGTGATTTGATTTCCTTAATATACCCTTTTTATCCTATACACCAATACAAACCAAAGCCCTAAGTGAAACCCTAAAAAACCTAATTAATTAATTGTTCATCTTCATCTTAGCTTCTTCACCATTAATAATTCTTGAGCAAAACCAAATGTACCCATTTCATAAATCCTTGAAATAACCAAACCCATTTCATTACACACTACACCCATTTATCTCTCTCAACACCCCCTGGTTGCCATTATCACAATGATGTGCCAAGAAATTGGTACATTTTGGCCTATTAAAATATACTTTGGAGAGCATATATTTTTATATTTTTTGTGTTTTTACTAATTGTTAGGTATTTGGAATTAAATCAAGAATATTTAGAAGGAAGAAAAGATTCGCTGCACGCAATGCCTATGTTTGAGCCAATTCTGATACTTATCTGTAAGGAATTTGAAGAAAACTCTAGAGACAAAAGTTTTAGATCTTTGAGTTAGCTATGCACAGGCAAAAACCTTGGGTCAATCCGAATTCGGAGCGCAAAGTTATGGCTGGAATACTATCAGTGCACCTAAGGAATTAATTCCAGCAAGAATGTGCCCAGGCCCACTAGCAGCCCACTCATTAACTGCAGTAGCCCAGCAACCTTACCTAATTAAACCCAAGCCCATTAAGTTATTAATTACCCTAAGACATCGTCTCCAATATAAATAGAAGGCAGCATGCAACAAGAGAGATGCATCACACGGACAACAGCCACAGCACTAAAACAGAGGGCCTTAAGTTTTTTTCCTTCCTTCTTTTCTTTTCTTTCTTTATTTGTTGCAGAGCCTTTGTTTCTTTATTGTTGATAATATTTGGATACTTGGATCCTTTGTGGACCATTATAATTAATTCAGAGTTATTTATCTTTTTCAATTTATTTACGCGTACTCAAGTAAATATTTAGTTTATTTAATTATGTTTTGTATTTTAATTACAAGCATGCTAGGCTTGGCTATTTTCTAGGGTTGAGGATGATTATATATGATTGATTACATTGCACGTATTCATTCTAATTAACTTTACCCATTTAAAGCTTTAATGTTAAAAACAATTATTCCTATTGTATGCTAGTTTTGATTAATAAAAAAATAAGATTGAATTCTCATTATAATTTGTTGAATTCAGTTTATGATTTGTTAAAAGCGGGTATAAATTGTGTTTTGACGGATATAGTGAGTATTTTGACCTTATACATACATTTGGCTGTTGAAGAATTAATAATTGAATTCTAAAAATTAATTGAGCTTAATTGATTTTATTTTCTGCATTTAATAGAGTTGAAAGACCAAATTAGTGTGAGATAAAGAGTAGCGTTTATTAGGCATGACTATTAGGAATATGATATCAAATATATGACTCTGCCACCATAATATTTTATTAATTAATTATTTTCCAAGTATTTTATTAATTAATTATTTTATTAGTATTTTATTAATACTTTATTAATTAATTATTTTATTCGTATTTTTAATTGATAATTTATCTCTCCAAATTTCAAAGCTAGATTATAAATTAATTAAAATTAGTGAGTGAAATACGTATGTTCCATCCGTCAAATCCCCAGTGTTTGACCTCGCTCTTGCCTAAGCTATACTAGTATCTGATTCGTGCACTTGCGAGTAAATAAAACATTCACAATACACAACCTTCACACACCATTTTCCTTGTCTCCACCCCCGTTTCTCCGACGCCATGCCACCTCTCATCGCTATACCTCATACTTCGTATCCTTGCACAATCACCACAATACTACTGTTGACCTAAATGTCTTAATCTTATTTTGATAATAACAATAAATAATCATGTGTAATTTAACATGTTTCTTGATATAAGTTTATAGTTTATTATCTTATGAATTCAAGAAAAGCATAGATTTTACGAATAAAGCATGCCACGTGACAAGAATCATTCAATCTATATTCGATCAAGTCAGCAAAGCATTGGACAAGTCAAGAAAGATCAATCTTATCACAATGCAATTCATGAAGATCAAGATCAAAGAAATATGTAAAAGTTTCAAGACAAAAGCTTCAAGTGAAGACCAAATTAAAAAAATAAATCAAAGCATTTAAAGACTCGACAATTCGATAATTGAGTGATGTTTAGGATTTTATGTAAAGTTTCTTGATTGATCATTTTTATAGCTCAAACATGATCATGTATCATTTAGAGATTGAATCAAACAAACTTAGAATTGAATTTATTTGAAAACATCATTCTTACAAAAATCGATTTTGAAATAAATTCATATTAATTTCAATTGATCATATTTTGAGTTTTTTCGAAAATATGTGTCTTAGGAACATATTTTTAAGGTCCACAAAGCATTAGAATTAATTTTGAAGCTAAATTGCAAAAGTCCAAAACTTAGGATTTTGGCCTCATGGACAAAGCCTATCAGTCGACTGACAAGCTTTGCTCAGTCGGCTAAGGGTCAATCAATCGACTGATGAGCTTTGCTTAGTCAACTAATACCTCAGAATATAGACGTTGAATTTCTAATTTTTTACCATTTTTGGTACCAAACTTCTATCAAACCTTTCAAACGGCTATATTATCTTTGGGACTATATATTGGACATCAAAGACACAGTTTGACAAGCTTGAATCACTATAGAAACACAATCTTTATCTATCTTCATCATTCAAAGATTCAAGAACACATTTTGATCAATCATTCATTCATTGAGTTATAAATCTTGATCAAACAAGATAACTTTAGTGTGAGCTTCAAATTGTATCTATCAAACACTTAAGAGAGTTATTATTCATTGGTGTGAATCACCAAACACTTTGTAATATTCTTTTGTAAGAGGTAAATCTCACAAATTAGCAAGAAGGTCAATTATTGTAGAGTGTAGTGAGACAATTACACTTGAGTGTTGTGAAAGGTAAATCTCACAAGTTAGCAAAAGAGTATATCTTGTGAGAAGTGTAGTGGATATAGCTACATTGCGAGTGTTGTGTGTATAACAACATTTGTATTGCGATTTGATTTTCACACAGAAGAAAATCAATTTTAGTGAAAATTCTCAAGGGACTATCCGAGCGTGGACGTATGGTTTAGGAAACCAAACCGCATGAACAAAACATCTTGGGCTTCAATCGGTTCAATCTTTTTAACTCAAGCTATTTATTTTCTTGTTATATCAGTACTTGATCTTAGGTTTTTTTGATTGATTTGATTGTTTTTCTTGATATGTTTGTTTAACTTTGTTGTATTGCTTAAACATTTTTAGAAAAATTTTTAATTTCGTATTAAGTTTTAAAAATCATATTTACCCCCTCTAGGGTTGATTTCCGGCCAACAACCACCACCAGGTTCACTGCCAACGATGAGGGAATTAATATGCGAATAAAAAAAAGAAAGTATAACCAAGACATGTTAATTTAAATTTACTATCCAATTATATAGTAATGGACGACGACTATATTTAAAGATTGGGGAGTTTTATTACATTTGATATCTTGCAGAACACCACGGCCAGCGGCCCGTACCACCATCGTCGGTGCACGCCACCTCACAGTGCCGCACCTCTGTACACCATATCTCTGCACAATCAACACAACCTCACCACCGGGCCCACTGCGTACCATGATCTCCAATAGTAATTCCTTCACGTTACGGGTTTAAGAAACTGAGGATTTTCACTTAACGGATTTAGGGATCAAAAGTAAAAAGGGGTTTGGTTATTTTTTGAACAAATTCGAGTTTTATGTTGATGGATTTGGGAGACATACATCAAATTTGGGAGGGGGTGGATTTTGTAAAAGTTAGGAAAAAATTGATCAAGTAGATTAGCATTGAAAAGAGCACTTTTTGTAAATGATGATCGGTGATAGGAAAATGGTGAAATACATATACGTAAGGGTATTGTGGTCATTTTATAAGGCACTTGACCATCAATTAGCTGAATCGTAAAAAATGAGTACTAGTGTACCCAAAAAATTAAAAATGGGTACCAAGATAACAATATGTTAAAAAATAGATACCAAGATCCAATTATAACAAAACTTTGAGCACCAAAAAATAAATCACCCAAATAATAATTAACTACATAAATCAATACTACTAACAACACATAAAATAAAATTTCTACCAGACAAATTCTAAACATGACATAATACTTATCAAAGTCATTCTAGTTAAGTATTCGTACTCATATCCATTAATCAAGTACAACACTTTTACGGGGAGAGATCGAAAAGTGAGATAACCAAGATCGGTTGATTTTATACTTGGGGTAGATCTTTTGATGTAATTTGATAAAAATGAATATGACAAAAGAGGTATTTTACCTGTTTTAAAACTTAAGTATTAAGTGTTAAGAGAGAGGAGATCAATTTGGTTTTTAGTAGGCAAAGTAAATAATCAAATTTAAATTTTAAAGCTACTAATAATATTTAAAACTTTTGAAGTCTGAATGGACCATTCATTCGAACTTCAGATGTACAAACAAACAACACCTAAATCTATAAGCACTGCAAATTTATTTTTGTACTAAATTCGTAAAATATTAACTCTATAAATTTAATGCAAATATGTCGTTGCATTAAATTCGTAGACAACTAAATATGTGGGTAGTGCAAATTCTTTTTTTGTAAAAAACTCGCAAGTAATCAAAGATATAGATTTTAGGTGCAAATTTGTTTTTGTCACGTATAGAAATTCTCGGCAAGTCACCGGAACTCTGGTAGCGGGCTAGTGGTAACAGGGGGGACTAGTGACCACCAATGAAAATAAAAATTGCATTAAGGCCTCGTTTGGTTCACGGAAAGGAAATCGATTCTCTTATCTTTCCCATGGAGGTGGGAAAGTAAATTTCATGTCAAATTTCCTTTCTTGTGTTTGATAAACCATGGAAAGTATTTAGGAAAGAGTATTATTGTCTAAAATTTGTGTAATAAATGCTTGAAAAATCACATGGGAAAATCAATCCCATGTGTTTTGGGAGGAATGGTTTTACCCCTTACTTTCCCCTCTCTCGGGAAAGTGTTTCCGGAATTTGTGCTTACCAAACAAAGGAAATGAACGATTTTCCTTTCCCGAGTACTAAAATCCGTGAACCAAACGAGGCCTAAGAGTATAGTTGGCTATTAAAAGTAAAGGGGCTTGTCATTTTAGTAGATAAGGATTGAAAATTTTGTACAAGTTTAGAAATTAAGCCATGAATGCTCTTATGATTAAGACAAATTGTGAAAGTACTTCATTTCGTGTTAAATAGTAATACATCGTTGACTTAAGGGTGCGTTTCATTGGCCATATTTTTCATGAAAAATATGGTTTTTCCACTCAAGTTGGCACTTTTGTATTGTTTGATTGCCAAAATTTTTCTAGTAGTCAAACTTCTAATTTTGGTACTGTTTATGTATTTTTTCATGTAAATAAAGAAAACATTCTTTTTTTTTTTGGGGGGGTGCTTTTATTTATTTTCCAAGTAATCGCACATTTTTCGAGACAAAATTTTACCCATTTTCTACATTAAAAATGCTATAACTTAAACTACAAAATTCAAAATTTAATATTTAAAAAAATCAAGATCAATTAAACAAGGGTATAAAAATCTATACTTTTCATTCAAGATCAATTAGACAAGATATATAGACCATCATGACAATTAAAAATTATGTAAAAACCCGTAAACAAGATCTAAGGCAATCACATTACACATTTAATTGACATTTTTCATGCAACTCAATTCTAGGCAATTCAATTACCTGGAACTTATTTTCTTTCCATGTAAATTACATACTTGCAATCAAACGCACCCGAAATATAATATGGAAGAGGGACATACAATCCATTTACCCAAAACATAGTAACTAAAATTGACAAAAATAAAAATCTTGATTAATAAGATAAAAATCAATTTGAATTACAGCGAGCAATTGTAAAAAAAAATTCTCAAAAATATAGAGATTTTATATTGTCAGATAGAAAAACATAAAGGTTATTAGATGCACACCCACAATTAAATTTAAACCATAAAGATCTGTTTAGTTGTCCTCCAATTTAAGAATTAGATAATTTAGAATTGTTTAATTATAAATTATCTAATCTGAGCATTTAGTTACAAAAATGAATAAGTATATAAAGTCATAAACGTATTAATACCTAATACATTAAATAAGAAAACGTATAGATATAGTTGAAATTACTTAACTTATAACTATTGTACAAGTTCATGCAAAAAATATCACATTATAATTTTTTTTGTTAAAATAAAATAATTTATAATTTTTTTATTTATAATAAAATAATTATAAATAGAATAATTTAGCAACCAAACGAATCCTATGTCTTTGATTTACAACGAGCCTCCCCTTTCATTAAATCGTTGGATCAGTTTTTTGTTTTATTTTTTCAAAAGAATATTGGGTCTATTTGATGCGTAAGGTCAGGTAAAAGAATCTTGTTCTTTTTATCACATAGATGAAAAATTATAAAAAGCTACTAGTTCTACCAAGCCAAACTTTTTTTTTTTTAGTGATTTTATTTTCATCCGTGATAGTTTTTAGTTAACCTACTCTTATTTTTTGAAAACTTTGAGCAAACTTTGATAAAAAAACTACTTTCATTTTAATTTATTTTTTATTTTCTTTTAGGGTGTGTTTGGATTTCATAATTGGATTTAGCTTTAAAATTTAAAAATGTAAGATTTAAAAATTACATATTTGAAAATACAAGAATTTAAACTTTTGTGTTTACTTAACAAATACAAGGAAATTTATTTCTAAATCCAAATATTATTCCACTAAAATTTATATTTAATTGATTAGTGTGCTACTTTTATTTTTGACACGGTGGCAGAAGTCGGGTTTGTACAAAATTAACTTGTCTCACCTTGCCCCTGTTATAGTATATTATTCCTTACAATTTAGCGTAATTATGATGAGGCAGGGTGGGTTTATGCAAACACTATTCATTACGAGTTCAAATTTTAAAACCCACACTAAGCTAGGATAGGTTTATAAGTATGTCAGATTTGAATTTGGACAAACACGACCCCTTGCCATCCCTAATATTATTTTTATTAATAATTTTATAAGTAAAGTTTTAATAATAATAAATAATAATTTGTTTTAAATTTTTTATTTTTTTCAAATTTATGAGCTTGGGATTTGGAAATAACAACCCTACCTCTAAGATTTGAAAGTTATGACCAAGTATCAAATCTCAAGATTTTAATAGATTTGTAAATCTTAAATCATAATTCTACACGAAACAAAATATTTAGATTTAAGATCCTAAATCCAAATCTCATATTCAAATCATCTTCTCAAATCTACATTCCAAACACACCCTTTAAAGAATTTTAAAAAGGTTCTATTAAAAAATATTGATTAACTTATTAGTACGTAGTTTGATCAATTAACTATATTATTAATATTTCCATCCATTTTTTCACCTATGCAAAAGAGGTAATTAATAATCTTTAACATGTTAGTTAAAAATTTAATTCCTTCATTGTTAGTTTGAAAAGCACAAATAATAATAATAATAATAATAATAATAATAATAATAATAATAATAATAATAATAATAATAATACTAATAATAATAATAATAAAGAAGAAGTGTCTCCATTAAATTACATGTACAAAAATGAGTTGCAAGAAACAAATTAATAATAATAATAATAATAATAATAATTAAGAAGAAGAATGACAATAATGCTAACAAGTAATTTCTAAGTCAAATCTTATTATGCTGTAACAATTTGTATCACACAATTTATTTTCTTGCTCTCGTTATATATTGTTTGGGCAAAAGGCATTATGATGTTGGCAATAGAAAGTATGTAATATATTTTGTCTTTAATATTTACAACCTTCCTTCTGATGATAGAAGAGGGAGTTAATAATATTCCTCTTTTGCATATGTGAAATTTTGAACAAATGTTAATTAACTTACAATAATTAACATTGTAACTTGTGAGAGTATTTAGAGTGAGTGAGGTAAGAGAGAAGGAGGTGGAGATGGCATCTAGTGAGTGAGGAGGTAAGAATGAGGATACTATATTGAGGGAAGAAGACAGTAGAAATTTGAAATGGAAGGGAGAGAGGGATTGATTTTTTATTTTTATTATTTTACTTAAAAGTTAATTCAGATTTATCCGTTGGTTAATAACATTAGAATCTAACTTTTTAAATGTAATATTTTTATTTATTTAAATAAAGTGAATATACTGATTAATGTAATGAATTTTTTAATATTAAATCATTAATGAAAATAATATTTATAAATTTAAATCAATAATATTTTTTTGTGAGTCTATCCACACTCAACAATTAATTTAATAATAATACGGATTAACTATAATATAGCACATGTTGAAATAAAGTCAACTTCTTTTTTTTCTTTCCTTTCTTGGGTTTCTTGTTCTCCCCTACTTAGTCATCTGACTAAATCAATTTTCTGTAAATAAAAAAGAAAAAGGAAAAAAATCCAAATAAGTTTCCCCCATTCATCATTTTTTTGCAAATCAAATTTTTTATTTTTTTCTTTTAATTTGCTAAATTTTGTATTTTAGGTGCAGTGCCTAACATGAATCAAGACCCATATATATATTTACACCCTAACAATAATTCACCAGAACCCAAACCCATCAAACTCATTTCCCAGCCTCAATCCTCAACCAAAACATACATTTACCACAGCAAAATCCACTAAAGGCAAAAGTAAAAAAAAAGAGTGATCGAAAACAGACGAAAAACTTAAAAGAGAAAGCAGAAAATAAGGTGAAAGAGCTAGCGAGTTGCATTTTGAAGCTTCACTTTTTGGTTTTCTCATGTTACGGAAAGAACAACTATTCACCATTATGCGTAATCATTTCACAACATGCTCAAAACAAATTGAACAACTGCAAAAGAAATCGAAATTCCAACACCAAATTAAAGAAGATAAAGGCGCGCGCTTTATTAATTGACATTTGACAGTCATACGTAACATGCACAAGCTAGCACCATTTTATGTAGCTTACAAATGGCCTTCGATCCCTTGATCTATACATATATATATATATATATATATATATTATTATGCTATACTATTAAACTAGTTTAGCGCCAAAGGTACTAATTACATTGCATTCTTTAATCTAATTGCAGATATATCCAAGTAGACCACTAGTGAAACTAGTCTATCATTAATTATTTTACACGAAAACCCACCTAATTAAAGCTTAATTTGTGGATTTTATAAAGAATATATTATTTATTAAATTGATACACTATTTGGTACACCTCTACATGTCACCCCAGGTTCAGAACTTGGTGCAAGTAGTTCGTAAGGTAGAACCCCAGCACCGCATCTGTTCCTCAGCCTGGTATCACCGTTCCTTCTTTCTATCTCTTTTTCTATCCTTCCGATCTCCGCCGAGAACCCGTAAAATGCGTCAATGATCTCTGCATCTCCCGACCAAATCGATGGCTGATGTCTCTCCCCGATGTACTCCTCGTCTGGCGAGTGAGTCGACAATGTGTCAACCACGGCCATGTACTTTGATGATTGCAACAAACTTGGCAGCGAAGAGAAGAAGTATTTTTGAGGATCGTCGTGGAAGATGGCGTACTCGGGATCTTGTTCGTCGGGAATTAACCGCCGCATGAGAGGCGGCCGGTTTGGTACGTAGCCGCCGTATGGGTATTGGCCAAAGTTGAGTGCAGCGTGCTGTGCAGATGCAAGCCAAATGAAGGTGGTGAGGATTGAAGTGAGATCATCGCCGTTCGCTAATGTAGGCCACCATGTCTCGTGGCGCAGGTCAGCGTGGCCCACGTTGATGGACTCCGCATACCAGGCTTGTAGCTCCCGATCGTTGCAGATTTGAGCCGGGTCTGGGTAGTAATGGTTAACGTATGTTCGGACCCAGTTCTCGATGGAGTCCCAGATCAATAGCCCATCACTTGCATATGGATAATCCTCAATTAGTAGCTTTAGGCCATGTGGCTCTTTTGGGTCCGGTACTGCCATACCCCTGCAATTAAGAAGAGAAAAAACTTTAAGCTATTCATACTTATTTCAACAAAAAATTCTCTTACACTAAATTATGAAGTACTAGACTCCTAGTTTAGGACAACAGAGTAACATGGGACACTAGAGTAGTAGTGGACTCTTAATCTGAGACTATGTAACACTAATTTTTATTTTTATTTTACAAAACATCAACCGTTCATTTATAACGCAGTGATATTGTCTTACCTTCTGATGAGATCTGCTGGAAGGCCCTCTAAATCAAAGCGCCAATTCTTGTAAGCAGCAGCACTGATTTCCATACAGTAGCGACCAGGAGTGAAGCATGATTCGATGACACCATCAGCGTTGATCAAGTTCTGGCGGGCCAGTGCATTGATCTCCATTGTGTATCTCATGTGTGGATCCAGTAGCTTAAATATAGGGTGCATAGCACTCAACTGCCTGTGTGCTGCCAATATGAATGGCTCCAAGCATGCATGTGTGCGTAACCTGCGGGTGATCACAAAGTACAATTCAGTAAATTTACCGGAATTAGCTACACATGTGCCACCTGATAGAGCGGAATATGGCTTACCAGTGGTTAGCGAGTTGATGTACGCCGGCATCGTTGGAGCAGACATGGGCTTTGGCAAGCTGCCACATCCAATTGCTGGTGGCATCAATGGGAGGTGTGACCACACGCTTGGACCAGGAACTGGGACCTGACGGTGGGAGGCTAAGTTCGATGGCAATAGGCTTGAGTGTGCCAGCTTGACTCAAGAAAAAAAGGGTACGTGTTGCATATGATTTACGGCCATCAAGTGCATTTATGCGGTCCAGAAATGGTAGATAAATGTCGTGATAGTCCACTATAAATAGCTTATTCTCCTCCAAGGCCTGTTAAACAATTCACCATAAAACACAACAAGCCTTAGTACACTGAAATAAATCTAGCAAATAAGAACCACTATGGTCCTGCCTTTTTGATAAAGGCAATGGACACCATGGTCCCACTTCTTGAACATTTTTATGACCGCCGGAGTGGTTGTTACCTGTTGTACACTCATGCCATTTATTTGGCCGAGAATGTGTTCTTCTTTAAGGGCTGACTCCTGTGGGCCGTAGATTTCTGGGTCAAGCTTGCTCACTGGTGGGAAAACCTCCAGCTTCTCTATGCTGACGGGGTTAACCCCCGCTACTGTTTGTCGTGCAAATTCATCATCTCTAAACCATGCAAATTTGTCCTCTGCAGGTTCACATCATGTGTTACTTTAAAATTAGAGTATAAATTATAATTAGTACTCAAATAATTCTAGGGCATATTTTTTGATAAGAAGTTCCATAAATAGAGGATGGATGCATTGCTTACTGGAGGCAATCTTGGGAGTGTTATATTTGAGAAGGCCACCCTGGAGGCTAGACTCTTGGATCTTGGTGACCAAATTGGGCAAGGGTAGCTTCTTCAAGAGCTCGTCTTGCAGTCCTAATTTGAGGAGGAGACCCTCACTGTAAAGGCTGTCAATGTGAGAGAAGCCCTTAAAATCACGGTTCTCAGAAGAGATGCTGGCCATTAGTGAGGGTATGAGGTTATGGAGCACGGCTTTAAGCCTCCCAGCCGCAAATGTATTTTGCTTTGACTCCTCAAATTGTTCATCCCTTGGCACGTACATTGGACTTGGCTTCTCCACCCTGCTCTCTGTATACATATCTGTTCCCAAACATATATAACAAAAACTCACTCAAAATCTTTGCTTATGAAGTCTTTCATAAAATAAGGGATGACGAATCTATGTATACCTGTTTCACTTGGAAGGCGTCCAGTACGACAACGCCTTGGGTATGGTCTTTTTGCACCGCCCAGTGTTGGCCTAGCAAACTCGGTTCCCCTGTCAGGATTACCCAAGTCATTGTACACGTCGAAATCATATACCCTATCAGATAGTTTCCTCACGCCTTTGCCATCACCTCTTAGATCTCTGAGTTCCTCTTCTCTTAATGCTTTAAGCCCAGGTGGCGTCTCATTGGGTAGATATGGCTGCTCATATATACAAAATTTTAAGTATTAGATTTTTCTTGCTGGCTATTTTTTTTACTAGACAATAGCTGCTCTTGCATAATCTTGTATGTCCTCAGCGGTAAAATTATAAACGCACCATATATGCGTGCACGCATGATGCATGACACATCAGAGGGTATGGATATTCGCTCATAACATTAAACTACAACACTCCAGAGATATATAACACACAGGTCTCCGAAAAAGAGTATTGCTATATACACACAAACATATTTCCGTAGTGCAAAGAGTTACATCGCAGCAGAAGTGGTGGGAGGGAGCTTTTTAGAATAGGGCCAATTGGGAGGTACGTTAGTGGATCCATCAATAATGGAGCAAAGTTGCATTTGATTTGATTGAAGGAACCATATCAAGGAATCTCAAGGAATGACACAATAGTACACTGAGAAATTCATTTTCTTTTCCAAAAGAAAGAAAACGAGACGCAAGTTATTTTAATGAATAAGGCCAAGTTTGTAATTGTAGAAACGCATGACTCGTGTGGTTCAATAATTTATTACCAATTTAACAGCTAGGTGAAAAAACTGAAACTCTTTAACAAATTTTACTAGCTTATCATTTATATAAAAAGAGGAGAAGGGATGGAGAACTTTCTAGTAAAATTATAGCATCAGAATCCAAGCTAAGATGTCATCATGAATGATTCAATGTAGGAATTTCAATCTTTGTGAAAAGTATAATGGTAGATTATATGATTTGACCCAGACTTTCTAATTGAATGACAACTAATAAATCAAATGAATATTAGTTGGCGCTGACCGAAAAAGGTCTGCAAGGAATTCAGAGGAATATTAGTTGACAAAAGTAACAGTACATTCAATTAAAAACTGTCAGATTAATGCATATTGTCAGTCAAATCATTTAATGTACATGAATAATTGTATTGAAGTTGATGATGAGATTTAGTGTGTGTTTACCATATTAGAGAAGAAAATCCTCTTTGCAGGATGATCTTTCTTGGATTGAACCCATGAGTTACAGGGAAAATGAACTGGACCACAAGCAAAACCTTCAATGGTGATACTCTCCAAGAAGAACTCCTTTTGGTGCTTGTTGGTCACTGTGATCGCACCGGGCACCCCGAAATTCGAGTCCACCATGAATTCTGCCGAGTAATTAACCCGCTCGGCTTTAACATTTGATTTCTTAGACCAGTCCTTTAGAACTGCTTCCTTGCTCTTCTTTGGTTCTTTTGTTTCTTCACAATTGAAAAAAAAAATCCCCAAAAATTCTCAGTGAAAATAATTCACATGACGATAATTCATAAAAAAAACCCATAAAAACCCACAGACAGGTACAGGTTGGTTAGTTAGTTAGTCAGAATTATGTATTAATTAGGTAAATATAGCATAAAATGGGGTAAAAAACAAATTGACACCTACTAATTTGGGTAGTGATCCAGAGGAAACCCAAAAAGAGTAAAACGTGGTTTGATGATGAAGTAAAAATTAGCAAAATTAAGGCAAATTAAATCCACGAGAGGCTTACTTGGATCAATATCAGTGCTGAAAAGCTCCAAGAGGACATTCCTCCCAATTTTGTCAGTAAAAGCATCCAATTGCTTGACAATTGTGTCTTTGAGGTCTTGTTTGTGCTTGTTCTTGACAGTCACCACAGCTCTCACCTTAAACCTCACAGCCTTCTCCGGCACTGCCTTCACCAAATTCTCACTCACAGCCGCCATACTAACAACTGTCCTCAATTTGAAGTTCCTCCTCTTCACAATTGGGTTAACGCACAACTGGTTCTGTTTATGGTTCAACACTGCAATTCTGTTGGAAGCAATAAATGATGGTCTCTCCATCAATGATGAACCCATGATTTCTTTAGCCAGGGCCATTTTTAATTCTTTTTCTCTCTCTCCTCTCTTTGAAATATATATATATATATATATGGCTAGTAGTACTATTGTTATTTGTTTGTTGCACAGAGGAGAGAGGCAAAAAGAGTAAGAGAAATGAAAGAAGTGGGATTTTCGTATAGTAGATTTGTTGAGAAAGGGGAGTTAATATATATATATATATATAAAGAAGAAGAAGAAGAAGTGGTGGTGGTGTGTATGATCTCACCGGCCACACGTTTAAAATTATGTACTTGTTTCGATAATACAAATTTTACATATGTTGTTAGCTTTTGTCAAAGGAGTGGGGCTTTTGAGTCAAAAACTCCGAGTTGAGAGGTTTCCGAGTAAAGATGCCCGCGGCAGCACAGAAAGAGCATGGGTGGGTGGGTGGAGGCTATTATTATTATTATTATTATTATTATTATTATTATTATTATTATTATTATAATATTAATTTAATTAATGGACTCCTGTATATGTCCTTTTTCTTTTACTAGAATACCAATTATATCCCTATGTATTCAAAAGGTAGATGTAAGTTTGCATGAGATTCAATCTGGTTGAGGATAAAAATGCATATATATATATATATATATTTGTAGAAAGGAATTCAAGGGAAGTAGTTTGCTTGTATGACAAATAATCAAAGTGGTGTACAACTCATGTGCCGCCCTCACGGTCATTGCTTAATGGGTCCCAATGGTTTTTTTTTCTGAGGGTTTGTGGTCCCCTGTATTTTTTTCCGGTGCAGGTTTTTGCATTGCATTCAAAGAGGAATGTTTACAATTTTAACATGCTTTCACCATTACCACTTAAAAACTAACCAAAATGTGCTGTCTCACCACCTTGTTTGAAACTAAGCTACAGACAAACCAAATAAATATTGCTAATTTCACACACTTTAAATCAAATCTGTGTTGAAATATATATATATATATAGTTATGTCTTGTACGTATGCAATAATTAATTTCATCATTCTTTTTGAAATATCGTCAACCTAACTAAGATTCTCATTTATTTTTAATATATAATCAATATATCATCCATATTCAAGTCTAGTAAATTAATAAAAGGAATAAAAATAATCTAAAAACAAGTTTATATAATATATATAGTGCACCAAAACTAATGAAAAATGAATGTATTATGGTTGCAAATGCGAATGAAACCATGAAAGTGAAAAGATGGGGACATGATTGCCAATAGGGGTAAAGGTGAGGGTAGTTAAATTGTGGAGTGGCAAATATAACTAGATTAATTATTTAAATTAATAGCGTATTTGAATTGTTTTAATTAACAGTGTATTATTATGTGTATGTACGTTTGTTAATTTGCAGATGGTGGTGGCTTAGAACAACTTTGACTACGCAAGTGTATATATATATATATATATTATTTATGTCTCATTCGCCACCGGCCTGTTTGGCAAGTTTAATTTCTAATTAGGCATGGGTTTAGCGCGCAATATCATCTAACTCATAAATCTTTTTATCTTATCTACTCATAAATTGAATATTAAATTTCTTCATATTTCAATATATAATTAGCTAGTGTGCTACCTTGCTCGATAAAAAAAAATTAAGAACATGAATCACCTTTTACCGAAAAGACAATGGGAAAGGAATGATCAAACACAGTAACAATGGTGGGACATGAGATAAATTTATGCATCTAAATTTTTAGGGCTTAGATATTCTTAGCTAGTGTCATTAGTTTTAAGAGTAGCATTTTTTTTTCTTTCCCTTAATTTATGTATGGAGTAATATCATTTTCAAAGTAATAACGCACTTAAAACATAATGTACAATCATGTAAATCATATTTTATTTTGACAGTATTCAAAATTGTTTTAATAATAGCATTCTTGTAATATGGAATGTAATGTAACATGCCGAAGATAATATAACTAGTATTCTATTAATATATACTTGATGAAACTCTAGTATCTCCACATTTAGATGACGTCTTTTAATTCATTAATAAATTCCCATGCTTTCCCAAGACTTATTCTCGTTTATTTTATATATTTATCAATTTTTTTTTATTAATTTCTTGTTGTGAATTTGATAATGGGATCGAGCCAATTAACTTTCATGCACTACAAGAAAAAAGGCTTTATATGTCATTTTTTAAGTGACATTTATCGCTATTTATGTCATTCTTTTACGAATAACAAAGCGACATAATTGAGGGTATCATATATGTTCATAAAACTGACATAAATATAGCCTTAATTATGATGGTCCTATACAAAAGCGTCATATTTTTAAAGAATTTATTATATTATATATCATAGGTTTTACATAAAGAAAAAAAATTATTTTATTATTTCTTATTTTTCTTCTTCTTTTTTCCTTTTTTAAATTGAACAGTTGATAATCTATTTTGTAAGTGTTGTGAACGGGATTCAAACCCTGGTTTCTAGTGTGTCAACACTGGATTTTACCAGTTAGGCTAAGACGTGAATGTGATATAATTTTTTCTTTAAAATATAACATGTACCATTCCGTTATATAATTCAATAAATATGTCTCCGCCATTATATGTAACATATAAAACCAAACCTTTATATTCTCAATATTCATAAATGAATTAATCTCATATCTAAAAACAAAAAATCAATCTCATTTCTACAAAAAGCACTCAAAATCACCAACCTAAGTATAATATTGCATATATTTGCAGAGATTAAGTATCTTTCAATAATTTTAATTAATTTTGTGTTGTATTTAAGGCTTTTGGTTTTATATTAATGTTTTAGGAAATTTCTAAAATGTTTAGGATTTCAAAAGGTTGCACACATATTTTATATAACAAAAGAATTAAAAATGAGTTTTGTTATGTCGCTTTTTTAAATGACCATCATATATTGTCATAAGGAAATAAGTCTCTTTAAAAACCAACATAATTAATCCGTATTAATGTTGGTTACTGTAAAAATGATATAATAATTATAAACTTTTAATAAGCGTCATAAGGCGCGTGAATTATAATGAACTTATTGTGTCATTTTACTTAATAATTATCATAAATAAATATGCCACTTAGAAACTGATATAATTGTTCATTATTTATGTCGCTTTCAATTGAATTGACACAATAACTATAAACTCTTAAAAAGCGACACAAATGTGGCACTGTTTAAGTTTTTATATTATTCTTGACTTGACTGACATATTTTAAATAATAAAAGCGACATATTTGGCTTTTTTTCTTGTAGTGATGCTTAAAGTAGTGTGTCTTTTTTGGTATAACATATTACTTTTCAAATCTGTGGTGGAGCTTGGTTTAATACTCTATCAAATTTAATATATTTGGAAATTTTCTTTTCCGGATCGAGCTAGTGTCGTATAAAATTGATACTTTTTCAGCGATTAAAAATTTTAGAAGAGCTGACAATTAACGTACAAGATCATATCCAATTAATTGGGTATTGATGTATTAGTTTGGGTGTAAGATGCACACCAGATTTTACGTACTAATAAATGTATTAACATTATCATGCATCAAATTAGAAGGGGTTGTATAAAGGTGCTGGTGCACATGCAATCAATTAAAATATCAGTATACCATCAAGAACAACATTAATATACCAACTAATTGTCCCCCACCCCTTTCTTTATCACACAAAATTAAATAACATTAATATATCAACCAATTGTAACAAGAAGAACAAAAACAACACACACAACCACCCCTCCACATACAGAGAGAGGGGCGTGGCTATCTTAGCTCCAAATCTCCAATACACTTAAGTGACCCCATTTAGTGTTAAAAATTAAAAAATGAACTCGAGCATAATAAATTTGTGAGAAATTTGAACTTAGTGTCTATATCTGATACCACTATAAACTTGGGAAAAAAAATAATATAATAAGGTCAAAATTATATGCTCTATCTTATTCAAATTTACAGTTATTTTTATTTTGGGGTCTTTTAAGAAAATAAAAAAAAAAATTAACGTTATCAATAATCAAGAAGGGCAATTGGACATAAGGGCTCATTCTAATAATAACATAATTATAAATGGCACTTACAAATTAGCCATATAAATTAAGGATACTGTACAAAAAAAATACTAATACCCCTTTCTTATAACATTTCATATTCCATTAAAATTGGTGTTAAATAGATTTAGCACCATAACAACAATCAGAATGTGCTAAATGCATTTAGCACCATCTGTCAACACACATGACAACAACCAAAAGGTGCTAAATGTATTTAGCACCACATGTCAACACACATGATTACAATTAGAATGCGCTAAATGCATTAGCACCACCTTTCAAAATATACGACAACAACAAGAAGGTGCTAAATGCATTTAGCACCACATGTCAACACACATAACAATAACCAAAAGGTGCTAAATAGTTTTAACACCAATACAAACAGAGAACAACAAAATTAATGAGATCTTTGTCCACTCAATTTATTTATATGTATGTATAGATTGATGTAAGGTTCGTAAAAAAAGAAGAAGTTACAATCAGTTTTTTTTTCAAATCCCGTTGGACTGTCAAAATTGGTCGATTTTAATAGCAAAACAACCTCTGATCGTCTTTATTTTATGTGCTTTTGTAGTAACTTTGTCTTCTGAACAACATATCCAAAAATCAGCCAAATCCAACGATTCAATCAAAAGTTATATCTATTTTATTATTGCACATGCAGAAAAAAAAAATGAGAAGATGATGAGAACGGTGATACGATCAGAGAGTCGAGGGGTGGTGGTGGTGGTGGTGGAAGAGGTGAGATCGTTGGTGAGACATAGATGAATATTTGATGGTTGGATGAAAATCTTGAGAGAGAGAGAGAGGAGATATTGGAAGTTTCGGTGCTAGAGGAGGAGCAAATTGATTTACTATTATTGTAGCAAGCATTGTCTATGATAAGAGATATTTATATTAGGGGTATTTTTGTCCATCAACATTTATCATTTTTCTTAAAATAAATTAATATTATGAAAAGTATCCTTATTGTAAAACTAAATTATGAAATTAATACTAATTTCTTTTATCAAACATGAGTTCGTCCTTAGAGTTATAAAAAATACGGAGCGATGCCCTATAACCCATTATCTCTAATCAAGAATACTACAACTAGATCACCAAAATTATATGGTTAAATGTATCTACTAAAACAAAAGAAACAAACAAACTTGTAAAAAGAAGGCCTAATCCTAAGAGAGAATTTTAACTCCACCAGCCAAATATTTTCTCAACGCCATTGCACACTCAAGTTTGAAAAATATGGGGATTGTATTGCCTAGGTTGATTTTAAGGTTTTTTATCAAAAATAATTTGAGATTTGATAAGCAGAAATTAAAACTCTAAGTCTAATCAATTTTATTGTCAAATCATGTGATGTGCTTTCTAACAATTAAATCAATCAAACAATCATACAAAAGTAATTCACAACACAAAAAATTTACGAGGTATCCCTACTTGCGTAAAAGTAACCGACAATTCTTCATTATGATCAAAACGAAATTACAGACTCGATGACTTACAAAAATTACTTTCTCCAAAATTTATGCAGCAATCCTGTTAATTCCTTGAACGTATAATCCAACCACTTCTGACTTAGTGTAACGCTTCTCGCTTTTTCAGCTTACCCGTCGCCTCTTTCTACGCACTTGATCACAATTCTTCACCATCTGTCTATGATCTCTCTTATCACATGTTAGCCACTTCGCTCACCCCATCTCCAATCGCAACCGAAAACACTCTTGCAGGACCGTGAACGTTTGGAACCTTAGTTCTTAAAATTGTTCGTTGAAAATAATAGAATCTCCTATAGCATGTAAACAAAACTTAAGTGGTGTTTTAAAACTCTCAAATTTTGATTCTAGCATTTGAATATTTTTTTGCTTAAAACAACTCTCTAGAATCATGTCTTTTTAACCCAAACTAATGTTTATATTTATAGAAAAAATATAGAGTCAAAATGTTTTTTGGAATATATTAAAAATATTAAAAAAAGAATATTTGTGATAAAAATTTGTTTTAGAAAATTAGTACCGGAACGGTACACCTCGAGAAATGTTAGATTTGCCACAATTCTATGCCAAAATTACTACCGGACCAATACACATTAGCAAAAAGTGTACCAGTCCTCCCTTTATTTCACGCTGCCCCTTTTTACTTGTAACGTGCACTCGGTTTAAACGTGGGCTTGGTCCATTAGGAAATTAAAGGAAGGCTACGTGGCTAGCATGAAAAAGGTGGAGCATGATTTATTAAAAAGTCTTCGACTTTTCAACATTCCGATTCTTTATTTAAATATGAAATTAAACTTTTTTAATTTTTTTTTTACTTTATTTCGTTATATTAAATCCATTTGGTCTCTAATTTGACTTAAATTTCAGAGGCAACTTTATAGAACATGTTAGATATGAAAAAAAATAAGTTTCTTCAATAATTTATTTTGATGGGGCTTTTCGGATTATGACAAAACTCGGTAAAAATACTTAAAAATAAATTTGACTCAAAAGCTTTTTAATTCGAATTTTAAGCTCAAATACTACCTATATTTTGAATCAAACCATATACTCAACTTACCTTAAATCCTGAATTATGTGCGATGCATCCGGTAAGTTTGGCGAGTTTCCGTTAATTGTTGCGTCTTCAAATCTTCTATTCGACTCAAACAATTACAACGGAAAAAATGTTCTTAGTATTGAAATCAAGACAACTAAATATAAACCTAACAAAGTTGTCATGCATTATGATTGGTATTTTATGTCTTCTTTTTTTTTTTTTCAAAAAATTTAACAAAATAAAATTATGATCCTACTGAAAAAGAAGGAAAAGTCAGTTGTGAGAATTTATGCTAATATAGAAATGGATTTGGTGCTCTATTTTAACAGGTACTTCTTTTTTTTTTCTCTTTTTGTTTTTTGGTGAAAACATTTAGGGGTACACTAATGCTCATTAAAAGTACAAAAGATATGGGGTTTGAATCCTAAGGTGAATGATTTCTTGTGAATGAATACCAATTAACCTTTTTTTTTATAATTGGTTTGTGTGTTACGTATATATCATGTTAAAAATCTAGTAGAAAGAAACTATCGTCTATCTTAAACTTATATAATTAATTAATTATCTTTTTGAACTTTGCTTTCTCTTGGAAAAATGCAAAAGGCGGAATGACTTGTTGATCTCCGACCAAAGAATGGAATATATAAATAGGAATCGTCAAACCATGAAATTCACCAAAAAAAAAAAAATTAAAAATCACAGTTTTGACTATACATATTTTCCTTTAATTATTCGTACATTCACATTTGGTTGTGGTTTACGTGGAAGCCCGGCTCTTCAACTCTTACCTGGCTAGCTTTTAATAACATTGACTTAAGTATGGGTCCACTTTTTTTAATTCAACCTTTCTATAACGTGTGGACTCGGTGCGTTACAACTCCACTGACTTTAGAATTACGGTGGGAGTGCGGAGTATTGGATCATGGAAAAGCAATTGTTCGCACGTGTGCTACAGAACGAATCAATTACTTTCTTTGCATAAGATTTTGTGGGATTGATTTAATGTTTCACTAAATTTTTATGAAAAACAATTTGTTTAGCACAAAAACTTGTATTCAAATCCCTACTAATGCAGTTGTTAAAAAAAAATACCTACTTTGCATTGGTCCTAACTTTTATTTCTCCTTGTTTGACTTCAACTTCAAGAAATTGGTCATAATACTCTTCCATTACTCATTTTATAGAATTAACAAAAAAATTGACCTACTGACCAATGACCATATGATACGACCATTTCAGCCCTCGTTTGATCAGAAAAGTCGGGTTTAATTATGTGGTTCACTAATTAAAGTTTTGCTCTGTTGCATATTGATTTCCCTTGCAATTATGAATATTCTTGTGCTTGCCAGATGTTGGATAAAGAATGAAAATCCTCTAAATTTATATATTAAACAAGATTTTAAACACAATTTATATATATATATATATATTAATAAATTATGTCAGTCCTAATATAACATGAATTTTTTACATTCCCAACTGGTAGCTCATATTTAATGTGGATATTTATCTTTTGATCCAACATCTTATGATTATCATAGCATATTGGTAATGTGGTGATAATAATAGGTATTTAGATAATTAACCAACTAATATTAAAGAGTTTAAAACTTATGAAAATTATAACTGTATCTCTATAGTCATTAAATATTTATTTGTAAATTATAGTTTTTATATATCTCCAATATGTCCTATATTATTTAATATATAAATTATTTATATAATAGCATCTCTATACTATTATATATTCCTATTTTTAATTATAGTTTTTCTATATTTTTAGCATACCCATATTATTTAACATGTAGATTATTTATAAAAGAATATCTCGTTGGTGCTAAAATCTAAAATAATATTTTAGACCGCACAACCAATGATTATTGTATCGAACGATTGGAATAATAAATATGTAAAGAATTTGAGAGAGTCAAAGATGTATAGAGGAGGTTGGCTTTGTATGAAGATATAGGTTAGTCCTCCTCTGTGGAATAGAGCTAGGAGTTCGATTTGCCTTATATTGATGAATAAGTAACCAACTATTACAAACTTACAAAAGTCTCTTTAGTTATTCTATCCTCACAATGTTATAATAGAAGTACACTCATTCTATGCAAGCACTAGCTTCTCTATTCTAAGAGTTCTACTAGGTGTTCTGATCTCTTATTTTCCTTTTTGTCTTCTTGCTATTGAATGCTGGATTATCTTATTGTTGTTGGTGTTATACTTGGTTGTTAAAAAAAGTAAATGATTCTTGTACATATATGACTAGAGGAAACGTGTGGTCAGAGCTCCCAGAGAAGGTCTGGAGCCATGCTTCGACCATTACCGATTATGAAATTGCTTCTCCGTGAATTTCGATGCATTAAATGCAGTTGATATGCATTTAATGAAGGTGATAGGAGTTATGTGCGTTTTGCAGAGCAGGTGACAGTCGCTCATACTTCTGCAAACCACTCTGGCAGAGTGGTTGGACGAGAGGGAGCTCCAAAGCTGGCCGAAAGAGCTCTGAAGCCTAAGTTTCGCAATTTGCTGTTCGTATTTAAGTCTTGAGTACGAAGCCAATTCTTAAAGAACTCTATCCTCCTTACAATGAACCAACAGGGCTCTTCCGAGGTCTTCACGTTGGGGTGGGTCCGATAGCTGATGTTGACGACCACACGTCAACCCGTAGTTAGCGGGCGAACTGGACTAATAACTTGCACCATCAGTACTAATGCACAGTCACATCTTATCTGCAATGTTACGTCAATTTTCTCTCTCTTTAGCTTTTTTTTGAACTTCAAAATATAATAAATTTTAATTTAATAATATTTAAAATTAATTTTTCTAGGGACATTAATTTATTTATGATTTGTTTTAAGTTTACAAATTGTATATACAAAAATAGATTAATATTATAGTGAAAGCAAAAAGAATTATGTTAAAAATATTTATCATCCTTAAGTATAATTAATGAAATTTAAATTTGGTTACCTTAAAAAACCCTATAAATTTGGTTTGATAACAAATAAAATTACCTTAAAAAGAGTTAGAAATTTTTTGAATTTGTTTTTCATTTGACTCTTTTTTTTTTATCATTCTTGCGTTTATTATCTTTATTTGAATTTTTTGTTATCTGTTTTTGAATTTGTTGAGTTTATTATCATCGGCTTAATTAGGTAATTAATTTTATATTTTGTTTTGGATATTTATCTATAAAAAGGGTTGTTTTGAAATTCAATGTAATTAATTGGAATAATTAAATATTTTGTGTTTTTTCCTTAATTAAAAAGTTGTCATTCAAACTAATCTCTTCAAAATAGTATCCTTTATTGAAAAGAGAGTAACATTTGTCCTTTAAAAAAAAGGACCTTTTATGTAAATATAGCATGTTGTCAAACAAACTCATATATCTAGTGAAGGAGAGGCATCTTTTTGGAGCCTTAAAGATCCCAGTGGTAATGTTCAAAAATACTGTAATAATATCGCGTGTCAAAGTTGGTTGGTTCAGTTATATAATAAATGCGGTGTTTTCAAACTTTCATAGTTAAAACTTTCTTCAACCTTTAATTAATATCGGAATAGTTATATTTTTTGAGGGATTGAGGTTGAATTCGACATAACTCATCATAAAACCGACTATTAACCATCGTTATACAATTCTCTCCAAAAATAAATTAATTAAAAAAAACTGTACATATTTGTAACAACTCATAATTATATTTTTATCTAACGACTCATGATTATCATGGTAAATTTGTAATATAAATGATAATGATAAGTTTCTGTTTAATTCACCAATAAATATGATAATATTTAAAACCTACTTAAATTCTTCGTGTAACTATATCTATTAAATTTAATATTTATTTATAAAATTATAATATTTATATATTTCCATCTCCCTACTGAAATGCATTTTATGCTAAGTCAATAATATATATATCAAAAAAATGTAAATTTTCTTTATAAAAATCTTATCATATGAGAAATATTGACAAATAAAATATTTATCTATAATTAATTTAGTAAAATAAACCGGTTATTAACGGTTAGCACTTTATTATATGATTATATTTTAACATTATACTTCCATTTAGTGAAATAAAAAATAAAATAAAATATCATATCATATAATTCAATGAGATTTGTGTTTTTCCTAACAATAATAATAAAAAAAGATCAGTATTATTACGTTAACAAGTCGAAGAAAACTCTTACACGTGCAATTAGTAAAACCTCAACTTTGAACATCCATGTTTTCTTTTGAAATTTTTTTGACATAGTAATAGTAATTATTAAAAATATATGAATATGAGCCTTTTATTTGGTTCTTTTAATTTGAGTATTTTTTTAATTGTCTTTCATATGCTATGATAATTTTATTATAGCATGTAGATCATTGTATTATTTGTCAATATATAATGGTTGAACCAGGAATTCAATCAAGGAGAAAAAAATTAAAGCACAAAAAAATATAAGTTTAAAGTCATAAAATTTTAACTCAAATATAATAGTATTAATAGTACAAATTATTAACATTCTACGGAGAATACAAAATATTATGCAGTTAATCAATTATTTAATAAATAGACCTAATATTATGCAATTAATCAATAAATAAACCTAATATTAAACAATCACTATCAATTCTTAAATTAATCTAACATAAACCTAATATTATGAGATAAATCAATAATAGAACTAATATTATGCAATTGATCTAGAAGTAAACCTAATATTAATCAATAAATATACCTAATATTAATAATAAAATATACCTAATACTAAGAAATATCAAAAAAATATACTTAATGGTGTGTGGAAGATAGCTAAGGGAGCCAGTGGAGACATATATGTGTAAAACAACTAAGTAAGTGAATAGTAAAATAAAAAAGTAGAAGAAGAGGAAATATGACCTGAAGAAATAAATGGAGTATGTGTGAGGATTTAAATGAAATTTAAAATTTTAAAATGCCTATAAAGTTTAAACTCTAGTATACACCTAAAATCAGATGGCCCCTTCTTGGGATCACGTTACAGTTAAATACTCATCTTAAATCTTGATTGCTATAACATAATCTTAATTATGCTTAAGGATGATAAATTTCTTTAACATAATCAATTTTGCTTTCACAATAATCTTAATCTACTTTTGTATAACATAATTTATAAACTTTCAAAAACAAAAATAACAAAATAATAAATAAATTAATGTCCACATATAAATAAACTTTAAATATTATTAAATTGAAATTTATTATATTTTGAAGCATTTAAAAAAAATCAAGAAAGAAAGCTGTAACCTGACAATGCAAATAAGATGTGAATATATATGCACTACTACTATTCCTCCTCAAGATACTCTTTTATATATAATTTACATGTTGAATAATGTGGGCATGTCGAAAATATAGAAGCACTCCAAGTTATAGTTAACTAAAATAAGAATATACAGTATTATTGAATATGTTCTTATATAGATAATTTACATGTTAAATAATCCTTAGACTTGTTGGATATATATAAAATCTTAAATTTATAAATAAATATTTAATGGTTATATAGATACAATTAGAATTTTCATAAGTTTTAAACTCATTAATATTGTTTGGAAATAATTATGTAGTGACGGGAAAGGGATAGGCTTGAGGTAGGTTTGGCTAAACCGAAATTTGACCCATTAGAAAATGTGTTTAACTCGAACCCGACTTTGGCATAAAAGATGGCTAACTTTGAAAATGCAAAGCTTTTGTATTTATTATATGACTTAACCTACCAAGCATTGATACATATTAATATATTGTAATTATATAATACTATAAGAGTATTTAAAGAAAAAATAATTATATATATATGGTTGGTTTGGATTCAATGAGCTAAATTTACATGAACCTGAATTCGACCAAATTCAAATCGTATTTGTCTTACTTATACATATCATAATTTAAAAATAGACATTAATTAGGGTTTGGTTGAAAACTCGCTAAGCTAAATTTTTTGTTATCATAATTACTATAGATTTTAAATTAGTTTTGACTATTAAACCAAACGATATGGTTCATACTTTTTATTAAGTCTTTTTGAGTTTGGCACCTTAATGATATCTATAGTTTGAGTTACATTCACTTTATTAATCCTTTGAGTCCTTCCCCATTTTGTTTGATGGATAACTCAAAATATTATTAAAACATGAGTATCTTAATTTATGGGTATTATTGAGGGACTAACTCAAAAAGACTCTTGTTATGCATTATGAACAGCTTATTGTAAAGTTTTTTTGCTTTTCCAATACCATTAATTTATCATAAAATATGCATTCATAAAGTATCATAAATACTAAGACCAATTAAAATTTATTTATTTATTTGTTTATATATTGTTTCAAATAATGAAATCTCATTCATTGTAACAAAAAGTATTCAAATAATTATTTATTTATTTTTAAAAAAAATACAGGCTCGTGTGTTTTTCTAATAAACTAAGAGGATACATGTATGTTATTTATTTAAATGAAAAGTCTCATTTTTCTTATTATAAGAATCAATCAGATCAAATAAAAATATGATCTTGCAAATATTAAAAACATAAATAACAAAAATAGAGTTGATAACTTTATATTCATAGCGAAATGATTTTTAAATTAAATTTTCTATAATTCAAAAATAAGAAAAGAAAAAGGGGAAATGAAATAAGAAAATAAAAAGGAAAAATGTTGTGTCTACCTTATGTGGTGGTTGTATTCCATCCGTTTATACATTTTATTGTGATGGTAGTAAAATTATATATAAAAAAATATATATCATTTAATCATCATTTGTATAAAAAAATCAAGAAAAGAAAATTTACACCCATCATCTTATGACTCATTTTGAACTTCCCATCTTAAAAGATTTCAATTTGATACCGATTTTTTTATCTTTTTGTTGCATTTTTCAAGCCCTTCTTTGTAAAAGAAGAAAACATAATTTACCATCATTTTTAACTAATAGTTATCAAAATAAAGAGTACGTCAAAATTATTTTTTAGTTTTCTGTAAAATTTATTTAGATAGAGGTATAAAAATGTGATAACATGTATAAATAATCAAATAATTTATAGTGGACATTTTATTTATTTCGTAAAGTAAAAATAAATTTACCAACAATTGTTCAAAAATATTACGACTTAATATTTCAACAAGGGCAGTGCTAGTAAGGAGGGGGGGTTAACCCCTGTTGGTTTTTAAATTTTGTAATTACATATGCGGTATTTTTTGAAAAATAAAAAATATACAGGACCATATGCAAAACTTTATACTTCATCCAACGAGTTTTTTACCAACCATGACCTTAAGGACTGATTTTTTTTATTTATTGTGGTATGTAATAACCCAAAATATCCCACATCAGTAATGTAATGAAAGATCATTGGTAGATATATGGAGAATATGACCCTAAAATCGCAACTTAGGCTACCCATTTTGAGAAAAAATATGGGTGGTTACATATGGTATCAGAGCAAACTCATGACCATTACCACATGACATGCATATATTATGGGTCGTGTCTTTACGGCTGATAGCCAGTTCGAATCGCTGGATGCGATTAACAAGAGTCGAGATTGTTTATGTGTAACCTCGCCTTGACGAGGATGTCAGGGATTTAACACGCGGGGGGGGGGGGGGGGGCGGCTTTATAACTACTCAAAATATTCCACATCTTGGTAGATATCTGGGGTCTATGACCCTAAAATCATAACTTGGCTAGCCATTTTAGGAGAGAACCTGTGTGGTTACATGGTAAGTATGGATACGTTCTAAATATAAATATGATTTAGGTTATGTCTAGGTTGGGTACTATCCAAAATATCGTAATAATATAGCATGTCAAGGCTTCGTAAGTTTAGTCATATAATAAATGGGGTATCTTTGAACTTTTATAGTTAAAAGCCCCTTCAACTTTAGATTAATGTCAAATTGGTTATATTTTTAAAGGGGTTAAAGTTAAATCTGGCATAACTTACCTCAAACCTGACAATTAATAATCGCTACATAATTCTCTTTAAAAGTAATTTGTGTTGAAGGCACAGGCATTACTAGTATATATATTGAGTAAAAAACATAACACAAAACAACTAATAAGAATTGAGCCTAGACAACAATCTAACTAACAACTACGGTTGGGGATAGACGCCCAATTACAAAAAAAAAGCCAATCCTACACTCTTTAACAATACAATTTGCTACCGAGTTCAAAAAATCTAGGAATATTAATTTTTGATATCGCGTAATAAAGTTGCTACCACCCAGGGAGGTTTAAGATTCAACGAAATAAAGAGACATCGATTTAGAGTTGCTAGATATAGCTAAATTCAGTAAGTCTCGAGCAACCACTAACAAGCACACTTCTCTAACATCAATTATTTCAACTGCCAATGCCGAGGATACATAAACTTTCTCTTCAGTAACACCAACGCATTTAGATATTTGTCTACACAAATAGGAATTAATACATAATGAATTATAGAACTCATGTAACAAATAGTGAATTATGATGTCATGTAGCATATGCATAACTTCAATAATCATTAATGTCAGTCATGAATTTAAACTCTATATCTAGGTGATCGAGTAATAGAATATGAGGGCATTCATATTTTAGCTTTTTTTTTTGTAACTATTTATAACTAAATACACATTTGTGATCGTAAAAATTAAGGCATTTCATTGATATTTTATAGTCTTAAATGTAGTATTTTTAAATATATGAAAAAGATATGTCCAAATGCTCATGCATTGCATGGGTTTGAAGCTAGTTTTATAATAGTAATATGGATAAAGTGCAATAATTATACTAATAGATGTTTTTCATCATGAAGCCTTTATTTACTTTTTTTTAGCTCTTTTATTTTCCATATTTCCATATATATACTTGCTATATTAGTATTAACAAAGGAGAGAGAAAAAATGACCATATTTATTATATTCTTTAATGTTTCATTTTTTTTATTTTTTTTAAATCATGGTTTTTTTTAAGCACGAACCGTATCATTTTTTAATTTTTTTAGCAAAAATGCATCAATTTACATGTGTTATTTTAGGCATTCAATGCATTTATAGTTTGGATTAATTGTGTATTTAATTGTATAATTAGGGTTATTACACATGAAATTATACTGGTATTATATTATTTAAATATTTTTTTTTGTTACATAATTCCTTTTAATAATAATTTGAATATCGTACTGTACATCACACGAGTTTGTAACTAGTGTAGGTCAGAAACAATCCTAGAAGGGGTGAATAGGGTTTTTCAAACTAATCCAATTTTAAAATAGTTTTAAAGAAAGTTAAAGTCTATATCAAGAAACTAGTAAATCAAACATGCAATTAGAAGAACAAGTAAAAATAGAGTAAGTAAATAAAGAGTTAGAGTTAGAAAGATAAAACCAAGGAGCCAAAGTCGTTTTGTTCTCGCGATTCAGTTGTTTAGGACCATACGTCTGCGTCGGAGTAGTTCACCGAGAAGTTTCACTAATCGTTTTTCTTACGAGTGAAAATCAAACATCTATACAAGTGTAATGCTACTCACTACACTCTCACAAGAATCACTCTTGCTAGACTTGTGAGAAAACCTCTCACAATTTGATAAATAAAGTTGGCTTGGTGATGAACACCAAAATATAATAACTCTTAAGTGTATTTGAAAGATTATAAATAAAGTCCACACTTAAATTATTAAGTTAGATTAAGATTCATAGCTCAAAAGATAAATGATTGATCAAAATAATTTACTTGAATATTTGAATATTGAAAAATGATGAAGAATATATGTAAATAATGATTCAAGAAGGTTCAAATGTGCCTTAGAAGTCATATATACAGTCACAATCAAGATATGCTCGTTTTGGAAGGTTGGTATAGGTTTAGTATCAAAAACGATAAAAAATCAAAATTCAAAGGCTATATTCTAAACCATCAGTCGACCGAGCCAAGGCCCATCAGTCGATTGAGTAAGGCTTATCAGTCAACTGATGGCCTTTGTCCATAAAGTCAAAACCCAATTTTTGAACTTTTACAATTTTGCTCCAAAATCAATTTTAAAACTTGAAATATGTTAAAAACATGTTTCTAAGACACCTATTTTCATGAGAGCATAAAAAATGCTTGTTTGAATTTAATATGAAAACCAGTTTGTAAGGAGATGTGTTTTCAAAAAGAATTCAAGTGCAACTTTGTTTGAGTCAATCTTTAAAAAATGTAAGATAAATTTTGAGCTATAATAATAATCATTCAAGAAAGTTTACAAGAACTTAAACACTCACTCAATTATAGACTTAATGAGTATTCTAATGCTTAATTCATTTATTGATTCTTCACATGTTCTTTGACTTGATCTTCAATAGAATGTTAATCTTTGCTACTTGATCAATTTTATTATGTGAAGAAGGCTTGTGTGCATAGTGAACTTGTGGAGAAATGATCTCGCTTTGGATATGTCGATTTCAGATCCAAGTATGAAGATAATTAAGATGTGGCTATACTTAATTCAACACACATGTTAAATTACTTATGATTAATATATTGTCATTATCAAAATAAGATTAATAATATTTTAGGTCAACAACTGATATACTGTATTTTGTAATAACAACCTTGTTCTTGTTCTTTTTATTTTTTAAAGATATGAATCTTCTAGTTCAATTTATATACACTGAACAAAGTCCATCCTTAATTTCTCCATTAAAAGACATCAACACCGTAAAAAACACATTATTTGTGATATCACCCATTAAACATATTATACGTAGACATTCAAAATCATTTGTTTCTACAAATTTTTACTAGTATATATATATGACCTTGTTTGTTTACTACTCCACTCCGATTCACTGGCTAATTTCTAGTAATTCATTGTGACAATTGAACGAAGCCAAGTTGCCATGTTTGTTCTCATACATTAATTTTACGCATGTCTTAATTAAAGGCATAGACATCTCACATGAGATCCCATTGAGCTCATCAAAGTTTCTAAATTAAGAAACTTCACTTTAATTACTAGTGATAAACATATTCTTCAATGTTTAATATGTAACTATTATAACTTAAAACAACGTTATATTTATCAAATATTTTTACTATATATTTTTTACTGGCATGCATTATATAAATTATATTTTTATAAAATATAATAAATATACAATTTATATAATGTATTTGATAAAAATAGGTGACAATAATTATATATAAAAAATATATTTTTTTTATATATAACTTATTAATTATAAAAATATTAAAAAAGAGAACGTTGATCTTGTGTAAGGAAGGTGGAGTCACGTTTTTATCATTCGATTCTTCACCTTTTTTCTATGGTCAGTGTCGATTGTGTATATATATGGCGGCCATAAATTTAAATAACAAATATTGTCCACCGATATATGAACCATAAATTTAAATAACAAATATTGTCCACCGATATATGAACCACTCAAAATCACAGTCTACTTTCTTAGCATGTCATCATTAAAAGTACTACACTACTTTTTATTAGATGGTACTGTCGGTTCACAAGTATGTATATTATATATATATATAACATGCCAAAAGAAAGAAAACAAAATTCCTTTTCATTTCAATAATTAAAAAAAAAATTGTGCGTAAAATAAAATTACAAATTTTAAAATAAAAATCAAAGTTTAATAGAATTATTATTTGAGACATTAATGGCCAACCAAAATTCTTATGGTAGGAAAATTTGTTGAAATAAATTCAAATTCATCTTTTTGTGCATTACTGGATCTATCTATGTATTTTTTTAAAATGGACAACCGAATAGGAAGCCAACCCAATAACTTAATGGGCTGGGTCTGGATTTGGTTTTTAATGGACAACCCAATAACAGAGTAGTTGATATATATATGTATCTATCTATGTATTATTTTTTTTGTTTTATTCTCTCTCTATTTTGCATCCAAAGTCTCTGCAGGCTTGCACAGAACCAGAAGGCAAGACTACCGCCATGGACACCGACGTGACGATGGTTCCGGTGGGCGAAGGATCGAGTGCGGCTGTGCCATCCTCTTCCTCTGCTGCTTCCTCTTCCTCCAAGAAACCTAAGCGTTTCGAAATCAAAAAGTGGAATGCCGTCGCTCTCTGGGCATGGGGTTCGTTTTCCCAAACCCCAACCTAACTTCAATTTTATTTTTCCTAATTTGATTAAAATTCAATTTGATGTCATGTGTGAATCTATTGTTGCAGATATTGTTGTTGACAACTGTGCAATTTGCAGGAACCATATTATGGATCTATGTCAGTGCCTTTTTAATTATTTCCTATTTGTTTAACGTGATATCAACTTCATCTATGGAAATTTATGTTTGCTTTGTTTGTTTGCTTTAATTAGGCATCGAGTGCCAAGCTAATCAAGCTAGTGCGACCAGCGAGGAGTGTACCGTTGCCTGGGGTATGCACTTTGCTCATCCCTAAACCCAAACCTTATCTTGGACAATTAATATTATGTTTACTGATGAGTTTGTTTGGCGCTTGAATGTGATAGCTGCAAGTTGATGCATGGAATTAGGATTATGGTTTTATTTGTTATGATGTTTCAAACTTTCAATCAATATTCTTAGCATAAGGACAATGCCTATCTCTTTTTGTTAATGGATCTTGTTTACCTAATGGTTTTGGACATGCTTGCTGAGAAATTATTCTTGTTCAATCTTGACGAATGATCTAGTTATTCATCTTGTATAATTCAAATTAGAAATAATATTATCATAATCTAGATTAAAAGAAAATTTTACAACATAAATAATATCGATTTAATTATTGCTTTACCTTAGTAAATTGATCATAGATTGGAGCTAGCAACTTCATTGCCTACCAATTATCCAAGATTTTAAGTCTCGTGTTTAGGTGGTTTAGTTGGCTAACAAGGTCATGACTCGTGATAAATGCTTTGGCATAGCGTCTGACACATGATTTGCTTTTAGCTTATCGTAGGGGGCCTTTTCTCATGGCTATATATATGAGCTCTTCACTAACTATGCACCAAATGTGGCTAGTGTAGGCTCTTTTCTATGGTCATCATGTCGTTAATCAATTGTGGTTTATGATTTTACCTTTGTTTCTTTTCTATCTCCTGATTGCAAAGTTTTGATAGGCGCCATTTGGCCTAGTTAAGCCCAAGTTATTCTAAGACCATCCGCAATGCATAAGGTAATAGTGTAGTGCAAAAATATAAATTTAGCCTATCAACAAAGAAAAAATTGCACCGGGTAATAGCCAAATATACCTCACACGACATATGAAATGTCGTGGCCCCCTAATCATTACCGCATTCCTTTTACCCACCCCCACGTGACCCCCCTTCTTTCTCTCTTCATCTCATCTCTCTCTGCACTCCATTTTTTTTTACGATGGAGAAATACACCACCCCCAGCTCGTTGATTACTTCCCCAATTTTCACCAGCTTCACTTGTAAGTGTAAACTTACTTCTATTTGGCTTGAGCTCGGTTATCTTTGAGATCCGGTAAAAATGCCGATCCGGTAATTAATCCGCCATTGTTGTCTTCCTTGAAGCTCTCAAAGTTCAGCTTCGCGTCCTCGGACCTTGCCGGAGCTCCTGCAGGTTGGTCGTTGCCATCGTCGTCATTGTGAGTTAGAGAGAATAATTGATCGCTTGGGGAAAGAATGGAATTTTAGAGAGAGAGAGAGTATAAATCCACCCACGACACATGATGTGTCGTGGTAATGTAAAATTGGCTTCGCACGACACATCATGTGTCGTGGAAGGCTCCCTTCCTTGCCCCGATACATTATCTGTTGTGCTGTATATATAATTGTCGGCTTCTACATTTAGCTCTGCTTTACCTTTTTTGGCTTTTTTTGGCCTATTACACTGCGCGATGGGGCAAGCCAAAACCCAAATTTGGCTTTTTTTGGCTTTTTAGCCTATGGGGTGGAGATGGTCTAAGAGGTATGCTTTGGGTGGTTCAGCTATGATAGTGCCCCATTTGGCCTAGTTAAGTCAACACTTGTACTGTGTCCTCACGTGGTTCAACTATGAATTGTTTATGCTCAATGTTCAAAGAGCAGTACAGTGTTAGGAGAATAGTTGATTATAGTTAGAGTTTAATTGTGCTCTAGGGATCAGTCTATCTCAGTGAAGTCCTTTGAACAGTTGTTGACTGCTATTATGACAGGTCAATCTGTGGAGGGTGTAGTTGCATGGCACTGAACTCGGTACCAAACTAGGGATGGTGATGTGTATGCAGAGTGCCGAGTATCTCATGTGTCGAGATTGGCATTTATTGAGCTTTGCAATACCTTGACACATGCCCGAGCAACTTGGTCACCTCCCATAATTTTTATTTATATTTAGGATATTTATTCATACCATGTCCTCAACATATTGGATTTTGACAATCCATGTTCAGTCCATTTAGCAGTGTGACATTTTGTAACCTGGTTTCACCACTTTGATCAAATCCAAATAAACAGATTATATCTGGTTCAAAACCTGACCCATTGCCTGCCTGCTCTCATTTATGTTACTATCTAAATGATTAATGTGTCAGGTAATATCAATGTGAGCATTTTTTAGGTAAGAAAGTCTATAATATATGTTACGCAATGTTTTAAAAGGCGTTTGAGGCATGTGCCTCGAGGGGAGGTGTTGACGAAGCGCTCTAAGGCATATAGGAAGTATACCAAATCTTAGGCTTACGCCCCGCTCTTGCGAGGCATACGCTTTGAGGCATTGCACCTCAAGGCGTGTGAGGTGTAGGTCTTGCTATATTACGTCGTTTTCACCTCATTTATAAAAAAGTAAAAAAGTTGAAAGAAGTAGATAGCATTAAAAGAGCCCTAAGCAAATCACTTTGCCTCCTCTTCGTTATTTTCTTCCTATTTCTTTTATAACCAGACTCTTATCATTCTGCTTTCAAAAAATACAATCTTTACTCTATTTTTTTCCTTTAATTTATGTTTTTCTAATTATTTTTTCTGGTTTCATAAAATACAATCTTTTACTCTATTTTTTCCTTCTTTTCTTAGACTCCACTGTTATTTTTTTCTTTCAATTTTTTTTTAACTATTTGTGAAAATCAGATTTTTATAAGTTATGGTGTATAATATATATTTGAATATATCAATTGTTTAGGATTAAACCATTTGTAAAAATCAGAATTTATAATTTATGATGCGATTACTTTATGGGGATGCAATTTCATGAATTGTTTGGGATTAAACAATTCATATATAGACATTGATATTATGGTGTAATAACTTTATGGTGATGCTCTAGTTTAACTAGTTTTTATATAGGTGATATCTGCTATTTATTTTGGTGTGATGATTTGAGATTGTTATTATGTTTGTCAAGTTGTTAGTTGCTCTTTTAGTAATGATGATCATGTTGTTGTCTTTTTGGGATTTTATTAGGGGGAAATAAAATAAAAAAGGAGGCTTACGCCAAGCCTCACCTCACTGGGTAAAACGCCTCTGGCCCGCCGCCTCCTTTTAAAACATTGATGTTACGTAAGTCAAACAATTCATTGTTCTCCTCTGTGGAAAACCTCCAAGTTAGTGATGAGGAAAACGGGGCAGCTGAGTGAAAACCCCTTTTCCATTCAGACCTCTGTCACATCTTATGCGATCAAATTAGATGGTTTGTTGTACGTTCACCATGAAATTCTGGTTTGTAATTGTCTGTTATGAATTCCTTTAAGTCTGATATCAGATCGCAGATTGAGGATATTCCTTTGCTGATAGTTGCACTTCATGTCATGGATATGATTTTGACAATATTAGTAAGCGATTGAGATGGGATTTTTGCCTACTTTTACAGAATAGAACTGGAAGATATGGGTTGGTTTGAGACTGATAGGGCTGTGTTTTTGCTCTCCTACCTGGAGTGGTAAGCTTAACTTGTGTTTGTGACGGGAAACACAAAATAGATTAATGTAGCAAATTCAAAAGCATATATCAAAGTAAGGACATGAATGATGAAACTGAAGAACATGAGTCTGCTCAGCTTGCCTGCAGAAATATCATATATTTATTGTATAATTTATCCTGTCAAATTTAAGGAACTCTATATCATCTTCTTGTCTATATTACAAAGTTGGCTAAAATGTTTGTCGTGTCTCTTTTTTCTACATTAGAAACCCTGCTTCACTCTATTGCATTCTCACAAGTAACAATGCTCAAAAGCTTTGACAGCTTAATATCTTAGTCTTGTTCGTCTTTTCTTTTCTTTTTATTATTATTATTGTTATTGTTATTAATAATAATATGGAAAAAAAAAAGTTTAGTGATTGTAGTTACTGCGTGTTATTCAACCTTAATACACTTACTTGAATATAGAAGCAAATCCATTTGAATCCAATTTAGCCTTTTGATGCATTCAGCATCATTGTGCCTCCAAATCATATAATTGTTGTAGTGGTTGGTGATTCTTATTATTTGTATAAAGTTGCCACGCATTAAAGTATTAAACAATTGCGGTTGATTTGTAGATGCAGTGGCGATTGCCTAGAAACCACCTTCTAACAGTTAATTGTTAGTTTATTGTGTATCCCCCAGGCTCCAACTTTTGTCACTTGGACATTGAGTTATTATTACATCTCTGGTGGCGAATTTTTTAGTGTTGTGTTTTATTGAGCTTAGTTGACTGTAAAAGAAACTATTTTGATTTTGATGAAACCCGATAGTTCAATTCTTGTGTGAGCTTTGTAACCAATTTTGACCGGAATGCTGGGTTTCCAGTGTTTAAGTTATCTCTTATATTGTGCCCTAATGCCTTCCTGAATCAATTCGATTTAGCAGTTACTTTTTGGATTGGTTGATAGTATGTGTTATTTAGGCAAATATTATTTATATCCGTTAATTAAATTATTCATATTACTTGTACAGGTGTGTGCAATCATGCCTTCCATTTCCATTGCATCAGCAGATGGCTGAAAACCCGTCAAGTTTGCCCACTTGGTATTTACGTTTGCCTGCTCCGTGTCTACGTATTTATCTTATTCCTTTTAGTGGCCAAGATTTCTAAATATTTTGAGCTTTATACTACCTCCTCTTCTGCAGATAATAGTGAGTGGGAGTTTCAGAAGTATGGGCATTAGACCGTGCAATAGCAGGCAGCAGTGCAACAAAAGTTCAAAACCAGTTGCTCTATTGTAGTGTTATCGAACCTTGGTGTTTTGATTGTGAATGAGAATGGATTTAGGATGGTTAAATTCAAAAATGAACGTGGTGTGTTTCCTGAACTCCTTTTTTACAGTTGTAATGAATTGCTAAATGGAGGTTATTTTCCCCTTTGTGAGCCCTAGGAGCTTGGTAAAATGGTTAATTACTTGTTTAAATCTTGTATTACGATGGTTGTCAATCATTAGCAAATAACCTGTTTACGAGCTTTCCTGCTGGATTTTGTTTCATTTAGTGCTCTGTTTGGTTAGATTTCTTGTGGTGGATTTACGTCCAAAGTCTCATATTTTCACTTTAGGATTTTGGATCAAATAATTTTTACATAGCTAAAGGTTGACAGGCAAAATTACCAATTTCTGATTTTAGAAAGCACACAAGAGGTTAAGCAAAAGTGGTCATAGAAAGAAAAGGAAGCAGGTTCTAAGTTTGTAAATAAAGGTGTACGACTCGACTCTTTTGTCTCTTCTATAACAAAAAATTTCTTGTGGGGTTGTGGTCCATCAATGACGCTTGGTGCATGTGATCAATAGCCCGTGATTTGGCAGCTTAAGAAAATGACCATTAAGTAAATAAACTGAAAAATTGGGAATAACCCGTTTTAGTTTTAATGATTGCAAAGCTATTTCAGATGGTTTTCCTCCATGCTATTACCAGTAGTAATGCAACGGAGTTTTTAAGTCAATTGTTGTAAGAATGACAACAGTGCACGGTTGCTTCAAAAAATAAAATACACAGCATCTCCCTCTAAATGTATAGCAATTGTGGCATTGGAGGGGAGTGTCGTCATATAAATATACTGCAGTGTAGTATTTCCCTCTCCCTCTAAATACATGCTACCCTTTTTCTCCCTCTCCCTCTAAATGTTATTTCGGTAGCTGCAGAAAAAGAACGTCGCCTGAGAGATTCGAACTCTCGCGGGGAAACCCCATGTACTTAGCAGGCACACGCCTTAACCACTCGGCCAAAGCGACTCTTTGTTTGTGTATTAATTCCAAAATAACTTACCTCATTTTTAACAACGTTTAATCGTGAGGAGAACAAAAGGCACCTTTTATGGTTTCTCGGTTTAGGTGAGGTTAATTGTCCCAACATCAATTATTACCTACTTTTGCATTTCATTGACTTATCGGTACTATTTTTTTATTTTTTTAACAAAAGGGAGCTTTCTGCATCTGTCAGGTGGCCATCAATACATTCATTGTATGATGTCCAGAATTTGCTGGCCGTTTCAACTCGGCAAATATTTCTACAACAAAATAACTTATTAAATATATCAACACAAGAAATGAGACACTTTTTTCCTTTTTTTTTTTTTTTTTTTTTTTTTTATCTTTTATGTTTTTAAATAAATTTATAAAATCCGTCTTTTCATTTTAGTTGAAAATATTTTCTTTTTACTCCATTAGTTTTTGATAAAATTTGTAATTTATTTTAGTGGTAGGCAAGTTTACTAAAATAATAAAAAGGTGACAAAATTTTATTTCTAAAAGTAAAAATGATAAATATTATTAATTTTTGCATTAAAATAAGACATAACAAAGAAATTTACATCGTTTTTAATCAATTTTATTAAAAATTATGTATAAATCATAATACCTGTAAAAAAAATATTAATTATTACATTTTTAGCGATTATATGATATTTTATATAATCTATCACTATTCGTTGCTCTCAAATTAGTTATTATTTATATTTCAAATTTATATATAAATTCTATTTTTCTGAATTAAGATAATTATAAGTTCTAATTCATTGCACCAAAAATATTAAAGATCATTGCAATACTCAACAACAACAAATAAATTTGATTCCGCACAAACCCTGTTTAAACTGATTCTTACTCCTAAAATTGAACTAACATTAAAATACATAAAAATAAAGCAATTTATATTAAGCTAAAATTACACGTACTATTAATAATAAAGGAGTCTTGAAAAAAGGGTATTTTAGATACCTTAAAATTTAAAAACTTTATTCATGTAGTTGTTGTGTGGAATTAATTTAACACTCAACTTAACTATGTAGTACTTTGGTCTAACTAAGTACTAGTTTAGTGCATGAAAATTAATTCAATAGATACAGCCATATAAGAGATAATGATACTTGTGAATTTTAGCTATATCGTTATAAACATAAGCAATGAACACTATAACATCGGGAAACCTACATGTAAATTTATCATAAAATTCTTCATTTTAACGACTTAAAATCACCTCTTTTTTAAAAAAACAAATTGTTCTCTTTCCTAAAAAGGGGATAAATGAATTGAAAAAATTAAATAGTTTTCATAAAAATAAATCATTTATTAAAAAATTTTGTTACTTTCGATTTCTATAAAATTTTTTGATGGTGCAAATTAGTTGCCTAATTTATTCAGCCAATCACAAGCAAACACGTGGCATCCAACGTCAGCGGCGCGGTATCACTGTCCTTCAGCAAACAGGGCTTGGGAGCTCTGATCAGGAGTTATTCAGGAACCAGAGCTCCAACCAACGGTTCTTCTAGTCTGGAGGATTATTCTTGAGCAGTGGATTGCGGAGCTTGGAAGACAAAGCTCTCCCAGTGAGCTCCGAGATCCCTGGCCGACCCTTGTGTTAGGAAAGGTACAAACAGCATGGGCGACTGCTACTAACTCCGCCAGATGCCGCTGGACCTCCATCACCTTCATTAAATGGATACCAACTCCATTTAATGCATTGGAATCCATGGAGAAGTAAGGTCAGAGTTAGTGATTATCAAGGCATGGCCCTGGACTTGCTCTAGGATCTCTCCAACATGTTTCCTCTCATTCATATATATAGAAGAGGAATTTACTTCTCTTAACAACTGGACAATAACTGATAATTAACAACAAAAAAGAATCCAGCATTTAAGTAGTCAACAGTGAGCAACCAAAAGAAATAGAGAGAAATAGACCTATAAAGCACATGATAGAGCTCCAAATATAGGGGATTTAAGACTCGTGTAGCTCGAAGGATACTCCTATTATAATTTTGTGAAGATAAAACAATTAGAGAGACTTTGTGAATTTGTAATAGTTATTCAATTATCTCAATACAAAGTAATCGGAGCTCCTAGCTCTATTCTACAGAGGAGGACTAACCCATATTTTCATACGAGGCCAACCTTTTTTATATATCTTTGACTTTCTTATCTTGTTGTATTTATTATCCCAATCATTTAAACTAATTATTTAACTGTGTGGTCTAAACTACGACTTGTCTAGTTTTACGCACCAACATTTTTTTTTGGACACTCAAGAAAACAATTTCCTTTCAAAATACTAAAATGATAGAATTTTTCTCACCAAATCATTTCCTTTTTTATCATTTTTTAATGAGTAATTTTAAGAATCTAAATATTGAAAAATAAGGGAAGGAGATAAGCAAAATGCATTTAGCAATGGTGCTAAATGCATTTAGCACCTTCTGGTTGTGGTGCTATGCATATTAGGCATTGGATAACTTAACATGATTTTTATTTAACTCTGCATGCAAGCAAAAATAAAAATATTAAATAAATTAAGAAAAATATCTTTGAAAACATTTCCGTGCTAGTACAAGTGAAAATAAAAGTCTAGCACTCCATATAAAAGTATGGCGATACTTATTATATGCTTACACTTATGAGATCTACGTAATTAAGTGAAAATAGTAGCTATTTGTTTACCGAAAATAACGGAGTTTTTTAATTAAATTTTAAAAATTTAAGAGGGTGAGAGACAAATTAGCTACAATTTTGCCAAAGTATAGAAATTGGGGTGAGAGTAAAGGATTTTACGCTATTTTTTAGGTAAAAATCGACGTAATTTTAACTTTTTGTGAAGTGAGAAAACAAATTATATATGTGCATTTAAAAACACCCCTTTTTTTCATATATAATGTTTCTCGTAAAATCTTTGTTTTCAATTTAGTGTGAGTTTAAAAGTGCCAAATGGGTTGCTCTTTTTTATGTTAAAAACATCAGGTGTAATGACGCTTTTATCATTAAAAATGTAAACCACACTAACTTTTTTTAAAAAGACAAACACAAACACTAGTTATATTGCATCTCTCGATTATTCCAGCAACAATTAGAGTCTTCGACAAATGCAAATTCTTCAATTTCAAAATGTAATTGATTTGCCCTTTTAAATTATTCTTACTTATATCCATGAAAAAAATTATGATAAAAACCTCGGACGCTTTATAATCCTTCGAGAATATTTCAATTTTGTTTCAAATATTCTTTAATCCTCTTATTAAAATTTGGGGGTTCTACCTCTACTATTGTATTTTTTTTTCTTACTGAAATTCGGGGGTTATAACTAATTCTTTATGAAAAAACGTGATTATGAAATCTTCAAACATCGCAACCCAATTCCATTTTTTTCTTTTTTACAAATTTGAATTCTTTCTTTTGGACTAATTTCATTTATTTAATTCTAAGAGATGTTTGGGGGGGAAGGGAATAAAAGAACATAAATTTTAAGGGTTATTTGACTTTTGGCCATCATTAATTATACCATAATTAGCTTGAACACCCAAAAATTTAGTATATTGTACCTTAGACCCTCCATTTAAGACGATTTTATCTATAAATAAGTCAAACTATAAGGCCCTTTTTGTTTAACCAGTTTAATCATTTATATAGCAAGTTAAATTACTTTATGATATGAGCAAATAAGATACAAATCAATTCAAGTTAAATTACTTAATGATCTGAACAAAGAAGATACAAATCAATTTAAATCAAGCCCAGATAATCGTATATGGTTATTACAAATTTATTTATAGACCCTTCTAACCTCATAATTTACTTAAATCGTAATTGATGAAAATGATCATGTCATTCCAGGAAAGTGACTAACTTTCCCGGAAAGTTTTTGCATTTTTGGGGAAAAATTATGAATTGACCCATGAATTTTCAGCAAAAAAGCATTATTTTTTTGAGAAAGTTGGCAACTTTTCCAAAAAATGAATTGTCTCTATCACTTTATTTATACATATACATACATTAGTACCCACTAGGGTGAAGTGCGGAAACACTACTAATCATCTTTTAAAAAGAAGAAGAAAAAATATATATTACATACAATTATTTTTTCACAATAGTACCCGATGGAATATGTATTTTTTGTGATTCATTTATTTACCTCAACCTATAGAAGTTCAAGGGATTTTAAAGAACACAAAAATTCTTTTCCATTTTCACTATCATCAGATAGCCCATTAGACTCCCACTATCATCAGATAGCCCATTAGACTTCTCATCAAATCAATTTCTCTAAACCCTAATTTCCCTTAATTTATCGACCCCATTTAAAAAAACCTCAAATTCTCCAATTAGGTTTAATATTACGAAAACCCCCTTTTGGAAAATACCTATCAAACCAAACCCTCAAACATTTTGCCCATCTGTATATCGAGATCAAAGATTGTATTATGTTAGAGATGAAATCGGAGTGATTGGATACAAAGGGGCTTAACTCTTCATAGTTAGCCATTTTCACAGAGTAAAACTAGATATGAGAAAAAGAAAAAGGACAAACGGTAGTAAATGAAAGATAAAGGAACCGTTGGATCAATGGTAGGGGAATGAAAGAGAGACGGTGGTAATTTTTGTTAGAGTGATATACTAAAAGCTATTGGTTTTATTATTATTATTATTATTGGTTTTGATATGTTATATAAACTCGATTTTGTTATTTTAATGAAAATATTTATAGGCAATTATTGCATTATGCTATTCGTTTAAATATTGTGCAAGTGTGTCTTTTATTATATATAATAGATGATTTTGTGTGAAGAGTTTAGCTTACACACAGCGAATCATATCATCTGTTCTTGTAGAATATAAGTTTAGTGGTTCATAGTATTAGATGGAATTGGACACCCATCGATATGATTGTAGCACAAGTTTTAATAGTTTATCTTGACTGCAAGAAACTATATAGTTTCAACTGGTTGTGCTAGTTCAATTTATGTGTATTGAACCTGACAAGTTTGGATTAATTGTTTTTATATTAATTATATAAAACAATTTAAATTCCATAATTATTATGATTGCTTATACTCTTAATCTTGAAATAACTTATAGGCATATATATATATATGTAGTGTTTATTGTTTTGACTCATTAAGAGTTATATTCATTTATGGATCAATAAGTTATGTGAATTGGATAACGAAACTAACTACGCTCAAAAACGCGTAATTAATACACCTAAGTGCAGGCGGTCAAGTTATAATATATATACTTGGAAGTCCAAGGTCGAACCACAGGGAATGATGGTAATTCTATTATTCTAGCTAAACTTTCAACAAGGAGAAAGAAGAAAAGAAAAATAAAATAAAGAAAAGATAATAAATTTTTTTTAGAATGGAAAAAATAGAATAAAAAATTAAATTTAAAACTTAAAAGAAAATAAATAAAAATAAAATAAAAAAATAAATAAATAAAGTAAGGATAAAATAGGTTTTCGCCATAACTTTGTACTCCAAACTCCGATTGATGCAAGGTTTTCGCCTACGCGTATATAACTCAGAGCTCTACAACTTCTATTTTTGGAGTTTTCTTCAAATTCTGCACGGATAAATACTAGAATTGGCTAGAACATCAGCATTACGCGCGGTGAATCTCTTCTTCATTCAAAGATTTTTCGGTTTGATTCAAATGACTCTTCTTTGCTTGGGACTACTCTATTGGCTTCTCTTAGTCTCTCCAAGCAACTTCCTTCATGCTTGAGCTTGGAATTTGCTTTCGGTTCACTTCTTGAACTCAATTCAGCTCTGAATTTGACCGGCAATGACTAACTTTGGGGGAATTTGCTTCTAGATTCGTTCTTGTTCATTTTTAACATGTAAAAAGGTTATAATGCATTAGAAACAAACATAATATCCCATTTCATGATTAAAGTTCAATTCTTATTAATTTAGGATAATTAAAATTAAATTCATGCATATTAAGCCACCTAAATACATATAAAAATGTAATATTTTGGCTTAATCACATCCCCCAACTAACGTATTGCTAGTCTCTAGCAATGAAGTGATCTTTATTACAAGCCAACTAAAAAAAACACGAAAAATAAAGACCAAAAATACAATCCTAATCTTAAACAGTTGCATTAAGCATATGCAATAATCATTTAAACCTCTAGGTCACCCCTAATAGGACGAGTTTTGTCTCGTGAGGGTTTGCAGTGAATCTACCCACAAAATTCATGATTGCAAGACAAATCTAGCCAAAGTATTTAAAAAGTTTGTCCTTTCAATAATAGCTCAGCAATAACTCAATAAGACTTATGCAATATATTAGCAAAAGATATTCAGGAAAAATGCAAGTCTTGATAACAATTGAAAAGATGCATACATAAGTGAATTTAAGTGTTCATACTTAGACAGTTATATTAACTTGTCAATGTCAATCATAGGATAAAGCTCTTGTTCATCATTAAGCATCAACTCAATTCTCACTGGGCATACACTCTACAAATGAATCACTAGAAACAGGTGTAGCACTCCACATACGGGCTAAAGATTGTTTGTAAGCAAATTCAAATGCCTCACGTATGTTTTCTTTGAAAGACGCCAAAATGAAAGAATGAGAATCTTTTAAATTAAGATTAGTTATTAAAGAAGCGAGACTGTTATATCTGGCTTTTTATTGTTTAAACCACAAACTAAACATTTAGGGATCAATTAGGACTTTGCTAGGTTGTAATGGAGTTAAGGGTAATGGTTATGAAATGAACGGGTCAAATGAGGGATCAAAAGACTCATTGGCTCAGTTAACTCGAGAGGTATATAAATGAACCTCTATATCAAACACATACCCAAATTTTACTGTCTGCATTATCATCCCAATACACTTACGTTTCTTTATTATTTTTAAGGCATTCTTTTGATACCTATTTTTTTTTCATTGCCTTTTCTCTTTCTATACTTTTTTTTTCAAAGTAAGATATTCTTCTCTTTTTTTTTTTCATTTCAATACAATCCAGGCCTTTGATTTTGAGCCCTACTGCTAATGAGCCAAAAAGGTAGGTAAGTTATGGAATTTGGGCTCGGTTATTCATTTGGTATATCAATACGAATTAAGCTTCAGGTTTCAAATTGGCTACTAAGGATAAAACATAACGGGTAGGCCAAGGCTATATAGGCTAATGAAATATGGCCTATGTCATTTCCCTAATGCCAGTTCTAGATTCCAACAATAAGGCAGTAGCAATCTCATAGACGAACCTCTCTAAAACTGAATAAGAGTGATAATAGAATGACTCAAACAATTTAATAAACGCTTTCAAAAGAATCAAAATTTTTAACTAATAGCTCTCAAATAAGGAAAAAAGGCTCAACTCCTCACAAGGCTATATAGTCTCCACTCATTGTGAACAAGGCATTTCCCAGTCATGGTATATCAATCTAGTCTATAAACATGAACAAGTAAATTCAAATCGGCATATAACTTTTCAAACATAATAAAAATCAACATTTTCAAGATTATCTGATACTACCAAACATGCTAAGTCTAATCATGAATGCGTCGTCGCCCAATGAAAGGGAACAAGAAAGATACCATTAGGCGACTTAGGCTTGCAATATCTTATATATATATATTTTTTGAAACATTTTTAATTTTTTTTAAATAAAAAGAAAGCAGGAAAATCCTAACTAATGTACTAACATGCATACTTTTTGAAAAAATATGACCCTAAGATCTCCCTTCCCCCAACTAAAATCCTACATTGCCCTCAATGTAAACAGCTAAGCATTAAAGCATGGATGTAAGGACATGTAATAAAAGATAATAGAGAAAATGGTATACCTCACGGCAGCTAGGCTAAGCGAAAGCTGTATGTTAGCACATAGATATTCTACAAAAATCTAAAATTACGAAAAAGAAAGAAAAAAAATAAATACGAAAAGAAAAAAAATAACAAAACTACTATACATACCTGCCATACTCTACCTGCTGTAGCGATGGCTCTGCCACTCACAGAATATGACATCACCTAGCTGTATGCTGTAAACGTAGTTGCACTCGCCTACGATGCTCAAATCTAGTATCCAGAGCTGCCATGAAATTCTCCTCATCTCGGCCTTATAACGGGGTCTCCTAAATAGCATCCCCCACATCCTTCTTGCATAAGCTGAATAATCTGGGGGACTAGAACTCTCCCCGAAATTGGGTTGCGTATTATGCTCAAGTCTGACGGATAGTAGAGGTAGGGGTTGTACGGGTCAATGGCGTCTTCTGCAAATAAGAAGTGCGAAGTCATTCGCCTAACTCTGCCTCCACTTTCCTGGATAAGTAAGATATACTTATATCTGCATGCTATTAGGGCCGGGCTACTGACTGCACGGCCTCTCGACTTTTTATTACTCTTCAGTGGGGTAACAGGGACTAGATATTCATCTGGATCCTCCTCCTCATGATCAGACTTTTCCTCTGACCCAGATTCAAATTTAATTTGCTCATCTTCTGACTCTGATTTCTCTTCTGGCTCTAAAGGATCGGACTCAGGTTGCTCTTCATCTGGCTCAGGCTTAAATTGCTCCTCTTCAGGATCAGACTCTGACTCCCTCATGTGATCGCGGGTCCCTTCATACGAACCAGTATTCTGTAGACTAGAAAACTCCACGTCTCCATCAATCTCCATACTGTCTTTGGCATCATGCTGTGAATAATCTTTATTGTCTGCCTCTTCTGCAAATAACTTTCTCTTACAAGATGATGGTGCATGCTTAAGGGAGATACTCACCTCAGCCATTTCGGTAAACCGAGCGGGCCAAGAACGTCTCACCCTAACGTGCAAAGGGGATCCTGCAGTCGGCCCCATCCCCATCAAGTCTCGAGAATGTTTATTTGAAGAAGAAATATTGGCAGGAGAAAAATTATCTAGCATAGTGCTAAAGACAGGCAGTGTGCAATAATATTTGTGGCTTGGGAGCGTGCTTTATCTAGACAGAAAATAATATATATATATATATATAAGTATAAGCAGATAAGCATGATAGTGAAATAAGATTATACAACAACAACAAATACTATAATAACAAACTTCATCATTGAAACATAAAATAGATAGATAATAGTGCTAGTACAAGTTTTAACTAAAAGTTAAAAGAAATAAATAAAAGAAAGCTAAAAAAATAATAATAAACATTTACATAATATACAAACTATACAGTAGTGTCAGCTCATTCTCAACTAGTCCTCAGCATTATAATCGGGTTCCCCCAACTCAATGCTCTCGTCACTATTATCAAGCTTTTCCAGAAATGGCTTCAGTCTATGCCCATTGAGCTTGAATATGCTACCATCCCTTGGATTCTCTAATTCCACTGCTCCATAAGTAAAGACATTATGAACTTTATAGGGACCAGTCCATCTTGGTCGAAGTTTTCTAGGAAATAAATGGAGCCTTGAATCGTATAGAAGCACTTTTTATCCAAGCTCAAATTTTTTTCTTAGTACTTTTTGATCGTGGAAACGCTTAGTTCTTTCCTTAAAAATCTTTGAATTGTCATACGCATCATGGTGTAACTCCTCAAGTTCATTCAACTGCAAACTCCTCTCTTTGCCACTTTCTCGAAGATCGAAATTCATAATTTTAATAGCCCAAAATACTTTATGTTCAATCTCCAGGGAGAGATGACATGCCTTGCCGTAAACCAACCTGTAAGGGGACATATTCAAATTCGTTTTGTAGGCAGTCCTATATGCCCATAAAGTATATGTCAAATGAATAGACCAATCTCTCCGATTAACATTGACAGTTTTCTCGAGAATTCTTTTGATCTCTCTGTTGGCTAATTCAGCTTGCCCATTTGTCTGTGGGTGATATGCCAAAGCAACACGGTGGTTCATTCTATAACGCTGCATCAATTTCTCGAACGGTTTGTTATAGAAGTGAGTCCCTTGATCACTTATAATCACATTTGGCGTGCCAAACCTAGAAAGAATATTATATTTAAGGAATGTAATGACCGTGAAGTGATCATTATTTCTAGTGGGAATGGCTTCAACCCATTTAGATACATATTCAACAGTTAGTAGAATGTATTGATGCCCAAAAGACGATGGAAATGGCCCCATAAAATCTATACCCCAAAAGTCAAAAATTATAACTGACATGATATTAGTTAGAGGCATCATGTTCCTTCTTGAATTGGCACCTAACATCTGACAACGAGCACACATTCTACAGTGGTTCTTCACATCTTTAAAAAGAGTAGGCCAGTAGAAACCATATTATAGAATTTTATCAGCTGCCTTCCGAAAAGAAAAATGGCCCCCACATGCTGCTTCATGACAAGCATACATGATGGATTTATCTTCATTTGCTGGGACACATCTTTGAAATATTTGATCAAGACAGTACTTATACAAGTACGGATCATAAAAATAGAAATTCTTTACCAAGGTAAAGAATCGATTTCACTTTTGACGAGGCCAATCAGGAATCTTTTCCGTGGCAAGATAATTTACGACATTTGCATTCCATGGAAAACTACGAATAGCCATCAACTGTTCATCTGGAAAACTTTCCTTAATAGGTAAATTATATGTGTCTATAACTTCACTAGTGAGCCTAGATATGTGATCAACTACCATATTTTTTACTTCTTTCTTATTTTTGATAATCAAGCCAAATTCTTAGAGTAGTAGGATCCACCTAATCAGTCTTACTTTCGCATCTTTTTTTTATAAGAAGATACTTAATTACTAAGTGATCAGTAAAGCAGATAATTGGTGATCTAACCAAATAGGAACGGAACTTATCTAAAGCAAATACAATTGTTAGCAACTCTTTCTTAGTCTTAGAGTAGTTTAACTGAGCATCATTTAAAGTTCGGCTAGCATAGTAAATAACATGGGACTTCTTGTCCTTTCCCTGTCCTAGGACAGCTCCAATGGCATAATCACTAGCATCACACATAAGCTCAAATTGTAGGCTCTAATCAGATGGTTGCACAATGGGTGCAGTTGTGAGCATTTCCTTGAGCTTGTCGAAAGCTTCTTAACACACTAAAGTCCATTCAAATGGTGCATCCTTGGTAAACAAGTTACATAGGGGTCGAGATATAGCACTGAAATCTTTGATAAACCTCCTATAAAAACTAGCATGGCCTAGAAATAATCGAACTTCTTTGACAGTCTTAGGAACTGGCAAAATAGCAATGAGGTCAATTTTAGAATTGTTTACTTAAATTCCTTCAGCTGAGACAATATGACCTAAAACAATTCTTTAGGTAACCATGAAATGGCACTTTTTTCAATTCAGAACAAGATTATTGTCGTTGCAACGGATCAAGACTTTCTCCAGATTCTGGAGACAATCTTCAAAAGAATCACCAAAAAGGGAGAAATCATCCATAAAAACTTCGAGAAACTTTTCCACCATGTCACTAAAGATACTCATCATGCACCTTTGAAAGGTTACTGGTGCATTGCACAAGCCAAAGGGCATTCTCTTGTAAGCAAAAGTACCAAAAGGATAAGTGAAAGTGGTTTTCTCCTGATCTTCGGGAGCGATCTCGATCTGATTGTAACCACTGTAACCATCTAAAAAGCAGAAAAAAGAATGACCAGCCACTCTCTCCAAAGTCTAATCAAGGGAGTGGAAAATGATCTTTCCTGGTTACTGAGTTAAGCTTGCGATAATCAATACACATGCGCCATCCAGTGGTAACACGTGTAGGAATTAACTTTCCTTCAGCATTAGGAACAACAGTTATGCCAGATTTTTTAAGCACAACTTGAGTAGGACTTACCCATTTGCTATCAGAGATATGATAAATAATTCCAACATCTAAAAGTTTAAGAACTTCCTTGCGAACTACTTCTTTCATGTTGGGATTTAACCTCCTATGCATTTGTCGAGAGGGTTTAACATCTTCTTCAAGGTATATCTTATGAGTACAAATATCAGGACAAATATCTTTTAGATCAGCTATGGTCCATCCTAATGCATCTTTATGTAACTTAAGAACTTTCAAGAGTTCAGACTCTTGAGTGGAATTCAACTTGCTCGAGACTTTGACAGGATAAGCCTCGGATTCTCCTAAAAAGGCATACTTTAGCTCCTGGGGTAGGGGCTTAACTTCCAATTTTGGAGCTTCGAATACAGAGGGTATAACTAAAGAATTACTCAAGGAGAGTTCTTCAAAACATTCAGTCCACATAACCTGCTCTGTCTCGAATTTTTTAGCATCTTCGCTAGAATTGAGATCGAAAACTGCTTCACTTATCTCATTCTCAATAGGAGAATAAGCTTCAAAATCAGAAGAAAAAAAAATGAGTCAAGGTTGACTTAACTGGGTCCTCATATTGCAACAAACCAAAGTATTCCTCAACAATAATATCCAAGTAACTCACTTCTCGAATATCTTTTTCTTCTTTAAAATCTGGTTGTCTAAGAATTGAAAAGATATTGACATCGAGAGTCATGTTTTCGAACGAAAACTTCATAACACAATTCCTAACACTGATAATAGCATTAATAGTAGCAAGGAAAGGTCTTCCTAAAATGATGAGAATCTGGGTACCAATATAGTCATAGGTTGAGTATCTAGAACAACAAAGTCAACTAAATAAACAAAGTTATCAACCTTAACCAAAATATCTTCAATTACTCCTGGTGGGACTTTCACAGAACGATCAGCTAATTACAAGGTAATTCTCATGGGTTTCATCTCACCCAAACCTAACTGCTGATAAACAAAATACGGGAGTAAGTTCACACTAGAACCAAGATCTAGGAGAGCATGTTCAATATTTTGATCACCAATATAACAAGAAATGGTAGGACAACCAGGATCCTTGTGCTTGGCTGGCAAATTATGTTGAATTATCGAACTCACCTGATTAGCTAAAAATGCTTTCTTCTGAACAGAGACTCTTCTCTTTATGGTGCACAAGTCTTTAAGAAACTTAGCATAAGAAGAAATTTGCTTGATCGCATCCAACAGAGGAATGTTGATCTTCACTTGCTTAAAAAGATCAAGAATCTCAGAATTACGGTTATCCTTAGCCGGTTTCTGCAACCTTTGAGGAAAAGGAACAGGAATGTGATGAATTGAAGTTTTATTCTTTTTTGGGACATCATTCACATTCTCGGCTTTTACTTCAGCTTCTTTAGCTATCTCAACTTCTTTTTTAGCTTCAGTAGAAGTCTACTGCTCAGTTTTAACTTCTTCGTCTTCTACCTCCATCCTCCTTATTTGAACATATTCAGGTGGAGGTGGCTCTATTTGATTGTCAATAACTCTATCACTCCTTAAAGTAGTGATAAGTTTGACTTGCTCTTGATATTGCTTAGTGCCTGAAAAAGAAGAATTCTCATTGCCCTTAGGGTTTGGCTGGGGTTGAGCTGGAAAAGATGCCTTCCCTTTTGGGTCATTCTGACTAGCAATTTTCTCCATAGAAACTTTCATCTGGTTCATCGTCTGCAGCATTTGCTGAAACATGCCTTGCAAATTCTCCTCAGGGATTTTTCTATGCGGTGGAATATAAGAATTATGACTCGAACCTTGAGGTTGTTGATACTGCTGAGGTTGAGATTGAAAATTAACTGGAGGTTGAGATTGCTGATAGAACGGTTGAAGTGGTGGCGGTGGTTGGAAATTAGACTGGGGCTGCTGAAATGGCTGAGAAGGTTTCATGGGGTTCCCTTCATAGTTGTTACCAGACCAACTAAGGTTGGGATGGTTCTTCCAAGATGGGTTATATTGATCCCCATAAGAATTGGATTTGCCAATTGCCATAACAGCATTGACATTGGTGTTTAACACTTCTCTAAGAGCTGGGATGGTCGGACAGTCACTAGTGAGATGACCAAGTGTGTCGCAAATGCTGCAAGCTTGCTCCACAAACTGCTTAGGAACTGGTTCTCCTTTCTTTGATTCCAAAGATTCAAGTTTTCGGCAAATAGTAGCTAGCTTAGCGTTGATTTCATCGTTATCCTTCAGTTGGTACACACCAGCTGGTGCTACCTTTGCTCTAGATGTACCTGCCTTAGCACTCGGTTCCCATTCCTGAGAAACTTTAAAAAGCCATTCAAGATATCCTTCAGCATCTGTAGGACTCTTTCCTAATAATTGCCCATTGCACATTGATTCAACAAACTGACAAGTGGGGGGAAATAGACCATCATAAAATAAACTGATGATTTTCCACTTTTCATAACCATGATGAGGACAAGAATTAAGAAGATCTTTAAAGCGCTCCCAACACTGGAAGTAGGTTTCATCATCCTTCTGGGAGAAGTTTTGAATTGCCTTCTTCGAGTTAGAAGTAAGATGTAAAGAAAAGAATTTTTTAAGAAATTGTTCTTGGAGTTCTTGCCATGAGTTGATGGATCTAGGACGTAGAGAGATAAACCAAGTTTTAGCTTTATCATTTAAGGAGAAAGGAAATAGCTTCAACTTAATTGTATCTTTAGAACAGTTCTGATCACTGAAAGTGGCACATACATCCTCAAATTCTCGAATATGAAGGTAGGCTTGTTCACTTTCAAACCCATGATAAGTAGGTAGAAGTTAAATCATGCCATTGTAGAAATGGAAATTATTTGCATCATTTAAAAAATTAATGCAAAAAGGAGTAGCATTTCTGCTAGGAAGTGGGAGTTCACGCAAAGTAAGATTAGGATTTTGAACTGCTTGATTGACTCCATTATTAGCTGCTTGTGCTACTGCAAATACGGCTACTTGTTCTTCAACGTCTTGATCGGCCATCGTGTGTTTAGCTGCTCACGGGATAGTACCGTTCGAAAAATTAGAAGAAAAAGAAAGTGGAAGTGAATTGGTGGAACTAGAAGACTCAGGTGATAGAGATGGTTCGTCGTCTGACTTGTACTTATTAGGAATGACACGGTACTCGTACAGAGGATTACTTGAAATGCGATTATTAAGACCGCAAAGCCAAAGTTTTATATACTTGGCTGAGCCCTAATATAGAATCCTAGGAAGAAAAAGAAGAAAGAAAGAAAACTAGAATAAGATACTGATAACCTTCCCCGGCAACGGCGTCAAAATCTTTGCTTGACTACGCTCAGAAACGCGTAATTAATACACCAAAGTGCAGGCGGTCAAGTTATAATATATATATACTTGGAAGTCCAAGGTCGAACCACAGGAAATGATGGTAATTCTATTATTCTAACTAAACTTTCAACAAGGAGAAAGAAGAAAAGAAAAATAAAACAGAGAAAATATAATAAATTTTTTTAGAATGTGAAAAAATAGAATAAAAAATTAAATTTAAAACTTAAAATAAAATAAATAAATAATTAAATAAAAAATAAAATAAATAAATAAATAAAGCAAGGATAAAATAGGCAGTAATTAAAACAAGTATCTAATAAAATAGAGAAAGAGCGTTAGGGATATCCATAATTACGACATTACAGATAGTATGTCCAACCGATTCAAGAGATGACTGTGGACCTGAGTTTCTTTTAACAATGAATGTCCTTAGCTTACCAATTATTAAATACTAAAGTTCACGAGCATATCATGAGAAGTGTATGACAAGACTCATATAAGCTGCGTGTAACTTTAGTTTTCAATAAGGGAACTTATGATTTTTTTTACAAAAATTGTTTTTCACTTAGTAATGCTAGTGCGCGACAAAAACAAACTAAATTTAACAAATTTTAGTAAATATCAAAAGCTTAACTCATTTCTAAGGTTTGATTATGCGTATGCATAACATACGTCAAAACGTTCTTGAAAAGTCATTAAAAGCTAAAATTGGCACTATTTCGGTACCGATTCCGGAATGACACCAAAACAGTGCTCGAAACTCCCAAATTACTTGAATAACTAACTCAGCTCAATAAGGGATAAGGACCGTCCTCTATTCAGCCTCGTTAGAGTTTTAGTACAGAAATTCGTAATTTGAGGTTTTTCGGTTCTTTTGTCAAATAATTGAGAAATAATCTTAAAATTTCATGTTTTTAACGCATGAAAGGTTACTATATTTTCCAGATTTGTTAATTAACCTATAACCAAAGAGAAATTCAAGCCACAATCACAATTGAATCATATACTCATACTAGTCCGTCATACTTTCACTACAGACCCCTAACTACTAAATTACGCTAGCATGTTGATAAAAATTAAGCAAAACATGATAAATTCAATCAAAAATTGACCAAACATATTTCTAAAATTTAATTGAATAAGCATGCAAAATTTCACAGCAATTAAAACTAAGGAACGATTAATAAATAAAAAATACGGTTTAAACAAATGTTGAAAAAATAGCACACTGGCAGTCACGAAAATCGCCTATTGTCCTCAGGAAATCTCATGATTTGGATCCCCAAAACAGTAAGGTTTTGTAGAAAATTTGAATGCGGTCGTTTTGATAGGTGGATCATCAAAGTCGGACAAGAAACGAGCAAGTTATGATTAAAATAAGAAAACACATATTTTTAGGGTTATACGCGGGATTCTACAAAAAATTATAATAAAAATTATAAATTAAGCATGGATTTCCAATCATCAATCACATTTAAACACATAATTAACTAAAAGTCTAAGCATTAATGAGCATTAATTGAAAATAAAATTAAAAGAAAAAGAAACTTACAGTTACGCAGTTATTGAAGAACTGTAATAGGACTCGCGCAAACTCAAATTGAAATAAAATTATATGTTCTTCAATACAAGCCAAAAACTAAATGAAAATATCTCTCTCTGATAGCAAGAAAATTTGGAATTATTGAAGAATGTCGACTCTTCTCTCTCTCCCAAAAAAAAAAGAATGGTGACCCTCTCTCTCAAAGAACAAGAATGGCGACACTCTCTCTCAAAAAACAAGAATGGCGACCTCTACCCTCAAAAAATATCTCTGAACCTAAAAAATAATACTCATCGACTCTTTTCAAAATTCAAAAATAAAACTAATTAATAAAATAAAATAAATAATAATAAAGATAATAATCCAAAAGCTATTTTTAGCTTTATCGTCTATCAAGTCGTTGGCTCGAGAAACTAAGTCTTCCAGCTTAATTTCTCGGGTCCAGTTAAAAAATAATAATTAATATTTTTAACTTTATCGTCTATCAAGTCGTTGGCTCGAGAGACTAAGTAGAGAGGTGGTTACTTGCCATCTAGGCTAAGGAACCCCATTCGATAAATATCTGCATCATAAATTTAGGTATTCTTTCGGGCTCAAACGTTAATCCACTAGGTGCACTAATCGTATTTTTGCCATAACTTTGTACTCCGAACTCCGATTGATGCAAGGTTTTCGCCTACGCGTAGATAACTCAGAGCTATACAACTTCTATTTCTAGAGTTTTCTTTAAATTCTGCACGGATAAATACCATAATTGGTTAGAACATTAACATTTTGCGCGGTGAATCTCTTCTTCGTTCAAAGATTTCTCGGTTTGATTCAAATGACTCTTCTTTGCTTGGGACTGCTCTATTGGTTTTTCTTAGTCTCTTCCATCAACTTCCTTCATGCTTGAGCTTGGAATTTACTTTCGGTTCACTTTTTGAACTTAATTCAGCTCTGAATTTGACCAGCAATGACTAACTTTGGGGGAATTTGCTTCTAGATTCGTTCTTGTTCATTTTTAACATGTAAAAAGGTTATAATGCACTAGAAACAAACATACTATCCCATTTCATGATTAAAGCTCAATTCTTATCAATTTAGGATAATTAAAATCAAATTCATGCATATTAAGCCACCTAAATACATATAAAAATGCAATATTTTAGACTTAATCAGACACTATGTGTGATAAATATTAATTATTGACGGAATTCACGTTACGCTAGGAATTAATGATAACACCTTGAGTAACTTATAAGTTTTGATCATGTCAAACCCTACAGGTAGATTATGTTATTCTGACATGTAAATAAATTAAGTGGTAAGGTCAATGATTGAGAAGTCATTTAAATATAATTGTCAGTAATTTAATTTAAATGACAGTCATCTGTAATCTTAACGTGAGGAGAATAATAAGAATTTAATAACAAGGAATTCGAATATAATTTTAAGATAAAGACGGGAATGCAATTATAATTCTATAGTGGTGCGAATTATAATTAATTAAATTAATTAATTTATAATATAATTAAGATTTCATCTTTTCCATAGTAAGTCAAAACACTTATTTCTCCTTAGGATCCTTATCGTAACCATATATATATGCTGGCCTTGGCTCTTCTTACGAACACAAGAATCTTCACAAATTTAGGTTTTGTGCCGTTGAGAGAAGATGAGAAAATCTTGGTGATACCGCAACCCACACTATAACATCCTCGCCTTAATAGACATGATAACACATGTAATTAAGACCTAGAGCATTACTATACATATTTTAATCACTCAAAAATGGGTTAGTAATGCTCTAGGTCTTAATTACGGGTGTTATCTTTGTCTATTATGGCGTGGGTGTTACACACCCTCAGTGCAAGATTACACGGTAAAAGGAATATGATAGAAGATTATAAGGTTCCATCTAGCCCATTGTGAGAATCCCGACGGAACCCTCTTGTCGTCTCGAATAAAGGCTCGCGAGTTTAACACGTGTGTTTTCGATGATTAGAGTTGTAAATATGTTTTTCAAAAAAACAGACAAAAATGTGTTTTTTACCCTTTTGGGGTATAACGTAGTCTGCGCAATTAGACTGAGTTTGGGAACTATGTTATGACATGGGAAAATGTTAGGCACCCACGTTGCCCTTTTAGCTTCTAAATAAACATGCTTGTTTTTTGTTTTTATACAATTTTTTTACTGTTTTAAGGCCTAAATGTGCATGTGTATTAGTTTTATTAGCATGCTAGAGCAATGGTACAGTTTACGAGGCAAAATAGGGTAAAAATCATAGAAGACCTATCGATACCACCCTAAGATCGATTAGTCATCTGAGGCAGTGCACTAATTTTCATGCGTTCGTTCCTGGGAAGCATGCAGAAGTGACTTTAAGATCAGATTAAGGTATACTAATGTATTTACAGTCTAATCTTAGTTTAGAATCAATTTTATGTGTTATGTAAGCATTCTTGGTCCAATTTCGAATTTATTCAATATATAAATGCAGCGTACAATATTCACAACAGTTTATATACATGGGAGGCAGAGGCAATTAATAGATTAAAATGATTTAAATAGATTAACATAATACCTTTATTCCGAAAACAAAGCTTTTTTTTTCGATTGATATTGAAAGGGTATTACAAGTTTAACTAGTCTAAAAAATTCGAATACAACACTATAAGCCTAGTACGGAGTTTTTACTAACGTATCTACGGTGTTATAGTACGTCCCTATCTTTAGATATAGTTCCTATTTATTTTTCGAGCATTTGTTCTTCTCTCTAGCTTTCTCCAGCTCTAATGCTTTCCTTCTTCCTCAAGCTCTCTAGCCTCATTTGCCCCTGTTCTGGGGCTCATTCCTCCTTGTATTATAAGGCTATCTTTGGTTAATATAGTGGGAAACAAGTATCATTCGTCGAAGACTGATCACTGGGTACTAAAAACTGACTCGGTAGAATAGAAGACCGATCTGTGAGTAGGCAAACCCGATTCGGGATCACAAAAAACCGATTGATACATGCAAGTGACTGATCGTTCTTTTGCAAGCATGACCTCTCTGAATCTATTTTCTTTTGAATTTTTGACTTTTTAGCTCAAGTGTGGCCAGTCGGTGCCAAATATGCCCTTCTTAAGTTAATGTCCGAGCTTAGCATTCAATTTTCGATGTCTTTTGAGTACGAATCTATTTTATTACAAAGAGAACACTATCTTCTTCAAATGGTCATAAAATGGGGTATCTAGACCTGTATTCTCGATTTATCTACACCAACTTCTGTTCGTGTTGAGATCGTACGAGATCAAATCAGAGAATATCTCGAAGGTAAAATTCAATTCTGGACTAGGGTTTTACGTAAAAATTTGTTCAGTCTATAGGCAATATTGAATGATCCTAAACTAAGTTTCTATCAATTTTCATGTTTACTCTTGATCTGTAAAACAATAGCAAATGGTGGCTACAAATTGACAAAGAGTGATGCAATTCCTTGAATCCCCACAATAGCACCCAATTCTTTGAAAAATTAATGGAAAGATATAAGTGGGAGGAGGTAAAGACTGTAATAGATGAGAGAGGGGGATGAAAAAGAAAATAAGTAGATGAAAAGAGAATAATCACCTTTGAGTTCAAAGAAGAGATTGTACCTACGAAGAGACATAAAAATATAAATTAGAAAAAAAATTGTTAAATAAAAAGACAAATAAATCACATATATAAAAATACTTTTAAAATATAAATTGAAGGCATTTTTGGACTTTTTGTTAAAAATGAGGGCCAACTAACGGTTTGACATGTCTATGGATGGAAACCGTTTAAAATAAGGGTCAAAGGTATAATATATTAAATTTTTAGTTAATTAGGACATAATTTATAAGGGTCAAGAGTCAAATAACCCAAGTTCTAACGCAAGGTATTTCACCAGAATTTTCTTCCGTATAAATAATTTATACATACAATTACAATAATATGTTTAACTAATATACATGCCTTTCTTATAAACCACTTAATATCTAAAAAAAACAAGCCAAGAAAATCCATCGTAAATTATTTCAATCTTCTATTGTATTAGTTATTTAGTTTAGTTCCCTTTCACAAAAAAAGTTGTGACTTGTGAGAGAGATGAGTGGCCATACCCATCTGTTTCACTATACCATTAAGATTTGTGGGAGAGAAAATTTTGTCCTGGGATGAAACTTGGTTGACGAAAGCAAAAAAAAAGAAAAATTGCAAGAGAAAAGCTTGACTGAGAAAGAAAATTTGGAGGACTGTTGATAGAGGGAGAAAGAGAAAAAATTTACAGGAATAGATTCTTTGCTGGAGGGAAAATTGGCCCAACGGAGAGGGAAAAAAGTTGACGTGATACTTTGCCGGAGAAGAAGGGAGGGAGGGAGGGGATGTTGGATTTTGATCAGAGAAGAGAGGGAGGGCTCACAGAGTAAAAAAAAAAATTAAGTTAAATAGGTTTTAGTACCTTATACTTTTAATTAGTTAGCACTTCGGGCTTGAACTATTTTTTCTATAAAAAGGTATAGGAACTTTTGTTTAGTTGTCACTTTAATCCACCGGCCGAATTGTCGTGTTTTTGCGACACGAAAAATCATACGTGGACACCCCCATAATCCACGTGGGCAAAAAAAAAAAAAAAATGGGCTGCCAACTCAGACTTCAACTCATAGCTCGAAAGGCCGCAAAATCTCTTTCATTTCCACCCCGACCCCAATAACATCAATCGCCTCCCAAAATTCTCCCGATTCTCAAACACAATTTCGATTTCATCAAAATTCCTATATCGAAAAATCCTCAGAAAAATGCTGAATCCACTGCCAATTTGCCTTATAACAATGTCAAGTACCTCAAAATCGCTTATGATTGCTTAAAAGAAACCATTGCTCTGTTCTTCAAATCTTCTTCCCCTGCTTAAAACATAGCAACCTCTTAAACCCATAATATCTTCAAGTGTGACTGAAGCTTTTCCCCATGGAAAAAACAAACGTACCATCTATTTGCAAACCTTACAAAAAAATTGTCGTCTAGTTTGATTATGTTGATGGAATTCAAAATGGCATCGTGAATTCCGGCTTCTTTCCACACGGATTAGTACAGAGACTTCATTGTATAGACCCAGTTTTTCTAATTCCTTTGTGGGTATTTCCATCCATATAAGTTCACCTTCAATGGTGGTTTTTTAGGCTGGGAATTAGGAGGTGAACATAAAAGGGAAGTGGAAGGGAGATCTAGGACTGGTCATGGTGCATCAATGGAGGTAAGAGAAGGTCTTAGAAATGTGAGTTGGAATCTGAGTTGGCAACAATTTTTATTTCGTTTTTTTTTGTACTGCCCACGTGGTTTATTTAGGATCCACGTAAGAGATCCAACGCCAGAGAAACATAACAATTCTGCAGGTGCCCAAAGAGCAACCAACAAATGTTCGTGCACTTTTTTATTAAAAAATTAGTCTGTGACTTGCGGTGTTATTAAGGGGAGATTTTTACTAATCCTAAAAATGGCAATAGAGCTGCCATTTTCATCCATAAAAACGCCAACATACTCTTAAAAACTTCCACACTGTTGAGACTTTTAAAAAAAGGATTTCGTACTGCCATTTTTAACAATAAAAGCACCTTAAAAATTGATATTTTTACTCTAAAAAATGTCAATATTTTAAAAACACACATTAAATTGAAACAAAGATTGAAATATTATATTTAGGGTACAGAGATTACGAGAAACATGATGTGTGGAAAGGATCAAGGAAATGACCTTTGATTAAAACTTATTTACAACCCTTCTTTCTCTCATTTAGTTCTCATTCCAAACCATGTAACATCCTTTTTCAACTCAATTGAAACTCTACCCTTTATTTAGTACAAGAAAGGTAATTAACATGCTCATTCTAGATACAGTGCTATAAATATCGCTTGTTTTCAGATTGAACTTATTTCTAGTAAATTAACATTATTATTGATTTGAACCCATTACGTGCATTTACAAATAGAGCGATTAAATCTACTTAATTTAAACAAGTACCCAATACTCATACAGAGCTAGCCAACAATAAACAAGCACAACGCAAACTCTTTGACAGCTAGTGACTACTACTCCGAGGCCCGTTTGTTTGTCTCACTCAAACAAAACTGATGCCACGCCACTGCAATGGGGCTCCTCACGCTGTGAACTCCATCACTCCACTCAATTGACCCAAACACCGATGAAACAGTAGCTGCACCTACACCATTCTCCAGTACACCCCCCTTGAAAGTTATCTCGTATGACAGCGATTTATTTTCCTCGCTGAACACCAGCTTACTCGGTGATACAGTCACCCTAACTGACGGTGGTGCATTCACTTTGACCTCATAAACAGCATCCACATTACTCCCTACATTTGTAACTACCCTCTTGTACTTGAGAGTTCGTTTATCAGTATAAAGTGCAACCGAAAATGATGGATAGTTGAGATCACCCGGATTATCCAAGCACAGTGCACTGGGATTCACAATATCAGCATCTCTCATGAAGAGTGCCCTACTGGAGGAATCACGTCCAGTGGAGCATAAAAACGCCGCGTAATCTGTGAATTTAATGTCGTAGACGAGACCTGGATCAAGGGCTCTGTTTGGGTCCACGTGTCCAGATCCATGGACGAACGGTGTTGATTCCTCCCCAGTAGCAAGGTCCGTAATGTTCTTGCCTGTGTCGTCTATATAATAAGCGGTTGTCATGAGGGCAGATTTTATGGAAGCTGGGCTCCAATCCGGGTGGGCCGCCCGGAGCAATGCAGCCAATCCGCTCACGTGTGGGCAGGACATTGAGGTGCCCGATATGATATTGAATTCGACTCTTCTCGGGTCAATATCCAGATCCGTTGGGCTCGTTAACCCGGTCCAACCAGCCAAAATGTTTACACCCGGTGCAATAATGTCAGGTTTGAGAATCTCCGTTGTGATGCCGTTCGGTCCGCGGCTAGAAAACGACGCAACCTGTGGGGCTGGTGGCGAATCACCTATCACCGTGCCTCTGAACACAATCGTGGCCGTCGGTGAAGAATCGGATCTGGCGTATTCTCTGATCTTATCTCCGGCGATTTCACCAACCATAGTCGCCGGGATCAGATGCGAGTCAGCCAAAAGCTCCTCGCCGTTCTCTGCTGTATTCGCGTGTATCATTCCGATACCTCCAGCGAGTTTCACGGCGCTTCCTTTCTCTACTCTGGCGTTTCCTCCACGATCGCAGATAACTATTTTACCTGCGACTTTAGAAGCATCAAGTTTGCCTGTGTAACAGTATCTGCTTCCACAGTCTCTGGCATACACTAGAGGATATTTGGAGTCTCCGAGTGGTTCTCCGGAGTACAAAGACACGCCACTAAATATCCTTCCGTCGCCGAGAATAACATCCGCCGGAAAGTTCCTATCGATTGTGGAAGCACCGACAGTGAGTATCCATGGCGCTATGTTCACCGCAGTGTAGGGATCGGGACCAGAGTTACCTGCGGAACAGGATACTAGAATACCGTGCTCCGCAGCTCCAAAAGCACCTATGGCGATTGAATCGTACTCGTAATCCATCTGATAGCTACCTCCGACGGATAGGGAGATGATGTCAACGCCATCTTCGATCGCTTGATCCATGGCCGCAAGTATATCAGAATCATAGCAACCTTCACTCCAACAAATCTTATAAGCAGCGATTCTGGCCTTTATCGCCATACCTCTAGCTTCGCCTTTCGCATACTCATAGAAACTTGCGTTCTTAACCACAGATCCAGCAGCTGTCGATGCCGTGTGAGTACCATGACCTTCTGAATCTCTAGGCGAAAGAGATTCTACAGTCTCGTCAATTTTCCTTCCTAGTCCAGCTTCATAGCCTTTATGATAAGCTCTTGCGCCGATTAATTTCCGATTACACGCAGATGACGGAAAGTCGGATGTGGTGACGCAACTACCTTTCCAACTAGAAGGAACAGGAGAGAGTCCTTCGTCGGAGAAGCTGGGAAGTTCGGGCCAGATTCCGGTGTCAAGCATTCCGATGATGACATCATGAGCGTAGTCAGAGTTAGGCCAGAGGCCATAAGAATCAGCAAGACCGAGGAAGCGAGGGGTGTGAGTGGTGTGGAGCTGACGAAGGCCGTCAGGAAGGACGGAGAGAACGCCGGGGAGGCTGCGGATTTGGGCGGCCTGAGCTGCGGTGACTCTGGCGGAGAAGCCGTGAACGGCGCGGTTGTAAGTGTAAAGGATCTTATTATCGGAGGATGGGGAGAGTGATTGGAGGATGGAGGAATACCAATTGCGATGAGTGGTGAAGATTCCAGGCTTGTGAGATTTGGACACGTGGATGATAAAGGTTTGGGGGAGATCGGAGGGTGTAGATGGGATGATGATACTCGTAGTAGTAGAGAGTGTAGATGAGATAAAACAGAAAAGTAAAACAAACAAGGAAAGTGTAGTAGTAGTGGCGGTGGCCATTTGAATTTGAGATGAGGATTCTCTTCTTGCTTTTTTTGGTTCCTTAGAAATCGGAGTGGGGGGGGTGTGTGGATACTGTGAATAAGAAGAATGATTAAAAGAGAATACTGGAGACGAGGACAAGGGCCTTCATTCGACCACGTAGACGTAGTAGGTTGGGTTAACTTGATTATAAAAATATCTGTCAAGTGGTGATTAGAATAATATATTACGGAAAAATATTATTTGCAAACTGTTGCCGTTGGGTTCTCGAATATTTATATATATATATATATATATTAAGATATAATCGTACTATTTAATACGGTCAAATAAAAAAAATAAAATAATAAGATAAAAAAAATTAAGGAATTTAAATCGACAAAGTTAATCACTTTATTTTGAGTCTATTGTCTAATCTAATCTAATCTTGTGAACAATTAAAATATAAGCTTAATATATGCTAAAAAACCTAAAAGTATACTGGATTGGACTGATTTGTTTTTAATTTTTTAATGAGTTCCTTAATCATAATCCAACCACATAACGTAAATCCTAAAAATGATAGATTGAGATAAACAATAATGTACGAATATATATCATACGTCCTTAAATCACAATAATTTTTTTTGATTTTTTTTGATAATTATATAGTTGTGATGTATATTGTTTAATTGATCTTTGGTTATTAGATTTTAAGTTATGACATTTTTAATGTAAACAAAATTATTAGTATGTGAGAGTTTATTATGTGTTTATTATTAGTGTGAATGTTTTAATTTTGATGTGACATCTTAATGTGTGTATAAAACTCATCCAATGGTATATAATTAATGTACACCATAACATGTATATTTTTAACCATTAGATTCCTATATTTTTTTGGAGAAAATATATATAAAGTATTACTTATATTGAATGGTACGGAGATATAAAAAATATTAATAGTTAAAAAATGGGTGGTGTTATTTACACCCCATAAATTTTTCACAAACATTTTTTTTAAAATTTAACCAAAAACACATTTTTAACTCTATTTTATTTGTCACAAACACTCCCATTCATTGCTTGATATTAAGTGAGTGCTTAGCAACACATTTTTCTCATGTAAGTCGAGTTTATGTAAGTGCACTCGCCTCTTATTAGGTGGGTCTTATTTGAAAAATACTACAGTAATCAATTGCATGATGTTAGGCGAGTTATTACAAACTAACTATCCCCAAGTAGAGCGAGTGTGTGTATGTGCACTCACTTCTCCTTAGGCGAGTTTTAGGGAGTGTTATTGATTAAAAATTTACTTTTAGGGGGGTATTTGTGACAAGGGTGGTATTTATGACAAAAATGAATGGTGTAAATAACACTACCCTAAAAAAATAGTGAGATTGAAAAAAAAATACTTGAAATATTTCAAAAAAACTATATATGTAAAAAATCACATTGCAAACTCATTTAAATAACCTGTCATAGCTAGAGATAGCAACTGATCTCACTATCAAGTTCGAGGGGAGGGGGGACGAGAAAGATTTACTAAAACTAAACTCGACATACTAAAAGATATATTCAAACCCGACTAGATTAAGGAGATTTTCAATTAAAATAACTCGACTATATTCCCGTTTATAATAATATGCTTGAATTTGAACCCATTTTGCCACTTCTTTAAGGTCTGGTTGAACCATTTTGTCATCCTTAATCATTCACCAATATATACAAAAATAAATACTTTATTATTATTACAGTGACATTATATATATTACTAAAAATTTAATTGTAAACAGATGGTATTGTTAGTAGTAATATTATTTTTAATATATATGCAATTGTTGTCTTAAATTAAGAAGCCGTTCATTTGGCACTTAAAATGTTACTTAAATCTGAAAACTTATGGTGTGTTTTATTTATTTATTTACTTTTGATTGTTGAATGCTGATTACTGATTGCTGAGTGCTAAATGTTGAATCTAAGCTTTGAAAATGATGTTTGCTTTTTATTATAAATGAGGTTCTAAATTTTAAATTTTTGTATAAAACAACGGTTTAAATTCAACATTAAGCATTCAACGAGACTAATGACTCTTAATACTAAATGCTTAATCATTAAAAAAAAAATAGTCATTGACCTCTTAATGATTTAAAAATACAAACACCATATGGCACCTTTGAATCCATAAAGCTCTCTATTAAGTATTCAGATGCAAAAACAAACACCCCCTTAAAATTTTTAGATTTAAGTGGTTTAAAAAGTTGTTTGGTAACTGAAAAAATTAAGTGGCCATTTAATTTTTACCACTTAAAACTTAAAATTTTCATCCAAAATTTTAAATGATAACTTTGCCGCTTAAATTTGAAACTTAATTTAAAAGAGTGTAAAATGTCCATTTTACCCTTTTTCTTTTAACAAAATTACATAGCAGTCTCTCTCTGCTACTCGTCTCTTCAGGTGATCTCTTTCTCTCTCACATACCTACACCCTGTTGGAAAAAATGGTTTTGATGCCTTTTTTAGGGTAATTTTAAATGGGGTTTCACACTAGGTTGTGAAAGAAAATTATAGATTTGTGTTCTCCTCCATGAGTATATCGAGATCGTGTATTTATATGCTCAAAACGGATTTGGGGTGAATGAGAAATTCTCACCCAAAGTGAGCTACTTGAGATGGAAAATAAAATGGAAAATGTTAGTCCCACATTGGAACTTTGGGAAAACTTTTATGAGTTTATAAAGGATAACCTTTCACTAGCTCATAAGATTTTAAGAAATATAAGGCTCTCTCTCGCGCACCTAGGCGCAAGGGGTGTAAATCACGGACCGAATTTAGCTTGACACAGACTTGGTCAGCCGCGCGGGATCATGTTTTGCAGTTAGAGTTTTTCAGTTCTTTTATTTTCTTTAAACACACCCATTTTTAATTATTTAATTTCTCATAATTAAGAGATTTTAAATTCAAATTAATTTAAAACCGTTTGAATTAATTCTTATTTAATTGTAAAAACGTTTTTGGTTTAATTGCTGCAATTAAACACTAAACGCTTTTTTTTATATAATTAATAGGATATTAATTATAGAGATCCTTCCCCTAATATAAATTGGAGGCTTGGAGACATCTTTCCACACAACTAAAAACACACACCTCTCTTCACGAATTTCTCTTGCTCTCTAGATTAGTCTTGCTTTGGTGGTGATCAAAGTTCATACACAATTTTAAGTTCGTTTGCGAGTGACACCAAAGTGCTAAAGGTAGACACTCTTTGTACTGTTTCATCATGAGAGACAAACGCCGTAACAAACCTCAAAAGCACCGCGGGAGGCGACGTAATTGTTTTAAGGAGATCGTGTGATACACGAGACTCGATTTTTCTATTTTATTTAAATTGTTAATTTCCGCGTTTTGGCTAACACACACACACACACACCCACCCCAACCCCTCGCATGACCATACATACACACACAGAGGCATATACATACACATACATACACACGTAAAGGCATATACATGCGCGCACACACACATACATATTATATATATATATATATATATATATATATATTCATAGAACTTTATAAAATAATAAAGGCAAAATTGTTATACTAAAAAAATTCATTTTTCAAATGTGTTATATTCAAACAAATAACATTTTTTACATACAATTTTCAGAATTAAACAAAAGGCTTTTTAAGTTTTCAATTTTTTTACTAAACGCCACCTAAGAGTTGGTGCTTGTATTTTACAGTGTTCAATTTGGAACTGGGATAATACATATTTTTATATGCAGTTTCCATTGGTTCAGAATGGAAATCCCGATTAGCTTATTGGAAAATGACTTGCACCCCAAAAATTCTACAAAAGTCCTTGTCCGCACCTGTTAGGAAGATTAATCATACACGCATGTAAAAAGAATCTGGCCCAGCCTTCTCCGTCAGCTATAGTATAAATAAATCAATCTTACCTGCATGGGATCTTAATCAACTCTGCAATCAAAGCCCCCCATGAGCTATCACACTAACAGCCATAATACCTAAAAGAACACATCTTTGCAGAAACCTTAGCATGAAGGTCTGTTATTTTAACAAAAATAATGATGGAAAAATCATAAGAAAATGTTATTAAATTTAACATCAACATTAAGAAAAGAACTTGGCTTCTCAGTGCTAGGAAAGCAAACATCAATTGTTACCTACAAATGATGACCACACCTTCATTAACCATTAGAATTTGTCTCCCTTTAGAAAAGTTCCCATCTCCACTACTTTCCACTTCCACTTCCACTTCCACCACTCCCCTCCCCAGCCCAGAATCCTGGGCCCAACCGTCTTTGGCATTGATTAAATACTATATAGCCAGACATTTGGTGAAGCCCAACATAAATTGGGAACATATTGTCATCTTCATAATAGGTACCTTGTCTGATAATGCATTCCATAAGCAATCTTTTCCCAGTATTGCAAGTATAACAGAATAAGACTTACATAAAGCACTAACAAATTGTATCACAAAAAGGGTGTGTTTCGATTGATTTACATGGAAAATAATTGAATTCCTTGGAAAGTTGGAATTATTTTACATGGACAAATTATCCGTGGAAAATAAAAATTTAGGATAGAGGAAGTTCTTGGATTTCTGGAAAATGGGAAAAACACACTTTAGCAAGTTTACATCATTTATGACTCCTTGCAAAATAAATGCAATAAACAATTTTATAGCGAGAAAAGCAAAAAGAGTGAAACCTTGAAAAGCTTCCCTGAGAAAAAGTGTAATCGAACACACCCTAAACGAACACTACACCTTAATAACTTGGTCTATTGAATGAAACACTTCGATTAGTTATAAATAATAAACAAGTAAGAATATCAAATATCCTTTTTGGCCATAACATGTTTCCCAAGACTACAAAAATGTAATGCTGCTATGCATTTGCAAATTAGAAAAATGACATTAAAAGAGCAAGAAACCTGGTAAAGCCATTATAATGGATGGTAATCGTCTATGCGTAGAGGTAATAAAGCAGAACATAGAAATTTAGGCACTGGTTCATCGTAAGCTTGAAAGCTTAGTATAATTGAAATAAAATGATGTCCATATATACAAGTAAGCAGTTGTCTATGTGAATTTTAAAACAACTATGCATCCACCATCCTAACCATGTAAAACTCAAACAGAGAGAACATGCAAATAAAATTCCTGTCTAACTAAACTGTCTGCACAAAATAGTGAATAAAAAGTATTCATTGATGATGTGAAAATTTTGTGAGGCAAAGCAAAAGAAAACGCATCAATGAGCAACCGGTCAATAGGAGGTAATGAGGTATTATATATGCAAACATATAACCTTTATATGCATGCAGCTTTTCTACAGCATCACAACAGCAGGCAGCAGTTAATCAACCCAAATACACAACCTCTAGGGTTAAGAATTGCAATTTACCTTCTCTTCCTAAGCATAAACCAATACCTAATAGTATAGGCCACCCAGTCATAAATCCAGCTGCACTGCTCACCCTAACGGACAGGAGAACAACATAGATGGTAATAATGCCTGCTCCAAGCATTTTGCTAAGACGCAACATTCTTGGGAAGTACAATGAGGCTCATATGGAGATCAAGATGAAGAACCCCATGGTGCAAAACAACCTTCTGTCTTGGGGAATTCTGTATGGACCAGGCGTCTCTGTCCAGGCTCGAAGCAACATCGAAATCCCAAGTCCAACAAGCATGTTGAACATCAGTCCGGCATAGCATCCAGACCAGGCAATCTGCAATCCATCTCGACCGTTCATTGCTAATGTAACATTTTATACCAAATTACCTACCATGCCGAAACAGTTAAGCCTAGGATTGATGGTTTAACCCTCAGAACATACTCATAAAGAAACCTCCCAAAACCCATGGAAATAATAACTTTCGAGGCGGGTGATATGATCTAGTGTATTGATATGCAAGAACACCAAGTGTAGAACCCACTAAAAACCAACTATATCCCTAGCTTTTGGAGCCAATAAACAACTTCTTACAGTACGCGCCGCTTAAAAAAAAAAGGAGAAATAGGACTATGACTATGACACATAAACAGTTGAAAAGAATTGTGGCGTGTTTTTCTACGCATCCTCATTTGGAAACTTTACACCTCAAATTGTCACATATTATTCCAGAATGAGAATCGCATAGGATCCCTAATATGATGACAAGAGGGAATACTAATAATAATTATTAATAAAAAAAGTACAGTTTTATTGTTTTAATTGAGAGCCAATGCTATTTTTACAACCTATTTTATCAACATATATTACATACAAAGATAATAAAAGTACAACTCGTTTAATGTATTCATTAATAATACTAGCGTTAAAATTTATAAGTAATTTTTTTTTCTTTGATTAATGATCATCAATCAAAACCCAGACGTAAATGACCAAAATTTACGGTGATTCTGGGAACCTATTGGCCAAACTATAGTTTAACTGCAAATTGGTGAACACTCCCTTCTATAGTAGTTTTTGTAAGTATTTTTATGTGACACACTGAGTTAAATGGGAAAAAGAAAATAAAAGAAAAAATAACATTTTTTTAATCCTGCAAGGGGCAAGAATTAAATGGAGCTCAGAATATTATACCAATTAAATTAAGTGAGATATTATTAAAGTAATGGTTTCTCAAGCCAACTTATATGTGATGTTTTTCAATTGAAATGAAATTGCTCTAGAATTATTGCTTCCCCTTAAATTAATTCTACTTCCAAAAACAAGGTGCTAACTAAGAATAATAATAATAATAAAAGAATGTAAGAGACGCGACAACATTAGAGAAATTTTTATAAACATAATTGAATTGCAATGTTAGACACAAGAATTTATTAAAAGTATGGCATTCCAATTGCATGGCATTGGGCTGCGTTACTTTTAAGTTCCGTTGCAATGGCTTATTTTATTTTTGGATTGGGTTTTGGGCCTCCATTACTTATCTTTCGGAGTGGATTGGGTTGTTAATAGTGATGTAATTGTTAGGTAACTCTATGAATGGTGATAAATGTACCTTTTTTTGTTGTCACTAATATTTTTTAAAATTTTTATTAATATTAAAATAAACTTTATTCTCACCACCTTCTCATTTCACTTTTTTATCCAAAGGTTAACTATTAATTAACTTAATTAATTAATTATTAATCACAACAAAATAATACTACCATCTTTCGCCACTCTTTTCTTCGCCGCCTCCTCCTCCTCCTTCTCATCCTTCTCATCTTCTTCAAAACATGCATATATAAATATATATATATATATATATTCAAAAACAAAAGAATATGGATTATTCATCATCCTCCTCCTCCTTTTTCTTTTTCTTATTATTCTTCTTTAAAACATACATACACATATACATACATACACACACACACATATATATTCTAAAATAAAAGAAAAAAAAGAAAAAAATGCATATATATATTCGAAAACAAAAGAATATGGATTCTTTATCCTCCTTCCTCTTTTTTTTTCTCTTCTTCTTTAAAACATATACATACACACATACATATACATATATACATACACACATATATATACTCTAAAACGAAAGAAAAAAAATGCATATATATAGATCTCTTCTTAAAAACAAAAAAAATCATACTTATAAATCTGTTTAAGTTTTAAATGCTCAATGTCGAGCGAGTAACAATGAAGATACTATCCCAATAACGAGAGAATTTTACCAAATTTATTTATTATAAATTGGACAATATATTTCAGAAAATGAGTTGTAACTTAAGTTTTTGCTGAAGTTTTAAATGCTCAATGTCGAGCAAGTACCAATGAATATATTCTCCCAATGACGGGAAGGTATTAACATATTTACTCACCATAAATTGGACGAGTATTTCTAAAAAAAATGGGTCATACCTTAAGTTATTGATAAAGTTCGAGATGTTCAATATCAAGCAAGTACCAATAAAGATACTCTTCCAATGACGGGAGAATATTAACATAGTTGTTGGTGCGTAAAACTAGAATGATAGTTTAGACCATATAGTCAAATTATTAGATCAAATGATTAACATAATAAAATGCAATAAGCTAAGAAAATCAAAGATATATAGAGGAGTTTGTCCTCATATAAAAATATGGGTTAGTCCTCCTCTGTGGAATAGAGTTAAGAGCTTGGTTTACTTAATATTGATATAACCGAGTGGTTGTTACAAACTCACGAAATCTCTATAGATATTTTATCATCACCAGATTACAATAAAAGTACATTTGAGTTACACGAGTTCTAACTTTCTTATGTTAGGAGCTTTGGTGTGCGCTCTGTAGTTTTATTTTTCTCTATCTCTTTCGGTTGCTCACTGTAGGCTACTTGAATCCTGGATTCTTTCTTACTGTAGATCAATTTGTGGTTATTAGCCTGGATTTCCAGATAAGTAAATGCCGCTTCTCTATGTATGACATAAACAAAAACGTGTTGGAGAGTCTCTCGAGCAGGTCTGAAGTCATGCCCTGGTCATCACCAACCCTGACCTTGTTTCTCCATGAATTCTGGTGCATTAAATGCAGTTGGTATATATCTAATGAATTTGTGGGAGGTTCTGCGGCGTCTGATAGAGTTAGCAGCAGTCGTCCATGCCTCTGACAACCACTCTGGCACAGTGGTTATATGAGAGAGCTTCAGAGCCCGTCTAAAAAGCTCTGGCCTTCGAGCTCCGTTATTTATCGTGCAAAATCAATTCTTAGACCAAACACCAAGCCATAAGGAACTCTGACCTCCCTGTAGGACTCAAGTAGGGCTTTTCCGAGCTCATCTCATTGAGGTAGGTCTAATCGTTGACGTGGATATGGACGACCACGTGTCAGCTTGTGGTTAGCGGGGTGAATTAGGTTATTAATTCGCACCATCAATAGTTATGGTTATTAAGTTAGAGGGTGGTGGAGTGGGAAGTTTATGATAAATTTTTTAAAATTGGGGAGTATAAGGTATAGAGGGTGTTAGTAATAATAAAAAGGGGTGCATTTTTCACCAACCAACACTATAAGTCATAGATGTGTGTATGAATCGGGTACGGTTAGTTTCAGGCCAAACTCATAATTAAAACAAAAATTTCTAGTTTTATGATTTTGAACCTATAACCGAAATAGTCTTATATTGGAACTGAATCGACCCAGCTCGACCGGTTCTCAAGTAAGTTTGGGTTGATTTTGGTTCTTTTTACTCTTTTTTACCAACATTTTTTTCATTTAAAAAAACAAAATGCAAATTAAGTTCATCAACCAACAAACCAAACGAAAAAGAAAAAGAAATACCACAAGAGCTAATAATCCACAGTTAAATAAAATTAGAAAAAATACAAACTACAAATCCATCAAAAACTTGAAAAATCCAAATTAATTAACAAAGTTTCAACACTAGCTAGCTATATCAATTATCAACTCAATAAAAGCATACAAACAATTGATGTAATAATTTAATATATATATATATATATATATATTTATTCGGTCGTATACTCAGTTTCACGATTTGGATTTCGGTTCGATTCAGTTATTTATATTATAACAATTGATGTTATAATATATACATCCATATATATTATAACTTAATGGCGAGCCTTGCATAACAATGACAACGGTCATTAATATCAATATTAGGGTTTTGAAGGATCGAGAAATATGAAGTGTTCAATTATTATCGGTGTAATTCATGTTGTGAAAAAAATGGAAAATCATATGTAAGGACGTACACACTTGAGTCTGAGGGGGTACGGTCGTACTCCCTCAATTTTTGGATTTTTTTTCATATATATATATATATATTAATTAAAAATATTTTATGTTTGGTATTTATAATTAATAATAGGACATTTTTGACCATAAATTAAATATATTACTCGTTTCATCTCAAATTAAAAGTATACCAACACTGATTCAATTTAATCAATGCTCACGATTACAACTTATTAATTATTTTATTATTATTGTTGATATATTATTTGTGCAAAAAAAAATGAGACTTTAATGAGTCTTCATGTAAAAGGAAATTGCCACTCCTTATTTAAAACAAATGAGTAGTATTTACCAACGTTGACAATACGATTCATTTTTGTGAATGCGGAAGCAATTAATTTTAATATTTAAATATGGCATTATCCTTTTAATAATTAATTAACATTTTTGTAAATGAGACACCAAAAATTGTTTTGGCAATAGGTGAAACATTCTTTATTTCTAAAATTTCTTAAACTTTTAGGCTTGGTTTGATAATAAGAAAAACACTTGATTTATGTAAGAAGTTAAAGCATGCGATGTGATACTTTCCATCTTATGTTCATTTTTATGAATTGTTCTCCACCCTTCAATATTTTTGGTGAATTTTTTTTCTTTCTCAACCACCAAAGGAAAAAAATTTTCATGAAAAAAATCACAAAGTCGGAAAACATCTCACCATATGTCTTAACTTATTTTCTAACTTTTTACAAAAGTAAATTATTTTCCTATTCCATCATGTTATCAAATGGACCCTTAATGTTTCTCTTTGTTCTTATGAGGTAAAGATGGATTAATAATTCTCAACGATTAAGTTTGTGAATATAATTTTTTTAAATAATGGTTTTTAAAAAATGCCTATTATACCTATGAATGTAATTTTCATTTTACACATATATATGTTTGTAATTTGCATATTTTATGAGTGATGATTTATGAAGTAAAATTATTTTTACAATCTTTTATGTATATACCGCCTCAACAAAAATCCTGCGTACGTCCCTGAACATATGCGCTAATTAAATTTTTCTTTTAACATAAAAAATAAATTATCATCATAAGATGAAGACAATCTTCTATAGTTTACCAAAAGTTTTAAGCTTTCAATAATAATTACAAACTTCCTTTCCTGTTATGAAAAATGTTCAAGTTTTTATATATTTCATCTTTAGTAGTTTGAATGCAAAATGTTTCACATAATCACTCTGAAGTGATGGATTCAGACCGAACAAAATAGGTAGGATCAAATGTTGGGAAAATAGCTTTAATTTGTATTTTAGTTATAAATAAATTTAAGATTTACTTTAACAATAATATGAATCTTATACCACACAAACTTAACATGAAAATTATAGTTAATAATTTATATAAAAGTAAAGAATGATGGTATGTCAGAGTCGTGCAACAAGTGCTCTCCTTACGACAATATCGCCTCCTTACACGATGATCTATTTTCAAGACAAAATTTATAAGTTTATATCATTGTCTCTTCTATATGCACATTTAAAAGAAAATGGTGTATCAAATCCACGATTATGTTACCCAAACTCAATAAATAATTATATAATAAGCATATAAGAGTATATAGGTAGGGATAGTATCCTTTAGGTCTCGTTTGGTTCGCGATTTGAGAATTCAGGAAAAGAAAGTTATTTTTTTTTGTTAAGTAACTACGAACTCCGAAATTTATTTCTTGACATAGGGGAAAGTACGTAGGGGGAAATCACACCCTTATGATTTTTCCCCACCCCATAGAAAAGACAAGATAATTAATTTCCCTTCCATAAATTAAACGAAGCATAAAGTTTCATATATCTATCTCTTTGAAGGCAATCATCACTACATAGGAATTCACATTTGCCCGTTATTACACATAAATAATCTAGAAATTAGGTAGAAGGGCTTATTATACATTGATTTTTACCAAAAATCCAATGAATAATATTTTTTTGAATGAATGGCCTATTTTTAATTGGTAATTAGTGTAAGAGGCCTATTTTGTTTTATATTTTAAATGAATGTATTTGAATAAATTTAAATATCATTTAATTAATAAAAACATGTTATGTATTACCTAAATTACCCCTTTTTATGAAATTTGCACAACAAATATGGACCGCAAAGTTCATATTGCAGTAAAATATGAACTGCAAAGTTCATATTGCAGTGAAATATGGACTGCAATATGAACTTTGCACTAAAAATATGGACTGCAAAGTTCACATTGCAGTAAAATATGGACTGCAATATGAACTTTTCACTAAAAATATCGACTGCAAAGTTCACATTGCAGTGAAATATGGACTGTAAAGTTCATATTGCAGTGAAATATAGACTGCAAAGTTCATATTGCAGTCCATATTTTAATGCATATTGGTATTTTTTAGTTTATTTTAAGGGTTGAGATGTCATTTTATAATGAAAAAAAAGGCACATGTCATATTATCAATAAAATAAAAAATAGGCCCTTTATTTAAAAAAAATTATTCCATAGCTTTAGTGTGAAAATCTTTCTCTAATAAGCCCTTTTTTTTTAATTGCCCCCATAAATAATTAATAGTCTAAATAAATTCCAAATATAACATTAATTATTTAATAACTCATGAAAATATAATATTTTCAAAATTATAGATATGGATGTTTCCATTGTCGTGACCAATACATTATTGATCAAATTGTTCTCATTTTATTTACCATTCTTCTAAATAATGCAAAATGACAATGTTCATGCCTAAATCATAATAATTAATTGTATTTTGTTGTGCCGAACAATATGAGCATCTAAGTAACGTCTACACTTGCATTCAATTGTTCTTAACCACATTCTGGTTAAAACTCTGAGTTAAATGTTTTTCTTATTAATTTTCTTGTATCTTATTCACGTTGGACATGATTACATGCTTATTATTAATCTAATAATAAAGAGTCGAAAATTTGTGTAATCAACTAACGTTAAAATTGTATGTACTAACAAACACAAAATAAATAATTTTCACCATTTTCCAATGATTTAGTGCTAAACTTTCATAGCTAACTTAAACAAATTTTCGACCCGGTATTATTGAACGTTGCGGTTCTATAACCATTATTCCTTTTTTAAGCCGGAAGAGGAGATACAAGTCACCAAATATTCAAACTGCACAAGATTTGATGCCGCTAGAGCCACGGGAGGACAGAAACTTTACCAGGAGCCCCAACCTCCTATTCACCATTGTTCTTGTTTGTAATCAATTTCACTACCTCGTTCCTCGCAGCCAAACTTGGAAGAATCAACCAGAGACAGAATACAACTTTCTGCGATAGTCAAGTCGACTCTTCCTATTCCACCGTTGTTTTTCGTTGGACTTCCCGGCATCGATCTCGGAGCATCCAAACTCCGCCTCAGAATATGTTTCATCGCAGATATCAAATGAACAGTCGGATCGGAAGGCGGAACTGGTGATCTGAATGTGTTGCAAAAGTTGATGTGCCGAGTCAAAGCTTCTTCGGTGCTCACCAGTCTCTTGCACCGCACCATTTCATCTTTCACAGCCTCGCCGCAGAGTCCGCAGATCCATTTGCCTTGATACCTTTCCCTAATTCTCTCTATGTACGCCGGTGTGCACTCTTCTGTCAATCCGCAACACTCGCATTTTGCGAACTCAACCTCCATTTGAACGGCGAGTTTCGTTGTTACAGGTTGCGATTCTATTGCCGCAGCCATCAGAACAGCTTCACTAACCACTGTAGCCGACATTTCTGAAAATCATGAAGCATCTTCTTATCAATTTCCTTCACGATACCATATCAAATCAAATCAAATAAAACAATAGGTAATAAAAAGCTGAAATACGAATTGTGGTCAATATATGTCGCGTGTTTATACCTGCTGTCGCAATTATCGGTAATTGTTTGCTGTTTTTATGTCTCTTCTCTTTCTTCAGATTTGGTTTCTTCAGGAATGAAGAAATTAAACATGGAAGGCATTTCAGAAAAACCTAAGAACCGGGAATAACTTTCGCTCTTGAACAAAACCTTTCTATAGATGAAATAATGGAAACTAAACTGGTGGTGGATATGATGCTCTGGAGATAGAATCAATAAATCAATCTTGTACAGCTATCGAATCTGAAATAAATGGAAAGATCGAAGAGGGATGGATTGCTTTTTTTATTGCTCCTTAATTCACAGAAATTCTCCACTCGTTTTATAATGGGAGATGCCTTGGTATTATTGGCGGGTTGGGTTGGGTTGGGTTGAATTGAATCGAGTCCTCCATGTCAGCAAGCAAGCTACAGCTGACAATTGAATAGTGGACTTAGATTGCCAGCTGTCGTTCCGTTTGTGGGACCTATCAAAAAATGAGTAAGAATATTTGTCTTGTCTTGTTCTTCTGGGAAACGCTACCTTTCCTTATTAAGCCAATCTTGCAGCGCCACCTGTAGATTCAGCACTCCAGCTCATCTTTGAAAATTAGAAATTATTGCTGTACAGCTGTACTATTGTGTATATTTTGACCCGTTTTATAGCAACTTGTCCAACCTGTCATTCCAAATTAATAATTTGAAATCAATCAAATTAATTTCCACTTTTCTAATTTCAATCCAGAAACAAAGATCGCTCAAACTTTGATGCACTGAGAGCGAATTTCACATTCACTTTTAGGTTTAGTTTGTTTTGCAGATTTAAATTTTTTAAAATATATATATTATTTATTTTGATAAACGTAAATTTTAAAATATATTTTTAACAAAAAAAAATTAGATGAAAAAAATCATTTCACTCGGATGTTAAAATAGGTACAGTTGTTATCAAAACAATTTATAACTTTAAAATATATAATAATACAATTTTTCAGAGAAGTTTAAAAGATATTTATCAGGCATTAGTTAATTAATTGTTAATTAAGCCTGTTAAAATATTATTTATCCTTTTCTCTCTTTCTTTTCCATGTTTTTAGGCTCCATGTTTTAGGCTCTCTTTTTCTCCGTGTTTTAGGCCCTTTTCTCCTCCATGTTTTAGGCCCTCTTTTCTTTTCCATGTTTTTAGGTTCAATGCTTTTTCATCTTATACTTGTATTTATATAGGGCTTTTCCTCATTGTAAACGCAAGAGATCAACACACAATTAATACATACAAAAACATTCATTTTCTCTCACTCACTCTAAATTTATCATGGTATCAGAGCTGTAAGATCCTCAAGCCTTTTCGTTCACCGGCGGGCGATGTATTTCGTCGTCCGCCGGACCTCCAAACCTCGATGTCACCCATCACAGCATTTAGCCGTCTTCTTGTCATCCACCACGCAACTTCAACCACCATTAAACCCCACTAAACCCACCCGCTGCCAACACTTTCATTCTCAGACGATCCAATTCTTTTTTTATTCATACGATCCAATTTTTCTTTTCTCAAATTTTCTACCTAGATTTTTTATTCCAGTTTTTCTACTCAGACCAAATTTTCTATTCCTGTTTCAGTTTTTACCAAGTTCTTCCTTTGAGAAATTTTCTATTAATCTAAAATCTATCCAGCGTTCCGAATTCACCTCCATCCCCCATCCCCCATCCATTAATCTGCTTTCCACGTGCAAGTATGGGGTTGCACGTCCATGTCCATCCATTAATCTGCTCTCCACGTGCAAATATGGGGTTGTACGTGAAGGAGAGTGTTAAGCATGATATTTTATCCTTTCATATTTTATTTTACCAATTCTCTATTTTACACTATGTCTTCCACCTCCCATTACATGCGGGACCTACAAAAATACTCAAAAAAAAAAAAAAAAATCCTCCACCAATTCTCTCTCTAGTCTCTAGAATCCATTTCCCGTTACACCATGTCTTCCACCTCCCGTTACATGCGGGACCTATAAAAAAATTCTCAAAAAAAAAAAAAAAAAAAAAAATCCTCCACCAATTCTCTCTCTAGTCTCTAGAATCCATTTCCCGCCGATCTAGATATAGCACTTTTCTCCCAAAAATACCCTCAATCTTCCCCCAAAATTTCATCCATGTCCTCCTCTCAGTCCCTCCCCACCTCAAACCCCCAGACCAACGCTAACACCGCCCCATCCCCTCCCTCTTCAATCAACCAGCCCTGCGCTTGTTCGCCACGCGCCTCTCTGAATCCTTCCGGCGCTCCCTTTCGCAGCGCCATCCGTGGTACGAGCTCGTCGACCGCACCGGATTCTCCCGGCCGGACTCCCTCACCTAGGCCACCTCGCGCATGCGCAAGAACCTTTCATACTTCCGCGCTCTACAACCGGCTGATCTCTTCCCAAATCACATGTGACTTCTCGCTTTTAATTTCTGGTGTCCAAGCTCCGCATGCTTTCCAAGCCCTCCTGAGCTTGAGGGGGGGTGTTAAAATATTATTTATCCTTTTCTCTCTTTCTTTTCCATGTTTTTAGGCTCCATGTTTTAGGCTCTCTTTTTCTCCGTGTTTTAGGCCCTTTTCTCCTCCATGTTTTAGGCCCTCTTTTCTTTTCCATGTTTTTAGGTTCAATGCTTTTTCATCTTATACTTGTATTTATATAGGGCTTTTCCTCATTGTAAACGCAAGAGATCAACACACAATTAATACATACAAAAACATTCATTTTCTCTCACTCACTCTAAATTTATCAAAGCCTACCGTACTAACATTTTCAAAAGGCCTAACTCACCTAAATTATTGAATTTGATTTAGTAGACGTATGGAAGCCAAGTTGGCCACTTTGTGTTATATATTCTTTTCTATTATTTTAGGCAACAGTGGGGATATTCTCATAAATATACGTGTGGGTGTATATATATAATTAGAAGTAGAGCAATAAGTGGCCGCGGAAATTAAAGAGTAATAAATAAAATAAGTCGCATTCATATATATATATATGGATAAACAATAATGGACAGACCAAGCAAAGCGAGAAGCGTGTGAAAGCTAGGGACGTTAATTGAATGAATGATTGATATTGTATGAATATGAAAACCCTATATAATATGATATGTAGCAATTGATATATATATATTGCCATGTTTCTTTAATTACTTAAAAATAAAAAATAAAGAGGCAGTGATGGTGTGCAAGAACTAAGTTTAAAATAATAATAATAATAATAAATAACATACAGCACATTTAATTAATATTTTACCATCATACATTTTTCAGATGCTTCTTTAATTCAAGGGTAAGTTTGGTGATTTCATATATATGAATTATATATATGTTCTTACTTTTTGCATGAGAATCGAATACACCATACTCCCTATATACTTTTTGCATGATAATTATATATATGTATTACATTATACTTTTGTGTTACAATTTTGCTCATCAATCACATGGGGATATATATTTTACGAGATGCAATTTTTTTTGCATTTTCTTTAAGAAAGACTTGTAATTAAGCGCACCTCTCTTAATTTTCTTATTTACGTGAAAGAAAGGTACACAGTAAGTACCACTCCCTATATACTAATACTAATGGTAGGAGGTAAGAGTTATACGTACGCGTCCACCAACCCAACTAATAATCTAACAAAATTTAAAGTAGAATGATTCGTGAATTGCAATTAAAAAGGAAGCAGTATACGCTCTAAGCAAATTAAGGAACATATTTAATGTGAAAATGAGGGAGTATATTCAGGGATGGCAACGGGTCAGATTCAGGGCGGGTTTGACCAATACCAAACCCGACCTGCATCTAAAATACTTTGCCCTGAACCCGATGCGGGTTTATTTTTGGAACCCAAACCCGCTCCGCCCCACCCCGAATTCGTAAGGTCATAAAAAAAAAAATCAATCTTTATGCCTTTATATCATTATATGTTCATGTACTATTCATTGGCGCACTGCCTTTCAAAAAAAATTTAAAAGAAAAAGCACAATAGCGCACACACACATATATATATATATTCCATCTTAATTATTCTTAAACAAACAAAAATAGTTTTTATTTTATATATTTACAAAGTTCACTAACAGATTTATTATCTATATATAAATATATTCCATTCGGATGAGTTTAGAGATTCTTAAAATGCTATATATATATATTTAATATTAACATATATTTTTTTTTATATATAAGTAAGCGGGTCGGGTCGGGTCGGGTCGGGTTTTAAACTATCAAAACCCTAACCTGCCTTGAACCTGTCTCGGATTTTTCCTTAGAAATCCAAACTCGACCCGGCCTCAAAAAAAAACCCGACCCGAACCCACTCCATCTGGTTTGAGTCAGGTCGGAAACCCGTCGGGTTGGGTTTTTTTGCCATCCCTAAGTATATTATTTAATTTGTTAACTCTTTCTTAGTGAACCTTTTATATACCAAACAGATATTTATTATTCATCTCAGACAATTGTCACATCATTTCTTGATCACCTTTTATTGCAAACATATATAAACTTCCCCAAGCTATTCGTATTTGAAAGAGATGCTTTTGGGCTAAATTAATTTGTTCACTCTTAATTTTGATGTATAGAGTTGTTTTGTTTTGCCTATTCTTGATTAATGCACCACACTCAGAAAGTCAAAATATTTTGCTAGCTGGGAGAGCTAATTCTTAGACTTAATTAAATTTCTTAGCTTTCGAACCTAATATATATTACTTATTTTCTACATGGTCGATGTTGACTTTAGTTTAGCCACAGACCAGCTCATAATTTTCCATGTACCCTAAAACCATATGAAGATTAAGAAGAAGAAAAAAAAAAAAAAAAAGGAATCATAATATGGTAGAATCTGAAGGGGACAGATTTAAAGGCGTGCATAAAATTTGGGTATTGAATTTGAAAGGAATCGCTGGACGAGAGATGTGGGCTGAGTGTGGTACCAGCTAAAAAATCCCTAACAATCATTTATGTCAAAGAGAGTGATTAGTTTTTTTTTTAATTAAAAGAGAGTGATTAGTTTGTTATTATTAATTAAGAGAGTGCGTAATTCCTAAAGACTGTAATAAGTGCATCAATATATATATATATATATATATATATTTTAGTCCACTAAAATATCTGGTCAGCATAGTATACTATGCTAAATTAGCGTATCAAAAGAAAATAAATATTTTTTTTATTTGATTTTACCTACTTTTTCAATTAATACACTAATATATTTTGTGTAGACCAAATTTTGTAACATTTTAAATAATGATGGACAAAGAATAAGTTGGATTGATTTCCAAAGTTATCCAAGAGTGTGCTTTCAAGCGTCCAAGGACCAAGGGTGTAGTGACTAGGCGGTTGCTTTGGAGCTCTGAATTTTTTTATTTTTCCAGGACCCTAAATTTTTGTGTCCATAAGCGTGTATATGTGGTGTCATACGCAAGTACAAAAGCTCAATCTTTGTACACGGAAGATGGTCCACTTAAATAACAGAAATTCACACATATTAGTCTCTTACATTATTTCAATCACTTAACTTTAGTGATCCAAGCATATGTAAAAGCAATGATCGGTGACATTAATGCTTCCGTGGTCACTTTTCTCCCATGGGCTCTCAAGTAACAATTATATTTATGAAAAAAAAAAAAGTACCAATTATATTAATTGGGAAATACCAAGAGCTATAAATTGAAAAAGAAAAATATAGCCAAATTTAAATAACAAATTATTCTAATTTATTCTAAAGATTCAGTTAAGAGAATTTTAACAAACTCGCAATTTTCTTCTAGAATCTCAATATCATGATTTATGCAAATGGATATATATTTTTTTCTATATAACTAACAATCCTACTTTTATTGGGGAAGGGAGCCTTAAGTTAGAACACTAATGATCCTACTTTTATAGAAAAAAAATGATTTTCTTACTTACAAATCTTATTACGTTTTCTTATTTTTACCTTTGAATACTATAAAGGGATGAAAAAATGGGATCTTTGAATACTAACAATCCTAATTTTATAAGGGGGAGGGGGAAAGACAGCCTTCGAAAACTTTTGTGTGGCTAAAATATTTTGATGACAGATCATTCACATAAGCAAGTGTTGCTAAAATGGATTATAACAAATGTTTCTAACTACAGCGTAAGAAATTCGTCTCAAGGCTTATTTTAGCCTATTCACCGGAGTAGGGGAGGTCGGGTTTATTGATCCACAAATCACTAGAACGATCACCACTAGTTGATAATCCCATTCATGATGATCGCACCCGGACTTCTTTGTTACAAGACCGAGGTTTAATTCAATTTTGCTCAATTCAGTTTTACTGCAAATAACTAAAAATATTAGAATTAAGGAATATACATATGAAGTCTCAATGCAAAGAGTTTGAATTACAAATTTCTGTGAAATTATCGATTTCAGGATAAGCACACTTGAGTTTTCGTCAAGATCAGTTAACTACAATCAAATAAAGTCAACATTCAAAAAAAATTGGGTCCTTTCTTTCTTTTTAATGGAGATTCAATTCGGTTCTGACAAAGGCTAGTTTTGGTTTGGTTTGGTATGGTTTTAAAGGAGAGAACTAGAACTATTCTTGTTAAGTTATTTTACGAGTCCATCCTCTTCATGATATTCCGGAGATTATTAAAAAGAAAAAATTCCAGGTGCACAATAGCCTTTATAAAAATCATCTACCACTGATTCAAAGCTTTGAGTATCAAAAATAATCTTCCATTGATTCAAAGCTTTAAGTATCACTAAGACCTGGTACAGTGACAGTTTCGAATGAGATTAATACCATAAAGTAACAATTATCGCAATAATGCTAGCATCTTGTAGAAAAATGAGAATGAAAGGTCATATAACATTCAACTTATCACTCACATATAACAAACAGCAACTCGTACAAAATGAACAATATAACATCAATTGGATTAGTAGAATGTACCAGACACCACTCTATCCCATCTGAGGTAGGTTTTATTGAAACACGTAAGCAAGTCTCAATAACATTTTACCACAAGTACAAACTAATTCAACTTATGCGAAATGTGGCATTTTTTGATGTGAGATATTTTCTTCCAGTCCTCTCCTATTCCCTTCTGGTACCGCTGCTGCAAAAGGGGAGAACTGTGGATGCGTAATTTTTTCAGCAATTTCGACTGCAGCACGAAATCTGGCAGTGCCTTTAGCTTGTTGCAATCTGAAATTTTCAAGTAACTAAGGCATGGCATAATCCTGATGATGTCCCCTCGTATTTCTCCCACTGTACTGATTACATCCCACTCTTCCCAGCTACTCATGTTGACAATTTTAAGTTTCCTTAACTTTGGAAATGCAATCATTGATGATGATCCTCCAGTGCTGCAGTTTGTTTTTGCACCTTTGTCATCGTCCTTACAAATCTGTACTCCCAAAAATTCAGGTCCAATGCATTCTAAGTTATCCATATTCTCTATAACAAGCGTTTCAAGCGATTGCAGTTTCCCCAAAGGAGGCAGCCTGATACACTTCTGGCAATCTTGCAATTGAAGCTTTCTCAGACTGTTTAATGAAATAATCCAACTGGGGAACCAAGTGCCTCCATAAGACTTTATTTGCAAAAACTGCAAGCTTGTGTTCAATCGAAGAGCTTCAGCAACGCCTGTTGTCCCCTCTGATGGTACCAAAGGAGTGAAATCTATATGCAAATCAACAAGGTTTTCTTTATTCTTCAGGTCGGCTTTCTCAACCTCAACCGCATCACCCACATAACCCAATCCTTCTATTTTAAGGAACCCTCGAAGGTGCTTCAAGTTTCCCAGATCTCCTATTTTACATGTTGCTTCTTCAGTATTGCTGCCAGTGCCTATCACAAATTTGCTCAATGTACGAAGAGAGCTTAATTTGCTAATTCCTTTTGGCAGTGTTCTCAGACTATCAGTTTGATCAATCTCGAGATGTCTCAAGTTCAGTAGCTTTTCCATCTCTCGAGGTAGTTTCCACAGATGATCACACGCAGAAAGCTTCAAGGTTTGCAAATTATATAAATCACAAACCTCTTCAGGCAACTGCTCTAAAGGATTATGGGATAAGTTGAGGTACCGCAGGTTCATCAATTTCCCTACCTCTTTTGGAATTTCACGCAGCCTGTTGCGACTCAAATCTAACACCTTAACATATTTCAAACGATGAAATAAATCATGTGGAGCTGTATCAATTTCACTTACAATTGGTGAAGAATCATAAAAGGACTGAATCCAAAAGGTGTGAAGCCGTTCAATATTGGCAGGAGGAGGAGGAAATGGGGCATCTTCTCCACGTATGATGGTCAAATGACGGCATCTTTTAGGAGCTGAGTCCATCCTTCGCCCTGTTCCTCTATCTGCCTCTATGATTAAGCATTCATTCTTTGTCAGATATTGGGCAAAATCATGAACCATATCATGCATCTTGAATCTTTTTACGTTACCGTCCTTGCCTTTTTCCAGGTCTTGGAAGAAAGACCGCATAACCAAAGTTTCCAGGTACTCCTGGCCAGTTATTTCCATCTCCACGTTTCCACTTTTGGTAAGATAACCTTGTGCCATCCAGATTTTAATCAAACAATCCGCCTCTATCTTGCAATCTTTTGGAAAGTTAGCACAATACGAGAAGCACCGTTTTATGGACGATGGCAAATCATAGTAGCTCAATAATAAAGGAGGGAAAAGGCGATCTTTCGCTCCTTCCGCTCCTTCCGCTCCTTCCAATTCCCATATTTCACTATCCAGAACACCCTGCCAATCTTGTACAGCCTTTTTGAAGCGCATTAGACTCCCTATAGTCTTTGCAGCAAGAGGTAAGCCTTTGCACTTGTCAGCTATTTGCCTACCAATACCTTCCAATTCTCTATGCTCCTCTTCACTTCTATCGGAAAATGCAATCTGACTGAAGAGTTCCCAACACTCTTGGCCCGACAATTGCTTCAAGCGTAGAGTGTAGGCAGTTTCCATCATCTTGGAAACTCTCTCAGTCCGAGTGGTAACCAAAAGTTTACTCCCAATTGCACCACTCTTGAGAGTTATTAACAGAGGTTCCCACTTTCTGTCATCTTCAGTGCAGACATCATCTAGCACAAGGAGGAACTTCTTCCCCATAACACATTTCTCAACGGCACGCAGTGCCGTTTCAAGTTCCGTAACATTTGGGGCACTGCCGTTTGCATCTTCCACAATTGCCTTGGCAACCCTAACTTCATCAAACAGGTCCGATACACAAACCCAGATTCTCATCTCGAAATGGTCAATCACTTGTTCACAATTGTATGCCAGTTGTGCGAGAGTGGTCTTTCCAATCCCTCCCATGCCAACAATAGAGACGATATGAAGTGGCCCCCCATCTGTTCGATCAAATGTGTCACACAACAAATTGCTCACGAGAGTTTTCTTATCCCCATCTCGACCGCGTACCCTCGATACATCAATCCGAGAAGTGAATTTCACTTTCTCTGACTTTTCAACAACAGCAATAATACTAGTATCAAGAGCATACCTATCTTTTTCAGCGGCGATCGCATCAAGTCTCAAATTAATCGCTTCAATCTTTTGAGCAATGTCGCGGCGCAGAACAACACGATGGAAAGAGAAGCAAGGGAAAGAAATGAAGAAGAAATATTTCTTTTTCTTCTTAGGGTTTGATGAGGAGGAGGTTTGAAATCCTTCAATTTCGAGCTGAAGGATAGCAGTGCTCCACTCCGTTAAAACATCGTCGGTGTCGTAGGATACGTCTTTGAGATTTTCGAGCCAGAGCTTGATGGTTTCGTCTTTGACTTGTTTTTTGTCGGCATCAACGAGGAGGGCTTGGATAGAGCGGAGTGTGACGGTGAGCTTTTCGACTTCTTTTTTCACGCCAACGACCAGACGGACCTCTCGCCGGATCTTTTGTTCAGTGATGGAAGCTAATTGGGTTAATAGTACGGATACGAATGCATCAGCCATGGTTCTTAGAGGAAGATAAATTCGAGGGAGAAACTGCAATTGCTACAGCAGCTTCACTACTCCTCCTCCTTATGCTTTTTACCTCCTTTCCGGTATTTCTTTTTACCTTCGGAAGGATAAGCCAGCAACAAGAAGGAAATTGCGGGACGGGGCAGTTTCTGAGAAATGAAAGGCTACTTTTTCATTCTACCTTCTTCTACGCGGTTGCCTAACTTCGGTTTCGGGGAATCGACAATTTTATCCCTAAATTTCCACGTTTTAATTTTAGTAATTTAAACGTTGATTTATATTAATTATTGTAATTCCCACTTTCCATCTACAATAGTTTGAAATGAAGTAACGGCGTCTTAATGGCATGTTGGCGTGGCGTCTGCATAGAATATGAGAACCATTGGCGGGAGTTTTCCCTCCATATGCACATCACCCATTTATGTCCTCTCCATTTGCTTTGTACACTCAAATGGATGGAAGAAAATACTTTTGTGGCTACCCTAGTGTTCTTAGAACTTTGTGAACTAATTTAAATCTAGGAAGAAGATTTCGTGATTGCTCAAGATTTGGTGTAAATTTAAATGTTCTGTTTTTTAATGCTTGGTTCATAGAATATATTGAAGTTACTTCTTTTTTTCTCTGTAATAGACTGTGTGTGGATGTGGGTTCTTCATGTGGATTGATCAACTGATGTGTGTAAGAGTAGTGCGGATTATACCTGAATTGCTAAGGAGAATTGCCATTCTCGAAGAACAGAAGAATAACAGAAGAGAGAAGTGGCTTTGGTTTTTGTTGTTTATGTCTTGGCTGATAATTTGGCCAACACTTCTAATTTGAATGACAAGGTTTTAGGATATGGATGACTATGAATGAAATAGTTTAGTTTGCAATGATGTATTATTGGTAGTTTTTGCTCTGTAATGGAGTGATCTTTTTGTAATGAACTCCTTTTGAGTAATGAATTATTTTTGTGTAATGAACTCTTTTTGTAATGAACTCCTTTCTGTTTGCTGCAATAAATAATTGATTAATTTCAACACAAAAGTGAGTGATGATTTGAATAAGCATAAGCAACAGAATTATACCATATATGCCTAAATTGTATTGTTTATAAAAACAGTTACACCATATATGCCCAAATTGTATTGTTTACAAAAACATTACCTTCTACCATCCATAAACAATTGATCCCATTGTTGTAGTTACATAAACAACTAATCCCAACTGTACTAATTACATAAACCACTGATCCAAACTGCATTAATTATATAATAACCAAGTTGGTAATTGTAACATAACAAAATCTATGCAAAAAGGGCATACAAAAACCAAGAATTCCCTGTTGTACCAAAAAAAACCCTTTTGTACAAAAAAAAATCCCAGTGCAATTAGTTATAATCATCCCATATGTGATTTAGAACTTTGTGCTTGGGAACTTTGTGCTTGATTCCTTGAACCTTATGGCATATATCATGCATTGCCACTATTTATAATCATACCATATGTGATTTAGAACTTTGTGCTTGATTCCTTGAACCTTATGGCATAGATCCTGCATTGCCACTCTGTGAATATACGACCATCCTTACAGTATCCATTGCACTTGTATTTCCCAGGTATGCAGTTGTCTTCCTCTTAACTTGTGAATATTAAGTTTGTATACAAACAAGTAAATGTTCTTAGCTTCAGAACTCATTTTAATAGCCTTACGAATTGATTTGTCTATCAATGATTTGTACTTACTGGTAATTTAACCATCTTCATTGATTTTCCACTTAATTGAGGCTAAGTTATATTAGTCTTCCCTTATAATAAATTGAATAAAGTATAGAAAGTGCAATAATTTAAAAAAGTGAAAAAAAAACCTCTAAAAAGTTAATAAAATTAGTAAATAATTATTTGTCCTCATTGTATTTAATGCCTTCTGTGACTTAGTGGGCATTGTCGATTCTCCACCATTACTCTGCCCTTATTAGTCAAGACATATCAACTTTAATAAAGTAAATGCTTTAGAAAATGAAATTTTGATTTTTTTAAATAAAGAGAGTGTCTCACAGTGCTCGAGGGTTTTGTTGACTTGCAACTTTTCTTGTTGTGACCCAATTGCCTACGTTTGCCACATTTAAGAGATATTTGGTGCTTCTTCCCAAGCTTGTGTGATTGTGGTTGTGGTTTACCATTCAATCCTTTTAAATTTTTCTTATTTATTTCATCTAGTTCTAATCTCCTTTTATTTTGCTTTTGTCCAACTTATGCAGTATAAATGAGAGGAAGAACATGTGGTAAATCAGATTTAGGCCATAGCTAAAGGCCATTCAAAGGTTGAATGAAGTTTTCATAGCACTTTAAATAGGTTTGCTTGTGGTAATAGTTGTGAACCAGCTCCCCAGCTTCAATACGAGCCTATGTCATAACAGAAACTCCATGTTTACAAGGTATCCTTGTTATATCTCATTTTCTACACTCACTTATCATATTTTCCAAGTCACAAACAAACTGTCCACCAAGTCCTACCACTTGAAATTTCGAATTGCTACTATAATCTGGGACACAATATGATGCATCTTCTTTCACCTTCTCCAATATTTCTTGGATTTTAAGACACAAACCCTATTTTTTCTTCAATATTTTTGTTCTATTCACATGAACCATTCTCATAAGATACATCTCTTTCATTTCATCATCAAATGTAGGCACAGCGGTTGCTCTAGCACATGCATATAACTGATCCTTCAAGGCTAGTCCTTTGTATTTTAATTTGAAGTTCTTATACAAGTGCCTAGCATATGTCCTATGCCTTGAATTCTGACACAACTACTCAAGTGCAGGTACAAGACCCTTTTGCTTATCATCAATGAATGTCCAACCATGTATGTTAACTATTCCAAGGTACTCCTTTAAATGTTCAATAAACCACAACCAAAAGGACTTGTTTTCACTCTCTACAACAGCTTAAGCCACATGATACATAAAGTTGTTAGCATACATGCCCACGGCAGCTATAATATGCCCTTTAATAATACCATTTAAATGGTGCCCATCTATTCGAAAGAGAGGCCTATAGTTTCCAAAAACTCATTCTTTAATGCACCAAAGCATATGTAAATCCTAAAAAATATGTTTATATCACCCTCAGCCCCTTAAATTATAACTGATGTAACTGGATTAGTTCTTTTAAGTTCTGTAATGTAATCATGAAGTATGCTTAATTGTTCTTCCACAGATCATTTTATCATACTAAAAGCAATTTTTATAGCCATGTATAATTTAAAGCTAGATACCCGCTCTTTTAAATCTTGCATTACATGTTTAGTAAATGAATTTATGGGCCATCTCTGGATTAGATCTTATCTTATATAAATAATGTTTGTCCAACCACCTAGAAGTTACATTGTTATTCATAAATGATCTATTAGAATTATGCTTATCTATGAATGTTTTTATTTGAATTGTCTCATCATCTTGCATCAAGGACCCACATATCATCCAACTACAACCCTCCTTACAAATAGCCCCCACCCTGGTTCTTTCACATTTTATTACTTTAATTTGTTTTCCAGTTTTTATGGCATGTTTTTTAATTGCTTCAGCTAATACCTTTGAAGATGGGAACAATATCACAATGGTAAAAGTTAGTTCATGTATGTTTGTGATATGATTAAACTCGGTCCATTTCTTCCATTTTTATTGGTTATTCTCCTCATCAGATGAATCATATAGGCTTCCAAGCTCATCAGATGTTGCATACTCATCATTAGATGAGTTGCCACTCCCATCATTGCCCCTCATCTCATTTACTTCCTTTAGTTTTTCTTTAACCCCACCCCATTTAACTTCTTTGTTTATGTTCTCATTAAATAGTCTATCATCATCTTCTTCTTCATAATCATTAACACAAAAGTTATAAAGCTCAGTAGACTCACCACTATCACTGTCTTCATCATCAAGTTGAACTGGGACTTCCACAGGTAAACTAGGTGTTGGGTCAACTACAACATCAACTTCACTAGGTGTTGGATCATTTTGTACACTACAATCAACATAAATACTAATTGATTTCTTCGAATAATTAGAGTTCAAAAATGACATCAATTGCCTATCATCCTCTAATTTCACCCATAGGGTTGTGTCACTAGTTTTGTAATAACAAAGTAAAGGGCATTAATACCCTAACTCATTCAACATATCTGTAATCTTAAGCATAGACATTAAATCAAAATTGCAATAGTCAAAGTAATCGACCGTACCTCCCATGTAGGATTTTTCACAATACCTTCTACTGACAAAAGACCATTTGTGGTGGATTACAAGTGTAAACTATGATTCACTATTTTCTGCAAATTTCAATACCAACTAAAAATGTCATTTTTTTAGCTTAAAAAAAAAAGAAAGTACATTGATTGAATAGCAATCAGGACCACATTGTTGGGACCACATCAACATACAAACAATAAACTAAAACACATAAGCAAATGCATAAATGCATTCAAGGATTAACTTTAACATTGATGAAACCAATAAACAAACAAATACCATACTTTCACTTAAACCAAGTGCATTGCGAGATTAACTTTAACATTGATGAAACCAATAAACAACCAAACATCATACTTTCACTTAAACCAAGTGCATTTCGGGATTAACTTACCATTATCGAGAAGATTACTCTTAAACGGAAGTTGGAGATAACGAAAATCAGAACACATTTTTGTGCCCTAATTATGACGAGCAGAGAATAATGGTTTCAATCCAAATGCTTAAAAAAAACCCTAGCTACTACTTGATTGAAAAATGGAGTGTTAAACTTGTATTTAGCAAAGCTAATGGTTTTCACATTCCACGTAGGCGCCACTCCAGTATGCCACTCAGACGTCGTTACTCCATTTCAAATGGTTGTGGAAGGAAGGTGGGGGTTGCAACTATTAATATATATTGAGGTTTAAATTGCTAAAATTGAAATATAAAGGTTTAAATTGCAACTATCCTCAAACTCTAGGATTAAAATTGCGAGAACAACAAGGTATTTCTTTTTAACCTTCGGAAGGATAAGCCAACAACGACAAGGTAATTACGGGACGGGGCAGTTTCTGAGAAATGGAAGGCTACTTTTCCAGTCTATTTTCTTCTATGCATTTGCCCAGGTTCGGTTTTGGAGACATGAAATAAATATCCCAACTCCATTTAAAAGTCAACAACGACTAGGCTTGCCTAATTAATTTGACCGTCAGTTTGGACGGAAATGAAGGAATAGAAAAAGAAATAATTAATTGCGAGAAAAACTAAAATTAAAAAAAATATATATTTTAATTTTATTGTTGTTTGGATATTTAAAAATAAAAAAAAAGAAATGGATGGAAAGATAGAGAGAAGAAAAGTAAGAAAAAATATTTAGTTTAGTTTAATTTAGTATATTATTAACAAATTATGATTAAAAAGTGACAAATGTTAATCACTTGTGTATAAATGGGGGAATTCAAAGCGAGTTATGTGCATAATAATTGCCGGATGGTTTTCTTTTCCTACTTTTTCCCAATTGATACATTCTAACAGTTGCATAACTAGTAATTAGGCAATTACTGCCACTTCCCAAATAAAATAATTTAGTTTTTTAAGTAGTGTTTACTTGCCCAAATTTTTCATAAAAAAATCCACTAGGATTCTTTATTTTTTCCATATTTGGGGAGTGTTTGATAACACATCATATCCCTGATATATTATTTTCTTGTTTCCCTGAATTGAACAATGATGAACACCTGACACCTCAAAGGAGGATATGGAACAGAAACTCTATACCATTGCCCGCATTTTCTCAGCCAAATGCCACTTCCAATGTTAACTGCTGCAGGCAATTGATGATGTTAAACTTGGTAGTTCAAAGACGCGATGATTAAGAATATAAATCAAGCATTCATTACTAAAACGTTCCCTATTTTCTAAGGGTAATCTAACTCATAATCTTTCCTTAGACACATTTGGACAAATGCCTATTTTACTGCATGTGTAATTTGTGTGCATGGGACATGGGTGTTTTGTGCACAAGAATGTGAAGCTTCCACATAGCTCCCATATATATTCAAATAATAAAATGTACAAGAAAATAGAGGTAGCCATATTCTTGTTATTTGTTGACGAACAAACTTTACAAATACATATAGTGAGAGGTGAGGGCAAATGAGTAATGCTATAGGTAATGCATTCTCCCACCAAAATTATCCACGAACGTGCTTACAGGCGTTTTAGCGTTGAAACTCACTTAAAAGTACAATATATGGGAAGCACTGTATTTGAAATATGTAGTGGAAAAAATCATTAGAGATATCATTTTCCAAGAGAGAACTCAAAATACTATTCAAACTTAGTACATGTGCCAAAAGTAAATACTCGATACTCATTCCATCTCAAATTAACCTTATGCCGGATTCACATCATTCAGCTCAAAATAGTCTCAGATAAAGAGAAATGGTGTGGTTTAAACAATTCAAATGTTTTAAGATATACATGTACATATATAATATTATACAATTGTATATGTTATTAACGAGTTGTAACAGTTATTACTGTGTTAATGAATATTAACTAACCCAACCCATTAACTTATCGTGTATTATTGGGTCAGCACCACCGATACTATCCAAAATTGTTGGGGCTTCACCCATTAGACATAAACTTATAACTTTGTTTTGATTCGTGTTGTGTTATTGTGTCGAATGTTGTTTTGCATGGTTCAATAACCTTGAGAAAAAGGGAGATACTTGCAAACAGCTATTGGAAAGCAACGAGTAATCTTCTTTAGCTCTACTGTGATTTAGCGAAGGCAATTTTGGTATATTTTCTTGTCCCTCTTGGGTCTTATGGGCAGTGTCAAACTCAAGAAACCCTATTTTTCTCTTGAGGCTTTTGGCCTCTTCTAATACTTTCTATATATGTATGACTTGTATATCTAGTTCTGCCCCCTTTCTGGGAGCTGATTAAATTAGTTTGTTATTATTTATTTCAAATATACATATATATATATATAGATATATATTGTGTTATTACATAAAAGGGGAAATTTAAATGTTCAAGATCAATTTTTTTTTTTCATGTATGGTTGTGTCAAGGCTAATTGATGAAAACTCGAGAAGTTCGTCGTACTCGTAAAACATGGAGGTAGCAGCTAAATTTTAGTGAAAAACAAAACAATATCATCTGAATCATAGAACACAAGCACAAAAGATTCTCATTTCAACAATGTAAGATCATTGTAACAACACATTGCAGGAAGTTTGGTAATGGTAAACATTGGATAAGCAGAAGTTCAATTGCATCATCCTGCTGAAGTGAAAATTGGCAGGAGCTCAAAACTCCCCGCCTATAAAAGAATGATATACAACTTGTACACGGGAACCACTTCCTCTACTACAGCTGTGATCCTATGAAAAGAAACTCGTGGAGATGAAAGTCCCAAGTTCCTCAACCGAGAACTTGATGATATTGGGACGTCTTCTGTTCTCTATATCTCTCCCGTACTGTTTAAGAAAGGAATCATAGGCTTGAACAAGCTCTGCCGATATGGACTGACGAAGCTCGTCCCGAAGTTGAACATCTGGTACTACCCAAGTTGATTGAGCCCGCTGAACCTCTTCAAGCCTAGCATTGAACATCCTAATCCTCTCCCTCACTACACGCTTTGACACGCCCGTAGAAACGCATGTACTCCCACGTAGTCCTTCATCCCGCAAACAGTGCAAGAGCTTGACACAAATTAAATTTTGACCGTCTTTCATTTCAAGCCTAACTTTTTCAGTTAACCTGCTCAAATAGTCGTCCCCAACAACCTCTTTCAACTCCGGATCCCCTTTGATGTGTTGCACGATATAGTGCACGTTGTTCATCATGAATAAATGAAACAAAGGGCTACCTGTTCGACGGACATCTGGAGCCGAATCCAAAGAAGGATCTTCGAATTTCTTGAATTTACCCTCCAAATTGAAACTCAAGACCACAATGATCAAAATCAAATGGAGCCCCAAAGGAGTCGTCCGCCCTTCCTGGTTCACAAATTCCATATCTGGAATCACCAGATCTCTGAAACTTGTAGGCGGATTGGATTCTATCAATTGACCTAAGATTTTCTTGTACTCCTGGATGCGACTAACATAATCCATCACAAACTTTGTTAAGCGATGAATTGTCCCTGCAGGCTCAGAAATGGTTGACACCTCATGAACCAAAGAATTCTCAAAATCAGACAGAGTCCTCAACACCACTTCCTTAAGCTGAGACAGTTGCTTTTGAGTATCAATTGGAATAATTCTAGCTGACTCCGGCGGAAAAAGAACACCAATATCTGAAGAAAGATCGGAAAGCGCATTGTAGAAATCCAAAATCTTAAATAACTTATTAGCATTTCGGGAAGTGCTGCTTACAGCATCGGCAAAGCTAAATAACTGAATCGCCGCATCTTTAACTGTCGCTACGAAGCACTCTTCATAGGTGGCAGTTCCAGTACCCTCAAATATTTCCTCGTAGACTTTCTTCTCCCTTTTAAACAGAATTCGAATACAAACATGAGCAGCTCTTATCCACAGATCGATCTTCCTCTTCAAATCTTCCAACGGAATCGTCTTTGCATTGCCAACAATAAAATTCTCGATGCCGAGTCTTCGAAGATGAGTGTCGACAAAAGGCTTCCGCACGCACTTGTACACGTCAACGCAATCACGGAGACGACCGGCGGAGTTCATCTCCATCGCGATTCGCCGGAGATCGCGAATCACTTCGGTACTGAGTCCGTCGTAGGCCGTGAAGTACTCATCTTGCAATTCATACGTAGTGCTATCAGTTATGGAGCTGGAGGTTACCATAGAACTCGAATTCAAGGGCAAAGTAGTCTCTCTGGTCAATATGCTATGGAACTGCTGGATCTGGTCAACGGCTACTGATTGGGAGGGTATGCTCATGGCTGAATCGAGCGATAGTGCTGATTCTATTACTGTGTGTGATTATTAATTAAGAATAATCAAAAAGGATGTTCTAATAAAATTCAGGTTTTACGGCATGAGAAGAAAGAAGAGTTACGATGGGAGAGAGAGTAATAAGTTGTTTGATTGAGATATCAAAAAAGGCAGTAATATATTACAGTATTATATAAAAAAATGAAGCTTCTGGTTATGGCGGAAGAAAGTTTCATTGAAAGTTTAGAGGCCGCTGTTTTATGTAATAATAGGAGAGAGGGAGTCTACAAAGAAAATTTCAACGTGGGAAAGGAGAAGACTCGGTAAAGCATTATTCATTGATCATCTTCTGTTCTTCTTTAGATCTCAACCTTATCATTTATTATTGAGCAAACTACCCGACCACCCTTGAATTATTGGAATTCTCACCCTTTAGCCCTTAAATAAAATTTTAACTAATTTAAATATTTAAATTATTGATTGAGTTTTAAATTGGCCCTTTCGTCTAATTTAAATGTTAACTTGAACATAATTAGGGGCAAATTTATTATTTCAATTAGATATTTTTTAAAAAATAATTTTAATTAGATTTAAAAAAATTATAAAAAAATAATAAAAAAATAAAGGAAAAGAAACAGAGAGAGACCCACCACCGCCACAAACCCAACCCTCATCTACACAAATCTCTCCTCATTTTCATCATCCAAATAAACATCTCATTAAGTTCAAACAAACATTTGGTAATGGTACGTGGGAGATGTCAAAATGATCACCGTCGCTGGAGATGATGAAGATGGTGGGGGTGGAGGAAACCGGCAAAAATGTTTGATTGGGGCAACGCTCCACCATCACCACCAAATTCAACACACATATATTTACATAAATTATTTAGAGAGATAATTGGGGGTTAGGATTTTATAATGAATCAAACAATCCTTTTGTATTTGGTATACTAGATTAAAATGTATGGTTTGGGGGGGGGGGGGGGGGAGGTCGAATGAAAGGGTGGCGGTGATGGGGGGTGGGAAGGAAAGGGGTGGTGGTGATGGCAGTGGTATAAGATGGTGGTAATGGGATGAAGAAGGTTGGAGGTGGAGGTGGAGGTGTCTCTCTCTCTTTTTCATTCTATTCTTTTGCCTTTCTTTCTTTTTTAACATTTCTTTCATAACATTTTTTAAATTTAATTAAAATTATTTTTTAAAAATTATTGAATTGAAATGACAATTTTGTCTTTAATTCTATCCAAATTAACGTTCAAATTGGTAGGAAGGGCCAATTTAAAACTTGGTCAATAATTTAAATATTGAAATGATGCAAAATTTTATTTAAAGATCAAAATAGAACAATACCAATAATTCAAGGACCTTTAGAGTAATTTACTCTTTATTATTTTATCACTTGTGCACATCAATAAGCCTATAATAATTGCAATCGCATACAAATTTACTTTAGCCAGAATAATGTTACAAGTATTCTTTCCAGCAATTGTTTTATTTAGTATTAGCTGCCATACTTGTGTGCATGTAATACTTTTAAAAATTAACTCCACAAAAATATAATATCTTCATTTATGATCTAAAAAATTACAACTGATACGATATGAAAATTCACGACAATATTATTCACTTGTTAAGACTAATATGTTATTGTCGTGACTTGGAGTTTTAAGTTCGAGTATTACTTTAATATATAAATAGTTTTATAGATCTTAAAAATGTTAACTTTATAATTTAATCAATAATCATCTAACTACATGCATACTTAAAATGATTGTACTTAATTTTGATTTAAAATTGACTCTATTTAAACCCACCTTTTGTTGTTTTTTAAAAATTTTAATAGAGTCAATCATATATTATACCTCATAATTCTTTAAAATACTATATATTTTTATCATATTTTATACATTAAGTGGGGTCTTTTGACCTCACAATGTCTTCTCCTAGCTACGCCCCTAAGTGCTTAAGTAATAAATTATTTTAACAAATGTCTAATATTCAAACTATCTTCTAAACATATTTTTTAATGAAAAAATAAATCACGTGAATAAAAAAAATAACTCAAAAGTCTGACAATATTTTATGACAGTTGAAATTTGTCATCCCTTTACATAATGATTTATTACTAATTTAACCAAGCCGATCTTTTAAATAATCAGACTTGTTTGGCTAAATTCCTTTCCAAAAAAGAAAAAGGACATGTTTGGTTAAATTGGGAAGCAGAAAGTTTTGTGTTTTTTGTTCTGAAAAGCAGAAGTTTCAATTCAACAAAATTACACCTTTCTCAAACTCCAAGTCTCCAACCCAGCAATAACTGAACGAAGGAACAAGGAAGGATAACGAGACGTGTATAGAGTTGTTGGGCGGAATCAACGAACTCTTTTTGACCTAGAAGTAGTAGTAGTAGTCAATACCACCGTCCCTCACTCGTTTCTTTCTATTCTCATCTGTCACAGTACAAACTCCGACAGTGATACAAGTAGATAAACCTCCCAAAAATACATATTTAAGGTGCTTGACTATTCGCAATTTGGCCGAGATATAATTTCTTTCTTTATTTACAATACAATCTTCCTTTGTTTGATGGTTTTGTTATGTAACTACTTTCGACACACCAGAGCAGTTTTTGAAAGCAATTGCACCAACCTTTTACATTAATCATTCCTTGTTGGAACAAATGTGTATTTTTGTAAAAACCAAGTGCAGGCTATTTTCTTTGTTACCCATTTCTCATTGGCGAGTGAGGATTTGGATAAATGTGGTTTACCACATGCACACTATCAGACCGAGCTAGTCTCGGAGTTTAAATTTGAGCTTTCATTTGTGTATAATAATTATATTTATTTTGGAGAAAATATTTTCGAAATTTTATTTAACAATAAAATTATTAAAAAAGATATTTTGGATTAATTTCTGTTTATAGTGATTAGTTTGCTTTACTAATTATGAAAAACCACCTCCAAAATTTTCTCCAAAAATTTTGCTACCTCCCCACGATTTTCTCCCCCCATGATTTTTCTAAGCTAATTGATTGCACTAGAGATGGAACGGATAAGGGTTGTTCTTCAAAAACAGAATAGGAGGAAAAAAAAAATGGCAGTCTCTTCTTGTGTAAAGGTGAAGAAAGAAAACAAAAATGAAAACCACTACCTTTTGAAGAATGGATTTTTTTTCCTCCGGTTTCAAAAATTTTACTTTCACTTTGGAAAGGAAAAAGTTAGTTGTGTTTGTCTTCTAGCTCCTTAATTTTTGACAAACTTATCTCTATTTGATTCGGGCAAATTTAAAAAAGGTGTTAGCATACTGATTTCCTATGTGCAAAGAAAACTCGAGACAGAGGAAAATTCTAGGTTGTTTTATCCTGGGGACGGCATGGCACATTTAGACTGCTAGCACAAATTCTGACAGAGTCGCGAAACTTCTTAAAGAGAGCGACTTAATCCGCGACTCAACCCGGAAAATTCTCATCAATGAAAGCTTGGTATAATTATTCTTTTTACATAATTTAAATTTTACAGTTTCAGATAATATTGCTTTAATATTACTCTTTTATTAGTTGTAAAATTTTATCATGATCATATTATACTGACAGTGCGATTATGAAGTGATTTTTTGTGTAGAAATTGACAAAGTAAAGACTCACTAGTTTACACTATCTCATGCAAGTCGATCTACCAGCCTTAAGTTCAAGCGCTATTGACGATGGAATTCAATATTGATTATTAAGTTATATATTGTCGACTAGAATTTTCAGTGCTATGTCATTCCCTTATTTAGTATTTGGAGGTTTGATTGTATAATTGTTTTGATCGGTAACCAAAAGAATAAATATTGTAGAAACTTTGTTCTATTATACTTTTTTATAATAATAGAATCATTAAGTTTATGAATTAATGGTATCATTGTTTTGCAGTGCTAGATTGTGATGTTCCAACAATTCCATATACTATACTTTCAAAATTTAGTCAGCCACAATAAGGCTTCTAATCATGCTAATCTCTCATGTAAAATCTTAGAACTAAAAAATATAACACAATCTTGTCCATCCTCACCTACAGAATATAAAATATATTGGGGGAGAAACAACCCTTCTCGCCAACATAAGTCTCGAGCGTGTGCTTCAAGAACATGTTTAAATTTAATAGAAACATACAAGAAAAAAAAAATCAGATTACAAAATCTGAAAAGGCAGTTTTCTTCTTGCCGTAAGCAATCCCTGAGTGGGCATATCCTACAAGCAGATTTTAGACTCCTAGAATTTAATCACGCTCACTTATAGCAGTTAAGTGCTCATCAATTTCCTCGGTTGACAACACTCGAAACACAGGATTCTCCTTCCTTACGACTCCAACCTGTTAAAAATCATACATCACAGCACAAATTAAGAATTGTGTATGGAAGTAAGAATTCTAATAACACTTGTTCACCAATAGTAAGAGTAGCTACTCTATTCAAAGTAACAGTAAGGGAATCTTCGGGTGAAGATATACTCTATTTGACTTTTGCATAATCTAAGGGATCTCGATATCTAACGAGTGAGTAATATAGGGAGCCATTATGCATAAAAAAGGTAATAAAACTAATAAACAAAATGTCTTAGACGAAGAAAACCAAAAGATTTTGACTCGGAAGGAGACAGGTTCAATGCGTAATAGGGTAAATCAACAGCACCATGTGAGACATCGAGTTCCAAAGATATCACTCATAAAAGAATAATAATTGACTTTGACCATCAGATTCGTATGTGTGCACATACACTTAATAAGGAACATCGTATACACTGCAAAGCAAATTTTAATTAAGCAAGTAGACACCAGACCACCTAATCTGTCCGAAAATGAAGTGGATTTGGCATTTTGCAGCATTTATACTTGGGTCAGCACATAATATATGTATAGCCCCCCTTCTCATTTTTACATATTATTGAAGTAAGGACCCAGGGATCTTTAAAGTACCTCGATTTCAGTAGCCTTGAAGTCCTCTTGTAGAACAGACTGGAGTGCAGAAATTGCAGTCTACACAACATAAGTGACATAATTTCAGAGTATGTCAAATTTAAAATTTATTCACACTATCTTTCACGAAAAAATAATAATTAACATTAAAAACTGTTTTCAAAAAAATTATCAGACAATCACATATACCTTTAACACAAATCTCAAGGATTAGTATCAAAACAATATGCACAATATTAGTTTGACGTGTAATTTCGTCTATCTTTTGGGCGCATTTGGTTCGAGTTTTAAAGCATTCCTAGAACGATAAGTTCCATTCAGGTAAGATTCCAATGTTTGGTTCGAGTTTTAGACAAGGATTATGGGACACAAGTAATCCCTCAAACTCTCCTCCCTAAATTGATGGGAACAAAAAGATTGATCCAAGAATACTAAATTTTCTTGTTAAGACTAAAATGCCCTTTTTAATTATGATGATAGCTTTTTTCCCCCACCATATCCCAAATTAAAACCCAAATCCCCTCCGCTCCAACCCCCTCAAAGCTCACCCCACCCCAACTGTTAAGCATGATATTCATTACAATTCCTTTTCCAAATAGCTTAAACTTTTGGGAGAGATGATTACTAACATGGTATCAGAAGTTGATTTTATGGGAGGTTCAAGCCTCGGACCTCCATCCCCCATTTGTTAATTCGAAATTTGTCTGTTGTCCATGTGTATGGGGTCGCACGTGAGGGAGGGTGTTAAGCATGATAGTCATTACGGGTCCTTCTTTAAACGGCTTAAGCTTTTGGGAGAGATGGTTACTAACACCAACAAACACCCAACCAACCCGACAACCACCAGGCCTGATCTCTCTATCCCTCTCCCTCCCTCATTGTACCATTGATATAAACCATAAAATACAAATCCACCTTAATTAAGGTTTACATCATTACCCAAACAAAATTTAAAAACTTACATTGTCCTCGATATCAATTTGAAAATTTGTTAGGAATTGTCTTCTAATAATATATTAAAAAAAGGTCATTTTGGTAATTGGAACTTATTCCATTCATAGTTCTCTTTGAACCAAATGTATCGAAGGTAATTCAATGGTCCAGGAAAGAAGAATTCATGTCCAAACCAAACGAGCCCTGTACATGGAAGGGGAGGAAAGGGAGCCCATGCAAGACCATGCACACATGGCAGCTGAAAAGTATGTATGAGGATGGAATTTATAACCAAATGGACAGTGGCAGTGCAGATGCAACATACAGAAACGTAGCAAAGTTGAAATTTGAACACAAGTTTCTTTTTCTTTTTTCACCAGCTCTATAAGTAAATGCATTATGTAGGGGGGGAAATAAATTGATAAAATAGGAGTTTCTTTTTCCCATTTATGCAACTGGAGAAAAATAACCAGGAGAATCCAGACATAAGAATTACAAGACAATTTTGCATACTGCCCCTCCTAAGCACATGTCGCATTGCAAACATTAAAAGGTTGCCCACAAAAAAATAAAAGAATAAAAGAGCAGGGGACTTAGAAGAGATTAAAGAACAGCAGCACTATAGCACATTCTTTCCTTTTTCCCAGACCCATTAATCAACTTTTAGAACAATACTCAAAATTAAAAAGAAATATTTACCCGCACAGTCTCCTCATATGAAAATGCGGGATCTTTTTTCATTTTCTTTTCCAGGAAATTTATGGCCTCCTGCTCCTTCAACCCGGCACTTGTTGCCTGGGAAATGCCAGAAAGAGATTACAAGAATGATATTTAATATCACAGTCATCAACTGGGATAGTAAAAAACAATAATAGTAAGAAATCAGACCAAATAGCTCTGTGCAATTAGAGTCATCACAGACCTTTAGTGATGAAAAGTGATCTTTAATGTTTGTAGACACTTCGTGATTATTTTTAACAATAATTTTTTTTATTTCGGTTTTGCGAATTACAGTGATAATGCTGTAGGCACAGGGTTGTAACTTGTAAGGTATATAACTCGAAGATCCTGCAAGGAAGAACACAGAAATCGGAAAAGCCTCTCTGAACCAATAACAAACCCAAAGCATCAAAAAATATCCGGTGAGGTGACTCCTCTCTCTCAAAACACCTTTTGTTACTCTCCCGGAACATATGAAAAGAAGACCCTTCGGGTTGAAAACATTAGAAAATGGATAGTCTGAGTTGTTAACTGTTGTTTTTTTTTTTGGACCAATAAAAATTTCATGGCATTCTATTCCTTTTGGCTCATATATAGTGTGCGCTTGCCATATGAAGAAACAAGATCAAAATGTAAACACACAAACAAATGCACACTGCAGCATCCTCAAGATCTAGTTCGTCAGCATACCTTATGACCAAAGAAGTGGCCAGCTGGATCACATTTAAAGAGTCGAGGCCCAAACTCGTCATCAATACCCAGAACCATAGCAACTGCCAGAATCAAAGATGAGAAGGCGAAGATAGAATTTTAGAAAAGAAATGGAGATTAAACTTATAGTTTAAAGAAAATTGATATGCCTTTGCCTATGCTCCCCCGTATTCAATAAAATTACAAGTGCAATACAAGTTTCAAAAGTGGAAAAGGGCAAAACTCCAGAAGGGGAACCATTTAAGAAAGCAAGGAACAAACCTACTCCAAGAGGTCTCATATAAGCATGTTGGGTATAGACTTGTGATTTGTCCGCAATCCTACACATACCAAAACATTAAAATATGACAATAATCCAATCCAGCAGATGACCATCCAGTGACTTCCTTAAAGTGTGTCGATAGAAATGAATTAGTCTAGATGCAATTTTATGTATGACCCTTGAAGTAAAAATTGAGCGCCAGAAACAGCAATTGCACTTGACAGCATTAAAAACTATCGCACTGACTCATCAAATCAACAAAAATACAGAGTTATTGCAGGTAAGGTAATCAAGTAAAAGCATTTGTTTGTAGTATGCAATATGTCTATACCATCTAGCTAATACATCAACCGGCATCTCGTATCCATATTTGAAGCGAAACTCAGCCGCTTCATTTCTTGCTTGTTGAACCAAGGTCCTCGCATCAGCTGGAAAACAGCATGTCAAATATAACTGAAAACTGACTTGACCAACCAAAGAACTGCACTCAAAGTTATAATTGAAATAACTGCACAGCCAATAAAGAAGACTAGAGGTGAAAACTTTTAATGCTACATTCACCATCTTCAAAAAGCTCAAAATAATGATGCTTAAAAGGCATCAGAGATGAACCTGTAGTGCCAGTTGCTAACAAGCCAAGATACTTTGTTATGGGGAAAAGATGTGTAACACTAGTTGGATCCAAAAGCTTGTCCTGCATCGAAATTCAGAAGCTAAATAATATGGACTACATTAATCTGGTAGTAAAAAAAAATGCGTTAAAAATCATTCATCAGTGATACTCACCGGGACCTTCTTCTGAGTTACAACACAGACGGAATCTTTGCCCCGGACACCGATTGAGGTGACTCCAGCCGCCTTAACAGCTTTAAAGGCATACTCTGTTCATTAATTTTGAAGAAAAAACACCATTAAATTCACAATTTTTTCCAAAGAAACATCAATCAAACCTTGTGTGCCATTTGGTAATTGAAACCATCTATGAAAGAAATCTAAGGTTCAATTAAGCTACTACATATGTTGTTATAAATGAATTATTTGCTCGATGGAACGCAATGTATCAGCGATAATCGCTTTTAGTGTCCTCCTAATTTTCTAGGCAAAAACAAAATCGGAAAATTAGTTAGGGAGTTCGAAAGTTATAACAGTTGATAGATGAGGTAAATATAATGAATGCATACCAACTTGGTAGAGACGGCCTTCAGGAGAAAATATGGTAATGTGACGATCGTATCCACCTCCACTTCCACGGCTCATCCTTCAATACCACTAGCTAGATCTCTCTCGTTAGGGTTTTTCACACTGAAAATCTCTCTCTCAAAATCGAAAGAAAGGTCAATAGAAGAGACCTTGCTTTATGCCCAAGAAGGCGAGAATACTAGGGTGAAACGATGTCGTTTCATTTGGATATAATGCTGGCCTTATTTTTTATTTTATTTTTTAAAGAATAAATGTTTTACTCTTTTTCTAAAAATGAAGACAATTTATCCCACCAATCAATCTTCTTTCTTAATTTTCTTTGCATTGTTTTTCTTTATTATTGAATAAAAATGATGATCCTAATCTAGTTGGAAGAGTGTTAATCAATTAAGTGGGTTACATCATAATATGATATATTTTACATCCTTCAACAATTAAATCATTCTAAATATGTGATTACTACTTGAGAGGTACAGTAGCTAACTAAATTAGCCCAAGTTGGTTCAATCTTTTTTCTTTTTAACTCTTCATGTAAATTAATTATTTTTTTATCAATAAAAACTTGATTAGTTAACTAAAAATGTAAGTAGAAGGCCAAAGGAGTTGTGCAGTTAATATTTTCTTCTTATTTTTTTGTCTCAAAAAATGTTAATATTAATGTCAACGTTTTTATAGTCCGTTTGCATAACAGAGAGACCATGGATTTGATCCATATGAATGTAGTTGTCAAATTCCCATCGTTCACCCTTTGTGGTGGCTGTGGAATTATAATTGTATAAAAAATTATTGTGTTGTATGAAGAAACGTGTATTATAAAATTAACAGTCTGTAAAAAAAAAAGATAGTACTACTAATAATAAGTTTTTATAAAAATAACGAATAATAATAATCGAAAAAAAATCAAGTTACACCGATATAAGATTAAAAAAAATTATATTTATCTATACAAAGTTCTTAGATTCATAATTTATCAATTTCATTGTTAGATAAATTATTTTTGTTGTATTGTTTAAGTATGCAAAGTTTTAAATCAAATCAATATTTTTTACTTTATTTTTGTAATATTCATAATTTATTAGATAATACAATTATTTCTACATATCCGGTGAATTTAATTTTTTTTACACATTTTTAAAATATTATAATTAACTAATTTAACATTTATAAAATTAACATAATTTACGGTTGTTTTACACAAAGCATAAATTCCAATAATAATAAGCCCATTAAGTGGGTGATTTGCATAACAACGAATTTGTAAACGGAAAAACAAAGGCCCATTCGTCACATTACATCATCACAACAAACGAGGACCACATAACGATTGCCCAAATTAAGTATATCCGTACTCTGCCTCGCGAAAATTATCAACAAGGCCCAACTCCCCCTCAACTTGACCCACCAACCATTAAAAGTGTTATCAATAGAAATGACTGAGGTAAATATTATTATAAAATAATGATATTATTAAAATTGTCAAATTACTCTTTTTGTGCTAAAAGTATTATTATATAACAATGCCAATGGGGGAGTTTAAAAATGTTTACTTACTTACCACTAAATCAAACGTCAATTTTTTATGTGAAAAATTATTAAGTATTTTATTTTATACGTGTAAAGTTCGCATATGCTAATTATCTATAAAAGAAGAACAATTTCAACCATCGTGTGAATTTATATCAAATTTTTAAATGTATCCCAATTATCTTTTCTTTCTATTAGATTGCAACAAAGTTTGAATGCCGGACGTTATGCAAACAAAACTCATAACTACACATTACACCATTTTTTTTTTCAAATTATAAATACTCAAGTTTGACGCACATCACATATGCAATTAACTTAGTTTATGATAATGTTATGCATACCAAAAAAAGTAAAAATATGCACACATTGAGGTGTTACTCATTATTAGAGGACATCATTCAATCTTGAAATGAGACTTTATTTTGTAGATAAAAATTTGAGTAAGTAAAAAGTTACTTATTATTCATTTGATTTTTAGTTGAATGCGGGTCAGATGATGGTTAGATTATTTAAAAATAAATAATTTTATGATGCTACAATTAAGAATATTTTAACGTAGAAGACATATACATGTATAGTGTATGATTCTACTAAAAACAAATTAATATGTCTAAACAAAATTGGTTACAATATTTTACTTGGCATAAAATTAATATCAAGTAGAAGGATGACTCCTTGGTGTAAGAATTAATTATTTAATTCTTATGTGATCCACATAATTAACTTATTTTATTTAGTGATTTGTTAAGATAATAAATAAATAAATAATGAGAGAGTGGTAAAATTTTGAACTGTACGATTTTATTGATGATAACAACCTATTTAATTATTTGGGATAAAATCTCTATTGGTTAGAGATTAATAGCAGTTATCTCTAATTAGTTAGAGATAACTCTCACTAACCCACTTTGATGAAAATTGGGAGTTACAAATAGGTAAGTGAGATATTGGGTCCTATCTCGGCCTATATATAAGCGTATAGGCTAAGGGAGAGAAACTTATTCCTAGTATCTAGAATTATGCCATTGATATTTTTATCAATTTTGATATGACTATGGACCGAAATCAGTAGATTTTACTAATTATATATATTCATGTAGAATTATGTTAGTTCAAGATTCGAATGTTAATTTATATAAATATATGAATATTATCTATAATTATATTTATTTAAAGATATAAGCAAAAATAAATTTATACTTTGGCCTGTCATTATTTGGAGGTCGACATGTACATTGTATAGTTAATTAGCTTAGATGCATCGTTAGCTAAAAGAATAAAAGTTCAAAAATAAAAATAAAAAAATGAAAGATGAAGTCAGTGACATCGATGATATGCATTATCTTGTGGACATAGTTGGTCTCCTGTTTCTTATTATAATAATTTAAAATAATGTATCTGATTATAAAATATTATCTTGCTGGCATGGTTGCTTTTGTATGCAATATAATTATTTTTTTGGCTACAGGAAAATGACAATAAATGAACATCAGCGAGTGATGAACAAGTGTTAATAATTTGATTTATTTAAAGGGAGTTTGCGTTGTTCAACGACAATGAGATCTAAACCAAATTACCTCACTCGTAGTTTGCGGAAGAGAAAAAGGGAAAACTTCGTTTCCCATACATGTGTGGTTTGAAATTTTAAAAAACTTACTATTTTTTTAAAAAAAAATAATCTGAGATTTTACAAGGATATTATACTATAGGAGGTCATACAAAATGTATACGTTGATGTTGGACATTAAATAAAGAGAAAGGAAACTAAATTTTGAATGATCAAACTAAATAATATCACTAAATGTTTAATAATATCACTAAATGTTTTTACGCCGGTGCAAGTATTATAAGTAGAAACGTATGTTTAATAAAACTCAAGAGCTATTTGTTATTATATATTTAATTTAATACTTAATTTACTATTAAAAATGTTTAAATTAAAGCCAACTTTTTTTTATAATACAAGTTACAACGTTGTGAGACCCTTTTGCTCTAAAAGCTAAATTCTAACTATATTCTTACTCACTCATAAGTTTAAAGTAGTAGTTAAGAAAAAAATTAATATCAATAATTTTATATAAATTATTTATTATATTGGTCAATATTATTCTTTCGTTACCTTGCACTAATCCTTATTTTAATTTCAGTAAGAGATAATGAGATATCAAAAAAGAAAGTAAAACTCCAAAGAAAGAAGGAAACATTTGGGTAAAAAGTTATAATTAATATAAGTTGGAGCATGTAATCTCTTTATTTGATACTCGAATTTTTGAGTAATCCTTATTAGTTAAATTCTTCCATAGACTTATGAAGAAAAATTTCAATGAAAAAAAAAAATATAAAAATTAATATCACCACACAAATTATTTTTTAACATCTCATATAAATTAATTATTTTTTTATCATATTTTATATTATTATTAAATAGAGTCTAAACATTAAAAATGAGTCTAAACAGGGAGTTAGATTTAATAAATAGTAGTACATTGGATTTGCTATAATGTTCTCAACAAACTTGAGTAAACAATAAACAAATACTACCCACCCAACTATCTAAATTATCTGATTCACAAACAGCGCCAATCATGTCACGTGTCCAAACACAATAGGTGATTGGAATTTTTAGTCCTTTCCAATTTACTGCACCACACACATTTTGCACATTTTCTTTCGAGTCAGAGTCAAAAGTAATCGACACCAGATGAGTAAAAGCAAACTAATAGTTGATGCCCCACTTTTTGCGTTGAAATTGTTTCTAATCATAAAAGCTACAGCTGGCGCTGGCGCTGGCGAAAAAGTCTATATTAGAAATTGTCTTTATTACTCCCCCTCTCCCACAACAAAAATGTAGAGCGGTCACCATTTATACAATAATATTTTTAAAATTAACGAGAAAATAAAGGCTCGTATAATATATTATTAGACTCATTTGTTTCGAATTTAATTTTGTAAATAAAATAAGTATATTTGGTTATTAAAAATTTTATTTTCTGTCATTTGTAATATCTTATCAATATTTGTTTTGAATATAGATATTTTTTTTTCTTTTTAAAACGTTACATTATTTTCACTATATTTAACTTAAATATGAATAGAATAAGTTATAATTACAAAAATATTTTTTTTTTTATAAAATTATAAGACAAGTCATAATAATTTTATAAAGGTACAATTTCAATTTAAAATTTTTTTTTTATAGTTAAATTTTTTGTCATGAACAGTTTTGATGATAAAAAAAGAAAATTTGCTTCTATTTTTTTTGGTTTGGGGGTAACAATGCAAACCTAGGGGCAGAATAATGTAAGTTGCATTGCCTTTCATTCTTCACCTGATAAGAGTAATTTATTTTTCGTTAGATTTGATCGTTGAAGCAAAAAGGATACTAATATAAGAAAAAAGCAGTACGTGTCTTCATAAGTAATAAAGATATTTTAATCTTATGAAAAAAATTTAAAACCACAAATCTTGAGTAATTATTTATTCTCATCAACTTAAATAAGAAAAAATAAAAAATGAAAGAATAATTCATTTTAAAAATGCATTATTGCTTGGCCAAAACTCAAATCAAATATAAAAAAACCCTCCTAAAATCAAATATAAACGTTTTAACAATCCCCAAACGTAGAAAAAGAAAAGTTAGTTTTAGTGTTCGTATATATATATATATATATATATCGGGACCGCTTGGTAATCAAAACAACTCATTATGGTTGATTTAATATTAATATGGGGACCGATTGGGCGGTGGGGTAGTACCAGTCATGAGTTCAATCAATTGAGTGGAGTGGTCCATGTCCACCGTCCATGTGTGCACCAAATTGCTCGACCATCGGGGGCCTTTTGCATCACAACTTATCTGTTCTTTTCTCCCCCCATTAAATGAGTTAAAAAAAAATGTTTTTCGATCATCACACCCTTGGCCTTTTTTCTTTCTTTTTTTTCAGATGGATATTTGGATCAATTTTTGCACACCGTAACTAATTTGTGCTAGTAGAAGAGGGCAACCGCTAATTACCAGAGCATTTTTGCAACTGCTTGACTTAAAGAATTCTTAATCAAATGTGACACTAAACCTAATGTGCTATCTTTTGAACCATTCTCAATGGTTTTTCTTACCATTTGCTACCGGAAAACAATTTTGACAAGTTCACTCACTTATAAATGCGTAAAAATACTAGAGGATTATTTGTGTGATGAAAGGTCTTTAATTCTTATTGTTCTTTCCTTTTTCTTAATTAGAAACTCGCCTTAATATTTTTTGTTTTCGGTATACCATATACTTTTTTCATACCATTTAACACATCACTATAATTTTTACGTAGAGTGTTCGGACTAACTTTCTTACACTTTGACTAAACTTTACTTGTACAAATGTAGCCAGCTGTCGAACACTAGAGTGTTTTTGCAACAGCCAGACTCGACTCGAGGAGCTACTAATGAAATCCAAAGTTGAACTCAATGCACTACCAGTGATCCACTCTTGGCGGTTTGTATTGTTGTAATATGATAAATGAAACTTTTGAAATACATTAAATTTATTATAATAATTTGACAAGGAGTTGATACAATAAATCTTGAAGTTAGGGATGAATTGCAATCTTTCTCGTAATATTTTAATTTTAAGAATCCTAATTATAGAATACATTTAGTAATGTAATGTCGACCTTTCGTGGATTACAATAACCTATTTGAACTACTAATTAGAGTTATACTTAGGTCCCGTTTGGTTCACGAATTTAAGAACTCGGGAAAGAAAAGTATTTTATTTGATAAGCACAAATTTTGAAAACACTTTCTTGACATAGAAAAAAGTAGGGGTAAAGTCATTCATCTCAAAATCCATAAAATTAATTTTTTCTTGTGATTTCTTGACATTTATTACAAAATTTTTGGACAACAATACTCCTATCTAAATACTTTGCAAGCTTTACCAAATACAAGAAAAAAAAACTTAATAAAAACTTTAATTTCTCACTTTTATGAAAAATATAAAAAAATTATTTTAATTTTATGAATCAAACGAGAATTTAGAGTTGAGGTAAAAATTGGAAGGTAGATTTCTTTAAATTAGAGTTAAAAGGGGCAACAACTCACCCTTAATTTTGGGCTTGTCGTTTTAATTAAGTTTCTAGAATACAGTCCTCTTTTTATTTTGTTTACATCGTAAATTAAAAGTTTTAAGACAAATCTAACGAGAATAATGTTATTTATTATTTAGAAGATGGAGGGGTGGTAATACATTTAGGTCTCGTTTGATTCAAGTATTAGGGTCAGTGGGATTAATAATATCAGTATTAATAGTACTGGATTATTAATTCATAGTATTAATTTAATACTAATACCTTGTTTGATTAATGCAGTATTAATACTGGGATATCTCATGTTAACGTTAATACCATGTTTGATTCTATAACTCGTATACAGGATTACATTTTGGACTAACAAAATAAAAAAAAATTTCAAAAAAAATTATTTTTAAAAAAAAAATCAAAAAAAAAATTCTAAAAAAAATTTAAAATTTTTTTAAAAAATAAGTTAAAATAATAATAATATAGTAATAATGACATTTTTGAAAATATATGATTCATTTTTTTCTTAATCCTGGATAAACAATACTACCTCTCCTTTGTATTAAATTATACCACAAAGAATGATATTAAGTTAGTACTAGTATTAATAATCTCAACACATTCGTGCGAATTAAATAAAATATTATAAAAAAAATAATATTAATAATCTCAACCCACTTTTTAATATCCGAATTAAACGGAAACCTTAATCCATAAGTTATTGCCAAATGTCAAATAAAGCATTTCCGATGATGATTTTTATCCAAATAAATTTTCTATGTTATAAAAGAAAATAAGTATGTTGTAAAAACTTCTGTCCTTTTCATATTCCTCGATTCTCAAACTCTTCACTTCTCTCTCTCTGTTCTTCATCTCCTCCGCATTTACTATTCACTTCCTCACCTTAAAATCTCCCCGGGGAATCTCCAAAATAATGGCCGGCGAGTTCTCCAAGCAAGTTGAATTCGGCCTCAAGCTCTCCAAACGGATATACTTCGGAAAAAGCCGGTCTATGTCGGCGCCTGAGCCGGCGGTGATGGAGGACTCGTCACCGCCGTTGTCAGAGACAAACCTTCCCACGGCACCGATGGTTTATGCCGTGATAAAGGACCCGTCAATTGTGGACAATCCTGATATTCCGAGCTATCAGCCGTACGTTCATGGCCCCTGCCAACCACCGGCGTTGATTCCGTTACATATGCACGGGATTGGAATGGAGGTGGAGTGTTATTTGGACACTGCTTTTGTGACATGTAGTGGAACATGGCGTGTTCATTGTGTTACTGCTAGTAAAAGCTGCGAATGTCGCATTGCCATACCCATGGGCGATCAGGTACTCACATTTTTTTCTCCCTCCCTCTTTTCCTCTCTCTTTGAATTAACTTTTGCTTTAGGGAAATATGGGTCCACTAATCTGCATTTGTTGTTTCTTCCAATTCTCGTTTAAGGAAATGCATAAGGCCAATTATGCCTCCGTGAATAGTTATATTTTTCGAGTTGGTGTAAAATTTATTGCCTTTTATAAAAATATAGTTATATTTTTCAGTTATTTAGTTGATAGAGCCAACAATCCTGCACCATAAATTCAGTAAATAGCTAATCATCACCAGATGGATTGAACCAAGTGGCAGGGATATATTAAGGAAGGGTGCTAGTAAAAGCACCCTTAATTTTTTGTTTTAACACTCATTTTTTAAACACCCACATTTAATTTTTAATTTAAAAAAGCACCATAATTATCTGAGCACCCTAACAAAAAAAAAAAAAAAAATTATTGCAGCATAGACGTTAACATGGGCAGATGGGCAAACACTTAACAAGAAGATGACAGAAACTGCTCGAAAGGCTTCTTCACTCACTAACTTCCCAAGAACACTTCTATATAGCAACAATTCCAAACATATCCACCTCTTTCAATTCCCTTCATTTTATGGCAATAACAACAATTACAAATATGCAAATCCCTTCTTACCAATCAAAACCCCTTCTCTTTTCCCAATATCACTCTTTCTTGCTACATAGACGTTATCATCTCACTATTGATTCACAATTGTTCGACGAAATGCCCCACAAAAACCACACTAACGAAAGTACCCGTTTTCTTGATGTTTTTTATCTCATCAATTTTTCCACCATGAAGGCCAACAGCGAAAATGAAATGATAGCCCATTGCTTAAAAAATGATTGAGAAAGAAGTAAAAGGATCGTCTATAAAAATAAAAATAAAAATGCTTGTTCGCATTCTCAATCATCATACAAGTTGTTACAAAAACCCTAGATTATATTTAAGATCAGTCACTTCTTAAAGAGAGTGGTTTTGTTTTCTTATTAGGGTGCTCAAATTAGGGGTGTGCTTTAATTTAAAAAAATAAATTTAGGTGCTTAAGGGCATTGAAATTAAAAACTAAGGGTGCCACTACTAACACTCATTAAGGAAATGGGAATTCTGCTTAAGAGCATTTCTAATAAGGCCGTGTAAAATTATTGTGTAAATTCTTTGTGGCAAGTGAGTTTTACACAAGAAATTTACACGGGCCTATTTATTCTCCAATAGTCAATATAATACTCCTGTAAAAAAGAAGTGGTCCAATAAAGAAGTGTGATTTTTTTTTTGGTCTATAAGTGGTGTGATTGAGTTAACGAAGAGAGAGAATGAATGAGTGGAGAGAGAATCATATTTGGCTGTGTAAATTGGATGCGCGAGATACATAGCCATTATACGTAAGAGCTTAGTTGGCATTGATTTTACATAACTATTGGAATAACAAAAAAAATACACAATATGTAAATTTTACACAATACTAAATTGACTATTTTTAGATAACCCATCGGAGATGCTTTTAAGGATTAGTTCATTCCGTGAATAGTTTTAGCCCATAGGTTGAAAGGAAAATAGTCCTAAAAAAAATTGTCACTATTTTTGTTTAAAGTTGCATTTTAGTTTGTGCATTTATTTAAAATTTTATACACAAACACTCTTCTTATCCGAAACTCAAAAACAATTTCTCCACTTCATTTCTTACCGAGATAAACATATTCACCAGATTCGATGAGCCTAACTCCACCACCACCAAAGCGCAAATAGTAAACACGTATGAACCTTCTTGTTGGGCCTAATCTATTGAAGTCATTTCTCATCTTCTGTTTTTCGGGAATATGTACAAATTTAGAGTGACCTTTCTCAAGTTAGATGGTAAATTGAAGAAATATACCAAAAGTAACCTTTTACTACAATGGCAGGTAGTTAAGTTTAGGCAGCCGCTATTTACACACCAACAAACATTTGGTAACATTCTACTTTTCATTTGTCCGATACCAAGTGAATGAGTACATGTTCATCGCTTGATGACAAGCGAATAAATGCATCTTACTCACTTGATGACAAGCGAGTAAAAACTTTAGTGCCTTACTCGCTTGTCATTGAGCGAATAACATGCACTTATTCGCTTATCATTGAGCGAGTATCATACACTTACTCACTTATCATCGAGCAAATGAAACATGGAGTAAAACCAAGTAATTATTGGTGTGTAAATAGCGGCTGCCTAAGTTTAAGGTCACACTTTATTATGTTCCACTTTCAAATAGTGACACTTAATTGGACAGAGAGTATTTGTTACAGACACTTTCTTTCTACTTTCTAGTTCCCCTTAACCCATTTTCTGCATGTCACTGTGAGGTCACCGGGGAAGCTTTATAATCTTTGTTAAAATTATAAAAAAGTGGGAAATATTATTAAATTGATTGTGTAAAATTATTATAATGGAAACTTTTAAACAGAGTTACGAGAATAATATAAATAAATAAAAATATAAAACTTAATCAACCTAAAGATTTAGAAATTACTAGTTAGCTCTTATAAATGGCAATTGTATAAATGACAACTAACAAAAAAATATTATTTATGTTAACATTCCCCTAAAATTCAAGATGATAAGATACCAACTTGAGTTTGGAAAGTTGTCTTGAAAGTGGTTGGCTGGAGTTGAGGCCAATAAAAAAAAGTCGAGTAACGATGGCCATGTGGTGAAGATTATTCGGCAAGGGAGGTCTGGCTTTGATTGTACGAAATGTTTGTTGATTTTATGGCACGGTTACCATCCAGGATGAGGTCCAGTACATCTCAGTTGACGTCTGGGGTGAGGTTCGACATGCTGGGTTTGATATGATTGACGTTCTAGATGAGATCTGGCATGGCTGAGGTTCAGCATGATGTTGGTCTAGCTCTGATTGTCCGAAACACGTGAAGAGGTCCGATTCTAATTGTCCAACATAGGTGAGTTGTCCGACACAGGTGAAGAGGTCCGACTCTGGTTGTTCGACACAGGTGAGGTCGACTCTAGTGGTCCGGTTGTATATATGTTTACTTCCCCTTTTCAAACTCAAGTTGGTAGTTGGGCAGACCAACTACCAACTTGAGTTCGAAAACGAATTCATAAAACTATTGAGAAAAAAAACCACATCGATTAATGATTTTTTTTTTAATTTTTTTCCTATGCTACGTAGAAAGTGGGTTGGTTAAACACGGGTATAGAGATTGAACTGGGGTATAGAGGGTTTGGGCTAGATTTTGATTGGTTATTGGGTTTGAACTGGTGTGGGTTTTGATTGGTTGGTAGTTGTGGTCGGAGTCGCATTGAATTGGGATTACTGCTGGAGATGGTGAATGATGGAGGTGAGGTGGTGATGACGAAGACTAGGAAAGAAATCGGGGGTTTAACGGACAATCGATTTTGTTTGATTTGTCTTGGAGGGCAGTGAATAGTTTGGTGAAAAATGATGAACAGTGGTTATAGGACTGGTTTGGTGCAAGGATAGTTTATAGGATTCGCGATGTACTAACGTGGTCTAAACGGTGATTTTTGAGGTTTTTAGAGGTTACTATTAGGTGAGTCAGTTGCAGTTATGTGATGGGCAACAACGGAGGTTCGGCGAGCGATAATATACATCGCCCGACGGTAAACAACGGAACTATGATGTAGAACAAAACTCAGAACATGAGGATCTTATTGCTCTAATACCATGTTAAAACATGTTAAAATTATAGAAAAGAAAGAAATATTATTAAATTGATTATGTGAAACTATTACAATTGAGACTTTTTATATAAGGTTATGAGAAGGATACAAATAAAGAAAATAAAAGACTTAATCATTAGAGATTTAGAGATTGCTGGTCAACTCTTGACGCCCGCCAGTAAACAGCGAAACTATGATGTAAAACAAAACTCAGAACACGAGGATCTTATCGCTATGATACTGTGTTAAAACAAGGATCTTATCGCTGTGATACTGTGTTAAAACATGTTAAAATTATAGAAAAGAGAAATATTATCAAATTGATTGTCTAAAACTATTACATTGGAGACCTTTTATGTAGGGTTATGAGAATGATACAAATAAAAAAAATAAAAAACTTAATCAATAGAGATTTAGAGATTGCTAGTGAACTCTTATAAATGGGGTAACTGTATAAATGACAACTAGCAAATATATATTATATATGTTAACAATCTTTTATCACCTTCCTAGATAGTTTTGTATTCCATTCTATAACATAAATATTTGTGCTGTTCCTACCTGCAGAGTGGTTTATTTATTTAGTGTTGAAGATTCTCAAATTCATTCTCAAAAGGTACATGATTTGGCTAACAGGGTTCAGTTCTAGGTGTCGAGATCGATATTGGAAGAAGATCATATTATTCCCAGCTGATCACGACGGAAGATACAAAAGATACTCAAGAAGTAGGCAAGTGTAAAGATGGGTGGTTGTTAAAATGCCAAACATACACATTAAGTATTCCCCAGGTCACAACAAAACCTTATTGCACTTTAAACTTCATACCTTTTATTCTTTGAAATAATAATAATATATGTCATGCCTTTTAATTTTTAAAGGTTGATGGAGGATCTTATATTTCGGTAAAGGTTAGATGGTCTAAAAAATTGTTGCATCAAGATGGTCAATTCTGCCTCAACATACCGTTTAGTTTTCCAGCATATGTTGTACCTGTTGCAAAGAAAGTATCTAAAAAGGAAAAGATACTATTGAATGTGAATACTGGTCCCGGGACAGAAGTTTTATGCAAAATTGCTAGCCATCCTCTGAAGGTACTTCTGGCTTTAAAAGTTTAAAGTAATTTGAATCAACCAATTTCAAATGATATTTTGTTGTATTCAAACGTTTCTTTTATCTTCCCAGGAAGTAAAACGCCAGGAGGGGAAATTAGGCTTCTTTTACGAAGCAGAAGTTCTGACATGGTCCGCTAGTGACTTCACGTTTTCATATTCTGTAAGATCTTTGGCCTTGGTGATTGCTTAACTGTTTGTTACCAAGTGGTCACATGGATCCGAAATAGGTCATTTGAATGTAGATGATGGCGATACGATCACACTGATAATGTAGGGAGCCGCTTCGCTTGTTTTATTTTGCACGTGATAGTTACTCTTCTAGTTGGCTGCTGCATTTTCAGGTTTGCCCAGGGGATATATTTGGTGGTATGCTCTTGCACTCTCCATCGCTAAATGACTTCGATCAGAGAGAGATGTTTTGCTTTTATCTTTTCCCTGGGAATAACAGTAGGAAGGTTAGTTGGAAACTCTGTACTTTCTTTCCTTAAGTTAATTCTTCTTGTTCTATAGTTCCTTTTACAAACACATTTGATTTTGTTTTCGGATGGATTTTGTTGAAAATTAAAAGCAGAACAATGTTACCACAATTGGCAATAGGGAAACATTGGGTTGAATCGTGAACTAGGTCACTCTCTTTAAGACGTTTCGCAACTCTGCTCAGTATTTGTGCTAATAGTTCGAATGGCCGCATCATCCCCAAGATACAACAACCTAGATTCCCTTTGTCTCGATTTCTCTTGCACGGTGGGAAATCAGAAAACTAACTCCCTAATAACTTGGCCAAAATCGGTAAACTATTCTTGCCGGAAGCAAAAAAACAAAAAAAAAATTGGAGGAATTTTTTCAAGCTTGGAAGGTAGAGAATAATGGAGATAATTTTTTGTTTCCTTTTTTTTTTTAGGAAGAAAGACAAAAAAAATTTAAAGGAAAAAAAAATCCTTCTATTGTGTTAAAGGGGGAGTCAAATTTCAATTTTAAAAAATAAATTTATTTTTAATAAATAAAATTTTCCTAATGAATTTTGTCGCCCAAGCTTGGTTCGGTCGGCGCCGGCGCGTGGTGAACCACACCATTAAGTCCTCACCAAATAGCACAAAAGTCTAATGCCTTAAGGGCTCAAGTCCTTAGTCAAATTCTTCCTTCTAAAAACCCAAAAAAGGTTTTACTTCTCTCCTGTGTGGGACTTAGGAATACACAAAAATGCTTGCATTGGTTTTTTTCCATTCTCCCATTTTTTTCCAAATACGTAATAGCTCTAACAGATTTGTTATTCCATTATTATTAAATTTCAATAAACATCCTTTGTGGTTAATGATGCATTCAACTTTATCTTATTTCAAAGTCTAGATCAGTCAATTCTTCTACTATCCGTATGGTAAAATCAGGCTTTCAGAAGTATTTTGAGCCATACATAGGCCTAAGGTTGAAAATTGAACTGAATAGTACGTATCTTGGCCTTGGAACTGGATAGGGTACATGTAATATGACACTGTATAGCTGTTATTTGCTCTTTACAAGGTGTTACTTCTATACTGTATGGATTATAATATTTCAAGCGGTTTATGGTTTACTTGTTACATCAAGCCTTCTGTTAAGAAGTCTATCGTAACACTACTTTAGTGAATCTAACAGGTTTTCAGGAAGGAAATAGTATTTATAGTTGACATAAGTGCAAGCATGCGGGGAAGCCCTCTCGAGAACACAACAGAGGCATTAATAGCAGCTCTCTTTAAGCTCAATCCGCTAGATTCTTTTAACATTATAGCCTTCAATAATGATACTCTGTTATTCTCTTCATCAATGGAACTAGCAACTGAAGAAGCAATTGAAAAGGCTACTCAATGGATTAGTACATATTTTATTGCTGACGGCGGTACAAACGTGTTGCTTCCCTTAAATCAGGTATTTACAATTTCTTCATCTCTCATACTTTCCTGTACTTAATATCAATCCTGATCAGGGTGCCCCATTTGTCATAAATATGTAGTTATGGTTGATATTATTTGAAACAATTTATCTTCATTTTGGTGGCTCATCAAAGATTTTATTGTGGAATTGAGTGGCTGGGTTGATAGGAAGTAAATGATAATCCTCACGTTATGTCTTAGTTCATTAATTTCCTAAATAGCCAATTCATCTCATTAATTACCTCACATTATTCTAGTTCTTGTCCTTGATGTGTTATTTCAGGCGGTAGAGATGGTGGCCAAAACTGTTGATACAATTCCTCTCATTTTTCTTGTTACTGATGGGGCTGTTGAAGATGAAAGAAACATTTGTAATGTTATGAAAGGCCGCCTCGCTTCTGGAGGACCGTGTTCCCCGCGAATCTGTACATTTGGCATAGGTTAGGTTTTGTAATAGGCATGAATGTATACCATTTTATCTACTCCAACATCTCATGAATATATTATATATACCACTACACTTTTATCTTTCATATTTTTTAACCTCTGCATGATATTGGTATGGTAATTTATACTGCAATCCTGAGTCTGAATCTATATATGTTTTAAACCAGTTTAATTGCATGAGCTTTCTTTCCAGGTTCATATTGTAACCATTACTTCTTGCAAATACTATCACAAATTGGGAGGGGGCATTATGATGCTGCATATGATACAGGTCAGTTACCATTTAAGGAGGATTTCAAATCCAGAGACTGAATATTTGAGTACTTGTTTATAAATATTTACAGGCATTGACCATTTGATTCCATATTTTTCCCCTTTCGTGGTGATGTTCATATTTGTCAGATTCAATTAATGTTCGAATGCAAATGCTACTTCAAAATGCTTCATCAGTCATTCTTGCAAATATAACCATTGATGCTCTGGAGCATGCTGATTTGCTTGAGGTAAACCAATCCTAACCAAGCTGTTTTTTGGGACTTTTCTCTATTTCTCTTGGGGGTGGGGGCGGGGGTGGGGGTGGAACCACCTGTTCTTTAAGCTCTATGTCTATTGTCAAATTTGTCAGAGTTATTGTTTGGCTTATTATCTTTTTGTTTCTCGTTGCAGTTATTCCCATTTCAGCTACCAGACCTATCGTTCGGATATCCATTGATTGTATCAGGCAGATACCATGGAAAATTTCCAGACTCTTTTAAAGTCAGTGGTATCTTGGCAGATTTGAGCAATTTTCTGGTAGATGTGAAAGTTCAACATGCAAAGAGCTTGCCAATTGACATAGTAATTTTTGAACTTGTGAAACTTGTTCTTGTTTTTTATGATTAATTATTAAAAGTAGAAGAATGGTATATATAATTCCTTAATTGATATTGGTACAAGGGAAGCCCCATTTATAGGGGAATACAATACAATGAGAATAAGAAACCTAATAGTAAAAGGAAACATAAACCTACTAGCACAAATACTATAACACTTCCCCTCAAGTTGGTGCATAAATATCGAAAATGCCCAACTTACTGACCAGTCTGGAAAATATTCTATTTGAAATAGCTTTAGTAAGTACATCAGCCAGCTGATCTTCCAAACGTATGTGAGGCACAACAACTACGTTTTCTTCCAATTTCACTTTAATAAAGAATCTATCAACTTCTACATGTTTTGTTATATCATGTTGAACGGGATTTTGAGCGATATCACATACTGCTTTGTTATCACAATGTAACACTATAGGTTCTCGTGGTGGATAACCTAAATCTGTCAATAATAACTTCAGCTATAATAACTCTTGGACGTCCATTGCTATTTCTCGATATTCAGCTTCAGCGCTCGAATGAGACATGACATTTTGTTTCTTGCTTCTCTCGGTAACGAGATTCCCACCAACAAAAGTAAAATATCCTGATGTAAACTTTTTGTCACTTACATTTTTGGCCCAACAGCATCAGTGTATCTTTCAACCTTCAAAAAATCACTATTCTTCGTAAATAATATTCTTTTTTCCTGGAGCTGCCTTTAGATAACTATTGATCTTTATAACAGTCTTAATATGTTTTTCTCCAGGATTATGCATGAATTGACTTACTATACTTAATGCATAAGAAATTTCAGGTCTGGTATGTGCTAAGTACATCAGCCTTCTCACCAATTTCTGATAACACCCTTTATCGACTGGTACTTGATCAGCTTTAATTTTCAACTTCAAACCTTCTTCCATGGGTGTTTCTGATGGCTGGCAAACAGACATTCCAGTCTCACATAGCAGATTCAGTGCATACTTTCTCTGAGATAGAAATATGCCTTTGGACAACCTAGACACTTCGATTCCCAAGAAATACTTCAGTTCGCCAAGATCTTGCATCTCAAACTTCCAAAATAGATACTTCTTTAGTGCTTCTCATTCTTGTGAGTCATTTTCGGTAACCACAACGTCATCAACATAAAAGATGAGTGATGTGATCTTATCGTTACACCTTTTTAAAAATAATGTATGATCGGAATTGCTCTGCTTATAACCAAAATTTCTCATTAATCTAGTGAATCTTCCAAACCAAGCTCTCGGAGATTGTTTTAAACCATACAAAGACTGTTTCAATTTGCATACCTTATTTTTATATTCCACAGAAACTTTATACCCTAATGGAAACGCCATGTATATCTCCTCTTCTAAATCTCCATGCAAGAATGCATTTTTTACATTAAATTGTTGTAGTGGCCAGCCCAGATTTATTGCTAAAGAGAGCAAGACAAGCACTGTGTTAATTTTTACCACTGGTGCAAATGTCTTCAGATAGTCGATTCCATATGTCTGGGTATAGCCTTTTGCTACTAGTCTCGCTTTGTATTTTTCGATGGTTTTATCCGCCTTATATTTTACCGTATACACCCATTTGCAACCAACAAGCTTCTTTTCCCATGTGCCATTCTTTTTCAAAGATCTTTTATCCTCGTCCATGGTTGCTTTTCATGTTGGATTATTCAAGGCTTCCTGCACACTGTTAGGAATAGATACAGAGGATAACTGATTTACAAATGACTTATTCGATTCAGACAGTCTATTATAAGACACATAGTTACTCATGGGATTTTTGGCTTTATTGGTGAGATCAGGTTCATATGCTAGTTTAGGAATACCTCTTTTATTTCGGGGGAGGGAGTTGCTTTTTAGGAGATTTAGGAGAAGCTACCTGATATTCAGATGCAGATGTGTCAGAGAGAGACGATTGGTTATTTGTGTCAGGTGAGGGCAATGGTAAGCTTAGACTTGGCGAACTTGACAGCAGAGATCCAGGGAATGAGTCATCAGTCCAAGTCAGCAGTGAACTTGGTTCTAACGGCTGTGGCGAACTCGGTGAGCTTGAAATTAGCGGTGAGATTTCGACTTGAATTAACTCGTCACCATTACTACAATCAAGAATCTGAACTTCATTATGGTGCTCCCCCTAAAGTTTGGTCTGCTGAAAGTACATCTCTCCTTCATGAAATACATCTTTAATCACGTACATTTTTTGTGACCAAGGATGATAATAGCGATACCCTTTTTGATTAGATTCGTAGCCGACAAATACACACTTGAGTGCACGGGCTTCAAACTTGTTCCGGTGTTCTTTGGGTAAGTGAACAAATGCAATACAACCAAATATTCGTGGGGGCAAATTTGATTCTTTATGAGCTGAGACTGCTTTATGGAGAACATCGAATGGTGTTTGAAAGTCAAGAATTACTGACGGAACAAGGTTGATCAAATATGCGGCAGATGAAAGAGCTACACCCCAGTAAAACACCGGAGCATTAGCCCTAATTAATAATGCCCAGACTATTTTTAGCAAATGGCGATTCTTCCTTTTTGCAACCCCATTTTGTTGAGGTGTATATGGGCGAGTAGTTTGATGGACAATCCCATGACATTTAAAATATTCATGTAAAGTGGTAGCCATATATTCATCTTCATTATCGCTTCAAAGTACTTGGATAGTAGCATTATATTGTGTACTAATCTGTTTATGAAATCGCTGAAACAAATAACTAACTTCACTCTTAAACTTCATAATACATATCCACGTCATTATAGTGCAATTATCAATAAAGGTAACAAAACAACGGAAACCATTCAAAGAATTATTAGAAGATGGGTCCCAGACATCAGAGTGAATTAATATAAAAGGAACTGAACATTTATTTAATGATGATGAAAAAAAAGTACGATGGCTCTTCACCAGTTCACATGTTTCACACTGAAAAACAGAAATATCGACATTCTTAAAAAATTTAGGAAATAACTTCTTTAAGTAGCTAAACGACGCATGACCCAAACAACAATACCACAATCAAACTTCATCTTCAACTTTTCCTCATCGGGTAGTACTAGTTTGTAGGGCTTGTTGTAACTGATTTGTGCTTTTCACTTCCAGGTCCAAGTAGTACAATTTGCCCGGTTTCATCCCATAACCAATCATCTGCCTTGTCTAAATATCCTTAAAAATACGATAAGTAGGCCAGAAAACAACAATACAATTTAGAGCATTAGTGATTTGAGTGACAGACAATAAATTGTAATTGAGTGAGAGAACTATAAGCACAAAGTTTAAATTCATGGAATTGTCCCTACACTTATAATGAAAACTGGATCATCATTAGCTGTGGAAATGAAATTGATAGATGAGGGGGGGTAAAATTAGTAACATGTCTAAAATCGAATGTCATATGATCGGTAGCACCAGAATCAATTATACACGTATTATTCAAAACAGATGCAGAATTTAAAGCCTTACCAAGTATCTCAGCAGCGGTAAGCAATCCTGAGGCTTTTTTTCCATCACCTTCATTCTTGTGATTTGAACAACGATCCCGAGAATGATCCCACCAGTCCGGATAGCCAATTACTTGATAGCACCTCTTTTTCAAGTGGCTGGTTTATCCACAAACTGAACAAGGAGGATATTGAGACTTACTTCCTCAATCCTTTGATTGCGAGTCACGAGCTTGGTTTGTTTGATTTTGCCAATTCGCGGTCTTTCGGAGCTGATCTTGATTGTTCTGTGGGACAAGGTTGCGAGCTGCTATGGCCGCAGCATTGGTATTAGCAAAATCACTATTCATAGTTTTCAACCTGAGATCTTCTCAACGAACTAGTGCATATGTTTTTTTCTAATTATAGAATAGGATATTTTCGTAAGATTTCACCACGGATCTGTTCAAGTTTGTTGTCTAGACCGGCAAGGAATATGTGGACTCGCAAACGCTGAATTGACTTTCTGTAAGATTCAATATCATTCGGACTTTCCATAACCACTTTATCGCGATGATCTCATTCGTTAAAAATTTATATTAGCTCCCCATAATACTCAGAGAGGGATCTGCCACTTTGTTTAGCCGTAAACTCCCCATGATTAAAGGTAAAAACTTGTAATTCGTCAGCTCCGTCATAAAAAGCTTTAGATAGAAACTTTCAGATTTCTCGTGCAGTAAGAATCCGAATATATTGCTTCATAATCTCTGGTTTCATGGACATCATAAGCCATATTTTCACCCTTTGATTGTCTGAATACTACGTTTCATATTCTAGGGTTCCGTCTTTTGGAATCGAAGTTGTACCGCGAATAAACGAGAATTTCTATTTTTTTGCAATATGCATCTCCATAAGTTGAGAGAACATATATCATAATTAGTTTTATCCAACATAACCCCGATGTTGAATGTAAAGCTTTCAGTTTGAATGATGATTGGGGAGGATTCATTCTTAAATGATTCAGCAATTGCAGTCGGATTAGTAACCATTATGTAGTAATATAACTAAAATTGAAAAATAGAAGCAAATTCTAAAAAAATAGAGGCTAGATTTGATATTAGGACGGTAAAAAACCTTAGGAACGGGTCAAACATGATTGAGAACCGATAAAAATACAAGCTGAATCGATAAAAATAAACTTGCGATGAACTGGTTCTTAAAATTCGAGGCCGATTCTGAAAAAACGGAAGTTGGATTTGAGATCAGGAGGGTCAAAAACCCTAGAAATCGGTCAAATATGCTCAAGAACCGGTCAAAAAATAGTTAAATCGGTCGAAAAAACCTGCAGTGAACTAGTCCAGTGAAACCGTCAGCAACAACGTTAACTTCAGTGTTAAGCGTGTGACGGCGGAGGCGGAACGCGGAGAACAAAGACTGCGCGTGAGGGCGTGTGGGCTCGTTTTTTGAGGTGATTTTTTTGGCATTTAGTCGTCTCTTGTAGACGATCACTGTGGTGTGGCTGGATCTTAGTTCGGGGCAGCGTGGAGTAGATTCTGTAGTTTGCGATTTGGAGGAATAGTTTTTTGTCTTGGCTCTAAAATCTATGCTTCTCAAATCATGGGTCAGTGGTTTGAATGGTCATGGGCAGTAATATTTTTTGGTTTTGTCGAGGTCTGTTTTGAATAATACGTGTATAATTGATTCTAGTGCTACCGATCATATGACATTCGATTCTAGACATGTTACTAATTTTACCTCCTCATCCAACAATTTCATTTCCACAGCTAATGGTGATCCAGTTCCCATTATCGGTGAAAAGACAGTTCCTTTATCTAATTCCGTGAATTTAAACTATGTGCTTATAGTTCACTCACTCAATTACAATTTACTGTCTGTCACTCAAATTACTAATGCTCTAAATTGTATTGTTGTTTTCTGGCCTACTTATTGTATTTTTAAGGATATTCAGACAAGGCAGATGATTGATTATGGGATGAAGCGGGGCAAATTGTACTACTTGGACTTGGAAATGAAAAGCACAAATCAGTTACAACAAGCCCTACAAACTAGTACTACTCGAGGAGGAAAAGTTGAAGATGAAATTTATAATTCCTCCTTTGATACCATATTGAAAGTAGAAGAATGAGATTTATAATTCCTTAATTGATATTGGTACAAGGGAAGCCCTATTTATAGGGGAATACAATACAATGAGAATAAGAAACTTAATAGGAAAAGAAAACCTAAACCTACTAGCACAAATACTCTAACATTAATATTTAGAGGACAGCAAACGGAAAAACAAAATGATAATTTTTTGGCTGTTTAACTTATCTGCATATATACTTGTACGCTAGTGTATAAGTATACTTAGTTGAACAATGTACCAACTCAATTCTCTTAAATTTAGATATGCAGTTGCTTATTTAATACTGGGAATTTTTATTTTGGGATTGCCAGTCATCATGTACCCACATTAAGGTCCTTTTGATAACGAAGTAGGAAAATGATTAGAAAAATAATTGTTTTTTATGAGGAGTTCGAGGATGGGATGAGTAATTTGGTGAGACGTTCTCCATCTTATGCTTGTTTTATGAGTAGATATTCTCCATCTTTCCTTATTTTTCATGGAATTTTTTTCTTCCTCGCTACCCAAATTTTTTATTCCATGGGAAAAGAGAAAACGTAAGAGAACTCCTCACCAAATCTCTTGATTCATTTTCCAACTTCTCAAAAAAAATCAATTGTTATTCGGGTTAATTTCCAACTTGTTATCAAACGGACCATTAAAGTATCTATTTTGTCAATATCTTTCGTCTCCTTTTTTTTTCCCTGGATGTTAAGCCAACTGACTTTTCCAACTCTATAATCTCTAAACTATATATGAAGTCTCGTCTCCAAAGTCCAAATTTTATTTTCTGATTGCTGTTTCCCTCTGCAGGTATTTGCAAAGAGTCAGATTGATACGCTCACAGCTCAAGCATGGCTGCTGGGAAGTAAACAACTAGAGGAGAAGGTTTGTTCTATGTTCTTGACGTTCACAGGGACTTGTACAACTTTACACCAACAATTATGGAACAAAGTTTTAAGAAATTAAAAGGACAGAGATGTCTTGATACCACAAATAAGAATGAAATAGGAGAAGGAGAAAGACACATAGTTGATCGCTTGAAAGATGATAATTTGATAAACTTATGTTGAAGGCAATTCTTTTTATTTCCTTGGCTTTAGGTTGCAAAATTGAGCATACAAACAGGGTTTCCTTCAGAATATACCCGCTTGATGTTAGTTCAGAGGAGTGATAAAGGCGACTCCGAATCGATTCTGGTACAGGAGGTATGATTTTTACTAATTTACCAAGAATTGTTCCCAACCACCTGTGCCTTGTTAATTGCATCCCTGGTCCTGAAGGTGTTAACCAGCTTTTCACTCTTTCATCTGTTAAACTACTCCATAATAAGTTATTAAGAGTTCAGTATTCCTTTTGGGATGTCCAAGTACGGGTTCCTTTTTTGGGACCGGCACATTATCAATGTACAAAATCTCATGATGTGAACTATGTTTATTCTTAATCATTGATTTAGTTACCATCTCACCCAAAAGCTTAAGCTGTTAAGTAGTGGGCTAACAATGTACATCATACTCTTCAACAATGTTGAAATTAGTGTGTCCTTAAAAGGCGTGAAAGTCAAACATCCTTGACTAGATTATCCTATTTCCATAAACAACAAAAAAAAGAGTTTGTTTTAAACAAAATTGACCTGCAGAAGGTGGATGCCCCAAGTGTCAAGAAGATGATTTTCATGAGGACTCTGGGTGTTGGTTTTGGTAACTTGATTGCCACAGCCGAGAATCTCAGGCCAGGAATGGAAGAAGCAAAGGCACAACAACCTGCAGGTTTGATAATAAACGCAGCTTCAAGTTGCTGTGGCAGGGTGCTGGATTTATGCTGCTGCATGTGCTTCATCCAGGCTTGTTCCCGGCTCAACAATCAATGTTCAATTGCTTTAACCCAGCTATGCACTGCACTCGCATGTTTCGAGTGTCTCAATTGTTGCATCGAGTTCTGTTCTTCTTGTGACTAATCCTGAATAGGAAACACCACTAAATTATGGTGTTACATAGTATGTAAATTATGTTGTTATGAAGTTATGAGCATTGTCATTAGCCCTTTTCTTGTAATCTTGATTCAAGGGCAATATTGCGAGATTTTGTATACTAATTCTAAGAAGCAATGTTTAATTTGGGCTGTGATAGTATTTCCTTGATGCACCCGGCGTAGTTGTGATTGGATCAATTATAGCTAATTTTTTGCTGTATTTTGAATTCATTCATAATTTATGATCCAATCTAAATCAAATATTGCTAATGTAATGCAACTAATGGGAGGTCAAAAGTTCCAGAGTATCTGAGCTACTAAAAAGGAAAATACTCGTATAAAAATTAAAGTGAGGGTTGAAAAAACATTGGTTTGAAGGGCTTCTTAAATATTATATTCAATGGAAGGATGATTTAATTTTTTATTTTAAAATAAAGTTCTCTCTTTTTTTCTTTACCTGCAATAATTTTCTTTTTTCTATTAAAACATATATTTAGTTATCAGGGTTGCCAGCCTGGCACCTGGGTTGGTCTTCTTCTCGGACCATTTAACCGGGTTGAGTCCGCGAACATATAATAATAATAATATCTTCAATTTAAACATTTAAGACCATAAGTATAGGATTTTCTATTAAAAAGTTTTTTTATTATATGGTTACACTATTCTACTTATCAATTTTTATTAAATTTTACAATTTTTCGATGTAAAATTAATGGTCGAAACTTTAAACAACCATTCGCAATAACACCCTCTCCCCATTGAACTTGAGGGGGCCATAGTATAGTGAGGGTTTGAATCTAATCCATTAGGGGATGATGATAAAAAAAAGTATGGGGAATCTCACGTGAAATTAATTCTTAAAAAAGAAGTTCGAAGGCAATAAGATAGTATATTCAAAGGCAAATTTTGTTTTTTTCCTATTTCTTCTTTTATAAAGAGGATCAATAATGTTTCCACACTTTCTCTCTAGTGAGACTCGAATCCATCCCTTTAAAGATAAGTGGGACCTTACATACCACTAGGCTATCTCTCGTCCCTATATACAAGGCAATTTTAAATCTCTTTAACGAATATTTTGATAGAGGAGTCTTATTTGTGTAATCCATTAAAATTTATACTATAAAATATAAAAAAAATAACATCCTTAACTATGAAGTGTCTTGTTAAAAAAAAATTAAAAATTATTTGATAACACCATTTAAATCTGAAAACCTAAATTTTTCAATAGAAAATAATAATTAAGGACATTAATATATTAGTGGTTTTAATGAAGGACGAATATTTTTAGACTTAGTTTAAAGAACAAGTTTCTAATAAAGGATAAATTGACATTATTTTAATTACTTATTAATTATTCCGTTAAATTGGTTTTTTTACTTTTTTGTCCCTATGTATTTTTACATGTTATCTCGATTGTTTGTCATTATGTAATTAATTTAAATTCAAATTGGTTTTGAATTTAATTTCTAACAACTTTGGAGATATAGAGATAAACATTTTTAATCAATAAAAAATCTCATTAACAACTAATCTTCACTCTAAAATATCTGAGCAAATAGTGGCCAACAATGTATTTTGTTAAGAGGTAGATAAACTTTGAGCCACTCAGTCTACTTCTTCACAGAGCACCTGGTTATCATCATCTTCTTTTTACACTTATACTTCAACTTTTAATATTATCATACGATGTCATCAAATTTTTAGTTCTTTTGTTGCTCGCATTAATCTCCTTCCTCTTTGTTTTTTTTTTTAAGAATAAGAGATTACATAGATGGGCTCCATACCACGTGGAGATGTAAATATTATCAACGGCATCTTATTATTTTCATCATCATCCACAAGAACTAGGGTTCTGTAATGGGTATTTTTGCTCTTCATTTCTTCTGGCCAAGGTCTGGAGCTATTGAAGGGTTCATGAAAGGTCCACTCACAGTTTTGGGCTTTCTTTTTCACGCCTTTTTTGTGTGTTTCCCAATTATATGAAAAAAAGCTAATTGGCTGTTTATAGTTCCAATTAAATGATTTGTATATTATGTTTAATTAATTGCTGTAATGATTTTGGACATTTTGTTTTGACTTGCTGCATCCTAAGGCAACACTAGAGATGCTCAAGAGATGGACGAAAATTTTTTGGTAGACTTCACTACTTATCAATTTAATATGTCTATTTGAAAATTAAAAAAATATGCCTCAATATGTCTATTAAAAAATTAATTATAAGTCGCAATTTAATATGTCTATCAAAAAAATACTTAATTTTTATGGTAAACATTTTTTCTAACATATTATTTTGTAGGCATTTTTTAATCCTTGTTAATTTTGCAGGCATATTAATTAACAATTACAACATTTTATTTTGCTGGCATTTTTTTAACATATTATTTTTTAGGCATATTAATTTGTATGCATTTTTTTTATCCTTTAATTTTGCAGTCATATTAAATAACAATTACAACACTTTATTTTGTAGACATTTTTTAAGGACTCAGATAGATGAATCATTGAATATTGTTTTATCATTAGTCTAAAGAGAAGCATCCAAGTTGATAAGTTTTTAATTGTTTATTTATGTAGTTGACTTTATTGCTTTAAATTTTGAAAACTCCACTTTTTTTTTTTGGAAATTTAAAGTTTCTGAGTTTTAATTTTTTTTAAATTTGTTTTTCATTTGACTTTTTTGAATTATTGTTGTGTTTATCTTTATTTGGATTTTTTGTGATCTATTTTTTGAATTTGTTTGAATTTATTATTATCGACTTAATTACATAATTAATTTTATATTTAGTTCTGGGTATTTATCTATAAAAAGGGTAGTTTTGGAATTCAACGTAATTGATTAAAATAATTAAATATCTTTTTGTTTTGTCCTTAATTAAAAAGTTGTCCTTCAAACTAATCTCCTAAAAAGAGTGTCCTTTATTAAAAAGAGAGTGAGACATTTGTCCTTTAAAAAAAGCCCCATTTTTCAAATTTAAGTGATTTTAAAGTAATAGGGTAAAATTATTATGCTAAAAAAAATTCAGTTTTCAAATGTGTTATATCCAAACAAATAATATTTTTTCATATGTAATTTTCAGAATTAAATAAACAATTTTTTTATTTTAATTTTTAGTTTTTTGTTTTCAATTTTATACTTTTTTGGGTAAAAAACACTAAACCCCTTCGAATTATCATTTTTTAGCACTAAAACACCCCCCCCCCAACACACACATCTTTTAAAAGTGACACTAAACCCCCCCTAAACTATTAGATGTTATAACTTGAAACTCTCTCCCCCCCCCAAAAAAAAATAAAAAATTACATAAATGCCCTTATACAAAGTTGGGTTTAAAACACCAAACCCCCTCAAACTATCACTTTTTGGCACTAAACCCCCAATCTTCTAAAAGTGCCACTAAATACTAAACCCTCTCAAACTATCACTTTTTGACATTAAACCCTCCCATCTTCTAAAAGTGACACCAAACCAAACTTTGTATAAGGGCATTTATGTAATTTTAGGGGTTAAGTGATAATATCTAATAGTTTAGGGGGTTTAGTGTCACTTTTAAAAAATGAAGGAATTTAGTGCCAAAAAGTAATAGTTTGAGGGGGTTTGGTAGAGTTAAAAGCATGTAACACCCTTAAAGTTTGCACCGAGTTGCATTTTTATCCATAAAGTTTCATTTTGCTCTCATAAATACACAAAGTAATAGCCGTGTTGCACTGTAACCCAAATTCACCATTTTCGTCCAAAAGCTTAACGGAATAGGTCACAAGCAAGCCACGTGATCGATGAAGTGGGTATTCTCTTCCTAAATGCACTTTCCTTCCATTTTTGACCAGCTTCCCGCCTATAATACTCCTAGAATAGAGTGAGTATATATATAAATATATGTATAAAGAGAGAAAGCATTGTAACTTAAAGAAATAAGTGAAAGATTTGAAGAGATGAATCACCCCCTCCCCATCGTTGCAACTATATGAGGATGACAGTTATGAGGACATCATGGACTGACTTAAATCCCGGGAGGAGGTTCAAAGCTTGTGGAAATGAGGTAAATGGTTGCAGCTACTTTCAGTGGATTGACCCACCCATGTGTGTTAGATCAATACAGATAATTCCTGGGCTTTTGAGGAGGGTTAATAGAGGTGAAATTATAGTTGGTAGGTATAAGAAGAGGGATAAATTCTTGATTGTTCTTCTGAGTTTGTTGTTGGTGATAATTTTGTTTCAGTTTGTTGGTGTTGGTGTTAGAGATGAAGTTAGTTTAAAGTAGGTTCATTTATAGTGATGTAATGGTGTAGGTTCAATTTTGCTACTGAATGTAACTCATAGTTAACTATTTTCTGTAATATGTTTTTTAACTCTAATGGAAAAATCAGTTGTTTTTGCGTATGACGTGTGTGTGCTCTGTTTTTTGTGTGAAGTGTGTTTGTGCTCCTTTTTTTGGTGAAGTGTGTATTTGATTTGGTTTTTTTTTTTAAATGTGTGTGTGCTCTTTTTGTATTTGTGAAGTGTGTTTGTGCTCTGTTTTTTTTTACACCTACAATGTGTGTGTGTGCTCTGTTCTTTTTTGTGAAATGTGTTTGTGCTATTTTTTTTATTAAGTGTGTATGTGCTCTATTATTTAACAAAACATATATGCAAATCGTAACATCGATCCAAATCCAAATAACAATATTTATACCATCATCAAAATACCATGATTCATATAATTCACAATAACTTCACCAAAGTTACATAAATGCCAGGCTTCACAAAAAGCAAACTATATATATTAGACTTGGACAGTTTGATACCATTTACAAAATACCAGGCTTCACAAAAGTAAACTGTATATCTTAGACTTGGACAGTTTGATACCATTTACAAAATACCAAGCTTCATAAAAGCAAACTATATATCATCTTAGACTTCCACAGTTTGATATTGAAGCCTCTACAAAAAAAAAGACAACAAGCTAGTATTTCCACTATTGCTTCCTGTCCCCTTTGGTGAGAATTGGTGGCCTTGACTGTGTAGGTGCCCATGACTGACTTGATTATAGTGGACCATAGTCACTTGTTTGAGTTTGTGGTGCATGGAAGCTAGGTTGGGCAACTGGCATTTCACCCATCACCTAAAATGAATAGAAGATAATTTAAAACAACATAATTCCACCCCCCATAGGGTATAACTATAGTTTATGGAAACTTACATATGCATTGAATTAAGGTTATGGGGCACTTTGCCTACTGAAGCTGCTGGTTTATGAGGCATTTTGCTGTCCACTGATGGTGCTGCTTTGTGGCCACTTTGCTGTCCACCCACCTATATAAATTAGCAATTATGGCAGTGTTTGTAGCTATAACAATAATGTAATTAAATGAAACAAAATGAATAAAACACTTACAGCTGCATTGTCTTTATTCCTTTGGCAGCTCATTTTATTATGTCCAACTACTCCACACAGACCACATTTCAAAGATTTTTTATGCTTCTTTCCAAGCTTGTTAGGATTCTCGTCATTTTTCTCCATTACTCCCTTCTTCCTATTATTCTTTTTTCTCCCTGGCTGGCTATTATACACTGGAGGCAAGACATGAAGCAATTGACTGGTGGGCCACATGTTGCTCCCATTTATTGGATAAACAATGTGCTCATATATCTTATTGTATGTGTCAACTAAGTAGCATTTGTTCACATAATCCTCAGGCTGATCCTCATTGAAATAAACAGCAGATATCACATGAGGGCAAGGAATACCACTCAAATCCCACCTCCACAGCTGCAAGTACCAGTTCCCAAGTCCACAGTATATTGGACCCAATGCATACATTGAATCTGATAGTTTTGATCCCCTGACCATTTTGGAATGCAGTATTTTGTAGCCACATTGTACTCATCTACCTTATTCTGAATCTTTGGGCATATTGGACCATGCCATTTCTTCATTTTCTCCCTATTGTCTTGCATTCTCCCCATGATAAAGTTTATAACCCCTTCAAGCAAGCCCAACACTGATTTACCTCTAGCTTCAAGGATACACTTATTAAAGTTATCACAAATATTATTCACTAACATGACATATTTAGTAAATAAAGGGAAATGAGATCTAGACCAGTTTTGAGTTGGTTTATCCCTGAACCACTCATATGCACTTGCTTTTGCCTCAAATATCTTCCTCATAGAATGCTCAAAGAATGTCATATTTGAAGATTGGGTTGCATTCCACAATAATGCTTTCCATGTTTGACCAGTGTACCTATCCTTCTTCAAATTAGCATGTAAATACTGATGAAAACTTAGTTCCAAAATCGTTTAATATTGCATATAGACAGAACAAAATTTTTATATAAAATCCTAGTGCAAAATCGAATTTTACATTCGAGATCTCTCTGGTTTGATCTCGTCTTAACATGAACAGGGGTTGGTGGAGACGAATCAAGAACACAGGCTTGATAGAACCTCGAGATCTTCTATCGTATTCCTTTCGCCATGCAATCCTGTATCGAGTGTGGGCTGCGGTATCACCAAGATCTCCTTCTCTACTCTCTATGGCAAAAAACCCTAAATTCGTGAAAAATATTGTGTCAAGAGAAGAGGCAAAGCTGGCATATATATAAGGCTACGATAGGGACCCTCAAGAGAAATAAATGTCTGGGCTTACTATGAAAAATCGGAATCCTAATTCGATTAAGAATTAATTCTTTTCATAAATTATAATTCACACCACTAAAGAATTATAATTGCACTCCCGTCCTTATCTTAAAATTATATTTCGAGCTCCTTGTTATTAAATACTTATTATTCTCCCACGTTAAGATTTCAGATAACTGTCATTTAAAATTAAATTATGACAATTATATTTAAATGGCTTATTAATCCCTGAGCGTACCACTTAACTTATTTGATATGTCGGATTAATACAATCCACCTGTAGGGTTTGACATGATCAAAACTTATAAGCTTCTCAAGGGATTATCATCAATCCCTATACCAGGACACGGATTCCGTCAATAATTAATATTCATCATACATATAGTGTCGCCATCTAATTCACGAAGATTATTGATCCATAAATGAATCTCACTCTTAGTGAGTCAAAACAACAAACACTACGTATATATGTCTATTAATTATTTCAAGATTAAGATTATAAGTAATCATAATAACCATGGGATATTAAATTATTTTATATAGTCAGTATAAAAATAATTAACCCAAATTGGTCCTGTTCAATACACACAAAGTGTACTAACACAACGAGTTAAAACTGTACATTTTCCTGTAGTCAAGATAAACTACTAAAACTTGTACTACAATCCTACTGATGGTTGTCCAATTCCATCTAAGACTAACCAATGAACTTATATTCCACAAGAACCGATGATATGATCTTCTGTGTGTAAGATATACTCTACACACCAAATTATCTACTATATGGAATAAAAGACACAAACATGCACAATATTTAAATAAATAATATAATACAACCATTGCCTATAAAGATTCTCATTAAAATAGCAAAACCGAGTCTATATATCAAAATCAATAATAATAAAATCATGGCTTTTAGTATATCACTCTGACAAATGCATCACACAAAGTCTATGGTGAATATAAGGTAAGACAACCTCAAATGCTGGCAACAAACCCTTTTGCTTGTCTGAAATGAAGGTCCACTCATGTTGGTTTCCAATAGACAGGTCCTGACTAAGGGATTCTAGGAACCAAACCCAAGATTTCTTGTTCTCACTTTCAACAATGGCATAAGCAATAGGGAACATACAGTTATTAACATATACACTTATAGCTGCCAATAATATACCCCCATATGGCCATTTCAAATGGCAGCAATCAACCCCAACTAACTTCTTACATCCTGTTTTAAATCCCTCCTTACAAGCTGCTAAACAACATACATTCTCTCAAATCTTGGCTCACATTTCTCTACTGTACCATTAACACACTTTATGAATATTGTTGTACCATGATTGAATCTTCTCACTTCTTCTATATGACTCCACAATTTACCATATTGTTCAGTTTATGAACCTTCAATCACCTTCTTTACTTTCTTTCTAGCTCTATACATTTGATGCCTTTAAATAGCAACCACATAGTCTTTCATAACAGTTTCAGTGAAGTAGTGGACATGCATTGTTGTGTTAGACCTAAATGTGTCTACATACTTTTCAGAGAGCCGTCTGGAGTTCACATGTATGTTTTTAAACTTTATACTGCATTTGTGTTCATCATACAAGGTCTTTATTTGCATGTTGCTAAAGTCTTGCATTTTGGAAGCATATAAAAACCAAGTACAATCCTTACTACTTGTACACACCCCCTTCACCGTTAGTGCTTCACTCCTCACAATCCTAATATTTTTCCCATTTTTTATAGAATAAGATCTAATAGCTTGCTTTAATATTTTATGGTCACTAGAGATCATTCCAAGTTTGAAAACTGGATTATCCATTTCAAGTTTAGGATTAAAAATATCAAACTTAAGTTTGTCCTTTTCATCATCTGATTCCAAATCACTATTCAACTGATCAATTTTAATTTCATCTTCCTCTACAAGTACTTTCTCTTACCTTTTCCCCTTTTCTGCCTCATTTTGTGTCTCATTTTCTGCCTCATTTTCTACCCCAACATACTCTGCTTCACTGTTCACAAACTTATCATACATCATATCATCTTTAGCACTGTCATCATCAAACTCTGTTTCATACATACTTTCACAACTAGATGAGCCTGAATCACTATCACTACAACTATCAATTTCAATTTCATCCCCTGTTTTCTTAATTGGTGTATTAGTTCTACTACTTGGTGGCAACACAACATTGAGAGGGACCTCTGCTTCCATAAACACCTCAATTTCACCATCTTTAACAAAATTACCCAATTTAAGCACATCTAAATCACTATCTAGTGGACTCATACTACCATCACTTCTTAAAGTATAAAACTTCGTAATCCCAAAATATTCATCTTTTTGCACTTTTAACTCTTCAATCATTGCCATTAGCTAAAAAATAGACAGTTTATCAATCTTACAGTAATCAAAATATGAAACTTTATGGGTGGACCCACTATCATTAACATGAACCCCATGATGCATTTTAATAGTAAAAAAATCACTGGATACTGCAATAACAACATAAAACCAACAAACTGCATAAATGCAAAGGAATAAAATACAAAAATACTAGAGGGGACCAACAAAGTGCATAAACTCTACAATTTAAGGAACACATAAAAACAGAAACTACACGACAACAAACAAAAAGGGAACACTGCATTGCTTTTTAAAACTACTAAAAAAATCCTAAATCTTTAAAAAAAACCTAAAAAGAGGATCACGACAAACATGCATTATGTATACATTACACATTTATCTATAAACTACTAAAAAAACCCAAAATGTGTAATATTTAAAGAGACACTAACCGTATGAAGGCCGACCATACTCTTTAGTTCGCAAGTACCACCACATTCTTCCGAAATGCGCTTCAATTCTCAATGGAGTCGATGGTCTCTCTGTATAAAATTGCTCGCTCCTTCTCTCTCTACTCGTTTGCATTGGTTGTCAATTAGGGAAAAATTAGAATAAGGAAAGAGGGAAAGTGCATTTAGGAAGAGAATACTCATTTTACCCATTACGTAGCCCGCGTGTGACCTATTCCGTTAAGCTTTTGGATAGAAATGGTGAATTTAGGTTACAGTGTAACACGGCTATTGCTTTGTGTACTTATGAGAGCAAAATAAAACTTTATGAATAAAAGTGCAACTCGATATAAACTTTAAAGGTGTCAGATGCTTTTAACTCGAGTTTGGTAATTTTTACCCTATTTTTTTTTTATCCAATTAAGTAGTGAGATGGGGTGCAAAACGTAAAATATGAGAATTTAGAGAAGTTGTGAAGACACTCCACGCGTTACATGTGCCTCCACCCCAATTTTGGGGATAGGCCGAGTTAGGGTTTATAGATCTCGAACTCTCTTCACTTCCGAGGTCAAACCTAACCTCCTTTGTTGTTTCGTTCAATTAGGTTTCCATTTCCAGGGCCAAGTTGCTTATAATAGTTTAGAGCTTGAATGTAAGTTGTTCGCTTGGTAATTCTGAATTTTTAATGGTTTTTGGAGAGTTTAGGATTTTAGTAGTAGAGGGGATAGAGTGTTGTGGACGTATCAGAGCGAATCTGTACTGCCAATGCCATTAGTTTCGTCTTGCAAGCATTTTTCGGTGATTTTTCAGATACCGAAAAGCTTTGAGCTCAATGTCTTGGGCGGGACCCGAAGATATATACCTTTCTACTTCTCTTGCCAGTTATCTTGACAGTAAGCTCTCTCCTCTTGCTTTTTCTTAATTTGCTTTTCTGTTTTAAATGATCGGATGTTCCTCTTCTTTCTTTTCTTTTTTGCTCCAAACCCATACCATTGCTAGCTGGGAAGCTCTTCCTTTTGAATTATCTTGTTAATCTGTCATTGGATATACTTTATATGTACCAAGAAGCCCTTTAATTGCACTTTGGAGGTATTATGAGACCTGTACTAGTAAGATTAAGGGATTGATCGCGTCTAGCCGAAAAAAGAAGAACAAGTATGATCATTGTTAGCATTTTTTATTTTTATTTTTGTGAGTTGGTGGGTATAGTTGGGGTTGGGAGATTGCAAAATCCAGTTCAGACTGATGCTCGTTTAGTTAAAGAAGCTATCACTGTGAATTAGTATGATCTTGTCCGCCTTGTAGGTCTTAAGTCCTTGAGTTCAGGTACTTATGGAAAATGAGAAAAGTTTCCTGTAAATTGGCACATCTTGTACCCTGTGATTAGAAATGAATGGATGAATCTTAGAGATATAGTTATGAGCTTCGTGCCACGTAGAAAGATACACTTCCTTTTTCTTTCTTAGCAGGCTAACATTTTCATCTTTCCGTTTACCTCAGAATTTGGGTCTTCCGCCATTTTAAGAATCTACTACTACTACTTCACTATACCTATATTTACTGTTATGTGTGTTGAAGTTGTAATAACTAGAATTAGTTAAAATAAACTGAAACATTTTTTTCCTTATTTAGTTTAGACAATTCTTTTGCGTTGTTATAAAAAGTCAAAAAGCAATACTTGTTTTACTTTTTTGGTTTATCTAGAGAAATTATTGATATATTCTACCTGGCCATGTCATTTACTAGGATTTCCTATTATGTTTTAGGAACCCATAGTACTTCCAAATATCTGAATATTTGGTATTATATATACTTGTATCTCTTGAATATGCCATGCACGTTCTGGTTGCGTCTTATCAGTTTCTGATCACAGTGGCGAATGCCTTTTTCCATCTCGCAATCATCAACAAATGGTAATATTGTAATATAATAGAATAGATAGAAAGTATGTTAACCACTGGAACAAACTCTATTATAGGATTAAAATAGTACTAAGAATTACCATGTATAACATGCATCGAGTTTGCCACAGCAAAATAGCGAATGGTTATTTTAATTCCATTATAACTGCAACTGGAATTTCAGGCGCACAACAAAAATAACCGCCACCTCTCCCTTGCGCTTAATATAATAGAATAGATACCAAGACTCTTTCACTGGCTTCAGTAAAATAATACAAGTCAATTAAGAGAAAAAAGGAGAGTGGAGACAGTTCATGATATTTTACTTGGGAGGTTAAGGTTTGATTGTCTTTCCTCTCTTTTGCCCCCAAAATGTGCACCTCTGTTTTTTCCATTTAAGAGCTAGTATGCATATTTGAGGTTAACTTGGCCGACATACATGCGTTTATGGGATTGTTCAATGAAGAATAAGTTGTATATTTCCCATCAAATTTATTGATGCGGTGATCTGTAAGCATAATGTATATCCTACAGAAATAATGGACTATCTGAATACAGATATTTTTATTTGTTAATCTGTGACTGTAAGATTATTCAGGTGGATGTAAGGCCAGGGTTCTCTCCGTTTAGCATTCTCTCTCTATTTCCTTAATGTAGTACTGGATAAATTCCATGCGGCAGCAGTTATCTTGCATGAAAATTATCCACTACTATTTTGAGGGAAGTGGAGGGAATCTATTAATGAAAGCACCCTAGGTCTTGTCTCCAGCATTAGAAAGGTGCCAGCTTTTCTTTCAAGTTTTCCTTTTGGTATTCTTAATCTTACATTTGTGATTCAATTTTTTTTTTCAGAGAAACTTCTTGTATTGCTTCGCGATGGTCGAAAACTGTTGGGGATACTTCGTTCTTTTGATCAATTCGGTACCAATCTTCTTCTTAACTTTTCATTATGTTCCACATTTTTGTAGTTTTAGTGCTCCACTAACTAAAGAGGAAAACTGATATCTCATATGCAGCCAATGCTGTTCTTGAAGGTGCATGTGAGCGGGTCATTGTTGGTGATCTTTATTGCGACATTCCGTTGGGTCTATATGTGATTCGTGGGGAGAACGTTGTTTTAATTGGCGAGCTGGTACAGTATCTTGTTTGCTTGCCTTTTGTTTCCTTTTGTCTCTGTAAAACTGTTTATTTATAACATAACTTCGTGGGTTTTATCAAAATTTTCATCTGAATGATTAGGACTTGGAGAAGGAGGAGCTTCCTGCACATATGACTCGTGTTTCACCAGAAGAGATAAAAAGGGTAAGTGGATCTATGTTCTCTTTTCTGTACTGTTGCCCTCCCCATCTTTGCCTGCTAGTTGATGATTGTGTGAAAGTCAATATCTTGACTGGTAAGAGTTTTATCTTATTCCTTTGATTTTAACTAACCGCTTGATTAATGTACGAGAAGTATGTGTGACCTGGCAATGTTCTATATTAAGTCTTCTGTTCCACTTTGTGAGTGAGTTTATAAGCTTTTAGCATGAATTGTGAAGTCTCCAAGTCTTTATGTGCCTACTTGGACTTGCTATAAGTTATGTTGTGGCTTTAAAGAACAAAAGGGCTGTAATTAATTTCTTTCAAAAGGTTGCAAAGGGTAATTAAACTGTGATAGTATTATGCATTTTGAGTATCACTGGGCTTCCTGTTGTCAGTCATGGTACACCCTTATTTTTGTTTTATAATTGAAAAATGACTTCCTCGTTATTATTGTCACAGTAAGGGATATCTTGGCAACATCATACAACTTTATCTTGCAAATTGATCCATGTAATTATTTTTCATATCAGGGTATATATAATTCTATCCGATTTTAGTCTAAGAGTTAGTCTTATGGTTAGTTCATACAGTACTTGACACACTGCTGGCCATGATTTCTCTCTCAGTGGCAGAATTTCTCTTGCTTCTTTAATTTTCTCATATGTAGTCTCCTATTGCAATTTTTATTATTTACTGTAACCATTTAAATATGACTCGATTCACTTTTTGCTCCTCCCTCAGCGAAAGGAAAAGGATACTTGTGTCAATTGTGGTACTCCCTCTCTCTCAAATTCGTAGTCTCACTTTGACTATGTTGCTTTGTAATAAAACACTAATTTTAATTAATCAATGGTCAAGGATACAATTTATTTTTTGAGATTTGATACATTGATTATGCCCGAAAAAGGAAATGGTATCATCGATTTGAGATATCCCAAAAAGGAAAGTGGAATTATCAATTTGAGACGGATGGAGTATTACCTTTAAAGTTTTAATGAGTCTAGGAACCAACCAACATTTCTAAGAGGAACAGTTGCTAAAACAGGACTTATTATATATCAGTTTATTATCTAAAGAAAAAAGCCTTCTGATTATGTTTGGGTCTCAGTTCCATTATTTTTCCCTCTTTTTTGGGTGTGTGTTGGGGGGGGAGTATCCATAAGGTTATATATTCCTTCTATTTTTGGTGGTGTTAATATGACTTTAAAATCCTTTTGGGATTGAATTAACGAAGTAAAGTCAAGGTTTTCAAGAAATCACTCTGATCCTTTCTGGTTAAACAAGTATCAGTTATCATAACACAACTTTTAAACTGTACTAAGATGCCTTTAGAGCTCTTGTTTGTATAAACCTTTCTCAACAATGGGTACAAGTATTTATTTAGTTTTTATACACAGCCTTGTCATACCTGGCACTGTGTGGCTGGTTGAAGTGGTGAAAGTTGAATCAAGCCCTAGGCAGGTCTTGGTTCTTGTTACATTTTTAGGAAGGTGACTGCTTCAGCCTGTTTGAAATAGGGCATGTTATGACTTGAGTTTTAAGTTGGCAGGCAATGTTCTAAAAATCACTAGGCATTCCTAGGTCGGCGAGGGGGGGCCTAGCGCCTAGTCGGGGATTAATTGGTCAAACGATTTTTTATTAAAAATATTATTTTAAATAACATAATACTAACAAAACATAATATACCTTTGAAATTAGCATTAATATTCCAATAAAACGTGCATTCCAAAAACAAAATAAACAAGATCAAACAATCAAACCCAAGTGAACATCCCAAAATACAGCCGGAGGGGAGGGGAGAAGAGAGGAGGAGATGGAGATCGGAGACTGAGAGGAGGAGGATTAGGAGAACGGAATTAGGTCGATTGAAAGAGGGCTAGCTAATAAACGTGGTTTTTTTTTTTACATGAAACTACATTGTTTTGAAGGAAAAAAAAAGAGGGAAAAATCCCGCCTAATTGACGCCTAATCACCCTTGCGCCTAAACACAAAGGATTAGGCCTAGGCCGGGCGGGGAGGCAGCGATTTCCGCCTAGGCCCGATTTTTAGAAAACTGTTGGCAGGTCTTACCGAAACTGTCTCTGTTCCTCTTGTTAAAATATTACTCGTGTTATCAAATTAAGATTACCGCTTCCCTTTCCGGGACGTCTCAAATTGAGAGCCCCATTTCCCTTTTTGGACATAATCAATATACCAAATCTCGCAATAGAAAATAAGTTGCATTCTTTACTATGGATATTGATTAGGTTGAGATTTATGTTTTCTTAAAAAGTAGCAAAGTCAAAGTAGGACTCTTACTTTGAGATGGAGGGAGTATTTCGGGAACACCTAATTTACATAAAGTTGGGTACAGGTGCGTGTTTATGAGCTATTTTAGTTTTGTTTGTTTCCCCATTCCATAGAATACAAGAGCATGTATAAATTCAGAAATGTGTTGGGTACATGTGAATAATATTATGTTATTTTGGATTTAGTGAAAATGATATGTAGTGAAAACATATTAAATAGTAAATTGATGGGCCGCCTTCCTCATTGCTCTGGTGTTTCGGAGTGGAGGGTCTAATCATACTCTTTTGGATAACCCGAGTTTTCCCAGCGCCAGTCCCCAAAAATGGAAAGAGAGTAATTAGACAATTTGTTGTGTAAACTTGGTTGTCTCAATTTAGCCCTTGCACTTTATAAATTGTGCACCATAGCCTTTCTGTCAATTTTAGATGGGAACAAACACAAAATCAACATGTGAAAGCACTAACCTATGTGCAAGACTGTCCTTTTCAATTCACTGAAGAGGACATAATAAACTAGGTTAAATTCTGAAATACATATTTGGAAATAATTAATCAAACTAGATTAAAGAAATAATCAGGATCTGATCTCGTGTGTCACCTTCACCTAAATATAAGAGCTTTTACAGTAATAAATAATTGGAAAGAAAAGTACACGGCTGGATCAAATTTTACTGAAACTCATGGGTATCACTATGCCGCTGTATCTTTTCTGTCATTTATGGATAATAATACAGCTGTGTTTCTGTTACATCTGTATGATGAACAGGCACAAAAAGCAGAAAGGGAGGCAACTGATCTAAAGGGCACAATGAGGAAGAGGATGGAGTTCCTTGACATGGACTGATTGTGTAATTTTATGGCATCCAGTCGTCTATATTTTGCATTGAGCCCATGCCCATGTGTTCTGCAAATATTATCGCGGCTAGTGGATGATGGGAACAAGTATAAGTAGACGGTCTAGATTGTTATTTTGATTCTCTCTCCGTCTCTCAACATCACACGTACAGTTATCTGTAACATTAAACTAAACATTATTATTTTATTTTACTAAAATATGTTGAGAAGTCTGTTTTTGGTATTATGGGTACTTGAAATATTTTGGAGTCTTTCTTTTCTTTCTGTTGGATTGGGGCTTTCTCCAGGATTGCAGTGTAGATAGAAGGGGGGGGGGGGGGGGGGGGGGGGGGGGGGCTCTTGGATTGGGGCTCCAGGATGTTTAGTTCTGTTTTTGGTATTCAAGGTATGCGTTTATTTACGAATAATTCATTTGCAGTTCACTCCCTCTATTTTGGGACCCATATGGTTTGTACTTTATTTATTTTGGAAAATTACAAGCAATGATAGCTCAGTCTCTGTTTGTGAAAGATGTAGAGATAATTTTACTTCAAAGTAGTATTTATCTTAATACAATTATGTTTGGAAGTGCTTGTACACCATAAATTTGGATTTCAGCTGCTGGTACGTTAGGTATTTTCCCCTTATTATATATGTCATTATAAATCAACAAAGCTTCGATCTATTTACTCAGTGAATTAAACATCATTTAATTTGAAAATTATATGGAATTCGATTTGCGCATAATTTAATTTTAAAGGGTTAGACTCAACGAGCTTAAAAAAATGGCCCAAGTGAATCTATGATTGGGTTTGTTTATAGTCGTATGGACGTTTAACTTTTACTGCATCAATCTCAAATTTACTTGCACCTTCATTTTTCAATTTTAGCCCATTTTCTTAAAGCACCCAGATTCAACTTTTAATTTTATGAAAGCACCCATTACAATATGAGCAGCTTGATAGAAAAATAATAATAAAAAAAAAGTTAAAACTCAACCACAATACCAATACTTCAAAGTTTAGATTCTCTCTCTTAAAATTATAAACTTAAGCATAATATGTGATTGTAGCAAAGTGTAAATTTTGAATCAAAATTTAATTAGAAAAGAACAACTAAACGACAAATGTTCACCAAACAAATATTTTCAAGAAATTGATGTACTAAGAACTATTTGTTTTTTTTTTTAATTAAAACTTTTATCATGTATTTAACTTATACTTGTTAATTACATCAACAACCACCTATTTCAATATTTGAAAAGAAGAAACAAAAGTGTTAATTCAAGACAACTTTAATAAAAAATGAAACTCATATTTTGACGAAGGGTTGTTCTATTTCAATACTCTAATTCATTTATAAGAAGAAAAATCAAATACACGTGTGTGTATATATATATGTAAAACACATACATGATTGTATCATCAAAACAAACAAAGTTGTTAATCTTGCAACCAAAGTGGCTTTTCTAAAACAAGTGGATTATCTCGAGAGTAAAAAGACCTATTAATTCTCGAATTTAACAATATAAGTTTGCTCAAGAAAAAGAAAGGGTGCAGCTATTTGTTTCTTTTAAAAGCGCATCAATGTCTCTAGTTGTAAAAGTACTAAGAAAAGAAAGGATGCCGTTAATAACTTAAAGATGATAACAAATAATTTTTTTCTTTTAAAATGGGTGTTCAAACTAGTTTTTAAAGGTGCTTTTACCGGTCTCCATTTAGTTTTGCGTTGTTTCCAACATCAATTATTTTTTTATTTTTTTTTATTTTTAGAAAAATAATAAGAAAAATGAATATGAAATTAATTAACTATTGCAAAATTTATCTTGATTTTTGGTAGCATTAAATTTAGTTTAGGGTTTCATTAAAAGGAGTGTACAACACCGACAGTCTCATACATGTGGTTGCTAACTGTTACAAAATCTACACTCAAAACAAATGTTGCATTCTTTTTCCCTCAATATCAAGATTAGTGGTTTGAATGTATATATAAAAACCAAGTTTGGTTTCAATAGTTCTTGATGATGTGTTATATATATATTTTTTCTTATAAAAAGTTGGACATTATTGTGCATGTAACGGGATTCCGACCCTATTATTAGGATTGTCTTTAACTACTACTTACTTTCTTTTTGTCCTTTTTTTTACATACAAGCAACGTACAAATATACCGTTCGATAAATTAATAGGCTTTGACAAGAGTCTCTCCATAACTTGTGAAGAAAAAATAAATCTTGAGATATCAATTTGGCGAATACTCGTTATAAAAATGTAGATAGTACAAATGTGCCTTATTGGATGGATCACGTAAGTTTGTGTGTACTCGAGTCCACCTCTCTCCCCCTTAAACCCAGTGTCGCTCCAAATGATCATTCTTCCTCTCACCTTATTATCTCTTCCCCCTCACCTATCGACCACCACCATTAGCCATGTTGTTTCAGTTTCTCAAAACAACAAAATCCTTGATCTCTATTTTCCTCAAGTACATTTACTCTTCTCTACATGTTCTTAAATCAACTTATAAGGTTTAATCAATCCTGATCGAAAATGAACCCGAGGGGCATCCGATCAGCCGATTTTATAAAAAAAATGTTAAGGAGCATTAAGAAGTTAGTTTTACGAGGACAATAGTGCGGAGGAACTCATGTGCAAAAAGAAAAGGGTTATTTAGCTTTTGGCCCCCATTATTTACATTACTGGCTTTGGTTCCCAAAATTGTGCATAATGCACCTTTGGTACCCTTTTTAGACGGTTTCCGTCCTTTGACTCAAAGTGCCATCTGTTGATTCCAAATTTAATGTAAAATACATAAACTGCCCTCTATTATACGTTTTGTGTATTGTAGGTTTAGTACTCAACCACTCCAACATCTATAAATGAAATAGCTGTTTGATACCACTCCATTAAATAGTAGAAGTAGGCACAATTATACACATACTCAACAGGCAACAAGTAAACTGATTTGCAAATGGGTGGGGGAAATGAAGGCTCAACAAGTGACAAGGTAAATACGAATACTCATTGTACATACACATACACATCAACTTATATAAATACAATGCTAATTCATTATTATTTGACAGCAAACAAGCCAAATATTTAAAGATGAAAGGCGCAAAGCTGATAAATGCCCATGGATACACAACATATGCCGTAAAGTTAGCTGCAATGGTTTAATGATCATATATCATTCTCAAATGAAAAACACATATAATAAGAAGTATATAAAATGCCAGTATGATAATTGAAATACAATGTTATGGCTAGAAGAAGCAATTGCTTTAAAGAATTAATGCAAGGAAAAGAAAAACACAAGTGCTAGATCATTATCCTATACAACTGAGTGTTGCTTTGAATGTGGATATATTGGGCATTGGGTGAGGTATTGCCCTTGGAAAGAAACAAAATGTACAAGTGGATATGAAGAAGTAAGAAAGCTGTAACATCCCCGCCTTAATTAGTAACATAACACCCGAAATTAAAATCTAAAGCGTTATTAACCCGCCTTAGATGAGCTAAAGTACGTCTAAAATAAATAATGAAACAATAATCCAAGAAAATCACACAGTATGGAATAAACAATCCTGATACTTATGATGTGGGCGATCATGTAAAACATAAGTGTAATATTCATCTATACACATATATATAATCCGAGAGGCATACAAATCATGTCAACATGCATATAAACAACAACTTAGGCTAGCCATGACTTACCATATACACACATGTATAGCAAAAATAAGTCGGTATCAGAGGCCTCTACTTCGTTCCCGACCTAGTCGCTTCCTCGGTTTTATCTATCTTCTGGATACCTGAATTTGTTTACATAAATGGGAGGGGAAAATAATAAAAAAATATTACGTTCAAAACGTAATTAGCAATTTAACCATAAACCGATAAAACAATGTATGTACGTGCATATGCAGGTTACCTACTTTATGTCAACCATCATACCACGTCATCAAGAGATACAAAAGCCAAACTGAATCATAATAATAATAACAATGAGTCTGATCGCCCCCAAGAGATACCGAAACTAGGCCGAACCATAATCATAAGAATGAGAACTTGCCTGACCACCACAGAGAATAAACTGAACATAATCATGATATAACATCATTCGGTCCATAAAAAATATCATCATATCATAATAGAATTAGACCACATGTCTATTCATATCATATCACAGAATCACATATACTTTGCCGAGGTCTAGATTTTCTGGTTACTCACCGCTGGCTCTAGACAGCCAACCTTATTGATATCCCCTTGGAGTTTAGGGATTTTCAATCCAATGACACTGAACTCCACTTATTTTTACAATAGAAAGTACCAATCAATACATATTCCTTTCATTATCGAAGGGCCACAATAAAAATCATAATCGGATCCATTATGGGATTATATCACGTTCCAGAATGATATAACAATCATAAGAAACTTTCAGCATCATAGATAGAAAATATATTCCCACATGATAGGCCATAAGAATAGTCCGAACTTGCCAAAAGATCTCCAAGAATCCGGTTGACGCAATGATGATGTACAATATGCATAACATGTTAACAAATGAACATTTGAAATAATTTATGCCATATAACTGCAACAAATCTCAATATATGTCCCTTAATGTATATAACTAATCAATTTCATCAATATACAACATCTATACATCCAAGAAATATCTCATGTATATCAAACAACATATGTATATTAAGTACAATGGAATATATTGCTTCAAATCATATGCTCATGGCTTTATAAATCATAAAACATCATCATCCTCATCATGTAATAATTCTTAAAACATGATGATTTACATAGAATAAAACCATACTATTAGGTTCAAAAAATAATTAAACCGTTACGTCAAAATATTTAGCCCCAAAGAATGAAATTTGAGATAATAACTCGAACCCCGACTGGAACAACTCTAAAATTATTATCCCTTGCGTAGCCCTCGATATATAAAACAACTTTTCCTTAAGGCCCAACTAAATTCAGCAGAGTTTAGATAATCAATTTATAAAGAGTAAGCTTTCGTACCTATTTTTATTTTTCTATCTCTTTCTTTCAGCTACAGCAAAATGAAAAGAAAAAAATGGATAAACTTAAATTTAAGGCAAGGCCAGGTCGGTGGTGTTAAAGAAAAAAAATCTAACTTTTGCTTAATTATGATATTTCACCTTGAAGTTTCATAAGTTTATTATTTTAATCCTGAACTTTTGCAATTTTGCATTTTAGTCCATACTAAACTTATGAAATTTTACAATTTAATCGATGATTAATCAAGATTTCTAAACTCTTCAAAAATTTCACTTAATCGAGATTAATATGTGTCTAATTTACACTAATTACATTACAGGCTATTACGGAAGCTATGAACTTCTAGGCAAAATAAAAGCTATGGAGAGAAATTTCTAAAATATTTAAAATGTGGTCATTTTGAATGGTTGAAATCAGCCAAGTCTAAGAAGATAAATGTTAGGGTTAAACTAGAGGTAGATTTGAATTATATATGTAATGAGTTTGAAAGTAAGTTTAGCTATAAAAGATGAAGATTGTAATAACTTTCATATACCTGTTATTTAAAATAGTTCAAACAATTCAAGAAGGAATAATAATAACATAGTTTCAAAAAAAAATCAAAAGATGCAATGTTGTACTTGGTTACAATCATCCAAAAGAACATTATTTACCATACTTAATTCATTCATAAAATAACATTGTTCTAATTAATTACAACAAACTTACTGATTCGAGGCCTAAATGTGACTAGCAAGTGGTGGTAATGGACCTGAAGGCATAAAAAAGTTTTTTTTTGCCTTTCTTTGTAATTCCACCTCTATTTAAAATACCACCTCTCTTTGTACAACCCTCTTTGGCTAATTAGATTTTGGAATTGGCATTGAAGGAATGAGCAGTTAAGGCTTATTAGGTTGAGTAGCTTATGCAATGCTTGGTCCTTATAATTCAATCCTAGGCTTCACTGTAAAAATAATATAACATTAGCATATATTATTCTCATTGAAATAACCATAGTACTATATTTTGACCATACATATTCTTCCATTTCCATTAGTCATAGGTGCTCATTTACAAGTGCTTTTGTTGTGTCCATTCCCACTACACTTATTGCATTTCTTTTTGCCTCTTTTTTCGACAATAACTTCATTTGCACCTGGAATTCTGTTGTGCCTTGGTCTGCCTGGTGGTCTAATAAGTGGGGGAGGAATGACCCTATGTTGTGGCTATACAACATAGTATTAGAACCATTGTAAAGGTTGTAATATAGTATAAATAACCAATATAAGTCGACAACTGAGTGCTGCATTACCTGGGGCCCATAAGATGAATCTTCCATAAGAATAACATGGCCAGCATATACAGCTTTATAATTATTAATAGTGAAGAAGTTACTACAATACCTCGATAAAACAAAGTATAAATAAGCAATCTCCATTAAGAAAACAGAGTTCAATGACAAAAAATAAAGTATACTTAAAAAAACTTATTTTCTACAATCTTCTCTTTTTGCTAAGATAACAGCTATGGCATGTACACATGGTACTTTAGAAATTTGCCACTCACAACAGCTGCATGTCATCTTACTTAAGTCCACAGTCTAGCTTTTCCCATGCTTATTCATTGCCACATGTAGGTAATATGTTGAGCCAGCTGTTGTGTACTTATTGTAATGTTTCTTCACCTTTGTAATTTCTTCTTCAACTCTGGGCACAAGACCATTAGGATCCATTTAGTCTGCACTCATCATCCTATCATACAATAAACTCATAACTAGCACTTGATACTTCTCAATTAGCTTTATAAGTAGCATGTCTCTAAGAGCTAGGATCATTTTGTTGAAGGACTCACTGAAATTATTGGTAATGTGTTCACACTTTGATATGGTATCAAAGTATGACATGCGCCATCCATTATATGATTCACTGTCTACCCATTTTTTAGCCTAACTGTCATCCTTCTTTATTTGAGCCATCCACTTCTTATGGTCTTCCTTTTTGTAAGCTCTAGCAGCCCCCAACTTATATGCTCTATGTGTTCACCCTTGTATCAATCACTCTTAAAGTTCTTGTACATGTGTCTAAAACAAAATCTATAAAAACTATTTGGGAAGACTTCTTGTATAGCTCTTCTTAAACCTTTTGCTCTATCATATATAAAACTGAGAGGATGCTTGTGCTTTATTAAATGAGGCTTCAGTGTGTTCAAAAATTGGCTCAAATATTCATAATCGTCATGCATACACACATAAATTACAATGGGAAACAACTCATTGTTCCCATCAAAAGAGATAACCGATAACACTCACCTACCATCTTACCCTTCAAGAATGACCCATCCAACCCAAGAACTGATCTGCACCTATTGATAAATCCATTTAAGGAGGCTTTATGAGACACAAACAGTGTAATAAAACTCTGATCATAAGGGTTTCTCAGCCAAATTAAAATGTTACCTAGATTCTTTAACATTAACTGCCTAGAAATTTATAGACACTTTTTATATCCCTCAGCATAACTACCATATATCCTCTCATGGCAAATACTCCATCCGTCCTAATTTAATTGTCCACTATTCCATTTTTGGATATCCCAAAATAATTGTCCACTTTTTATATTTAGTAGGTCATTAATTACAACACTTTATTATTTACAATATTACCCTTTAATCTCCCACCACTTTCTTTATTTTGGGTCTTGCCACCTCTTTTTATTAGGAGAAAAGTAAAGGGTATTTTTTAAAATAAATATTTTCTCTTGGAGTAATTATTATGTCTCCTTAATTTTTAGTTTTTCAAAGTGTGACAATTAAATTAGGACAGAGGAAGTAAGTCTTGTAACATATATTGTATGGTATGACACTTTAACCTCGTGATTCTCCCATGTTTCTGCATGTACATCTTTTGGCCTATATTGCTTATGGTTCATTATATCCTTTGCTCTATCTCAGTGGCTACCCAATGTGCATGAGCCAATGAATTTTCCCCATTTTCATCACCTTTGCAAGTGTGTTCTGGTTGTATTGATCTCAGCATGACAGTCAACTTATTTAGTAACTTCCTAACATAAACTCTCCAATCGCAATTAGGATCCTTACAAACCAAATCAATCTTTAGATTATTAAACTTTTTCTGTTTATACTCAAACTTTTTCTTAATTGCACAATTCCTCATGTACTTCATACACTTTAACATTGTTGGCCACTGTATTTTAACATGTAACTCCTACATGCCCCCTTTCTTAGGGGCATATTTTCCTTTTTCATCACTACCATCTTTATATAGGTTTTTTGTTTCAAAAACAAACTCACCAAACTCTGTATTTGTATTACTAGAGTTACCCTTATGCACTCCTTTACCCTCAACTTTTACCCCCTCATCACAACTAGCATCTTCCTCTACATTTTCAAAATTGTAATATTTATCGCTACCTTCATTTTCAAATCCACTATGATACCCCTTTTCAGCATTTACAACATCAAATCCTAAGCGATGACACTGTGATAGAATATCTAATGGCTCAGAGTCAGAGATTGAGGGTGGCACAGTGGCTAATGGTTGAGATGTATCTCCAACTGGTTTTTCTGGTTTCTCATATAATGAAAAATTCGAATCCTAATCCCAATCATCACCTTCTTCACATGTAGCTTCTATTAAATTCTTGATTGCCCAATTATCTTTAAGATCTAAACTACTAATAGTACTAGCCAACTGACTATACAATGGCACAACTGCATTATCACCCTCACCCACCTGTTCATCACCTTCTACCACTGTCTTCTTACCCTTGTCAACCACAAGCACACTATCTTTTTTCTTTCAGAAACTACATTTTCATCATCAAATAATATGATAGGCTTACTAGAAACAAAGTTAGACTTAAATTTTCCTACAAGTCTTGGTGACCTTCTTACCCTTACTGTTTTTATAACCCTAGATTTAGGGGATTTGATTGGGGTTACCTTAGACCTAAAAGACTAGTTGTTAAGTCAATATGACTTTTTAAAATCATTACAATTTTCTTGGCTTGGGTGGTTGGGTAATCATTGGTCGTAGTGTCAATAAGTGGTGTAGGACCACTACTTTCTTCAACATACAGATGATACACACCCTTTACAACTTTGGTATGGTCCCACATGTACAATAAGTTAGCATCATTGGATACCGCACACAAAACCCCATTTTTAACCCACATAACCCTAAAACTACTCAATGTTGTCTTCTCTTGAACGTCTTTAGTTAAATCAATAAAACAAAATTCATTCCCATCCACATCACCCAAACTAAAACTAGTCCCACCTATGTATTTTTTTCACATCAGCTAACCATTTCCCCCTAAAATGAACTAGAAAATTTTTTATCCCAAGTAAAGCCATTATGTGCAGCAGTAAAACCTTTAATAAAAAAAAAAAAAAACAAACAAATCAATCAACAACGTAGCCCAATAAACAAAGCAAGTCAGTTATGTCTTCACATCACACTATATATTCCCCCATTTAAATACTATTATTCAACTTTGAAACTCACATTTATGAATATATAAACCCTAAAAAGTATCGAATACAGAGAAATGAACATAAAAAAATAATAACCCTAAAATGACTTGATATATAAACACTAAAATTATATGCACATCGTAAAAATAACCTTAAAATAATTTTCTCATTTTAAAAATAAACATACAATAAACATAAATAATTACTTATCAACATAAATCCCTCACATTATTCGGTCAAAACCCTAAAAATAACAAAATAAAACCTTACATACCCAAAATCAATCCCTAATATCAAAAAACATTTATCAAATATAAATATACCATGTCAGGTCGCTTCTTTTCCGTCTTCAAACTGTTCGTTTTCTTCCTTTTGCAATTCAAAATGCCCAATCTTCAATGGCTTCAATAGCGGTTCATCGTTTTTTCGCGTAATAGAAAGATGTGATGGTTTGTAAATTATGGTTTCTTTGTGGATAATTAAAGGGCACTAAACCTACAATACACGAAACGTATAATAAATGGTAGTTTAAGTATACCAGTTACACAGATGCGGAATAGAGGATTAAAATTTTTTATTTATTGATATAGAAGAAGTAATTACACGGAGTTTTTAGAAAGGAGAGGAAAATATTACAAGACTCGGTGCTCATAAACTGCTACTATATTTTCCTTTTATAATGGATCATTCCTAATTCTACAGACTTCTTCATAATTATTTTCAATAACATGCTGACAACTTCTAGCTTCATCAACTTCCACCAACACTACTATACAAAAAGTGATTCAATAGTAATTCTACTATTCATCGAAAGTTACATAAAGTAATTATACAATAATTATACAGTGACTCTTTAATTTTTGTCCGCACAGTTGTCTACTGTCTACGAACATCTTTATTTAGAATATGGATTTTTGGATAATATTTTTTATACTATTAAAAGAATTTGCCTTTATGAGAAGGCAGGACTCCTTCTCCCTAGACCTTTATTTTAAATAGAAATTCTTTAAAAAATTGAAGACCAAAATTCAAAGATAAAAAGTCTTTTGAATCAATATGGTCAAAATTTAAATGATCATAAAGTAATTCCAAAAATCCATCTTCTAATAATTCTGCAAAAGAAAGAAAAGTATTTATTTGTTCAATAGAATCGTAAGAAAGCTCAGTTTCATAATTCATTTGTTTTAGAATTTTGAAATCAAGAGTTTTAAAATTCTCAAGATGTTGAATTAGTTCTTGAAAGGTTCTTGTTTGTTCAAAAATCCTTTCACAAAGTTTGCTCATATTTACGCGAAACTCTTTTTTGTTCTCGAAAAATTTGAGCTTTCCAAACCTTATTTAAAGGTTCATAAATTTCCAGGGGTATTCCCGGATTATAAAAATCTTTTATTTATTCAATATTTGGAATTTTTTGTTCCATTGTTGTTAAACCAGAAAATTGTTGTACCAAATTGGGAAAATAATGTGCAGGGGTGGACTGTTTTGTCCATTCATCCCACGCTGCCATTCCTTGGTGCAAATTTTGATATTTTTGATAAGTGGCGCCATGGAAATTCAATACTTGAGTTTGGCATTGAAACCAATTATTGTAGATGCCTGGTTGGCGTCCTCTAAATAAAACATACACCGATCGTGCTTCGAGCGGTGGATTTGTGTTCACAGTTCCTTGGCTAGGCTGTGAGGGTGATCCGGATGCAGTGTGCTTTGCCTTTTTAGCAATAGAAATCCATCCATCCTTCATTTTCAATTTTGTTTTTCCCCTTGTTAGGGTCTGCCATTACTATAAAAGAAAATAATATTAGTCCACTGTATTAATGATCTTCAATAAAGTTCCTGCTTAGACAATCTGCAAGAAAATTATTAGTACCCTTTAAATGTTCAACTTCAAAAGTATATAAAGCAATTTGATTATACCATTTCAATCTCCTACCTTCAAGAATATTTCTTTTGTTAATAAGGAAATCTTTAACTGCTTGATTATCAGTTCTAGTAATAAAATCTTCTGGGGCTAAGAAGATATGGAATTTTTTAATTGCTAATTTAATTGCTAATAATTCTTTTTCAAATATAATATATTTTATTTCATTTGGTTTAAATTTTCCTGAATTATAACCACATATTAATTCTTGTTTTTGCAGATTTTTTGATATGGGAGTTTTTCTAGCTCGTATACCAAGATTATTAGACTCGGTTTCTGTCCAAAGCTTTGCTGGAATTGCTTTAAGGACACAATCCCAACATAATTCAGAAGCATTTGTTTCAAGAATTAATTTATCTCCTTGTTGTGGGAAATAAACTTTGGGGCAATTAGCAAGAATATCATTTTTTATGTTTCTTACTAAAGTTGTATCTTTATTTGTCCAAACAAATTCATCACGTTTCTTGAGTTTTTCAAGAAGAGGTAATTCTTTTTGAGATAATCCTTGTATGAAATTTCTTTCATAATTAAGGATTCCTAAAAAACTTTGTAATTATTTTTTATCTTGTATATTTTCATCAAAATATCTGATTTTAGAGATTATATGATTTTGTAATTTTAAACCGTCTTAATTTAAAATTATTCCAAGAAAATCAATTTCTGTTTTTTCTATTTCTATTTTCCTTGGAGATAATACTATTCCATGTTTTTGGAATTTACTGCTTAATATTTTTAAATGTTTTTTTATGTTCTTCTAATGTATTGGAAAATACTAAAATATCATCGATATATACGACACATAAATCCGTAAGGTCTTTAAAGATTCCGTCCATCCATCTTTGGAATACTTGTGGTGCTATATTTAATCCAAAAGGCATAACATTCCATTGATAATATCCTCTTGGAGTGCTAAAAGCTGTTAGGGATTTTGATTCTTTAGTTAGTTTTAACTGCCAGAATCCTGATTTACAATCGAATTTACTAAAGATCTTTTTACCTTTAGTTTGATTAATCAAAACATCCTTTATTGGGATAAAATAACCATCAAATACTAATTGTTCATTTAATCTTTTGTAATTTGTTACCATTCTTGCTTTTCCTCTTTTTATTTCATTATGGTTTCTTACCATAAATGCCGGACTAGAGTGTGGACTTACTGTTTCTTCAATAAGTTTTGTGTCTAGTAATTCTGTGATTTGGTTATCAAATTCATCTATATCTTTTCTAGTATAAATCATTGGTTTTACTCTTATAATTACATTTGGGTCTCTTAATTTAAGTTGACAATATGTAGGACTTTTATCCCATAATTTTAGTGGGTTTTTCACAAAAATTTTCTTTTAAAATTTCATAAAGCCAATGAGTTTCTTCTAATACTTTTATTATAAGAGTCATTTCTCCTTTTCTAACTGGTGAAAATCCACGATCACATTTGTATTTATGTTGTTATAAAAGTGGAATTTCTACCATTTCTTTATTTAATGTTAATCCAAGTGTTCCATTATTTATGGTCATTGGTAAATATTCTGAAATAAAATTATTTCTTAAAATAATATCTCCATGCATTTCAGGGAAACATAAAATTTTTGGAATTATAAATTTCTTTTCATTAAACCAAATTGCTACTCTCTTTGCTTTTAAAGAGATAAAATTTTAAGTACTCTTTATACCCGTAACAGAAATCAGGATTCTTCATTTTTATTCATTTTTCTGGTGGTAACGCATTTGGTCTACAAGAACATATTGTTGCTCCAGTATCTATTAATGTACATAGACTATATTGTTTATAACCTGCAAAATTAAAATATCCCAAAACATAGGTATATCTTTTCTTTTCCATGACTTGGTGAAAATATTATTTCTTCTTTTCCTAGTTGGAAATGATATATTTGGCTTGATTTACTAGTTTCATTTTTACTAATAGTTCCTGGTAATATTGGAATTTTTAATGAATTATTTCTTTCACTACTCTCCCCTTTTTCAAAATTAATTGATTTCTTTGGTGCTTCCAAAGATGGTTTTGGAAAGTTTTGTTGCCATTGTGAATTTTTACCAGTACTTCTAAAATAAACATTATTGCCTGAAACTTGTAATTCAACATTGTTCTGTTGTTTTTCAAGGTTCTTCGTCTACTACCGTAGGTAAAATCCATTCTCGAGGGATTTCAAGATCTCGCCAATTCATCAATCTTGGTTGAATTGCTGAATCAAAAGGATGAGGCTTAAATATTTCTATAACATTTTTATCCAAAAAATGTGTTGTAGTTATTAGGAGTCTTGTTAACTCATGTATTGTTTTCCAATGTATAAAAAGATTGGAAGATGTATTTTTCATTCCAATTCCTTTTGTTTGTATTTTTATTTTAACAGAATCCTCTATATTTGGGTCTGTTATTGACATGAAGAAATTTGGTTTTATGTTAAACCAAATAATTTCATTACTAGATTTGATTGTACTCCTCCAATTATTGCATTTAGAGGATTTATGAATCTTTTATCCAAAACTAAAACTGCTACTGGAGTATCCATTCCTTGTCTAAATAAAGCTGTAATACATATTTGAATTAATCCAATATGGATATATCTGATTTCTGGATGTTTTTTCCTCCATCTAGCAATCTTCCTTTTATCGAACAGTGTGATTTCAACTGTTCCTTCATATGTACTTTGAGCCGTGGTATTTCCACTAAATTGCTCAAATATTCTTGTAGAAAATATTTTAAATTTTGATAATTTATAAATATCTTCTTTTTTAACCATTTGACGAGTTTTTTTTCTAATTGTTCGTTGGTAAAAGTTAATTCTTCACCAACAACATCCTTTAGCGTTAGTGATTGTAACTCATTTTCATTATTTTGTTGTATTTCAACGGTGTTCATCATAAATACTACTTCATCATCTGAACTATTTGATTCAGATTCCATTTCAACAGATGGCACTTTGGGTCAAAGGACGAAAACCATCCAAAATAAGTACCAAATGTGCATTATACACAATTTTGATTACCAAAGATAGTAATGACATAAATAATGGGGGCCAAAAGTTAAATAACCCAAAAGAAAAGGCATTCTAGTCACTTAGGCCTCGTTTGATTCGGGTATTAAAAAGTGGGATGGGATTATTAATACCACTTTTTTTATAATACCTTGTTTGATTCGCACAAATGTGCTGGGATTACTAATACCGGTACTAACTTAATACCACTCTTTGTGCTATAATTTAATACCAGGGGGGAGGCGGTATTGTTTTATCCAGGATTAAGAAAAAGGAACCATATATTTTCAAAAATGCCATTACTAGTATAATATTTTCAAAAATGCCACTACTACTACTATATTATTATTATTATTTTAATTTATTTTAAAAAAAAAATAATTTTTTTTTTAAAATTTTTTAAAATTTTTTAAAATTTTTTTTTTAAAAATTACTTTTTTTTTTTTATTTTGTTAGTCCAAAATATAATCTCGTATACAAGTTACAGAACTAAACATGGTATTAATATCAGCATGAGATATTCCAGTATTAATACTGTATGAATCAAACAGGGTATTGGTATTAAATTAATATCAGGATTAATAATCCAGTACTATTAATACTGGTATTATTAATCCCACTGATCCTAATCCCTGAATCAAACGAGGCCTTAAATAATTATTTAACGGAGCTTAAGTAAAATAAGTAACCTTGAGGTGAAAAATCAAAAAAATTAAAAGATGGAATACAATTTCAAGTTAAAGGTTAAAATATAGGGTGGAATTACAAATTATACCGAAGCAAGTAGCTATAATAAGTGCAATTTGAGTTGATGAAAGAGTTAACCGGAGTTAGATATTTAATCCCCACTCTCTATTTTGTTGGCCTTCAGCTCCCAGATCTCTCCCTTCCTCCCTTTCTTGCTCTCGCTAGTCTTCAATTGAGTGAAGCCTATCATCAGCAGATCCATCTCTCTCTGGATAGTTTTATTAACTCAAAAGAGCAAGCAATGCCTTCGCTCAATTCACTGAAAACCCTAACGCTTCTTCTATGTGTATGGTTGTTTATTACGTGGAGTGAAGCATCAGTACATGAGTACGGTGGAGATAGATTCGTGAGCAAGGGCAACGCTTTCGTTGTCCATGGCGGTAGTGAAGGAATCTACGCTTCTCTCCCCAACCAAAAAGACCTTTCCACTTCTTCTTCTAATGGCGATTCTTACATACGGTGATTTTTTCAACCCTTCCCTCATTATTTTTCAATCTCTGTTGCAATGGTCACTGTGCTGTTTTTAATTGAAGGTTTTTGTTATGGTTGAGCGTTTTAATTTGTGAGGATCTGGATCAGGACTCCGAATTTCTAGCCAATTCAAGGGGAAACTCGTTGCCATTCAGTTTGTTTAGTAGCTTCGTTGAAATCGCTTTTATTGCTTCATATACGACCTAACCTGCCCGAGGGAGAAGAGTTGATGAATTTATGCTTTCCAATATATGCGTATACAATGCCAACTGAATTCTGCTTTACTATTACTTGTACTGCTTGCAAAGAGAATTTGATTTCTTAAATTGCATTTTCTTGATTTTAAAAATTCATCTAGCTTCTTGTTTTTGGTGGTATGAGAAAAATGATGAGTGAAGAAGGTGTCAACAGTGGTGTACTATATTTACTTATTTCTGCTTCTGAAAGAATCATAGCAATCTAATTTACTCATAAACAATGCCAACCAAAAGAACCTAGACTAAGCCACAACGCAAATGAATCATTTCAGGAAGAACCGTGCTCGTGCACAACAAGAAGTTATAATATGACACTATTCCATTACAATGTCTATATTGAATAAGCTGTAAACTTTTTGATAACAGCTACGGCTGACTTTTGCTGAGATTAAACGCATTATTTTGTTTCTTTTTATTTCAGTTTTGAAAAGATTATATTCCAGAGGCCCAAAGAATTCTCAAACTTTAGCTCCGGGATGGTTCACGCCATTGTTTTTGAGGTTGATGATCGAGAGACAATTGGAGGCTCAGCTTACGGGGGCCAACGGGCAGTATGCTGCACAGAAGATCTTGCAAAACTGGGTGTCTGTTCGCAGGGAGATATCATTCACCGCCCATCTACCAAAAATCCTGGTTGGCCCCAAGTGTTTGGTGTCTCATTCAATGTCAATGAGCTAGCTGCAACACTGCAACCAAGATCGCTACAGATTACGAAAACAGGGATGTATAACTTGTATTTCATTCATTGTAACCCAAGTATTAAGGAGTTGGTTGTAGAGGGGAAAACCGTATGGAAAAATCCTTCTGGTTACCTACCTGGTAGAATGGCTCCGCTCATGAACTTTTACGGGTTCATGTCTCTTGCATTTGTGATACTCGGCATCTTTTGGTTCTCTCAGTATGCAAGATTCTGGAGAGAGGTTCTTCCATTGCAGAATTGTATTACTTTGGTGATAACATTGGGGATGTTTGAGATGGCTCTATGGTATTTTGACTATGCTGAATTCAATGAGACCGGTGTGCGACCAACTGGGATCACTGTATGGGCAGTCACCTTTGGCACTGTGAAACGCACGGTTTCACGTTTGATTATCTTGATGGTTTCTATGGGATATGGTGTTGTAAGACCGACGCTAGGTGGTCTTACTTCAAAGGTTCTCATGCTAGGAGCAACCTTCTTTTTTGCATCTGAAGTTCTTGAATTGGTAGAAAATGTAGGTGCTATTAGTGATCTTTCTGGAAAGGCAAGACTGTTCTTTGTTCTTCCCGTAGCAATTTTGGATGCTTTCTTTGTTCTTTGGATTTTCACCTCCCTCTCTGCTACTCTGAATAAGCTTCAGGTACTTGGTCTGCATCAATATGGACATTTTGTTCATATGCATATACTCAAATGTGAAAACCCTTCCAGGCTATGTATGCTTAGTACTTTTCAACAATAAATTGACCTATCAACTTTGCTTATGTGATATGACAGGCTAGACGAATGATGGCCAAACTTGACATCTACAGGAAGTTCACCAATGCTTTGGCTGTAGCTGTTCTTGTGTCTGTGGGCTGGGTATGCTATGAGGTAACATTAGTTGTTATAGTAAGCACGCCTAGTTTCTATGTTTTGTGTTGCATTGGATATGTATCTATGTCTAACAATCTAAGAATTCTGTAGTATTTAACAATATACTGTAGCACCTTCCTCTGGAGGGAAAAAAAGGGTCTTATGAGAACTCAGTGATTTGTATAATTTGATCAAGGGAGGGTATTCTTTTGTAGTGTTGCTTTGTTGTTTGGTTGTTGTCTGGGGTATTGCCCCTTGCTTTGTATTGGCTTTTCGTCATAGATTTTCATTTTCCTTTCGCCAATATATATATATAATTATATATATATGTCCCTACACGTGCACGCATATAACCACTACATGTTCCCTTCCATTGGAAGTATTTTTCCTTTTTAACAGTTTATAAGTATGCGAGATACTGTTTTGAAAACTTGCACAATTTCAGGTATGGTTTGATCAGAAAATAATTTCTGAAACTGTTAAAAAGGGAGAAATTTAAAGAAGGATCGTATTATCGGCCATCGTCTCGTGTTATTACCAGCTTCCTATTTTTTAATTTAATTTTCCTTCATCATAAATTTGTTTTGCAGCTTTATTTCAAATCTACTGATGTATACAATGAGCAATGGCAGAATGCTTGGATCATCCCTGCCTTCTGGCAAGTTGTGTCTTTCTCTCTCCTCTGTATCATATGTGCTCTTTGGGCACCATCTCAGAACTCAATGCGGTAAAAGACCTTACTCCTATCTGTAACATTATATCTTTGAGCACCAGTTTTATTGAGCAAAGATGAGGCAGCATTGCACGTTTACTTGCATTACCAATTTACCATCCCTAAACTGCTACAGAAAGCATTTATGACGCTGTTATTGCCATCACTTAACATAGTGTGTTGTTGAAGTGATGCAATGATAGGACTTTGGCACCCAATAATCACCATTACAGACCCTGGACTTCTCCATTGGTTCCATATAATTACTCCCAAACGAGGCTGGCACAAACATAGTTATCATGAATATCATCACTGTTTGAGTTATACAAAATCTTACGAACTTTTTATTGCCGTAACTGCATCACTGTTTGGCATATCTCAATTTCTTGGGGTCATCACTGGTGGACACTCCTTCCTAGTGTTATATTCTATTGCATGATCTATCCATCACCTATCTTTATAAATATTTTGAAAAATGCTGTACGGAAGTTGGGAGGGCACGTTAGGTGGGGGCCATAGATGGCCTAGGTGCTGGCTAGGTGGTCAAAATGTAAATTTTACTTGTTGAAAAGGTATCCAACTTGATATTTCTTGTAATTCAAACACAGCGAAAATTTCATCTAGCCAGTCTAGCTCATGGAGGCAGTCGACCAACATATAGACCGGCTTGTAGTAAACTGATCTTTATATCTCTTATTATACATTATTCGACAGATATGCCTACTCCGACGATGGAAGTGACGAGTTTGACAAGGACGATAGCTTGACACTTATAAAACCGTCCCCTATGCCAGCAAAGGATGTTCGGAGTTCAGCTGAAGTCCGTTCACTGCACTCTGACAATGGATCGTCAAATGGTGATTTAGAAGAAGACAAGACTGAATAAAGTAGAAGCAACAAATATGGTATGTTAGTCCAAGTGGATACTATTCTCAGAATCTGCTCTTTGGCATGAAAGAACATGGTTAGGATCATCATCTCGTTGTTTCTCGGCATGTGCAGAATTCATTAAGGTCTGAGTACAGAAAGTTCCATTTGCGACAATATGATAGAGGTGCGGATTTCATGTTTTTGTTTGCCTGTCCCTTTTTTCACCCTTCTAATTTTTATTTTGTTTTTTGATCTATCCATATATTTGTTAAACTGGATCTTGTAGTGCCCATTGGTAGCTACTACATGGTAGAAAGCAGTGCACAAGGAATGTACTTTATGGTTTCATTTACAATTTTTTTTCCTCCTTGAATTACGTGATTTTGTGCGTTTAGATGTCGTCATGCTGCTGTTCAATTTAGTAGATTACCGTTTTTAGTTTCCACCTCATTGGTTGGTTTAAATTTCTTCATCTTTATTGTAACTAAAAGAATTTATAGATAATTAGATATTTTTGAACTTTCTCCGAAGAACCAACAACCAAGTGACTTGTGAGTTGGATGTGGATTGGCTGTCAATTGTGATAGCCAACATGGCTGCTGGCATTTTGACGTGTGTATCCAAAAAAATATGTTGTTTGTTTAAATATAACCCATCTTAAAATTGAATTTTTTGTAATTTATTTGGATCAAATGATTCTTGGTACCAAGAGGGTAAAATGGGTATTCTACTCTCTTTAAAATTAAGTTTTTAGTTTTAAGTGGTGAATTTACCATTTAAAACTTTTGCTGAAAATTTTCAATTTTAAATGGAAAAAATTAAGTTTTCAGATTTAAGTTTCGATTAACAAATAACTTTGACATCACTTAAATCTAAAATCTTTGGTGCAAACAAACAATCCCTAAATTCCCATTCAGTAATTGTTTTGAGGTGTCTCTTTAGGGTGTGTGTGACATGTCAGATAGGATTATTTAATCTCATTCGGACGGGATGAAACAATCTCATATCTAAGGTGGGATTTGTTAATCCCTCTCTCAGTAGAATAAGAAGGTTAAGTAATTTGCTTGAATATCCAATTCCGACGACTACTATACGTGGGGTAGGATAAAGTTATCCTATCTCGCCATTTTATCATGCACGTCAAACGCAGTCTTATAGTATAGCTCATTGACCTAACAAGAAAGGATAGATAGATAGATAGATACCTAGAAGATGTTTGTTTATTTTAAATAATGGTGGTCGGTCTATTATCAAGGGAAAATGCTTCACATGTTCAAAGATACTATCAATACAAAAAAATAATCTCTTACATGCTAGTATGTGCTATAATGAATGCATGTCGAGATTTTAATTTTTTTATATATAAATGCTTAATATATCATGTTTTTTTTAGAAAACACGTTAACATGGTTATAAAAAAGTAGGGGATGCTGGCCTTTTACTAACTAGGTATTGGAACTATGTGTTGTTTGGTTGGGTTTTTAAAAAAATATTAGGTGTTTTTTTTAAAAAGTTGCGTTTAGTTCACCAATTTTTAAAATTTCATTTAAATAAAAAAAAAAAAAAACTTTTTTGTTTATTTTAGAAAATTTTAAGAAATGAATGAAAAAACAAATATTATATTTTTTTTGTAAAATTTTAAAAATAGTATATTATATACAAATCGAATTAAAAAACGGTTTCAAATAACTATATTTAAAAATAAATTTTAAATTAAATATTTAAAACTCTAACCAAAGATAATTTTTATTTTCTTCAAATCATGAAGGAAAACTTCTTCAAGTAGCATAAAGTGGGCCCTTGCCGAAGATAATTTTTGTACTTCACCAATGGATTCATATATTCAACGCTCATGGCTTAGAAAATGAGTTTTTTGTATAAGTAGGGTATTTTTCAAACTTATTTTGGCAAATAGGGTTGTTTTAATCTTATTTAGTCAAATAGGGTTGTTTTGACTAGGGACCACGTGGACCACTTGTTGGACCACTTGTCTTATATGAGGGGACCACTTGTAATTACAAGTTTTTACCCTGAACTATCTTAGATTAATCTATTCTATCCTTATTATTTTAAAATAAGGAATCTAGTCCGACCACCAGTCTGTTTCGTCTAAACCGGGTGAATTTCTGTCTGTATAAAAATTATCGGACGGGTCTTCTGATGGTGAATCACTATCTGGTTTACTTGGAGATCTTGGTGGAGTAGGAGGTCTAAGAATTTCACTCCAACTCAACCCGTATGGACACTGATGAAGCTGTGAGGCTGTCAATGGTCTCCACGGGAAGTCTATTAAGTCTAAGGCTTCTAGCCTATAATTTGGAATATTCCAATTAATATCGTATACAATATCTCTTATGGGTGTTAAGATATTGTTTTCTATATACGAGTCTAATTCTGCGTCTCCGTAATTGGATAATAACTGTCTATAAGCACGTAGATTATACGTACTGGCTGTCTCTATAAATCTAAAACGTCTTATTCCTCCGTTTTCACGTAGGAATTCTGCAGTCTCTGCAAGTCTCCTTCTTTGCACAAATTTTAATTTTTCTAAAGTTTCTTGCAGTACACGTCTGAGATCGTGGATTCCTCCACAAACGTCTACTTGAGCGTTGTCTCTTCCTTGAGGAAGGTCTCTTCGAGGATTATTTACTTCCTCTTCGTCTATATCTTGTACTAACGCTTGGATATAATTATCTGTAGCGTTTTCTAAGTCTGGGAGTTTCTTATTTTCTCTAGACACCCACTTGCAAACGTGGTGTATATAAGGAAAAGTTCCTCCGGATCTGAAATGTGCCTTACGCACTAGTCTTTGGTCTTCTGGATTAATTAGACCCCACCTTAATATAGGCTGGGTACTTCTAATATCTGTTTGATTTACGAAATTTTCGTAATCTCTGTCTATATTGCTCATAAATTAATTATGTGCTGATTTTCTATGTTTTAAATATTTAGCTAGCAATAAGTACTCGCAAATAATTTAAACAATAATATACCTGAATGAGATGTCTGGTCCACCTTGCTTCCGATCGCTTTTCTTGCCTTATTTTTCCGTCTAAAGTCTGTTCTATCGCTTCTGCGTTTATTCTCGCTATTCATCCACCTTTGAAGGATCGGTCGTTCGTTTCCTGCCTACGCCTTTATCGCCTAACGCACCCTTGCTCACGGCTTCACGGCTACGGCACCTGCCAGCAACAACCCAAAACCGGCCTTTCACCAGTTTTGTATGAATTAGAGATAAGGTTTTCTAAACCCGCCAAGAGATAAGTCTAGCTTTTGGAAAAATACAACAGAACTCGGAGATCAATGGAAGTTGTACTGAAGGAGAAACATAATTTTATTCAAGTAAAATTATTATTACAAACTACTTGCTTTCCTTTTGCTAACTAAAGGAAGCTTTACTCACTCATGCTCTCTAGAATTGAAAATTCTAAGCTGAGAATGGAAAAACTCCTACTTACAAATGAAAACTCCTTCTCCTTATATAGGGAGGATACAAACTTACAAACCGGTTACCGGCTGCTAAAAGCAAAAAGAGAACGAATAAAGAGACAGGCCCCACAGCTTTAGACGCACAAGGCGAATAGTGAGTGAAGGGAGCTTGCCGACACCTCTAGACAGCTAATGCTTTACATATAATTATACAAACTGATAAAAACACAATTGATTGCAAACAATAATGCACCTCGGGTACTGCTTCGTGGCCCCATCGACAAGTGCAGGTTCTGTACTGCAATCAGCTTTTACAATTCGAAGAAAATAAAGCAACTTTACATTACAAAACAAATTTATACAATAATATAAGATTCGTCTGGTCTGTAAAAAAAACGTCATTGCTTACGTTTCTGCATAAGCTTCTGTTGCTACCGTCTTCTTACTGTTGCTAGCCGTCAGCTGTTACCTTGATGTAATCAGTTGGGCTAGGAATTCTGCTAGCAACGTCTAGTTGGTAGGTCTGGATGGAGCCTCTAATGGTGCTCCAGTATTCTTCTATGTTGGCAATGTTGGAGGTAGTGGTAGGTATTATCACCTCCGTGCCTTTGGTCTGTCCTCTGGTCATCCGTCCTCCAAAGGTTTCTTGCGCTTGGATGATCAAGTCTTCTTCTTGGCACACTGTGTACCATTTTTCTTCACTTAAAAGTTCATCCATAATCTTTAGGATACCCAAAGATCTGTTGACTTTTAATGCTGAAGGATTTTGCTTTCCTTCAATAGGCTCGAGTTCTGCTGAACAGAGTCCTTCTACGTCCGAGCATGGTTCTTCTGAGAACCGAACTAGCTGGAATCCTCCAATTTCATGGTTGAATCCTGCTTCTGGACCAATAGAATAGCTTCTTAAATAAAGGGGAAGGTATTCTTTGACCGTCTCAACGTAATTGGCTATCTTTTCGCCAAAACAATCTGCGTCTGTGGTTTCCTGTATGAAAATCTGGCCAATAAGTCCTTGACTGGCCAAGAGTTCTATAAGAATGTCTGTTTTCCCCCAAATATTTATTTGAGGTATATCTTCACAGTATCCCTTCATAAACGATGCATGCCCTGGGATCGTTCTGTTGAAGAGATAATTGCCGATTTCTTTTAAGGTTTCGGCAATGTCTAGGTTTAATGCGTCTAGGTCCATTGTCTCATTATTTTCTGCCGCTCGTTCTTTTCTTAACGGGGTAAGCAGGTTGATAAAGAACTTTTTCTTTTCATAAACAAGATCTTGTATCTTGTTTTCCTTAGGTGGCGCTATTTGACCTGTGGCTCTAGCATAGGTCATTTCTTGGGATCTAGGGGCTTCTATTAAGTTTCTGGGAGGTGCTGGATTTATCTGGGAAATAGCTATCCACTGCATCCTCATGAATCTGGCCGTAGCAACCAAATTTTGTCTGAACTCTATCTTGAGGTTGTTGGAATGATTCCACCATAGAGCATCTATTAGGGTGAGAGTTTCTTTAGTAAATTCTCTTCTGAATTTGACTAGATCTGGAAACCTCTGGTCTGGTCTGTATTCGGGGAAGAACATTCCTCCGATTATCTTATTCTGTCTACAAATTTCTTCACTCCTTCTTCCTGGGGGAATGAGAATTTCATCTAGAGTTTCGAGGATAGGTCTAGGCATCTTTGGCTTGCTTCTTTCGCTAGCCTGAGTCTGCGGGTCATATGCCCCTTGTAGATATCTGGCGACCTCTACTTGGTCGATAAATCTAGTCTCTCTGCTGGAGCTTCCTCCCGTCTCCATTGGTCTGATCTGTTTATCTGTAGATATCATAAAACAGATTATTAGATTTTCGGCAAATACAGGTTCTCTTGAAATAATATCAGGAACTGTATTCTTTTTCCCTTTTATATGAATTATACTGAAATCATAATCACTAAGAGATTGTTGCCATCTAATTAGTCTATTAGTCTTTGATCTATTAAGATTTAGATCTCTAAATCCGATAGCATAGCTGGAGTCTGTATACACTGTAAAGTGTTTTGGTCTGAGAAAGAGCATATATTTTTCTATTGCTCTTACTATAGCAAGAACTTCTTTCTCGTGGGTTGTGTATCTTGTTTCGGGATCAGTAAATGTCCCTGAGCTGTATTTACACAATTTCTTTTTCTTTGTCTGATAGTCTAAAGCATAGTAGATTGCACCCCATTGCTTATCCGAAGCATCAGTTTCTACTATGAAGATGTCCTCTGCATTGGGCATCTCTAATCCAGGGATATTTTTGACTTCTTCTTTTAATTTAGTCATTATATCCATGTCATCTTTTGTCCAAATAAATGGATTAGTCTTTTCTGTTCCTTTTAATTTAGCGGTAAAGCTTCTCCTTTTCCCGGCTAAATCTCTAAGGTAGTCTGTGGCACAATTAAGCAATCCAAGAAAGCTTTGTAATTGTTTTCTGTCAATGATTCTATCTGGAAAGTCTAAAATCTTTCTAGTAATATGGTCTAGAGGAGATATTTTTCCATTTCTAATATGGACTCCTATGAAGTCTATTTCTTCTTGAAATAGAAGCATCTTTTTATGAGAGATAATAATACCGTGATTATCGAATTCGGCTATTATTATTCTAAGATGTTCTATATGGTCTTCCTCTGTATGGCTTGCAACTAGTACATCATCAATATATACTAGGCAAAAATCTGAATACTTCCTGAAAATGCCGTCTATTCTTCTCTGAAAGACCTGTGGGGCATTTTTGTATCCAAATGGCATTACTAGCCACTCATACTTTCCTTGTGGTACGCTAAAAGCTGTCCACGGTATGGAGTCTGGGTGCATTTTGATTTGCCAGAAACCTGATTTACAATCAAATTTACTAAATATCTTTCTATTTTCGATAAGACTAATAAGATTATTCTTATCTGGTATTTTGTATGAATCAAACTCACAATTTTTATTGAGAGCTCTATAGTCTAATACCATTCGTCTTTTTCCTCTTTTCTTTTCTGATTCGTTTTCAACATAAAAGGCAAGGCTATTATGTCTACTAATGCTTTCTTGAATCATTCCACCCTTGAGTAGACTATCTATCTCTGTTTGGAATTCTTCTCTATCTCTCTGGGAATATCCTTTCTTATAGGTGCCTCCATTTATGGTGGCGTCTGGGTTTATGGGTATAATTTGGCAATATGCTTTGTCTTTTTCCCATTTTTCTATAGGATTTTCTCCAGTGGTAGGAATTGCTAATTCCTTTATCTTATCTTTTTCTACGTCTAAGGATCTGATGTCTATTTTATTTCTCTTTCTCATCTCTTGGATAGCCAAGAGCTGATGTCTAGTCTGATCAACAATTTCTTGTTGAATTAATGTTATCTGTTTATAACATTTTTTGTCTGGACAAGTGCATTTGTTTTTAAGAGGGGCTGTAATTTCCTCTATTTCACCACACTTAGCTGTAGAACTCTGAAGGGGTCTCCATGCAGGTTTTACTTGCATGAGGTTTGATGCTCGATCCTTAGATATGAGCAGAGTCTGAGTATCAAATTCGCTGATATGAGATAATTTTATTTTATCATCATATTGAGAAAATGGTTGATACTTTCTAAGAAAATCATTTCCGATTAAAAGATTTCCTATGAACTTACAAGGAGGATCCATGACATAAAATTCATGGGTAAATTCATTGTCTCCTATTTGGAAATAAATAGGTATGGTCTGTAATGGTAATTCAAAGTAATCACCATTAGCAACTCGTCCGGAGATTAGTTGTTCGCTAGGTCTATAATACTCTTCTGGGAAGGCATTTGCCTTACAGATACTGGCAGTACAACCGGTATCCATTAATGCAGAGAGTAGTCTGGGATAATCTGGGTTAAGAACCTTTACTTCAATAAGGCTCATGAAACTTTCTTTAGTTGAAACTCTCAGATTATTTTGTTCTCTGATTTCAATTCCTTTTAGAGGATTTGGAATATCAGGGATAGTCTGTGAAGGACTCTCGTCCATCTTTCTTTTTCCCTCCTTAATCTTTCTGAGTCTATTTGTATCAATTTCTTGATAGTATTTATCTATGTCTAAGTCTAGTATGTGATCATACTTATTTTCGTACATAATACGAAATTCATGTCTCCAACAATCTTCATGGTAATGGAGTTTGCATATAACGCATACCATGAATAACTCAAGTGATATCATTGTAAAACAATAATCACAAGTGAAGTCTGCAGGGCTACATTTCATTTCGAATTTACACCTATGGCTTGGATTCGTATAGCACTGTGGTATTCTAACCATTCTTTCTGGTTGGGAAGGTCGCCATACATCTGTTAAACTACAACAGTAAATGGCTTCTTCATAGTCTAGATAAATGGCTTCGTTTAATGGTTCATTATCATCGATTGTGGTGATAACAAAACATTCTTTGAATTCTTCTTCTTCTTCTTCGGAAGAAGGTTCGCTATCTGCCTCAGTCGTATATGCACTATATACACTGGCATTGTCATCTATTTCGAAATCTGATAATTCGATATTATAGATGAGGTCTAAGTCTTGTGTGTCAGCTTGGGTAAGCATGACTTCTACTAGTCTAACACTAGGTTTTATCTCTTTATTCTCTCTTTGAGAACAGCTTCTAGCAAAATGTCCAATCTTACCACACACCCAACATTCATTCCTTGAATTATTGGTTGTTGGTTTTCTATCTTCGCCTTTTCTATAATTAGGCACTTTCTTTCTGGAGTCTGAATTCTTTTTGAAATATCTCCTTCTGGGAAATAATTTCTTTCTCTTCTTTGGATTTCTAAAGCTAGTCGATTTTCTAAATTTATATTTTTTATTATTAGGGTCTGTATTAATCGTAACTTTGAAAGTCTGTTTCCAATGTTTCTTTTTATGGCTTTTGGAAGAACTTCTTCCACATCCCCATTGGATAGGTGCTATATCTCTTTCATCTTTGATTGAAGGCATATTTTTAAATGTCTCTTTAATCAAAGCGTCTTGTGCTTTCTCGCGTCTCTTTGCGATAATGTAGTCTTTGGCAAAATTTATTCTTTCACCAAGAGTATCTTCTTTAGTATTATTAACTCCGGGCCACTTTCTATATTCATTAATAAGAAGGTGTCCAATGGCTGGGAGTTTTCTAAAATACTCGTCTTTAAGAGTTGTAGTGAACTCTTTTATCTGATAATACAACGTTTCATAGTTATTACTATATTCGTTGATCTTGTCTAAACTGCATATACTAAGTAATGATAACTTAGTTTTTGCTACGTCTACTTCTGATTCTTGGGCAAGATGACTTGCACCAATGAATTCGGCTGTAAAGAGTTGTACATAACCGTTTACAGTTCTCTGATTTCTTGTCTCATTAAATCTTGCTAGCTTAGCTATACTAGCTTCGTCTGTTGCTGTTCTTAAACTATCTAAATAGTTTTTTACAATTCCTTTTAGGGATTGTTCAGCATATCTCCTACATGATTCTGCATCCCAACTTTCGTTAGACGCAAAGCACATGTGCATCTGATCTTGCCATTCTTTTAAGGCATTCTTTCTATCTTGTACATTATCCAAATTTAGGTAGATACCTACTGGATTGATGGCTACTGAAGCCATATTTTTTGTACTTTGAAAGTCTATGGCTGTCGTGGGTAATCCTTTGACATAGTCTGGTTTAGTCTTAATAATACTGTCACTATAAATAGGGATATTTATAGCAGCAGGAGTCTCAAATAGATTAAACCTATTTCTAGAGGTTTCTCCTATTTTAGCATTGTCTCCTCCTGGGATTGCCGTAGCAACTGGAAACACTTGCTGTTCTTCATCTTTTTCTTTAAGTCTTAATTTTCTTAGGAGTTCCTTCGTGTCCTGAGAATTTCTTAAGTCTTTTATAACCTCACTAGATATCATCATATTATATCTAGTTGATTTGCTTCTATCAAGATTCTTTTTGTATGTGTCCCTTTCTTGGTCTGTTAGGTCATGTCCAAAATTTTGGATTCTGGCCTTCTCATACAAAATATCATGATTGTCTATAGAATTTCTGGGTCTATAGTCTGGAGCATGCTGTAATATTCTAGCAGTGCTAGCAGTACTACATTCTCCTTCTGAAGGATCATCTAAAGTGGAATATCCCATATTTCTAAATCTTGATTCCTCGGTTCTAATGCTCTTTGCTTTGAACTTAGGAGGAGCAAACTGTATATTAATATTGCCTGTGACATCATCTTGGGCAATATATAAAGGCTCATTCTGTACGGCCTTTGTTTCTTGGAATTCTGGCAACTGCCAGAGAGTCTTAGCATGTTCTTTCATAGGTCCAGTATTTCTAATACTATACGTATTATTAAAGTCTGAAGTATTCGTTCTAACAAGGATTTGTTCATTTATTCTTCCTTGAGGAATACATGGTTGCATTCCTTCGAATGCTTTCTGAGAAAACTTAACATAGCTTTGATATTCTATGTTAATGTTGGCGTCTGGTAACACGTAATCTTCATACCCTGTGGCATATAAGATTAACTTAAAGTGTTTAGCTGTAGGTATAGATACTGTAAATGCCGGGGTGACATTGAAGTATCCTATATTGTCTGACATTTCTAATTGGGCTATTCCAACTAGGCTCTTCTGAAAATCTTTCCATCTTTTGTCAACTAGGCAACAAAGGATGTTAACTCCATTCTGCGGTCTATGCAGTCCTTGGATTCTTGCTTGGAAGAGTCCAAAGGTTAGGAATTGAAAGTTCCTGTCTGTTCCTCGGGATCTTAACCAATCTGGTTTAAAGATCTGAATTTCTGTATAATTCTTTTCGAGGATATGGTTCCTACTACAATATGTCATGTTGTAGCTAGGTGTTTTAGGGATAGCTCCTTCTCGGAACAAGTCTATGTATCTAACTGGGGGAAGTTGTCCATTACTAATGGATTCTTCAGCGTACTTCCAATCCATTTCTCCCCATTCTTTCCATTGAAGAGGGTGAGAAATATTTCTTTCTCTCCACCATGTTCTTATGTTGGAGGAAGAGTCTCTTACTCTTTGGATCATCAGAGTTTGATGTCCAATGCTAGGGGTAAGGCTAGCTACTATCTTAGTCTTATCTAATCCATCATTTCTGATTCTTCTTGTTGAAGATTCTTCTTTTATTATGACGGATGGAGTTTCTTTGAACTTACAAGTGATTTCTTGTTTTTGTTCAATTTTCTTCTCGATTCTATCTAATGATTCTGAGTAATCATTCTGTCTTTTGATTTGACTAATAAGGGTTTCCTTAAGAGCCATCTGGTCTTTATACAATTTGACATATAATTCTTCGTTTATAGTCTTTGTATTTTCCTTTAGAGAACTATGTGCTGTAGCAATATATATTTTTAACTCATGCACATTCATTTTCTCTGAGTCTTGTCTAGAGGCTATCTCTTCTGTAAGTTTAGCATCTAAAGCCTTGAAACTTCTTTCAAGCTTATCGACATACATCAGTATGTGAGGTGTGTCTAGATCTGCTTGGCTTGTCTGATTAGGTTTTTCATAAATGGCTTGTATTCCATTCATGATTTCTTTTAACTGTCTTTCTACCTGATCTGAATTTCTTCTACATTCATTTATGGTAGCTTGTTGAGTCTTAAAATGGTTCTCCCATTTTCCATCTAGATAATATGCTAAGTTTTGTTGAAACTTAACAAAATCATTATAGAAGGTTTTTAATCCTTCTGTCTTAGCTTGTAAATCATTTCTTAGATTTTGAGCAAATTGATACTCACAATCTTGGGTAGCTGCTATAGCTGTAGAAATGAAGTTTAGCCTATCTAGGATACAGAGTGCTGCTTTGTTAGCACCGCTGATTTCTGATTCGATGAATCTTCGCGAGAATCTTTCATCGCTCATCTTTTCTATTATCTTTCGATAAAAATCTGATATGTCTTGTGGGATAATTCCACCTGGAACTTCTTTCCAGTCTGTGTTAACTATTTCCATTATTATATTTCTGGAATATAGTTGTGTAGTCTAGGTATAATCTTAGATTGCTCAGAGGATAACCTTTTGAGCTCTATATCTAATTGGCGAATATGTTTTGATAATTCGTCAACCTTTGTCTCTAGAGAAGGATTTTGCTCTTTGCAAATCTTCTTTGTTTCTCTAGTTGTGTTGAGGATTTCTCTCAACGTAGTAACAAAGTCCAAAGGGATTTGTTGGTCTAATTCTTTAAGTAGTCTAGTATTATTTTTGGTCTGTAAATCCAGAAGCTGGATGTCTGATTTGATCTTTTGGAGATCAATATGGGTCTGTTGCAAAACTAATAATAAATATTGGTTTTGGTCTAATAAGCAATTTATTGCTCCTGCAATAACCTGCTTGCTTTCTGAGTGTTTTAAAGGTATATGTTCTTCGTGTGAACAACCTTTAATCTGTGTTGTTAAACACCCTTCTGTTCCGATGTGGTGAGTCGGAATTGGTTGGTAGTCTGGATTTGTTCCAAAAATAGAGGTGTAGATGCGAGGGAATATTCCCAAGGGCATCTATGAAGTCAACGTCTATTGTTGAAGTCTGTGAGGAAAGGAGTTTAGGATAACTCACTACCTCTGATACCAAAACGGGGTTTTACTCTCTTTCTATAAATCTGAGGGGTTACAAATTAATTTATAACCAAGTCTAAGGACTAAAGTCCAATTTCTAAAACTGTCTAATAAAGACAAAAAGTCTAAATTACCTTATTTATATAAATAAGTAGAAAACTACCTTATTCTTACAAATAAGTTATAAAAGTGCCTTAGTTATAAAAAGAACTCCTTAGAAAATGAATGCCATGCTAATCATCATTGTTGTATATATATATTAAGGGTCCGGTTCACCTACGGACCACTATTCACGGACCGTAGGTACGGACCGGCCCGTTTGGCACGCTTCCCGATGGAATTTTTTGATGAAATTTTGTGGGGATGTTCTTCATCGTATGTAGATATATAAAATTCAATATTTTTCAATCATGTAGTTAACCTACTTCCCGGTTGAATTTTTTGATGAAATTTGGTGGAGATGTTCTACACACGATGAAGAACATCCCCACAAAATTTCATCAAAAAATTCCATCGGGAAGCGTGCCAAACGGGCCGGGCCGTACCTACGGTCCGTGAATAGTGAACCGGACCGTATATATTAATACTAATTTATTATAAAAGTATAAATGATGTTGGGTGATTTAGCTGTGTTTGTACTAGTGATTTTAGAATTTTATTAGAATTGTGATTCTATAGTATTATAATGTCAAGAATTGCAATGCCATTTAATTATAATATTATTATTTGAATTGTATGTAGTTTTCATTTGAAATTCTAATAAAATTCAAAATACTTTATTTATTTAGCTAAATTGTATAATTCATTTGAAATTCCAAATAGACAATAAGGCGGTGATAGCGGAGGTTCGTTTTATATATATCTACTGTGTATACAGTATATACACATACGTATACGTGTGTATATATAATGTATATATGCACATTCATACATGTAGAAGTCTTTTATGACGAGAAAAAAAACAAAACAGGTAGAGTGGGGGTTGCAAGTGTACATATTTAATTTACTTAAATAAATATATATATATATGCATCTATATAGCTACAATTTTTATTTTTATTTTGGGGGTTGGGGGGGGGTGATTGATGGTGAATTTTTTATTTAATTTTTAGAATTCATTGAGAATTGGAATTAGAAAACTCTACTATCTTTATGGAATGCAATCCTTTAGAATTCCAGTAGAATTCTAAAACTATGACCTTTTAACCTATCCAAATTGAGTATAAAAAAAAAACCTATCCAAACAATGAAATTTTAAAATAATACCCCAATTCCGTAGTATGGAATTGGTATTGCCTAACAAATTTTAGTGTTTTATATTTATATCAATTGGTTAGAAATAAAAACAAGTTGCGCTCTACTTTTTACCTTTTGGTTAAAAATATGTGTTTCACTTAAAATTCTTCTACTACTCTATTTCTTCTTCTTCTTTTTGTATTGTGTAAAAAATTCCTACTACTGTTATATTTCTTTTTTTTGAAATATCTACTTATTATTAAGTAAAAATCATACTCCTACTTTATTTCCCCACTATACTACCACTCTTTTGTTTTGTTATGGTTTTTTTTTTTTTGTAAAAAGTCTTACTACTATTGCATTTCTTTGTCGTCTAAAATATATTTACTGTTTAGTAAGAATTCTACTTGTACTTTATCAATCCTCAATTACTAATGGCTAAAAAACAAAATAATTGTTATTATACTCAAAATATTATTATAATTGGTGTTTTCTTTGTGAATTAATTTAGATATTGATGTCTAACTTATGCTAGACTAATTATAAAAGTGGGAATGTTGTTGGGTGATATACACTTAAAGCGTTTTACACTTGGGGCTCATTTGGTTCAAGTTTTGGGAATGAAATTGGTATTTAAAATTCCAGGAAAGTTCCTTTCCCGGAATATAGAATTCCTTTCCGTTGTTTGGTTCCATAACAATGTTTCTTTCTTGGCATTCTAAATTATTTTTAGTTTACCAACATACCCTTAAACATACTTTAATAAAAAAATAAAAAAAAAAGAGCAAAGAACACAAACACAATGGCTAAGACATATATATATATACTAAGACAAAGGAAATCTCGCCGGAGGAGATGAAGAGCGACGGCAGGTAGATGAAGAACAAATCTCGCCGGAGGAGATGAAGAGCGACGGCAGGTAGATGAAGAACAAATCTCGCCGAAGGAAATGAAGAGCGACAGAGGAGATGAAAAGCGATCATTTCGCCGGCTACGGAGACAGTGGCTTCATTGGTGCCATTTGGTGAATGGTGAATAAGAAGAAAATGTTGATTTTTAGGTTAGGGTAGATTTATCATTTGATCAAAAAATAGGAGGATTCTTAGAATCCTAGCTTTCCTCCCAAATTTGAAAGGAATAAAAATGAATGAAATGGAGGAATTTAGCTTTCCTAGGAATCATGGTTTCCCACCTAAAACTCCAACCAAACACCGGAATCCTATCTTGAATGGAATCTAGGATTTCAGGAATCATCCAAAACTCGAACCAAACTGACCCTTATATTAATTGGTTAGGAATAAAAAACAATTTCACTTTATTTTTTACCTTGTGGTTAAGAATATTTATTTTATTTGAAATCCTACTACTACTTTATTTTCTTCTTCTTTTTTTATTGTGTCAAAAAATTCTACTATTACCTAGGCGTGAATTTTTGTACCACAATTACCGTACCAATCCGTATCATAACCAAATTGTACCAAAATTTAGTAATGGTACAGCACAAATCGGTATTTGTATCGTATCAAAATATTATAACACAATACTGGTATTGAAAATTAATATCGATGGTATATCGTACCTTACCTAAATATTTGTATGTATAATGGTATACCGTACAATTACCAATTGTATCAAAATACTAAACGTATCACAATACTATCAAAATAACAGACAGTCCATATTAAATAAGAATTTTAGGAATTCATATTTTCATTTAATGAATTAGGCAAAGAAAATTAGCTCCCATCTCTTATACAATGCCATATTTCTCCCCTCTTTGAATCCACCAAGCCACCAACATACCTAACTACAACTCAAACTCAACCCCTTAGTGTTGTTAGTGGAGTTAATCTTACAATTCCAGAAATGTTATCCTGATATGCATGTGCTGCTAGGAGTAATCAATTATGAATTATGCCAATTTTAAATTTCAATTGGATATTGTATCATTATGTACCAAAAATACCAAATGCCTATGGTTAAATATTGTGTGAAACTTTTAATTGGATATTGTACAAATATTTAGTTATAGTTTTGAACTTGTTTTGGTTTGCTTTCTTTTGCGTTCTAGGCTTAATTTATGGCTTTTTGTTAGAATTGGACTTGCATACACCTATGAATAAAGATGTATATGCTGGAATTTGTTGATTGATGTGAGAGTATTTCATATGTGTATATATATATACGTGTGTACATGTAATTTTGACTTAAGCTCCTTGTGGCTTGTTGTTGAGAACTTGTTGATTGAGGTTTGATTCTATTGATGTATTTGTATAGAACTAGAACTGTTTATTTGTATATACCTATAAATGCATATACCCATTATTATTTTTTTAAAGCTTGATTTTTTTTGGTAATATATCGTACCATATCCCAAAAATTTTGGTATAACAGTGGTAATAGATTTTGGCATACCAAATTTTTGGTACATTACTATACCAAATACACCCCTATAATATTACTATATTTCTTTTTCATGTAAAAACAATTTATTGTTAAGTAAAAATCATATTCTACTTTATTCCCAACTTTACTAATACTCTCTTTTTTTTTGTGTAAAAAATCATAGTATTACTATATTTCTTTGTTGTGTAAAATTTATTATTGTTTAGTAAAAATCCTACTTATACTCTATTTCTCGAATCCTTAATTACTAATGGCTAAAAATCAAAATAATTGTTATTATACTCAAAATATATTATATTTGGTGTTTTCTTATGAATTAATTTAGAATTTGGTGTCTAAATTATGATAGAAAACGTTATTCTATTAGGAACAATTCAATCTAGAAAATTAAATATTTATTCAACTAGAAATCATACAAGTGTGTTATTTTTTATATATATATAAAAAATTCATTCATGAGCTTCTTCTACCCTCACAAATCAACTTTGTTCGAGTACAATGAATTTGTTACAAAGATGGTAGAAGATATTTTAGGTGAGTTTTTTGGTGTTATGTATTGTTATTCTTCTACACCTAATATTAGTTACAAATTATAATATCATCCTTCAAGATATTCTTAACTATCATTAATCCCTTACTTAATAACATTGATAATTTAACTAATCATGTAATGAATTAGAAATTATGGTCCATGTATAATAAATGTTTTCAACGTGATTCGTAAAATCCCTTATATTTTAGATGCATTTTTCTAAATTCTCTTTTATGTTTTTTTTTGGTTTTATTTTATATATCTTTTTGGTGCTTCTCGTTATTTTAAAAGTCATTGTTTCTTTAGTATTTGTGAGATGAATTGTATGGTTGTTGACATGTAGGCTACGTGTCTAATAGGCAAATTATTTGTTTATAAATTATGAAAGTGTAAAGCGAGCCTAAGGGAAAGTATTAAAAGCCCAATAAGTACATTAAATATTAAAGAAAAAAGTTCTTACTAACGCAGAAGAAGAATAACACTTCAATACTTTATCGGAATGATATTTAACAAAAAATTAATCGACATAAATATAATCACAAATATTAATAAATATGTAATTGTTGAAATAATAGAGAGAGAGAGAGAGAAAGAAGATAATAAGAGAAATCTTATTATTCAACTAATTTTTAATATAGGTAGGGGTTTGTTCTATTTATATTAAGAGCTAACCTCCTTACTTTTCTACAAAATTAATGTGGAACAAGTTACACTATATATACTATTAGGTAATCTCTTCATTCATACCATATTCCAATGTGGGACAAATTATATCTTACAATATTATTTATGGACATCCACATATCAATATTTTTACAACACTCCCCATTGAATGTCCATTATGCCACAATTCAATGACAATTGCCTCGTTAAAACCTTCCTAAGTAAAAACACAGTGGGAAAAAACCAAAGTGAAGAAAAAAGAGTACAACATTCTTCTGGATCATTCAACCGGCATCAAATGTATAATATGCTGCCTCATTAAAACCTTTAGTAGAAAAACTCAATAGGACAAAACCTAGTTAAAAGAAAAAGAGTATAGCGTGCAAATATTAGGTAGCATACTTCAGGATGTTCCCCTTGATTATTTACTCCACCTCATGATGACAATTACATTTAATTTGATGATGAAGTCAAATCATAACAATCTCGTAAACTAGATTTTAGAATATCAACTTCAACAATCACCGCGTGAACAAACTCTACTAAGTTTTCATCAAGTGGATTTACTCGACTTCACTATTTATGTTCTTCTAATGCTCATGTGAAACATGCCTCATACTTGTCAACTTGAAACTTTTTTGAAAATGTGCTATACACGCTGTATTGTCTTTATAGATAATGCTTGAAACATCTGTAATATAAGACAACTAATAAGAACTACGAATATGTTGAAGTAAAGATCTCAATCATATATATTTCTGATTAGTTTCATGAAGAGCTAAAATTTCAAAGTGGTTTAAGGAAATTGCCACTAAGAAATAACAACATTACTACTAATAACTATTGAATGTAATTGAGATCGTACCTTACGATAATCATAAATATATCCTGGATTAGCATAACCTATCAACTTAAAACCATAAGAGTTATGTGCATAAAATAAAATTAGTGGTTCCTCATGGATATCCAATGATATGTTTAATACATATCTAGTGTCGTTTAGTTGGTGCTAAACTATATATATTGAGCAAGTAAAGAAATAAGAAAATTTTTAGTCAAGTGCATTGTGAGTACCAATTGCACTTAAGTATGGTGCTTCAGGACCAATACTTCTTCATCTTCTTCTTTAAAACGATATGGATTTTCATATAAAGACCAGACAATCATGGGAATGCTCGGTGGTTTAAATTCCTTCATTAAATAGTTAGCAGTTTTCTCAAACTCTTTAGGAGTCTCGATTAATGTATCCACATAAATTGATATTATTGAAAATCATTTTTGGTGATTTGTTTGTAAAGACACATGGCAAATGAGATTGTTTCTATTTTATTCCTCAGACAAATCTTTATTAAGACGATTGTATCGCATTCTTCTGAAATAGATAAGTCCATAAAACTAGCGCGTTAGTTTTATCGAGTACGTACTTTTTGACTTTGCTTCAGGCAAAGTTAATCCTTCTAGGATTTTCATATAAATGTTAGAGTCTAAGTCCCCGTATAAATTAGCAGTTTCAACATATTTGAGTCTCATATATAGTATTTCAACAACTGCTAAGCTAACTATAAGATATTTAAAATTTATATATTAGGTCCATAATCAGGGGAATACAATGCTCATAATAAATCCCAAGTTTCTGCAGGAAGCTTTATGCCACAAGTTGTGCCTTGTGTCTCTTGATTTTATTATTATAATTTAATTTTCTTACGAACACCCATTTGTAACAAAAAATGTTAATATCTATTTGGGGTTCGTACTATAGGTCCAAATATACCACGTTTATTTAGATACTCAAATTTTGCCTTAATGGCAATTTCTCATTTGACCAATTTTTTTCTTTGTCGACATTTATTTATTGTACGTGGTTATGTATCATTATTATCATTGCCCTTTGATATTCAGTACCTACTATATATGTAAATAAGGCATCGATGACATTTTATTTTATATTCCACATCTTTCTCATTAAATATTGAGATATCTTTATTATTTGGTACCAATGCCTCTTCATTAATTGCCATATTTTGAAGTTGTCATGTATGGATAGTAATTATGGCAACTGCATTTATAACTGGCACATATAACTTTGTTGCATTTTACTACATCATTTAATCAATTGGTAATATATTTGCAATTTCTTGCAAAACATTATTCTCCGTACCTTCTCACATTATGATGTACGTGGGTCTAGATGATTCATAGTAGGATTGTTCCACTATAATTCTCGCCATTCTTTTGGAATGGGTAGTTCTGCAGGAACTTTCTTATCTCCCCCTAACGACGGAAATACTTTCTCATCAAAGTGATAATTTGCAAAACGTACAGTAGACACATCTCATTTCGTTGGTTTTAAATACAGGATAATTCAAAATAGATCAAAGCATATATGAATAACACAACTAACTTTAGGCAAATTAAATTTAGTAGTTGTATTTTTTAATTCGCACGATAAGTTTGTAAAAAAAAATTTAATCCTAAGTTAAGTTTCACAATGTTGGCTAATGAACTTGCAAAAATAATATATAATAAAATGAAGAAAACTTATATAGCAATAGGTATCTATAGTCTTGGAGGATCTACATAGACACAAATATCATCTTGCATTTTTCCAAAAAAATGTTAATCCATAAAAAAAATTAAATAAAATAATTTAGTAACAATTTACCTTTGCAAATACATGGTAGAAAAAATATGCATTTAGTATATAATAAATTCTTAATTTGTCAACTTGTACCTTTAAGAGTTGTTTATTATTTTTCTTAATATGATATTTCTAAGATGCCTACTAAAGAGTTGAGATTTTTGAGATAACTAAATTTTTGGACTTTTAGTTTGGCTTGAGCTTCTGACTCATAGTGGAGAGTGATTTAACACTAAAAAGTGTTGTATAATAGACACTCGATGAGAAAGTAGTTAATTTTTTCTAGTGAGAGCTTTGCTCTTAACACTAGTAATGATGCATAATGTTGTGCAATAGAGACCCAAGAAAAAAGTAATAATGATTCTAGTGTGAGCTTCTAACTCCCAACATTAGTTAATAATGCATATTACTTCATTGTTACTTTCACTATTTATTTCAATATGATATTCAATAAAGCTAAGCAAGTTTTTTCGGGAACTGCTTAATAATTATAATCTTTAATGAATATATTGGCATTATTTGGTAACATTATATAGGCTTTTCTCGAGCCTTCAATCTTTTGTATAAGTCCAGCTATAATTGATACTTTGTGTATATATTAAGCACCAACTCATTAAAAAACTTATAATTTTTCAATAATAGCATATGTTATGACACTATCTGAAAAGTGTATTGTGCAATCCATAATCCATACCTTTAAATAAAAGAATCATAAATAAATGATAATTTAGATCTTCAAGACCTAGATTGATTTTTGCTCTTAACTTCTCATCAAAAGCCTCTTCATTAAGAGGAGTGCAATCAGCAACTTCATAAAAATAATTTTAATTATATGGTGTCAATTAATTATGTACTCATCAAGATCTCCCTATTCAGTATAAGTGTTTCAACATTATTAATAGTGGTCTTGTATTTAACTACTACATATTTTAATACATGATTATGATTTATGGTCCAACATTTCTTAATAAACCACTTCAGATGGTTCTTAAATTTTATAATAATTTTTATTTCTACCTCTGTTGGGGCAGTTACTATGTTTACCTCTAATAGAGGAAAACTATTACCCACCTCTTCTGGGGGAATTGTTGCGCCTATTTTCTTGACCGCTATTTTAATAAAAGATGTCACTTTCTTCAGGAATTGCCTTAGAACTAATTGTTCTAAAATTATGATTTCATTAATATTTAGTTGTTATATTCTGATAGAAGGAGACAATCAGCTTGCTTAAACCACTTGAAAAAACAATAATCTTGATAATGTTACTTCTTAAACATATTTAAGGTATAATAAATGGGGAGTCTTTAATATTGCTACTTTAGGAGCAAAGTATCAAAAATAAAAGAGTTAGACTAAGTCATCATCATAAATTCAATTTATTATTACGAGTGTTGGCATGACCACCATCTTCTGGTGGTCATATCCATACCTCAGGGTTGCCAAAGAACTAATAAATCCTTTTTTAAATATGTATAAATTGATGACGTATAAAGTTGAGAGCTGACACTTTATCTTATAAGACTTTAGTCTCATCAAAAATAATGAATTGCAAGTTCTTGATTAAATATAAAATTTCGGGTTCATAAGAAATAATAAAACTTTTGGTTTTATATAAAAAAACTTCGGGCCTGAAAATTCTAACCTTATATGTTGATCTATTATGTTTATAATACTTTATGTTACTATTTTGAACAATTATAAAGAAGGGGTAGAATAAGAGGTTTATTAAGTTATATATAATTTTAATTAAATAAGAATTTAATAATTATATGGGACTTCAGGCCCAAATTTAGGTTACCAAATTCATGGAACTTTAATTCAATATCCTCTTATATCAAAATTTTAGATTTGACTATTGACGCATATTGTTATTGGAACGTCCAAATTTATTACTATGGAGCTTCAGGTTCAAATTTATGATTATAGAACTTCAGATCCAAAATAATTATTATGAAACTTCAGGTCCAAATTTAGAGAATTTCATATCTCCAAATAAAATAAAAGCCTTTGACTTTAAATATAAATCATAGATATTCGGGTCCTCCAGAATAATGAATGGGGAACTTCAGGTCCCAAATATAAATTACAGATATTCGAGTTCATAATAATAAATAGAGAACTTCATGTCCCAAATATAAATTATGAATATTTGGGTTCATAATAATGAATAGGGAACTTCAGGTTCCAAATATAAATTATGGATCTTCGGGTCCATAATAATGATTAGGGAACTTCAGGTCCCAAATATAAATTATGAATCTTTGGGTCCATAATAATGAATAGGGAACTTCAGGTCCCAAATATAAATTATAGATCTTTCGATCCATAATAATGAATATGGAACTTCAAGTCCCAAAAATATAAATCGTGGAACTTCGGGTCCAAGATAATAATTATTATAAATTTCAAGTCCTAAAAGTATAAATCATGAAACTTTAGATCCAAATTATTTATAAAATAGAATATTTAAAATCTATAACAATAATAAAAGACAGACAACATAAATCATAATATTATGAAAGAAAAAAAATCATAAATCTGATCCGTATGAAGAAATTACGATGCTTGATATTGAGCTGGCCTCCAAAAAGAAGAAATATAAATTTTAAACTATGGTGGCATGCTTTCCCATAACCGGCCTTCAAGAAAAAAGAAAAAAAATTAACTATGGTAGCCTACTTTCGCAATAGCCCCCAATTGACTGCAGAGCAGTCGTGTTGATAACGTGTTGAAATAATAGAGAGAAAGAAAGAAGATAATAAGAGAAATCTTATTATTCAACTGATTTTTAATATGGGTAGGGTTAGCTATATTTATATTAAGAGCTAACATTCTTACTTCTCTACAAAATCAATGTGGGGCAAGTTACACTATATATACTATGAGGTAATCTACTCATTCATACCACAATTTCAATGTGGGACAAATTGTATCTTATAATATTATTTATGAACATCCGCATATCAATATTTTTACAACATTAATTTTAATCTATATTCATTATTTGTGCCACAAAATAAACATAAGAACTATATATTCATCCTTTGTGCCACAAAAATAAACATAAGAACTAAAAGATGGATACTATAATTAAAAAAGGAAGAATGAATGAAAATTGATAACATATGCAAAAGTAAATTTTGATATTATAATATAATACGCAGTTAAAAACTTTGATGTTGCAAATAGATTTTACTAATAAATTTTGGTATTGTAATACACAACAAAATCGACTAAAAATATCGCTTATGAGGTATTCAAAAATATAACTACTATAAATAATTTTCATATTCTTTGAAGAACAAGTGGTTTTTTCCTCAGAATTTCCACATCAAAATTTGTCTTATACATTTAAGGTATGTAAAATTAAACTCTAAAACAAACAACATTTAAATTACTATAGGAACTAGAGGGTAACTTTGTTTGTTGAAGTAGTTTTGGATTCAGCAGGAAAAATGTGTTACATGTAAAGGGGGGTAAATAAATAAAAAGAAAAAAAGAAGGATGAATTCTCCTAAGGCAATTTTTCATCATGTACCCTCAGTTGTTTTCTTCAAATCACAATATTCCTCTAGAACTGTTTCTAATTCAAGTTTAATTTTTTTTGAAAATAATTTAACTTGCATAATTACTTTTTAACTTATATATAATTTCATTATTTTAATTTATATATTTAACATCTATTGCCTAACTATAGTGCAACGCATGTGCACTATGATTATATATACGTGTATAATTTAGTGCCAATCACTTGGTAGCTAAGAAGTCTGGTATGAATAATATTAACGTACAAGGATATTACATATTATAAGAACATATATATTCAATCTAGTGTAACAAACCACGCCATAGAATTAGTTTAATTTTATCTTTAATATTATAGAATAGAAGTCAAATCTTTCATTGGACATCTGATGGAGCATTGGCTTAAGAAAATTGCAGCATGGGGATCGATTGGTGGGGCAATGGTGAATGGTGTCTGTGATTTATACTTTTCCGATTATTAGGCTAATATTTTCTTTCTAATTGGTTGGCTGTTGATACATCACCGTCACTACTTGCCTTTAAAATATATATATATACATATATATACACTAATAAAAGAGATCTTTGAAAGGTGAAGTTTCCACCGCTTAAATAGAGGGTATTCCCATTATTTTGCTCCTTTTCCTTTTTTAATCAATGTGCTCACTTTATATATGTATTATGATTATTGTTTAAGAAAATTACATTTTTCTTGGTATTTGATTTTTGGCTATCGTCAGCAATGTGAATTAGGTCATGCAAGTCCAAAATTCAGGTACTGAAAAATTTTTAGAGTCGCTCTTATTAAATTCAAGTTGGACTAAATTTAATTTGGGCAAAAATTTAGGGTGGTGATATTAGTACCCCCATATTTATTGGTAATATTCCAACTCTTGCTAATACTCCCACTTTTCCTTTTTTCTTTTAATAATACTCCCACTTTATACAAAACACTCCCACCACTCCCACTTATTTTTAGGAATTAATCTCATACTTAATTAATTAATAACATGATTAAGTAATTAACTATATAATAACATAAAACAAATTACCCCAAAATTTCTCCACCATCTCTACCATCTTCTCAAACAAGCAAAATTACCATCTCTACCATCTTCTCTATCTAACAACAAATTTTGGTAGCACCAAAACAACAAATAAAACCTCCATTAATGCAAAACTCTAAGTTTAGAAAGAATGGTATAAACAAAACAAAACAAAACCTCCATTGATGCAAAACTCAAAAATTGAAAATAATGGTAGAAAAAGAGAAACTTTATAATAAAGGAAGGAAAACAAACAAGAAAGAGTTAATGAAAGAGAGATATACATGTTTTTATTTTGTTTTATTGTTTATATGATTTTTATAGCATACACATCAAATATATAAACAAAAAACAAAATTTTCTATTTAAAACACGAAGAAGGCTTTACTCGGTTCTCCGTAACCGAGTTGCAGGCTTGTACACTCGGTTGCTCTCAACCGAGTATGAAATCCCATAAAATGTCATGCTCTCGGGATCTTCATTCGGTTGAGAGCAGCCAAGTGTTGTTATATTATGCTCGGTTATGAGCAGCCGAGTGACATTAATCACACTCGGTTGCTCTCAACCGAATGAAAGTCCCGAGAGCATTACATTTTATAGGATTTCATACTCGGTTGAGAGCAACTGAGTGTACAAGCCTGCAACTCGGTTACGGAAAACTGAATAAAACTTCTTCGTGTTTCCTTTCATTAACTTTTTCTTACTTGTTTTCCTTTCCTTATTTTAAAGTTTCTCTCTTTTTTCTACCATTATTCTTAACTTTTGAATTTTGCATCAATGGAGATTTTGTTTATACCATTCTCCTCAAATTTAGAGTTTTGCATTAATGGACGTTTTGTTTGTTGGTTTTCTTATCTTGTTCCAAAGTTTCCTTTTTTCCTTCCATTTTTCTCAAGCTTACCCTTTTGCATTAATGGTGGAAATCAAAGTTTTGTTGCCTATTTTGGTAGAAGAGAGGAATTTTGGAGGAAAATTTATTCGGGGATAAATGTTTGATTAACTTTGGAGGGAGATTCATTAACTTTTGTTTTAAATTAAAACAAGTGGGTGAAAAATTAGTTTAGAGTTAATTAACTTTTGTACTAAAAAAGATGAAGTGGAATGGAAATAACAACTTACTTTTTTTTTTGGTGAGAGTGTTATCAATAGATATTGGGGGTGCCAACATCACCACCCAAAATTTAAGTCTTAACCTTTAATAAGGATAAAAAGTTGGGCTAAATGCGACTCTACCGCACTAGAATGGTAGGTTAACAAAGTGGATTGCATTTACTAAAAGTTAAGCCAACTGTGTTAGGGCATAGATTTATTCCAACTTCTAAACAATAACCACAAATTGAGATCGCTCTTCCATTTGTTGAGAAGTAAAGTCCCATTGATAAAAATTGTTGTGTATTTTAAAATCGAACAATCAAATCCTTATTATAAAGTATATATGCACAATTTCACAAAAAGGCTTGAGAAAAGTTTTTAAGTGGACAACTTTACCCGCACCGTAGTGTCAGGCAGATTAAGATAACTGGAAACTAGTTTGACGATTCTAATCAAATATTAAGCGGAACAATCAATGAAAGGAAAAGGAAAAAAATACACATCTTTCTTCTGCTGCTTAATTTTGACCATTCATGGCTCAACAATCAAACCCCAAAAGATACTTCAATAGTTTACGCCATCGATTTTCTGGTGCTTTTAGCTAACTACAAGTAGCTTTTAATTGGAAATTCTTGATCAGCACCCATACGGAGAACGCTTGGAAAATATGGGTCAACCAACCTTGTTTCTTTCTTGGTGGGACCTGGTTAATTCATACCAAAGTTTGGTTGGAGCATGAAACTTCCGTATCTGCAGGTCTGCAGAAATTTCTTAAAAAGCCAACTCCCATATGGTTAATGGTTTGGACAAGTGTCCAAAATTTGCGACGTTATGGCTGAGGAGAGGGGGTCTTTACATTCTGCTCATTTCAGGTCAAATATTCAACCATTTGAACCTCCAATTATTTGACTTAGACCCTATTTGGCTGCAATACAAAGAATTCCATCTCCTAACTTCTGTGTTTGTTATTTGAATTACTGAATACCCTTGTATGTCGCTATCATCGAAAAATAGAACTAGACTAAATAATATTGTGTCATAGAAACACGATTCATCAAGAGTTCTGTCATTTTGTTTCATGCAATACTAATTTTCTTGGTGTGCGTATTTGAACATAATTTGTGTAACTACCTGGTCATAGCCTAGTAAGGCTGCCTCTTATCTTGCAGTTTGGAAATTCATGGTTTGAAACTTCTCAAGCCAACTCCCATAATTTGTCTTGGTCTTGGTGCTGATTGGGGAGTCTAACTGCACCCTTAGGGACGCAGGTGTTCTAAGATGTCTGGATACTCCCAACTTAAATACGAGCTTGTGGAGTCTAAGTGTTCTACACGGCCTAGATATTGTGATTTATTTATGTAATATCTATGCAGTATGAATAACAAAGTTATATGGTTTATACCTGAGTTCTGTGTCGCTCGTTAGTGTTGGTGTGTTTGGCCTGAATCTGATAAGTATATTAACCCATTAACTAATTCTTGCTGGAAAACATACAACGGCTTACACATGAAGCAGATGCACAAGCAGGATTAATTTAATGATCTCTCCAAGGCTTCCTAAACACCTCGTGCCCTAATCTCCAGAGTGTCCCAGTGAAAAAATCAGATCCGGAGTTAGAATTCTAAGAACATTCTAAACTGAATAATGGAATAGCATATTACATCACAAACCTGAAATTCAATACTACATTGAAATTGTGGAAATGTATATAGAAATCGTACAGAACCAAATTGCACAGCCAAACTTACAGAAGTTCTCAAGAGAGCATTCTTGATATAATGCCCAAATCCTCTGCCTAAGTGAGAATTGTTGTTTCAAACCAAAAGTTCTAACTTTTAATAACTGTCAATGCTTAGCCCGCTCTAAACAAACACCAAACACAAAATGTTGCTTGAAAATCATAATTGCTCGTAAAAAGCATATCTAGATTCTGTTTTCTGGTTTGCAAATCATAATTTCATGTGAACATCAGAGTAAAGCAGAGACAACAATTCCCATATGAACAAATGTTACAGAATCACAAACTATAGAGAGAAATACAAACAACGTGCTTACAGGGCAGAAGCATTCAGGCAGAGAGAACTCGGATATTCTGAAGAGCTGAAATTGAGCTTTCTAGTTACTTTGATCTCTTCAACTTGTCCTTCGATAGTCAGACCACGATCACTTTGAGAGACGAGTAACCCAGCATAACCAGAACCAATTACCTAAACACTCCATAAAACAAAAAATTAAAGAATTGTGTCCTAGATTCTAACTGGTAAAACTCATTACACTCTTTCATGAGATCTCCTCCTCCCATGCTGGGATACCGGGAATCCCTCAAAGAAATCCAAGACGGCAGTTTCAAGGTCCTCAACTGAGTATTTGATGTAATTCTCTGGGTGCCTCCCACTCTCTATATGACTCCTAAATCGGCCAAGAAATGATCTGTAAGCTGGGATCAACTTCTCTGATATGGATATACGAAGCTCCTCACGGAGCTGTGTATCGGGCACCAACCATGTAGCCTGAATCTTGTGCACCTCCTCAAACATAGCATTGAACGACTTAAATCGTTCTCTCAAAGCAGTTCTTGAAACCCCAGATGAAAAACTGCCACTCACATGCAGCCCCTCATCTCTCAGACAGTACAACACCCTCACCCAGGTTGACCTCTCGTAGCCCGTAGCCGCTTGCCTATATTTCCCTGTTAACTTCCTCAAATAGTTATCCCCGATCATCTCTCTCAGTTCCGGAGACCCTTTGATCTTCTGAACAATGTAATGAACATTATTCATAATGAACAAATGAGCCAAAGAAGCATCTTTGTAGTGCTTGGACTTGCCCTCCAAATTAAATTGTAAAATCACAATGATCCAAATCAAATGCAGAGCCAAGGTACTTTGCTCCTCGTGATCCGAAAAATCCATATCAGGCGTAGTGGAATCATCGGAATATCTCGAACCAGTTGCGGGCTTAGAAACAATCAATTCAGCTAGGGTTTGCTTATAATCGGAGATCAGACTGATATAATTCATCACATACCTAGTCAAAGGATGAATTGTTCCTCCAGGAACTGGAATTCTAGATGGCTCTCGAAGCACCGCGTTCTCAAATTCCGATAATATCCCTCTCGACGCCTCGGCTAGCCGTGACTGTATCTCCGCCGCCTGAACTCGGATCGACTCTGGCGACTTTGAATTAAACACAACATCGATGTCCGGCATCAAATCCGACAACGCGTCGTGAAGGTCTAAGATCTTGAACAACTTCTCTGGAGACCTACGACTAATACTTATAGCTTCGGCAAAGTTAAAGAGTTGAATTGCCGGACCTTTAACAGTCTCCATGAAACAGGCATCATCCGTAGCAGTCCCTAAACCTTCGAAGATTTGCTCACACAATTTCTTCTCGCTGGCAAACAGAATCCTCACACACACTTTAGCAGCTCGTATCCACCGTCTGATCTTCGTCTCCAAAACCTCCCAGTCCAACCTCTGTATATCACCAATGCTTAATTTCTCAACTCCGAGTCTCCTAAAGCTAGAGTCCACCACAGACTTGCGTACACTGCCGTACACCTGAACGCACTCGCGGAGATAACCGGCAGATATCATCCTCTCGGCAATTCTTCGGAGATCATAAATAGCTTCGGATGGCATCAGATCGAGCTCACGAATACTATTAGTAGATCTGTAGCTAACAAGCGTACTGCTACCAGTTGATTCCTGAAGATCTCCATCTGGTCTAACGGAGTCCTCATCTGTATCATCGTCGTCATCCTGTAAATCAGTACCGATAGAACTGTCAGTTCTCAAGGGAGAGTGAGAGTGAGAGTGAGAGGAGGAAAAGCTCTGATCAACAAGTGAATCGGTCTCGATCGGACTTGTGTGAGCAATCAATATATTGCGAAACTCGTCCTCTAGCCTAGCCATGGCGATCTGGATCGCGCTGTTGGCTTTGGTCTGGTCATCGGCGATAGTGGCTGATTCCATTGATCGTTGGATTTCGTCGACGGCCTGTAAGTAGAGATCAATCTCCTGTCGATCGCTGTCGAAGATCATCCTCTCTCTGGCCTCCTCAGACACCGTTGAATCCCACCGGAGAATGATTTTCCTAGCGGAATCGAAGGGTAAGGAATCGTTTCCCGGCGGCTCCATGTATATGACCTGTATCTGTAGTAGTATGTAGCCGAAAAGGGTAAGAGAATAATAGTATTAGTAGCGAGTATTGTGTTGAGTTTTGACAAAAACTGTTTTTTTCCTTTTCCTTTTCTTTTACGGTGAGTACTGAGATAGACAGATGCAAATGAATCCCACACAGAAAAATAGATTTAGAGGGTTTTTTTTTTTTTTTTTGTGCCTCAAAGTTAGGCTTTTCATGGGCTCCATTTTAGCAGTTAAAAACTAAACTAAATTAGTCTGAATTTGGAAATAACCTGGAAATTTGAAATAAATGGAAAAAAAATTCATAAATAGTCCTATTAACGGGATATTATTGTCTTCGCCTTTTTCTTTTTTTTTTTCCAGAAAATTATTGTCTTCGTTATATGAACGTAGGTTTGAATTTTGACAAAAATTGTGTCATTCTTTTTCTTATTAATTATATTCAAATAGAAATTTTTATTTCTTGGGCTCCATCATTTTTTCTATTATTTTTAAATTCAAATCTTACTGGCCTTTTTTAAGAAAGGAAAAGAAAAGTGTGCCATGACAAAATTTTGATTAACATTATTGGAATACAAGTAACACACTTGTAACGACTCACATTTCATCTCAATAATATAATGAAAAAACCATTAACTTGTATATAGGTTCAAAAGACCCCAAGTATAACTTGGGTTAACCATTTTGACTGAAAACCCGAGTTGTTACGTAATAATAATATTATTATAATTATTATGTGGCAGCTAGTAAGAGTTGAGATAAATCGTTCATTCTAACACTTGTTACGCTAATCTTCTAATAGGGAGAATCTGTAACAACACACATATGAGAGAGTCTCGCTTTAACGGGAGATATATAACAATCCAAATCTATTTTGGGAGAGAATCCATAGCTACAATTATTTTAAGAGAGACCCAGATACCTATAACACTAGTCGCACAAATAACGCAAACTAATTGAATTAAAGTAGTTTAGTTTTAAAATTTTAAAGGCTTTGTTTTCCATTAAAGTTGAATGTTTAGATTCTAACAAGCCAAGTGTCCAATTGTCGGACATGTTACAAATAATTTAGCTTTTAGATTTTGAACTATTTATTCTTTAATTTGAGTTGTATTTTAACAAGCAAAGTGTCGTCTCATCTCGAAGGGATGTTAATAATCACGTTCTAAGACCCTCTCCAATGCATATGTTAAACTGCCAAAATTACTTTTTTTACACACAGTGCATATGCTAAAAGTGAAAATGGTTGGCTAAACTGGTAGATAAATGGTAAAATTGCTCGGGGACAAATTATTCTCTCCCACGATGGAGAGTCCATCGCAAGCACCTGACATGTCGCCGCGCGATGTACAAAACATCGCGTGATGCCCAGTCATCACCACACGATGGACTGTACATCATGTGAGTAAAGGGATTGAAATTTTGAAAATCAAGCCGTTAAGTTTAATGAATCTTTTTCAACTTTTTCAAACTATAGATACCTCCCAAATATTTCCAAACTTTCAAAGGTTCATATCTTTCATAAATTAAAAAAAAAACAAAATCTATTTACTTTTCTCTGATTAAACTCAATTTGTAATTATTTTTTATGCGTGTAGAAGTTTAAATTTTTTTAATTATGTACAAGAATCGAGGAGCAAATATTCAAGTTTTTGAAGATGAAGCTTTATGTCGTGCTTATCTTACTGTAAGTGCTGATCCAATTCAAGGTACTAATCAATCTTTGGATAGCTTGTGACAAGTTATTACTGTCAAATACCACGAGCAACCCGAAGTTTTACTTCGAATGACACAATCCTCTCTTCAATTGCGATTTTTCATTATTACTAAAGCTGCTTCGCTTTATATTTCAAAATTATCGCACGCAATGAATAATGCTGGCAGCAGAACCAACGAAATGGATTAGGTAATTTTATATTTTATAAATTAATTCATATTTTTAATTTAAAATGAATTTTTGATTAATTTATATATCTTTGTACTTATTGTTTTATTTTGAATTTATTTAATACAGGTCAGGGAAGCTCAAAGAGCATACCATTTAGAAAATAATAAAAGTTTTAGTTTTGATCATTGTTATAAAATTTTGAAATACCACCAACGTTTTAGTTTGAAAACAACATCTTCAAACAGTCAACACTCCCGCTATGGGTCATCTGAAGATAGCATTGGTTCTTCGATTAACATAGGCAACGATTTTTCCCTAATTATCATTGAAGGCCCTGATGCAAACCGGTCAATTGGAAGAAATACAGCAAAGTTAGACAAAAAAATGAAGGGAAAAACTAAATTATTAGTTTCTGAAATGGCAGAATTAGAGAGATCAGAAACATTTAATAAAATGTACGAAGAAAATGTAGCATTGAATGCAAAAGCTAATAAAGAAAAGGTAGCATTAGACTATTAATCTCGTTGTTCCGGACTTAGTCTCTACCATTAACGCTGCTTATTATTGAGAGAAGTCAAAAGTGTGTAATTTTAAAATACAAAGCCTCCATTTATGAGAATAACAACTCTATCACAATAATGAAAAAATAAACTTAAATTTTGTCATAATGTAAGGTAATTATGAACAAATATAATTTATATATTTATTTCACGGGTTGATCTTGAAGAAGTGTTACTCAAGCTAAGTTTGAGTTACGTCAAAATAATTTAATTTATTTATACGTCATCATCAAAATGTTATTCTCCATGAGATGTATAAATTGTTCATGTTAATTAGACACATTTAAAGTGGTTTATAAGAAAAAATTGTTCATAAGTTGTTTTAGTAAAAATTGTTTTGTATTAGTCAATAGTTTTGCAACTCGATAGGGTATTCTAACCGTTTTTTCGTATGTTTTCTTTTAATAAGAGAACAATTATTGTTTGTTATTGGAAAGTATTTGTTGCTTTTCTTATTGATGACTAATGGAATTAATGTGGTCTACTATTTTAATTATTCGCAAATATTGTTAGTTTGTTTATTGAGAACTAGCATATGGCTTCTTCTTTTTTAACCTCGATAAGTCAATTGGGTTCGTCACTGTGCTTATTGCTCAACTTTTTGATTGAGGGTTAATTCAATTATTGACTAAAGTTTGCTAAAAAAAAAAAAGAAATTATCCATTATGACGGAGATTTGCAAAACTTTTAATAGAAAAGTTACATTTATAAATATAACGAATACATATATATTGTGTGTAGGGGTGGCTTTGGTACAATGCCTACCATACCGAGTGTACTGTGTACCGTACTGAACCGAAAATTTGGTATATCAAAATTTATTACGATTGTCATACCAAATTTTCGGTATACCAAAGTTTGGTATACCAAAATATCGGTATGGTATAGTACGTACAGTACAGTACTAAAAATCAATTCTTAAAAAAATATTAAAATTAGACAATCAAAAATGAATATTTTTTGCTAAAACAAAATAATTAAATTATTTTTACTTGCCTTTAATTAAGTTTTTGCAATCGATTGTTTCAAGGACACTAAACCATGTATAAATATTGTTGCATTCTAAAATATAATCAACACATACACATCTATCAAATACTTGGAAGCCGGAAAATTGAAATTTAATATGATTATAACAAAATGAAGATAAACATTTAAACTACTCCAAAGGGCTGGATTGGTGGTGGTGGGATGGCGGTGGTGTAGTGGCCTGGGCAGTGGTGGGGTGGTAGTGTATGTGGCGTGGCAGATTTGAGAGAAGTAGAGAGAAATGGCCGAAGAGGAATAGAGAGAGAGAGAGAGCGGTGGTGGATGTGTAGTGAATGTGAAACTTAAATTTTAGTATTAGATAAAAAGATAAAGGAATTGACAAATCCACGCCGTTCATCTTATTTTATCTAATAGGGTATTGGTAATTTTATATCGTTTTAGTATTTGGTATAATGGCACAATTAGTATGATATAGTACGATAAACTGTTGTAATACCAAAATTTTGGTACAGTACAGTATATCGTCAGTAATGAGTTTGAGTACCGGTGCCATGTAAAAATAATTTGGTATGGTACAATATCAATTGTTATTGCACCATTACTAAATTTTGGTAATGGTTTGATTTAGTACGGATTGATACGACATAAATGATATATTTTTCACCCCTAATTGTGTGGCGTCTTTTTCTAATGTGTTTGCCAAACACATTAGATCATTAGTTACTTATGTAAAATGATTGATAACATCAATATAGTAGTGGGACCCTCCTTTCACCGCTGGATGTATTTGTGTAGGGAGTTTACTTACGAAAAAGCACGATCGTGAATGTGGCGGTTTACGTGGTCGATTGGCTTTTCCCAAAACTAATGATGCGTGCGCCTTCTCTTGGCACTGTATGCATTATGCCATATATCTGTCTTTAATCTAATTTTCAAGCACTCTTGAATTTGATCAAGTGAAACATTGACTTTCAATTGTTTATCTTCTGGTGGAAAATGCGCGACAATGCTTTAGCGACAAAGGAAAATCTTTGGGTAAGAAAGTGTAGCAGATCACCAATTTGTCCTTGTTACGATTCGGAAATCGAAAGTGTTGAACATTTATTTTTTAGATGCAAATTTGCACAGCAAATATGAAGATACTTTAATATGGTGAATTCTTTTGATCCTAGCAATATTATTTCAGTTATGAAATAGGCAAATGATTTAGTTGATATTGCTGCCTCCTTGTCCCAAGCTCGTAATACATTAAGTTTGGTTGCAACGGTTTACTAGGGTATATGGAAATCTCGAAATCTATCCATTTTTTAAGGTAAGTCCAGCTCTAGCTTTAGAGTTGTTAATCAAGCTAAAGGTTGGATAGAGGAGTTTCTTTTGTTAAATGATGCTTTTCCTATTTCGGCTCCGATTATCATAGTTGATAGTGGGTTAAATTTGCTCAGATTAAGCTCGGTTTCGGCTTTTTGTGATGCTTCATTTGATTGTGTTAATTCAGAAGCAGCAGTGGGGGTGTGTGCTGTTTAACTCAGCAGGGACTCTTTTATATGGTATTAGGAAGAAAGTTATGGCCTCGTCGGCACTAGTAATGAAAGCGCTTGCTATCAAAAAAGTTTGCAGAATGGTTCACGTGAGGAATCTGTCGAATATCTCCATTGCTAATGATTGCAAAGTGGTTATCTCGATTCTATACTCTGATCTTAAGCTGCCATGGGAAATCGAAGCAATTATTGCTGATATTAAGGAATTTGTGAATGCTATAAACATAAATTGGATCTTTGTTCCCAGAGATTTTAATCGGGTGGCGCATTGGGTGGCTAGAGAAGCTAGCCTCAAGTCTCTTCCTGTGAATTGGGTGGTATATCCTCCTTATGATTTATCCAATCTTTTTTCTAGGTTCTTGTCGGTATAGCTTTTCTGCATTATTTTGTTAAAAAAAAAAGTTGCTTATGTTATGCCCCTCAAACCAAATAGATGAATGTGCTGGTTCTACCTTCCCTCCATACTAAAACTAGCCCCTCATTGGTTGTTTGACTTATCCTTTTAATAAATTTTAATTTTATGAACAAGAGAAATGATAATGATGGTACTTTACAAACAAAATTTGTCATGCAAACTGAAATGGTTTATAAACAACAAAGCAAAATAAATAAAGCCAGGTAACTGATAATTTCATTAATGACCAATAATAACTTAATACGATATAAGAGTATAAGTGTTGTGGCGAATTCGAAAACAATTCAACTAAGTTGGTCCGATTATTTAAAAACCAAACAAGAAAACCGAAACCAAATAGATTCAGTCCCGGTTGTGTCCTTGAAAACCGAAACTGAATCGAACCAAATTGATATTATTTACTTAATTGAACTTATATTACTCAATCTTTTGGTACAAGATCCAGTGGTCTCTTAAATGTTTAAAGTTAGTAGTATGATTTTAGAATTTTATGTTTCAGAATTTTAAGGCACAAGTTCAATTTGAAAACTTGAGTCACTTAACTTTATTCGCAATTATATCAACATGTATTGCTAATTTTATCATAGTTGGAACTTACTCGAGGTTAAAACATCTTTTACTGTTGACTTTAAAATTTTGAAACATCCACTTATGAAGGGTTTAGATGTATTATTGGCTATAAGTATGTCTAGTTTTCCATTGTTGCTTATAGAAATTTTATTTTAAGGGTGCTTTAGCTTTTGAATACCATTTGTTCTTACTAATTAGATGTTTCGTGGCAAAGTTTTTCAATTTGGACGGATTCCGTTAGTCAACGTAATCAACCGTTAGCTTATTTAATTTTAAACCAAATTTACCCATTTTACCCCTAACCCATTAACTAAAAAGTAAAAGATAGAGAGAGATAACAATACTCACCACTGACTATAATATTAACTTTTACAATTATAATATAGTTTCAATATTTATGATAGTCTAAATAGTCGATTTATCACTAGACGTTGTAAATTTTAAAAACATAAAATTTAAATAATAAAAGTAATATTATTTTCGAGTCACATATTAAATGATTGGGTTTAGTTCGGTTCGATTTTACAATGTCATACCCCAAACTCGAACCAAATAATTCGGTTTATTTATGTTGGTTTCATGTTTTGTTTTTTTAATTCGGATTTTTACGGATTGGTTCAGGTTGGTACAATTCGGTCGTTCGGTTTTTTGGTTCGCCACAACCCCTAGGGGATCAATCGGTAGTACGTACTGTCATCTCCCTTTTTTCTTTATTTTCTTTTTTTTTATATACTTTTTTCTTTTCCTTTTTAATGGATTGATTAGGGATAAATTTGATAAATTTGGTCAAAAATTAAATGAGCTGAACGATTAACCACGTTGACTAGCGAAATCCGTTCAAATTAACACCCAAAGTCATATTATAACAAATTTTGACACCCAACATCTAATTAACAAGAACAAACGGTACCCAAAATCTAAATCACTCTTATTTTAAATTTTTGAATTATTAACTTGTTTACTGGTAATACACGTAGTAAAGCACAAAAGTAAGACTGAAGCAAATAATAAGGACGGTCTAACATTAATGTAGTCTACATGTTATAGAATCTCTTAATCTAAGAAATTTCGTTGACCACACCAATTCTAGACAATGATCATCTCTAATTTATTTTTGTATTCTTTATTTTATTTTTGAAAATATGTGAAAATTGAATAAATCCGAACCCATATTGAACCAGTTTGGTTCGGGTCTGGCCTGAATGATTTAAAAATCGAAATCAAATTGAACCGAAATCGAATTTGTAAATTCAATTTAAATTTGGACCTCTTTAATTTATACCTAAGAAAATCAGAAAATTAAGGGTTCCAAAAGTATATGGCATACATTATGAAACCAAATAAAAAATAGTTATGCATTATTTCACGGTTTGAATGCAACACTAGTACAAAAATTTATTTAAAATATACATATATAACAGCATATGGCATATTGGAGATTTTAACTCTTTTTTTTTAGTTAAACAATTTAACAAAATACTAAGTTAGTGAGCCCTCGCAGAAACACAGAACTAATAGTACTTTGGCTAATCAAATAAAAAGTATAATGAAATTATTAAGGTGGGTGATATTTACACTATGATTTTTTTTATAACACTTCTATTACTACTACTACTTTCATTAATTATTTTTATATTTGATAACACTCCCTCACACCTTTTATACTGTCCTCACTTTACTACATTGTAATTAACACTTAATTATAAATAATTATTAACAATAATAATAAACAAATAAAATTACGGAACTCTTAGATGCCCCCACAAAATTGTTCTTTTCACCCGACTTAGAGATAACTTTCAACTTACCCAACTTAGTTTTTCGAAACCCTTTTTACTCACTTTGTTTATTTTGAAAAACCAAACAAAGACTTATTTGCACCTCATCGTCTAGAAATTCTACGTTATTTTAAACACCATTTGCATCAACTCTATTTTATCCAGCAACATCATATTTCTTTCAATTGAATCATCCATACCCATCTCTATCGCTCGCAATTCTCTTTTAAAGCAACGAAATAAGCTTAATTTATTTTTCATGAAAACATCCCTTTCATCATAATTAAATTAAGAATGAAAATCAAGAAATGGAATTTTATACAGATTTTTCTGCAAATAAGTAATTATTTCCTCATTTTTTACAACCAGAGGTGATGTTTAAATATGATGATGATCTGCGATGTTTCTTTCTTTGGACGTTATCTTTAATTATGTTGAACGAGATGTTTAATTTGGTATTGTTCATTTTCTAGGACGAGTTTGCTTATGCGAAACTATCATGGGAGACTACATAGTAGATGGAATTATTATCTATGTTTGAAACTAGATAATATAATTTCGACTGTCGCTGCTCATGGAGTCACTATATCCATTGCGACATCGCATTATATTATAGTCACACTATTAAGAAACTCATCCAAAAATCAAGTCGGTCAACCGATTGGATGTTGATATCTTTAGAGAGACAAAAAGGATAAATTGAACAAAAATTTAGGTATTTTCTTGTGAAAAAGTGTAAAATGAATACAATTTTAACGGCTTGTTCGGTGAAAAAAGTGCAAGTGATTTACTAAAATTTAGGAATCAAGCGGCGTAAAAAGAATGATTCTACGGGTTTATTTAAGAGTACCCTAAAATTAAACCCCTCCCCACTTTCAACCGCTCGTCCCTCATCAACATAATCCGCCCTCTTTTGACTTTTTATTGGAATCAGTTATCTTCCTATATTTTAGCCTTCCTAAATTTAAATAATATCTTAAATGATTTATTCACTTTTGAAATTCAAAATTAAACATATCCCCGAGATATTTAGGCTTCCAAATTTTAGATAATATTTTAAAATTAAGGTAATATCTTGTATTTTAAGCATCCTAAATTTTAGGTAATACATGCTGGACACACATATCTTAGGCTTCCTAAATTTTATGTAATATCTTAAATTTTAGGTATCCTACAAAAATATTAAGATACTTTTTTATGAAAATTAAGAGATATATTACAGATTTTGTACCAAGTAGTGCACATTGTAAATAAGACATAATATGTAAAATAATCTATGAGCATCTCCAATGGAATAACCAAAAATTGAATAATTAAAATGACTTTTAATTATCCATTTAGTAAGTTGTTAAAATTAACAATGTAGGCATGTAGGCATCCGGCTAATTTTTCTCAATAACCAAATTTATGGGGTCCATTATGTTGATTGGCCACAAATTAATCAATTTGAATTTTGTGGGGTCCATTATTTTGTTTATCCTTCTCAAGAAGATTTTTTTCCAATAACCAAAATGCGGAATATGATAAAGATATTATATCCACCCTTGTACCAAATACATGATAGGATTTGTTTATCTTATTTTTTCTGACAACAAACACTAGATATGATAAATTAATCAAATCATACCTCTAATCCCGCGCGATAAACACACCGTAAGGCCTCGTTTGGTTCGCGGATTTAAGGGCTCAGGAAAGAAAAGTAATAACTTATAGGAAAGTATGAGGAAAAATCATTCCACTCAGACCTTATGGGATTGATTTTTCCTTCTGATTTTTCAGCATTTATTACAAAAGTATTGTACAACAATACTTCTACCTAAATATGCTTTTGCCAACCTTACCCATTGAATCACTTTAATTTGTTTTGATTTTAAAATACAAGGGTATTATTAAAATATTTATATATTGTTACTTTCCTTTCCTGTACCAACCAAACACCGGAAGGAAAATCAAGTGGTATTTCCTGAATACTTTTCATTCTTTACTAAATACAGGAAAAAAAACATGACAGAAACTTTATTTTCCCACCCCATGGGAAAGACAAGTGAATTGGCTTCCATTTCGTGAACCAAACAAAGCTTAAGAGTAATATGCTTAAGTAATGCATCTTATAAGACCATCTTAATTGCATGGAGTAAAGACGTAGTGTAAAAATGTATATTTAGCCTATCAACAAAGAAGAAGTTGCACTGAAAAAAAAGTTAATTTACCTCACACGACATATAAAATGTCATGGCAATGGCGGTGCTCCCATATGATACATGATGTGTCGTTTGAGCGCAATGATTCCCATAACACATCATGTGTCGTGGCATGTATTTTTTATTTTTATTTTTTCTCTTCTTCCATACTTGTAATTCCAAACCGCAAATGTGATTCTTCACATAAATGCATCAATCACTTTTGTCTATAAGCCTTCAACAAAATTGCATTTTCACGCAAGTGACTTTAAAATTTTATTCCTTTATTATTTTTAGCATTATTTCCCATATATATATATATACATATACATAGCCATTGTATTAATCACAAACAAATAAATTCCCAAAACACGCATATTATCTTATTTCCATCACTACACATTATAAATTCCAGTATCATCTACCAATTTTATTTTGTAAGGTATAAATTATTATATGGCAGTTTATTTATTTATCACTAATCTCCATCTCTTAATTTTTATATTATTTACATTTGTGCATATCAATTTTATTTGTTGAATAAAGTCAATCAATAGAATGTTTGCCAAACAATCAACAAGGCATGTAAATGAAAATAGGTCTAGTAATAATCCACCAAGGCAAAGCAACGCATTACGTATATTGACAAAACGCCAAACTCAACCTGAAAATCGTACAATTTCGTTGGGATAATACAAATGTGTAGTTGACAACGAACTTTGCGTTTTGAACCCTAATGTGCCTAAATATAAATTTAGCAATTATTTCACAATACGATCAATGTGGCACATTCCCAATGGCTTATATATTTACCTTATCACAGAATGATGGGGTCAAACGTTTAATTGATAATACAGGGTGGTCAAGAATTTTCTCGATTCACATGCTAAAATTTGATCGTGGCATTGTCGAAGTTTGTATTCGACGTTGGGGGATACTACCATTACATTCCACCTCCCTACATATAAAATTGGCATTACACCGTTTGACTTTACAATGATAACAAGTTTAGTTTAGTTATTCACACATTTTATAGTTTTTTACTGTACATTTATTTATTTATTTAAGTTTATGCAAATAAATAAGGTGAATGCATTTATATTTTGGCTCGATCTTATGTTTTTTAAAGCATTTTACATAGTAGAACGCCACTAATCCATTTTGAAATAAATGGTAATTAATACGACCTGGATATTTAGCTGATGGCATTTATCCGCGTTATACAATTATTGTGAAAATATATAAAGAGACTAAACACACAAAAGGAAAAAGTTTTTTCACAAGCACAATAAAGTGTGTTCGTGAAAGGACGTGAAACGTACTTTTAGCGTTCTACAAGCAAGGTTTGTAATAGTCCGTCAGCTAAGGAGATTATACAATCAGAATGCACTAAGTATTGTGATTCAATCATGTATAATATTACACAACATAATTGTTGAAGATAAACAACGTAAAATTTAGAATTGTGAATATGATTAAATTGAAGAGATGCAAAAAATGCAACAAGATCGAACAATGGTATTCAACATTTATATTAATCGTTGGGGCAAGATGAATAATGTTAACATGCACAACCGTTTATGCGCGGATTTATTATAACACATTTGGCAAATAATGCATAATATACCACATAAAGTTATTAAGTTCTTTCGTATATTAATTTATTATACTATTACGTAATGTTATTTCTATGTTTTATTTATATATTATTTCCTTTAAGTATTTAGTATATATAATATTGATAAATATTAAAAATGAAAATTTATCCAAAAAAGGAAATCAACTTAAATACTTAAAATAAAGCAAAAAAATACAATAAATAACTTAAAAAACAAACATTGCATTATAAATAAAAGATAAATATTTTTATATTTAATAATGTGAAAAATTGTGATAATAGTTTTGCGACGATTGAGTTTGTTGCCATCTTCGGTTTAGTAACTCTTCAATTCGATAGTTGTAAAGCTCATGTTGTTGGTTAGTCATGTGATTTAAATCCATTCCCATTAAGCTTACTTCCTCGGCGGCGTCTTTTCTTTGCTCTTATCGTTTAAGCCTTTGATCTTCTGGAATTCACCTTTTCTCTTCTCTAATGCGGCTTTCTTCCTCGCGATTCGTCTTTTCTTCTTCATGGTTATTCCTTTCTCGTTCTTCCTTCCCGCAAAATACTAAACGCTCCATTTTATCGTGCATACCCTTTCTGCTTTGCATTTTGTTAAGCCAAATTAGTTTCATAAACTTCCAAATTTTTTTTTAGCTTTTCAAGTGGAGCATTTTTCACGTAAAGACTTTTATCATTTTCCTTCCTTTTTTTTATAATTTTGCTTCATTCCTTCCCGTAGGCCTATTTTCGTCATGACCTTCGATGTCAATAGAGGAAGAATCATTGCGAGGATTAATTGGAGAATATCCAATGTTATTAGTTGGATCGTAACGAGACCTTTGTGTATTTAAAGATGATGTATTCAAGTCAAACTTTATGTATTCTTTTAAATTTTGATAACACCTATCGAAAACAAAAGGTTTTTGTTTTTCTATTTCGTAACTGTCCCGAACATCTCTAATTTGCACTAAAGGAAAACATAATAAAATATATAAATTATTCGTGCAACAATAAATGATTAATATTGAAAAAATATCACCTCGTATGTAATTTACCCAATCTATTTCATTTGTACTGCTTCCTTGATTATTCATTGCATGAGAACTTTGATATATATATATCATTACGTATTTACTAATTGTCGTATATCGCGATTTGAGAGAGCATGGTATTTTTTTAATTGTAATACTCGGCTGCTTATGGTATATTGATGCAACCGATTCCCATAGTCTTTGACCAGTTTGATTAGCACAATTTACGGGATCGATACTTACTTAGATATAAGCTCAATAAAGAGCTTCATCTTCAAATGAGGACATATTTGTTCCACGAGATCTAAACAAAATTAAATTGATAGATAAAAAATAATATGTTTGAAGTTAAACAATGGAGGAAGAGCAAGCTCATTGTAACGAAGAAGCTTAGTAAAATAATGGAAGGAATGAAAATGTAACAGAAAAAATTTAAAATACAACCCTCATATGACATCTGATGTGTCGTGGCAGCCAAATGCCTTGCACGACACATCATGTGTTGTGCCATCATGTGTCGTGCTATATATAATATTGTCGAGTTGCAAGCATAACTATGCTTTAGCTTTTTTCCTCAAAATTTACCCTACTACACAGTGCAGTGGGGCAGCTGCATATGCATATTTAAGCAATCTAAATTATGCACTGCAGATGGCCTAAGGAATACAAAACATGTAAAATAATTATAAACACATAATATGTCTTCGGTATTAAGTCTGTCATTAATGAAATGTAAATAAGACATAATATATAAAATTGTTATTTTCCAACCTAAATATATTACTTAAAACTAAAAAAACGACAATGAGCCAACCCCAATAAATAGTTATATATGAATTTGAAAGCATATAACAATGGGAGCAACTGATGAATTATATTCAATATGTTATACTTCGTATTTTGCAAATATATTATGCAACCACAAAAAAAGAAAAATGATCATTCACTATAAAAAAATATAAAGAAAATCATTTATTGAATAATAATAATAATAAATGAAAAACATAAAGCACATGAGCCACAACAAACAAAAATGGGGTAGAGATGAGAGCTTAAGGCGCCTAACGAATAGAAAGTTGTGGTGGAAGGAAATTGCCATGGCATCAATATATTAAAGGCCCCTCTCATTTTCAATTCATCCCTTTTATCTGTATGTGACTTAGAATATTATGTAAATAATCGTGGATGCATCAAACCACCACCGTATGGTGTGGAACTATCAAATTGACGAGGTGGAGGAAAATATGAGGGATCTATGAACAAATCACTCAAAACTCAATATAAAAGATAGAGAGAGAGAAAACATAATTCGGTAACGTTTTCGAAGAATGTTTTCCTTTTTCATGAAAATTCAAATATGATTTTCCGAGAACGAAAACAGTGAAAATGAATATTACAAGTTGGTGAAAACGTCAATGCTTTAAACTTGAATTCGTTTTCGAAAACGTGGTTTTTGTCAATCTTTCCGTTTTTTTTCTAAAAACGCTTATTTTTTCCTTTTTATTTCAAATATATTTACAAGTTTAAGTAATGATTCATGGTTCTTTCTTTTTTTCTTTGGTAAAGTTGACAAATATCCATGATTAAAATGGAACAAATACAATTAGGCACTAGGGTCATTTAGCCATATAATTACTATATTAAATTAGAAATATATAAATGTAATTTTTGCACTTGGGTTGTTCGCTAATTTGAGAAACGAGGTAGGTTTGAGTAAAGAGACCCTTAGAATAATGACACTGACTTGGAGCATGTTAAGCAAGTAAGTTTACACTTACTCGATTCATGTCAAGCAAGTAGTTAAGGTAATATGCTTAAAATTCATATACATTTTTTAAACATGGCTTAAGTGCATTTATTCATAGTAAAATGTGAGATTGAAGGCATCATAGTAAGTTCCTTTGTTATTCATTCTAGTTTATCCAGTTTGTGCATGAGAGAGATTGCTTGAGTTGAGCTCGTCATAGTTAATTTTATCGCAGGATGTGGAGTGATTAATGTTAATGATGTTTAATTATAGAATCCCATATATGGTCACATTTTCATGAAAGGTCCATGATAACATATTTTAATACAATAATGACACATTTTATCACCATAACCAATGGTAACGACAATATTATAATTAATTGTATTGAGATGTGACATATGTACCAATATCAATATACATATAATAAAATTAAATTGTTTCCTAACATTGATTGTTTACGAATTTGGTATTTGCATTTCTATCTATTGTTTCCTAATTTGAATTTCTTTTTATCTTTATTTTATTCATTGAAAAATTCCAAAATTCTCTACAAAATTATAAAACTTTTGGAAAAATTATTTACAAATTTTAATTAAATTTAAAATTTTCAGTGCAAATTTGAAGTGAAATTTACAAATTTCTTTGCAGATATTTTTGTGAAATTTACAAGTTTAACGGCAAAATATGAATCACGATGAAATTTACAAATTTCACTGCAAGTTAGCAAGAAAATTTTATGTGAAATTTACAAGTTTAAGGGTAAAAATATGAATCGCATTGAAATTTTTCACTACAAGCTTGAAGTAGAATTTACAAATTTCACTGCATGTTATCAAGAAAATTTTATGTGAAATTGACTAATTTAATAGAGAAAATATGAATTGTAGTGAAATTTGTGAATTTAATGGAAAAAGTGCTAATGGACGAAAAATATTACAAACAATTATTTCATAATTTGCATTTTTATTTATCTTTATCGTAAATTTTCAACTATACAAGTATTTTATAAAATACTTGTGTAGTATTAAAAGTATTTATTTATTTTTTATTGGAAAGAACGTAATGTTGCATTATTGAATTTTAAATTTTGTAAATTAAAAATAATGATAAAGGGTTATTTTTGTCCATGATAATGTGAAGTTGCCAAGAAAGGAGTTTTGATTGAAAAAGTTTATCCTCATCATCTAAATCCATATGTCTAAAATATTTATCACAGAATAATCCTTAAATATATTTAATTAATGGTTGAAATTCACAAGGTAATAAATAGAGATAATGTGTTATAAGGCCTCGCTCCCTAATGTTTTATAACTCTAAGGACGGACTCATGTTTAATAAAAGGAAGTAGTACTAATTTCATATTTTGGTTTTACAATAAGGACACTTTTTCATAATATTAATTTATTTTAAGGAAAATGATAAATGTTGATGGACAAAAATACCCTACTATATCATTTATTCTAATTATACAAAAGACATAGTATTTTCTCTATTACATATACATAGTTTAGAGAAAGAAAACAAAGAACAAGGGAAAGGGAGAAAATAATCGCAAGAGAGGAAAGAACAAGGCCGACGACGAGAAGTTGTCTCATCAATAATCTCACTTTTTCCACCACCACCACCACCTGACTCTCCGATCATATCGCTAAGAGGAGTGTCGTTCTCATCATCTTCTTCTTCTTTTTTCTGGATATGCAATCGTAAAACATATATAACTTTTGATCGAACCGTTGGATTTTGCTGATTGTTGGGTATGTTGTTTGGAAGACAAAGTTAATATAATTACGTAAAAAATCAAGACGATCGGAGGTCGTTTTGCTATCAAAATCGGCCAATTTCGACAGCCCAGCGGGATTTGAAAAAAAATACGATCTTAACTCTTTTTTTTTCGAACCCTACGTCAATTCATATATATATACATATAAATAAATTTAGTGAATGTTGATCTCATCAATTTTGTTATTCTCTGTTTTGTAATGGTGCTAAATACATTTAGCACTTTGTCCAGGTGGTTCTAAATGCATTTAGCACCTTCTTTTGGTTGTTGTTCAAGTGATACCAAATGGATTTAGCACCTTCTAGTTGGTGCACCTTCTTCTGGTTGTTGTTCAGGTAGTGCACCTTCTTTTGGTTGCTGTTTAGGTGATACTAAATGCATTTTGCACCTTCTTTTGGTTGCTATTTAGGTAGTGCTAAATGCATTTAACACCTTCTTTTGGTTGCTATTCAGGTAGTGCTAAATGCATTTAACACCTTCTAGTTGCTGTCTAGGTGGTGCTAAATACATTTAGCACTTTCTGGTTGTGGTGCTAAATACATTTAGTACATTCTGGTTGCTGTTAGTGTTATAATAAGATGTGAGATATTATAAGGAATAGGTATTAGTGTCTTTTTGGTATAGTGTCCTTAATTTACACAACTAATTTTTAAGTGTTTTTTATAATTATATTATTATTAGAATGAGCCCTTTATGCCTAATTGCCTTTAATAAATAAGACTAATATAACATGGGTAAAAGAAAGAGGGCAGGGTGTAGACAATTAAAATGAGTATTTTTTTTCTTTTTTTTAGGTGGTAAAATTAAGAGATGAGTATATAACCAAACCTCTTGGCCCAGTGATATAAGGCTGCCACCATGCACCACGAGCTGGGATTAATCGAGTTGCGCAAAATTTGAAAAAAAATATATATAAAATCACCAATTATTAATGTGTGTTTGTAACGACGCATATTTGCAAGTCAAAAGATTAGCTCAAATATCTCTTTCACCAAAGGCCCCCGTGCTCCTTGTTATTGTTCGAAAAACAAAAAAAGAAAGACATATACACAATTGTTAAAGCACTGCTTAGTTGTCAAATAATATACAGTACAGACTCAATAAAATAATATTCGATAAAATAACAATATTAATAAATTAATAAAAAAAAATTGGTCCTAACTCGGGCCTAATAGCTAAATTAATATTTTTGCTAAATTTATAAGATAATACTTTTTGACAAGGTTTTTTTAAGTTCATTAGTTACATAAATTAATAATTTACCTTTTCAGACATACTATCATAGCTAATCAAAATATGAGTACAATGAAAAATAATATAATTTTTGTCATGTACTAATACTAATAATAATAATAAGAAGAAGAAGAAGAAGAAGAAGAAGAAGAAGAAAAAGCACATGAGAGATCGTACGATACTTAATTTTGGATGATCAAATGATAATATAATTGCTCAATTAAATTTATAAGAGATAAACATTTAAATATCACAATATTAGAAACATAAATCTTTCAAATTATTTATAAAATGATAATATAATTTACTTAATTAAGTTTATAGGAAATCAAATATATGGAAGACCAATATAACAATATTGGAAATACAAATATTTTGGTAAATTAATAAATTATCGATAAAACAATAATTTATTAATGTATCGATAAATTAAAATCTCGTTTAATTAATAAAATTGGCCGGTCATAACCTTATTAATTTAAACAGTTTTTACTGTATGTATATAACTATTTTCACACACTGCTTAGCTCAAAATATTTATGGAGTCAAAATTAAGATTTTCATATATTTGGGCCCCTTTTGATAATAAGATGGAAAATGGCAAGAAAAACAATGTAATTTGTTGAGAAGTTGGAAGATAAGTTGAGAAGTAATGCGAGAATTTTTTTTCCTATAGAAAAAATTTCTTTGCATGGCTGTGTTATTTTTTTTTTTTCACAAAATATAAAGGAAGATAGATGACGTATACTCATAAAAGTGAGTATGATAGATAGTATCTAACAAAATCCTTAAATTTATTTTTCAATTTATCATACAAATTAATTGATTTTGCTATTATTTTTTTATCTTGTTATCAAACGAACCATTAGAAGAATTAATGTTAACTTTAAATTAATCAATAATAATAAAGTAAAGTATTTAACATTATTATATTTCAAAATAAAAAAGGACATTATTTAATTTTGAAAAAAATATTAGACTAGTAAAAAGTGAAAATGCTATACAAAGTGCCCTTGTCAGTGCATCCATACTTGGTATGATAAATTAGAAAATTTATCACAACGGTGTCCACACTGTCAGATATTGGACTCACAAACTTAGTCTTGTATATTAATAAAGGTATAAATTTGCTATACTGTTAAGTTTTATTCATACAAACAAATATCCCTTGTATAAGACCAAAATAACTAAGTACGCTCGAATCACGAAAATAAAAAACAATCAAACAAGCACGACATATTTAAATGAGTCATACGAACTTGACATGCTTGTATGATTCATATGAGCTTGGGATGCTTGTATGAAGCAATTGTTTTATTTAAGATAACTAGTTTGCAGTTTGCGCGATGCGCAACTGATTTATATATATATATTTACAACTATGGTAAATAATTAAATGAAAAAAATCTAAAGAGGAAATTTTGAAAATAATAGAAAAATATAAGTTTATGGTTGATTCTTATTTTAAGAAAAAAATTATTTTTTTCTAATACACTAATTATGTTTCAACAAAGAAATATGAATCACACCTTAAAAAGGTATATTATAATTTTATGTTTCAAAAGTACAATGTTTGGGTTCCCCAACCCATATCTCCTTCCATTTAAACCACCCGATTCTTATTCACCACTTGTATGGAAACAAAAATCATAGACTAATGTAATGTATATTCTAGAAAATAACATATGTATAATTTTATATATCTATTTGACAATATAAGAACCTATTTTGAAATGGAATATACTTATGATGGCTTGATGCAGATAATAAGTATAATTTTGCTTTCATTGCTATGTGTTTTGTGAAAATATAAAGGGAATAATCTAATTACCAATACTCATATACTCACATCTTTAGTAGTTCATTCAAATGGAATAAAGAAGTACATTGTACTTTTACTCATTTTTCTTTGTATATTAGTTTCTTGCTAAAGTTAATAATAATAAAGTTGTAAACAAAAATTATTTTGAGAGGCAAAATATAAGAATATACAACTAACAATTATGTGAATTTAGTACAACCATCATACATTATAAATTTATGTGCAAACATAAGTGAATGGTACCTCATGCATGTATGAATGTTCCAAACTCTAAAATAAGATTAAAAAATGGTTCAAAATATCTCCCTATACTACCATAAGATTAATAAGATGTAAGTACTGAAATTGTAAGAAATAAGAAACAAAAGGAGCAAATTTAAGCTTTTCATCTCCTTTATATGCACATCTAGAAGACCATGTACAATAGTAACCAGTCTAATCACTTTGCCTAAAAAACTTGTAAAATATGAATAAAATTCATGATAATTACAAAGAAATATATATAAAATTGAGAGTAAGATAATTATTCGATAATGTTTTCCCATCATTGAGACTTTTTACATAGTATAAAAAATTCCAATGCACATTTAAACATCATAAATCTTATAATTAATCCCATAAAGCCTCATAAAATTTTACGTTACACAACAATTAATTATCATAAATATACACAATTAATTTTATATTTCATAACCTAAAATATTTATTATCTTTATTAAAATTTTGAATATAAAATTTCTTTTTGTATACTATAAAAAAGAGAGTAATTAGAAACCGTTTGATATGGGAGAAAGAGTATTTAGAATGAAATCATATGAGGGAGATTTTGAATCTACTATTATATAAAGTTAAAAGCTATTTATGTGGCACTAAACTCCTGTCAGGTTTAATCTTATGATCTTGCTCCTTTAGGCTTTAATTTCACAATATATATATATATATATATATATTATTAACGCAAGTAGTGGAGATTAAAAAATTGAGCATTATAAGAATTATAAAGGGCCTTCAACCGCTGTGATGGAGAAAGAAACTGTCGAGAGAGAGATTAGACGGGGCTAATTATGAAGACGTGTTAATAGCACGCTACCTGTACAATGTAGTTTATCCATTTTACTAATTATATAATAATATAAATGAAATTAGATACGAAATATTCAATTATTAAAAATTTGAGAACAAATTAGATAAATTAAAGCACATTTATTTTGTGCCACAAGTCATGCTCTCATCAAAAGAGAGCATTTTACTTTATATTATTATTATTATATATGTACATTATATATAATATGATATGATACTCCAAGCTTAAAATAAATGTACGAAGCAATTGTTTTTTTCAAGGCAACACTCCAAACTTAAAAGCAAATTATATGAAACAAAATTAATTAGGGCTATGTTCTTTTCGTGTGATTTTAAGATAGAATTTGATAAATAACATGATTTATGTAATTTATGAATGTTTTTTAGGATAAGTTTTGGTATTTTAAAATTCCGTCAAATTTTGAAATCCTGGTTTCAAAATCCATTTAAAAAGTAGGGATTTTGAAATATCCCGTATTGAATTACAAAGTTTGAATCTAATCCATCTCTTTTTAATCATACTTCTTCTCCATTATTGGTTAACTTTTTATTTCTAACAAGAATCAAACTTAAACTTAACTTACATTACTGTATTTTTAAAAAAAAAGAATGCCTAAATTGAAAATCACCAAATTTTAAAATCCCATATTTCTAAATCTTATGATTTATCAAATTCCATAATTTCAAAATTTTGTAAAAGACCACAACTATACGAGCTTGGGATGCTTGTATGACCATTTTGTATCATATGGTGTAGTCTCACTCTAAACTAAAAACTATGGTGTAATTTGATAACACCACATAAAATTAAAAGCTTAATTTTCTCCACTTAAATTGATTTTTTTTTGTCAAAAGTTTTAAGTGGTAAATTCTCAACTCAAAATTAAAAACTTAATTTAAAGATTGTAAAATATATATTTTACCATCTTATATTTGAATAAATTATCATACTGTCCATCAAGCTTTAACTTTACTTTTAATTTTTAATGGCAACATTGTCATATTAAAAAAAATTAATTTTTAAATGTCTTATATTTAAATAAATAATATTTTTTCAGATATAATTTTTAAAACTAAACAAATATTTTTTTTAATTTTAATTTTCAATTTAATTTTCTTTATCCAACACCACCTAAATTTATAAATTAGTCCATTAAATTAGCCAGGCCGGTTTGGGATAACCCGGGTAATTCCGTCCTTTTAGAAAGGCCTCCTTTTTTCGTATTCTGTCATATTTTGTGCTTCTTCTTCGAGGTCCTTCTTTCGTTCTCTCTCACTTTCGTTCTCTCTCTCAACAAGCCCTAGCCCTAATTTCTCTCCGTTCTGAATCGATCTTGAAGAAATAACGAATAAGAATGCAGCATCAGAGGCTGAAGCAGCAACAACAACAGCAGGCCTTGATGCAACAAGCCGCTCTCCTTCAACAGCAGTCCCTCTACCATCCTGGCCTCTTAGCTCCGCCCCAGGTTAGACAATTTCTTTTTCTATTCATCTGCATTTATGCATACGAGAGGATTCATATTATTTATATCTGTCGTTTTGGTTGATGCGATTGCCATGTTTGTATTTGCTATTGATTGATCGATCCCAAGGGTTTTATGTTCGCGGTACCGGAATTTTGAGTTATTTGGAAATTGACATATATTAGCATTATTTTTCAGGCATTGCTTGAGATATAGCATTTTGATTTGCTTTATATTATATTGTTTTGTTTTTGGTGATGTGGTTCGGAGGCTTTGTGTTTCTCTCCGAAAGTGACGGTTTTCATTCTGGGAAGAAGGCTAAGTGAAATTTGAATTCTTGGTTTTTGGTTTTTTTGAAGTAACGTGCCAAAAAAGGAGGTTTTTTTTTGTTCCCTTAGTTCTCTAGATTCATTTTTATCTTTGGGGGTAAAGGGAGTTTCCATTTATATTTATGAGATAGATTCTTGTTTTCCACTTGATGTAAATGCTTTATCTATGTGTGATTTTGCGCATGCCTTGGTGCATCTTTAACACCTTGTTGCCTGGGTTAACCTTACTAGGTCAAGGTGCATTGTCATGGGTTCTTATCTGACCACCTGAGGGCTGCGTAGCTCATATTCTGTTTGTCAGAGTGATCGGAACTTCACTATCATAAGATCTTAAAATAATAGGAGTTCCAACATGAATACAAAAAGTTACCGAGGAACTTACCTCAAGTCAAGTGAACTAGCACTGTGTTGAGCTATGTTTTTATACTAACTCAATGGGTTAACATGTCAATCCCTTGGGTAAGGTTGGGATGGGTTGAAACTAGGTAACTACTTGGGGTCCATTACCAGGAGGGTGATTTCATGTTCGTATAAGTACTTTTTCAATGAGCAGTGGCTTGGCTTGGGCTGGTCACCAGTGAACATACAATTCGGGGCTATGTCTACAAAAGCACAAGAACTAAGCCAATGCATGTTACCTGTTCAGCCAAGATTTGAACTCACCTGGAGCTGGTAGGGAATTATATTATTTTTTTCTTTGAGTCTGAGTGATCTGTTTGATTTGGATATTTCTTTGTTTTCACTGTCATTTTTTCAGTGGAGAGTATGCCTTAGTTGTAGTTCCCTCTAAGATTTTTTTTTCCTCTTCCTTGTGTTTTTTTTTTTAAATTGCTATTGATGTGGGTAGACATAGTAGGGACATTTTCCCTTCATTTTTGGTTATTTTTTGTTTAGTTTTTTTCTTTTTTCATTTCTTTAAATTTTACAGATTGAGCCAATCCCAAGCGGAAATCTGCCTCCTGGATTTGATCCAAGTACATGCCGCAGTGTGTGAGTGTTGTTCAGACCTTTTTTTTTGTTTCTTTTTTTTCGTCTTCTTCAAGTTTGCTGTCTCACTCACATGTTTGAACCTTGAAGACAGTTTACGTCTATAATAGGATGTAACGATGTATCTGTACCAATATTCCACTCGTGGATGTATGTCTCTAATTCCTAAAAAGAGTACCCCTAGTTTGAAGTATTTCCAGTTTCTAGCGCATATCCGATACTTTGGTCATGTATCCAATACTTGTGAGATACTTTAGAGTGCATTATATATAATGTGTCATTTATGAAATTATAATTGTTCTATAATAGTATATTGTTATAACTCTGCAAGTATATCTATATGGTATATGCATATCTTGAGGTTTTGTGGTGTCGTTATTTTCGTATTGTATAAGATACAATATCCATTTCATATTGATACTTCAAATAATATGCTTATGCAGTGTGTCAATCATGAATTTACTGCCCTTGGCAAATTCCAAAACTATGTGATGCTTACATGTTTCAGTTGTTTGTGCTCTTGTGCATTGATAACCTGGGGCGATTCTTGTAGCTAAATTTATTTTTCTTTGTTTTATTTTTTCATTTTTTTACCACTACTAGTTTTTATATTTTTGAGAGAATGCAGGTATGTGGGGAACATTCATACGCAAGTGACAGAACCACTGCTTCAAGAGGTTTTTTCTAGTACTGGTCCTGTTGAGGGCTGCAAGCTCATTAGAAAGGAGAAGGTAATCTTTATATGCATAATTTTGCTACATTACATGATTGTCTTCTATCATGCCACAGCATAAAAAAAGACGAATTGGGGCAGATGATGAGCTTAATTTTGTTTATTTTTTTGCGCCCTTGCAATTTACTGCCATGTATTGATCATGTTGTTGAGATTTTTATTTTTCTCTGTCTGTGCAGTCATCCTACGGATTTATTCACTACTTTGATCGAAGATCCGCTTCACTTGCTATAATGTCTCTTAATGGAAGACACCTGTAAGTAGATGTGTAACATGTACACCTTGGCTTGGTTCTGCTCTTATATCCTATGCTATAATTTGCAGGTTCGGGCAGCCAATTAAAGTCAATTGGGCATATGCCAGTGGACAGAGGGAGGACACGTCAAGTATGTTCATATTTTGTGTTTGCATAGCAGAGACTTTGTAATTGTTTAAAATTTAACAGTATATACTTTCCAATGGTATTTTATGTTAATGCTAGCTTGTTGTGCAGGTCACTACAACATTTTTGTTGGTGATCTCAGCCCTGAAGTTACTGATGCTATGCTGTTTGCCTGCTTCTCTGTTTATCCCAGTTGTTCGTAAGTCTGTCTGTCTCTCTCTCTCTCTGTCTGTCTCACACACACACCGAAAAAAGGAATTGGATCAAATTATTGTTTTAGTCTTGTGGAATATTGGGTTCTTTGGCTCTTTTGGTGTGAAAATGGGGATGCTAATTGGGCATGTTGTGCTGATCATAGTGACGCAAGGGTTATGTGGGACCAGAAGACTGGGCGTTCAAGAGGGTTTGGCTTTGTTGCATTCCGGAACCAGCAGGTACTAGTCTGAATTTATTTTGACCACTTTCAGTTCATTTTCTACTGTAATTATTTTTGTATCATAAGGTAATCCCTCGTCTTTTATCCAGGATGCTCAAAGCGCAATAAATGATTTAACTGGTAAGAATGAAGTGAGACTGCTCTACATTAATTCTTATTGCACATACCTCCAGTTACTGGTATATTGAATATAAAGAGTTAGCTCCAGGCTGACTACACATACCAGAAATTTTGCTCTAGCGCAAATTTGATTCCAATACGGAAATATTTCTTTTAGATTGTTGAGTTCTTTCTTACCTGTTTCTGTTTAATGTATAAGATTTTCAATTGTCGCTTCACTGTACAGGAAAGTGGCTTGGCAGTAGACAAATACGTTGTAACTGGGCTATGAAAGGTGCTGGTATGAATGATGACAAGCAAGGCTCAGATACCAAAAGTGTTGTAGAACTAACAAATGGCTCTTCAGGTAAGTTTGCGAAAATTGGAACCATAACTAGAACTTAATGAAATGATATTGACAACTTTAGTGATTAAATTTGATCTCTGAATTTATTGCCTTCTTTCTGACATATTCAAAGGTTACTGTGAACGTGAAACATGTAGTTTGTCTAACTGGAAGCTAAACAGTATAACACTTAAAAAGTATCCAATATTTGTTTACTTGGAGTTGTGCTGGTGCTGATTTCCGATATTTATTCTGGTTAACCAAGTCTTTAAGCTATGCTCTTGCAGAAGATGGTAAAGAACTGACAAATAGTGATGCTCCTGAGAATAACCCACAGTACACTACTGTTTACGTGGGGAATCTTGCTCCCGAGGCAAGAAACCATCCTTTTCTCCTGTTTGAAGTGGTTGTCGTTTTCCTTTTTCCTTTTTCTAGGTTCTTGAAAGTTTTCAAAAATTACTTTCGACTGACCCAAGTATACGGTTTATCTACATAACATTCCGTAGAAGTTACTGCTTTTGAAATCTTGTATTTCATGGTAAAAATGTGTTTTGACTTTGTTCAGGTAACTCAGCTTGACCTTCATCGCCACTTCCATGCTCTTGGTGCTGGCGTACTTGAGGAAGTCCGTGTACAGCGTGATAAGGGGTTTGGTTTTGTGAGATACAGTACCCATGCTGAGGCAGCATTGGCTATTCAGATGGGAAATTCTCAGTCAATTCTTTGTGGCAAACCGATTAAGGTGTGCCTTTTGGTATTCTATATAATAATGTGCTCTGCAACTTTATCGTTTAGGTTTGTAGTGTATGAAGCATAGACGCAACACGCGTTTCGACACAACATGCGACACGCAATTTTTTCAAAATGTAGGACACGACACGTGGGGGAGACACGTTCTTAAATAATTATATATATATATGCAATGAACATTTAAGAATTCCACCACCCTTGTTTCTATTGTCAACATCCCTTGTCGTGTAATCCCAAAGTGGCTTAGTTGCCTCATCCTTAGTTGATGTTGCAGTGGATGTAGCACTAGAAGAAACACTAGGACTCTAGGAGTAGTAGTGATCTAAATCAATTATTAAGTATTAGAGACTTCAAATCCAAGTGCTCCAACAATTATTTAGGTTAGTTCTGTTTCATATGGAAAAGAATTAATGGTGTACTTTTCCACATAATTCAAATCCAAGTGCTTTAACATTTTTGAAAATAGATCAATTTCGGAAATTATTAAATTAATCAAGCTTTATCACTTATTTCTCGCAGATCCGCATAATTCAAATCCAAGTGCTCTGATTAATTTTCGAAATAAAGCAATTTCGAAAATGATTAGATGAATCAAGCTCTATCAATTACTTGGTACTAAACCTGCCCCATTTAAAAATACTATGTAGAGAGAATAAGACGGCTGCTGTAAAACACAGAGCAAGTCGTCGATGGAGATAGATAGATGGGGAGGGAGAGAGAGTGTAGCGTGCCTTTTATGGGATGCTGGAGAGAAGTCGTCAATGGCTGAGAGTTGGGGCTAGGGTTTTGTTTCGATGGTGGCTGGGGGTTTTACGGGGAAGAGAAAGATTGAGATTTGCTATCGCAGTTGTTTTATTTAAGTTGTATTATTATTATTATTATCACCCTATATATTTTTAATTATTTCTAATTTGACCCCTTTTTACGTGTCCGACAAAAAAAATATAATAAAATATGAACTTATCGGGCAAGGCACACAGCCTTGAAGAGAGTTTACGTGCATCATAGTTTATAGTGTTCAGATTCTAGGCAGTCAACTTTTCTGGTAAGTGCATAGCAGTTACTTGGTTGGTATATACATACTTACATTGGGTCTCTTTTAGGATGAATTTCTTGGTAGACTACAAAATCTTGGCACACACTAGGTCAGAAGGAGAACATTAGCAATCCCTGTGTTCTTTCTGCAGATTGCACACTTGATAATTATCCTTTACTCTAGATATCCCCCCATCCTCGTACCACATATGTATACGCAAAAGGGAAAAAACTCAGTCTCTGACTACCCCCTTGTTCTTTACAATATAAGTAACCTAACAAACGTCTTCCTCCAGTTATGTGGCGAATTTTGGATTAGTGATTCTGTTACATTTGCATTTTCTCCGCTTCATTTTGAACAGACATGTATTACTGGGGAACTTTCTAGGATGAGCACATGGGAGTTATAATCTTACTTGATTCTACTAAGCAATAGCGAAGGATTACTAGTTTAGAATCTGATTTAGTTCAAACATGCTACAATTGTATCTCATTTACCAGTCTTATGTTTTTAAGAATTAAATTATGGGGTAATTGAGTGCATTTAATTTTTTATTTTTTTTTATGCTTTTAGTGTTCATGGGGTATTAAGCCCACTCCACCAGGAACAAGCTCAAATCCACTTCCCCCACCTGCACCAGCAACTATGCCAGGCCTTTCAGCTACTGACCTTTTGGCCTACGAGCGACAACTAGCAATGAGCAAGATGGGTGGGGTTCATGCCCTTATGCACCCTCAAGCGCAACACCCCATTAAGCATGGATCTATGGGTATGGGTGCTGCTGGAGCTAGCCAGGCCATATATGATGGTGGTTTCCAGAATGTTGCCGCTGCTCAGCAACTCATGTACTACCAGTGAGAATATGCAGTTGAATTATATATTCTTCTGGCTTTGTGGGTCTTTGGTTGAGTTCTTAATATAGTAGGAGTCATTTTTTTTTAATGGCTTGCCTTTCTCAGTTGTGGGATTGTATTGCAGTCCGTAACATAATGTGTTTGCCATGTGTACCGATACATATGTTTTACTTTTGTTTTTGTTTTCTTTCTTCTGTTATTTAGGGATGGGTGACTATCATTTACTGAAGTTGCTTCTAGGATTGTTAATAGTTTCCTTCTGAAGTTTTGCTAATATTTTGGCGTAATGGTTTTTTGAGGGTTATAATATTTATTCGAACATTCTGGAGAGTTACTGCTCTGGATTTGTTTTGATCTCTGTATTGGGTAATATGAAATGAGAAGAGTTAAGTGATTCGTGCTTCTAGTTTTTATCAGATCAATGATTATGGGCTCTTTTGTAAAAGTGCATGGTGGATGAATTCATAAAAAGCATCTTCCTGCAATTATTTTCTGTAGTTGCATTGTTGGATATACAAAATTCTAAACTCTTCAGCATGTACCATACCAACCATAGATAATTGCCCCTGGGTTTTTTGTAACAATTATTTTTGGTGCAGTACTTTACCTCCTACAGCCGGTCTCAAATTAAGAGTAGTTACATAAATTTCATTTAGAAGATCATCATACTGCTTGTTCATTCTTGAATAGAATTGAAGCAATATGATTCTCGAATTCAGATTTGCACTTCTCAAGTAGTGTATCAGTGTATATATATTGTTGACCCTCCTATTTGAGTTTCTGTTCCTTTCTTGAAAGATAATCATTGCATGTATAGGTTACGGCTTTCTAAGAATGAAATGCAATTCAACATCCTTCACTCAAATCATTGTGTTTACCAACGCAAAATTTGCTGAACATAATCAACTGACTTGTAACTTTTTGGTTAGAAAACTGAACCTATATCAGTGCATTTTGGTAGAACACAAGTTCTGAATCTGGAAAATGCCTTTGCCTGTATGGGGAATGATACGCTGCATTGTGCATTGGCTGTGATACTTTTGTTGGGTAGTTTACGCTTTGCTGAGAAATACATTGATGACTAAATTAGACTTCGACAAACTTGTCTTAATCATGAAATTTCTAATACCGGAAGGATATAAGACAATCCACTGGATATCTTTATTTCATAACACACCAAATACGTGACATTGCAAAAGCGAAAAATAGTTACTTTTAAAAAAGCCGTCTGCAAGACAACTGTTACTAATTCTGATTTTCCAATTCTGAATAGTCAATATTAACAGGAAGCTGCATCAGTCTGTTTGTAACCTCGCAATGTACCGGTCATAGTAAATGCCGGCTCGCTCCAGATCTCCAAGCTCTGTATAACAGTCTGCTATTGCTCCATAGGCTTCTGTGTTTCCAGAATCCTCTCCCCCTCTTTCTGATATTTCCAGAACCATTGAGTGGTATTTAATAGCTTCTTTGTACTTCCCCTGCCTTTGTAATGATGCTCCTATTAGCACAAGAAAAAATCATAACATAAAAGATGTGACAATCCATAGATATACTTGACACCCTACAGAACAGAGGATTATTATTAGAAGATCACTGAGTTCATGAAGTTCTCCCACATCATTTTTTTTCCCTTTAATTATCACCAGCATTGTTGAAGAATGCTAGAAATTCTTCTTATGATTCCACAGAGAGTAACGCTATTCTGCCAATTGATGTGGCAGTTCCAATGGTCAGAAAATGGTTGAAAGTAGTAATATACCTAAGCATGTCCTCTATTCATTAATTTCGGGTTTCAAGTACTAAGAGGGACAAAGCTGAGACAAGAGTACAACTGACCTAAGCCCCTAGCAGCCTTCTTCTCCTCTATTGGATCTTTTACTGTCTGAGCAAGCTCGAGAGCCGTCTTAAACTCCAAGTATGCCTTCTCTGGATCTTGATTTCTCAGAAAAGTCTTTCCATTCTTAAGGCGATAAATTAGATCCTGCTTCCGAGGATCAACAATTACCTCATTCTCTATTATCCTAGTACCAACAGGAGCATAACTCAATGTGGGTGCATAAGACTCGATCTTAGCTTGTTTTCTTAAAGCTGCATTTATCTGGCGTAGCTGTTCATTCAGCCGCTTAAGTTCTCCTTTCCTCTGTCTTGCAAGCAATCCTGTAAGGCAAGTATAAATTACTCGGAAGGACAATTAAAAAATTATGCATAATACATTTATACAAGACATAGGTTCCAAATCATCGGATATTGGGTCTTTCAAATCTGCACTTTTTAGAATTTCTCAAGATGGTTTCTTTATGTAGAACAATCTACATACATTTGACAACATGGGGAAATGAAGTGGAAAAAGGGCAAACATCCTAACACTATGGCTCCGTTTGATAACAACCTGAAAAAGGAAAATAAAAATATTGGATTTGGTAAAAAGTTGGAAAATAAATTGAGGCGTGTGATACTGTGATAAGATATTCTCTATTTTATACTCATTTTATGAGTAAATGTTCTCCATCTTTCATAATTTTTTGTGGAAAATTCTTTTTCAACTACCAAAAAAATAAATTCCCCATAGAAAATGCCATAAAGCAAGAAAATATCTCACCACATGTCTCAACTTATTTTCCAACTTCTCACAAAAATCAACACTTTATATTTTCATTTTCCATGTTGTTATCAAACGGATCCTATAAGTAGTGAAATATTACAAGTTAAGACCACAGCTTTTAGCCAACAAATGAGTAACCATACTCAAAAGCAGCATGACTTAAAGTACCTTACCTCCAACAGCGGCTCCTACAAGTGCTACAAATAGCAGCAAGGGCATGTTGAATACAGATGTATCACCCTCACATGTTTCAGCCAGTGCTTCCAAAGGTGTGGATAATATCAAGGCAGTAGAAACAATAAGAGCTATTGAAGTAGATCTTATAAGCACCATTTCCTGCCAAAGTGATATAAATGACAATAATAAAAAACTAATCAGTACGAAAGAGGACTTTAAGACTCCGATTGATAATAACATAAAAAAAATAAAATAAAAACAACTTGACTTGAGTAAGAAGTTGAAAAATAAGTTGAGTCATGTAATGAAATACACTCCATCTCAGACTCGTTTTATGAGTAGATGTCCTCCATTTTTCATAATTTTTTGTGAATTTTTTTTTTCTCCTCAACCACCAAAGAAATTTTCTCCATGAAAAAAGTAACAAGGTAATAAGACATCTCACTACATGTTTCAACTTATTTTCCAACTTCTCACAAAAATTAATTGTTTTTATTTTCCTTTTCAATGAAAAATGAAAAGAAAAACAATTAATCTGGGTGAAAAGATAGAAAAATAAGTTGAAGCATGTGGTGAGATGCTTTCCATTCCATACTCATTTTTGTGAGTACATGTCCTCCATCCTTCTTTATGTTTTGTGGAAAAAAATTCTTCACCACCACCCAAAAAGAAAAAAATTCCACGGAAGAAGTCAAAAAGTAAGAATTAATCTCACCACATCTCTCAATTTATTTTCCATATTCTCACCTAAATTAGTTATTTCTCTTTTCATTTTCCATGTTGCTATCAAACGGAACTCAAGTGTTCATATATAGATTGAAACCTTGAGTATAAGAAACAATTTAGATCACAAATCAAACATTCCAAAGTTCCATTTACTTCACGTTAACCGCTCACCCATTTTTTCTCCCTCGCACATTATGGATGCTCTTACGGTTGTAACATTTTTTTGCTTATGCAGCTTTTGATGAATCCAATGAAACACGATTGGCTGGCAGTTTAGAAGAAGAAAGGTGCAATATGGGATGACTCACCATCGTACCTGATGCTCAGCAAGGTGTTTAACAATGGCATTATGTGGTGGCACTTGACCAAGATCATAAGATCGCTCCCCAGTCTTCATATCCATAAATTGATCGCCCATAGCTCTGTAAATGTTGTCTAATGGTCTGTTGGAAGCGGACCCGAAGGATGATATGAACTTTTTCACTTTGAATGAAAGAGATTCCAGCTTTCCTGATCTTAAAAATGTGTTTACAGTTCAAAAGCATGCTATAATATCTCACATATAGTGAATCTACGTAGCTGGTACAGCTTTTGCAGCAATCACAAGGAGGCCTACAAGAAACTAGGAAATGCATTTCATAGGATAGCCCATTGCTTGTGTATTCCATTTCGGATATTTTTTGATGTATACTCAATTTTGTATTAACATGATTAGTTGTAATGTTGGTAAAATTTGGTTTGCTATTAACTTGTATATAAATAAATGTGTATGGAAAGAAAATATATATATATATATATAAATGCTCTTGTAAGGGAATCTCTTACTTTAAGAACAATAAGAAACATCTATTTCAGGAGATAAAGGGATGAATTTTTTCAAGAAACTTGGTAGAGATGATCTCTATAATGAGCAGATCATCATCGCCCCAAAATTTCATCAAAAAATTCAAATAGTAAGTGGGTATAATGAAAATGTGATATATATATCATATTACGGACTTCTAAATTGAGTTTTTTTTTTGTTGAAAATTGGCTAAGATAATCTACTCATTATAGAGATATCTCCACAAAGATCCATGAAAAAATCCATTCATCCCTTAGAATAGACGGTCCTTATTGTTCTTAAAGTAAGGGATTCCTTACAAGAGCATTTCCGTATATATATAATAAGCATGGGTGTCCACGGTCCGGTTGTTGACCTTTGGACCGAACATAACCAGTGTGGTGGAATTGGTCCTTCAATATTTAAGCTTGGACCAGACTGAAACACCAACGTAGATTGGACAAGTTTGAACGGTCCGGTTTTGGTCGATCCAATTGGTCTGGGCTTTTTTCAAAGGGGCTTATTTTGTTTGGGCAAATTGGCAGCCAAAAAATATTACATAGCCTCGAAACAGTTGAAAATTGATCTCTTGGATTATATATATAATCTATATGCTTTTGTGTTATCATGTTGACTCTCCAAAAGAAGTAACGAAAAAAGGAGTTAAACCTCATCGCTCCTAAATTTGATATTCTTGTGCTTTATAATTAGAATCATGGACTTTTAAATATATATATATATATATATCCAGTCCAATCCTTGTTTTTAGCGGTAAAAAATTCATAGGACCCAAGATCGGACAGGACCATTTCGGTCCACAAAAATTTAGACCGAACAGTTGCATCTATAAAAACCAAAAAAAAAAAAAAAGAACTATAATTTAGTCCGGTCCGGTCAGTTCGGTTTTTGCACACCCCTCATAATAAGGGGCAACTGCTTCTAAATCTCAAAAATGTATAATGGGATAAAGAATTGTGGTTGAGATTTAAGATATTTTTTGAATGATTAACAGTGCCTTTGGCAAGAGTTACGACCTAGTTATATAATAAGGGGCCATGGTTTTTAAATCTTGAAAATGTACGCAGTACGGTACTATAGCCCTACGCCCACCTAGACACCACATGTCATGCCACCTCAGTACTTACATGGCATGTCCGGTGTTCAAAGGGTGCCAACCCCTTAAACCACCTAATCCTAAGAATGCCACCCCCTCAAGCGCACTTGAATAGCAGTCTACTTTAAACCCGAGGGTGTCAACCCCTTGCACTTATAGGCCCATGGTCTATATGAACTTGGAATACCACCCCACAAGGTGGCAAGGTAACTCACTAAGGGCACCACGTCCCACATATTTACACCCTTGTAACCCCTGTACCGGCCTGGGTTCAGGCAAAACCTAGGGAGTTCCACGAGCTCAGTGCCACGTGCCAATATGCACCTTCAGGGACCCTTGAGGGTATTTGATTTAGCGGCTGAAGGCTAAGGGGTTTCGCCAAGGTGTCACTCCCCATCAGGTGGTACTGATGGCCTTTCCTACATGTAAGACAGAGTATTCAAAAGTGGTACGGCAGTGTCTCTATCAGTCTATCCATTCTATCGGGATAAGCCACCAACAAACATGACCTATCGCAAGTACTCGAATATGTTGTGTACCTTATCACATACCTCCCAAATGATAAGGATGTCAGTGTAGTGTACAAGGAAAGACTCCCACTGGAGCAACTATAAATACCATGCATGGTATTTGCTTCAATCATCAACCAACCTATCAACACAGCTACAACCATTCCCACTCACCTCTGCCCTATCTCTCTTCACAGGATGGCAACCACTCACCTCTTCCCTCTCTCTCTTCATAGGATTGCCCTACGCTTCCGCGCTCAACCCTTAACCTTCTAGTGTCCATCATTGTTTGTGTGTAACGCCACACCCAAGAAACCAGCGTCTCTCTCTAGTGCCAGGTAACCCTACCAAGCACTACCCTCCTACTACGTATAAGGGGATAAAGAATTGTGTGGTTGAAATTGAAGATGCTTGTTTTTTAAGGTAAATGCAATCCCTTTGAAAATGTAAAATCAATTTGTAAAAAGTTGTCTTTAGCATCAAATGCTTCTATCGAGGAGAAACATTCTAACAAATCCCCTCTTGTGGCAATTGGCAATGAAAAAAGATGCCTAGCGGAGAGGGTGAAATGAAGCTAAGGAGTTCCTTGCAAAAAAGCTACTTTTTAAGGGACTACCAAGTGTTATATTTATAAATGTGTAATTAATCAGTTCACTTGCAGCGTTCTTCATTAGGGTGATAAATCAAACTGTTAGCTAACAGACGGTATAAGAGATTGCAGATTTCTATCATGACGCTGTGAAATCGTGTCATTTGCAACGAATTGAGTGCTTAAATTTAAGTATCAGAAAGTTAAGATCGAATGACTGACCGGAGACAAAAATCTCGCCGGGAATCTGGTCGTACGGCAGCCCCTGCATGGTATACCTGCCGGGTTTCGAGGGAGGGAGAATACAAGAGCAACGAACGACCGCCGCCATTTGTGGATAAGTCGGAAGCACTTGCTTTACCATGGCTTTATCCATCACCAGTAAAAGCCAAAGTGTGTGCGTTAATAATGGTTACTAGTTATTGCAGTATAAAAAATATTAAATATTAATAGTTAAAAAATAATATTTTAAAAAAATATTGATAGTTAAAAAAATTATACACAGCAATAAATCAGGCTATAATAGATCGAATATTTTTTTGATCATGCATAAATGAGCTATTACAAATAAAGATGACAATCGATACGACTGTCAAATTAGGGAAAAGTGGTTGTTAAAGCCGAAGTCGATATATCAAAAGAATAATTCAACCAATTTAAGGTAGTTTTCAATTAAAAAATTCAAATTTATCTCTGTTTACGATTTGCTTAAATTTGAACCCATTTAGCAACTTCATTAAGGTCGAGTTAGACCATTTTGTCATCGTTAATCATTCGCCAATATATATATATTTGAAAAAAATAATGTACGTTCCATGTTATTATTACAATAACATTATATATTTATAAAATTTTAATCGTAAAACGATGGAACCATTGGTAGTAATATGTATTTACAAAAGTAATGTGCTTAAAAAAATGTTTAAAAAAAATAAACAAAAAACAAAGTCCATAAAAGATGAAACAATTTTTAAAAATAAAAATATAGGAATGGTCGGGCCATTTGCCATCCATTATCGTTAACCACATATACAAACATAAATATTTCGAACTTTGATTTACCCCGTTATTATTACAACAACATTACAAAATTCTAAATTTTTGTAATTGTAAACATATGGTACCATTGTTAGTAACATTGATTTACAAAAGTAATGTGCCTTTTAAATATATATATATATATATTTAAGTTTGTAAAATATTAAATAAAAATATATATTTGTTATTTTTAAACTAAAGGAAGAATTGGTTTGCAATTATATTTAAAACAAATAAATTTTGTAAAATGATCTGAATGTAAGTTACAACTCCGCCAGTGTTACTTCAATGCTGCCGGTCCCAAGCCCGGGTAAAGGAGGAGGGTTGTGTTAGGCAGTCGGCAGCCAACGTTAAACTTAGTCGAATCTTTATGACATGGACAAACGATATAAGAGTGTTAATGCTAGGTCGTTGCCCAGAAGCAACGCGCTGGATCGTCCGAGTCCAGTGACAAATGAGCAAGGGCCGCTACATCGCCGCCTGGGTGTAGTGAAAAATAAGCAAGGGTTCCCGCATCTTTGTGAACGGGTGCGGGTAAAGAAGCTAGTTCATGATAGGAGGATTCGTTTTGGGACTTGGAATATAGGCACACTCACAGGAAAATCGATGGAAATAGTTGACACTATGATCAGGAGGAGGATCAATTTCATGTGCCTTCAAGAAACTAAGTGGATTGGAGCTAAGGCGAAGGAATTAGACACTTCGGGTTTTAAGCTTTGGTACACTGGCAAGGTTAAATCGAGAAATGGAGTGGGTATAATTGTCGACAAATGGTGGAAGAAGGACATTGTAGATGTAAAGAGGGTAGGAGATAGGATCCTAGCCCTAAAATTCGTAGTGGAGCAGGACACTTTTAATGTGATAAGTGCTTATGCACCTCAAGTCGGGTGTGAAGAACACCTCAAGATAAAATTTTGGGAGGACTTAGAAGGCTTGATCCAGGATATACCACTTAGAGAAAAGATTTTCCTAGGAGGGGATCTGAATGGGCACGTAGGGAGCTCTTCTGAAAGCTATAGGGGGGTGCATGGAGGTTATGGCATTGGGGTGGTAAATACCGAGGGAAAATCTATCCTTGATTTCTCGTCTGCTTATGATCTTATGGTTGCCAATACATGTTTTAAGAAGCGGGAGGAGCACCTCATCACATACAAGAGTGGGGCAGCATGCTCGCAGATCGATTTCTTCCTCTTTAGGAAAGGAGATCGAAAGAGTTGTATGGACTGTAAAGTCATACCTGGAGAGAGCTTGACTACCCAACATAGAGTCCTGGTGATGGATATACGAGTTAAGGGGAAAGTGAAGAGAAGGGGCCAAGGTAAGGTTTCAAGGATTAGATGGTGGCATTTGAAGGGTGAAAAACAAAGGATCTTTCAACACAAGGTGCTGGAGGGAGGGTTTTGGGAGGCAAACGGAAGCGCAAATGATATGTGGGACAAGGCGGCCGAGGGGATCAGGAAGATAGCTAAAGAGACGCTGGGTGAATCAAGAGGGTGTGGACCTAGGGATAAAGAATCTTGGTGGTGGGATGATAGTGTACAAGATAAAGTTAAGGTAAAAAGGAAATGCTTTAAAGCTTGGTCTCTATGTAAGAATGCGGAAAATTGGGAATCTTACAAAGAAGCAAAGAAAGAGACTAAGAAGGCGGTGAGTGAGTCGAGGACTAAAGCTTTTGATGGATTATACCAATCTTTAGGCACCAAAGCTGGGGAAAAAGCTATTTACCGACTTGTTAAAGGTCGAGAAAGGAAGACAAAAGACTTGGATCAAGTGAGATGCATTAAGGACGAAGAATGTAATGTCTTGGTTAAAGAACAAGACATACAAGAGAGATGGAAGAACTATTTTCACAAATTATTTAATGAAGGTTACGAGATTTTAGCATGTGGAGATGAGCTGAACATGCGAGAGGATGACCAAAATTTCACCTTTTATCGCAGAATTCAAGAAAAGGAAGTGAAAGAAGCATTGATACGAATGGATAGTGGTAAAGCAGTTGGGCCAGATAGTATACCTATTGAGGTTTGGAAGGGTCTAGGTGATAAAGGCATTGGTTGGCTCACAAGGTTTTTCAACAAGATATTGAGGTCAAAGAAGATGCCGGAAGAATGGAGGAGAAGCACCCTAATCCCGATTTATAAGAATAAAGGGGATATACAAAATTGCGCCAATTACAGGGGGATTAAACTCATGAGTCATACTATGAAGTTATGGGAAAGGGTGATTGAGCGGAGACTAAGAAAAGAAACCAGCATTTTAGATAATCAATTTGGTTTTATGCCCGGAAGGTCGACCATGAAGCAATTTACTTGTTGCGGCGTTTGATGGAGCAATATCGGAGGGATCAAAAGGACCTACACATGGTTTTCATTGACTTGGAGAAGGCGTACGATAGGGTACCCAGAGAGATTTTGTGGAAAGCCCTAGAGAAGAAAGGGGTTAGGATTGCCTATATTCGTGTTATCAAGGACATGTATGAAGGAGCTATGACTAGTGTGAGAACACATAGTGGGTCCACAGAAGATTTTTCTATAACTATAGGACTACACCAAGGGTCAGCTTTGAGCCCTTATCTGTTTACCTTGGTCTTGGATGTACTCACGGAACACATTCAAGAGCCAGCACCGCGATGTATGCTGTTTGCAGATGATATTGTCCTAGTGGGTGAGTCCAGAGAAGAGCTAAATGGGAAGGTGGAAACTTGGAGACAAAATTTAGAAGCGCATGGCTTTCGTTTAAGCAGAAGTAAGACAGAATACATGGAGTGCAAGTTCAATAAAAGGCGGAGCACTACTAACTTAGAGGTAAAAGTTGGGGATAATGTCATACCACAATTCACTCGGTTTAAGTATCTTGGATCCATTATACAAGAAGATGGGGAGATAGAGGGAGATGTAAATCACCGGATTCAAGCAGGATGGTTGAAATGGAGGAAAGCTTCGGGTGTGTTATGTGATAAAAAGGTACCACTCAAGTTAAAAGGAAAATTCTATCGTACCGCGGTTAGACCAGCAATGTTGTATGGGACTGAGTGTTGGGCGGTCAAAAGCCAACACGAGAATAAACTAAGTGTAGCTGAGATGAGAATGTTGAGATGGATAAGTGGCAAGACTAGGAAAGATAAGATCAGGAATGTTACCATCAGAGAGGGAGTTGGGGTGGCACCTATTACAGAAAAGATGGTTGAATCTCGACTTAGATGGTTTGGGCATGTATGGAGGAGACCTGCAGATGCCATGGTTAGGAGAGTTGATCATATGGAGGGAAGCCTAGTTGTTAGAGGCAGAGGAAGACCTAGAAAAACTATAGGTGAAACTATTAAGAAGGATTTAGAGGCGAATGGTTTCACTAGAGATATGATTCACGACAGACCACTATGGCGTCGTTTGATCCATGTAGCCGACCCCACCTAGTGGGATAAAGGCTTGTTGTTGTTGTTGTTGTTGATCTGAATGTAAGTTACTGAGTATTGCTTGTGCTGTATACGAAACAAAAATATTAATGTTAAAAACAAATTCATCATATAATTAAATAGCGAAAAAAACACTAAATTATTGTTAAAGAATAGATTGTTACTAACTCTAAGCGGAACTCAATAATAATTACTTACAAAAATTTAAAACCTAAAAATGGTCAAAGGTGGAAAAAACGTTAATGGATCAATTTTAAACCCTTAATCAGTTAATTAACCATAATTTAACAGTGTTGTATTAAATTTTAATACTTTGTTGCTTTTGAGAGTGAGGTTAAAGAGAGAAAGTGAAAACCAAATTACTTGGTAATTTAAAGTATTTCAAGTAATTGAGTATTTATATATTTTTTGATGCAGTTGTTCTTTGACAAACATAATAAAAATAGGGTGATAATATTACCAAAGTAATTATACTTATAGAGAGCGTAATGTACAGCTATAAAAGCATGCAATACAACTTCCCAAAGTAATACTATACTTCAGAAAAAAAAATATTTGGCAAAGAGGTTGTCTAATTTTTGTTATATTCAATTTAAAAAAAAATACACAATTTTAATCACAATGTATCTTATTTTATAGACTTTGACGAGTAGATTTTTAAAATATTTGTTTTATGAAATTTCCAACTTTTGGATTTAAAGTTATGATATTTTTGAGTTTTTTTTTTTAAAGTTGATGAATAAGAAATATAAAAGTTTGAGTAATGTTACACTTACCTATAAATATTATCAAAAAAATTTACCGGCCTATATTACATGGGTTGCACCTTCATAAGATGTGACAAAAGTACAACATATTTAATGAACCTGATAAGAATAGATGAAAAACCCTGTAGGCAAGAAAAGCATTTTGATGAAAGTTAAGGTGACATTTCAAATTTCAATACAATGGTTCATATGAATTTAAACCAATATAGTAAATTCTTGGCCATTAGATTTGATGCCTTTTAGAATGAGAATGGTTGAAAAAAAAACTCTTCCTTATTATATACATACAGAGAAAGCAAATTTTTTAAAAAAAATGGTACAATAACCTTTTTTGAAATTTTTTTTTACACATGATTTTATAGTTATAATGGATCATATTTTATAACTATCAATAATTAGATTTCAAATATGCAAATTTTAAATAATTTATAGTTTTTGTATTTAAAATTAATGTATTTAAAAATAAGTTAATGATAGAGAAAATAGATTGGTGGAATAAGAGATGATGGAAATGATATTAATTTTATCCCTGGTCTATAAAGTCGACTTCGATGAAATCTTGGTGATCAATATAGTATTTCAATGAAAATAAGATAATATAATTATTAGTGGGCTGGTCCACATAATTATTAAAGCAAAGGGAGAAGACAAAATGTTTGACTACCGGTGGCTTTAACATTTACTTTCGGTTGAGTTATTTAATTTTGGTAGAGTTACTTGCTTTTAGTGGATTATTGCAAGTGAATGATAAAATTGACAAAAATAACAGTTTCTTCCTCTCCTTACAAAGAGGAAAAATTTTACCATTTATGGACATCGAATATCCAAGAAAAAAGATTGAAAGGTCTCGTACTCTCTCTCTTCTTACACCCCAAAAAATATCAACAACCTGTATACACTCCCTCTCTTACATAGTATATTATTCATCCTATTAAAATATTTGTAATCCTAATTTTGTACTTATAAATAGAATTAGTGAAATTGTAGAAAAAAAAGTTGGTAGTTTATATTCTCATCAAAGTTGATGACTTTTGAGTTAATACAGAGCAAGCAGATACAAAAAGGAGGATTTACTACCGGAATAGTATAAACGCTACCGGATGAACCTACCTCATTAAAAAATGTCGTGTTTTGATCATTACACCGCATTTACTTTTTATTTACCGATATTCACTTATTAATTGGTTAATTATCTATTCCTAGATTTTGACACCATCAAGAGATAATAAATTATTAACTTATTTAGTTTGATATTTTGAAAACACATTTAATGACCTAAAATTTATCTTGTTTATTTTAACTAATTTTGAGCAATTAATTTAATAATTTGATGATGTAATATTTCTTTCCTTTATTAATGGTTATGAGATAGTTTACTTGAACTTTTAATCTCTTGATTAAAATAGGCGAGGTCTTGCCATTATTTCTACTAGTGTATACCTATGCCAAGGTCATGATATAAAAAAAAATTGTACCATAAAATAAATTTATTTTACAATTTATTTAATTTGTAGCTGAAATAATAGGATATCTCGTTATCACGTATTAGGTTGCACTCTCATGCAGATGTGATTGTATTGATTCAACTAGTAAGTCTAGCATTATTCAAGAAATAATGGAGAAAATGGGGATTTTTTTTATTTTTTTTATACGGAAGAGAAGGTGGGTGGAATAAATGTTTAGTTAAAATCGGGAATGTCATAAGTTATAAACAGTAATTTTTTTTATTTCTTAAATTTTGAAATTTAAATGTAGGAAATCAACTTTCTACTCTTATGGGATAATTTTTATTGTAATGTTACTCCTACCACGAAACAAAACAAAGCATAGAAACCCGCTAATATTAAGTCTAGTTTATAAAGAAATTGAGAAACATAAAAAAAATTATGTCCCAAAACAATATGCTAACAGGATCCGATAATTTATAATTTTTGCCCAAGATGAAGGTGAAAAAAACTAGAAATTAGGTAGAAGGGCTTATTATACATTGATTTTTACTAAAAATCCAATGAATAATATTTTTTTGAATGAATGGCCTATTTTTAATTGGTAATAGTGTAAGAGGCCTATTTTATTTTATATTTTAAATGAATGTATTTGAATAAATTTAAATATCATTTAATTAATAAAAACATGTTATGTATTACCTAAATTACCCCTTTTTATGAAATTTACACAAAAAATATGGACTGCAAAGTTCATATTGCAGTAAAATATGAACTGCAAAGTTCATATTGCAGTGAAATATGGACTGCAATATGAACTTTGCACTAAAAATATGGACTGCAAAGTTCACATTGCAGTAAAATATGAACTGCAATATGAACTTTGCACTAAAAATATGGACTGCAAAGTTCACATTGCAGTGAAATATGAACTGCAAAGTTCATATTGCAGTGAAATATAGACTGCAATGTTCATATTGCAGTCCATATTTTAATGCATATTGGTATTTTTTAGTTTATTTTAAGGGTTGTGATGTCATTTTATAATGAAAAAAAAAGACACATGTCATATTATCAATAAAATAAAAAATAGGGCCTTTATTTAAAAAAAAAATTATTCCTTGGCTTTAGTGTGAAAATCTTTCTCTAATAAGCCCTTTTTTTTAATTGCCCCTGAAAAAAAATGGTGCGAGTATTATTTTTCTTCTTGTTGTGTCCCAATAAAGATCGAGTTTTTTACAAAATTAAGATTATTAGTTCTTTAAGCTTGTTATCTTTATTGTTATACCAGCAAGCATTATCATTATGTTGTAAAAATAGGAAATGGTATTAGAATTCTAAAATTATCTTTACTGACATTTTATATAAATCTTTTGGAAAACTTTTTGGTTATTAAAAATAATTTTGGAGTGGTTGAATAATTTTTGTGAATTGCTAAAATTATTACCCTAAAAACATTGGGTAGTAAAGTAAATTGATTGTGCTAAATTTAGCGTGTTTGTAAAATATAAAATATCAAAGTAAACATCTTAATTTAAGATGAATGTAATTAAATGTGTGTTGGCAAGTGACGTGCTCCATTGTGAGCGATAATTAATCGATGCGCGAAAGCTGGGCCGAATACTTCGTTACATAAAAAAAAAATGAATAGAATAAATATTTCAAATTTTGATAGGTTTATTCAATGTAACCTTTTATATTTTAAAAATCGTGTTCAACTTATAAACAATGTTTTGGGCTCGAGATTGTAATATAGATTATTTTTAACAGAACCATGTTTTCTTTCGCCCTTCCCCCATGAGTCTTAAAGCTTAAAAACAAAAAATACTAATAAAAAAATATATTAAAAATAATGCAATTTAATATATATATATATATATATATATTGTAAACAACTTCCACTTTATTTCAAAAAGAAAAACAACTGCCAACACTTTGGTTCGTCCATATGAATGGGGTTAGAGAGGGATTTTAAATATTTAATTTAAAATTTACTTTTAAGTGTATTTATCTAAAATTATTTTTCAATTCGATTTGTATATAGTGCATTATTTTTAAAATTTTACAAAAAATATGATATTTGTTTTTATTCATTTTTTAAAAAAAATTCTATAATGCAAAAGAAAAAATAAACAAAATATTCCTTTTACTTTAATAAAGTTTTTAAAATGAGTAAACCAAACACAATTTTTATAAAAAGAAAGCCAAAAATCTTTTTTTAAAACCCAATCAAACAACACATAAGAGTTTTAAAAATATTACTTAAAGTTGGCTAAAATTACCTATTCACCCTTGGATTTACAAGATGGATTTGTGGTCATTAGATCTTAAAGGAGTGATCATTCGATGAACCAAAAATCGTGTTTAGAATTGTACTATAGAATTCACTTATAAGATATTTTATTTTTAAATGAATGATGCGCGTGCACACACATTGCGTGTGCGACACATTAGAGTAGATGAAGAATGTTACGTGTGTATGTCTAGATCTCTTTTTTTTCATAGGAATATAATATATACATACTCGTGTAGGTACTGAAGTATGCTTGGACAGTGTTAGATATGCCATATTATTTTATAGTTTTACGTAGAGGTGCTCACGGTCCGGTTGACCTACAGTATGGACCCAACCGGTTATGTCAGTTATTTATTTTTTTGGGACCAAATTGAAGAACTAACAAGGAGTGGACTAGATCGGACCAGTTTGAACGGTCTAGTTTCAGTTAGCCCAATTGGTTTGAGTTTTTACAATGGGCCTTTTTTCCCTTGTTGTATAATTTTAAACAATTGCCCTATTTTGATTTTTTTTATCCTCACACAATAACCCATTTTTCCACATATACAAAATATTAATACAATAATCAATTTTCACACAAATAAAAAACAGTGGGCAGTGGCAAAGCTTAAATTAGGAGCATTCATATAGTTTAAAACTTTCTTGGTACAATCCCAATTTAATTATATTTATTAAATAGATATAACTGGTCCGATTCGATTTTATAGGCATTTATTTCTCAAGATCAAAGATTGGACCGATCCAGTTTGGTCCTCTAAAAATTAGATTGGACCATACTGTTGTACATGTAAAACCCCGAACAAATCTTATTATTCGATATAGTCTAATCGATCCATTCGGTCTCGTTCAGTTTTTGTACACCTCTACTTTTATATGGATGGAATTGCTCTCATTCATTTTTGGGTGGCATTATTGCTATGGCAATTGTATAATTTGCTAGAGGAACATACTTTATAAGCATACGATACAATTACCAAAAGTAGTTATATGCCGAAGCAAAAGGATTATTACTTTGGCAATATGTGTACTATAATTTTTTTAATTTAGTATTTTAATATATATAAAATAAAAATATAAATTAATTATTCTGCTCCTTTTAATTTTAGAAAAAAATAACAATAATGTCGATTTCACCCCTCTTAGTTAGAATTTTGGGCCCTTGACTTTATTCACTTTGCGAGCACGCTTTCCCCATTTAGGGGCTTTTAGTAATAAGGACGATAATCCCATTCTTTATCTACTCAAGGACGAGTATTTTTTTTCAATTGTTTAAAGTCCGAATGTTTCACTTAAGGACAATATTTTGTATATAGGACATAGCTTTTTAAATATATATATGAAAATAAATTACATAAAATTACAAGAACATAGACAACATTGCCCTTCATTAAAGTCAAACGAAAACAAACCTAATTCAAAAACTAGTTTAACTAAAATCACGCAAGACAAAATTAATATCAGATAAGTCAACTAACATTTTGAAAAAAATTCAAAATACTAACTAATTACCCTATAATTATTTCAAAATGAATGCAACAAGTAAATCTAGTAATGCGGTGTATGACAATTTCAGGCATTTTGACAATCAAACATAGGCATACAACCTGATACGACTAAGAAGTATCATAAGCTTTTGATTTGAGCTAAAAGAACATGTACCTTTATATTAATCTTTATGAATTATCAGGGGACGTACTACGTTCCTCATACCATTGCACAACGACTTCAACCATTCTCATGTGAGAAATTTCGCCTTCACAAAATGAAACAAATACTTATACAAAGTTTGTAATTATCTTCAATCAAAAAATACAAAAACACATTAAGGCTGCATTAAGAATGTAATGCACAAAATATGAAATTGAAATCCTATATGTAATATACCTCTGTATTCAAAATTGATTCGTAAAAATGTCTAAATATCTTTGCATTTAACAAAAAATCAACAAGTATTAAGGGTGGTATTATATATGAGAGCGTTTAGAGGAACAGAGATGAGGCACGGAGGTTAGGTTAGAATGGTGATAATAGCATCTTCACATAAATAGCTGAATCAAATAATATACAACCTATATCATCATGGGCTAGTAGGTGGTTTCAATAAGTAACGTATATGGACCTATAAGCTGGGCCTATTACGGAACAGTAATTAATATAATGCAGTAAAAAATTCATTACGGCCCTTCTCTAAGTAAGCCCACTTACTATAATGGGTAAAATCCAAAATAATCCACAACACAACAATCATTTTTAAATTGAAAGTGTATCCCATACATGAGTGAAAGTGAGGTAATGTAAAAGGTCACTCTCATACACACTCCGCTTACACCAACTTGCAGACATTCCGCGCGATTTATACATTGTGGATGATTCTCAGGCATTTTCGGTTACAACATCGACATTATATCTAATCCGATAAGGTCAATGAATCATAACTTTAAAATTCAAAATTCGAAATCAATTTATCAATAATAGGTAGATATACAGTTATGGATGAACATTGAATATATAATCCCCTACTTTGCGCTACTAATAACTCATTGTTCAAGTATAAAATAAGCTAAACTCTTGCTAGATCATCACGACATTGAAATTTTTGTTCATCTGTAACTGGTAATGAAGCCCCATAATCGGTATGCTTTGCCATTTTATGAGTTTCTTGTATTTAGCTTTAGAGTCCTGCAGTAGTCAATAATTTATGTATATTGTGTTAGACCAGACGAAATGTATGGTGGGGTATAATATAATCCTTCTTGAAACAGTAATCGATGTGTTGGTTGTCTAGTTTTAAGCTCATTAATTACCCTGTTACGTCAATCTTTATTGCTATACAATTTGAGTACATTATTTATATAGAAAAATGCATGCGTAATTGTTACATAAAGCTTTAAAGGAACACTAAGTATAATTTGTGTGATTGCAAGATAGATAATACATATAGAGTCGGTATAAACCACTATGTTATAAATATTACACAGTAAGTATGGTGTATGGTTAAACACTATGTTTTTTTAGTACAGAAAAATAGTATAAATTTTTTCACCACCCACTTATTGCCATGGAAATTGTATGTATATTCATGATTTTGCTTTACTCAAATGCAGATAACGAAGCCTACAACTGAAGTACGTAGAAGTCAAATGAAACACAAGACCATTCCCACATTACTCAAGATGGTAATTACTATATAAAAATAAAAATATTCACATATATATTGTTAACAGTTAGGGGAAAATAGTTAATTTGTAATCATATATATGAATATTTAATTTGTTACTTTAAATTTCAAAATTCAAGTTGAAAATATTCAAATGTCTAGTACCTAATCTAAATTCAAATCGAAAAGATTCAAGTCAAATAAATAAAATATATTTGAAATTTAAAATATTATTTAACTCATATTATCAAAGTTGTACCCTAAAATTACGTTTTTCAACTACAACTAGAATATTAGGCATTTTTATGATTTTGTATAGGCATAATACGATTACTAGGCATTTTGCTTTTAGAAAATTAGAAGACTTAAGTAGACATTTTACAATGGCTACCAAGCTTATCCTCTAGTGTTAAAGGTTAGAATCGAAGAATTGTTTCACGTTATGCTTGTTGAAGCAACAGTGAATGGTCGCCGTAGCGGTGCAGGCACTCATACAGTGGAAGCGTTTGCCCGTATTGACCATGCCGTTGCTGGTAAAGATCATATTGAAAATATCTGATCGAGTGACAGAGTAATAGAAAACTTGCCCAATTTATCCTGTTTGGATCTGACTAAGAGGATGATTTTTCCCTCGGTCATTATGGGTATTAAAGCTGGCATGAAGATCTCCCAAATCTTGAGCCCGAATTACGGTTTTCTTAAAATGGGTAGCGAGTGAGGGGAGGGTGGGAGAGTGGCGGCATAAATTAGTTGTGGCGGGGGAGTCGATGACGATGCCTTATTTAATTGCTTCTTTAATTAATGCTTTCATTCCATATATTTATTAGTTTATTATTAATATTAATTAGTTAGTAGCAATTATCAATTAATACATTAGCACTATTACTTTTACTTCCTTGTTAATATTTATACATTGAAAAAGTGGAATATTAAATAATATAAGAAGGGTAACATTGACAAAGTACATGAAAATAATAATATAATCACAATTAAAAATATCAAAAAATAAAATGTCCTTTAGGCGTAAAATCGTCCTTATTTCAAAAGATTGGATCTTAAACAATAGTTCAAAACTCTTTGTCCTTTAGTAGATCTGTTTAAAAAAATATTGGATCCATGGCTAATTTTCTACCCTGTTTATTAAAGGCTCCATGATTTCAGTCTAAGGTTGTACGGTATATTTACTTTACTTATTTGAGTAAAAATGGTATTATAAAAAATATATAAATTAGATATTGTCTAATAAAAGTATATATAGTAAAAGAATGAGAGAAAACAAGCAAGAGTGCGGGGATAATATGAAAAGGACGGAGAATGTGTTATACGCCCGCTCAGTAGTTCAATGTGTAGGTACCAAACGCCCAATACATTTTAGCATATTCGAACTTAACTTTAACATATCACTAATCAAACTTATTGAAAATTGTATACAAAATAAGAATTAAATTGTGTTACATAGTTGTACATTCACCAAAAATATAAACATTTAATACTCTATATATCATTTTGTAAAAATATTGGGGCATATATCTTTTTAAATTTTGTGTATCTATCTTTTTAAATTATTTTTTTTGTGATTCACAGCAAGATTGCAGCACTAGGGGCATTTTCATAGTCTTATGGTCGTTTGATAATTCTAAGCGTGCTTATTTTGAACCTTTTAAATTTGAATTGCCAAAGTTTTGAGTTTAAACATTCATTTTACACACAAAAGCTAAATTTAAACATTCATTTTACACACAAAAGCTAAATTTAAAAGACTACTGGAGGTCAAAATTTTCACAAGTTTTGTATATTTTACACAAAATTTAAGTATACACTACTATTAGAGTTGCTCTAATAGTTGAGAGACTTTTTGATTGTTTGACGTTTAATGAAATTTGAATAATTGTTTAATCTTATTTTTATCCACACTTATTTTTTCATCATATTTAAAGAAAATAAAATAGAATAAAATAATAAAGATGTTAACAAGTGACTAATTTTTGCTAGCATCTTAATGATGCTTGTTTAGTGCTTATTTTTAGGGCGGCGTTATTTACACCCTCCATTTATGCACAAACATTATCACTGTCACAAACACCCCCAAAGATAAATTCTTTATCACTAACACCCCTAAGACTCACCCAAATGAGAGGTGAGTGCAGATGCATTCAGCATTTAGCATTTTTAGGATGCATTTGTTTTTTTTTTTTGACCTTTGATTGCTGAGTGCTGATTACTAATTGCTGAGTGCTAAATGCTGAATCAAACTTCTAAAAATGTTGTTTGTTTTTATTCTGAATGAGGTTTTGAATTTTATATTTTTGTATAAAACAATAGTTTAAATTCAGCATTAAGCATTTAGCGGGACTAATGCCTCTTAATGCTGAATGTTTAATAATTAAAGAAATAACCGTTAACCTCTTAATGAGTTAAAAAAGCAAACATCATATTGCACCTCTAAATGCTTAATAAGGTAAAATAAAAACCCTTTAGTCTTTTACACATGAATTGAGTAGCTATGATTTGACTATAACTTTTATCCAATTTTCAACATTTTAATCGCTAATAAAAATAATAAAAGACAATTATTATTTACATTTCAAAAAATATTTAATAATACTCCACTTTTTATCCGTCTAATAACAAAACAAACAAATATAAAATTATGTACTCAATATTTAAAATTCAAATAAAATATTTTAAAACTTAGGGGGGTGTATCCAATTTATATTTTAAAAGATTCTAACTGACTTTTTAAAATCCATGGATTTTGTTAAGTCTGTGGATTATTTTAAATCCTTATAGAATCTGACAGACTTTAATAAATTCATGGATTTATGCATATTTTAATAAGTTCATAAAAAAAATAAAAAATCAAAAGTCAAAAGACAAATAATAAAATAAATTAATTACGAGTTTAAAGTAAAATTGTAAAAAATGTAAAGACAATTAACGAAATACATTATAAAAATTCATACTGCTCCATTCAACCATCATTATGATTATCATAACCCTCTTCATTCTCATTGTTGTCCTCTTAATTTTCATTCTCATTATTTTATAGCCACATATTTTCCATTCTCATTCTCACTACAATCACGTGCATAAAAATTAGTTATAATAAAAAAATAAAAAATAAAAAATAAAAGAATTTTGATTACAAAGTGAATTTGAATTATAACATTATTATTACGGTGTATATCTATTAATTTAAAATCTACGTTTGAACAAAATTGAGTATTTAAAGTTTTTGAGATTTTGGTCAGATTACTATATGGAGTATTATAAAAGTATAATAATGCATACTGTGTTAATCCATGAAATGAATTACAAAAATAAAATAAAATATATTATGTCCCTAACCTTCGCTTACAGTAAAAAATTAACAGTTATTACATAATAAGTGAACCGAATTTTACTTTTGTAAACCGACTTTAACTATGAATGATTTTATGCACCCACAAAATTAGACTTCTCACCCACTAGTATTTTTGAATGAAATTGATATGAATTGTTTTTAAAAATTTGAATGATAATTAGCGGTCTAATTATTTGAAATTATGTTAATGCGTGATAAACACATTATTAATAAAAGAGAGAACAAAGATTTTATAAGGATGAAGAAAAATTAATACGTTTATCATATAATAAGAAATTTGGATTTTGAGATAGAGGGGGAGGGAGAAGGGGGAGAGAGAGAATGTTGAGTAAAGTTTTAAAAGAATTATAAATCCATCTGAAACATCTAGATAAGTGAGAAGATTTCAAGATATATTTTTATGTATTAAAAAAGCTTTACAATCCACCAATAATTAAAATCATACTAAGTCATTAGACTTTTGAATACCATAAGATTTAAATGGATTTTTTAAAATCCTAATTGAATACATCAAAATTTTAATTTTTCTTTTAAAATCTTAATTGAATACGTCATAATTTTAAAAGACCCTTTAAAATCTCAATTAAATACTCATAAACTTTAAAAATTCATAAAATTCTTGTAAATTCGAAATCTAATACAACCCTTTTATATTCTAACTCTCGTAAAACAAATAACGTATCCCTATTTATTTGTCATCAACCAAATAAAAAATAAACCACCACTGCCTAATAAAAACCATCCGAGTCGAGTGTTAAGAATATGAACGAACGAACGCTAAGCGCTGAATTTAAGGCTCTGCGGCTGAAACCCTTCCCGCGCTTTAAACACTAGGGTTTATGCTTACCATCTAAAATCCTTTCAGGACCAAGCAGCAATAATGGAGGTAGATATGGAGACTTCTCCTAGCTATTTTGACCCCGACGATCTCATAGCAGAGCGCGTTTTCGTCGATACGGGTATTATCCTAACCTAATCCTGACAACTTAAAATCGCCTGAATTCTTCCATTTTTGTTAGTTTTCGTTTTTAATTTCCCTGTTTATTCAATTTTAATCTTCTGGTAGTAGCCTGGTGTAGAGCAGTCCAATATAAATTTCACAAGTATGTTTCGGGTTCTAAATGCGGTTCTGTAGTGAATGGGCCACCCGTTAATGCACTTACACATACATATTGGTTAATTTCATTGTTTAACAAAGATGGGTAATCACATATACGCACATCACAGTATTTGTCTTCCCATAACTGAGGAGGCTAAAAGCAAGAAAGACTAGATACTGTTTGATTCAGGTTCTGTCAGCCACGACCTTCTGGTGTTGACGGTTCTATATAATTTGGACCTTATATCGAGATGGATAAAGTATGTTTCCTTTGGTTCATGTACACATGATGCAGATACAACATTACAACCCTTTACTAATATTTGTCAGTTGATTTTCTACTGCGGCGTGTATGAGTTGCATTATGGTCTTACAGTTGCATTCGTTCATCAATCCTAGGCTTCCGTAGATGCTAGCAAGTTGTATTACAATTTCCCAGGCACTGAACCCGTGCATACACTACCAATCACGGGGGAGCAAAAATAGTAGATCCAGAGGAAATTAATAAAAGGAAGAAAGAAAAATGAAAAGAGACCAAGGGAACACCTCAGGGGACACAAATAGGACTCTGCAGAAGGGAATGCAGATTGGTAACATGAAGCTCCTTGCCTCAATGCACCTGTTATGGTTCTCCAAATAGTACACATAAAGCACAAAGAATCTGTAATCCACGTCTTCTTAACACCCTTATTTTGTTAGAGCATCCACAGCGTGATTGCTAAAATTTAGAGTGAAATTTGTAAATATTAACTAGGTTTTGAGAGAAGATACAGCGGGTAAGGTATAAAACATAGCCATACGAGTGTGCTTTGCCCGTATCAATTTTGAGCTCAAAAAAAAAAGAAAAAGAAATGCTTCATACGAGTGAGGCACACTTGTATGAGCATTTTTTTTTCTTTTTTTCTTTTTTGTGAGATAGAATGGAAAAAAAATGTATATATATATAGTGCCATATGAGTATGCTTCACTCGTATGATTTTTTTTTTATTTCCATACAACTGAGCTAAACCCTTATGGTTGATATGAGTGAAGGAAAGTTGTGTGAGTAAAATTTAGGGGTATGGTAAGTTTACTCGTTCTATACCATACAAGCCTAATATTTACCACACGAGTTTCTCCGCTGTAGGTTGGAGTATGCTAAATTTGGCCATTTAGCATACCCGGTGGAGATGCTCTTATGGAAGTTCTTTAAGATTTGTGGTATTTGCTTGTTCTACACTTGCCTGTTAACCATGCTCGTGATAAAATTAGTTCCCCGTTCTTATGTAAGTTCTAGAATTTTGGTGGATTCAATCCTGGATAGCAGCACTAACATATCTACGCCATGTGCAGAAAAAGGCATTCAACTTCAAGTATATCACCCCACCAAGAAAATTCAGCTTCAAAGTTCAGTGAAATCAGATCAAATGCTGCACTTTTTCTTGAAAATATCAAACAAGAGGTTGAGAATTTTGATGCGGATTACTTGGAAGGATCACCTGCAAAGTCACAATCTGCTTTCAAGAGGAGGCCATCCATTGATATCCGTGGAATTTCCGAGGTGGATGTTGCATCTGATTCCACAAATAGAGCTGGAGTTCATTCCATAAAAGCTTTCAAACTCGAGGATGATGTGTTGGTTGACAGTGGAGACACAACCTTTACTCTATTTGCTTCTTTACTTGATTCTGCTATTCAAGGTGCTTAAAGTAATACGTATTTGCTTAAAATAAGTGTTTTTCTTATTAATGTTTTTTTTTTAAAGGGAGGTCTAAGAATCGTTCTTATTAGTTATTTTCCTTTTGCAAATTAAAATCTTTTGGGTGTTAAGGAAAAAACAGTAAATTACACGAGGTATACTTTTTAATCTAGTTAGTAGTATTTTTAAATTGGTTAGGATGGTGGTGGGATTAAGTGAAGGTCATGTGTTTGAGTACCCATTAATGCATACACCACCGTGGCTAAAGATTCGGTTGTTTGTCCTGGTGCTTGCTAATAATAAGATGGTCTACATACCCACTTGGAGGTTATTTAGGTTCAAATAAAGCCTGAAAATGCCTGCTTATCAAAAGAGTGCTGCTATTTGTACTCCTCAGTGATGCTTTACCAGTGGACATTTCTTTGTAATGCTAATTGCTAAAGAATCATCGTGGATGTCCACAACCTTTTGTAAAAGTCACAGTATCCTTATATAATTTGATCCTTTTAAGCTCTAATTACAGCTTCTTCCTGAGAACAAACCATGTTTGATTTGCAGGTTTTTTCAATTCAGTCATGTATCTGACATCTGACAGCTGGCTTTTGTTGTATTGCAGGGTTGATGCCCATCCCTGATTTGATACTACAACTGGAGAGAGCTTGCCGCAATGTTTCTGAGTCAATTAGGTGAGTCACTCTCAGAATAATTTGTATCTTGGAGGAAGAGTGGCACTTTATAAACACCCACAATGTATCTTGGAGGAAGAGTGTCATGTATGTCTCATTTTGTCGAATTTCCCTGAGAAGTAGGGAACTAGTCATGCATACTTTTATCTGCATTTGTGTCTAGTAAAATTTTAGCATAAACTTTTTTCTTCCTTAAGAAAAAAAATAAGTGTTACTGGAAGAGGCGCTTACTTCAGAATGGAAGAAACATATATGATTACAACCTGTGAAACATTTATAACTCTGATCAGCAGTTTTGACTGGATACAAAATGCGTGCTCCTATAGGTATGGCAGCAACGAAAGACATAGGATTGTCGAGGACAAGCTGATGAGGCAAAAGGCTCGGCTCTTACTTGATGAGGCTGCTTCCTGGTCTCTTCTGTGGTATTTATATGGGAAAGGCAATAAATCTTTGACCTTTAACATGATTACTATAGAATTGATTTATAACTCTATGACGATGTTCCCAGAAATCTTTTCTTGAAAGGACCATGAAGTTGATGAGATAGGGGTTGCCTAGGGATGGCAACCCACTAACAATCCTATCTGTACCTAATTGGAGGGGAATGGGATTGATTTTGTCGGGGTCGGGGTCTGTATGGGAATGAGGCCAAAACCTGCACTTTCCTAACCCATTTTAAGTATTGAAGTAATTTAAAATATTCTTATTGAATTTTTCCTTTTTAATATATATATATATATTGTCACTTGTATTTACACTTTACCAGGTACATATTTATGATTTTTATTAAAACATTTCTTTCTTAATAGTGAAAAGTTCAAAAAATCTTAAGCAGGGTGGTTCTAGGAATGGTCATCTTGTCCCATACTCATCCCCATCCCCTGGCTATTCCTAGTGGCCGATTGGGGGTAGGTTGTAGGACATGAGGTGATGGCGGTGCTGTCTTAGGTAGAGTGCAAGGGAGTTGGTGGGTTTTCATAGACTCTGTATCCCTTACACAGAGATAGACGGATCTTTGGATTTGTCACTTAGTCGAATGTCTCTTGCCATATTGGCCTATTGATATGGACATTCCTTGCCTCACAATCACAACTTATGGGAGCTGTAAGTTGATTTAATCTTGGGCATCTTTTTCATACCTTGAATCTTTCTTGGGGGGGGGGGGGGGGGGGGGGGTTCTAGCCAATTAATTTTACTCCAATAATTCTCAAGTTAAATCAAACATTATTCCCTTCCATTTAGGTTAAAATGGAATCCGGGCTTAGTTTAGTTCTTGCATACTTTTGTTAGTTTTACATTCTAGCAATGAGAATTTTGGGTTTTACATTATTCATTATTGGCAATGTTATTTTTTTCTTGCAGGGAATGAAGACCTTCCTGAAGATCTGATCCTGGTGATGCATTTTTTTCCAGTGTTTTATAAGGCGCTAGGCAAACCTAGGGTGCCCATAGAGTGTTTAGCACCTTAAGTGTCTTTGCTGGCCTAGGTGGCTAGGGCGCTAGGCGGTTATTTATTAGTATACAGTTCTTGATATCGAACGTTACTTCTTCAAAAGGCATATGCGTTCATGGGGAAACTCCATAATTCAAATATAAACCAAAATAGTTTTAAAAACAAATATAAGTGGAAAACTCCAACCATGATGCGTGTTTGCCACCTGGCCAGCCTAGTGAGGTGGGAAACTGCTACCTAGTGCCTTTATATGTGGGGATCTTCAGAACACTTATATTTTGTTGTTTACTTCCATTTTTTGTTTTTATCTATGTTAAGAATATTATTTTGAGCGTGTATATATATATATTTATTTCTAATCCTATTTCCATCTAATGGTTTTTTGACAGTCTCCGCCAACTTCACATTTGGAGGCTTGTCAATTTGTTGCAGCTGATCATACAGCCCAATTATGCCTTCGAATAGTTCAGTGGCTGGAAGAGTTAGCCTCCAAAGCCCTTGATTTGGATAACAAGGTGATGCTCGTAATTTTCCTCTGGCTTGGCCTCATATTGCCTATCCTTCATTGGGGTTTTGGTTTATTTCTGATGTCTTCCTGTGATCTTTGAAGGGACACTAGTATATGTTCTCACCTGTTTTGTCACATTCTGTAGTGACAACTGTTAACTTTTATTCTTTCTTCTTTTTCATGTATTTCTTTTTGCATATCAAGATAATTTTTGTTGCTGAATGATAATTTAGAGAGAAAGAATTATTTTATTCCATAATAATAATGAACGAAAACAATGCACCTTATATAGGAAATAAACACAACTCCTAATTAACTTAGAGTCCCTATCAAGATGGGATTCTACCCACAAATAAAATAACATAAATAACTAAAATAAATAATACTGAATTATCAATACTCCCCCTCAAGTTGGTGCGAAGATATCCGTCATGCCCAACTTGCTCACTTGAAATTCGAATGGTTGCCTAACAGGCCCTTGGTCAAAATATCTGCAACTTGTTGATTAGACGGAACAAGGGAGTACATATAATTCCACCTTCTAGTTTCTCTTTTATGAAGTGCCTATCAATCTCAACATGTTTTGTCCTATCATGTAAGACCGGGTTGTGGGCAATACTGATAGCAGCCTTGTTATCGCAGTATAGCTTCATCGGGAGACTTATTGGCCTTTTGAGTTCCTCTAAGACCCTTTGTAGCCAAAGAACTTCACATACTCCTTGAGCCATTGATCTAAACTCAGCTTCTGCACTGCTTCTAGCGACAACATTTTGCTTCTTGCTTCTCCATGTACCCAAGTTGCCCCAAAGAAACGTACAGTAACCAGACGTGGACCGTCTATCAGTGACCGAGCCAGCCCAATCAGCATCGGTATACACCTCTATCCCTCTTTTATCGTTCTTCCTGAAGAACAGTCCTTTCCCTGGGGAGCCTTTGAGGTAACGAAGAATACGATACACAGCCTCTAGATGCTCTTCACATGGTGAGTGCATGAACTGACTAACCATGCTCACAGCGAAAGCAATGTCAGGGCGCGTATGAGACAAGTAGATTAGTTTCCCAACTAACCTTTGGTATCTCCCTGTTTCGACTGGAACACCATCTTTAACATCTCCTAGCTTAGTACCCAGTTCTATGGGAGTATCCGATGGCTTACACCCACTCATCCCAGTTTCTGACAGCAGATCCAAGATATATTTCCGTTGTGATACGACAATACCACTTTTTGAACGGGCCACTTCCATTCCAAGGAAGTATCGTAGGTCACCAAGATCCTTAATCTCAAATTATCTAGCAAGATTTCGCTTCAGTCGATTTATTTCTTCAACATCATCCCCTGTCAAAATCATATCATCCACATAAACAATGAGAACAAAAAGTTCGTTTCTTGTGGACGTCTTTGTGAAGAGAGTATGATCAGACTGCCCTTGATTATATCTTTGGCCCTTGAGAAACTTCGTTAATCTTTCGAACCACGCCCTAGGGGATTGTTTAAGGCCATACAGAGACTTCTTTAGCTTGCAGATTTTTGTCCCAAATTCCGCAGTAAAACCAGGTGGAGGTTCCATATAGACTTCCTCTTCTAGGTTTCCATTCAAGAAGGCATTCTTCACATCTAACTGATTCAGAGGCCAGTCCAAGTTAGCTGCAACTGATAAGAGAACCCGAACTGTATTTAATTTTGCCACGGGAGAAAAAGTTTCGGAGTAGTCGACTCCATACGTTTGAGTGAAACCTTTAGCCACCAGACGAGCCTTGTACCGTTCCACTGACCCATCTGAGTTATACTTCACAGTGAATACCCATTTACAACCAACAATTGTCTTTCCTTCTGGAAGCTTTACTTTCTCCCAAGTAGCATTCTTCTCCAGCGCTCTCATCTCCTCATACACCGCTTCTCTCCACTCCGGAACATTTAGAGCATCCTGAACATTGTTAGGAATAACCACATTCGACACACGAGAGATAAAAGCAGAATAGGAGGGTGAGATGTTTTTATATGACACAAAGTTCGAAATGGGATATTTGGGAGATTTCGTACACGCTCTGACTCCTTTTCTAAGAGCAATAGGGAGATCAAGTTGATCAGACTGAGTTGACTCGATATTAGCTTGAGAACTACCTTCAGGTATCTCAGAAGAGTCATCGTGAGTATCATGATCCACCTCCAGGTTGGATTCTTGGGGTTGCAGAGGGATAGTTTATTTCCTTCCTTGTTCTGGATTTTTTCTAGAATAAACAAGACCTTTATACCGTTTTGCACACTTCTCTGGTCCATCTGTAGTCAGATTTTGGGATGACACTAATCCTGGTTGTTCACCATTACCAACACAAGTATCTTCAATATTTAATTCATTTGTTTTCCCAGATTGTGTGTTAAAATAATTAGGTACTTGTTCATACAAAACATCAACGACTGAATTATCAAAACCGCAACCACCATCTTCACTCGTGCTCTCCCCCTGAAGATGGGAGTTGTAATAGGATTGCCCCTCGAAGAAGGTAACATCTTTAGAAATGTATAATTTCTTGGAAATCGGATCAAAACATTTATACCCTTTCTGATTTGTAGGATAGCCTACAAAAATACATTTGTGTGCCTTTGGATCAAGTTTAGAATTTTTGGGGTCATGATTATGAACAAAGGCAACACTGCCAAATATTTTTAAGGGAATATCCCCTAATAACCGAGTGTTGGGAAATAGATCAGAAAGCAATTTTATAGGGGCTTTAAATTTCAAAGTTCGTGTTGGAAGCCGATTAATAAGGTAAGTAGCAGTCAAAATAGCATCTCCCCAAAGGTATTTTGGAACTTTAGTTTGAAAAATTAGAGCACGAGCAACTTCAAGTAGATGTCTATTTTTCCTTTCGGCGACTCCATTCTGTTGAGGAGTATAATTACAAGAACTTTGATGAATTATCCCATTTTTGACAAAAAAGTCCCCTAACTTCTTATTAAAAAATTCCTTCCCATTATCACTCCGAAAAATTTGAATTTTGGTTTGAAACTGTGTGTGTATCATGGTGTAAAAGTTTTGAAACACACTCCCAACTTCTGATTTTTCTTTTAAAAGAAAGACCCAACATACTCTAGTGTGGTCATCAATGAAAGTCACAAACCAACGGTTGCCTGACCAAGTGGGCACTCTAGAGGGACCCCAAACATCACTGTGAATCAAGGTGAAAGGTTGTGATTTCTTATATCGTTGAGACGGAAAAACCGTTCGTTGATGTTTTGCTAATTCACAAGATTCACATCGAAATTTAAGCAAATTTTTATTCATTAATAACTTGGGAAACAAATGCTTTAATGCCATAACAAAATCTGACTATCATTAGAAACAGAAATAGAATTAAAACAAGTTTGTCGGTCTTGCCTTCCAGAGGTAGACCCATTATTGAAGAAGTAAAGACCCCCATCCTGTTTAGCAACCCCAATCGTCTTCCCTGAATCTGAATCCTGAAATTCACAATGAGAAGACCAAAAGTTAACTTGACAATTGAGATCAAGAGCTAATTTGCTAACAGATATAAGATTGTATGATAGATTAGGGACATGTAAGACATCTTTAAGAGTGAGAGACGGTGAGACGATTATGGTTCCTTTGCCGGCAACCGCAGCGAAAGAACCATCAGCAATTTTAACCTTTTGATTCCCTGCACACGGAGTATATGACGAAAAAAATTCCGAGGTACCAGTCATGTGGTCAGTAGCCCCTGAATCTAGTATCCAGTTGCTATGGGATTTGATGCAAGCAATTGTAGCTGTACACGTATTACCTGACTGAGCTATGGAACATGAGGAGCCAGAGTTTCCTAAGGAATGATTTTGAACCATTTTACACAGATGCTCTATTTGTTCCTTTGTGAATGGAAGTAGTTCTGAGGAAGATGTTGCTCTGAATCAGCATTGCTAGTTTGGAATGCTCGTGCACCTCCTCTAGTTTTGTTATCAAGAACTACCGGTGCAGAGCCTTCACCATTTGTAAGGGGTGCACGTTCGTCTTTCAACATCACAGATCGTTGAGCCTCTCTTTCGTACTTCAAAAAATACCTCTCTGATAGTGGGCAAGGTTATCCTGCCTAAAATACGACCCCAAACTTTGTCTAGGTCCTTGTTTAGTCCAGCCAAGAAGACAAACACACGAATTCGCTCAACCTTCTTCTTGTAACGGGCACTATTATTCACATAACCTAATTTTCTTTTGCCGTTAATAAACAACCTCATTGATTGTGCCCATGCGAGATAGCTTATTCCGTTCAACTTGTGATTGATATTCGCTACCGGATTCTCACCCACCATAGCAAGTTTATAGTTCATATTGCCAGAGGATCAACAACTAAACAACCTAAGAACTTACCAGACAAGAACAGGGACAGAATAGTACTAGAACAGTAGCAATATAACCAGAACAGTGACAGACTAACCGGAATAGTGGCAGATTAACCGGAACAGTACCAAACCGGATCAAACTAACCAAACCAAGACCAGAACACGGTGCGGAACAGTGAGACGAACTGGTCGGTAGATTTTGCAGTGGTCGGAGCTTCCACGCGCTGCCACGCGCGGTTATGGTGGTTGGCGCGTGAGATCCACGCACAAAGGCGGAGGCGCGTGTAGGCGCGTGAGGGTTCTTTTTCCGGTGAGGTTTTTTGCCGTGAGCTCGTCTGAGAATTCCGAGCACTACTGTGTGGGTGGTGTGATTGAAAGGCTAGGGTTGATGGTGCACCGTAGAGTTTGCGGCTAGGGTTTCTAGCGTAAATAAATCTGTTGCGGCTAGGGTTTTTTTGGCTGAAATAATTCTGCCTATGGAGTTCCTAACTCCTTCCTAACCTACCTCTGATACCATGATAATTTAGAGAGAGAATTATTTTATTCCATAATAATAATGAACGAAAAACAAATGTGGAAAACAACCTGATACCTAGCCTAGCGAGGTGGGAAACTACTAATATGTGGGGATCAGAACAAAATTTTGTTGTTTACTTCCATATCTATGTAGACGTATATATAATATATATATATATTTATTTCTAATCTATTTCCATCTAATGACAGTCTCCGCCCAACTACATCTTGTCAATTTGAGCTGATCATACAGGCCTTCGATAGTCAGTAAGAGTTAGCCCACAAAAATATAACAAGGTATGCTCGTACCTCTGGCTTGGCCTCATAATCCTTCATTGGGCTTTGGTTTAATGTCTTCCTGTGAACGGGAACTAATATACCTGTTTTGTCATTCTGTACAACTGTTAACTTTTATTCATGTATTCTTTTGCACAAGATGTGTTGCTGAAATATGGTGGTTCACAGAGATCAAAAAATTAAGATGCCAACTATTATGAAGGATTAGTGTTATCACTGGAAGTATCATTGAAGGTGGTTATTTTGTCCATCATTAGATGTATCAGGTCTCTTTGAGGTTTAGGCTACTTGGAAAGAATAGATCTTAAAATAGTAATAGGATTGATTATGTCCAGAAGGAAAGTAAGAAAGTAACCAACTTTGAGGTAATCGATAATAGTTAGTGTTACTGTGTTAAGTGAATCAGGCATGGAATATATTGTTTGCTCCACTCTCTGACAAATTAAGAGTTCGAGCAATTGGTGATGTAACATTATTGAGATATTTGCTGGTAGCTAATTCTTTCAGACATCTGCATGTAATTAAGTTTACGAAGCTTATGCTAGGGGTGATGTCCTGTTCGTTGGTTATGTATCTATATGTGAGTGTGAAATCAGTAACAGAGGCTTGTACGTAATGTTTCATTATCTCTCTTTATTTTGTCTTTTGTTCTTAATTGAACTTAAGTCCCCTGTCCCAGTTACAGAGGCTTTGTACTTTTGGTTGTATTCTAAAATCTGGATGAAATGCAAATGAAATTCTGGAAAAGGTTTGCATTATAGATGAAAGTCCTTTGAACATTCCATTTTGTTATTTTAAAGATTTGATTTGAAGGTGTGCTATATTCTCTTTGTGCTGACCTTTTTTAATCTATGAACTTTTTTTTTTGGTTATCATCAAATCATGGTCTTCTGTCATTCAGGAACAAACACTTCATCTAATTCTTTTGTATCCTGGCCTGGGTTTTCCCCACCAACTAATTACGTTACGACACTGAACAAACTTGGTTGACGAACATGTTTATGCACTGTATGCTCTCCGTATAAGGAAAAGAACTTCCATTGAGACTTCACATTAGGATCAATTAATTTATCTTCATATTTCATTGGTTCATCTTGCAGATGCGAGGATCTCACATCGGCACTTATCTCCCTAGCTCTGGAGTTTGGCAACATACTCAACGGTTTCTAAAGAAAGGTGCCCCAAATTCAAATACGGTTCATCACTTGGATTTTGATGCTCCAACGCGTGAACATGCTCAACAGCTATATGATGACAAAGTATGCTCTCCTGACGAACTGTCACTGTTTGATAAGCTCCTTATATTTACCATGATTTCCCAAGATTCTTGTAGTCTTGTTGATGTTCTGTAATATTGTGAACATAAAATACCTTTGCAACATGTTAAATGTAACTGAATTAAGAAGAAGGGGGTTCCTTTTTTTAGATCGTTCTACTAACCATCAGCGGCGAGAGATGGAGGGAGCGGAAAATAACATAAAAAATCTATTTTTATGCTTATATTAATTGTTTCTTATTTATTTTAATATAAAAATGATTTGAACAAGAAGAAGAAGGGGTTCCTTTTTTTAGATTGTTCTACTAACCATCACCGGCGAGAGATGGAGAGAGCCGAAAATAACATAAAAAATCTATTTTTATGCTTATATTAATTATTTCTTATTTATTTTAATATAAAAATGATTTGCACAAAAGGCTTACGCATCATCGCATTGAGGCTTATGCCTCGCCTTTGGTCAAGCAAACGCCTAGGCTTACGCCTTCGCCTTTTAAAACATTGATCTAAATGGATAAAAATGTAATGAATCAAATCAACCATGTGGATTGTATCCGTGGTTCGATTGCTTTGCACATTCTGTAGAATACCTTTTAATTTGAGATCTAGAATATATATACACACACAGACATTAATTCAGTTACTTTTTTACATTCACAGAAACAAGATGAATCTCTCCTGGAAGATGTCTGGATGTTATTAAGAGCTGGAAGAATAGATGAGGCATGCAATCTTTGCCGCTCTGCTGGACAGGTATGCATTTTTTCCAAGAAGTGTGTTGTGAGGTTTGTTATCTGTTCTGTTTTTTTTAGAGAGGAGACGGAGAGGGTAACCAAACCTCAATCTCACCCCCAACCTCCCTTATGGGAGATTGAGGTTCTAGAAAATGGGCGAAAGATTCTGATAGTAACTTCTGGTTGAACAGCCTTGGAGAGCTGCAACTCTGAGCCCATTTGGAGGGCTAGATCAATTTCCTTCCGTTCAGGCGCTGGTAAAAAATGGCAAGAGCAGAACCCTGCAAGCCATTGAACTGGAAAGTGGCATTGGTCATCAATGGCGTCTTTGGAAATGGGCTTCCTATTGTGCATCAGAGGTAGGAGATGAGAGATTAGTTGAAGGACTGCTATATGTTTCTTACATATTTCAGTCTTCAGTCTTCACCTTTTCCTTTAATATTCACGTGATCTGTATGCAGCTCTGCCTTTTCTTTCCTACTTTTTATTTCAGGTTTGTTATGAACCATCTCTCCTAAAAGCTTAAGCTGTTAGGAGAAGGAACCGTAATGAATATAATGCTTGACACCCTCCCTCACGTGCGACCCCATACTCGCACGTGGACAGCTGGCAAATTTCGGATTCACAAATGGGGGATAGAGGTGCCAAGGCTTGAACCTTGGACCTCCCAGAAAACCAAGCTTTGATACCATGTTAGGAACCATCTCTCCCAAAAGCTTAAGCTGTTAGGAGAAAGAACCGTAATGAATATCATGCTTGACAAGATTCAAAAATCAAATTGTGTTCTCCAGCCTTCTTTAGTTGTCATGAACTATGGGTTTTTGTAAGATATATGCTGTCTGGAGAGTCCTGCGTTCATATCTTAAAATGATGAGAAGTGAAGGCTCTTCAATTATTAACTGTGTAGTTCACAGGAGTGGTTTTATTCTTTTAACTAATGAGGTATTTATGCTATTTTTGTACTGAAGAGAATTGCAGAGCAAGATGGTGGAAAATATGAAACAGCGGTATATGCATCCCAATGTAGTAATTTGAAGCGCATCCTCCCAATTTGTACAGACTGGGAGGTATTCATTCCCCCTTGTTTGATGTATATACTTGAGACTGCTTTCTATATCAATGTAAATTGATTTATATATCATTGTTAACTTTTTAGAAAACACCAAAATGCTTGTTTATCAGGTTTATTATTTGATATGAAGTGGGAATTGTTGAACCTTTTTGCACTAAGAACCATGGTATGGCTTGTGGTTGGTGATATATATGAAGTGCAGGGTTCGTTCTCCCAGCTGCTACTGAAATACAATGAATTTTTCTTGCCCACAGGCTTGTGCATTGTGAACAAGCTCTTTGTAATTACACAAGCAAAACTGAACTGAATAACTTTGCAATTATTTCAATTAAATCTACAAACTGAAAGGATACTAGTAGTTTTGTTGCTATTGATTCCCAATAAGCTGTTTAATACTAAAATCCGGGGACAAATAAATAGCAGGTTAAATTCTAATTTTTGCACATCTTTCTGGCAATGTCTCTCTTCTTATTGGATTATCAACCATCTTCTTTAATTTAAACTTTTAGCCCCCAGTCTGATATTTAAATTGCTGTCTTTCCATTGCAAAAATTCGTAAAAGTTTTTGAGACATAATCTGCTGTGGACTTTGGTTGATGTGATTACAAAGTGAATAATTCATTGCCCATATATTTTTACCATTATTTGCTGGCTCATTCTCGTGAATTATTCACTTAGTCTATTTGGGATTTCTGTGAATAATTCAGTTATCCATAGTCCGTATATTTTTATCCATTATTTCAGCATTTCCTTCTTAAATGTCATAATATTCTCACTTGCTAATCGTGGTTATCTGCTTTTGTTCAGTTATCCATAGTCCGTATATTTCTATCCATTATTTCAGCATTTCCTTGCATGATTGAGTTTAGTGTTTACAGTTATCACTATAATTTAAAGCTAGTAAATTTTTGCAGTCTGCATGCTGGGCCATGGCCAAATCGTGGCTTGATGTTCAGGTAGATATGGAATTAGCTCGATTGCAACCAGGTGGAATGGATCAGTTTAAGAGCTATGAAGATGCAATTGAGAGAAGTCCTGTACAAAGCGATGGTGTTTCTCAGCCAATAGCTGGACCTGAAAATTGGCCACTCCAAGTTCTGAACCAGCAACCTAGAGACCTTTCTGCTCTTCTTCAGAAACTCTATTCAAGGTACATGTGTTGGCCTTTTCTGATTATTTTAAGTTATATTTCACTTGTTATTCATTTTGAAATTTCTGGGTAATTTAGTGACACAGTACATGAAGCTGTTACTCGAGGATGCAAGGAGCAACAGAGGCAAATAGAGGTAAATAGATCTCTTCCACTGAAAAGTTCAGTCCTGCATTTCATCCTTGAAATGCTACTCCTCAAATTGGTCTATGGTTTCAAACTTTGAAATGACATGTTACCGTATACCAAAAAATAAAATGAAATGACATGTTACTGTCCAATGGAACATTGTAAAGGACCATTACACAAGAACTTTACAACATATTTTTCAAGGAAAAATATTTCTTCCTCCATTGTTGATCATAAAGGAACTAGACCCACTAAACTGGCCTACAACTCTGTCACTTACTAGGTGGCCTTTCTATTTTGCCAATATATGGTACAAGTTTTATCAATTTAAACAATTATTGAACCCGATCTTCTGCTCCTCTTCAATTTCTCTGCTGCTGCCGTTTGATGTCTAGGGCTGCTGTATATTGTGTGATGGAGGAAAAGAGCGGAATAGTAGATTGTTTTTGTTTTAGTAAGTGGTTATTTGTAAGGGCTGCTTCAATTTCTTGCCTATCATTTAATTTCTGTATCATTTTCCCCCAATTTATGACTTTCGTGCAGGCATGTTTCCTTTGTAATGTTATAATTCGATGGTAAATTTGGTATTTATAATTGAATGTTCTTTTCAGGATAAAATACAAAAGGCTATGAGCATGCTGTTTTACTATTTTTTCTCCCTTTTCTCCCCTGTTTCTTTGAACTTCTATGAAGGAGCTTACTCATTTATAATTAAAAAGATCAGGTGTAGGCAAAGTATTTTCCGTGTTTTATTTCTGTTTTAACATCAACATATTAAAAATGATTTAGATTTCCTCGATCACAGATTGCGTTGCTTTACTCTAACCCAACACTTTTGAACAGATGAGTCTTATGTTAGGGGATATACCACGTCTTCTGGACCTTATATGGTCATGGGTATCGCCTTCAGAAGATGATCAGAACGTCTTCAGGTAAATCAATGTCACTTGTCTCCCCAGGGGATGGGTTTCTGTCTAGAGACAAACCCCATATTATATTTTTCCAAATAATTCCATGCCTCTGTTCTCTAGCACTTGTCTTTTTCTATACCCTATTCAGAAGACTTGTAGCGATGGACATCTTTTGGTGATTTAGAATAGAAGTCTTGTACTGCATTTCTGATTGGATAGGTGTAGAAGTTGCAATTTCTACTGATGCGTAGAACATCTCTACGCACACCTACATGCGTGCAAACAAACACTTGTCTAGTTATAAATGTCAGCTTTGTGGTGCATGCACTAACCTATGTCTTTATGCTGGTGGTGCATTGTGCTTTCCTCCAGGCCTCATGGCGATCCTCAGATGATTCGTTTTGGCGCCCATTTAGTTCTTGTGCTTAGATATTTACTCGCAGATCAAATGAAGGATGCTTTTAAAGAGAAGTTAATGACTCTTGGTGACCTCATTCTTCACATGTGAGTGGTTTTGTTCCTTAAATACTAGATCAATAGGTGAACATTGTTAAGAAGCCTTGAGTGTAACTTTAAAGTAATGGTGCTATGTTTTCTGCTTTGTGTTTCCCAAAAATCAGCAATCGCTCCCTCGTTTTTGAACTCCCACATTTAGACATGGAAGAAACACATTTTTAGAGCAGAAAAATATCTTGTATGATAAGAACTGGAAATTTATTCATATAAAAGATATCGTGCTTTCTTCTTAAAACCAGTCATTTTTAAAATTCACTTTTCTGAATTGGCTGGATACAAATGTGAGCCAACAATTTTGTGCATTGAAATTTTTGAAAAAAATTATCTGCTATCTTTCTATAACAAATAATTTGTAAATCTCGCTTTTCTCAACTTGTCATTTCGGTCTTCTACAACTTGTATTGTTTTTGATGAATATGTGCATATCTGTGTTTGAATTTGTCTTTTGATAAAAATATGCAGTGTTACATTTATTGGCAGATAAAAATTTCCTGTCAAAATAACTTTCGTAGATATAAGAGGTCAATATCAAGTGAAGTAAACTGGCAATTAATTTACAATTTCAGGCTTGTAGTTTGATTTATAGTTGCACATAGCTTGGTATCAATTCCCCTGAATTCATTTTCAGGTATGCAATGTTTCTATTCTCAAAACAACATGAAGGGTTGGTTGGAATTTATGCTTCCCAGCTTGCACGCCATCGCTGCATCGATCTTTTTGTGCATATGATGGAGTTAAGGCTGAATAGCAGGTCTTCTTTTAATTCAAAACTAGTTTAATGTCGGTTCTCAATTGGAGATGTCTCGTCCCCTCTTCATTATCTTGTAATCTTTCTCTTTCGTGGCAATAAAATTTCTGTTTCTTATAAAAAAAAAAAAACCAATCTAGTTTAATGTCTTCTTCTTGAGCTTTGATGTTATTATGTAAGAAGCAGTTGTGATGGCCCAATGGGACATATTTGCTCATGAAGTATTTTATATTGAGGTTTAACATAACTTGCTTCCCTTGTGTTTGCTCTTATTTTTAGTTAAATTCTCAATTTTTGTGGAAAGATTAACACATGTATTCCTGCCCACCATTTATGTATTATTTTGCTTACATATTTTCCCCAATGTTGTGGTTACTTTCCATTTTGTTCAAAAAAGGAAATAAAATAAAATTTTTGGGTACTCGGTTGACTTAATTGGCCCACAAGTATTAAGACTTTCTGGGCCTGACCCGAGCTTGAGTAGGACAGGTTTGGTTCAGGTCAGCTTGTTGTTGTCTAATTGGCTTCCTTCTATAAACATTTCTATAGAATTTTGATACTTGTGCCTCCCTAAAGAGACGCATGCTTGCTATTTTACTAGATGGGGGACCGTTGAATTTGAACTTCGGTGGATTTAAGTTTTTAATGGGCCCCGACCACAATTTGAAGTTGGTTTTGTTGTTTGTTCTATTTATGCGCAGTGTCTCTCAATATCATTGCGGTTGGATTTTTGTAGTTGACCTATTGTTGCGATTTATATGCTTGGTGAATTTCTTTTTTGACATTACTGCTGGGAGGAGTGGTGCTCTGCTGCCAACTAAATAAGGAAATGACTGCATTTTTATATAGTTCGAACTAGGAACTTGCGAATAATAATTATATTATTGCCATGTGTTTTGGTTGTTCAGTGATTTGTTTCTAAGCTTGTTTTTCACCTGTGAGACAGTGTGCATGTGAGATACAAAATTTTCCTTTCTGCTATAGAGTATTTGCCATTCTCTCCTGGAGATGATTTAAAAGGCAGTTTTGAAGAAATCATTGAGAGGTTTGTCTATTGCTTCACCATTTTTATATATTTATTTATTTGTAGCAGAATGGGCTTAACTCAATAGTCTTATTGACAAGCTATAGCTGGTGTTTCATCTGTTATTCATGTAAACAGAGTTCTGTCAAGATCACGAGAAACTAAAGTTGGAAAATATGACAAGTCATCTGATGTTGTTGAGCAGTACCGGTTGCAGTCCCTTCAAAAAGCTATGGTCATTCAGTGGCTCTGCTTTACACCCCCTTCCACAATTAATGATGCTAAGACTGTTAGGCCAAGCTCCTCCTCCGAGCATTGATGCAGAGGTAATTTGTTTTCTACATGAAACTTCAAGGTGGTTTAAATTTGTTTACGTTATTTTTTCAAAGCTAATATTCATACAGGGGCTAGTTTTATAGGAAGTAGACTGGTGCAATCCCCCCCCCCCCCCCCCCCCCCCCCCCCCCCCCCCCCAACACAGACACAGAGAAAGGGGGAAAGAAAGAAAGAAAAGAAACCAAGTTTGACGAATTGTTTTTTATTATTGACAGTCTTAATAAAAATAAAGAATATATGCTTATGAGTAAACTTTGCCTCCTTTGAACTAGATTTGGCCCCAAATATATATATATATATATTTATAGTGTTCGGCTTTCCCCTTTTTGTATTTATATATATGTTTCGAGTATTAACATCTTACTGGCTTTGAAAGCTGTCACAACTTTACATTTTGATGATGTTATCGCTATTTATCCTCACAAGTCTTTAGGAAGCTATTTTTTTTTTAGCCATTTGCATTGATTGGGTTGATCACTGAAATATATCATTTGAGTTTGTCTGGCTGCTTGCTGTGTTTTCATATAGAGAAAGTATTACTTCGTTATTTTCCTCCTTTTACCCTTCTGTTTCTGCTTTTGTGTTCATTTTCATAGTCTGAGTATTCATTATTGGTTTCTTCTGTAGCAACATACTTTTCAGGGAGTTTTCTCTTATATCTATGTGGAGGGTACCAGCCATGCCCATCGGAGCGCACACTTTGCTTAGTTTACTTGCTGAGCCCATGAAGCAGGCTACTGATATTCTTCTTTCCACAGAGGATCATGATGTTTCTGAGAATTTGAGAGAGTTTGAGGACTGGGTATACTTCTAAACTTCATTACTACATTTGCTGTTAATTTTTTGCTGTTTTTCCATTGGTACTCTATTAATTAATGATTCCAAAACCTCAACCTTAAATTATACATTATTTTATTGACTAGAGTGAATACTACTCTTGCGATGCAACATATCGGAACTGGCTAAAAATTGAGTTAGAGAATGCAGAAGTTTCTCCCTTTGAACTGTCAAACGTGGAAAAACAAAGAGCGGAGGTAGCAGCCAGAGAAACATTAAATTCGTCATTACTCCTCCTGCTAAGTAAGTTACCTCTACTATATGCATAAAAAATGTGATTGTTTGCTGCTTATTTGTGTTGTTTCCAATCGTGATTATCTCTTTCTCCTTGTCTTATTATTGCTTCCACCTCTGATGAGCTTTCAGGATTTTTTTTTTTAAAGTTATTTTTTCTTTTGGTTCAGGAAAAGATAATCCTTGGTTGGTTCCTACTGAAGATCGTATTTACGAATCAATGGAGTATGTATTCCTTGAATTGCATGCCACTGCAATGCTGTGTCTGCCTTCTGGTGAATGTATGCCTCCTGATGCCACCCTGTGCACAACATTAACGAGTGCCCTTTACTCTTCAGTGAGCGAGGAAGTAGTGCTCAATCGCCAATTAACGGTATGCTTATTTCTTTCATCCTGTTTGCCATTTGAGAAAGAAAAATTTGAGTGAAAAGCTAGTTATGTTCTTTCTGTCTCTATTTTTTTTTTACCATGTGAAGGTGAAGGTCTCTATCTCAACAGCAGACAGTTACTGCATCGAAGTTGTTCTTCGTTGCTTGGCAACAGAGGGTGATGGACTTGGGCCACATGAACTCAATGATGGTGGTATCCTTGCTACTGTGATTGCAGCTGCCTTCAAAGGTAATGAACTGTGTTGGCTCATCTTCATCCTTAGATTTACATTTACTACTAGCATGCGTACTCTAGAAGGCATCTTATGGAAGTTGGTAAGAGTTAATGGGCATCACCGCGTCATACACCCTATTCTTAGTGAGAGATTCTAGCTGAACAGGCACCTGTGGACAAAACTGCTTGCATAAAGAATGGGTGGGCTTAATGGTATTTTTCAATTTTGTTCTGAATTCTAGTTTATCCTTTTGTTGCAGGTGAGCTTGCTAGATTTCAAACTGGAGTGACAATGGAGATCTCCCGGTTAGATGCTTGGTATTCTGGTACTGATGGTTCACTAGAAGGTCCTGCGACATACATTGTGCAGGGCCTTTGCCGTAGGTGTTGCGTTCCAGAAGTCATTCTTAGGTGTATGCAGGTAAATTAAGCTTAGTTTTCAGTCTTCTAATTATTCAGAATATTATGCAAAAGTCAATTTTGTGCCCATTGTTTCGTTTGAGAGTTTTTGTAAGAAATTTATTGGGGAAACAGAGGCTATGTAGTCAAGGAGCTTTATTTTTTTCACTGTTGTAGGTTTCTGTTTCACTCATGGAGTCCGGCAATCCACTGGAAAGCCATGATGAGTTGGTTGAACTAGTTGCATGCTCTGAAACTGGATTTCTCCATTTGTTTAGTCAGCATCAATTGCAGGTAAGCTAACTATTAAAATGTCTCTTTTTACATGGAAACAGGTAATCGTTTTATTTACTTGCATTATTTGGCTATTATCCATTTTTAAATTTCTCCGAGTTCTTGACTTTCAGCAACTCTTTGCCACAAGCACCTTGAATGTGTATTATCCATGCATAGTTCTAACTGGCTATGGCATCGTATATGTAAAATAACACAAAATATCATGTCAGCACTCGTGCTAAGCTGACTTTCTCCATGGATATCATTCAATGTTTTAAATTGCGATAGCGTAACGCGTTGCGTTTTGGTTTTAGAATTGCGTAGCGCTCACAAATTGCGTAATAGCGTAAGCAATTTGAATAATGAATAGCGTAATAATAAAAAAAATAATAATAATATTATACCAATAAGTTATTATTATTATTTATAATAAGATAGTATTAATAAATAATACATTAAGAAAGCCTTTACAATAGAAAAACACTAAAAAAAGACAATATTATTAATGTTTTATATGACTAAGGGTATAAATGTCATTTTAACCTTTAAACCTTTACAAAAACCTAAATATATGTCATCTCTAAACTCTTTGCAGCCTCCTCTCTACTTTCCTCTGCCGTCACTCCTCTTCTCCTTCCTTCTTCTTCTCAGGCTTAAATACCATTCTCTTTCTAGCCCACTCAATACCACCGACTGTCGTCCAATTTCTCTCCTAGATAAAACCTTAATTTGCTCAGCATAGCAAGAGTACGCCTCCTTTCTTTCAAGCTAGGGTTTCGCTTTTGAGAAGAGAAGGAGAAGAAGATAGGAGAACGTCTAGAGGAGGCTAGGGCTTGTCCCAAATAGCGTGAGCAATCTTCAAATAGCGTAAAATTGCGTGCGTTTAGCGCACTATTGCGTAAAATTGCGTGCCATGCTACATGGCGTTTCACCTCCGAAAAAAGCAAAAGCGCGCCACATAGCGCGCTATTGAAAACACTGATATCATTACATACCAAGGGTTCCATCCCCAAGAGGATATCCTAAAGGGTGGGACAAACACATGAGTTAAGGGTAACTATTACCAAAGATCTTTGCAGGCACGCATATCAATATGATTCAGCATAAATGAAATCGAATGGGGATTGCCAATTAGTGTTCTATAGTGAAGGAGATGCTCAGTGTTCTAAAAATCGCGCCTAGGCGGCGCTTAGGCGGAAATCAGTCCTCTCCCGCCCGGCCTAGGGCTAGTCGTCTGTGTTTAGGCGCCGGAGTGATTAGGCGCCGATTTTTGGTCTAGGCGCCGATTTTCCCGTTGGTTGTGGCTGAGACGTGGAAGACAGAACGAGATAGAGAGAGACGGAGAGAGAGAGAGAGAGAGAGAGAGAGAGAGAGAGAGAGAGTAGCGTACCTGTGAAGTCGTCGAAGCCAGTGAGAAATTGTCGAGGGTGAGATAGGTTGGGGCTGAGAAGATGTTGGCGAGAGCTAGGGTTTTGGTTCGTTAGTTGCTGCGGAATGGGGGCTGGGTTTTACAAAGAGATGATATATATTTCATTTGGTTTGTTTTATTAAGTTTTATTATTATTATTTTCAGTTATTTATAATTTCACCCCTATTTACTTTTCTTTTGCTAATTTTATTTATTTATGTTTTTAAAATTTGGACTTTTTCTAGAATGCATGTTTTATTGGTTGGATGTTGGACAATTAATATTAATTTGAAAGGTATATTATATTTTGTTATTTAAAATAATATTTTTAATAAAAAATCGTTTGATCGATTAATCCCCGATTAATCCTCTAGGCGCTAGGCTCCCCCTCGCCGACCTAGGAGCGCCTAGCGATTTTTAGAACATTGGAGATGCTACTAGGTGCCAAAAAAGATTCTATTTGGCGTTTAGTGGAATTTCTATTAAAATAAATACACTGTAGTGTAACTCAAATCCCAAACTGCACGTCTAGCAAGTGCTGAATCTGACAGGGCATGCAAGATGCATCGATTTTTTTCCCCTTTTAAAAAGAAAACACACTTCAAAACGACATTGTTCTGATGTATAATGTATTAGAAAAAAAGGGGAAAGAAAACATGAGAAGCTAGGTGTTTCTTGTATTGTTCTTGCTCGATTGTTGGGTCTTTGCCTTTCTATTGTGGTGGTTGTCGACTCCATTTCTCTAGAGTATGAAGATCTGTTGGCTGGGAAGCTGAAGTCGTAGGTTCTGATGCTGCTCATTGACCTTTTCTCTCCACCCTCCATGTATCTCCTTTCTTCTGTTATCAGACCAGCATTGTATATTAGAGATTTCATTTTTTGGCGCCTCAACCAGTAGGGCCATGTCAATAGGTTCTTCTACATATAGTGTACAACCTAGGAAACCATATTAAAGAAAAACAGGAAAGCTGTCATAATCTATGTTAAATCTCAATAACTACGGAACTTAGAACTAATGTTTAACTAATGGAAGACCAAAAATAAACAGCAAGTAAAACCATAATGATATTTCCGCACTCCCTCCCAAGTTGGAGTATCAATTGAGGAATGAAGCAAGGATGGGCAATGTATTTGGTGAACACGTCAGCAGGTTGCTTAGATGATTGTACAAAAGAAAGTTTTGACAATTCCTAAAAAACCGCTCCTTGATAAGATGAATGTCCACATCTATATATAGTTTCATATAGTTGTTGAACAAAATCAAGTAAAACCCCAGGCATAATTCTAAAACTAATATTGTCTTCCAATATTTATGAGATGCCATGTCTCCTCGGTGCAGGTCTTTGCAGTTAGAAGTTGCTAGTTTAAATCCAACTGACAACTTTTAAATTTGACTTTTATACAGGAATTTTTATTATTTGAAAGAGAATACTCGATATTCAAAATGGAGCTAAAGGAGGAATCCTCTTCTTGATACTTTGTGTAAAATTAAGAGGCATGTGCTATGTATGTACCTTCTTTCTTGTAAGATGCTATTTATGTACTAAATACTAATCTTCTGGTAGCGTTTGTGATTTGGATGAAGGATTAGATGTATAATAACGATAGTGGAAATTTTGAATAGATTTGGGTGAGGTTTGTTGCCTCTGAAATATTAGGAGTTTCCTTTTTGTTTAGGCGTCTGCTCATATGCTTCCTTTTTCTATTATCCAAATTAAGAACAAATATATGTAACGAATAGTAAAATAGAATATGTTTTGAGCAACAGGTCTTTCCCATCCAAACTAACATCTTTAAACTCAAGAGAGAAAAAACGTAATTGTATATCAAAGAATACTAGCAAATATATTTTGAAGTTGGAAGATTTATTGGGCGGGCCACATTATATTTTCCCGTTGGGGAAATCTCTGTTTTTAGTGGGAGCTTCCTATTAGGACATCAAAAAGGAATTGTCATGCAATAAGTTGTCAAAATTCAAACTCCAACACTCCAACACTGGTAGTGCCCAAAAAGTGTCTTTCAACTTGGATGGAATTGAACTGAATGGGCAGTGGGGAGGAGCCAAACCCTATTTTGATAATCTTTTGACTTAATCCCTATGATTTAACAAAATACTAACACCATCAATTTTTTTTCTGGAGTAGACTAAAATACCCTCATCTTCTTCATTAGAGATTCTTCATGAACCCTAACCCTAAATTTTGTGTCTTTCTTTCTAAACCCAAAATAATCCAATAACTTTGTCCTTAAAATTAATCAGAAACTTTATTTATATTTCTCTGCAAAATTAATTTCTTTTTCTTTTATGAAGAGAAACCCATCTCTCCAATTTCCTTCTGTTCACAATATTTTTCCTCTTATTCCCATTGATTGATTTATTTGGGAAAAAAACCCCATAAATCTTGAACCACAACAAACAAACCCGCAAAAAGATTTAAAAATCCACTAAATCTGAGTACCATACGTGAGGAGAATAAAAAGTAGAGCATTACAGATAAAGTTTCAAGTCCTATGGGAACTTATTATACATATGTGGTTCAAGCCTTGTTTTGAGTCCCGTATACATATGTGTGCAAGTAGATATGTGTAGATCTTGAACTCTGTAATCTGTATAATTCTTATCGGTGACGATCTCATTGGATGGTACACAAATGAAATTAATGGAAGTTAATTTGGATTTGATCAAACTTATTTAACCAATCATAATATATTTTCTGATAGTGAGCAGCTCACATGTATGAAGATCATGATGTTTAAGAATGACTTGGCAAGATATAAATGGCAATAATGACAACATACGGATTATAAAGGTGCTTCAGCCCTATAAATGATCTTACTCCACCTTTGTCGAAAGAGATTTGGGCTATTAAGGGACCTTTTATATAGGAATAATGTTACAAGTGTGTGTAATACAATCACTCAAATTATTCTAAGATGGTTCTATAGTTAAAACAAGCATAAAAACTATAGGACAAAGAGCATTGGATTGTAATATTACACACAAGTCCATATACTAAATGTCGTTAAGTAGTTCTACTGTTTATTTATGATCTTTTTCTTTCTACTACCAGGATTCCACTTGCAAATATCTTATTACCCTTGTAGATTCTTTCGTCACCCCTTTCATGAAGAAGTTAAAATGCCTTATATATATGAGACTTATGTATGCTTAATCACATAAAATCACCTGCTACAATGGGTGAGACCATGCTCTCCACTTGAATGTTGCTTAATATCCACTCTTGCATCCTTACCGTGGCGGTTGAAGCGCATTCAATGCAACATAATGTTCTACTGGTTGATTTGTACTTTATTGTCAAGCGATAGTCTTTTTGTTTACTTGCTCCACTATAGTACTTCGTTACAGACCTCCAGGAAGCCTACCAGCTTTTAAAGCTTGTTTAGCAAACTCTTATTAACCCCACGAGCATGCTGGAAACATGTGTGCATAGTTCTTAACCCTAATTAGTTTTCGCTTAGGTCTAATCAGGTTATCCGCACTTGCTGACAGGGCCTTTCACGTGAGATCTTAACTTGTTGACTTGTTTGACCTAAAGTTCAACTTTATTAGGGTTTATAAACATAATAAGTGAGATTTGTATAATTTTTTGTAGAATTTGTTTGATTTGGGTTTATGTTTAAATAAATGGGGAAAATTAGGATTCTTGTGTAAGATTTGTTTGATTTGGGTAATTGTTTAAATATACGGGGAAAACTAAGTTTCTTGTGTATGAATGAAGAAGATAGCTTAAGGTTGAAGACGGATGTAAAATAATTAGCGCGCAAAATTTTTGGACATGGTTATAAGGCTGTCAACTCCTGGGAGTTAAATCAAAAGAATTATGAAAATGGAGAGTAATCCTAATTATGAATTAAGAATAAGGGGTAACTTAAAAAAGTCCTATAAATATCAATCCGATGATTGAATATTTTCACATAAAATAAAAGCCTAAGTAACTGCACAAAATTTATAATCAAGCCCAAGCCCAAGCCCAAGAACATAACATAATGTAATATGATATTTATATAAATTCACTATTTTACAACTTTTTTTAAAAAAATAAAATTCTTTCTTCCTTATAAAACAAATAAAAAATGTGAACAAATATAAAAAGACAACTTGGTTTTTGAAAAATGCTATTATACCGAGTTTATTGAGTTCATGTCCAAGGCAGTGCTTAGGGGTAACTGCCCCTCTTCAACCTTGTGACACTTCATATATTGGTCTAAATAATGAGCTTAAATTATGTTGATTACTCCCCTTATGTATCAGAGAATAGCTTATATTGAGGTTGTTTTAGATTTTCTCCCTAATACAATAATGTTTTGTATATAAATATAATGGCATGCAGCTCTTTATAACCTATCAATTAAAATTTAAAAAATATATGAGGTTTTTCAAATTAATGTATAGTTTCGTCCATTAGTTTTTTTTTTTTTTTTTTTGAAAAAATGAATGGAATAAACCTTATGATAAAGAAAAAAGTTTGGTTTTGACTTTTAATTAAGATAAAATTAACATTTTTACAAATATTAAAATGAAACTATCAATTTATTTAAAAAAGGAAACATACTTTAGTTTGAGATGAGCCAAAAAAATTATTCTTAATTTATGACGAGTGGAAAGGAATATTTAACAATGCTCAACATGGCCCCCTAACTAACATTTCTAGCTCCATCCTTGTTCGTGTCGTATATGGCCACAAGGATTATTTCTATGTAAAATATTAATTTACTATTCATTTGGTGTAACTATTTCGGTTTTGATAATAACATTTGTTTTTATATTAGTATATTATATGGATTATAGATAATTGTATATATTCAATATTATTATATATAATTAATGTTAACAACATGATTATGAGTTAAGAGTATTGTATAAGTCAATTATAAGAGTGTAATTAAAATTCACTTTGATTAAAAATCATGACGATGTGAACCGTTGAAAGTTCTCTAAACTAAATTAAGAGAGATAAATAGAGTTAATGGGACAACGAAGAAAAAAGATAGAGATTAGAGAAGAAATTAAGGATGATAAAGAAAATATGGAGAGAAAATGGGAGATGATTGACATCAAAGAACAACTAAAATAAAAAAATAGGATGAAATAGTTAAAAAATATATTTAATAGTGCCGCATGTTATTACCACAATAAAAATAATAATTTTATTATCTATTATTATATTATATATAATATTATAACAAAAGAAACAAAAATATTTATATTCAATGGCGCTTTTTAGTTATATGCAAATTTACATATTGCGGCAAACTATCAGAAATATCTCGCGCTGCCTATGGGAAGACAACTTTAAAAATAGGTATAAAAAGGAGGGCGATAAGAGATCATAGAAAGAAGAAAACAAATATATCATCTACAATTCTACATTAAAGATACGTAGAAATTTTGAAAATGCTTTCTGCTTGTGCTCGTTTAATCATCTTTCATAAATCTCTCTTTTTTTTTCAGCTTATCTTTTGCATCACTTGATCTAAGTTTCTCACGTTTCCACGTCTTCTTTTACCTTTCATTGCTTTATTTCACTTGTTACTCATAAAGAAGTTTCTATAATCATCTTTTACACGGTCCTGCTATTCAGTTGTATTAATATAGTAAATTATACATATAATCATGTTCTAAAAAAATTGAACACCGAAGAATAAAAAAAAGTTCTTTCGACATGGGCTAAACATCGCCGCCAAATGGCTCATTAGCTCGTCAAAGTAGCTAACCCAAAGACCCACTATCATGATTTAAAGTATCGGCCGAAACTGATCCGAGATGGCCGATACCGAGTTAGAATAGGAAGTGCCGAACCGCTATTATGACCCGATACGATTAAAATCGCGATATTTCAAAATATCATTGATATTTTACTGAAATCACGTCGAGTTGCTGATATTTCACCGATATTTCACTGATATTGGATAATTGAATAAAGTGACTAACGTTTGAAAAAAAAAAGGTTACTCCATGTTTGAAAAAAAGATGCTGATATTGTTCCAAAATAATTTGTTAATCTTTATTTAATTAAATTGATAACTATTAAAAAAATGTTAATTTGTTCAATTGTTCCAAAGTAATTTATTAATTTTTATTTAATTAAATAGGCTTAATGACCTTAATCCTAAAAAAGAAAAGATGATAAGAAGGAAGAAAAGAAATAAGAAAAATAAACGGAAAACAAAAAAAAAATAAAACAAAAGAAGAAAGAAAAGAAAAAAAGCAAAAGAATCCTAAGTCAAACATAATATCTTTTTAAATTATCTAAATTATGTTTTTAAATTAAACATAATATTATTAACATATGCAATGTGATAATAGTAATACTAATATATATTTTTTTACTTATACTTATTTTTATGTAGCTGAGTGGTGGTATAACTATGGTGAATCGGCTCCTAACCTCAGGCGCATTGCTATAAGAATCCTAAGTCAAACATGTTCATCTTCTGGTTGTGAAAGAAATTAGAGCACGTGGTCAATAATCCATGCAAAACTTCGTAATCGATTAGCAATGACAAAGTTGCATAAACTAGTGTATGTGCACTATAATATGCGCCTTAAAGTTAGAAATTTGATGTACATGAATGATGTAGACGATTATTATAACTAACTCGACCTAAAAAATATATTTGATGACGGTGATATATTGGATGAGTGGGTAAGGGAGAATGAGGTAGGAGTTTTAGAATCTGATGATTTAGTATGGTTGGATGAGGGTATTTAAAAGAGCGAAAGAAAAGATGGAGGGTGGTCTCCGTCGTAAGTAACCTAAAAAACTTACCGTTTTCTCAAGTGATGATTATGATGATGACGACGAAGGGGACGATGATGATGATGCTAATAATGATGGTGGAGGTGGGCTAGGTAGTGGTGCTATACGAGGCACTAATAGTGGTAGTAGAGGTGGTACTTACAATTCTGATACTGATAACCAACATGATGGTGGTATGTCATGGCGTGGAGTTGATAATTTAATGCCACACAAGACACAGATCACGGATATCGACCTGGGATAAGTGAGCAGCGTAAGCATCTAGCAGATTTAACTAGGTTCCCTAGTTATAATGAGTATTCTAGTGGCTATGATCCTCATTCACAAAGCTATCGTCGCATCGATGATCAATTACATATTTTGAACTTAGGCCAACATTATTACGGTGGACATGGATACGACTATGATTATGATAGTCGTAGACATAACATATCTGTAGGTGGAATATCTAGTTATGGTTTTGGCATTACTTATGGAGGTTCTGCACAAGATTATGCTAGTAGTGGGGGATCAAATAATACTATTGCTGCTCGTGGTGGTTATTATGGAAGTGGTTGTGGAACGTATCATGATGGATCTTCAAGTAGCAACGATTATCGGCAATTTGGGTACTATCATCACGATGGTCAACCAAATTTTCCTGATTATGGATCATCTAGCCATTCATCTCATCCTTACCCTACAAGTGCTAATTCTCAATCTTCTTTATATCCTCATTCCCCATCACTAGAGTTCTTGAGTAATGATGATAATTATAATTTATATCATTATTCTAGGCCTAATTGAACTTATATTTAAGATATTTGTACTTTATAAGATTGTATTGTTATATATTTATTGAATTATGATGTAATATTATATTATCAAGTGCGACAGATGATGGTATTTTGATGTAAGATATGTAATTTGTATTAGATAATGTTATTATGCTTATCTAATTGATCCATCTTATTAATCTTATACTTTAAAAAAAAATTATATTTTTTTTTGTATTTTTTGGGGTTTTTTAAATAATAAATCAGTCCATATCGCCGAAACCGAAACCGATATCCAAGTTGAAAATTGAGTGTCCGAGTTGCGCACCGAAACCGCGACTTTGAACCATGCCCACTATTGGTCCAAAACCGGTATATCTAGAGGTGTTGAGGCAAAATCCAAAAATCGATCGAACGAATCAATCCGTAAAACCTTAAATCGAAAAAAAATCGAAAACGAGAAAACTGAACTGAACCTAATTATGTATAAAAATAAAAAATGTTAATATATACTCTAGAGGCACCACATTAATTATACTATAATACAAAAAGATGGTTTTTTTGTAAGAATAAGTTACTTATTAATTGCATATTGTAATTATCATAAAAAAATATCATTATCGTGTACCCTTATTTTGAATTAACTACATAATTTTAAGATTTTTTTTATCACATACACGATGACAAGATAATTTATCATTTTATTTAGCGTGTTTTATTTTTATAAATGTATAAATAAAATAATAACTAAATAGAAAATATGGTATTTATATGTTTGCTTCTTATTTCTAAAAACTACAACTTTAATTTGAATATGAACAAATATTGCATTATTATTAGTATTCCATTGTTATGTTAAATTGATTTAAAAAAAGATAAAAAATCATATGTTAAAATCGAACCGAAAAGTTTAATTCAAGTTTGAGTTTCAAAAATTTAAAAAACAAAACCGAGCAAAACCAAAACCAAAACCAAAATCAAAACCAAAACCAAATTTTTATATTTAATTTAGATTTGGGTTTAGAATAACTTAATTCATACCCGGATTGACACCGAAAATATCCTAATTATATGTATGCATGTATTTTTTTGGTTCCTAATACGCCTGTATTTTCGTTCTCTCTTTATTTCCTTTCCGGAAGAGGCAAAAGACGACCTTCATACATAAAGCCCCGCGTGTCTCGTTCTCTCTTGCCCCAACATATACAAAAATTCTCTCTGGGAGCGGCCTTCAGATATAACACCTTATTAGTTATTATTATTAGGGTTTTACTCAGAACTGTTAGATACGAAATTGATTCCGTTAATTATCTCATTCGATCCATGTTAGTCCTCTACAGCTCCAATTAGTAATTTCAAGTACACCGACGACGATGGGGATTTCGTTCAAGGTCTCCAGAAAAGGCACGAGGTTTTACCCCAAACCACTCCAATCCGATATCAACTCTATTGTTGACGAAGACGAGGCATATACTTCCAAGCTTGGAAGTGATCTAATTCTCCGCAAAAATGACTCTACTTCAACATCTACTCGAAAGCTCCCGGTATTGCTGTTTTTTTTTTTTTTTTATCAAAAATGTTTGTAGATTGTGAATGTTGAAGCTTGAAAGTTTTTATTTGGTTTGTTTTAGCTCTTCTATAGCTCTTCAGATAAGAACTTATTTCTATGTCAAGATAATTCCGAGATACTTTTGTGTAAAATTAGAAATCTTGTGCGTGGAAATTATTCTATTTCATGCAATTCGTATAGATCTGTCGGTTAAACTCCGCTAAGCAGTTGATGAAATTATATATAAGTCTTATTATCTATTCCTTCGTCATACATATCGTTTTCTAATTGTATCCAGAAAACCTTAGGGGAATGAATCGGCACAGGGAAATAGGTATTCAATCTTACTTCACGTCTCTTTGTTCTTGTTGTAGAAAGCATGCGGAAAATTGAAATGATGATGCATTCAATTTCATGAGACCATTTTTGAGTTTTGCCTCTCGTTTTCTCATTCATTGCTGGAATCAAATATATCATTCCTTTTCTCCTAATAACAACTGTTAGTTTTGTTTCCACTTAGCAAAATTAAAGAATCTGCGCTTTTATTTAGATTGGTGAATGAGTAGCACAGTGTGGTCATGAATAATTAGAATGTATTTTCGTTTTAGAAGACCATAATGATGACTGTGATTCGCTGGTTTTAGTGATATCTCAGTGTTCCTTTCGTTGCTAAGATCTATTATATTTTTATTTAGGTTTCAGTTAACGAGGTGAAGGAGGATGCTGCCGAAATCTCTGGTATGTTGATGCATACCAAAGTTCCTATATCTGTTCGGAAGCGATGATAAGCGGTTAAGATTTTACTCACTGTTTCTCTTCTCTTCTCTTCTGTTTTTTTTTTTTTTAGATTCCGAAGTTTCCTTCACATTGAACCTCTACGCGGATGGGTATTGTATTGGAAATACACCCGAGGTTTGTTTTAAATCCATAAGCCAATAGAATGATAAAGCCACACATGTTTTAACTTTATTGGTTGGAACTAATTCTATATATTTTACGAATTGTTAGAATGAAGTCGAGCATCAGACTGCCCTTCAAGATGTTCCGAAGTTTTTACATCCATATGATAGGTCATCTGAAACTCTCTTCTCGGTATGTACATATTTAATTTAGTCAAGTTGCAGCTATGTTTGTTTCCATTTCTACTTTCTATTTCTTGTTACGATAAACTGTTTCAAGGACCACTTTCTTCGTATTAATTATATTTTTCTGCATGTTTTCATGTACTTGAGGCCATTGAATCTGGCCGACTACCTGGAGATATTCTGGATGATATACCGTGCAAGTATGTTGATGGGACACTTGTGTGCAAGGTAATTTAATTTGCTGTTTGAATTAAATATTTTTGTCTGCTTTTGAGGCATATATCGCATGAAAGGAAGTGATTTTATTGTGTTATCTACTTAAATGAATTTGCTGTTTTGTGTGTGAAAAGCAGTAATTGTGCCTCATCTGTGGGTGTTTGTAAAGTAAACAATGGTTGATGTAATGTGGGGCAGGTTTTTCTTATATATATATAGAGAGATAGTGGCTTCCACGCCTCTTAGCTACATAATGTTTAATCAATTAGGTAAAGAGGAGGGTAACATAAGGAAGAACCGAAGAAGTGGTGAAGGCTTTTCAATTGTTTTTATTTATACAAAATCTGCCACCTCCTAGGTCATCAATCAAACTTTAAAATGGGCTTATTTGCTCATACCCAGCTTAAAAAAAGACACCTAGCTTAATTGTGTGCATACGCTTTTATCTTTTGTATCGGAAGTTCCCTAGCCAATTTTCTGTATAAAAAAATTGTATTTGAACCTAAAGAATAAACTTATAGTAAAATCAAACTACCACATATACTGTCAGATTTAAGTTAAATGTTTTCTTAAATTATTTTTTTTGTTAGAGTAGCTTGAACGTACCATAAGTAAAATGCTACTTGTACCTCAAAGTAAGAGTGCTACTATGAAAGTCGAAAATGTAAGGAATAGTATGTACGTCATAATCACCCTTCATCTAAAAAAAGAGAGTGACTGACATCTTAGTTTTTATTCCTACAGTAAAAGGTTAATTTTGGTATATGCATCACTTTATAGTCTGATGGGACTTGTAATTTGAGATGTCTTACTTTCCTTTTAGAAGGAGGGAGTATTACATTGTTATCCTCTCCGGGGTGCATACTTGATCTTGGTTTTCACCCCTCCATGTTTGTACTACAATTTCTCTGTTCAGCGAATGTTTGTTTGTTTGTTTTTTTTTTGGGAGAATTTTAGAGCTCTTCACCTGATCATTTAATTTTTCACTTTTTTGTGTTCTTACCTATTTTGCACCGAATCGATCTTGACATGTATTATTTTATAAGTATTAACACAATAGTTGCTTTGATCTCATGCATTTAATGCTAGCATGTGGAAGGAACTTTAATAAATTCGACAACTTTCATCTCAAAACATAATATTCAACGTGCAGATTAAATTGTGTATCCACCATTACTGTAATAATAAATATCCAGATGTGGAATGGTGTATGATTATCAATTTCATTAAGATTCAGGTCAAATGACGTCCGGTTTCAGAAAATGGAGTACATCGGCCCTAGTTCAATTTTGTCAAATATTCCAGACTGATCTGGGGTTCTAATTTCATGCAACATTTTTCATGGATTAGAGTGCATCTTTGCTCTCTCCCTTCCTGGATTTTTTGTGATTTAGTTGAACTTTAAGGGCCTTTTATAATGTTCGGAATTATTATGTAAGGAATCCTCAACGGATTGCCCTTGAGTACATGAAGCCCGATAATTTTCAGGAATCATCGAACTAGCATGTTTGAATTTGCAAAAAAATGTTCTCTTAAATTGTTCCTCTCTCTCATTATCTACTAGTTTTAGTTTAATATTCTATAATTTATACAATGCTTGGTTACCGCATGAATGGTTGCTGTTGGGTGTCACACTGTCACCTCAAAGATGCCTGAGTCACATTGGATCTGGCTGGATGGTTGTAAATTTTTAATTAGCTGCCGCACTTCTTTTACTTCTTTTCCACTCTCTGGCTTGACAGCCAGTTTACATAATTCAAGGTCACAATCAGAATTTTTATAAACAAAACAACTATTTCATGCTGAAAATGGTAAAACAATAAGAAATTGTAAGAATGTGATCATTAAATATTGCATGGTCTTGAAATTTTAAAAATTAGATTTGGGGACTGTCGCAGGTGCAAGATTATCGGAAGTGTGCTTCTCAACCAGGAGTTAATGGTCCTTGTATAGCTAATTCTCCTGTTGTTAATAAAGTACGTCTTAGGATGTCGTTGGAGAATGTGGTAAAGGATATCCCATTGATTTCGGATAATTCATGGACTTATGGTGATCTGATGGTAAGAAAATGATATACATACTTTTCTCATGCCCTGGACAGGAGGGATAGTGTCATTTAAGTTACTGCTATTTGTTTTTGGTTGCAGGAGGTGGAGTCCCGCATATTGAAAGCCTTACAGCCAAAAATTTGTCTGGATCCAACTCCGAACTTGGACAGACTTTGTGACAAACCTGTTTCTTCTAAGGTAAAAAATTTGTTTATTACCTGAGTTTATTGTCTTTGGCTGGAGGAGAGGGTTAAGTCTATCTGTAACTATTAAATTTACATTCATTTGCAGCTAAATTTGGCTCTGTCCAGTATGAGAAGGAAAAGACTAAGGCAGATGCCAGAAGCTAATGAGGCATTTAATAATAACAATAATAAGATACATGGGAAGAAGATTTGCGTTGATAGAGTGCCAGAAAGCTCAAACTGCAGGTTAGGAGGAGATCCCGGATCCATTATTCAGCAACCTCCTGTGGTCGAGAATCTGCCTACCCATAACATTGGTCAGAGCAATAATATGATTGCCTTAAGACCTAAACCCTTTGCTGCACCCCCAGTAGATGCCTCTGTTCCACCGGCATCGCCTTCAATATCTCAGCAGCCATTAAAATATCCAACAGGGGTTGTTGGAAATCCAAGGCTTATGCAGCAGCAGGATCATCATGGACCAGGACCTGTTTTGAATAATGCACCAGCTGGAGCACCTCCCGACATGATGATGAACTCCTACACCGACAACAATATAAACTCTGCTGTTTCTTCTCTTCATCATGGTAAGAGGGAAGGTCAAGATGGGCAGGTATCTCCGTTATCCAGTTTGAGTAAGAGGTCTAGGCTTACATCCATGGGTGTTCATGATGTTAGTAGTCAACATCAGCAGCATATAGGGCCACCACACATGGATGGGGGGTTCAATGGATTGGATTCACAGTGGAAGAATACACTGTTACAGCAGCACTCACTTGCAAGAGGAATTCAGTATGCAAATAGTACTGGCATGCAGCAAAAGTATCCACCACAGCAAATATTTGAAGGGGGGTTTAATCAGGATGCTGGGTCAATGCCATTCAATGTAGGGCAGCAACAAGGGATACGATATGGTGGGTTGAAAGAAGAGCCAGTTGAGACGGAGAGAACGGAGCTGGGTCGAAATAAAAATGATATGCATCACATGGTGGTGGAAACAGAAACAAATCATATGGACTCGCAGCAGCAGTCACGACTACAACAAAGATTACCATCACAACAATTCACGAGATCTAGTTTCCCTCCTCAGAATACTACTTGGAACAATCTAGGTCAGCCTCTGGAGACCAATATTTCCAGAAAAGAGGACCAATTCTCTAAACGGAAATTAGTGCAAAGTCCCCGGGTTTCTACTGGCGGTTTACCCCAATCTCCATTGTCATCAAAATCTGGGGAATTTTCTAGTGGTTCAATTGGACCCCAATTTGGAGCAGGATTATCGCAGAAGGATAAGTCAGCAGTCACCTCAGTCCATGCAGTTGGATCTTTGACTTCAAGTGCAAATGAGTCCATGCAGCGGCAACAACACCACCAAGCACAAATGTCTGTGAAACGGAGGACAAACTCTCTCCCTAAGACCACCCCTGTAATGAGTGGAGTTGGTTCTCCTGCCAGTGTTAGTAATATGGGTGTTCCATTCAACGCCAGCAGCCCATCGGTGGGAACCCCACCTTTGGCTGATCAAGCGATGCTTGAAAGGTTCTCAAAGATTGAAATGCTGAGTGTGAGGTATTACTTCATTCACTTGAATTAGCTTTTCACTAATTCCCTTTTCTTCTAATTTCCTATTAGTTAATTCTTGGTGATAGTAAATATAGATATTATGTCCGGATGCTCTTGCTGATTAATATTCTGCGGTTGTATGTATCAATACCATCTTAGTCAAAATAGGTGCCCAATTATTGAGCCTCTTTAACTTGTAGCTGTCCTACTTTGTTTCTAAATATGGAAGGGGACTTAGATGGGAGGTCTTCTGACCAGGCAACATTCATGTTCAGAATAATTGATATGAAAATGATTTATCCTGCCTGCATAATTGACACAACTCCGAACTGTCTATAAAAGTACTATTTGACTATTTCCCTCCCAAATCAAGAGTCCAGTATACCCTTCTGGGACTTCCCGGTTTAGGAGTCCAGTTTCCTTTTTGTGATATAATCAATGCACCAATTCTTGCAATAATAAACAAATTTTATTCTTAATCATTGACTATGTTGAAATTCGTGTATCCTTTTAAGAAGTGTGAAAATCAGACATGGACTCTTGATTTGGGTTTATGGAGTGATATTTTCGGATCATGTTATCTCAATTAAATATTCCTTCTGAACATTGCATTACGGGCCTCTTAAGAAACCCATGTTTATCTATTTGTATTTTGTAGTGCAGAGTTAATTGATTCTGTTTCAGGTTTCGACTCAATTGCAAGAAGAATAAGGTGGATGAATGCCCAATGAGAAAACCTAATACATATCCTGAAAAACAACTGAGACATCATCTATCCAATGATTCCATTAGTGAGAATTTCAAGGATGAAACATGTAAGATGCCATTGTCGAAGTCACTTGTTGGTGGCAGCATTAATGTTTGCAAGACTAGAGTCTTGAATTTTGTGCAGACGGAACGCATACTACAAGGTTTGTTGGATATGAATAGTTCGATTGCTAGTTTCTGGTAATTTCTAATTGATCCATCCTTGCTGACCATATCGCTTTTATACCAGGAAGTGGTTTCTCACTTGTTCCTAAGATACGAACTAGATTGATCATGTCAGAGAAGCCAAGTGATGGCACTGTAGCAATGCATTATGGAGAAATTGAAGATGCTGAGTACTTGGCAACGGAGGATTATCTTCCCACCTTGCCTAGCACTGTGAGTTTTTTTACATCTTACATTTTATATGATGCTTAGAATGTATCTGTTACAATAGCATTTTAACACAAGGTAGTCAATATCGCGTATCGGATGCGTATCGTTTTATCAAAAAATAGTATCGTGTATCGTGTATCGCAATGTATCGTAAGATACACTTTGATTTTGATAGTTACACTATTATATATTTTTATGTATACAAACTCATGTATAAATATATCAAATATGCATCTAAATAAAAATATCCATATTTTATATATATTTGATTAAATATTAAAAGGTCAAATCCAAAAAATCAATGCACTTCTAAATAAATAAGGTTCATAATCTAATAAAGGCTCGTTCACTACCAATGTTTTAAATATATACTATCAATGTTTTAAATACATAGTAAAATATTACTCATAAAATTATGGGCCCTCATGTCCCGAACTTGCTGCCCTTTCATGTTTTTGTTTTATACTCATCATTTATGTCAAAAAAGTAAAAGAAAAAGTAGGTCATATTCTCTTTCTCTCTCTCCGTATATATCTTCTTCCCTTTCCTCTTTCGTTTCCATTTTCCACCGACATATTTCTTCCGCAAGTCGCCGTCGACCTCCTCGCCGCCGGCACCAGCAAATTAGGTACACTCTCTCCTCGCTGCCAGATTGCCGTTTCTCTCTCTCTATTTCTCTCGTAATATTTTTGGGGCTTTAGGGTTCAAATGAGTTATTTTTTGGGGCAAATCAGGTCCTCTCTCTCTTCTCCTTCTTCGTGTATTTGGGGTTTAGGTTTAGAAGCTGGGAAAGTGTTTTATTTTAAGAAAAAAACCTCGACAAAACGACCAAAACGAAAAAAAAAAAATCGTCCGATACGAGATATCTGGCGATACGCTAAAATATCTCGATACGTCGATGTGTATCGCCGATACACTCCCAAACTCGATACAGTTAACGATACGTATCTATTTACGTATTAACCTCATGAATTAATTTAACATTTCCTGATCATTTGGTAAGAAGGAAAAATGGCAAATCTGCTTCGTCTTGTAATGTTGAATTACTTGGGGTCTCTTTGATTGCAAAGTTGAAAAATTAATAGCGAAGCAGTTAATTTTCTGAGAATTTAGAAAAAGCGTTGAGTTACTTGGTGAGATGTTCTCCAGTTCTCCTTATTCTTCATGGAATTTTTTTTTTCTTCCCCCACCCTTCCCCCAAACAAAAGAATTGGATTCCATGGGAAACAGAAGTAGTAATAGTTCACCAGATCACTCATCGAATTTTCTAACTTCTCATATAAATTATTTGTTTCTTTAATCATTTCCAACTTTGCAATCAAGACACCCTTAATTTCCAATCAGATGCTTTGATATCGATTTTTGCTCTGGTATAAGGGAGTGTCCCTGATCCATTAAGGTGACGCTAATTGGGTCAGTGCATATTGAAGTCTTATCTGAAATCTTTCCAGTTGGTCCCATACTTGGGTCAGGTGGCTCCTTCGTGCATTGTGTACATTTCTTAGATAGGGTGAAACACCTAGGTGGACTCTAGTTTCTCAGAAGCATCAACCCTCATATCATACCAGAACTATTTTCACTGTGATGATTAATGTCCAACAAATATGACTTGGGTATTTCTGACTTGTGCATCTGATTTATTCTTGTGACAGCATATTGCGGACTTGCTTGCAGCGCAGTTCTGCTCACTGGTGTGTATTTTCAAATCTTGTTTCAAAATTCAGAAAAAAGGAGCTTAAAATGCCATTTCTTTTGCATCATATATCTGTAAGTTAAAATATTTGTCTATGCAGATGGTCAGAGAAGGTTATCATGTGGAAGATCATGTTCAACCGAAACCAGTCCAGATGAATCGTCCCTCAGCCAGTCAATCTAATAATGCTCCACCTGGAGCCCATCCTAATACTGGGGGGGTTGAGATGCAGCAAAATCCAGAAGCAGTTCCAGCTCCGACCTCCAATGAAGTTGCAAAGCCATCAAACAGTGGCAATAATGCAGCACTGAACTCGTCGTCTCAGAATATGATGATGGGCAGCACAAGGATGCTACCTCCTGGGAATGGGCAGGCGTTACAACAACAGATGTCTCAAGGACTAATAATGCCTGGTGGCGGGGTTTCAATGCCTCCTAGGTCTCAACAGCAACAACAAACTACTGATGCTCAACAACCATCTACGCAACAGCAGCAGCTGCAGCAAACCCAGCAGCACTCGTTAATGCAACATCAACAACAGCATCATCCTCAGTTTCAAAGATCATCACCTCTAATGCATGCGGCAGCAAATCCACTTTCACAGTTGAATATAGGACAGCAGAATTCAAACATGCAGTTGGGGGCTAACCATATGGTTAACAACAACAAACCTTCCCCGATCCAACTTCAGATGTTACAGCAGCAACAGCAGATGCAGCAGACGCAACAACAGCAGCAACAGCCACAGATGCAGCAGCAGCAGAGGAAAATGATGATGGGACTTGGAACTGTAGGTATGGGGAATATTAACAACAACATGGTTGGGCTTCAAGGGCTGGGTAATGTGATGGGGAGCATGGGGGGCGGTGCAAGGGGAACTGGACTTTCAACGCCAATGGGGGGCATGGGGAATGTTGTGGGTCAAAGCCCCATGAATCTGAGCCAGGCTTCAAATATCAGCAATGCAATAACCCATCAACTCCGTTCTGGGCAACTGACTCCCCAGCAGGCTGCTTTCATGAATGCAAAGCTTAGGATGGCACAGAACAGAACTAACATGTTGGGGGGAACACAGCAATCAAGTATTGCAGGAATGTCGGGAGCATCTAGACAAATACACCCTGGCACTTCTAGTCTTTCAATGCTTGGTTCTAACCTCAACCGAGCTAACCTCAATCCAATGCAGCAGCAGAGAACAGCGATGGGTCCAATGGGTCCACCAAAGTTGATGACTGGGATGAATCTTTACATGAATCAACAACAGCAGCAGCAGCAGCAACAACAACAAATGCAGTTACAACAGCAACATATTCAACAGCAGCTACAACAGCAACAACAACAGCAATTTCAGCAACAGCAGCAGCAGCAAGCAACATCTCCACTTCAGACTGTTGTTTCACCTCCTCCGCAGGTGGTGGGTTCACCATCTACTATGGGAATTCCACAGCAGCAACTGAACCAGCAGGCTAGCCCACAACAAATGAGTCAGCGGACCCCAATGAGCCCACAACTAAGTTCAGGGGGGGCTATCCATCCCATGAGTGCTGGTGGTGGTAATCAAGAAGCTTGTCCTCCTAGCCCTCAGCTCAGCTCACAGACCATGGGTTCTGTCGGTAGTATCACAAATTCTCCTATGGATTTGCAAGGCGGTGTGAATAAAAGTAGCTCTGTTGGTAATGCATAAAAAGTCAAAATTAAAAACTTGGTAAGTCTATTCCATTTGGGTAAACGCTTTAGCTTAGCTGTCCTGTTACAAACTGCACTCTTTCCTTGAGGACAAGTAATGGACAGACAGAGAGCTAATATAAAAGGTGCGATGCAGTTTGAGACATTGATAGTTTGCTGTCCTGTGATATCTGGAGTGTGGAAATGTAACCAGATTTTCCAGAATCTGTTTAGGAATAAGTCATGCGTATATCTGTCATGTTTACTGGGAAGTGAATAATATATTACAGTGTCGTTGGCTTTGATGTATGTTCAGCTCGTTATATCGACATAAGAATGTTCTGTTATGAAATTGTAGTGTTCTCATACATGTATATATATCAACACAAGAATATTGTGTGATGAAGTTTCGATAATTTTCTTTTAATTTTCATATGTATATATGCACACATTAGATGGGACACATTTGAGCACTGGCTTATAATTATTTGTATATATATATCCTAGATTGTGCGCATTGCACGGTTGGCGGAGCTCTGCTTCTGCAATTGGGTTGCTACAATTATAGGTCGTATGTCTAACAAGTTATTTTATAATTGACTTAATACATTCATATATTTGGGGTTTCGTATTTAGGGAATCCATATTTATTTGCATTATGGTTTTAGGGAGTAGTACAAATAGATTATTTGTATTTTGTAATAAAAGGTATATTTGAATAGTTATTCTCGTGTCACTAAATTGGCACGAAAGGCGATGCAATTTAATGTCAAAAAGTCCACCCAAAAATGATTTTTTTGTCAATTTGTTTTAATTTAGCGTTGTAGACTTGTGGTGTTTTATTGCGTTTTTCCAAATTATTAATCCTAATGATAAAGAGTTCTAAATTACTACAAAAGTTGTTGGACTTATTTACAAATAATGACTTGGCTTCAATTACAAATTGTCATCAAATACGATTCCATAATTGAGGCTATATAAACATTAAATTTGTAATAGAAAATTTGATTACTTATAAAGCTATTGTGAAACCTTGGGCGATACTAATGAAAAAACGAATGAGTCATGGAGAATGATTTTTTTTGATGTGTCCCAATTTTTATTTTTATTTTTTGAGCAACTGCATTTAAGTATCATTTGGTTTACAGAAGGGAAATCAATTTCATTATCTTTTCCACAGAGGTGGGAAACTAAAGTTTATGTTAAGTTTCCTTTCTTGTGTTTGGTAAAGTATGAAAATTATTTAGGTAGGGGTATTGTTATTCACATTTTTTGTAATAAATGTTAGGAAATTACAAAGGAAAATCAATCACATTAGTTTTGAGAGAAATGACTTTACCTCTACTTTTTCCTTTGTCCGGAAAGTGCTTCCGGAATTTATATTTACCAAATAAAGGAAATGAAAGACTTTTTTTTCCTGAGTGTTCAAAACTATGAATCAAACGAGGCATTTGAAGAATTCGAATACGGGATTTCTCACTATTGATTGTCCCTCAGAGATACCTAGTGTCAATGTGTTCCAGTTGAAGATTGTGACAATGTAGTCACTGACCATAACAACGCAAAGGATTTGAGTTCATATAATATATTTCCACGACGTATGTGGAAGTAGAGTGAACAAGTTGTCACGAACATTTAGCGTGACAAGAGCAGGAGATAAATGTGTTAAAAGGTCTTGACAAGTGTATCTATATTATAAGGGAAAGAAATATCACATCAATAATTTAACAAATCAATAACTCACATTTAGTTACAATAAATAACATAAATTTTGAGTAATTAGATGTGTTTTCAAAATATCAAATCAAAGAAGTTAACAATTTTCTCTCTCATTCCACCAATTTGCTCAATTTCTCTCACTTTTCTCTCTCATTAACTTTTTTTTAAAAAATTTAAAACACATTAACTTTAAATACAAAAACTATAAATTATTAAAATTTACATATTTGAAATATACTTATCGATACCTATAAAATAAAATCTATTATGGTTATAAAATTATGTCTAAAATATTTTTTTTAAAGAAAAGATATTGTAAACCATTTTTCTCCCTTTAAACATGTTTTTCCTTCATATAACTTGCATTCAAATAACTTTACACAATATATTTGTTTCAAATCCAATTCCAACCTAATTTTTCCTTTAGTTTAAAAATATAAAAAAGATATGTGTTTTTGTTTAATGTTTTACAAACTTAAATAGTGTTTTTTTTAAATAGTTTTTTATTACCAAAGGTACCATATATTAACAATTAGCACAATCCTTTATTCTTTTTTTTTAATAAAAGCACATTATTTTTGTAAACTAGTGTTACTACTAATGGTACCATATGTTTATAATTAAATTTTAGTAATAGATAATGTCATTGTAATAATAATGAGATACATTAATTTTTTCAAATATTTATTTTTGTATGTTTTGGTGAATGACAAATTAAACCAACCCAAGCCTAATGAGGTGGTGAAAAAGGTTAGAATTTAAACATACTAGGCATTGCCAGTGGTGACATGAAAAAAATAATTGGTAGTTAAAAAATAGTGAGATTAAGCAAAAAATACCTAATATTTAAATAGCATAAAACTGTAATAAACAACTTATTTGAATCTTAAGCATGCACCAGGGGGTGGGGGGGTGGGGGGGTGGGGTGGGGGGGTTGAGAGGGTTTTTTGCTAAAACCGGACTCGAGATACCAAAATATATATTCAACATGATTAATTGAAAATCTCAAATTCGCCTCCGTTTATGATATGTTTAAATTCGAACCCTTTTTACCACCTCGTTAAGGTAGGATTGGGTTAATTTGTCATCCCTAATCATTCACCAAAACATACAAAAATAAATATTTGAAAAAATTAATATATTTCATTATTATTACAATGACATTATATATTTCTAAAATTTTAATTATAAACAAATGGTACCATTGATAGTAACACTGGTTTACAAAAATAATGTGCTTTTATTATAAAAAAGAGGAAGGGTTTTGCTAATTGTTAATATATGATACCATTGGAAATAATATTGGTTTACAAAAGTAACATGCTTTTAAAAAAAAATTAAACAAACTATTTAAGTTTGTAAAAGATTAAATAAAAACATATGTCTTTTATATTTTTAAACTAAAGAAAAAATTAGGTTAGAATTGGATTTGAAACAAATATATTGTGTAAAGTTATTTGAATGTAAGTTATATGAAGAAAAAATATGTTTAAATAGAGAAAAGTGGGTGATAATTTCTTTATTTTTTTTTCTTTTAGACATAATTTTATAATCATAGTAGATCTTATTTTATAGGTATCGATAAGTATATTTCAAATACGAAAATTTTAATAATTTGTATTTAAAGTTAATTTGTTTTAAGTTTTAAAAAAAATTAATGAGAGAGAAAAGTGAGACAAACGGAGTAGATTGGTGGAATAAGAGAGAGAGAGAGAGAGAGAGAGAAATTGTTGACTTCTTTGATTTGATATTTTGAAAACACATCTAACTGTCCAAAATTTATCTTATTTGTTGTTACTAAATGTTAACTATTTATTTGATAAACTATTAATGTGATGTTTCTTTCCCTAATAATATAGATCATAAATGGAGGCGAATTTGAGGTTTTCAATTAATCGAGTTGAACATATATCTTTTAGTATCTTGAGTTCGGTTTTAGCAAAACTCCGTCTCAGCCCCCCTCCCCCGCGGGTGTTCTTGACAGTTAAATAAGTTGCTTATTACAGTGTTACGCTTTTTAAATATTATGTATTTTTTGCTTAATCTCACTATTTTTTAGTTATCAATTATTTTTTTTACGTTTTTGTGCCATTCAGCACGGATAATACCTAGCATATTACTATGACAAGCAGGTGAGAACTAGGCCCAAAGCTCCAACCTATCCCATAAATTAAATAAACTTACTAGCTAATAGGAAAAAAAATTCACAAGTCCAATAGATCCCTTAGTACAGTCCCGTCTCATTCCAGTTAAGTCTAGCCAATCCTTCTCAAAATAATAAAAATGATAACCTAGATGTCTCACACTACAACAAATGAATAAAAAGAGAAAATTAATCAAAGATACCAAGCGGGGGAGTCACGGACATCTCTCTCTAGTATACTTTTAGACCTCGTTTAATTCGGATATTAAAAAGTGGGATGGAATTGTTAATACTACTTTTTTTTATAATATCTTGTTTGATTTGCACAAATGTGCTGGGATTATTAATACTGGTACTAACTTAATACTACTCTTTGTGGTAAAAATGAATACCACTACTACTACTACTACTACTACTACTACTACTACTACTACTACTACTACTATATTATTATTATTTTTTTTAAAAAAATTGTTTTTAAATTTTTTTTAGTCCAAAATATAATCCCGTATACGAGTTACAGAATTAAATATGATATTAACATCAGCATGAGATATCCTAATATTAATACTGCATTAATCAAATAAGGTATTAGTATTAAATTAATACCATGATTAATAATCCAGTACTATTAATACCAGGATTATTAATTCCACTGATCCTAATATCTGAATCAAACGAGGCCTTAATGTCTTGTAAATTAGGAGTGCGTTTTAACTTTTTTTCAAAATATACTAATTTTTGAATTAATAATAGTTAAAAATATTATTGATATAGTATGACTATATATTGATTGTATTTAAAAAAAGAAATATATTGGACTTTTAAACAAGATTTTTTTTTTGTCAAAAAGACTAGCCAACTATTCTTTGGCTCGCTCTCACACACATTTTTTTTTCAAATAACTTAGATACTAACATTCACTTTAAAGAGATGGGTTGATCCAGTAGTATGCAACTTCCATCCTTGACTTGAGGTCAAGGGTTCAACTCATGGGATAGGAGGGGAGGGTTTTTCTTTATTTGTAGGATTAAGAGAGTGACTTAGACCTCCCTTAATTTAAAAAAAAATAAAAAAAAAACACTCTAATCTCTTTCACAAGTGTGCATTTTATTATAATAAATAAATATCTAGTCTAAATTAGTGTCAAATTAATAATTTTTATGACTTAATTTTTTATTTTATAAAATAAATAAATTTCACTAAATTATTTTTAATTCATAAATGTTAAAACTACTTTTATCTTTAAATCGAACAAATTTTTAACTTCTAAATTAATAGTAAGACTTTGTCTCAACTCAACCCACCAACTGAAAATTTTGGTTCGGTTCCCTGTGAAAAGCACGTCAATAACAAGTGGAGCCCTCCAACTTTTCTCCTATTTAGTTTTCAACCTCCAAACTTTACTGAGATTTAGTTGTTGACCCTTAATGTTACCTTTATTTAATTTCACTCTCTAACTTTAATTATATTAAATGTAGGCCCCCAAACTTTACATTAAGTAATATTTGGCCTCTAGCTTTACTTATAATTAATTTTACCCTCCAACCTTTTCTATATTTGGTTTTTGACACTCAACTTTCTTATATCTTATTTTTCATCCACTAACTTTCTCTGTATCTAGTTTTCAAACCTTTATCTTTAGTTTTTGACCTTCTACCTTTTCTATTTAATTTTTTGTCCTCCTGCTAATATTATATAACAATATGCAATTCTCAGCGATGAAATTGGGCTGATTGACAATAAGAAAATAAATTTACTTAAAGATTTACAGCAAATTGATAGATAGATTGAATTTTATAAACAAATTGACAACAACAATAATAATTTAAATAACAGCACTTTTAGTATTTTATTTTTCCAACACCACACAATTTCAGGTGGAAGGTATTTTTTCCACAGAGCTATCCCACACTCTACTTGCAAACTAATATGTTCATTTATATAGCCCATCCATCCGCATAAACCGCCTCTAATCTATATCTAATGCTTAAAAATGAGACTAAAGCATGCATCTGACTCTCTGTTCTTGTTCTGTCTTGATATGGCTTCTAGTAATGTCCTTTAGGCTACAACAGCCAGCAAGCGCCATTGTGAGCTCAAGCTCATCCTTCAGCATTTCAATCACTTGCCGAACCCCTTTTTCTCCCTTCACTGCCAGCCCATATATAACAGGTCTTCCAATCTGCACCATACATATATATATGTATATAAATGTGAATGTATTGAATGAGACAGCTGCTGGAATTTACAAAGTGGATAAAAACAATTTTGATATTAACTTCAAATAGTTTAGGAATTGAATGTGCTACCATAACAGCTTTTGCACCAAGAGCTAATGCTTTGAATATATCTGTTCCCCGCCTCAATCCACCATCAAAGAAAACTGGAATTTTCCCATCAACTGCAACCACCACCTGCAACACCTCATGATGCATTTCAGAATACGATTAAATCAATTTGAACCAAAAGAGCGGCTAATTCTAAAAGAATACCTTATGCAGTTCAAAGCACCACACAATCATTGTTCTAAATTTAGTTGATTACCATGTTTGAAAACTTTTAGGGTTGTTGAAATTTATATACTGCAATGAATGATGGTTGTCTTTGCCCTTTAGTTTGAACAGGGGAGGGGGTTGACTGGTTTAAATTGGCTTAAACTTTTTGCAGGAGTATATGATAGTCAGCCTTTTAATGAAATTGTTTTGAGATGGTGTGCATTAAATGAAATTGAAGATAGCTTAATTTAAGGCAGAAGAGTGTTCTCTTCACGGTCTCACCCAAAATGAGGCGAACGCAATATGAAGGTTAAATATATATATATATATATATATGTATATATATCAGATGCAGCATTCTCTGTTTTGCTTTATACAGTTTCCAGTTCTTAGTTTGATAATGAACACTCACACTTGGTACTCTTAGATATTCGTATAGTGAAATGGTTACTATCATATTATCAAATACGATGAGCAAATTAAAAAATACCTCTTCAAGAGCATTAATAGTGGCCGGAGCATAATCTAGCTGACGAGCTCCATGATTTGAAACAACAATTCCTGCAACTCCTATCTCCATGGCTTTTATTGCTGCCAAAGGTAACACGCCAGATCATCACCAGACTGTTCAATTGTGGAAAATACCACTAGTAGGAAACAAGATGCTATCAAATGTCTCTTAACAATAGAGCATTTATGTTGATTTGCTAAGATGGTCATAATTTTAAAGGTATAATGGATGGTATTATGTAGTTCAAAGCATTAAGTTCAAAATTGATTACTATTTACTTAGTTATGTAGTTGTTACATGCATCTGCGCAACCAGTCAAATTTTGGCCGAATATTTAGATTTTTTAGAAATTCAAATAAAATGAAGAGATCCAACTCTGCAAAACAAGCCACGACCTTACCATCTTCATGAGTGAGCACACCCTTGATCAGTACTGGCAACTTTGTAGTGGACCTTAACCACTCTACATCCTGCAAAGCAAATCACTTCAAGACCTTGATGATCTAGTATTTTCTAAAAGCCCTGTCCATTATCTGTGTCATGTTGCAACTTATGAAACTAACAACCTAAAACTACTACTTAATCCAAAATAAAGGGTTTCGTTTTCCTTTTCAGGACATCTTACGTTACTAAAATCAATGTACGGGATTTCACATACTTGAATATGTTTTATTCTTGAGCATTTGAAATCAGTGCTTTGTTAAAACATTTGAAAGCGAAATAGTGACTCTTAATTTGGAAAGAGGGAGTATGAGACTAAGAATAAGTTCTCTGATGTGTAGCAGTAAATGTGCATCCTCCAAAGTGTTACTTCCAAGCAATCCAAGAGTAAAACCTTACATGACAGATTCTCTTGAATAAATATTACAAGGCAATAAATATTCGAGGCAACCAAATTTAATGATTGATTTATACCTTCCAACACAAAGATGCATCTAAGGTCTCTGATGCAAAAGCTTCAAGATTGGAACCCTTATCCTGCAAGAATATTTCACTGATAAAGCAATACACCAAAAATAACTTTGTAAAGCTAACTTATGCAATTCAATAGTGGATACCTGCACCCCAAACACCAAAATACAGCTAAGTATCCTTGCGAAGACATGATAACTCTTAAATGCTCTCTAGAGCATGATGAAATCAAAGATTGCTTCAACCATGTACAGCTCCTCCAGTAATGGAGGTGCCTTCAGGCTTGAGCAGTGTTAGGGGTAAATTTACTGCGAGTAACAAGATATTCAGCAAAATAAATGACTACATTAACTGACCAAATGATTTGTCAAGAGATGCATGGAAACCAGTTGTCAGATCTACTTAAATAAGGACCAATGCATTTCTTAACACATCACTTCTATCAATTTTGTCATTTAAGTTGATCAGCATAGCATTGCTCATTTATTGCATGCACACGAGGTGAACATTGTCCGAAGTGGTCTATTTTTGTGAATTGGATGACTGGATCTTGGGAATAATTCTGCTGGTCTGTTGTGAGAATCTTTGTATGTGTTGAGTTTCCCATGCCTCGGGATAATAGTAGCTGGCTGTTGTATTCTGATAAAGTGATAAGTACCTCTTCATGATATTCCTATGACTATATTATTCAGATTAGGTGTTGTTTCATTATTGATTTTTCTTCCTATTAGTTTGTTATGGAGTTGTGCAGTAACTAGTAATATATCCCACTGTCTTTTATTTTTCTGATCAAGTATTGGAGGAATTCATAGTGGTAATCAGATATAAACAAAATGAATCTCCAAACTGTTTCCAGTCAAGCTAACTTTGAGAACAGAACTATTCTACTCACAGTGTCAACTTCAAGTGACAAGAGGCCTTCCAAATTCTTTAATCTCGGTGCAATCATTCTGAACAAGAAATTACTGTAGTGTCAGAAAAAATGGACGACAGGGGTAGCTGACTCTGGACATATATAGACCACTTATTATCCTAACAGTGGTAATAATATATGACAAGGGTTTTAAAGTGTCACTTGTTCTTTATGTCTGCCTCCCTTCGACCAAGTCTAGGAGTGTCAACAGTTAGAACAATAGCCTTGAATCCGTTTCTTTCAGCTCTTTGCACCATCAACTTCGCTATGTCTCTTTTCTTGTATACCTATTAACAGGTGGATACTAAGTCAGAATTCCCCTAAAAAATGGAATCGGAAGAAAAAAAATACTAGTGTTGTTTGAGAAAGATAAGAATCAATGACAATTTTGAAATTATGAGAGCCGAAGAAAAGTGGAATACATATAACTGAAAGAAGCGAATAGCATTGCAGCTTGAAGCAACCTCCTCCATGGAGCAGTTAGATGTGAAAGACAATGCCTAAATGAAGAAGAAATCGTTATGACAAGCACCTCAAATACACAAATTCTCTGTCTTTAAACAAATTACCATAATGGTGTTACAAGAGGCCGCTGCTCTGGCAGTTGCAACCTCCCCTGAGAAAATATATAATTCACAGATGGAATCAGAAAGACAAATGAATTCATTCAACAACTCAAGTAAGAGGGCCCATGAGACCTTCAGGGTGCGCAAGCTGATGCATAGCTGTTGGGGCTATCATAATGGGAGCTGAAGTTTTATAGCCCAATATCGTAGTTGACATATCAATTCTGCTCACATCTACGAGAACCCTTGGCCGAATACTGAGGTCAGAGAAAAAGCATTATTAAGGTAGTGCTCCCTTTAAGCTACTAAGTAACATTTCCAGGTCTAAAGGCTTACGTGATTCTACAAAATGCTTCTACATTCTCTCTTAGTGTGTGCTGATCCTCAGCGCCCCCCGTGTAGAAGTCATAATACATCTTAGGAAGGACTTGCCTTGCTAATTCCTGGAACTCGTTCACATTGACCGGCTCACCTGCCATTTATCTTGCAAGCACGACAATTTAATTTTAGCAAAGTTGACTTTTGCAGTAAGCTAGTGGGTGGTGCAGTTACATTAACTTTAATTACCTACAATAAGCATAAGCTTAACTCATTCAATCTTCTACACTCTTCTCATCCTGACAATGAATTAACTCATTCAGTCCACTCATTTGTCTACTTGGAAGTTAGTAACTAGCTTCAGACCTTAAAAAGCAATTCAGGATCAGATCATTGAATGCTGCTACAATACAGAAAAATATTTTAATGTAATGATAAAGTAATATATTAGAATTGAACTTCTTTCCTTCATTCAAAATTAGGCTGTTACTAACTTTGCGGTACAAATAAATAAATCAATCACTAAACATGAATTCTTAAGAGGCGGCATCAATTTCATAGCGAGAATACTAAATACTTTCTACTTTTTTCTAGATAAATGTTTAATGGTAACACGACCTTATTTGAATTGCTAGTTCACCTCATTCTGATCTAAGTAAATTGAAACAGAAAAAATGAATTAACTTGAAAGATACTTGATGGTGCAAATTATTAATCCAATTTGTCCCGCCAATCATGAGCTGACGCATGGCCGTCCACGTCAGCTATGAGACCTGCCCCAACGCGAGGAGCTCCAAGGAGCCCCGTTGAGTCACTGTAAAAAAGATGGAGCCCCTCAAGAATTGGGTACCCGCTCGAGACTTGATTACGAACAGCGAATTGCAAAGCTTAGGCTCCAGAGCTCTTTCGGCGAGCTCTAGAGCTCCCTCTCGCCCAACCACTCTGCCAGAGTAGTTTATAGAAGTATGGACAACTGACACTTGTTCTGCAGAGCGCGCATAATTCCCCTCATCTTCATTAAATGCACACTAACTGCATTTACCTTCTTTGGGAACTTTGGCCACACGCTTCCTCCCAGTAATTATATATATATATTAGAAGCATTTACTTCTTTCAACCAACTAAGTTCAACCCACAATAACAAGACAAACCTCATAATAGAGAGATAATCCAGCATTCGATAGTAAAAAGACAAGAGAGAATAGAAGCTTAGAGCACTCAGTAGTGCTCCTAGCATAGAGAAGTCAGTACTCGTGTAGCCCGAGCACACTCCTATTATAACATTGTGAATATAAAATAATTAGAGAGGCTTATGTGAGTTTGTAATGCTTGTTTATTTGTCATCAATACAAGACAAACCGAGTTCCTAACTCCATTCTACAAAGGAGGATTATCCCGTATCTTCGTACGAGGCCAACTTCCTCTATACATCTTTTAATCACACAATTCAATCATTTAAATGTGTGGTCTAAAATATCCTTCTAAATTTTAGCACCAACAATACTGAAAACCTCAAATGCACAAGGATCAAAACAAGAGATGCACCTAAAACCATTTAAAAAGCAACGTTACATACGAAAAATAGTTCAAAAAATAAAGAATTACGGCAAAACATCAAAAAAGAAACTAAATTAAAACCCTAGAAACATAGATACTTCGAACACAAAATTAGAATCCATTGCAAGTGTATGGAGGTTACAGCAAAATATAATATACGATTCACACACAAGAGAAAACAGGTACTTAATGGAAATTTGTACCTGAATGAAAAGCTCTGGGTTTAAATGAATTAAATCATGTTGGGTATATATATATATATTTATATCCAAGTAAGTAAGAAAAGAAAAGGAAGGGGAAAAGCTGGCTGAAGTCAAATAGCTTTGTCGTTTTCCGGTATGAGAATGATGGCCTCGGGCCAATCACTTCACCGCTCCATACTCTCTAATAGCATAATGGCCCCACAGGCTGAATTACATTGCATTAAATTAAATTTAGCAAATTAGTGATCAGCCCAAGATTTCCGATTGTTGTTTATTCAGATCCACTACATTTGTATAATTAATGATCAGCCCATATTTTTGTATATGGCCCAAACAATTTAATTTTTTTAATTCATCTTTTTTATTATTATTTCATTGGAAATTACATGTTTGTTTTCTAGGGTTGCATGTGTGGTGGTTACAATGTGTGTTTCATTTATCCTTGTTTTAAGTAAAAATATACAATGTTTATCTTTTCGGTATCTCGACCTTCATCCTGTTTTATATAAATACACGACATTAAACATTTTGAAGGATAGGTTTCCGTAAAAATAAAAAATAAAAATTACTTACTACCAACTATTTCTAGGCATACATCACTTTAAAATTCACTTTGTTATATGGTTTATTTCTTCCTTCTCTTCCATTTCCCACATTATGCTCTGTCTTTTAACAAGATAATATGACTTTAACTACACATATAAAGCCATATTAAGATAATATGATTTTAACTACAATAGTATATTGTAGTCATATTAAGATAATATGACTTTAACTACACTTATAAAGCCATATTAAACATGATCAAGTATAGACATATTAAAATTTAACAATATGATACAATTTCATCACTGAGTTTTCTATAAATTATGTCTCAATCAAGATGTTTAATAGGTATATTCGTTAATAAGATAATAACAACTTAGATACTCTATGTCTTTATGCAAATAGCACCAGTTTTTTTATGTGGGTGTTAATATGGATTGTCACACTCGTTTGACCATCTTTCTCACATTGAATGAATTTTGTTATTACATATGGCAACGGAAATGTATACACTGCCACAATGGGGAAAAAAAGAAGGAAAGAATTTAACTTAACCACTGTTTAATCTTTATTCAGACTGTATTAGAGCATCTCTAATAAAATAACCAAAATTGAATAATTAAAATGGCTTTTGATTATCCATTTAGTAAGTTGTTAAAATTAATAATATAGCTATCTTCAATGGCTATTTTTTCTTGAATTTTGTTTTAAAAAAAGAGGAGAGAAAGATGAATTAAATGTTAAAAGATTCTCTTTTAGCCAATAGAATTGGTGGGCCCCTCATTTTGGTTATTGAAAAAAAGTTGTTAACTTTGATTATAAATGGAGTAGATTTTGTTATTGGTTAAAAGGTTATTAAAATTTGATTATGCTACTGGGGTAGTATTTTTAGCCAACATTGTTAAATTTAGTTATAATTGTTATTTTGATTATACCATTGGAGATACTCTTACATATCAAATTCAAGGATCACAAGCTTCGAAACATGTAGTAAAGTTGAGATTCCCAAGTTCCCACCTGAACAAACAATTGTATCCTTGTGCAAAATATTATGTATATATAATGCCGGGGTATATGCTGAGTATTATGGAATCTGATAGTGTTGTATGGTACATTGGCGGTTATGGTTAGCAATTCAAAATAGGAATCGTATATATGGTAAACTAAGGTTTCAAATTTCAAATTTGTCATTAAGATAACATTATAAGATAATATGAGAGTGGTGATAATATCTGAATAAAAAGTGAATGATGTGCATAGTTTAGATTCTGTATAAGTTGTGCAAATTAAACCCCTAATTTTTTGTCAAGCGAATCTACAAGTTGAAGGGGAACCAACTTGGAAAAGCGAAAATTAAGAGACTTTGCTGAAAGTGATGGTTCGTTCACATTATATAAGTTGGGTTATGCCCGGCCCAACTTACGATACGTTTAATTATGACCACATTAAATATCCATGGTTACTAACCAAAACACTTGAAAGTCTTTTTATGTCTATTAGGCCCATTCTTGATTTTGACATCCAAGCCTAATACAAATAACATCCCAATTGAATTAAGTCGGTGTTAACCAATATTCACACATTAGGGACACAGTCAATTTACTTTGACTTTGTATTCTTGGAAATATGAAAATTCTCTTTACATACTACCGTCACATCTTCATCGATATAGGTTCATTATCCCTCTTTACAATCGTTTCAATTAGTATTTTTCATAAAATACATAGCCAATGACAATGGAAATAGCTGCAACCAATATAATATCGGTCACATCACTATGTAGATCAAATAAGCCGTACGCAATCGAGTATTTGTATATTATTACATTTTTCATTGAGTTTGATTTCTATCCTGAGAATTATGCATATGTGAAAGGTGTGAACACTGGAGATCAATCATATGTATGTCATTTGTCGCACAAAAAGGGACAATCGAAACAACATGTCAAGAGAAAATCATTTCATCTTAGGTATTATGTTTCGATTTAATATAATTTAATGCGTATACGGGCAAAAAATTCTTAATCTTCTTCCATGTATTTGTCATTATCATGATTCATTTTACAAAAATAAATACAAATTAGAATGGCTTTATGTACTTTCAAAAAAATATATTTTCATTAACTAACAACCGCTGCCCTTTTGTGATTGAATTTACTTCCATTCATGGTGCTGGTTAATGACTTATGATATGGGGAGAAAATATTACTTTGTAGATGATCAATTTTCAAGGTATGTCAATAAGAAAGACCATTTATATTAAGATAAGTACTACGACTAATATGACTCTGGAAATAGTATTTGATGACGCGTAATATGACTAAACGTAGTAGTTTCATTTCAGATAAATTGTATTTGTTTAGTCTTAGTTTACCTTGATTAGAATTTCAAATAACTAGAAATTAGGTAGAAGGGCTTATTATACATTGATTTTTACCAAAAATCCAATGAATAATATTTTTTTGAATGAAGGGCCTATTTTTAATTGGTAATTAGTGTAAGAGGCATATTTTGTTTTATATTTTAAATGAATGTATTTGAATAAATTTAAATATCATTTAATTAATAAAAACATGTTATGTATTACCTAAATTACCCCTTTTTATGAAATTTTCACAAAAAATATGGACTGCAAAGTTCATATTGCAATAAAATATGAACTGCAAAGTTCATATTGCAGTGAAATATGTACTGCAATATGAACTTTGCACTAAAAATATGGACTGCAAAGTTCACATTGCAGTAAAATATGGACTGCAATATGAACTTTGCACTAAAAATATCGACTGCAAAGTTCATATTGCAGTTTGCAGTCCATATTTTAATGCATATTGATATTTTTTTAGTTTATTTTAAAGGTTGGGATGTCATTTTATAATGAAAAAAAAAGACACATGTCATATTATCAATAAAATAAAAAAATAGGCCCTTTATTTTAAAAAAAAATTATTCCTTGGCCTTAGTGTGAAAATCTTTCTCTAATAAGCCCTTTTTTTTAATTGCCCCTTCAAATATTGTATAATCATAATAAGTAACTCACCTTAATTTAAGGTTAATTTATATTTATATTTATTTTAGATAAAAATAGTAAAAAGGGCAACGTTGGAAATCAATTGATGAATAAAAAATAACTAATTTAATTAAACAAAAAACAGAATCATAATTATCCAACAAAATGGGCCAACAACTAATTACAAAAATCTAATGGGTTAAATGCAAAACGATTCAAAAATACTGGACTAAATACAAAAAGTCCCAATTAAATTTAAACCCCTCCGGTTTAGAGTAAGAGCTACTTGTTTTTATCTCTAAAATGTTTAACGAGAGGTTGGTTGGTTGGTTGGTTTTTTTTTTTTTTAAGTATTTAGAGGTGTAATAAATTATTTATTTTTAAAAATTATTAAAATTTTAACCTTTTTTTTAGTAATTAAATATTTAGCATAAAAAGAGATCAGGCTCGCTAATTGTTTAAAGCTGAATTTTAAATTATTATTTATTTAAACACCTAATATTTATAATCTCATTTAAAATAAAAAATACAATTAATATCTTCAAATATTTGATTCAGCACTCAACACTTAGCATTTAGTAATTAGCATTCAATAATATTAAAATTTCAATTTGAAGGGCTGTGCTTGATTGAGTAAAATAATAATATAACTAGCTTTAATCATGTACAACGTGTAGGCATAGTTCAATTTTAATTTACTTAAATTAAGTAATATTACATATCAAGAAATGAAGGAGACATACTCATGCATTACTAAAATAATACCACAATACATTATATATGAGAAAATTAATGTATGTATATATATAGAGGGAGGTTTCAAGTTACATCTAATATAAAATAAATAAGTTTTACACTTACTAATAAATTTCTCTCAATTTCATAATTTATCAATCAAACCGTTGAATTAATTAATTATAATATCTCAAAAATGCTTGCAAAAAATTAAAGTCATCAGAGATGCGTATGTCCCTCATCATAATCATGTTATACATTGAATTATAAACCTTACAAAAATTAAATAAAAATACGTATGGTGATTATATGGTTACAAATATCAGATTGATTTGAAATATTGAATATTTGTTAAACACAATATAAATAGTTTATCTAACGGTAAAATTGATAAATTATGAATATGAGAAAAAGTTATAGATGTATGCAAAATTTCTTAATTTTACACTAGTATACCTTGAACCTTCCCTTATATATATATAATAGTAAATGATACATCTATATCCTCCAAAGTAGTTCTCCGAAGTATTTTTGAAAATTAGGTCTTGCATTAATTATTAAAATTTTCAATATAATTAGTATCATGTGTGATCATCCAATTTGTACACCCTTAAAACTTGCCCATCATCTTTTGAAGCTAAATTACTATTCACATATACATAGCAAGATAGGCCTTCAAGAGTTTTATAAAGTTTTAGCTACTGGGAATATATTTCAACCAAAATAAGTGATTAAATAGTATTTTTGACAAACTGGATTAAAAATATTTCAAGTAAAAGTACAAACTCTTAGTCAAAATAGACACAATTCAAAAATTAAAACAAACAAATACCATCATAATAAGGTAACTTTACCTCTTACTTCAGAGTTAAAGCGTCCACTTATAGAAGTAAAAAAACTTGCAAGGAATTCTTCACAATGAGCAAAGGAAAAAAATAAAAATGTATTTAATCGATATCATTATAGGGTCCAATAAAAAGTTTAGATAAGGGAAACAAGAGAGTAGAAACCTTATGATAGTGAATGCTTTATATATTTGTAAGGTACGAATCGGATACTAGTATAGCTTAAGCAAATGCGAGGGCGAACTCTAGGAACCTAACTAATGGAACGTACATATATCTCTCACTAATTCTAATTATTTTTTAATCTATTGGGAGGGATGATTTATCAACTAAAAACATAATAAAATAACCAATCAATAAAATACTAGGGTTGCAGAGTCATATATTTGATATCATATTCTTAATATTTATGCCCAACAAAATCTTCTATTTGTCTCGCACTAATTTAGTCTCTCGACTTTATTATATGTAACAAATAAATTCAATTAAATCCAATTAATTTATAAATTATAATTATTAATTATTTCCACAGTCAAATATGTGTATAAGATCAAAACATTCACTATACTGGTCAAAACACAGTTTATATCCGCTTTCAATAAATCATAAACAGAATCCCACAAATTATAATAATAATCCAACCTTACTTTTATTCAGTTAAAATAGGCATCAAATTGGAAGGATTATTTATAATATTAAAATATTGAATTGGTAGAGTTAATTTGCATAAATATGTACAATAAAATCAATCAAATATATTTATTCTCAATCCTAGACAATAACTTAGCATAGTATACTTGTAATTAAAATGCAAAGTATAATTAAATAATATATAATTAAATCAATCAAATTATAAATAAATTAACCCTTCACCTCCTTATATAATTTGATAATGGCTTGATTAATGGGCTTTGATTTAATGGACTGTGCTTTTCAATTGGACCTCCGGTAGCTGACAAGGCTTAGCTGCATATTGAGCTGGGTTGCTGCTAAAAAAATAACATTAAATTTTTACTTTTGCCAAGTTTTAAATCTAATTTGACTGAATTTTTTCTTTTGAAGTTGTCCTATGAGCTCTGTTAATCAGGTTGTCTTTGACCGTGAGTTGAAATTGATGTGTGGATTATCTCGTGTGTGTGTGTTACCAAAAAAAATAAAAAATCCAAGTTCAGTGTGTGAACACCCACAACCTTACTCAATTGAGCTACACACCTCCTTCATAATTAATCCCACTCGACTTGCTTTAAAGCTCAGAAAGTTCCTGCTTTATTTCTTTCACCAAATTTCTTTTCGCGATAATTTTTTTATTTTAACTCCGAATTACTTCATTCAAAAGTTAACTTTTTTTTATTTAATTCTAATCACTTTAAAAATACTAAAAACATAACAAATATAAAAATATATGCTCTCCAAAGTATACTTTAGTGAGTTACAATATACCAATTTCTTGATATATCACCTTATAATTAACAATATTTTATAAAATGTTAGGGGCAAAAAGTAAATTGAAATGAAAAACAAGACAAATTAACAAAACAATATTCAGATTAAAAAAATAAAAATGAAGAAGTAGTTCAATAGAAATATACAAAACTTAACATTTTTCAAATTGATTAAGGAAACCTAGGTTAATAAATCAAGCCAATACACATGTATATATATACATAAAGAGAGAGATGCATATACTCAGAATGTTTATATTGAAATGGCAAATTGATTGAGATTAATGGAATACTAAATATTAGTTAATGTGCAAAATGTACAAATACTTATACAGTTATATACATACAATGCTTGCAATTAAATCACATATTGATTGAGATTAATGCAGTCATAAGTATCAATTGGTAGGAAAAAAATATAGTAACAGTTTATATGAGTAGATGAACATAAGGGAGATGAAAATAGGGTATTATATAATAAATAAATTTTATTAAAATTGCAAAGAAGAGAAAATACAAAAAGATCATTATATAGTAAATGCATTTATTGAAATGCCACCTGGCATTATGAGTATGAAAGAGGCAATTTTACTTCTATATAAATATTATATATTATATCATATGATTTTGTTATTTTATTTTAAATTAGGGTAGTCATATTAGAACAATTATGTTTTTATCATAGTGCCATGCTGTTTTGAGAAGTTGTACTATGTACTTTTAATATTGTACTTTACTTTGACAATAACCATAATTGTTTAAGCAATAGTATCACGTTTAAATTAAGGTGATACTATTGTCAAATCAATTATGCTTTTACCAAAATATAGTATTATTTTGAGAAGTTATATTGTACATTTCTTTAGTAATAATCATAATTGTTTTGGCAATAGTATTATCTTTAAATTAGGGTGGTACTATTATCAAAGCAATTTACAACTTGAGAAGCATATATTACAACTTCTTAAAACGGTTTTATAATGTGGCAAAGAGATAATTACTTTGACAACATAGATAGTTTTAAATTATAGGTTAATGTTTCAAAAAGTTAATGAACACTGGAACCCAACAAGTTACATGTATTAAAAAAATAGAGATAAATGCCAATTTTTAATTTCCAAATTTAGTTGTAATTTTCCAAAGTATAAATATTGTAATTATGACAATCCGGAGAAAAGTGTTTAATTTCAATAACTCTCTCTCTCTCTATATATATATATATATAAGTATTTGACATAAAAACTGATGTATCAAATGTGGTTATTATGTATTAGTTAAAATAATTATATCACATTATATTTTAACCAATAACTGATTGACACATTAAATTATTACTATTTCAATTTTATATTTTCATGTAGAATTAGTCGTTTAATTTAACCATTGCAATTAGAATTACATTTATCATGTTAAAAAAGAAAAAGAAAAACAAGTCACGCCCCAAACTCTAGATAGTAATTTGTTCCGGCACCCAGTCTAGGGTAACTATGTTATAATTTAGGGAGATTTTATTTCTATCTATGATATCTTGCAGTTAATCCGCGTTATTAAGTTAATCCGCATTGCCTACTAAATTAATCCACGAATGTGGATAAACTGACAAAAAATATTATTGATTTAATTTTATAAATATTATTTTATTAATGATTTAATATTAAAAAATCCACTAAATTAATAAGTACATCCACTTTAATTAAATAAATAAAAATAGAGGCAATTAGTTTTAAGGACGAATATGCCTTTCTCTATCTATTTAAGGATACAACTTTTATACCAATACTTTAATGTCCAAAGTTTTGTTTAAAATACAAACTTTTACGGATAAATAATTAAAATTAAATTAATATAGTTACAAAACTAATTTATATTATTGTTATTCCTATAATGTCACTATCATCTAATTGATTATTAAACTAATCTAAACTTTAAAATCTTGCTGGAAACTAATATTTATAAAATCAAATTTGAAATTTAAATTTAAATAATCAAATAACTTCTAACAACTTAACCAATTAATAAAATATAGAAAATCAAATAATTCAAAATTTAAATTTCAACAATCAAAAAAATTAAACAACCTAATCAATTTGATTATTAATTAACAAGGGTGATTTTATTTCTATAAGCGATATTTGTCAATCTATCCTTTTTTTTGGGTTTTACTGAGATAATTTGTATTACTTACTAAGTTTAACCACATTGTTGGATAAACTTACAAAAATCAATATTGGAATAATTTTTATAAAATAATGATTATTTTTAATTCAATTGTAAATTATTCACTAAATTTTTACTTCTATCCACTGTGGTATAATATATCAAAAAGTAAACATAAATTGTATAATAAAATGATATTTCTAATATATATAATTTATTGTTAATTATATCTACTTTCCGGACTCGTGATTATACGATAAGATTATACTATAGTCTATGGTTCACATTTGTTTTCAGAATTGAGATTATACAATAATTCACATTAGTCTTGTAACAGTAATTAAACAGTAATTATAGTTTGAAACATTTGTAATTCGTGTACAAAATTTAGTTCTTACCTAGAAATAAATTAAAATTATAACTTTAATTACAGATTTATCATGGCAAACAAGAAAACAAACATATATTATAATTGAATATTCTTCCTTTGACTTGAAAGGATTGAGATAAAAGGAAACGATGTTTGTTGCCTCCGACCACTAATTCTTAATTAGTTTCTTAAGTTTCAATTCTGCTTTATTTTTATTTATTTAGAGCCCTCATTGTATAGAAAAAAGAAAAGAAAATAGTAAACTCATTTGTTGAAAAAAATTATTCATTAGTATTATGATGTAATAATATAAATTAATTTCTCTCAGTTTTGTAATATTGTATATTTTGATAAATAATGAATCTATAATATTTGTATCAATATACCTTTTAACAAATTAAGAAAATATATTATTAAGGAAGTATATTCTAATTAGGAAACTAATTTTAAAAGTAAAGAAATATATTCTAATTAGGAAACTAATTTTAAAAGTAAATACATTAAAAAATATTATTAATGGGTGGATATACTTCTCAATTTTTATAAGAAAGTTTTGGGAAGTTTATTTCAACGTTAACATAAATTAAGGGTGGATAAACTGTAAAAACCCGCGGATAGAAATAAAATTACCCATAATTTATCTTCTTATTACTACATAACTCATTACACGTGTGCTACTTTACGTAATAATAATTCTAATTGATAATAGTTACATTTTATGGGTTCCGGTGGGCATTTTACCAGAGTTCCAATTCTTAAGATTTTGTGATAAAATTTACTTAGTTGGATAAGGCAATTTGTGTTGATAATAAAGGTCGCTAGTTTGGAGATGGTACAGGGGGACGGATCCCAAAAATATTATTGTAGGGACAATTTTTTTATTTTTCAAATGAAATAGGTATTAGTAGTATTTTTTTCAAAATTAAAAGGTGCCAAAAATAATTAATACATGCATGCACAAATTTTAATTCAAAAAGATAATTACAATAAAATTTCAAAAATTGAAGCGTACCAATTACCCACTATATGAAAAGACTTTTACATTTTTATTAGATGTGTTATAATATGTGGCATTATGAATATTTTATTGTTCTTGATCACTTGGACAATTAGTCCTCCTCTCAACTTTAATGCCCGACAGCACTCCGACATTAGTGCCGCTACAACGGTATTGCAAACTATGACGCTTTTTTTCTTAAAACTTGAATTTAATCTATCAATTATCAATTTAAGATACCTGTAAAGTAATAAAATCTAAAAGCAAACAAGCACTGAAAACAATGGGAACTCATTACCCTGTCGGTGCTTCAAAAGTAATATTCAGGACGAAGAGCAAACCCATTTTACACTTAGGGTGCGTTTGATTGCGAGTATGAAATTTGTATAGAAAGAAAATAAGTTTCAGGCAATTCAATTGCCTAGAATTGAGTTGTATAGAAAATGTCAATTAAATGTGTTTGATTGCCTTAATTTTCTACCCGAAAAATAGTGTGCTATTATTTTCCATGGAACTTGTATATTTTTTACATGGAAGTTACCTAAAAAAATCAGATTTTTTAAAAACAGTTTTTTTTTTTTTTTTTACAATTTCACTTCATCAAAAAACAATTTTTTTTTTTGAACAATTTTACTTCATCGAAAAACAGTTTTTTTATTTTTTTAACAATTTTACTTCATCGAAAAACTGTTTTTTTGAAAACAAATTTTTTTTTTTAACAATTTTACTTCATCAAAAAACAGTTTTCTTTTTTTGAACAATTTTACTTCATCGAAAAACTGTTTTTCTGAAAACAGTTTTTTTTTTTTTTAACAATTTTACTTCATCAAAAAACAGTTTTCTTTTTTTTTGAACAATTTTACTTCATCGAAAAACAATTTTTTTGAAAACATTTTTTTTATTTTTTTAACAATTTTACTTCATCAAAAAACAGTTTTTTTTTTTTTTTTTTTGAACGATTTTACTTCATCGAAAAACTGCTTTTTTTAAAACAGTTTTTTTTATTTTTTTAATAATTTTACTTCATCAAAAAACAGTTTTTTTTAGACCACGCATGATGTCATTGAATTGCCTCGATCCTTGTGCGAATTGCCCGGAAAACTAAAACCAACCCCCCCAAAGAAAATATTTTCCACCTTTACAAGGAAAAGTACATGAATAGTAGAAAAAGTGGGGTTTGACTCCATGAAAAATATTTGCAATCAAACATTACAAAAGTGAGAATTTAAGTGGAAAAGCCATATTTTTCATGAAAAATATGGTCTATCAAACACACCCTTAGTTCAAGTCGAGGTTCATATTCTCAAGTTTTCAAACCCCATAGGCAATGGCGAAGCCAGGAATTTTGTTCAGGGGGGAGCCAAATTAATAACGCTACAAATTTTTTTGCATATACTATTTGGAATAGTAGAATCAATATTTGGAACGAAGGAACATATATTTGACGGAGTGAAATCGACATTTGAAAATGTTGATTCAATATTTAGAGTAGAACTCGAACCATAATTTTGAGAAGTATAATTTACTCATACTTTACTAAAATGTTTCTCCATTCTATTTCTGAAAAAATAGAACCGGAACAAATAAAGAACAAAAATGGAAAGAGGAAAAGAGGAGTCAACAAAAAAGAAAATTAACTGCCTACACACCTAAATCTTAATATTCAAAATAAAAAATATATATATAATATAAGATTATAAGAAAGAAATCTAACTTGAGAAACTAAAAGCCAAAAAAAAAGTGCTAAGTGTAGGGTACAGAGTACAAAATGCAAAATGCAAAGTACAATAAAGAACAAAAATGGAAAAAGAAAAAATGAGTAAACAAAAAAGAAAATTCGCTGCCTATCTTTCTAATTACCTACCAGCCCGTACATATTTACAAAACCAGGCCGCTCAATTCATACAGTTCGTTACACGAATACCCCTCGCCCCTCGCCCACTTAACAGCTTTAATTACACAAACTATCCTCAATTTTCCAACTCACGCACAAAACAACAGAAACTCTATACAAATTTGCCAACAGTCCAGGTGGGGCCATGCATAGCTCCGCCCCTGCCCATAGGCAAAGATATAAAATTCTGTTGCCAGCAAAAGCTCTAAAGTTACTCGTAGAACATTCATCTATTAATCGCTCAAAAATATCAGCAAGACACCCGACAGCTAGTTTTCAACCACTTTATCAAATGCCAAGTTATGGATCATAGTTTTTATTTTCACAAAATCCATGCACATATTGGCAGCCGCAATATCTTTAGTGGTGATTTTGTGGACCTGATGGCCAGTGTCGGTTTCTCCTCTGACCAAAATTTGAATCGGCTGTATCTTCATGCAGATACTTGCAACAATCTCCATAGTAACACCTTCCTTGAGGATAGTATGGGCAAAGCTTCTTTTGGTGCACAGGGCCCTGTCTTTGGAAGAGATTTCTTTGTTGTGATAGACTATTTGAAGGAATGAAGTTCATGTCATGTTGGTGAGCATTGCCTTTGAATGGAATCATTAGCGGATTAGGTTTTGTGTATTGTCGTTCATAACCACCAGGATTGTAGTTCATGGTCGTCAAAGGCTGCCTCTGATGAACATTTACGGGTGGCACACTTAAATTTGTAGAGAAAGTGGGCTTCTTACATGGGGGAGCTTTTGACAGGGACAAGATATGCTCAAACTTTTGTTCTTGATTATTTTGAATAGCCCCTTGCTTATGAAAATGCGATTTGGGGTCACCTAAACTAACAGGAAGAGATTGAGACTTCTTCGTTCTACCCTTGTCTTGTCTTTCATTCTGATTTTCAATTCTTGATACCCTAACATTTACAATAATTTAGGAAATGTCAGTACAAGTACAATGCTGAATTCATTTCATAGGTTGACCCGGAATGTAATCCGAATCTAAGAGTATTTTAGTGGGATTTGTTTTTTTTTTTTTTTGGGTGGGGGAAGATGACTGATTATCTAAACACAGGCGGTGGATTTTGGATTTTGTGCATCAGAAAAAAAAAAGAGGCTAAAGCGCAAGTTGTACCATAGGGATTGAGCATTTTCCAATGACAGGAAGTGCAAACTGATACATTCCAAATAAGCATTTGAGCATCAGAAAGCTAAACTGTTTACTAAAATGAAAGATATAAATACAATGCTATACTTTTTAATTACCTATTTTCCTTGAGCATTTTCCTCACTTTCTTCTCTTGAATACGTGTTTCCCTATTCAAACGAGCAACAGAACCTCTTGTATGCTTTTCCATCAATTTTTTTTGTCTTTCTACTTCATCTTCCCACCTCTGAAGTAGATAAGAATCTAGCTATAGCACAATGCAGTATGATGACTAAATTATTATGTGGAAGAGAATGATTTCACAGATAGAACAAACCTGTCTCATTGTCTTTAACCTGTAAAGATTTCTGCCTTTGATGAGAAGCGGATGAAGTGGAGGGAGTGGTTTCTCCCCTTTGCTCCATAACACTTCAATCTGATCAGAGTAATAACAAATTATACAGGTGAAAAAGATTTCATAGTCACATTTTACTTGCTATTAAAATCTATGCGGTTGTTAACATTTTGATCTATGAGTGATAGAAGGTGATTAAACCAGCCCGTAAACAGAAAACTGACAAATTTGTACAGTACTGAACCAAGGAGTTCACAAAAACTGTATGTCAGAATGCTCTGCAAACATAACAAGTGTGAGATACATCTAGTAGTAGGAATCATTTCTAACTTCCTATTTAATGCTATATATACAATAATGCAGAAGAGCAGTTGCTGCATTTTTATGCATTGTCTATGACCGTAAAATCCAAGTTGGAACACTTTTAGCTCACCGTAAATGTATGTTGCTGCTTAGCAGCACCATAGCTTTCTTTCACAATTCGACCTGCTACAACTCTTGTACCACATGGAGGACCGGTGGCACTTCTTGATGCAATGCTGAACCTGAGAAACCATAAGAAACCATCATCTAAGGATGGATAATAGATCTCAACCACAAACTTTCCAAACCAGAACTGTTCCTAGAACTCTACTTAGGTGGATTATGCATGCAGTTTCAGAATTCCAGTTTACTCTGTAATTAAAAGCCAAAAAGGTTTGCCTTTTTATTTCCAGTTTCCAAGTGCAAAGAGCAGAGTCTTTAGCTTTGAATCTTTCTCTAGGGTCCATTTGATTGGTTAACATGGAAAAATCAGAATTCTTTGGAATTGTTTTACATAAAAAAAATCTCTGGAAACAAAAATCTTAGAGTGGAACTGGTTCTTGGATTACATGAAAAGTGTTAAAAGAGAAAAAGGCTAATGGTTGTACTTTGGAAGTTGATTCTTTTATACCAATAATTTCAAATATGGACTCTTGGGCATTTCTGTAAAAGAAGAAGCGGAATCAAACACACAAGAATAGTCATTTGCAAAAGCTTACATTTCATAAACATTCTGTTCAAACATAACAACATCTCCAGTGCAAGCATCACCTGTAAATAACCCACTATTCCTCAGGAAAATAGCCAAAGTAGAATTCAAGTAAAATAGTTGATGCCATCCAGGTTTAACTTCATGGTTTAAACAAAACAAAATTTTGTGAATACAGCTCTACATTCCAACTTTTTTGGCATTTCCGCTTGTGGTTGTGGGAGTAGAATATTACCTTTACAGTTCAGTACAAAACTGGATGCGGGGTACTTACTTTCTCCACTACCTCTGACTATACTGAAATAGAGCAGAAATTTGAACTAAAAAATCATTAATGAATCACTAATTGATTCGAAAAGGGGCAACAAATGTCTCCAAAATAAAATTATTAAGGATCACAAATAAATAAATGAAAATAAAATTACTCGTGATGCTCTTTAATGCGCTCGATGAGGGTATCCTTCTTCCCTGTTAATCTCAATCCATGTTTCCTCAAATAAACCTTGCATTCCTCCACTTTCAGTTTCTCTACTTTACCAGCTGTAAAATCAGGTATAGGAAGACATGAATAAATAACGTACACACACAGAGATATAATCAACTAACACATTGCAGGGCATTAATAAATTTAACTGACCATCAATGATCTTTTGAACGGTGTCGAAGCTTTTCTGGTCTTTCTCACAAAGTTCTGGAACTATCATTTCTACAGCAACTGCGTCTCCTTTGATAATACTGGATTTTGCATTTCATTGTATTACAAAATGCAGCACGTAAATCCAAGACTTAGATGTATTTTATCTAGCTAATAAATCGAATAACAGATACATAGATATACTAACCGAGGATAGAGTTTGTTCTTGATGGAGAGATTTGAAAGTCTATCATCAATCTCAAAGTTGGGGTCGTCTTCCGAATCGGATATATCAGTAACTGATTCAACTTCTTTTTCTTCATCATACTCATACTGCTCTTGCTCCAGCTCCTCCTCATGATCAGAGGCGGCCATTGTTTCTGTTTGGTTGCTTTCAAAGTCTCTCCCCTCTTTTCACAATCTTCTTGCGAAAGGATTGACTCTAGGTAGGGTTGTAGGGTTGTGCACGGTTCGGTTAACCAATCGTGCGGGGCCGGCGAGAACCGAACTTATTAGTCGGTTTTGTTAAAATAGTTAACCAAATTGAACCAATAAATACTTAAAACCGGTCAAGATTAGTTCTGTCGGAGTTGGTTTGGTCGGGATTGGTTTTTCGGTTTTCTCAATTTTGGGCTTAGATAATTAAGCTTATTTTATATTGTTGGGCCATAACTTAAAAATTACTTTTACATTATTAGGCCATGATTTAAATTCATTTTTGACAAAAAATTGGGTTTCGTTTCAATCAATTTTGACACTTTTCTTTTTATATCATTTTTTGACAAAATATATATATATATCATACTTTTCATCATCTTTATTTTTTAGCCTTTTTTTAAAAGGAATAAACTTATACATCAAACCAATAAATGAATGACATGTGTATTGTCGGTTCGGTTTAGTTTTCACCTGTTTTATGACACCGGTAATCGACAACCGAACTGGCCCCTTTCGGTTTTCATTTTTTTCAACCGAACCGGGACCAAAAACCTTAAAAACTGACTAATTCGGTTTGGTCCAGGTCGGTTCGGGTTGATTTTTCGGTTATTTTGCACACCCCTAGAATTAAAAGTGTCGGTCTAGTTGATTTAATCCCTTTTTGAATTTTCTTTAATGTTTAGGAAATCTATTTATTTAGGATTTTTTTTTTTTTTTTTGAAAATACTAAGGCATTGGAAGGAGGATGTTCCGAGTATCTCCCCTATGAAATGAAAGGTTTTTGACGATTAAACTACCCAAGGGGATGGTTCGACTGACTAAAAATACTGTTTATCCTCTTTTAAATAAAAATAAAAAAAAAATCTATTCTAATGTTTTAAAATATTCAGTTAGAAGTCGTTTGTTTTGTCCACTTAAATCTAAAAATTTAAGATTTTCAGATTTAAGCAGCATAAAAGTTGTTTGTTTTAGGGGTATTGTTAGAAATCTGAAAATCGAACAAACGAACCGAACCGATCCGTTGCGATCCGAAATTTCCCGAACCGAAAAAAAACTGAAACCGAAATCAAAAACCGAAACCGAAATTGATTGATTTGGGTTGGGGATTCGGGGTCCCCGAATTGGACCGAAAAAACCGAATCTTTTAAAAAAAATATTTGCTAACTTAATGTAATTACTTAAGTTGTCTTATAATACGTTGAAAAAAAAAGAGTAAACTTTCTTACAACATTTACATTATATAAATGACCCAACCCTATGGATTATTTACATTTACAAATAATTACTTAAGCTAATTATTAAAATAAATACATTATATAATTTTTTGTAGCGCCTTTTGATTGAATTTATATTTTTAGTGCAATTTTGAACTAAAGTTTTAACAATACACAAAAAATCGAATAGGACCGAACCAGACCGAAACCGAATAATTTGGGAAGGGTTTGGGTTTCATAAGTACGAAAATCGAAACCGAACCGAACTATAAAATTTGGGGAGGGTTTGGGGTACCCTAGTTTCTACCCCGACCGAAACCGAAAACACCCCTAGTTTGTTTGACAAAAAAAATTAAGTAATTTACTCCTTAAATCTAAAAATTTGCATTCAAAATTTTGAGTAACAAGTTTGCTATTTTAATTTAAAAACTTAAAACTCCTCATTACAAAATACTTATTTTACCCTCATTAAAGCCCTAATCACGATATCTAAATACATTAATAAGAAAAAAATTGTCATATTAAAAAAAATTAGTTTTCAGATGTGTTATATTCAAATAAACAACATTTTTTCAGATACAGTTTTCAAAAGTAAACAAATAATTTTTTCAGTTTTCAGATTTTTATCAAACGCCACCTTAGTATCACTTTAGTTACTGATGGTGCAAATTATTAATTCAATTTACCCCGCCAACCTCGAGCTGACATGTGGCAGTTCACATCAGCTATCAGGCTCGTTTCTGTACAAGGAGCTCGAAAGAGCCCATATATGACTTTGTAAGAAGGATAAAGCCCCCTGAGGGCTGGGTACCCGCTCAAGGGTCAATTATGTACGACAAATTGTGAGGCCCGAGCTCTAGAGCTTTTTCAGCGAGCTCCGAAGCTCTATCTCTCACCCAACCACCCCGCCAGAGTGGTTAGCGAAGGTATGGGCGACTGTCACCTTCTCTGCAGAGCACACAGAACTCGCCTCACCTTCATTAAATGCACACCAACTGCATTTAATGCATCGAAATTCATGGAGAAGCAAGGTCAGAGTTGGTACTAGTCGAAACATGGCTCCAGATTTGTTCTGAGAGCTCTGGCCACACGTCTCCCCCAGTCATATATATACAAGAAACATTTACTTCTTTCAACAACCAACTTCTCATAAAATTTCAGTTGGGAAGAATTAGAGAGAGACAAAAGACACCACAAATAAGCACAAAAAGACAGAAGCAGAGCTATGTAGCTTGCTTTAGGGCTCCTCAGTTAGAGAGCCTAAACTGTTGTTAGCTCAGCTTTCCTCTTATCGTAATATTGAGAAAATAGAATAGCTAGAAAGACTTTCGTGAGTTTGTAACACTTGTTAGTTTATTATCAATACCAGGCAAACCGAGCTCCTAACTCCATTTCACAAGGGAGGACTAACCCGTATCTTCATACGAGGCCAACATTCTCTATAAATTCTTGGCTCTCTTAAATTTAGTACCTTTACCTTTATTATTCCAATTATTTGTCATAACATTTTGACTGTGTGGTCTAAAATATTCTTCCCAATTTTTAGCACCAACAGTTACTAAATTAAAAAACGCTCTATTTTAACATTCTTAAATTATTAGCGATACTTACTTTGCCCTTTAAGTTCAAATTTTCTATTAAATTGAACAGAAATAGAAGTCATTTTTGTTCATTTTATTTTTTTAAAATTAACTTTAATTAGATTTAAGAAAAAACTATAAAAAAGAAAAAAAAAAAAAAAAAAAAAAAACCCTATTTGCCGGCCTCCTCACCACCGTTTCTCCTATTTCTTCACCATTTCATCATTTCCTATTCCTCCATTATTACATCTCCTCCTATTCCTCCACTATTTCATCTTCTTCAACCCGTTACCACCAACAGACCACTTCCCCCCCTTTGTTTCAAAAAAGAAAAAAAAAACAAAAATAGATTTGTGTAAGGATGATGAAGGGTTTTCAAGCAAGGAGCTTTGGTGTTTCTGTTATATATTTCTTTGTTTTCTTTGCTATTTAATAACCAAAATCACAATTTGTATTTGTGCTATATAGCTTCGAAGCTATATAGGGTTTATGTGTCTATATAACTTCCCTCTCATTCATTCTGTTGATTTGAGGTAGTTTGATTAGGGTTCAATCGATTGTAGGGTCATTTTGAGTTACCCCCTGGATAATTCCAAAAATTAGAGTTACCCCCCTCTAGTCGTTTGACAGGGTTAACCATTTGTTAGCTTTTTTGCCCAATTTGACCGAAATGCCCCAACCTTCAACCCATCTCCTCCATAAACCTTAACCCTAATTTCATATTTTTCTCTTTCTAAACATAAAATTTAACAAGATTCTCTTTCTAAATACAAAATACCCACTTTTTCTTTAAAGTCCACTCACAAATTCTAAAAGAAAAGCCACAAATCAAACCAAATCAAAGCTTCCATCAATGAAGTCCTCACCCGCCGGCATCAATGGAGTTCATACTTGTCATGGTCGGAACAATTCGTCTTCTCTCTCTATACATGCATATACCCACATTCACATATATATATATATATATATATACAAATACCCATTTTTCATTATATCTCTCTACACATGCACATACTTATACCCATACCCTAATTTCATATATATATATATACACATACAAACTTCATTTACTCTCTCTATATGTGTATACTTAGATTTCAATTGAACAATACAAAAAAAAATTAGCACAATCGATCTATATATACATATACCCAATACGTCTTTAATTTCTTTATATATATACATACCTATATTCATAGATCTATATATACAAATACCAATTTTTCATTCTCTCTTTATATATTCACATACTTAGATTTCAATTGAAAAAAAATGAGTAATCAATCTATATATATACATACCTAAATTTCATTTTTCTCTCTTTATACATACGCTTACCAAATTTTTGTATATACACATATAAAAACTTTACTTTCTCTCTCTATATACACATACTCACATTTTAATTAAAGAATATACCAAAGAATTTAAAAAGATTGATCTATATATATATGCATACACATATTTCATTTTCTCTCTACATACAGATTTACGCAGCTTTTGGGTAGGTTTTGAAAGATGAAAAAACAGAGCACTGAGAGATAGGGCCGGCAATATTTGACACGACACGCTAACCCGACACGAACTCGACACGGAGTTAGCGAGTTCGGGTCAAGCATAAACGGGTTCGGGTCAATTTCGGGTCAGACACGCTTAACCCGCAAACTAAACGGGTCGTGTTCGGGTTAACCCGCTAACTCGAAATTGACCTGCAATTAACATTATTATTTTTATTTTCTTTTATAGCTATATATATATATATTATTTTGCCATCTTTCTTGAACAATTATATTTTTATTTGGAGTATTGGTAGTAAATGATAGTTATTATGTTTTTGATGATGGATAAAGTAATAATTTTGTATGTTTATGCTTTGGTGATGGAATGTTATATATTTTGACTCTAGATTATTAATATTGAATTTTGATATTGGGTGATACTTACTATTACTTATTAAAAATTTAAAAATATTATAAAACAAGTTAATTTTTTTCACATGAGACTTAATTGTCATTGTAATCTTAAAAGGTTAATTGTGTCGTGTCGAGTTGCAGATTTAACATGACCTATTTATTAAACGGGTTAGTCGGGTCGTGTCGTGTAACCTGTAAAATAAACAGGTCGTGTTCGAGTTAATATAAATGACACGATTAGTTAAACGGGTCGTGTTCGGGTTGACACTAATACTGTAATACTTGTGTGTTGACACGACCCGAACACGACACGCGAACCCGAATTACCAGCCCTACTGAGAGATATATATTTTATGGGGATGAAATTTTTTTAATTTGGTTTGATTTGTGGTTTTTCTTTTTAAATTTATGAGTGAACTTTAAAGAGAGTAAGTATTTTGTATTTAGAGAGAGAATCTTGTTGAATTTTATGTTTAAAGAGAAAATGAGATGAAATTAGGGTTAGGGTTTATAGAGGAGATGGGTTGAAGGTTGAAGATGGGGGGTATTTTGGTCAAATTGGGCAAAAAGCTAACGGATGGTTAACCCCGTCAAACGACCTGGGGGGTGGGGTAACTCAAAGAATTATGATACAAATGTTGTTTTTGATAGATTGTTTTGATCGATTATGTGTTAGAGGGTATGAGTGAGGGCCGTTTATGTAACTTATGTCATTATTTGGACGAAGTTAGTAGTCAACTTAAGTTGACTAACAGAAAGCTGCAAAATGGTACCCAAAACACTAGATTCAAAAACTTTGGTACCCAAAGTTCAATTGCAATACACTAAAGATACCAAAACGCGAATGACCCAAAACCTTATGCATAAAGTAGTTTTACACATAAATTATACACATTTATTTTGTAATTTAATGACACTCGTGTAAAATTGGAACGGACCAATTAAAAGCACACAAACGAAATATTTCATTATATATAATGTCTAATAGTTTTTTATGAATATTTTTTTAACGTAATTTATAATCATAATGGATCTTATTTTGTATATGTTAATGAGTAGATTTTAAATATATAGATTTGATTATAATTCAAACTTTGGATTTAAAGTTATACTTTCAAATATTTTTTTAAGAAAGTTAACAAGAGATAAATATGACGTGTATGTATAAAATGAGTGTGTATTATACACTTTTATTGCGCACAATAAAAAGTTGGCAATACACAACTATTGAAGCAATAGCATTTTTACACATTATATAAATTTACACATCACTTATGTAGTAATTCATTTACAGGAATCCTCTTAAGTTCCTTCTACTTCACATCAAAACAAAAATTATATTGGTGCAACTTCTTAAATGGAATTTTTCCAATGAAAAATTAAAAAACTTCAGGTGTACGTGTCGTTTTGAATTACATTAAATATTTTAGAAACTTATGTTAAATTAAATTGTCCCATCGAAACTAATCTCATAGAAAGTCATAGAATTAAACACCATACACGAAAATTTGATTACATTTTACTTGCACATATTTACTAAGATACGTACTCACCCTCGTGATCATGACTTATTATGGTCACATATTTACATGTTTTATGAAAATATACTTCAACGGAATTGACCCTGTATTGCCCTCAAAATATGCCCGGTCGGTGAGATAGTCCTTTCCCTTTTCCTATGGTTTAAACACCGGGAATGTATCCGTATACCACTTGTATCAAAATGAATAAATAATTTGTATCAAAATAAATAAATAAATAATTTAGAATTACTTGATGATCAAAGCCATAAATTCACTACCTACAAACTTCATAAGTTTAGAGTTTAAAGTTTATAGTTAATCATCCTATCCATTAAGCTTTGACAAAATTAAAGCTTATCATCAATGATGCTACATTGCTACCCATTTAGTTTCGTACCTCAATTAGAAGTCCAGATTTATCCAAATAACTAGATTCAGAGTTACTGCGTTTGCCCTCTGAACGCAAATTAAAAAGAAGAAATTTGTTCAACCAAACACATTTCTGAAAGGGGGTTAAATTTTGTGTAAAACAATTGAAAAACTAATGTTCAAATTCACAGTCCTTTATTCAAATAAAGATATCGAAATATACCAAAAACCTCCTATGAATAAAGAATGTTATAAAACCCCACTGCGTTTGGTGCTGCTCAATCAATATTGTATTAGAAGTAATATAGATCCACTCATCGACCAAAACATGAAAAAAGAAAGAAATTCAATGCCAACAACTCTTCAATGTCTGTTCAAACTATGATAATCCGGGTCCCTATCTATCTATATATATATATGTCAATATTAATGAAATCCAATACAAGCGTCAACAAGATAATGAAGTTTTCTCGGAAGTGTTTTATGTTTTGGCTCTCCATATCAAACGTCTTTTAACTGCAAGGGTCTTTCCCTCAAATTCCCCAGTGGCCTTAATTTCCTCCCAACATCCCCCACAACGCCAGCCTTCTTGTAATCAACTAACTATTGCCTGAAAAAAACTTGCCAGCAACCTAAATTAAAGTTTAATTCAAAGTGTTGATGTCGGGTCCAGAGCCCAGTGAGCAGTCTCTGGTGTCTGGACAAATTGGCTCAAGTGAACTCAGAAAGTAAATCCCCCACCCCAAATATTATAATGAGCTAAAGGAGGATAATTCACCAAATCTTCTTTTTCACCCAGAAAAGGAGGAAAACAACTCCAATCACAATTGCAACAGGCGCCCATTTCCGAATCAAAGCCTACCATTAAAAGATCAAAGATGAGAACAGATAATGAGCATTTAGGGCAACATATATAATTACTGCAGCCACTTTCAAAACCAATCATTTCAAAAGAAACTTGAGAGAAAGCACAATGATGAAATAGCAACTCTGCATGCAACAATGGTTTAGCTCACATTGCAAGAACAGCAAAGTTCATCATATATAAATTTTCATGATAAAACAATACTAAAATTCAACTTTCTTGTAATTTATCTCAATGCTATCAAAACTGAAAATTCAACAGAACATTAGAAGAACTGTTGACTTTCAGAGTACGAGGAGAGGGTGTCAGACTTCCAAACTAACCTGTAGACATGATGAAATGGGCCTTTGTAATGAAATTCAAGTTCTGAACTTGCATGTTACCATGAACTCCAACATATTTTTCTATTACAGTATTAAAAAAAAATATTGTTGTATTCAAATGTAACAATGACTGAAAAAAAACCAGGCATGGTTTAATGAACTATTATTCGTGTAGCAGTTCCTTCCTTTTGCAAGATTGGAAATTTTACTATAATTACCACAACAAACCATTGCATCCACACCTTTCATTGAAGATTGAACCCATTGCCTGATATTCGGGCTAGGATCTAGCCCAAGTTGTTTAGCACAGAATTAATGCGTACAAACTACGAACACAGTCATGCAGGCATTATTTGGGCAATTTGTTGCAGCAAAAAAAAATCCGTAGCCTTGGTGCAAAAGATAAAAAATACCAGTGAGATTAAAAAGCAAGTAATTTCGAGAACTAACTCCAACTGATTCATGAGTGTTATACATAAAACAAGGTTCCGTTGTTGCATTTACAGCTCAATCCTCAAAATTAGCAGCTAACTTAGATGCCATCATAATGATGTTTTCAACTAGGTCATAGTATTAGAATAGAGTAATTTCCCTCTAGTTCGAGGACTTAAAAGATCCTGGAATTTACATGATTTTGAGGAAGCAAGGCACACTCATGTCTTGGCCGCCATTTTTGGCCAAAAACTTGTAAGTATTCTAAAAAACCCAGAACATTAGTTACTGCGTGCATATTTTTTCAGTTATATCATAGTTGAGATCAATTAAATTTCACAGGTGCAGTTATAGTTCCAGTATCTGGGTTTGAGTGAGCAGGCATGCCTCCCAAAAATAATACTCTGGTCAGCAAAGCCTTTGTTCCCCCCTCTACTTGCGGTAGTCCTGAGTAATCCTATTTCGCTAACTAATTTGCTTCAATACATTAACTAGACGAATAAAACTCACTATATTTAATTCTTATAGACTTGTGAATATCATTTACGAAGATTCCTATAGTCATGTTGATCACAAGATTTTTATTCTTGATGATATGGCCAAATGCATAACATGCAGTTATCTCTTTGACCATAACAAACATACATAATCCAACCAGACCACAAAAAGATGCAAAATAAGCTAAACAAAAGGTTAAGACAAATATAACCGAGTTTTACACAACTCCCTCCACCAAATGAAAGAAAAGAAACAAGTACCATCTTAAAAAAAAGAATAAACAAACCTGTCGATTTAGATCTTTTGCTTTATCGGCATATATGCGAGATTCTGATGTCAAGCGGCTAGACATTTGACTGACCTCTGCAATAGTTGATAATGTTCAGTGAATTAAAACCGTCAACATGTATACAGAAAATAACTAAGATCACTTTGAGAAGGCAATGCATAAAATCATAAAGGGGGAGAAAAGGCTTAAGCATACATAGATGAGGAAAAAGAAAAATCGATAAGATAATTAACAAAGAAGATGTCTACTGTTTTCTATAATTGTGTAGAAAAATCAAGACAAAATCAGCATTACACCATACATAAAATAATAACATAGCCACAAGTATCATTTTGAATCGAAATATTCTAGTTGTAGAGGCCATAGTTGATCAATGTTTCAATCAAATTGCATCGCTTGCTTTTATCAACAGTTCAACCAGTTTATATGCTTCCACAAACAACTGAAATTCAATTCCTTGATTTGTATCTTCCTTAAATCCAAATACCTTTTAAGACGAAGCTTCAAGAAAAATAAATGATTCTTTTGACAAAAGGGATTTCCACTTACAGTTATTCTCACAAATTAACGTTCTTGAAGCTTTGACATCTCTCCGTTGACAACATGCTAAAAGGTCAAAACCAGTATACAATATGCAGATATTTTCAGGTCACATGTAATGAAGATCCACACTATACTCCATACTACTACTTTTAGATTTTGCAGCGCTTCATAGGGTGCACTCCATTCTCAATCCCTGTGTTGCACTTGCACCAGTATCCCCAAAGATCCCCAAGATAAGTTTTGCTACTTTATTACCAGGGAACAAGTGGCAAAGGGCCGCTTAATAGACTCACAAATTTCTTGTAAAAGGAGTAGGATAATGCAAAACCTTTTCTTGTTTAAAAGTTAGCGTTGCAAGAATAAATATTCAAGAAAATTTTATAACAAGAAATGGACCCAAGCATATCTGTGCGTATACCTCCCTATGCGGAAAAAAATAACTTAAAAAATACCCGTAAAGGATGTATCATAGTGTATTAGACATGTCAGGTATAGGATTGCATGCCTGTGCTAGAAGTATCAATATCTCACTGTCATTAAACTATTTCTCTATCATCAACGTTATCTTAAAGCATGCCGAAAAAATTAGCAATATTAAGCTCACTGTTGAAATTCAAAATTATTCATGAAGGAATTCTAAACAAATTATATGAGAACTAAGTTCAGCATCTAAAGATAAATGAACAACTTACGGTCCAACTTTTCACCAACACCAAGAACCTCCTGTACATTGCGAGTCATTATTTGGTGAACTTCATAAAGTTCATCATTCAGCTTTGCAATATTCCTCTGTGTTCTTGTGTCCTGGTACAATTTCTTTGTTTTCTGTATGAACGTATCTTTGAAACACAAGAAAAAACAATTAAATTGAGGCAAAGTCAAAAAAATAATTCTGATTGAAAAGGGAGTACAAGTAAAGATGATGGAAAAAGTGAGATCTACCAAATTTTATGAAAGCATAAGGTCTTGCTGCAGTTTCAATTTGACTCCCATTGACACGTTCAAATTCATTCTTAAGATCTTCCAGGTATTGAAACGCAAGTTTCTTTGGATAAGCACGATCACACATTGTCAAATAACACACACGTCCTTCAATGATATAACTGTGTTCTGTTAGGAAAGAACTGGTAAAAAGGAACTGATTTTCCAAACTTCAATGAAGAAAATGCACAAATTATAACTTCCTAAATAAGCCGGTTAGAACTGTGATCCAAAATTTAGTCCATGATCTATAAAGTACACATTAAGTGGATCAGCTCATATGCCTCAATCCTCATATGTATGCATGTTTCAACCTCTAACTGTCCATCTATCTTTAAATGCATTAGAACAGATAGAACCAAGAAAAATCAAGTCTGGGATATCAGAATAATAGCTTGCAATTTGTTGCAGAGGAAAAGGCACAATATTTATCTTTCACCACATTCGCACATTCTGTGCAAAAGGGCACAGCAAAACATTGGTCATTTACTTCTTTGCTACCCATTCTTGAGTTCCATTTGAAGGAAGACCTAAAGGAGCTTGGCTTCAGCAGGCTATTCCAATGAAGGGAGTGGATGTCCTTTTCAACATTGGGTTGGTGGGAGATTCTTCAAAATTAAGATCCACTGAGATGTAGCGTTCTAGCTACAAGTTGGTTAACTAGGACAGAAACAAATTTTAGTAACTTTTACAAAAGCAAGAAGGCAAAGAGTGGGTATGGCTGTATGGGAAAGAATCAAGTTCATGGCATCATTATGGGCCTCAGTATCGCACCACTTCAAAGAGTACAGCACGGGCAATGTTATGCATAATTGAGCAGCAATCAGTTATCAGTGGATAGGGATGCTGAGAAATGTGATTAAATTTTGTATTTTCCTGTAATTCTTGTAGTGGGTAGGCTGCTGATCCATCTTCCTTGTACTTACTTTTGTTCTGTTAGCAATCTCTTTTCTCAGTTCATTTTTTTTTTCCAAAAAAAGAACGTAAAAAGGTCTTTCACTAAAAAGGCCTGCGAAACTCCAAGAAGCATATCAAAATTGTTTGTTGCTCAATTGAGACTAAATATCTTACGGAAAGCAACTATAAAGAGTAGTAGAGGATGCGAGTCTTTAAAGTTCATTCAATGTCCACGAGGAAAATAGGAAAGCAATAAAGAGCACCTAAGAAATAATATTGTTATGGTTAATTTGAAAACAACCAAACTCTATAGCCCTTCTTCATGGTAAAAATCAGCAAATGAAAATCCTAAAACAATGACTTGTGTGCTCATATTTTCATTTATGTTAAGTAAATGTTTGGTACCAAACTTGTGTCCATAACGTCACTAAAGGTTAAAAGGGAACCGCTCAAGTATCTGCAGATAGCAAGTACCTGGGAGAATAAACAGTAGCCAGAATGTGGGAAATTTTTTACTCCACTACATGAGGAAGGGGGATAAAGATGAATTTCAAATGCAAAAGGATACTGGAAAACATAAGGGCCAGTTTCAACAGACATCCTAGAGGCTTCATTCTGGCCTCTTGAGAGGTTCTTGAACAAAGCCTTAACTTGTTGTTTGTAGAATTCTGCATCTTGCATATCCCGTCCATCATCCAGACCCTCTGCTAGAGGAAGACCATCAGTAACACGAGCAATCATTGTCAGCTTCACCATCTTTACTTCTCAAGCTCTCAGCTTCCAAAGATTGAACGAAATACATTAGCTACGAAAACAGTTATATATATCGCAAAAGGGAGCACAAGTTACATGCAGTTACAATGAGATACTATAATAGTGCAATAGAATACGTCTTGTCGGAGAATACAATTTTATGTAGAACAGAATGTGTGCGCGTGCATACCTAAGAAAGAGACTACTAACGTTTTCCCCAAAACAAGCAACTTGAATGCAACATCATTAAGTAATCTAAGCCATGCAATTTGAATGTTGACGCCACTTTCTCAGCCTACCATTTAAACATTAAAATTTTCATTCCGAACACGTGTCCAACAGTTGCTGCCGGATATTACAATGAAACTTTTTGAATGTTGGGAAACAATCTTTTTTGTGTGCAAAATAAATGTGACTGTTATGGGATACCAGTAAAGAGATGTTGATATTTTATTAGATGACTGGGCATGGATAGGGAAAAGTATGTGAATGTTTTTGATAAATCCAGTAATGACCTCCAAAGCAAAAATGGAAAATTCAAGCTATGTTTTAACAGTATTATGCTAATATGTATTCTTCAAATGCAGCTTGCATTGTTTGGATGGCATTAGGGGAGAAAAGGGGATGAAATAATAGCACGGGATATGTTGACTCTGTGTTTTTTGAGCAGGTAACATACATTTTCTAAGGGATATATTAAATATATTGTATGTGTGAATTTTTGATGGTCATCTCACGCACTTTCCGATTGAATTTTTTTTTATATGAAATTTGGTGGAGATAATCTATCTATCATGGAGATCATGTCCACCAAATTTCATCAAAAAATTCAAATATTTACTCCCCCAAAAGAGTGATACATTCTTTAGCTAAAAAAAGGATGCCCTTCAGAGAGATGCTCCGCAGATCTGTATATATATGTTTAGAATCAACATTATAGTTATTTCAATGAAACTACAACAAAAATTCCACATATTATAACATGCAAAACTTTAGATTCAAACAAGAGAACAAAGTCATCCTAAATTATGACTAACATTGAAATGATAATTAATGAAACTACCCCCAGGGACAATTCATTGTAGAAGTACTCGTAATCAATCAAATTAAGCCTAATTTCAATTTCACAAAATGTAACCTAAACAGAACAAATCACACAATTAGAATCCTGGTTCACTGAATAATGACAAAATAACAATGCAATATCACAAAACATCAACAAAAAAAGAAGGTAAAGGGTGTTGAGGTTTACCAAGAGAGGAGATATTGTTAGCAATCTAGAACCTCTCTTGTTCGACGCGATTCGCGAAGACCCTTCTTCTCTCTCCTATATAAATCGGTCGAAGTCGTAAGAGGGTCTTAATCGGTTGACATTGAAGTAGAATCAAGTCTATATACCTCTCCTTCTCCCTGGTTTGATCCCGAATCTCTCTCCTTTTTGGCCTTCTTTCTTATACGCAGCGGGCGCACAACACAGACCAGCGACAGATATTAATTAGGATAAATTACAGACATCCCCTCGAATTATATATGTATTTTTTTATTTTTGGCTTCCTAAATTATGTCCTCCCCTATTAAGAATTTTGATATAAATAGTCTTTAAGCACGAGCTAGAAACGTTGTTGTCGTCGTTGTTTTGGTAACAACAATAATTGAAATGGAACTTTTGCATCAATATACGTTCAGGCCTTAGCACTACTATCTTAAGTCTGAAAAAATGCACTATCATCTAAATCTAAGTTGTCGAAAACTTGTAATTATAGTTCCTTTTCTGCCCATCAACATATGCAACACGTACAAATAGTGTAATCTCTATTTTTTGTACATATTTACTATTTACTATTATATAAAATTAGAAGATATTTTTGATCCTAGTTTCTTTATTTGGAAGACTCTTTATTCAAGATTTTTTTTAGAAATGAGGTAAAAAGTCTTAATAATACTTTTCGTAAAAAACAAACAAATAATATTTTTTAGAAATAAGGGTCTAAATATTATTATCATTCTGAAATAAGGCCTTGTTTATCAATTGTATTTTAAAATAAGAAACTGAGTGCAAAATTAACTTTCACATAATTTTGTTTAGTGTAAACTCAACTTTGAAATAAAAAAAAATAATGTAAATTTGTTTTGCACAATGTATTTATATTTTTTTAATAAGTATATTTTTATGCTTCATTCATAAAACTTTAAAACAACGTCAAATAAACACAAATATATAGTAATGTTTTAAAAAATAAAGAGTAAAAACATAACTTTGCATAACTCCGAAAAAATTATTATGTGCATTTTATTAATAAATAGGTTTTGAATTTGTAATTTGTTAATATTATTCTAAAGTACTGTCAATTAAATAATTAGTTATAATAATATATTAAAAAATATGTAGTGCAAACTTAATTTTGTATGATTTCATAAAAAATAAAAGAGTAAACTACCCTAATGGCCCTTCAACTATTGACCTAGTGTCATTTTGGCCACTAAATTAAAAAAACGTGTCACTTTGGCCCTTAAACTATTAGCGAGTGTCACTTTGACCCTTCCGTCCACATTTTCTGTTAAGTTGGACGAAAATGGGGGGCATTTTTGTTATTTCAATTATTTTTTTAAAAAAATAAATTTAATTATAATTTTTTATTAAAAAATTTATAAAAAAAACAAAATAAAGAAAGAAGAGAGAGAAAGAGACAGAAAAGAAAAAACAAAAAGAAAACAAAAGAGAGAGAAAGAGGAGAAACCTATCTCCGGCCACATCCTCCATTTTCGGAGAGAGAGAGAGGGGAAAATGGTGTGAGTTTTCCATTTTGGAAATTATATTGCACGAATTGTTTGTTTGGGTTGGGGGTGTTTGATTTTGAGTTTTCTCTCTCTAAAAATTTGGGGGTTTGTGTGTAGAAGGATGATGATGATGATGGTGGTGGTGGTCATGGTGGTGTGGGGAGGTAGCTAGGGAGGTGGACCGAAATGGGTGTTTCATTTTTCCTCTGTTCTTGATTTTTCCTCTGTTCTTAAGATGGAGGAGGTGGACATATATATATATATATATATATATTTCCTCTGTTCTTGAGATGGAGGAGGTGGATATATATATAGATTTCTGCGTTTTTCCCTTTCTTTTTCTTTTTTTTTATTTTGTTTTTTTTGTAAACATTGATTGTTTGTTTTGGTTGGGGGTGTTTGATTTTGAGTTTTATCTCTTTAGAAATTTGGGGGTTTGTGTGTAGAAGGATGATAGTGATGGTGGTGGTGGTGGTGGTGTAGGGAGGTAAGGAGGTGACCGGAGGTGGACGAAAATGGAGGAGGTGGACATTATATCTGCATTTTTCCCTTTCTTTCTCCTTTTTTTTATAAATTTTTTAATAAAAAATTATAATTAAATTTATTTTTTTAAAAAAATAATTGAAATGACAAAATTGCCCCCCATTTCCGTCCCAACTTAACAAAAAATGTGGATGGAAGGGCCAAAGTGACGCGTTTTTTAGTTTAGTGGCCAAAATGATACTAGGTCAATAGTTAAAGGGCTATTAGGGTAGTTTACTCAAAATAAAATTTAAAAATCTACTATAAAGTTAACTTTGAACTCCTTTTGGAGTTTGGTCAAATATAGACGCATAATTTACAAAAATATTATTTTTTGGTTCTTTTGCATAATTTTTTTTTCACATAACTCTTATTTTTCAATATGTCGATGATATTTTAAAATTAATTATGATGGTGTTTTTAACGACCCTTTTTTTTTTGGATTAATGGCCTTTATTGTGAAGGACTCTTTAGGTTCGTTTATGGATGGTGATGATCAATATTTCCTGTGTTTCTCTCCTCGATATGTAGAAGTTAGAGCAGTGGCAATGGCTTTAGATTGGATTTGTCAGAATTGAGTGACTGCTTGCATTATTGGAACTGATTATCGGAGAATTGTTAAAGCTCATATTTCTCCTAGTCTGCTACCTAATTAGCCTGGTTTCTTGGAGATCGAAGAGATTAGAAGCAAAGCTTAAGCTTGTCTTGGTGTGTCTTTTGATTTGTCGAGTGCCATGGTAACCGTGTAACTCTTTCTTTCTTCTTTTTTTTTAACACTAAAGAAAGGGTAGAGCCCCTAAAAAGTTTATTAAATAAAAAACAATTAATTGCATCATTTAATCCTTATATTTGGAAGACCACTTTTATCAACTCTAACAATTCGTCTCAATCTCCTAAGTAAAGAAACTTTATCAAAAATAACATGCTTGCCAATATTACAACCAAGGCTAGCCATAAAATTGGCTGCTTGATATATTGTTCTTCCTGTATGTGTGAAAAGCCGAAAACTCCATGTCTTGAAGCGAACAGAAATATTTTGATCTCATACGCAATGGACAAAGGAATCTGCACCTTGTTTTGAATAATACGAAGTAACACCATAAAATCAACTTCCACTATAACTTGCAAAAATCCTTGATTTAAACACAATCGAAGCCCTTGCATAAGTGCTTTCGTTTTCGCTACCATATTGGTTACCACGCCATATCCATCAGCTTCCACCCACACCACCTGCCCATATCATTACGAAGAATACTCCCACCCTCTTCTAAACCTGGATTACCATGCGATAAACATTAAGCTTAAAATAACTTTTACAAGGAGGAAACCACTTAGTGATCACGAAGTCTTTCATGCGAAGAGGATGAATACAAAAGCACAAATTATAGAGTAGTCTATCATCTTTAATACATTTCTTCTGTAGCACAGTGCAACTACCTATAATATATTGTATACTGGTTAATGGTACCAATTAGTCGCCCAATTCGCACCACCAACCAGAGTAGACACGTGGCTTCCCACGTCAGCGGTGTCATCACTCTCCACCAAACAGGGCTCGGGAGTTCTGTTTGGCAGTTATTCAGGGGCCAGAACTCCAACCAACCGTTCTTCCAGTTCGGAGGATTCTTCTTGAGCAATAGATTGCGGAGCTCGGAAGATAAAGCTCTCCTAACGAGCTCTGAGCTCCCTGGCCGACCATTGCGTTAGGAAAGATACAGACAGTATGGGCGACTGTTACCAACTCCGCTAGACGCTATAAAACCACCCCCATCTTCATTTAGTGCATACCCATTGTATTTAATGCGCCAGAATTCCTGGGGAGGCAGAGTCAGAGTTAATGGGAGTGAGGGATGGCTATGGATCTGCTCTGCAGAGCTCCCTTCACACGTCTTATTCGTCTCATATATATAAAAGAAACATTTATTTCTAAAAGGACCAGGATAACCACCAAGAACAACTTAACAATAGTTTGTAGCAAAGGAGAATCCGACATTCAAGAGAGAGAGAGAGAAAACTCCCGAGCACACATTAGAGCTTTTAACATAGGAAATGTAAAACTCATGTAGCTCAAGTATCTTCTTACTGTAATCTCGTGAAGATAGAATAGTTAGAGAGACTTTTGTGAGTTTGTAATAGTCATTCAGTTACTGTCAATACAAAGCAAACCGAGCTCCTAGCTCTATTCCACAGAGGAGGACTAACCCATGTTTTCATATGAGACCAACCTCCTCTATACATCTCTGATTCTCTTAGCTTACCGCATTTATTACGTTAATTATTTGATTTAATCATTTGACTGTGTGGTCTAAACTACCCTTCTAATTTTATGCATCAACACCGGTCTCCACATTAGAGATAATATGCATGTCAATTTGTCTTTTATTAACATACTTTCCTTTAGTTCTATTAATTCAAAGCTCTCGACAAATACATGTAGGAATTAAATAAATATGCTGCTTTTTCCATAGTGTGGAAGGATAAATTCCCCTACTCTTATGGCTATTATGGTTGTAGATTTTTTGCCATTCTGGCATTGGTTAATAGTGTTGCTTGAAGTTTCCTTTTATGAGGAGGCCTCTGTGTTCCTTTTGTCTTTCCTTTTGGTTTTGTTTTGTAGTTTATTTTAGAGTAAACTACCATAATGGCCTTTAAACTATTGTCTTTATGTCACTTTTGCCACTAAACTAAAAAACGCGAGCCACTTTAGCTCTTGAACTATTAGCGAGTGTCACTTTGACCATTTCGTCCACATTTTCCGTTAAGTTTGACAGAAATAAGGAGCATTTTTGTCATTTTAATTATTTTTTTAAAAAATAAATTTAATTATATTTTTTAAAAAAATAAATTTAATTAGATTTTTTATTAAAAAATTTATATGAATTTAAAAAAATAAAGAAATAAAGAAACGGATATATATATATATATATATATATCTCCAACCATCTTCTCCCTCTCTCTACCTTCATCTCCAGTCACCTCGCTACCTTCCCACCACAAACCTAACCATCCACTACTGCCACCTCCCCTCATCCATCTCTGCCAGCTATTTTCCAAGTGACCCTACTCTGGCACCGGCTAATCCAGCAGAACCTTAACATCATACAGAAATAACTTGTTATTCGACCACCACCGACTTGTCAACATTGATTTGAGATCCAAAAATCCTTTATTGTTCATCCTACTTAACCCCAAAGCCCTAATTTTATATATCCTAAATTCCTAATCAATTGAGATCTAAATTAAATCGATATACATATATATATATATTTTTGTGTATCAATAACAAATTGCAGGTATATACATGTGTGTGTTCTTTGGTATATATGTACATATATACAAAAAATATAACACTTTAGATTCCGGGGGGGGGGGTGGTTTGATATCAAAGTACTTTTGATTTTGGGTTTGCAAAATTGGTCAAAGTTTTCCATTTTAGAAATTATATTGCACGGTTTTTTTTTTGGGGGTGGGTGGGAGTGTTTGATTTTGAGTTTTATCTCTCTAAAAATTTAGGGGTTTGTATGTAGAATGATGATGATGATGTTAGTGGTGGTGGTGGATGGTTAGGTTTGTGGTGGGGGGATAGGGAGGTGGTCGAAGATGAAGGTAGAGAGAGAATATGGCCGGAGATATATATATATATATATATATATATCTGTTTATTTATTTCTTTTTGGGTAGTGCTATCTACACATCCCAAATCTGTCACAAACAACTCCCTCCAAAATTTAACAAAAAACACATTTTAACACCCCCTTATTTGTCACAAACACCCCCCTCCATTGCCTGATATTATGTGAGTACTTAGCAACACACTCTCTTCATATAAGCTGAGTTTATGTAAGTGGAATCACATTTCATTAAGCGAGCCTTATTTGAAAAACTCTTCAGTAATCCATTGCCTAATGTTAGGTGAGTCATTACAAACAAACTCTCCCCAAGTAGGGCGAGTGTGTGCATTTACACTCACCTCTCATTAGGCGAGTCTTAGGGGGGGTGTTAGTGATTAGAAATTTACCTTTAGGGGGTGTTTGTGATAGAAATGGTGGGTGTAAATAATACTGCTCTTCTTTTTTTATTTTGTTTTTTTATAAATTTTTTAATGAAAAATCTAATTAAATTTATTTTTTAAAAAAATAATTAAAATGACAAAAATGCCTCATATTTCTGACCAACTTAATGAAAATGTGGACGGAAGGGTCAAAGTGACACTCGCTAATAGTTCAAGGGTTAAAGTGACGCGTTTTTTAGTTTAGTGGCCAAAGTGACACTAGGCCAATAGTTCAAGGACCATTAGGGTAGTTTACTATTTATTATACTTTTATGGTTCTGTCTTTGTTTCAATCCAAAAAAAATTAAAAATCGTGCTAGGTTTTTTTTATTTTTGTCTTCACAAGATTTTATTTTGTAATAAATAAATAAATAAATAAATTATTGTAACGTAACAAGCATGATTCAAACACTCGCTAGCAAGAACAATATGGCTTTAAATCTCTATACTATTTCTTCAGTTTTTTATACGAAGCAATAATTTTATAACTTAACTTTTCTATACAATACAACTCTTTTCACACAACTATGAATATAAAATTATCACAATAAGAGTGGATCAATAACCACCACTACAATGGTGGAATAACAAAGGGATCGACAATTACGTTCATGTGGGTTGAATTCAAGACTTCACTGCTACGAGAACATAAAGGATGCCAACGGGCCACAAGGGCGTGCGTTAGCTATTTATTCATTTTTTAACTTCTTTTTCTTTTAAATTATTTATATCCAAAAAGTATGACCATTATATAAAACCAAAAAGCATTTCGGTGATTATTGAAGCTGTGTCAGGTTTTGCTACTCTATTCTTGTGCTTGCGGGCTTTTATTTCATAAAAATGGTTTAAATTGTATCATAAGTAACAAGATTTGAACATTTGTTATTAACGAGGGAAAATAAAGCTTTGTACTGCTACTCTACTTATTATTTTTTTATTTTTTTCTTTAATTGCTTATATTCGAATAGTATAAGGATAATGTGTGCATGACTATCTAGTATTATATAAAGTGTAAGTCATTTCGATAGTTATTGAAGACATATCATATTTTTTGTTTTTTCAATTTTTCCCTGATGGACTTTTTGTTTTTTTACAAAAATAAATTTACGTTGTAGTGTAAGCAATGAGATTCCCTCACTGTTAATGACGACAATATCACTCTCGACTACTATGCTAGTTATAACCGAATAACGTAAACATTGCCTATGCATATAAATATAGCATATATATGTTTCCTGAGCATTTTTTTTTATTTAAAAGTTTTGGCTAAAGAGTCTTTAATGTTCAAGAAACATTATTATTGCTATGACTTAAGTGTTTTTTATTTTTTTTATGAAGTTTTAAATGATTTTCCACCAGGTGAAACATATGATGTATATGACAATATATATATATATATATATATTCTGTTTTTGATGTATATAAAGGGAGGCTATTATAGTATAGGGCAAGGCTTTTTTTTTCTTCTTCTATATTTGCGTATATCAATATTAATGCATTGGGATGGAATTGTATTATAAACACCTAAATACTTTATAACGTGTGTGTGGCTAAAAGTTAACCAAGCACAACTTGAAAAAAATCAATCCAGCTTGATTGTTTTGCAACTAAAAAATGTGAGTGATAATGATAAGCAGTGTTAACCAGTTTATGAACAACAAGCAGAAATATAAGGAATATCATATTTGTTTATGGGTAGGTTACCCTAATGGCTTTAATTTCTAATCCGATAGTACATCCTCCATTGTGTGTGTGTTAAGTATATTAAATTGAAAGTTTAAAAAGAACAATATAGTTATAGTGAATTAGGGTTTTTGCTAGAGGAAGAAGAAGAAAAAGTGTGGGAATGAGTGTAGAAAGAAGAGTATTCAATATCTCTAACTGTGCGTTTCTTTTCATATTTATATGTATAGGATAGAGTTACATTAGAGTTGGTGAGATATATACATTATTATAAAGAGTAAACTTCGATACTACTCCAAAGTAACCGTTATTCCGAGTCCAAATTTGTTAACCCTACTATAAGTAGGGTTAATGTGACTCTCTTTTCTTATTGATCAGACTATTCATGTAAGCGCCATATTAGCCAAGATTTAACTTTTTATTTAAGGGCTCTAAAAAGGACTGCTAAATAAATTCTGAAAAATATTAAACCCAAAACAATTCTTCTAACTAACCTATGTTTTTCATATTACGGCTGACTTTGGAGAGCTTCGATTGTTACAGCCAGAGTTACAATTCTAAAGTTGAATCCCTCTTTTGTTTTGCATCAGCTATTCTTTGTTCCATGTATTTCACTAAACAAAACAATTATTTAGTAATTAATTAATTTTTCTTTTGTACTGATGCCACAATTAGGCACCATTAACTTTTCTACGTTAATTTTTTTGATTATGTTTGTCTTCCTTTTGGAAAATAACAATTTTTATTGAAATTCTTATATGTTGTTTACTTAGAATTTGACATTAGTTTTGTAACTGAATAATTTTACTGTATTTCATATTTGAGAGTAGAAAATGATTTCATCTTTTTTGTTTGACAGTTAGGTTCATATCCATATATTTATAAAGTTTCAGCACTAACTTATGTAATTGATATGTTTTTCTTGATTAGATGAATAAGTATGACAGTCTGATAAATTTTGGTATAGACGATCATTGTTCGGAAGATATAGAGACGATTCAACTTGATTCTAATAAGAATGAAAAAACTGTTGAAATGGCTGAAGAGGGGGCAACTAATTATTTGGAAGAACCGAAAGTAGGAATGTGTTTTGCTAGCATAAAAGAAACTTATGATTACTATAATGGGTATGCGAGAATGAAAGGTTTTAGTGTGAGAATAAGGAGGACAAATAAAGATAGCACTAATTTCATCGATTAACAAGTGTTAGTTTGTGCAACAGAAGGATCTTACAAGAAGATCAAGACACTTTAAAAGAAGAAACGGGAAAAGCGACGGTTTGATTGTAAAGCAAAGTTTGTGTGCAAACTTGTCGATGGTGACAAATATAAGGTAATTTCATTTATATTAGAGCATTCACGTGACCTTGTCCCCACACATTGTGTGCATTTATTGACGTCTCAAAGAAAAATTGAACCATCCCAAGTTGGACTTATCAATACCATGCACTCTTCAGGGTTAAAACAAAAGGCAAATTTTTTCTTTGTTTCTTAAAGAGGCCGGAGGAGTCCAACATGTTAATTTTACAAAGACCGATTGCAACAATTAATTTGATACAAAAAAAACGAGGTGTATTCTTCAAAAAAGGGGATGCATAATGTGTCCTTGAGTTTTTCAAAAAAAAAAAACAACAAGAACTTCTACAGTTTTCGAACCAATAAAGAAAGTGAGATACGCAGTGTTTTTTTTTGTGATACAAAATCAAGAAGAGATTATGGATTATTTGGGGTTTGCTTTGATACCACATTTAGAACAAATAATTATAATATGGTATGTGCACCAATAGTTGGGGTTAATAATCATGGTGAAACAATTGATGCAGTTGTATGGTTATTTGAGGCTTTTTTTAGAAGCTATGGGACCTAAAAGGCCAAAAAGTGTATTCACAAATCAATCAATGGCGATTTCGAATGCTGTTACTAAGGTATTTCCAGAGTCTTATCATGGATTGTGTTTATGGCACATTTTTCAAAATGCAGCAAATAATTTAGGTAAAATATATGCGAACATCAAATACCGGTTCCAAAATTACATTTATGAGCCAAAAACGATTGAAGAATTTGAAAGGAGTTGGCAAAGTCTACTCGAAGACCATGAACTTGTAGAAAATGAGTGGTTACAAGACTTGTATAAGGCCTGAAAAAAGTGGGCCCATGCTTTATATGTGTCATCATTTTTGTGCTGGCATGACAATTACACAAAGAAGTGAGAGTATTAACAAGTTTTTGAAGAATTATTTTGGCTCTAATATTATTCTTCGTGAGTTTGTAGATCAGTATTCAAGGGCTATGGTTGACCAGCGTGAAACGGAAAGGGAAGCAGAAAATAGAACATCCCAAACATCTTCTGCATTTCTTACTAAATGGCCAATTGAGCGTGAAGCAGCAAACAAAAACACACAAAAAGATCTTCTATTATTTTCAACAAGAATTTCAAGAGATAATTAGTCTTCGATTGCAAGTAGAGAAAGACGATGGGACAAACTGCACATACAAAGTCTTAGAGTTGGATGGCAATAAAAAGACTTACACGCTTACGTATATCCATTCGACACACTCATGGAAATTCTACATCAAATGAAAATGTAACATTGCGAGACCCCCCCCCCCCCCCCCCCCCCCCCAACAAGAAGATTTCGAGGTGAACCGAAAAAGGATTAAAAAGTTGCTTAGAAAAAAAAAAAATGAGGCATCATATAAAGCAAATGGTTGGTAACTTTATATCTGCTTGAATTAATACTCACACACACACATATATATATATATATTGTATATATACTTAATAAATTTATTTGTACAAGTTATAATTTTAGGTGAAAAGATAGCAGAAGCGACGAGGATTCAGGAGGAAAATGAAACAATTAACATTCAGCGACCAACAAAGGTTAAAACAAATTCAGTTATCATAGTAAAAGCATATAAATGGTTTGTAACGAAAATTACATACAATTTGTTATGCGCAGGAATCATTCTCTAGAGTATCACAAGCACTCTATAACCAAGGGCACAGCTACTGTGCATATCCAGCAGGAGTTTACCAGCAATGCACTTTTCCTTCGGCCACTTCTCAACAATGCATTTACCAGCAAGGCAATTTTTTCAAGGCTCAAATCCACCATATAATTCCATGGGTATCTTGGGAGAAGTGCACAATTCTGTCAAAATGAAGAGAATATATAAATGAGATATTTTAGCATTAGGCATGGATAAGGTTTAGTTATATTCTGTTAGAGTGAATAATTTAGTTATTCATACATTTTTATGAGTTTCAATTGAAGAAGATGTTAGATTTTAACAGTAACTTAATTGTCCAGTTCAGTGCACCTATTTCAACTTCATTATGGGAATAAAATTTGCAATTTTCAATTTATTTTGGAATAGTTTGTTGCTTAAATAGCATCTTAGTCTCTTGTTTAACATATAATAAGGTTTGAGCTTTTATAATTAAACCTTCTATTATATTTTATGGTTAGACAACAAATTGGTTTGAATAATAAAATTGAAGAATACTTGGCAGAAAATTCTAATGTTTAAAACCACTTAAGATGCATGACACGTAACTTTACCACTGTGTGTTTCATTGATAGATGCTAACTTTAATTTTCAAGATAACTTCTTCAATGCCATCAACCACGTAAAATGATATTAAAGACGTCAAAAAGAATCGCTTCTACTGTATATAGGCTTTTGCTCTTCATGGCCAACATTTTATTATATGTATGTTAATTTCAATTTTGTAACTAAATGGTTATCTAAATCTTTGTTCCATATATGAATCAGGGAAAAAACACGAAAAAATAAATTTTAAAGCCAAAATGGCTCCTTTTATTTTCATCATGTTGATGAATAACAATGAGCTTGTGTTACTCACACCATTGATTTAAGATATCTGCCGGAAGAAAAAAAGTGAAAATTATGACTTTTATTTGATTTTAAGAATGATTATAGGAAAAGTAATGTTGATACAAGAAAATAAACTTTTGTATGAATCCTTCATAATTATGACATCCTCAATCACAAGTAAAAAAAATAAAAAAATAAAAATAGATCGTGCTCTCAGACCAAATAATGGAGGCTTAATTTTTTATGAATATGAAGGTATGGGTTATGAGTTTGGTGTATCAGAGGTTTTGAAATAGAAAATTACTACATGAAATAAAAGGCTACTGTACGAGATTGGTTTAAGGTTTCGCTGTTTATCATATGAATTCAATGTGATTTGTTTAAATGCTTTGAGGTAGTTTTTCAATGTTGTACTAACTTAGACCACAACAGACGTTTTTGATTTGGTTGGATGATTTGGTTAGATAGTCTGACCAATTGTAGCGCTTATGTAAAAAGTTAAATGCTTTGAGGTAGGGTTAACAAATTTGAACTCCATTTATCCCTAATTATGTTCACACTTGCATAAATGTTTATTTCTCATCACTTATTATTTAGCTCAGCTTTCTTCGGCTCGTTGGCCGACCAAGATTGGTTTGTTTACCCTAAGTTAACACATTTTGGTCGGCCAATTGTGATAGCTACATCCTGGTCGGCTGTTACACAAAAATATCTTCCTCAACCATACAATCTCTCATCTGTAGTGGAGATGGGCATAAGGATTTTAATTGTGAGCCGATCAATATGTAGGCTTCCCATTGTGGGCCTTGACCAAAAGCCCATGTACAATTTTTATGACCCTCATAAAATATACAAGACACTTTATAAATAAGACAATTCATTGAAGATAAATAATAAATGAAAATATGAAAAATAATATAATCGAGGATACCTTCATCGTAGTTATAAAAAGAAGAATCTGTAATGAATGTTCAAGATCATTACCTCAATTTTTTATTTTTGATCCATGTTTTCGAGGAAAGTAGATATCGAGTGTGATAATACGAACAAATTATAATGGTCGAGTATGCTAATATTATATATATATATATATGAGTCCGTTTCTGGTACGGACCGGTACGCACTTGAAAATTTCTACATATATATATAATCGAGAATTTTTATGATCGATGGTAATTCACATACAACATGTGTTTATTTGGTATACAAACTTAGGTATAATAGAAATCATCACTTCCTAAACTCTCTATAAGCTATTATTTGCAATTGAATAAACTTGAAGTCTTGGAGTCTTGGTAGAATTATAGAACTTTTAATGTTAATTTGGAAGCCAAATTATGATGAACCAAGGCTGAAGTTAAATATTTAATAAAGTAAACTACATTTAAAGGGGTATATTTGTTCATACAGAAAAAGAAAAAAAATATTTAAGTTATTAATACTTTTATATATATAATATAGAATTATATTAGACTAAAAAAAGGAATTCTTATTCCTTTCTTTGAGGGCACCAAATCATATGATTTTCCTGTTAGATTGGGCTACTCCTGTAGTGATGGAAATAACTCTAGAGAAGAGTTGCTCAAACCTAAGCCTTTTATTTAAACTTGATGGCTTGGATTTCACTATGCTTAAAAATAAACTTAAACTATGTCGTTTCATTAATTAATTCCATAATTTTAACCCCGTTCATAACTCCATCAATCAAATTCAACACCATAAGTGATTTTGTGTAAGATTCAAGGTCGAGACGGAGAACCGAATGACGGACTCTAGTTCCACACTTGCAATGTTACATATATCTTTCCCTCTCAATATAAATTTGTGTAATACAATATACCTACATACATATATATATATATGTGTGTGTGTGTGTGTAAGTTATGTTTCTAGAAATTTTTATTAACCTAAAAAGTATCAAAATTTTATACCTGAAAATAGTTTCTTTTGAAACACTACGATAATCACAAATTTTTTTTTTGGATTATCAAATATATTCTTTTCAAGAAACTATTTATGAGATTAATTGATCTAAATACTCGAAATTTGATGGCATATAACTAAAAAGCGATTTAGATAAATATTTTTAACTATATTCTTGGCTATAAACTAGGTTCAAATTAGAGAGAGATAGATGGGTGTGTTATTTGGGTGTGAGAGACCATAATGAATTTGGAATACTAACGAATTTTATAGGTGAGCCAAAAAGTAGAATTGTAATTCAAAAAATTTCAGTTCTACAAAATTCCAGGAATCTTCTGTCCAAACACACCCTAAGGTCCGGATAGGGTTTCAATTGAGAGAATTAAAGGACTCGTCGTCAAAATTGAGTTATTAATGAAACGACATAATTTAAGGCCTCGTTTGATTCATGTATTAGGGTCAGTGGGATTAATAATACCGGTATTAATAGTACCGGACTATTAATCTTGGTATTAATTTAATACCAATACCTTGTTTGATTCATGCAGTATCAATACTGTGATATTTCATGCTGATGTTAATAACATGTTTGATTTTGTAACTCGTATACGAGATTATATTTTGGACTAAAAAAATAAAAAAAAATTAAGAATTTTTTTTTTAAAAATTTTCTTTTAAATTTTTTTTAAAAAGAAAATAAATTAAAATAATAATAATATAGTTGTAGTAGTAGTGGTGGTATTTTTGAAAATATTATAGTAGAAATGGCATTTTTGAAAATATATGGTTTATTTTTCTTAATCCTGGATAAACAATACCACCTCCCCCCTGGTATTAAATTATACCACAAAGAGTGGTATTAAGTTAGTACCGGTATTAGTAATCCCTGAACATTTGTGCGAATCAAAGAAGGTATTATAAAAAAAATGGTATTAACAATCTCATCCCACTTTTTAATACCCGAATCAAACGAGGTCTAAGTGTATTGTTAAGTGGATTTAAATACAAGCCATCAATTTTAAATGGATGATATTGATTTGAGCAACTCTCATCTAAAATGATTTTCACCACTCTAAATGAGTTAAATCCTTTTCTCTAATATGTGTCTTGGCCTAAATAGTCGAATAATATTGTGTCCATAAAAGAAAATACCAAGGAGTTTGTATTATAATATTGCCTACGAAAAATTTGTGTATATATATATTTCACAACAATTTGTATACTCAAGTTATATATTGGAATAAAATTATGTCGTAAAATTAGCCAGCTTTAATAAAACGTTATTTCGAGTCTAAGTGTACGTCTTCTAAAGTGATGTTACAACTGCTTTTTAGATATGATCCAACTTGTACATATGATTAATTTTTGGGAGACCAAACTATACATATGTGTGTAATGAAGTGTAGGTTTAATTTTGCTGACCGTGTGCATTGTGCTGCAAGTTTAGGAACGGTAAATATTTTACAAGACATGTCAATTCGGCATGAACTTGACACAAAATTAGCAGGTTTGGGTCAATTATAAATGGGGGTTAATTTCGAGTCAAACACACTTAACCTGTAAACTAAACTTGTTGTGTTTCAGATTAATCCCATAACTCAAAATTGACCCGCAATTAACACGATTATATTTTTTTATTTTTTTGTAGCTTTATATATATATTTCTTGCCATATTGCTTGGACAATTATATTCTTATTTTGAGCGTTGGTGGTAGATGATGGTTATTATCTTTTTGATGATGGACAAATTAACAAATTTTTAAGTTTTTGCTTGGGTGATGGAATGCTATCTATTTTGAGTATAGGTTATTATTATCATATTATTTTGATTAAATATTGATTTTTTTGTATTAGGTAATATTTATTATTATTTATTAAAAATTTAAAATTATTATACAAGTTAACTAGTTACAAACTTGTGCGATGCATGTGACTATATTCAAATTATTATTAAAAAGAATTATGTAACAACAAAAAAATATTTAAATAGTATAATATTAGAACGAATTCATGTAAAATAGCCTTAACTATACAATAAAACACACAAATAATCCAAATCATAATAGCATTGAATGCTTAAACTAACGCAGGTAAACTAATGCATTTTTGCTATAAAAAATAAAAAATAATGCAGTTCGTGCTTAAAAAATGATTTCAAAAAATAAAAATAAAAAAGAAACATTAAATAGTACAATAAATAGGGCAACTTCTTCTTCTTCTTCTTCTTCTTCTTCTTCTTCTTCTTCTTCTTCTTCTTCTTCTTCTTCATGTTCTTCTTCGTGTTCTTCTTCTTCCTTCCATAATACTAATATATATTAAGTGTAGATATAAATATGAAAAATGAAATAGTTTAAAAAATAAGTAAATAAAGTTTTCGTAATAAAAATTATTTATTATTATAATTATTACACTTCTTCTATTTTACTATTATACTAGTTTTCTACCCGCCCGATGGACATGCATTTTTATAAATTTTGTACATTTTATACTTTGTTGACTTTGAAATTATATAGATTAATTTTTCCTTTAGTTATAATTTCAAAATTCGGAATCAGATTCTTAAATGCACATTTATAACATTAGACTAATATATAACCAACGTGATATGTTGATATTTATAAAACTATAAGTACATCAAAAATTTAGAAACATACATAAAATTATCATTTTAATTCAAACTATATAATACAAAAGCTTTTCATGTATTTCAGAAGTCTTAAAAAGTAATGAATGCTAGTTGGTATGTGTTCAAATTGCATTACGACTCTATTATATCATACATAATAACTGAGAGTTAGGGATTCAAAATTAATCTCAATAATCCTAACTAAGTCACATAGTTCTTCAAGCTAGCTTTAATTTAGTAGGCCTTTAAAAAAAAATTCCTCCTGCCTATAATTTGAAGTGTAAGCTTTTCCTATTTTACAACATCAACTTGCATAAAACAAACTTTTACATTAGTATTTAATAATGGTTAGGTCAAACACGGAATGACAAATGTGCGGCCATTAACAGATTTACGAAGAAATAACAATTTCAATACCAAAATTATCTTGTAAAATTGGTTTATTGGAAAAAAAAAGAAACATATATACATTGTCAGCAAGAAAATTATAAAAACTGTAGATATAAAATTATTATTTTCTATTCGAAATTGATTTTATATAAAACAATGAACACCTACAACAAAAGAAAAAAGTTATTTGTTATCTGGCTCCTGTTTTTCTTCAAAAAATTATCCTAAACTTCTCTTTCTCTAATATAAAGTTGCTCACCTCTACTTCATTAGTTTCATTTTGCCCTTTTATCTTCGGTTAAATGCCATATATATATACAAATAGAAAGTCGATATATTACATGTACGTAAATATGTATTATAAATGATAATACAAAAAGAAATAATTATAATACTAAAAAAAACCACAATTTTATGAAAGGAAAATAATGAGACATTAATGTAAGGAATAAAGAAGTGCTTCGTCGTAGAAAACACTTAATACAATTAACAATCTATAATTGATGACATTAATATGGAAGTATGTCAATTAATACAGTAATTATAGATGAACTTCCTACATTTCACTATTATGTAATAGAAGATAATAATAATTATAATAAATAATAGTGATTATTAGGGCAATTATTATAGTAATTAATAAGAGAGAATGAATTACTTCTTCTAGTATTAAGTGTGTTATTGTTACGGCAATTATTATAGTAATTAATAAGATAGAGGTTATTACTTCCTTTGTAATAGTATATGATTGTTTTCATACGAGACTTAATTTTCATTATTATCTTAATAGGTTAATTGTGTCGTATTGAGTTACAGATTTAACACGACTTATTTATTAAACGGGTTAGTCGGGTCGTACAATTTGTAAAATAAACATGTCATGTTTGAGTTAATATAAATGACATGATTAGTTAAACGGGTCGTGTTAAGGTTGACACTACTACTATAATACTTGTATGTTGACACGACACGCGAACTCGAATCGTTAACACAGTAAGTTAATTGTTAGTCAGAAACAAACCACTTTGCTTTAAAAAGTAGATCAGTTCAGGCTTAATTTGTGGCCATGCACGGTTTAAAGCAATTTTTTTATTAAGAAAAACCTCACAGAAATCGAATAACTGGATTGAAAAGTTTGGTTATGCTCTAGGTATAGCAGATTCTAAAACCGAAACCAAATCGAATTGAAATCTGATATGACAAGTTTGGTTTAGGTCTCCCAAATTTCCACCAGCACCAAAACTAGAAACACCCTATATTCTTATCGGTGCACTATGCAAACCCAACATATCCTCAACCCACACTTATTTTGTGCTTATATGATTATGTTTTTCTTGACTTTGTTATATTCGTAGTTTAAATATATCAATCTCCCTGTCCCAACAAATTACGCAGACACGGAAGACGATACTTTTTATAGTTTTTGTTTCTTTTGTTTATTTTTAAATAGGGTCAATATTATCTTCCAACATATATATGGTGCATTAAACTGAAAAATGGTGATTGATGGTGGTCCATAATCCATATATATTCTCTCCCCTCCCTTCCCATTTTTCTTGAATTGAGCCTGTCAACATATATGTGCTGCCGTAATAATAGGGATTTGTCATAATATTAGGGATTTTGTTGGGTTGTCAGTATTGACTTTATATTCACTATTTCATGTATATATATTGCTCATTGTATTGTTATAATTCGATTTGAAGATATACATAATTTTTCTCTCTCTCTCTCTCTCTTCTTCTCCTCCTCCTCCTCCTTCTTCTTCTATCTTTATCATGGTATCAGAGCGAGTTTAGTCATCGTTATCATGGTATCAGAACGAGTTTAGTCATCGTTACCTCAATAAATCACACTGTCGCCTATTCGCCGATTCACTGATTCGCCTCCTTTTTCCTTTTCACTCCTTTTCCAATTCGCAAATCACCACTGTCCATTCCATTGCCGTCAACTACGGCTCCTTCGGCGATGAAACCATTATTAACCGTCACGGTACCCAACGGTGAAATCCCCAACCTCGTCGACCCATTCACCGCCCGCCTCTGAATCAAAACCGCCCACTCAAACCCCAACTACGCTGCCACAATCGCCTTCCTCATCGTCCAATCTCAATCCATTTTCGGCCGGTGACCTCGATCCCTCATCCCGCATCACGATTTCCTCACCAGCTTCATCTTACTATCGCCGGTGACCTCATCGACGCCGCTACCAGACATTGCCCATGCGGTTCACATTGCCAGTCAATTCATGTCTGCACCACATTCTACTTATTATACAGTTGTTCTTCGAATTCTTTGCTATATCAAAGGGACCTTATTCCACAGTCTTCACTTTTCTTTTACATCCTCTTTAGAGCTACGCGTCTACTCCGATTCCGACTGGGCAAGAGATCCCACTGATCGACGGTCAACCACCGGGTACTGTATTTTTTAGGAGACTCCCTTATATCTTGGCGTAGCAAGAAACAATCTCTTGTTTCTCGCTCTAGTACAGAAGCAGAATATCGTGCCCTTGCTGACACCGTTCAATAAGTCATCTAGCTACGCTGGCTACTTTCAGATATGGGAGTCCCTGAACATCTCCCAATAACAATTGGCTGTGATAATCGGAGTGCCATTCAGATTGCTCGTAACGATGTTTTCCATGAGCGAACAAAGCATATTGAGATTGATTGTCATTTTGTTCGTCAGCATGTTACTAGCAATTCTATTCGCCTCTTGCCCATCTTCTTCGAAGAACAACCTGCAGACATATTCACCAAAGTCCATCTGCCTAGCCGCTTTCAAGATCTTTTGTCCAAACTTAAGTTGGTTTCTCATCTGCCACCTTAAGTTTGAGGGGGGGGGCTGTCAACATATATGTGTTGCCATAATAATAGGGATTTGTCATAATATTAGGGACTAGGGTATACCCGTGCCATCCGGCACGGTGAAATAAAAAAAAGTATGATAATAGGATAAAAAAAAATTAACATGTGACGAATTTAAATCAACAAAATCATTCAGTCTATTTCGACTGAAACGTAACTTCAATATATCTTCATGCTAAAAAAACTAAAAGTATACCAGAGTGAATCGATTGAGATAACCAATAATGTAATAATGTACAAACACATAACGTGCGTCCTAAAAATAATAAATTGAGATGACCAATAATTTACGTCCTTAAATGTTATACAATAATTTTTCTTGATTTTTTTTTGGCATAATTATATAGTCATATGGATCTTGTTTAATTGATCTTAATTTGTAGATTTTAAATATTAATTTTTTATTAAATTTAGAATTTTTTATTTTAAGTTATGACATTGGTAATGGAAACAAAATTATTAGTATGTGAGAGTTTGTTGTGTGTATATTATTGGTGTGAGTGTTTTAACTTTGATGTGACATCTTGATGTGTGTATAAAACTCATCTAATGGTGTTGAACTAATGCACACCATAACATGGGTATTTTTAACCATTAGATTCTTATATTTTTTGAAAAAAAATATGGTTAAAGATGGTGTTTTAATTATAATATAGATTTTGTGGGGTTGTCAGTATTGACTTTATATTCACTCTTTCATGTATATATATTGCTCATTGTATTGTTATAATTCGATTTGAAGATATACATAATTTCTCTTCTTCTTCTTCTTCTTCTTATTATTATTATATCTTTATCAGAGCCTAAGTGACTGTGCAACTTGTGATGGAAAATTAAGGAAGAGATTTGAGACCTCAAAATAAGATCACATCTCTATCTGCAATAAGTCAAAGTCGTTTATGTATTCCGTCCTCAATGTTCTATTGTGATTTCATATTAATGTATATAAGGATCAATCAATTCCTTACTGTACATTCTGCTTATAATTAATTAAGGATCAACCAAGTCCTTAGTGTTGTGCTTCTTCTAATTATATGGATGGATGTGCTTCATGGAGAGCAATGCTCGATCAACCAAATCCTTAGTGTACATTCTACTTATAATTAAGAATCAAACTGTTAGTAAATTAGGGCAGTAATCATGCATCGCATACACTAATTTACGCACTAATCATTGAATCCTATGATCTATGCAGTTCAATAAAATCGACAGATGACATACCTTAATCGAGATTTGATGTCAATGAAACGAACAGGATGGATCTGATCCTTCTGTTGTTGTCGTCCTTAGCGTAGAAAACACGACGCCTCTACGGTATGCACACACGAACGAGATGAGATCTTGCTTGGTGTACTAGCGCCCTCTAGGGTTCTCTCTGCTATTTCGAATTTTCTTGCCTCTCTCAATTTCATTGACGGCCAAGAAGAACAAAGGTTCCCTTTTATAAGGGAACCCTAGTGAGAACCCTAAGCAACAAACGAACTGGGCCCAAGTCCAACTTGGCCCGTTTTAATTCGTTTTGATCCAACTCGTTTTGGTGTGCGACCCTGTAGGTTTTACACTCTTTGGCCGTACAATTAAAACCCGTTTTATTATACGAACAGTAAGCGGTTTCTAGTAAAACATTACTATTATCCAAAGGGTATAAAGGTCAAAAACGACACAACCTTAAATTGATATTTCACACATTAACTCCTTTTGTCAATCGATATCTAGATTGAACACAAGACTAGGCAAGTGTCATTCTTGTATAGTTCAATCTTTATTTCTTGATCTCTAAGTATAATTAATCCAAAACAAATGACATCTCATTTGTGCATGGCCATGCAAATATTAATTACACTTATCAAGGGGCCCAACGATATCTCTCTCAATATATGAGAGTGACAAATCCCATCTTGATCAACCACATACCTCTACATAGTTCATAGTATGCTCGGTCATCATCTTTATAATTACTCGGTCAAGAGCAACGTTTGATAATGCCTGACATGCTAATCCCTATGTTGGTAACCATGGCGATCTCAGGTCTGAGGATAATACGATATCACAAATGGGGAACATCACTGATGACATTATGTAACACTCCTCGCAGTGTCCCCAAAGCGGGTCAGTCCAATACTTTGTTCCCTAACAAGTATCAGTATGTTCAGCTTGATATCTCCATATCCATGACTTGTGGAACATAGTCATCAGCTGACCCATACTCTAATCATTATATCAATGTGATCCTAGGTTATTGATACATGATTAGGGACATCTAAACAATATTATTATTACATTACTAGCATCCCACAATCTAGTCACGTACTTGATGAACTAGTATTAATAAATATTATTTACAAGAGATTATAAAGTAAAATAAATAAACTTTATTAATAAAAATAAGCATAAGATATCCAAGTACAAATCATAATCTATGAATAGTCCTAGGACATATCTCTTTCACAAACAAGCACTGGTGGAGCTGCGGTGTGGAAGCAGGTCCGCCAAAACAGTGCTCAAATCGACACTGACCGATATTTCTGGCATATATATATTCCTTTGCATTTGGGACAGCTGATAATTTGTTATTTGACCAACCACTTGTTTTATCAAAATCACAATACCACCATCCCTAATGGTTTCCTTAGGGTCCCTTTTGGGGTGCTTGCTGTGGTGCAGAACTTGCATGGGAACGTCCTCTTCTTGGTTCAAGGTCTTATAACTTATGTCGCCTAATCAGGTTAAAAATAAATTTTGGATGCCCCTAACTAATGGTATAATTAAATAAGTGCACGCATTTGCACCCTTGATTTAAATTTGGTTTGATTTTGTATGTGTACTAGTCTGTTTCTGGGCAGACGACTATGTAATATTGCTTAGTTTCTCTTCCTTGTACCACTGGACTAGTGTAGTGTATGGCTATGTTTCCATCATTACATTGCTCCTTTATTTTTCATTAATAAATTGTTCCATCCAAGAATATGTGAATCTCTGTCAATATAGACTATGATGCTCTTTAATTATAAAAGGTCAGTATAAGCACAAAGGTTCGTATTATGATAATATACTGATTGATACATAACCATTCTAAAGTTTTTCTCTGAAGCAGGGTAAAAAGCAAAATTGTACTAGTATATTTAAGAATTCCTAAAATGAAAATAAACTCATCTTAAAAAGAAGCAATAGATTTACAGCAGAGGGAGTATGCCTTTGTTCTTAGAAGATATGGAATCCCTAAGTTTGCATTGTTCTATGAAAATTAAATACAGGTGAATTAATTAGTGAAAAAACTATTGAGAAAATTAAAATCCACAACTTTTCTTTAAGTTTCCGGGATCATGTAGGCACCGCGCTTGGCCACAAGCAAACATGCTAAATTTTGTTGTAGCTGCGACAAGTTATTTGTGTCTATATTAATAATCATACCCATATTTACAACAATTTTCTTGTAACTAATATTATTTTTGTCTAGTTAATGACTTTGTGTCCTTGGTTGGTATCTTCCTTATCTTAGTAATAAAGAGGCTATGAATTCGATCCACATGAACGTGATATTAAACTATTGGTTGCATCTACTCATTGTGATGGTCGTAGAATCATGATTTAATTATAATTGTATACGAAAAGTTACATTGCAGAATTTCACTTGTATAAAAATTATTAATTTTGTTTATAGTACTAAGTTACCTGTCCGACAATCGTGTCCAAGTTAGTCTCTCATTGGAATTGCTTTTATACAAATTTTCAATTAGCGCGTCTCATCCTTACAGTAGTTCTTTGCACAGAAACAAAAATTCAAAATTAAAATGAATCTAAAACTGAACTAAGTGAATCTGAAAAGGAGTTTACTACTACTTATTCCAAAAAATTATGTTCCCTTTGTATCAAATTTTAACGACATCCCAAATTCAAAACCCTGTTTATCTTTTGAGGCGTAATTAATGTACTAAATTTTGTGATAGTTAACAAATTTTGGTTTAAGCATGGACTATTATTATTTCTAAAGGAATCCATTATTTTAAAAATAGGCCAAGGTCAAATATGGAGTCGGATAGAGGAAGGTTATGAGTTAATGGAAAAGCAAAATTTAACCATGCAGCTCTTTAATATTAATTGGAAACGAAACCATGATAACGATAGGTTGGAGTTTGACCAACTCTACTGAATGGGTTTTAAAGATTGTGGTTTTTGCATTTACGATATGGTAGCATAGGCCATGGTGGGTGGCCAGCCTTTAGGAAGTCATAGTGGTAGATCATCTCATTGTTGTGCAGAATTACCACGACCGCCACTTTATTCAGACCTTTTTTGGCAGCCAAACTTCAACAGTCCTACTTAACCAAAAACCCACCTTTGCATTTGCTTTTCAAAAAATATGAAAATTACAACAAAACTAAAACCCCACAAAATTAACTCACCTGTCCAACCAACAAAATGCTCACACATCTTATTTCTGGGATCCACCCAATTGAGCAGCACCTAAAACATAGCAATTATAAGTATGTGCTTGAATCCCCTGCATATATATGCCATATCTGCTGCAATTGACTAGATTAATGTAGACAATTGACAAGTTTTCAAACAATGTTTGCTGATTGAAGATTGGTAACAATGAAAGGGAAAGGAAGGAAAGAAGACAGGCAGGAGTGGGCGACCCGTGCTGGAGAAGCAGGGCACATGCTACATCTCTCAGACTCGAGATATTTGATCTCTGAGAATTTTGCATGTGCTCTAGCTCTCCAGCTTGGGCCCTCTCCTATCTATACATATATACATATTTGCCTACGTTAAGATAATCAAGCATGGGCTGAACGATACTGGTAATTCTCTCCCCCCCTTCTTAGTTCTGTGTTTGAAATAATCATGTGCATGGCTACATTAAACCATTTTCTAAATATATTGCATAACATTTTCTTTTGTCATGTCAAAACTAGCTGACAATAGGTGAAAAGACCCTAAAATATTATCTACATTGGTGCAATATTCTCAACAAGCTCATCTAATTTACAACCAGTCCCTCTACTCTAGAGATTTACGTTGTTAGGCATTGGAAGCTAATGCTTGCTTATGTTTGCATTAGTGGATCAAGGCGTTAACACGATGACCAGGGTTCATCTATTTCTAGTAGGAATTTCCTGCATCATCGGTAAGCAATTTCGTTATATATTTTAAAGAATATCACCCCACCCCAAACCAAAAAGAAAAAGATTCCACATTTTTTAAAAACTTTGAGATCTATTAAAAATTTGTGACTGACACAAACAATGTGATATTTTACATGAAGTAGCAGTTTGCCAGCAGTGATAATAGGAGAGGTATTTGTGCAGACAAAAGAAATTCGAAGGGGGTTGTACTATTATTTTTCCAAAAAATCTACGAATATCTAATATTTATTACCAATATGAAATGCAACTATAAAAAAATTGCACGGCCTCAGCCCCCTTATGGCTCTTAGATCCACCTATGCAGTTTGGATTACAACAAAAGAAAAGACAATTACTCATACAGAAAATAAATAAACAATAAAAATTAAAGAAGTGGCATTAGATAGAATATGCCACATGGACAGATTTTTATGATAGAAACATATACATAATAAGCAACCAGACTACAGCTGTTTATAATATATGTTAGGGTATACGCATTAAATTGAAAATATTTATATACATACCTGAGAGAGAAAGCGCCAGCAGACAACAATACAAAATAGAAATCAAGCTGTTCAGGAGAGGAAAGGAGTTCTGCATAGGATGCTGAGAAAAAAATTAAAAAAAAACAATAATATTGCTAAGCAATATCCGCCAATAATAGTCAAACCCAAGAACCTCTTTACCTTTGTCTTTTGCAGAGCAGGAACATAATCCATCCAACTTATCGTGGATCCCAAGAGAAGAGACAATGTGTGTTAGATAATGAAGAAAAAAATAGGCAAATATTCAATTTTCAATATTTTCTAAAATGAGAGAAAAATTCAATAGCCAATTTTCTACGCATTTTAGAAAATGTTGATTTTTTGAATGGTTTGGTGAAATTTTTTCAAAATATGCCAACTAAGGATGTAAAATTTCAAAGTTGGTGGATGCTTGTTGGTGTATAAATAGGGGTGTACTTGTATGCATTTAGGCATCAACAACTAGAGCTCTAAAGAAAGAAGAGAGCAAAAAGAGAGAGTAGAGAGCCAAAAATATTAAGAGAGCAGAGAGAAAAATTAAAAGTGAAGTGTCTAGGTGAGAGCTTTGCATTGTCTAATTTTTCAGAGTGTTGAGTGAGAAAAATAGAAGCAATTTTCTAGGTGAGAAAATTGCAATGTCTATTTTTGAGTATTGAGATATACACAGTGTACGTGTATAGGTTTGCTGACCAGTCTTGTAAACCACTCCCTTTTTTGATATAGTGAATTTGGTGCGCTCCGTGGACTAGTGGCAATTTGCCAATACCACATAATTCTTTGTGTTGTGAGATTGGTGTATTGTTGTGCCAAATAATTTTTAATGTAAAATTTTCTTTTGTTATTAATATCCTAAGATCATACTTGGAAACTAGTAGCATTTAGTTTGTTTCCCAACAACTGGTATCAGAGGATCATGTTCTAGTGGGAGTTATGGCGGAAGAAGGAAAAGGAATTGAAAAATTCGACGGCCAAGATTTCGGTTTCTGGCGAATGCAAATTGAAGATTATTTGTACGGGAAGAAACTGCATCTTCCTCTACTTGGCACCAAACCGAATGATATGAAAGATAACAAATGGGCACTACTTGACAAGTAAGTGTTAGGAGTCATTCGTTTGTCATTATCAAGAATTGTGGCGTTTAACGACGCAAATGCAAAAACTACGGCTGACATGATGTTAGTGTTATTTGGCATGTATCAAAAGCCATCAGCAAACAACAAAGTGCATTTGATGAAGAAATTATTTAATCTGAAGATGGCGAAAAATTCTTCAGCGGTAGAACACCTGAATAATTTCAACACTATCATCAGCCAGTTGTCTACCGTTGAAATTAAGTTCGATGATGAAGTTCAAGCCTTGATAATTTTAGCCTCGCTACCGAATAGCTGGGAGGCCATGAGAACTTCAGTGAGTAATTCTACCGGGAAAGAAAAGCACAAATACACTGACATCAGAGATTTGATTCTGAACGAAGAGATTCGTTGAAGAGATTCCGGTGAACCGTCCACTTCTGGCTCAGCCTTGAATGTTGAATCAAGAGGCAGAAATTCAACAAGAGAAAATGGTGGTTACAGAAATGGATCAAGGAACGGCAGGTCAAGGTCAAGGGCTTTAAACAAATCCAACAAATCTCAAAACCAAAATAATCAAAAGGTTATTGAGTGTTGGAATTGTGGCAAAACCGAACACCACAGAAATCAATGTCGAGCATCAGAAAAGGCTACAAAAAATAGGACTGAAGCAAATGTTGTTGCAGAACAGTCAGAAAATGCATTGATATGTTTTATGGAGAGCAAGAATGGAGTCATGGGTGTTAGATTTCGGAGCATCTTTTCACGCCACCTCAAGTAGAGAATTCTTCTTAAGTTACGAATAAGGAAATTATGGAAAGGTGTATCTTGGTAATGATCAGCCATACGACGTGGTCGGCAAGGGAGAAGTGAATATCAAGTTAAATGGGTTCGTGTGGAAGTTGAATGATGTCCATCACATCCCTGACTTTAAGGAAGAATTTAATCTCGATGAGCCAGTTAGCAAATGAAGCTTATGTCACAACCTTCAGCCGGGATACATGGAAAGTTTCAAAAGGTGCAATGGAAATTGCACGTGGCAGTATGTTAGGCACTCTCTATATGACGGCAGGTGCTCGTGGGTCAATTGCAGTTGCCGCAAGCAAAGACGATCCCAATATATGACACTAGAGACTTGGTCATATGAGTGAAAAGGGACTGAAGGTCATGCACGCAAAAGGGAAGCTAGCAGGGCTTCAGTCAACTAATATTGACTTATGTGAAAGTTGCATCTACGGGAAGCAAAAATGAGTTATTTTCAATATAAGTGGCAGAACTCCAAAGCAAGAAAAGCTTAAGTTAGTACACACAGATGTATGGGGACCAGCTCCAGTTTCATCCATTGGTGGGAAGTCATACTTTGTGACTTTCATTGAAGATCATTCCAGGAAGGTATGGGTTTAATTCATGAGACACAAATCTGAGGTGTTCAAGAAATAGAAAGCCATCGTAGAGAATGAAACAGGCTTGAGGATCAAGAAGCTGAGATCCGACAATGTTCAAGAATGTAAAGATGGAGAGTTCGAAAGATTCTGTTACATAAATGTAATCAAGTTGGAGAGGACAATTCCAGGGACCCCACAACAGAATGGCGTGGTAGAAAGAATGAACCGAACACTGGCTGAGAGAGCCAGAAGTATGCGTTTACAGGCAGGCTTACCTAAGGAATTCTGGGCAAAGGCAGTCAATACTGCAGCTTACCTAATCAACAGAGGACCATCAGTACCGTTGGAGCATATAATACCAGAAGAAGTCTGGAGTGCCAAAGAGATAAAACTTTCTCATCTTAAAATTTTCGGTTGTATCGCATATGTACATATTAGTGATAAAGCTAGAAGCAAGCTGGATCCTAAATCACAGAAGTGTACTTTTCTTGGATACGGCGGCGATGATTTCGGTTATAGATTGTGGGATGACAAGAACCGAAAAATCATCAAAATCATAGATGTCATATTCAATGAGAATGTGATGTACAAGGACATAGATGCAACAGATTCAAGTAATTTAGTACAGCATAATCCTGTGTATGCCGATATTGGTGATATTCCAGAGAGCAGTCAGACAGAACAGACAGAAGAAATTCTCAGACATAAGAAACAATACAACAGGATAATACGCAACAGATGGAGGCAGAAGAACCTTCAGCTTATACTCCTGTACTTAGGCGGTCTTCCCGGCCTCATGTACCAAACAGGAGATACTTAAATTACTTGTTGCTTACTGATGGTGGTGAACCTGAATGCTATGATGAAGCATGTCAGGTATAGGATGCGAGCAAATGTGAATTTGCAATGAAAGATGAGATGAAATCCCTTATCTCAAATAAGACGTGGGAGCTAGCCGAGCTACCAGAAGGGAAAAAGGATTTACATAACAAATGGGTGCATCGAGTCAAAGAGGAGCACGATGGCTCCAAGAAGTACAAGGCAATATTGGTGGTGAAAGGCTTTCAGCAGAAAGAAGGAATTGACTACACTGACATCTTAGTTGTAAAGCTGACTACTGTTCGATCAGTTTTGAGTATTGTTGCAGTAGAAGATCTACACCTTGAGTAGTTAGATGTGAAAACTGTCTTTCTCTATGATAATCCAGAGGAGGAAATATACATGCAGCAACCTGAACGTTTCTCAGTGAAGGGAAATTATAAACTTGTTTGCAAATTGCAAAAGAGCTTGTATGGCTTAAAACAAGCTCCAAGACAGTGGTACAAGAAGTTTGATGGGTTTATGCAAATGAATGGCTATTACAAGTGCAACGCTGACCATTGGTGTTACTTCAAAAGGTTTCAATCTAGTTACATCATTTTGTTACTTTATGTTGATGACATGTTAGTAGTAGCCTTAAATATGGATGAAATCAGAAGGTTGAAGAAACAGTTGTCGAATGAGTTCGACATAAAAGACTTGGGTGCAGCGAAGCAGATTCTTGGGTGTAGCGAAGCAGATTCTTGGGATGATGATCAATAGAGATAAGCAAAAGGGCGTCTTGCAGTTGTCTCAGGTTGAGTATATTAGTCGTGTTCTAAAGAGGTTCAGCATGAGTGATGCTAAGCCAGTTAGCACACCCATGGCTAGTCATTTTCGATTATCTAAAGATCAGTCTCCCAAGAATAATGAAAAAGAAAACTTCATGGCTAAGGTACCATATGCCTCATCCATTGGAAGTCTGATGTATACTATGGTTTGCACAAGACCAAATATTGCTCATCAGTGGGAGCTGTGAGCAGGTTCATGACAAATCCTGGCAATATGCATTGGGATGCTATTAAGTGGATATTGCGATATCTGCGAGATACCACCAATAAATGCTTATGTTTCAGCAGAGGCGAGCTGAGACTCCAAGGATTTGTAGATTCAGATTTTGCTGTTGAGATAAATCACATAAGAAGCACTACTGGTTATGTCTTGACAGTAGGTGCTACTGCAGTTAATTGGGTCTCACAACTATAGAAGATAGTTGCCTTATCCACTACAGAAGCAGAGTACGTAGCCATGACCGAGGCAAACAAATAAATGATTTGGTTAAAGGGTTTGTTAGCAGAATTGGGTTTTAGACAGACAAAGAATGCCTTGCACTGTGACAGTCAAAGTGCTATACATCTAGCAAAGAATTCGGTATTTCTTTCGAGGACTAAGTATATAGGACTTCGGTATCACTTCGTCATATCATTCCTAGATGATGGGGCATTGACACTTCAAAAGATTCAAGACAGTAAAAATCCAGCCGACATGTTAACCAAAGCAGTGACCAAAGATAAAATGGAGTTATGCACAGCTTTCAGTAAGTCTTCAAGACTAAAGACAAAGATGAGTGCACCATTACATACTAATCATTGACAGAATTGGTTATATTATTTTTCTCCAAGTGGGAGATAATTAGATAATGAAGAAAAAAATAGACAAATATTCAATTGTCAATATTTTCTAGAATGGGAAAAAAATTCAATGGCCAATTTTCTACACATTCTAGAAAATGTTGATTTTTTGAATGGTTTGGTGAAATTTTTTCAAAATATGCTAACTAAGGATGTAAAATTTCAAAGTTGGTGGATGCTTGTTGGTGTATAAATAGGGGTGTACTTGTATACATTTAGGCATCAACAACTAGAGCTCTAAAGAAAGAAGAGAGCAAAAAGAGGGAGTAGAGAGCCAAAAATATTAAGAGAGCAGAGAGAAAAATTAAAAGTGAAGTGTTTAGGTGAGTGCTTTGCAGTGTCTAATTTTTCAGACTGTTGAGTGAGAAAAATAGAAGCAATTTTCTAGGTGAGAAAATTGCAATGTCTATTTTTGAGTATTGAGATATACACAGTGTGCGTGTATAGGTCTGCTGACCAGTCTTGTAAACCACTCCCTTTTTTGATATAGTGAATTTGGTGCGCTCCGTGGACTAGTGGCAATTTGCCGATATCACGTAATTCTTTGTGTTGTGAGATTGGTGTATTGTTGTGCCAAATAATTTTTATTGTGCAATTTTCTTTTGTCATTTATATCCCAAGATCTTACTTGGAAACTAGTAGCATCTAGTTTGTTTCCCAACAATGTGTTAGACATAGGCGGATGGTTAACTTATGGTTATACATAATGCATTTTGTTTTCTCGAAGTCCATTATGTATAACTAATTAACTGACAAACATTCCCATGCCAATCAGAATGTGCATGTTCAATAATCCCAATACAGTTACACCGCTACCTTGACCGTGATGTATCCCGATACTGCTATTTAAGACCATGATACAGGGACATAAGAACTTTACAAATATTTTTTTACTGCTAAAATTCTTTTCATTGAGAATTAATACACCAAGAAATGGAGAGATCCCCATTTATCACAAGGAATAGGTGCACATCAGACGAATGTGCCAAGCCAAGTGACTAAAACTTGTTCAGAAGAGAATTTAGTCAATATTATGATTGAAGAAGTTGAGGTGAGGTGATTTTGATTCAAATTTAAAATCTGCTAAATGGGTATAAGGGGTTAATTACATTTACATCAAATATTTAACAATTGTATGTATGAGCTTCATGTTGATCTATAAGAAAACTGAACCCCCTCTGATTCAATAGAATGCACAAACTCAAGAAAAAGCATTGGCTTCTGTTTCTGCACGAACCAGGCTAGCATAGATACCACTACGATGAGAAGCCATGAGAGTATCATGGCTACCGTATTCTGTGACTGCACCATCTTTAACAACTGCGATGAAATTGGCTTCTCTGATTGTAGAAAGCCGATGAGCCACCACAATGGTGGTGGCCCGCTTCGAGACCTTCCTAAGCGCATCTTGGATATGTTTCTCTGATTCCAAGTCAAGTGCACTGCTGGCTTCATCTAGTAGTAGCACCTTTGATTTCTTCAGTATAGCCCTTGCTATTGCAATCCTCTGCTTCTGCCCACCTGATAGCTGTACCCCACTCTCACCAACCTGTACCAGCAAACAAACATTAGGTATGCTTTTAGAGTAAATGTACTAGCCTCTAATATAAACTTTATACATTGAAATTTCAACGAATTTTCAAGGTTATACGTACCTCGGTTTCATAGCCTTGGGGGAGGCCACAAATGAACTTGTGAATGTAAGCTTCGTCAGCTGCTGCTTCAATCTCAGCCCATGTAGCATTGGGATTTCCAAATGCAATGTTTTCTCTTATGCTCCCGGCAAAAAGTGCTGGCTCTTGACCCACTAAAGCTGTTTGCTTCCTCAACCACTTCAAATTAAGCTCCTTCAAATCCATCCCCCCCATCAGCACTTTGCCTTGAATTGGATCATAGAACCTCTGCATCATCCATATCACTGTTGATTTTCCGGACCCACTTCCTCCTACCAGTGCCACCATGGTCCCACCTTTGATCTTGAGGCTAAAGTTCCTCAGCACAATTACATCTGGTCTACAAGGGTACGCAAATGTCACCATCTTGAACTCAAGATCAAATAACTTTGACCTCTCAATCTTCTTGCCTTCGTGGCGATCATTGGCTATTAATGATCTACGGTCCATGATATCAAAAACACCTGGTATTGCAGTTGGGGCCATGGAAGTATCGGGTGCAAGGCCAGCTAGTTGTCCGACAGAAAATGAGCTTAGAACAAGTATGAGAAAGATTTTATAAACATCCCCAAAGTTTGTGTAGCCTTCTTTTACAAGGTAAGCGCCGAACCAGAGGGTTAGAGTATAAGCTCCATACATGGCACCTTGAGAGAACCCCAAGGCTAACCCTAGAATCTGTGACCTTCTAACTGATGTTTTCTTTGGCTCACGCAAAGCTCGATCGAACGATTGGACTATCTGTTGTTGAGTGGAGAATGTAGCCACTGTTCTTATATTGGACACTGCACCTGCAGCTATGCTGCTGGCTTTGGCATAAGAAGTGTTATCCAATTTTGGCCCAACATTAATGATCAAGCTTAAATAGCTGGCACCAAGTGTGAACGGCGTAAGAAAACCAGCTAAGAGAGATAATCTCCACTGGATAAAAAATGAAACTCCGAGGCCAACAGCAGCTGAACTCAAGCCCATCAATAAGACCGAGAACCGATCACCAAGAACTGACCGAAAACTGAGACAATCAACTGAAAGCTTTGAAACAAGTACCCCAGT